>OU906952.1:4502500-9302500 GCA_918317495.1 Synanthedon vespiformis
GGCCTGTTCTTGACAAAATGTATTCTGATATTGTTACTGCCCTTCGCGATGCTTCCCTGGCGAGTCGGGAGGTTACGAGGTCTGGTAGGAGTGGACCGTGCGTAGTAGGGTGGAACATGCACGTCAACGGTGCTCACCAGGATGCTAGATCAAAGTTCTCGGAATGGGTTTTATGTGGCAGACCCAAGTTTGGGGCAGCTTTTGAAGAAATGTGTAGAAGTAGAAAAGTATTTAAATCGCGTTTGAAATGGTGTCAGAACCATCAAGAACAAATCAGAATGGATTTCATTGCCAAAAAGCATTCTAAAGGTGACTTCCAGGGTTTTTGGAAATGCACCAGTAAGGTTAATACTAAGCCTGGACTCCCGGTGAGCATCGATGGTGTGAATAATCATAGGGATATTGCGAACATCTTTAAGGATCATTTTTCAATACGATCTTCTTTGGGTCCGGTGGGAAATATTCTTGATGATGAGCTGCCAATCGGAATGGCAGAGGTAAAATTTAGTGCCAAAGATGTAAGAAAAACTATTAGAAAAATGACAGGAGGAAAATCTCCAGGTCATGATGGTCTAGCTATCGAGCATCTTCGATACGCCGGTCCGCATGTGGCTGGAATATTAGCTACGTTCTATTCACTGTGCGTGGGCCATTCTTACCTGCCCTCTAATATGATGAAAACTGTAGTAGTACCAATAGTTAAGAATAAAACTGGTGATTTGTCTGATAAAAATAACTATAGACCTATTTCTCTGGCTACGGTTGTGGCAAAAGTTTTTGATAGTATGCTTAATACACAGTTGGAAAAATATGTATCTTTGCATGATAATCAATTTGGATTTAGACGGCGATTATCAACTGAAAGTGCTATACTTTGTCTTAAGCATACTGTCCAATACTATATTTGTCGCAAAACTCCAGTATATGCGTGTTTCCTCGACTTGTCCAAGGCATTTGATCTGGTTGCCTATGATATCATGTGGGAAAAGTTGGAAAATATTAACTTACCATCTGAAATTGTTAGTATTTTTAAATATTGGTATGGGCACCAGGTTAATAGCGTGGGATGGGCGGGAACAATGTCAGAATCATACAAATTAGAATGCGGAGTGAGACAGGGCGGTATCACCTCACCCACCTTGTTCAATATATACGTAAACGCACTGATCGAGGAGCTCAGCAACCAGCGTCTTGGTTGTCACATTGATGGGGTATGTGTTAACAACCTTAGCTATGCAGACGACATGGTGTTGTTGAGCGCCTCTGTCTGTGGTTTACGTAAACTACTGAACATCTGTGAGAGGTATGCGTGTAGGCATGGACTGAAATATAATGTCATGAAAAGTCAGTTCATGATCTTTGAAACGGCTAGTGTTAAAAGCCCTAATAGAGTGCCACCTGTGCGTTTAAATGGCATTTCTCTTGACAAGGTGGACCATTTTAAGTATTTAGGGCACATAGTCACGGCCAACTTAAAAGATAATGCCGACATTGATAGGGAGCGAAGGGCTCTGTCCATAAGGACAAATATGCTAGCTCGCAGATTTGCACGATGTTCAACAAATGTAAAGCTTTTATTATTTAAAGCATATTGTACATCGTTATATACCTGTGCTTTGTGGGCGTATTATACACAAAAATATTACAGCTCCCTTCGTGTCCAATTCAACAACGCGTTTAGGGCAATGTTAGGGCTACCCCGCTTCTGTAGTGCTTCAGGGATGTTTGCAATGATGAGCACTGATTGTTTTTATGCTAACATGCGTAAAAAATGTGCATCACTTGTTAGACGGGTGCGGGATAGCTCTAACAAAGTTTTATCAATGATAGCCAATAGGCTAGATTGTATATATATCCGACATTGTTGCGATAGACATGTTGGTGGTAGTTTTTAGGCATTTACTTGTAAATTGAGGGAGGCCTATGTCCAGCAGTGGACGTCCTACGGCTGAGATGATGATGATGATGACTTGTAAATTAATATTCTTCTTCTTATTATTATTTATTTTCTTTTATCTTGTATTAAATATCTAATTACTGTTGTATATGTATAGTATAAGGCATTTATAGAAATTAATTTGCTTTGATTTTATTTAATTAGGAACTGTTTAGTTATATATTATATTAACAATGAATGTATAAACAAAATATGGGTCTAGTTACCTGAAAATAAATGAATTTGAATTTGAATTTTAAATATTACGGCCTGGTTGCTATTGATTTTCAACCGTGACTAAAGAGCACGTATATAGTGTTCTGTGGTATATAGCCAGTGGCTCTAGTATGAGTTTCGTTAGCGAAAGCGATATTTGTATGGACTGTAAATTATAATAATGTCAAATTGACAATTATCATCTTCTGTCAGTTGTCAATTGTCATTCTGACATTTAAAAATTATTAATTTTTTTTGTGAAGTGAAGTGAAGTGAAGTGATTCATCATTTTCATTTATTTCTTCGTGATTTTGATGATTTCCTTTTGCTTCTAGCTGGTTCTAGCGGATTCTTCGATGACGAAGACATTTTAGCATAACATAAGTTTCACAATCTAGTTCAATATTGCTTGTGTGATAATATATATAAATTGTCAGTTAGAAAGCAACAGTCATATTAAAAAAATCTTGTGGTGTGTGTGATCGTCATTGATAAATAATTCGTTTTCATTGTATAGTGAACGCACTACAGGTTTTTGAATCATGGAATTTCCACACATTGGGAAGAATTGTTCTTTCAGTTCATGCAATAAACTAGGTGCATACCTTATTACTTTTTAATAATGATTTTTAGTGTAAATTACTTTTACAATACATACAATTTTTTTTAACATAACGTTTTCGTTGTCTACAGATTTCCTTCCTATGAAATGCAATGCTTGCAGTAGAGTGTTTTGGTGAGTGATTTTAAATTTAATCATCAATCCCTTTTGGTGGCTGTAACTGCCCTCTTATGCTGTTATTTCACTTTTTAACGAATCAGGAAATAGCCGTAGCCCATTTGTCTATCCCTTCTTAATTGTGGACACAGAGTGGAGACCATGTAAATAATGTATAGAATCTTATGTAGAAGTAAATAATTATTTAGATAACATACAAGACAGAAACTTCATCATCTATTGTTCAAGGGCAAAGCTTTCTCTTTAAAATTGCTATAAGTTTGAGAATATCTATAATACAGAATAGTGTTTCTTGATTACAGTTCTGACCACTTTGCTTATGTAAAACACGAGTGTACAGCACCCAATTCACGCGATGTGCAAGTACCAGAGTGTCCTTTATGTGGTGCACCAGTACCGGGGAGGCGAGGGGAGGCTCCCGATGTCGCTGTGGGAGCTCATATTGACAATCAATGTACTTCAGACCCCGCAATAGAGAGAAGAAAAAAGGTATGTTAATAAAAAAAACATTTTAAAATGATGCCACAACCTTCCCTTACTATCAATAGATCTATCACAATCTATAGATGGATTTCAAATTCAAACTCTTGAAGATTTATATTAATTTAAAGGAGAGAAGATAATTTTTTTCTTTTCAATGATTATATGAAATTAGTATTATTAAATACTAGCTGGTGCTTGCAACTTCGTCCGCGTAGAAAAGTATAAAAGTATAAAAGAAAAGCTGTCTTCCCGGCCAAGACTCTAGTATTTACTTTTATTTTAGATTTCCCGTAGGAATGAAGCATTTTCCCTCGGTAAAAGGTATCCTATGTTCATCACGGATAATGTCTGCTTGTAATGGTAAAAGAATTTTTCAAATCGGTCCAGTAGTTTCGGAGCCTATTCTATACAAACAAACAAACAATCAAATCTTTCCTCTTTATAATATTAGTATAGAGTATAGATAGGTTTCGCAAATGACTTTATTCCATCCATCTTTCTAAGTTGTCAATTTTACACATAATTTTTTTTTTTAAGAAAAAATGAACATAAAAGAACATAATTTCTAATATGTTAATACAGCAGTTTTTGTGTGAAAGAGTACCAAACATATACCATCACAAACTTTGGCATTTATAACATAAATTATTTCTCTTGTATAAGGTGTTTACAAACCGATGTTCATACAAAGGTTGTAAAACAAAGGAGATGGTGCCTCTAGTATGTTCTGAATGTTCACTGAACTACTGTTTGAGGCATAGACACATTACGGACCATGCCTGCGAAGGAAAACTTGCAGCGAAGAGGAGACAGGTTGCGTAAGTGTTTATTTTTTATTAATAATTTACTTTACATAATCGCTTTGTTATATTTAATACTTGTCTTAATAAGCAATTTCTGTTTTGCATCAAATTTAGTAGCAACCAGCTAAAAAATGTCTACTGTAATTAAATAAAATCTATTATTTTAAATACCAATATAATATTAGCCAAAGAGTGTATTTTTCTATGGAAAATTCTAGTCTGTGGAACAATTTTTTTTTGTATTTATTAGCTCAATTCCTGAGGAAGTTTATAGGCTAATATTTAAATCACACTGTCACTCTTAGGAGCCGAACAAAAAGAAAAAAGTCAGAAAGAAGAATGCTAAGCTAAAAGGAAGTAATAACAAGAGGGTAACCATCCCACGAGATGATGAGACCCAATATTACATTACCAAGAACAAGAAATATGCAAGTCTATGTTAATGAAATATAATCCCATGCTTATAATATAAATGCTTGAAATGACAAGCTTGCTTTTGAAAAAAAAAAATTATCTTGAGATGCGCTGAAAAAAAAATAAAAAAAAAAAATTGTCATGCATTGTTAAAATCCAGAGGTCACTCTTATACTTATTATTATTTAATATTAATATTTATTGACAATAATAAAGTGCATAAATTGATACAGATTAAGTAAAAATTTTGACAAATATTTTCATTCTTCTGGTTCTTAATAGTGATAAGATACTTAATAGTGTAGATTTTTCACATATTTATCTTTATTCTATAGAATAAATAGATTTAAAAGATAGGTTTAAAAATTTGATTTCGTTTCAAACAAATTATTAATTAATTAATATGCTTACAGAAATGCAGCAATGGAAAGAATAAGATTGTCTCAAAATACAATACAATCAAACACTGCCGTGTCCACAAGTGTTGCAGATGTACAAGGAAATATGGTAATTTATTTACATTCAAGTTTTATAATGAAAAAGTTAATAAATATATTTGGGATGCAATTTTTATATACCTATTATAATCTTCCCTATTAATCCCTCTTTCTATATGTGAAAACTGAATTAAAATCGCATATTTTTCCTACATAGCATAATGACATGAACCCAAATTGTCTGGACAGTCAGGCAGAAAATTTATTTCCTATATTTTAATGTTTACCTGTCTATTCAAGTTAAAAATAAATTGCACCAATCGATTTTTAACAGCTATAAAAGACACAAAGAGAGCTTTAAAGTGAAGTATGTACCCAATTTATTTTAATATCGTGAAGATTCATTTTAAATTTAATTTGCTGTCCAAATGATTTAACATACTTAATATTGTATGTACAGTCGGCCACATAAGTCGATTAACACATTCAAAAGTGCAAATCAACTGAACACTCACAAGTCGTTGTCACGACCAGAGAAAAAATAAACTTCACCTACAAGTGATCGTAAAAAGCTTCAGTAAGTAAGTAATATGAGTGTTCAGTTGTTTTGCACTTTTGAATGTGTTAATCGACTTATGCGGCCGACTGTATATCTAAAATTTATGACATAATTAGTTCTGTATTTTTATTTTTCACCTTCTGCCGTCTGTACATTCAAAAACAAAATACAACAGTGGGCAAAATGTGTTCTAGATATTTTTGGTACTAGTCAATTTGTGTCATAGTAGATTTGAGTGCTCAATTTAAGCTCTAGGGCCTAGACCTACACAATCTGACTACATTTGATCTTTGCCTAGAGTCTAGGCAAAGGTTAAATGTAGTCAGATTGTGTTCTAGACAGTCTAAGACCAACCCGATGGAGCGAGCTCAAACAGAAGATGCATATTCACTATAACTTTGATAATAATAACATTTCGAAATAATGTGAATTATAACGTTTTGAGCCGAAGCCAAAGGTTTCACCGAAGGTGGTTTTGTTTGGCCGAAGCTTGAAGCTTCAGTCGGATAATAGTTTACTGCACCTATTTATCTATAAATTAATTTTTTTTTTCAGACTGAAGACGAAGCACTCGCACATGCACTTGCGCTTTCGTTACTAGAAGAAAATTCTGCTCAAAGAGACGATAACTTGGCTAGAGCTTTGGCCAGACAACGCGTTGGCGGTGAACCAAATAGCAGATGTAATATAGCTTAAGATCATTAAGATTAACAGCGATTATTTTAATTTTTCTGAATATTATCTTATCGTTTCCTTCTAATGGTGTTCCTCCATATATAATTTTAAAGGTATTAAAAAGCCATATCGTAACAAATTCAAACTTTTCTCACGCTTCACTCACTTTCTTAAATATTCTTGAATAAATATTTGTAGCTAATATACATACATTAGCAGTTAAATAAAATCAATTATTCTTTTTAGGTTTTTGCTTTTAAAATTTTTTTTAATGTTTAGTATTTTCACAGTCACATTTTTATAATATATATTGCCTTATTTTTTATTTTGCGTAACTTTAATGTGTGCTCACAAAGGTGCCCGTAACTTTGTTCATTAAATTTAATTTGAAGGTGAAGATGGCTTAAAGTTAAAAAATATATTATTAAAATATTAGACTAAGAAAGAATCACCCGTGTAACCTGTTTTGTAATAAAATATTTTTTACAAAAAAGTAATAATATTATGTACTTTGTTCTATTGATAAAGGCAATAATATATATTATTTGTATCTTAGTATGTATGTGTATTTTTTAAGAAAATAAAATTATTCAAAAGTAACATAATAATATAAAAGATTACAATATTAAAAATGTTCTAAAAACATTATCTGCACAAACTAATATGAAAGTGAATAATGAATATACCAGATTATTATAGAGTCCACTGTACTTGTGATTTTTATATGTAGATCAAGACACAACTGAAAACCTAAAGTACAACCTTCTTTAATCATTCCATAGAATTCCACGAAAGCATTCCCATGATTCACTTTGTATTCTAACGACTAACTACGTGTTTCCTGCAAATCCTCTTAAAATTATAGTCATTAATATTTTGCTTTATTGCTGTAACGTACAGTCGGCCGCCTAAGTCGATTAACACATTCAAAAGTGCAAAACGACTGACCACACAACTAACTAACTTGCTTACTTACTGAAGCTTTTTACGATCGTTTGTACGTGAAGTGAATTTTGTTCTCTAGTCGTGACAACAATTTATGGCGCGTTGTGTGTTCAGTTGTTTTGCACTTTTGAATGTGTTAATCGACTTATGCGGCCGACTGTACCTATTGTTGAACTTTTGAACGACAATTAAGTCTTTCAAAGATACACATATTTATAACTTTTCTTCGTAAACTTAAAAATAATAATCAGATGGATCAGCAACTACTATAAATTATTCAAAAGGCTGACAATTTTCTATTGAGAATTAATATTTATATAGCGTATGTGAGGATGTCCAAAATGTTATGATAAAACTAGTAATGTCACAGCAGATGTTTCTAGAAAACCTAATATTGATTTTGAAAAATGACAAAAAGATGTTGTTACACTTGGTTTTATGTATCCACAGTTGTTATTTTGCCCATTTATCTGTTGTATGTTTATGGCCACAGAAAATTAATGCAAAATTATAATTTTGGAAGTTGATATAACAATGAGGTGACAAAAACAACACGTCTTGAGTTATATTTATACAACGAAGTTTCTATCTATGGAAGTGGTTCCTAGCCAAGTGTGCTTTCTACAGTCGTTTACGCTACTCTACAATAAGAGGAAACTTTGTGATTGGTCAAAATTTTATTTTGACGTTACAACAACCAATCACCAAGCGTTCTCTCTTCGTGGCTTAATACGTTCAAGATAACAACACTGTCTGTTGTTTGAAATCAAACTTTTTTCTATATATTTTTTGTGCCAGTCTAGTAGGATATATATGCAGTTTTGAACGCGTATGCTTTGATAAAGGATGCACTAGATTCAGGGTCTCAAACAAAATCACTGCAAAAAAGTGTCCACTGGATTTTTTTTATACATGCTATTATCACTTTCGATAATGTCTGATAAAAAGATGAATAACGTAAATGTTGCATGACTGATTTGAACCTTAACATTTAGTAATAATGGTTCAAGTGGTAACACGTGTTTACCTTAAGGACAACTTGGTGCAACTAATTTGAAATATCACCCAAAGCTGTGAGTGCGGTGATATTCTACTATGCCACTTTTAGTGAACCAACCCAGAATCTAGTGTATCTAATGAATATATAATCACATCTAAGGAATTTAGTCTTTAATGAGCTAATATTTTACTAAAGTGATTAACTGGTTGACTTTTGATTATGATATTACACCATATTTGTGCTGTGTTCAAATATTGAATCATATTACCAATAATAATGTTTAAATATTTTTGAGATGATTATAATGTTGACGGTAACAATGTAGTTTTATTCAACCTCGAGGACGTACATTACAGTTGAAATACATTCCGAATTACATACCTACATTTATACGAAAATCACATCACAAATAGGTAGTTTCATTAAGCACTGAAGAATTGTAGACCCATCATGGCTTGTAAAATGGCTTCTGCTGAGCCATTACAAGATTTACAAGTGGTTTTCAAGGGTTATCTCTGAATATAAAGCGCCGAAAGACTTTATGACTTTCAGCTTCAAGGCTTCAATTCAAGCCTCCTACAAGGGAACAACCAAAGCACCATAGATAGAACATATCCTAAAGCGGTTGTAGCGACCTCCTTTAACGGACTTTTTGATTTTCTATTTCTTTATTTAAAAGAATCAAAACCAAGACAGATCAGTGCACATCTGACGCAGCTACAGAAAGCACGCGCTTTCTCGCCAACGTCTTAATTTGTAAATACATGCACTCGCCTTTGTACATAATGTAAATTGTTATATAACGTTATATGTATAAATGTACATACTAAAATGTGGTGTTTATTCTTTTCACCATATTCTTCCCACACGGTTATCACACTATTCAATTTGAAAACCAATTTATTTAGGAAATATGAAGGTGAAAGGTGTCATCGCAGTTAGAACAGATTGGATCCATTTTAGATTCTATTATCTATTTTCAACTATATCTTCGATTTAGAAATATTTAGTGTAGTGTGATCAACTAGTTCACTACTTAAGTTTAAGTACATAGGCTCCTAAATTGGTTTTCTTCAAATTTAATAGTGCGATAACCGCTTTATACAGAAAACTGGGCTCTTACCCAAGAGCACAACGCAAACGGGAGCGTTACGCTTATTAACGAAACGATAGAAAATAAAGCCCGGTGATTGGTCAAAATTTTATGTGGGCGTTACAACAACCAATCACCGGGCTTTATTTTCTGTCGTTTCGTTAATAAGCGTAACGCTCCCGTTTGCATTATGCTCTTGGCTAAAGGCCGATGTTTGTATGGAGTCCATTATTTCAAAAGAAGAGGAGGATAGATGAGTGAGTAATAAAAGTTTAAAAGTAGAAAATTAATTTGAGAATTTGGCAAATTGGAATAGCAACACCAAAAGTTGAGTGGTTAATTTAGCGAGTCAATCCATTTTGTTCTATATTTTAGGGAAATTCATTAGCTGCTGCAAAAATTTAATATTGCTGGGAGCGATGTTAGCGAATAGTTTATTCGCTACTAAATTTCTCGCCACTATACATCGGAAAGTAGACCTAACAAACTATGGTTATATAGTGTTCTGTGTTAGACTACAATGTGTTCTATGTCTGTCGAAATACTAGTTTACCTGGGTCTGTGTTATGTTATATATGTTCCTTATTCTGTGTCGTTAAAATTTCTATAATGGATGAACATCATATTGAGTTGAAATGAAAAGTAAAATTGAACTTGATTATATTCAGTGATTGTTTTTATACCACTAAATCGAGTTAAAGTTTTCATAAATCAGTATCCATTATTAACGAAGAAGTTTGTTTGATCGATTAAAAAGCACTTATATTATGGTTAACTGACTAGGTAAGTGATCTATTGTCACCTTCACACTGTCCCCCTTTGTATATGTGTTGTTTGTTGTTCAATTCAGTGTTGTTATTTTGTATTTTATTTACTTTTTGTTGTTAAAACTGATACCGTGCTGCAATTGAAGAACAACACATACGCCATCATTGTAATCTTTTACAAGAGAAAGGCATATCTTTTTGTGATTTCTATTGCTTTAACCTACTTTAATCGAAGTCACAACCCTGCTATAAAAACTACGCACATGCTGGGTTGCAGTTTATACCATACAAATTTTTATGCGTCACCCATATTTCGTATTTATTCTTTATATATCTACTTTTAGTTGATAAGAAATTTTTACGCATATCGCGGCAGGTGCATTTTTTATTATAGTTCTACTATGATTTCAATACTGTTATGTATGCACACTCAAAATAAAAACGCCAAGCCTGTATTTAAGCTTTGAATAATCAATATAAAATAATGTTATGTGCTTCAATCATATCTTTTAACAGGCAGCAAGCACAGTTGACAATCATGCTTCACATTCAGGACACGACATATTCGCGTGCTTGATAGATATTTTTTTATGCAACTGAATCAAACTCATTATCATAATTGTTAGGTAGTTCAAAAACTATTTTGCATAAATTTTTGTTTGTCTTCAAATGTGAATTGTAAATTGGTTAATAATTAATAATGACTAGCTGCTGCCCGTGACTTTGTCTGTGTAACTTTGTAAATTATATACTAAAGCTTTCCTTGAGAACCACTCTATCTACTAGTTTTTGAGTTTATCGCAAACAGACAGACCCGGTGGAGGACATTGTTTTATAATATGTAAGGATAATAATAGTTAACTTTTTTAGGTTAAATTGGAAGATATTGTTTTAACTTAAGAGTAAACAATCTATCAAAATATGAATTGCTTAAATATATATAAAAAAATATTTAATGAAATAATTTTAACTCCCGCTTCCTCGACTCGCGATTTCACACAGCTCAGGCGTGGATCATAGGAAAACAGTCTTTTTAATCATATTTTAATTTTTATATAATAGACACAATATTTTAGTCACCATGAATCAAGAGAATTTCTAAATTGAAAAGTGTTTATTTCTTTTTAGGTATCCCAGCATTCTGAACTACAGCTAAGGTAAGTTAAGGTGTATCTCAGGTTTTATTTTCTGGATCCCATTTTGGGCTTTGCTGACCACACCATGCGTTCTCCACATAAGTTATTATAGTAGTTTCAATAACTCATCTTTTTGTATTTTATTAACACAAAACCTTGTTTTGGTATTCATAACATGTCTGGGTAAACATGGTTATGCATAATTATATTTTTAAATAGCAACTATCTTTTTGTTATTCATTACAATTCTGGGTAAACATGTTTACCAATTACAATAATTATATCCTTTATTTGTGTTATTAATTGAGATAAGGATTGATTTGTAATGAGCTTTCTAATTTACTGTCTATTCAATTTTATGAGTAAAACACATTTTTATGTTAAATTTTAGTTGAGTCTTAATTATCAATAATTTTAAAGGGATAATGACTTTATAGTGAAGGATATGTGGCATACTTTTTAATAAAAATTTGTTTAGTCAAAACAGATAATTGAATTATATCCCTATTTGTGTATAAAATTTCTACAAATGTATGTATGTATGTATGTACATACATTATGTACTTATAATTTTATGCAAATATTTCAATGTGTTCATAAAATTAATTACCATTGATATGTATATATTAGAATTTATTTGAGAAATTTTTTAATTTTTTTTTAAAGAAAATCCTTAAGAATGTTCTAAATTCTCATGTCCAGATTTTCAGATTGATATTTTCAGATGTAACCAAAATATCTGAAAATGTCCACTCATTTTTTACACTTGGGAAGTTTGAATTGTTTTGATGATGCAATAACAATATTTTTCTTTGTTAGATGAGGTCACTTCTCTACTGACTCTTCATTGAACTTACATACATTTTATGTTGTATCATTCAATAGTAAGAATGGAATTTCAGAATGGACCTTAGGCTAAATACTCAAATAGGGCAACCAGATATCTAAAAATAAACATCTTCTCTTCTTCTTCTCTTTAAGTTTAAATGGCAATTCGGCTCATTTTGGAAATTTCTATTATCTGCCAGTGTCAAGTTAATGTTACAGTGTCATTAGTAAAAATAGCAATTTAAAAAAAGAGGCAAAATTGAAATCAAAACAAAAGTAGCAGAGTCAAGTCTTGTCAGTCAAGTCTATAATTTTCTCATGTTAGTTTTCCAAAACAGGTCCGTCGAGTCCAAAGCAGTCAGGTCAAGTCCAAAATAAACATCCAATTCTTGGCAAATGTCAGTATAATGTCAGGCATTTATTGCTTTACAAATCATTATATTGTCATGTGTCACTCCAAAGTCACGGACACAAGCTAGTATTTTATAATTTTGATGTCACATGCCGACACTGATTCTCTTCATTTTGCAAGACAATGAGTCTTTGCAAGACTGATTCTGTTAGACTTTTATAAAAAAAAAAATAATTTTATGTAATTTAAATTTTATTGTTAGATGGCGGAGGTGGATCCGGAGACGTTGCTCGAGTGGCTCTTAACTGGGCAAGGTGATGAGCGTGACATGCAGCTCATTGCTCTCGAGCAGCTCTGTATGCTTCTTCTAATGTCGGATAATGTTGATAGATGCTTTGAGAGGTAACAAGCCTACATTATTTTTTAATCTATCTTTTATACTTATGATTGTTTGCCTTGAGTGATTTATCAATGCAGTCTGTTAAGGGTTAAAAACTTGAAATTTTGGCAGTTGATGCATTTTATAATGTAAGGAAGGATTTTTGGAAATTCCAACCCTAATCAGAAAACCCCTCATTTTCAAAATTATAAGCATTAAATTTCATATGAAAGCCTCTGGTTAGAAATAAGTAGATAAATCTCTTCCCTGAGAGGGTAAAATAGGGGTTGAAAGTTTATATGGGAAGTCCTTTCATTTTTTAAGTAAGAATGAAAGTTATTATTAATACGTAAAATAATAGTCTTTTTGAAAATTTATTACTAAACGGGAGAAATAGAGTGGAGTGGAGTGGATGGTTTTGTACGAAATTTGATTTTTTTAAATACTCGGTAACTTTGATTACAGCTGTCCACCGAGAACCTTTCTACCTGCACTGTGCAAGATATTTTTAGATGAATGCGCTCCCGACAATGTCCTGGAAGTCACTGCTAGAGCGATAACATATTATTTAGATGTGTCAGGTGATTATCTATATTTGTCTACTGCTTTGCTCTTAAGTACACATTGTGTTCTCTTTGACATTCCATGGCAATAAGTGAACCCTAATTTCATTTTAAGAATTTAATTAAATGTTATTTAGATTAAATAAATACAATCAAATCACCCTGGGTCAGGTGATACTAAAATGCGACATTATTGCATCTCGCTATAAAAGTCGTATACTCACATCATGGACTTAATTTTTTTTAATAAAATTTAACATTAAGGTTTTTGTAAATTTCTTATATTCAAAACTTACTTTCTTATATTGCAGCTGAGTGCACAAGGAGGATAGTAGCAATTGAAGGAGCTGTAAAGGCTATATGCAGTAGACTTCTCACAGTAGATCCCAACAATCGCACAAGTAAAGACCTAGCAGAGCAGTGTATTAAGGTACATTTTTTAATTATTAACTAGCCGGTGCCCGCGACTTAGTTCGCGTTGAACGATGTCCTTCTTAGTGTCCCAGACACTAGAAAGGACGTCGTTCGTCGTTTTGATGATTAAAAAAGTCTTACTTTTTACTTAGTTTTGTTTCAAAATTATATACCTTACTCATTTATGTCTCTTTTCATTAATGAAATCCGTACCTAAATCTGTTGGGTGGTTTAGAAGTTATTGGAAAAACAGACACAAGCAGATACAGGGAATTTATTTTATAATATGTAATAACTTATTATTTGAAGTATGGATTTTATATTATACACTTTGCGTGATCCAAGAAGTAATAGAATTTCTTTTTAAAATTAATGTGTACTACAGGTGTTAGAGCTAGTGTGCACACGTGAAGCCGGCGCAGTATGGGAGGGTGGTGGTCTTCCTGCAGTACTACACTTCATCACACACCATGGCACAGCAGTACACAAAGACACGTTACATTCAGCCATGGCGGTGGTTTCCAGGTAAATTAACTACTTGTGGTATAAAAAGGATAAATTGTCAAATCATCCTGAAAATAAAATAATTGTTGATGTAACAGGTTTTTCGGCGGGTGAGGCCGGCTGTTGACGTGGTGACTTTTGTCAACACTTTGGCGGAACTACCTAATATGATTTTTTTTAAATGAAATTAAAAATATTTTTTTTTGGTGTTTCTCATCTGCCAGACATCCAGCGACGGCTGAATTTTTTGAAGTGAAAACTTCTTTGGGCGGTCTCGGCAGTTTGTAAAGAGAATTTGAGGGATTAAATAAAGATTTACTACTGACTCCGGTGGTTTTGTATACAAAATAAACACAATCAACCCCAGAGGGTTTAAAGGGGACAAATTATCTTGCATGAAAAGTGTAGTTCGTGTTGAGTTACGAAACGATGTGTCGTCGATAAAAAAGGAATTAAAGACCATTGACGTAATGTTGCAGAGTATGTGGTAAAATGGAGCCGGGAGACAGTCGCGTAGGAGACGCCGTTTCGTCCCTGTCGGCGCTACTTCGTCACAGCGACGCGCGAGTCGCGGACGCGGCGCTGCGTTGCTTCGCTTCGCTCGCAGATCGATTCGCTCGCGCACACGCCGATCCCGCACCGCTCGCCGAACACGGTTCGTAGCACGCTTTCATCCAATGACTTCAGAAATATTAAAAAGTCTTTTTAATATTCGACAGAAAATACTGAAGTCCATAACATACTTAGAATGAATACAGTCAGGGAAGAAATTGTAACTTTAGCTGCCTCAGGCGTAATGTTGTATTGACATGCAAAAAAAAATATCCAATAAAAATCGCTCATATTATAGATACTATACTATACTATAGATAGTATCCATAACTGAAAGCTGAGAAATATTTCTTTTATTTATTTATTTTTGTTTGTTTTAGGTCTAATTGAAGAGTTAGTTCGTAGACTAGGCAGTACCGAGAGCAATGACGACAAATGCCTCGCGCCTTCGGTCTCCACTACTGTCAGTTTGCTCTCGACGCTCTGTCGCGGCTCAGCGCAGATCACTCACGTATGTGTCTAACTAATCTTACAATGTACAATTAAATTGGAACAAAATAAGTAGTAACGATAAATGTTATATGTTGCAGGACCTAGTTCGTTTAGATTTGTGTTCAGCGATAGAGACAGCTGTGCAAGCCGACGAGCGTTGGTGTCTGGAGTGTATGCGGCTTGTGGACTTGCTTCTGGTTTTGTTATGTGAAGGACGTCACGCTATACAAACGTTAGTATTTTATATTTTCGGCAGTATAAAGTGTAGACTTCCGTTGTTCATCAATATAATGAAAAAACTACACATAACTGCATGGATATATACTGAGTATCTAACTATTTTGTTGGTGATTTTGTGGTGAAACAGTACACTTCACATTACACAAAATATCTCTTTTCACGAACTCTTTATGATCACATTTCTTGTGATCCTCTCTTGCTTTTGTTGGTAACCACTGAAGGGTTCTTGGTTATGTAATTAACCACACATCTAGTGAGGGTAAAAGATATTAGAAATATGGTAATAGGTATCCTTAATTAAATAAAATTAAAAAAACTTGCCGATAGAGTGATGTCCGATAGAGAAGCATTAAGCGTATGATATATTGATAAAATTTACTTTTCGTTTGGTAACCAGTTGGGTGAAGGCGATCCTGTATTATTATGGAAGAGGCTTATAATAATATAGGCTTATGCCCAGTAGTGATAATTGAATAGACAAAAATACGTGGAGATAAAATTGTATATTTGTAGTGGTTCAAGTCGCGGTTCCACGACCGCCTGTAACAGTGGCGTCGGTGGTACGAACGGCGAAGGGTCCAGCGGGAACGGATCCGGTGCGGGGGGACCGAGAGCGGACAAATCGCACCGCCAGTTGATCGACTGCATCCGCGGCAAGGACACGGACGCTCTGCTCTCGGCCGTCTCCAGCGGCGCTGTCGACGTCAACTGCACGGACGACGTCGGGCAGACGCTGCTCAACTGGGCCGCCGCATTCGGCACCAAAGAGATGGTCGAGTTTTTATGCGAGAAAGGTAACTTTCTTTTTGTAATAAATGTTATGATGAATAGTAGCGATCAGCTCGTATCGCTTAGTGCAACGCTTTACACTATTCTGTTCCAATCGATAACGAGTCACGTTGGTGAGATTACAATGCTACATGAATTTTTATCATTATTTACGTGATATTTCTTTGATTATGTAAGTCGCAGGTACGAGCTAAAAAGAAAAAGAAAATATATGAGTGAATATTTTTATCCCCTTGACGACAGTGGAGTGGACAGTGGCAGTGACTCTCTCTCGTATGTCGTTTCGTGTGATATGTACCTTACTTTGATTGAAGCAAAAAGTCAATAATAGACTGTGAATAAACTTGGTAGGAGCGGACGTGAATCGCGGGCAGCGTAGCTCGTCGCTGCACTACGCGGCGTGCTTCGGTCGGCCGGCGATCGCGAAAGTGTTACTGCGCTACGGAGCTAATGCCGACCTGCGAGATGAAGACGGCAAAACACCCCTTGACAAGGCCAGGGAAAGACACGACCAAGGTACATCACTATACTTTTACTTAGTCTGCCCAATATTAGCTTTTCGATTACTTATATTTTATTTATATTTTTAAATAGAAAAGTTCAAATTCAAGTGCTAAATTTTTAAATTGTCATACAATAATAATATACTTGTTTCCAGGCCATAGAGAAGTTGCAGCTATATTACAATGCCCCGGAGAATGGTTAGTGGTGGGCAGTCACGATTCACCCACTTCTTCGAATGACGAAGACTTCCCAGAAACAGGCGATAAAGAAATGGCCGCAGTTTATCTTGAGTGAGTCAATACTTAGTTTTCGCCTTATCATATTAATTACGTGAACCTACCCTGCAAATATGAGGTAAGGTTGAATACAAATAAGAAATATTTGACAGTTTCTATCCTCTATGAAAAGTTGTTCCTTTTTAAAACCAGATAAAATGCACAGGTGCTGCAATTGAGAAGGGATGGGGAAATGGGCTCTGAGTCTGACATCCCTTACTCACTCACAAAAAAAACAACATATATGTGTTATTATTTCACGGTGGCCTTCTGTAAGACGCAACTAATATTGCAGACGGCTGGTGGGCGTATTCTGCGCGCGTTACGTGGGCGCGGGAAGCGCGGGCGTGCGTCGCGCAACGCTCCCGCTGGTCCGCAAGATGGTGCACTACACGCCGCCGAGACTTCTACGACGCATCTCGGACGCTCACACCGCTGCGCTGCTCACGCAACTCGTCGCCACAGTGCTCGACAATACGGTACGCTAAACATTCTCTTCGCTGCATCTCCTCATTTCCTCGGGCACCTTCAGCGGTTTAGAATGTCGCAGAACAGACAGAACAGAAATAATTATTACATAAAGTGTGGCGGCTCGCCCCCGGCTTATTGTTACACAAACCTTCCTCTTTCCATCGCACTTTCCATTAGTGAAAACCATACCAAATTCGTTGGATTGTTTAGGAGAAGTTAGCAGAGAAACAAACAGACGTGGACAGCGGCTTTAATTTATAATATACTAGTTGGTGCCCGCGACTTCGTCTGCCTTGAAAAAATCTTTACTGCTGGACGTTGGTGGCGCGGCCAGATTTTTTATATTTTTAGATGATCCCTCGGGAACAGTACTTTTTTTCTGGATGAAAGGTACCCTATGTCCTTTCCTGTATCCTTGACAACGTCTATGTAAAATTTCACGATGATCGGTTGAGTAGTTAAGGCGTGAAAGGGTAACAGACAGACAGAGTCGGTTTCACATTTATTACTAGATTTCCGTAAGATTTGGTGCTTGTTTCATTCCAATCTGTTTGCAAACAAGAAAGTAATAGGGGTTGAGTTGTAGCGGCGTTAGTATACAGTGTGTGATTGTGTGGTCAGGGCGAGGCGAGAGGACGCGCTCCGCCGCGGTACCTCCGCAGCCGCTATATTCGCCCGCCAGCGGTAATGTTCCGATGGTGTGATGACTCCCACTGTGTTGATATCGCATCGCGCGAACAAACCAATACAATGTCGTTGCGCCTCTAACGTTTTTACGAAATAAATAATTTAAAATAAGTAGTAAATAAATAGTTAAAGAAAGTATTAGCGCCTCCTTCACCAACTGTCAAGTAGGCTATCATTTAAAGTCACCGGTAACCGGCGATAATGGAGCTGATTATACCTTTGTTTGTACGGTAAAAATCCCAAACATTAAAAAGAAAATAATAAAAAAATTCGCCTATCGAATGATGCAGTAAACCGAGTGCATAATTTAATAAAACATAAAAAAAATCTTAAAGTAACTATCAACACTTAACTTTTAGTTGGTGAAAGAGGCCCTTATTCTACAACAAAAACTATATTTACATCAATAAGCAATGTAATTCTCAAATATGTACTTTAGTGCTAGTACACTTAGCACTCGGAGCTCTTTTTGCACAATGCGTGTAGCATTGACTTGTAATTCTGTATTGATCGTGATAAATAGTTTTTGAATATCACATTTTATAATAATATTGATGCAGAAGATATCTATAAAATATCAACAGATATTTGTTAGAGGCGTAATGGCCGCGCGTCATTTCAGTCCTCTAATGTAAAACATTATAAAGGTGCTTGTAATAAATACACCCAGCGAATGAAGTATAGTTTAGTAATGTGTACCTATGCTAGAAATTTGAACTGTGTGCATAAATAATTCAGATTCGTGTGAGTTAAATTCTTTTGCAATCCTATGTCTATTCTATCTGTTCCTTATAAAGCTGCCGTTAACCATGCTGGGCTTATGAATAAGGCTGAACTTGTGCAAAGGATTTTGTGCATTCATTTACGCATCACAAGTTAATATTTTAGTACTAATCTTATAAAAAAGTGCAAGTCGATTTGTTTATTTCGAGTTTAATTGTTTACATTGTCATTTGTCCTTAAAACATTCACATTTTTGTATAAAACATCACACCATCGAAATTTACTCGCATCGAATGATCCTGTTTTTGTGTTCAATGTGTTTAATATACCTTCTTATTTACACTTTACGTATTCATTCAACACTGTTTTAGTACTGAGTTTTTATTTTTAAAAACTAGTTGTGTAAATTATTATTCAAGGTTGTTCCAATTTCATTTATTTACTCCAAAATCTTTTGATATTAACAAAGCTTTGTTAATATAGTTGGCGTAAATGTTACTTGCTTTTTGCATTAAATGCAAAATCTTTTGTATAATGATTTGTGGAGATGAGCGGATGAATAGTTTTGTATGATTGATTCAGGAGGACGATGACGGACACTTGATTGTGCTCAGTATTGCCGAAGAGCTGATGGTGAAAGCGGCCGATATATACTTGGAACAGTTTGCGAGACTTGGAGTGTTTAGCAAGGTGGAAGCGCTTGCAGCCGCACCACTAGCCACTGACGTCAAACAAACGTCGGAGGGAACAATAGTTTCGCCTGGAGGTAACCAACTTTAGATTACAATATGCTATACTTTTTTGCACATTTTTGATGTTCACGTAAAAAGGTGTAGTAGGTAGAGGATAAGGTATAAAGGATTTTTCACCATGAAGGTGCTTACTCAATAGACGCATTGCACGATACGATAAAATATAGTGAAGACTTCTTAGGTCTGTGAACCGTTTAGACACGCAACGATAAAAATCAATTAGTTTGTAGAAATATTACGCTGCTACAGAGCAATCTTCCTTCTGAAGTGCTACAATATGGGCTACTTCAAGCTTAAACAAATTCCTGCATGGGTCGCCAACGCACTTGTACCCCCCTTGGTATTGTTTGTGTCCTTAGGCAACGGTAGCCACCCACCATCATGTGGACCGTCACCCTTAATAATATAAAAATATATATCATTGTATCTTGAATCGTAACCGCAGGACGTCAACTACTCGGGCTTCCTCCATAAGATTCCAATAAGACCGGTCAGAATAAGCCTGGATCGTTAATTGTAATGGTAATATTATGTTCAGGCAGCACAGAAGACGCGACATGTCTGTCGAGTGGGATCGCATATTCGTGGGGCGAGTGGTCGCTGTGCCGGGGTCGCGACGCGCTTTACTTGTGGAGCGACGTCGCTGCGCTCGAACTCAGCACTGGCAGTAATGGCTGGTTTCGATTTCTTCTCGACGGGAAACTCGCTACTATGTATTCCAGCGGTAGCCCCGAACACCAGACTGACAACACAGGTGACATTCTCATAGAAATTTAGATGGGCTTATTTGTGCAATTTGAAGTTTTTAATCTTGTGCAAGTAGCAACAGCGTGTATTTGTCTCATATAACCTGAAGTATGTTGATGAATGTCCATGCAATATTTGTTATAGTGTTGTCTCCTGTCTGTGCAGAAAATCGTGGTGAATTCGTTGATAAGCTCCAGAGGGCTAGAGCGTCCGTAAGGAATTCAGTACCGCAACCAATACTCTCAAAGCCTGGTACCACCAAATTGATACTTGGTAACTGGTCGTTGTTATGTAAAAAGTGAGTGAAATATTATTATTAAAACATTTTAATATACTGAACACATTTTGCACTTGCTTCGTTCGCATTCTTAAAAGCAGAACCAACTATGTGTCGAAATTTCAAAACGTTTAATTATGAACTTTTTTATGTGAACATCGTCAGACAGGTTAACGGTTCACTTGATGATTGGTAGGTGGCTACCATTGCCTATAACACAAGCAACGCCACAGATGCTGCAAGTGCGCTGCCGACCTTAGTAAGATTAAGTATAAGGGATAGGAAAATGGGCTCTGGCGTGGCTTACTTACCTACTGAACCACAACGATATCACAAATTAATACTTACATTTTTATTTATTTATATACATTTATTATTATTCATTCTAGGGAAAAAGAGCTGCAAATACACAATACAGATGGTCAGCAACAAACTACCATACTAAGAGAGGATCTGCCGGGATTTATCTTTGAATCAAATAGAGGAACAAAACATTCTTTCACCGCTGAGACGTTTTTGGGTTGGTACACGTTAATTTATTTATAATTATAATTTCTGTCAACATACTTGTTTCTGACAAGCAATTTGACGTACAGGTCCAGAGCTTGCAAGCGGTTGGACCGACCGTAGACCAGTAGCGACCAACAATGCGACCTCGAACCAAGCTAGATCACGCATTTCTGCGAAGACGGAAGCTTTAAAATCACAGGTATGTTATTGGAGCATATGAAAAGTACAATGTAATTTGAAAATATTATATTATTGAAACAAGTTAACAACATGATCTAGCCATCTATAATGACTACTTCATTTTAGATACAAAAAATCTTTTTCCGATTTTAGGTCGATCTGAGGGGAGTGTCGTGCTCCGTTTGGATCGGCCTTATATTCCTAAAAATGCCTAAAATCGACGTTTATACACAGTATAGTGGCCATTTTACATACGCTATAGCTATACAAGCTTAGTGCGGCGAAGGGGGATCGCCCTTCCACTGCACTTAGCTCGTCGCTACGCCAACAGCCAAGAACCTCGCCGAAAAAATGTTTTACATCAATCTATACAATGTCAATTATAATAATAGGTGTGCGAGCGTGCGCGAGCTCTGTACTCGCGTCACCTGGCGGGCGCCGCCACTCGTCAACCGAGGCCGCCTGTAGCACGACTGCGCGCACTGTTGGCTCGTATGCAGCGCCTCGCCACACAACCCAATAGTAAGTTCGTTTTTACGCCCGACGCCTGATGCAAAAACGGGCTGTTTACATAGGTGTGTTCTAGCTCCCAAACGGATGGACCGATTTTGATATTTTGATCAGATTTTTTTATTTGAATGCTTTTGCATTTGCTATTTGATCGCGATCGCTCTGTTATAATTTTTAAATATCTGGTCGGGCGTTCCGATTTCCTAGTTGATTAAGGGATTTCATTAACATTATGAATATTTATTGAAGAGTGTTAAATACCAGGCAAATTTAAATGAACTATCTTTTTTTTTAAGTATTTATGGCCACACTGAGTTTAATTCTATGACTACAGAAGTGTCTTGTCCTTTTTTAGAAGACTGGCAGGAGGAACTAAACGAAGTGTTGGAGCAAATGACTGAATTACTGTGTGGAGATGAACTGCTCTCCGCTTATGAATTGCAATCTTCAGGTCTCGCCCCTGCTTTGCTTCAAGTGCTTTCACCCCAACCAAACGGTGAGTAAAATCAAGTAAAATTAGCAAAATCGCTTTCACAGATATTCTGATATGAACATAGTCTTATAATAAACGTAAATGGTGTGTGTAGACGCGGTGGGACAAGCGGTGGCGCGCGAGCGCATTGTACGAGAGTGGTTGTCTCGAGAGGAGGGACGCGCGGGCGGTGTGCTGGCGTCGCGGCTGGTGGGAGTGCTGGAGAGCGTGGAACGACTGCCCGTACTGGCGCCCACCGGCGACGCTCCACCCACACCCGCCGGAGCACTCCATCATCTCACCAAGAGGATAAGGTGAAGCATTGCATACAAACGACATCTTTTGATAATGTGAAGATAATTATTGGACTCTGAAGTCCATCAAAAAGCACACACTTTTCATTCCGGTTCCTATCTGTTTAATAAAACAGATAAGGATGAACCACAAGTGGTTTTTACCACACTTTTTACCAACAAGTGTATTTTTTTAAAAATTAGGTTAAGAGTAGAACGTGCGAACGAAGACCCGTCTGACGATAACAGTAACAACAGCAACAATGCAGGAAGAAGTCTCAAAGTGGAAGCGTTGACGACCGTACGCCAATTGGAGCGATTTCTTGCCAAGTCAGTCGCACGCCAGTGGTACGACATGGACCGTACCACATTCAATTTCGTCCAGAAACTAAAAGCCGAAGCGCCCATCGTTTTCACGTATGACGTAAGTTGATTGCTTTATTTACTTTTGTAATGTTATACTTTTGATGTTACATAGCTCTTGACAGCACTGTGAGGGCTGCCGAAATCCATATCCTTGTTTGAGACCGAAAATGAACTAATGAGTATTGTAAATATTTTCCAGCACGATTTCGACGAGAATGGTCTGTTGTACTTCATCGGCAGTAACGCCGGTACATGCGAATGGGTAAATCCTGGCGCTCACGGACTAGTCTTCCCTTGGTCTTCTGACGGGCGAACGTTGCCATACGGAAGGGCTGAGGATGCGCTCTCTAGATCTCCCGAGCCACTTAACGTGCACACCAACGACGATAGAAGAGCGTTTATAGCGTTGGATCTCGGAGTACATATTGTTCCCACTGCTTATACGTTGCGTCACGCAAGGGGTTACGGACGTTCAGCGCTCAGGAATTGGTTGTTTCAAGTAAGTTTATGTAATATGATAAACATTACAGAATATTTTTTTTTGTTATTTAGACGAAATTTCATGTATCTTTGCAGTTGTTAATATAGAAAACCATTAATATCGTTTTCAGATGTCGACAGACGGCATAAACTGGAACACGGTGTTGGCGCACAGCGAGGAGCAGGCTTTACAGGAGCCCGGAAGCACGGCCACGTGGCGCTGTCGCACCGACGCCGCCTACCGATATCTTCGCATTCAGCAGAACGGCAAGAACGCCAGTGGCAAGAGTCACTACTTGTCGCTCTCCGGACTAGAGATATATGGCACAGTACGTTTCACACTTGTTACACTACCTCTTGAGTCTTTGTAGGCATAAGCCTGTTTTGTGTGCTACGTATATTGAATTTGCATTAAATGTTAAGATCGCTGGTGCCCGCGACTTCGTCCACGTCGAAAAATAAAAATTATAGCACTTGATAGTTATTATATGATGAAACTATGAAAATTAAGACCGCAACGAAAATCATAATAAATCATAGAGTGAAAATCGTCAAATGCATTTTTTCGCACAGCACACACTTTTTAAATAAACACAAATTTGTAAAAACAAATGTCAACTGTTGAAATTACATCGACATTTTATTGAAGAATTCTTAATTCGAATTCTGATTTATTTTTTTATTTCTGTCTTTACTTTCTGGCCTATTGTAAAAGGTTTCAGTACAGGCTTTTAAACTTTTTATCTTTTTGCACTGATTATGGTAAAAGTTGTGTTCGGTCTGAGGTTAGTCCTTGTCTTAAATGAATGTGCGTGTGTCAGGTGGTGAGCGTGTGCGAGTCGGCGCCGCGACAGCCGGCGGGAGGCGGGGGGACCGGCGGGGGGGCAGGCGTGTCGGCTGGCGGTGCAGGAGGTGGGGGCGCGGGGCGGGGCGCGTTGCGTCGCTGCACGCCGCGTGGACTGCGCGGGGTGAGCGCCGGCGTTCGCGTGCTGCGCGGGCCCGACTGGAAGTGGCGCGACCAGGACGGACCGCTTCCCTCCACGGGCACTGTTACCTCGGACCCGCACAATGGATGGGTCGACGTCAGGTACGATACTGCCCCCATTTTAATTGTCTTACATGTAAATGGAAGATATGCAAGGATTTATTCAATACTAGCTGGCGCCCGCGACTTCGTCCGCGTTAAAAAAGAAAAAAGTAGCCTATCCTGTGTCCCGTACCATATGTCTAAATGTTTATCTACCAAGTTCACTCATTATCAGTTAATTCGTTTAAGAGTTATACAGATTTATTATAAGTATTGATTGATTGATTGTTAATTTGATGAATATAATTAACCAATGGGCGCATATCTATTCTGTTCAAATACTTGTCTAATACCAACATATATGCTCATTTTCCCGATACTCAGTCAGAGGGATTCAACAAGAGACACCCTAGCATAAAATCTAAAAGACAAAAGTTTATTTTATAGGATCATGGTTTATTTGAGAACCTTTGTACAGGTGGGATCACGGCGGTCGGAACTCGTACCGAATGGGGGCGGAGGGGAAATTTGACCTCATAGTGGTAAGCGGGAACGCGACAGGCAGCGAAGGAGCGCGCGGCGGACGCAAGAGCCACTCCACGCCCAGTCTGCCTGATGCCACCGCCATAGACCACCAGGTAAAGATAGGATAACCAAGCTATTAACTATTGTTTTTTAGTGATTAAAATTTTTGTTGTAGATCACTGTTTGTCGAAGTACACAGAAGCTAGAATCTGTTTTGTGCAAAATTTATTATCAAAATAATAAACCATTAATATTTCATATATTTATATATATTTTAATTTAAAAGACAGATAAGTTTCAGTAAATAAACCTTCTTGTATATAAATTTATGTTTATTTTTTATGTTCGCTCCATCATAAGGTTGAGATCCTTGCTACACAGCTGGATGTTGGCCAAAAGCAAACCCATCTCTAATAAAAAAAATGTATTTTTTTTTTGTCAATATCTCAAAAGTATACTTTTTACACGTAGTAGATTTTGTTTTGACAGCGATTATAATAATATGTTCCAGACGAATTGAGTAGGTATTGTTTATCGTTTCGTACTGTCGTGTACCCCAATTTTTTGATTCTCTAGTATTGTATTGTATTGTGTAATGTTACGGCATAAGGCATAACACACAATGTATTGAAAAGCGCTTACTGTAAGTCAAATTCTCTCGTGGTCAGCAATGGGAGAGAGTCCTTTCTTCACTCTGTGGATCCTCGGTCAAAGTGTTTGATGACCCCTTGACCAAACCATTGATATCTGGTCAGGTATCAGTCGCGTCCACTGAACAAGCTTCGTCCGCCGACAACATATCCGCGGAGGAGATGGCGAGCAATATGTCCCGCCCTCGGACCCACGCCACAGACCTGTCGGCCATCAATAACTCTACACATCATATAAGTACAGGTACGTCCACATTTCTACTTTTGTTAACGCAAAAACGGGGTGTTGTGTGTCCGTGTATGAGAGTATCTGTTTGTCTGTCTATGGAATCGAAAGTTGACTTCATTGAGACGGTTCTTGGCAATAATTTATGAAGATCTCTTCAGGCGTTTCCTAGTTTTCCTAGTTGACAAAGTGGATTTCACTAACTTACACAGGTTCGATTGATGTGAAATTTGGTATACTGTTTCTTCGGTGGTATTTCCATGACACGGTAACCTTGACCTGATGCTGCAGCATCAAGAAATCAGTCAACTGCTCAGTAACTTACAGCAGATATAGTGTGTTTGCGCTTGATGGAAAGTGGGAGGGTTAAGTTTATAATTTTTAATTATAACTTCTTCTTTTCAATGCTCATGTTGCAACATAAGTGACGTTTTGTAATATAAAATTTGAATCTTATTGTGTTTCATGAACTATTAGATCCATTAAACTAAATTTTAGTCAGATATTTTAATGAAATCAATAAAATATAATCTAAAAAAATCTACATCTTCACATTATTTAAATATTATTTTCTCCCTATAGATCTCGCTACAATAGTGGAATCGCTGACTCTTGGCGCTGAAAGCAATAATTGTATGGCAGATTTAGGTAATACGTCTTTCACAAACATGGAAATGGGACCGACCAGTATAACAGATATTACAAAGCCATATCCAGCTAAGGAGCCCGCACCAGAAGCTACTGATGTAAGTCACATTAATCAGATTTTAGATATTCACTATTTACGAATTTTCCCAATGAATTCAGTATGCCTATAAAAATCTATCTAAACACAATGAGGTCAGAAATGAATTAAAGGAATTCTTTAGTAAAAATGCACGAACTATTTGCTTTCCGACTTCTACATTAAATTTCTTTATGCTCTTCCCAATGACTTTCCCTACAAATTTTATAATATTTTGGTATTTTTTTGCGTTTTTAGTAAATATGTAGAATTGTAGATAGATGTAATTATAAAACTGGTTTGTATGCATCTCACGAAAATTTTTATTTAATGTTTTCACAGGTTTGGTTGTTCATAATTTTCATTTTGCATTTATTATTTTATTCTTTACCCATGTAAACTTGTAAATGCTAACTTGTAATTGTAATGCGAGGTAAATTTAATTTGTGTGTAAATCATATTTATTAAATAATTGTTTTGTTTGTGAATATTAAAAAAAAAGTGAAATTCAGCATATTTATTTATTTATCGAACACATAAATTCTAAAAAATATGATAACAATGTCTGTAAACCTTTATTTTATTTTTCTATAAATATGCATAATTTATAACAAAAGCATTTCGATATAATCGAGCGGGTGTCCTAGCTACAAACAAATGCAACTTGAAGGTGAAGCAAATATCTTCTTCCAAATAAAACTGTAAGCGAATATTGAAAAACAAATCATAATTGGTTGCATATTTTGGAAAGTCTAAATGACAAACTACACTACAGCCGTAGACAAGTGATTTTTATGTATTCAAATGATTCAAAATCTAAAATGTCCGTAATATTTGACAACAATTGAACAATGTTATGTAATATTAAAAACCAGCCCGAGAATTTGAGCGCGTGGTATTCGGTATTATTTCAATTAACTTTTTTGTTTGGAATAAAGTAATATATGTTATGCGAAGCTAAGATTGAGCTAATAAGCTATTACACAAAAATCGGTTAAGCCGCTTCTGAGATTAGCGTGCACAAACACATACGCACAGACAAACAGATTAAAATTCTAAAAATAATTTTTTGGACCGCCATAAAACAAGTAGGTACGACATGTAAAAATTGTTGTTTTGAGAAAATTTTTAATGTACAGATAAGTTACGGCTCGTTTACAATTTTATTGTATGCATTGTTACAATAATGAATTTCGTAATAATATGACCGAAGTGCTAAAGCTGGCGGTGTTGGGTACAGGACAGTGAGCCGCACAACGGTGCGAATGATGTATTACGGAACAGCGCGAACGCACTTCTCTCTAGCGATTTGTTCGCCGTACCCGCCTCGCTGCTCCGCTCGTTACGGCACAATGGCGACAGACATATACAGGTGAAGGGGATTTGCTGGTCGCATTCTCTTACCTACTAGTTGGTTTGGTACAGTGTCTCATCCCATCGGCTGGGACCTTGGAACACCTCACCTCATTAGCCTCGATTTTATTGAAATAAAAAAATTGTTATTAGTTACAGTAATGTTTAGTTACAGCTATCACTTCACTAGGAGCATGGCCATGGCTTTTTAGATGTATGTATTTAGTTTCGACATAAATATAAACATTACAATTTTAACCAGGTCGCGGCGAACCGTGAACCTACGTAATACCTACAATTTTAATTTTTGAATGGCTGACATTCAAAAATTAAAATTTTAGGTATTATACGTACTCAATGTGGCAATAATTAGAAAAACCTCAAATAAAAAAATATTCCTATTTTCACAATAGTTTTCTCTATTTTTAAATAATGTTAATTAATACTTATAACGGAGTAACTACATTTATTCTGCCTCAATCCCAGCCTTTGTCTATAGAAAACCGCAGTTTTATGTGAAGATGCAACCAAACAGGGAAACAAAGGACATAAAAGTGTTTTTTATCATGCTAAAGAAGAGAACACCACTCTTCCGTTGTGCTCAGCGCTGTACGCGGACCTTTTGAACTTTTCTTCGAAAGTTGCGACTTGCATAGATTCTCAGCTATTCGGCACTCTATGCTGCAGATAGAAACGGTTCAGCGGATATAGCATATTATGCCGTTCGAGGTGTAGATAGAAGCGGAACTGTATAAGTGTATGCCGAATAAGTGTAGTCTTGCAAAAACTCAAGAATGGCTTGGCCGATTTTAATCCGGTTTTCACTTATGGAAAAGGGATAAACGGGGAAGGTTTGTATATATATAAATGCACCCTGGGCGAAGCCACGAGCAGATCCCTAGTCAACAAATAAAATATGAAAATTCGAAAACATTTTCACTTAAAACTAAACAACGACAATGACACGTACGACCTCATCTGTTAGCCACAACATTGCGAATAACTGGATTGCATATTGTTGTGTTATGTTACGTTCTAATTTCGATACCTTTATCATTTTAATGTGATATTAAGTATAAATTATTTACAAGCGCTTTCATGTTCTCTCTTCATATATGTCTCATATGACCTGCTTAACATAACGTACACGTTGTCGTTCTGCTAGATCTGCTCCACAGTTCTTCTGTTCTTTCCTCTTTGCAGTCTTTTGTCATTCGTATAATACCTTAGACTTAGACCATTGTAATTATATTAGCATAGCTGATCAAATATCAAGACCTTGCACATTATTTGATACGTGCCAGAGTACGTTCAGGGAATGAAGGATACATTATTTATTATTTATAACTAATCAATTAAGTATTTTTCTTTTACTTTCAGTGCGACGATAATGAAAATGCCGAAGGACAATATGGCGACCACAAAAAGGATGGCCAGTCGGGTACTGGTTCTGGTACAATGAGTGCCAGTGAACCTGATTTGACACAACAGGTTAATATACATAGGAAAGATTTGTAATTTGTATGTTTGTTTGTAATGGTCAAACTCAAATACTTCTTTCTTCATCTATAGAAAGTTACATTAGCATTTTATTAAAATAATAAGAACATAGAGAACTCTACGAAAATTACAAAAAATTGCCTATGAAAGTTATTATATAGCGCAGCGCAGCGAAAACTATTGATTTCATAATCAATGTCGCCGTGTAAGCGACAAGGCTGTTTTTAAACCAAATTTTTAACCTACACATTTGATTTGTTGTCGCAGGGCGCGGCGCGTCTGCTCGAATCGCTGGGAGTGGGAAGGGGCTCAGTCATAGGCCGCGGCAGAGACTCGCAGCGCACTATTCGCAACAACCACTCCACCAGTCTCTTCCCGAGGTATTGTTTTTTCATTTTTTTTTTAAATATATAACGTGATGGTAGGTAGCTAATGTCGCCTATAAAGCCACGGATGCTACTAGTAGTGCGCCGCAGGTCATAGTAGAATCCTTACATCTTACATATTATATTATATAAGGAAAAAGAAAGGGAATTAAAGTCTGTTATGTTCGCGATAGTCACAAGAAAGTTACATCTTCCTACCCGGCTGGTCACCGTGAAAGAGTACGACCATAATCCTCCTAAGATAAAAACAGTAAAAGCCCGCAAAAAATAATATAAAAAACTAAGTTAATAGAAATAAGTTATTATACAAGTTATTATATTGCCTTTTTTTAAATTATTAAAAATCACAACGATAAAGATAAATTTTTCAATGCGGACGAAGTCGCTAGCAACAGCTAGTTTTATATGTGTTGAATAGAACTTATCTGATTTAGAAACTCGAGATCTACAAACGTTTTTTTTTTCATCTCATGGTTGTGTGTATATTATTAGGCGACATTGACTGCATACAATATAGTGGACTGCCTTAATTTGTCACTAAAAATATGAAACAAAATAGTACAGTCAACTTTGTACCAAATTTATTGATTATACTTATCTAAAGTAAATATTATTGTTCCACAGTTTGGTGCGACTAGCACTATCGAGTAATTTCCCCGGAGGGCTGCTCTCTACGGCGCAGAGTTATCCGTCTTTGGCGCCTAACGCACAAAACGCCCTCACTCTTTCTCTTACTTCTACTTCAAGTGAAAGCGAACAGGTAAATTCATGTTTTACTCAATACGGGCTACATCCTGCCCAGACGACTAACGTCATTGACGACTCCAAGCGCCTTAATAAAAGTAATACGTTTATTTTAATTGTCTTTTTTGCAGGTGTCTTTAGAAGATTTCCTCGAGTCTTGCAGAGCACCAGCACTTCTCACAGAATTAGAGGATGACGATGAAGGTGACGACGCTTTGGACAGCGACAAAGAAAACGAACCTACGTACCAGGAAGTTGTGAGTGGACTTGACATGCTGTTGATCGCGAACTTTCGATTTGAGTCGCCACGCCACTAGACCCTCCTGAAATAACAGCACGTGTTCTAGTGTGTTTCGGTGAGCGAGTAAGGCATGCCAGAACCCATATTCCCATCCCTTCCTTTATCCTTATTGCAGCACCTGTGGCGTTGCTTGTATAGGCGACGGTAGCCACCTACCGTCAAGTGGACCGTCAGTCTGTCTGCCTATCTCATAAAAAAGTATTACAAATTTAGTGAATAATATTATAACGAACAGGTCTCCCGGAATTTGCTATGTTTGATGGAGGAAGAGGCGCTGGAGGCGGTTCGCGGATGCAGCGGCGCACGATCGCGTCGGCCTTGGGACGACGACTTCGTTCTCAAGAGGCAATTCTCAGCACTAATACCCGCCTTCGACCCTCGTCCCGGAAGGACCAACCTCAACCAGACCGTAGGTCAGTCACATTGCACACTTGTCTCTACGGTAGGGGGGATAGCCGAGCTGAGTAAGAGTCGTAGCCAGTGTTTCACCCGCCGCAAAAGATATTTCACATCAAAAACGCATTCTTACTAACTAAAACAATGTTATTTGATAGAGCCTACAGACGCCATTACATGACCAATCATTCTATATTTGTATTTTTTTTTCAGATTTGGAAATACCACTAAACGACGAGTCCGATTCGGAAGATCCGAGTGAACCGTCGTCGGCGAGTAGCGGCGCGGGAACTGGTGCCGCGATAGGCAACGCACCGGAGTCAGGCAGTGGACGGCTTCCGGCGCTGCGACTAGTACTGAGCGCGGGCGGCGCCTCGCTTCCCCTCGAGAGGCCGTCGTGGACGTTGTACCGCGCGGTGCTCGCCCTCAATGCCAACCTGCCCGGCCAAGACACGCACAGGGAGACCACTTACACGTAAGCAATTCTCATTGCTTAAAGATCTCTTTAAATTCAGAATAACATTAATGCATTCCGAATCCTATTACATGCTTACACTTTCGCTCAAATCTTTCTTTAAATACCGATATTCTGTCATCAGAACCTAAATGGAAACTCAATTTTAAAAAGGAACAATTCTAATGAATAATGTTATTACAGATTGACGTACAAGGAAATAGAAGGAATGGAAACTTTTGCTGCGTCCAGTGACAGCGAGGATGATGAACCGTGTGATCCAGGTGAGTTTTTGTTTTTGGGGTTATTTCTTCTACTTTTGTACATCAGAAATAGTACCTAGACTTTTGACCCATGTATATTTTGTCAGGTAAAGTCGACAGTATAATTTGCATAGGTTTTCGGCTAGACTAACACAACAGCAGACTTGTCTCACTTATTATCTATAATACCAATCAACACTCGGATTTCATGAACATTCACAAACAAAAGCCGCGACACGGGGAATGGGTTTGTAAGTGACTTTCCATCAAGTGGAGCCTGTTCTAATAAAAAGGAAACATGTTATAATAAAATGGGTGTGTTGGCAGAGCGCGGCGTGTGCGGAGCAGTGGGCTCGGTGGGGGGCGTTGGGGGCGTGGAGGCGGGGGAGGGTGCGGAGGGTGCGGCGGTGACTGTGTGCGTGCGCGTGCTTCGGCGATTGCGCGCCGCGGCGCCCGACCTCCCAGCGGACCACTTCCTCTCGACCAAGCTCACCAACAAGCTGCACCAGCAGCTGCAAGAGCCCCTGGCACTTGCCGCCGCAGCCACTCCTCATTGGTTAGTCCCAAATTTTTTTTTTTAATTTTAAGGTCGGCAAACAGGCTAACGGTCGCCTACAACACAAGCAAGCAATATTGAGTCCATAACGTATAACAGACAAACAAAGAACAAACACAACTGATGTTTAAGCCTTAGTATTTACAAAGTTTAAAAAAAACATGTTAAATGTAACAAATATCAAACTATGCAATGCAATAATTTTCTTTGTTAAAAATAAGTATAAAGACAGAAGTAAAATTTGCAGCCTCATTTATTTATTTATTTATTTATTTATTTATTTATTTATATTTGGGAAACATACAATATCTCGATACACATTATACACATACATAAAAGTAAAACATAAATCAACAAAGTTTCCACTAAATAACTAAAACATATAATAAGTTACAAGACAGGAGTACATAATATTGAAGGCTGAGAGTAAACATATACACAAAGGCAGACAAAAAAAGAAAGAGAAAAAGAAACAAATACACCAGATAACAAATAGCATATAACATATCAAATAAATAGATAAACTGTCCGCTACAAAGAGACGATTATACAACTATATTTTCGAGGGTCTGTTTAAGGCTTCGTTTATAGGATCCTATAGGACTACTAAAGATATCCAAATCTAGCAAGTCATCATTCATTAGTATTTTGATTTCTTATTTTTCTGCTCTAGAGTGTCACATGAAGTACCATCTGGGATAATGTGTTTGCTTCGAAAAAACATCTCTAAACAAAGAATTTCCAAACAAAGAATGCGAATTGTGTTATGAATATAACACGAATGTGTTTAATATATAAATATAATATATTTTATAGGTGTCAGCAGTTGAACGATTGGTGTCCTTTCCTATTCCCTCTGGAGACGCGACAGATGTTCTTCGCATGTACAGCGTTCGGTACCTCTCGGACTATAGTTTGGCTGCAGGCGCAGAGAGATCGCGCACTCGAAAGACAGAGGTTTGTCTTTTGCTATACTATATTTATTTTTAAATACAATTATATTTACGTAATATACGTAACAAGTTACTAACAAACAATATTATGTTACAGAGCTGGCAACACAGTGTCTCCGCGACGCGCTGAGATTGAAGCCACAGAGTTCCGTATGGGGCGATTAAGACACGAACGCGTTCGCATTCCTCGACAACCGGATTTGCTGCGATCGGCTATGCAGGTCATTTTCGCTATTGATAAAATCAAATTGCGGGCGTTTCATTAATCACGGCTTTCGTGTAAATACATAACATGTTTTAGTTGCATTTGCACGATTTTACTTCCACGAAACCAAATTCCCACTAAACCAACCAATACTATTGTTTGGTACTTAATTGCCTATGCCTACCTGCAGGTGATGCGCGTGCATGCCGGTCGCAAGTCGGTGCTGGAGGTGGAGTTCGCGGGCGAGGAGGGCACGGGGCTGGGGCCCACGCTCGAGTTCTACGCGCTCGTGGCGGCCGAACTGCAACGGGCCGACCTCGCCCTCTGGCTGCACGACGCCCACGCCCCTCACGGCGAGGCGCCGCTTCATCTCTTGCCCGACGGTACTTACGAACTTCTTTCAACACAGTGTACATATCTAAGCGATTATTATTATACATAAGCGAAATTTTCGAATAATTTAATTAATTATTTATTTCTTAAATTGAAGAGCATCCTAATTCACTTTTAAGATATATAAAGTTTATTCTTCAAAACGTGTTCAGTCGATAATAATCACTCGTTAAAGAATTCGATTGGATTCGCCGAAAATATAAATTAACATTTTACTTGAATTACCAAAACGGTATAGAAAAAAGGAGTTACCTTTCATGATTTTTTTTTGCAATTTTACAGAAAAGCCGCCAGGCTACTACGTGACAAGAGCTGGTGGCCTATTTCCGGCACCGTTACCACAAGACTCTCCCATCTGTGATAAAGTTTGCAAATATTTCTGGTTCCTAGGTGTATTTTTAGCTAAGGTCAGTTTTGATTTTTGTCTGTTAATATTCTCAACATTTATATATAAAATTTTTTAACTGCACGGTACTCTTTTACAGGTTTTACAAGACGGACGACTGGTCGATCTGCCTCTGTCCGAGCCCTTCTTACGTATTATGTGTGGCGAGGAATTGACTACTGAACATTTAAAAGAAATCGATCCTATTAGGCATAAGTAAGTAAAATAACATGGAATTTCTTAATCGTACAACATTGTCATTAACCATTTCTTTAGCTAAAGCCTGTCCAGTGGTAAATATAGGTCAGTGAAATGTGGGCAAAAGTGTGAGAGAGTTAGCGATCGTGCGTGAACCAATCGCGAAGAAAAGGTATTGGTCCCACGATCGCTTTCTCCCTTTCTAGAGAGTGGTCAATTTTGTGGAGGCATTCTGTACATTCTCCACGTCTGAGATTGAGAATAGGTTTATGAGAATGGCGTTTGTGTCAGGTTCCTGGAGAGCGTGTTGTGCGGGGCGCGCGAATACGAGGCGCTGGAGCGCGACACGTCGCTGTCGAGTAGCGAGCGAGCGCAACGCGTCGCCGTTATCACCGTGGACGGCGCCACTTTCGATGAGCTCTCGTTGACCATGACGCACGTCTCCGACACTCACCCGGACGTAGCTTTGCAGCCGCTCTGCGACGGCGGGGAGCACATCGAGGTAATGCCCCACGGTCTAAGCCAAACTGCACACTGATAATGCTATTTATATGTGAATGAATATGTGCCGTTCCGTCTTATTTTTATATTTTTGTATACAAAACTAAGAATTATTAATTGAATTATAATTATGATCCCTTCGTTCACGTTGAAAATAATAATAATAAAAACAACGCCTAACACAATATATGAGCAATAAGTTGTTCTATATTGCTGTTATAGTTTTAATAAGCGTTAAATTTTGATTTTTATGATCCCTCGTGAACAAAAAAACCATCCTTTTTTGCATCTTTCATAATGTGTATGCAAAATTTCATTATGATAGGTTGAGTAGTTAACTAGTTGAGGTGTGAAAAGGTATCAATATGTGGATGATGTTTGGTGGCAGGTGGTGGCACAGAACGCGCGCGCGTACGCGGAGGCGAGCGGGCGGTGGATGGTGCGCGAGGGCGTGCGGCGGCAGACTGGCGCGTTCCGTCGCGGGTTCGCGCGCGTGTTTCCGCCGCGACGGCTGCGCGCCTTCTCTCCGGCGGAGCTGCGGCTGCTGCTGTGCGGTGAGCGCGGGCCCGCCTGGACCAGGGAGCATCTGCTGCAGTACACCGAGCCCAAGCTGGGATACACCAGAGACAGGTGCCCAATAACTAACAACATATAACTATTCATTTACTTTACAGTCAAAATAATTACAATATAGTAAAAATATAACATGTGTCGTGTCACTACAACGCTTATAAGAATTGTTAAATGAAATATCTCAGCCCCGGATTCCTTCGGCTGGTGGAAGTGCTGGTGGAGATGTCGTGGCGCGAGCGCAAGGCGTTCCTTCAGTTTGCGACCGGTTGTAGCAGTTTGCCGCCCGGTGGACTGGCCAATCTACACCCAAGGCTCACCGTCGTCAGAAAGGTATTTATTTACTAGCCGGTGCCCGCGACTTCGGCCACGTTAAAAAATAGTAAATATACATACGCCTGACATTTTTATTGCTGTTTTGCAAGGCGGTTGTATTTTTAGATAATCCCTCGAGAACATTACTTTTCTCTGGATGAAAGGAACCCTATATCTTTTTCTGACAGAGTTACTTTCACACTTATAATATTAGTGTGGAATGTCTAAAATATAGAAAACTTTTATGCATAATAAGTATTATAATCACAATTCTTTTTGGGTTCTGACCTTGTATAAGTGTCTCTCTCTCTCTCTCTCTCTTGTATAAGTGTTATCATTGCGTTTCGCATTTTTGACACGTGATATCGCCAGAGCCCGTGATGATTTGCGGTTATTGTACATAATTCATTGTTTATTAGATTTATCATCTCAGTATCGGTATCACCGATTGTTTACTACAAAATTGTTACAACCCTACTAATTTTAGGTGGACGCCGGCGACGGCTCGTATCCGTCAGTGAACACATGTGTTCACTATCTGAAGCTCCCGGAGTACTCTTGCAAGGAGGTGCTTCGCGAGAGACTACTCGCCGCCACCAACGAGCGCGGCTTCCATCTCAACTAGACGTTCAATCGAACACAAACTATCATTAGGTATTATGCTCTCAAGTACACATACATTTGCAGTTCGGCTTATGCCCTCGATTACACGGCCCTCACACTTATCGTCTTTTGTGGCTTCAAACACTACGACTGATTTGAAGGTACATATTTGTTAAGTGTTGTTGTGGTGTGTAGGGTTTTATTGTGTGTAAGGGTTATGTGGTTCTCTGCTTTATAAGTCAAGTGACATGCTCAAAGAAAAAAAAAACAGTCATGTTGATTTGAAGGTGGCTAAGACTTGGATTACAACGGCTGTTGAATCACTTCGATTATAATAAATAATAATAATTAATCATAATAAAGTGTTGAAGAAGTATGACTCACATGGAATTTCGATAGTTCAGAGAATAAAACTCAAGACGATTATGATTTTTAATTCGTGATAATTGATTGCACTGCTTCGATTGTGTAAAAAAAGTAGCAAATAATATTAATAATATTAAAAATCGACGAAGAGATCAGTTTTCAGTTAAAAGTTTAGATTGATTTAATTTTCTCTTTAGAAAATTATATCGGAAACAAAGACAAATTGAGTAAAAAAAACCTGGTTCACGCCACAGGTGTTACATCACCTGTGGTACAATCACACACCTGTGATTGTACCACAGGTGATACCACCGTATTGGTAACTGATTTCAATGCTCAGTTAATTAATATTTACTTTATTAATTTCTTGAAATTTTGTAGAACCAATGCGATCGAACACTCATGACGCTAATAAATTACTGATATTTTGTTTCTAATTTTTTAATATTACTAAGAGAAAAATGTTATAAATAGGAAACAATGCTACTTTTTTTTTGTTATTTTTGTACCACAATAATGTTACATATTTTCGTATTGGGATTCAAACTTGCTGCTCATATTTTTATATTTGTATAACTTATACTTTACGATTAATAAAGAATTTATGTCATTTCAATTTGAATGTGTATTGTCTATTCTGAAGTAACGTCAAAGATTTTTTTAAACCAAGTTTTTTAACTTACTACGAAAGTATGTAATGACAAGATTGAATCAGACGAACACAATATTTAGTACAACTGTGACTGCGTTATTTTTAATGAAAAATACGATGTAACAAACGGAGACACAGTTAGAAATTTTGTAATAACTCGTTTAGTGTGCGTTTATTACAATATGTACCCTGTGTGTTTTATTTTTATTGTTTTGAGTTTATTTTTCAAGTTATTGATAAAAAACACTTGAGAGGCTCCTACACGTATTTTGAACGACTGCTTGAATAGATCTCTTAACTGAAATTGTATTAACAAGTTATATACATGTATATTGGTGTGAAGGGGTTGTCACCTTGATTGGAGAAAGTAGAATTGTTTCCAAAATGTTCGCATTTTCTTAATAATAGTACTTAAAGAGTAATTTTATTATGTTCATTTAAGCTTCCACTTATGTTTCGTAATTGTATTTGAAAAGTTTTACTTTATGTCTTAATATTTTTAAATTTGCCATTCAATAAATATTTCTTTTTTCCAAATAACAGATTAATAATTTTACAATAGAATAACTCCCAAATATTCTATTATATCCTTCAATTGATAATGATAAATAATTAATATGTGTTGTGTGTTATTAAAGGTGACAACCTTTGTTAGTTTATTCAATAAATTTATCACTTTGTGTGCCTATTATTACGTAAAAGCTTATTTCACAAATGCTTTTTTCTCACTAAGAATACTAAAATAAAAAAAAATGATTAACATTCTCTTTTTCACAGCTAAATTGCAGCTAAGAAAAGAAAAAGAATACATTTTATTTCGAATTAGTGCTTCCAATTTTTTTTAAATATTGAGCGTTTTTTTTGTTTAAAATAAAAAAATGAATATGTAGTAATAAATTGTAAAGTGGAGTATTTAATAGTGTAAAACACTCGGCGAGAGTTTTTTTAAATATTAGCTGTGTTCCTTTATTGTAATTGGTCAACTAAAAGTTGGTATTGTGATTTATAATAATATAAAAACAAATATAAATAATAATTATATGTTTATGTACGAATGAAACTATTGTTAGGGAATTATTTAGGCAATTAGTCTGACTTAACATTATTAATTACTATTTAGCCTCTTAGTGCTCCAAACTTATATCATGTTGAAGAATGTAAAAAATATAATAAATAAGCAATAAATAATTAAAAAATGTATTTGTGGTTTTATTTGATTCCTTAATAATAATAATAAAGGTTTAATAATACTGCAAAGTCTTAATGTGGCGAAAATAAAATATGAAATTAACGTAGACAACATTTTTAATTTTTTATCAAATATCGTTCAAAGTTTCAAAATTTATTGGTTTTTAATTTAAAATTCCCATTAAAAGCCAACACAATAATCTTCTATACTAAAAAAATGATATACCTACGTAACCAACTGGAACTAACGAATAATGAGAATTAAGTTCAAATTATTTTCATTTATTATAACCTATTCCTATTCCTATTAAAACCTATTCCTTGAAACGCGGGACACCATTGTGGTATAAATTTGAAATTATATACGAGTATAAGGATTTTTTTACAGTACAAGCTATTTCATTTTATTTTCATCTCAATGGAATAGATTTTTTTTGGGATTTAGATGGTTTTTAAGTAGTGTAAACTTTGCCATATTATATTATTTTATTCCTGTCTTGGCCATACATGTGTGAAGCAGAAGTAGGTAATGATTACTTTCATTATTTCCACTTGACTGTTATATTATTCGACAATATCTTGTTAAAACACTATCAATCGGAAGACATGTACATGCGAAATGTAGGAAGACTGATTCCGGACTTTGTTTACGGAAAAGGAAGAAAAGACCAATTTTTTTGTCAAACATGTAAGACCGGCTGGCTACACTTTGACCAAACTTTGGCCGACACTTTGGTGGAACTAATATGTTATTTTTAAATAAAGAATTTTTCAAAAATAATATTTACAATGTTTCGCATCAGCCAGGCGTCCCGCGACGGCTTAATTTTTTTTTTATCAAACACCTGCAACCTGCAAGGTGTCTCCTACTGCGCAACTGTTCAGAGTATTTGTTATCGGTGGTAAGACACATTAGTTAAGAGTGGAAAGTAGAGTGATTTCATTCATTTGACTTTTTATCAATATGCTTTTCTCAAATTGAGACACCGGCGAGTCCCAACGCTACGCAACGCACCAGTTTACTTTGTAGCGGGGTTAACAATTGCAACCTTGTCTTTTGCACAATTTCATACAATACAAACTAAACTAGCTATTAGTATAAAAACTTGACAGTATCAGGCACAGTTATCGGTCATCAGTTGCTTGGGTTTCATCGGCTCAGCAGAAGAATGAGATTTTTATTAGTGTTGTGTGTCGCGATAACGGCACTGGCCTACGTCAGTGGCCGTGAGCTGTCAAGGGCCAAACGGGATGCCGATCTCGAAGTTGCCGCTAGCGGGGGTGGTGGCAAATGGGATAAGGGTGGTGGACACGAGCACCATGCGCATCATCATCACGATCACGGCGAGAAGGGCCATAAGGGATACAAAGGACACCATCATCACGAGCACGGCAAAAAAGGTCACCATCACCACGAAGGGCACAAAGGACATCACGACGAACACGGTGGACACAAGAAACATCATCACCACGACGATGGACACCATCATGAACATCACCATGGCGAAAAGGGTGACAAGGGTCACGGTCACCACGAAGAAGGTCACTACCATAAGGGTCATTCGACCAAAGGACACCACGGTGTTCATAAGCACGATGAATTCAAAAAGGAAAAGCATTTCCATGATAATCATCACGAGGGTGGTCACCACGAGCATCACGGTGGACATCACGAGGAGCATGGGCATAAGAAGGGTGGCGGACACCATAAGGGACACAAGCATCACGGCCATCATCATCACGAACATGGCAAAAAGGGTCACCACGAGAAGGGAGGACATCACCATGACCACAAGGGGCATCATGATGAGGGTGGTCACCATGAGCACCATCATGATCATCATGATCACGGCAAGAAGGGCGGTCATGAAGATCATAAGCATTGGGGCTTCAAGAAGGGACACTAAAGATTATACCAAATGTCATTTATTTAGGCCACTAAGTACTTAGGTTTATTTAAATAAGCTTGTACAGTGTTCGAGAGTTCAAGATTTGTTGACTGTGATTTTATTGTTTTGTTTTATTAAAATATATTAATAATTATTAAATTTCTTTGTTTTATGTGAAAATACTAAAAACTTTATTATTATCATTATGTTTATATGTTTCACCACATAATTTAGAGAATTCGTTCCGGCAGAGTTTCTATAACAAATTAATTATATATATATAATTAATTTGTTTAGTCGACGAAGAAACAAATTCTGGAGCTAACACGGATTATATGGATTATGATGGGTAAACCTTAATCTCTTTCAACTGAATAAAGTAATTTCTTATACTATATCTAACATGCCTACTAATTAACTAAAACTTTAACTGAAAGAAAATCACTAAGTAGGTAAGTAAACATTAACCATTTAAAATGGGGGTTTTAAGCAATTTAGATAAAAAACTTATCAAGTTCAGCGTTTTGTTTCGACAACAAAATTACATAAAATCGTTGGCGCTGGACTGTTGGCAACAGCTCCCGGCAAGATAAGTAACTCAACGTTGAGAAAGTGGAGCAGTGCCCGAGACTGGCCTACATTTAAGTGGGCAAACGAATTAGACGTGGTTGCAATCAACCGTTTCCTATAGAAACACTTGCAGTCGCACTGAAATTGATGACATTTCTCAATAGGGCTGCCCAACCGAACACTTTTAAACAAACTGCCAATACCCGTCAGTTAGATAAAAATATAATAAGATTTTTACTATAGATATATTTTGGTTTCATATAATATTGATATAAATTGACTGTATAATTGAAGCATTAGAGTATATTGGAACTTTTTGTTACAAAAAAAAAATTGTGTGTCCGGTTCGACACAAATTTTCACAATTCGAACACGCCGAAAGAATTGTTCTTTTTTCTCTTTTTTAAATAATGTTGTGTAGAACGTAACTCGCATTCGTGTGTCAATTTTGATCGATTCTTAAGGAGTAAACTCTATAAATATAAACGTTTTCATGATCATAGAATACCTATTCTTCAAAATGATTTTATTGTATTATATTCTACAAACTATACCTATATTGATTTCGCAAAGTTAATGTTTAGATAATGAATTAGATATCTGAAATAATAGAACATTCGTTAAATGTTTCCTTATTTTTGTTGGATTAATTAGATTTCTGTCAAACACTGTGCAGGTAAGTTTATTAGGAACCATTGTTTCTTTTGTTTTTCCACGTCTTTGTTGAAACTAAAAGCCTTTTTTGGTCCGGGATTGACAAAGATTTCCTTTTCGGAATCAATGTCGATATTTATTAAAAAGAAGCTATAGGTAAAATATTATTACATATTATCACACAGTAGCCGGTAGACATTCGCTGTTGGACATAGATTTTCCCCAAAGACTGCTAAGACGCTGAAATAATAATCATCAATCATCATCAATACTAATAATAAATCTGTAATTGTAGGTATTGTATGTATGTATGTATGTTCCTATATAACTCGGATTTTCACGAAACTTGGTAGATAAACATTTAGACATACGGGACACAGGACACGCTTTTTTCTTTTTCAATGCGGACGAAGTCGCAGGCACCAGCTTAGAATAAATGTGTTCTCACAGTCGACTTTACCTAAGTCTATTTTTGAAAACATATCTATGATTAAATGGTTTATATTGAAACAAAAACTTGGAAAATTTTATTTTAAAGTTATTTTAAAATAAAATTTTATAATAATAAGTCGCGACTTCGTACGCCCTGTAGTCAGTTTTTGAAAATCCCGCAGGAACCTAACATTTTTCATTCAAATCCGTTCAGCGGTTTTTGCGTGATTGAAAACAAACATCTAAACATACAATCCTTCCATTTATAATATTATTTGGATATAATTTTGACATTAATTTGTCGAGTGGTTAAGTTACCTTAACGCCGTATCTCATGTATCTCCGGGTTCAATTCCCGGCAGGGCCAACTTTGGATAATATTTCTACTTTTCAAAGTTGGCGTTTCGCAGTGTCCGAATGACAGAAAACCATTACAATATAACAGAATGTGTGCTGTTGTGTTTTGGTGTCAGAGGTCCTTTTCCTATTCCTTCTTATCTCATATCCTTAATCTTACTATGGTCGGCGCACTTGCAGCACCGGTGGGGTTGTTTGTGTTATAAGCGACTTGTGAATTCATACTTATTGAATTTTAATCTTATTAATTTCCGCTATTGTGCCAAGGTAAAGGTACTTTGCCTTTTTACCTTGGCAATAACATAACTTGTCCTTGTGCATACTTTAATAAACCGCTCGATACAGGAATTTGAAGACAAGGCTATGTCAATAGACGCTGATGTCGCCAACGATTTTTCAATTATGATACTAATATTGTAACTGTTTTGTTTACTTAGTTAATACTAGTTGTCGAAAAGTTTAAATTATATAAAGGAATTAATTTTTTTTAAAGAAGAAAAAATTGTTTTAATGTGATTCTAAAAATTTTAAACAACAAACTAGGCTTATATGATTTTTAATACTTAGACTAACTTTCGCTACATAGAAAAAAATATCAAGTTTATTTAATTATATTTCTTTTTTAGGAGTAAATTGCGATCGTAAGTACATACGTTAATTATTTTTAAAACTACTATTTAATTCTATAATATATGCAATTGCATACTGTATTTTTTAACGTATTAATACGAATTAGTATGTAAAAAATAAATATAGTTAAATAAAATCATGAAATCATGTTGTTAATTGTTCCTCTGTGAATACTGTTTGCTGCAATAATCGTTGGATCTGTCTCGCGTCGCGTCGATTAACACAGCTTACACAACTCTTTATATAAAACTGCTGCGCCATCATCGATGTGGACAATAACAAGTAAAGAGAGCACGGCGACCTTACCACGTAACAGCGAGGCGATCGCAACATGAGGGTGGCTGTGGTGCTGGGACTGACTATTTGCCTCATAGTTGTTAGTGGACGGCGACTTCCAAAGGCGAAAAATGAGAAATTAAAGGCAGAAAAATTACATCAAATTGAAAGTGACAGCAAATTGAAGCAAATTGAAAATGTTGATCAGAAACCCGCTGCAACTGGTCACGTGAAAGAGCACCACGGGAAGCATAAAAAACCCGATTTAGAACCTGCGGCCAGTGGTCACAAGAAAGATCACCATCAGAACCATGAGTTCAAGAGGGGAGGAGGAAAAGAACACCACGCTAATCATAAGCACGAGCATGGTGAAGAAGGCCACAAGGGATATAAAGGTCACCATCATCACGAAGAGGGTAAGAAGGGACATCACGACGAAGAACATCACAAGGGCGAATATGACGATCACGGTGGTCACAAGAAAGAACACCATCATCACGATGGTCATTATGGCGAACATCACAAAGGTGAAAAAGGCGAAAAAGGGCACAAATACGAAGAGAAAGGACACTACAACAAGGGACATTCGACTAAAGGACATCACGAAATACACAAACTCGACGAGTTTAAGAAAGACAAACACTTCTTTGACGAGGAAGGAGATTCAGGGCACGAAGAGAAACACGGAGGCTTTCACGAGGAGCATGGTCACAAGAAAGGTGGACATTTCCATAAGGGCCACCATCAAGGTGGTCATCATGAACATGAACATGGTGAGAAAGGCCATCACGAGAAGGGCGGTCATCACCATGAACACAAGGGGCACAAGGAAGCTGCTGGACATGACGAACATCACCATCACCATCACGATCATGCTAAAAAAGGCGGCCACGAACATCACAAAAAATATGGTTACAAGAAGGGACACTGAAAAATCACTTGAAACCGTACCTTGGACAGACGAAAATCATATGGGATTAAAAGTATTATTTAACGGATTTGTGACGATAGTACTAATTTGTTTATCCAAAAAAATTACTTATTTATTTTAGGTATGAAACTGTGATTTACTTGATATAAGTAGCTTTTATGTGTACCTAATAAATAGTACAGTAAGTAAATTATTTCTTAAATTTTTGTTTTATTGTTTCATTTTTATAACTTCAAATCAACAGTAACATAAAATTAATCAATTGGTTAAAGTATCAAGAAAATACCATACTACTGGTCATTTGGAAATTTTGTAAGTTAATGTTATAAATAAAATTAATATCAATATCCATTGGGCAATTATGTACTGTACCGATTTGTTTATAATATGTGTTATATATATATATACAGCATTTGTACATTTATGAGATTCATAATCTATTTTCGACTTATTGTTGCTTGTCGAAGTAATAATATACAAACAAAATCTTTTAAATTTAAAAGGTTTTAAGTGTATGGCGCAGTGCCAATATCTATTGTCTTTTTAAATAAAACTGTGATGGCGGTTGATAGACGAGTGCTGCTCATATCCATGTCTATTTAATAAACTAGTTGTTGCACGCGACTTCGCCCGCGTATATAAAATAGATAAAAACCTATTCTCAGACCTACCAAGTGTGTCGTTTCGTAGAGTATGGCAACTAACACTGTGACACGAGAATTTTATATTATAAAATTATTATAGCCTATTGTATAAAATAGCTTATGTAGCTTTCTATCGGTGAAAAATCGGTCCAGCAGTTTCGGAGCCTATTCAATGCAAACAAACATACAATCAAATCTTTCCTCTTTATAATATTAGTATAGATAAAGTTTTCTGTTAATATTATCAAAAAAAAAATATCTTTGAATCATCATATTCAATCAGTTCACGTTTCAGTTCATATGCAGTTTCACGTCAAGAAGAGGTCGTATTCAAGACACTCGTGATACAAGAACAGTGATATCTTTCAATCGATCTTCAAAATGAGTAATGTTATGTAATCTTGAGTATAGAGTAGAGATGTAGTAGATATGATATGAGGAAAAATACGCTACGCGAGACGTCGTGGCCGTTTTCAATTTATCGTTGATTTCATATAAGCCTTATTACACCGTTATATATGTATGAGAAACACAGAGAACGCTACAAGAAATTGGACAATTCGTGCAAAGAAGATACAAATTAGACTGAAATATTCTTTTGTAAGTGTGTTTCTCAAGTGAGCATGCGAGGCGAGGCTACCTAGAAGTTTAGACGTCGAGACTTCTACAATTAATTAAATGTGTGTTAAGTTTATCATAACACTAGCTAAATTAGATGAGGAAATGTAAAAATACCATTCCATGTACAAACTTTGTTCTAGCCTAGGAAGATCTAGGAAGCTATATACTTATAAACCTGAGGGTTTAGATGTTATTGAGAGCAGAATTCTCTAACCGCTAAGAAGATATTACAATCAATATAACTGGAGTCAACTAACTTTTCCTTAAAATGGTCAACATAGATTTCTTGCTTGGTAATTGACGATAATATAAAAGAAACAGGTATTCTTGTTAAGTAACTGGGTTTATTATCAAAGAAGAATTTTGTTTTAATCTTCCTACACATATTTTGTTCAAGTAATTTAGGTACCTACATTCGTTTTAACTTGTTTAACTACATTACCTTTAATTAATTTTTTGATCCAATTAATTTTGTTTCTCTTACATTTAAGAATCCCAAAAACTCCTATTTGTTTGTTTTTTTTTTAAATTATTAATGAAAATTTTTCAAAATAATATATTAATGAACTTCTTAACTTCTTCACGCTAACCGTTCATCCAACGGGCTTAATTTAAATTCTTAATTAATTTCTTAATCTAATTTACACTCACAGAATAACATTATATTATCTAATAATACTGTTATACACCTTCACATTTGGGTATTACTAATAGAATGAAAATAAACTGATTAAGTAGGTAGGTATAATGTAGATGCGAATACGGTGACGCTCGTGTAAGTACGTAAGCTTTTAAAGTAATTAGCGATTATAACCACCACTCAGGACCGTGCGGCTTCCACGTTGAGAGCATATAGGCTTTGTTCATTACCAACAAAGGTGTTCTTGTGTCTAAGCAACACATTTTTATTCTATCACATTTTCAACGTGTTGAACCTAATTAATTATTTTCTTAGTGACTCTGCAGCAGAACTACTTGGATTTTTTTGTCCAATTTGTTCTATATTAACCTATGTCAAGACTAATTACTTAAAAATTATTTCTCTCTCTCTCTCCTTCGTTCTATCTAACATAAAGATAGATAAAATACTCGCTTTATTTCAACTGTCCACAAGTTACACTTTTAATACCCTCGCACTTGTAATTCATCTCACCGCTTGTGGCCTAAACAGTTCTTTAAATGCCACGATTGATCCGAAGCTCTCCATTAAGCTAGTTAGTATTCATGTCGATATCCGTTCTTTCGACTTCAATATAAACTTTTTAAAGAGAAGAAAATTACGCTCTTTGAGAAAAAAATAAAATTCAAACCTATATTTTTTTAAGTCGGTTCTTAAATAAACCGGTCAGTTGTATGTGGAAGTATTAAAAATTTGTGTTAAATGCCTACCTAATTTTAAATACCTATATACTAATTACTAAGTAGATATACTAGTGACCTGCACCCGGTTTCGCCCGGGGTGAAATTTTTATATATTTCAATGATGGACAGAAATTTAATATAAAAGAGTAAATTGAAAAATATTTCTCACTCACAGCCAGTGTCGTGTGTCAGGGAATAAAGCATTTTATTGTGTAGTTCTACACAAAGAAAGAATATCTTGCAGGATATGGGTATGAGGGAAGGCAAGAAGAAGCCTATCTAGTAAAGTGGAGGTGGCGGGATACAGTTATGAAATACGTGGTCCGCATCTTTTACTACCTCGCGTTCGTTCACTAAAATTTATTCATACACAGAATGAGATTTTTTCACTAGCAAATCTTCGCCTCTTTAAGCCAATGTATGTTTTATCTCGGCTGCGGATTTTCTTTTTAATACTAATTTAATATTTCCTTTCTGATTCGCGTTATTTCTGATATAGATATATATCTATTTCCGCTTTCGCGTCAACTTTTGCCATCAAGTGGACGAGACGAGATGTGGAGAGGTCATTTTAGTATATACAATCATGTTTTTTTATGATCTTAAACATCTTAGCTGAGTATGTTAGTCATGTTATGTTTAAGATAAAACATCTTAGTGAAACCACAGTGTTCTATACAGTTATCGAGAACAGCCGAGCAGAGAACTGTATCGAGCCACTGGGCGCCAGTTTCTCGATTTAGTTAATGTTATTACTTTGATGTATCAGACTTTTATTTACTCAAAACTAATTAAGTATTTGTCGTTTATAAAAAATATAATATTATTATTAAAGCTGGAAGTATGAAAAGATCAGCGATTTTATCTTAAAAATGTCCAAGAAAAGCTTTCTTAGCTTTTCAATCTATAAAAATGTTAGTAACTCATATTATACCTATTATCCTGTTTAGAAGAAATCGAATCACAAACAATTTATGTTTAGGAGAGTTCGTATGAAAATAAGATAATCCCGCAAATGAGGAAAGGCATGCTCCATTGACTCGGAAATATTGCGTTAAAGGAAGAAAAGACAACCTACTCACAACCTATGTTAACAAAGACTGACTTTTCACTCTATAAGTGAAGTGAAATTACTACGTTATTTATAACAATTTTGCCTCTTTCTTTATTAATTAACTAAACAGAGAAAGTTATATTTATTTGGATTAATATAATATAATATAGTGAATGATTTTTAGAAATCTCTATTATAATAAATTTTTACATTTTTTTTACATTTCTTGATGTATTCACGAACTATGATTAAGTGCCTTTCTGTAATAGTTATATAGCTATGTAATAATTAATTATCAATATTCAATGTATTCAATATTCAATTCAATACTAATAATAAATCTGTAAGTGTAGGTATTGTATGTATGTCTGTATGATCCTCCATAACTCTTAAATGAAACTTGGTAGATAAACATTTAGACATAGCATAGGCTATTTTCTTTCTTTTTCAACGCGGACGAAGTCGCGGGCGCCAGCTAGTAATATAATAATTGTGTTCTTTGAAAGAAAAAGATTGGCTTCTGGATTTTCTTTCGAGGTTTTTTCTTATACGATTATCATCATCTTGACTATTTTGTTTCCGAAATCCTGCTCTAAATAGAGTGACGATTAACAAAATTACTTTTATACCTATTTAAGGAATTACTGTTTTACTGTTTCAATTAGATAATTATTTAATGAATAAATAGAATTGGTCAGCTATTACTATAGGACAGCCAGCCACATGATCATAGTATTACATCAATCACTGAAAACAGAAGAAGTGCTACATGTAAAAATGGGTAGGTACTTGCAATAAATTTGAGTAAGTAAGTAGGTTCCGTTAAGTACTGTCAGCCCCTGCTCACTTGTCCAGGATTAGTGCTGACAGGAGCGCCTGCATCCATAAATCTAAAGGAAGGTGTGACATCGCTAAGCTCCATACTCGCTTGCTAATTAGTTTGAAAGCTTTATCTATGGATTACACTCGTGCGCATTTACCTACCAATTACAAAAGATTTCACTTTAATTTTGCATGTAGGTATAACAAATGATACATAGCAAATAATAAATTTGACGAACCCATTGTCAAGTGGTCAAGGCGCTCTGTCTCAGTGGTCCCGGGTTCGATTCCCATCAGGGTCAAATTTGAAATGAATTTTTTAAAGTTGGACCTGCGTTTCGAAATTATTTGGGTAGCCCGTTTAGCGGCAGTAATCACCATGTAGAGAAGATCACCGAGTAATAATAGTTGTGCTGTCTTTTAGTGAGTGTGAAAGGAATGTCAGCGTCCATTTCCCCATACTTTCTTAATCCTTTATCTTTAGGTAATCCTACCATCCTAGCAATTGCAGCACCTGAGGTTTACTCACACACCGAACATAACAGCACAACTATGGATTAGCAAAGGAAATTAAAACTGAGTATTTTAGTGAAAGTTTGTATGCATAAAACGCCTAAAGTTGAGTTCAGAGCAAACAGGTGCTACAATGATATGCATTGCAGCTCGTAAAATTTATTCTCACTCTATACTGTACTACACAAATTGCTACACGGAAGTTTTATAAGCAAGTTCTATTTGCAAAGTTAAAATTTGTTTACAGAAAGCTCAAATAGCACTTTCACAGTTCGCGTATGAAGTTTAATTAGGTAGGTATAGTGAAGTTCTTGTACATATGTACCTTGTACTTTTACCTGCACTTCCTACACATGAAATTGCCAAAATGTATATTAGTTATACTCTGCATCTTTTCGTGTAACCGTTATTAGCAGTACCTATATGTATTTTTTTTACTAGATGACTTACGACTTGGAACGCGCTAATATCCCATACATCAATTCTCACAAACTTTCGATGTATGGATATTATATTTGTTACTCTTTCACGCAATCATGGTTCCACGGATTTGGATGAGAGTTGGTACACACATCTTTTATTACTTGTTCCCAAGGGATCGTTTAAAAATAGGTTAATATGTTTATAACCTGTCGCCAAATACAGATCAGAGCGATGAAGACGTCAGATATTTTCTCAGGTGTTATTATATACTTACTTACTCCTTTGGCTCAGCGACCCGTAGTGGATTTTGGCCTCCGACACCACAAGTTTCCATCGATCCCGGTCTAGAGCCACCTCGCGCCAATCACCCGTCACCAGCTCGCGCTGGTCTCTCTGCACCTCGTCCCCCCAACGATACTTAGGGCGCCCCACGGACCTACGGCCATCAGGTTTCTCCAAGTATGCTCTCTTCGCTGCGCGATCGTCTCCCATCCTTACCACGCGGCCGAGCCAGCGGAGTCTCGCTGCTTTGGTTTCTCCGATGATATTGGGTTCAGCCACTAGATCTTCAATCTCTTGATTTTTTCTTATTCTCCACCTTCCGTCAGCTTCCTGGGTCGGCCCCAAAATCTTTCGGAGTATTTTCCGCTCTGCCACAAGAAGTTTGTTATCTTCTTTTATATACATATTTTTAATTTTTCAACGCGGACGAAGTCACGGGAACCAGCTAGTTTTTAAAATAAATTAGTGTTACATTCAATTTGTATGTATTATGTATATTGCTTTCTCACAGAAATGTTTCAAGTTATACCTACTGTTTTCGTCTAAAAATTTGAAATGTAAAATTTTTCTGTAACGCTCGCGCTTTTAAAACTTTTGCCTGCCTATCTATCTGTCAGTTTATTAGTTCGAAAATCGCCAAAACAAATTTGGACGGAGCTTTTAAGCGCAGCAGCAAATTTCCTCGATCAATTAAAGGTTGGTATAGATTTATTTCCACACAAAATTATTTCAAATGATTCCTTAGTTTCTAAAAAATCATCACAATATGTTCAGCGTCGTGAAGGTTTTTTCTACTATGTTGTATTGGAACAGAATTTTTTCTGGAACAAAGGTGCCCCGAGCCCCATGCCCTTTTCTGTACTGTAAGTTTAAAACTACAAATCTGCTACCTATACTTATATCAGCGACTTGCAAAGAAATATTATTTCTACATATTTACATGTGGAGTCTATATAATGAGGTATTTGGGCGTCTGTGCACAAATACGTTAAGTTTAAGTTAAAAATTTAAGTTAAAAATCGGTCTAGCTATTCTAGAATTTTTGCGAGAGCGCGGCGATTGATTTTACCTTACATATTTAAAACAAAGTTCCTAATGGGAACGGGTTGCTTGTTTTATATATAAAAAGAAGATCGCACATGGAGAAGTTTGCAATGATAAATTTTACGATATTACATCAATATAAATTTATTTACAGTTAATATTAAAACAATAAAAACGTAACATAAAAAATTGCAACAAATAAATAATTACATTATTTATAACTTTAATGTCCTTTTTTGAATCCCCAGTGTTTGTGGTCTTCATGGCCGCCTTTCTTTCCGTGATCATGATGATGATGGTGGTGCTCGTGGTGACCGCCCTCATCGTGATGTCCCTTATGATCATGGTGATGTCCTCCCTTCTCGTGGTGTCCCTTTTCGCCGTGATGGTGTTCGTGATGTCCGCCGTGCTTGTGTCCCTTGTGGAAGTGACCGCCTTTCTTGTGTCCATGCTCGTGGTGATGGCCTCCGTGGCCTTCTTCGTAACCAGACTCTCCATGTTTATCGTGGAAATGTTTGTCCTTCTTAAATTCGTCTATCTTATGAACGCCGTGATGACCCTTTGTGGAGTGTCCCTTGTGGTAGTGGCCCTTCTCTTCGAAGCCGTGTCCCTTTTCACCCTTTTCACCGTGATGGTGCTCGTGGTGGTGACCATCGTCATGGTGGTGGTGTTTCTTGTGGCCGCCGTGTTCGTCGTGATGGCCTTTGTGGCCTTCGTGGTTATGGTGTCCCTTCTTGCCGTGTTCGTGATGGTGGTGTCCCTTGTATCCTTTGTGGCCTTTGCCGCCGTGGTCGTGATGGTGATGAGCATGGTGCTCATGACCGCCTCCCTTCTCGTGATGGTGGCCTGAGGCTGCCACCTCTAAGTCAGCGTCGCGTCTCTCCCTGAGGCCGCGCGCGCTGCTTATCGCCACCATCGCGACCAGACAGCTCAGAACGAGAACCGCCTTCATTATTGCACTATTTGTCACCACCGTTTGTTACGCTTTGTACGTTTATATTCTCAACAACAACGTTTTATAGACACTACGATTTTCTCAGCATCTACATTGAGCAATCCGTTGCAATTGTACTCGAACTTGCATTTACTGTATTGACAAGGTCAACCATAATTAAATATTCTTACACTAGTCAAATTTTGACTGAAAGTTAATTAGCGTACGCGATAAAGACCTAAATATATTTCGATTGCTGTAATACAATGTAAGCTAAAAAACAGTACCTAACTCGTATATGTAAATAAGTATATCACTTCACAATGCACCAAGCAATTAATCGTATAAAAAAGTTTCAGTGTTACTACTAACTGGGTTAACACTGGAAAGTAAAAGCACACTTGAGTATACCGTCGGAGCTTCTTATTATAGAGCAAGCTATTTTTATTTATATCGTAACTTTCGCGCGCGATAGTTTAGTTGTCAACTGTTTCTACTGTTTGTATTGTTCTGATCAACTAATGAAAAACATTATTTTATATATATATTTTTATGTGAAAGTTATTTATCATTTTTTTTTTGTTTTATTTCCTTTGTATGTGTGTAACGTACATTTAATTTTATTAGTTTATTAATAGTTTTATGACCTATTTATTGTGATGGGAGGGATGGGATTATTAACCAGCTGTTTTTTTGTCTGCAGCTTAATAAACATTTGTATAATAAAATGGCCGCATATTCCTACAAATTGAGTGGTACCTTTTCCTATTCCTACGCTTAGTTTTAGTTTAGTTTTTTACGGCTAATAACTCCTTTAGCCGGCTACCTCTATCGAGAGTTTTCGCAGAGGAAAGAGGTGGACGTCTTGGCAAAACGAAGCTGCTCACGGAATTTCAGCCTGTTAGTAATCAGAAAAAAATTCAGATGAGGGATACAGGACTAATAAATAAAAATATGGACCTTTTGTTCAAAACCACTTTATCCAAAAACACTATCGAAAAAATCACCATGATTTTTTTCAAACAGGTTGTTAGGGATACAGAGTATACTTTAGTGTAGTTTTTATCTATAAAAAAGTATATTAAAAATGAAAATACAAAAGTCAACGCCTGACTAAAATTTTGAGCAGTAAACCAATACTAATAATAAATCTGTAAGTGTAGTTATTGTATGTATATATGTTGCTCCATAACTCTTAAACGAATTAAGTGATTTTCATGAAACTTGGTAAGAAAAACATTTAGACGTACGGGACACAGGATTCAATACTTTTTTTTTCAACTCGGCACAAGCTAGTATTTAATAAATATTTCAACCGATGCGCGATGGTTTCAACGTTAAGTTTTCAATACAATAAAATTGTGTGCACCTCAATTCAGTAGTAAGTTTTAAAGCCTCGATATACTCGTTACAAGTAAAATATAGACGCTAGTAGAATAAACACATATATATGTATATTTTCCCCTTTACGGAATGCCTCCGAGCTAGTTTTGGAGTTGTTTCCATTGTAAATACTGCTTAAGTTTCGATACAATATAGTCCACGATACAAATCCACGATCATACCGCTTTTTGTTATAAGCTCTCGCGTTTTATACTCTCTAGAATACGTAGAGCAAAATTTCATTTTCTTCTATTACATACTTTTTAAGAATCTAATTATTCTTTAATAAAATTTATTTTATATACTAGCTGACGCCCGCGACTTCGTCCGCGTTGAAAAAGAAAAAAGTAGCCTATCCTGTGTCCTGTACGTTTAAATGTTTATCTACCAAGTTTCATGAAAATCAGTTAATTCGTTTAAGAGTTATGGAGGAACAATATACATTCAACACCTACACTTACAGATTAATTATTAGTATTGATTAGCTACTTCCTATTGTGAACACTCCTTAGATCGTTAAACTTAATCCTACTGTAGTTTGTAATTGGTAACGCACTTGCAGTACCTCTATGTCGTTGCTTGTGTCATAGGCGACGGAAACCTTGTGTCATAGGTAGGTATGGTATATGACCGTGTGTGTGTACTGAAATAGGGTTCAATGCTGGCAATGCCAGCAAAATGCTGAGTAGTGACCTTTTTAAATTTTTAATCTTGTTTTGTCTTGTTATTTTGTGGTTGTTTAATCTTGTTATTAATGGTATGTTTTTAAATTTTATATCAAAAAATGATTGATGACTTTGTAGTACAAATATACTTTTGGAAATTTCCTTTTCCCTTTTATCTATAATTAAATTATTAAATTTATTTATAATTATTAATAATAATTATTATAATCTTCTTCTTCTTCTTGTAGTGCCATCTCCTATCGGAGGTTGGCTATCATTAAGATTTAAGGCTATCCTAACCCTCGAAGCGGCGGCTCGAAAGAGCGATCTAGTACTTTGGCCATACCATTCGCGGAGATTCTTGAGCCAGGAAGTACGTCGTCTTCCCGGCTTGCGTCTACCTTGTATTTTCCCCTGCATGATCAGCTGCAGGAGATTGTCTAAAGTATTCCAGTTTCCTGACTTTTATGGTTTTCAAAACCTCAACCTTCTTATTCATTCTCTGTAAAACCATCGCGTTCCTAATCCGATCTGCCGAGGACATCCGTAGCATGCGCCTGTATACCCACATCTCAAAAGCTTCTAAGCGTCTGGCCATTGTATTGGTGAGTGTCCAGGCCTCGACGCGGTACAACACAGAGATATTATACACACAGAGATTATTATAATATGTTAACTTAACTAATTAATAAACTGATATAGTTAATTAGTTAATGTTTGCTACTTCAAAATTAGCTCGCCTCGAGAAGGAACAGACCTGGTTTCAAGGGTGTTGATGAGCTGGACACATTAATATGAACAAATAGAGAGATTTATAAAAGTATTAAATGATGGTGCTTATTTAGTACCTACAGATTCAAATACTTAAACATGTGCTCACCCGTAAAATTATATTTTAAAATGTTAAATACATCACAAATATGTATGTACTTTAGAATCAGGGGAAAACTGAGTGTGTACACAACTCGTTTATATTCAAAATAAAATATGTTATTTGTATCAAAAGGTTTTATTATTTTGTACAAAATTGGTTTTTCATTTTTTTAAAAATAACAACAATAACAGTCATTTGTAACATATCAACAATTAACAAGAACAGAGAGTTCAAGTACAAAGGATTAATGGCCGGACTTGTGTCCCCAATGCTTGTGATGTTCGTGACCACCCTTCTTGCCATGATCATGATGATGATGGTGATGCTCATGGTGACCGTCATCTCCATGATGACCCTTATGGTGGTGATGGTGCCCTCCGTGTTCATGGTGACCCTTCTTGCCATGGTGGTGTTCATGATGTCCGCCATGCTTGTGTCCATGATGGAAATGTCCTCCCTTCTTGTGTCCACCTTCGTGGTGGTGTCCACCGTGGTGTTCTTTGTAGCCTTTCTCGCCATGATGGTCATGGAAGTGTTTGTCCTTCTTGAACTCGTCATGTTTGTCGACCTCATGGTGTCCCTTTGTGTCATGTCCCTTGTGCCAGTGGCCGTGTTCATCATGCCCATGTCCATGATCACCCTTTTCGCCATGGTGGTGGTGATGGTGGTAGCCTTCGTCGTGGTGATGGTGTTTTTTGTGACCACCGTCTGCACCGTGATGCCCTTTATGGCCCTCGTGATGATGATGTCCCTTGTGTCCGTGATGATGTTCGTGGTGTCCATGATGTCCTTTGTGTCCGTGATCGCCATGTTCGTGATGATGATGTTCGTGCCCTTTGTGGCCGCCACCCTTATCCCAATGGCCTCCGTGGTGGGATGCTGCTGATTCGAGGTCAGCCGAACGCTTCTCTCGAATCTCCCAAGCGGAGATCGTAGCCGCAAGGGCTATTAGCCCAAATATGACTAAAAGACTGCTTCTCATTGTTTGTTTGACGACGAGATGCACTTGTTGAATGATAGCTTCCTCAATAACTGTGATTTTATATAGCACCCATCTAACAGAAATAGTTAAGCGCAAGTGATATTGGGCAAGTTGATTCGACCGATAGTGCACTCAAGGTTGTCATAGGTAACTGAACTCTAGCTACAGATTTCCACTTCCCATTTCCAGGTCCGTAGATGACATTTGTGTATTCGCGAAACTTGCTAATGTTTCTTGCGTTTAGGGTAACTCTTCAGTATTCAGAGCAAAAGTTTATTAGTCATTTTTTGTATTGGCTCATATTATGTCTTTAAAATATTTTTAATAATTTTATTAAAAATAATTTTATTTTGTTGTTAACAAACAAAATTCTTAACATTCCTTATTAACCAATTAATACATATTTAAACAAATATAAATACGAAATAGTCAAATACTAGCTAATGCCAGCCACTTTATTTTCATATACATAATAAACTTATTTAAATTTATTCTAAAAATGTGAAAAAGTTACACATCCGAGAAAATGTCCTCAGAATGTTGAGTTTTCATACATCGTTGTGTTAATAAATTATGCAAGGAAGCTGCCGGTCGGTGGCCCGGTACAAGAGATGCCTTGATTCTATGTAAAGCAACTTCTTGGTCCCACAGGCAAAAGTCTCGACGCTAGAAACAACAAAATTTAAATCGACGATTCTTTTTTTAGTATCTAAATATCATTCTAAGGTGGCCAACTTAAAATTTAAACTTAATTTGTGCACATCTTACAAGCTGAGTGTTATTTTAGATCAAATTCTTTATTTCCAAATTCAAGAGAAGATCGTTTTGGTGTTGTTTCAATTTAATAATAATTAAAAAAATACTTTTAATGTATAACTTTCAAATCATTTGAGTGGGCATTTTTATATAATAATGGCAACATAATAATGTAGAAATTAGTGTTATTTATACTTGAATTATTTTTTTATATTTAAGTTAAAAAAAAACATATTATCAGTACGTGACTGGAGTTTTAAAGTTTTATTTGAAGCTAGAAATTCTTTAGGAGCTATGTCCGCCACAATGCTGACACATCGAGTGCGAATCACTTGAAATCGAGTCTGATGTCTTGTTAGTACGAATAGCGTGTACTTCGCATTCCTTCCGGTATCTAGTGGTTCTGGGAAACATTCTTTTCACAAAAGTACACTTATTTTAACTTATCTTTCTTTTGGAGCTTTTTCTTATATAAATAATTCAACAGACACTTTAGTTTAATACTTCACGAGTAGGTTATTGCAGTGATAAATATAAATGGTTTCATACTTCAAATGCAGGATATGATAATAGCATTTTATATATTATTTTTAGAACGCAACTTAAATTATGTGGCAAAATTTTAATAATTGTAGGCACTTCTACAATCATTCGCAAATTATAAACCTTCTGAGACTTTTAGAATCGTTTTTAGTATCTTTCGCATTAATGCAACTGGTGTTTCGTTAGGTATAGTACTTATAGCACTTAAAAATAGATATGTTGTTCAATACATAAAGAGCATAAACAAGAACGATTTATCATTGCCTGAGCTGATTACATGCTGGTAATTTTGTAAATGGGCCTCGTAATTTTGAATCCGTAAATGTATCAATTCTACATTCATTTTCTGAAATTGGAGTTAATTATTCAATAATTGCATTTTAGTAAATTACAAATGAGCAACGTTGTCATTATTTTCTGTGTTCCATTTGTAAGCTATTAGTGTTGCTATATTGTAAGTAATAACGAGTGTAAAAAAAGAATATATACAAGGAACGTGTATATGATTCATATACATTTAAAAAGTAAAGACAACTTAATTAAATCTGCAAAAATATAGTTATTGTTTCTGAAAAAATCAATGCAAAAAAACAAGAAAACTAGTGTCTTTCCATATATTCCATTTGGGCTGTAGGTTCAAAAATAATAAATTTTTTCCTATAAAAAAATCAATCGAAAATATCTTCAAAAAGTTCCGGTTCCGATCTTGCTAAATTTAGGGCGCTTAAAAAACCTAGTTCTGGCTTCAAATTCTCATAAATTTCATCAAACTTGGGTACTTCTTTCGTTTCCGGTTCGCGATAGAGCTCTTGGTACATAGGTATGTATGTAACCTATCCTTCATACACATCTCTGTCGTAGGAACATTGACGGCTCGGGTCACTACCGATTTTCCTGCGGTAATAATGCAAGCTGTATTTAAAAAAATGCTAGTGTGGAATGTGCTTCTTTTTCTTCGCTAATATATTCTAAACCATAATTCGGATTTTGTTACAGTTTTCAATATAGGAAAGAGCAATATCAAAACGAGGAAGTTTGTGTACTTATCTAATTTGCAGAAATAATTACTGCGTTATCATAAGAAATAGTGATATATTTGTAAATAAGATCAATTGATGTCATTAGTTAAAGAATTTTCTTTTACATTCTTTGGGATATTGATGAACACGATCTTATTGGAAACTTGGCTCGTCGCTACTTTGCTCCTCTCGTTCTATTTATAAAACTATGAACACTGATGCTATCTATTTTTAGGTCTTTTCTATTTAACGGCACAGCTCTTTTGTCCCCAAATTTAATTTTTATGTATATTTACTATCACGTTTACGTTAGTATAGAGCCATACGACAGCTTTATAAAATTATGTTCTGTATAAATAGATGACAATTTATAATGAAATTGAAATTAGATTTGATACAATTTTCACAGTATAATATAACTTATTATTATATTTCACAACAAGATTTTGGAATTGTGGAATCATGGTTCGATTCCATTGATAGTATTTGTGGATAAATGAAACAAATATATCTAGTGGTATACAAATGTGGTTTACTTCTGCGTATTACAAAATAATAACAATAACAAAACGCTCCCTCCGATCGTTAAAGAAGCATCATATAATTTATTTATGGCCTTTGTCCCAGCCCCAGCCTTTATGTCCTTCGTGACCGCCTTTGTTTCCGTGATCTTCGTGGTGTCCGTAGTATTCGTGATGGCCTCCGTCACCATGGTAACCCTTATGATCGTCATGATGTCCCCCTTTCTCAAAATGTCCCTTGTTACCGTGCTCATGTTCATGGAAACCGCCATTTTTATGTCCTTTGTGAAAGTGTCCTCCCTTTTTGAAACCGCCTTCATATTTATGTCCACCATAGCCCTCTTCGAAACCAGATTCTCCATGTTTATCATGGAAATGTTTATCCTTCTTGAATTCATCGATTTTGTGGATACCGTGATGACCCTTGGTTGAGTGGCCTTTGTGGTAATGTCCCTTCTCTTCGAAACCTTGTCCCTTTTCGCCTTTCTCGCCGTGATGATGTTCATCGTAATAACCGTCGTCATGATGGTGACCTTTTTTGTGTCCGCCATTTTCATCATAGTGTCCCTTGTGTCCCTCGTGATGAGAGTGTCCTTTCTTTCCGTGTTCATGTTCATGGTGTCCCTTGTAACCCTTTTCGTCGTGTCCTCCTCCTTCGTGGTGACCATACTCTTGATTTTCACCTCCGCCACCTTCTTCCCAATGGTGCGAGGCTGCTGCTACGAGGTCCACATCTCTCTTGAAGCGTATGTCCTTAGCGGAAACGGTGGCTATCACCGCGATAAAAGAAAGCAAGAAAATAGTTCCCATATTCCCACTTTGTCCTGATTCTATTGGGCAACGATTGCCAAATGATGCCTGTAAACGATTTCACTCACCTTATATACTATTGCCAATTGTATACTAGTTCATTTTAATGCCAAGGCAACTAAAGGATTGACGGTCAAAGGCACGTTACTGACCTGAATTAGTTTCAGACGCATGCACTATTGACAAGAATGTCTCTTTTTTTCAAAGGACAACTAACTTGTTCAACAAAGTAGTTGACTTTATTAATAACGTAACGCAAATAACAGTTGAGTGTAATTCTGTTAAAAACATATTGACTTTATGATCCGTGCACATTGGAGAGTGATCGCATGAGATTTCAACTTATATCTAAATTATGCAGTCAGCCTGTGGAAAATGCTTGTAAATGTTTATCTGATACTTTATTTTGTAAAAAATAAAGTATCAGTAGTGGGTATACATTGGTGACATCCTACGTATTTGACGCAGTAATGGCTAATTATATTGTAAACGTATGATATCTTATATAAATAACTACTGTAATTCCTTCAACCTTTGTATATATTACGCACCACGTATTTTTGTTTTATCTCTGCATACTTTATGGAAGCAAACTGTTTAGATTATCAAATAAAGCAACGAATTTCGCGATCATTAATATTAAAATGTTATTTAGAATTTACAAGGGATGATAGGATGCTCTGAGTCGCGGTTGTTTTCACTGAAGTCAAGGGCACCGCATGTCAAGGTTCTGTTGCGAAGGCGTCGCCCTCATTTTTTTCAGAGCCTTTTGTTTGTATGGATTTCTTATGATCGATTTCTTGCGTCATTTTTTTCCACTTGAACGCACAGATAGCTGCGCAAAGTTAGTATGGACGCTGTGGTTGACCATTGCCGTCGAATTGTGTTGAAATTAATAATATATTTTTTAATCATGCAATATTTACCCTTAATTTGTTTCTCCGCGTGTTGTCTATTTTTCCATTTATTTATTTACTCATGAATAAATTAAATACTACTTATGAACAGAGTATATAATTTTACTTATTTACTGATTATATTTATTTTGTACACTGTGCAGACCAAGTAATAGATGTTATGTAGAAATTCCTTTAATAAATGTCATAATACAGATACTGGGAGCGTTCTCCAACTATATTTTTTTATATATATATTCCTTTCTTAGCGGATGCTGGTATATTTATTAAAAAAAAAATGTGAGTATGGTCCTCTGTGTATTTCAAAACCGCTCAACTTATTTTAAATTTGGTTTTTCATGAAAAGATTACGAAAAGAGATATACGTGGAAAATTTGTGTATATAAAAGGATCCCCGCGCGAAGCTGGGAGCGAGTCACTTGTCTATACTAACATATTTGTATTTTTATATGTTTGTAATGAATTAACTCAATAACTACTGAACCGATTTTAAAAAATTCTTTCACTTATGGAAAACTACATTATCAGCGAGTAACATAGGCTATATTTTATAAAGTTACGCGGGCGATTTCGTGTGAAACAGTTAGTTGGTTATATAAAACAAACACATGTTCAGCTTTAGTCTTAGAAGTTCTGGTTATGTTTTGATAGTATGTAAGTAAGATAGTAAGCGATTCTATAAGTAAAGATTACATGGCGCTCCTATCTTTAATGATTAAGCTTTAATAATACATGTGAATTAGCCAAGAGTTCCGTGATGCGCTTCCGTTGTAGCTTATTGTGCAAATATTACTGTTTGTGTCGGTAACTGTTGTTAATTAACGCCACAACTGTGTCCAATTGTTGGTTACAAGCAATTACATTCTGATGCTATTTTATTTTGACTAGATTTTTTTACCGACTGACTAATTTTAATCTGCAAGAGGATTGCCAAAATTTGCAACAGACACTAAGGTTCTTGAGCACAAAATAAACTGTGAAATGAGAAGTGCAAAAATGTAGTGAGCAAAAAAAAAGCTATATATTCTTTATTTTAATTGTTGTTTGATATTTTAGGTTTAATGTTAGATTTATTTTTATAATGTTTTATTTGTATATATATAATTAATATTTTAGTTAGTTAGTTTAGATTTAGACTTGCATTTTGTAAAATTTTTCGATGTAAATAAAAATTGTGATACAAGAGCTTAAATTTGCACTAAAAAAAATGTTGCCAGTGAAATATAAATAAGGTTACTTAGCCTGTATAATATACTAATCTATACTAAATAAAGAGAGAAGATTCGTATTTTGTAATTAATTAACTCAAAAATTACTGGACCGATTTTAAGAATAAAAAAAAAAGAAAGCTATGTTATCAGCGAGTAAAATAGGCTGCAACAGCTAGTAAAATTATAAATGTGAAAGTTTGTATGTTTACATGTTTGTTACTCTTCACGCAAAAACGGCTAAACGGATATGGATGAAATTAACTGCATTAACATATAGAATATTTTTTATACTGGAAAAATGTTAGATTCCCGAGGAATTAAAAAAAAAAAAGAATTGCAGTGCGTTTACGAAGTCGCGGGCATTTGAACAGTCGATTAGCATTTGAAACATTAATAAATAGCTTACTGAAGGAATCTGTATATAGGTATAATAATAATACATAGAGTATAATAATAATATCGTACACTACAGGGCTCTGCTTGTACATTAAATATTTTTTTTTAAGAAAATAAAAAAACAAATAATTTACGTTTCTATAATGTGTATTAATTGCTTTAAAAAAAAATTGTTCTTAGTCTTTTTTGTCTGTTTGCCTGTGCGTTTGTGTACCTAGGCTGATATAAGAAACGCCTACATCGATTTGAATTAGGTTTTCACTCATATATTGATGATTTCCTGGATCAATATAATCCTGTAAAAATGTTAGGTTCTTGTGGAATTTTCAAAAGTGAACAACAACACGTACGAAGTTATGAGCACTAGCTAGTACCAATGTATATACATATATCTCTCCATTCCTTTTTTTCTTATATTATTTAAAACAAAATTATCATAAGCATACCGAAAAAAAAGGAATGTTGAAACATTTAAAATTTTCCTCGTTTATACAATGTTAAAAATTAAACCAACCATTTTGTATTTTCTTTTCGCGCCTTTGATCTTTTGTTATCTGAGACTATTTTTCCGATAATTTAAGTGCCCACTTGAAAGTAAAAGTGAAAAGTTGCGTAATCTATGATCTTGGCGGTTAAAGAAATTCCGGGGCAGATATGGCTCGAGCATCCGCACGACGGAAGCCATTAATGAAATTGGAATTGTCACTGGCCTCGAATCTCCTCGTTTCTCCCAATTGATTTTCATAGACAAGAAATTGTCATTCCGGTGGAGAGGCGAATCCTTGGGGTCGGCAATTGTCGTGATATGAAAAGCAGGTGGATCGACCTTTCGTGACTTGAATATTAAACGCTTTGTTATCATCTCATTTTAGCCTCCGTCGAAGGTTAAATATCGTCTCAAATATCCTTTGACTTTTTAAACTTTGCCTCAATTTTGATTTTGATTCGTACTCTTGGCTTTATCTTGTTACAAGTCGGTTAATATAGTTAAAAAACATATCTAAAGGTCGGCAGACGGATTACGTGATGATAGGTATTATTAAATTACGCCATAGGGTGCTGCAGGTGCGTTACAGACTTTAGTGCAAAAAAGGATTAGAAGGATCTAATATTTACTTAGGTACTGAAACTACCAGTTATGAGTAAAAAATAGCTTCTTTTTGTGTAATCTTTTATAAACCACACAACAGATTTTGATACAGTTTTCAGTAATGGAAAGAGCGATAAAGGAGGAAAGGTTGTGTATATAAGTAATTTGCAGGAAAAAAATCAATCCGTGCAAAACGGGGAACGGGAACATATCAGAATAAATGTGCAAATTCTCTGAAGAATGCTTGTGTACACAGTTTTATAACATAAGTAAATCTTTAAGAATTTTAACGGTTTCTAATAATTCTTTTACCCATTTCAGTCGTAATTTACATACACTATTTTTAATTTACAAGCTTCATTAGATATAAAATACATAAACCAGTTTTGTGAAGCAACGAATATTTTTTACAAATACGCAGGGGGTTAAGAGGTTACCAACACCAGAGAGAAATTTTAATAACTGTAAAACACGGCGCGCGGAGTAACACAAAAGTTTAAAAAATGTTTTATTGAATTAACTGTAAAAATGGTGCGATAATAACATTTTACAAATTATTTAACTTGTAGGTTTTTCGGTTTATTATTGAAGCAAGATTCCGTTGCTAAATACGTTCCTCATTAGCCATACCATTAATTACTATCATGATCATTATCTTCATCATGATTTCCAGAGATAAGATAGGTCAGCAGTGGACAGTCCATAAATTTCTAATAGGAGATCCATTATTAAAATCTCTTCATCTTGTTGGTGGAAGGCACGTAGAGAGCCTCCCAGCTCTAGTGGCTGTTGGCTCTCCGTAAAACGTGTCCTGCCCTTTGCCACTTCATCTTACACATCCATCGGGTTATGTCTTACAAGACCTATAGGCAATAGAGACCACGTTTCAGCGCCATATGTCGTGATGTTATAAACTAGGTAGACCGCCTGTTGGTAGTACCTTAGTTGTACACGAGTAAGTGGGATGTCATAGGCATAGACCATTTCTCTCTCTCTACTTTATCTCATATCTTTTAATCTATTATGTCGCATAACTTCTAAAGTTTTAACACTTCTGACATCCCGTCTGTTATATAGGCGACATCAGACACTATCGTCATCATAAATATCAAGTTGTCAAAAAAAAACTGGAATAAATTCCCAAATCATCTAATTTTACGATAGAGGTAATCACATCTCCTTCCGCTCATCCTTCGTCGGAACCTTAACGTATAAGGTTAAGGTTTTTTAATGGTTATTAAGAAACACTTAAAAGGTATATTCTATTATTAAATCGTACACCAATTGGTGTAGGATTATTCTCTCTCTAAATTTAAAGAGGGTGTTAGAAAAATATTCCTTTATAGCAGTAGGCTGTAAAGGTCCTAAAACGAAATTCCATTTCGGATTTAGCTCCATTCCAGCTTACCTGTATATCCGGGCACATTAAGTATAGTGTGCACGTTGTTAGGATTAGTGAGTGTAGATAGGTAGCCACGGTAGAAATGGGAATTGTAAGGTCGGAGAGGTTCGTACTGTGTAGGACACATTCGGCGGCGCGTGCCTCGGCGCGAAATCTCCCATGCATTTCTCAGTTCGCTGACCCGGAATGTATATATAATTGATTTCGGTATTGCGGTTGGCACGCTAACGAAGCTTGAATTTCATTTAAAAGTTTCCATATTTCAGATGAAAACATAAATTTCCTCGAGGAATTTTTATAAATGGGGAATTCTGTGGATGCATAAAATTATGTATACGTATATCAGGTTCTTTAAAAATTATATGTAATTAATGTATTGTGTGTTAATTAATTGTTTGTGTAAAATGGATAACACAATTTATATCGATATATTTGTCTTTAAACTCTCACGTAAAGTCGCTTTTATAACTTAATATGGTCGTTACAAACCTTTTACATTCAAATTCTCGTTGCTCTTTATAATGCTAACTTGACATTTTAATGACTTATTCTTTAGAACAAAAAAAAGTTTTAAATAATCGATTACTTTCACACTATTACTATTGACATCTGTAAAGTTAAAAAGTAGGTCATGTTAATACGAGGTAGTTAATGAGTAGCTCCAAGCTTCACACTAAGAAAAAAATGGTGTGTTTACCTAACTTACGTATGTACTCGAGAGAAGTTATTTATTTGCCATTAAGATGTTATTTTTACCACTATTCCAAATTCGACTCTCTTAATTGTAGAATAGAGATAAATTCGGTGCAGTAGGTTGAGTGGAAAATAAAATCGTTCTCATGTGGATAGAAGAGACAAAATGTTAAATTTTGTTGGATATTATATGCCAAATAAAGGTTGCCAACTAATTGCGGCCGCGTATTTCAATCTCTTACTATTTAAAAAAAACCTCTTATGGAAAGGTGGAACGGGCGGCAGTTGTCCATAATGGCGTTGATGTGTGTCCAATCAGTGAAATATTCTACTATCCCAACTCCATATTAAATGCAAACAGATCCTCTATTCTCTATTAGCAAGTGCCAAATTTACCTCCTATTTAGTCGTAAATAAGTGGGCGTGAAAATTTATTCATTCAAATCTCCAAAGGCATTACCAATTTGAAATACTTTATTTTTCCTTAAGCTCCTGGAGAAATGAGACTTTTATAATGCCATAATTTAACAACGATAACTTTATTATACTGTAAAAATTTCATTGTAATTTATTCTCAACCAACCGTTCAGGAGTTAGAGGTGGAAATGTATTAGTGTAACGTAAAGAGACACGTGTCTCGAAAACCGTACATTATGTAGCACGTAGCTTTACTTTGCTCGCTTTTTTTGTGAAACGAAAGAGCGTCGCGGGTAACCGGGTATTAATGGAGGTAAAACTTCAGCGAAGTCTCGTTACCGCAGCCATTTGTCAAACAAAAAATATGAGTTAACTTTGAGCCCAGAAGCGTTGTCTGACATGACTTATATAAATAACTTGCGCCCGGCCATGCCCGGCAACGCAAAGGTTACTTCTGACCTTTTGTGGTACCTCTTTGAATTTGAATTGTTCAAGTTTTGATTCGATCGATTCATCTTTATCCCTAAGTACAGGGTTGCGAAAACAGGTCAATGGATTGACTTGAGATTCTTACACGAAATAGCATTTTAACAATTCTTTTTATTTGGAAGTTCCAACGACGACGAGAAGCCACATGTCTTGGCTTGGTCTGTCTTGGTAACATAATATATGGTAACACCGATAACAAACTAAATGAGATATGAGATAAACCTCACTTCCAGTTTGGAGAGTGACAGTCCAGTTGGATAGATAATATCTGTTATAATCGGAAATAAGATAAAGCAAAGTAATAACAAAGATATATCCCTGTAATTAAATCGAGCGTATTTTGTAAATGAAAAACAGTTCCGAAATGCTCGGCTCCCCAACTAGTATCTATCGTGCAGACGTTAAACGAATTACCCGAGGATTACTAACTTATTTCATTAAGAACTTTCGGAAACGTTATTTTGGATAAATCCCTCAAGCATTATCTAGATGATTGCAACCCGCAGTCGCGCACCGCCTCGTCTCGACACAGCCATTGCTTCCTTTTGATTTACTTATTTATCAACACCATTTAGCACTTTCATCTTTATTAAATATTGAAAGTTTTTGTACTTGTTATTGTTATTTAAAGTAACATAATTATATTATTATAGACTATATATTGCTACTAGCTGGTGCCCGCGATTTCGTCCGCGTTTAACGATGGTGTCCCAGACAACGTGTATGCAATATTTCATTGTGATCGGTTCAGTAGTTTTTGCGTGAAAGCGTAACATACAAACTCACATTCACGTTTATAATATTGGCTATAGTATTTATTTGCAATACTGGACTTGGACGGGCGTCCGTGAAGCCAACAATGAGGTCCCCAGTGGAAGATCAGCGCTCTGTGTTTCTTGTAACACACACACACACAGCACATGTATGTTTGTATGCTATTTGTGTTACGAACTCAGCTTTAGCGTACATACAGAGGGACAGATGGCGGGAAACGACTTTATTTTTGAATTATGCGAGTTTTCCTTTTTATTTTTTAGATAAAAATTTTAGAAGTCGACAAAAAACATGTACCCAAATACAATATCTTTAAAGACGCGTTAATAATAACAGAATTACCATATTATCTACTTGTACGACAATTAGATCGAAACAGAGAGAGAGTGTGTATATTTTTTGATGAATTCATTAATATTTGTTGAATAATTTCTTAGACAATTATTAGTTAGGAAACTCTTTAATTAATTACACAGAATTGCAGTCATACATATACTCGATAGTGCGAATATTGAGGCAAAGTGGTTAAAATCTTGGTGGAGAAAATCTTAGGCTATATAACATTTTGAACACGGACGAAGTCGCGGGGAACAGCTAGTAAATAAATAAGAAAGCGTAATATATGGTTTCGGAAGTTACGGTTCAGTATCATAGAAAATTAAGAATAGCATGCGAAATCAACAGTTTTTTATGGGGTTTCTCTTGGCCAACAACCAGATGTGTAGCAAGATGCATATTCACTCGAATTTTGAAAAGATTTGGATTATATGAGATCGGAAATACAGACGTTACATTTAATGTAATCTACATTTACATTTACATTAAAGATTTACATTTACATTAAAGAAATTTTAATTGTGTAGATTTATCCCTATCCCTTCCTGATCCTTAATCCTACAATGGTCGGCAGCACACTTTCATCACATGTGGCGTTATAGGTCATCACGTCTGAAGAACTTTCAATAGAAAAATATATATCCAGATTGTATTTTCGAATTCAAATCTGAAAATTTAATTTTGTCCTCAACATATTAATGTTAAGTTGCCGTGAACAGTACGGTCGGATACACAATTTGCGCTAGGAACTTAGTTGTGAAATTAACTACCACCTGAGATTTCTTCAAGAGAGCGGCGGCGAACAAATTCTTGCAAGAGTCAAGAGTCCGAAGCGGCGCATTTATTTGCGGCTGTAAATATGTTGTTTGATAGCACAATCACGTAATAAGTGTAGGTGGATGAAAGTTTTATAAAAATATATGTTGCGAACGGAAAATGGCGAATACACGAGCTGTTTACGTGACAGTTCATGTCCTTAAAAAACTTCCCGATACGAGATAAAAATAAGAGCTACAAAAACGGAGAACTTATGGGGATAAAGGGTCCATTCGCCTACTTACATCTAAACATCTAATAAAGTCGTGAACGAGCCGTATACAAATACTGCTCGTTTACTTTAAATATTAAAAAATATATATTTGTACGCTTTACTATTTTTGTCTGTGTCAGTAATCTCAGAAACGGCTTAATCCATTTGAATACAGTTTTCACTGATGTATTGATGACTACCTGAATTTTTATGATGTCTTCCTATGTCGGTTACAAACAAAATACACCTTCAAACTTTGAAAGTCAAGCACGAAAGATACCTAAGTGTGTAAAAATGGAGAGGTTATTCTTGAATCCTTTCCGAAGATTTTCCTCTTATTTAACTGTAAATTTTGCAGTAAATTTAGGGTGTACCAAACAATTTTTAGACTCTGAACACTGGAACAGTATGCATTGTGATAATATAAAAATCCTAGGTTACGTTGTTTTTCTGTAGAAACGACGATATTTATATATTTTTCTTTAAACATTTGGCTTTAAAAATTGTAAATGGAGTACTGTAATAATCGTACGACAATATAAAATAGAGTACCATTAAAAAGGTCGTAAAAGAGTAAGGTACGAAAGGAGGACATGTTTCTCACACGTGAAAATAATGCGCCTATTTCATCGTGTTACAAACAACAACAAACAAGTAAGAGGGCTGAGAAACAAATAAATGAAATTCATTATCATACAAGATGTGATATTTTTAATTAAGCAAATACGTCTGTTTACTTGAAATTCGAGTAAACAGAGTCCTTATTTTCTTCAGAGTCACCTTCTAAATTAGGGCTGTCATACATATCTATACACCTATCTATTAGTCAGTAGACAGACGTCATTGTAATAACTCATTCTTATATCTTCAGCTCAGCGATATCCCTTTTGTGCCTTGTCTTTGATCGAATCCCCTTCGATTGATGGCTCCTATTTGAGACGAGTTCAAGCATCTTCTCGAATGATTTTCAAAGTTATCGCGGGGTCACACTCATTTGAGTAAAATTACAAAGAACAGTCATAGCTACGAATTTTTTTTGTAATACGTAGTTTGGAGTAATATTTTATATGTTATTTTACATTATGGATATAATTTTTCTGGAAATTATATGAAAGCCTTTTAACGCTATTTCTATTAGTGAAAACTCAGTATATCTTTTCAGTAATCATTGAGATCATCGTGAACATACATACAAACAGACAAGCAAGGCGGTGTACTTTGTTTTATAATATGATATTAATACAACACAGTAAAGTATATAATCAATTTTATTATTTAACTAGCTGCTGCACGCGACTTCGCCCGCGTATGTACCTTTATAAAATACTAGCTGGTGCTCGCGACTTCGTCCGCGTTGAAAAGTATAAAACGCCATCCACCGTGGAGCCGATCGCTAAAAATATCACCAAGCATTTGTCATGTTAATAGCTTCACCTGATTCTGGATAGATGGCGCTGTCAAGTGTATCCCGGGCCAAGCCGCTAGTATTTACTTTTATTTTAGAAGGGATAATGTGGGCTTCTAATGGTAAAAGAATTTTTCAAATCGGTCTAGTAGTTTCGGAGCCTATTCAATACAAATAAACAAACAATCAAATATATATCTATAATATATTTATATTATCTTATAATATCTTTATAATATTAGTATAGATACCCTATGTTCTTTCTTGTGTCTCAGACAATGTGTATGCAAAATTTCATGGTAATCGGTTCAGTAGTTTTTGCGTGAAAGCGTAACAAACAAACAAACTCACATTCATATTTATAATATTACTTAGTAAGAAGTAAGATGACTTATTTATAGTTTAATTTCATGTAAATATCGTCCATCGGGCCAACGGATGCCTCGTTGCGGTTGCCTCCTCCAAGCCTCCTCCATCTACGGTTACGCTACGAAGTCGTTGGGTTTTAGCCGGTATAGGAACCCGGAATACGATATATCCTTGCAGCGTCCTCTATCACTGCAGGGTATCCATGAGGATTTCCCAACGTTAAAAAAAGGCAGACGGTTGCCTTGTTGATAGGTTCTTACCGTTTCCCCTCCTAGGTGGGCCATGACCTTGTCGTACCTTGGCTTACCCTTGATCCGAGGGGTCGCAGGGGCCGGTGGTGGACAGAACCACCGACCTTTGCTCGTCCCATCGGATTTTTGGGGACCAACAAGGCCCACACCGTGTGCTCCGAGCGGGCTCCGTTCAGCGGAGCTCGCGGCGGAGCACTTTGATGAAGTCACCCCGGCGGCTGGGGCGGGACGTGTAGCCCTCCATGCATGTTCTCGTCAGCTGTTGTCGGGGTGTTTTGGTGGAGTTCAGGGGAACAGGGAGGCCTGGGGGGGTGGCCCCTGGTCCCCTGCTCAGAGGAGCGACAGGGGGGAGCCAATGGACACTGTTGGTGTCCATTGAGTCCTCCCTTTTAACATCATGGCAGATGGCTGGGCAGGAGAAGGCGGGTATCAGCCCGTCTTCAAATGCCCTAGGGGACCTGCACACACGGCTGGCTGGCTCTGTGTGCCTGCACGGGTCTCCTCCGTCTCCTGGGGATTGCTCGGGTGTCTCCGGGCAATCCCCCTGTTGGCGTCAGCCTAGCCAGCAATGGCTAGGCCGCCCGAGGAGGGTGGGTCGGAGCAGTTGCCTCGGCAGAGCCCGTCCACCCCCCACTCTAAGGGCAAGGAGACACCGGGGAGTTTTAGTGGGTAGGGGCCAGTTCTGCTGGTCGACCCCCACATATCCCTGCCGCCTAGCCAGCGGTAGGGGATCAATAAAAGGATTTCTCCTCGACAAAAAAAAAAAAAGGTTCTTACCGTTAATAGACCTCTTGTGTTACTATTCGGTAAGATAACATAGTTATACCTAGGTATATTTTGATTGAAGTCAACCTATTCCACAGGTTTAAGTTTTGTCAAATACAAATGGCATACAATTTGTGTTCGCCGATTCAATATTTCATTAAGGTCAACTCTTCAAAGAGAAACCGTAAAATAGCATTTGAATTTAAGTCGCATTAAAAGTTTGCGTGAGCAGAGTTCGCAGCACAATGGGGCCGTTGGAAAAATTCTAATTACTTTAGCGAGTTGGTTTGGAATTTAAAAAAGTTACGCTTACTGAGCAGCTCCCGTTCGTTATACAAACAAACGAATATTTAGTATTAAAGTGAGAGACATCGATAATACACTGAATTAATACAGAATCTTGTTAGTTTGGCTCAACGGTGCACGCGAAGCAATTAATTGGCTATTTGTTGACTGAATTTCCTGAAATTTATGAATTAATGTAACAGTTTTCAAATTAAGCACGATATATTTAAAACCAATTTAATCAAACATATTACACATTATAATTTGAAGTCGTTTTGCTAACTAAATCACGCAGTGTATATTGATGCGGAAAATAACATCAGTTAGATAATTTTGATGGATTTTTTATATACAATAAAGCATGATTAAGTGTTTCCTGATAAGGCGAAGCTAGGAGCAGATTACTAGTAATATGTGAAGATCGACATAAAAATATAATTACAATAAATCAAATGATACCTCACATTAATCACCAAACTGTCCACCAATAGTCGATGTTACCAAGGCATTTTAGAGCGAACTTTACCTTCAGCAGTGTAGAAGATGTGTTGGCCACCTTTTAAATTCAATAAATCGTAAAAGTTCCATTCGTTACCTGTAAAACGGCGTGATTCAAGTTCAAGTTTGTGTAACAAATAATGAAGTGGAGTTTGGTTCAGTAAAACGTGTACGGGCCAAGGGAAGTGTTGGCAATTTGGTGCACCCGGCGCCCCATGTTGCCGTCGTTTTTCTTCCCGCTTTGTTCAATAAATGTACGAGCCGACTGCCTCTCTACATACACTTAGCTCAATATTACACTAATATTATTACATTTAACGCCACAAATATTATCTTAAATGTTTCAGTTAAAGAGAACATCTTAATTTGCGTCGGGTGTTTAATTAATGCTTTATCCTATAAGCCTCTATTAGGGCTGTTATTAAAAGTTAAATAATCATTTTTATATGACGCCGAATAACACTAAATATAGTACAGGATTATTGGGTTTAATTTTTAAGAACAGCCATTAGAAAAACTAAGGGCAGGAGAGGGTGGAAACAGTGTTGACCCATGCCATAGATCATCTAAAAATAAAAATAATTGCATGATAAAAATATATAATCTATATGGGAAATAAAGTTTGAATAAACGAAAGAAAGGGAAGTGCGGACAGGCAAAAGTTGGTCCTATTTCCTACTAATATTGTAAATGCGAAAGTTTGTGAGGATGGATGGATGAATGGATATAACCATAATTATGTATTGATGGATGTTTATTACTCTTTCATGTAAAAACTACAAACGGATTTGGATGAAATTTGGCACACAAATAGTTAATTACCCCGATTATCATGTAGGATACTTTTTACCCTGAAAAAATGTTAAGTTCCCGAGGGATCGTCTAAAAATATAATACATTTGGCGCCACTGTTACGTGGTGGTGCCACCGTGAAGATGAACAGCGATGAAGATGTCAGACATTTTCTCATTGTGTTATATTTTTAATTTTTCAATGCGAACGAAGTCGCGAGCACCATCTAGTTATAAATAACTAGAAATTCGTAACCGTGTATAGGAAAGTTTAAATTGAATAATCTAAATTAAGGTTTAGCTCTGAAGCCAAGTTTCCGCTTTGTTAGTGCCTGAAAATCGTTTACCTGCTTATAATTTGAAGCGTAACGTAATGAATTTATTAGAATTAATTTTAACCAATTAATTATTTAGAGTGTTTAATTAGAATATGTTACACATTAATGAAATAATGATTGTTAAATCTGATTTGGCAGAAATTTAGATGTAAGCAGATATAAAATGCGACTTTGTTTTATAACAATCGTCGGCAACTGGCTACAAGTAAAAACTGAATTAAAATCGGTTAAGCGATTTTGGATTCTATAAAGTACAAACATACTTTAACGAACAATAAAAAACACTTTATTTTTTTAATAAGATTTATAAAAATAAAATATTATTAGAAATATTTTTTTAATTAGAGTTTCGTTTCGGTTTCGTGATTTAAAAATGATCTTTCGTCCGCGTTTTATGTCTTATATAGCCTATGTCCTAGTCTGATTATTGCAAAGTTTCATTGAAATCCATTCAGTAGTTTTTGCGTGAAAGAGTAACAAACATCTGGTGTATTGCTAGTAGTTCGGTTAACAGTCCGGTTGACCAAACTAGTGAGACTTTTTTTTCCCAATAGTCCGGTCGTACAAATTAACCGGAATCCAAATTAAAGGATTCTCCATACGCGTAGCTAATATAATAATTGCTAAAATTATATTATAGCCACCTACCATCAAGTGGAACGCAAGACATATAACATAAAACATAAAAAAGTAGTTAGAACATATTGTAACCCTTTTTGTAGTTAAGAAAATCAAAGTATAATAATGAATTATAATATGTTATCATCTACTACGATATTAAGTTTTTAAATAATATGCCGGTCCAGCTTAAATGTGTGTATCCGTATGTGTGTGTTGTATATGTATGTGTGTCCCGCTTCGTTGTTAATTGTGAAACGAATTAAGACTAGCCAACAAAGTGGGGGCAGGTGTTTCACGTGTCACGTGTTTTATACCTATTAATCGGGTAACATCCGCTTGTAGGTACCTATTTTCAGACCGTTTCATCTTGCGCCCAACGCGGGTCAGCGTAATTTATTACCTATTGTGCGAATATTTCATTTATCACGGTGAATTCAATTTACAGAACAATTAATCATTCCACAATACTTACTTGCCGACAGCGGACTGGTAGCCCCGCGCTAGAGACGCCGCTCGGAGCTCGCACCGATAAAAAAGTTTCATGTGCTACATAAAAAAATAATGTTACATAGATAAATTTATTTAGGAAAAATACACATGATTAATTAAAAAAAAGAAATCATTTTTTAAAAAGATCTAAATCTTCTTTTTCTTGTATACCATGGCCATTCATTAACTCATTACGAAATTATTTTGATACATTTTTTTTGATTCTTTGGTCTCTTTGAAGGTTAGGTTTAGAAATGTCTCTGTAAATAAAAAAAACTTTAAGAACATTTATCTTATTAAATATGTATTATGGGCATTATCATATCATTATTATACTAAAGAATTTTGACTGTTTTTTGTTGTTCTTTGACCTCTTTGAAGGTTATGCTTCGAAATAACTGTTTGTAGGTAATAAGCATAAATATATATACTTTAAAGAAGTCCTCAGTGAAATAATAGCATGTGCCAGAGCCCTGTTCCTGTCCTTAATCTTACTATGGTCTGCAGCACAGTTGCAGCGCCTGTGACGGTGCTTATTGTGCTAAAGGCGACGGTGGCCACCTACCATCAAGTGGACCATCAACCTGTCTGTCGAGATTAACATAAAAAAATATATAGAAAACAAATAATTTGTTTTTCTGTAAATATTAGAACTAGGAGGCTTTCTTTATAAACAGCAGCACATCTCGACCTAATTGGCTAGTGATTGGCTAATTGATATTTATAAATTTCAAATTCCTTTATTACGCTAAAGACTTTGTTAAAATGCATAACAACGTTGAAATTAATATGTAAAAGCTCTTATCCACAGACGACAGGTTTGTTTTTTAATGAAAACGAACTGTGTCCTTGTCGCACAACGGCTTTATTGTTCACGAACATCAATTTTTGTAACTTACTCGTAGAAAAGTAATATTTTTTTCCTGTATAGAAACTCACGTATTTCTTACTGATATTTATTACATACTTAGTATAATTTAAAATCGCTTTCCGCGTCTGTCCGTCTGTATAACTGATAACTCCGAATTGTCATTTAGATAAATTGTCACTGAATTATTATATCTATACTAACATTATAAACAGAGAAGGTTTGTATTTATTTATGTTTGTTAATGAATAAACTCAAAAACTACTAGGCCGATTTTGAAAACCTTTCTCCTATAGAAAGCGATATGTTATCAGCGACTAACATAGGCTATATAAGTTATGCGGGCAACAGCTAGTATATAATAAAACTTTATTAATTTTTTTCCTAGACGAAACGGGTGCGGGTCACTAGTATACGTATAAGACCTTATTTAATTAAAATTCAGTTCAGTGTCGTAAAATTGAATCAGTCACCATGTATCCCTGACCTTAGTTCGGTCGCAGGCGGGAGGGAGCTGTCCAAAATGTGACAAGAGCACGTTACGGATTAAATTATCTTTTCAAAGCGAAACTGTCATAAGTGACACTGGTTCTACTTTCTATATATTATAGGTACGTAAACATAAATCTGTATAATATATAGAAATGTTCTAAAATATGTGAAATCGGTAAACTGCAACACTGTTTAGTTTAAACTTAAGGTATATTATGTATATTTCATGAAGGTTTTAAAAAATAAAAAAAAACCGAGTGAAGCTGCAAGGCGCAACGAATATTGGGATATTGATTTTTATTGAAAGTGCATCATAATGTACAGTTTTTTGTTTTAATTATTGAATCTGTACTAATGTAAATGTAAAGCCAGATTAACTAATGTAAATATTTTATATAATATAAATATATAGGAACTAAATTAAGTTAATTAATTAAGAACTAACATAACCGCATCAGAAAAACCGCATCAGTTAGCGGACAGACGCGAAATAATATGAAATTATGATATTTTATTTTTAGCTTTTATCTTTTAGTTAAGAGTTAAAGTTTTTAAAGGTTCATTTATGCTTTTAAAAAAACGACACGAGATGAAAATTGTTAATTCATTTAGCCATTCATAGTCTCATGCCGTACAGAAAAATATAAATTTAATGTGCTTTAACTATTTAACTATTAGGGCTGACATTTCTTTTCCTGCAGATATGTAACAATATCATAATTTGGGCTGACGTTTCTTTTCCTCCAGTGAAGCAATCGTGATTTTTAAATCTATTCTTATATTATAAAGTAGTTTGTCCTTAACTGACTATCAACGTGCAGCAAAAAAAAAAAGAAAACTAATAAATCTGAAAAACTAAGATTTGAAATCAACTATCCGCTAAAAAGATTTTTTTGAAAATTTCCACTCCACTAAAGATTCATCAATGATGATCAATGCTACAAGTGATTGTTACATAGTATAATTTCAGTTAAAGACATGGGAATAGGTGTTATAGATTTTATAGAATATTCCATGCGGCTACACCATTGGCTACACCAGGCGTAGATAAGCGTAGCATCGTAGCACCCCAATCAGTTCTCCCATGGGTCCGTTCCTGCTACGCGGCCTTATGGTCGTAGTAGTGTACTTAGCAGAGCAATGCCGTTTACTCGATATCTATTTATACTAATATTATAAAGAGATTTGTATATTTGTAATGAATAAACTCAAAAACTGCTAGACCGATTTTAAAAATTCTTTCACTTATAGAAACTTACATTATCAGCGAGTAAGACACGATACATTTTGTAAAGTTACGCGGTCGAAGTTGCGTGCAAAAGCTAGTTCATGAGGAATATATCTGAAAAGATACGGTACGTGTCTTATAATATGTTGTTAAGTTTCCATGTTTATTTGAACTGATTTTGACGTAAATTAAGAATTTTATTAGTATTCTGAAAATTTATCTTCTAGCATACTTCCCCTTGTGTCTAGCATACTCATTGTGACAAGAACACTAGTTATATTAGAATGTATAAATAAATTGTTATCACAATAAACATGGTCATTAGTCACATAAAAGCTAGCGCAAGGATAATTATTGTTCGTGATGTTTTCTGTAAAATAGACAGTATAAAACAGTTTTCCAGTTCGTGGTGAAGAATATTTTTCAAGATGGCGCAGCCACGAACTTCCTGTACATTGTCTTCTTGATTGCTGACGGCTCACTGACCACTGGTATTGTTCCATGATTAATTACTGGGAAAATTGAATCGCTGTGATAAATGAAATACCCGCACAACATAGGTATAACAAATCGTTAAATCCGGTTCTACTCGATCAACCAAAGTGTAGGTCATCATCGTTGGTTACGAAAAACTAAAATATTAAAATGCACTGTTTTCAGATAGCAATCGTTAGTTTCGTAATATATTTTATATACGAAATACGAATACGCTTTCCGGGCCTTTGTTCATATATTTTTTACAATTTAATTTGTTTTTTATTTTTATTTTTCACCAATATTTAATAATATCATTTTATTTCTCTATTGGTTAGTTTAGATCATATTTCAAAATAATAAAAAAATATTGAAAGTTTTTACAATATATATTTTCATCGCTAACATGAAACAATATAAAACTTATAAATGATTCAACGGTTTAGCTTTTGTTTCATATGTAACGTTTCAAATCAAATTTATAATAGAAATAAATTCAATTTTTTTATAACCGGGCAAAACGAAGCCTAGGAGTTTATTGTAAACTAAAATGAACCTTAAATCAAATGCATTAGTTCAAACTAAATGGGAAAGTTGCAGGGAATGTTTGATGCGAGTTTTGCTGCTGTGTACCCGAAAATCCGAAAGTTTTTTGCCGACAACGAATTATTAGAGGGAGGGTCGTTGTCTGGAGAGAGTGTCGTGTTTTAATAATGAATGGGCCGTGCATTAAAGCCGTGACATTCAAGTTGGTCGAGGCGCGTCGCGCCGCGGGGGTTCCGCCTTTCGTCTCGGCCCTCGGATCCGAGGGTTGAGTGCCGCTTAAGGCTTCGACACATATCCGGTGGACACCAGTGACCAGACTAGCGTGAAGAAAGTTTGAATCCCGATCCGGTATACACCAATTTTGCAACCAGAATTTACAAGAATAAATAAAATATATCAGATTCTTTTCTGTTAGAAATATGATACAATCTATAATATTCCATTTGCAATACCTCTGCAGTCTACAGATGCTAATCTGGATATCGACATATTATGAAATCTATACCTACTTGTAATTAGAAACCATTTTATAGTATGTCATTTCAAATGAATAATAAAGTAATTACTTTTTATGCGTCTTTTAAAATGAAAATGTTTTCAGACTAGCTACCAGATCCTTCCAGAAAATATGCGCTATATTAGTTGCTGGTTATATTCGTCGACAAACAGAGGCAACTCACTTTACGGAAACACAACAACGGTAATCCAGAGTAGACAATGTATTTTATGTCTTCTAAAGTATTCACTTTTACTTTAGAAAATAATATTATAATAATTCACATGGAATGTGTAACTACGTCTATTTTTTTTTTGGAGGACTGACGTGACAGCAATGCGAATTCTATGGCAGCTGAGGCGTCGAAACGCCGTCCTGTTCCATCAGATATGTGTCGAAGTTTTGATTCACTGAACGCCGCCCAGCCCCACCGCGATGTCCGATTATGACGTAATTGAGTGCTTCCCTTGATATAAGGGCCTCACAATATGATGCTCTTTAAAAGAAAATGTTTCATGCAGTTTATAAACTTTGAGAAAAACTTCCGTGTGATTCTGATAAGTTGGTTATGCCCAGTGATAATTTAGAATTCAATATGGAAATTATTCTTAATTGTCCATAATTCCTAAGTAAATTAAAGCAAAGGTTTTCTAACAATATGTATGTTGCCAGTGATGACATAAAACACGGGAAAGTGATCTTTAGATATAACGCAACGGATTAGTAAGCTAAAGTGAATGACGCACAGTATGGAGACCTGACGGCCACTGGGGCCTTAAATTTTTCGAGTGGAGTCAAGGGACCTGGCAAATGCAGTGTAGAACGTCCACACACAAGATGTATTACAAGGAAAATTACAGCGTAGACCTATGCTCAATAGTGGACGTCCCTTCAGCCTTCAGCTTTGACCTTGTCCCTTCATCCTATTTGTGTAGGCAACGCAATTGCATCTGTGTTGTTAATGTTCTTAGGTGACTACTTATAGGCCGCTTATTTAACTCAAGTGAAGTTCAACCTGTCTGTCGCTTTTTATGAATGTTGAAACGACAATTTTGTATTAAAAGCTTTAATACTCAGTAATAGATGATTTGACTGAGATTGATGACAGAACATTAATTGTTTATTATATTGTAAGTGACAAAAATTTAATCCCTTTTAATTTAAAATTAATATTGATTTTATATAACAACAAATAAAAAAATAACCTGAAAATAACTTAATTTTTGAATGAAGATACAAAAAGGTGGCTTTAATTGCTAACGTAAAAATAGTACCTATTTTTTAGTTTAACCATTTAGCTAACTTTACAAAGTTTAGTAGCAAAAAATTTTTAAATAGTTACATAGGCATTTAAACTCATATAAACCGAAAATGTAGCTTAAATTTTACATTGAGCGTAATTATTTTTCTAAGATACTTTGGATTAATTGTAAAGATTTTGTGCTATTCTAAATTACAGTTTGTAACAGAGTTTAGTGGCAAATCTTTTTAAAAGAACCTATATATCTAAAAAAACTGCTGTACCATACTCAGTTGACACATGGAATTGCCACCATAAAGCATTATGAGAGTGTGGGAAACACTTTTACTCAAGTCGGAATCATACTTTTGCTTTAAAATTTGCGGCGTAAATCTTGTTAAAGTTCTGATTGAACACATTACTTACTTTTTGCCATTCGTCAACGAGTTGGGAGTTTCGTTTCGTCTAACTTTATAATTGGAAAGAGTTTCAGCGTACCCTTGCATTTGAATAAATTATAATAGCGTAATATATTTAATGCATTTTGACACAAATATAATACGTAAGTAGACTCTGTTTGATACTTTTTATTTTATTTTGATGAGAATGGACGGCTAGATAAAACTTATTGGAGGTAAATGAATTAGTATAGTTAGCCCAAGTGATAATGTAAATAAATAAATTATTGATTCCATTGAAGTACCTAGTATATGTACAATACAAACAAATCTCAACTAATTCTGAATTTCTAGAGGGATCATCGATAAATTTTGTATGTACATACCTGTAGGTACATTACATTGATGTAATGTATTACATTACCATCAAAATGGTAAAGAAAGACCTTTCATTAATAAAAAGTCATTAAGTAGACGAAGTTGTAGGCAAAATCTTGTTTATTATAAATATACCGCCTGTCCATTTCTCATAGCAACGTTTCACACAATATAATAATATAACGAAATGAGACATTGTTGTTGTAGATAGACACCAATTGACATTTCCAAACATTCCATTTGAAAGTGCGATGTTTTATTTTATTTGATGTCGTGGGGGGTTGTGTTTTATTACATCCCCTGCTTACTTATTATCCCGTTTTATTGGTGAGCCGATATACTCGTAACACCACAGTTACGTTTGATCATGCTTTATTTTACCATAAAATTGTACCGTAAATAAAATACGCGCGTATACACGGTAATGTTGGAGTACGTTAATTTTATGGACCTTTATTTTATCTGAATGTATATTTTTTATTCAAATAAATTACCTATTTTCATTTGTCAAGTATAAACCAAATCGTTGCATTTCTTAATACTCAAAAGCATCAGACATTTTTGCTAAAAAGACCATATCAAAAATAGCCAAAGTCTTTTGTACAAAACTCTATTGTACAAAGCATTTCGAAAAGCTTTCTTAATAAAAGGATTTCTTGACTTTTCTAGTGAATTATATCTGTTTAAGTACATTAAAAGGACTACGTCCCGAAATAAATTTCAAGATAAGCAGATATTTGCCAAAGTAAATATAAAGTAATTACTTTATCACGATATAATAAGATACAACGGGTTGCAGAAAGTCAGCCGAACAAGAACCTTGCCGCAATAATTAGTGAGCTCTGCAATAATGCGCGGGCAACACCGTTGCTGGGGGTTGCACGATTGCCCACAAATGTCCGCTCCACTGCTTTATCCCGTCCGACTAAAACATTTTATTATCTACTCTGCAGTTTGTTTCATGTTTTTTGTTCAGAATAACTGCATATATTTTTTGTTACACAAGTCACATAATTATGCACCTTATATTACAAATGCAAAAGTAACTAGGTATGTGTTTCTGTTACGTTTTCATGGATGAATCCAGATATTTGAATGATTGTTTATCTAGGGATATACTCTGAGTCGAGAGAAGCCAGTTTTGAGTTTTCATACCGGCGAAGCCATGCGAAATCATTCATATTTATTTAGTACTAGCTGCCGCCCGCGACTTCGACTGCATAACTTTGTAAATTATATACTAAAACCCTTCCTCGAGAACCACTCTATTCCATTGGTGAAAGCAGCATAAAAATCGGTACAGTAGTTTTTGAGTTTATCGCGAACAGACAGACGTGGCGGAGGGCTTTGTTTTATAATATGTATTTCTCAAATAGGTATGTCCTCAAGTTAAGAAGTGGTTACTGTGAGTCAACCGTAAGAGATATAGATATGCCATTATGTCACCTCATTGATTTTATTTAGGATTTTAGAAAAAGTACAATTCTATAGAGCATCATTTTTAATATGTAATCTCGTAAGATTTAGCCTACTTATAAGCCATGTAAATTTATTGTAAAAACTTACGTCTAATTAATGATTTGTTATTATTATTATTTATCGGCGACTTGGTTGCAAAATATAAACTTGATTATTTTTTATCATCCATAAAAAAAGAATTATCTAACTTCATAATTGATATTTTATCTAACTTGGGGTGGTGAAAACCGCATCAAAATCCGTTGCGTGGTTTACGAGTAGTCCTATGAGTACAAATAGTACAATACAATGTTTCATCTACCACTCTGCAATGGCCCCTATAATATAATATAATATATATTACGAGTTTTAATCTAATGAAAAATTGTGACAGCAGAGTGCTTAACAAAATTAGTCACTTAAGTGTGTAAGAAACGTCTCAAAGCTAAAGCTTTGTCTTATGATACAAGTAAACTTTAAGGCATCTGTTTGGCAAAGACAAGGAGCTATTCGTGTGCAAACAGTACTGAGGAGGAGTAGCTCCTACGTCAACCAGAAGTGTCGTTAAGTGCTGGGGCCCCGCCTCAGACAATTACCGCTAGGAGCCAGTAATGACCCCGGAGACCCTTATTAAAACTTGCTTCACCACTCTTCCACTAAGTAAAGTTTTGAATAACGACGCGTATTAATTGTAACGTCGATACCTTAATTTTGTGTCAGCAACCAGACCGTCAAACTTCGCCATTTATGTAACTTTGAATTCAGTTGCAAACTCGAGTGCAACTATTTAATGAATTGTAGTGACCAAAAACTGTTACATGTTCATTAGAGTTAATTTGAAGTCTTATAGACAAACTTCCTTTGTTACAGGGATCACATAGTTAGGAATTTAACGAATGAGGCTGCGGGCTAAATTGGCTGTTGATTGATTTGCTTGTGGAACCCATAATTGCTAAGGACTCTAGTAAAATACTAACTAAAAATAATTATCAATATTCAATACTAATAAATAAATCTGTAAGTGTAGGTGTTGTATGTGCCTCCATAACTCTTAAACGAATGATTTTCATGAAACTTGGTAGATAAACATTTAGACGTACAGGACACAAGATAGGCTACTTTTTATTTTTCAACGAGGACGAAGTTTTAATAATTTTAGAAGACAAATATTAAATATTTATTATTATTCAATTATAATACATATTAAATGAGGCTTCTTATAAAATACAGATTCAAGCAACGCCAAAGGTGCTACATTGTCTGCTGCCGACTACAGTAAGATTAGCTGCAATGATGAATTAATTGCGATTGCAAGTATTTCATTATAATACGAGTACCGGAAACTAAACAAAAAATATTCTGGTAGAAATGGAATCTAGCAAATAGGAAATAATTCCAGACTGCTACTGACTTAATACGCAGATTGTATTCACAGTGCTTTGTATTTGCAACATAAGTGAACGGTAAGAAGTTGAAGTAATATCATTAAATTAGTATTATTTTGAAATATTATAGCAGAACTTCGAGACTGTAAGTAACAATGTATGTAGCACGATAAATTGTTTCTCTTGAACAGTAAACCCCAAAGGTCAAATAGCGTTCAAGTGAGGAACACAGTTTTAAGTTCAAACATTGAAGTACTGCGATGCTCCAAGTTGGAAGTTCCCAAGAATTATTGCGAACACTGTGGCGCGATATATTCCCAACAGATTAAAACTCCCACAAGCCTCAGCATTAAAGAACGTTTACAATTGTTACAGAAGTCATTGATGCAAAAAGAAATTAAGTCAAAGGGTTTTGGGATTCAATTGAAATTAATTTAGTAAAATACATAAAAACCAAAAGAAACAAAAAATATAAATATTAACAGTTCCTCCAAGAAACTTTTTCGCACTTGTTCCTGAAAGGTAAAGCGACCAATTTAATATTGACTTGAATAGAAACGTGTCTACATTTATCTAATTGTCTAATCTGACAAAGGTCTCTGATTTCTGATAATATTTTGTCGGATTCAAAGTGTGCCAAGAATGATCTAAGAGATCCCACGTTTGGTTGTGATCGTGCTTACTTATTGTGGAAGTAAATTTATCAAATCTATTAAAATAAGCGAAAAAGGATAAGAAATAATACAATCGATTGACAATTAGAGCATCAAAACCTTTCAACATAAGAAGTTTCCATAGAATAAAATAAAATATAACATTGCGTCTTATTAGTTTAATGTTAGCTTAAGTATATTTAGCTAAAATAAATCTTTATAAATAAAATTAATGCCTTTAAATAAAGTCTTAAGTCTCCACTTATATCTAATCTACTTATAAACTCGTCAATTAAAAAGAGGTATTTGTTAATGAAGATTTTCTGGGTCGGTTCAGAAACAAATAACACCCTATTATTAAGATTAGCAAAATAAAGCGACGTCATTAAATAGACGCTTAAAGTGGATGATTCCAAATGTTGTACAAGTTTGCGAAAGTTAAATTCGTTTAGAGTCATGATTTATATTTCTTTAAAGAGGTACCTATTAAAACTTTTTTTTAGATTGTAACTCCTTTAACACTTTCAATTCCAACTGCAATAAATCAGAGCTAACCGCGGCAGCTTTCACGTTATGACTTCCTCGTAAAATTTACATTTAAAAGTTAATTTTCTCGCTCCCGACTTAGGGCAATTGTTAATCTTGGATTCGCTCGCAAGAGCTCGCAGAGCGGTAGCTGCATCGCACTAAAAAATATTACTATTGCCACCTAACTAACTGAAGTAAGTCTGCGAAAGTGCAAAGTATAATAGCCAATTATCGTGCTGTTACAGCGACAAGAAATATAATTATAATAATATAAAATTTATTTCGTATAATTTACAATCTATATGAAAAAGAAATTTAATTTGTAAATTTAGTAGGATTGTCTTTTGAGTCAGATTGTATGTAACATTCAGACAAAAATATTTGTAAAAATATTGGACGAGGTGCAAGTGTGCTTGCCTAACGTTTCAGGGGCCCCGGGTTCGATTCCCGGCGGGGTCAACTTTGGAAATTTTAATATAATTTTCAAAATTGACTCTGGTCTGTATTTAAAAAGTAGTGGTAGGGCACAGTGCGTTTCGCAGTCATTTGGGCAGCCCGTCTAGCGGCGGTAACCACCACCTTACAGAATACCACCGTGAAATAACAGCATTATGTGCTATTGTGTTTCAGTGAGTGAGTAAGGGATGCCAGAGCCCATTACCCCTTCCCTCTCTTATCCCTTATCCTTAATCCTTCGATGGTCTGCAGCGCACTTGTAGCACTTATGGCGTTGCTTGTGTTATAGGCGACGGTAGCCACCTACCATCAAGTGGACCGTCAGCCTGTCTGTCGACCTTAACATAAAAAATAAATAGGTTGTACTTGGTCTAACAGCATTGTAAGGAATGTACAAAGACTCGGTTTCAATTACGAAAAGTATTAAGGTCAACTAGAAATAAAATATATTTTTTATATATCATTAAGAAGTTTTACTTCTAAACCTACTTGGGTCTGCCCCTGCCACTCGCTAGCCTTTATGTATGTTATAATGACATAAACAATAAGTTATCAGATGTTTGCTGCTGGACACTTTTGCTGACTCGTTTCATAAATTGCTGAAACACGTTGATCAATCGACTGCTAAAGTTAAAGTCAAAAGTTTTTCTATATCTTTTCATATTTCACATGAGTGAAATTGTATTTTAGCTTTATTGTTATATACAACTTTGACACTGTGATAGTTTGTTTAAGGCTATTAGCGCCTCTTTCACCATCTGTCAAGTAGGCTAACCGTCATTTAAAGTCATGGGTAATCGGGGGTAAAAGTCCCAAACATTGAAAAGAAATTAATAAAGAAAAATCATGTATCGAATAATGCAGTAACAGAATAAAACAGAAAATTATTTCTAAAACTATAACTAATCAACACTTTACTTGTAGTTGGTGAAAGAGGCCCTTAACCATGTAATTTGACATCAATTTCATTAAATTATGATTTTGATTAATTACTAGCAGCTGCACGTGACTTCGTCCGCGTAACTTTATAAATACTAGCTGGTGCCTGCGACTTGGTCCGCGTTGAAAAAGAAAAAAGTAGCCTATCTCATGTCCCGTACGTCTAAACTAAATGTTTATAAATACCAAGTTTCATGGAAATCACTTAATTCATTTAAAAATTATAGAGGAACATACATACAATACCTAACACTTACAGATTTATTATTAGTATTGATTGATGATGATGATAAAGAAAAGAAGTCGCTGTCAAACTTGTCTGTTTTTCCCAAGTTTCTCCACTAACTTAACGAACATTTTGATAAATTGTGAGCACTAAATATACAAGTATAGCATAAGCATTATTCTTAATAATACAAATGAAACATTTTAAAAAAAAACGAAAAAGGTTTTTAAAAGTGCTACATTTAAAAGTGTACAATACCTACACTTACAGATTTATTATTAAAAAAAAGGTGATTTTTTTAGCACATTTAAGTCGGTTCGATTCCCAGATGAAGCAAGTAATTTTTAGAAAATCGTTGAATGTAGTATTTATTTATTTATTTATTTATTTATTTGGTAAAACAGCAACAGCCTAGCACACTTAACATTAACATTCATCGTTCTACATCAGGGTCCAGTGTGCAAGCCAATTACAGCTGAGTACGTAATTCAATTTGGTACATCAAAAACAAATTACTTAAAGTATTATTAAAGTACTTAAAATTAGTGAAGTGTTACTAATTTTTAAAAATAACATAAAGTCTTCTTTCAGAAAAATATCCTATATACGATATTTAAGATACTTTCCCTTCATATCGCATAATCTTGGGTCACCCGGTAGGTATACGTCTTAGAAATTTAAATTAAATTCTTAAATTTAAAATTTAAGAAATTTGTTAATGAATCTAACATCGTATTAATTTTCTTGTGGTCTCACTGTTGAAACAGCGAACAATGAAGCCTCGCTACTCGCTAAAAGGTCAGGTGTTATGTAGAATGAATTTACTTTCGCTAGGTGCCAAATTTAAATTTAAATTAGACTGACTACTAAAGAGGCTAAAGACTAATAAACGTTTAATTTATGAGCTGTTCAAATAATACACCACTGTAAATATTGAAGCCTGAAATTACGTTCGCGTTCTTTGACACATATTTATACTAGCTTCAGGCTTCTTTTTTAAATTTTATTTTTAAACCCGACGCCCGACGCAAGAACGGGGTTTCACGGTTTCACCACAACCATCTCGAGGGTTGTTTCGGAAACAGATTCGTAATTGGTCAGATATTTGTTTAATTCTGATTCCGAAAAAGTATAGTCGAGTGGATTCTATACTGCATGTTTTTTTATATCTATCAATCAATCAATAATCAATCAATCATCATCAATCATCAATACTAATAATAAATCTGTAAGTGTAGTTATTGTATGTATGTATGTTCCTCCATAACTCTTAAACGAATTAAGTGATTTTCATGAAACTTGGTAGAAAAACATTTAGACGTACGGGACACAGGATTGGCTACTTTTTTTTCAACGCGGACGAAGTCGCAGGCACCAGCTAGTATTTAATAAATATTTCAACCGAGAATCTGATGCAGAGGATACAATAGAATCTGATGCAAATTTGTTGAATTCAGGAAAAATCTGTGTGCGACTAAAGTGCATAATATACACAACATACAGTGTGTAGGTCGTTAACAGAAATCCAGTTACAAGGGAGTCGGACGGGCGCCGAGTATTTCGTAGTCGACAAACGAATTGTAAATGTGTCTAAAGCGCGAGTTTGCTCAGTGGGTCGCCGCGAATGTCGCGCTGCATTCTGATCGGATGCCAATAAACCTGTGCTTGCGCGCTGTGCTGACACAGTGTAAACACAAACAATGAAATCATTTCAATATTATAATATTCCTTCACTACAGGGGACCGGCGGCGGCGGTTGTATCTGCCTTGAATTAGAATTTTCAAAGTGCCGCTAGCACAGATGACATAATAAATTATGTAGAAAAAAAAAAGAAAATCTCAATAAAATATTATCAACTCATTGCTACTCTAAAAGGCCATGTCACTTGATGGTTTGTTTCTTTCTCAGATTACTTCTTCTAAAAACGAAACGGATTTTAATACGGTTTTCACTAATGGAAAGAGCGATAAATTAGGAGGGTGTGTGTTATGTTGTGTGGAATGCCAAGACGGCGCGTGAAGCATGGTTTAGTCTGCAGAAGGAATACGACAACAAGGGTTGTCAAGACGGCTTAATTTACTCAGACTTTTCTTCGCTAAAAATAAACACCAAAATGACTTTGTAATTCTAAATGGCATGATAACTCTTCACTCCATGTTATAACAAGTTGTAGTTCTCCATGTTATTCCTTTCATAATTTAATTATACCAAATGATATTTAAGATTATCCAAAATCAACATTTAATAACAATTACAAAACTCTGATAGTAAAAGCCATTTTATAGAAATTCTTACATTTATTAACTCATGTCATTAAATCCGAAGATTTACGTGTAAAACATAGGATACGGGCTGTACTGTAATATCATATTATGTTACTGTAAAATCGAGTATACATATTGTATAAAGTTTTAATTTTTTTTCCTTTTGTTGCTTGAAAAACGTTAGCCTGTGCCTTTGCAAGTGAAAGAAGGTGTTTCATTAGTAATTTCTGTCTCAATTAGAGGCCGCGGGTTCGAGGCGCGGGGCGTGCGGCGTGCGACGAAGTCTGTCACCATAACCGAGCCCAGTTAACCGCCTCTCCGAGAGTAATTACACTGAACTTCATTTAACTTCCGCAGCTCTGTCCAAATACCAGCACCACTAAGCGCTATACTTACTTTACTTAGTCCGTAACAAAACGATGCAATTTTAAGTAACGGCCCCGGGGATAAGCCACTGTAGGTAGATAACTTAATGTACTTATCTGCGCTTTTATTTCTCTCTAGTTCAGTACATGAACTATAAAAAGTTCGGAGAGATAAAACACAAACGCTACAAGGCGGCGGCGACTGTGCGGTGTCGGTGGGGTTGTTCTTATTATGTACGTACTGCAACAACGAGCGCAGTTCGTGAATCGTCTCTAATACTGAAATAGTGGAGTCTGGTTTCAGGGCGGTATTTTTATTTATGCTATATTAGTATGCAAGCCAGTTAAAGTCTTCGAATGCGAAGTTATCTGGAAGATAAATTTAAAAGTTGGACTGGATCGCGGAAAAGCGAATATAAAATGCTCTGCGTTGTGTAAAATATAAAAGACGTGCCTCATTTTCATTTTCAGATCGATACGTTCTGACGACTCCATTGGATGAGTGTTTAGGGTGTTTGCCTTAACGGGTCCCGGGTTCAATTCCCGAACTTTCGACTGGTGACGATTCTTTTTTTATTTGAAAGTTGGTGCTTTCCGTGTGGTCCCATTTCAATTTGGTCCATTTCTGACAATGACATCCATGAGAAAAAGGTTTGAAGTCGGTTTGTTTTTTGTTAAAAAGAGTTATTTAAAATTAATTTCCTGCTGTTTCTTTTATTGTTTAGTTAGAGTATACCGTATATGCGATTGTCTGTAAATACTGTGTTATTATTTAAGTAGCTAATTTTACTGCATGTTTGTGAAATAATATAAATTAGTTTATTGATGTAAAAATTAAAAAGTAAATTATGTTGACATTATTATTATCTATTGTTGTTACGAATCGTGTTCGTGAACATTAGGAACAATGCTTTTCGTTATAATTCTAAGCATTTTATCTTGTCTTCGTAAAACTCAAGAATAGAATACGGCTGTAGGAGCGCGAGGTCTGATGAATTGCCCCATAAATTATTGCTTGTGCCCACCCTTCCATCTGTGAGACGTAAGCGCTGCGCGCATGCCTCACAACGTTTACTGTCAAAATGTGTTCTATATTTTATGTTGATATACGATCATACGTTGAACATGAAATTTTATTGTAATAGTTGCCTATTTATTTAAATAACTAACATAGTTTTTGATGAGTGTCTCTTCTTTTAGGGTTTCCGGGTTCGATTCGGCAGGGCCAACTTTGGACGCCCGTCATGAGGTCCCACGGGCATGCAGAGTGCGCTGCCTACTCTGCAGAAGTTTATTAACAGCTCGCTTGAAGTAGCCCATATTGTAGCTAGGTGGAAACACCTCAGGAGGGAGATTGTTCCAAAGTTCGCGCGTGGTGGACAAGGTGGACAAAGTCGGTGGAACAGGGCACCGATGTCGTGTCATTACTCCCATCTACGGCCGCGCTAGAAAGTTGTTGAGTTTTAGACGGTACCCCTACAACACCGGGTATCCATGAGGATATCCCAATGTTATAAAAAAGGGCAAACTTTACAAATTCGCAGTCATTAATTGTCCATACAGAAAACCACCGTAACATAACAGAAAGTCTGCTGCTTCCTAATCCGTTATCTTATCTTATTATGGTTGACAGTGCACTTGCAGGACTTATGGCGTGTTTTAGGCGACGGTAGCCACCTACCATTAAATTGACCGTTTGCCTGTCTAACGATGTTAAGATAAAAATATGTTTGAAACATTTTTAAACACTTCATTTAAAATAGAATGTGAGTATTTTTTATTGAATGAAAGTCAAAAACACGCGAAATAATGTCCCTATAATAATTAAAAGTAAGACTTTAACTTGAACTGTCAAGTTCAGATTCTATTCTATTAACCTTTGAATTTTCATTGCGCTCCGTAATTTCCAGGCCAGGAAATTAAAGACACGTTGTAGTCGTCAAGTCGGCGAAGTGTGTGAATATCTACATACAAATAATAATACGCACATACAACGGTGTGTACCGTAAAGAAAATCAACGTTTTCATTACCAGCAACTAGTATTTTGTATTTAAAATGTACAGTAGTTATTTAACATTGACATAAGTTTAATTATAGTTATAATAATTACGACCGGATCCCGGTTTCGCATAGATACAATTTTTTTTTCAACTTATTCAATCTTTCCTCCTTTATACTCTTTCCATTAGTGAAATCCGTATTAAAATTCGTTGGGTACTTAGTTTAGTAGAAGTTATTGAAGAAACAGACACAGGCTGAGAGTGACTTTTTATAATATACTAGCTGTTGCACGCGACTTCGCCGGCGTAAAATATACCCTATATGTTATCGCTGATGATGTAGCTTTCAATAGGTGAAAGAATTTTCAAATTCGGTCATTACGAACATACAATAATATAAATGTTCTCTCTTTATAATATTAAAGTATTATAGTTACCTTTCCTGCCTCTTTGAGTGAAGACAGAATTAAAATCGGTCCAGTCTTTCTCGAGTTTTGAGCATAGCAACACATTTAGGGATTCGTTTTCATTTATATACTCGTAGATAAAAATCGATAGATTTTATTTACGATCGTAATTTTAATCGTATTTTAAAATCTTTTTCGGAATTTTCTGTATTACACTCTGTAAATTCCAATTTTAATTTAAATACGGATTTCACCCATTTCACTTCACCTATCTATTTTATATTTTTATATTCTGTGATATTACTATACCGTTACGTTGAGACTATATATAGATGATGCAGTTTAAAAGTTTCCGGCTCCCTTGTCCCCTTACTAACCAAACCTTGTGCCTATCAATTTATTATTACGTCTTCTGAGATTTGAACAACTTTTGGTGAACAAAAAGTTTGATTCCCAACAGACATTGCTAACAGCTTATTCTGAATTTGTTGAAAGCAGAAATCCTGTCTATTTCTGTACTTACAAAAATGATCGATTGCTACATTACGCAAAGATATAAATGCATACAAACATAATTACATAAATAAAAGATACATAAAGAAAGTCGTCTCGTAGTTGGACCATTTGTAACTCGAGAACGGCTGAAACGATTATTATTATTTTTGATTTGTTGAATTTGTCTCCGCTCTGAATAGCGGAATAACTATTAAAACATTAATTAAAACATCTAAAATAAATTGTGAATAAAATTCATTTTCTCATAATTTTTACGTGGAACGGGTTTTTATTTTGAGGCGGTACGAAGTTCGCAGGTTCACCTAATTTAACATAAAATAAAAGTATTCATATAAAATAGATTTTGCTTACACTTTTCTCTAACAGTAACCGTTTAACTATATCGTTAATATTACTTTCGATATATCGATGATATTATCACCGAACGTCAGTTAATTACATTACTTCCAAGTAATTACGCCAATAACATCTATGGTTTACATGAGAATAATTGAATTCTGTAGTACTCTAATGAAGATCTGTACGCGGTTTCCGTAATTAGTCATACTGCGTCTCTGTGTTGTCTTTTCAATGGTAGGCGACAAAAACAATGTTTCACAACAAAAAGGAGAAGCCTACTACGTATTGGAAGGACGTCATATCGTTTCATGGATTGCTATTAGTCTTCTTTAATAACAATCCATGAAAATATATGACAATTATATTGCACTCCCATGAAATTCAATTCAAAATTCCACATTGAATTCATCAAAAAACTCCAGCGTGTACTGCAATAAGACTCATATGAACAAACTCGACCTAAGTGAGAGTTTCAGCCGAAAGTGAAGAAAAGCTTCTCACAGATTGTTTATCACTGCTTCAGAGATAATACTCATTAGTTAAACGACATTATCATAAATTTCCAGAAATTCCTATAGCATAAGAAAAAGTTTGTTATAAAGTCGATCAGCTTTATAAATATAAAATGAATTTTGATGACCATCATTGAAACATTTATTTGCTTACATAATTTTTGTAACTTGTAACCTACTTAGGTATTAACGCGTAACAAAATTTAAGCGAACTTTCCTTCCTTCTTCTTCATACATTTTATAATTTACTAGTTACACGTTTCCGGCTTCGCCCGGATTCAAAATAAAAACTATCCTATCTTTTAAGTTCGACCAAATTACTCATAGTTACGAAGTTTTATCAAAATCGGTTCAGTAGTTTAGGAGTTCATTGGCGTCAAACAACGTGACACGAAATCTTTATATATTTACATATTATGACACTTGCATATCTTTCTTCATCCATTTATTTTATCAGTAGGTACATGTCAAAGTTTATCTATATGTAAACAGCAGACTCAACTTACGTGACCTATCAAATCTTGGAAAGAGATTACGAATTAGGTATATTATTTCAACGCCTTTAAATTTAACGAAAGGAATACTGAGCTCCCATTTTCCCAAAGGATTACTCTTCCAAGGGTATTTTGGCAATAAATCAAGCCACTAGACCTTTTATTTGGTTTAGCTGAGGCGGACAATATTCGGGATTTTGTCTGGTACGCGATAATGGGATCCTTGTCATCATACCTTATTACCTGTTGAACAATGTCGGATCGCCCTGTCTGCGATTATTCACAATGACTATGGCCTACGCGATTTAACCTTTACAAAATTCTCTTTGAGAACGTTTTGCCTAAACTTTGTGGATTCATTAGAGCTTCCTATGTAAAAACTGCTAATAAGTAATAAATTAATACGTATAATTAAGAGGCGTCAAGTATGGACGTGTCCTTTACAGCCTTACAAATAAATGGAAGTAAATGACAGAGAGTATTTATTTTCTATCGATAATAAAGAAGATATTATCTATGTGGTACAGTTTAAAATGTTGGGAAATGAAGGACTAACTACAGATTTTATAAAATATCCAAACTAAGACACATTATTTTATTGTGATTTGTAGCGCTAAGCACTTTACCTACATACATTAGGTTTCCTCATAGTCATCGGAAATCGCTGTTACTATGGGGGTTTCTTCTATGTTCCAAATTTTTACTTCTATGTTTCAAAACACATCTGTATTGTTTTTCTTATAAAGAACTTTTTTCATACTTTTTTTTTGTTTTCATTATTTTTCAAAACATTGCACGTGTACGGAGTACGCGTGTCAAAAGTGAAACTTTTTAGGCGATCAAATATAGAAGTGGTCATGTGATCGTTACACTGAAACGTCACACACTATTTGGCCTTGAAATTTTACTCTCGTAAAGCAGATTCACATCAAACATGTCTTGTGTCGAAATAAAATTTCCTTTTGTAATTCCCAGTAAATAATATAGTTGTTTATTTCCTTGATATAATTCATTATAAGTACTTGAAAAAGATAAGAATTGTCGTACAAAAGCAGACTTATTCTTAGGCGACATATCTTCCTTCTATTCAACTAGTCTTTAAAGCGAGGGGAATTACCTGGTTTCCTTGGAACGACGTCGGAGAGGAAATTATAAAGTGTTAGGTACTTCTTAGAAAATTTTTGGTGCTTATGAATAGGTATAAGTAACTCCTCTGCTATAAATACTTACATTGACCAATTATTATCGAGTAATGTGTCCAAATCGACCAAAACTTGGTGCGAGGACGTGTTGCTCAGCTAAAATTATGTGACATATTGCTTCAGGCAAAATATGTACTTGGCTATACATAAGATCAGTGATAGAGGTCATGCATGCTTCTCGTAGAACCGTCAATCGTTAGGGAAAATGTGTATCGTATCCTGTAGGCGCGACCTCGACTGGCTTTCTTTAGTGGTTCAGTAAAAAAAATCTTTTCTTATATACTCATGAACTTAATTTGCAGGGAAGATGATAAAACCAAGAGTCTTTAAAATAATAATATTATAAACTAATATTAGATATAAGTAAATGCTAACCAAAGCTGTCAAAAAACGTTATGTTAAATGTTTGAATTGCATGTTTTAATGGTATCAATCAAGAATAATTAAGTGTTTTAGCTATAAGTTAAGTATTAAGTATTAAGTAGCTATAAGTTTTAATGGGAATAAAGAAATATAAGCCTTCTATATACCGATCATCATGAAATTTTGCATACATGTTGTCCTCATACAGACAAGGATACAATTATGGTACCTCTAATATCGACAAAAATACTAATTCAGAGGGACTATTTAAACATAAAAATAAAAAAAATCGACAGTTGACGTACCTAAATATAAATGACCAGCAGTATTAAGATTAAGATATTATCAAACGCTAGAGTATTAAGATGATATTTAAGTAAATAGCTTTTTAAAAAATATAGAAATATCTTATTAGAAGTCAATAAATTTCATGAAATAATAACGCGGTGTTTTATTGAATCTCGACTCCTTTGTTAACTAGCAAAGTTTGGTGTTAAAGAGTTCGATCGAATTGCTGCTTCCGTTTTCGATGCGACTGAATACTTACAAAACTTTGCGAAACTCCAGCAATTTCTTCTAGATCAATGATTTTATTTTTGCATTATAGATTTTATAAAGTGTGATATTTATGCAACAATAATAATCTATATTCAAATATAATAAATGCGACAGAAATATGTCTGCTTGTTTGATACCTATTATATAAAGCATTTAACGAATTTTAATGAAATTTTGATGATAATGAAAATCCGAAGTCACCTGACAATGTTAAATTGAAATCGTATTTAAGTTTCATTATTGATTTGTTTTGAACAACAAGTTTATACAGGTTAAATGCAGTATAAAAATGACTATAATAATAAAAATGTACTTTATGTTATTAGTAATCTAATTTAGTAGATCTAATCTAATCTTGTTGGTAAATTCTGTCGACACTAGATAACAATGAGGCCCGCTAAATGAAAATTTCCTGTTTTAAAGGTCTCAAGTCACCGAGATGTGACTTCATCGAGCCATTGTTTTCCTGTTAATAGCTCCGTACATGGACTCTATTGTGTGCCTACGTGTTTTGCCACAGGTACGCACTACATATATATGTTTGTACATATTATACCAAATGAAAATCTAATTCAATATCTTTTATTGAATCGGAACAATAATGCGTTGAAATCGGTGGTTGAAATACTTAATTTTATGTAACAAATAGCACTTACTTAACTAAAAAACAAAGTTGAAAAAATAGCATAATTTTATTGCTAATTAGCATATTTAATGTCATAAAAATAGAATTTTAAAAGGAAAAAATATAGATAAAATACAAACGTTTTTCTTCTATCTGCGATTTTTTTTGTATTAGGTATGGGCGTGTACCTAAGCCTTAATCTCAAAATTGTTATTTAAAATACCTGTGTATGACTCAAAGTTTTGTGGAGTATTTTTGAATTATATTTTTCTTAGCAAAGACAAGTTCAAAAAAATGTCTCATATTCCTTAATATTATATTTCTTAATATGAGACATGCAGACGACTGTATTGTTCATAAAATAAAATGTCCACATACTTTACTATAGTTACCTACAAGTGATGACTTTGGACAACTGTGGACTCCTGAACACTCTGGACAAATACAAATTCTGGCCATTTTTGGCATATCAGGAATATATATCGCAGGGCACACGGCGTTCCATAGTAATAAAATGAACAGCAAGTCTTGTGGCAGTAACCACAAGATTTCAGAAGAATACTTCATGTTTATACGTGTCCAAGAACTACAGTAAGTACTAGTACTACAGAACTACAGTACCCCAAGAAGAACTGTAGTTTTTTATACGTGCATGAGTTGTCACAATCCATTTCTTTATATATTTTTACTCTGTATTTTAATTCCCCCTACACTTATTCAATTAATGGATAAAAATTCAATTCCTTCAATTCAATCCTGGACTTCCAGAACAAAATAAAAACTACAGTAAATTTTTTGCTATAAATTTATATAATATTAAATGCTACTACTAAAATAAAATGCTGCTACTAAAATAAAATGAATTTAAATTAAACAAAAGTATATTTTGCTGACATAATGTTCGCGCGACTCAATTTTCAATTTTTCAATAGTACATACTTATTTGTTCGTTAATATAAATTATAATCATATTTATAATGTCTTTCACAATTTTACAAAACCAAATAAATTTAATATTTAACATTACATCCTGTTTTTTTTTTAAATAAACAGTCTTCTTTTAAAGTTCTGATTAAACAAATATTTTAACGAACTGTTTGGTTTTTCTGGGTAATTACGTGTAAACTTCAATTTGGTAGTTAAGACCAGATCCTCTCTCGCTTTTTAACCTAATGTTTGCATATGAGAAGCCGACACCTCCAGCTGTGATGGTAGCTGTACTTTCTGTGTGGTCCAGGTCACGAGCTATTATGCCCTGAAACAAAAAAAAATAACAATAAATTTATCTAAGATATGTCCTTCCTTACATATTATAAAACAAAGTCCTCCGCCGCGTCTGTCTGTCTGTTCGCGATAAACTCAAAAACTACTGCACCGATTTTCATGATGTGTCCACCAGTGGATAGAGTGGTTCTCGAGGAAGGTTTTAGTACATATAAAAATTAATATAATTAATATAATTTGTAAATTATATAAATTATATAATTTAGTATAATTTATATGTAATTTAGCTAGTATTCTATATGTAAAAACAATGTGTTTATGCTCTCAGATTAGATTTGAATTTCATTGATTAATTATTATTTTATTTTCATCATTGATTATTATTTGATGTTTTGATGAAATCCCGTGATGTAGGTAAAATTAATTTTCGACATAAAAATATACAATATAAAGGAAGGATGTATTTGTGTTACAGATTGTATTATGGAAGGATGTATTCTGTAATTATATTGTATCCATGATAAGGAAACCAGGATCTGATGGTGGCGTCCCAGAGAAATAGAGGGGAACCTTTGAAAATCGCAATGGCGACTAGTGTGTTTGATTTTGATTTTGATAGTTTTTTTTATTTGAAAGTTGGTGCTTCCCGTGTGGTCCCATTTCATTTTAGTTCAGTTCTGACATCCTGGCATCCACATTCTGAGTTTAGCAGTAGGAGATGATGTTCATCATTCAACATGATGTTCATCATCACAAATTAAACGTGTATGGCTTCGTAACATTATCCTTTAGGAACTTAATACTTAGTTTATTACTCAATCTACTCGCATATAGCTTCTAACTTCTGTGTGAAATGTTCGAATCTAGACTACTAGGGTAATTTGTTAAGAAGTTGTACAAGCACAGAAACTTACTTGAATATAATTCGTGTGGCATGATGAATTTGTAATATATTCCGTCTGGGTTATCAAATGTTGCAATAAGAAAACCAGTACATGTATTATCACTACAAACTATTAAAATCTATATTTTTAGTAAAGATTTTATTAAAATATGAGGTCTATTAAAAATGATTGAAATCTTAGATTGAAATTGAAATCTCAGAGCTAGTTTAAAAAAATTAAATACAAAACGCTTGAAGAAATATACTACGATCGTGTAACAATTAGTGTAATAAAATCGTAATATAGAAATAAACGTCGTTTTTGGAATTAGATAGTATATCTGTTTGTCTGTGTGTTTGTGGATCATCGATTTGAATCTGATTGAATTAAATACATCACGTGTTTGTAGCAAGCAAGTGTGTGTGTTTCATTCCAATTAGTTTACAAACAAAAAAGTTATATTTATTACAGAAATACCAAGCCTACGAAAACCGCGCGTACGAAGTATCAGGCACAGCTAGTATGCAACATAAAAGCAACATAAGTAGCAACATAAAAGTGTTATGTGGATGATCTATTAATTTAATCATGGCGAAGGTCACCGACAAAACGGATAGTAGATTGAATCTGTAAAAGGGCCTTGAACCTAAAAAATAACTCATGTAACAATTTGTGTGACCCGAGTCCATCAATGTAATTTGATCTCATCAAAGTCACTGACAGAACTATTATGTATTTGGAACTCCTACGCAGTTGAGAGCAAATATTGCATGTTAATTTAATATCTCATATCTATGCATACTAGATCTATACCAATACATTATCGGAGGTCATTACAGAGTTTTACAAATATGAATGTCTCTTACTTTACTTTTTTCATGTTAATCTAGACAGACAATCAGACGATCCACTTGATAGTATGTGGCTATCGTCGCCTATAACACAAGCAACACGAGGGAAATGGACTTATTTCTTAACTAAGATACTTATACGTTGTGTTATTTTGAATATATTTTTTTGTTTTTTTATTGTATATTATTCCAAATGAATGTGGCTTCCGTCGCCTATTACACAAGCAACGCCATAAGTGCTGCAAGTGCGCTGCCGACCATAGAAGTATTAAGGAAGGGATGGGGTAAAGAACAGAACATGCTATTGCTGTTATTTCACGGCGGTTTTCTGTAAGGAGGTGGTTACTACCGCTAGACAGGCTGTTCAATCTACCTATGACTGTGTGTGTGTGTGTGTGTGTGTGCCTATTATATTGTTTACAAGTAGTACTTCATAGTCATAAATTGGACACTTACAGAAGCTTCGTCCCCGTCGGGCACGATCTCACGGGGACCAAGTGGAATAAGCCAAGCCCAGCGTGAAATAACGGATGTCAGAGCCCATTACTATAGCCTTAACCTTAACCCTACTTAGTTCGGCAACGCACTTGAAGCATATGTGGCGTTTCTTGTCTTGATAAGGAACGGTAGCTAACCAGCATCAAATGGAATCAGATTGCATTCAAATACGTTCAGCTGTTTTTGCGCTATATTATTGAGTAATAAACATCCAAACATGTATGCTAAGATATAATATAAAATAAATACTATAAAGGAGACTGGCAATGAAATAAGATGTCTATTATCGCTTGAGCAAAGCTAATTAATTATGATACTAAGAAAATACTTCGGAGCAGCAAAAAGAAAAATGTTGATTCCATTAGTGTTGATAGCCCCAGTTTTTATATACGTAAAAGCCATTATAATTTTACAATTGCAAAACATTGCCAGTGTATTTGTGCTTAATTGTACGATTTTTCGAGGACGATACGTGCTCGTCGGAGAAATCGTAATTCCGCTGGTTTTGCATAAAAACCGCACGTGCCAAAGATTTATTTTCACGCAAATACATCCTTTTGCCGTGCTGTTATTTTTTTGTAATTATCACATATAGTTTGCGTGTCAGACTTTCTGATTTAATCGATGAGTCTTATTGAAGCCCATATTCGGATTCGGATTCTAACATACCTATGTTAGGAGCCAATCGTCTTTACAAAACATACTAGTAAATATGTTGTACATATATACTCGTCTGTATAGGTATATAGGTAGAACTGACCTCAATATCGGTCAAATGTTTCATACACACAAACGATAAAGAAATAAAACGGCGATAGCATTTGAAATAATAGTAATTTTGTAAACATGAAATTTTGTTAGAATGTCAAATTAGTTAACTGATTTTGCATGTCACAAAAGTTATCTACACTTAATAATGTTATAAAGAGAAAAGATTTCTATTTTTTTTTTGTAACTTTAAAACTACTGGACCGATTTTAAAAATTCTTTCACACAAAAATTACAATTAAAGGACAGTTCTCATGAAAAATTTAGTCAGACTTAATTTAATATCCAGAAATCGTTGATTAAATTAATTTTATAATAGGTTTTTGGTCTTGACCATACAATACACAAGAAAACACCTCTTACTTACAGATAAATTGACAATCTACACAATAACGCTTTATTTTTGAAAGTAAGACAGAAAGAAAGGGATTAATTATTTAAATATATATTTAAATAAATTAATTTATTTTGACAAACATATAAATATTACCAATGGCTCCCACACTAAGCTATAGTAGGTTACCTATAGTGCCTTTCTTTATATGTTAAAATCGACAGACAGGGTGACGGTTAAGGTTGACCTACTATAAAAGAGACGAAAACGTATAGTGTAGAGTCACCATCGATGAGAGTCACAATGACGACATATTAAATGTTCATCGGTTACCTTGACAGATTCATGTAATTAAATGCCTCTTAACATACATTGCATATTTTGAGTTTGACCTTGGTTTCGGCCTCAGATAGGTAGGATATATTTACAAGTTCGATCGAAATGATGTAACATTTATACGTAAATGTAAAACAATTACACTCATAATTAAAATAACAATTGGCTTGTTAGTAATCATTGACTAAATAAAAAATCCCAGGACCGAGTTATTTAATAGGTACCAATAAAATGTATTAATTGATGTTGTTAGCAAAGACTTCGGCGGGCAATTAAGTGTTATTAAGTTTCATTAATAAAGGCATCAAGAATTAATGAAAGTTAAATCGAACACTGTTTTTTATTTCAGGTATATCAATACTAAAAATAAATCTGTAAGTGTACTGTGTAGGTATTGTAGCTAGTCTTTTGTATAATAGCTGCTTTATTGATTATACTAGCTGGTGCCCGCGACTTCGTCCGCGTTGAAAAAAAAAACGCGTGTCCTGTACGTCTAAATGTTTATCTAACAAGTTTCGTGAAAATCAGTTAATTCGTTTAAGAATTATGAAGGAACATACTTACATACAATACCTACACTTACAGATTTATTATTAGTATTGATTGATTGATTGATTGATGACGATCGATTGATGATAAATACTAAGGAGAAATAGCGTTCAGGAAATAAAGTCATTTGATTTAAAGGTGACAAAAAATTGCGAGGGACAAGCATTTTTTGTGAAGTTCTACATAATTATCTATCGTGAGCATAATAAAACTATTAGCCCAATCATACCTTCTAATAGGAGAAGCCTTGATATTAGATACCAGTGCAGATATTTCAAATATTATTTATAAGTATTATTACTAATATGTAATATGATTATTAACTTTATAATGTTACCTACCTGATTCGTGATGTTCAGAATTAAATATATTTAATAAATTTTTTATCTAATTAAATTACTTTTAGTTAGTTTTGAGAGAAATTTTTAGATACCTTTATGATTTGTTGACCAGGGTCCGAGAAGAACACTTCTTTGACGCGCTTCTTGAAAGGAATAGAGTTGTATTCGGCCTTCTCTTGATAGAGAAGTCTGTTGTTGAAACTGGTGCCGACTATAAGGTCTTTGGCGAAGCTAACACTCAGACACGATAGCAGAACAATAAATAAAACGGGTGCGGTCTTCATGGTTGCGTAAAATAAGTATGTAACAACGTATATGTAATATGCGAACTCGTCAATGTCTACCGACCGACTGGTTTAAATCGCCTTCGCGTTGGTCACTTAAACCTTGTTTACCTTTGAATCGGCTAAAAGGAAAAATGTATTTAAGTGTGTACCTACTACAATACTGATGACCATTGCGCCTGTGACTCATTGAAACCTGTGACCTGTTTCTTAACAATGCTCTTGGGTACTTTACATCATATCACATGTCCTCATCGTCACCACATTTTATGTGTTTCGCTTAAAAGGAAGGAATGAAATATATTTTTAATAGGAAAATATATGAATTTAATGATTTTTTAAGTAAATTTTAAATGGTAATTAACGAGTGTAATGTAACTTATTGTTGTAATTAGGCTCTGTGATGAGAGAGCATTCGGTAGAAACCCGTCACCGGCGGTGGAGGGAGTGGTGACCGGTATGCTAATATATTTTTAGTAAAATTAACATAGAAAATTAATAAGCAGTACTTATCAAGGTTGATAATATTATTAAGTATCTACATTCTACACCACTTACTTATCTAAGAATCTGTGCAAAAACGTTTCAATAAAAATAATTGAACTTTGGTTTTTTATTTTATTTGATTAAAAATAATGTAACTTATGTAATCACATTAATTCGCAAAAAAAATGGTTTAGCTCTTTTTTGGCACAATAATTAATTTTTAATTTTGTTTATTCACTTTTTATTGCCAATATATTTCGGTCATGCGCTGAATTTTTTTTTTAGCTTATCTCTCGGAAACAGCACTGGAAAAAAGGTTTTTATGTTATCTTATGTCCTTTTCTGCATCCCTGATAACGTGTATATATATGGAATATTAATTGTCGGTTATAGTAGTTAAGGCGTGAAAGCATAACAAACAGAAAAATGACTTTAGTTAGGTGAACAGAAGAACACTAGTAAATTAAGATAAGGACTATGACACCCTACCTAAGCGTTATCAAACAATCTCACTGAGCCTTTGTCTACGTGTTATTTAAGGTTAGGGGTCATTAAGAATCGGATGAAACGATTTCAGTCTCCCAATTTGGCCGGATAATGGTTTCAGTACCTAACTAGGTACCTACACTCATATTATTCACTACTAGCTGTTGCATGCGACTTCGTCCACGTAACTTTATAAAATAAAAAACCTCATCTACGGTGGAGCGGATCGTTTAATAAAAATATCAAGCAGTTGTCATGTTAGTCGCTTCACCTTATTCTGGATAGATGGCGCTGTCAAGTGTATCCTGGGCCAAGCCGCTAGTATTTACTATTATTTTAGATTTCCCATAGGAATGAAGCATTTTCCCTCCGTAAAAAGTAGCCTATGGTCATTTCAGTGAATTAGTAAGTGATGCCAGAATCCGTTTACCAATCCCTCTTTCTTAATCCTACTGCGGTCGGCAGCGCACTGGTATCGCTTGTATTATAGGTGACAATTGTCTACCATCAAGTGGTCAGTTAGCCTATATATGTCGACATTTACATAAAAAACAAGCACAATTTTATCAAAAATCCAAACTGGATAAACGACGCTTAACCATTTTCACGAGTGAAAAAGAATATTTTAGTTTTTAAGCAATTTTAATGCTATTTCGGCCTCCAACTGGGAATCTACCTTTTATAAAAAAAGAAAACTCAATGCGAAAATAACTGGTGTCTACTTATCTTTAGTCGAATTTTGTGTCGCGGCGTACTGCCGGCAGCAGCTCTGAGCATAATTTATTTCCTGTGAAGTAAAGTATGCCTTGGAAGCCAACAGCGTTTGTACACATTAACGCGGCGCAGCTCATGAAAAATCGCTTAGGAAAGGCGAGCGAGCTCCCTCTCCGGGTACTACCCAATATTATATGAACGCGCCATTTCTTATCCTTCTTTATGTCGTATTTTTTGCTACCGACAGCTCATTTTCGTGAAATTTGCCTTTCTAGTTATTAATTTAAAGATCAATCTCGTTGTTATCGTTGCGAAACGTATTTGCTTACTGCAAAAGGATATTTCGTAGCTCTGCATTTTTTTTTTAAATATTCAGATGAATAATTTATTGTATTTGCTTACAATACTGTAGCTAAAACGTTTTGACTTTTACTGTTTATATAAGAAACGTATTGTTTATTTTAAAATTAAATTCTTGTGAACTGCCACTGTTAAACTAAAACAGATGAAGTTGTCCATATCCCTTTTAGCTTATTCCTAAAGAATTCCCTAAGTTATTTCACGAAGTTTACTGTCGCCACAAGAGCTGCCCATTTCCTTGCGCCCTGCTACTGCAAAATAATAATAAGAACTAAAAAAAGGCATTAGAAAAGCTGCATAATCAATACAATATATAAAACGCGATGGACTCCAAAACTGCTGAACCGATTTTGATGAAACTTACAAACAATCTTCAGATTAGTTTGACTGTGAAGTTTGGTAGCGATCGGACCCGAGCGAAGGCGGGAGCAGGTCTAGTAAGAAATAATAGAGATGAAATTTTCTCCCTAAAGTGAATTAAGATGAATTATCCATAAAGTGTTCCCTAAATTAGTGCTGGAATATAACGTAAAATACAATGCAACATAGTAAAATAAATGCTGGCTTTACACGCCATCATTCTCAACGTGATACTAGAAAGCGAACCCCAGTATATCCATCCTTTAGAGCCGTGATGGAGTTGTGAGCCCTAATCTACTATACGCGCTGTGATACATTACGGATTTTGATAGTCATTGTGCATATATCCTCTTGTTTTATATGGTAGTTATTAACAGTGTTGGTTACTGGTATTACTCGGTGTGTTGGTTGATGGTCGCCCATCAATTTTAGACGTCTGCTATAGTGTAACTTGCATGAAATATGAATACCTTTTGATTTGATGCCTCGACTAAAATTATTGCGATATTCATTTATTTATTTATTTGTGTATTTATTTATTTATTTATTTATATAGCAGCTAACTTGCTTGCTTCACTGATCCGAATCATCATAGTACCGTCGTCAAAATAACAAACAAATTAAATTCGAATAACAAAATTATTATATATTTTTAAGGTTAGACATATTAAAATTTATAAAATAATAACAACAATATACAAATATATAACCACATGTGTGTGATTGTGTGTGTGTATTCGAATGGAAAGGAAAATTAGAATTATTTAATTTGTAATACATTTGACTGGAAATTACATTACTATTTCCACTTGTTATTTTCCTTTCCTCGATATAGTTAAAAACCTAAATAAAATAAAAGCATGTATAAAGTAGGTCTGTAGTTATTTGCCATGGAATGGCTAACAGTGCAAACGAGATAAAACTTCTACGTTCACTACAAACAGAACTAACCTTTTATTTTTTTAATTGCTCCGGTTAATTGTAAGTTGAGGCAATTTGACTTAATTTGAGGCAAAAACGAGGTGTTTCATGTTTGACGTTTGTTTCTGTGTAAAGTAGAAGCAAACGTCTGTCTGTGGAATCGCAGCTCCCAAACGGATGGATTGATTTTGATCCGTCTTTCTTTATTTGAAAGCTCTTGGAAAGCTCACGTAATTGGGATTCGTTCTTAGCTCTATAACTTTTGAAAATCTGTTTAGGTGTTCGAAGACCACAATACCTAAAAATGTCTTCCAGGTTGTTAATTTTCCCTATTCGCAAATTATATCTCTACTAGCTGGCGCTCGCGACTTCGCGTCCACGTTGTACGATGAAAGGTACCCTATGTCCTTTCTGGTGTCCCAGACAACGTGTATGAAAAATTTCATGGTGATCGTTTCAATAGTTTTTGCGTGAAAGCGTAACAAACAAACAAACCAACTCACTTTCACATTTATAATATTCATTTCATTTTAATTTTTTTTAGAACTGGTACTTATAGCCTGGCCTACTACTTAAACACACACACATTTATCCCAAGTTTAGCCCTTTTTCTCCATACAAATAGTCCCAATGTGCCTAAAGAAATTTTTTCTTTAATAAAATCAAATATAGGTGAAATAAAAGAATCAACAAACATTTAATATTCTGTTTATATATAATGTAAGTAAGTATAATTTTTGCCATATTCCATTTATAAATTATAAAATAAATGTAAAATAGGGATAGGAAACGTTCGTCAGCCAAAACTCCATTTCAAACGTCTGTGCTTCTTATTAGCAGCTTATTAGTGGTTTAGTTTAGTTATGAGTTTGAAAACTGACGAACGTTTTCGTACCCCGACTGTACTTCCATTAAATTACTTTCTGTCATGAAAAGCTTGTTGAATGGTGTATGTAAAACACGATGAAATGAATTATTATTGTTCGGCCGAAACACACCGCATCATTTCTCATACAGCGAGGCATTCATATTGTTGATTTTATTATGTCTCCGGACGTATTTTTAAACAAAAATGGTGTAAACGTATTACACCAACACTCACGTGAAATATTGATTTCGCATTGCTATTACGCCGGTATACGTTATTTTGTTTTTAAAATATATTTTTTGCAGTACGTCTACAAACTTGTTTAAAAATTCAAGAACTCAAAGCTTATATCATCATTATCAATCAATCATATCATCATCAATCAATACTAATAATAAATCTGTAAGTGTAGGTATTTTATGTATGTATGTATGTTCCTCCATCACTCTTAAACGAATTAACTGATTTTCATGAAACTTGGTAAATAAACATTTAGACGTACGGGACACAGGACAGGCTACTTTTTTTTTTCAACGCGTACGAAGTCGCGGGCACCAGCTAGTCTAATATAAAGGTTTGGGATGCAGATTCCACTAAAATGAAATTGAGTTAACAAAGATTAAGTAATTGTTAAGCCGATAAAGTTTATTATTATCATATTACATCTCAGTCACTTTAAATTTTGATCGATGTAACGACACTTCGTCGTCTCACGGTATCGACTTGATAAATCGTTTTCAACGTCATCTAAAACCTCTATCACTTTGAATATTTTATTAATTTCAAGTTTATTTTGTTGTTATTCACTGTTCATTCGTGTAATTCGTGGACATGATTTAATTGTATGCTAGATTTCCATCCGAATTCATTCAATGGTTTGCGCACGGTTGAGCAATCAACATTCTAAATGTGTATAAAATTTCACGTTTATAACTCAGATAAAATAAGAACTAAAGATACAGCTCTGTGGACGGCAGAGCTTGAACATGCGTGGCAAATTCAATCAAACTAGGATTCGCGTTCTATTTAAAGGAAAACAGCTAATTGGAACAACCCATCATTAAAGCCTCATTTACGCTGTACGAGTAACATCCTGCGACATTATGGCATGCTACATGACGTCATCTTGTGGTGCACTTTTGGCCTAATGTCGCACGGTGTTGCTCCGGCGTAAATGGGGCTTATCACTTTATAGTCCAGTATCCCTCAAACGACTTTTTTCTGATTACTAACAGGCTGAATCTTCGTGAGTAGCTCCAGTTTGCCGAGATGAACAACTTTTCCCGCTGCGAAAATTTTCGATACAGGTAGCTAAAGGAGTTAGCAGCCGTAAAAAACTTCCAAGCGTAGGACTGGGAAAACATGCCACTCAATTTGTAGGACTATGTGGCCATTATATTATACAAATGTTTACTAATGCACACAAAAAATCAAAAAATCATTAGCTGCGCAAAGAAAACCTTGTGCGGTGGCGGGTCGAAATGCGCTTCCAACGATTTTTCCACCAGTGCATGGCAGGTCTTTTTCGACCCACCAGTGTTAGGTTTTCAATACTATTTTCAAATGCGTAATAATTCAGATGTTGCAGGGGCGCAACATGCCGACTACAGCAGGATTAAGGATTGGGGATGGGGTAGAAAAATAGACTCTGCCAATCCTTTTTTATTGACAGAAACACAACAGCACACGTGCTGTCATTTCACCAAGGTCTGTAAAGGGATTTCCAGATCCAGGCCAGAACTAACTTTAAATAAATAAATAAAAGTTCATTTCCATAGCTGACCCTGCTGGGAATCGAACACAGGAACCTTGGAACAGTCATCCAACTGGCTCGTCAAAGTCAAAGTAGTATTAACGTGTACATACAATAATTTATATTCACAATATAACCACAGTTTCGTGTATACCTATAGAAGTTGTTATTCAGTCTTTGACTATCTATAAATGGAGAGCATGACAAAAACCGATTAGTCTAACAAGCTAAGGTATATCTAGTATTAATACATAATAATAAGACAGATACCATTCATGCTTGAATAAACAATTTCAAAATTAAGAGTTGTACCATGTCACTCTTATTAAATCTGAGGTTGTACTAGAAATCAATAGCAAATAAATACTTATAAATGTTGATTGCAAGATTTTAATTGATGTTCTCAAGTCGTTAATTAATATATATATTACACTCTCCAATTATAGAATTTATTAATAGACAGTATTATTATGTTTCGGGTTCTACATTTCACAAATTAACTTTTAATAAACAATTAAATTAAGTGGCGGGATACACACGTCTGGTTACAGTGACCACTCCCTTACAGAACAAAACCGTGAAATAACAGCATGTGTGCTTTTGGGTTTCGGTGAGTGAGTAAGGTATGCCAGAGCTTATTACCTCATCCCCTCCTTTTATCTTTGTCCTTAATCCTTTTATGATCGGCAGCGCACTTGCAACACCTATGGCGTTGTTTGTATTATAGGCGACGGTAGCCACCTAGGGTTAAGTGGACTGTCATCCTGTCTGCCGATGTTAACATAAAAAAATAACAAAAATAATGTTAGAACAGTTAGAACTGAAAACTGATTTGAAGTTAGTTTACAGATTGCTAGCGTGAATTGAGTAAGCGAATTTGTAGGATTTAACAAAACAATCGGATATTCAGCTACAGTTTCGATGATTGTTAGGGCAAAAGTGTTACCGAGGGGTGTACAATTAATATTCGGCCGGTGGTTTGACGTCAGTGTGTAATCAGATTTGGCGCGGGTCGAGCCAAGTCGAGGTGCGCCCTCCGAGATATTAACGCACAGCCTTTGATCCACTGCTCGACGTAATATCGCTCAATTGAATAAGCAACTCTCAATTTTTGCCACAAGGCAAAAAGTATTTTTAAAAGCTTCTGGATTAAATCATGCTTGCGAGAGATTCATTGATCGAGCACATTTTTTACAAAGAGCTCTCTTTTTTGCTGCGGATTGTTAATGACATCATTACTGCCAAAATAGTTACAATAGTAGGTACCATAGTATATGCTTATGTGAGTTTTTTGCGGCCACCGCTTTAATAGCAGTTAGCTACCTTCACATTCAAGGTACACCTGATACAATGTTGTTATTTCATAGTAATCTTGTGTAAAGAAGACCGTGTCGTCTCAGACATACTTAGACAGCGATAGAATGAATGAGACTTTTTTGGTTTTAAAACTAATTGAGAATAATTTTTCAATGATATCCAACTAATATTACAAATGCATAAGTTTGTATGTTAGGATGTTTGTTACTTAATTATGCAAATACGGTTGAATGAATGAATAGTTTATTACCTGAAATAATATATAGAAAACCTTTTTCCTGGAGAAATGTTAGGATCCCGAGGTATTTTCCAAAAACGAACTAAAGTGAGTATAAAGTTGCGGCCACAGCTAGTGATATACATAATATAAAAATATTACGAGGATATTATACTCGTAGCCCCCTGAATACTCTAAAAAAACTATAACCTTAATTCGAAAGGCTCAATTTTCTAAAGATGATTCACATTTTTTTGTTTCCCAGACCCAATGCCCAATTATTAAAGCTAAAAATTTTTTCGATTACATTTTATCCAACTTTATGTCTCAAAAAAGTGGATAATACATCACATTATTTAATATGTATAAATGAAAAGAGTTTTCTATTACATGATTATTTGTGATACCTTTTCCCGACAGATTAAATACTTAATGCTAAAGATTACAAAACAAACGTCTTGGTAAAACGTACTGCGTTTCTCTAATTTCTACTTGATACTTAATACAATTTGACTTGCATTGCATTCGTTAAAAGTATTGCTTCAAACTACTTAATAAGTTCAAATTATAAAAGAATAAAAGTAGATAAAGTAGAAAAACTTTAAGTGCATGAACATCGCCATTATATATAGGACGTAATTTGCAAACGATCTTTGTTCACGTGACATTCTATTTACCAGACGCGATTCTATTTCCTTATCCATAAAGCACTTATTCATAAACACTTATTATTATATTTGAATTGATCATAATTTCATCTGTAGGACTTCCACTACTGGACATAAGCCTCCTCATCCATAACCCTGGACCCTGGATCCACCGTCGACACCTTTATCAGGTCCTTTATCAGATCGTCTGCCCATATTTTGGGCGAACGTCCTATGCTGCGATTTTCGGTGCGTGGCTTCCACTATTTGCATATAAGTTATGTCAGTAACTTACGTTTGTCTACGGATCTCCTCATTCCTGATTCAATCTCACAGAGTAACCCCGAGCATAGCCCTCTCCATGGCTCAATGAGCATTGGTTGTTAACCATTGTGAATCTATGTTATTCAGTGAGTATAATGAGATCAAAGGCTGAAATGTGTGTAACCTAATGTATACTCAATTGAGATGAGTAGCGTCGATAACAAATCTTATAATTAGTGAAATTGCTCTTGAATTTTCAAGGATATTAATAATTTTTATACAAAGCGGACACTCATTGAATTATATGTGAATTTTGTATACTAAACATCAATCCACCATAGAAAATATATGTCATTTAAAGAAAGTGTGACTTTAGTGGAGTTTCAAATCAATAGTGGAACTTGGTCGTTACTATATTTTACCATCGATGCGCGAAGGTAAGATTCCCCTATGATTCTAATTAGGAGTATTTTTCTATGTGCCGCTTTGGCATTTGTGACGCAAAATCCAAAGTTGATACTAAATCTAAATCAGTGCAGACTAGAGGGAAAGTTTATAATTTGTGTAAGCCATTACTGGTACTTGTTTACTGTGTACGTGCTAAGGCAACGTAGGTTGAATCTCTGCAAAGCCCGTCGGGATTAGCGTCAAACGAAGAAAAAGAGACGCGGGAAATAAGCCGTAATCCATGAGACGTGACCCAAATTCCTCCTTAAACATCGACGATTTGATATCCTCGTGAAAACAATTTGATTTAAATTTTCCTTTCTTTTCTAACCGTACCCTTTGACGATAAATTGGATTGGATTGTGTTTTACGCGTGATTTTTTACTGAATTCGCCGTAACTCTTCCAATCCAAAAGCTTATGAACTGGCATCAAACTGAAATTTATTGTGTCGATTTTTCTTAATAGTTTCTTTAATGTATTCAAATGTTAACACATCTGTTTCAATTTGTACCTTAATATCTTTATGTGTCTTTAATTAAGCTTTTAGAAATTTAAAACTTTTAGTAAGCTTCTTCAGCAGTTTAATAACTACGTTTCTTTTACAAAAGTGATGGAGATTATGTATAAATCTAATGCTAATGCTAATGTACAAATCTGTTGTACATTACATACAAATCGCAGACCGAATCTTACAAACAAAAAACAATATTATCACAGGTAATTAGGTAAAGGAGTATTAAACTTAACATTAAACTTCACTTCAGGTATTTTTTGACTAGAAGAAGTTAATCAACAAAATTTATGCCTTACTCGTACCTTATTAGAATGGGTTAGTATACTGCACTTAAGGATAGATAAGTACTTTATACTATTAACTAGCTGATGCCCGCGACTTCGTCCGCGTTGAATAAGAAAAAAGTAGCCTATCCTGTGTCCTGTACATCTAAATGTTTATCTACCAAGTTTCATGATAATCAGTTAATTTGTTTAAGAGTTATGGAGGAACATACATACAGAAGAAAATTCTAAAAATCATCAGTTTAGTTCCAGTGTCATGTATAGAGCCTATAAACACGATATCTTTGAAAACAAATTAACTTACTCCATGACCGACCCTTACAGATTTATTATTAGTATTGATGATACTGTTATAATTAAATTATTTCTGTATATAGTTATGTATTATAGTTATATAATTATATCAACAATTTCTCTCATCTCTAGACAGTAATTAAATTAGGTTGCATTCAAAATTTCCCAGGTTATTAGGTTAGTTCTTCCACATCTTCTGGGTGAGTTCGCTCCATCATAGGCATTATCTTCGCTACACGGCTAAGAGTAAAACCCATTTGTAATAAAAAAAATCTCACCAGTGGTGCGAACTTTAAAAAAAGGTAATTAAAAAGTCTGTATTGTGTATCATCATAATCATAAGTCCACAATAGCGATCACTAATGGATCCTTTTAATTGAGGACTGTCCGTCCTTTGCATTCAATTACTGACATCCACTCTGTTAAAATCGTGATGAAAAAAGCGTAACGTCTGCCCCAGTAACCTTCAACTTGAATTCTTCGAAAAAAATTTAACCATAAATATACTAACTTTCAATGTCAAAACAATTATTTTATTAATGAAAATTAATTCATTGCTAATACGCATTTGTTTCTCGACAGATTTCCTTTTTTATGATTTCAATATTACTCAAGGAATTCTGTTCGCTTTTCGTTCTTAATTTTAAATGATAGTTTTAAGTATTAAAAGGATCAAATGTTTACCTCTTTATGTAAACGCAACGGTACTATCTCTTGGGCTTCCCAGTGGGTAAACGCTCTCTTAACAACCCCATAAATCGTATTAAGGTAATATGTGTACACTTTGTACTTATTATTTCTGGGTTGTTTCGGTTAAATACTTAATTTGGATTTATAAATTTGGACTTACAGTACAAAATTAACTTGGAGAGCCTTAATATAGCAAAGTAATTAGTGCTAAGTTGTTCAAAGTGCGATAGAATGTTCCACCATTCCGTTCTGTCTTGGAACTTCATCCTGTCTGTCTTTCTTTCGTTAACGAATGCTTCTGCGACAATTATTTATGCATGTCGTCTATAGTAGTCAATGTAACGTTAGCCTATTCGTGTTGCAAGAACTTCTCAGATAAAGGGATTTCCTTCAGGCTTAAAGTTCTCGTATGAGAATTCTCTTATGCGAGATTCTAGTTTTGTAATTATAAAAGTTAAAAAAGTGTCATTTATTATCATTATTTTGCCGCAGGACGTCCACAGCTCGACATAAGCCTCCCCAATAAATTCCTAGAAGCAGCCATGGTCCTGAGCTATCTATTTAAGGAATAAAAAAAATTCAAGTATCTAAATGTTGAACTAATGAACATTTACATTTTGTATATATTTATAGATAAGTATTAAGAACAAATGTACAAGAAAAGTTCTTTAATATACGGAACATCTATATATATATCCAATAGGAAGCTTTTTTAGCTTGTCTCCCGTTATAGAAATCGGCCGATAGAGACTTTATACGTACTGTTGTCACAATACACTATTATTCCATTATTGCAATCTTTCTATTCGAAACCACGTTACTATATACATTTAGAATAGTCACATACATTAATTATATATCTCGTACTATTTTTACAAGAGGGCTATACTTTTAATGAAGACAAAGACGATCCTTTTTTAAGTCCATTATGAGACCAAAAATAGGATGCTACTTCAATTAAACCTACGCTGATACAATAGAGTTTATTTGAAATTCATTTCCTTTATTGTTTTTAAATTTTTCACTTTTTTATTTTTATTTAATTTGTCAAATTGGGGGCCACATCTCTGGTTGAAAATGTCTCTTTTACTTGGTCTCCCTTACTTTCTTTTCTTGTCTCTTGGTACCCATTCTGTTAAAGAACTCACTAGAGGAAGCAGAAAATGTATAATGTTAGGTTTGCTAAAATTATAATACAATTAGTAATTATGGTGTACCTTCTGAAACTTCACATAAGTAAGAAGCTTGCTTTCCCCCGTGACTTGAGTTTTCTCACGTTGTGTTCCTTTGCGAAATTCGTGTTAATTTGAGCTATCATTTCAAGCTTTGAATCGAAATCGGATTAGAATTATTTTTAACAAAAAGTCACGCATGAATGAATATTTGGCCCATGACTAGTTAACGTAGTTTTGTTCAAAAGTTAATCTTGTTATGTTCACTTGTTAGCTGTCGGATTAACGTGTCCTCTACAAAGCGGGAGTTATTCTTGTTTTAATCTAGAAATAATAAACGTATAAGTTTTAGACTTTACGCTTCGTTTAAACTACTCTACTTTATTAGAATACCCATTTGATAATTAGGTCATAAACTGCGACAGCAAGTGTTGCACTTGTCCCAGTAACATTCACCTTACAAAAGACAATAGTGAAATAACACCATTTGTGTCGTCGAATTTCGTTGAATTCGGGCCTTTCTTCGTCTCTTAACTTGTCCCTTTTCCTCTAGCCTATCAGGGTCGACCGCTTACAGGTGTAGCTTCTGTTTATAGGTGACGGATTATACAAACTATTATAGTTAGTTAATTATTAACTCATTTTAATATTTTTACACTCAAAAAGTTTGCCAAAAAGCTGTCATGTTGAAGTTAATTAGTTAGGCTTTTTAATTAATATTTAAATTTTCTTTTCTCATAATTTAGATTTTTTTTAGATTGCTCTAATCTGAAGATTATCTGAAAGTTTCATAAAAATAGGTTCAGCTGTTTTGGTGTCTATAGGTACGGGGACATACATACACACATCGCCTTTTATATATAAGATTAGATGAAGTAAGGAAAGGCTTTCTGAAAATTTCAACTCAATGGAAAGCCGCGGGAGGCTCGCTAGTTAGAAATCAAATTACGAAATTAAAAAGGGAGTCAAGTTGAATAGAGTCCCAATGTGTGTATAGAATAGTATTTTTATAGTAGGCATCCCGTATCCCTAGTAAATTTTTTAAAACGTAATTTCCAATTCAGGCGCAATTGCATTGTACGTACAGTGTATGTTCGTTGTATACCAGCGTAATCGAATGTCATACGCGGTCGCTACCCGACGAAACTATTCACAGGCTGCCAGCTGGCGCACTCTATACCTTGATTTATGTTCCCTGCTCACTCCAACTTTCTGCACCTTGTTTCTGCAACACTTGTGCATGACGTCTTAAATATACTGCTCTACCTATACTCAACGAACCAACTGAGGACTGGGAGTTAACGTGTCATAGCAACTTCTAACAACTATATTTTCTAAAATAAATGTACTGTTAGTACAAGGCTGCATCCAGTAGCCTTCAATAATCCATACCAGTCCACACTAGTCCATACCATACCATACTATCTATACTTCATACTTACTCCATACTTCAACGTTCCATACTCCATCAACTGTTATTAGTGATGTTTTGATGGGATGTTATAGCTATCAAAGAGTGAATAAAGATTTTTTTTTCAAAAATAGGACTTAAGTATTAAAAAATGTTTCAATTTACTTCAGGAACCTTATCACCAAGGATCATCAGAGCGTAGCGTACCGCACCACCTCGTGGATGGCGGCACAACCTCAGGGCGTCAGTGCATTGCAGTGGGCCACCACATTTAAAGTGAGGTGAAGCCATCGCCCTGAGCTGGGTTCGAAGAGAACGTAGCGGTGTGTGGGGTGTGTGTGAGAATAGGGCCTCGGCTGTCATCTCGGACCCACACATCACCGTTGATGGAGGAACCCGGGGGGTTTTAGTGGGTATTCTCGGTGATGAGTTTCTTCAATGCGCGAGTCCCACACTCCTCTTCTACTGTCCCCGTCGACGAGGGATAGTGCGTAAACGTCATTTCCCCTCCTCAAAAAAAGGAACCTTATCTCCAAGAATGATCCATAATGTTTATGATCCGTTAAAGGAATATATAGACAGTTCAAACAAAGCTTATAGTTTATGAGAGTAACAAGAACCACTAACAGTCATAAAATTATTCGCTTTAAAAATATTTCTCATCTCTTTTTGTTAATTAAAAATTGTAATATATTTTGGTATGTAAAATGCTTAATTTATCATTTTTAATTAAAACACTGTCACTCCGTTACTTTTAATTTTTTTCCCTTCTATTATGATATTTTGTTACATTCATATAAGAGCTGTCAAGAGCGGGCACGTATGCATGGGTTCTCCGAATCTATCATGTCAATGGGTGTATACGGAAGACAAAGGAAGATTGATTGTGTGAGTTCCGTCGCAAAATGAAAAACTCTACACGACTGGATTTAAAGCAATGGAAAAGTGAAAGGGATATTAAAGATATAAGGTTGAATACGTTTTTTATGCTAACATTCATTTAAAACTTCAAATAATGTTAACTGTTTTTAGGCAATGTGGTAGTAGTCAGAGATACATGGATAAGCTATTATTGTATTATACGTTAAAGAACTATTTGTTATTGTCAAACCAAAATCTGCTATGTGCAAAAAATTACTACGTTTGATCATCAAAATAATCTCTTTGACATACTGAAAAATTTTATTAAAAAATTTTTCATTTGAAACTTAGGGTTGTTGTTGACCTTAACACAAAAGAAGCCTGCCTGCCTACATTTACATAAAAATATAACTAGATTTTGACATGTTATATATTCTACTACTATGTAGACATAGGCCTATTCTCACTGTTAAAGTGCTAATGTTGTCGCACTAAAGCTACGGTCCCAAAAAATATGGTTCGGTCGAGAGTAGCCGACACATAATAATATGGATGACGTTCGGGAATAAGTTTGGACTCTAACTAACGAAGCAACACTCATAAACTCATTAAAAGTTCACTTTACATACTAAAACGAGTGACCTTACCAACATAGACGCCAGTTTTAATAGTACCGCTTTACAGACCATTAAATTCCAGGGCAGGTTATTGTCGAGCTGGGATCGTAAATGAAACTCAACGGTAGCATCATAGTGTAGCTTTTGCAGACAATTATATGTGCCTATTTGTAAATTTAAACTGTATAATAACATTTAATATCAGTGACCCCTCAATGAACCCACTTGAATCCATTAACACGATGTTCGGCTCACTTGTCTTTAATAACTACATGAATTTAGCCTATTGTTTTCTATTTCAAAATTGTTATGGCGTCACAAAGCAATTACTTTCGTATTAATTCTTACTTAACCTTTATTGATTCCAACTTTATTTATATTCAATGGAAGCGTAATTGTTTGATTTGTTTGTGAATTAATAAAGAGACCAGTCGCTAATTAATTTCGTCTTAATTAAACGTTCAACTTCAATGTACTTATAGGCGTTAAATAATACGAAGCTTACATGTTGCTATTAGAATTTTTTATTAATAGGATACTCGTATTTCGTCCCCTAATAGCGGGAAAAACAGATTTTAATTAAGATCAAATTAGTTTAAGCATTTTCAATTTGTTAAAATTTCTTTTTTTTTGAGATATTTTGTTATTGTATAAAAAAAAGGTTACTTTTGAGGGAATACTACTTTTTAGGGGATACTGAATTGCCTTTGGATATAAGAAACATACGAAGTGAATATAAATTTCAATATTCATTTCGTATGTTTCTAAAAATTCAACTGTTACTGTTACTTTTACTCACAATTCGTTAATATTTGTATTTACTGATACTGATACTGATGCTATATTTTCGTATCATTACGACATCTCCCGGCAAGCGATCGCTTTTAATAAAGAAAATTGCAGACTTAAAACACGTGGGCAACAATGAAATGAATGATTGGAAAGCAAATGGCGCAGAAGTCGGTACAAAGGTGCGCATGTATAAACTCATCACCTCCTCAGCACCGCCTATTCCATGTAGGGGGATTTCGCTCGTTCATTCACCTTAAATCGACATCATTCCGAGAGGCAAAATAGAGCACTTCTGAAAAAGTGTTTCCGATAGAACGGGCCCATCAAATTTCTTCAATATCCATTTACGATGGAATAAGACCGGATTATGCGCAAACCGAACCCTCTAATCCCAGTTAAAGGTTATTTTAACCAAATTCTACATTGCACGGACCTAAACGAATTAGACGGCCTTGTAAATCTCTACAGATTCTATTTAGTTGTCCCGAAAGAGTTTCTATCTACGGTTTGTTGGAACAAGCGCTTAGAATATTAGCGCATTGTGAAACAATAGATTTGGCACGTTCGTGGGTGTTGAACTTGTACAGTCTCTAGTCTAACTACATACAGACGTAGTTATGTTTTAACTCATTAAATTAATAGCACAGTTGATTAATTATATTACCAGATGTCAGAATGTGGAATTGTTGGATAACAATTTCAATTGTGGATACAGATACGATTAATAACTTTTCGTTCGTTGTTTAGTCGATGATGAAATGTAGTAGGCACTTTATAAAAGATAGTAATAAAATTTATTGTAAGTATATATGACGTGAAATGACCAAGACCTCATTCACGGGATTATAAGATTTATTATAATTTTAATTAATGGTTCATAAAATAAGATTCCATTCTATGGTCATAAACAATCATCTCTTTTTCTAAGTGTATTCTGGTCAATGAGGTTGTATTTCTTAGAACAATTTTTTGTAAAATTTGTGGAAAAAAAATGATTCGTTACATTAATTTTATTGTTTAAATGGTTAGTGAACTTACACTTGCCCTTTAGTCCTTACTGTATCTTATATTCAAGTTGATATGAATATATAATCATTACACCGCATGTTGGATGGTGCTTAATTTACATGGAGTAGGTACATATTTATTATGTGAAAAACAGTTTGATACGAGTATTCATAGTAATATAGCCGAAGTAAGACTAAGTTTTCTCTAGTGTAAATACGTACTAAAAAGTAGAATATTTTGACCTAGCAACGCCACCCCAGAGCGCAGTTTTCATTTGTTTCACAAAAGCGGTTAATGTAAACGGTTGCTCTTTAAAATTAACTCCATTACATTTCTCGACTCACGTTGGTTTTTTGCGTACAAAATTACAAAAGCCAGCTTAATGTGATTATTCTTATACGTTTACATTAGGTACGTCTTTATCAGCACGTTACGAGTTTAAACGAAATATCAAAGATCATAAGTAACCTGGAGTGGGGATCAACCCCATCGAAATAATACAATACCATAGAGCAAGATCGAATTTAAATGTCATTATTGTAAGACTTGAAAAAAAAAAAAAATGGCGTGTTTAAAAGTGCAAATCGGTATTTAACTCTGGAGCAACTTATTTATAACGCCTAGTTCACTATAAGGTTTAGAATAAGCAATGTGTAGGAGTATCTTTCACCTTTGGGCTGAAACGCCAAAATACCAGTCAGATCCATAACTTGACACCTTGTAGCATCTAATTAGTGACCAATTCGACACTATTCCGATGCTTGAAACAGGTTCAAGCCTCAAATTAATAGAACTCGGTGTGTTTCACCGTCTCTATAATGGTGATTGCTCTAATGAGTTCCGTACTGCTCTGTGCGCCATAGACATGGAGTCACTCACATTACCTAAGTAAAAAGATAAATAAATAAGTAAGTAATAAGGTGTATTCCTATGAGTAGTAACTTTATGTTGGATAATATGTAGATAGTCGACATTACCATCGTACCATAAAGTAGATATTTAGCCTTCATAAATAACGTAAAAATCAAATGTTTTCGTTGGATACCTATAATATAGCGATGTTTTAAGCCCGCGAGCCTGTGACGGTATGAATAATTTATTGAAATATCTACGCATAAATTGTACCTGTTATTTACTTACTTGCTGTACGCTACCTGCGGTTTTAATCAATGTGGAAAAATACAGTGTGTCAAGTAACAACAAAAAAGGTTGTCCTTACCGACAGGTTTATTTTCAGATAATTTCTATATTATATGCAATCAACTAGTTCAGGAAATCTTATGGTTTTGTATTCTGTGAGTTTATCAGCAATTTAGGCAAATCAATGCAAATAGGCTACGATAGCCACGTGAGAAAAGTGACTTTTCTCAAAATACTAACAAGATACACTTACATTACACTTACAGTAGATATTTATATTGAAAATTGGCAAAAGTAAAATGACGGTTTAACTTTTACTTTCAATGCTGGTAATCTTTATATCATCAATATATTTAACAAAGGTACTATCTACAACATTACTCAACTACTTTAAAACTATAACAACTATAACTGCAGCTGGAATACGTCCCAACATCTGTATCCTAACAACATGTCTATCCTTATAATTTTGTTGGTGTCGACGTCTTATCGGCGACACTTTGCTTACATCTTCTCCTTTAATTGTCGACCCAAAGGTTGCTAATGCTACAGTTATATTATTATCACAGTAGTACCAATATAAGTATACAGATAAAAGATATAAGTTAGTTATAGAGTATACTTTATACGGTGATACCAGCGCGGATAAGTTTTAAACGAGCCATTAAATTCCGATTAAAATCTTTTGTACAAGAAGTGATGGGGTGGCGTGTAATTTCATAATACTTGAGATTGTGCCCACGTATAAAATGTAATCACTACTTACAAATCAAGTATTTACTACTAGCTGGCACCCGCGACTTCGTCCGCGTGGAAAAAGAAAAAAGTAGCCTATCCTGTGACCCGTACGTCTAATTAATGTTTATCTACCAAGTTCCATGAAAATAAGTTAATTCCTTTAAGAGTTACGGAGGAACATACATACATACAATACTTAAAATACAGATTTAATATTAGTATTGATATCACTTTTTTAAAGTAGGTATGTGTATGTACATAAATATATACTTTTAAGAGAATTTAAACTCTCCAAAAGTTTTCTGACGTCTGCTTTGTCACACCGGCCGTTTTCCAATTTAAACACACGTACATATTTTTATGTGCCGGTATAAATGCGACCGTAAAACTATTAATCCGACAAAGTAAAATGTATTTCCATTTGAAAATTGTACAACTGAAATCATTCCGACACTGTTTGCATAAAATGTAATGGCAGATTGCGGCCGTGTGGGGAAGTACTGCGATTCGCATTGTGCCATCTGCTCACATTTAGATCCCTTATAAAATGTTACTGCGCATTATCGCACGTGAATACGGCCTGGCCCTCGCGGTTATTTCCGAACGTTACCTTTTTATGACACTAATGCTAAATATTGTTTGGCTTCACCATCGTACATTTCTCCGACTCCGGAACAGGAATCCGGACGGAGCGCTCTTTTAACGCGCGGTAACACACCTTTTATTAAAAAAACTCAGTTAAACACCGGATAAATTGCAGTACAGAGAACAATGGCCGCAAAGGGACAGCGTTATAATAAATATTCCATGACCGCCTATTAATAAACCTCTTTTATATTTTAATCCTCTTACTGATTAATGGTATGCTGATGCAGCGTTTACATAAATATTTTAAATAAATACACGTGCTTAATGAAATGTGCATTACAAAGTAATTCCTTTATAAATATTAAAAATATTTGTTTTAAAGTTAAATAACAGCACATAATGTTATTTTGTGTGATGGCATTATTAGGAGATGTAAGAAGTTAAGAACTCATTCTTACACTTTTTGTATACATAATGAAAAATGCTTGACCAACTGTATATCGAGACGTTGAAGTGATTTGATGTGATGTCACCATGTGGGTTCAGTACAGGACCATAGCACACAGTCAATTCCATTGCGAAGAGGCGTGACAGGCAGATTTAATCACTACGAAATTGTTCACTGCCGCTTTCTACGTGCATTTAAGCTCGCATTAACATTATCGACGTCATAAGAGACGTCAATATGATGAGCCTTAAGATGAATATGGACACAAATTTTACTAGGGTGAGCACAACATGGACATTACTGATAAATGATATAAGTATTTCAAGTTGACTTAGTCCGGAGATGTCTTTTTTTTTTTTTTTTTTTTTTTTTTTGCTCTTGGCCAACAACCATCTTGGTAGCAAGGGAGAGGCCTAAGATGGAGCGAGCTCACCCAGAAGATGCCTATTCACTCGAACCTTGAAAAGACCAGGGTTATATGAACTCGGAAATACAGACGCAGGCAGGGAGTTCCAAACCTTGGCGGTGCGCATTATAAAGGATGTTTTAAAGCGCTTGGTTCGAAAAGGGGGGATTTCGACAAGATGAGGATGGTAACCAGCCGTACGTCTGTATGTCCGATGGAAGAAAGGGGAAGGCGGTATGAGCTCATGGAGCCCCTGAGCACACTCACCGAAGTACATCTTATAAAAGACACATCTAGTCTATAGATAGATTTTTAGGTTATCATTCGGGCAAAGTCGTTGGTAAAAGTTAGTTTTTTAATTATATATAAAAACGATTCTATAAAAGTGGGTTTCAATTTCAATAAAACCGCAAGACATGTCATTTATCATAAGCGTTACGTCTTAACAAACGAAAACTCGAAGAAATCAAATGTGTAAAGTTTTCGTCGCATATATCACGTAGGGTTGTGCAAATGACCATATAAATCATACTGAGTGACGTAAAATTGACATATCGAAGCCATAAATCAAACGAGAATACCATAAGAGAACAAGTTTTGACAAGGCACTTAAGCTGAACCGGGGACAAAGTGAGTTTAGCTGAATTTACTTGCAACGAGCGGTAGATACGCGTGTGTACGCGCCACAGGCTTGTGTTTACTCGCTTACCTGCTGTACCCGACTACATATAGTAATAACCAACAGGTACACCAACAAGGACGAAACCTATTGAACCCCTATGTTTACACATGTACACACGAACCACGTACAACACAAATGACAGTAGATGAAGATGAAAATATCGTCAACTTGGCTTTTCATCGCATTCACCTTGCATCACATTTGATGTCATTACCGTTACATTACAATTAAACGAAATGTCACAAGTTTCATTTGTGCAAGCAAGGTGTCTTTTTGAATTATTATGAGAAGACTAAAAAAATACCATCAACATTAATAATAAATCTGTGGGTTGGTCATGGAGTATGTTACTTTGTTTTCAGAGATATCGTGTTTATAGGCTCTATACATGATACTGAAACTAAATTGATGGTTTTTATATTTTTTTTCTGTATGTATGTATGTATTGTTCCTCCATAACTCTTGGTTGTGACTTGGTAGATAAACTTTTAGACGTATGTGTACAGGGGTCATTGTTGTTTCTCTGTTTTCACATAATGTAAAGAGGAATAAACGGGGAAAAAAATTATAAATAAAAATTGCAATAAATTAATATCCAATCGGCAGCGCACTTTCAGGACCTATGGCATTGCTTGTGTTATAGGCGACGGTGAGCGCCTACCATGATGTCGACCTTAACATAAAAAAAAACAATAAAATAAGAACACGACGTAAGATGTAAGATTACGAAGATAGAAGAATGTAAGATTTTAATACGTGATGCCAGAGTTATTCCCTTATCCCCACCTTGTTTTATTTCTCTCAGGTCAGGGTCAACATGTTGAATGTGTTTGTTTGCGACAGTATCAACCACCAGTCTAGTAGATCTACATCATTCAAAACTATTGTATAAGATGAAATTTAGACACAATATTGTTTTTATTTATTGTAAACATTATTTAAGAAGAGTTGTCCACTTTGAACTTGGGTCTAATTTAATTGGAATCCTGGATACATTTAATGAAACAAGTATTGCGGTTTTCTTTTTAAAGCAGCACTTCAGGGTAGAAATGGAGTGGCCAAGTTTGTATGAGAAAAAGTTTTTCCGTGGGGTACTTTTTTTAGTTTGTTGGAAGCGAGCTTTAAGCAAGACGAGGTTATAAAATTAATTTTATGTTAATTACGGCAGACAGGCTGACGACTTCATTTTGGAACTATTATGCCTGCCTTTATAGGTAAGGGAAATAGGTTCAAAGTATGTAGCCAAAATAAAATTTGCCTAAGCCACGTAACTCATTCACACGATATCCTTAGTTTGTCTATCTGTCAGTCTATTCTCACATCATATTGTATAATTTTTCTCGAAAGGTTATATATTTGATATAAATAATAAACTATGTTATACTCTATGTTTAGTAAACTTATCGGAATAAAACATCTACATTTCAACATACGCTCATAAACTTTAGCATTTGTAAAGTAATAAAGCTAACTAAATATATATGTCACGTGTTTTAGGTTCCCTGGCTTCTGCTAATGGGTATTACACGTGTCCTCGTGTTAATTTTATTAGGCAACAACTAGATTATTTGAAATTTTAGTATGTGATGAACGCGTAGTGTTCCTATTTACAGGGCACTTCAACTTTTCGGGTGCGGTCTCTAATACAGCTATTAAATTGCCATCAAAATCGAATAGAAATTATAGAGACGTAAAACAGATGAGTAAACATACGCATGTACATTGTACATAAGTCACTGCGTAAATAATCAACGCAATCACCCCAACACTTCCTTATCCCGTATCCTTAATCCTTCTATGGTCGGCAGCGCACTTGCAGAACCTATGGTGTTGAATATGCCTATGCGTGTAATTAGACAGAACCATCAAGTGGAAGGTCAACATGTCTGTCGACCTTAGCATTAAAAAAACACATTCCTTAATTTTCTAGCTAGTAGAATATTACATAGAAAAAGAAAATATGTGGCGCCCAATCTTTACATATTATATTATAACTGTGAAAGTGAGTTTGTTTATATTTTGTTACACCTGTAACTACTCAAGGCTTTATCATCTTAAATTTAAACACAGGGCTACAGAAATATATATTCAAGTACTACTTCAGACACGTTGTCAGGGATACAGAAAAAATTCAAGAACAGTACTTCCAAAAGAAAAGATTCGAGTTTTCAAGTTTCGGGAAGTCTGTAATAAAAAATCAATTCAAGTTCAACTTGAACAAGTTAGAAGCATTGATGAAGGTATTGAAAAATGTATACGTTTCAATTGCTTAGAAAAAGCGATGCGGACGAAGTTGCGGGTAAATACTTGTTCTCTGTAAATGAAAAGAGATCATGTCAGTCTGTTGTCTCTTCACTGCTATATCACCGAACTGATTTTGATGGAATTCGTCATTAAGACAGCTAAGATTGAGATAGCCCTCGCCACAGAGAAACATGGAACACATTGGCGATTGATGTCATCTGCTAAATCGAAAGGCTAAATATTATCTGTGTAGGAAAGTGACTTGTGATTAATGTACCTATCAGTCGGTCAGTGCCAACCCACGTCAAACTCTGATGAAGGTGAATGCATCAGGTGTAATCTGACAGGGCTTGTTGTATTTACGTCTGAACAAATTTAAGAACTCTCTATATCTTTCTTAGTTATTTACTATATTTTAAATTAATAAATAAATATTTTACTTTGAAAATTTGAAAGAAAGAAAGACATTTATTCACTGCACGAAGGACATGATTTGATATGATTTTAACTCCTGACGCCCGATTTGTTTAGCTATGTATGAATTGAATTGTAGCTCCCAAACGGAAGGACCGATTTTGATCAAGTTTTTTTTTTGTTTTGTTTGAAAGAAAAAACTTGTTTATTTGAAAATCTTTTCAGACGTTTGAAGTCCATCAGTCCATTTTATAGTTGACGAAGGGATTTCACTAATTTCCACTTGTTCGGTTAAGGGATTCGTTCACTTAAAGATGTTACAAGAAAGTGTCAACGCAATTGGTTTGAAAAGAATATAATGCGAAGAACAAATTGTATTGTTTAGAATTTCCATCGAAAACCGCAAATGATTCCTGCACCGATTAATAAGTCAATGTCAGTTAAAAAAAATGTATATTTTTTAAAATATTGTTTTAATGGTAAATACAAAAACCTCAATTGTCAGGCCTGTAGAATTGTCATGTCAGTGGGAGCTCCAAATATGTGGAGCTTCAGTGTCTCAGTTACTGCCTTGAGGTGTGGACTATGTTTGTGTTTTTCGTGCGGAATTAGTTTCAAATATATAGACATTTTAAAGGTCAAATCGTTGAAGGTCAAATCGTCAATGTCATTGGCCTATATGAATTTCTTAATGTAAAAAAGTAAATAGTATTACTTCGGGGGTATTTGATGGGCGGGGTACGTGGACGTCATACTTATGACACGACTTCGGTGTCCTATAATCTACCTATAATACCTGTAGAATAATAATTTATAACTAGAACTATTTAATAACATTTGCTTTGAAGTAAGCAAGAAAACTTTTCCAGGATTGAAGAATTGACATTTTGAAATAATTTTCTTTGTGAAAACCGAATGAAAAAGTTAATTGAATAAATAGAGTGAAACGAAAGAATCTGAAGCATGAGGCGTTTGTGAAAGAGTATGAAGTCGGTACAAACGATTCAAAGATGTCTCAATTTAAACTTCTCGTCCGCGGTCCTCCCGTACCGAGCAGAATTAATTTAAATGAAATCATCACAGTTTATTCTACTGAGATGGCGGAACGGGCGTTCAACCGACAAGAAAGCGCCTCAAGTCTCATTTACAATTCCAATTAAGGACAATTCTCATTTACTTTTGTCCTGTAAAAGTAACAAATCAGAGTGGGACCTTTTCGCCCCAAACCCCAGACCATATATTACAACTTTCTTTAACTGAAAATAAAACCAAACGCTGAAATGAGGGCGTACTAAATCCCTAAATCAAATTAGTTCATTTGGATTATCCTTTTATGAAAGCAATTTCATGGAAGAATAAATCCGTACTTATTGATTCGTCATATAAGTTATTACGGATCGTTTAGTGTTGCGGTGATTTGCTACTGCGATGTTGTGTTGGGAAGTGACGAAGCATGCAGAATGAATGCGAAAAAATGTAAGTATTATCCACTACCTGTTGTACGCGACTTCGTCCTCGTACCTTTGTAAAATATAGCCTATGTTACTCGCTGATAATGTAGCAGCTATAGTATAGTTGAAAGAATTTTTAAAATCGGTCCAGTAGTTTTTGAGTTTATTCATTACTAACAAAAACACAAAAAAAAAAAACAAAACTTCCCTCTACAATATTACAAAATAGATGTCTCGAATGAAAATGTTGTTTTAGGATTCTAAATATTTTAACAATTCAACAATTGCTTTCATAAACAAAACAGATCTTTTGGTCAGATTGAAAATATACAAAACACCAAGTAGCGTACAATATTTAATGAAGATGAAGGATTTTTGTGTTTATTTTTAAAGCCATCGAAGGAGCGTCGTCGTCGGTATGAACTACGAGTAAATCTGTAGGATTTTCTTAAAGACTCCGGTCGCTTCAAATAGAAAAGACTTGCGAGTATATTTGCTGAATCCACGATCGTGAGCTTAGACATTCAATTTAACTTACTCTGTACGCTCACAATATATATATATAATATATTATATGTATACTTATGATTGCTTCATCAAAAAGAAGTGCCCACTTAAGTACGCTTTTCTCGGGGCTTTTATTTCATAATGTAACATAGGAAAGATATTACATTAGCACACCTATTATATCATAAAGTAACGGGACTAAAATGAAAACGATTTCATGTATAATTTAAAAAATAAAAAAGATCACATTTCTCTGTGATGTTGTTTTGACCACATCGTGCAAACATTAATCACGTTAAAGCAGCAGCTTTATATACGAAATGGGATTGGTGGCGATCAAGAGTTTCAGTTAATATCTCCAAGCTCAACTCGGTCCACATGAAATCTGATTATTAAGCCGACCGAAGTTACGCCACTCTACGAATGCTAAGCGCGCTCTCTTACGTTTGAAGCTAATAGGTTCTACTGCGCGACTACTAAATGGATTGTACATTAACATTTGAAATTCAAATTGAAAATTATCGTTACTTAAAAGTGCATATACACAGTGAAAATACGAAAAATTAAAATCCAGCTAGCAACGGACAAAGAGACACAACATCACAACAGCTCCTTTAGTCATGCGGTCGCGTCGCAAGGCCCATAAAATATAAAACCAATGATGTTATTCCGCCACGTGTATTACTTAATAAATAGCTTTTGGCTGCCGCTCAACTCGGTTAAAAGTTATGTGGTTAAACTGTTGAATCACAACGAACTCACCTCAGTGAACTGTGACCAGTAACTTCACTTTCAATTAATAAATCGGAAAGTGCTTAGTTATAAAGTAAATATAGTTTAAAAAAATGTTAAGTTAAATATGAGCCGTAATGAATGTGAAAATAATGTAAGTAATGTAGTAATGTAATGTAACATCTTATATACCTACCTGTATTTATAAAATGCTTTAAATTTTTTATTAAAAACTAACAGGAAATGTGAAGCAAAGAGGAATAATTGAATTGAATCGAAACGAATCGAACCGAATCGAATCGAGTTTAATCAAATTTAATCGAATATAATCGAGTTTGATCGAGTTTAATTGAGTTTAATCGAGTTTAATCCTATGGTTTAATCGCATCTAATCGAACTGATTCGTATACTGAATATCGAGTAGATAAAATTGAGGTTAAACAGATACTGTGGTCGATTTATTTAAGCTGCGTTGAAATTGTAACTACCGAAACTAAACTCGCTTCACTAGATAATCTTGATTCTCTGTCGACTTCACAGTTTGGTGGATGTGGTATCAACTGGGGCGAAAAAGCTGCCTAATATTCCTTAGAGATTGAATTGTGTCAGCGGATAAGCATACAAGCTTTAGGTATTCATATAGATAGAGAATAGCGTAGAGTCGCTTATTGAAAACAATATTTATATTTATAGCAAGCGGCGTAGGGATTTGTAGAGTTTGTACCTGGCTACAAGTTAATTCCCTGCGTGCCGAATTCCGTCAAGGATATTTTGGCAATAAATCAAGCCAGTTAGGGATTTTGCCTGGTGCGCGATAATGCGATCCTTGTCATCGCGTATCTTATTACCTGTTGAACGTGGATCTAATGTTATTATAACCCAAAAAGCAATTCACGTTGTAAATATATTTTGCTCATAAATAATAAATGTTTTTTCTAGAAATATTGTGCCGGCGAAAGCATGTAAATGTGATCATCGGCTATCTTACAGAACTGTCTGTCACCTTTAATAAAATATTTAAGTTAGCTTCCATAAAAATATTATAAATCTAACGCCGTAATATTTTTCGAGAAAACTTGACTTTTTCATGATACAGGCCGCAGGCAGGCTGACAAACCGTTTGTTGTTAGGTGGCTATTCTAAGTTAGATACATCCTGACAGGAAGAAAGTGTGGGGTAATAGGCTCTGTTACCCAATAGTGATACAAAAGCGTTATCGCACACATTTATTTCATTTTGGCTTCAGAGAGAAGAACCAATTGTTAACTCAACATTGTACTGTATTGGTATGAGTATATATTTTCTGGAAACTTAATTTTCTGAAAATATCTTTATGTTAAAGTCGGCAGACAGGTTGACGGTTAACTTAATAGTACATAGCCACAAGTGCTGCAAATGTGCTGCAGATTACAGTAGACTTAAGGATAAGGGGCCCTAGACAAAGTGACATGACGAAGACGATAACGAAGTTCGAAAACAATAAAATGTATGGGATTGACATATGCCTTCGTTAAGTCACGTGATACTTCCCATACATTTTGCTGTTTTCGAACTTCGTTATCGTCTTCGTCATGTCACTTTGTCTAGGGCCCAAGGGATAGGGAAATGGGCATTGGAAAGTGGAATCCTGTAAGTACTCACTGACCCAAACAGTCTTTCTTAAGTGGTAGTTATTGTTTTTTTTTAATTAAAAATAAAGTTAAAACGCAATAAAATGAGGAATGACGTCATGTTCTTTTAAAAACATAAGTCATATAGGTATTACCTATGTACTTATTATACTGAAATGTTTTCACGATTTAAAACTTTCCCCATTGGCAATTTGTTTCTCTAAAAATATGAATTCAGTTTGCCGGAGAAAAATGTTACATGCGAGATGAGTCGACGTTAGCACCTGCTATCGCTAACAACTTTTCAGAAGATCTATGTTATTTTAAGCAACTTTTATAATTTTATCTTTACTTATTGCTTAAACGGAAAATAATTATACCTAGACCTGTTCATAGAAAAGTTTTTTAGATATAAGAAATGTTTATTTTTATGCTTTACAAAAAATCGTGGGACCCATCAATGCATAAACTTTTTCTTAATTCTCTTATATGTATAATTATTGGCAGTGGTATATAATAAGCTCGATTATTGTTTAAATTTTAAGACACACTTGTTCTTACAAAGCATTTTTTGAATTTTGCAAGTTAAATTCAAAAGATTAGTGAAATAAAAAACAATATATCATTACAATCTTAATAAGTTCATGCTATGTTCATTAATTTGAACACTAACAAGATCAATTCCCAAACCTTACAATCCTCGACTAGACATAAAAGAAAATTTATAGGACGATTAAGGCCCTTTGAAGGGCCGCCGCAAAACGTGCTACGGCGTCGTTCAGAAGACCGCCAATTCGGCGAAATTAAACAACATTCGCCATTAATTATGTATGTTGTGTCAATGTTATATTTTCAACTATAATTTACACTCGTGAACATCATTTTGTAAATGGAAAATTAATTTTCGCCAGCTTTAAGTTGGAAATTGCTTCATTATTTAAAATTTATTATTTATTAAAATTTTCATTAAATTATTTATTTGTTTAAATTACATAATAATTTATGTATAAGAAAGTATTAATTAATTAGTCCTCATTTTATAATCAAAAGTAAATAAAATTCGGAAACAGATTCACTTTGAAAATTTTAAGTTGAATTCAACTGTGAGTTATTCATAAATAACTCGTATAAAACTTCTTCGAAACAAAAAAAATAATATTATTATTTCTAGACTCCAAATACTTTTTGTCGAAATCTAATTTGCAATTACAACTAGGTGCTTCATAAATTTTTATATCATCTAAGAGTTATAAAATATACCATTATTAAGTATAAGATTAAATAGAAAGCAATTTAGGACCCTTATCATTGTACAACTGTTCGTGAAACAAAGTGAAATGGCAAACGCAGAATACTCGTATTGTTACGTTTCTATGCATGCGTAACTCCATAAAACATGTAGAGAGAGAGCGAAGGTATTGAAGAGATTTTATTTTTACGACGGCTGTATCACATTTGAAACGTAACCTTCGCATTCCGGAAGAACTCATGACATACGAGCGCAAAGGGCTTATTCTATCTTATCGCGGGCGCAGTAAACTTGCTTTGAAAACTCTACTGGGAATACACTTAGTTGAGAACCGAGAAGACAAATGGAATCGTCCCCGGCAACCGAAGGCGACAACTATACAAAAAAATAGTTCGCAGTGGCTCCTTTGTCATTTGCACTTGTATATCACGGGTTCGTCGGAACAAGCTGCTTCTACACTATTGCTCTTACAAGCGAAAATAGCTGAAAAGAAATATGAAAGTGGTTTGAGAACATTCAGAAAATATAGGTGGCCTTTTTAATAGAGGACATTATTGGAAGTTAGCATTTTCGTTTTAATTTTTCTTCGCTTTCAAGTCTCAACTAGTACAACCGATGTTCAGGAAAATTTTCTAACACGTTGTCATGGATAAAGAGAAAGACACAGGCACATTTCATCCAGAAAAAGTACTGTTCCAGAGGGATTATCTAAAAATAATAATACAACGCCTGACAAAAAAATACAATCTACATTGTTCCAATCATAGATCTATGATACTAACGTTTCGTATCTATGGTTCCAATGATAAACTTAAAACAAAGCAGATATCAACTTATCCTGGAAAAATGAGAGATCGTCTAAAAATATAAAAAAACTGGCTGTTGCACGAGACCTCACCCACTTTAAAAAATAAAGCCTATGTTAACCCCTGTTATATAGCTTTGTATTGGTGATTTTTTTTTTTTTAAATCGATCCAGTAGTTTTTGAGTACCTTATTTATTACAAACATACAATAATACAGCTAGTAAATTATACTAATTAAGATTAGTAGCTTCAAAATCCACTAATCTTGAAAAAAATTTAAAATATTCAAGTCAATGTTACACGAAGTCATTACTTTGCATCCGACCTAATATTTTTTCAATGAATGAAAAGCTGTCGTGCCCCGTTCATGTCGAGATTTAATTGAAATGGACGCTACTGGACCGACCCAACTCGACACCATATACTACGTCATACAACGTCCCAGTAATTACCGACATTGCTATCGCCAGCGGGAATAGAGTGACTTCTAGTGCCCTCGGTCAATATGAGAGAGGTTTCAGGCAATTAACCCGTTTGTCAACACCCTAGTGTTTTTATTGTATTCCTGAAATAGCTGCGCCTACTCGAATCTGTACGGGTTAATAGGATATGTGTTTTGTATTTTATTACAACGCTTTAGGAGAAAAAATTGCAGTCTCATACATATCCATTCCCATCCTGTTTTTTAATTTTATTATTTTCCAGTCTCACTAGAAGTATAATTATTGTTTCAGTGTATATATTTAAAATTATTTTAGTATTTATTTATTTATGTCCACATTTTTATATACATTGCATATATCTAATATATTATATTATACCTACTGTATGTCCGGTCATGGACTAGCTATATTACAAACTATTTTAATACACAAAATACAGTTCAAAATGTAGATTTCTATTGAATTTTTAAAATTGACAGTAAAAGAATTTTCATTTTACAATCTTTTTACAAATCTTTTCCCTTTATAATGATAATAATTATATAGAAAGATAAAGGATTTATTTTTACTCCTGAATTTTTTGTCCCAGTGTGGTTCCCACAAGAAAATAAATTATACATTTAAACTTATTTTGAAAGTAAGAGCAAGAAAGGGGCGCAATTATGTAAGGATTTGTATAGGTATCAGCGAAGTTACTAAGAGGGTTTCTAGAAAAAATCCATGAATTTTACTGATAAGAAAGATAACGATGTTCGCGAAATTCTGCGAACTACTTAAATTGTTATTTGTAAATTGTTACATGTAGAAATTTATTATATCAACACCCACGAAATATTCTTTTTTATGCACATTTCTTTAGGTAGACTTGAAGATTTAGAATGATGGGATATAAAATAAGTATGTCCCCTTTGGGACATTCTGGAAATTGCATCAAATTACTTTCGAATGACTCAAAAAGGTGCCTTGCTTCTACATAAATTTGTATAGAATTAGTTACGAAAACTAATATAAAAAGTAGATATATATATATTAAGGTACAATACAATTAAAGTACAATTTGGGAACAATAAAAATATTTATTTTTGAAATTCCCAAAATGTATCAAATGGGGCATTTGTTGTGAGACATATTGGGAATAGACCTTTAATTTTAAAGAGAAAAATGTAGTTTATCTAACGTTCGGAATGCGATGTAATAAATGCGCATCCACGACGAAGGTTCTGATTGGCGCATTAACCGTTACAAGCCTCAATTCACGCGAACGATAGCAATTGAAACTAAATTGGTTTTCACAGTCTATAAAGTTTCTGTTTGTCCCGGAAAAGTTTGATAAATTCAATTTTCAAGTGGGCAACTTTCGTGTCTCAGTGGGCGGTTCACGCTTGATACTTTCTGAATAAATTGGCTTCGCGCCGAATCGATGCTATAGAAAACTCGCAAACTTATTATAGAAAACGTACGAACAAAATGTGTTCGCACACTCTCTTCGCGTCCTAATTGTGAATATTATTCTTCAAAGTACAAATTCAAATATTACTTTTAATAATGTTTGCCAAGTGAGGATATATTACTAAATAATTTTATATTGCGGAATACTGAGAAATGCTGGAGTAATTTCCCTTGGGAGTTCAGCTTCCGATATAATTTGATATATTGTCAACTGTAACTAAAGCTTCAAGTGTGTATACACATTCGTTTACTCGTTTAGAGAATTTTGTACGCTTCCCTTATTAATTTAGAATTTATATTGAATAAATCCAACAATAATTCAAAATTTGTCAGTCCTCAACAAGGGATTAGTTTATGCGGCGTGCCATATACCCTTTAAATCTGGTGTAGAGTGGAGACCAGGACTAATCAGCGCGGATTGTTGCCCTTCCACTCCACGCCCTGAATCAAGTAAATGAGAAAACTTTCTAATTGGAATTTCAAATAGGCCGCCGTTTATCCAGACGAGAACTGTTCGCGGTCCTACGCTAACATGTTCCCTGCATTATATTAAGAACTGTCTTCAACTAATTTCCCGTTATTGGTTCACAATTGGCATAGAATATAATCTAAAAATTAATATATATATAAAAAGAAACTAATAATTTGTACACATTTTCAACAGACTTCCAAAAAGGAGTTTTTTTTTACGATTTTGATGATTCTTTTTTATTTCAAAGCTGGTGTGCTTCCCGTGTGGACCCATTTCAATTTGGTCCAGTTCTAACAATGGCATCCATGAGAAAAGACCATGAGACGGTTTGAAGTCGGTTTATTTTTTATTGAAAAAGTTATTTATGATACCAAAAAATAATTTTTACATTTTTTGTGTGTGCGTTTGTGCACGCTAAACTCAGAAACAGTTTAACCAATTTGAATGCGGTTTTTATTGATGTATTGATATCTGGATTAACATATAAGATACTTTTTATCCCGGAAAAATGTTAGGTTTCTGTGATATTTAAAAAATAAAACGAACCACAGCGCGTACGCAGTCGCGAGCACACAGCTTGCAATTATATGTATAACTAGCTGGCGCCCGCGACTTCGTCCGCGTTGAAAAAGAAACAGTAGCCTATCCTGTGTCCCGTACGTCTAAATGTTTATCTACCAAGTTTCATGAAAATCAGTTAATTCGTTTAAGAGTTATGGAACATGCATACATACATACAATACCTACACTTACAGATTTATTATTAGTATCGATGATTGATGATGATATTATTCATTATAAACATTCACAGGTACACAATAATAAATTTTATTGCAGTCTTTATTTAAAACTACTGACATAAATAATTTTGGACTTTATTTAGTGGGCCATTAGTGGCTCTGCACTCGGTCGTTCGGTCCGCAACTCACGAATATAAATTATACGGGCTCGGATAATCATTAAGAGATTTTCTTTACACGCCCGTAAGTTGGAAAGGTGACGGTGGCACGACCGAAAAATATTTTCTAAATTAATTAATAAAAATAAATTTGCGGATAACTTAAAAAAATTGATGGGATTTGAATAAATATTTATTACACTAGAGAACTGTTCAAGAGCCTTTTGAAGACATAACAACAAAGTGCGTATTAAAAGTTAGTTACTGAGTAACAAGGAAACTAACAAGGAATCTTCTCCGAAAGTTAAACTAAGTGGTCCGGATAAGGACAGTGCATATACATATATTTAAAGAGTATTTTGTCAGAGCAGTCGCGTTACATCAGAGACGTTGTAAAACTTGCCCGGCCGATGGTCGAGTAAGCTCCGAACGAAATTGCCAATCCTCTTTCACAATGGACCGTAAAATGGTTTTCCGTTTTTGCGCGACCGAGCGGAGCGTTGCTCGTTGATTCACCGGACACGTCGCGCGGCGGGCTATCGCTAGTCGAGGGAATTTGTGAAAATAACTCTTTTACGTTCTTATACCTGGATGATACCCTGTCACTTTTGACGAAATGCCATCCACTTTATTTACTTTGGTTTATGGTAACCAGCTTTTTTGTAAAAATAAACTTTTTCGGCTTCACTAGAAACTGTTGCGAGGGGATAATTTGAATTTGTATTACTTAACTGAAGCATTCGTGGATGATGTCGCATTATTTAGTTACTAGATGATGAATGCAGCACCGCTTGTGATGATTTCTAAACTATTATCCCTCATGCTTATGACAGAACAGGAATCCATGACAAGTGTAATGTAAATTAAAATGTTTCTTCATAGTCATAACAAGGCAGGTAACAATGACCTTGTTATAACAAGTTCATAACAAGGTAGTAAAACAGACCGGCAAGCACTGTGTAGGATATCCACCCACAATATCGATGGATGACATAATAAAGGTTTGATTCTGGGGTAGCTTAAGACCTATTGGTAAATTATGGCCTATATCCAACTGTGGACTTGGACATTCTACGGCTAAGATGATCTTCCTTCTTTGATATTCCTGTTAATAAGAAATAATCCGTTTTATAGTTAACGCATAGTTTAATAACAAAATTCCCAAGATCTTCACAAACTTTCTAAATTATACAATCAGTAGAAACATTCATCATGGTTTATATTGTCAATATTCATAGAAAATATATTCATCATCATCATCATCTCAGCCGTAGGACGTCCACTGCTGGACATAGGCCTCCCCCAAGATATATTGCCGCTATAAAAATCTCATGTACTGGTGTAAAGAATGATAATATTAGATAAAGAAGACTTCTCGTGAAGCTGGGATATATGAGCACTCGGTACAACGAGTACACAATACGGCACAACACAAATGTATAAGCTAGTTGAAACCACTGTCGCTGACAGTAACAGGCAATATATTTGCGCCACCAGACCAATATCTGTTGTGTTGCAAAAATAATGCCACTGGCGAAAAATTACATAGCGGAACAGTTCGAAATACATTCTTTTGGCTATAAATAACTAGTGACATCAATTTATTATACTCAACAAATATTTTAAAATAATATGCACAATAAATAAACAATTAAACAATGCATGATAGCAAAATCGTAACACCAGCATCAGTTGGTTTAATAAATTATTTCTGGTATTATTCTATGACCATACTCGTAGAATACAGCAATGTGTTTACAACTGAAATTAATCGACCTGGCATGTAAATGAATATAAAATATAATAGATATATAAGTATTTTACTATTCCCATATAATATTTAATTATAAGCTTTTTCCTCCAGCTCGGGTCACGCCATAAATTTAATAAGTAGAATTACTCTATGAGTTGTAAAGTGTTATTAATTGTTATTTATAAAAAAAGGGCGTGAAAGTTCTATGGCTTGAACTATATGGAATAAACCGATTCTTTGACGAACAAATGTACCTAAGTATAAAGTAAGCTGTAGATGTCACGCAGAAACGTTACAGGAAGCGTCACGTGATCGTTACACTGAAGCATCACACAATATTAGACCTTGAAGAATATCAACATTAAGATTCCTACATTTTAACCCACGACATGTTCTATTTATTTGCCGAATTTCATCGAAATCAGTTCCATTCTTTTTCTCGCTTGTACGCGTATTAAACAAATTCAAACATTTTCATAAATGTTCGCTGCAAACCGATTGGTTCAATCAGTTATAATTAAATATTCATAATACTTCCTATAATACATTGTAAATGCAATTTCTACTTGACACTTGACACTGCTGAGCTAACTAGCGCAGTAAATGGTCAATTTTTCTAATCGAATTTCCATAATTAAGTACCTACCAGTTCACACTTGAAACATGTATACAGTTTGGTTATGTTAAAATCCAACATTATACAAGAGCAAAAAGGTAAAGGTGATCGTATATTTACGCGTTTAGCGCACATTCGGTGGGAGAAAGATCGCGTATCGTAAGGGAAACATTTCAGAAGTATCCCTGAACATTGCTGGCGCAAGCATTCAGGTCACGTACGGGTAACAACGGCTCTTCGATGCCGAGCACCTCGGGGTTTGTTGTGATATCGACGCTGTTTTTTTCACAATACCTGACCCCACTAGCCGGGAGAGATTTCCTATTGTTAGTTTGTTGTTGAGTGAGGTAACTCGGAGAACTTCTATGCTCTTGGGCCGTTTCGGGAGTCACGTGTATCGACCTTTTGTTTTTTACTCAGTTTTACCTCTGATTGTTAAAGCTGAAATATATAAATAATACTTACCAATAAGAACAAAATGTATTAGATACATTTTGTACATTTTGCAAAACGCATAGAGAAAAACATCTACGCAATGAAATGGGTTGATGAGTAACGTAACATAACTATTCTACACAAACGTATTTCAGTTTCATGCGAATATTATATATATTGCGGGACTTATCTGTATTATTTAAATTTATACAAATAAAGTTGATGAAGTATTATATCATTTATTTATTTTATTTACCAATAGCTAAACCAACAGCACAAACAAAAGATCTTACAATAGGTATTAAGTATCACAAGGTAGTTTCAAAGCATACACAATAATACATTTAAACAATAAATAATTAATAACTGAAACCAAAACCAAAATCAAAGAATAATAAACTATTATAAATATTTAACAGATAATCTTTGTTATAATTAAAAAAAAAACAGATAAGGATATATATATTTCTAAAGTTTTGACCATCTGTAAAACTTTGTAAAATGCCTTCTAAAGTGCCTTCTAAGTTATCCGTACATGCTTGCTTATGTAAACAATATTTATTCTAATATGAGTAATACTGTTTGTTTTTTTCATTTTATATAAAATTGTAAGGTAAGATTTGAAAAGAATGTTGTTGGAGGTTGACATTTTTGATACAGGGACGGAGCTCATATAAGATATTAAGGTCTAGCGATCGCCACCAGCTGACGCGCGGGACGCGTGGCGTGACTCGAGAAAATACGGATCTAAGTCGCCCTTACCTCGCGACCTTCTTCACATTGCAAAATGGAGTATTACATACATTATATTTCATTTTGTTCAAATAGAAACAAACAGTTCAAATTCTAATAAACAAAGTTCAACGAACCATAAGCTCAGTGAAACAATTCTAATACATTTAATTTATTAAAAGCTGAGGTAGCTGAGGGCATAATTGTACTTGAATTAAGTTATAGGGCTAGATGACGTTTCTCTGATATAAAAATTCAGACAGTTAAGAAAAGCTGAAATTAAGAAGCTTTACATGGTTTACATTATTAAAGCTTTATGTTAACAAAATAGGAAATTTTGAAATAACTAATTCAACTGATCACTATTAGAATAAAAGACAATCATGTTAAGAAATGTTACAATTATATGTTTAATATTGTTAATGTTTAATTTAATACATGAGCAGAGAATGCATGATATAATTTGTCATAATAATAAATGTAAATTTAAATTGTCTTGCAATTCGTGTATGAAGACGTTTACATGCTGCACTTAGCTAATTGTGTTATATTGCAATTAGAATGTGTAGGGAATTATGGAATAATTGGAATTTAGGATCTAGTCATGATATACAACTTGTAACTTGTATCAATTTAATTATAAACACTTAACAGCACAACTGAATTGCAGCGTTTCAGATTCAATCAAGTTTTGTGATTAAGTTTTCAATGTACCTATCGCAATTTAAGGTGTGTGTATGTGGTCCCTCTAGAAATGTAAAAGTCTTTCAACATAATTGAACAGGGCTGTAAATAATCTGATTAATTTATTAAATCTCACGGCTGGGAATAAGAAAGTAAACAACAAAAGTGTAAAGAAAAACATGGCGACAGCATGTAAGTATACAATAATCAAAGTCTGATTTTCTAGCGTAATATTACCAGAATTGTTTGATTCTGTAATTAATATTTATGAGAACGTGAAAGCCGATAACGCCTCGCCTTTTGAGCTACGAACTAATGAAGATCGTAATTAAATTATGTTATTTTATCAGGCACTTTGAAGCTTTTCTATGTTGTGAAAGTTAAGAGTTTTTGCTAGTATTCTCCAGTCTATTTCCTTTTTGGAATTTTTTGGGATTCGAGGTTTTAGAAACTCAGTTCTAAAACCTCGAAATGGTCCACGAGAGATTTTAGGCAATGTCGAGATTAAACCTAGTTAAAAGGATTTCATTTCATTTCAAAATAACCAAGATAAAAAAATGAGTTCCGGTTGTGAAAGACACATTAATTCACTGAATTTCTAAATTACTGGTAGCTATTTACATTTTAAAAAAAAACTGAAATTTAAAAATAAAGTTACAAACTGACTAACTTTTAACTAGTTAAAAGAGCTTAACTCTACGGGACGTCAAAGGATTACAACAGTACTGATTAGAGTGGAAAAAAGTCTCAAAAATAATTTAATTTATATATTATGTTCTGGTCTAATTAAAATGAAATATTGAGAAGTCTCTGTGTTTGTTCCTAGGAAGACTTCTTTAACTTCTCTCTATAACTATAGATATTCACATTTAAGAACCCAGAGTAATTTTTTTATATAATAAATAACAAATATAAGGAAGGGTTTTTTCCCAGTAGTTAGAAAATTTTCTTTAGTGAAACTAGTAATAATTATGACGACTAACTCAGCATCTTTTCCATCGATGATTTTTCATTTATTATTAGCAGTATCTGTGATACCTACTCGTATTATCTTATAATATTCGCATAAACAGCTGTAAGTATTGTATAACTTATACGAAATATAATACATATGAACTCGTTATCCAATACTTGACGAAAATATTGAAAAATGGACGGATCGCTCATTTTTCTTTGCACAAAAGAACAACAGTGCACCACGTTGCTCTATTATGTTACAAGTGTTGCAACGTCAATGTACGTTTCAACTGCTTCGTTGTGCATACATTTTATTGTTTATTATGTATTTCTTTATCAAATTTCCCTGTATACATTTTGTTAATGTGTTAAAACTGTAATGTGATAGACAAGTTTGTAGTATAGATTCTGAAGGACGTTTTACAGATATTGGAAGAATTTATATCACGACAAGTAGACGACAGAACTTTATTAATATTTCATTAAATTACTCGTACGATGTTTACGCTATGGTAATGTTAAAAGGACTATACTGATTCGCTTTTCATCGGTATAAAAGTCTACCTATCTTCAACTGGTTGTGTTTTTAAAATAATACTATCAATCAGTATGACTAGCCCATTAGATGAGTGGCTAGAACGCTTGCCTTAACGCTCTGTGCAAGGGTTCCCGGGTTCGATTCCTTTTCAAAATCTTTTCTTAGTCCGGATTTGGAAAGCATTCATTTGGGCAGCCCGTCCGAAACTAACAACTACAGAAGACCACAGTGAAATAACAGCACATGTGCTGTTGTGTTTCGGTAAGTGTGTAAAAAATGTCGAAGCCCTATTCCTTTCCATAACATAGTCGAAATCTGTTGCTTGTGTTAGGTTTATATAGCTAGGCGGTGTTACAGACACCTACCATCAAGTGGACCGTCAGCCTATACAATATAATTAATATAGATAACATATTCATAAAGCTGGCTATTCACTGTGATACTAATAAGTATATCCCAACATATAAATTATCTTCAGGAATCGGACTTCACACTGTATGGCTGAGGACGCAGCGACGGCGCGGAACAGTTTTGTGGGGACAGGAGGTGAAATATATCCTGAAAATATCGCTTTGTCGATCGAAACAAATATTATTACAGTTTGAGATGTAAATTAAATATGTATTACATATTAATGTAAATGGTCTAATACAAATACATTTATAATTACATTTCGAGATAATATAAATTAAATTATATACCACAGTTGAAAGTATATTTAAGAACTTTACTACAAAAACCAGAAAGCTGAAGTTAAGGCTTACATGAAAAGAGTAATGAATGAAAAAAAAGTAGAAGCTTTTAAAGTCATCGCTTGTTTACATATAATAAAAAGGAAACAAACTATTAAGAGTAGACAAAGGCTTTCACAGAGCCACTAGTGGTTCTTGTCCTTGAGTCACGCGTCGTCTCGCATCATGTCGGTCTGTGGGCGGGCGGGGACACTGTTCGTATGTAACAAGTAGGTATTGTTCTTGCCGCTGAGTGCTCGAGACAATACTACTCTGTTCTGGTTCACAGTGGATATCCGAGCTGTGGGATACGTATTTATACGTGTACAATGTACATTTCAATTTGCCGTGAAGAGCTTAGAATTGTACACATAATATATCGTCTATGTAAAATGTGTGTACGCATCTAAGTAACACTGTAGTTATTATTATTTTTTTGTGAACAATACATAATAATACAGTATCTCATAAAACGATATAATTTGTTTATTTAATCACAAGGAATATAAAAAGGTAAACTATTTCAACCGACTTTAACATGAATTAAACCAAGATTCAAAAGCAATACTAGGCTTTTTAGTTTGTGAATGTAAGAAGATTTCACTTCTGACGTGCAGTCCTACGACTGAGATTTTTTTAATTCGTTGCAGTCCAAGGGAGGTTTTTATCAAGAGAAAAATTAGAAAAGTTACCGGGAAAATTGCATCCGTACAAAGCCATAGTCGGATTGCTAGTGATTAAATAAATTTAAAGATTGCTTAAATTTAAAGATAAAAAAGCAAGCAGAAGGGTAAATGATCGTCAGCTGATTTAACAGGCCTAGTCTTAAATTAGCCTATAATTATTAAAACATTCTTCGTTTAACGCTCTTTCATCAATGAAAACCAAATGAAAATTTGTTCAGTAGTTTTTAAAATTATCGTGAACATACAGACATACAGACAGGCAGGGGACTTGTTTTGTAATATGCAATAATTTATCTTATTAACTTAATATACACATAAGCATTAAGTAAATAAAGATTTAAAAAAACATAGAAAAGTGTGATATTAAAATGCACACGTATATTTTCGGTATATTATTCAAAATAGTAAGGCATAGTTCTGTCACTGCGTTTGCAAGTGTAAAATGTAGTTACACAAGTCTTTACAATGTTAGAACGTTAAAAGGCGTGTGCCCCTAGGAAATATGTTTCGGTAAAAACATAATTTTCATGTTGCGTCTTAGGTCGTTTGTCAAGACGGCTGCGACGTGGCGCGAACGGCACACCCGCTGATGCCGCCTTTAGCAATCTGTTTGTCCAGCTGCCACCTTATTTCTTTTAACAAGAGCTTTGCTTAATATCCGGAAATTTATTTTTCTCCGAATTTGTCATGACTCCCTAGACATCGGGTATGGGTGGAGACCGTCGACATAATATTTCACGGTTACATTTCCTTGGAGATAAGTTGAAATGTTCTATTGATTAAACTTAGAGCTAGGAAAATCAAAATGTTTCACAAATTATGTGGACCATGTTTTTTAAAATGAGCAAATATCAATGATAATCAAAAAAATAAGCATAGCACCACACCTCGTAGACCTCTTAGCGCCTCGAGAGTTTTCTCAGGCTTCTCCAAGACTAAAATCTTCATAACCATAACTGGGTTACTTAATTACTACTTGGCACACGTTTCTTCACATCGGAGATTGAGACAAGGTTTTATTCTTTTACAATAGCACAAGTACTGTTGTTTTCCTCTGGTCCAAAAATGGTACACCTTTTTTTGGACCTTTTTTTAGATGGTTTGATTTGATTTGTTTGTTTGTTTGTTTGCATTGGCTATATTTTATAAAGTTAGGTACGCGGGTGAAGCCGCGTGCAACAGCTAGTCAGCAGTTACTCATATTATCTTTCTAATTTAACGCTACAACACTTTTTATTGAAAATTATCTTTTATTGAGTAGACTTATCCAAATTACTCGGACAAAGAAAAATTTTCCTAAAGTTAACTTTGTATTTTACGTGTTCAAACAACCTTACGAAATAGTATGAACCTTCAAAGCCTTAAATATATCAAGGTCAGTGTAACAAAACTTGTGTACAGAAATATAAACGGAGTTTATGATAACTGTGAGTATGGAGATCGGTCCCTCGTCAAACAGTGTCAGACGATCTGACAACTCCATAGTTACAAGTGTGGGCTTTACGAGCTCTACGAATAATTATCTCATTGTTCCAACGGAACTCACCACACGTCGTTCATGGCAACGCTTTGTTCACGAAAATTATGATCGTCCCCTCGGTTATCCTGAACCATTAGTACCATTATGTCGGAGAGTATTAGCTTAGTTATACGCCTGATAATATCTCTTGTATGATTCAGACGGTAGCCTTGCACGTGTGTACATAAATAATGCTCTATCCTTACTTAAGATCGTTTAATGTTAATGGTGGCGTTTGTAATTTGCAATCTACTACACAAACATCAAAAGCACATGAAATGAACGCGGTGGCTTTACCTACATTTTATATTATTTGTCTCTGCAAAAAATGTGTTAACAGATCTTTTACTTTGTACAATTATTATTATACTAGCTGATGCCCGCGACTTCGTCCGCGTTGAAAAAGAAAAACGGAGCCTACCCTGTGTCCCCTACGTCTAAATGTTTATCTACCAGGTTTTATGAAAATCAGTTAATTCGTTAGAGTTTAAGGAGGAACATACATACATACAATAGCTACACTTACAGTTTATTAGTTAAGTAACTAGATTTAGCCCGTGATTTACATTGAAACATTTATTCGACCATAATTGCTATGAAATTATTGCCAGGCGTTGAATTTTTGTTTATAGTTTTTATATGAAGCAGTACTTTTTTAATTCTTTGATGTCCTTTTCTTTATCACCAACCAGCTGTTGCACGTAACTTCTCAATTGAAAACTGACTGTAAGTTATTCTATGATAACTACAGCCTATTCAGGCCAACTTATAATTGCTCTCTCTTGCAACATCTCAATAGAATAATTATATACTATAATGTATTTAGGTGAATACGTACCTAATCAATACATATTTAGTCTCTTTGAAAGTTAGGCTGAGAAATGACTCTTTACAGTAGTATTAATGTAATATATATAGTAATTAATGTACTTATATAAACTCGAATTACTATAAAGCTTTCTACACAGATAGTCATTATTAAAAATTTAACGTTATGAGAAATTACCGATGTATACTTTGATACTAATGGCGCTACAAAATTAATGCTTACGGCCAGCAACTTTGTCCATAAACAAAAGAACACGAGAGGATCGTTTAACACAGAAGTTGTACCGAAGTTGTTTTGTTCGCACAGATTAAATTAAGTTAATAGGTATTGTTCTATAACACGGTGGCCGGTCATTGGTGGCCGGACGGCGGCGCACGGGCGCCTGATAATCCACCAGTGCATCGTTTAAGCGATTTAAGCGGCTTTAAGCGATTACGTGCGTAAACGTACTTATTCAATGTAACTATATTTTATTCACCTTATTTCACCATTCATATTAAACCATCTTTTTCTTTTCTTTTCCGAAGACAACCTCCTCTCCGCATTAGATTTTCGGTCTATATGTGTGGGGCATGTCGCTCGGTGTTTGTTGTGGTGGCGGCGTATTCGCAGAATATTTAAACTCTACTAACATTCTAAAATAAAATAAAATTAGAGGCAGTCATGAGGACTGTCGACAGAAGTGAAAACTTAAAACTGAACGTCCAACGCACACACATACAATCAGGTATATGCAATGTGTTGGCGTGAACGCGTACGTAGACAGCTGCGCGCGCATATCTGTGAGCATTAGCACCATTAGCAGGTTGCTGATGCGAACCGATACATTTTTTCCCTACCCAAAGTCGTATAACGCGGCTATAGAAGTTTTCACTTCAAAAATCTAAAATTCATCGCCATCACGCAACCGCACAGTGTCAGTGCGTTCGGTCGGCACGCTCTCCTGTTCAAATATTCTGATGAAGATTCTTTGATAAATCAACTTTTCTTTAATAAACGTACTTTACGTAATCAACTTTAACAAAGCTTTTTTTTGTATAACAATAGATCGATCGCGTGGTGACCAATGCGTCTGGTTGACGTCAAGATCCTTGTTCCGCCGAGTTCAGGGCTCTACGCGACTCTTCGTCGACAAGTTACGACTTTTTTTGCTTTTTTTAACGATTCTCAACTTTCAGCCCCTGAAGTTCAGTGGAGATAGCACGCGATGACGACGTAACGCGATAAAAACGAACTGAATATCGTCCATCGAAACGCGAATGGAGCTGAATCCCACACTTCACACACGGAATGATTTTCTGTGCGATTTCTAGGAGCGCTACATAAATGGCCTATTAGTACTTATATTCAGCCGACAGTCATCAATGAAAATTATCATCCAAAACAAAACAGTAATATTATAGATATTATGACGAATACTTACATAAACTATGAAAATAATGTTTGTTGGACCCATATTGTAAGCCTTTATGCACTGACAGCATTTGGTTTTGAACTGAATATTCGAACAGCATTCATGTTAGCGGGCCGGATATGTGAAAACCTTCCTTTTTTTACGTAATTTCCATTAGTGAACACCACAATAAATCCGTTGTGTAGTTTAAAAGATCTAAGCGTACATACAGACAGACAGACGGACAGACGGTGGGAAGCTATTTATACTATTAGGACTTTAAGGAATACCTTATTGTAATTTATATGTAAAAAAAAATAATTTTAAAATTTATTTTATTTTTGTTATATAGGTTTTTAAACTACTTTAAAAACTACTATAACTTAAATTACATAAAATTCATGTTATAGGTACCTACGAGTATGATGAGAACTACCCATCAATGCACAATTGGTTTAGCTGTTTTGGTTATAATTAGTAGTAAACAAAAATAAACATACAAAGTCCTATTCTAAAACTAGAATAATACTAGTCATTAAGACGAAAAGTCTCACCAACCCAGCTTAAACCAACGAGGATAGAATAGTAAAATTTGGAGCAGGTTGTTGATTTTATATTTCCGAAAAGTCTATATGGACTCCAAAATAGCTTTACCGATATTGATTCGGTTTTCACCAGCCTTGCGTGATGATTTGATATGATTTAATATTTTTCGATTTCCATTTACTACGTTCTCAAAACTACGTTTTAATCGCCTTCAATGCAGTAAACATTACATGTAATACGACGATTTTGTGAACTTCAACTTCCGCCGTCTGACCGGGGAAAGAGGGCGACGAAGTTTATATCGGCAATATTATTACCCTGATTAAATTTACTTGAAACTTGAACAATTAACGAAACACGTCCGTCCGCGTTTTTCTAACTTCAAACTTTCGAGGCAGAAAGGTGGTGGCAAAATTTGTTTGGCAAATTGTAAACGGAAAAGTTTTAAGAAATAACCCACATTTTCGAATGGCACTTTTGTACTCTATTTGAGCGAGTGATATTAAAATACACGGCATGTTTGAAATTAAAATGTCCTTTGAATTTATTGATACGATTATTTAAATACTAGGTGATGCCCGCAACTTGGACCGCGTTGAAAAATGAAAAATAATATAAAAAACCTACTAATAGTTCCTACTAATATTATAAATTCGAATTTGGATTATGAAAAATGGCGCCAATTTTTTAATATTTTCAGGCGATTTCTCGGGAATTTAATATTGTTTTCAAGATAAAAAGTATCCTATATGTTAAACCAGGTAATAAATTATCTGTTTGTCAAATTTAATCTACTTAAATTCGTTTTTTTGTTATGCTAAGTCCTCTTGATGATAGATTGGTTTGCCTCTAAGACAAGGTGCTGCAAGTGCGTTGCCGACTGTAATCATACACTGTCCTCAGATATCGCCAGTCCAACCCTTACATACATTAGGTACAGTCGGCCGCATAAGTCGTATAACACATTCAAAAGTGCAAAACAACTGAACACTCAACGCGCCATAAGTCGTTGTCAGGAATAGAGAACAAAATAAACTTCACGTACAAACGATCGCAAAAAGCTTCAGTAAGCAAGTATGTAAGCAAGTATGTAGTAAATTGAGTGTTTAGTTGTTTTGCATTTTTGAATGTGTTAATCGACTTATGCGGCCGACTGTACACGTACAGAATATATATTATATAAAAATATAATATGTTTAAACCGTAAATATAAAGTATCACTTTGAAATAAAATTGCAACGGTTTGGTGAGACTTCAATTTTAAAGTATTCAATTTACGCTATGTCACTTGCGAGCTTTAATATAATTGAAAGTGTTGCTTTTCGTGACGTTTTCGCGTTTCAGGTTCCGCTAATTGCAATTCTGAATGGATCTCCGAGTTGGGACTTAAACTGGTTATAATGTCCGCCGCATTCGGATCACGTAACGCTTTTGAACCCCAGGGCTTAGCCTCCCCAGATCTTCTTGTTTTTGACATTTCATGGTTATATAAGCGCGTATTTTGTCAAAACAAAACGTCGACATAGCCACAGTGAGTTAGATATAATTTTTCGTATATGTACTTATAGTATACAATTTGTGGGATCGAATTTTACTTTGTCGCTTATTCCGGGAGTTATTTACCATAAAATACGGATTATCTCAAAGGAGAATGTTATTGTTGTAATATTAGATTTAGTCGACGTAATAACTTTTCTCGATGCTTCTAAAATATTATTTCCGGTGCACATATTCCGGTGTATGTAATGCTTTTTAAACCCTTAAGATATACTTATCTCGTGTATTTAAATTTCCCTTTAGTCACTAATTCTAGCTTGCCTTGAATGTTTCATTAACTGAGCATAGTCATACTCATAACAAGGCATTAGTTGTGAAGTCTCTCGTGTTGAAAAATAAAAAATATAACGCTTTACAAAATGTATGACATTTAATTTATTAATCTTTTTGCAGTTTTATTTTTGCTATTCGTTGGATATCGTTGGATATAACAGTAGTTTTTTTTTTTCTAGATGAACAGATCCTATGACAATGCGTATGAAATATTTCATGGTAATATATGAAATATTTCATACGCGATTTTAAATTTTTTCTGTTTTTTTTTTTCAGTTTCGAATCAGCTTAACCGATTCACTGATGTATTTACTTGGAATAACATACATGATACCTTTTATTCTGGAAAAATTTTAGATTCTGGTAGAATTTTTAAAGAGCTAACTAAAATATAATATATAGTTATTTTAAAATGTGTACCCTACATTTTTTGAGATATATTTAATAACAGTTACTGATGGCAGTTTAGTAGGTTAATGTTATTAGTATGTTATAACATCTACTATGCATATATATCAATGAGATGTATGTTCACATACGTGATTAAAGTTAGGAGTTTTTATTTTTTCTCTAGGGGAACAAATGTCGGCCAAACGTGATTGGAATCCTGTTCCAACCGAGCTCTAGTGGTCAGAGGGAAGCAATGTCTGCAATATAACAAATGCAATAATGCGAATGCATCCGATACATTTCTAAGGGGATCAAAGTTTTCAAAACCGCTAAACCAACAAAACTATTTTGTAACGCGTTGTGACAGCTGAAAATGCAAGCACATTGGAAATAGTAGAATGTACAATCATAGTCTTACAATTTATTTTCTTTACGAGCGCTATACAAGATTTAACTGCGAGGTGGCAAACGCTTTTGTACAGAAATGCTGATGTTTGAACTCATTCTTCACATCTATACCAATATATAAAGCTGAAGAGTTTGTTTATTTGTTTGTTTGGTTGTACGCTTTAGAATTGGAAAATTCTTTTTGTGCTGGCTATCTATAGAGAACGTGGACGAAGTCGCGGGCACCAGTTAGTATATATTAAAACTAAACCTACGTGCTTTTTATATAAAACTAGCTACACACTCCAGGCTTCGCCTGGGTTCAAAATAATTATTACACGTAGTTACGAAGTATTATCAAAATCGGTTCAGTAGCCTTTTGATTCTTAATCAACTATTAAATAACAAAGTCAAGTCAATCCTAACTAATTTCTTATCCCTATCACATTATCTCTAAGAAACTTTTTTAATGCTAAAATCGACAGACGGTCTGACGGTTCACTTAATGGTAAGTGGCTACAATCGTCTATAATACAAGAAATATAATAGGTTTTAACAACAAAAAAACCGACTTCAAACCGTTTTCTCATTGATGCCATTGTCAGAACTGGACCAAATTGAAATTGGACCACACGGGAACCAACTTTCAAATAAAAAAAGAATCATCAAAATCGTTGCGTTGCACCCAGTCGAAAGTTCTGAGGTAACAAACATAAAAAAAATACACTCGAATTGAGAACTTCCTATTTTTTTGGAAGTCGGTTGAAAATTGCCAAAATGTGTGCGGTTAACTAAAAACACAAACAGAGAAAACATTTTGTAGCAGTATAGCGGTTACTTTTGCGTCGTCCTGGCGAAGTGATCGACCTCCTTCGTTAGCCACTATACTTACTATAATCTCGTTACAGAGAAGCCGGTAAATTATTAGAACGGTAACACAGCCCTCAGAAATCCGTTTAAGCCAACCAATGTTGTAATTCGATTTACACATACTTACCTGTTGAGACGACATGCTTATGAATATGTAAAACATATCCTATTATACTCTTTTAAAAATAAAGACATCATTTTCCTTTCAATATTTATAGAAGATATTGTAAATATCTTCTTCCTGTGTCATCTTTTATCCAGATTTGTTCTCATAAGAACCTTAACTAGCCCGTGGCGAACCTTTGAGCTTTAACTAGTTTAATATATTTTTAAAAGAAGTTTCCTTGGATTCTACCCTGTGGATTCTAAATCTACATAAAAAAAATTGATTTCGAAAGTTTAAAGGTCTGTGTGAAATAATTGTACTTATGAGCTTATTTTTGCAGAGCTTCTCCAATCCTAACTTATCCCCTATATCGTTTATCTTATCCAGGTCGGCAGAACATTTGAACTCTTCCATAGTATTGCTTGTTTTACTAGCCTATCTACAAAAACTATAGGAAAACTATTTCATATACGAAAAATATGATTTCTAAAACTCAAGTACAAAATTCATCCTAATACTCAAATGTTTCATTTGTAAAGATTTTATTTTGAAGAAAACATTAGTATTCGGTCTTTAGATTACTATGTACTACAGTTAAATTGTTTGAAACTCAACAGTTATTTCCAGTATCACATCGCAATAAAATCAGCTACGAAAATGTAATGAACAAGCGGAGTAAACATATTATTATTGTCCAAAAAGCAATGACTCTCGGCCCTCGTTTACAGCTACATATTATAGGATTGCTATACGAAAATATTATACGTTTTTGAGATGACGTATAGCGGTATAAAGTTAATGTGAATATATTTTCCTTTTTAATTTAGACTGAGCGTAGTCAGTTTATTTTTATCTAACATTTAAAAAATATATATTTATTTTGAATAATCCTTCAGGATTACTTATTTATTTTGAATATTTAATATTTTTAGTAACATTAAGTAAAATTAAGTAAGTGAAATTTAACAACAAATAATGATGAAGTTGATTCTTATTAATATCATTAATCATGATATTTTAGATGGTATTTTTTTTATGCTTTGTGCTTTAAATAAAAATAAAAAAGGCTAGAGAAAACATAAATATCCAAGCTTGCATTTCCTCGGAGCTCGCGTGCTAAGTATGCCTACGGATATAAGTAATCCGCGGTTCGTAGCACATCGCGTAGTTCGTAGCTTTGCTCAAGATAATTATGTAGTACTAGTTGGCGCCCGCGACTTCGTCCAAGTTTCATGAAAATCACTTAATTAGTTTAAGAGTTATGGAGGAACATAATACAATACACACTTACAGATTTATTATTATTAATATTGATTATTTTACTTTTTTCCCGCAACTTCATCTGCCTTAATAGACTTAAGCAATTAATCAATCAAAAAAGATTAGTATTTTCTTAAAAGAACAGACAGACACAGTTTGATCCTTATTTATAATATTAGTATGTACTACCCCTCTCGACCTCACATAGGTGACTAAAGAACTTTTTAATATTCATGTGCTATATGACTGCTCATGACTGTTATTTTTTTATTTTTTTATTAAACAACTTGAAGAGGTCTTTGGCCTACTCAATCCCTCTTACCCACCTACTCAATCCCTTTTTCCATTAGTGTGAGCGTTAGCGCTTTTTTTGTACTGCTTAGGTATGAACCAAATATGATATGTTATTCTTTGTATTTATAATATTGTATTTACAAAAAAAGTAATCTACGTAGTACATCAACTGTCTGGTGGAACTAGATGGTGCTGTGTGGAATGTGAAAAGATATTTATGTTCCTATCTTTTTTTACTTGATTTACATAAGCGTAGTCTTCTCCCATGTAAAGTCTAAGATAAAGCTGCCCTGTTTGAATATCAAAATAAATTTCACTTACCTGAGTAAGCATTTAAATTAACGCAGAAGATTTAACCAAACACGAGATGTGTTACAACATTCTACGTAAAGGACAGTCGGCGTATATGTATAATGTATACCTACTAACCGTAAACCGTAAGAATATCGAGTTTCAAACTTTGGGCCGTAAACGGAATCCCACATTATTTACGAAAATATATTTATTAAATTAACCTAATTACACGTTTGTGATTTAAAAATATCAAAAACAGTTGTGACCAAACAAAATGCAACACTTATTGTGATAGTTTATGACACTCAATTTAATGCATTTCCGAAGCATTGCCCTGTATCGAAACTGGTCTTTATATTATTATGTATCGAACACGTCTGTTTCCAAAAATTCCCTTTATTTTCAAAAGGTCAGATTTTCAAAAGGCCCATATAATCAGCTTTTGACCACGAATTATCTTTAAAATTTATAACTGATACTGGTGTACCTATCCAACACAAAAAGAATTTTTCAATTCGAACTAGTAGCACCCAGTAGTTCCTGACAAACGCGTACAATCAAACAAACAAACAACTCGATTGAAAGGCGAGCTAAAAAACTTATTGGCAACGACACTCTTGTAGAGTCTCAGCTTCAAAGCCTGCAGCATCGTCGTACAGTAGCATGCCTATCGGTTTTCTATCGTCTACACCACGGAGAATGTGCGTCCATCCTATGGGATCTGATCCGGCCAGAGCCGTTCCACTTGCGGAACACGAGGCGCGGGCGGAGGTTTCATCCCTTCGTGGTTGATGTTCCCCGGTCACGCACGAAGCGTTATAGTTCCACCTTCCTTGTCCGAACTGCTAAGGAGTGGAACTCATTGCCTGCGTCCGTGTTTCCCCAAAATTACAACCTCGGGGTCTTCAAGTCTAGGGTAAATGGGCACTTCCGTGTGCGGTTTCCAGCTCCGCCATCGGACGCGTCCCCAGGTTGCGGATAGGGGAACGTCCCCCAGATATGGGGGGTATCGGCTGCGGCCGGCGTGGACAAAAACTGGCTTGTGGCTGCCTGGTCTTTTTAAGGGCAGGCATTGCACGGCCACATGAACCCGTAGCCCCGCACTGAGTGGGGTCGGGGGTCCAGCGCACTGAGCGTTGGACTGCGAGGAAGAAAACCTCTCTAAAAAATCACCGTTGAGGGCGAAGCAATAGCTTCTTATCCAAGAAGCTAATACGCTGTCGCCAGGAAACCTCTCGTGAGTCGTAGGATGACCAGGACTAGAGCTTGTGGAGGCGCGATCTGCGCCACAGCACTTGGTGCTGTTGTGGAGGCCCCCAAAAGGGGGCAGCGGAGCTTCGGCTCGCAGGTAAGCGGACCTGCTAGGTCCGCGAGCGCGGCGCGTGGCCTAGGTCACCGTCGGGCAACCCGTAACTTCGCACTTTGCGAAGCCGGGGGTCTGGCACACTGAGCGCCGGACCGCGTGGAAGAAAACCACTATAAAAAATCACCCCAAACCTAAGGTCGGCGTGCCGAGGGGTTGAATGGCTGGGGGGGGCCCAGTCCCAAGCGCACCTGCGGCCCCTTGGGAAAGGGCCGTAGGCGTTCCTTCCCATACTAATATGGATATGTCATTTAAGGAAGCAAGTATGTCATGTGATCCCGCTGACGCCGGGCGCTCGGAGCTAGCTCGGGCTCCGAGTGAGAAGTATGTTACGAGTGGCCAATGCGCTCCGTCTGGCCAACGGCGCCGAGGGATATCCGGGTCCCTAGGTGTGAAATCTGCTACCGAGGAGACCGTAGGAGTGCGCACGCGTGCGCGAACGAAGGCCGGGTCGACGGGCGACCCCGCCGACGGTGGAAGCAGCGGGGCATCGAGCTCCGCGTTCGTGCTCCAGCCGGAAGATATGCCCTGTGTATCGCAAAGGGATAGTAGTCTAGCAAGCGACAGTGCCATGTCTGACTTTGGCTCTGCTCGCTCCATGGACACTGCCTCTCCGGCAAGAATCTCGGACAAATCCCGGTCCAAGCTTAAGAGGCCCATACAACAGGTACCGAGCCAGATTCGGAGCTCCGGTTCAGAATCTGGTGGCTCGAGAGAAATGCTCGCCCCCAAATCTCGGTCAAAACCCAAACGTGGGCGCCCGCCCACGACGGGCGATTACGTTGGTTTGGAGACAAAGGGGAAGGCCACAATGAAGGAGCGTCTACGAGCTATGGCGGATAATATTAAGGCGGTGTCCGCCAAATCAAGCCAATTAGAAGGGACATCTCAAAAAGCCCTTAACGAGACAGTTGACGGCATTTATCAGATAGCGTCCGACCTGGACCACGAAGTGGTCTCAGCCTCCAAGAAAGTGAAAAGGGTCCAGGAAGACAATGCCCGTTTACGGGCTGAGCTAGCTACTGTCCGCGAGGAGATGGCTAGCATGAGAAGGGACTTTTTGAAGGCTAGGCCTTCGATGGAAGTAACGCAGGCCGGACAACCCTCCGTGCCTAAAACAGACGGTACCCTAGACACAATCATGGAATGTGTCAGCTCCATGATTGATGCCAAATTCAAGGTTCTGGAAGAACGTCTTTTTCCTAAAATGACAGCGCGTCCAACATCCTTGGACGCTAACAGGGGGCAGTCGGTGCTGACAGCCGATATGCCTCCCGCTGTGACGGTCAGGGCCTCGCCCGCGAAACCGTCTCCACGTCGAGGTGCTGCTCGCGAGGCAGCACCCACACGCCCTGTAAAGGGAAAGGGAGCCGGAAAAGCCGGCAAGAAGATGGATAAAGAGCCGCGCCCGCTACCTCCAGCCCCTAAGTCCCTTGAGGAAGGCTGGACCACAGTGGTCAAGCGTGGCCTAAAGAAGAAGACGACCGCAGCGGCAGCCAGGACCGCGCAAGCCGGAGCGCGCTCACGGGCAACTCTGCCCAAGTTACGCCCCCCTCGCTCCTCGGCAGTGGTAATTACACTGTCTTCCGTGGCGATAGAAAGAGGCGAGAAATATAAAGAGACCTTGGGCGAGCTTTGGTCAAAGATTGACCTTGAACAGCTCGGAATCCCGTCTCTCCGATTTAGACCTGCTAAACGGACAGACGCGAGAATCCTCGAGCTGCCAGGTACGTCAACCGAAAAAAAAGCCGACGCCTTGGCTGCGAAATGCCGAGAGATCTTGGGAGACCGAGTGGTGGTAACGAGGCCGGTGAAAACTGCAGACATGCGGATCACTGGCTTCGATGACTCGGTCTCAAAAGAAGAAGTGGCTGCTGCTATCGCTCGGGTGGGTGACTGCTCTCCCGACGCGGTAAGGACGGGAGAGATACAAATCTCCAGCGGAGGATCGGCGTCACTGTGGCTGCGATGTCCTACCACTGCAGCCGACAAAGTGGTAAAAGGCGGCCGCCTGTTGGTTGGCTGGGTATCTGCTCAAGTCAAGCTTTTGGCACCCAGACCGCCAAGATGTTATAGGTGTCTCGAGACAGGACACGCCCGTCATAAATGTGCCGGTACTGACCGCAGCGCGCTGTGCTTCCGCTGCGGAAAGCCCGGTCATAAAGCGCGAGAGTGCACATCGGAGCCAGAATGCCCCGTGTGCATTTCAATGAACAGACCTGCGGGGCACAGCGTGGGCAGCAGATTATGTGCTGCCCCCCGCAAAAGGTCAAAAAATAAAAGGAACGGAGGGAAACCCGGCAATGGTCCTGAGATCATTCCGCAACCCGCGACCGACCCTGCCGCTCCGGCAGACGGTGCGATGGATGTGGAGACCGTTGTTAAATAATGGCCATTCATGTTTTGCAAGCGAATATTAACCACTGCGCCAGGGCACAGGATCTTTTGTACCAGAGTCTGGCGCAGTGGTCGATACACGTGGCAATAGTGGCCGAGCCATATCTGGTCCCGGCAAACTGGGTCGGAGATAGAGACGGGGTGGTAGCGCTTGCGTCGCAACCTGCTGCTGGCTCCCCCTCTTTCGGGAACGTAGTCCGGGGAAGGGGGTACGTCGCTGCCTTAGTAGGTGAAACTGTAGTTGTGGGAGTGTATTTCTCCCCCAACAGAAGTATCGCCGATTTCGAAAGATCCTTGCTGGATCTGGGCGAGGTGGTCCTTCGGAGCAGGCCGCATCCGGTCTTGGTCGCCGGGGACTTCAACGCCAAGTCCTTGGCTTGGGGCTGTCCGGCGTCGAATAACCGTGGGCGGCGGCTCGAAAGGTGGGCCGTTTCCGTTGGCCTCTCGTTACTGAATAGGGGGTCGACACAGACATGCTTCCGCAGGCAGGGCGGGTCCATTGTGGACCTCTCATTTGCCAGTCCTGACCTGGCACGACGTGTCCGAGGTTGGAAGGTCCTCGAAGGCGTCGAGACCTTGTCGGACCATCGCTACATATGGTTCGATATCTCCGCCTCTCGGGTTCCACCGAATGACTCTCGTTCGGTAGCGGGATGGAATGGCCCGCGGTGGTCAACAAAGGGTCTCAACAAGGATCTCATCGAGGAGGCAGCGATCGTGCAAGCGTGTATATCTGGTCCTGCGGATCCGGCAAACGCCGACACTTCTGCGCACTGGTTCGCAGAAGCCTTGAAGCAGGTGTGCGACGCGGCGATGCCTCGCCGTAGTTGGCGAGTTCCCCAAAGGCAACAGGTCTACTGGTGGACAGAGGAAATAGCACAGCTCCGTCGGGATTGCGTGAGGGCGAGACGTCGATTCACCCGAAGCCGTAGGCGAAGGAACAGAGACGAAGCGCAGGAGTCCCTACTGTACTCTGAGTACAGAGAGCGATCCCTACGGTTGAAGGCTGCTATCGCCGAGGCGAAGTCTCGCTCTTGGACGGAGCTGCTGGACAGCATAGACGGCGACCCGTGGGGCCGGCCTTACAGGATTGTGAGGCAGAAAATGCGCCCATGGGCACCTCCGCTCACGAGTAGTCTGGAGCCACAGCTCCTGGAGAGAGTAGTGGATAACCTCTTCCCCGACCGGGTCGAACATTCACTGGGACCGGTTCCGTTGCTGGAAGCTACGGTCGACGGAAGAGAAGACGAGGCTCTCCCTCCGGAGGTGACCGAGGCTGAGCTGGATGCCGCCCTACTGCGTCTTTGCAGGAAAGCGGCAACTGCTCCGGGGCCCGATGGCGTGCCTGGCCGAGCACTAGCTGTGGCCGCGGGGCCACTCGGGTGCCGTCTCAGAGAATTAATGAACCTCTGTCTTCGGCATGGTTGCTATCCGCGCAAGTGGAAGGAAGGGCGGCTGGTGCTGATCAAGAAGGAAGGACGACCGGCGGACTCCCCGTCGGCTTACCGCCCCATCGTCTTGCTTGATGAGGTGAACAAGTTGTTTGAGCGAGTTATCGCCACTCGCCTCATTAAGCACATCGAAGGAACTGGGCCGAATATCAGCACCAGCCAATATGGATTTCGTCGTGGTCGGTCCACGATAGATGCGATAGCAAACGTGCGAGACCTGTCGCACGATGCAGTAGCCCACGGTCAGGTTGTGATGGCGGTGTCGTTGGACATTGCTAACGCCTTCAACAGCCTACCGTGGCGATGCATCATGACTGGATTAGAGTACCACGGAGTACCAGGATACCTGCGCCGAATTGTCGCTGCGTATCTCACTGACCGCTCAGTGAGCTATCCGACGCAGACAGGACTCAGACATCGCCATATAACGTGCGGAGTTCCACAGGGGTCGGTTCTCGGGCCGCTCCTGTGGAACATTGGCTATGACTCGGTGCTCAGAGGCGCAAACCTGCCAGGCGTCGGCGTGACATGTTACGCTGACGACACACTGGTAACCGCCCGAGCACCGGATTACAGATGGGCTGCCATTCTGGCTACGGCTGGCGTGGCTCACGTTGTCGAACGAATCCGGCGGTTGGGACTCACCGTAGCTTTAAACAAGACCGAAGCCTTGTGTTTTCACGGGCCTCGGAATGCACCACCGCCGGGTTCAGAGATTACTATCGGGGGGGTCTCTGTGGACGTGAAGCCCACGATGAAATATCTCGGCCTTGTCCTGGACAGCCGCTGGAGTTTTGAGGGACACTTTCGGCTCCTGGAACCGAAGTTGGTGGGAGCCGCTGCTGCTTTGGGCAGGTTGCTCCCAAACCTGGGTGGGCCAAACACCGCCTGTCGTCGCTTGTATGCGGGGGCAGTGCGGTCAATGGCTCTTTACGGAGCCCCAATTTGGGCGGACGGTCTGAAGCAGAAATGCAGGGCGCACCTGCGACGCGCGCAACGCACGTTAGTGCTCAGGATCGTCCGGGGCTATCGGACAGTGTCCTTCGAGGCTGCATGCGTCATGGCGGGCACGCCACCGTGGGATCTCGAGGCCGAGGTGCAGGCGACCGTATATCTGGGCATTGCAGATCTACGGTCTCGGGGAGCTCAGCCTCCGCAAGAAGTCGTTTCGCGAATCCGTTCGCGTGCACGCGAGAACCTCCTCCTGAAATGGAGTGAGAGGTTGGCCGAGCCTAGTGCCGGCCACCGCACCGTGGAGGCTATTCGTCCAGTATTGGACGAGTGGCTCCAGAGGAGACACGGGGCTCTCACGTTCCGCCTGGTGCAGGTGCTCTCGGGACACGGCTGTTTCGGAAGCTATCTCCACCGGGTGGCTCGTAGAGAGCCAACCCCAGAGTGTCACTCATGTGCATGCGCTGAGGACAGCGCACAGCACACTCTTGCGGAGTGCCCTAGATGGTCGGCGCAGCGAACTGAGCTCGCTGCAACCATTGGTATGGATTTCTCTCTGCCGGCCGTAGTAAAAGCTATGGTCGGCAGTAGAGCCGCTTGGCGAGCTACTCAATCCTTCTGCGAAGATGTCATCTCGCAGAAGGAGGCGGCGGAGAGAGAACGGGAGGACGACATCCTGTCCCATCCGCTCCGTCGCCGACGAACGGGACGCAGGCGGCTGGCGTACGCTCGCCACCTGGATCCCTGACAGGACTAGGGCGGTAGATGGGGACTCTACCGCCCGCTTCATCCTGAGAGGCACGGCGCACTTTGGCAGTTCGGGTGCGCCGTCCCAATAAGCAGTGTCCGGTTTTGGACCCCCGCGGTGAAGTTGCGGAAGAGTGTTCGTCCGACCTCGCAACTTCACCTTATAGCGGACGTGGAGGACGCCAAGAGGTTTAGTCGGTAGGTCTTCCCCAATACCATCTCGGGGCAGGAGTCCGACATAACCCACCGGTCTGTCCCCAGGCCGGTGGGTATCCATGATGGATTCCTCTTGTAAAAAAAAAAAAAAAAAAAAAAGGGTAAATGGGCACTTACTAGGTAAGCGTGGTCCATCTTTGGCCGCATCTGCACCTAACATCAAGTGAGATCGCGGCCAAGCGCTGTCTTGATTACATAAAAAAAAATAAAAAAAAATCTATATATTTAAATCTATATATTAGTATATAGATTTAAAAAATATTTTATTCTCTTTTGTAAATTACTTATAATCTATAAAAATAAAAAAGAATTAGCACTAAACTCGAAAGCGACTTGAACAATACCTGTATGGCAATTTTTTTAATATTCGTTCGAAGAAGTTTCCTATGAAGAAAAAGAATGGCAAGAAAAATGTAAAATCTCCATTTGTTTTTTCATCTATAACTCCTATCTGATGTTTCAAACATTTTAATCATATAGGAAGGTTTGTGTACACAACTTCCAGAAACAAAAATGATCCGTACGAAGCCGGAGGCGCGCCGCTAAGTTATAGCTACGAGTAAGATCCATCTTGATCACGTGAGCTTTCAAATAAAAAAAAAATGGGATCCATCCATTTGGGAGCAGTGATGTCACAGACAGATACACAGGTTAAACTTATAACACCCCTTTTGCGTAGGGAGTCGGGGGTTAGACAGCAACCGCTATTACGAAGAATATGTTTTAATTTGGCGTTGAAATCTTAGTTTGTTGGTACGTACCAAAAGCATTGATTGTCAAGGAATATAGTTTTATGTATTCGACAGTTTAAAATAGCCAAAGTGGAGGTACGTTCTTTGTATCGCATACATACATAAAAGGGAAGATAAATAAATCTCTCACCTACGCCACGTCGTCGTCGCGACGCAAGCGAAGCGTTGAGTGCCTCCTACTCTCAGAGATGTCACCTCCCCGCAATTTCTCAAACAGTAATGCCACTTGATGTATTGGCACGTCGAACTCGATCGAAGACATGTACCTGTTTGGGAACGACTGATGCTCTAACAAAAACTCATTCTTATTCAGAACAAGCGTTCATAGTTTTATTAGGGTTCTGTCCAAAAGCGGCCGTAACTTATCATGTTCTATCTTATTTTATCGTCACAGGTTTTTGTATTTGTAACATTGATAGTTCAATGCACACAATATGAAATAGTTTTATTGACTTTATAATATTTCTATATAATTATGTACTTATTTTATGGCATACGCTGTGGTCTACTAAATAACTTATGCTATCAAAGTAGACAGCGCGCATTGAGTACCTCTATGATGGCGTTAGCGATGTTAATAGGCGGCACTGAAATGAACCATCAGCCTGACTTATTTTAATAATAATTGAGTATAAAAAATAAAACTTTTTAACAAAAAATAAAACCGCCGAAAAACTGAAAATAACAGTGAACACTTTAACACTGAAAATATAATACTAACACTTTGGGTCCAAGTAACCCGATTAAAGAAATTTATTATTATTATTATTTTACCTAAGTAATTTTGAGTCACTGCCGCGCATCAGTCTTGGCGTTGTTTGGCGCCGACTCAAAATTACTTACGTAAAATAATAAGATTATTTTATGCTTTTCAGTTTTTTCGGCGGTTTTATTTTTGTTAAAAAGTTTTATTTTATGTTTTTTGTGGCTATGATATAATATTTACTACATGCTTAATTTTTAATTTTCCCATCCCCATTTTCCCACCCTTAGGGTAGGATTTTTTTTTTCAAAATTTATACGAGACCAACTTCGAGGTATACCCTATCCTTTAAAAAAAGAATTATCCAAATCGGACTACTCTGTAAAAAGTTATAAGTTATGGTTATACGCTACAATCGGTGAGTGAACAATCAATCATCCCCTGTTTTCCTACCCTTAGGGTCGGAATTTTTTTTCCAAATTAAAATGGGACCCCCTTGGGGGTGCACCCTTTCAAATAAAAACAGAATTATCAAAATCGGACTACCCTGTCAAAAGTTATGCGTGATCATACAAAAAAAAAAATTATACGCGTCGAATTGAGTACCTCCTCCGTTTTTGTTTTTTCGTTTTCGTCGGTCGAAAAGTCGTCGTCACCGTTCGTCACAACGATAAAACTCATATATTTTTCAACGCGGACAAAGTCGCGAACACTCGCTGGTATACGATATTTTATCTAAAAATATCCGGAATTAGTGTACATTTTATAGAAAATTTTATTCCTTAATATATTCTTTATATTTGTTTGTAATGAATAAACTAAAAGCTAAGGGACCGATTAAATTTAAAAAAAAATTACATATAGAAAGCTACATTATCAGCGAGTAACATAGACTAAATTTTATAAAGTTACGCGGTGTGTTTTTAATTTAATTTAATATATTTTTCCGACGGGTACAACCCGTTTGCTATGGCCGTACCCTATGTCGTTTAGGCGTCACAAAGTGACTACCTAACATTACATAAAAAAGCAGAACTTGATAGTTTGTTAACAATACCCCTAAGGCAATACAAGTTTATTTACACACTATTGAGAGTTATTAATGATATCCCCAGGGCTACCTTATGTGTCTGCAATTACTTAACGCATTAAGTGTTTCGGCGTCCGTCCAGTAATAGGGTACATAATTAACGCCAGGACTAAATGGAACGGACGACGGCGCCATAGACGCGAATGTGCAATCCATCACGCGTACGCAAACCGGGACAGACCACTTAGCCACTGTCCGCTACCATAGGACGTTACCCCTACCGACATCCGTACCCAGAGCTGAATGGCTACTAGTGTGCCATTGTTCGAGTGCTGCTATCACAAAGAGTTCGAGAATATACGTACATCCACCAAGGGTTGTCAACATTTCTATTTAAAGAGAATCGTAAAAAATAAATTTAAGCCCAATTCTGGTTGGTTCTGACTGGATTGGATTCCCATTGCAAAATTATTGGGGAGGCCTTTGTTCGATTCTTTTACCAGTGACACCCGGCTTCACTCGGAATGCATTTTTGATAACACAAACCGTCCTCATTTATCCCCCTTACCATTAGTGAAAACCGTATAAAATCAGTTAGTGGAGAAACAGACCACGTGGACAGTTTGGGTGATTTGGTTGCAAATTGTAATTATTATTTTTTTAAATAAAAACGTAAGTTTTAGGTTTTGTCACATATAAAACACTATGTGGATAATTATATAACTGATAGTGAAAACCACATCAAATTCCTGGATGTTTAGGAGATGTTTAGGAAGAGTTAGCTGTTATACAGACAGACAGACAGACCCAAAAAGCGATTGACTGTTTAAAAACCTGTTTTTAAGACACATTTTTTTAATACAGTTGACAACCCTATAACAATATACAAGACAGTCACGCGAATGCGCAGAGCTAGGAACCACATACCTTTTATTTTTCATAATTTGAAAGGTGTTCGTAAACGGGCACAGCTGGTATTGTCGATCTTTTGAGGCCGATAAAAATATAAGTTACAATAATAAAATACAACAAATAATTAATGTAAGTATATAAGTATGTGTTCCTTTTCCTTTAAGCCCTGTCAAGGGAACGGATGGTATACTCTTGTGGGGAAAATGTTCAATATTAGCAGATTAACTCGGTCGGGGCCCCGCTCCCGCTTCATAAAAATATATTCCAATATTCCCCTCGTTGCTCTCATAACTCTCCTAAGAAACGGCTCTCGCTGGAAAGTTTAAGGCGGACGATTGGAGAATAAAAATTGCATTTTTACTATGTTAAATTAAGTTTTTATTCGATTTTTTTACGATCTGTAGTAAAGAGACGTTGTAACGTTGTAACAATTAGATGTTTCTTTTTATTTAAAAATTCAAAGAACCGTGCACCTAAAGAAGGGGCTAAAAACAATTTGTCGTAATTTAATTTCTTGGTCAGAATTCTTTTTGATTTATTTAACTAACATAAAAAAATAAATATGTACTTCCTATAAAACCTTAAAGTTCAATGACAAATAAGTAATTAAGCCTGTAATATTCACTTCGCTTCACATAATATACCTACAGTTTTCAGAGGTTTTCTGTACTTACAAGTCTAAACGAATTTCAAGATTTAGGTCAACGACAAGTTACAGACCTACTTTTAATTTTGACTGCATTGAATTAGAATCATGAATTTCTTAAACTTCTATAAAACCGTTCTTTAAATCCACAAAGGTGTAAAAGTATTTAAAGGAAAGCGAAATGCGGTGTAGGACAACCCTTGAGATTTTGTACCTTCACGGAATTTTTTACCTTAATGGATAAGGTAAAGACGTAACTGCACATAGAATAAAGAATAGGCATCGAATAGGCGTGGGAATATCGAGTGAATAGGCATCTTCTGGGTGAGCTCGCTCCATCAGGCCTCATCTTCGCTATACAGCTGGATCTTGGCCAAGAGCAAGCCCATCTCCAAAAAAAAAATGAGTTCGTGCACATTCACCTGCTATTAGATCCAGCTGAGTTCAAGAGCAGACAAATCGGCGGGCAGGCTACACACGAGACAAGTTCACATTAGCACAATTAAGGCGAATTACGAATTAATATAGTGTACTGATTAATTAATTAAAACTTACTGGCGCCAAAACGATTTGTATTTACAAATGCTGACAAACCTATAATTTATGTAATTACATATTGCCCACATTGATTTCATGTGCATGTAAAACCATATTAAATTTGACACATTGACCCAAATTCTGGTAGTTATTTTGGATTTGTGACATGTTATGACATCGTGGAAAACATTTCACCATTTCCTAATAACTCGGGAAATGTAGTTATTTACTACTGTCATTAAAAACGAATTACTAGTCAATATCTAACAGCACTCGATCTATTAATTGTGTATACAGCTGTATTAGAGCTTGTTCTTTATTCGAATAATATGGAATTATAGCTGTACGGCAAGTCGTGTTTGTTTGCTAAGTAAACATCTAATGCTGCTGTTGTTTAGTGATTATGTGTAAATTCTTCAGCCACATCTAACAACACGAACGCTGATGTATATAAATAAAAAATGTTTATTTAACTTAAAAAATAGTTCATTAAACATTTACTTTAACTATTTTTGCATAGTATATAATCATAAATAGTTATATATTATATATAATAATGTCTGAAAAGTTAATTTCCAAAGCTAGCCCTACTGAGAATCGAACCCGAGACTCCTGAGACAGAGCGTTATGGCAAGCATCTTAACCACTCCTCTTAAATACTATATCAAATGATGTCCGTTATTGTTTACATTATTGTTCAAATAATGGTTAACATAAGTTTACGTCAATCAATACTAATAATAAATCTGTAAGTGTAGGTATTGTATGTATGTATAATACATATCTAACTCTTAAACTAATGAACTGATTTTCATGAAACTTGGTAGATAAACATTTAGACTTACAGGACACAGGATAGGATTTTATCTTTTTCAACGCGGACGAAGTCGCGGGCGCCAGCTAATAAATAAATAAAAGAAACAACGCCTATATACGACTTAACATAAACTAACCTTTACAGCGTTAAGATTTCACGTCTTAAGCTTTCAATGAGAAAACTTGGAGATCACAAAGGATCTTTGCTTCCGGCGCAAGATCAAGACTCTTTGGGTTGCCTTCCAAGTACTTGAAAACACTGGCACACAGTTTGAAGCTTAATGAATCCGCCAAGATTCAGATTAAGCTGAAAGTAATTTTCGCGAGACAACATATTATTATATCACCCCATCATACGCTTACATACTAATGATACAGTCATAAATAAATATCATTTGCTTTAACCGCAAAGCGGAACGTGATAAGAATTATTATTTTCTGATTACAATATTCAGTCATGTGAAATTTGCAGTTTGCTAGGAAACGGCGAGAGATGTTTTAAATATTATAAGATTATTACTAACTGTTGCACTCGGCTTCGCCCACGTAACTTTATAAAATATGTTACTCGTTTATTCATTACAAACATATAAAAATACAAATCTCTCTTCATAATATTAATCCTTATCCTTACTAATATTATCAATGTGAATGTGAATTTGTTTGTTTGTTACGCTTTCACGCAAAACTCTGTCTTCAAGTTAGCATTTTATATAATATATATTAGATATAATCCATATATATTTAATATATAAAAGAAACAAGTCGTATTAGTTACACTATTTATAACTCGAGAACGGTCGGATCGATTTTTATGATCTTTGATTTGTTAAATTTTCTCCCCCCGAATAGCAGAATAACTGTTAATACATCTGAAATATTCACGATAAGAATAAATGTGAATAAAATTCATTTTCTCACACGGTACGAAGTTCACCGGGTCAGCTAGTTAAAATATAAAAGTGAGCAATATGTTACAAAATCTGTCACCCACTGTCGTACTAGATCTATAAAGTGTATCCTGTGAATGTAATTAGTTACATAATGTGATGTCTGCTCTAATGGGATCGCAGCCAAAAACACCAGCGATTGTGGTTTTGTTAACATAACGGGATTAATTTCTGTCGGTGGTTTGTTCTTGTTAACATTGCAAATATTGTACGTTTTTGCATGCTCGAGCCAAGTTTCATAATCAGAGAGCACCGTCATTATTACATGGCAACCATGTCGTTCGCCGTACGAACAAGTTTACTTAAGGATACACACTCCTGTTGTCATTGAGTTCAAGGGCCTCTTTCACCATCTGTCAAGTAGGCTAACCGTCATTTAAAGTCACCTGTCACCGGGAATAATTTAGCTGATATACTTATCTTTGTTTGTACGGTAAAAGTTCCAAACATTAAAAAAAATATTAAAAAAAAATCGCCTATAATTGAAGGATGCACTTAACCGAGTGTTTAATTTAATAAAACATAAAATTATTTCTAAAAGTAACTAATCAATACTTTACTCGTAGTTGGTGAAAGAGACCCTAACAATTGAAACATATCGACTATACTGATCTATTATTTATATATTTATAAACCCAAATTTCACTGTGCTTCACTTAACCTTGGAGATCTCTTAAAATATTAGTACATACAATAAAAAAAATAGGATGTAATATTAAAATAACGAAAGTGCATAATTTTAATAGACCTTTGAGTATTCTGCATAAGAATGAAATTGATATTATAAATATACAAATATATTTTTTGTATATAAATGTAATTATACCTAAAGTGCTAAAATAAATTTCTATCAAACAAACTCTTCGGTTATCAAATAGCTATCATATACATCAAACAAAAGATGCGTACATTTACGACTCGATAAACTACTAATAAATAATTAATGTGCACGCATGTTCAAACGATATAAAGTAAAATATCGGTGCAAATCAATAAACTATTTCGGCATTTAATAATCGATAAGCATCATTCAATCACAGACGTTTTCACTTCTTCAGTTTATATGCAATATTTCATAAAATATGTTTTGTTTCATCGCCTTGTTCATTTGTTGGATTTTAGGTTTGCGTTTCTTTATTAGAATCACTCAAATTAGGACTTAAGACGATTCGATCTCCTAGGGAACGAAATAATCTGGAGCTCATTGGTAAATGCGCGCGGCAAAACTTAAGGGACAAACGGACTATTTTTAATGTATATTTATTTACAATTTTTTGTGGAGATAATTGCAACAAGTCAAAGAACATAAAAACTGGTAACAGTGGTTCGCAAGTTATAAATGGTGTAACTAACACCATACCGTCCGCGTTGAAAAGTAAAAAATATAACTTCTCACAAAATATATGAACAATAATTTATTTTCATATTTTTGCTGTTATAGTTTAGCCAGGCATTGAATTAAGAGCTCTCGTAGTATCGACATTTAAAATCAGAAAATACAAAATCAATACAAGAAGCGAAGTGAGCAGCCGTTTTGAATTGCAAACAGTCTTAATTGGAAATTTCAATAGCATCTTCAAATGAAAATCTTAACCCGCAAAATTGGCATCGGAATTAATATTTTACAGCGTGGACAACTTGAAATAATTGAAAATTACAAAAAATCATGTTTATTTTTCACAGTACGTGTCAATTTGGTAGCAGAGCACGTCGGCTTGTTGGCTTGCGACGCGGCCATTAGACTTGAGCAAGGGGTGGTTAGTGGGTGCCCCCAACCCACTGCCGACCACCTCTTTAGACATCTGCATTTTCAAACAAAGCCATTTTATAACATCACTTCGGTATTCCACACTAATTATTTTATACAATGAAAGAAATTCGCTTCGAGACGGAAATGAGTTATTTTAATAACCCACACATGAAGCTTTTGCCTTTATATCGTGTTTTGCCTTTATTAAGACTACGAAATTCATTTAAACATTTAACAGTTCTCACGTAGTTAATTCATGTTACCTATGTTTTGAAGCATTATAGTTTATGTTTGTTTATTATGAAACAATTCTAATCATTCTAATGCTAAAATTAAGTTTTTCCCTAACTAATATAAGGATTTTCCAATTTGATGAAAATGAGAAAAAAAAAACGTTTGCTAGAACTCGTTTTACTCTTGGTAAGGGAGCTGGGTGCCATTTTGATTTGTTCGTCTTTCATATAGGGATGAAGTTTGTGTCAATACACGATTTGGTCCATTAAACCGCGCTTTAATTTTTTTTTACAAATCAAACAAAGATGTGAATCATTTTTTCTTGAGTTTACTTTCTGAATTTGATGATATGACAGATCAATCAATCAAATACGATCATTCAAAATAAAAGTTTTACAATTCATTGATGAAATCATACAGGGCAATCAATTGCCTGCCTTTTCTGCATATATACAGTGTCTTGGCCATCTACATCAAGAGACTCATTTCCATCTACATCCAGTCCCTCTGGACTGATACTCTAGTCCTTGGTACTTTCACCTAGAGAGTCACATTATCCTCAGGAAAGTGTTCCCCATTATTCTCCAATATTTTCTGTCGCCGCACCTGTTAACCATGCTGACAACTATTCCTGACGCTCTTTGTTTTCCTATTGATAATACTCTTAATTTGTCGTATGAAGAAATGTAAGGAGCGGTTTCCATTTTGTTAAAGAAAATTAAATTGGGCCTGGCTGTCAAAATTGTCTAAAATTAGTAATTAGTCACCGGCTAGGTGCAACATCTTATAATGGACGCAACAAGCGATTTGCCACGAAAGTCATCTAAAAAAAGGGTACGCAAAATTGTCACCGTGTGAGATGCGTCTGCGATAGTTTGAATTTCACATACAACTTAATTGTATCGTCTGTCAATCGAATAGATTTAGTTTAGTCCTACTAGTTTAGTAGGTAATAACAATATCAGTTTAGTTCTGATATCGTTATTACATAAACCTTTGTTGAGATATTGGTACATGGCTAATAGAGCGTAAATGTTTTCGGGTCGGTAGTTCTAAATGTCGTCGTGTTTCGGGTACCGCATTCGGTAATAATTCGAGCGTACGATAAACCTCATAAATAAAGTAACAATCTGTCAAATCTAGAGCTGAAAAACTAATATCGGTCGGTTCACGTAAGCGACGTACACGTAATACACGAGTATGTGGGACATTAATTTATGCGACTTACTTTTAATATATACGCGTTGTTGTAACCGAATTCATATTAAATTATAGAAGCGTTATTTTTATATTATGTAAAGTTCTTTTATATGTACTTACCTATGTATTATTTTTTATTTATTGCAATGAAAATTTCTTTAGGCGCATTACGCTGGACCCTTTTTGGATGAAAAAATAAACTGAACTCGCGGGGCCGACATGCTTTGATATCATCATATATATCATCATCAATCATCAATACTAATATAATTATACCTCAGGACCCTGACGACATTTTTGCATATTTTATTGTGATCTTAAATTTTAATGTTTTGACAGGCGTAGCCCACTCGATATAGGTTGATCGTCGTCTAGTAATATAATAAACACAAGATGGATAATGCCAGTGTGCTGCCAAACCTAACCTAGTGTGCCCTGCCACTGCTAACACTTACAGCAAGTGGAAAAACAAAATTCATTTCCCTTAGGAAAATGATTTAAAACCAGCTTTTCCCGCTCTTTCAAAAGTGTAATAAAGCGATATTGAAGTATTTGATGTTAAACCTTCCCCAGAGCACCCCAGGGTGACAAAACAAGCCCCCCCCCCCTCCCCCAACCACTCGATAACAAAAACAAAACAAAAAGGCCTAAAACCCGCTCGTAGTTCCACGCCGCGTAGCAATGTGGCTGTCCAGAATACTAGGGTAGGTACTTATAAATGGTGTGCAAACACACATAAAATCTATATAAATAAAAATCAATGTATGTGTTCGTCCTCTATGGACTCCAAAACCGCTCAAGATTTTAATTCGGTTTTCACTTATGGAAAGAGGAACAAACTGAGAAAGTTTATAACTGACAAACTTTAACATTTAAGTAGATACTTATTAAATATTTCATTTAGTATTTTTTAACACTATAAGACACAATTTCTTTGCCATATATAGAAACTAGTTGGTGCCCGCGACTTCGTACGCAATGATAAATTAAAAATATAAAAGCAATATAAACGCTGGATGCATTGTTGCTATAACACTTTCGCCAGGCGTTAGTTTTTTATTTTATTATTCTTGATCCCTCGGGAACAGTAACAACTTTTTTTCTGAATGAAAAGTACCCTATGTCCTTTCTCAGGCTCTAGACTACTTGTATACCAAATTTCATTTAAATCGATTCAGTAGTTTTGGCGTGAAAGCGAGACAAACAGACAGACAGAGTTACTTTCGCATTTATAATATTAAGGATTGCACAAAGGCAAAGACATTAGTTTAAATTATGAGTTGTCTTGTAAAAATTATATGAGAACATAAATATAAATAGAATATTGATTTATATGTCACAAATATTAAATACAATTCAAAAATATGAAACGATATAATCTATCAATAACTATTGAGCTGTCCTACAAATCAAAACATCCATTGCAGTTAGTCGTGCTGGCTACGAGAGCATATACATAGAGTTGTTGGAATTCTATATATTGAGGTATACAACAAACAGAAATCTTCCTAGTAACACTCGCAGAGTAATGAAAGTGTCGTGTAAATTAACTAGACAAAACTAATATTTGAAGATTTAAATTGAACTACCAAAACCTTATTAAACCAGGACAAAGGTTGTCCAATAAGCATTAGGTATACCTTATATATTTTTATAGTTTTCAAATGTCAAAGACCTTAACTTATTATGTTAGGGTCTAGATCTTAACATAAAAAAACATAAACAGGCAACATAACCATCAAGTGGATCGTCAAGTTTGTGTGGCGGTAGCAATGTCATAGGTGCTGCAAATACGCTGCCTACCATAGAAGGAAAAGGATAAGGATAAGGAAAGGATAGAAGGATAAGGGTTAAAGAAAGGGATGTGGTAATTGGCTCTGGCATCTCTTACTCACTCGATGAAACACAATTGCACATAAGGTTTTACTTCACGGTGGTATTCTGTAAGGGGGTGATCACTGCATTCAGACGGTTCAGACCCAAACGACTGCGAAACGCAGTGTGCCATTTTTTTTTTTTTTTTTTTTTTATTACGCGAGGAAATCTGCGAATCAGATCCCCACCGACCACGGGGAGATCGGTGGGGTATGTGGGACTTCTACCCACTAAAACCCCGCGGTGTTTCTTCGCGCCGTCTATGGGCGGGGGTCAAGGGACGTTTGGACACGCTACGTTGTCCCCCCGCCAGACGAGGCCCGCACGCGGGCTCCACCTCGATTAGGCGCGGAGTGTGACCTCCGCGCCGTGAAGAGACGTACCGGAAACACACAGCACGTCTCCCCTCGTTGCCCGGTGTTGTGATGACGGCGGACGACCCCATGTCCGCCGCCCCAGGGCGAAGCGGCACAGGCCGCCAATTCTCAACTCTCGCAGCGGGCAGTCAGCGAGGGGCTTCACTCATGAAGCACCCCATAACCTCTTCTCTGCGGCACAACCTACCGCAGAGATAGAGACCGCTTCCACCTGAAACTCTCGGAAAACCCCTGAACGCAGTGTGCCCTGCCACTACTAAATGTTATAGTTAGTTTTATGTAAATGAAGTATATCGTGTACTTGAATTAGCTAGTAATATCGCCGCATTTATTAAAATTTTACGATATTAACACATGTTGGCTACTGATATCTGTATATCGTGAAGGCCCGCGAGGATCGATGGTGAGTCGTTAGTACTGTGGATTGCAGCGGATGGAAATAGAGCGAATGGTGGTGGTACATCCGTCACCCGCCTCTTAGTTTGGATAATCGGTTTAAATCGTTATTTTCACAGTGGAACTGTTGAACATTTTGTTTGAAAATTTATTTCACATGAGCACATTACCTATAAATATCAATACTAATAATAAATCTGTAAGTGTAGGTATTGTATGGTCCTCCTTTAACTCTTAAACGAATTAACTGAATGTTTAGACGTACGGGACACGCGGATGAAGTCGCAGGCACCAGCTAGTTTTTTAAATATAGTTAGGAGCAATAAAAAAAAACAAGAAGAGAATTCGCACTGGCGATAGCGGCGTGAAGCGGTACTTCACGCCGGAGCAGCACCTTGTTCTCTATAAGACCTAGATTAGGCCTCGTGTGGAGTACTCTTATCTCTGGGTTGATGCGCCAAAATATCAGCTAAATTTATTTGATACCTGCTTGCGTCAAATCGTTCGTATGTTGACGATCCATTGCTCATACATCAACAATGTCCGATTAGTGGAAAGACGCAGATGCTTCAACTTTGAAATAATCTTCCTTCTATTTTTTTATTTTATTTCTATACGGCAAAGCGATTGAATTACCTTATCTTACCTTATGGTTGCTGTTTGCCCGCTAACAGCCTATCCACTCTGTTAGTGAAGAGTTTCAATTTGTATGTATTTTTCAGGTAACTCTGAAGAAGGGAGAAAATTCCAGTCCGTCGCTGTGCGTAAAGTACGCAAAGTACGTGCAAATTAATGGTATGTCCACAACGTGAGCGTGTATACCCTCCCCGCGCCAAGAATCCGATGACAAAAAGGAGATAGAGACATGAAGTTCCTGTTCACACTGTCTAAAAGGATACATTTTTAGCCCAACACGCATTTATTTAGCACTGCAAACAAAATCTTTTTTTTACAAGAGGAATCCATCATGGTTACTCACCGGCCTGGGGACAGATCGGTGGGTTATGACGGACTCCTGCCCCGAGATGGTATTGGGGAAGACCTACCGGCTAAACTTCATGCTGGCGTTCTCCGCGTCCGCTATAAGGCGAAGTTGCGAGGTCGGACGAACACTCTTTCGCAACTCCACCGAAGGTCCTACATGCCTGCCTGCCAATCGTAATAACATAAAGAAAATGCAAAATTTGTTGAAAATGGATATTAGAACTTGCTAATGTAAAAATGTAGTCACTAAAACGCAATAAACATAAAGAGACATTAAATAAAAATGAAGTCAACTGCTAGCGAAGACCTAACGAAGCACTGCGCTGTTATTGAATAAAACCTTTTAAAACCGTCATACCTAAGGCATTATGTTAAGTTACATCTCTTGTGATTTCTTATTTACAAAACGTTTCATAAGCGTTCCGTAAAGGGAACACATTCAACGGAGTTCTTAAGTGCAACTACATTTTTCTCTTTTATAATGTAAACAATTTTAAAAGAATAATATTGGGAACGTAGGTACTAGGTGTACCTAGTAAACTGTAGTTTGAATTCGTTAGGTTCGTAGTTTTAACAAAATCCCGATACATTTAACAGTGTGATTTAGTATCCGTACTCTTCCTTTTATACTCGTCATGTTACAGATTAAAACGAAAACGTTGTTTCCAACTATATGTTCGTAATCGGCTTTATATTTGTTAATATTATAAAGAGAGAAGAATGTTGTATGTTTGTAATGAATAAACTCAAAAACTAACGGACCAATTTTGAAAATTCTTTCATCTAGAGAAAGCTACATTATTTCATAGTCACGCAGGCGAAGTTGCGTGGAATAGTTAGTATAATAGTTATAATCTTTTTTACATAATATAAAACATAGTCAAGACCTTAACGATGATAATATCAAAATAACTGTTATTATTTTAATAATAAGAATAATTATGAATTAATTACAGTAAAATATTGGGGAAAGATTTAGATAAGTATTTGTTAGTACTAATGTGGTATTAATCAATTCTATAGATTCATTAATGTTACTCTGCTAAGTTTACTGACATCAGAAATAATGAAGATAAACAAGCAAAAAATACCTGTATTAGTTATTGTTGCTTGTATTGCTTAATAATTATTATACTCTCAGGCGAAGTTCGCCTAGCAATATGCAGACTGCTCTAACATCAAAGAACATGTGCCCCAATTTCAAAAGTCTGAGATAATAGATGTCACAAGAATAATAGATGTTCATAAACTAACCCAAATACTCGTAGAGTGATAGACAAGTCTGCTGATATTTCGAAAGACAATTCCGAAAGCAATATTGGACAGTTCGATTCAGTTATTGGAATTGCCTGACAGCGGCGTTGGATTATGTAGTACCATGGTAGTACCTACAATGGTTGGTAATAATCAGCAGGCATATTTTTTTATTACACTCTAGATAAATTTTAACTACACACCTAATTCTTTTAGTCTTAAATGAATTCTTATTTTGACTATGTAATGAATAGATACTAGCGACCCATTCCCAGCTTTGCACGAGTATAATTTTACACTACAGTGTCAAATATGTTTGTATGTGTTATGTATGTATTTCCAAATACCACATTAATGTTACAATTATTTTAGAAGTTAGAGTGGGTCTAGGAAGCTATCCTCTAAAGATAAAGAGAAACAAATCCAACCATATATGTAAGTTTTGTCATATCTCAAACAGCTTGATTTTCAACAAATTAATTTCCCGACATCTTCAACAACCATCGTCATACATATTTTAACTAATTTACACAAAACCTTAATACCCTTGATCAGGAATCACTCTGTTGATGGATGGAAAGTTGTTCGTTAACTCTCGTCTAGTGAATGCAACTAACTACTGAAGCGATTTTGATGAAAATTTACAGTAACATAGAATTATAAGTAGAATAATCCATTGTCTATACTTACAAAGATATAAAACGAAGTCGTGGACAACTTTTATAACACAATATACGAGTGCCTTAATTTTCAGTTATGTTAAATTGTAAAAAAGTATTTAAATGTTGCGTTTATATTTTGTATAGTTGACTTTCGTCTTTATATCCATTTGTCAAATTAAATAATCTTTTTCATATACATACTTAAATATACATATACATGCTTAGATACTTAAATAATAATGCTCAATTGATTATAACATTTTATGATTTAATGCATCACAGTTTATTAATTTCAAATGGAATATTTAATACAAAGAGAGAAATGTTCCAATTCCATTTGTGATTACACTATATTTGGTGCATAGTAGTGCGCTAATTATTCATAAAGCACAATCATTATATTATTAAATTAAAATATTTTTGATTTCGCATGAAATTTTAAGTTTCAGTATAAAATCCTAAAATTTTGTCTATTTTAAGAATAGTAAATGAAGAGTAGGTATTTCAGTTTAATTAGGTGCCTTCTGATAAACATTAATACTGCTTTATCAAGGTATCTTCCATAATTCCGATTTTTACGAAATTTTGTACTTCTAAACTTTTACCACAGACAAAGTCGCATGTAAAAGCGTAGTTCTCTATAAATCAATCAAAAATTAGATAACATTTAGTCTAAGCACAATGATGTCTCTGTCGACAACGTTCCAATGATTTACATGCGAGACAATAAATTTTCAGCCCTTACCATTAACTTCGATTAATTACGCCCATAAATAACATGCGACGTCTTGTTACACGCTACAGTTTAACCTGGGTTCACACGCATTCACCGGTGTGTTTAATCACTTCATCAAGATAAAAGAGGACAGACACACACTAAGTTTATAAAAGTTGATAGGTAAATTTTTAAAAAAGCCTAACTAATTAGTTTTAAAATAATTTTTCATTTAGAATTTAAAATAATTTCAATTTTAAATCAATATAATTTTAATTAAAAAAAAAGTTACATGAACATTTTTATGTATAATTAAATTCTCTACTATATTTGTTTGAAATGTTTTTGTTTTAACTCTTACCATTTTTGTATTTCTTTCTTTCTTTCACCCCATCGATATTACACATATTTCAGAAAATTTTATCAATACTGCCCCTAAGGGACTCAAATTTTGATTTGTTAGTAAATTTTCCTGAGTAATTTTTGTTTGTATGGGTCAATGTATACGGTTTTAAAATAAAGTTCCTGGGATAATCAGAGCCTTACTTACCATTTAAATAAATCTAAAAGTGTAATCAATACCAAACTATTTTCGAAAAGCTAATATAAAATCGCCGATTTATTTAAGCGACAATGAAGCCTTTATTAAATCGATAGCTCATTGTAAATCCTCATTGTACCCTGTTAAAATTTAAATTTATAATGACATTAAAAAATAAAGTTTCCTGGAGAAAGCTATTTGATGAATAAATATATTGATTTAGGTTTTGTATCCTTTAAATTTGTTTTTTTTCATGATTTTGTTATTTAACGACATGTAAAAATAATCCATGTACAAATCTTTCCATTCACTTCATCCCTCCTTGTCTAATGAATACGATCTAAGTATATATTTTCGGTAGGCAAATAAGAAAAAGACTATAAACGGATTATTGGTTAAATGTAATTCATCTTTGAATACACAACTCATGAAATATATAAGGAGGTATTAAGTATGGAGAATTGAGCTAATCACGCCACCGGTTAAAGCCTTTCCATGCCTTAAGTGATGCAAATGAGGAAACTTTGGGATTGCAAACGGGCTTCCACTTCATCCAATGACTTTGAGGGACCCTTCAAAGTCGAAAGTCAATTTAAACCTACGACCCGTTCCCTTTTTCAAGTATCTTTGACCATTGTTTTAAGCCTTGTGATAATTAATTAATTATTAAAATTAACCTGGTTAATTAATTTATTAGAGACTTGGAAGTTGAAAATCATTTAATAGAAATAATTTTATTAATGGTCCACTTTAATTCCGATTTTTATTTTTTATGTTAAACTAGATAGGTAGACTGACGTTCGCCTTTATGGTAGGTGGCTATCATACTTGATGGTAGAAAAAGTCAGGGAAATGGGCTCTAGCCATTACTCACTCACCGAATCATGCTAAGCACACATGCTAAGGGCTGCCCAAATGAGTGTAAAACGCAGTGTGCCCTGCCACTACTTTCCAAATACAGAGTCATAGTTCATTTCCAAATATGATCCTGAATTTATCAAAAAGAACAATAGGAAGATTACATTTTAAAAAGACTTCAAGCAGCGAATACACTCGTTTAATAAATAATTAGTCAAAAGCGGACATACAAGTAAAATCCATTTTGTTAATTAAAATAGATGGATCAAGCGTGTTGAAACAGACTTTATTGAAAGGCGGTTGGATAGCTTTTCAACGATTCAGCATACTTATTCCTAGAATATGCCAGCATTAGGCATTATTCTAATCTGAACAGAAAAGAACAGTCAGGTAGACAAACATAAAACAAATTAAATGCGTATGTTTGCGGATTTGTAATATGCAAATATACGTAGCATTAAAAATGTAAGTAATTCTTAATTTTGAAATCATAGACAGACAGACACTTTATTGTGTAGATTGTTTTACAAAGGATGTTTTTCACCAATTACACCCGAGATATTATGACGCACAAGCAAGCAAAACGAGCTTGCGGGGATTTTGGGCGTATAATTAATAGTATAACTCTATTTTTTATCACTTATGTGTGGATATTATCCATATCTATATTATAAAACACAGGCGTTGTAGGGCATAACATAAATTTACAACAACAGCACATAATATGTTGTTATTTCACTGTGGTCTTCTGTAAGTAGTTGCTTGTATTATAGGCGAAAGTAGCCACCTACCATAAAGTGAACAGTCACGGTCTGCCAACCTTAACTTTAAAAAGACTGTTTTATAGGCTTGAAGTGTTAAAACAATTAAAATTATCGCACGACTTATGATTACTGTGATACACAGCCCAGCTATTCAGATTCTGTAATGAAATTCGCGCCAGTTTAGAACGATTTCAGTTGATTAATGTCAGCCTCTTTCGGGCTCAGGCGGAAATTAAGCTTTCCTAACAAAGTTTATTGCACTTTTTGTTAACTTGTTTCCTAATTAATCTGCAGCAACAAGTGCCCTCTCAATTTACACGCGGATAAATCACGGAAAAGATGTAGATTTGTGTGAAAAAATTCTTTTGAAAATTTCCAGGAAAAGCATAAACTGTTTAAGTGCCATATGGGTATGTTTATAACGTGCTCTTTTGTTCCATTATGTATATTGAGACTGCTTAAAATTCTTTATAAATAATCCTTTATAATATTTGTCGTAACTCAAACATTATTCTGAACTACTTAAGTACCTATATTACAACAAAACTTTTTATTTGTTTAGATTTGTTAGAAGCTTCTATGTACTACATAATATATGCAAGAGTTGACTTTAAAATGTGCCAAAAAATTTATTCCATAAAAAAGTCTATTGAAAAATGTGGGTTGGCCAGGTGATCAAAATTACACGGCAAGTAGATACGTTGGACACAAAAGTGAAGAGGAAAGCACTTAAAACTTATAACCGGAGTCGGCTCACGGCCCATTACGCAGCTCCTGGTTCTGGCTAATAGCGGTCACTAACTCCTGCTCAAGGATAAATCACGATAATCTAGGGGCTTAACTTATGACCAAAATCCAATACCTCTTTAATATCAGTTAAGAAAGTACTGTTAATATCAGAAATTAAAGTTAATTTGAGCTTTTTATGCTTTTTATTGTATATATATATATATATATATATATATATATATATGCTTTGAATAAGTATAATAACACCTACTAAAAATAACGGTTCCATTTGTTACCTACAATTATTTCATAGAGAGGAAATATTTGATTATTTTTTATGTTTGTATATTTTAAGTTTGTGATTTTAAGTTGTAAGTTGTAATGGATAAACTCAAAAACTACTCGTACTTTCTATAGGTGAATAGAAAGTACATACATAGCTTTTCTATAGAAAAGCTTTTCTAAGATTAAAAAAAAAACAAACATTTTGTGGACAGTGACAGTGGAGTGGACATAGGCTATCCTTACTAATATTATAATATTATATATTTTTTAAATAGAAATTCCTACGAAAATTGCAATAATGAAATTATTGCAATGAGACCCAAGTCTCCGGAAGTATACCTACAACAAGAGAATATTTGTATTTTTGTTTATAATGAACAGATTCAAAAACTACTGTACCGATTTTAAAAGTTCTTTCATTTATAGACAGCTACATCATCAGGAAGTAACATAGGCCATATTTTATAGAGATTTGTGAACGAAGTCACGAATATAAGCTCACTTTTTTAAATTATTTTTTTAATGAAAGAACCCCTACATTGCGTTGGTTACTTCAGTAATTAGGTGTATTGGGTGTATATAGGTAAGTGTGTTGAATAAAAGTAGATAAAATTAAAAAAAAATCTATTTACATTATAAAAATAGGTAAATAGGATTCTAAAAGGGTTTCCCTTTGAATGAGCCCTTTGTCACGAACAACTGATACAATTCTGAAACTTATTTAGACCTTTCTGTAGTTCGCAATTTATGCCGATGTAAATGAATTTTCCTGCTTTATTTTTCGCTTCTATATTTTTTTTCTGTAAAAATTTGTCATATATTTTCTTTTTTAACACGGAAAAAGTTACGGTCACCAGCTAGTGTGAATATAATATGAATTAGATATATTAGTTTAGCGGAAGCAGAGTCTTCCAAATTTACAAAGATCGTTGAATAATGTTCACTGCACATTTGAAGCGAACGTCGCAACACGTAAACGGCTGATATTGCCGTCATAAGTGATATCAAAGAAATGGATTGCGATGTCGGCGCCGGATCAAATATTTGCCAAACAACAAAGAACTTGCTTCGTGTATCGCCTGAGCCATTAATCACCCTTTATACGCGGTGGCACAAAGCGCAATATTGCCCTTCGACCGTCGACGGCGCTTTGCTCATAAACACACCACCGCTATAATGACCTGTTTAAGAAGAGTTAAATGAAAATCGATATCCGCAAAATTGTTAGCAACTTCAACCACTTACAATGAAGTCAGATCAAGCTAGAATTATTTACACTACAAAACGTTTCCATGTAAACTTTCTTTGTGTAAATTATTTGTGTAATACTATTTACAACTAGTCAAATTGCGTTCTAAACCGTCTGAGGCCAACCCATTTTTATATACAAAATTGCACCCCGGGCGAAGTCGGGAGTGGTCGCTAGTTTACTATATAAGTGTTGATGAAGATACGAGTTTCTAAAACAAAATTCTCACAAAACCTGCATTACATATATTAATTTAATAAATTACATGATGGTCGCAAACCTTAAAAAACGCCTGTACGTGTATAAAAGCAACGTAAACCATACGGTTCATTTTGATTGCTATATTTTCAAGGCGTATGGAAACGGAAAAGATAGTATGACTCCAACTAATGCGTTACCTATTGGTTTCATTATGTAGTTAAATTAATGATTACTTACTAATTTTATTTTTAATTGCTCTCATCATAGCGTCGGAACGGAACGGTTAGAGGCGAATATTCCACTTCATAAACCTCTTAAAAAGTAAAATGACTACTTATCAGAATTCCTCGAATATAAATGATGTAAAACAAGAAAATGTTAGTTAAAAATATTTTTAACCAAAACGAAAAATCCTACGATTTCATTTATTTCAGCGATTTCGTTCTGGTACTTACGATTTCTTTGATTTTTTTACGCCATAAAATTTTCAGAAAACCACCACAGGACCAGAGTCGCACCAAAATTTATTAGTTCGGGCAAAGTAACATACAAGTAGGTAAATCATACAGACATTTTTTTTTAAATATTGAAGTCAAAAATTTTGTTAGTTTAATTTAATCTTTAAAAAATTTGCAAAAGTTGTTGCTGAAATACATCGCCGCACGTTTCCACCGAAGTCTGGACCCTTCAAAAGGTCTTTATCGGTTCATAAAACTTCTTTTATTTCACGCGAACTTTCTGTAGCGAATGGTAGTAAGGTCGCGAGTCGTAACAGTTGTTTGATGGTCACCCCTGGAAAATAATTTTCTAAGCCCTACCCGAGCTTTCTCGATCGCTTCACAAGTTACTGGCGAAAGCTTTATGTATAAAATAAATTCTGTTATGATCCCTTTTACTTTTTACTGAAAGCCCTCGAAATAAGTAATAATAGGATTATCCAAAAGTGAGTTCCTGCAATAAATCGGTCCCCTTTCAAGTTATTTTATTACATATTTCAAAAATATATGTATACTATCGATTTTGATACTTGGAAATCAAGATTAAAGTTTACTTACTCCAACTACTTTTTTAACTTACTTTTTTATTTCAGTGATATGAAATGACGCACTTTATTACTCTGTGCCTGTATTAGATGGATTTGGATACATTTATGTTTTTTTTTATAGAAGACTTATCTACAAGCTCCCGGATTCGCAAGGATTCAAAATAAAAACTATCATATCTTTTAAGCTGAACCGAATTACACATAGTTACGAAGTTTTATCAAAATCGGCTCAAAAGTTTAAGAGTTCATCGGCGACAAACATGTTACTTACACGAAATTTTTATATTGATTGCCATATATTGGAACTTAAAAATTTATTTTAAACTGTTCGGTGATTTGTCTATTAACTCGCTGGATACGAATCGGATTTTGAGACAGGCACCAAACGGTTGCTCCCATAACGTCAATCGTCAGACTTCGTCCCAACGGGCTCTCAGTCAACCTGACCCACGTCTATACATAGACGCTTTCCACGCCTGTCTGTATGGCCGCTAACTCCTCCTAAACCATGCAAGGGATTTTAATGCGTTTTTCACCATCAGTAAATAATTTAGTTCTTTTTTGGGCGAAGCCGGGAACGGGTATTATAATCCCTACACCTCGCAAACATTATCTGTTTGTACAAATGTTGGGAAAACATTGGAACAAATCTGTTCTACCCACGATAACGAGCTACTAATTAAAAACGACAAGTGTAGTTTGGGCTGAAAAAAAAAATTGAATGAAATCTACAAAATCTAGGTTTCAATTTACGCTGTTTTTTTTTTTTTCAACTAAACGTTAAAAAATCTCGAGAGTTTTCGTCAACTGTTTTAACAATTGTGAGCATTATAAAATGTATACCTTTATTAATTTTTTTTTTTCAATATTCATTCTACATTTTTCAACAGCGATTAAATCTCTCTATACATCTATACATCTCTCTCTCTCTCTGTGTGTGTGTGTGTGTGTGTGTGTGTGTGTGTGTGTGTGTGTGTTCCTCTTCAGTCCTGAATATTAGCCGAAAACTTCCCGAACCGGTTTCTGTCAAGAGCCAACTGGAATAGCTGCTCCACCGAGGCAAATCCAGTCCACTCTAGGATATTTCTCAGCCATGACTTTCTCCTTCGTCAAGCGCGTCTCTTCACATACACATACCATAATAGTTATGCAGTATATATAATATGTAAATGCCGAAAGCGGACAGTAAATTTTTTGCATAGGTAACTTTTTCCCGTGAAGCCGAATTGAGAACTTTTAAAAAAATCTATTAAATATGCAAGAAAATGTATCCAAATAAGCCCAGAGATCAAGCCAATGGTAAAAAAATTAACTACAAATTCAACAAATCAAAGATCACAAAAAGCGGTCCAGTCGTTATTGATATAATAACTAACCCGACTTTGTTAATATAGATTCTTCTCTTTAGAGTCTAAGGCTAAGCTTTATGGCTAAACTTATTTTGGAATTGCTCCAAAATTGCATCCAAATTACTATTGGCATGTAGAGCTAACATTTTTATTAACGAGCTAATTTTTATATTAATTTGAATAAGCATGCGTGAACTTGTTGCGGCTAACGTATAAAACCAAAATAATATAGTAGGAGAGTTGCTCGTAGAGATATACTAATTCGATGAGGAGAGTACATTCTAAATATTGAATATTTGGATATTTGTTAGTCAGGAGTATTTCTTTGCTTATTATCCTTTAAAAAATATTCCATATGGCGTTTGAATCGTCATTTTTTTATAGGCGACACGGCGCGTCGGACGTGCGGCGCGGCTGGGACCGATTTCGTGGTCCAGTGCCCGACACACACCGCTGCCCAGCGACAATAGACTCGAGAGCAGTGCCCTCGTCTCTCATCGTCAAACCAACTTCATATTGTTTTAGATTAATCATCCACGAATTTGTGATCCGCTCTCACAAAACAACTACAAATCACTTTTAAACACAGAATGTTTGAGTTACAAAACTTTCTAGTTCTATCAATTAAACGGTCTTAGAACTTAGCATACCTACGCTAAAGTTGGTATGGTAGTAAACCAATATACATACGTATGTTTTAGTATGAACATTACCTACAGAGTGATTGATCTATTTTTTTTTTCGGTGAGTTAGGTATATTAAAATGTTGTCATCATAATTTTCATAATTAATTGCAGATTAATTCGCGATTGCTTGAAATACTCGCTTGATAAGATGATTTTGACATAGGTATGTATTAGTCAAGACCATGGAAGTTATGTGATTTTCGAAACGTCGATATAAATAGGTACATATAAAAACAGTACATTACGCGATCAATTCCCATGTTTTAATAATGAAGTACGAAGTTTTATATGTTTCTATTGTATTTCATTGTGATGTCCACTCCTTTGCCATATAATCACTGTAGCATGCAATGGAACCATTTCTTGTACCATTAGAAACATTCATTGTTTATTACTCGTAATAAATCATTGAAAGATATATGTATACTTTTTCAATTTCCTTTTTTCTACTAATCATCGAAATAATATATCTTTAAGTTCGCTGCTACTAGCATAAGTAACATCAGTACAAAAACGACCTCAGTAGAATTAATGGTAAGGTGTTATAAAGGTTAAGATAGCCATGATGGTCGCCAACCTTCGAAAGAATAAAGAGGGATAGAGTTATTAGTTCTGGCGCTTCTTAATCACTGACCTAAAACAAAACAGAACAGTTGAGGGAGGCATGTCCAGCAGAGGACGTGCTGCGACTGACATGATTATGATGATGATGATGATGATGATAATTGTGTTCTTAATATAAAGATTCAATAAATATTGCAACTGGCATGATGATAATGATAATAAATGCGTTCTTTACTTAAAAATTTTATAAATATTTTACATTAAAATTATACTCGCCAGTTCCAAAATCAGAAACATGTCCTAAAACATAAAATACTTTACTGGGTACTTATTATACAAATTATCTATCATAAATATTTTCTAAATTCATCATCATAAATGTTGTCTAAATTCCAATTTCATTGGAAATATACTCGCCAAACGACTAATAAAATATTAGAGCATTAATTTGCCGCTGACTTATATTAATATTGTTTTGCTTGTGATGATCCATTTTGTTCGAAGTAAGACGAGAAAGCCTCGGCGTCGTATCTCAACGCAACACAATAATACAATACTCTTCAATTAAAATTAATTCGGAATGTTTTACCTCTCCGTGAATAAATAAATGTTCGATATGAATCAACGCGGGGCACACGGGATAGGGATTAATGGTAACAAAAGACATCAAGTTGTAGTAAATGAAAGTTAATTTTATTAAAGCATACAATGGACTTGATACTTAAGAGGGAATCCGTTTGCGACGATTCTATTGTCTTGAGTAATGTAAAAATTAATTGGTTTTATCTTGAGCCGACTGAGTTTTCCTGTGAATGAAATCGACTCACTTGCCAACGGGAGCTGCTTACCAATTCCATACTACGTGATTCCGTGATTACTAGTTAGTTAATGGTCGTTAGCAATACATAAAAACTTACATTTCTGACATACAATATGTAATTGGAATTAATTTCATGTCTGGAATAATAGTTAATTTCTAAAACGTGCAGTTTGTGTCATTTTTGCGTGTTAAATAAAAGCCTCTCAATGAATACATCCTAGCTATTTAAAATTGGGTTTTCTTTCAATAACTATGTACTTACCATCTATGAAGGTGGGTAAGGGTTTATCTTGCCTGTGTTGACAGCACTCATACGTCATTTCTGTGACTTGTGCTTGTGTTAGAGGCGACGGTAGCCACCTACCATCAAGTGGACCGTCAGCCTATCTGACGACCTTAACATAAGAAAGGTATATTAACTAACATAATATATTAACAAGATCGAATAACTTGAAAACCTATTTCGGGATGAAGTAGTGTAGTTCAATAATAAATATAAAAATCATACTGATGGGAGCATTGACAAATCTTCGGTACAACATAAATTTAAGAGGAGGGTTTCTGTATCGCATTCAGGGCAAACAACATTAACGATGGTAAACAAAACTTGATATGTACTGTACCGTATAGACACGCAACGAGTGATGGAGGATCGAGAATCAATTTCGTTTGAAATAACTTGAAATGTTGGTGTATCAGTTGATACACGATAAGATGCAATATTAATTACATAATATTTACTAGCGACCCGCTTCCGGCTTTGCACGGACAATTTGCCCACACTATCTCTTGAGAATTACGAACACAAAAAAATCAGCACAATCAAGTGATGCTTCTTCATACATGTGACAACTGATTTTTATTAATATTAGATAAATATAATATAGATATGCATTTTGTTGGGATCATAAATTTAAATTTAAATTTATAATGACGATCAAAAGAGTTTCTTGTAGAAACCTAATTGATAAATAAATATTTTGATTTGATTTGATTTGATTCATAAACACAAATAGGTACAAATGAAAATTCAAGAGTTGCTCGTTTTTCCATCTCACTTGTTAACTTTGTGTTACTATCCGAGGAATGTTGCTTAATAATAAATCACTAAACAACAGCCGCTTACTTAATGTATTCGGGTCCTAAAAGGTACTGTCTATTATGTTGAGCTTACCTTTGAGCCACGTTGCTCGAAAGTTTGATTACTTCGCGAAATTATGCGATGAACGGCATTAAATTGTCATTAGAAAGCCAGTCACTCGAATACGCCATTAAGTTAGGCTTCCTAATGAGTGATTTACGTTAGCTGAAGTGTGCTGTCACATTTGCTTCGCGACGTGATGTATGTCCGCTATGTTTAGACGATTAATGCGTCTCCTGGCTCAGAACGAAGCCACCTGTAATAAGGGCGCTTTCTACCGTGAACGGTCCTCGTTACCGAAATCACTGCTTACATTCAGTGGAGGTATACTTGAACGGTATATACGCGTACCTACCTATCTATATCTGATATACAGCTCGAATAAAGGTATTAAACAAGTGAAGCGCAATGGAATTACAATCGTGAATCACGAGTCGTCAAGGAACATTCGATTGTAACGGTTGAGTGCTCTCGTTGTCGCATACCGGTAATGAGCGTCAATATTATGAAGAAATTACACGACACGCCTGGTGCGTCGCCAGCCGCCCAGCCGCCTCGTCCGACAGGGGATAATTCACCGTGCAACCGAAATTCGTATCGGTCTCGGAACGTCGACATTTATCCTAAACCACATCCACTCTAGATGATGAGTAACTTTTGTTTTAAGACGATTAGAGACCACGAAATTTTTCGGTATTGCGGTTGGGGTGACTATCGCCTGCAACCCCGGTGCAAGAAATAAGTGCGCGCGACGCTGTTTTAGTTTTCAGATGTTTTTTTAACTATGTATTTACTTAGTTTCAGATGTATTTGAAGATAACGCGCTTATTGAAAAAAACTCATAGGTGAATGTTTTGTAAATTCTCGAGCAACTTTAAGCGCACGGCGCAATTTTTTTAGTAAAATAAATGTCTTTCGTATCACTTAAAAACTCTGAAGTAAGTTTTTATCAAGAAAAACCCCGTGGAAAAATCGTGGCTTTCTATTTTTTCTTTGCAACCGAGTCACGCTGGAGACTATAAAAGTAACAGTTGATTCCTGAGAACATTTTTCTCTATTAAACGGTAGTTTAGAAGCGAGCGCCCTCCTTGCTCCTAGCAATCTATTTATCTAACTACCCACTTTATGGGTTTCCCGCGAGTTGTGCGTAATACATGCCGGCTGTACTCTTTGAATGTTACTTACATAATAGACTGTTGGAATGAATTTTAACTCACATCTTACCTTTTGTCTTCTCGTTAAAAAACCTGTTATTTCTACCTTCTAGTTAATATTTCATTATTTTTTAATATTATTATATTGGTCAGCCGCTGGTAATAACATATTATAAGTATAGTAACGGTGGTAAGGAGTACCATTAAATCGTAGTTCATAAGCTGGCCAGAACAGCGATGGTGTAGCATTGGTAGCAGAGTTCATCAAACCACCGTAAAAAATGATATACAGACCAACAAACTTATACAGAAACATAATTGCTACTATAGCATCTTCTAGTTAATGGCGCCCGATCGTATAGGTCGTGCAGCGAATAAAAACTTCTCGGCAAATGTGCGCAGAACTCTATTTTTAGGTCTTTGAGGGGGCAGAAGAAAGTGAGGGGCGGGTACGCATCGGTGTGCCGACACGTAATTGGTGGACTCAGTCGCTTTTCCCCTCCCGCACTTCGCTCGTGCGTCTCGAGTCTCCTAGTTGTTGGGTTTTAGCCGGTAGGAATCCGGCATAACCCCGCAGTCCCCCTTTACTGCCGAGTATCCAAGAGGATTTCCCAACGTTAAAAAAAAAGGTACTGTTGCGTACAGATTGTTTTATCGTATTAGTAAATACGTCATGGTGAATAAATGCCTAAAAAAACGTTGTCCTTTTACATCGCACCATGATTTTATGGAAGGAATATCAACGCTGTCTGTAATGTTAAGTTAGTGAGATGAAAAATTACGAAATAAGAAAAACAAATTTCATTTTCCTTAGCAATTTTGTGCGCAATTGTACACATGCGCCGATTCCCCGACAAGTGTCGCCTAAAAACCTTAATATAATAATTCACCTATAACTTTATCATGTATAAAGTTGGTAATCCTTACCACTATTGTCTAAGAAGTATCGTCTTCTGTTACCTGTGAACACAATGTAAGTGAGAGGCTGGTTTCGAATAGTGTCCAATGGTGTATAAGACTATTTGTGGAAAAGACTGTCATAATAATGATTGTCCAAATCGATATCACACATAGCGATCCCGGAAACCATGTCCTTGTCGAACTTTCAAAGGATTTTGTTGTGTAATATTAGGTAGAAATAGTAAAGTAAGAAATAGATTCCTACATACCTACTTATTAACAGACTAGAAACTTTTGGGACCCCTCTTGCGTGACCCGAAGCTACTTATTTGAAATTTCTACTAAACGGATGTGTGTAATGAAAATGAATACCTATAGTTGAAAAGCTTGTATAATTCATGATTACATCAACACGATTCACTGGGTTGAATTACTCGGTAAAGTAATTCTACTAATTTGAAGTCAGGTTGAAAATTTCTGTGGAGAGAAAGTTCCAATTTAACGTAGATAATAATTTGAGCTGAAAGGTGACATTGTTTTTTTAAAAAGTCTATACTTTATAGTTTCTTCTCTAGACTTCCACCCTCGAACTACGGCTGATTCTAAGAATTGAAACACAGCTTATTGGCAGAAGCTAGAAACAGAAATAAGTGTAGGTTCTAATAAGACCGCGTTGTTTGGTTGTGACCTTGCCGAATGCCGAAGCGCTAGAAAACAGTTATTGATTATAAGGGAGACTGTTCGCAATTATTATTTTAATATGTCCTATGCATATGATCCTAGTTTAGATTTATTAAATAAATAAAATATATTACTAAGTTTAAATAAGATGTTAACATCTACCATTTTATACTTTGTGATTTTTGTGTTTCTGAACATTTTCCATTCATAAGATTGAGGAAAAAAAAAAGAAAAAATTATGAACTATATATTATATTTCATATTTATACTTTCGTGACCAGCTAGTAACTCAGCGAAACGAAAGTTATTACAAAAATCACAAGACCTCCCCACATATTACTTCCCAATGTTTGCTCATATCGAATTTATTTCGCCTCCACAAATCTTATATATAATACCTTTTCCACGTCCTCACTCATCAATCGTGGCGTGCAACCGCTATGATTACGGGAACACTTCACGCAATATTTATTTCCTATTTCACATTAGGTACAATAATGAAGTAATGATTCAATGTTCTCAAAAAGATTCACCCCAGACCGACTGAAAGGCCACTTGCCAAAAATACTTTGAAACATTTTTCTCAAACTAGTAACATTTGTATAATATGACGAGTAATCCTCAAGCCCGACAAATTTGGCGACTGAAAATTTGGCGCTCTGCTATGACATCTCTGGTAAATATCTGAATCGCAGTATTATTTCGAGATATTTTATTTCTGATTGTTGGTTGTATTAACTTACAATAACAAATAGGTAGTGTAGCAACCGTTAAACAGGATGCAAGTGCACTGCCGATATTAATAGGATAAAGAATAAGGTGTCCATATGGGAATCGTACTCACCGAAACTCAATAGTATATCATGTGCAGTAATTTTACGTCGGTCTTCTGTAAGAGGGTGGATAGTACCGAGCGAGGTGTCCAGTTTATGAAATTGAAACGCAGTATATCCTGCCATTACTGCAAGATTTTCAAATCAGTATATGTAAGTGTTTTACGTGATACCTATTCCCGATAGACAGCTTATTTCAAAGGTTGGTTCGTTCAAATTCCAAAGGTACTTTACTATGCTAATAAATATTAAAATAAGAGATAAAGTTTATTTTTTTGTGTGTTTGTATATATATTCGTACTATTCGTACGATACTATTCGTAGTCACGGGCACCGGTAGTGCCCTAATAAATAAGATATGTTAACTACAGTAGTAATTAGTATTATAAATAATAGCAAATTCGATTATAAAATGCAATATATCATTTACATACAATTTACGCGGCGTAGAGGTATTCGCCGAAACTGTAAGGTGGGTTGGACCCTATGTCCCTAAGCTGGGGATAAAAAGGGTTATCGGGACTTTAGCTAACCGCACAACTCGCGCAACCGGGATCAACAACACTGCCCTGCTTGCCTGCCACCCACGGTCCGTACAGTATGCAATATGCTACCGAGCAACGAAGCTCCGACTGTCCCCGGGGAAATTTAACGATGCCTCGGAAACCGCAACGAATTCAATCAGAAATATGGACGTTATATTTAACTACCTAAATTCTTCAATCCTTGACGTTTTATATTAAAATTTAATCAAAGAAAAAATATCATTCTCGTTCTTATTTCACAATTTCATTAGGTACGTTTCACATAATTCAATCTTAAAATACTCCTGAGCCTCTGATACCCACACACTTTCCGTGCACAATGGTGATTTTTTATATAAAGCAATACCTATCCAGATTTCTTTACTAAGATATTCTAAGATACCTAAGCAATTTATAATCCCTTTGAAGATAAACAAAATTTCTTTTTATTAGCCAGTTTTGAACTCAGATTGAACCATCAGATGTCTACTGTGAAGAGAATGGGTGGATTTTTTGTGTAAATGTCACATCTAACGTAACTCACAGCCCAATTTACGTTAGATGTATAGCTTTGCATATTGGAGCTGCAAGTGGAATGCCCACTTTAATACGATAGGGAAACATCCCTTACTCCCGTCGTCTATAACACAAGCAACGCCACAAGTGGTGCAAGTGCGCAGCCCACCACACTAGGGTTAAGGTCACTTAAAGGATTGGTGAGAGATATGGAAATGGGCTATGGCATCATATTCATCAAAACACAACAACACAAATGCTGGTATTTCACAGTTTCTCAGTCAGAGACATCAATAAAATAAATAATTTTATATCTTTTCGTAAGCAATTGCTGTAATCAATGCCAAATTTAGGTATTTAAAAATACATATTATATGCATCGCATTTGTTGCTAATGCATAAGAGTATTATGTGTTATCAATAGTAATTATAAATCTGTAAGTGTAGGTATTGTATGTATGTATGTTCCTCCATAACTCTTAAACGAATTAACTTATTTGTCATGAAACTTGGTCGATAAACATCTAAACGCAGGATATGCTACTTTTTTCTTTTTCAACGCGGACGAAGTCGCGGGCGCCAACTAGTAATTAAATAATACTGTGAAAAATTCTTAAAGAAATTGCTGTAACTCCTAACGCAACACAACCCACATTCTCCACCTCATAAATATAGAATTATTTAACGCTAGAATAAAAAGGTACTTAATTAAACTGTATAATTAAGCTTCTCTTTCGCAAGTTTTTTAATTACTGCTGTGTTTTTCTTTGTTTCAATAAATGAATGCTTTTCAAGTTAGTTTCATGTTCATAAATAAGCTTTAATGGTACTCAAACGTGTACTCTGCGTTAAGTAGGTACTAAAAATTATGGTGAGTACTCCTGTAAATTGAAACTTGAATTTACAGGAAATTGTAACGGCAAAGCACTGTGCGTTCCGCAGTCAAACTGCCTTAAGACCGCCATGAAATAACAATGACGAAGCTATCGTACTTATAAATGTGATTCTTTAATATCCTATAATTTACTCCCTACTTTTCATCAGTCACCTTTAATCAGTCAGCTTCAGCAGCTGACTTGTACAAAGTAAAAGCAGAGAAAGCATGTTATAAAAAACATATTTTTATAGGCGATAAGTAGTAAGTATCCCTTTAGTATCCAATATCCTTCAGGTAAACCATTGGCCTGCTAGCAGTTTTTTATCATATAAAATTAAACCACCTACTTACAGAAGACCACCATGAAATAACAGCATATGTGCCTTTTTATTTCAGTGAGTGAGTAAGCGATGCCAGACTATACCACTATAGCATTGCTTGTGTTACAGGTTATGGGATTAATTAAGTGAGCGTCGTCCTGTCTGTCGATCTTAACATAAAAAAGCAAAACTTTCAATAAAGCCGTAAAATAAACATCAGGAATAAATCGTTTGACGAATGGCGTCGTAGGCGCAGTGGCCACGCAACATTCTAATCAAAATTAAGAATCTTCCGACATCACGCGATTACTGCGTATACCTACCTACCTACAAGGGCTTGCAATGTGCCACGTAGCCGTCCACTACCTAAGGTTTGTGAGATCGATAACAACTTACTTATGCATGGCCTGCTGAACTCAATGCCACGTGCACTCATGAATAGAAATAAATAATAAAAAATAGCTTTTCCTATTTTTTATTATTTATTTCTAAATAGGTCGCTTTAATTACTCCTAATTAAAATCTATTTTAATACAATGAATCAGCATAAATTACATTTTACAGACATATTTTAATTGGGCCAACAAATTTGTGTCACAGAAATATTTGCTAGTTGGACAGAAATAAATGCATTTTTAAGTTATATGTATTGTAACTTAAAAATAAATATTGAGAAATGTTGCGATGGCTATGAGAAAGACTGAGGTAAGGGTGGAATGGAAACAGCTGGTGGTCGATGCCAGCAAGGCATTTCATAGCGGGCACGACCTTTACCAATGAAGACGACGCTATCTATCTTACTATAAAATATATGAGAAACTAAAATCCACCCAATTTGTGAAAAAAATACGTAAAATATCCAGCGCTTGGCCTAACGCAATTCTCCGGAGTAGCTTTTCGAAAACATTCTTGTTTTAATGTGTGCTCTGTCTACGTTTAACTACATAAGCTCAAACGTTGAATTTCAAACAAGTGCTCGTAATTAAGTAGAAAAATCTAAAGCTAAATTTGTTACACTATATACATAGATATATTTATAATACGATCGGTTTGTGTATGATGTTAATTTGAGTCAATACAATTTTTTTTAGTACAAGCTTTTGCTTATATATAAAATATAAAAATCTAAATAGGTAAAATATGCGAATATTTGAATGCAATACTACTCGTATTTAAAAATTTCATTGGAACTAATATCTTATAGAAACGGCTATATAGATTTTTATTTATATAATCGCAAGAGAATGTTTAGGCACCATTGTTTTGGCACAAAATAATGGTTACTCTGAAAAGTTGATTGATGGATACAAAGCATGGATAATCCATTACGATTAATTGTAATTTATTTCTAACTACAAATTCACTAAGTAAAACTGAAAATTCAAAATAAAGAAATCTTTATAAGAATTTATATTTCTATTAAATAGAAATTCTTATGAATAAAGTTTCACAGAGCTGTAAATATTTTATAAACTAGCTGAAAAGAAACGCATAAGGTTAACTGAAAGACAGAAGAGACATATTTAATCAATTGTTATAATATATTATATAATTTGTGTGTCTTGCTAATAATAACTTGTGGTATAGTGACGTGGCCCCTAAATGTTGGTCTAAAGGATTAAGGTTTAGATTACTAAGCTTGCCATGAAAAATTACACTTGTATTCCGAATTTCCCTGCGAGACAGAATTTATAACGAGGAAATCCATACGACTAGGTATAGTCCAGTATCCCTCAAAGGATTTTTTTTTATTACTAACAGGCTGAATCTTATCTACACTTACAGATTTATTATTAGTACTACTGTTGCACGCGACTTCGTCCGCGTAACTTTATAAAATATAATACATTCGTGTCTGTGAAACCATGGAAATACACATACAAAATTTCAACCCAATCGATCAAGCGGTTTAGTAGTTGACATACCGACAGCAGCGCCACCTACCGGTTCCAATAGTATTTTTAAATCATCCCGGAAATCATCGAAATACCCATATAAAATTTCAATCCAATCAGTTCAGCCGTTTAGAAGTTATGTGAAAAAAAAAGAACTTACTACCCGTTGTTCTTTTGCCCATTTTCTCGCAGTAATGAAGCATTTTCCCGCGGTAAAAAGTACCCTATGTTCATCACAGATAATGTCGGCTTCTAATGGTAAAAGAATTTTTCAAATCGGTCCAGTAGTTTCGGAGCCTATTCTATACAAACAAACAAACAATCAAATCTTTCCTCTTTATAATATTAGTATATATTAATACTACGCTGAACTTCCCCCACTAGGTTGTTTTATCACATAATACTAGATCTGTGTCAGTCTATAAAGTTGCAAAAAGTCCAAACAATAAAATTAATGAATTAAAATAAATAAATATCAATAAACAATATATTGTTTGCCCTAATAATATCTACATTATACTAAAATCTTCTATAATTATTATTAGATTGATTTATTAAACTTAACTTCTATAATTATTATTAGATTGAATAGGACCGAAAAGTTTGTTAGAGTTTACAAAAGAATACTATCTCATCTTACATTTATAAATTACTAGCTGCTGCACGCGACTTCGCCCGCGTAACTTTATAAAATATAGCCTATGTTACTCGCTGATAATGTAGTTTTCTATGGGTGAAAGAATTTTCAAAATTGGTCCAGTAGTTTTTGAGTTTCTTTCATTACAAACATACAAATCTTCTCTCTTTATAATATTTGTATATATTTAATCTAATATATTTCGATATATTATGTACATACAATATAATGTACACCTATACCTGTAACAAATCATAATAATGAAGGAATAATACTCAACCAACTCAGAGACCACGAACTCACGACACATTAGTTAATGTCTATTGGAATCAAAACCTTCAAAGAAGCTTTTGAACTTTGATCAGTGTTCTGTAAAATAATTGGTACCATTTCCACAATTCACTGGCATCAAAAGTTTATTGAAATGTCTATAACGTTTGCTAGACGAATGATCGATCGTAGATACGACAGAATGGATAAAGGAGACTTCCGCAGTTTCCCGGTATCGCATGATTTGCAAACACTAGAAATTTAATTAAGAGGGAAGTATAGCTTTGCTATAGGCATTTAGGCATGCTATCGCTTGTGCGCTCTAGTCCCGGGGCAGTCGTGCGATAGAGAGCGTTGCAGCCTCCGACTGACAGTAGTCCTTTTTTTGATGAAATTTCATTTCGGGAGAAAACAGTTTCCACTAACTAAATCTTAACAAATCACTTTGATTTTCATGTCGATCGTTTCAGCATAATATATTCTAGGTTTATAGGTTTCGCTTTTTATAAAAAAAATAGCTGGTTTTTATAAAACAAACGGTTTAATTCGACAAAGTTTTAATCATAAAAAGTAAGTTATTTGAGGTGCCTGTAAGTTTGAATCTAATGCAAATTTTGAAAAAAGGAAAACCTATAAACTTAGTCTTTCACTGTGTCAATAACATGCAAAAAAATCATGGAGATTGGAAAATATTTAGAAGTGGAAAAACGTTTTCTCTTTTTGTATTGACGAGTGCGTGCTATTCTTCCCTCTTAAGTTATCTCTATCCATACTAATATTATAAATTGGAACCTTGCTCTGTTTGTGTATCCGTTACGTTTTCACACTTGCATGACTAAACTGATAATGATAAAATTTATACTGATATTGCTTAAATAATATACATAATTAATTATTTTTATTACTATTGTACATAACAATGGACTGAGTTGACTGAAATAAGTGATTCTTTTTTGTTTAAAACTACTTAGCGACCCGCTTCCGGCTTCGTCTGGGGCGCATTTTTATACATACTTTCCTCGTTTATATCTTTTCCCATATATGTGAAAACCAAATAAAAATCGGTCTACGTGTTCTCGGGTTTTTTAAGCGTACACAAACCAGCTTTACATTTTTATACTTATATAAAAATAATTATAGACGATTTATAGTTATTGAAAATTTATATTATTTAGCTTTATTTTGAAGTTTGTTATTCAATCGGTCTAAACCACTGAACGGATCAGTGTGAAACTCGGCACACTGAAAATACCATAATTATATTACATTTTAGATTGTATTTTTTTTATAAATTCATTCATAAATGGCGCGCGCGGAGCCGCGGTCAAATATGATAAGGTCACAATACACATAAGGTACCTTAGCTTGGCATCTTTTATTTTACAGACGCATATAAAAATTAGTTAAGGCTGTTAGTTAACTAAAAAGTAGTTAACTTTATGACAACCATAATAATTTCTTTGTTGCTCAAACACAAGCGAAATCGATAGTTGGTAGTAATCTTCTTACAGTTTGCACAACATTGTGAATCTCTTTGTGACATAGTTAAAAATTATTAATACTTAATTTTTTTTAGAACCAACGATCGCATCGACGACAATTCGAGAAAAATCGTCAATGAAAAAGGAAAGCTACCGACCGTATCATCGCAGCTTGCCGTTGCTTTACCATTCAAAACGCTGCGGGGCCTCTACTGGCGTTTCGGTTTGAATTAACCCCATATGGTTCTAATTTCTAACCTTTTGCTGAATTGTTAAATTTTTAATCTTCTTAACTTTAATGTTACCTCATTTCAAATCATACATATACTAATTTTTTGTCCGTGCGTTTCTGCACGCTAATCTCAGAAAAGGCTTGACCGATTTAAATGTTTCCACTGTTCGGTCAGTAGCATTGTAGTAAACTTCCCGTAACATTTTATGTTTGTTTCATTCAAATCGGTTTACAAACAAAACGACGACTACGACGACGCGCATGGTATTCCGAATACCATGCGCACGTAGTCGAGGACACAGCTAATTTTCATATAATTTCAGTACTTAGAAGCGCAAACATTTTTAAAATGTAATGGTTATGTTAAATCGCATGTTTGCAATACAACAACAACTGCGGAATATGAAGATGGTCGGTAGCGCGACGAATTTGCATTGATAATCCGTGAAATCGTAACCAAGGACGGTGAAGATAGTTGAGCGGGCTACTACAGGCTACGACGAAAATTGGACCACGAAATGCTGATCCGACCAAATTCGAGAGTGCACTCTCCGGGAATAATTAAGCAGAGTTATGTCTGAATTTTACAAGTTTGCCCCTTTTTTGCGATTGACCTCAATTTCACCTGGTCGTAATTGAAAATGAAGATGGAGCCTTAGTTACTCTGTTCTTTAAGAGTCCCAAATAGTATGTTTCAGGAAACGTTGAAGAAGGGAGAGAATTCTAGTCTCTCGCTGTGAGCATAATCAAAGAAGGCGCATTGTGCTCCGTGCGAATTGGTGCTATGTCCACAAAGAGTGAAAACCCTCCCCACTCCTAGTAGTCCGATGGCGAAAAACTCGATGGCGATGGATGGAGGAACTCTGAAAAACGAAACTCATGAAATTGCTGTGCATACGTATCCAACCGTCCGAAGTTTCAGCCCATCCATTTTGCCAATTACTGTGACACATATATAGAGATGTTTACGAAGAGTAAAACGTCGTTGTCGATTTGATACGAAAGTTGTAAGTGTGGGGTTTGTTCGTAGGCCGATATCTAGAGCGTCGGCCCGCCACTCGCGAGCAATCTGTTTACGTAACTGCCCCCGTTATGTTCGGAGAGGGTTCCCGTAGTAGACGTTAAACATATTGCCTCATAAATCGTGAGAATCCCGGCAAGCGCCGCCGTAGAACCGTACCGGTGTCGATTTGACTACGTTTTCTTTACGATCCAATAATATTGAGCGAGAGAACAACACCTAATAGTTTTTCTGCTAAACATTCACGGACCGTCACAGTCTAAACAGTATATTAGCACTGGGCTCCGTTTTAGTCGGTGAGAAACGACTCGATGTTATTAAATGTATTTTTTATTCTACGCCTTCCACGTTCCGATGCCTGTACCGTCGAGAACTAGGTTAAAGTTAGTTTTATGTGTAAGTTTGCTCCAGATTAGACATCTACACGAATACGACGGCAGCGGCATGCTCACAAGCGAGGGTTGTTACAACTGTTGCAAAATTACTTTTGTTGTTCGATAAATTAGAAATCCCTCTAGCTCTTACTTCGCGTATACCTACTAAGTTTTATTTTCGTTCACTCCGCGAAGAACAAAATTATGTTCTCCTTATTAATCCTTTAGCCGCCAGAGTCAGATTTATCCGACAATTATTTTCGTGGCCATTTCGCCATTTATAATATCCTCCACTTGTATAATGTTTTCTTTTTTAAATCATTGCGTTGCTTTCTATTTAAAAAAATATCGGTTTACGAGTCAAGCATGACAACTCCTACAAAACCAAGCGGCAAAAGGGTTAAGCGTTGCCTTCCTCTATTTTTTCTGATCGTTCGTTGTTACACCTACACTTCGTTTTTCATTTATTTATTTATTTTTATTAATATTCAAAGTGGTTTGTTTGTGAAGATGTTTATTTATTCGTTAATCTATCATATAAAATCGATTTGTTTATACCTACTTAAAATGTAGATCATAGAATTGGGCAGATCGTAAAGTATGAAATCTAAAATCTTTCACCAAAAGTCAAAAATAGGTGCGACGAGGAGCGGAGCGAAGCAAAGTGAGGAGGAGTGTGTTATGTTTACATGGAAATAAATTTGGCGACCTGAGCAAAGAGGAGCGGAGTGAGGCGACCCTCTTAGTTTTAACGGAAATATGATCTGCCCAGGAATATCATGATGCCCAATTCTACGATGTGCCGACGACATATATATACATAAAAGTATGTAAGTAATAAATACATTACTATATAAGTAATTAAAGGTACCTACTTTTAATGTAAGGAGATAAACATCGGTGGATTAACAGGACTTCTCATTTCTTTGAAGATTGCTTATCCAGGATGCGCAGGTTTCCTCGTGATGTTTTTTTTTAATGTAAGAGCTAAGTGCCTAATTATGAATTATGATCACCCCATGCAAACTATCGTCACACGTAGTTGTCTGTCTGTCATTCACGAGGCCGTGGGACCAGTTTAGCAGAGAAATGTGACACAAAGCGTTCCAAGATCACAAAATGCATATTTGAGGACAGTAACCAATATATAACTTACTTACTTGAATTTTTTTGTGTTACTAATATGGCGTTACTTAGAGCTACACACTATGATATGAAGCGTTAGCCTGACTACCAACTTAACCGTGGCTAACAACTTAACTATACCTTAGTTCGGAACTTATTAAATAGACGAAGGAGGAGAGGATTTCTGTTACAATAGTGTGGATTACTGTTTTCAAGTTGCGATTTCATAAGTAATTGCAAGGTATTTAAACTTTACAAAAGTTAATCTCAGTAAGTAAGTTAAGCTCAAAAACGGGGTGTTGACATGTATATAATTGTGTGTCTATGTATCTATTTATCTATCTGCCTATGTTATAGGTGACGATAGAGTGGTTCTCGAGGAAGGTTTTAGTATATACCTAATTTACAAAGCTACACGGGCGAAGTCGCGGCCAGCAGCTAATAACAAAATAATAGCCAAAGACTGATGTTCACTTGAAAGTTTTCTAATTAGTTTCCCCATAAAAGTTTTAACTGTAGGTACCTATTGTATAGTTTTTAATTTTATTTTTTTAATTAGAATTGTTGCAAAGTAAATTAAACTATGTAGAATTTTTAAAAGTTTAGGTCATCGTTAATTGTATTGTATTGAAAGAAATTATTGTAGTGGGTCGAGACAATTATACCTAGTTTGAGTTGAGAAGTTTGAGAAGTTGAGAGTAGACAAGTTTGAGAAACGATGATCTGGAACATAACTCTATCATTGTTTAAATAAAACAAAGCATGTTCGCCTTTAAAACCGATATTACAGTAGAAACGAATGCAATATTTGTATGAAGCTTAGAGTATACAGCTGACTTCCCGCACGCGGTTCCCAGGCAAAGGTAAGTAAACTCAGATAAGAGCGGAAGTGGGGCCAATGTTCCCGCTAACACTGATAAAACAGCACCTGCCTGTTATACCTACTTAACGCACATTTTCTAAATGTTTTAAAGTAAGACTCCATTGTTAGAAATTGAATGGACGGTCTTTAACTTAGATCTTGGCTTATAATTTGTTATATTTTTTTTTATGTCCCTTTATAATTTTCCACGTTCTGAGACTGATGAATTCCCGTTACATTAGGTACCGTACTTTTATTGTCATCTGATTCTCCTGGAATTCTAATACTTATATTCAGTCTTCAAATTCATCTGATAAATAACGAAAATATTTATTATTTTATATTTCATCTTTATCATTATCTTTATTAGCAATTGGGTAAGGGCGTCTTTCACCATCTGTCAAGTAAGGTAAGTCAAAGCTAACCGTCATATAAAGTCACCGGTCACCGGGATAATGAAGCGATACCTTTGTTTGTACGATAAAAGTCCCAAACATTAAATAGAAAATAATAATAAAAAATCGTCTATTGAAGGATGCACTAAACCGAGTGTATAATTTAATAAAACATAAAATTAATTCTAAAAGTTACTATTCAACACTTTACTTCTATAAGTAAAGTGTTGAATAGTAACTTTTAGAAAGAAAGAAAAACTTAGGTGAAAGAGGCCCTAAGTGTGATAAAGTAATGTAACTTTTATATGATAAAGCAGGCACGGTCATCTTTCACTTCCGGTTAGCTACCATTGCATTGGGTGTTCCGGATGGAAGCAAGTACCTTTGCCCACCTTGACAAGAGAAGGAATAAAGTGGGAGTTAACGATTTGATTTGGTAACAAAAATGGTTAGAGATTTATTTATGTTCATCGCTGTATTTTCTCATCTAGCTATATATAAAATTGTTGCCCGCTCAAAACTTCTAACAACTTTTGTTTTTGTTATGAAACTAACATTCTACTGGAAAATGCAATTATGAGAGTAACCAATTGCATGGGGCGACGTTATTCTCTGGGGCATCGTAATAAGATCTACGAAGTAGGGCCTCTTACTCTGAACGAATAACAGCGAAAGGGTCACAAACGTATGTTTCTATGTTTAATTTTTGTATGAGAAACACCTTAATAATGTGGAGTTATTTAGTAGTAGCACTATCTAATTTAGTAGAATAATAAATGGTACACTGCATTTAAACAGTTCTTTTTGGAGGCTGATACAACCCTTTTATAAACCTTTTTCCAGGTTGATCGCGAACCTTCACTAGTTGGAGTGGCACCGCAAGATGATTAAGACAACCGCCTTTACATATAAGACTACCGCGAAATAACAGTGTGTGGTTAATGTGGTTTGTTGTGTTTTAGTGAGTATCAAAATATGTCAGAGCCCATTTCCCATACCTATTTTTATACCGGCCCTATCAAGTTCGGCAAGGTATCAAATTGAATCGTCAGCCTGTCTGCCGAAGTTACTTAAAAATGGTGTATCTTATTTTATCACTACCTCGCTCCAACATAATCTCATAACATCTTGGAGATTCACATAAAAAATACGGATGTAGTTGCTCTAGTACCATTGGACTGATTAATGTACCTTTCAAAAGATTCTACCAGTTCTAACATAAAGTAAGAGTACAATTATTAGATACGTAAGAAATCATTGGCATGTATATAATCTCACAATTCTCTTTTTTTCTCTTATATTTCAATAGCTGTACTTGATGATCACTAGTGGTAATTGACAGATCATGTGCTGTTTTATTTCGTTAACTAAAGGATTTCAGAACCTATTCGTTGCTACTGATACTCTATTGGATGTATTAAGCTATTAATAATGTATTAAGCCCCACCCGACATAGGATGTCATAAAAAAGAAATTTTGTCCGGTACTCTCCGTCAGCAATAATTTGATGGATTGCAATAGAAATTTCTTCCGCATTTCTTAAATTTATCTCTGTAAAAATGCTGTAAACTTAACAAACGTATCGTGCCGTGTATAGATAAATGTATATCCTAAAAGTTACCAGTTTGTTTACTGAATAGAGAATTTATATTAGGCAGGAAAAGTTTTGAGTTGAGCCCTCGATCCATCGGCGATCGATGCCTGTTCGCCGGAGAGCTCCAACAGATTACGGAGCCATTTACATGTGAAACGTTTCACTGAATGCCTGCACTCGACTTGTACTTTTATCCAACTATGGCCATACCCTACTTATTCCACTATATTCGATTTATGTAAAGACGAGTGTACTGTGACTCCGACGGAAAATACCTATTGATACCACACTTGAGTGAAGATTTCTTTTACAACTCCTCAGCAATGAGAGGTCTTTGTTGAATATAAATAACTTTTATTGGTTATTTAATTCGTCAAAATATTATCCGGAGTCTCGTGAATTTTTCGTTATAATTATATCCAAAATCGTTAAATATGTGTCACCAATAATGAATATGGATACCAAACGCTTCTCGTTTTTGGTTACACAAAAAATGTAGTGTATATTTTGCACGTTACGAGGCTGTAAACGAACAAATAATTCATTGTAATGTTTCTAAACTCAAGGAGGAAAGGGCGTGCGGTAGATTTAACTTTGGGAATGATTTCTGGAGCATCCGGCTGTTTTTCAACGTATGGAGAGGACAATGGGCTCATATTTTAGCCCTCGCTACTCCATTAGTGACGCAGAAACCCCAACCAATATGGCGGGGCGAATCTGCAGTGACAGGGGCATTCACCCCCGCTTGCAACCGAACCCTCGTTTTTGTTATAAAATCGATATAAATATGTATGTATTTGAAACGTTTACGAATTGCAACAAAATATAAATATATTTTATTTAACACTTTACAAATTGACTCGCCAGCGTGAAGCTATTGAAAATATTGATTAAAGAATTCTTTAAAACGCATGACATAAAATGCTATACCGTAGACAAGCACCTATCTTTTTCTTCTCTTGGTGCCATCTCCTACCAAATGTTGGTTGATATTATCATGTCTATCTGAACCTTAGAGGCTGCGGCTAGTGTGCTGACTTTTTTTTATATTAAGGTGACGGTCCACTTGACGGTAGGTGGCTACCGTCGCCTATAACGCCATAAGTGCTACAAGTGCGCTGCCGATCATAGAATAAAGGATAAGGGATAAGGGAGGGGTGGGGTAATGGGCTCTGGCATGCCTTACTCACTCACCGAAACACAACAGCACATAATCCTGTTATTTCACGGTGGTCTTCTGTAAGGTGGTGGTTACTGCCACCAGACCAGCTGCCCAAATGACTGCGAATCGCAGTGTGCCCTACCACTACTGCAACACTGGCATTCGATTTGGCGACAGTAAAAACACTGTTACAGGAAACCACCGTGTAATCAATATTACTATAGCGTATAGGTACTAAAGAAGCTATCTTAAGTTTTGCTCTATTTTGTTAATAATTATAACAATATTATCCTGCAGCGCTATAACAAAAGTTGTGAAGTCTAATCAACATGTTACCCTATCGCTTTTGGGATAGATCGCGATAGAAAGGTTGTAAGCGCCGTGTCTTCTACGGCGCTTACACGTACCATTGGGAACGTCGAAGCCATACCACGCCATACTGAATAAGTTGTACAGTACAGTGTGAATTCTAGTAAGTATGTAGTTCATCAAAGCATTTGCGCTGTGTGAAAACAGTTTATTATGCTACAGTATGCAACTAATAGCAACTGGTCATCTGCCTGCTTGTCTTAATAGTGCATAAAATAGTAAATCAATATAAAAAATATACTGGTGACATGACTATTTTTAGAAAAACCTAATATTTCTATCAATTGTCCACACTGTCAGAAAATCTATCAAAATCTATATAAACTTGAAACAACCAAAATGTCTATTATGGATGAATGAACATGACGGATTATGGAAGCTCTGTTTTTGTAGTGTCTCCACATACGTATATCCAAAGGGAAATTGCTTTTTTACAACTGTGAAGTATTCCTTCGGCAATTTTCCTTTTTGTAGTTAGTATTACACAGGGATAAAATATAATGTTTTCGCGTTTATGTGAATACAGAAACGGCGTATTTGATTGCAAAGCAACCGACGTATTATAAAGCTGTAAGAGCTTGCGATGCGTGACGTCATATGTTTATGCCCAGGAATGAAAGTAACACAATGTACATTTTTATCACGGAAAAAGGTTTTAACGAAGCAAGCACGTGCCGTATTTTACTTTGTTTTTTTTTTTTAATTAGCATTTTAGTAAACGTAAGTAGTGATGGCCAAATTCGCAACCTCATTCTTACAATGAAAAGATGTGAAGTTATTTTTACCTGGGTCATTTTCTTAGACAATGAGCGAGACAATCTGTTTCAGCACAAGCTGGGCAAAGTCGCTGGAAAGAGAAAGAGTCGTGGCTGAGGAACATCAGAGGGGAGTCTTCTACCCATTGCCACATCAACTTAATGATCCGCCATTTTATGTCGCTAACGTTCGTTTGTCTACGGATCCTCTCATTTCTTATTCTTATTCTCATATGAAACCCCGAGCACAGCTGTCTCCATAGCTCGTTGAAGTCACGAGTCCCATAGTAACATACGAATTTATTGTGTGACCCCCAATGTAGTAAATGACATGAGGAGAAACCCCGCATACTCTGACCATCGACCAGAGTCAACTTTAAAAGTTTATCTTTAAAGTCTGCCCTGCCGGGATTCGAACCCGGGACTCCTGAGTCAGAGCGCTAAAGCAAGTAACTTAACCACTCGATAGATCGTCAAATAGACACATTTTACATAGTAGTTACAGATGAGTAGACCATGACCGAAAAAAATGTAAATGAAATAAATATACCTATACCCAGCTCGCAGAGATATATTATTTCGATGCCTATACCTTCTTAGAAATTCCTACGGTTTTTGTAAGCTGTCATGTAACTTAAAAGCATCATTAGCATTAGCAACAAACAGACTGGAATTTACCTAATTTAAATAATAGGAGCTTATTATGTAAAAGTTTTAGTTTAAAATTTCTGATCAAAGATAAAAATAATGTAGTCCGTCTATAATATAGACGCTATATATTCATTTTTTTGCGATCATCCTCTAATAACTAATTTCTTAGAAATATTCCCATTCAAACCATTCTAAGAATAATTAACTAAAATAAGAATTAATTTCATTATAGGTACTCCCTGAAATGCAAAGTGGATAATTAATAAATATTACCTTAGAACTCTTCCAAGAATTAACACAAAGTAAACAACATCTACTTCCTTAGGCTTGGCTCTATCTCTAAGTTTATCTTGAAGTCTGTTTTCTTTGTCAGCATCTACTTCAAGATAACATTGTAGGTGTTGTCAGAATTATAAATTCTCATATAATTGGATATTTGTAACAAAAAATATGTGCCATATTTTTTTAATCCATAATACTTTCCATTAGTCCACACTAATATGTATTATAAATGTAAAAGTAACTGTGTGTCTATCTGTTACCATTTCAAGTCTTTACTCAACCGATCAACGTGAAATTTTGCATACACGTTGTCAGTGATACAGGAAAGGATATAGGGAACCATTTCTAAGGAACCTTGCAAAAGTTTGACAGCAATGAATAAGCAATGAATCAGTAAGCAATGAGCAAGTAACAATAATTACTTGTGTTTGATACCTAAGTTAGGTAGGTATAGATTATACTTTATTCCCTATAGTGCTTGAAACTATGTTACTGTTTCCGTTACGATATTCATTTGTACTTGTCACAGGAGCAGGTGAGTTCAAACCGCGACAAAATTATAAATGTGCTGTCTCCTGAGGGGTTCGAACCACGGGCCCGCGTTTCCGCAATCTATCGTTTGGCCAGATGGTTCGCCATACTAAACACATTGAAATTTATACACTTAACCCTATTTTCCTAACATTATGTAATGTCTACACCAATCAGTTAGTCAGTTAATTGTTAAGGGCTTCTTTCACAAACTACAAGTAAAGTGTTGATTAGTTACTTTTAAAAATAATTTTATGTTTTATTAAATTATGCACTCGGTTTACTGCATCCTTCGATATGCGTATTTTTTTATTATTATTTTCTTTTTAATTTTTGCAACTTTTGTTACCGGTAACTTTAAATGACAGTTAGCCTACTTGACAGATGGTGAAAGAGGCCCTAACTGTTTTAAAGTGGAAGACAGTCTGACAAAAGTCCGACGCTGCTTTATTTGCAGCGTAAGAAGCCGCTTTGTTAACTTTTAGTAATAATAAAATTAAAACTAATCTTTATATTGTAGGCAACTGAAATAACCACAGTAACGAGTATCGTTAACAGTATTATTTTGAGTTGTATCTTTATACAGTTCTCAATTAAGATCTCACAAAAAATAACATTTATAAACATCAGGAAACATGATGAACTCATTAACCCCCACTACATTACACTTCAAAAAAGTTCTCTATCTGTTTCTTATAAAAATAGCAACTTTACAATACAAATTCCTGAATTCCTAAAAGACATAAAATAGTGAAAGCGAAAAGTTGAATGCGTCATCGTATAAGTATTAGCTTCTATTTACACCATTTGGTATTATGATTGCATCATTCTTGCAATACTTTATATTCAGATTGAGACAGCCATTCTTTTAGTACCGTGTCATGATTTTAGTTTCGCAATGCAGAGAGGATGCTTCGTCTATTTCTTACAAAAGAATGATTTATACTTACAGATATTACTTCGGAGTTACTTTATTTATACCATCTACTGTCAAAGAATATCTGAATTTCTCATGTCTCTCTGATATGTGTAACATTTTATTGGAGCAAGTTCACGTACCACCAATTATTTTGTTGGAGTCAATTTGGATGATATTTTGTGTTATACAGGCCAGATTAAAAAAAAATATAACTAGATACTATTTCCATGTCAAAAATAATTGAGTTAGGCAAATATTTAACTTTAGAAAAGAACTCCAAATGACACAAAATTAACAATAAAACCATTTAAGTTTGCTTATATGACTAAAAACATCAGGTCAATGAAGAAATTTCAGCATGTGATCTCCTGTAAGTGCCAGCCGTCAGAAGAGCTGCCCAAATGATGACTGAAACGCAGAGTGCTCTCCCGCTAATTGCCAGATCCAAAACCAGAGCCAACTATGAAAAGGTTATCCAAAGTCGGCCATACTGTGAATTGAAGTCGAGACCCCTGAGGCAGCGTCAAACCTTAACTATTACTTGACCCAAGGAGCATGTCAATCGTGATAGTGAGGAAAATAATTCGCAGAATCAAAAGCTGTAAAACAAAAGTTCATAAGTTTTATCAACCAACTTCAAAAAAAATACAGTCGAATTGAGAAACACCACCTTTTCAACCGACTTCCAAAAATGTTTTTTTATATTTGTTTCCTCAGACCTTTTGACTGGGTGAAACGATTTTGATGATTCTTTTTTATTTGAAAACTGGCGCTTCCCGTATGGTCCCATTTCAATTTGGTCCAGTTCTGACAATGGCATCCTTGAGAAAAAGGTTTGAAGTCGGTTTATTTTTTGTTAAATTTTTTATATATTTTGAATAGAAAAAGTCTTAGAATAATTATGTTTGTACATTGTTGATAAACAAAAATATTCTAAGAAATAGATGAGCATGTGATAAAAATGTGCTAATAGATGATAAAGGAAGTGCGCACATGACTATATACAACCGGTCAGATAAGGAGATCCTACTTTAGCCTTCAAGTGTTAAGGTTAGTCCCGAGACTTAGTGGTAAGCAAGGAATGCCTCGCCAACGGACCGAGCGATAATGCGGTCGCTCACTGAAACTCGAATAATTTTATATAATGATTACTACTTTTATTAGTAGATACAATATACAATTATTAGTAAAATTTATTAACACCTTGGGGTTACACCCTTTCAAATAATAAAGAATTATCAAAATCGGACTACTCTGTAAAAAGTTATGCGTGATTATACATTAAAGAAAAATACGCGTCGAATTGAGAACTTCCTCTGTTTTTTTTTTCGTTTTCGTCGTTTGAAAAGTAGCCTATCCTGTGTCCCGTACGTCTAAATGTTTATCTAGCAAGTTTCATGAAAATCGGTTAATTCTTTTAAGAATTATGGCGGAACATACATACATAAAATTAACCTACACTTACAGATTTATTTATTAAGTATTGATTAAAGTAATATAGTTAAAATATAATTACACTGCGAATGAACGAATGAATCTATTGCAAATGTAATAAAGTATAATATTTAAAAATTGTATAGGTATATTTGTGGAAAGCATTTTATATGTGGGGAAGGCCCACCAACGAATTAGCAGCTAATGAATGTATGGACCGCGAGAAGAATTCTCTGATTTCGGCACAAAGCTTAATATATGTGTACGAGGAACAGTCATCAGTTGCGCTGGGGCGGGCAGGCGCGGCCGTTGCGGACGATTTACCAAATTACTTTTGGAGCCGATTCATGTGAGCTCGAATTAACCATTAATTCAATTATCAATCACCCACCCAATAATAGCCGCATTGCTAATTTCATTCATTCCGTACGTTCCATCCTGTAATATACGGAATCTATTGTCTAATTTGTAGACAGAGCCTAATACTCAGTGATACTGTGCCACGACTTAGCTAGAAGAACAACATGCATATAGTACTAATTCAATATATTGAGAAAGCTAATTTTGTAAGTTTGTTTATATTATTATTATTTTTTATATACACAAACCTTCCTCATTTATCGCTCTATCCATGAGTAAAAACGAATTAAATTCTATTGGATAGTTTAGAAGTAGGAAGGACAGACTTAGCGGAGAAACAGACATGACGATTTTAAATGTATTTATGATTTATGATTTTAATGTAGAGATTAAAATTTTAATGAAAGAAATGGTTACTGTAAGTAATCCGTTTTTCCCGTTGGTCCGACTGATAGAGGACTATTATATACGTACACGTCAGCCAATTTGCCGACCTTTGCATTAAAAAAATGTGGTTTAAAATTTTCAATTTCATATTTTTAAAAAAGTAACGCGTTTATAAGTGCAGTTTTTTTTTTTTTTGTTTATGGGAACATTAATAAACATTGTTTTATCGAAAGTCCAGAATCGATATGTTTCTTCAAGTGATACCTTTCAATTTGCGTTCATGTTTTCTTTTCTCTGTACACGTATCAATACGAAATACCAACAAGCCTCCTTTATGTACGCTACTACAAAGGCAGGCCGCATATATAATTTGCAATTTCGTCATTTCTCTTTGTAAATAAAACGTAATTGATAAAATACTAGCTTTCGCCCGCATTTTTGACGGCGTTTTTATGTATCTTCTATATCTAAAAATTGTGAACGAGCCGTGTTTGTATATAAAATTTAAAAAAAAAGAAAGCGATTTGTACACTTTTAGTACTTGCCACTGAGGTCAAAAAATATTTTTTAGAATTATTGGCTGTTTATCTATTTGTCTGTGATTTGTGTGCGCGCTAATATAAGAATTGGCTGAACGGATTTGAATGAAATTTTTCACATAGGTAGTTTTTATTTTAGGTTCCCTTATCCTCTATCCTTCCAGATGCAGCACATAAGGAGTTGTTTGTGTTAGTAAAAAATTGTACACATAAAGTAGACCGTTTATGGTACATTGCTCCATTTACTCGTATGTAACAATCCCTAAATATAGAAGGAAAATATAAAAGGAGATATTGTTTAAAAGAATATATTTTTATGTTTGAAATATAAATATTAGAGTGCCTCTTAACTTATAGTATGCTTGATTGATACTTTATTGAAAACGATTCCCACGCAAAAACGTAGAGTGGAGATAATGAAATTCTCTCTATATTTTATATGAGAATTCACCTTTTGTAAGAAATGAATAGTTATAATTTATAACTATTCATTTCTTACAATGTTATATACGAAGTTTTAATCTTTAGCTGTATCTCTTAAAAATTCACACAAACCTTCTTTAAATGGGAAGCATGAGATAAAATAATAATACTGAAAATGATATGCATTGTAAAAACAAAAAACCATAATTGCCCAGGTCTGTTGAAATGTCTCCGTTGCCAATGAAACGCTTATAAAAGCTAAATATTAAAGTTGTTGTATGCATTTCACAAAACTGTTAAAGGTCAAATTCTTAAAATTCGTCATTTGTCATATTTTGTCCAAGTAAATCCCTTAAAAGTTTATGTTTAAGGCGCGACGCCCACACAAGAGTCGCGTCGAGTCGCGTCGAGGAGTCGCCCAACAATTAAACGAAACTGGTAAGTGTAATTGACTGTGTAAAGAAAGCATAGCCGCCTCCGCCCCGACTGCGCCGCGACGCGCCTCGACGCGCCTCGACTTTTCATGTGGGCGTCGCGCCTAAATCTATGTGTAGTCCAACAATAATTATTTGAATGCACTTCTAATTTCAACATTATCAGAATTCGATACTAGAAGAATAATATGTAGACAAGACGGCTTGTGACATATCATTGTGAATATCATAATATGTTTGGCAATAAAGATTTTGTACTTAGAATTATTCATAAATTCTTAGTTAAGGCTGTGGTTAGTGGAAAGATTGAAACTTAGTTAAACAGAATTTGTATGAGGACAGTAGAGTTAAGTCTCCGAAGATAATCCTCACATAATGAGTTTCACTCAATATCGACTTTCTGTTTTCTATTAAGCTTATCATAGTTGATCTATTGAGTTGTAAATAAATTAAGTTCTTAAGTATCTTAAGTTGCAAGAGTCATGCTATGATAACATAAGTAATATATTTTCGTGATGTTATAATTTTTGTATATCTAAAAAACATATAAAGTATTAGTTCATTCAGTATCTTTATGTTTCAAACAAAATTACAAAAATTACATATACCTATAACAATAGAATTTATTTATAAAACTTATACCTACTAATAAATTGTATATAACTTGATTCTAGATTGAGAATATGACCTATACACAATTTTATTGCTTCTTATATTCAAAAACAAAAATAAGACTGACTCCTATCTAAAAGCCTACAATAAACTAAATGAACCTTTTTGGGGAAAAACTCCATTAAATAATTTTACAGACAAGACGGCAATAAACATAATTATATACTCGAAGTTATTTGAGAAGTCAGAAAAGTGAGGTCTGTATTTAATTGTTATTTATCTGTCAATAGATAAACATTTAATTTTGTAAAAAAAGCTGAATTTTTCAGTTATATTAAAAAGTTTGAAGAAAGAGTAAGCGAATAGAGAAAGCTAAATTTTTTTTTTAGCCTATGTATACTGTACATAGTTAAACTTTATAACTTCTTTTTTATATTAGATATAGATAGTTTTTAGATTATTTAGTTTTTAGAGATTTAGATAATTAGTTTTTATATATTAGTTTCTAAATACTGTAAAATTCTTTTTGTTATCTTTATAATAAATAAATGAGTCTATTTAATAGAGAAAGGAAATTTAAAGCCAGTTGATTTAAGAGAAAAAAAATTACTATGAGTTTTTCTAAACTAGGTAATTGAAAAATAAAATAATATTAAAATTACCATATTCAATTAAATTCGAACGAGGCCACTACGTGTTCGACATTTTAATTTTAACTTTAACTTAAGGTTTATTGAATTTAATTTAAACAATAAATAAAAAAAAATCACAGATTTCGTGCCTCACCCGACACATATCGAGCACATTGGAATAGAAATGAATCTACGGAATTCGAAAAAATATGTTGTTCTGACTTGTTGACTTCTTTCAAAAAGGTTAAGCTACAGTGCAAACAGTCTTTATTTTAGGCTCAAATTGTAGCTAACTATTGAAATTGTCCAGAGGAGCTTTTCACAAATTTTTGATATCATTCTTCGTTTCCAAAATATCGAGCAACAAAATAAAAATTCGGGAAAAAATTTTTTTTTTTTTTTCACTATTTCAACCATAACTTTTTTCGTTTTTGACGTTTTCGAAAAAATATTTTTGCATCTTTCAGCTCTCATGAATGCGCGCCTTTTTTAAGGGATCGCATTTTTTCGTAAGACTGAAGCGATCAAAAAGACATTTCCAATGTCAAAATCTTTTTTACGCTTCCCCTCCCATAATAATGCATACCCGACAGAGTCCATAACACTGGTCTAATCATTTTTGTAAGTAAACATCTATCTATAAATTATGGTTTCAAATAAATGATTGAATTGAATTGTTAACTTCTAAAACTTAACTAAACTAAAAAAGATACTTTTAACTTTTTTTATGGTTCTTACAGAGTACCACCGTGAAATAACAGCATTATGTGCTGTTGTGTTTCGGTGAGTGAATAAGGAATGCTAGAGCTCATTACCCCATCCCTTCCTTATACTTTATCCTTAATCCTTCTATGGTCGGCAGCGCACTTGTAGCACTTATGGCGTTGCTTGTGTTATAGGCGACGATAGCCAACTACCATTTAGTGGACCGTCAGCTTGCCTGTCGAGCTTAACATAAAAATAAGTAAAAAAAATCTTAATTTATGATGAGAAAAGTACTATGATATGAAATCAACGATACGAAAACGAAAGATGGCACAAATGGCACAATGCGAGAAGATACCGTGACAATAAATGTCACACAGCTTAAACTCGAAAGCTAAACACAATTGAAATATTTAGTCGAACAATCAAGATCGCTCGGTCCGGACTCCCATTGTTAAGCCAAACATTATTATCGTCAAGCAAAACTCTCACCGTCTATCCGTCTACCGACCGGGGAGAAGAAAGCGCAAAGTCGTTCGTCGGTTATCTAGGTAAACGCTACTTGTGGAAAATTTCCCTCACTTCAATATTCCGTCTTTATTTTCATAACATTGTAGCTGTATGCTAAGTAGATACCTACTCGCGTCAAATGTTATAGGAAGAATGAACGAAATAATATAGCAATTTGCTTAAAATATAAGTAAAAAAAATATACAATCTATGTAAGTAGTTGCCATTGCCACGGTGACTTGTTATTTGACATTTGATGTTATTATTTTCAGGAATGATCTAAATGTCAGACTTAAGATCATTGTTTTTCAGGTTATCTTATAACCTAAGTCCTAACTTAACTGAATGATATTAAAAATAGACAAAAAAGAATAAAGTTTATGAGATATTCTCATAAAAATATATGTATCTTATAAGAAATAATTTTTTTCTCTGAATATCTCATTTAAGTACCTATTGTTTAAAAATAATATGCGTTCTTATTTATGTATATACCTATATACAGTCGATTTATACTAATCTAATTAAAAATGAATTATTGTTGTCTTATGAATTCGTTTTTATGAAATATAGTATTTCATTATAAAAAGCTTATTACGCTAAGATTTTATAGTCAGTTCTACAGTAATAAAATTCTATGAACTATAATACACACAGTTATCTACAACTAAATAAAGATGTTGATGTACTCGTTAAGTTATAAAGAGTTGAAGCTTTAAGTATGATTATTACAGTTTAGCTGTTTTCATGAAATTTTGCCCAAAAAATGTATGAGATTAGTTTATCAGGTTAATATATTTTAATAAGAATAATGCCAATATTGTCATTAAAATATTAAAAGAATTGAGAGAGGAATTATTCAAATGTCTCTGACTGAAAGGTACTTTGCGAATATTTAAGGTAATTCGGTTACTTACAATATCCAGTTTAGGCTCGACATTAGATTACCTTTATAAATAATATTATGGAAATAAAATTTGAGATATAAACTCATAATGAACATTAAATCACTTTTCCGAAACATAGGTATAGCTGGCTCGAATTTAAATATTTGTTTTTTTATTAACTTTTCTCTGTGTATTTTATAAAAAAAATTATAAGGATTTATTTTATATAAATAAATTTTGTCATAATCCATAATCCATATGTTTTTGTCATGCGTTAATTTTTTTATTGTTATTTTTTAGATGATCCCTCGAGAATAGTACCTACTTTTATCTAGATCTAGATGAATAGTACCAAACAGAATGCTACCATTGTAACCCTGACAATATTTATGAAAAATTTCATGGTAATCGATAAAGTAGGTAGATACTTTCACAGATTTTTGGTTTTGTACAAACACTGTACAAAGTGTACAAAGGAACATTACATTTTTAAATCTTAAGATTGTTTGAACACATTATATCAGAAGATTTATATCAAAAGAAACAAATAAACTATTTCGGTGCAGACTATTTATACTAGTTGAAATATTAATAAATTTTCTTCATAAACTCGATTTTCTGTAAATAGAGGCAGTGTGTATTTAAGTTGAAACATACATTTCCGTCGAATAGCAATTTCCGGCGGATGAATTGTGTGCTAAATATATTTAATTAACAATAATGTTATCTCGTCAAGGACTTTTCGTAAGTAAATATGTAAGTCCCTACGAAAAAGTTTTATAATGTGAGAGTGCTGATGAAATCTCAAATTCTTTATAAAAAAATCTTGTAAAAAAAATTTAACTTTTTTCAAATCATCCTTTATCACTGTATCAAATGCTTTCAAGTTTTTATAGGTATATCACTTTCTAAAAATCCAAAAAAAACATAACGAACAAGCTATGATTAAAATTATTATAAACTAAACCCTGACTTTCTATTGAACCACGCTATATCTGCTGAAAGTTACTAAAGAGTTAAATGTCTCGCAGACATAAAGTAAGGTTACCATGTCATGGAAATACCGCCCAAGTAACATTATACCAAATTTCACATCAATCGAACCTGTGGGAGTTAGTGAAATTCCTTCGTCAACTAGGAAATGGGCTGATGGTCTTCAAACGCCTGAAGAGATCTTCATAAATTATAGCTAAAGGCCATCTCGAACACGTCAGCTTTCAAATAAAAACTAAACGATTCTTATAAAATATAGCCTACTAGCTGGTGCCCGCGACTTCGTCCGCGTTCTGAATGAAAGGTACCCTATGTCCTTTCTGGTGTCCCAGACAACGTGTATGCAAAATTTCATGGTGATCGCTTCAGTAGTTTTTGCGTGAAAAAGTAACAAACAAACAAACTCACATTCACTTATTACTCTCTTATTACTCGCTGATAATGTAGCTTTCTATAAATGAAAGAAATTTTAAAATCGGTCCAGTAGTTTTTGAGTTTTTACAAACAATAATACAAATATCTTTATAGTTAATATTAGTATAGATTTTTTACACCTTGGGTTACATTATCAGAGTTTTCGTAGGGATCCCTAATTTAACTCGATTAACAATAGCCTAGATGTTACTCAGTGATAATCATCATCAATCAATCAATCAATACTAATAATAAATCTGTAAGTGTAGGCATTGTATGTATGTATGTTCCTCCATTAACTGATTTTAATTAAACTTAGTAGATGGTTTTTTATTCTGCTTGACTGCTTTGGACTTGACGGACCTTTTGGAATACTAATAAGAGAAAATTAGACTTGACTGACTTTCCTTGACTGACTAGACTTGAGTTTGCTACTTTTGATTTTGATTTCAATTTTGCCTCTTTTTTTTTTAAACAGAGGCTATTACAAATTGCTATTTTAACTTGACACTGGCAGATAATGGCCATTTTAAAATGAGCCGCATTGCCATTTAACCTAAAAAGAAGAAGAAGAAACTTAGTAGATAAACATTTAGACGTACAGGACACAGTATCCCACACTACTTTTTTCTTTTTCAACGCGGCCGAAGTCGCAGGCACCCAGCTAGTGTATCATATAATAGCTTTCTATGCGTGAATGAATTTTTAAAATCGGCCTAGTACTTTTTTAGTTCTTATACCTTACAAACAAAAATACAAATCTTTTCTCTTTATAAACAATACAATGATGTGTGCTCCGTGAATCCATGTGAACATAAAACTTGATACCTATAACATGTAGAATATGTGTGTAACATTCCTAATCCTGCAAGCTGTTAACTGAATGTTTGTGGGCACAGCGAGCCGGTCGGTGTAGCGAGCTTTGTATTCCATACCAGGATATGCATGGCAGTAGCGGACTCCGATGTCCGCAAATGTTGCGATTGTGTCACGCCTCTCGCTGTTGCCGCGATAACAAAATTTCTCTCGTATACTGTTCAAGCTTGGAGCATCTGATACGCGTAATATGCACACAGCTACCTCCGTCAAGTTAACAATAAAGCGCTCAGATATGCAAATATGCGAATGCATAGTGCAAATATGCGAATGGGATTATTAAACTAAGCATTTGATGCAATAATTAGTTTAAGGACCTCTTTCACCAACCACAAGTAAATTGTTGATTAGTTACTTTTAGAAATAATTTTATGTTTTATCAAATTATGCACTCGGTTTATTTCATCCTTCGATATAGTGATTTTTTTATTATTATTTTCTTTTTAATGTTTAGGATTTTCACCGTACAAACAAAAGTATATCAGCTCCATTGTTTCCGGTGATCTGTGACTTTAAATGGCGGTTAGCCTATTTGAAAGATGGTGAAAGAGGTCCTTATAGTTATAATGTAAGAATTAAGTTAAGTATACTGTTAATTTTATACTAAGAATTCCTTTGTACATCAGTAGGACTTATGATACGGCTCCGGTTTCGTATGGATCCAGTTTTTTGTGAAAATTGTATACACAAATATTCCACATTTAAATCTCTTTCCATTAGTGAAAACCGTATCAAAAGTTAGCGGTTAAGTTTACAGACAGAATTGAAGAGCGACTTTTACTTTGTGTTTTAATGTAATAAAGATATATATTATAGGATATACGAGAGAAGATATACTTAGATCAACACTAATATTTTAAAAACTTGATAATGTGTTTATAAGCAACAAGTACCTAAGTCTTTGAAACTACTCAAACGATTCTAAAAAGCAATATTTCACTAACATACGGCTGTAAGGCTGTAAGGCCATGATACAGGAACATATAAGGTTGTAGTTGTCTCACATTATTTAATAACATGACTAAAAAACAGATTTCTGTTTAAGCCTTTTTGATTTGTGAATTCTTAAAATTGAAACTTTGTGTCTTAAATACTTATCTAATAAGAATTAGATCATTTTATCGAGTATATAATATATCCTTTAAGATATTAGTATATTGAGGGATATATAGTATATAGTATATAGTATATAGTATATAGTATATAGTATATAGTATATAGTATATAGTATATAGTATATAGTATATAGTATATAGTATATAGTATTCGATGAGTAATATAGTAATACAGTACCTTCAAAAGAATAAAAATTCTTTGTTGTTATTAGTATTCTTGATGCATTTCGTTTATTTATTTACAACACCATTGTTTGACCATTCAAATCCTGCCTACAACGAACCCGACTGGTTGTAACAAATAAAAAAATGAATCGAGCGGAAATGAGGCAACCAGCAACGCCGACTTAGGACTCCAACCGGTTTTTCTTCGGAACGTCCGTCGCTGCCGGGAGGTATAAGCTCGAAGCTTCTATTTTGTCGTAAAAGCATCGGACTTTTTACAATAAAATACCTAAAATACCAAACACTTTGTTAAACTAAGATATTAAGTCCTTCGGAGATACGATACGAATTGAATCCTACAACCTATTTCATTTTCAGAATACATTATTTGTTGTGTTAGATTAGATGTGAGGTAAAAATTCAAACAAAACATATCATTTTTACAATCGCCTGGTTTATTTTCAATTTTAAGTACTTCTAATGTTTCATTCGAACATAAAATGTACACATTACTTTTCATTTATAGTTACATCGAGCAATTTACATTTCGTAATACAGTTATATTATAATATTTTAATAACTGTTAACACACAATCGAACATGTTGGTGGAAAATTTGAGGTTGTGTAAGTTTCACTGCACAACATTCGTATTAATATAATAAAATCTTTCTGTTTCCAGATTGTCAACAGTGGAGAAATTTTAATTAAATTTTGGCGATCATAACATTACCGGTTCATATCACGTAATAATTTACATCTACATACATTATATCCTTCAACTAATCAGTCGCGGATCCTTCACAGACGGATCCAAAGTAACTTTCCATTATTTTTTATCTAAATAAATTATATAATACAAAAAATATCATACATAACCTATTTCGGTACAAATTATATTATACCATATTATGTATAAATGATTCTTACAATAGGATATTAATTTACAATTCTCACACCTAACTAAATTTGTAACAATACATACATTTATACAATTTAAACGTCTGTGGCACAGCCATCTTGATAACCGTCCTCTGTCGAAGGCCTAGTTATGGTAAGAACACGCTTTATAACTGGTGGCAGAACAGGCGGCGCACGCTGCCACACTCGCAGAGTACGAGCGCCGCCCACTGGTAGGCCATAATCTGGAGGGTAAGGCGCATCGCCAGCGGTAGCTGACGGTGCAGTCGTCGCCGTACTCATAGCGTGCGAACGCGGAAAGGTTCGACTTGTGTATCCGAGTTCTTCTTGCGAACCGTTTACGCTGCTGTTTTCAATAATCGGTGTTCGATCATTATAATAAGCTGGTATAGCGGAACTTACCGCTCGTGCCAAATTGCTCGCTTGGCTCATTTTCATTTGGTCCCAAAGACCAGACGGATACAACGAATCGGAAGCCTCGCGTGCGTATTCACCGCTCCCTGGCCGAGCGCCGCTGTCCGGTCTCGTGTCGTTGATAAGATCGGGGTCTATTCCGGCTGAGACGGTCGGGGACACTAGTACGGGCCCTCCAGCGGTAACAACACTTCCTCTTCCTTCGTAATGGTTGGTTGTGTAAGGTATATCGTTGACTCTCGGCGGCTTTAAAACGGGATTACATTTGGAGTCGTCATAAGTCGTGGTTTCTTGTCGGTTAGCTAAAACAGCGACGTGTGGTCTATCTGTCGCTGTCGGATGAACTTCATTTCCAGATACAACTCTGTCTATAGTGTTTGGTGTCTTACTTTCGCAATCCGGTGGAGGTCGGAAGCGAACAAAGGTAATTAATAGTGCCAATGAGACCACGACGACAACCAGAAACAATGCGGCACCGAGACTAGCAATTTGTGCACTCCCAAAAGATTCTAGCATTCCAGCTGCCATGTGTGCAATATGCACTGTAAAATTTGCTTCAGCGTTGCCACCTTTGTTTTCAGCGACACAATAAAATTCAGCCGAATCAGTTTCCTGTGTATTAGTAAGTATCAAGGAAGATTTCTTTTTAGAATCCCCTTCTTCATAAATGTAAATTTTTTGATGAGAATTAAAGTTACTTCCATTTTGAAGCAACCGACCATTCCAGTACCAGTTTATGTTTGCACTTGGTATTGCTTCTGTTTTACAAATGATAGTAGCATTGTCTCCGACACTTGCTTCAACATAGCGACTAACTGGTAAAATTTCTGGTTTACATGCAAATTCTTCAATCGATAACTCTGCAAAAGGTCTATTGGCTAGTCGTGTCGGTGCGGAACAACTCGGAGTAGTGAGCCATTTACGCTTCGCTAGCCATAACTTAAGTTCACGAAGTCTGCAGTCACAAGTCCAAGGGTTATCAGATAAATCTATTGCACGCAATTTTTCTAATCGTTCTAATGAATTCAATGGTAACTCTCGAAGTTTATTATGATTCAACTTCAATGACTCAAGTGAGCGTAGGTTTCTAAATGCGTCAGCAGCTATTTCTCTAATATCACATCTAGATAAGTCAAGTTTAACAACACTGCCTAGATTAGTCAATGCATCTGAATGAATTTTTAAAATAGGATTTTGAGCTAATGTAAGATCTCTAAGGAACGGAGCATCTTTGTAACTGCTCGACGGTATCTGCGTTAGTAAATTGTGAGATAGATCTAGTTCTATTAAATTAGTTAGGCCTTTAAAAGCGCGATCGTGTATTTGGCCAATGTTACAACTGCGCAGATAGACTCTTTGGAGATTGACGAGGCCGGTTCTAGCAAAAGCTTCTTGAGAAAGAATTTGTAGATTATTTCCTGAAAGATCGAGCACCTGGGTTGCCGGATCGACTGGCTCCGGAACCGTGATAAGGGCACGATCCACACACTCCACAGTTTGTTTGCCACCTTTCCATTTACACATACATACTGCAGGGCAAGATCCCGGTGGAGCTATTCCACCTAAAGTTATTTCCCACACCATAATGCTCACTGTCACTATGAACCACCGCATTTTTATTAAACTTAATACTTGTTCATGGAGTTATCACACTAGCATTTCTCAAATATCCACTTCGAATTCACATTTGTAGAGTCACGCAATCCACATTTTTAGTTCGCGAATTTAAAAATCACTAATGCGTACTGGCATACCGTATCACATCACTACTCGTGAAAGTTGGCGAGCGACACATGACGATACGACGAGCTCTCGCGGCGACTGTGAATCAACTGAGAGGGAGGGATTGCCTCGGTGAAAAGAGCTCAACGCATGCGCGCTTAATATCCCCTCGTCCCCGCTCTGCGGCTTCTCATCCGATAGTTGTGTACTCCACTCGACATAAACTGTTAAAAGAATTCCAAGTGTAATTTTCTACCTGGCTGTACCGCGACCATGCGGCCAACCATCCCATGCTCGCTTGCCTCGTCACGTTCATTCATAAATACCTGAACAAGCGAACGGAGGGCGATCCTTTCAACTTCGATATGAATGCAACAATACCGTGTCCGCTGTGGCACGAAAACCGCTCCGATTGTTATACAATATACACATATTTTTGTTAAAATCACGTCGGGAGATGGTCAGGTAGACGCGACCAATTATAAATAGCGGATCGAAGTGGCGGGCAGGTACCGACCTATTCAACCTCGCTACACAGGATATGTCGCATAAAAGACACGACAATTTCATTCATAATTTTCGCTAAAGTTGAATGAGTTTCGTTAAATTACCGTCATTGTTATGATTTTTACACTTCTACAAAAGTCAGCATTTGGAAACCCCTCAATAAAGATGTCGTTACTCATTTCCTGTTTGTTTTTAAAATGTACACAATAATAATTACTATACTTAATAAACAATGTTTACCTACTTAAATTAATTATTATACCTACTAAAATAACATATACAAAAAAAAACATAAAATAAAATATTTATTAAAAGTCGTTTGTCCTGGCTGACTATTTTAGAAATCTTATTTTAGAACTCTTATTTTATAACTTACTAGCGACCCGCTCCCGGCTACGCCCGGGTTGCAATTTTTTATTAATACACAAACCTTCTTAGTTTATCCCTCTTTTCATTATGGAAAACCGTATTGATTTTTTTTATGGTTTAGAAGCAGTTAGCGGAGATTTCTCCGCTAATTACTTCACAGTTCACAGACACGGACTTTCAAAAGATTTATATAAATTGCAACTACATGCGAAGCCGAGGGCGATTCGCTAGATTATAAATGTGAAAGTAACTCTGTTTGTCTGTTACCTTTTTACGCCTTAATTAATTTTTACTCAAACAATTATCATGAAATTTTACATACACATTTTCAGCTATATGTACCGAAATGGACAAAGGGGACCTTTTTCCAGAAAAAAAGTAATGTTCCGACGTTTCAAGTGATCATGTAAAATCAATAAAACTAACATCTGGCGACAGGCGTTATAATTACGTATTGTTTATGTTTTTTTTTTCAATCCAGACGAAGTCGCGAGAACCAGCTAGTGTCTAATAAATTCCAAGGCGGCATGTCGCGCCATATGTTGTGTATTTTAGCATTTGTCAGCTGCTTCAGAAACACCTGGTAACGACAGACGCGTGGCGGACGCGTGTGGCACACCGCCGGCTTTTAATACCTGATCCAAATGTTTTCCCTAATAAGGCTTCCACGGCTCGTAATAACTTCACGTGTTCTCTCTTCATAATTTTATAGGCATAATGTTTAATTCACAACGCCATTGCAACCTTTTGCTAGAATAAAAGAAGAGCTTATTCTATAGTAAACTTTGCGCTATTATTTTTGCGTTCGCTATTTTGACAGGTCAAAATAGGTCAGGACAGGACAGGTATATTATTATGTGTGTACTAGCTGTTGCCCGCGACTTCGTCCGCGTTAAAAAAGATAAAAAGTAGCCTATCACGTGTCCCGTACTTCTAAATGTTTATCTACCAAGTTTCATGAAAATCAGTTAATTCGTTTAAGAGTGATGGAGGAACATACATACATACAGAAAAAAATTCTAAAAATCGTCAATTTAGTTTCAATATCATGTATAGAGCCTATATATTCGTACACGATATTTCTGAAAACAAAGTATAACTGATACTCTATAACTGATCCCTACAGATTTATTATTAGTATTGATTGATTGATTATATATATACTAGCTGGTGCCCGCCACTTCGCCGGCGTTAAAAGTAAGGGGTGTGTAGCGCCTGACTAAATATGTAAAGCAACGCCTGACATCTTTGCTCTTATAAAATTTTCAGGGGTTGTATCTTTATTTATAGTAGATAGCTGGTGCCCACGACTTCGCCCGCGTTATAAATTATAAGCTAAAACCTTCCTCTTGAATGACTCTATCTATTAAAAAAAACCGCATCAAGATCCGTTGCGTAGTTTTAAAGATCTAAGCATACATAGGGACAGACGACGGGAAGCCACTTTGATTTATACTATGTAGTATGTATCCATCGGATGCTGGTTGGCACTAAAACGGTTACAGCATTAAATTAACGAATTTGTATCTGTTAAATTGTTTACCCAATGGCTGGTTTTGAGTGGCCGAAGTTTTTAATTTACAAATGGAGTTGACGCAATAATTCCTGAGAATAGATCCAACGAAGTTTGAACTGAATAGTGATGTCGCCTAACAATAATACGAGTGTAATTTGACTAAATTACGTAACAATTACTGTTATCCTAAGAGTTCCTGTAGCACTACCATGAGTTTATGACTACCGAAATCGCTAGCGAGAGATGAACGAGAACGTAAAATATTTGTATGAAAAATTGTACAGCGCCTCTAGCGGTCACTCAAAGAACTAAAACCAGTAACATGAGTTGCATAAGTAAAAAACCCATCGAATGTAGTCGCTAGCGACCATTACCGACTAACGTTTAACTTGACATTTCTATACAAAATCGGTACCATGAGTTAGAAATTTGACTGATGCTCTCGAGAAATACCGTAACGTTAGTAGTAAAATCATTTACTAGCACATTGAAGGGTGAAAGGTTCGTTATCGACAGAAGTAAACTAACGTAAGATTTCGATAGCAAGTCATGGTAGTGCTACTGTTATCTATTTATGTATATCTATCCATCGTAGTACTAATATTACAAAGAGAAATCGTATTTTTGTATGTAATGAATAAATAAACTCAAAAACTAAGTAAAAATTCTTTCACCAATAGAAAGCTACGTTATCAGCGAGTAACATAGGCTAATATAGCCTATATTAATCGAGTTAAATTAGGAATCTCTACAAAAACTTCAACAGTTTAATCCAAGGTGTAAAAAATCTATACTAATACTAGCTGCTGCCCGCGACTTCGCCCGCGTATAAAAAACAGATAAAAACCTATTCTCAGACCTAAATGTACATATAAAATTTCATCAAAATTGGTTAAGCCGTTTCGGAGCAGTATGGCAATAGTAATACTGTGACACGAGAATTTTATATATTAGATTATAGAGAGAAATTGTATTTGTGGTATAAACTCAAAAACCATTGGACCGATTATAAAAATTATTTCACCTACAGAAAGCTACATTATCAGCGATACTATATTTTACTTCGTTTGCGAAGTCGTGTGCAACAAATAGTTTAAAATAAAATAAAGAAAGTACTCATAGTAGTTTAATTATTCGTACGATTCTAGTACGTCATGTATTATTCTGTATACGACCAATAGGAAGAATTTCCTGTTGTTAAATTTATTAACAAGTATTTGAGGTATTGGTTTATTAAAATACTAAATTTAGGCTGCGTGACCTTTTGGATATATTGAAATTTATTCCAATTGAGCTTAGGTGTAGAATTACATTAATATTTGTTGTTGTAAAATGATTCCGACTTTATTTTAGCCACAATGAAAGTTATGAGAACATTCGAAGATGAATAATTATTATTTTAAACCTTACATTTTCCATTTGGTCATTGTTTTGTATAGTTTGTTATGACGACTTCAATACGCATGTATGAGTCAATGTAAACATTGGCAAAGATAAATCAGTGTTTGAATTGATAATGTAAACTTTCTTTGATATGTCTTTCAAGCCACACATGTAATATAAGAAATCGTTAGCATATCTAGCGATAGATTTTGAAATACCTTTAAAGTTTTAGCTTAAGTCCACAGTGACAAGTTTTTTTCAAAGTTAATATCGTATACAGGCTACGGTTCCTTGAAGCTAATTGACGATAAACACATCAATCTAAAATAAACTGTATTTTACATTTGATAACCCAATTCTTGAGGAGGGTTTATAGCCTACCAAGAATCACTGAGCATAGCCAACATCGGAAATTAAAAGTAAACGGGGGGTGAAACCTCGGGACGAAGCTAGTTAATAAATAAAATTTATACGCCCTCGCTAATGGTGGAATGTGTAGTATAGGACAGTAATTACGATCTTAATTGTATTGAAATTTATGTCAACATTATATGTTGACATAATTATACAACATATACATACAATTTACTAATTAAGTATGTATGTCGACAAAAGTTGGAATTTCGTAAACTACTTGTCTACGAAATTCCAACAACCAAAACTTATTTTCGGGTTTAGTCTTGCGCTGCTAGAAACCTTAACCATGTTGGATTAGATTCTAATTTGCCTTTTAGTCAATACAGGGTGTATTGTGAAGCCATCCTTATGTTACATGTAGATACATTAATATTTAAAAAATATGTGGCTGTGTTGTGCTGAACACAGCCGTATTTTTTACGTGAATACATGTCTACGTTACGAGTAATATTTTCTTTGAACGTATTTTAATGTATATACCCAACGAATTCGAATATACCACTATACCAAAAAAAAAGATATTTTGGCTATCGAGTGTTGTAATTCAATTTTTGATGTACAGTCGGCCGCATAAGTCGATTAACAGATTCAAAAGTGCAAAACAACTGAACACTCAATGCGCCATATGTCGTTGTCACGACTAGAGAACAAAATAAACTTCACGTACAAACGATCGTAAAAAGGTTCAGTAAGTAAGTAAATAAGTAAGTAAGTTGAGTGTTCAGTTGTTTTGCATTTTTGAATGTGTTAATCGACTTATGCGGCCGACTGTACATACCTATGATACATAATGGGCGTCTTTCCATTAGCGACGGCACGGCCCGGCACGGCCCGGCCCGGCACGGCACGGCACGGCATGCCGGGGTTCGTCTTTCCACTGAGCCGGTGTTGGACGCCGGTTTTTTCCTTGGTAGGGATGTCGGAGGTGAAAGAAATATCGATGTATCGATATTTATAAAAATATCAGTATCAATTAGGTTTCTACAAGAAACTCTTATCATTGTCATAATAAACTTAAATTTACTAAGGTTTCAGAAAAAAAAAAAACGATCCTGAGAAGAAACCCCGAAAGAAACTTAGGATTATTATTTTGTCATCTATAAAATATAAAATTACAACAATTACACTTAACTTGAAGCAAAATCAAAGTATATAATATTAGTTTTAATGACACTTTTAAATTTATTTATAGACTAGCTGGTGCCCGCGACTTGGTCTGCGTTAAAAAAGATAAAAAGTAGCCTATCACGTGTCCCGTACTTCTAAATGTTTATTTAGCAAGTTTCATGAAAATCAGTTAATTCGCGTAAAAGTTATGGAGGAACATACATACAATACCTACTCTTACAGATTTATTATTAGTATTGATAAGGCTCTGATTTTATTTCAGGTAGTTTATGCTAAAAAAATATTGTTTCTGATATAATTTTCGATGTTGGATATTTTGTATCTATGTAAGTATCAATATATCGGCCATAAATATAAATATATCCAATTAAAAATATCGATACACCGATATATCGATACTTTTTCAACAAGCGGAGCCCTTGGGTAGCACTCACACACGCGCACGGCTACAATTCATATACAACACACATGCAGTTACCCCCAAGCCGGCCGGCGCCGGCCGGCGCCGGCGGGAGTCACCTGCCGTGCCGTGCCGGGCCGTGCCGGGCCGGGCCGTGCCGGGCCGGGCCGTGCCGGGCCGGGCCGTGCCGGGCCGGGCCGTGCCGTCGCTAGTGGAAAGACGAGCCATATAGTTTCATACATTTTTACTTCCCCGGTAAGCCGGGCCGTGCCGTGCCGGGCCGTGCCGTCGCTAATGGAAAGACGCCCAATGTCTACACTACATCATCAAACCGTCTCTCTGTACCTTCGTACAGAGTATTGACCCCCTATACCTTCGTTACGGAAGGAAACTAGGAAAAATACCGGCTATATTATCTTATACCGGCCAATATATCTTTATACCTTTGCAAGACTTATGTTATTAATGGGATCATCGCCTGTCTGAATTACCTCTCACTGTGGAAGCAAATTTGAAGACGTATTCAGGTCAAAAGGAAACCCATTTCTAATTCTATCAAAATTGAGGGCGTATGAAGCAACGTTAGTTTTTTTTTAATTGTCTTATTTTGTAAATTGTAAATAAGTAAGAAAGTGAAAAGTTGAATATTAATTTAATTTACTGGTCGCGGCACAGTTTTTAATTGCTCACTCTCGAATTCACATCTTCACATTTATATTTTTTTCTCAGACCTCTTAATGGTCGTGGCGTTGGTGATAATTAACAATTAAACGAGCGTCCCAATTATAATGGTTATTAGCTAGTTCCGGCGGTCAGCGTCCGCGGACCGGCTTGTGTGCAAAACTTCAATTTAACTGACCGCTCTATACTTGAAGGATGAACTAATTAAAACGCGTGACGAATAGTTACATTATTATTAATAATATATATAATTTCTTGTCTCCATTTTTATATTCACTTGAACTGTTTAAAGTGAGGTCATAGCGGAAAAGCGTTATTTTCATTGCCTAATATTTGCATTTCATACCAAACGAGGAAGCGATTGACATCAATCTCATCTGATGGTAAGTGATGGTGAAAATGAGGTCTGAGATGGAACGATTTTTTCATTTGAAAGTGGACGTGATCGGGATCGTTCTTAGCTAAAACTTGTGAATATTTATTATTTGTTGAGGCGTTTGAAGACCATCAGCCCATTTCCTAGTAAACGAACTAGTAGTAGTAGAACTGTTTGGACTAACCCAAATACACAGTAACTTACACATGTTCGATTGGTGTGAATTTTGGTATACTGGGTGATTGGTAGTGTTTATAAGAAATGATAACCTTGACTTATGCTGCAGCATCAAGTAGTCTGCGAGACAACCAACTCCTCAGCTACTTTAAAGTCGGGGCTAAAGTTAAAGTTTTACTTATAATTTTAATTATAGATGGTTAATATTATCTTTATGCTTAAAAAAACTTCGAAAAGTAATAATTGCCGATATTATATGTTTTCACGTATTAATTTAGTATGCAAGGCTGAAATAATAACATACAAAACTTACTTCAGAAACCTCGCCTCTTCTCAACAACGTATCCCCGAAATTAGGCCTTCACGCTAAGTTGCCTTCACATTAACGTGTCCTTGGCTTTATTCAACGAAGAGTAAGAAACATATACATCAAAGTATAAACAATGTAATTACATATGCAATACCTGCTAATACAGTATTTTGGAAACCGAGGTCAAACTTAAATAATTACATACTGGAATTATGTAATTTTAATTGTACTAGTCACACCCGCGACTTCAGCTGCACGAAACTCTATATCTCAGATTATTAAAACAGTTTAATAATCTGAGCTCTATATTATGTTTCAGATCCTATTTATACTGCATTCGGAATCTAATTTCAAAAAATATTTTTTAACCAATAATTATTATTGTTTATGTGCTTGTATAAAAAATTAATTAATTTTAACTTAGTATAAGCTCAGATTAAATTAGAGTTAGCGCCTGTTTCACCAACGTCAAGTAAAGTGTTGATTAGTTACTTTTAGAAATTATTTTCTGTTTTATTGAATTATTCACTCGGTTTAGTGCATCCATCGATAGCCGATTTTTTATTATTATTTTCTATTCAATATTTGGGACGTTTACCGTACAAATAAAGGTATACCAGCTCCATAATCCCCGGTTACCGGTGACTTTAAATGACAGTTACGTCAAGTAGGCCATACTTGACGTTTGTGAAACAGTCGCTTACTGTCGTAAGTACTCGTATATAAGTTATGAATAAACGATAATACAATTTGAATGCGGTTTTTTTTTATTTTACTAAAAAATTTCCAGAGAATATAGGTTTATCCTGGAAAAATTTTAGGTTCCTGTAGGATTTTCAAAAAACGAACTACAGCGCATACGAAGTTGCGGGCATCAGCTAGTAAAATATTTAATATAAATCTAAATGTGTATAATATATCAAACACTATAAATAAACATGATGTGTGGGAGCACGCACGGAAGAATTTATATTAAATAGCTGGAAATATAAAAGAATTTGATTTATATCTGTACACTGTATAATATCTCGTTGCCTCAACTTAAATATATTTAATACAAGCTTTTGTCCGCGATCTTCTCCGTATCATTACATATTATAAAACAAAGTCCTCCGCCGCGTCTGTCTGTCTGTCTGTTCGCGATAAATTCAAAATCTACTGCACTGATTTTCATGTTGTTTTCATCATAGATAGAGTGGTTCTCAAGGAAGGTTTTATTTAGTATATAATTTACAAAGTTATGCGGGCGAAGTCGCGGGCAGCAGCTAGTATCATTATAAAGTACTAGCTGGTGCTCGCGACTTCGTCCGCGTAGAAAAGTATAAAACGCCAACTAGTATTTACTTTTATTTTAGATTTCCTGTAGGAATGAAGCATATTTCCCGCGGTAAAAAGTAGCCTATGTTCATTACGGATAATGTCGGCTTCTAGTGGTAAAAGAATTTTTCAAATCGGTCCAGTAGTTTCGGAGCCTATTCTATACAAACAAACAAATCTTTCCTCTTTATAATATTAGTATAGACTAGCTGTTGTACGCGACTTAATCCGCGTGACTTTTTAAAATATAGAAAGTTTTAAGATGGGCCCAGTAGATTATCTACATGAAAATGCATGAAGATTCATCAGAATGCAATATTATTCAAAACTATTCAGTAATAAAATAAATGCAGGCTCTCTTTGTGGGTTCTAAGCTAACAACTGTGACTCTGCTCGGTGACTGCTCTGATTATTTGTAAAGATTTCCAATTTAAGAATTGCCATTAGGATGAATCTTTGCTCATCAATCATCAATACTAATAATAAATCTGTAAGTGCATGTATGTATGTATGTTCCTCCATAATAATATAACTCTTAAACGAATTAACTGATTTTCATGATATTGGTATATAATTATTTAGACGTACAGGACGTAAGATAGGCTACTTTTTTCTTTTTCAATGCGAACGAAGTCGCAGACACCAGCTTGTACATTATAACCAATAGTAGGCTGCTGCCCGCGACTTCGCCCACGTAACTTTGTAAATTATATACTAAAAACCTTCCCCGAGAACCACACTATCCATTGGTGAAAACAGAATGAAAATCGTTGCAGTAGCTTTTGAGTTTATCGCGAACAGACAGACACGGCGGACGACTTTGTTTTATAATAGTAAGGAAGGATATAGAGAGCTGTTTTAAAAGGGAAACGCTAAATTTATAAAGGAGCTTCCAAAAAGAGCAAACAACATTGATGTATTAGCCAATTATCCGTCCTAGATTAAAGCTGTGTCAGTACATTTTAACTGGAGTTAATTCATTTCATTGTTTTTTAACGACGTCGAGCGCGCGATAGACCAAGTCCCCGCTCCATTAAAGGCTCAATAACTGCCGTTTAACGCGAACCATTCCAAATTTCAGTATTGAGCATGTTGAGAATTCCCAATCTAAATAAGAGGGCAATTTTAGAGCACCGTACTTTAGATCTGAGGGCTACCGGCTCGATAAGGTCAGAACGAAAGCTTCACTAAATTAAAAAGTATACTGTATATGCGTAACTTACCTACGAACTGGGTTAGGTGTTTTTCCAGTTTGTGAAAATTCCTACTTTCAATTTTCAATTGATTCCACGTAGAGCTTTGGAATAAATGAAGAACTAAATGCCATCGATACATAAAAAAAATCGTAAAAATTAAAAAAAGGTCATTGATAAGCGAGTATGATGTATGAGTCTTTTAGAAGTAAACCTACGTCAATTTGAATCCGTAAGGCATATCTACTGCTACTTTGGCTCAAGACTTTTACTCAATTACTGTAAGTTAATTTTGAACCCAATTTTCCAGAGAATGTAGGTAGGTTATGTTACTTATGGAAAAATGACGCAAACCCTTCATGGAATTGTGCGCGGGTGTAATACAATCTCTACAGGTATTTTTAATTTAAATTTGGGTTCCGGTGTATATCTGTATCTCGTTATTGTATCTCCATTGTGTTCACTGTTGAAATAAATCATCTCTGATTAAAGTCGTAAAATTGGCTAGTTATCGCGATTATTTTGACAGGTCGTAATGTTAAATTAAACAAAATTTCACGAAATGAAAACCTATATTTATTATAAAAATTTAGCTTGCGTAGGTATGTCAATGTCAAAGATTTTAAATCGGTTAATGTCCATGAAACTCGAAAACTAGCTGTTGGATTAACTTTGAAAATACACAACGTAGCATTTTAACTGAAAAGTATTTTGATATACTTTTTAATCCAAAGTTTCAAAGGAAGGAAATATAACGGGTCACAGCGAAGCGTGGCGGGTTCAACTAGTTAAATATAAATTATTTGATAAAATTCATAAATTTTATCAAGTAAAACTACGTCGTCTATGACCGATCTGCATTTAGCAGACGAAAAGAGCGAGTGATTTACAGAAACACCAAATTGTCTTTGATTTTTATCGTTCTTAGAGTTTGATCAGTTATTTATATTCATCAAGATTTAGATGGGATAGTTAGAATGTGTTTACTTCGCTACATCTCTGGTTCCTTTAACAATATTAAACGAATACCTGAATAAAATAAATAATTAAGTACATAGTTGTAAGGCACGATGCGTTTCGCAGTCAATGTTCAGCTCATATGGTGGCATTAAGCAGTTCGACACTATTTGGACACCTCGACGAATGTTCAGACAGTTTTAAAATTTCATTTTTTTTGTCACTGAAAATTCGGATACGAAGAAAAAAGTGGTTTTGTACACTCTAATAAGAAAGTTTCAAAATACATAATATATTATATATATTGGCTGGCTCAGTAGTCTCTTGACGGTGATATATGGGCTATGGCAAATGAAAAGAGTTCAGTTTACCGCTACAGTACAACAACAAAGGTAAGGTGTGCTCGAGTTCGATAAAGTTACGACAGATTTTATGAATTTTTAATAACACTGGCACTGCCGCCGCCGTCCTACTTATAATAGCTTCTTCATTTTTCAGACAAATTTCCACATTTCAAATGTTACGTTAAGTGTGTTATTAAATAACTTTGAAGCCAAATTATCCGTACTAATATTATAAATTATGCGAAAGTTTGTATGGATGTCTCCAATATGTTTGTAATATTTATATGTTAAATTCATAAGTAGTGCCAGAGGTAAAAATAAATCTCCCGTGGTACTACCAGACCGCATAGTAGTACTACTTGGTACTACCAGTAGCACCACCGGTAGTACCACGGTTAAGATGACCTACACTTACAGATTTCTTATTAGTATTGATGATTGATTGATGATTAGATTACGTTAATTAAATACTACATTATAATTATTGTACGTACCTTTAATTAGGTCACTTTAAATGTATTTGATTGCTTATGTTTCAATTAAATTCAACATGTTGAATGTTGTTAGGTACATGTTGAACGCATTTGACAAATTACTGCAACATACTACCTGCTCACACTGTAAGCTTTGCTAGTTGGTTGAGTAACTTAAATAATTGAACTTACTGGAGTTTACGAAGCTTAATACTCCAAGTTAGATTGTTGAAATACTTGTTTTGAAGTTCTCCATAAAAGGATTTTATTTTTATTACATAGGCATTATTTATAGCGTGTAGCTTTGCGAAAGTTGTTTAGGTAACCCAAATTTTAATGAAAAATATCGAATTCAAATTAAGAAAGTTGAAGTAATTTCTTTGGTTACAATTTGAGCTGTTCGTATTTATTTATTATGTACTAGGTGTTGCACGCGACTTTGTCCGTGTATTAACTTTATAAAATGTAGCCTATGTAGCTGATAATTTAGCTTTCTATTATGTGAAAGAATTTTTAAAATCGGTCCAGTAGTTCAATGCAAGCAAACAAAAAAAAAATATTATTCTTTATAATATTAGCTTCGCCCGTAATGCAAAAGACAGACACCGTTTCGGCTTGAAGTCAGTTCTTCGCACAATTTGTACGAAACAAAATTATGCGAATAACACTTCTAAACCGTTTCGGCGACTTGGTTGCAAAATTTAGTATGTAAGGATTTATTTAATAACTAGCTGGTGCTTGCGACTTCGTCCGCGTTGAAAGAGAAAACAGTAGCCCCTATGTCCCGACATCTACTTAAATGTTTATCTACCAAGTTTCATGAAAATCAGTTAATTCATTTAAGAGTTATGGAGGAACATACATACATACAATACCTACACTTACAGATTTATTATTAGTATTGATGATTGATGATGATGATATAAGAAACAAACAACTATAATTGACTAGTGATGAAATAAATAAGATAAAATTAAAACAATAGCCAAAATTACAACGATAAGTAATACAGCGTTTTTTTGTTAAGGTGATCCCTTTTAAAACATTATAATTTTAATATTTAAAAATAAATAAATGACAAGAGTTATTTCATTACATTTTGAAACCGTAGCAGTAAATATAAGAACCCATTCTCCACTGCTCCCTAAGAGTTAAATAATAAATTTTCTACATTAGCTGTTATCGTCTTCATAATAAAATATTCTCGCTTTGTGCAAAAGTATGTCCGGTATTTGCCACCGTTCGTTCATTAGTCGGTTGCGGACTGTGAACCCGCCGGAAGTTCACTTATGTGAAAATTGTGAATTATCTAGTGCGAGTACCGCGTTAAATACTTGTTAAAAATATGTAATAAAAAGACGCAGCAATTTGCAATGAAAGAAGAAATAAGAACAGCTTTGTCTTACATATATTTTAGAATAGAATAGAATAGAATAATGTTTTATTTGCAGCAAAGTACATTATAACAACAATTAATTACATCAGTCAACAAAACAATTTTTTTTTTCTTTTTGGGTTTCTGTTCTAATGCTTAAATTCTGATTCTAGACATCTAAAAATATTTTATTTTTTGCTTTTGCCTGGCAGCCCATACAAACATAAGAGAAACATTAAAAATATACATTTTTGAACTTAATTTTTCCGTTATTTTACATATATTTCCTGTTGTTTATCAAAAATCTTAAATGACAAAAGCTCTAGTGTTCAACAAAAACTTTTCTAATTGTAATTGAAAATAAAAGTATGGAAATAATGTATGAATCTATCATTTGTCTTAAAAAAAAAATGCTCTAGTTTCTACAAAAGCAAACTTTGATCAAAAATTATTTATTCCCTTATTTTTAACATAGAAGAAATCAAAATTTCATATGCAGACCCAAAAATCGTGTTGACCTGTGTTATTTAACAATTAATTAATTAATTTCAATTAATTTTTGAAGGTAACTAGATAAAAACGATGAAGAAAATCTTTTAAATGTTATACAAGAAATCAGTCAGTATTTTTAAATGCCCTATTAATTTTAATCCCTATTAATTGGTATAAGATAGTTCGCCCACTACACGAAATTTAACCAATATCTTTTTACAAATTAGGTACAATTTCGTTTAATTAATTTATAACAAAAACGAAAATCTATTCATAAACAAATTGGAACAAGGGATCAGAAATTATTATAACATAACATAACAACTCACAAACGAGTCGCAATATTCCTTAATATAAGGTTTATAAAACATCTAAAGCTTTAATCTCGAAAACGAAATCATACAATTCAGTTAAACTCTTAACAAAAGGACTTTTAGCAAATATAAAATGTCTTTTTATTACATACAGTTCGAGTGAATAAGCAACAAAAAGCAGGAAGCGAGTGCTGGATTATAGAATACGTGACGCGACGTGTGGCGGAGGTTGTTGATTTTGTCCCGGGACTGGGCTGGGGAGTAAGTAAGACTGCAAACCGGAGTCGTTCATACTGCTCACAGGTTTGACGGCTTTGTTCACATTTGTAATAGCTAATAGGCAGCTGCCACCGCCGTACAAACTTATGTACGCGTAGAATGGCAAATTACCAATTGTTATATCGCTCCGATAAACATGTTACAAACGAAATAATGTGCCCCGCCATCCCTATTTCCATTTAAAATATTTATATTCTTTAAACGGATTTAAATTTGATAGGTATTGTTAGCAAGTTGGGGAATTGTTTTTTTAATTTTTGACATAATTTATATATTTAAAATTTTTAGTTAATTATGACAACGCAAACTTTTAGAGTCCAATACGTTAACCGAAATGGCAGTAACCTTGTACATTAAATGTTATACAAAACTTCTATTGATATAGAAATTGATATACAAGAGGTAGAGGTCAAATAAATAATGGTTCAAATCTTTTCGGTTTCGAATCCAGCAAAAATAATGCTATCGAAACAGAAAAATTGAGCACCAACCTGCGTTTGTAGTTACAAAAGATTTTCTCTCTACAAGAAATATACAAGCGTAAGTCGTTTTTACGAACGAACACTCTCCCGAAACGGGGTATTGAACACTTTGCTTAGTAGACGCTCACTAAAGGTGTCGGCAAAGAGCAATATGTTGTTTGTTTTATAAAGTGCTACGAATTCAGCATTTTATATTCTTTGTTTGCCATTGGGACTGATGAAGTTGCACTCCTACATTAAATAATACTTTGTGGGATATAATTTAACTTCTTATTACATCTCGACATATCGCTCACCGAGGAACCATTTACACTGAGTGTAATATTTACACCACTGGCCGCTGGGTGCGCAAGGTTCTCGAGTGAAGGCCACCGACCGGTAAGCGTAGCGCAGGAGGTCCACCTACAAGGTGGACAAATGACCTGACAAGGCCCACGAGTCGACGCTGTTTCTGACCGGTTCTATTGAAAAGTTATGGGGAAGGCTTATCTTCAGCAGTGGACCTCCTGCAACTGAGATGATGATGATGATGAATTGTAGAACTATTGTAGCGGAAGCACTACAAGCGTTTCAAATTGCTTGCATGTATCAGATCGGAACGTGTCTAACTTGAAGTTAATAATAAGTTATAAATACCATAGATAAATAACTACTTAGCCAATGTAATACCTACTTCGTACACGATTTAATGAGGTGTAGTTCACATCGCGGTTGATCGGCCGCGTGAGCGCTGACCCTGCGTAGGTAATCTTCCTGAAATAAATAGGTTACATGACTTATAAATTATTAAACTATATGAGAGTAAATGGAACGATTCAATAAATTAATTGCAGCTAATACAGGTTTGTTTCAGTGCATAAATAAAAGCTCTCCAATATGAGGACGTATAAAAATATAACTGTAATATTGACACAATACCAGCAACATTATTTTATCAGAAAGCAAACGGAACTTATGTTTATTTTGCAACATAATTATTTATTTTATCTTACACGGAACGGATTTCAGTTAAAATAAGTATGCAATTCGTAAATATCAGCAATGTACTTAGCTCTAAAGGCTGATCTCTCTTGCAAATTAGACTGTGGCACAAGTTTCCAACGTAAATGATATCCCGACTTCATAAGACTACTTCGCTTGAAACACTTTCAACGCTACACTGAAAAGATGTCCTACACTATACGTTTTAAGGTCTATTTCTGCTTGACAGTACCATAAGACATCCTGATGTTACACTCCGGTACGACTACGGTGATGTTTGTTCTTCGCCGAAGCAGACTTATAGCAGGTGTAAATAGAGATTAAGTCTCGTTTGCTCAAGGCACAATTCACGCGTACTTATTGGCCTCTGTTAAACATCCACACGATACTACGTTTTAATCGGTGAAAACCTTATCAAAAGCTGAATGAATTCTTATGCATTGGTTAAGTGAGGGTCCCAGAGTTGATTTTTTGATGAGGCTTAACTATGGATATAACTTAAGTGACGCCACAGGTAAAGCTGCCTTTCAAAGGGAGCACATACAGAAATAATAACTAACCAATTATTTATAGTTAAGTACGTATGATTTATTGAAATGAAATATTTGATCAAGTAGTGCTATATTGCTTGTTGTAGGATAATTTTTGCTCAGGTTTTTTCAAAAAAATTAAAAATTCTTGACTTCATTTTATACAATTATAAACTTTATTATTATCTCCGTTTTCAAATCGACAGCTATACAGATTCCTTCTTCTGTTCATAAATTCTCCATTAAATAAAATCCGCGTCCAACAAAAACATTACTTATGGGAATACTTACTTAGTAGTTCAATATTAGTAATGCCATAGTGTGATGGTGAAAGTTTATGAGGATGGATGGATGTGTGTGGATGAAATTAGATGACTAGCATGCTGGCTTGAAATTTGTGTAAGTTACTACAAGTAAGTACTCGAATCATTCAAACGTGTCCTAACATGTTTATACAATACTCGACACCTTTTCAAGAGCCAGCCTTTTTAGCCTTGAATTTATCAAATATGTTTAAATAATTCATGTAAATATTATTATCTGTTACATATTTATAGTCAAAATGGACAAATAAAAATTCCGTCTCATCACATCAATGAATGAATAGAGATCGTTGAACATTTTAAACACGTCCAATTTACATATTGCTATGACTCAGTCATATCACCACAAAAGCTCGTTTGCATAGCGATAAACCACGCGACAAAGGAACGAGGTTGAATCGACAGGTTATTACATGTCTTGGTGGGAGCATGTGTGTGGCGGTGTATACGTATTCACTACTCATACAAGCATAAACCGACAATATTTGAGACACAGGATATAAGTATGTAACGCACACAATGAAATGAACGACGCCTTGTGTCGGAATGGTCGGAATGAACATTCCCTCTTCCCATAGTAATGCTCGTGTGAGTTAGAGTTAAGGCTTCAAGGTGTATGACGACGACATTAATCTACGCGTTGCTAGATTATACATTCATTTATTTATTGAGGACTTGCTCGTCTATGTCATTCGATATACAAATATATTTACATGATCTATAATAGTTATTTTGGTAATGGTAATGTAATCATTACCATAATATTTAATTATCGTACTATAAATAATTACAATTATTATTACAAAGATGACAAAACCAATTTTATACACTTTTTTATAAACTACATTTTTGTGTGTATATTGTAAAATTCTTTTTGTCATCTTTATAATAAAAATTATTTTGGACCCATAGCCTGCAGAGAACCAGGAAACTTGGAGAAGCTGGTGGTGGTTGGAAAAGTGGATGGCCAGTCTCCTAGCCGATTAACAGACCACAAGAAGCTTATCTCACAGAAGGCTGAGGACAGGGTGGAATGGAAGCAGCTGGTGGTCAATGCCACCAAGGCAATTCAGAGCGGGCACGACCTTCAGCAATGAAGAAGCCGACTCTAATGATGATAATAAAAATTGTTATTACTATTTACTTGTTACAATTTTTTTTTTTTTCTAATTTATTCCACATCTAAACAGTATTTAGATCAATTTGACTCTGCCGATGGATGATATGAAAATTCAACTTGTTGGAAATCAAAGAGTTTAAAGTACCTGTGTTTAATATCTCTGTTGGAAATGTTAACGATCTCACTGTATACAATTATAGTAGCGAAGTTAATTTATATTTCATATTTATTTGGAAAATGCCTTTACCGTGATCCCAATAATGTGTATTTAATTCCACGTGTCGGCGAAGTGTGTATTATTTTCATGCAGAGGTGTTTCCATTCCGCTAAAACGTGTAGAAGGTGTAAGGACCTGTAAATAATATCATTCTAAGGCATTGAGTTATGGGCCTCTTTCACCAACTACAAGTAAAATGTTCATTAGTTACTTTTAGAAATAATTTTATGTTTTATTAAATTATGCACTCGCTTTACTGCATCCATCGATAGGCGATTTTTTTTGTTTTTCTTTTTAATGTTTGGGACTTTTACCGTACAAACAAAGGTAAAAGTACAAACACGTATATCAGCACGATCAGCACCATCATCCCTGGTAACCGGTGATTTTAAATGGCGGTTAGCCTACTTGACACATCGCTGCTTAAAAACTAAAGGGGGCACAAACCAAAATTACACTTTTTACAGGAGAGATAATCGAAAAAAAATCACATTATTTTTTGTCTATTTTTTTCTTATTAGATATACATAATTATCAAATATATGCATATTATACATAGTTAGAAGCGTATTTTTAAGTAGCATTAAATTTTTAAGTACTTTTAAAATAAACTGAATACTAGAAGAGATATAAGCATATAAGTTACTTTTGAATGTATGAAAAATGATCAAAATAAATCAATAATCAATAAATCAAAATCAATTTTTGGATCTTTTTTTGTTTTATGGCCCTTTAGTTTCTAAGCAGCCACATGGTGAAAGAGGCCCTTAGTCTGTAGCTCACTTATTAGTCGTTTGATGTTGCTTGTGACCTTTGTTTGTTACATATAATTAGAAACTGTTACTACTATACTAGTCTTCCTATATGCGTTGCTTGTGTTATAGGCAGCGGCGGTTGCCACCTACCATCTAGTGGACTGTCACAGCCTGTCTGTCGACCTTAATATAAAAAAGCAAGGATTTTGTAATGGAAACAGCTTAGTGTTCTTATTTCAACCTAATAACGAATACTTGTTAAGTTATTACTTTAGTTGGTATATTTACATGCAACCGCGGAAAGTTTTAAAAGCACACATAAGTTCCATCATAGTTCGTGCTCGATTTATATACCTACATAGATAGCTTCTAGTTGAACTCATTAAATTACATTTTTTATTGATTTTTCCCCCAACCGAGTATGTTATTTATATGTTTTCGTGTGAGCGAAGCCTCGGAAAAAAGCTAGTATTGTCACTGTTTAGTAACCTAGTGCTCCTTAAATTTGCTTCTCAAAAATCGTGTATAATACTGACACATTTTCTTAATCACTATGAAAAAATACATCTGTATAAAATATAGAAAATAACAAGCTTACACTAATAGTTTCAATATTATTAAGAAAAATACATAGTCACAATGAACTAAAATTCACTTACCTACCTGTAAGCCAAAAATATGTATGAAAAATATGTAACAATATTGCGTTAATTATATTATCTTTGATACTTTATAATTAGATAATTGATTAAAAAAACATAATTAAAAAATTCACAGATTTCGTGTCTCACACGACTATCGAGCACATTGTAAATGAATCTACGGAATTCGAAATTATGTTGTTCTGACTTCTTGACTTCTTTCAAAAAGGTATCTAACCCTTAACTCAATCGTCTTTATTTTAGGCTCAAATTGTAGCTGACTAAATTGTCCAGAGGAGATTTTCTCAAATTTTTGATATCACTCTTCGTTTCCAAAATATCGAGCACCAAAATCAATGGAAAAAAAAAACAATTTTTTTTTTCACTATTTCGGCCATAACTTTTTTCGTTTTAGACTTTTTCAAAAATTCTTTTTGCACCTTACAGCGTAAAAAGAACCTTACGCGTCTTTTGAGCTTTTTATGTATATCATATCTTTACAACTCTCCGAGATATAAGGGGATCGCCCTTTTTTCGTGAAATCGGGGTCTATTTGTGGCCTATACTTACTGAAGCGAACGAAAAGACATTTCCAATGTCAAAAACCTAATTTCTTAAGATGAGGTCTAAATATTAATGTCTATATAATATGAAGTACTTATTATAATTTTTCTCTTTACTTAGTTTGAACTAATACCGGCCTAGCACCCGAATTCTGTCAAACAAAAATGACAACCTATCATTTCGGGAACTCACCTTTTATTACGTTGACAAAATGGACTCTTTATTATTCATTTCACTTTAAATTGTTCAAACTCTCACTAAACCTTTTCTTTGTTTTTGTCTAAAATTTAGAATGGCTATTTCTTTTATTTTTTCAGTGGGTTTAATAAAACATATTTCTGGTTTACCAATTATCGAAATAAACACTTCCTTAAACGGTTTATACCTAACATGCAACGATAGAAAATGACTTCCATGAATTCATTGTGACACTTCAAACGGGGTTGTTCCAAACTGTCATACTATTTGTTCTACGATAGAAGAGTGTATTCGACTATTTTAGGAAATTCAGTCCAAATATAATACGTACAAATATTTTTTATTATTTACGCCTATGTATAGATTAACATTTTGCATAGGCACAAACAAACAATACGTCACAATTGTCATCAATAAAGTAGAAATTTAACATAATATCATTTTATATCCAAAATTGACTTGGTAGTGTCGTAGTCAATTAATGAACGATATTTATTGCATCTTTTTATTTTTAACTGGCGACGATTCGCCCAGGATGGTGGAAACCGCAGAAGTTGCTATCGACTGGTGTAATTAAATTTTGGATGTATAATCAAAGGTTTTCTAAATTGCCTCTCACTATGTAAGCAAATTTAAAGAATTATTCATGTGAAAAAAAAGAAACATTTCGAGTGCGCCTGTGAGTATCGAGATATCGAGACCGTGAGATAGTTGGCCATTGATAAATTCTGGCTACAAAGAGTCCGTGTTAAAAGGGAAATTGTGTTGGAATGTTGTCTCTAACGCGACGAGACGCCCACTTGCCGCTCGCATACAGTACAACACAATACAATGTACCATCCATATACGCACCATAATCAAACGAATACCCTACCCAATATAACATTACAATGTTTCTTCATAAATAAAACAACATTCAGTTTACTTTTGTTTGATGAGAACTGGTATACCTACTTAAACATGTAATTTTCGGTCTGTTGAACACGAGATGTTTTTGTTTTTAAAGAACACATTTAGTACTCGTATGCACAGTGTACCAAAGTCTATACAAATTAAATATTACAAAAATACTGTTCGGGTTCAAAAGCAGTTTGTCTGTTAATATTATGTGTTTTAAACTGAATTACTAAAACTAATCTATACATATCAAATTTCCGTTTAATAGTTTCAAAGAGCTGTAAATATTTTAGTGACTTTATTTTGTTACAATCAATCAATACTTATAATAAATCTCCATAACTCTAACGAATTAACTAATTTTTACTTATTTTTAATGACTCTTTTCAGTCAGGATTTTAACAAAATAGTCCTAAAACTCTATTTCTCTTTTAATCTTTCCCACTTCTAATGCGTATAGAACACTAATTTACTAACGCCTTGACAACTAACTAATATCGTCGAATGCAATCCTCTGTACGTAGGCGTATAATACTTTATAAGTTCATTAGTACCTACTTTAAAGTCATGCATCCGGCATAACTCGCTGTCTCGAAGTAACGGAAATTACTTATCAGATTATGCCGCCGCCGCCGAGGCAAGGCGCGCACTCAGCAATGGCAGGCGACAGCGTTGTGTGGCCTGTTCCTGTGGCGGACAATAAAAAAAGACACTTACAGCTGACTCGACCAGCCATAGCAACAACACATTATACGAGCTATGAGGCTTTCCGTCGTCCGCGTACCATACAATGATGTCGACCGGGATTATTCTTTATGTTACGAACAGGTAATATGGTAGTGTTGTGCCTTTCATGCATGTAACTATCGATTTAAAAGTTTAACATACTTTTTAGATTAATAAAATTTAAAAGTAGTAGTAAAACTAGTAAGTCCAGAAAGCTAAAATTTGGAACATAACTTTATTTTATAACTAGCTGCTGCCCGCGACTTCGCCCGCGTAACTTTGTAAATTATATAGTGAAACCTTCCTCGAGAACCACTCTATACATTGGGGGAAACAGCATGAAAATTAGTGCAGTGGTTTTTGAGTTTATTACACGCGGTGGGTTTATGTATGGATGTGGTTAGTGCCCAAATGACTGCAAAACGCTGTGTGCCCTGCCTTGAGTTTCCGCCATAACCTGTAAACACAAAACAAAGAAAGAAAGAAAGAAAGAATATATTTAGATACAACTTAATTTTTTAACAGATTTCTATCCCCCATACTAGGCTCTGCCTGTCCTATGAGGAAAGTAACCAATTGATAAATTTATACATTTTAAATACTAATTACAACATAATAATCATAATAATGAACATAATGAGCATAATGACTTCCTTTCGCATTTAGTATGTTATTTAATTTTTGAGGGTAAGGACAATATGCTCCATGTCAAGAAATAACGCCTTCTCAGCCTTGATCCAGCCGCCTAATGCGAGTCTCAGTGTTGGTCGAGGCTCCTCGCTCAGTTCATTCGCCGAGACGACTGATATTATTATTATTAATTAAGTTAGTATGTTTATTATTATGAACCATTCAATATTTGTACGGGATTATGTAACAGTTAATTACGTAAAGTAATCCGGAACAAGGCGTAGTGCAAATATGTCGACAAGCAGCATTGGAATCTCTAGTGAGACGACAATATCGCAGCGGTGCCATGTGATTGGCGCGAGGCGGGGGCGGTTGCATAATGAACCGACGGAATAGTATGGAGCTAGGGAGCCTGGGAAGTGGGTGGGGCAGATGGAGGGTCCAAGGTTCCTCCCGCCCGATGCAAGATTGGAATCCGCATGAGCCACCGCCCGCGTCGTCTAACATCAAACCCGTCAACATAGCTCCCGGATTTGGTAACACAACAAGCACAATTCCGCGCTAAGATTTACTCTTAATAAAGGATCTTGTATTGTTATGAAGCTCGAATTAATTCTATAGTTACATGGGTGAGCTTAGAGCTAATTAAATTGTAATTGGATGCTTCTTCGTTTGCTAATCTTATATAAGTCTGTTTGAATCTACTGCGTATTTATTTCTAAGCTTTCAATTACTTCAAAACGACGTATCTAAGTATAGAAACGAACTTGCACGATTTGCGACTCATGATAGCTATAACGACTTGTAATGATCTTTTTATAACAAAAACTAAAATTAGCAACCCGCTCGCGGCTTCACCTAGGAAAAACTTTATTTAGTTTTATTAGTATACAAAAATTCCGTGAAAAATTATTTCACTAAATGAAAACTGCATCAAACTCCATTGCGTTGCTTATACCAATTCTAAATTAAATATATAATATGTACTAAAACTTTTTAACAACCTTCCACTACGTACAACAATTACTTCTATTCGGAAGACGCAATGCGCTCGTAATATTAGAGTAATCTAATATTACAAGTAATATTGCATTGGGTCGCTAGTAATAGCGACTTACTCCCAACTTCGAACCTATACAATTTTTTTGGTTCCGGACCCTTTTGACCCACAAGTTTTGACCCTACCTACGAAAATGTGCCCGTATGACCCGCTAGTCTTTTTTATGTCCCGTTTGACCCGCTGTTATAAAAGGTACAGTCTAAAATGTTATTTTAGTTGTTAGGAAAAAAGATTATGAATTAAATAAAACGATATAATTATGAGAAAAGGATTTATTAATCAACATACATAAAATATAAAATCAGAAATAAGCTTTTTATGTACATTAAATATTAAAAAAAAAAAATTGTATACCCTATATGTAAAAAATTTCTAATATTAGTCTGTCTGTTGCACGCTTATCTAAGAAACAGCTTAACCAGTATGAATGCGGTGTTCCCTGACAATGATTATTATTATATTATTATTATTATTAATATTGATGATTTTATTTTATTTTTTTATTATTTTATTGACGATTACTTTGATTCAATTATAATATACTTTTTTTATCCCGGAAAAATGTTAGATTTCTGCGAGATTCTCATAAAACTAACTGCAGATCATTACACGAAGTTTTATGTGTATGTTTGTATGTTCCATTGATTTATGCCTTAACTATGAACAGAAATAAAAACTAAATCTCAAAATCCAAATTGGATAATCTTCCATAATATGCAACCATCCGTTGTCCATTTCGTCAATCGGTATTAAAGAAAGGGCTACACATAACATAACGTCATGTCTTTTTACACTAGGATCTTTTAAAATATCTTTTAAAATTTTTATCTTTTTTGCCTTTTTTTGTATCGCTTGGCAGAAATGGAAGTAGCATCCGCTCACTGATACACTTGGGAATACTATTTCCCACTAGCATTCATAGCTGCTGTTTCATAATCTATTGTAAATTTTTCGGGGCGCTAATTTGGAATTTAATCATCTGAAAAAGATTTTCATAAGTTGTTTGTTTTTTATTCATTGTTAGGGCATAAATCAATGGAACAATATTTTTGGACTTCTCATCACTACCTATGTCACCATGTGTAGTATAGAGTTGGTAGAATGGTTTCACCACACATTTAAAAGTGCTTTCAGCAAAAAAATCATTTTGGGCATAATCATTTTAGCTTCATGATTGGCTAAAACTAAAATTCTTTCTTTGCCTTCATAGTCCGATAGTAATAAATGACGATATTTTTCGGGAATATCAATTTTAATTGCATCCAGTTGACCCTTGTTCTCAAACAATAGCAGTCGGCACTGACTTTACCAAAGTTGTCACGCCTATTATATTTTTGTTAAACGGTCGGTCACAGTGCAATTTCTACATTTATATAAATAAAGAAAAAATGTGTTGCTAACCGTTTATCTAACCGTTTAGCAACACATTTAAGGGATTCATTTAGGCTCGAGAATTCTGGACCGACTGTACATTTTATAGTTTTCCATTGTTTAACAGTAGCGGGTCAGAAAGGCACTAAAAATCAATAAATAAATTAAATTAAATAATGTTCTGACCCACAGTGGGTCAGACGGGCACCTAAAAGTGGGTCCAACGGGCACTTTTATTCAGCGGGTCAAAACTTGTGGGTCAAAAGGGTCCGGAACCTTTTTTTATGCAAATTACTTACACAAATCTTCTTCGTTTTAGCCGTTATGCAACTTTTCTTAGTGTTTAACGCTTATTTGATCGCCAAAGAAGGTTTACTTCTGACACGCGTACCTATGTTTTTTATAATGCCTAACACAAATACATCGCATAGCCTACTGCACAAAATATAGCTTAAAAACTGTAAGATCTTACGGTACTATTTAAAAAAAAATCATAAAGAAATATTAATTTGCAGCAGAACTTATAAATGCACTTATAACTACATCGTGTTTTTTCCTCTTACGTTGGGCGCTTTATCACGACCTGTCCTCCGGCAAAATTTAATGAGAACTACAAGTACTTTCTGGATTTTAACGGAAGTCATAGTTTTAAAGGGCTTCAAAGAACATAAGTAACTAGCGATCCGCCACCGGCTTCATCCAGAGCTGAAAATTTTCAAAATTCCTTTCTTAACAGATGTATCCACGCTAAACCACGCAATCGATTTTGATGCGGAAAACTCCACCAGATAATACAACCTAATTAAGTTTTTTCCTTTGCGAAGCCGGGAGCGGGTCGCTAGTAATAAAATAAACACAATTCTTTCTAGACTTAGCAGTTTTCGCTGTGCGTTGATAACGATTTTATAAGAATTGTGATAGGCTTACAAAAATGTAATTGTAAAAGTATATCTATCAGACGTGTTTCTAGACGTCCTTTTCTTGATTCATGCTCGTTGTACACTTTTAAGATGTTAGACGAGGGTTGGAAAGCCGTTGGAGTTAACTAGCAAGGAGCAGTAAACAGGCAATTTAATGGTTATGGGACATTCGGTGGCGCTAAGTGAAAATGAAAGTGATTCCCTCTGGATCCCTTTTACTCCACAAAATTATGACAAGGAATTTTTCATTACATATAGCGTAAAAGTAGGCCAAACGTTTGGCCACTTTGGGAGTATATTTTATTATTTCATATGAAGATTTTATTAGTTCAAGTTTTCTTAATTTTAATGATGTAAGTACCTAGTTAGTTTAATTCTGTCCAACTATTCTTTAGTGACATTACTTTCAACTACATTTAAGCTAAGTTACTGTGCATTCAGGTTATATATTCTGTCGCATCCGACTTTGTCCGCGTAACTTTATTAAATATAGCCTATGTTACTTGCAGATAATGTAGCTTAACAATAATTTTGTTACATAATATTACACAATAATGTCGATGATGATAGTTTAATTAATCTTCTACTATGTTACTCGTACATATTTTGATACATATTATTTTAAAGTTCAAGTTAAAACTAAATGGAGCTGGTAATTTCCGAACAGAGATAATAAAGTCCCTGGAGCTATTCTGATTAGATATTCTGTGCTCTACGTTTGATACTAACTCTAAACTTTAAAGTAAGTACCTAGATAGGTACTAGGTACACGAAAACAAGATTATATTAGGTTATCCGTTAGATAACACAATAATTGTTCCCTGTAGATGTTCGCGGGAAATGGTTCTACTTAGGTACCCAATAATTTAGGGCAAAATACAATATATAATTCAACTGAGAGTACTGTTTATTTTTTGTAATAATGAATTATCATCATCTCAGGCGCAAGACGTCCATTGCTGAACATAGGCCTCCTCCATAATTATCCAATAGGACCAGTCAGAAGCAGCCTGAATCCATGGTCGACCCGCGGCCCTTATTATCAGGTCGTCTGTCCACCTTGTGGTTGAACGAACCTCCACCGCTGCGATCACCGGTCCGTGGCCTCCACTCGAGAACTGCTATGGCTATGCTGGCTTATGTTGGTAACTTTCGTACGTCTACTGATCTCATTTCCCCGAGCATCCCTCTCCATTGAGCGACGTTAAGCTTTCTTATGAGACCCATAGTTAAGAGACCTCGTTTTAGCGCCATATGTCATCACTGGAAACACACATTGGTCGTAAACTTTTGTTTTGAGACATTGTGAAATTCTGGACGAGAAGATTTCTCGAAGCTTCCCGAGCGCTTTCGAAGTTCTACAATTAGGAAAGGAAATATATAATAATACATCTGGACCGAAAATTATCCGTACATTTTTACCAATACCACTCTCAATAATTCGTTGGTATTTACTTTTCGGCTATTGATATCTCGTAAGTGGTACGTGAGAAAAGATCGATAGACCGAAACCAGCTAAATTGTATAAATACTGCAGTCGGATTTAACAGTAAAACGCAGTTATTGTTAGTCCTTTTATTTATTTAGTTGTACAATGTATGTATTGTTGATTTTTCATTGGAAAGTTAAATCAATTTGAAATAAATAACTACCATCAAGTGCACGGTTCAGCATACCTACCATACTTTTAATAACAATAAAAAAGTAACTAAAAATTGAATTTCCAGGAATTGAAAATTGAAATAACTACAAATAATAATGAAATAAAAATTGAGTTTCGAGAAACTGAAAATTGAAATAATAATAAATAATATTTAAATAAAAATTGGGTTTCGAATGGTTTCGAGAAATAGCGTAATAATGATATTATATATATATATTTCCACGCGAACCAATGTTTACATTTTACAGTAAACACTCACGTGTAAATATATCATTACGCTTTTCCTCGAATTCATTACATTTTGATTCCTCTGTTTTTATTATCATTTAAAATATAACAAGATTTACATTTATTACATAAGGATTAATGTGTATAATTAATCTTACTGTGGCCATAGTTGCAGATATACTGTTTTATTGAGATACGTCATTGGATTTAAGATTATCAACATGTACGACATATAACATATAACATGTATACATACAGTCATACATAGTATATGACTACAAAGGCATTCACTTTTGTTTGTATGGTACTGTATACTTTTATTTCAAGTTTCTTGAGCAAAACATAATAGTGTGTGCCATTCGACTACTACGATTTTCTAAAAGGTGTTTATATGTGTTCGAGATGACAACTAAAATTAGTATATTAAAATTTTAAGTTGTTTTTTCGCACATTTCGTCTGAAATTAATTTCGTGCAAGATGACAACTAAACTTTTTTTTTTTTATTACAGATGGGTTTGCTCTTGGCCAACAACCAGCTGAGTAGCAAGGATGAGGCCTATGATGGAGCGAGCTCACCCAGAATATGCCTATTCACTCGAACTTACAAAGAAGGTTACAAAAAAATATTATTATTACTAGCCTGTAACTCGCCTTTTTTTTTGACGAGAAGAAATCCGTTTCGCTGTAACTCTTCTAAAAATTCTGATATAAGAAACTTGTCCATGAAAAAATATGTATGCCTAAATATTAATACAAATATTATAGATATATCTATCTATTTATATATAGATAGCTATATAGATATGAATAGATAAATCCTAAGGAATATATAAATTTTGTAGGCATAGCCTAGCGTGACCCCTGGGTATGAATGATTGGAGTTTCCTTTAATATTATCAGAACCCGAGGACATTGCCTTCCTCGCTTTAATTGCATGTTTATGCAAATACGCGCCCCCGTGTCTTCGCAATCTATTATTGGGATTATAATTTAATTTTAAGTGCCTACAATCATTGGGGCTTCAGAACACCCCGGCCATACCAATTCATGATAAATGAAATTAGGTAACTTCAACAAAATATCAAATCTTTTGTTAGAAGTTATCCTGGTTTTATTCCGGAGCACACCTGACCTCGGTTGTTCCTGTACACTTTATTTAACTCATTTTATGTTTCTAAACTCGCACTTTATAAAAGCACATCTGTCAATTATAAATATTGTGGCTGTTGGCAACTTTGAAAGCGAGTATCTAAAGCTTTTAAATGTTTCCTAGTTTATGATAGGAAAAATTTATGAAATCTGTCAAACTTATCTGTATATAAATAAAAATCTATTGCAATACTAGATCACTAATTGAGAACGACACGATCGATTTTGCTGTTTTTTGGTGTGTTCGTAATTGTCAAGATAAGGCGTGTAAAGAGCGAAAAAAAACGGAAAAGTCCACGGAAAAATTATGCACGGGAAAAGTCGGATATTTGGATGGTATTTTTATATGAAACTAATGACCCGCTTTCGACTTCCCTCGGTATGCAATTTTTATATATACCTACAAAACTTTCCCGATTATCCCTCTTTCCATATGACGTGAAAACTGAATTAAAATCCGTCTTTTCATTCCGTTAAAACATATTATAAAAGCGAAAGTTACCCTTTCACGCCTTAACTACTCAACCGAATATCATGAATTATTGCATACACGTCAGAGATATCATTTAAAAATGGGGGATAATTTAAAAATATAAAAAAATGTTACGTTAATTTACTCATACTTATACTTATTTTATTTTTATAACGCCGACGAAGTCGCTGGCATCAGGTACTTTTTATATGTATAGAAGATTGGCAGGACAACGACTATCGGGTCATTTAGTAAAAAAATAAAACTGCAGTACCATTTACTGTGAAATTAAATAGACCAGACTTTTATATTTCAGCATTATAACTCTGCCAGTGCTTTGGTTATGATTATGACCTCCGATTAGTGGTGGAGCAGTGCGGTTCTGTAGTGATATGCGAGTATGTACGCGAGCAGCTTTTATAAAAAGATTGAAGTACTTAATTAAAACATTTCCATCTGACCTAATTACATTATAAAGTTATTTTTACTTTACTTCATTACGCACAACACTTGGACTACGTTGAATTCGAAATTTCTAAGGAAAATAATTGAATTTAATAAAATTTGATGTTAAGAAGTTTTACAAATTTACGTTATTCAACGTGTCACAAAAAGGTGCCGTAAGTAAACAAATCAACTGCCTCGGATATAAATTTTAATAATAATAATAAAAATTTATTTTTATATACAATCAGAAACAGAATCGGGGATAAAATTTTGAGTTACTGGAGACTATTCGCCCGATTTTATCTCGGGCGAGTTACCCCGATTGTTTGATTTTTTTTTACCCATTATTTCACTAGACAACTCGCTCGCTAGCTTTGTACAGTATGTACAATAATGTACATATATTATATTATGTATACGGACTGTACCAAGACTGTACGTTTTGCCATGGCAGTGTGTTTTACGTGAATATATATTAAATCAATACTAATAATAAATCTGTAGAGGTCGGTCATGGAGTAATTTACTTTGTTTTCAGAAATATCGTGTATATAGGCTCCATACATGATACTGAAACTAAATTGACCGTTTTTAGAATTTTTTTCTGTATGTATGTATGTATGTATGTATGTATGTTCCTCCATCACTCTTAAACAAATTAACTGATTTTCATGAAACTTGGTAGATAAACATTTAGAAGTACGTGACACGTGATAGGCTACTTTTATCTTTTTTAACGCGGACGAAGTCGCGGGCAACAACTAGTATATTATATATTCACGTAAAACCATCGTAAAACACACTGCCATGGCAGCGCTTCAATAAATTTTGACACATAAAAAACTAGCTGTTGCCAGCGATTTCGTCCGCCTTCAAAATTTTATATAGCCTAATTAAAGTCTTTCTCGATAAATGGACTATCCAACACAAAAATAATTTATCAATCTGAACCAGTAGTTTCTGGGATTAACGCTTTCAACCAACCAAACAAACCCTTCAGCTTTATAATATTGGTATAGATTTATTAACATTTATGGCAAGTTATTGTAAAAGTTAAGCAGATTCTAAAATGGTATATAATGAGAAAGACACTAAGCAAAACAAGAAAAAACATTCGCGTGCTAATAATGAAACTTCATTGGCGATAGTACACATAAAACAGTAGTTCTTGCCTTACAAGAAGCTTTACACTGAAACGTTACACAAAATTGAAATTTTAATTTTATAATCGGTCCAATACGTTTGGAAGCTACAATTCCAGTTAGTCAGACCCACACACATATTCAGACACACGCGTCAGACTTATAACCTCGTTTTTGCGTAGGGCGTTAGGATTTAAAAATACATTATAATGCAAAATGGAGTGAGGTATAGCTTTGGCAGAAGGTCCGTTTGGCCGAGATGTAAATAAAATTCACGTTTATCCGGGCAACCCTGGTGTGGAGTGTGGATTAACTGCCTTTAATGTGAACCCATGGAATTAGATGGGATTACGCCGACGATGGTTTTCAACGGTTTTATTTGCACTTGACTTAACGTACTTTACCTCTTATAAGAGCAATTTTAATTTGTACGCATCATTCTGATTTCGTTCAGTTGGCTTCTAAATGTTGTTTTTATTTTTTATGAAAACATGAAACATGTAACTACATAAACATAAAACACTTAAGTATTAGACGTTTTCGGACTGGTGAAAGTAAGACAATAGATAAACAATTTCTTTGGAACGCATAATGAGATGTGTGCAGACACGCGCTTCAAACTTATAACACTTCATTTTTATGTCGGGCGTCGGGGTTTAAACCCGCAGATTTTTTAAATCCCGCGGTCAGTCCTATACTACTGGGTCGACTAAATATATTATTATAGTTATGACTGTATAACGTTATAACAAAAATTTAGTCTAAATAAAATCATGTTCATAATCAAGACATGAGAAGTTCTTCCATTACATATATATTTACAAAAAACCTGCCTGTGCCTAAGCAGAAAATTTTAATATAACAATCTAGCTGTTGCACGCGACTTCGTCCACGTAGCTTTATAAAATATAACCTATATTACTCGCTATAATAATGTAGCTTTCTTTAAGTGAAAGAATTTTCAAAATCAGTCCAATATAGTTTTCTTAGTATTATAAACTGATATACAGTTAAAAATAAATAAAAAAACGAAGTGCTCAGTTTCATTAAAAGAGATCAAAAAGGCTAAAAAGAAAGGTGTGTCCACGTTTGAATTATTAATAAAGAAAATTCTCATTAGAGATATTTCGTTTGCCGTTAGGGGCGGGCAGCGCCGGCATTGGAGCACGACCGTTATGGGGCGCTGATATTGCAATTCTCTTTACAAACACACGGTCAATATTGCATACATACATATGTATTAAGCTTTGTTAAAACGAACTTACCGTGTCTGAACGCTGGCGACGTTTAAATTTTATTTTAACCTCGGAATTTGGCTCAGACTCGTTTTAGATATAATAACAATAAGGCTGAAATAGCTCAATACATATATAATATATATTTATAAATTTTCTCTTATTATTAATGAGACTTAAAAGATAAAAAAACTATTTTTATAATTTTTAAAAATAACACATTAATTTTTTGAGATGCTGTTGAAATGCAATGATGTTAAAGCTGAATTTACATATAATATCTAGCATCTCGATGAAACTAATACCAACATTAATTTCATCTTTGTTAAATTAACTAAATTGCAACTAACTGGAATTAGTTGCATGCCATTAATATTTTCTTCAAAAAATTTGTCCATGGTACGAAATTCGATCCACTGATCACTGATCCACTGATCCTGACACTTCAAGAAATTAATTTCGTGTAACTAGGTATAGTTTTATGCAACTAAATAATGTAAATTTGACTTACATTAAGATCTACTTAAAAATTAAATTCTACTGTGATTTAGAGTCATTTCAAAATCACTAAATGTACAATACAAATCTATAGAAAAGTATAGTCCCTCAAGCAATCAAAGAAGAAATTAAAAAAGGAATCTATTTGAAGAAATTCGAAGTGAGTGTTGAATATTGCCGGAAGGCCACCGGAAACGCTTGCCGCAATCGAGAGGAAAAGTAGCTCGCTCTGCGAAGCTTTGACCGGCCATTCGTGCAACTGCCGCTTTTCAGATTTTCCGTTTGAAACTTTTACAAAACGTACCTATAATATATACATAATAATATAGTCTAACATACCGGCAGTATCACAGACATTGGTTATTTTGAATAGATACTACATTCCATTATGTTATGACGGTCCACTTGATGGTAGGCTAATTTCACTAACTATCACGGGTTCGTTGATGTGAAATTTGGTACTGTTATTCGATGGTATTTTCATTGCATGGTAACCTTGATCTGATGCTGCAGCATCAAGTATTCTTAGACGTTAGTTTACAATTTTAATTTAGCTTGTTAACTTCCCAATTTAAATTTACAAACATCTTAACTCTAAGTAGGGGTGAGTGTTCTCTTTTCCACCAGCCTTATTTCACGATTATGTATATATCATAAAAAAAAGAAATAAGCATTTATGAAAACACATACGTTATGTTTTATCTGCGTTAGGTTATACGCGTGCGTCTTGATATAAGCATAGCTATAAAAATGTACGCGTTCGCTATTCTTATCTCATCCTAAATATCGGACACGTACGAAAGGCATAATTCCACAATGAAGTACAACATGGGCAGGGAGCGTGCCCTTTGCAATAGTGATTCACTGTAACGATTACCTACATTCTGTTTTCCAAGCCACGTTTATTTATAACACTCATAAAACGTATCCACTTGAACAAAAATGTAGAGAAATAAGAATAATATCGAAATTATTATTTATTGTACGCAAGCACAAAAACTGTACCTGCGACATCGTACGCGCCGTAGTTTTTTGGAAATCCAACACAAAAATAACATTTCTCCAAGTTAAAAAGTAGTTCCGATATGTTAATCAAGGTAATAAACTGTCTATGTGCCAATTTTCATCGAAATACGTTATTCCGTTTCAGAAATTAGCGTACACAAACGCATAGACAAACAGACAAAAATTCTAAAAATAACTTTTTTACCTTGGTAACATAAGTTTTTAATAATAAATGTACAGACACGGCTCGTTTAAGATTTTATCATACCTATGTATTTACATAAAGTTTATCTTTGCGAACTAAGTAACTATACTTCATATAAAAAGTACATTTCGTAATTTAACCTAAATTATTATCTTCATAGATATTTACTATAACATTTTTTATATGAATTCTTAACAATGGCATAGGGAAAATTTATTCCCAGGACGAAAGTGTCCATAAATTAAAAGCGTTCCTCCGGAGGCGAGTTTCAGTATCCCGCCACGTTATAAATATTTGGCTAACCATGAAATTTATCTTGCGGACAAATTTTGACAAAACCTCGAGACAAATCGTCTCGGTATCAACTGTTATCATTCATAAAAATACCTTTAATAGAGAAAACAGCATGTACATTTTCTTCAAAGCAACCCCAAAAAAAGACAATAAAGAAAGAAATGACTAAAAGAAATACTCAGCGCAACAAAGACTACAAAGCTACAGCACAAAACTTATGACAAAAACATGAAAATATAATACTTGCAAAAGGTTTTTCCGCATTTTTCTGAGACACACGCCACGTGATACTAATGACCTTCTCGATAGAAACATGAGATAGTTCTCATTGAACATAACGAAGCGTGTAACTGAGACATCTCTCGGATTCATACCTACTTAACTTGGTTCTCATAAAATAATGGCAATTTACTGTACCGGCAGTAAATTGCTGTATACTCATTTACTTATAAAGGTTGCAAAAAAGCTATCATATCTTTATTTTTATGTAAGCAGAAACTGACAGTCCACCTGATCGTAGGTGACTACTGTTGGCTGAAAATGCCTAAATTAACGCCTGCAGGAATCCAAATACTATCCCATTTTTAAAAACAACAAAGGATAAGGAATAATTTTTAAGAAAAAAGAAACATAGGTGCGCTCAAGTGGTGTTAACTGACGGAAGCATTTTGTAGTTTACGATCAACACTATTGAACTAATAAACAACTACAAACTGCTATTGAACTTTTAACTAAGTACAATAGATACTCGCTTTCCTGTAATTCTCTTAGCTCGCAATTTAAACTTGTAATTCGTAACATTTTAGACACCAAGTAGTTTTTTAGCTTTGAAAAACATTAATTTAGTAAATTTCAAATAATTTGCAATAACTTTATCTAATTCAAAGTTGAAGAATAATTCAAAAGATCCATCAGTTTTGTATGGAGATCAGACCGTGAAACTTGTTACTAAGTATTACTTAGGTAAGAAGAAGTTATTATAGATTTAAAATAAGAAATATCACAATAATAATGAATCACGAAAACACACAAATATTTGAGTAAATGTGTATTTACTTTATTAATTATTTTCTTTTATTCAAGAATTTATTTTTAATTTTATTTTATTATTCTTTATTCTTTATTCAGCGTTGAGTGACTATAGCTTTTTTCATAGCAATATTAACAGCAATCACTGCGAAAAAAAGTAAGAGACTCGACTTTAATATCACAACCCAACTTTATATTGGATTTGATACCATCTTTATAAATTAGAGTATATATAATTTATAAACTAAATCACTGTAAAATGTCATCAAAATCCGTAATCCGTTTTTGCGTAAAAGTCGGAAGAACAAAGATCCATCCATCATAACAAACTTTCGCATTAATAATATTATACAGGATTAGTATGATTAGATATAAGTTAATTAGGTTAAATTAGTCGATTCATTCAATTTTGATCAAAAATTTTTATGTAAACTTTCGTTATTGGGTCTGACCTGTTTTTAATTGTATTAGCAAGATGTGTATCTATCTAAAATATATTCGCTACTAATGTCATATAGCTCCGAACTGATTGAAGTAGCCGGGTCCTCGACGAATACGAACACGTATTTTGTTTATCTTGTCATTCCATTAATTAGGGACCGTGTTTACTGTTCCAATACGACGAGTCTTAAATAAGCCTCGCACGAATGAACTTTTAACACTTTAATTCATTTACCTCTGATTAGAGACTAAATTTGAGTCCAACAAATTTTCCTATTACGAATAACAATCACTTAAATTATCATCATTGGACTTATACGTAATATAATTTTGTCTTCATGTTTAATAAAAGAAAAATTTAAGTAGAAGTAGCTGTGGCAGAGACAGAGTCATCTGTGGCAAGTCTGAATTTAATAGTGGTTTTGGAGGCAGCAACCATCCCCACCAGAAGAACACCGTGAAATAACAGCATGTGTGCTGTTGTGTTTTCGTGAGTGAGTAAGGGATTCCAAAGACCATTTCTCTCTATCCCATCCTAATTATTTATCCTCAATCCTACTATATTCGGCATTATTATTTTAGAAACAATTTACTCGAAAATTAGTCGTCATAGTTACAACATTGGCTTTACAGTCATTTAACGATAAACTACAATTATCATCATAATAATATAACAATTCTTATTATTAGACCACTGTTATTGGTAAAAAATTGCTTTAAAAAGGGCAGTTAAGATTAAAATTAAGAATACGAATATTCAGTTTCGTTTATCTATGATTCAAAATAATGTCGCGCGCGACGCACATAAATATTTTCGATGACAGCGGCGCTAGAGGCTAAGGAAATTATTTTTATGTAAGTTTTGTAATTATTAAAAAGAAAAGAAATGAATACTTTTTGTTTAATTCACCTAATATTCTTTTCACATTCTGTATTTTTCTTTCACGTTCATATTCGAAAAAAAAATTTGCGAAAGCGAATACCAAAAATCAAACGAACGAATATTCGCGAATGCGAATGCGGATATTCGTTACATCACTAGTCTGTACTATACACGCTTTGAGAATCTGTTGTAGGTATTTGTAATTGGGTATAGAAACCGAATCCAAAACTAATTCAAATGAAATTAGCAAACTTGCAGAAAGTACTTCTGTCTATATATACTGTTCAATGTCGATATAAGCGGGACGTCCGAGATTGTTCTCCTAACTCCGTTTAATCCGTCTCTTCACGAAATTGGCATTCAACATTTTATACTTTTTATTATAATTTGAGATAATTCCATCATATTAGACAACATTCTGAAAGAAAATTACATAAGCTGTTACATAAGTTGTTACATAAATTATAAGTTGTTGCGTAAGCTGCTAAATAAGCTGTTACATAAGCTGTAACATATTTACATAAGCTGAGCCAACTAACACTGCACTTCTCAGTCATAAATTGGGCAACCCGTATGGCGCCACTAATCTTACAGGATTCCCTTATCCTTATCTTAATCACTTATCCTTTGCCATACAAAGGATAAGTGATTAAGCTGTTATGATTAAGCTATTGTAAAGGATAAGTGAGTTCAGCTATTATAGTAAACCATACTTATGTACCGTAATTCTTTCAAGTGTCAGCCCGTTGTAATTTGTTGTAAAGGGTTCGAAAAAAACGGTACCAACATTGTCAATGGTCTCCAGGCGGCAATTTTCACTTTTCCCCAGGCGATCTAACGGTAGGTAAGGTAAGATGTATAAGAAAAAATGTACTAAATTTATTGAGCATCCGTTAAACGAATAAAACGAAAACTACCAACCGAAGACTATGGCATAATGATTGATATAGAGTCCCCTCGTTTTTATGTTAACGCAAATAAATCATCTCTGTCTCAATTAATGTCCTCGCCGATACTTGCCGAATGGGACAGGCGTTTTCGCTCTGATTGATAATGCTGCCGCAGAAATTGCTCTTCACTCTTCACTGTCATTTGCAGACAATTCTATTACATATACATATACGTGTTTATTTATCTCCAACAAGATTGCGAAGATTAAATTTTCAAACTTAATGTAACTTAATAGTGTTGTTTTTATGTAAAAGTTAAAAGACAGCCTGAAGGTCCACTTAGAAAGAAAGAAAGAATTTTATTCACGCAACACAAAGAAACAAACAAAAACAAAAAACAGAAATTAATAAACAGGTAAAATGGATATTGGATATGGTATAAAAATATAAAAATGGTAAATGGGCGTGACATGTAATGTAACACTATACTATATATTTCAATTATTTATTCCCATTTAGTAGATTTAGTAGATTGATTAGATTAGACTAGATTAGATTTAGGTAGCACATAGGATGTTGCTTGTAGCTTTTACTGGTGCATGTTGACCCTCCTAATATAATTGCGGCGGCATCCGCCTAGTGCTAATTTATTATGAAGAATGTATTAGATATAGTTAGATGCCTGCCTCGGTGGGGGCGTTGTAAAATAAATAAAAGATCTGTGTGTCCTCGCGGCAGTGAAGCGGATTCTGGCTCAGCATTGTGCTGAGATGCTATTAGGACCTGCAGCGCTGATTTTCAGCCAGCACCGTCTGGGACTCACTACGTTGGGAGGGAGGAGGGTTCGATTCTACGGTTCGATTCTACGTTTCGAGCGCAACGTAGGGGCCCCGGGTTCGATTCCCGGCGGAGTCAACTTTGGAAATTTTAATATAATTTTAAAAATTGACTGGTCTGGATTTGAAAAGGTAGGGCGTTTCGCAGTCATTCAGGCACCCCGTCTTGCGGCAGTAACCACCCCCTTACAGAATACCACCGTGAAATAACAGCATATGTGCTGTTGTGTTACGGTGAGTGAGTAAGGGATGCCAGAGCCCATTACCCCTTCCCTTCCTTATCCCTTATCCTTAATCCTTCATCCTTGTATGGTCGGCAGCGCACTTGTAGCACTTATGGCGTTGCTTGTGTTATAGGCGACGGTACCCAGCCTGTCTGTCGACCTTATCATAAAAAAATTTAAAAAAACTACACAACATCAACGGTACACAAACATGTTACAACACTATACAAACAATATTTTATACATATTTTAAACACTTGATGGTATGTGGCTACCTTCGCCTATATGCGATTATAATTTTTTATTGTAATTGTTGTAGATGTCTAAAATTGATCCCATATATCAGATACTAGATTTTGTTGGCGATTTAGTCCGTGTAGTTTTCTGTGCGTATGTAAAATTTCATGTTGATCGGAGCGTAAAAGCTTAACAAACCAACATACTCACTTTCACATTAATAATATTAATTAAGGTTATAATTTACAGGATGTAATTTAAGTAAAAAGCGCTGAAGGCATCATTTAGAATAACTACATTTAGATAACTATGAGCGGTAGGTGAAAATGTTTGAGGGGTAAATTGTAGAGCATAAAAAAATCAACAAAAAAGTATTATATGACAATTTTCGTATCTCGACGAAGAGCCGAGTTATTGTAAAAAAACTGAATTAAAGGCTTTTTTTCAAGATGGTGGAAAATGCAACCAGGAAATCTTGGTCGAGTTTTTCAAGTTAAGCTTTTCTAGGCTTAATATCCAAAATTTAGCTTTCCCGGTTCACTTTCTTTTCCAAATGTATATTTTTCCTGGACTAAAAACAAAACCAGAAAAGCTAAGAAAATGATAACTATGTCAAAGAAAAGTCTTACGTATGATAACTTCCTTCAAAAAACGGAAATAGTAAATAGTATGAGGTTCTGCTTCAGTTTTCATCGAAGCGTGCTTGTGGTACCTCGTTGGTTCTCATTACTCTGCCCCACAATTCACGGTATAACTTAGAAAAGCTGGTTTTTAATTAGAAAATCTGAGCGGATTCGAAGAGTTCCTCTTAAATTCACGGATTGAAATAGCTTATTTAGACATTGAATGTGTTCATATCTATTTTTCATTTACTTTTATTCATTAAAAGAGGGCTTACTGCAAGCCATGATTGTTTCCGGTACCGTTTTGACGAAAGGGGGGAATTCGTGAACTACAGTATTCAAACATTCCCCATTCCCATTTTCATTATAATTTTCATTATATAATAATGTATAATTTCTTAATATCTATACTATAGCGGAAATCTTTTTATTAGCATGCTTATTATTTCTGTACTTTTACTGGTAATGAATTATGAAAAAATTTCATTTGATAACAAAATTCTTATATATTTATACACGATACATGCTATTTATCGTGATGAACGCTTACTAGGTTGTCGAACAAAAAGAAAAGTCTCATGTATGAATTTCAATTAGTGCTTTATTTAAATCGACTGGAGACCACGACTGGACATAAAATATTTAAAACTATTTAAAGCAAACAAAAAAAAACCGTGGATGGTGGACGATGTATTTTTCAATTTTCCTAGACATTTGGGAACATGAAACAAAATTGCGAGTAAACGTCAGATTGATGCATGAGTTCGTGTTTTTCTTTGTGCTCACGTCATCAATCTTACAGATCTATTAACGTCTTCTTTGGTGCGCCTCCTAATTATCTGAGCAGGCTTCCGTATTCCCCCGGGGTAAGGTTTAAGGATAAACAACATCATATTAAATTATTTTGATCTCAATTCGGAAGGTCGTCTGTAATTGAACAAGTGAATTAAACGTTTTATTTTATCGTACCTAACGCATTAAAAATACTTGATACATTGAGCCATTTCCATATATCTAATCTTGTCTATGTAGCTAATTTATTAAATTGTTTGTATTTTGTATAAAATATGTTTGTAAAATATATTGTAATATGTTTGTGTAGTGAGTCACAAACGGTGTTGGCTGAAAAATAAGTGCTTGTATAGCATCTCAGCACAATGCTGAGCCAGTATCAGCACTGCCGCGAGGACTCTTTTTACCTGTTTTTTTTTATTAATTTCTGTCTTGTTGTTTTTGTATTTTTTTATTATGTTTGTGTCTTTGTGTTGCGTGAATAAAATAATTTCTTTCGATGAGACACCGAAGTTATATTAAGTTTAAATTACACGGATGAAGTCGCATGCAACAGCTAGTCTTTGTATATAAACAAACATTTTCACAAAAGTGAATGCTACGTAAAATTAAGAAGGAACGTACATAAAGTATATCTAGAGCTATTTGCCACATGAGTGGGATAGAAGGACCCATTTTACAAAACCCTAAAATTCTCATTGCGATTGTGAGAGTTTGTCGCGAAAACAGGCTATAAATGCCAACAGAAACCGCCCGAGCTGAGATTACCCTACCACTGTGTTTTGTCTTGTATTTCTAAGAGTTTACCTTAAAGGATTTTCGTTTTATATAAGTAAAATAAACAATTGCCACTGATTATTTTTAGGTTTTTACTCAATTCGAAAAAAGTTTATATCAATAGATTTGTCTATAGATACTAGACACTACAGCATTAAAACATTTTATAAAGTAGAGATAAGGTGAATAGTCTTTTGTCCATTTAAAATATATTGAAATATAACCAGTATTCTTACTTACTGGACTTCGCAATGGGGACGGTGGTGCCCAATTTTTTATATTTTTAAACAATCCTTGGGAACCCAATACTTTCCAGAATAAAATCCTATACATTATCCAGGTAATAATCTATCTATCTGCAAAATTCCTTCCAAATCCGTTTTAGCATTACTGAGGTCAACAACAACATCCATCCATCCATCCATTCTCACAAACTTTCGAATTTATAATTGAGTAGGATTTGAGAAGGTTTTTCTAATAATAAGTGACTATGTTGCAAATGATTTAAATTCATTCGCGTGTTAAAATGCTTGTTAGTATTTCCCGCAATCATATCGAGGGAATTCTTTTACACGACTAGAGAAACGGCGGCGTCATTCCAATGAGAAAAGTTGACACAACAGTAAGCACTCACAGTAGCAACAATATTAACAAAGCTAGTCAGAGAGTAAAGCCATTTCAGCAGTAGGTACATCTTTGTCTTTCAGTGAATTTAATAAAACTTTCACGTACTTGTACGTACGTATGCAAACCATTTTCCACTTGCAACACTTCGCTGCCAACCAAGATAGTTATTTACATACTGTTCCAGATCTAAGACATTATTATTGTAAATTCCACATCACAGATACTGAAATAATATCCAACATAAATACTGAATCTGCCTTAACTGAAAATCACACTACTAATATAAATGTGAAATATGCGAAAATTAATTGTACAAATTTATTATATTTTTTTTATCCAAAAACTAATGAAAAGATTATGATGAACACTCATATTTTTATTTTTGTTTGTAGTCAATACCTCATTACATTGCTTTTTCCTGAGTGAAAATTACCTTTTATGTATATTTAATATCTTAAAAATATCCTAATTTAGATTCAGCATAGACTTCGCTGTCATCGTATCTATCTGTACAATATTATGAAAGAAAGTCGCTCTATGTCTGTTTCTAAGCTAACTTCTACTGAACCTCCTAATTTATTTTGATCAGCAAAAATTTCATCCGTGCGAAGCCGGGGCCGGGTCGCTAGTTATTAATAAGTAGTGCAACTCAGTTGCGAGTAACGGCTAATTTCAAATATAATGTATGCACCTACGTAGTTACATATATAATATCATCATCATAACTTTACAAACAAGACTAATTTACCGTTTATTTACTGTTGATAGTTGGTTTACTGCAGATCAGATTCAGCCCCAAGGGACGTCACTCAGTCAGTTCTGATATCATATCGCAATAATCACCTTTATCTGACCACGTAGCCACATAACTCGTATCATTTTAACTATTATCAAATTACCAAACGTATAGAAGAGAAAGCAACCAGAAGCCTTAGAAGTAAGTATTGAAAGATTAGGAAGATATTTTTACTTATAAAATTACCATGTACTTATTTAGTATGAAATTCGTTAACTAATAAAAAGAGACTCAAAGTAGCGTTATTTTTCAAATGTTTTCAAATGTTATTATTGATTAACTACACAATCAATGAACTAAGTCAAGAAAAGAAATCTCAAGAATAAGTAATATTTCAATTGAACCATTTTACTGAAAACAGACTCGACGATGACTTAAAAATTGATTAAGATCTCATAGTGCGATGCCCCGCATCTCCGTAAGTTGAGACAACAAATTATCCCAAATACCTATCATCATAGAGTACTTTTACTTTTTACCATCACTATTTACTTACTATATTAACTATATTTATAAACTATTTACTTACTTTTAAGTAACTATTTACTCTAATGCTATTACTGACTTCACTCGCTCGTACAGGTTGACCTTAAATGGTTGAACCGTGGTAATGAAGTTTGTTACCTAAATACCATTCAGCATTCGGTTTGGATAACGATCGGAGTACACATGTAGTTGCAGCATATTATGATCGCGTACAGGGAAACATCAACAATTGGCTGTTCGCCAGTACAAGAAAGTGCATTTGTTGCAATCGAGAACATGAGCTTGGAACGTTGTGTACATAAAATTATCTTGTTTGTTGTACCACAGGAACTCTGATCACAAAAACTTTTTATATAGGTTGGTACATACTAGCGACCCACCCACGGCTTCGCACGGATTCTAAAAATTATACAGACAAGTCACGTTTGACGCTCTTTCCATAATAATTGAAAGCCGTATCAAAATCCGTTAGGTGGTTCAGAAGAGGTTAACGAGAAACAAAAAATTATGTTTCTAAAATCAATTTTTTATTAATTCTTATTTAAATTAATCCAAAAAAAGTAAATTTCATGTTAATTTTCCCTTCCCCCACCCCTCTTTCAAGACTTTCATCAAGTTCTCGCCAATTTTTTTTTCAAGAACTACATTATTTCACTATTTTTAAGAATTTTTCTTCTATTCGAGTTTTCAAAATCGGTTTAGCACTGGATACCGATCGTATTTATTTTTCAACAACAATAAACTTTCAAGTAATAAAGTCGATGAAATATCGCTTTTATCTATTTTTTTAAATCCATGCTGAGACCTATTCTTGCGACTTCAAGGAAACAATGCTAAAAGGAAAATTTAATACAAAATATCTACAAGATTCTCCTTTAAAGGATCTATCCTCCGTATATTTTATTACAGAGTTACATTTACTTGCTTTGCTGGAAAATGTCGTGAAATATTCTTCACATATACAATATTGTTTGATTTCTCAGTAATTTTCATTTCACATGGTAATAATACAACTCTAAGTCACATAGAAAGTACAATCCATCTCATAAACTTTCCCATTTAAGTATAATATTTAAGTAGAATATATGAAAGATATGTTTGAGTATAAGGTTACCTACCCTATCATACCATAAATGCACATGTTCTTGAAATACCTAAAGTGTACCAATCTTTGTTCTAATTATTAAAATATTTCATAGAAATCTTAGTGAACGCTAAAGAAATCTTTTAAAATATTCTTTCGTAGTCGGCATGAAAGCAACCTTACACCATTGCGGTCCTGTCCAGCAGAACATAATTCATGCCACTCAGTGAAATACAATGCGGATATTCTCATAATGTACGACGAGCGACTTAATCCGGCTATATATACATACCTATTAGCACTTCTTCCGTCGTTGATATTTTTACAAAATGGCCGACAACGTTGAAATGAACTCGATGAAACGGCTTCTATTCTAGCCGCAAACCATTCTTTTCAATTTAACGAAAGAAAGAGAGAAAGAAAGACCAAGGTATTTTTAAAGGAGCTTGAGATTAGTTTGATATTCCACTAGCTGGTGCCTGCGATCCACGTCAATATTTTTTAATTAATTTTTTAGTAGCTGTTGCACGCGACTTCGTCCGCGTAACTTTATAAAATATAATACATTCGTGTCTGTGAAACCATGGAAATACACATACAAAATTTCAACCCAATCGGTCAAGTCGTTAGTTGACACACCTACCGGGTCCAATTGTATTTTTAAATCATCCAGGAAACTATCGAAATCAATACTAATAATAAATCTGTAGGGGTCGGTCATGGAGTAATTTACTTTCTTTTCAGAAATATCGTGTATATAGGCTCCATACATGATACTGAAACTAAATTGACCATTTTTAGATTTTTTTTCTGTATGTATGTATGTATGTTCCTCCATCACTCTTAAACGAATTTACTGATTTTCATGAAACTTGGTAGATAAACATTTAGAAGTACGGGACACGTGATAGGCTACTTTTTATCTTTTTAACACGGACGAAGTCGCGGGCAACAGCTAGTACCCATATAAAATTTCAACCCAATCGGTTAGCCATTTAAAAGTTATATGTATGTGAAAAAGATAAGTACGAAAGGATAATTCTTCATACCGGTTGTCCTATTACCCGTTTTCCCGTAGGAATGAAGCATTTTCCCGCGGTAAAAAGTACCTTATGTTCATCACAAATAATGTCGGCTTCTATTTTCTAAAAGAATTTTTCAAATCGGTCCAGTAGTTTCGGAGCCTATTCTATACAAACAAACAAACAATCAAATCTTACCTCTTTATAATATTAGTATAGATTGAAGGTAAGTATCCTATATTTATGTCCTCTTCTCTACCCCTAACAACGTGTATTTCTTGATGATCAGTTGACTAGTTAAAGTATAGAAACGTAACAAACTTTCGCATTTATAATGTTAGTTAGTTTACTACATATTATAGCAATATTGAATAACTAGTTGGTGCCTGCGACTTCATCCGTGTTGAATTATAGTATATAAAAACTTTCCTTGTTTAACGCTCTTTCCATTAATTAATTTTAATACCCAAGCATTAAAATTAATTAAAATTCGTTGCGCAGTTTAAAAAGCGTACATACAGAGGAACATACTGTGGTAAGTTATTTTATACTAAACTAGCTGGCGCCCGCGACTTCGTTCGCGCTGAAAAAGAAAAAAAATAACCTATCCTGTGTCCTGTACGTCTAAATGTTTATATACCAAGTTTCATAAAAATCAGTTAATTAATGGAGGAACATACATACATACATACAATACCTAACACTTACAGATTTATTATTAGTATTGATTGATTGATGATGATGATAAAGAAAAGAAGTCGCTGTCAGACTTGTCTGTTTCTCCCAAGTTTCTCCACTAACTTAACGAACATTTTGATAAATTGTGAGCATTAAATATACAAATATAGCATAAGCATTATTCTTAATAATACAAATAAAACATTTATAAAAAAAAACCAAAAAAGTTTTTAAGAAAAGTGCTACATTTAAAAGCTATTTTAAAGGCCGTCAACTACAGGACGAATAAAAAGTAGTCACGTAATCTTGGCATTCGCTCAACTCTCTAACAGCTATCGAGAGATTCGTTTCAACCCCTTTTGGATTTTTTAGGATTCCGCACCTTGAATGCAAAATTGAAATATATTTTTTTATTTTTTATATATGTGTGTGACACAATATAAAAATATTTAAGGAGGAAAGACTATCTGTAATATATAAAGAAGTCTCTCGCCTAGACTTGTTAAAAAAGTGAAATGATGTTAATAAGACTAGGGCAGGATATAAATTAGCTAAGGGACAAGGATGAGGTAATGAGCTTTAGCATTTCTGGCTCTGATTCTGGAAAAAAAACAGGTGGCCAGCCTTTGATGCACTTAATGGTATATGGTCACAGATATATGGTATATGGTATACTAGACATAAATGCAATTTCGACTTACGCAACGTTACACAAAAGCACACGTTCTGTTTTCACAATTGTCTTCAGAAGACCTATGTGGAAATAAGAGCACGTGTGACAGAATACTGTGTTTCGTCTCTATAAAGGCCACAACAGTGTCTTAACAGTTGCCTAAAACAGTGTGTCTAGAAAAGATCCATTTTCCCAGGTCAACATTATACAATTTCCATGAAACATATTGAGAGAATTATAAATTTGGAGCTTCATCACAATTTCGCAATATAATCAAAATCAAATCAAATCAAATCAAAATATTTATTTATCAATTAGGTTTCTACAAGAAACTCTTTTGATCGTCATTATAAATTTAAATTTACCAGGGTTTCGGAAAAAAGCCAAGATGACGATCCTGAGAAGAAACCCCAAAAGAAAAGGAACCTATGGCTAGTGCTATAGTTCACTTATTAAAACTTGGCATTGATTTAGAATCATAAAAGTCAAGATACAACGACAAAAGCACAAGTAGTTACTGAAATAAAATAGAAGATATTTAATGTATATATATGTATTTTATAATCCCAGAATTGTATCTGTGCGACGGAACCCTCAGGACTCCAGCCTCACTCACGTTCATCCGTTTTTTCACTATTTCACCCCTTAAAGTCAATATAAATGTGCCAACTTTCGGCACTACGTACTGTTAGTATGTATTAAAACCTCTGCAGACAATGCAGTAGTAATTAAAATATACCAATAAACTATTTAAGGGACACGGGTCAATTCTATGTATAATCAATTTATATCTATACAAATTTGCATATCTATACAAGCAGTTCTGTGGATTAAATGGCATGGCGCAAGTTATAATCCTAGGTAAGGCCTTACACCTTTTTTCGCCTTTTTTTACCGTTTATTGCGAACAGACAAACAGACAGACGCGGCAGAGGACTTTGTTTTATAATATGTAAGGATAATGTTTTTGCGACTGTTTTTAAATTAATAAAAAGCAATATTGTTTGTATTAAAAAAACATAATTCAATACAATTAAATTCAATCTTTTTTTACAAAACCATAATTTATAGTTGGATGTTACAAAACTAAAGCCTCGTATTCACTAAGCGACAAATGTCCCGCAACACGTGTCTCGCGACCTTTTTCGTCCACATTTTAACTTAGTTATACTTAACTACATCGTTGTTGCTCAACACACATCTATACTAGGTGACTAGGGCCATGCTAGGGACATAGTTTTCTACAGTGAATGCGAGGCTTAAAAAGACCAGTGTTGACCCTGTCGGGTACGCATCTTGGGGGCTACATAAAAATATTACTTACTCAAGGCTCGTCAGTTGTATCAATATACTTTCTCCTTAAAAGACTCTATCGCTTTAGATTCAGAAGTTTTTAAAGTGCAATAAGTTATTCAGATATATCTTCTCTCTAAAATGCTAGCCGTAATGGAATTACTCTGTCTAGAACTACTGGCGAATACTAATTTTATAAATGCGATGTTTGTAACGCTTTCACGACTTTACTTACTCCAACCGATAATCATTTTATTTCATACTAGCTGTTGCACGCGACCTTGTCTGCATAACTTTATAAAATATAGCCTATGTAATGTAGTTTTCTATAGGTGAAGTTATTTTAAAAATTGGTCCTTTTCATTTGAGTTTATTGAGATTTGAGATCTGAGTATTTTAACAAAATTTCTCTTTATAATGTATAGATTTTTTTAGACCTTGGATTAGATAATTGGAGTTTTCGTAAGGATCCCTAATTTAACTCGATTAACAAAATAGCCTAATTAGTTCTTGAGTTTAATCATTACAATCAAAAATACAAAAATACAAATCTTCTTTCTTTATAATATTAGTATAGACAGCAAAGAGTACTGCTCTCGAGGGACCCGGACGAAGACGGGGGCAAAAACTAGTATTGCATAAATGCTAAATACTAAGCTTACAAAGAAATAAATAGTCCTTTCAATTGAGTATTTGTACGTACGTTGAGCCGTTACCGGTGTTATAATTTCTGCCGATACAAACAAGCTTTCCGCTTACAAGAATGTACTATGTACAATTTAATTAAATTTTAACTACATTTCGCCTTGTTTGTTTGACTTGATTGACGTCCCTGCTCTTAGCGACAAAAAGGGGATTTGTCCCCAACTGCTACGAAATAATTGCCACGAAGAAATTTATTACTCCCTGTTACCTTTTCCTTATAATAATATGTTCTACTGATACCTGATACTTAACAGGTTATGTTTAATTGAAATTTTAAACGAACTCCTAACCTACTATTGAACCCAAACCACACACTACTGTATAGTGTCTGATGGGTTGGTTATCCCACAAACGTCTACTTGATGCTGCTGCATCAGATAAAGGTTACCATGCCATCGAAATACCACCGAATTTACAGTATACCAAATTACACATCAATCGAAGAACAGATCTTCATAAATTATATCTTTTTCTTATGTTAAGGACAGACAGGCTGACGGTCCACTTGATGGTAGGTGGCTACCGTCGCCTATAACACAAGCAACGCCATAAGTGCTACAAGTGCGCTGCCGACCATAGAAGGATTAAGGATAAGGGATAAGGGAGGGGTGAGGTAATGGGCTCTGGCATCCCTTACTCACTCACCGAAACACAACAGCACATAATGCTGTTATTTCACGGTGGTCTTCTGTAAGGTGGTCGTTACTGCCGCCATGACTGCGAAATGCAGTGTGCCCCTTCTATCTAGGAACAATCCCGATCACGTCAGCTTTCAAGCTAAATAAAACGGAGTAAAATCGGTCCTTCCGTTTGGGAGCTATACGATTCCACAGAAAGACTTTTTATCCTGGCGAAAAACCGGGCGTAGTCGGGATATTTATAAATAAAATTTACAATTACATGAAAATTTTGATAATTATTCTTTATTACGAGTAAAATTTTAATAAACGAAAAAAAAAACACTTCAATCGACTCTGTGGATGACTTAACGTGAAAATGTTTTGTCCCGAAAACATTCACACAAAATCTGAATAGATTCATATAGTATTGTAAAGTTAGAAGGAATTTAGATGTGCCTTTGTGTTCGCTTCCGTCTTTTTGTTTGCAATTGTTTGTTCTGCTAATTGTGCCGGGACTTCTATTTGCCGCTCCAATAATGATCCAACTCATAAATCCGCAACGCACGAAAGACTCGCTAACTAGATTAGTGTTTGCTTGCTTTGATTATTGCGTAGCCACTGTCGCACAGCTGTTGTTTTCTATCGAACAATTTGAAATAACAATTGGTTGGGGAGTACGCATTTTTCACTTTATCAAAATACCTTATCAGTTATTTTTATAAAGTGTTAAATGTTAGCCGAGTTAACTAGTTTGCATTTATATAAATCTATGGTCAGTATTAATATTATATTAGCACGTATGCTTTTCTGTTTCGGTGCATTAGGCAACCCATGTAACACCGAGAGCTGTAACATAAATGCAGACTTTATATTACTATAACACTAGTAATAAAAATGTTGGTTTTTATTAATTCTTAAATAATATCCAACCCAAAACCGCTCAACAGATTTTGATGAAATTTTCAGGCAATATTCAGATTAGGCCAGCGGAGATTAGCCCTGTGCATAGCGATTAGATAAACACTAAACAAAAATCATATATTAATATATTATTTATGTTTTCAAATGGATTAAAGCTCTAGTCTGTTGGTACATTTTGAAACTAAAGCTGACAACGACAGACGTTTGAAATGAAATTTTGACATGATTTTGAACTGGTGTTTTATAGCTCTTCAATTTTAACTCCAATCTAATCCGTTCCGCATATTCCCGTGGTGTAGTGAAGTTATATTTGTGTGGTAGCGGAACTAACGCGCCGGACACGATGGCGTCCCTAACTCATATAGAGTTCCGGCGTAAAAACGACGCTGTACTGCTACAACGGGACCGATATGATTGCGATAACGACGTTATATGTACAGTAACTGTATTTAATATAGTTTCATTGTTATTATGTGACCTACTTGCGTCTCTAAATGAATTAACCACTTTGTGTACATTTGATAATCACACAATACTCTTTCAAGACAGGTAATTTTATTATATCACATCATTTTCTATAAGTGAAACAAAGGTGTAAGTGTAAAAATTATTTAATATTCAGTGGGGTCATCTGAAAATTAAATTAAAAAATTCAACGCCTGACAAAAAATTGTCAGCAATAAATATTAATTCTGAGTATTTGAAAAACTGACCATCTGAAAGTCTGACCTATAGAAAATCTGACCTTATGAAAGTAAAGGGAGTAAACGTTTCAACACCTAATGGGCGCAGACGAAGTCGCGTTTAGAGTTTAGTTTTTTTTATAAAATATATTGAATCTTGTCAGTGGAATATTATGTAGCTTCACCCATGACACGACAGGTAAGTGCGCATAAGATGGCACCTCAAGCCTCGCTAAGCGTGACTATGCAACAACATTTTGCCAAATACACAGCAAAAATGTCTCCAGAAAAAGTCACGTACAAACCCAAGTTCGAATATAAAAGCGGATTAAAGCACTTGGACGTGCTCGGCTACGCCTTTTCTAACAAAAGGAAATGCATTTGCATTAAGAATTTTTATCACATAAAAATAAATTACTTAATTCTATGTTAACTAAATCAAAAGCGTGTCGTGATATTTCTGGTTCATACACTTTATTTATTTTGTACGGAAATCAGGTCATCAGTTCTTATAATCATTTATGTTTTAAAGGTTGAAACTGTACCATTAGGAAGAAGAAAATATCAATATAAAATTATAACAAAAAAGTCCAAGTAAGTAGTTCTACTGCAGACTAATTTTAATAGGACATGTCCAAATTGTTCTACTACTATTTTTCAGCAGAGAAAAGTAAACATTTACATCCAATAAATTCTACTATTTCTACGGTCATGAAGGGGGTTCCAACTAGAGACTATTAGTCATGTTTTCTTATCGGGTATTGGTCGTGTTCTACCTACTTTGTCCACCTGGGTTAAGGTTAACACGGGCATTTTTTGTTGCCCCTTGTCCAATGAGTAGGAAAGGGAGCTTTCAAAGCACCTTAACCATTCGACTAAGGGGCATATCATTCTTATCACACTTGTCACAAACAAGAAATTTATTTTGAAACTCTCATTTCCACGTAAACATATTTGATGAAAGTGAACAACAAGTGTGTACTAACAAGCTGCAGATGTCGGTAGATTCATACGTTTTGAAGGAATTATTTTAATTAATTTGAATTTGTCGACTGTGAACCTGTTTCCGTGCGTCGTCTGTCCCGTAAGTACCACCCGCGCTTCGCAACACCCCTTTTCCGCCGCGTTCTCCACAAAAACTAATTCAACTTTCACGATACGTACACCAACTTGTCTATAACCTGCTGAATTTTAGTAGTATCTAGGCAACTGTTAGTTACTTATTTTTTAAAAGTAAACACTGTTTAACATTTTAAAAGAAGCTCTAATTTCTTGATTGAATGTCGGCAGATATCAACAAAATACCTAAACAATATATTCTGTCTGTTTTGTTGATTTTATTATTTTATTTAATAACGCATCTATAATAATATAGCATTACGGAAGTATTATTTCTGCAAGAAAAAAGTATTGTTCCAGACTTAGACGCAGACGAAGTCGCGGGCATTAAAATTTGCTAGTAATATTTAATTTGTTCAAATAAAATAGATGTCACATAATTCCAGAAAGTTCCCTTACGTTCGAGAGCAGACAATTTAATAAGGTGCGGATTCGAAACGAATTGTGGAAGAGTACAGCATAAGTTAATTACACTAATGAACAAGGGAAGGAAAGGTGCGCTCAAAAAATCCACCCCCAAGATCATTCCAAATTCTTTAGTACGAGGTTCATCGCGCGGTTCATTAGCGCTTAGCTATACTGCTACGGTTACATGAAACACTAAGAAAATATTTGGTTTTTATATAAAGGATGTAAAGGTTAACAACTCTTTACAACTAAAAAAATTGTTCATACAAACAGTACTAATTTTCATGTCTTTTTTATTGAGAAAGGCTGAAGACTAAGATCTTAATTATTTATCACATGCGACTCGCTTAAGGTTTCGCACCTATCTGTGCATCGCGTTATTATCTATCTAATATCACTAATATATCATAATATATATCTGCCAACGATATATATCAGTTTTACTTGCACCACAAATTTTGCAAGAGCGGAGAACAGACAGAAGCAATCAGTATTTTATAATACGTATGTATAGACTGATATAAACATAAAAGAGATATGGATATACATTATTCCATCTCATTATTCCAAAGTTGTTTATCAAACTTTGTCTTTATATGTTTTTAAAATATTTTTTCTTGTAACTATATCGTTACTTCGGTGGTACTTCCATGACATAGTAACCTTTATCTGTTTCTACAGCATTAAGTAGTCTGCGGGATATATACCTATTTTCATAGGAACTTTTTTTTTTTTTTTTTTTGTTTTTTTTTTTTCTCATTTACTGCAAGCTGTCGCGTCGATCGGACATTTAACAGTAGGTGTGGCAAGTGATTAGGACATGTTCAGGAGTGCAACCTGTGTTGCATCCTGCTAATATATTGTGATATTTAGCTTATCACATCCTGGGGCATCCTACGCTTGAGTCTCCTTTTGAGTGGTCCCACATCCATCAACGTCTGAGCCAGTATATTTGGATGGTTGGCAATCCTTTTTTTATATGCGACTGTATATCCAAAGATTTCCTCGCTGACTGTAGGCATTTTTAGGTCTTTATGGAGCTGCTCATTGGTCACATACCATGCATTTGTGATTATTCGCAGCATTTTATTCTGAAATCTTTGGATAATTTCGACATTTGAATGGGACGCTGTTCCCCAAAGCTGTATCCCATAGGTCCACACAGGCTTAAGAGTTGTTTTGTAAAGCAGGAGCTTGTTTACTAACGATAGCTGGGACTTTCTCCCTATGAGCCAGTAAAGCTTTCTGAGTTGAAGGCCGAGTTGTTTTCTCTTGGTAAATATGTGTTTCTGCCAATTTAGACGTTTATCAAGGTGTATTCCCAGGTATCTCACGCTTTCAGCACGAGGAATTTCGACATTATTCAGCCTGACCGGAGGGCAGATTCCCCTTCTGAGCGTAAAGATGACGTTAACGGATTTTGACTCATTAGCCTTGATTCGCCATTTCCGGAGCCAAGTGGCAATGTCATCCAGACTTTTCTGAAGGTTGTTTGCTGCCGTCTCCGGCTCATTATGAATAGCTAAGATGGCCGTGTCATCCGCGAAGGTTCCCGTGACAACTGTCGGATTTGTAGGTAAGTCAGAGGTGTAAATTAAGTACAAAACAGGGCCTAGTACGCTGCCTTGCGGCACACCCGCCAGTATTGGACAAAGGTTTGTAGTTGCATCCTCATACTCAACCATGAAGTGACGATTGGTTAGGAAAGATTTAATAAGCTTAAACATATAACATAGGAACTTACAGCAGATATAGCATGTCTGGACTCAATAGAAGGGGTTAGTTTATAATTTTTAATAATAGCTTGTACTTTAATCTAGCTATAGTTCAAATGCCATCGGGCTATAGCATCGATGGACTATAGACACTTCGAAATGTTGGATTTGTGACGCTATTCGTCAACTTTGCTATTCATCGCATTCGCCTATTGTCATATTTTGTTGTTTCTGTCAAGAGAGGTACAATTAAATACTGTCTCTTTAGATACTTATCATTTACATTTGTTGTATTTCCGAACGCCATCATGTAATACGAGCCAAGCGAATAGAGTGGCTCGTTCATTAGTGGACCGAGGGAGGCAGAACTCCACTACTATGGTTCACATTTTTTGTCCATCGAACCAAAAAAGTCCTTTCAAGAAATCCGCCTGAATTACATTTCTACCACATAAATTCTTTTGTCACAAGGTAGTGTGATCTTTCTGATAACTGAACATTGTATAATTTTCAAATAATATTCGTTTTAATTTTGAAATCTTCGTCTTACCTATATTTATTTATATATTATAAAATATTAGAGCCCATTTCTCCGTCCCTTCCTTATCCCTTATGCTACTATGGTCAGCAGCGCACTTGCACCTGTGACGTTGCATGTGTTATAGTCGACGGTAGGCACCTACCATCACTTGGACTGTCAGCCTGTCTACCGACCTTAACATAGAGAAAAAGACATGACTTCAATTCCTTCTTTTTCTATCTTTATCTTATTAATATTTATCTTTTTCTAGCTAATTCGAAAACTTACAATCTAATGAAACGTTATTTTAAAAATTTTAAAAGCTTTGTAAAATAAAAATAAAGGTGTTAATATGCCTATTTCAAAGGCCACAACTTAACTAATTACATATTTTATTTTGACAAAATATCAAAAGAATTCGTATGTATTATACCTACACAAATTAATTAAATATCTAAAATTGTCACAGATGTGTACTGTTTTGCGTTCACACTCCTTCTTAATAAGTTTATAATGAATTCAAAACTCTCATTTATCATTTTGTTGCTTGAGAAAATGGAGGTTCTCGGTCTCCAAGACCATATTGAACCACAGACCGCGGTCGCACAAAATTATCTCAAAACTATAACGAGTGTAACACAGTGAGCACTCACAGTTCTCATTTATTTTTAATTATAGAAAGCAGCAGATAAGCTGACAGCTCAGTTGATGGGTTGCTATATAATCTTCTAAAGACATAAGCAACACCAAAGAAGTTGAAAGGATTAATAATGTAAATTTAGGGGAAAGTCGTAACAATTTCATATTTCTTGATTCTACTTTAGAGAGGCGTGCCAATTGAGGAAATTGGTTTTCTCAGTCATTCATAGTGAAATTTGATTAATATTGTATTAATCAAATTTCTGTCCATATTATGTATGCAATTACAAAAAAATGTAATGGAAATAGCATATTTACATTTTCTTTTGTAAAATTGTCAAGGAGGCCAATAAAGGTTCCCCAATAAGAACGCGGCATGATTTTTTCCAACACCTTCAACAATCATGTTTCAATCAATTTACCCAAAATTATACCTTGCTCAGGAATTAATCTGTTGATAGATGAAAATCGCGTGAAAATACGTTCAGTATTCAATTCAATTCAAACATTTATTGCAAAACCTTACATATGTTTTATATGTTCCTTACATAGGATACGTTATCTTTAATTTCATTAAGATGTCACTAATGTTATATACTTGAAAAGCTCAATTGTAATGGCGGAATGATCAAATTTAAACCTTTAGCGCTCAACGTGTGTAACATATTACCGTAATTGAAAAGTGTTATAACAGCACTCTGTTCTCAGAGCTATTTGCTCCGGCAATGGGAAGACGAGTACTCACTCGCACAGTAATTCGTCCATCATGCCATGCAAATTGAATCACGTCTCTCATCTGCTCACACGAGAGTGTCTTACCCTCTGAAACGTGTGGCCCTCATCTAAAACTGCGAACGTTCTTAGTTTCATAACATATGTAACCCTATATATGTACAAAAAAAAAACCTTTATTTAATATGTTATAAAATTTTATTATTTTACGATAAAGGGCCGCGGACAGATAGACAGCCCTCTTATTTTCTTCTTTGCTTCTTTGCATGTGATGCTTCTTTCAAAGCAAATATTGTGTGAAGCTTTAGTGTCTATGGGAAAGGGAATGTCACTACCGCCAAACGGGGTTCCCAAATGACTGAGAAACCATGTACCCTGTCAATACTTAAATAACACTTAGGTACTTGCTAAATCACAAACAATGTTAATTTCCTGCTAAGGAAACGTGGCCTGAAAGACACGGCTTTTATGTTTAAAGACATAAAAGTCACGTAGTTTTGTTTTAGTTGTATCACGTTTTAAGTACTTAATTAATATGTGATAATCATTTTGTATGACAGATAAGTTATGTCATAATTTATAGATGTTAATGTGATATCATAATCAATATAATAGAGGTGCTATTAAAGCTAATCACTGTTGACTGTAGTCCCAACAAGTTGATTAATGACCTTTTCGTATATTATTCCAAAACAATCCCAATTGTGATTTTATGTAGATAATACCAACGAATTGAACGAGAACTTTTTTGTTGTTATTTTTGAACCCAAAGAAGATATTCTGTATTAATTAGATACCGTCAACCATAGATCTAGAATTACTACCGTTCCGCTAAGATCATTGCCGTCAACCATAGGTTATAGATAGGACTATAATAAAATTGTAAAAGATCCTTTTTTTAAATTGTACACATTGTACTTACCTATGTTACCGCGGTCAAAAATATGGTTTTTAGATTATTTCAATCGGTTTTTAAAAAAATCGCTGCACATCTAGGTACTTAGTTTATAATAAAAATCTGACACTAGCAATATTTTAGTAGGCAGAAAAGAGCGGTGGTAACTTTTTAACTAATATAAAGTATAATAAAATAAAGGCAAAATGCTGTATATTGTGGACACATAAAGTTTCATCAAGCATCAGTAGTTGTTGGAACAAAATGGGAATAAGTTTTAGGAGAATGGCGGACTTGATCCGCACTCAAATCGGAAACTGAACGAGATCCCGCTTTGTTCGTAAACAATGTGCATTGGACGAGGTTCTCTATAAAACTTATTTCAAAAATGAACTTCACCGGATCAAGATACACTCCTTTGATACAAGATTTTGTATAAGAACTATTATTTATCTAAGTTGGTATATGAATATATACACATATATTCAATGCCGATAAACTCATACCGTTTGACCGATCAATCGATCATGTTGAAATTTGGCTATGTAAATGTAACTTCCAAGGGCTTGTTCTATACTTATAAATAACATAAATAAAATTAAAAATACTCCCCCGATTTAAGTTCCTAAGGAGTTATGTATTCCGCGTAACAATTGTATATTCCGTATAACAACTCATATTTGCGTCGGGCGTCGGGCGTCGGGGATTAAAAGGTGATCCGCCCGTAGTTGCATATATTTATTCACTTGTACTTTGTACTTCATTTGCCATTTATTCATTTATTGGTCATAATCTGGAAAAACCCTTAGCATAGAGAAAGAAATGATAGAATTGATTTTCTTTTTTTTTATTCGCATTTCGCATCGTCATTATTCCACATCCATTTTAACTTGTTTCTATTATCTTTGTAGACAGATCGATTGAATAATTTCATCATATACAAATCCCAACCGAAATCCTAAACTAAACTTAAGCCCTAAACTTAGAAATATAGTTAGAATATATGTTTAATTTAATACGTTTCAATCAACGAACTTGAATAGAAGGTATAATATTTTGATGGTTTTATTAAATCTTTTATTTTGTCAAAATATAAATGAATTTTATATAAAAAAAATTTAGTCATCAGAACTTTCAATGTTTTGGTCTGTTGGATATCTTACAAATTACTTACACCGAAGGATCAACCTTTAGTTCGTTGCTAAAGATTTCTTGAGATAAGTGAAAATATTTTTCCACGTAAGCTCAGAGGATAAATAAAATCAAGCACACGGAGAACAAATGATCCCGGCTAAGTGAAATTAACTGTGAGAAATTACCTCTAGAAGCGAATAAGCCACGGTCTGGCCATCAATTTCTTTACAAGCTGCTATTTGATTTGGGCGCGGATCCCATACGACGATTAACGAGATCCACGCGAACACTATGAATCAGTAAATTCATGATGATAATTCAGTAATTTATGGAGTGATTCAGATTTGGTATGTTATGATATGATGCATTAGAATACTCTAGTGCTCACACTCGATAGACCAGCCTAGGAATGTGAATGAGAACGGAGTGAATAGAGGCAGACAAAGAAACTTCGAGCAAAGCTCATAAGATAGCTCATAAGATCACCCATAGCCCGCTGAGTCACGTCAGTACGTGAGAGTCTTCTCTGTCAGGATGCACTGATTTTATAACTTGGTCTACAGACTTTGGAGGCAGTGGTGACGAGAACAGCTTCTCGAGTTGAGAGCTTCAGTTTGTCAAACTTGTAGCTGACTAACTGGATCGTTTGTCCCAAATAGATTAAGATAGAAAGTTAAAATATTGTTTTCATGAAATTTAAATTGAACTCGATCACAGAAGGCAAACAATGTTAAACATATTTGCAATAAGTTGTTGTTAAATATGCATAACTTTAATTAATAAGTGCTTTTGAATACGTTAAAACTTTGTGTGCTTACTACACAATATTCGAATGGAATTAATTTTCTCAGACTGCTACTTCTAACTCCGTTTACTAAAAAGGTTAGCAACCCCTCAAAATTCAATTTCGTATTGTAATCTAGAATTACTTGTGATTAATACAATCCGAACGCTGCAGTCCTTCGAACCAGTACTCCTAACTCGAGATTAAAGCTTTTATCGGAGGACTGATTAAGTGTCGAGGCCGCGATGGATTTATTGTAAAAGTTGGCCGTTCACCGAGGTTAGTGATTCAAGCCCGCACACTTTACTCCAATAATTGTCTACGTGATCGGAATCGACGCTTCCTGCCGCATTTAATAAGATCAGATAAGGATTCGCACTCAAGCAGGTGTATAACTGCCTCTAATGTTTTGTGCCCTCTGACCCGTACGACTATTTTAAAAAATCTATTGTTTTAGTCCATCTCTCATCTATACTAATATGTAAAGAGGTAAAGTTTGTTTGTTTGTATGTACGTTGGAGGTAATCTTCAAAACAGTAGGAAAAGTGCAAACGCAAAATATTAGGTACACATCTGTCTTGAAAATTTTAGATATTTAATTAATTATTTTTAATGAAGTGAGAACTTTTTTGGCACTGTCGTATAGTTAAGTTAGTTAATGCTGGTGCTCGCGAATTCGTCGGCGTTTAGGTGAAAATAAATTCATAAACAAACCCTTGGACATATACTCTTTTTGACAACACTACTGCATATATATATTTCGTGTAAAGTTATTTGAACTCTTGAATAAATAATCAATGTTTGTATGCAAAGTATTTTGGAGTTTTTGTACACTGGATTGACCTAATCACCCTCAAAGTTGCATTAAAACTTGTGTTAAAATATGGATTTTTCATGGGTCATATCTTTTAAATTAATACTTCTTTTTTAAAAGTTTGTATGCATACAAACCTAGTTAACAACAAGATAAATCGGTATCATGCTTACTTTTGTAAATTAAACATAAAACAGCGGAGTAATTAACATTCTACGTTTGTATGGAGGAAAACTGACTTGTATTACCTTAAAAAATAATACATACATTGACGCCTGAAATGCAGCGTGTCGTGCCGCTGCTATGACGTTGTTTGTGTTAATAATATAAGATGAAGCCATTTAACATCAAGTAGTAAAGAGATTAAGATAAATTTAGGTTAAGATAAACTTAACCTATCTTGAACAACTTTGGAAGAGGTTAAGTTTTCAGATCTTTATAATATTCTGGTTTTACTGGGTAACAATATTTTTTAAGGTCAATATAGGGATAAATATATACAAGAGATCTCATATTATGAATACTCAGCTTTTTGGGAAAAAGCTGAGCGTAGAATGTTTATTGACTGTTTTTGTTTACCGAACGGTCGGCATCTCATATGACCTTTACTTCGACAAACTTAATATCACAATATTGGGTGATCGTGGCTGCTTTAAATGATTTTATCTACACCAAGATAGTAGTTCTATATGTGTAAAAATTCGTGTTTGTGACGTAACCCTATTATATATTATATTGAGACATTTTCATTATAGACTAAATCTTATAGACTTAAGTTCATTATATACAAAGTCCTCCGCCGCGTCTATCTGTCTGTTCGCGATAAACTCAAAAACTACTGCACCGATTTTCATGGTGTTTTCACCAATGGATAGAGTGGTTCTCGAGGGAGGTTTTAGTATATAATTTACAAATTAACGCGGGCGAAGTCGCGGGCAAGTAACTAGTAAGTACAAGTACGTACAAGTAACTATATAGTCGTTGTCAAACCAAAATCTGCTAATTGTGAGAAAAGTATATTTTTGAGATATTAACAAAAATTTTCCTGAATAATTTTGTCTTATTTAAAAAAGTATTTTATTGAATATTTAACTTATTTGTGTTTCCAACTATGTTATTGAGATGTCGAAATTTGACAAATAGTGCTCATAAGCACTATTATATAAATAACCTTGTCCTAAGGTTTTGACGAGCCCGATGGACGAGTGGCAAGGGTGCTTGCCCCGGGTTCGATTCCCGGCGGGGTCAACTTTGGAAATTTTAATATAATTTTCAAAATTGACTCTGGTCTGGATTTGAAAAGTAGTGGTAAGGCACACTACGTTTCGCAGTCATTTGGGCAGCCCGTCTGGGCAGCCGTACAGAATACCATCGTGAAATAACAGCATTATGTGCTGTTGTGTTTCGGTGAGTGAGTAAGAGATGCCAGAGCCCATTAGAGGTAATGGGCTCTGGCATCTCTTACTTATCATCTTAAGGGAGGGGTGAGGACCCCTCCCTTATCCCTTATCCTTAATCCTTCTATGGTCGGCAGCGCACTTGTAGCACTTATGGCGTTGCTTGTGTTATAGGCGACGGTAGCCACCTACCATCAAGTAGACCGTCAGCCTGTCTGTCGACCTCTTATGCTCCTATTTGTAAGGCTAACCTATTATATTATATTACATTACCTTTAATATTGTCTGTGAACCTAATTTAATCTTGTAACCAAGTCAGTAATGGCACCACAGCTTACGATCATAATATTGTTTTGTTTGGGCTGTGGACAATTTTGTTACGTGTGTGTTCTGTGGTTTTTAGAACGGGTAATTAATGTTTTTCTGGGAAAGCGAACGAAGGTTTTCGGTAATATTAGTATTGTCTTTTGAAAAGTGTGATTGCGTGAACAATAAATGTAAAATGATTTGGGAAATCATAGTTTAATTACTGAGCTGAAATTATACCTCTTTTAGCTCAGAAGTGGGATGTTAAAAGGCCGTCCATTGGCCTACCTACATTACGCCCAAAAAGTTATCGAAAAGACTGTGTGAAGATTAGACAATTATGAGCAGTGATCGTGAGAGTTACCATCAGCAAAGACGATCCCGGAAAGACGATGGGAGAGCGTCGTCTAGCAGATCGACCGACAGGGTTCGTGTGAAGAATTATAAACGTTATTACGACAGTCGGGGTGAGCCTCCTGAACAATATCGTCATGGATCAAGGCGAAGCCGTGGTAAGAAAAGACATGGCAATGGACATCAGACAAAAAAACGAACCAAACAACGGCGAAATGACGCATCAAGTTCGAGCGAGAGCAGTCATACCAAGCGGAATCGCAGCAGTCGGTGTCATAGTTCTGATAGTGATCAGAATGTGCGTGCAGCTCGCGGGAGAGGAGGTCGTACAAGCCGAAGTCGCAGTGGCACCCGTGACAGACGAAGCCGTAGCGACCAGCGGTGCAGTGCCGGCCGTGAGCAGAGTTCGCGGGGTGCAACTAGAAGGAATTATAATGAACAAACTCGTCAGGTAGGAGGCAGCTTTTCAACTGCAAATAGCCAGGTTGGTCGTACTATTTTTGATAATGACGAGACGCGTTTTTTTTTAACGGAATTATTTAAAAACTTAAAAGATAACCGATCCGAGGGAAATAAATTTCCCATGCTGGGTAATGTCATTCCAGAGTTTGACCCTATGATTAAAGGGCAAACTATTCAAACTTGGTTAAGTAAGGTTGAAGAGTGTGCCAAACTGTATAAATGGGGTAACGATCAAATAATTCATTATGCTATACCGAAATTAGCTGGTGTCGCAAAAGCCTGGTATCAAGCGTTGCCAACCATGTCATTCTCATGGTCCGAGTGGAAAATTAAGTTAGTTGAATCTTTCCCTAGTAGTGACGATTATGCAGAATTATTAACAGAAATGTTATCAAAAAAGTTCAAGTATAATGAATCTCTAGAAATGTACTATTATGAAAAGATTAATTTGTTGAATCGTTGCGAAATACAAGGTAAACGCGCGGTGGATTGTTTGTTGTATGGCATAGAGGATAGGTCGCTAAGATTAGGTGCAAAAGCAGCAAAATGTCAAGAACCGGAACAAGTTCTAGAGTACTTTCAATCTATAAAGCAGCAACCTCGTGAATTAGACCGGGCGAAAACGCAAGACAAACGGTTTGGTTCCAATATTATTAACAGTCGTACAGTTAATGTGGGCGCTACTCAAAGAGGTCCGAGAACCGAAACCAGCACCACGGTTAAATGCTTCAATTGTAACGAATTAGGTCATTTTAGTTTTAGATGTACAAAGAAAATAATGAAGTGTAATATTTGCAACAGATTAGGTCATTTAAGTACTGATTGTTCTAAAATACCTACAGGATCGAATAATAATAATTTTAAGGAGAAAACTGTTATGACACTCGATATCGACGAGATGAATAACAAATATATGATATGTTTGAAACTAAATAATAATGTTATCAATGGTTACATAGATCTTGGTAGTCAATGCACATTGATACGTCAGAGTGAAGCGATAAAACTTGGTGTAAAATGGAACGATCATAACTTACCGATTATGAGAGGGGTAGGCAATAATGTTGTTTTACCTTTAGGCTCTATTCAGGTGACATTAGAGATTCAGGGAATTGTTGAAGACGTTGACGCATATGTGGTAGAAGACCACATAATTAGGTATCCGATACTTGTTGGACACAGTTTCACAGAAAAGCCGGGTATAATAATTACTAAAACTACAAGCTCGTTAATTTTTGAACGAAACTCAGTGCTGAAAGTACATTTAGTGGCGTATGAAGACAAGCCTATTGCACCTCACGAAATGGCTGTTATTATGATTAAAAGTGAACCCGTTCATTCGGGCTCAGTTTATGTAAACGGAACTCTACGTGGTCGTCCCAAATATGAATTTTATTTACTACCGGGTGAATATAGCGTCGAAAATGGAATAGGAGGGTTAGTAATACAAAATCTTTCTAATAATACATTGTCAATTACAAAGGGGTCATTAATAACTCGAGCTCGTTGCATTAACGGTAATGTAAATGTGAATACATTGAATATAGATCAGCCGGATTCACAAGCAGACTTAGATTACTCATCACATTTGACCGATCAGGAAATTCAGCAATTAAAAGATGTTATATTACGATATGGCAAATGTTTTGCTAATAATTTAAGAGATTTAGGATATACAACTATTGACGAAATGCAAATAAAATTAGTAGATGATAAACCTGTAGTATACCGGCCTTACAGGTTGTCATATCCGGAGCGTGAGCTAGTACGAACGATGGTACAGGAAATGGTAGACGCTGGCATTGTATGTGAATCGAACTCGCCATACGCTAGTCCGATTCTACTAGTAAAGAAGAAGACTGGAGAGAAAAGGCTATGTGTAGATTATAGAGCTTTAAATAACAAAACACAGAAGGAACATTATCCTCTACCATTGATCGATGATCAGTTGGATAGGTTAGCTGGACACTGTTTATTTACTACCCTTGACCTTTTTTCTGGATATTATCAAATTCCAATAGCAGATAATTCACAAGATAAAACAGCATTTGTAACCCCGGACGGGCAATATCAGTTTAAACGAATGCCATTTGGTTTAGCTAATGCACCATCGGTTTTTCAGCGGGTAATGAATACAATTCTATCCAAATCTAAGGTCAAATACGTTGTGGTCTATATGGATGACATATTGATACCGGCTCATTCATTTGAAGAAGGCATTGAGAGGCTCACTGAGGTTCTCAATTTGTTATGTGAAGCCGGACTAACTCTGAAACTTAAGAAGTGCCATTTTTTCTATAAAGAATTAGATTTTCTAGGTTTCCAAATTAGCGGCGAAGGTATACGACCTGGTTCCCTGAAAACTCAAGCCGTTAGTAATTTTCCTGTACCACAAAACGTGCATGATATTAGACGTTTTATCGGCCTTGCTAGTTTTTTTAGAAGATTTGTTAAAAATTTCGCCATTATAGCAAGACCACTTACTGATTTACTAAAAAACAAATTTACTTGGTCTTGGAATGATGAACAAATGAAAGCTTTTGATACTTTAAAACAAAAACTCACGGAAAGGCCTGTGTTGGCCTTATATGATGCCAGTTTAGAAACTGAATTACACACGGATGCGTCAAAATTTGGTATTGCTGGTATTTTGCTACAGCGTAGCAAGGATAACATATTGAGACCGGTGGCATACTACAGCCGAAAAACCACGAATGATGAGCAAAAATTGCATTCGTTCGAGTTAGAAACTCTTGCAGTCATTTCATCTTTGAATAGATTTCGCGTATATTTGCTGGGTTTAAAATTTAAAATAGTGACTGATTGTAGTGCATTGAGAACCACACTTACTAAAAGGGACCTGATTCCTCGCATCGCTCGCTGGTGGGTACAGTTTCAGGAGTATGATTGTGAAATAGAGTACAGAGCTGGATCGCGCATGTCACATGTAGATGCTCTAAGTCGTAGTCCTGTGACTGAATCCACCACTGATGACGATATTCGAGTCATCGACGTACTAAATATTGATGTAGGAGATTGGATCGCGACTGTGCAAGGCGATGATGATGATGTAAAAAGGATTAAAGAAATTTTGAGAAGTGACGACATTAAATTTGTAGCTGATGTATATAAAAATTATAAATTGAAAGGTGAACACGTTTACCGGTTAACAGAAAAAGGAATGAAGTGGGTGGTACCTAGGGGAGTGAGATGGCAGGTATTACGTATGAATCATGATGATATTGGGCACTTCGGTTTTGAGAAAACTCTCAATCGCATTCAGAGCGTGTTTTGGTTCCCAAAAATGCGCCGGTTTGTAAAAAAATACGTAGCGGCGTGCCTGGAATGTGCTCATCATAAAGCGCCAGGTGGACGTAAAGCGGGCATGCTTCATCCTATCCCGAAAATTGAGACACCATTTCATACGTTGCATGCGGACCATCTGGGACCATTCGTTCGCTCGAAGAGGGGAAACACTTATCTGTTAGTGATTGTAGATTCGTTTACAAAATTTATTAACATTAAACCAGTTAGAGATACTAAATCAACAACCGCTATTAAGGTTTTGAAGGACCATTTCAGTTATTTTGGGTCACCCTCTCGTCTCATCACAGATAGGGGTACATGTTTTACTAGTAAGAAATTTAGTACTTTTATGCACAAGTTAGGAGTAAAGCACATATTGAACGCTGTAGCTACCCCAAGAGCGAATGGACAGGTAGAGCGGTATAATCGTACCATAACGGACGCATTAAGTACTAAGTGTCATGGTAAAAAAGATAACACATGGGATGAGTACGTAGGAGAAATACAATTGGGTATGAATACTACAAAAAATAAAGCTACAGGCAAAAGTCCTTCCGAATTATTATTTGGATTCAAGTTAGTTAGTATGTCAGAAAACTTGTTAAATGATGTCATCAATGAAACGGTAAATATAGTAAGCGGCGATGATTTAGAAAAATCCAGGTCGGAAGCTATCACTAAAATCAATAACCAACAAAAATATTCAAAACAAAGATTCGACCGAAAAAGAAAACTAGGTAAAGCATACAATATTGGAGATTTAGTTAGAATTGAAAGGACAATAGTAGAAAAAGAAAGCGTAGGTAAACCGAAAAAGCTTTTATCTAAATTTCATGGACCTTATCGAATTCTTAAAATCCTTCCTAATGATAGATTTTTAGTAGGCGATACACCTGTAACTAGGAGAGGAAATAAACGATACGAGAATGTTGTTGCTTTAGACAAAATTCATCCTTGGCTTAACTATAAAGATCCACACAACGAAGACAGCGAGAGTGACGTGGTTGGTAGGGATGATAGTGATACGGGATAAGGGTTATAGCAAGTTGTGATAATTCAGTATCACAACTTAGTAATTCAGTATGATAATTAGATCAGATTCAACTTTAAGACTAAGAATACCTAATATAAGAAGTACTAATGGAAATGACATAGTTCAATTAAAAATGATTGTGATAATGAAAGTAACATGATTGTGATAATATTGATTTAATAATGCATATAAAATTAAATACTTACCGATAATAAGTTAGCTTTTAAGATTAGATAGCAGGGTTATGAGCGTTCAGTGCAGATAGCGAACAGCATTGAGCAATCAATGTTGCACAGATGACCGCAGATCATAACCGACTGTACCATTTAGTATTATGTATAGTTCTAAGATCAGATAGCATGGGTTATGAGCGTTCAGTGCAGATAGCGAACAGCATTGAGCAATCAATGTTGCACAGATGACCGCAGATCATAACAGACTGTGCCATTTAGTATTAAGTATAATTCTAAGATTAGATAGCATGGGTTATGAGCGGTCAGTGCAGATAGCGAACAGCATTGAGCAATCAATGTTGCACAGATGACCGCAGATCATAACAGACTGTGCCATTTAGTATTAAGTATAATTCTAAGATTAGATAGCATGGGTTATGAGCGGTCAGTGCAGATAGCGAACAGCATTGAGCAATCAATGTTGCACAGATGACCGCAGATCATAACAGACTGTGCTTAGATTTATAAGAATTGACTTTAAAATCAAGATGTGACAAAGATGAAGAAAATGTGAGTGCGATAGTGAATATTTCAATGAAATTGTGATTGTGTTAGTGATTTATAAATGATTTAGTTAAGTACTGACTATTTTCTGTTAAGTATTTCCGTAGACTTGTTTACAGGCGTTGCAGACCATGGCGTCATTTTATTTTAGTTGTGTGTACTTTAGCTTATTAAAATATAAATGCAGTAAACATGTTCTACAATAGTTCATGTATTCAAAGGATTCCCTTTAACTAATCATAAGTGAAGGGACTCACTTAGAAGAGGATGGCCGAGTTGTAAGGCTAACCTATTATATTATATTACATTACCTTTAATATTGTCTGTGAACCTAATTTAATCTTGTAACCAAGTCAGTAATGGCACCACAGCTTACGATCATAATATTGTTTTGTTTGGGCTGTGGACAATTTTGTTACGTGTGTGTTCTGTGGTTTTTAGAACGGGTAATTAATGTTTTTCTGGGAAAGCGAACGAAGGTTTTCGGTAATATTAGTATTGTCTTTTGAAAAGTGTGATTGCGTGAACAATAAATGTAAAATGATTTGGGAAATCATAGTTTAATTACTGAGCTGAAATTATACCTCTTTTATATTGCTCTTATGCTGTCTATTGCTCTTATATGTCTTTATGCTCCTAATAATAATAAAAAAAAATTATAAACCTAACATAAATACAAGATTATTTTCCTTAAGATAATGTTTGCTGAAGAAATATTTCCACATGACGAAACGAAGGTCCGCCTATTATAAGCATACCTACACGGTTTTTTATTGCTAAAATTTGTCTCCATATAATCACAATGTACCCCGCAGCGTTACACGCTGAAATTTTTGGTATATATATTTTCCCCACTTCCATATGGTTTATAAGCCTTACCTATATAACAAATATAAATATCAGTTTCTTATAAAGCGTAGAACACGAAATATAAAAGAATCCAACTTCCTTATAGCTGTGGTGACCGCGACTTCGTCCACGTTAAAAAAAAATTAATATATTATATAATCAATATAACGCTTGACCTCTTGTTGCTATAACACTTTGGCCAGGCGTTAGTTTTTTTTTTTTTATATATAGATGATCCCTTGAGAACAGTCCCTAATTTTGAAGTGAAAACTTCTTTAGGCGCTTTGGGCATTTTTGAGATGGGATAAAACCATTGAACTCGCGACACAGTCATGTCATGTAACGTAACCGAAACCTCTGTATATTTTCAATTATTAATTTAAATAATTTTAAAAAAGAACCATTTTTGAGGTGGGGAAAAAACAATTGAACTCGCGACACTTGTCATGTAATGTAATGTATTTTTGTGAAGCTTAGTTTTCACTTCTGACGACTGACATGATTTTTTTTTGTAAACATAAAATCGAAAAACTCATCAAGTGGCTTGACTGGGATTCCAATCCAACCTGTGACTACGGTATGAGTAGCCAAACTCATGACTCACTATGACTGCTAAAAGTATCAAAATAAATAATTCCGAAGTTAGATAATAATCGTTAAGCGTGTAATAATTTAAGTATGTCTAGCGATGACCTTTATTGGGCCCTACGGAACTGGCTAGTGGTCGTTACCTACACTTGAGTGAATATAGGTATCAATAGGTCTTAAATAAATAATCAGAAACAAGGGCGGAAGGGCCTAAGTGCGGGACATTAACAAGGGTCCAGTCCAATTTTCGTCCTGTCCACGTTGATATATTGAGGGGCGATGTGAAGCCGTCCCACATCGCGCCAACCGACGACACAACTCATTTACTTTTTTCACGGGATAACGTTTCACAAATAAGTGTATGACCATCGCATTATCTGCTATAAGTTAATCAACGACCGGCGTAATTTTTTCTTTTTTTTTTTTTTTTTTTCACTGCGCAAAGTACGAGTAATATAGCGACTTTTAATTTCATACAAGTTACAAAAAAGGAAGGCGTGTAACCACTTCAGTCTCTCATAGAAAGCAACAAGCTGTGAAGCCTGTCTGCGCTTTAAAAATTCACCATTTCTCCCGCTACGCTTGCTTTTTTTCGAGAGTACTAAAGTCTGCTTCGTTTATATTAAAGACCTCTATCTATTCGTTTTATCCACGACGAAATATGCTTTCACTTTTCCTCAACGTCCCCTTTCACACTGACACTACAGTATCACATAAATACCTAAAGAATCCTTTCAACTGTACAAAGCTATCGTTTTATAATGAACTAGCTGGCGCCCGCGACTTCGTCCGCGTTGAAAAAGGAAAAAAGTAGCCTATCCTGTGTCCTGTACGTCTAAATGTTTATCTACCAAGTTTCATACTCAATTCATACAAGAAAATCAGTTAATTCATTTAATACTTATGAAGGAACATACATACATGCAATACCTACACTTACAGATTTATTATTAGTGGTATTGATTCCCGCGACTTCGTCCGCGTCCAATCGCTACCAAACTTCACAGGATTATCCGCTGGACTAATCTGAAGATTATCTGAAAATTTCATCAAAATCGGTTCAGCGGTTTCGGATTCCATAGGGAACAAACATACATATATACACACATCGCCTTTTTTTATATTATTAAAAGATTGTTTAACTCGCTATGTAATTTATTACTTACTGTATATTTTTGTCTGTTAATGCTCCTGCTTGGCACAGACCTTCTTCTAAATGTAAAGAATTAGGAGGTATATCCCACACGGCGGATTCTAGTGGATTTATCCATAAAGACAGTTTGTAGTAGGAAGGGCGCGCTGCATTTCCCAGTCATTTGGATAGCGGGCAGTAACCACCCCCTTACAGAAGGCCACCATAAAATAATAGTATGGAGCTATGTGTGCTGGTGTGTTTCGGTGAATGAGCCAAAAAACAACGAGCGTAACAGAAAAAAACTTCACATGTCTTGAAGATCTCTTATTCGTCTCGCAGGGTTTCCTCGAGATCTTTACATCCCCGTAGTAGAGTAAGTGATATTTGTTTCTACCTAATCCACAACATTCAATGGCGTTTTCGACCAGGATTCGAATTCGAACTTTCTTATGCCATAATAGCAGCTGTGAGAACAATAACCCATTCGATTATCGCTGCTAAACATTAATAAAACGTAGTATTGACCGAAATTACTACATGTAAGGTTGGCAACACTGGCAGATGCTAATTAATGAAACTAGACAAGGGAAATAATACGTATGTAGGTACCTATGCGTTGCAATAGAATATGTTGCAATGATCCAGTTTGTTTTTTGAGAATATAATTATTTATAAACTGGAGCAATTTTTTCAGTCATAATTAGATGGAGCCATTAATTTTACATCAACTTATGCTTTTGCTTTTGTATTATTTACGGCCAAGTACACGCCAATATATTACTATACTCTTTGGTACACGCCAAGTATCTTCTATGTATTTTGTGATTACGGCGGTTAAGTTATGCGTCAAGCATCAACGTCACATACGTCAACACAACAATTGATTGAAGTTTGATTGAATGAAGTAAAGTAACAAAACAAAACGAAGAAATTATATTTTAGTGTATTGTACTTACTTTCTTAATAATTTGTTGGAAGGAGTCCATTAGTTTTAAATTATAGTATGTTGTTTTTATTAAGTTTATTATTATTATACAATTATTGAAATTAAAATGCAAGAAAACGTGCCGTATCTCATTTCTTCCAAAGATCTCAAACCAGAATTTAAGAACCTGCAGACGATACAACTACAAGGACCAAATGTGAGTAAACAAAGCTAAACTATAAATAAATAAATTTGTTTATAGATTATATACAGTTTAAACTCTTTATAACGAACTAGCTGTTGCACGCGACTTCGTCCGCGTAACTATGTTACTCCCAAACAATGTAGCTTCCCAACAGTCAAAGAATTTTTCAAATTCTTCGGTCCAGTAGTCGGAGCCTATTCAATGCCATTGAGATACATACTAGAGAAACTATCTCAAGCACTCTTGCAAAAAGCAAAAGCGTGTACTTGCAGGTGAAAGGTAATTCCTTGGGCTTTATTTGTATTTCCTGGGTTGTTTAAACACTACCTCAGAACACATAAATTAAACGCATATTTAATTAAAATTAAACTTAGATAGAACACAGAACACAAGTGTCGTCGCCCAGACTAATGTAGTTAGAGCGAGCTGGCTCTAACACGTGTTGTAAACAATCTGGTTGCCATGTCTTCTCTAGTATGTAGTACATATTATCTCATTGTTCAATGCAAACAAACAAACAATCAAATCTTTCCTCTTTATAATATTAGTAATAACTAGCTGATGCTCGCGACTTCGTCCAAGTTGAACGATGAAATCTATGTCCCTATGTCCCTATCTATAGCGTTGATCCCTATGTCCTTTCTAGTGTCCCAGACAACATGTATACAAAATTTCATGGTGATCGGTTCAGTAGTTTTTTCGTTAAAGAGTAACAAACATCCAAACTTTCGCATTTATAATACTAGCTGGTGCCCGCGACTTCGTCCGCATTCTGGATGAATGGTACCGTAGTAAGGTTTTTAAAGGTTTTTAAATCCTACACAATGAAACCTTGTAATTGGCAATGTAAGTAATAATAATATGTGTATTGTATGTTATTTTGTTTTGCTGTTGGGTTTATGTTGAAATAAAATAAATAAATAAATATTTAATTTCAGCTCACACTTGGTCGGGCACTGAATAACTCAGTTGTAATACCATTCCTCTCTATATCCCGAAAACATTGTGAATTTAAAATAAATGATAACAACTGGTTGATTGAAGACCACAGCTCTTTTGGAATAGAAGTCAATGGACAGAGATTAGGCAAAGGCAGAAAAAGGAAAATATCTAACACTGATATAATCAAATTAGAGCCAACCGCGGAGTTTGTATATAAATTTGTCAATGGGCAAGATGATACAATAGAAACGCCAATAAAAAAAATTAAATTGGAAGATGCATGCAGTATTGTACATAGAAATGATTCAAATGACTTTATGAATGATGTTAAATTGAAATTCGAAGCCTCCCAAAGCTTGGAGATTAAACACATTGAAGAAAAAATACTCAACACAAAGCAACTGCAAAACACATCAATGATATTGGAGCAGCAATTACATTTAGACATGAATAGAAAAATTGAACAACTGAAGAAGAGTTTTTCTTTACAAATGAGTGAGTTAAAGGGAGAAAAGGATGAAGTGGAGAGACAGAAAACTTTACTCACAATAGAAAGAGATGCACAACTTTCTTTAGTTAAACAGGAAATGGAAATGAAGATTACAGAACTTACGGTAACTGTCTTTGTGATCATTTTGTTTAGTCATATTTAACTTATTGTATGTAAGCTTAAACATAATATATATATTTTTATAAACGCTGCCATATATAGGAATCTTAGGTTAACACAGGGGCGTAGCTAGCATCATATAAGCCATATAAATTATATGGGGACCACTGGACTGCAGACCCCCATTGTGTGTAAAACGTTATCCACAATCTCACTTGGCTGGCACTGTAATACACTGGCAGAACCCTACATATAGTATGGACTTAGTAGTAATATGGACGAACCTACATACAAAACTTATCTGAACAAAATCTACAGATTACAAGTGAAAATTCTAAAACCATTAAGTCTCACTTAAAATAAAAAAAAAATACTACGACGTAGAAAACGGTCTTTTTAAGCACTGTAAGATTTTACCAATAAACAATCAGTTTGTTTGATTTTTATAACATCTGAAATATTCACTAAAAAAAAGAATAAAATTCATTTTCTTATTAATTTTGTACGGAGCGGGTTTTTAGGGAAGATTTATATTAGAACACACTGACTACAGGTTCCGCCAAATGTTGGCGTCGCCACCGGTCTCACCCGCAGCAAAAGATGTTTCACATCAAAAACTTCTATTTTCAGACACAAATTAAAAGACACAACGAGACCGAGACAGAACTTTTAAATGAAAACAACTTATTAAAAGAGAGACTGGAAAAGGAAAGGGAGGAATTTTTATCTGAACTCAATCGGGAAAATTCTTCGAAGCAAAACATGTTAGAGGAACTTGAGCGCAAAATCAAAGAACAGGAGGAAATTCGGTTGAGGGAGAAGAAAATGTGGCAGGAGAATCTGCTTAAAGAAACTGAACAATTAAGACTTGCTAAGGAGAAGGTATGTACCTAACAAGTACTTACTTAAACTTGTTTATAGACTATTATACTAATTTGAATGGAATAAATATTTCTCATTGATATGTTTTTTCACTGTTCGTTTTCATGGGGTAGGTCGATGAAAATAACGAAAATATGATGTAAATAATTGAAATATAATTTCGTAGGAACTAAAAGAACTCCAGGAACTAAATAATCTATGTGAGTCAGAGATGAGACAGGAACTCGAAAGCATGAAAAAGATACTGCAGGAACAAACAGAGCATATAGAACAGCAGAAAATGAAAGCTGAACAGATGTTAATTGAGAAAACTGAGCAAATGAAGAAGCTTTCTGATGAAGAGAAATCTAAAACAGATCAACTTGTGAGTGTGATATCATAAGTTATGTTATATTTATGCTTCCGGTCCATTACAACCAAATCCCAAATAGACTGAATCCTAAATCAACTGAATCTGAAATCGACTAAATCCCAAATAGACTGAATCCTAAATCGACTAAATCCCAAATAGACTGATTCTTAATTCGCCTGAATGCCAAATTGACTGAATTTTTAATTACTAATGTAAGCCGCACATTTCTTTAATCTTTATGTTAAGGAAGACAGACAGGCTTCCGGTCCACTCGATGGTTCTTCTTGGTGGCTTCTTCTTCTTCACATTTTTTTTATAGATGGTAGATAAACATGCATAATATCTATAATATTTTCAAATTTTCAGGCAATTTGATACTAGGGCATTTCGGATTTCAGTCAAAATGGGAATCGGGCAATTTGGGATTTGGCGCCAGCTAGTAATCTATATTTCTATAATGTTTCATAATGTTCCCATTCAGTCAACCAGGTACTAAATATAAAATAAAAAATATGTTTATTATTTTCTAGGTTCAAGAGAGGGAAGACATTAAGAATAAATTAAATGAAGTGCAAGCTAATTCATTAAAGTTACACAAAGAACTTACGGTCAGTATATTGTAATATACATGTGACAATTTTCTATGAAGACCTTACGCTAACACTTAACATAAATCAATATTGATGTCTAGTCGATGCCTGCGATTTATTTCGCGTGGCTTTCATCTTGATAAAATTGATTCATTGATCTTGATCGTGGCGTGGCGTTGATAATCTCCGAAACTACTGAACCGTTTTTGATCAAATTTCGTATCTATTTGTAATTTGGTTCAACTTAAAAGTTAGGATTTATTTCGATTTTTAGTTTTTATTTAGATCATATTTTCATACAAGATTCCTATTTTTTCACTTCAAACCCCAGAGGGTTTAAAGTTGCTTTGTTTTATTTTGTAATTTGTGTATATTTCTATACTAATATTATAAAGCTGAAGAGTTTGTTTGAACGCGATAATCTTAGGAACTACTGGTTCGAATTGGAAAATTCTTTTTGATCCATTTATCGAGAAAGGCTATATAACATTTTGAACGCGAACGAAGTCGCAGGCAACAGCTAGTACAATATAAAACCAACATGACGGTGTCTTATTTACTGTTACTGCTTTACAAACTTGCCCAAGCCCGAGCCTGTAAGGAAGTTTTCATTTAAAATAATAATGTTTAATGTCAATAGAAACAAATAGCAGACAAAGAAAGCGAGTTGCAAAAACAAATACAAAAACAGGCTGAACAATCCGGAGAGACAATTAATACTCTACAGGAGCAACTGGAGAAGGTTAGTGATTTTGATTATTTTATTACCAAACATTTTTTTCTTGGGCCGTGTATATTAAATTCCTCGCTAAGCTGGGATTCTACTTTAGAATGCTTCGCTACGTTTTGAATTAAAAATAACGACATAAATTGTAACAAAAATTTCGTTTGATGAAAAACGACCTCTCTTTGAATTTAGTACTCAAAAGACGGGCTAACAAAAATATACATATTGTATTTATTTATTTATCGAACACATAAATTCTAAAAAATATGATAACAATGTCTGTAAACCTTTATTAGGTTTGTCTAGACATATTAATTCACGCCATGACATTACACTAAAAACTAACAAACACATTCGGCTACCTCATCAACATGCCTAACTTTGTTAAAGTTATTCAGTTAGTTAGCAGTATAAAAACCGACCGAACGAGTCATCGGACACTTTCCCATTGATGGTAAAAATGTGGTTTACAGTTAAGGCAGCAATTAAAATCTGCGGAGATGGAAAAGCAGCAACTGTTGGAAGCGACTATGAACCCCGAAGACCGGCCGAGCACAAGTAAAACGTGCAGTAAAGAGTCAAAGAATGCGGCTCTTGCAGAAGTCGGGGACATTATGGAGAACGAGCTCCAGTGTAGCATATGCTCTGAACTCTTCATAGAGGCGACCACCCTCGGTTGCTCTCACACTTACTGCAAATATTGCATCACAATGTGGAAAAAGAAGAAAAAGGACTGTCCAATATGTCGGTGCGTACGGTTTATCTTCACGTAATGTAAAACAGTCGTTTCTCGCCGTCTGTCCTCGGGCCCTAGCCAAGAGCACAATGCAAACGGGAGCGATTGCATATGCAACGCTCCCGTTTGCATTGTGCTCTTGGCTTGGGCCCCAGTGCTCCTTTAGATGTGTATTGCGTTTTACAATCCTGTATGTACGCTTAAATCTTTCAAACTACGCAACGGTTTTTAGTGCGTTTTTCACTAACGGAAAGTGCATTAAACGAGGAAGGTTTCAGTATATATAATACTAGTACCGGCCTGTTCCCGGCTTCGCACGGATGAAAATTATATATACGTATACCAAAACCTTCCTCAAAAACCACCATTTGGCGAAAACAGCATGAAAATCGGTTTTTGAGTTTATCGCGAACAGACAAAACAGACATACACGGCGGAGGACTTTGTTTTATAATATGTTTTCTGTAAAAATATAAAATGATTATTCATTTCATACATTACCTAAACGTTTTAGGTGTTCTATATATTGTATAGAATATCGAACTATACAGATTGTCGGTTTTCTTGCTCAACTACCTACTAGTCAGACGAGTTCTAACTAACAAATGTACAATAACATTACAGAAGTCCAATAACATCGGAATGCCGTAGTCTGGTGTTGGACACATTCATAAACAAAATGGTGGACACTTTAACGGAAGAAATTAAACAAAAAAGAAACGAGACTCTGGAGGCTAGACAAGGTAGCTACTTAATGTTAAGGTGTCTATGAACAATTCAGCTTCATATTATGCTAGATTCAAAAGATAAAAGTTTTTAGTACTTTTTTTTAATTAATTCTTCGACGAAGATGTTTTCTTTGTAATGACAGTGAAGTAAATAAAATGTTTGGTTTTTGGACACAATATTGTTGCCGACATTGCCAAAAACTCTTTTTTTTTGTTGTTGGTCTCAATGTTGAAACATCGTATTCGTTAAAAAAAATACTTTTAACCTATATATTCTGTTTATTGTTGATGAATTTCGTAATACCTATAATCAATGGCTTGCATAATCAGTGTGTATCCATTTCTTAGTGTACCCAAATTATTACGTTGTATATTATATAATAGACTATAATATATAATAGACTAGCTGGTGCTCGCGACTTCGTCCGCGTAGAAAAGTATAAAACGCCATCTACCGTATTTTGGATAGATGGTGCTATGTCCCAGGCCAAGCCGCTAGTATTTACTTTTATTTTAGATTTCTCGTAGGAATGAAGCATTTTCCTATGTTAGTATGTTCGTCACAGACAGTTTAATTTTATCCTTTTATCAGGCATTTTACTTAAAAATACTTAGATGTGTCAGTCTTTGTCTTCAAGTTGTGTTAATGTCTTAATCTTACTGGATGTGTTAGTCTAGTCTTTAATTATTTATTAGTCCTTGTATTTTGTTAATTCTGCTCTCATTCGCTGAAATTTGAACAGCCCCTTAAGTGAAGACTGTAAAACAATAAAATTAGTGCTTTAAAACCTTTATATAAATTCGTAACGGAAGTAAAAGTGATAGATTTAATATAATATGAAGCTGTATTGTACGTAGAGATCGAGTCCGCTCCGGCGCAGCGACTACGGCCCCGGACACGCTCGCAAACCCGGTATGCTTCATATTCTTGTGCTTACTAACCTCTCAACTATTAAAGAACGAATAACTTGCTGAAATAGTGGCATGGTAAATAATAAAAGTAGACATTTTAGGGTGCAAAAGTTTTTTTTTTTTTTTTTTAAAGAAAACTTTATTTTTTCAGTTGATTATTTATTGAACAGCAAAAAACTTAATTTTAAAAGAATAATCAACCACAATTTTATATACTTGTTACTTAAATTAAATAATCAGTGACATTTATTTGTCCATTAATCAATGGAATCAGTAAACTAGTTCTATATTGAATTACAATATAGAACTAGTTTACTGCTAAACAAATACCTACTAGGGTATATACAGTTCAGTGAGTAGGTTCGTAATTGCTCACTGAACGTTGTACGTACGTTTTTGTGTAGTAAATAAGCTCTATATTATATTGCTTTGCTACCTCAAAACGAGCTGTAAGACCGTGTGGTCCGACTCATAGAATTAAAGCATAGAAGTAAGGAAGAAATAGCAACAAAGTTACATTGGTTCATGCTCTCTATTAAAAGGTGTTAGTAGTATATTCGTAAATTAGAAGGTTAGTGTCGATAAAAATTCGCACCCATGAAAGGTGAGCTTTTTTTGTTCAAAAATACATCAATTATCCATTTGACCTAGTGACAACCTTCTAAATTACGAATGTACTACTGCATATATGCATCTCTTTCTAACACATTTTCAATCAAATGCCATAAGGAAATAGAGTATGAACTAATGTAACTTTGTTGCAATTTTTTCCTCACTTCTATGCTTCAGTTATTATTCAATGGTCAGACTGCTTCATCGTCCGTTTGGATTGGACAACGCGAACTTTTTTCCCTTTATCGAAATTAAAGAGACAAACCATAATATAATGATCGGACGACGCGTATATAGGTACTGCTTTTTCCTGCTCGTTCGATTAAAGAAACAGTCACGTCGTCTCCCTCTCGGTGCGAAGTGTAAACTGACGCTCACTGTGTGAGCTTTTGCATATTGTGAAGTATTTGAATTATTGGTCATTTGTCGTCAGCGGAGATGACAGCTCTAACGAGTCCTCGCAATCCAGCGCGACGACGGACAATCCGTCGTCCGACGAGGAGGACTGGTCCTCGCTTTACCTCGACGATGATATCGAATACGAGTGAGTACCCACTTCACTACTCACTAAATCTATACTAATATTATTAAGAGGAAAGATTTGATTGTTTGTTTGTTTGTATAGAATAGGCTCCTAAACTACTGGACCGATTTGTAAAATTATTTTACCAATAGAAGCCGACATTATCCGTGATGAACATAGGCTACTTTTTACCGCGGGAAAATGCTTCAGTCCTACGGGAAATCTAAAATAAAAGTAAGCGGCTTGGCCCGGGAGATAGCGCCATTTATCCGAAATACTGTAGATGGCGTTTTATACTTTTCTACGCGGACGAAGTCGCGAGCACCAGCTAGTAGTATATAAAACAAAGTCGCTTCCCGTCCGTCTGTCCCTATGTATGCTTAGATCTTTAAAACTATATACGCAACTGATTTTGATGCGGTTTTTTTTATAGATAGTGATTCAGGAGGAAGGTTTTCAATCCCTGAAAATTTTATAAAAGCAAAGGTGTCAGGCGTTATTTATTATTGCTTTACACATTTAGTCGGGCGCTACACATCAGTTACTTTTAAAGCGGGCGAAGTGAAGTCGCGAGCAGCAGCTAGTGTATGATAATATATTGAAACAAGTTCACTTGAATCGTTAGCTGTGGAAGGGTACTTAGATAGTAGATAGTAAACTTGTGTGTATTGTAATGTTGTCTCAGATGGGAGGACCAGCTCCAATACGCTCTCTTGGCAGCAGCAATGTCCCGAAATACAAATACCGATGATCGATTTAACGGGAATTACTTCTTCATTCGCAACAGAGCAGCCCCGTCCGCAACGCACAACCGTGAGTATTAATAAATAGTCTACAAGTGCACATCCCTGCTTAAAAACTAAAGGACCATAAAACAAAAAATCCAAAAAAAAATTTCGTGCAAAAATACAATTACAATCCTTCATATTGTATGTTGCAAAATGACTTATGGTTGTTTTATTCCATATTTCAAAAGTAACTTATATGCTTATATTTCTTCTAGTATTCAGTTTATTAAAAAAATACTTAAAACATTTAATGCCACTTAAAAGTACGCTTCCAAAGATGTATTATATGCCTATATTTGATATACATATTATCTAATAATAAAAAAAATACACAAAAAATAATTTATTTTTTTTCGTTCAGCTCTCCTGTAAAAAGTGTAATTTTGATTTGTGTCCCTTTAGTTTTTAAGCAGCGACATGTCAATTTGTTGTTAATTTAACTTAATTTAAGATATTGAAATGAACCCCAGCACCAACTTCAAAAAATATTTGGTACAAAAACTTTTTTTATATAATATAAAATAATGTCATTTTAGAACTCGCGTCACTTATTGACTTATGTTCGATCCACATCAGGCTGTTTCTGGCCACTTGTTTTGGAAAATTATAGGCAGGCCTACGTCCAGCAGTGGACGTCCTACGGCTGAGATGATGATATGGATTTTAAAACTGTGACATTTTGATCGACTATAATACTAAATACACAATCGGCTACAAAAAAAAACGTCCTCATCAAATGTAACATTTGGATGCGCATGATTAGTTCCGTTCAACCGCAAACGTGCCTCAGATAGTGCTCCTTTAGATGTGTATTGCGCTTTACAATCACGACCTCAGTGTATAAGTTTTGTAAAAACTATACGTACATTTTAAGATGACACAAGTCGGCGGCTCGAACTCATCGGTGCGTGTAGCTAAAATTCATTCTGTCTCACACAGCACAATGCGCGGGAAGAGCACTCGACTGAGATGCACAATGATTCATACCAAAAAATAAATCATAAACAGACCCTTGAGCATATACTGTTTTTGACAAAACTAGTGCATATTTATCTATTTCGTGTAAAGTTATTTGAACTCTTGAACAACTAATCAATGTTTTTGTCCACTAGAGTGACCTATTCAACCTCAAAGTTGCATTAAAACTTGTGTTAAAATATGGATTCAAGATAAATCGGTATCATGCTTACTTTTGTAAATTAAACATAAAACGGCGGAGTAATTTAAATCATTCTACTTTGTAAGGAGGAAAGCTGACTTGTATCACCTAAAGACTTAATAGATGTAAAATTGTATGTATTTATATAGGCACTGTTTTGTATGAGACTGTGTATCTAGTATTATAACCGATCATTTGAAGAGGTTTGTCGATGATAGAATGGGCGGGGCTCGCGGCGGACACGCGGAGTGCGTGGCAGAGCGTCCCGGGGCGCCGCGGCTCCTATTACGGTGGATACGGACGCTGCTACAGATGTGGCGCCGTCGGACACTGGGCCCCCGGATGCCCCTTCACTTAACTGGTGGCCGTTTCACAGTTGACGTCACTTTCAACAATACCAGACTCGAACACAAACTGTGACAGAGTCTCGCAAGCAGTTTTTAATCGATGATTTATAATTTTATATTTAAAAAAAATTGTCTAACATGAATAATTAAATGCCCTACGATGTCGATCGCGTTTTCATTTGTTAGGTACAAATTATCACTACAGAATTATCATAGAACATAGAACCATAGAACCTTACAAACCAAGAATCTTATTATTGTAAAGTTGTGATTTTTTTGGGGAGGAGGGGGTAATATGTAAGGTAAAATAAAATATGTAGTACTCGTTTAGCCCAAACAACGAATTTGGGTGACATTTGATCAAAAAGTTTATTACCGGGATTATTAACATATAGGACTCTTTTTATCATGAAAAAATGTTAGGTTATGGTGCGTTTTTTTTTTATTTTTAAAACGAACCCTCAGGAACATTTTTCCATGATAAAAAGTATCCTACATGTTAATCCAAGTAAAAAAATATCCGTGTGCCAAATTTCATCCAAATCCGTTCTTGCTTTATTGAGCAACAAACGTCCATACTACATTAAATCCTCACAAACTTTCGGATTTGTAATATTATTAGTATAATCCCCTTGAGTTGTACTTTATCTAACCATATTTTTAAATCTGTGGCTCACAGCCACTACAGTACTATATTCTATAGTCCATATAGAATCAGCAGTATCACAATTGAAGAAATGTGTCTCTGGTTGTAATATGATTATTTAAATCCTCATCTTGTATTGTAAAATAAATTTTAACAATTTTTATTGAAGCCTACTCAATTTCTTGTGAAATTTAATTGATGTTTTGATAATGTTCCTTCATGTTAATTTTATGTTCAACTAAATAAAAGAAATCATAAAAACTTTATTGTTTCATTTGAATTTAGATTAAATCCTGCATAAGGGGTGAAATATTTTTTTATTTCACGTCGACTAACAACCAAAATGCTAGTTAGACTGTACCTTTTATAACCGGTAGGGTCCAAAATTGTGGGTCCAAAGGGTCCGAAGCCAATAAGCACGCTTTTAAAAACTGTAATATTTTACCAAATTAATAAGTGCGGACTGCTAATAATGTTTTACTCACAGGAAAAAATTGTTTTTGTCAACATTGGTAAACATTATATTAATTTTACTTTCATATAATTGGCAAAATTGTTAGTCATAGAATCCTCAAGAAAGCTCACTATAATAACAATAAATTCTTTATTGTCTATTTATTTTTCTATACGTTTGATTACCCCTAAACTCGCACTTATAGGATTGCAGCGGTCAGTAATGTAATGTGGTACAGAAATTGGAATAAAAAAGAATTGACGACAACAGATCAGAAAAAAAACTATAAAAAGTGACCGACCTTCTTCACGGTGAATACATTTTAAATGGTCAGATAAGCCTGAATAAATAATGGTATAAGAAAGATGTAATGGCGATAATAGATGTAGATGTTCTTACAATCTAGAGATATTTTTATGTAATAGGTATGTACCTACTGTTCATATTAATTATACCGGCTGTCCCAAAACTATGCAACATGAAGGGAAAGTACCTAAAATATCGTAGATAGGATATTTTGCTGAAAGAAAAAGAAGACTGTTAATTGTAAAAGTTAGTAATACTGCATTCAAAGATTTTCTAAAATTTCTAGTCAGCAATAAATACTTAATATCTACATATTCTTGAAATTTGAATCAAACATTTTACGTTATTCCTTTCTTTTAAGATACTATGTTACTTGAGAAAAAATATTATTTTTTGTTCATTCTTTCGATTGTCATCATAAAAATACGGGTGATTTTTTTTTTCACATTTAATTTGGTTCGATTCCCAGACGAAGCAAGTAATTTTTAGAAAATCTGAATGCAGTATTACCATAACTTTTAAAAATAACAGTCTTCTTTCAGCAAAATATCCTATTTAAGATATTTAAGGTACTTTCCCTTCATGTCCTCCAAGACCACGCTTTGGGACGCGCTGTATATAATATGTTCTTAATTTCTATTGCCGAGGCACATACCTATGTAATTATCTTTTTAGGACTAGACATTGCAGTAATAAGACGTTTGAATTTATCTAGCTTATTTACTTACTGCCTTATTTATATTAGCTATCTTCTATCATACTTATCTTGTTTTGATAACAGCCTGAGAGCAGTCAGAAGATTATAATATGACGACGTTATGACTGTTATGAGATACATTTGTGAATTGAAACATTTTTCACGATTTGCTGTTCTATTATTTCTTTCAGGTCACGAGCTACTTTATAAACCAACACAGCGTTAAAAATGTAGGTATCCTAAGCGGTGGTAAATAAAACATTATTTTGAATTAAAAAGAACAATTTTAATTACAATGTAATTAAATTACTGAAAACAATTATTATGTCATAGTCGGTACATTTTTGCTAATATTTGTGTTGAAGTAAAGTAAGTTATCACGTAGACCACAAATACAAGGAATCGGACAAATTTTCAAGAGTGCATACTTATGATGCTACGCGATATCTTATATTTTCCTATTTAAATTAATTTAAAAAGAATATTTAAGAAATATTACATTATAACTATTCGTAACTTTAAAATTATATAAAACATTTCGCAAAAATATTTAAGTAGGTAGGTATATAACGACGATTTTACTTTACGAACATTTATACCTACATACATTGATTTGAATTCATAAGTATTGGATTTTTGTGGTTCTGGTTACTATCCGAATGCCTATTGTAAATAACAATCACAATGAAATTAGATAAAGAACTATCTACCTACTTTGAATCAGAAAATAGCGAACACTTCCCTTTAACACATCATTATAGAATTTTAATAAATACTAGCTTTTGCCAGCGACTTCGGCCGTGCGGAATGTAAAGTACCAACCCTATATCTTTTTCTGAAACCCTGACAATGAGACAATGTATGTAAAATTTCACCGTAACGGTTTTGGAGGGAGTCCATAGGGAATATAATCACATTTTATAAGTTTAGGTTATATAAGATTTACCCTACATTAGAAAATAAATTATGCAATACCTATGTATCACACGCTAATTAACGACACTAAAAGTAAAGGTCACGTTGCTATATGGGAAAAGGATTACGAACTTTTCTCAAGGTCAATGTTACTTGTTTAAAACAAAAAATTGAGTCTCTACAAACAAAATTGGTTATCATTACTTCCTTTATACTGTATTATATATACTTGCGAGACGGTAATTTAATATGCAGTATATTCTGTAAGTAGGTTTATATTTTAAAATCTTTTAGAAGAAAATAATATTTAACATAGGTATTAGAAAAAGTATATAAAGATATATCGCTAAGATAGTACCTATAGTCCGTACTATTATCGACGTCTGAAGTTAGTTCCAGCATCGTTTTGCTTATAAATGATGAATAAACAAAATATTATGGTTAAAATGTATAAATTATATGGCTACTTCATCATAGTAGCGGCAGAAAAGAAATAATTTTCTGAAGTTAGTTTGCCGCAGCCAATTAATACTGATAAGAAATTAACTTTTCTAAATAGAGGGAGACTTAGGACGCATTATTCTTGGGAAGGGAAGTCTTTGAGATTCTACATGAAAAATCTGAAATGAAGAAATCCAGACTAGGGACCAAGAGGTATAGGGACATAATTTTATTAAACTTGCAATTATTAATAGCTATCAGAAAGCCACTAGATGGCACTATTCTCCCTCTCAAATGTAAATAAGACGGGTACATACTATTTTTTATTTTTAAATATTAATAGTTATTTAATGCACTCGAATGAAAATAGATTGTTCTAATTAATAACATCAATAATAAAATGCCTTCTTTAGGTACATACTTTATCAATTATAATAATTTACTAATAAATAGCAATTCATTACTTATGGAAATAACACTTTTGGTATAGGTACTAAAGCACACAACAAAAGACATTTCATAGATATAATAGACAAATACATACATAACACCAAAAATACTAAATTACATTAATTAGTCATTCTTTTTATCTGCTGTTTCGCTAATGGCAGGCGTTCCATTCTTTGCCAATTTCTGTTGCTCTTCCATCTCACCTGAAAATCCAAATTCGTTCACACGTTTGTGGTCCACCTTATAGATCCAACGCTGATACAAGAATATGAAGAAAACTATATCTGTAAAAAAAGGGAAAAACAATTTTTATAATGTGCTAAAAAAAGAATATCATTTTCACCTCTAGATATCTATTACACTAACCATCCCTGAAGCATCCCAGCCTATACATTGTGGGCATTTTAATTACGAATGCAAAGATGTCATCTATAAATGTGTTTAGGAATTTGTACGTCATCATACGCCATGGAAGATGTGCAACAGATTTCAACTTGTAGTTGATGAACAGTTGAGGTGTCATCATGATAAATCCAAACGTCAGCAAGTAGCCATACATCATATTCAGTATGAAGGAATACCAGCCTTTGTGCTCTTGGTATAGCAGGGAATAAACACCATATCCGACTAGGAGAGGGAAGCATGCCCAGCTTAGATATTTAAAAGCTAAAGTGTCATATTCCCTGGTGCTAGAGTGCACATAAGATCCTTTATCTGTGAAAGTCAACTTAGGAATGCCAAATATTCTATCCTCTCTATTCAATTTCACATCCATGACTTTATTAATTTTCCATATTTCTATTAATAATCCAATGAAACATGAAATTCTAACCATAACATTCGTTTCATTGTCTAGTACGTAAAGTAGTACTACAGTCGATTGAAATACATTGAAAAATACTGATCGAACGGAAAGACCTTCCAATGATTGTCTATTATTCCAGAATTGAATATCATTTTTAAATGCCAAAAGTTCAAATATTGAATGAAGTATGGAAACTGATATAGTGAGAGCCAATAAATATGGAGAGGTGTCTAGAAGTAACTCTTTGACGGTATCTTGTTCCTCGTCCTGCTCCTCGGCACCGAGAGCAGAAAACATGCTCAGTTTATCTCTCATCGCTTGTGCAGTATACAATTGCCATTTGAAGAGACTCAGCGGCTGATATGTCAGTTGTAAATCTAAGATAGTAGTGGTTTTATTTATGGGCACATAATCCCTCAACATGTTCCAGTAGTCATTCAAGAATACTGCAGGTTTGTATTGCTTTCCTTCAGGCAAGAAATAAATGAACTCATCAAGTGGTGGCGGTACACTTCCCTGCATCCAATTAGTTTGATCAGTAACTAAATTAACAGTTAAATTGGGATGCCAATGTGATACAATCTCCTCTTTCATTGTCTCCGCTTTTTTTATCTCTTCTTCAGATTTCTCAGTTTGTCCAGTCAATAAGTTGTGAGTTTTTTGGTACTTTAATTTTTTATATTTATTTACCATTTTTTTGCCATATGCAATGTGGTCACCAGCATAGTTGTCTTTCTCCTTAGGGTCTGGCGATTTCCCTGTCGGTACTATGAATACATGAAGATAAATAGAACCATTATTTCTTAAAGATTCTGAAGGAACAATTTTTGTTGCATGTGTGAATGTACCATCATTGTTCGGTCCATCGTACCAGTCTCCATAAATGAGACCTTCATGCTTCCAAAGTAAATGGCTATTTTCAAATGCCCCAAAATGTTCTTTTTCAGACAAATAACAAAACATATCTAAAATAGTGCCATTTGCGAACATATTGATTGCAGGCACACGGGGTGCACCCGTTGGGTGACTTATATCTGGTTTAGGTGCTGATGACTGACGAAACATAGATGTAATGAAATAAACTACTAACGCCCTAATTATGAGCGATTTTGTAATAGCAAAAAACGATTCCAACTTTGAAGGCTGCATTCTACGACGTTGTTCGTCAATTTGTGCGTTAATCTGAAAATAATTGATGAAAATTAGGTTGCAGATTAACCAATCTCAGTTAATCAATAAAAAAAATAGGTTATCGATTCATGTTGAAAGAAATATAAAAGATTCTAGAAACAAAACTTTGGTCCCGTTAACTCACATCAACATTTTCTTCTGAAGGTTCTGAAACAATATCACTGCTAGGAACCAATCTGTCTTCAGATTCATTTGCTGATACTTCATTCACGCTCGCCATTGTGCAGTTGAAGTTGCTTTTTGGTTGGTTCAATCTAACAATATACTGAACATTGGGACATAATACTTTTCTAATATTAAATTAAATTATGGAAAATATACCAGGAACCGGCCAACAACCGACACCAGAAAATATTCTTTGATTTCTGAATTTTTAATTTTGACTAACAGAACAGATTACAGATTTCGAGTCTAGTCATTAATTGACTGACTGACTGATAATATAGATGGCCGCAGGCCGATGGACTGAATGATGACTGATCCAGTCCAATATGCAGTCCAACCAGACTCCGCTTTGTGTACTGTCTGTGGTGTCTGTGTCTGACTGACTTGACTGACACTGCTAAACGAAAATTCGTCATTTAAAGAAAGTCATATTAGTTATAGTTATTAGTATTAATAATAGTTATTAGTTATAGTCATATTAGTATTAGTTATTTTAGTTAAGCCGGCGCCATATACAGTCAAATGTTTGAACAAAGACTTTGAGCTACTTTGCTCACACGTTTGAACACAATATGTTTGTTGTACTTGCCAAACATGCTTTGCAGACACGTTCGCTTCACAGTATTCAAATAGATAACAAACAAGATGAACGAAGACTTTATGGACGCAGTATATATCTATTATTTAAGTCTACAAAAAATTAAGCTAAAAAGTATTTCTATGTTTTTATTATTAAGCCAAGCTAAGAGCTAAGTCGGTACTTTTTTTTTATTATTAAGCTAAAAAAAGTTATTATTTATGCCAATAACTCGCACTGAACTTTGCGCAAGTGTGTGTAGCAGGCTACGCACTGTTTGAACTTTGAACGCTTTGATGTGTATGCGCTCCAAAAACCGACACCGAATGGCAAAGTACAAATATGTAATCAAACTTTGAACCCAAATACCCGACCCATGCCTCACAAGTGTTCAAATAAGTGATCAAATATTGTTGCTATGTCTGGCGCCGGCTTAACACCATTTATAACTCGAGAACGGCTGGACCGATTTTGATGATCTCTGTTTTATTGGATTCATCTCCGTCCGGAATAGCAGAATAACCATTAAAACACCGAAAAAATTAAGGAAAAGAAAAGAATAAAGACAAAATTACTATAGAAATAAATTGTAATGTCAAATCGATTAGTCTCATGTTGTTATAATGTGGTGTTAATAGTTAAACCTGATTAATAGGTAAATATTATTTAACAATGATTTTGGGGCGGTACGAAGTTCGCCGGGTCAGCTCGTTAAAAATAAGGACTGCTTCATAAAATCCAGAAAGATCTTATTGCTCTGTAGTCTGTATAACTTTTATTCTGTGTGATAAATGTGTATGTGTGTGTATTTTAGGCACAAAATCACAAATGAACATGAACGCTTTTTCAAGCTTCACGAAAACAACGGACTAGTGAGTGTGTATGGTAGAGCGTTTGGCTGATTGCGCCGCAATTTATTTTCCACGGTATGTTTCTGATGTTTCAATTCAAATGAATATTATTGCGTAGCCTTTTTATATCATATTGTAAATCATTCAATTATTTGGTGCTAAAGCTATATAAGTTGATATTTTATGAAACCGTTGCAATTTATACGGGTGTGTGCTTCTATAATTTCCTTTTATATGCAAAATGCAATATATAGGTTTCAAATTGTGAAATATTTTATACTTTAGTAAATTATAAACAAAAAATAGATGTACTAACATCACATTACAAAAAAATCGTATCAAAAACTTTACATCTAAAGAGGTTATAATAACCATATAATGTTTTTTTTAATATTTTCAGTGTGGCATACAGTGAGGTATGAATGTATATAAATCATTTGGGATTTGATTATAATTACTGGGAAGAAAAGGTTAATAAACTTACACTATTATAAAAATGGCAACTTTGGAGCAACAAGCTGCTAAACTTTTGGATTTCAACCAAAAGTTAGATATAAACCTATTGGATAATGTCGTTGGCTGCGTTTATTCTAGTGTTGGAGAGCAACAGCGTATTGCTCAAAAGATATTAACAGAACTGAAGGAACATCCAGATGCGTGGACTCGAGTTGATACAATATTGGAATTCTCTCAGAATCAAGAGACGAAATACTATGCGTTACAAATACTGGAACAGGTCATACAGACTAGATGGAAAGTTCTGCCCAGGAACCAATGTGAAGGGATAAAGAAGTATATTGTTGGTCTCATTATTAAGAATTCCTCCGACTCAGTCACCATGGAGAGCAACAAAGTCTATTTGAAGAAACTCAATATGATTTTGATTCAAGTGTTGAAGAGGGAATGGCCCCACAACTGGGAGAGCTTTATAAGTGACATAGTCGGAGCGTCACGTACTAATGAGAGTCTATGTCAGAACAATATGGTTATTTTGAAATTGCTGAGTGAAGAAGTATTCATGTTTAGTACAGGACAACTAACACAAACGAAAGCTAAACATTTAAAAGACACAATGTGTTCAGAGTTCAGTCAAATTTTTCAATTGTGTCAATTTGTTCTTGAAAACTCTCAAAACGCACCATTAGTGGATGCCACACTTCATACTCTGTTGAGATTTCTGAATTGGATTCCGCTTGGGTATATCTTTGAAATGAAATTAATCAGTACACTCATTTGCAAATTTTTAAACGTTCCCATGTTTCGTAATGTGACATTGAGTTGTTTAACAGAAATCGCCGGCGTCACCGTGACCAACTATGAGGAACAGTTTGTGGCGTTACTCGTGCAAACAATGGAACAACTGGAGGTCATGTTACCACTTACCACTAATATAAGGGAAGCCTATGCTTCGGGTCGAGATCAAGAACAAATATTCATACAAAATCTTGCACTCTTCCTGTGTACCTACTTAAAGGAGCATGGTCCTTTGATTGAAAGAAGAGGACTGAATAACACTCTGATGAATGCACTTAGATATCTCGTTTTGATATCTGAGGTGGAAGAGGTTGAAATTTTCAAGGTGTGTTTGGAGTTCTGGAATGCGTTGACATCAGATTTGTACAAAGCCACTCCTTGTTCGCATTCCTCTACCTTAGTTTTGGGTAAGGCTATGGGCAGAAAGGCACTCTACTCCGATGTTTTGAGCAGTGTACGTTATATCATGATCTCAAGAATGGCGAAACCAGAGGAAGTTTTGGTTGTTGAAAATGAAAACGGCGAAGTGGTGAGAGAGTTTATGAAGGACACTGATTCTATAAATTTATACAAAAACATGAGGGAAACTCTGGTATACCTAACCCATTTAGATTACCAGGACACAGAGCGTATAATGACAGAGAAACTGCAAAACCAAGTGAATGGTACAGAATGGTCATGGAAAAATCTCAATACATTATGTTGGGCAATTGGTTCTATATCTGGAGCGACCTTGGAAGAAGATGAAAAACGTTTTTTGGTTGTTGTCATAAAGGAACTGTTGGGATTGTGTGAACAAAAAAAGGGAAAAGACAATAAAGCTATAATCGCCAGCAATATTATGTATGTTGTCGGACAATACCCCCGCTTTCTAAGAGCACATTGGAAGTTCTTAAAAACTGTTGTAAATAAACTCTTTGAATTCATGCATGAGACTCATGACGGTGTTCAAGATATGGCCTGCGATACATTCATAAAGATTGCCTTAAAATGTCGTAGACACTTTGTCACTACACAAGTTGGGGAAGCGTGTCCTTTCATCGAAGAAATATTGAGCACTATCAGTGCTATTATTTGTGATCTGCAAACACTTCAAGTGCACACTTTCTACGAAGCAGTCGGATACATGATCAGCGCTCAAGTCGATCAAGTAGCACAAGAGCAGCTCATAGAAAAATATATGTTACTCCCTAACCAAGTATGGGATGATATCATTTCTCAAGCGTCCCACAATGTTGATATACTGAAAGACCCGGAAGCTGTAAAACAACTAGTCAGCATTCTCAAAACGAATGTACGCGCTTGTCGCGCCTTGGGTCACCCTTACGTTGTCCAACTTGGTAGAATATATTTAGACATGTTAAATGTCTACAAAGTTATGTCCGAAAACATTAGCCAAGCTATAACTTTAAATGGAGTTGCGGTGACGAAACAGCCTCTCATCAAACATATGAGAATAATAAAGAAAGAAACACTGAAATTGATCGCCGGATGGGTGTCACGTTCCACAGACAACAGTATGGTCTTGGAGAGCTTTATACCGCCACTTCTAGATGCTGTTCTTTTGGACTATCAGAGAACCGCAGTGCCGGACGCCCGTGAACCTGAAGTATTATCCTGTATGGGCGCAATTGTATATAAGCTTGGTGGCCACATAACATCTGAAGTTCCCAAAATATTTGATGCTGTATTCGAATGTACACTCGAGATGATCAATAAGGACTTTGAAGAATATCCGGAGCACAGAACCGAGTTTTTCTTGTTATTGCAAGCAGTAAACACTCACTGTTTCAAAGCATTCCTGAGCATACCTCCAGCCCAGTTCAAGCTGGTGTTAGATTCTATAATATGGGCATTTAAACACACGATGAGGAACGTAGCAGACACGGGTCTCCAGATATTGTACAAACTGTTGCAAAATGTGGAGCAACATCCGCAAGCTGCGCAAAGTTTCTATCAAACGTACTTATGTGATATACTGGAACATGTATTCAGTGTGGTGACTGACACGTCTCACGGTGCCGGACTCACAATGCATGCAACCATTTTGGCATACATCTTCTCTTTGGTGGAAGCCAATCGAGTTACAGTGCCACTCGGATCTTCGCTCGACAATATTGTCTATATACAGGTAAAAACACAATTTATTTATACTTTTCTTTTATGTTTTAAGGTCAACGAGACAGACTTGATTGTAAATGGCTTCTGTCGCTTATTAACACAAGTAACGCCACAGGTGCTACAAGGCGTTGCCGATCGTTATGGGATTTTATTTATCCATATTTTAATAATATAGAGAGAGGAAAAAAATGTAACAAATAGTATTGGTTTGTTTAAAATATGGCCCCTTGTAGGGTGAAAGAATGCCACCCCCATCTTATTCCAGTTGACTTTATTCTTTGCTATAACCATCCAGTCCTTTCCTGCGGTAGAAGTTAATATCATCAATCCATCTTTTCTTAGGTCCCTTTGTAGGATAAGGAATTAGGAAGGCATAGAACAATGGACTCTGGTATCCCTTACTCACTCATTGAAACACAACAGCCCACATGCTGTTATTTCACGGTGGTCTTCTAAAAAGGGGCGGTTGGTGCCACAAACTTCAAAACGTAGTAGCCACTACCTGTCAAACCCAGACCAAATGCAACTGAAAAGTACATTTCCAAAGTTAACCCTGCCCGGAAATAAACCTGGAACGTCGGAGACAGAGCTTTAAGACAAGCATGCTAACCACTCATCCAATATATCATTTGTTATTGTTGTTATCATTTGTTAATAGGCGGCATTTATATATACAAAAAAAAAAAAAACTACTTTTGTGTGGAGCTGAATTGTGCTGAATAAATGCAGTTACTCCCTAATATTGTACATTTCCCTAATATATTACTCATTTATTATGATTCTAAAATGTTGAAACTGTAATTTCAGGAATATGTCGCCAACCTTTTGAAACGAGCATTCCCACACCTCACGGACAATCAAATAAAAATTACAGTCCAGGGTCTGTTCAACTTGGACCAAGATATTCCCGCGTTTAAGGATCACTTAAGAGATTTCTTAGTTCAGATAAGAGTGAGTATGAACATCTTTATGTAAAACCCATGGTTTTTATATGTATAATATCATCTAAGTATTGCGAGCTTTAAAGGCTGATGAAGGTTTAAAATACAAGTGGCCTGTAGTCTAGTGCATAAATAGGTATATTATATTATTTCATAAATATGTTTTTAATAGATGTATGCATTTTCTAATTCAAGACGTGAGTGGATGAAGGCATTATGTCGCATTTTTGGGTTTTTTCGTTTTTTTGCGTTGATGAAAGCAATATTTCCATTGTATGTTTACAAACCTTAAAATAGTAGATTTAAGACATTTTTGGAATATAAAAAGTTGAAAAAGATGTTATGTACAGTTAATTTTAAAAAGCAAAGAGTGCAGAAAGTTTACATTTGTTAATGGACGAGAGAGCTATGTTCACTTTTTTTAAATTAAATTAATACTAGTGTTTACTGGCTATCATACCATTAATATTTTAGATTGTTTACACAACTTTTCTTCATGATTTAGTACAAAAAACAGTTCCGTGGCGACTTATCTCAAAAATTCAGTGTAAAACTTTAACCTCGATTTATTCGAAATTGGAATAATGCGACATATCACCTTCATCCACTCACGTCTTCAATTGTTAGATTATAATATTAACACTGTCATTAATATGTCCCTGATTATTTTTTTCAATAAGATGCATATCTGTCTTAATATTATAATATCAAAGTTATTTGCACTATGGAAAACTTGGTATGTTCCTCAATAACGACAAAAACTACTGAGTCTAGATACTCTGAAGAGTCTGAAGCCTGAAAAGAAATTCTTCAAAACCAACCCATTGTTTTTTTTTTAAACTTACACCTGAGTGAATTTGTTAGTAAAAAGTTTTTCTTAATTTTAGTAATTTTCTGTGAATTTTCATGTAAATGGGGATTTGAAAATAAAAAAGACTTTTATACTTTAAAACTAAAATATCTATAAAACCAAATTACACAATATTTTTCCAATAAAATCTATAATTTCTTCTTACCTAAGTTTCAACAGTTAAAACGAAAGTAATAAAAAACTGATGGCCTGATCTCCCAAACAAAAGTGATTGATCTCCTTTGAAACATAGGTTTATTTTATAATGTAGTAATCATCTGCTAAGATTTTCATACAACCAACCAAACAAACAAACTCTTCAGCTTTATAAATGTTTGCATAGATTCCTAGAAATAAATGTGTATGTATCGTTTAAAATGTGTGCAATTATTTTTAGGAGTACACGGGCGAGGACGACAGTGATCTTTACTTGGAGGAGCGTTTGTTTGCTCTCCGTCAGGCGCAAGAGGAGAAGAGAAGAGTTCAGATGTCGGTGCCCGGCATCCTCAATCCTCACGAGCTGCCCGAGGAGATGCAGGACTAAGTGTTTTTCATAATACCTATAAGAGCAAATCGTGTAATTGATAACAGTTCACTTGTGTTACTTCTTTTTTTTGTCTATTCTCCACGAGAAAACTTGTATCAGTGATATCCTGCACGCTTCTGACATTTCAGGTATGTACAGTTGGCTGCATTTAATATGGCTCGTCTGGAGCAAGAGCGAGATAAGGTTAAATTTGGCTATATTCGGTTTTGTGGAGTGTTCTCTCTGTCGCACAATGTACAGTCAGTCTGATATCTATATATATATATCGGTGGTGATACTAATTCAATAATGCAACTGAAGACAGATGACGTGCTATTGAACGACAGCGAAAGACAAAAATGACGCTACAAAAAACCGAAATTAACCGAATTTCGGTTTTGTTCCCGAAGTGCCAAATTGAATAGATTTTCAGCTCCGTTCGTGTTCAGTCGGACGATTTTGGTTACACTTTTGCAGTTCCGCTTCTATAGGCCGCGTATTTTTATTATATTACTAGCCGGTGCCTGCGACTTTGTCCGCGTTAAAAAAGGTAAAAAGTAGCCTATCCTATATGTCTAAATGTTTATCTACAAAGTTTCACGAAAATCAGTTAATTCGTTTAAAGAGTTATGGAGGAACTCCATAATATTATTAGTATTAATAATATTAATATAATAATAATAATCTTTATTTGCTACAACTGATATTCTGTTTTTATTCCATCACAATCAACCGAATAATCGGCATGCAAATGTAAATTATCTAACTCATTATGTAAATAAAATCTAACAAAACTTAAAATCTATACATTATACTAGCTGCTGCCCGCGACTTCGCCCGATATTCAGTCATCATTTATGGTAAGGATGGAGAAACTAAATCCTTTTTTCAACTTTAGAAAATAGCAGTTTTGTATGGAAGTGCATATTATATATGCATGTATAAATGTAGGTTACTCCCTAAACTTCCCTTACATGTTTTATTTTACTTATCTTTTCATTTAATTTTTTTTTGTTTCTTTTACTATTTATAAGCAAAATAATGTCGGGCTAATTTAGAGTTTGATCTTAGGTCATTCTGTCTTAGATTAAACATTTTTTTTAATCTTTTAATATTTCTTTTTTCATTTCATTTTCATTCTTTTTTCTTAACCGGGAGCGGGTCGCTAGTATTATCATAAAAATACTCGGCTGATAGAAGCGGAAATATACGGAAATGTAAACCAAAAATCGTCCAGCGAAACTCGAATAAAGCTGAGTAAATTTTTTTACTACCTAAAGCGTGTTATCGTTAAAACTCCAATTATTAGGAAATGTTGTCTCTATAATTTTGTATCTAATATTTTGCTCTCAAGGGAAATCTGAGTCCAGTCACTTTACGTGATTCTCTGATGTCCGTTTCTCATATAAATTATACTTTAAATTGATTACATGAAAGTTATAATTTTAAATTTTTCTAGGCAATCGATTGTAGACCTCAAACTTCAAAATAAGTACATACTTAATTTTTTTGACAAATACATTAGATATTTTCAAGTATTAACATTTTGCATTTAGTGAATAAAAATTGGTTATGATGAAAACATGATATTTGTCATTAAGTTCGAGACCAACTATTAAAATATTACTGTTTATATGAGAATCGGGCACAAGAGATTCATCGGAATTTATAATTATTTCTGCCTTCTTTTATAACTGATTGTCTGTTAGTGTTTGATATATAATGCTTAAGCTCATTGTGTGGGAAGTTTATTTCTGGAGTTTATAGGGTATCACTAAATCGTTGAAAGTCAAATCTATAAAATTAAAAAAATAATGTGAATAAAATTAATGCATAAAAATATAATGGCATATATTTCATTTGAAAAATTTGTTAAATTAAATGAAATAAGTCCCACTTGGAATCATAATGTTTTATGCTTAAAACATACATGAAGTAATTAGGTGTCCTCTAATTGAATAACCATTTCAGTCAAAAATGGCCTGAATTTAGACAGGCACTAACCATTTTGGACATATAGTAGAATATAATTATGTTATTGGATTAGTAAAATGGTGTACATTTGGTAATACATATAATGCATTAAAATTAAATTGATAAATAAATATTGCCATAAATAATAAGGTCTAGTTTACATTGACATTTCCTGCTGAAATTTTTTTTGTCAATTTTAAATTTAATGTAAGAAATATAAACACAATAAAAAGTTAAATAGTTTGTTTGGTTTTAAATTTCTGAAAAATGTTTCATTATTAAATTGCCTTTCATTGATATATAAACGGAGTTGAGTTTTATAGTGCTGTGGCTCGAAGCCTCTTGTAGTGTCATATCGAGTCTCATTCACGAAGCTTCCATTGTACAAGCCTAGTTGTTGGTGGGTTTGCTCGACAATTATAATGATTACTGTTTATCCTCTCTGATATTTTGCTATGTATAAACTAGTTCATCCTAAGCAAAACCAGTTTACCCTAAGTGTGCATCCTGAGTTATGAATAGTTTAGCCCAGAACAATCTAAGTAGGCCTAGATACTTTCTGCTTAACTAGTTTGGTCTAGGCAGAACAAATTTTGAATTATCTCTAAAGAAAAGTTCTTTTTTTGTACTTGATTTCAATCAATATGAAAATTTGATCGCTAATTGGTGAAATGCGATTTTGAAACGAGCTACACAAAAATATTTTTCAATTCCGAGAGAACTACGTGCTACAGATTTCCGATTATTAATTTTTGGGTAACTGGATTAAAAACCTAAACTATTCAAGCTATGGATGCAATTTTTTTTTTGCAAATTTAATACAAAGAACATCCTTGATCGCTCTTTCTATTAGTGAAAACCGCATTAAAATCTTTCACTTGTTTAGAAGAATTTTAGAGATAGTGGATCTACAGACAAGACAGATGTGGACAGCTACTTTAATTTATACTGTGTAAGGATGCCATAGTTAAAAATCTTAAGAGCTGACGAGCCTTGAGATTTAATGATTTTTACTGTGATTTTATGATGATAACTTTGTCAACTTTGTGTCGGCTGTAATACAGAAAGTACATTATTGTCTTATTTTCAGTGGTAATAAATGTTCATAACTTTCTTCATAAACAGACAATGTTTCACCAATTTCTAAAACGCTTTTTATTTATATTAAATATGTAATTGCAATGATCTAATCAATTTATTGAAACACATATATTTTTAATTAATAAATAATTTAATTGGTTCACTCGATTTATAATAATTTATGTGAAAGTGGACTGTTATCATTATTGTAGATGTATTCTTGTGCCTAGAAATAGTACCTTTTTATGTTAGATTGTACAGAAGACCGCAAGGACAATGCAAGGTGATGAATGCAAGTGAACGAAGGTTTTGTAGTGCAAGATTTGAAGGTATATTTTGCAAGCACAAGACATGTTAGTTGGGCCTTTGTTGTTTTGCGGGCAGTGTATCGAGGCACGATACCAGAAGAGCATGGTTACAATATTTCTACCTTTTCTAAGTAATTTCTCAATTCTAATGCGCCTCTCGCGACCGACACCCCATGTTCTCGATGGTTCGAAGGGTATCTGAGTATTATTTGATTAGAGTCTAGTGAAAACTTTATATTATACCTACTTAAAATTTGCTGTTAGTAACTTGACGTTCTGTTTAATGTTTGTAATAAACTAATAACTCGGTGGTATAGCATTCTATGTTCTCGATTATAGGTTTCCGAATACATTTGGATCCAATTAACTGTCATTTTTTTTTTATTTCATTTTTGTGTTTGAAATAAACCATTAAATAAGTAGTACAGCGTTTTATTATTTCTAAACTCATCCTTTAATAAAATGTGTTGAAATAATATTCATATGACAACTTATAATAACTTATTATTAACTTGATCATTTATCAAATTAATTTCATGCTAGTCTGGTTGTACCTATGTAGATCTATACTATATACACCTACATAATTTAAACCCCAAATAAGATCTAGACGGAATTTTGCTAATAAAGTGAAGCCGATTTTATAAACATGTGTGCGTGCGTATGGCGTGCGTAATAGGCCGGTGACCGGTGTTGCCATAACAATTTATTGTACCCCAATATTACTGCTATTACAGCGAGGTCATTATTATGTACGAATATTTATGTCTAAAATAGTGAAGATATATTATGTGGTACAACGATAATATCATGACGGATAAAAGACACATCCTGGCTGTGGACTGTGGAGGGAATCTGGCGTAGGTGTTGCTATGCTACATCATACACGGTCTCACACTCTCGCGAAGTTAGGCGAGGCGAGGCGAATAACAGAGTGTGGCCGGTCACCTCGCCAAACGTCGTCCAACTTTACATCGCCTCGTGCTACTTCCATTTGTTGTCGGTTTTTGCAACTGAGTCAAAGGACTCGAAGCCGCGTGCATATAGTAACTTATAATGGTTAGGTAGCCCACGATGCTAAATTTGGACTTTGAAGATTTGATGGTAAGAAGAATCAGCACGATCAGGAATTTAGGCTGAACCGTCTGTATGAAAATCTGACGCGCTCGAGTTATAACAAAATGAGAATTGTCAAAAATCTTTTTTGCATTTTCAAAAAGCTGCCACGAGCTTGCGTTACATCCGAATCGTCTGAATTTTAAATGGGAGCTTAGTTTAGGTTCACTTAACATCCCCACCGAAAATTTGATGCGCTCGAGTTGTATTTAAAATTTTACCCCCACCCCCGCCAACCCTACCAACCAAACCGTCAGATTAATACATAATATCTGTTATCGGAGACACGTGGGGAATATACATTGGCAATATCTGACGCGCTCGAGTAAATCCAAAAATCCCCTCTTGGGTTCCCTACCATAGCTCCTCGCAAAGTTGAACGAGTGTGTAGCGACGCACTTCATGCTCTGTCAACTTCGTCGAGGAACTTCGCGAGAGTGTGAGAGGCCGCAATAGAGGTATAACTCCAACAAGTACGCTACCAATCAATCATCATATTCTCAATTATATGATCATGTTCTGTGGTCAAGCTACAATCACAGAATACAATAATCAATGGCAAAGTTACTCTATGGAACGATACGACACGCGCACGACCACCATAAGTTATGCTCTATGCAATTTGTTGTTGATGTTGAATATTGTTGAACAATGGGCGTCTTTCCATTAGCGACGGCACGGCCCGGCACGGCCCGGCACGGCACGGCCCGGCACGGCACGGCACGGCATGCCGGGGTTCGTCTTTCCACTGAGCCGGTGTTGGACGCCGGTTTTTTCCTTGGTAGGGATGTCGGAAGTGAAAGAAATATCGATGTATCGATATTTATAAAAATATCAGTATCAATTAGGTTTCTACAAGAAACTCTTATCATTGTCATAATAAACTTAAATTTACTAAGGTTTCAGAAAAAAAAAACGATTCTGAGAAGAAACCCCGAAAGAAACTTAGGATTATTATTTTGTCATCTATAAAATATAAAATTACAACAATTACACTTAACTTGAAGCAAAATCAAAGTATATAATATAAGTTTTAATGACACTTTTAAATTTATTTATAGACTAGCTGGTGCCCGCGACTTGGTCTGCGTTAAAAAAGATAAAAAGTAGCCTATCACGTGTCCCGTACTTCTAAATGTTTATTTAGCAAGTTTCATGAAAATCAGTTAATTCGCGTAAGAGTTATGGAGGAACATACGTACAATACCTACTCTTACAGATTTATTATTAGTATTGATAAGGCCCTGATTTTATCTCAGGTAGTTTATGCTAAAAAAATATTGTTTCTGATATAATTTTCGATGTTGGATATTTTGTATCTATGTACTATCAATATATCGGCCATAAATATAAATATATCCAATTAAAAATATCGATACACCGATATATCGATACTTTTTCAACAAGCGTAGCCCTTGGGTAGCACTCACACACGCGCACGGCTACAATTCATATACAACACACATGCAGTTACCCCCAAGCCGGCCGGTGCCGGCCGGCGCCGGCGGGAGTCACCTGCCGTGCCGTGCCGGGCCGTGCCGGGCCGGGCCGTGCCGTCGCTAGTGGAAAGACGAGCCATATAGTTTCATACATTTTTACTTCCCCGGTAAGCCGGGCCGTGCCGTGCCGGGCCGTGCCGTCGCTAATGGAAAGACGCCCAATGTTCATGACTTCATGTTGAACGAACAACAAACAAAAGAGCCAGTTATATTTATATCGGATATCATATCTATATTGTAATTCCTATGTTCATTTCATTTAGGTATAAAAATCATATGAAAGGTAAAAGGTACCTAGCCTTATAATTATGAATAGAAAGAGGAACGTGAATTACATAAAACCAGAGGACCCTGCATTTCTAAAAGCTTTAAAAAAACAGGCGGGTTATGACGACAGTAATCACAAATTTGACGAGTTACAAAACTCTGAAGAAGATTTTGTTGAAGATGATGAAAGCGAGAAGCCTCAAGTTGTAGTCTTGAAAAAAGGCGATCTCACAGCGGAGGAGGCTGAAGCGGAAGAAAAGAAAATAGAAAAAGAAAAGTCAGAAACTAAAGCTGACCTCAATCAAAAGATTATATTCAAAAGTAAGCAAAAAACAACTAATTCATCTCAAAGAAATAAGAGGAAACAGGAAGATGAAACAAAAAGTAAAATAGCTAACAAGAAGAAGAGCTCTCTCTTATCATTTGATGTGGAAGATAGTGATGATTGACTTCATAGTTATATACCTATTTACATTTATTTTTGACTACTTAGTTATATTAAAAATTTTAAGCCTTAAATTATTTTTAAGGAAGTTTCTTTTAAGATTCCTTATTTCATGTGTAGAAACATGTAAGTAAGTAAACCAAGAAAAAACATGTATGTAAGAAACAACAGTTTGTTACTCATTGCTTGCTCCTTGTTTTATATGATTTTTAACAAAATTAATTAAGGTTTTCTATTATGTAATTGATCTATTTAAATACAAAATAAATATTATTTTTGTTATTGTAGCAAAGAAAAACTATGCAAATTAGCTATGAGTTCTAAATGCAACCACTGCAATTTTATTTTGATAAACCCCTTCTACATTTCACTGATGAAGTGTGATGCAGCCAACAAATGCCTTAGCATCATGGTTGATGAATTTCACGATTAACAGATATTTGCCAAAGGACTTTTACAAAGTAATTTAATGTTTATATTAGTGAAGGAGAGACTCGAAGCTACTCATTAAAGTGAAACAAAAGTTATTTAGATATATTTCAAAACAAAATTCAGATTTTTCTAAAAAATATTAGATTTCTGGTTAAAATTTCTGTATAATAAATATTGTCTACCTTATACAGTAATATTTATAAGGTTATACCTTATATTATAACCTTATAAATATTAAAAAAGCAAAGTTATGGGTAATTTTTTTTAAATGATAACAGTTTAAATTTAATATTATTTTGTTACTTCTGTATGGTCGACCAGAAAAGTGCTCTTTATCAGTTTCGATAACAAATTCCATTCATTTCAAAGCCTTGGCTCGCCACCACATGCACTCAGATCCAGCCATTTCCTGCTTTCGCAGGTCGTCCTCAGATATGATAGGCCCATTGACACAGCTTACTGTATTGTCACAGCCATGTCAACAACTTCCATAAAACTGCCTTTAGCAACTTTAAACTTGTGAACTTATCCTGCCACGAGAGGCCATGTTTCATTACTGGCAGGACGCAATAATTAGAAACTTTGATCTTCAAACATTGCAGCCTAACCCAGATTGGGCATAATATAGGGATATAATAAGAAAGTGATTAAATAATAGAAATCAGTGACTACACTTTTTTATAATTAAACACTTCAATTTAAAAAATATACACTAGGTACATCAAAGATACTATAATTATGTAGGTAGGATGGCAGTTATATTTTACTGGACATTATTATTATGTTAAAAAATACACTAAAAATGCTTAACAAGATAGAAACACCTAAATCTTTCCTCCTTCTAGGCTATGCCACTTTTTAACTTTTGCATTTTGAGATCCATTGAAAGATATAACTTTTGATTCATTGTGGTAATAAAATGGTGTATTATTGTCACCGTTATTTTCATATTCTAATAGTTTATGCAAAAGAAATTTTCTTTCTTCTTTAACAATTTGAATACTAGTTTGGAGTTTACATACTTCATCACACAATGCTGCATTTTCCTGTAACGAAAATATGCAAATTAAATATTCTAATACAAAAAAAAATTGTGTCAATTATTTAATTTAATTCCACCTCCATTACATGTTGATAGGGATATTTTTACTGTAACAAATAGGTGCACAAAAGTAAAAAATATAGATTTTGTCGAAGTATTCCGATCACGAAACAGTTTTTCTTTTTTTGTAATCTGCAAATACTGGGTAAGAAATGAGTTTATTTTTGTTTCCCTACATTCGAAATATGGAGAAAAGATCCATGAACTTTGTAGAGTAGTAGAGGAACAATGTGAATAGAATATCATTATTGCTATTTTTTTATATTTAATATTACTTCACCTAAAAATAACTTACAATAAGAAGGGTTTTGATCGTTGATTTTAAATGTTTGTATTTTTTCCTGTACCGATTGTTGACACTTTTTTCAACAGCATTCATTTTTGAAATTTGAATGATAATCTTATATATTATAACTTCGTGAGAATCGTGACACAATTAATTAAGTACAAATAATTTTTAAAAAGGTTTTCAATAGTGTTTGTGTGGTGTTTGTTTGCATTTAGTTTGCATAATGCATTTTTGTTTTCGTGCTTGTTAACTTTGTCTTGTCATTGTCAATGTCAACAATTGTCAACAAACAATATAAAATAAGTACTGCGTGTCCAACCAAAAAGTGTAGAAATTAAAAATTGGCAATACTTGTAGTGTTGTCCCGTTCTAACCATACCGTTGATAAGAAAGAGACAATTGCCACTTTTTTAACAGGCATTAGACATTTTGTCCGTATACAAGGAAATAATACGTATTTCTTAAGATATGTGCGTTGCAATAGTTTTGTTTTTTGCGAATATCATTATTTATAAGCTGGAGCAATTTTCGCAAATGTACAATTAAATGAAGCAAGTAATATTACATTGATTTAAGCTTTTACATTATTTGGAACTTCATCCGGCTTACGGCCGTATTTGGGCGGTATACTCCATGTATACTCTGTACTTAACTGTACTAAAATATAATCAAATATAATCTCTCTTAATTTATTAGTCTGTGATGGCAAGAAGAAAGCTTCATAAATAAAATAAATAAATAGAAGTATACATACTACAGAATAAAGAATTACAGACATATTATACAAAATAATAATGTAATTAAATACATAATGACTGGAACAGGATTATTAGAATATAAACGTTTATTTCCTATTGATAGCGTACAAAAAGTTTATGAATTATTTGAGGAACAACTGCGCAGTGATAAGGAACCTGATCTAGCTTTGTTTTCAATAATTGTGGGTGCCGTCGAAAATAACCTCACTAACATAAAAAATAGCGACAAAGATGTAAATCTAACGACAAACAAATTTGTCAAGATTAAATTTCCATGTGTGGAATGGGAGGAAGTTAAATCGCTATACGATCGGTTCGTGTCACTTATGCGAAGCGGCGTAGACGGGAAGCTACTAAACGGAGAATATGCTACGCGAGATTTGGTAAAGAGAGTTGCAGATGTTGTATGGAATTCGTTGACACGTAGTTACTATAAGGATCGTGCCCATCTTCAATCTATATACAGCTTCTTGACTGGAAATAAGCTTGACTGTTTCGGAGTTGCTTTCGCGGTTACCGCCGGATGCCAGGTTCTAGGGAAAAGAGATGTTCACCTTGCATTATCCGAAGATCATGCGTGGGTGGTTTTTGGAAAAGATGGCATTGATACAGCTGAGGTGATTTAATAACACAAATTAATGCAATACATAATTTTTTCATATAACCTGTGCTTGACGTTTTAATCCTCTCTATTCACTTCGCATTCACAGAGTGATAACTATATATTTTTTCATGTTAAAAGTGATAACATAAAAAACACATACGGGCGTCATAGGCGACGGTGGCCACCTACCACTTGATACTAGGTTTGTCACCTAAGACACAATTAGCGCCACAGGTTTTGCAAGTGCACTGCCAACCATGGCATTATTAAGGATAAGGGATAGGTAATGGGTTCTGGCATCCCTGACTCACTCACTGAAACGACAGCACACAAACTTTATGCAGTATACTGCCAAAAGAAGGGTTACCCAAATTACTGCATAATGATGCGGTGTGTCTTGCCACTACCTACTAAAATGTTACTAACACCTAATCCAAGCTAAAATGCAGTAAATAAATATTTAATGCATTAAGAATATAAATAAATATTGTCGCACACCACACAGCACCATCTAGTTCCAAAGTAAGCAACTAATGCTTGTATTATGGATGTCGCGGGCAGATCGTAGTATTGGGCAGATCGTAAAGTATGAAATCAAAAATCTTTCACCAAAAGTCTAAAATAAGTGGGACAAGTAGCGAAGCGAAGCAAAGCGAGGAGGGGCGTGTTAGGTTTACATGGAAATAAATTTGGGGAGCTAAGCGAAGCGGAGCGGAGTGAGGCGACCCTTTCAGTTTTAACAGAAATATGGTTTGCCCAGGAATATCATGATATGCCCAATTCTACGATGTGCCGACGACATGGATACCAGACAGTTGATATAGGTACTATAAAGATTACTTCTTTTTTGTAAATACATACTTATAAATACAAATGAAAATGTTAATTAACATAAACATTTACATAACATTTATACTTCTTAAATGTACTGTTTAACAAGTTTACTGCGGATCCTGCAAAATTGGCTTGTAGTTACAGCTTACTGTTGGTGAAAACTGTATCTTTCTCGCTGGTGTGGAATGAATATCTTAGGTATTTGTAGGAATTCGACAGAGACCACATATAGATTTCGGCTCATGGGTTACAAACATAGTATTTGGCAACTAAACATAACATATGAACAATTATTTGTCATTAATGCTTGCTATCTGTACTCTATACTAATATTATAAAGAGGAAAGATTTGATTGTTTGTTTGTATAGAATAGGCTCCAAAACTACTGGACCAATTTGAAAAATTCTTTTACCATTAGAAGCCGACATTATCCGTGATGAACATAGGCTACTGTTTACCGCGGGAAAATGCTTCATTCCTACGGGAAAACGGGTAATAGGACAACGGGTAGTAAGAATTGTCCTTCCGTACTTCTTTTTCACATAACTTCTAAACGGCTGAACCGATTGGGTTGAAATTTTATATGGGTATTTCGATGATTTCCTGAATAATTTAAAAATACAATTGGACCCGGTAGGTGGCGCTGCTGTCGGTATGTCAACTACTAAACAGCTTGACCGATTGGGTTGAAATTTTGTATGTGTATTTTCATGGTTTCACAGACACGAATGTATTATATTTTATAAAGTTACGCAGACGAAGTCGCGTCTAATAGATAGTGGAAAATAAAGAAATTGAAGTATTCTCTTTTTTTATATATTAAGGTTGACCGTCCACTTGATGGTAGATGGCTACCGACGCCTATAACACAAGCAACGTGCTTGTGCCATAAGTGCTGCAAGTACGCTGTCAACTAAAGAAGGATAAGGAAGGGAAGGAATAATGGGTGCAAAATGCAAAATGCAGTGTTCCCTGCCATTACTTTCCAAATCCAGACCATGAATCGAATCTGGGGCCCCTGAGATATTAGGCAAGCACCCTTACCACTCGTTCAATGGCTCATCAAAATAATCAACAAATATAACTAAGGCTTTCTATTATGTTTTCCATTACAGGTTACTTGGCATGGTAAGGGAAATGAAGATAAAAGAGGCAGGTCAGTGGGCGATGGAGTGTCGGCACGTTCATGGCTCTATGTAGCCGGGAAACCAGTGGTATGCTCCAGGGTCATGGAACTGGCCGCCCTTGTCTCTTCCATAAACACAACGTTAACGCCAACTATAGATGTGCACGAGGTGGCTCAGATGCAACACAGACTTCTTTGGTTACTCTATGATAAAGGTAAACAGTGACACACATACTCGATTCAAGTTTATTGTTTAGTACTTTCTGTGTGATAAAGTATGATGGACGGGGAGACAACACAGTGGAGATGTCACACTTTCTCGAAACTCTAAACAAAAATTATTTCAGGACACTTAGACGCTTACCCGATGGCTCTAGGGAACCTCGGTGACTTAGATGAATATATGCGAATATCCAGCGGCTCTGAAGACATGGAAAATCTATTGAATGAAAGGATAACAGGTTTATGTCCAGAGGGCACAACAAGACCAGATTCTGCAACTCTCTACTCCCAGGCTATCCGTTCATCGAGAACACACTACGAAGACAGACATGTATATCCGTACACGTTTCAAGGGGGATACTATCATCGTCACAAGATGTACAAGGAAGCCTTCCACGCTTGGGCCTGCGCTGGCGACGTTATAAGAAAGTGAGATATTTTTATTTGTACAATTTGTATATGTTACTAGCTCATGCCCGCGAATCTCCCCTTTTTTGTTACGAGTTGATAAATAAAAAAATCAACACCTTATAAAAATATATGAACAATAAATAATTTTTGGTGAAGCAATAAATTATGCAACTTATGTTAAATGAAAATATTTATTACTAGCTGTTCCACGCGACTTCGCCCGCGTAACTTTATAAAATATAGCTAATGTTACTCGCTGATAATGTAACTTTTTATAGGTGAAAGTATTATCAAAATCGGTCCAGTAGTTTTTGAGTTTATTCATTACAAACATACAAATCTTCTCTCTGTCTGTCCGTTATAACTGTTATTGTCGGAAATAATCTGAGTTTTTTTTTAAATATTTCAGCTACAATTATTCCCGAGACGATGAAGAGATATATAAGGAGTTTTCAGAGATAGCGAATGAGTTAATACCGCAATTAATGAAGGCGGAGAGTTCCGGACATTCCGCTAGATCTATTCTGAAGGATCCGGAATGCTTCGCGTCCTTATTAAGGTATCTATTTATATCTATTGCTATTTTCACGTTTACTTTTTTTAATGTTACATACATATACAAATATATGAAAAACTCTCGGGAACATAATATTTTTCCAGGGTGAAAAAATTCCCATTTTATATGTTAACCCAGGTAACAAATTATCTGTGTGCCAAATTCTATCCAAATTCGTTTAGCTGTTATAATTTAGTTTAGTTTAGGTCGCGCAATATTTTAAGGTCAGAAGGCGAAACTAGTGGGGGCAATCGGCGCACGTGTACAATTGCGCACAAAATTGCTATTTATAACCGAAATGATTTTTTTTTCTTATTTCGTATTTTTTGCACCTTATTAACTTAACATTACAGGCAGTGTTGATATTCCTTCCACTAAGTCATCGTGCGATGTCGAAGGAGAAGGTTTAGGCATTTTTCACTATGACGTATTACTATATAATACGATAAAACAATCTGTACGCAACAGTACCCAAGAGAAACGAGACGCGCGCACAAAGTGCGGGAAGTGAAGAGTGACTGAGTCTACCAATAACGTGTCGGCAACGACCCCCCACTCTCCTCTGCTCGTCAAACAGACGTAAAAATTGAATTCTGCTCATGCCACATTTGCCTCTACATTGGCCAAAAAGTCTTAATCCGCCGCGCGACCTATAGCATGTGAATGCACTCTTTTTGGAGTCATCGGTGGCGTAATCGAGGTTATTCACATTATAGATTTTACGACGGCATATGCAAATGGGAGGAGGGCAGCCAGACGCCGATCCTGCACATCGGTTGGGCGAAGCCGCTCGTCAGCACGATATCGAAGTTCGACGCCGAGGTGAGAGCTCAGGTGCACATCGTTTGCAGCGCGGACACGGACGCCGGGGCCGACGCGCCGAAGAGGGCCGAAGCGGACAAGGAGACGTCCGCCGACGACAAGGACAACTGGAACAACAACGCCGAGAACGCCGAGCTCAGCGTTAGGGAACAGTTAACCGCAGCGGTGAACAGTAGGCCGCGTGTTACGCTGTACAGCCACAAGATGGCGGCGCTCAAACCGCTCTTGCTGGCCGAGCGGCTGAACACGCACGCGCTACAGCTCCAGCTCACGGCTCAGAGTCAGCTCCAAAGAGTGCATCCGCCGGCAAAACGCCTGAGCGACGACGACATAGCTCCCTCGTCGGGCACCGCCCGAGCGAAACGCGCCCGCAGAGACCGCTGATCGACAAACGCTCAAAGCAAAGTGACTGTAGCGCCGGCGCAAGTACACTCGCGTACAAAAGTCTTTTTCAACTGAGTTTCGTAAAGAGTCGACACGCATTGAAATATGTTATTTTCCAGTTTCATGCTAACTAAATGCCTCTTTAAAACTAATTATTTAAAATAATAATAATAATAAAAAGCGCCTACTTAAAAGTTTATTCACTTGAAACCTGTAAAGGCGGCCTTAAGTGTTATTTATTAAAAATCGTGAGAGTATTTAACCTTTTAGAAGTTACTACGCTTATTCAACTCCGTTTATTTGAACGGACGCATACGGATCTCCGAAAAGTACTCTTTTCTGTGGATAAAAGCTGAATAAATGTAGTTTCTCCCTCAGGCTCATTTAAGATGAGACCGCTTTGTCGTTTGTCTACGTTACTCGTAGTTAGTTTGTAAGGGACAAATTATTTTCAAAAAAATTGTTTTTAGGCAATTGTACCGTCTACAACGGCATTTGTCTCTCTTCCAGTGCTTTGATGGCATTTATTCAGTATTTGAATTCAACGAGAGAAATATTTAAAGTTAGAACAGTAAAATAATATGATAATAGTGTTATATAAAATAATATCTTTCCTAGAATATGAAGATTTATCGGCACTCGAACGAAAGTCACAATGACGTTCATACATAAACTTCGCATCTACATTTCAATTTTGTTTTATCTAAATTAAAAATAATAACATAAACATTTTGAGCGCGACTGTACTTACAAAAGTGGAGAGCTCTATCAAGATGCATTTCATTCGTTGAATGATGCTTAGAAAACGTAGTATTCGATTCACGCCATATGGACCTTTACTATGAGGTTTATAATGACCGTAAAACGTAAAATATTTATATTATGGAAAATTGTCAATTCGACATTGACATTTGACAATTTTCCATATAAATTTATGTTTTACGCTCTCGCTAGCGAGTGCGGTCATTATAAATTCACGGTAGAGGTACTGACTGGCCAGTGCCACAGAAACTTTGTAGTATAAATACAGTATAATTGTCAAACGGGTATCAAACTATGAGAGTAGTATACTTAAATACCCATCCACCAATTTAAATGGTACAAATAAAGAAAAGAAAAGAAAGTGTTAAATACTTTAAAAAAGTATTAATGTCGAAATAATTTTATATTTGTAATTTTTAATGAATTTATTGAAAGTAATATTTATCTATAATAGATATTATGTAGTTGTGAAAATGATACGATTGGGTTGTTTTGTCGCTGACTAGTCCCAGTGATGTGATCTGTTGGTTTATGAAGATCATTTTTTTTAAATGTTTGTCTTTTTTAAACGATATTCGATAACTATGGATGTCTCGTCAAAAAGGAAATAGTGGCACACGTCAATTCCGCCTAAAACGGAATCATGGCGGGATATGCATTCAGCACCGCGTGAGCTGTTAAGTAGTAAACATGTCGAAGTACGCTTTCAACATCGTGAAACATAAATTTATTTAAAAAATTAAAAAAATATTTTTTTTTTATGTAATAAATTTTTTTACATAAATGACTCACTTTTCACATAATATTATAAATGCGAAAGTTTGTATGGATGTTTGTACACCATGAAATTTTGCATACACGTTGTCTGGGACACCGGAAATTACATAGGGTACCTTTCATCGTTCAACGCGGACGAAGTCGCGGGCACCAGCTAGTGTTCCATATAGTTCATAGTTTTTTTGTATGTTTTTGTATAGCGTGCGATATCCTTAGTTATAGAATATCGTTTGTTTGCCCATAAAACGTATCAAGTATTCGCTTCATATGAACACAATAATATAATCTTTTGAACGCATTTATTCATTCCTTCGAGGAAACACATTTATGTTTGTGCGATACGTTATTTATATTTTAATGTTTATGGGACATAATAATATAAATTATATTAAGTATGTGCCTGTTTTGAGTATTCATTTTAAATAAGACAATATTTCTTTTGCAATTAATTTATTAGAAGTAAGTTTGAATTTAATTTTGAATTAAACTTGTGATATTTTGAATTGTGATTAAGTTTAATAATTGACAATTGCTTTGTACTGTTTAACAATTATGTAATGTATATTTTTTTTATCTTCGACATTTATACGTATGAGTAGAGATTTTTTTATTAAGAGTATTTATTTTCGTGAAAGAGAAACTCTTTTTTTTTTCAAAAGTATTTTATAAATTAACAGGTGGGACTAAGTGTTTCATACATGTGAAAAAATGCATAAGTTTGTTGTGCATTGAAATTGTGATTAGATTTGCATTTATAGATTCTATAGAGTTTTAGTCATTAGTTGTGTTATTATTAATGTAATAAAGTTATGTACCATTCACATCTTAGTGGGGAAAGTCGATTGAGATACATAAAATATATAAACAAAAATATATTTTATTTTAATACAATGACAACTTAGGACTCATCAGTCCTTTGATAATGGTAGGAGAGCCCAAGAGGGGATTTTTGGATTAACTCGAGCGCGTCAGATATTGCCAATGTATATTCCCCACGTGTCTCCGATAACAGATATTATGTATTAATCTGACGGTTTGGTTGGTAGGGTTGGCGGGGGTGGGGGTAAAATTTTAAATACAACTCGAGCGCATCAAATTTTCGGTGGGGATGTTAAGTGAACCTAAACTAAGCTCCCATTTGAAATTCAGACGATTCGGATGTAACGCAAGCTCGTGGCAGCTTTTTGAAAATGCAAAAAAGATTTTTGACAATTCTCATTTTGTAATAACTCGAGCGCGTCAGATTTCCATACAGACGGTTCAGCCTAAATTCCTGATCGTGCTGATTCTTAATCTGACGATTATATGGAGGATTTTTTAAAGTACAGCGCCTACAAAATTTTGAACGCCTGTAGACGCTCACCCCACCGCTGAAATGAAAAACTTCATATAACCTTTTTTTCTTCTTACCATCCAATCTTCAAAGTCCAATAGGTCCCCACGACACTCGAGTGACTACACATTTAGCATCGTGGGCTCCCTAACCATAAAGGATAGACTAGATTCTGGGTTGCTTCACTAAAAGTGGCACAGTAGAATATCACCGCACTCACAGCTTGAGGGGATATTTCAAATTAATTGCACAAAGTTGTCCTTAATCCTTAAGGTGAACAGGTGTTACGTCTTGAACCATTATTACTAAAAGATAAGGTTCAAGTCAGTCATCAACATTTTGGTGATCAATCACAAACGGTTTGTGCTTACTTCTATTATATTTTTTTCTCGGAAAGTATAGCAAACCAGAGACTAACATGGCGCATAAAGAAGAGGTAATTCTGTATTATTTATGAGTATATCCTCGTTTACAAGCGAATTGTCTGTCCAGTCTTGTGAAAAGTGACGCCATAGGTATTTGATAATAACAGAAAGAGATTGTCTCACGTATAACTCCGTTTCCATAAGTATTATTCTTTTTTTTTTGCTCATCAAATGCGGCTTCTATTTCGTTTTGTATTATTAATATGTAATATTATTACATATTAATAATACAAATATATATTATTATTATCATTATTATTATTACCGTCCCGATCCCGATATATGAACACCTCAAGAGGCTCTCATTAAATGGCTGCGTCAAGGGACTAGTAGCTTGATGATATTTATTGTTTCATTTATTGTATTTATTGTAGCTTGTTATATATAATTATATTGTAAAAAAAAAATTAAAATTAAGAAATTAAATGAATAAATTTTAATGTGTATAATAATAAAATACATTCAGCCAATACGTGATGTGAATTGTACATTCTTTAGAGAATTAGAATGGTGATCATTTGTTTCTATATAGAAATACGCATCGTATTACAACCTAGTGAGAATTTTTCTATTAAACTATATTAATATTATTACGAGAACGTTGACGCTATTTTGTTGTAATTACCTATGATCTAGTATGTAAAACGCTTAACAGTTTAATAAAACATCATTTACACAATTTTGAGAGAAAAATAATATTCGCTGTCCCTATTCCATCTAGTTGTTTTGTTTTGTTTTATAAATATGTACGATATCTGTTCAAAGAGTATACACGCACATGGACTGTTCTCTTGTGAACTTGGTTGGGTTTATTCTCAAATAAATAAAAATGGACGTAAAATACGTTTTACTATATAAATTCAATTTATATACGGTACTTTAGTAGGCCTTATAATGAAACGTCATAAATGTATTTTCTTAAACATGCAATAAGTAGAAAAATGATCAGTTATATGATCACGTATGCCTTTGATATATTAATACTTTAAACAGATGAAAATAGTGAATAATTTAGGAGAATAAGCCCAATTAATTAGATTCGCAATGGCATAGCGCCCTCAAGTCGTTTTAGCCTTGGAATCTAAAGTCTACATACTTAAAGTGCGTAATGTGATGTAAATTTTAATGTAATATGTAAACAGACCGGTACGTCTACGTTGTATTGATGCATTTTGTTTTCCATGATTAATATAGCTGTGCTATATTAAATTTTGTAAATGTTAATTTTATTGAGTTTGCAACAAATACATTCCTTCAAGTTGTAAAGCTTTTTTTGATAACCCTGCTTCGTGGTTACCTGGTTACTGGCCAAATTGGTCAGTAACCAGAAAAGTAGTTCCATTAAATGGACGGAACGGAACTACTAAACTAATATACACTAGTCACAAAAATTAAGGGATACATATATTAAAAAAAATCCAAATTTTTAGGTGATTTTCAACAGGCTGTAAAATTCGAAGAAACATTGTTAAAAAAGATAAAATAGGGACGTGGCCTGCATGTTCTGAGAGCCTAGTGCGAATTTTACACTATCAAACGCTTCGAACTTCGAACGCGTAAATGTCAATTTGTATGGGAATGAAGAAGCGCCACCTAGTTGCTAACGGGTTTACCAAAAATATTCGAACATGTTTACCGGAGTTTGTGGAAAACATCAGGGGAATCGTACATTTCGTTCAATTGGAACGCAAATAAAACGTTGTTATTTTATCCGTACAAATCTGAGGTACAAATATTATAAATGCGAAAATTTGTATGGATGTTTGTTACTCTTTCACGCATAAACTACTGAACCGATCATCATGAAATTTTGCATACACGCTGTCTGGGACACCAGAAAGGACATAGGACATAGGGTACCTTTCATCGTTCAATGCGGACGGAGTCGCGGGCACCACCTAGTTACTCATATTTAATATTTTTTTATTTGCATGTTGAATTTTTATTATTGACTATGTAGTGGAATCCAGAAATTTTAAGATGTTAGGATGTTTGTTTCAATTGTTAAGAAAAACTGTTGTCGCAACCAGACGGGAAATGTTAAATCTAACAATGTTTATTAGAATAAAAAGACACATCGCTTCGTGGGTTTCTGTCTCCTAGCAACAGCTTAACCAAACAAAGTTAGTAGTCATTTGACAAACAAAGCATAATTTTATAGATAACCTGTAAATTGATCTGGTAGATAAACTAAAGAAAACCAGATAATTTATCTTGTAGCTGTTTACTAGAGGAAGAGACAAAGTGAACTCACTAAAATCGTCGACGATTGTTCAAAAATGTTGTCAATTCCTGAAATAGCTGCGCAAATTGTGGACAAAACCCTTTTACAATCAGATGACAATAGTGCACGCACAATTTTATTTGTGGGCAGCAAATCAGTTGTAAGTAAACAAATACCCCTACTAGTATTATAAACTAGCTGCTGCCCGCGACTTCGCCCGCGTAACTTTGTAAATTATATATGTATACTAAAACCTCCCTCGAGAACCACTCTATCCATTGGTGAGAACAGCATGAAAATCGGCGCAGTAGTTTTTGACTTTATCGCGAACAGACAGACGCGGCGGAGGTCTTTGTTTCATAATATGTTCATACTACTCGACCGATCTATATGAAAATTTGCATAAATAACCTTTGTTATTTTTTTAAAATTCCAATTACACTATCAGACGTTATATTTTCAGGGGAAGTCCACGCTTATAAATTATTTCCTTGATAAAACAGACGCTCCGAGAGAAACTCTAGTGTTAGAATACTCTTTTGGAAGAAAGACAAGTCAAAAACAAGGAATGGAGAAGACGGTATGCCATATTTGGGAATATGGCGGGAAGCTTGATTTATTGAAAACTGTATTATTGTCTGTACCGATATACGGGAAAGGTTTCTTTTGTGTCATGGTAGATTTGAGTAAGATAAAAAATATATGGAATACACTAGAGACTGCAATTCAAACGATGACAGAAGCACTTTCACAAAAAGAAAAACGTCTAGAATTGATTATTATTGGTGGAAAATATGACCTTTTTAAAAATTACGGTAAGTTATATTGTTTTAAGTGTATGATAAAATCTAAAAGACAAAAAGATACTGAGTGTAAACTCGTTATTTCAGATAGCGACATAAAAAAAATGGTTTGCAATACAATTAGAAGCGTTGCATTAATTTACAATGCTCACATTTTATTTTATTCGTCAAAAGAACAACAACTTATGCGACGTGCGAAGGAAATGCTGTTTAATATTGGCTTCGGTAACGGATCGTTCAATAACAAAGAGAAAAATACGAATTTTAACAAACCGTTGTTTGTACCTAAAGATGCCGACGCTTGGGAGAGCATAGGAGTACCTAAATCTTCTATAGAACAAGTGAGTGAGTCCCTAAATCTTCTATAGACCAATCTATACTAATATTATAAAAAGGAAAGATTTGATAGTTTGTTTGTTTGTTTGTATAGAATAGGCTCCGAAACTACTGGACCGATTTGAAAAATTCTTTTACCATTAGAAGCCGACATTATCCGTGATGAACATAGGCTACTTTTTACCGCGGGAAAATGCTTCATTCCTACGGGAAATCTAAAATAAAAGTAAATACCTAGCGTCTTTGACCAGGAGATAGGAGATGGCGTTTTATACTTTTCTACGCGGATGAAGTCGCGAGCACCAGCTAGTCTATGTCTGTTTCTCCAAACAACAAAGTCCGCCTGTGTCTGTTTCTCCGCTAACTTCTTTTAAACTTAAACCGCCCGACGGATTTTCATACGCTTTTCACCAAGAGCGATAAACGAGGAATATTTGCGTTTACACATATTTAGATATTTTAGATACTTCCTACTAATATTACGAAAAGCTAGAGTTAACAAAATTCAACATTTTTTTTTTCAGGTGAAAGTAAAACATTTATCACGGTTTCCATCTGAAGGAGTACTCGTGGGTTCGAATACAGTTACGTCGACAGCGCAACGCCTTCATCCTGAACCCGTCATAGATTCATTGCTGGACGTTAAGTATGAGGAGCTGAGAAATTTCGAAATGCACGACATTTCCATTGACGAGTATTTATCGACATTGCGATAAGTAATTCCAATGAAAAAGGGGTGTGGACGTTACGAGTAATATTTTCTGTGAGCGTACCAATGTATATTATGAAACTAATTTTATTCGAATATATCATATATATACAAAAAAATGTTTGATCATTTAGCTATCGAATGGTGTAATTACATTTTGAATGTAGATGATAGATTAATAAATATAGGCAACAGCATACAAATTCTATCCCCCGATTTTGTTATCATCAATTTTCTGAGTTGGCTCCCACCATGGATTTTGCATATTTAAAGGCAAAATAAAGCAAAGAAAACGCAACGATAATATTGCCAGAACGTCTGATATTATGTTTGCTACGCGCATAAAAGTAAACTGCTCTTCGTAGTATACTCTACGAATGCTACGAAGATTAATGCCATAATATATTATGCATTATGGTCCATAATTTCCAAACATAATACACAGGGAAACTGTCTTGGGGAACTAATTATTTTCTTATGAGAGCAATTTTGTAATAAAAAGTTTTACAAAAAAATCTACGCTTGATTAATATTTTTTTATTATTATTAATTTCTTTTATTAAATATAAGCATTGAGCCTAAGACGTATTCATTGAAAATCACATTATTTTTTATTACTTACTACAAGATTTATTTTTTTAACATAAGTAATTGAAACTGCTTCTCTGAACAATATCTAGATATCTAATATGTATTCAATAAAATAACTAAATTAATAACTTTATAAGTACATATATTTATTTTATTATTATATTTTCAAAAAAATCGTTATTTAAAGTTGGCCTTCCTATTGCGAGCACGTAATAAAGAGTCCAGTGCAAGTAGTGCATGTCTTGCGGCCTTTTGTTCGGAGTAAATTGCCAAACTGACTTGTAAACACCGACGGACCAGGGTCACATCACCTGTGGACTTTAACAAAAATCCTTATTAGTTTCATTTTTAGACACGATACAACTGTCTTCCAAACATAAACTGGAAAACTCGTCCAGAGGCAGTAATTTTTTGGAAGATCTGTTGTTTTTTTGCTGATAAGATGACCCGAGCCCATTGTTTTTATGATCGCACATTATCCTTTTTTCTATCAAAGACAACAGCGCACTCGCCATAACTAAACATTCTTGGTAATGTGGGCGACGGTAACCATTTAACCTCAAGTAGAATCAAAATGTCAACATCAACATCTATGAAATATTACAAAATACTTACTAGTGCCACATGAGCCAAGTTGTACCAAATATCAGATCGAGTTTTGGGATCAGTAGAGAAATAAAGGGCCTGTCTGAAGCAAGGTAGTGACAAATCCCATTGGTTGCAGTACAAGCAGCATAGCCCCAGGTTATTGTATATCTCGGCGCCAGGGGGATTTGTTGCCAGCAATCTTCTGTAAGTTGCAATTAACATAATTTGCTTTAAAAATAAATGAACTTTAGTATTAATTTCGATGAAATCGGAATTAGATGACTGTTGTTTAAAAAACTACAGATCACAAGAGCAGGGGCGATAGCGATTACTGTGTCAAGTAAACCATCTTTTTCCAAAAACATATTTAAAACTAGGTGTTTAGAAATTCTGTTTAGGTTTGTTATTTGGGGGAATCCCACAGGTACCTAAACGTTTTCACGGATAATAAGTATCCTATATATTATTATGTAGGTAATAAACTATCTGTGCGCCTATCCAAATCCGTTAATCCTTTTCTGAGATTGGCGTGCACAAACGCACATACAAAAATTTGTCTAAAAATCTATCAAAAATCAAATTTAGTAACAGTAAATTTGTGGCAAATAGCAATATTATGCTACACAATAAATAAATACAACTAAATACCTACTTACCTATAATATCTTAACGCTATTTCAGGTTGATCGTTATAAAAGTTGTAAGTAGCAATACATGCGACAGCCTCCATATTTGTGGGATCTTCCAATGCGACCTTGCGATATTCCTTCACGGCCAAAGCAGAGTTTCCCATTTGGTCATGAATCCTGGCTTGTTCCAACAGTAGCGGCGTGTATTCGTGAAATACTGCCAGAGCTTGTCTGCAAACCTCCAAAGCGGATAGCGGTTGGTTCAATCCCACGTACATTGCAACAAGACGAAGATATATCGCAATATGTTTGTTTTGTTTGAGCGCTTGACGCAAACTCTCTTCTGTGTTTCTGTACATACCGAGAGTGTAATAACATCTTGCTAGGGCGAAGTTCCACCACCAGTCTACTGTGTTATCGACTTTTTGGGCTTGAAAAGCAACTTCCATAGCCTTAAAACAATAAAATATTGTTAGTTATAGTGGTTTAATTTTGTGGTGTGTTCAGTGTTAGCTCAAATGTGGAGAGCACGGCAGTCGTCACAGTAAACGCAAGATCGAATATTGGTCCGGCTGAGATTTTCAGTTGGATGTATATTTAAGTATTAAGTATATTATATTTAAGTATTTAGGTACCTTACGAATATCTGCCTCACAGTAAAATATGTATTCAAATAGTGTTTTTGCAGCTGGACCGAACAACTCGTCATCCTTGCTCACAAATCTCAGTGAGATTGGGTTTCCAGCAGCAGCTGTGAAAGGGGCTCCACTGACAATGGCCGTAGCGGTTTGAGAAATGTGTGAGGCTGTACGTATAGCAGTGCGTGCACTGCGAGCTCGACTTGTTTGTATGCCAGTACTCGCTCGGGATCGCAATGTTGCCGTCACTGCAGTTCTCGGCTGCAGGAAGAAATGATTCTTAAATTCCACTTTTAGAAGAGAATTTACGCACATCCAAAGCACTCCAAAGACCCATTTATAAACTAACAAACAATATAAGATCGAACCTATGCCTAGCCTAGTCTTGATTGTGTAGGGCTGGCATAAGAGCATAAAGTATATATTTTATTAGTATCAAGAACTCACATCTTTTCTTTTAAAATCGTTTTGCTGACTGACATGACAGCTCTAAGTATATAAATTGCAGTCTAGTCTACCACAACAAAGTAGGTGGACCACGGGCAATACCCTAATTTTTTATGGTCAAGATTGAGCAGGACCACGAATTAAAAAATTATCGTCGACCCACGAGTAAACCCAAGAAAACAACAGTTACTTAGGTATTTAAGTAACAACAAAAATACAAATTTCCTGACCTACTTGTTCAGTCTTAATTTGTGCTTACATTCTGCTGTTTATGTTGTGCTGTCTTAGTTCCTGTCTGAAATGATGTGCCAGGCCGAGGCGTCTTCGCGACCGAGGTGGAGACTAAATCGTCTTGCTGCGGCATATAATCCGCCTCCTCATATCCATTGCCTGCTACTTTAGCAAGTACTGTGAGTGCACGCATTTGTATAAATTCTATCATACGGTCGCTTTTCTTTTGCAATTCTACACTGCATAGTGCTAAACACTCATTGTATTGTCTTGTTTTAAATAAATTTAAAATTTTATATTCATTTTCCATTTTTAAAACTAAACGCGAAACCACAAAAAAGTACGTTTCTATGGCAACAATCATGAAAACATAATATCTACATAGTCGTCCAGTTGCCATAAAAAAATTAGCGGGAATTGTTTCAAATAAATTACAACGAAACCTTTTGTGGAGGGAGTGGAAATTTATTAAGAACTAGTTAAAAAAATGGGATGTAGCTGTGTCATGGTCATGGAATATACCATTTCGAATATACCATGAATATACCATACCATACATATACAAAAATATTTGATCCTTTACTATTGAGTGGTGTAATTAAATTTTGGATGTAGATGATAAACACATACAATACTTCATCGATTTGTACCTATCCTCCGCTTTTTTTATAATATATTATACTAAGATATACGAAAAAGTCGCGGGCAAGTAACTAGGTAATATGACTAATGTCTAATATGGCAAAAAGCGAATGTGGCGAATGTCTCATAAGCGGGTATAGTATGACATATTCACATGTATTACTCACATATCACCTATTATATTGTCTAATATTTGACACCATTCACCTACCATTATGTAGGTATCTATAAGTATTAAGTAGGTACTTATACCTACAGTATAATATCTTGTATATCTTGTATCATAAGCTATGCCTACTATCATAGTCATTGTTTACTTGAACAAAAATATCCCTTGTCGTTAATTTTTACCGCTCCATAACCCCATAAAGTTATTCCGTTTGTCCCACGTCAAAACATTGTGTTTAATGAGACAAATATTCATTACGGATCTTGTATAAAAATTCAGTTGTCGCAAACCTTGAAGATATTTTTAAAATATAATTCCCAGCAAATATATTTATAAAATATAGTAGCTTAGATTAACGTGTAGCTAGGTACATAATTAAAATATACATCCAGTAGTGAAGAGATACCTACGGACTGAAGATGATATTGATAGATAGATAAGTCACAGATACTTGTAAAAAAAGATGAGCAAAAAAAAATGTTGAGAATGCCTGAAATACTTTGTCTTAAATAGCAGGAAAATAATGCAACCCCTCACTCGTCGCTAACATTTCTACTATATCAGTCAAAATGCTGTTAAGATGTATTATACTTCTGTTTGTATCGGTAACTTTTGTAATTGCTGCGGAGTCATGGCGGAAACCGGGTTGTCACCGAATAGGTGGGTCGATTAATTATTTTTCCATAAATGTGTCAACTCGATTTACTAACTGTTGGGCTTAACTCGAGTTGAATTCTCTCTAACTCGAGTTTGAATACTCCGCCCATACATTTGGAAAAAGTTTTTCACCAGCACCGAACTACTGATGCAAGAGGAGGCTCAACAGTCCGGGATTTTTTTTTATGTTAAGATCTACAGACAGGCTGACTGTCCACTTGATGGTAGGTGGCTGTGGCTACCGTCGCCTAAGACACAAGCAACGCCATGAGTGCTACAAGTGCGCTGCCGACCATAGAAGGATTAAGGATAAGGGATAAGGAAGGAAAGGGGTAATAGGCTCTGGCATCCCTTACTCACTCACCGAAACACAACAGCACATAATGCTGTTATTTCACAGTGGTCTTCTGTAAGGTGGTGGTCTGCCATTAGTCTCATTTGTTCGGTCAACCTAACTAGAGATTTTGTTTTTATATTATGTAATCACTAATCTACATATTATAAAACAATGGCTGTTTATCTGTTCGCGATAAACTCAAAAACTACTGCACCGATTTTCATGCTGTGGTTACTGGATAGTGGTTATCAAGGAAGGTTTTTTACAAAGTGTCGCGGGCAGTAGCTAGTCACAAATAAAATTTTATGAGCCAGCAGTCATTCAGAAAAGGTTGCATGAAATTTGCGTCAATAAAATAACAATAATATTATCGTTGATGGGCATCGTGAAATTAGGTATTTTACATAGTAGCCAATTAGCCATATTGCGATGTAGGCAAAACTAAATTGCGTTCTAGACCGTCTGAGACCAACCCATATTATCGTAGATGACCTCTTACAGAATGCCACCGTGAAATAACAGCACAATAATACTTATATGTGCTGTTGTGCTTCGGTGAGTTGAATAAGGGATGCCAGAGCCCATTACCGTTGCTTGTGTTATAGGCGATGGTAGCCACCTACCATCAAGTAGACGGTCAACCTGTCTATCGACCTTAACATAACAAACTGTGCGAAGTCGAGAGCAGGTTTTTAGTTTATTTACGAACAAGCTTCATTTTATTATATTGTGGTAAACTTGTAAATTATATTCATTCATACACAATCTACGTATACTTGTATAAACTTAATATCAAATTGTAACTTATAATACTTGTATCAAACTTTTTAACAACCATGATGATATTAAGTTAATAAAAACTGTTTCCTATTTTTCAAGGTCACACGAGGAACATAAGCATACCGGATTGTGTGGAGTTTAAAATAACAACGAATGCCTGCCGGGGTTATTGTGAGTCATGGTCTTTGCCAAGCATTATGTTGGGTTTCAAGCGCCATCCTGTCACATCCCTGGGACAGTGCTGCAACATCATGGAATCTGAAGATGTAAGTTTAACCAATTAACACAGTCTACAACACAATTAACAAGTTTCAGAAGTTATAAGCGAAAAACTGAAAAAACTGAAAATTTCAAGCTTTTTCGAGCACCGTGCAGTTAGCACAGGTCTATCTATCCTAACAACATCCCAAAAAATCAAGACGGTGCAATTTATTGCGACCTAGCTAGATGTCTTTCAATATTTCAACTTTTATATTAGATAAAAAATCTTAGATTGTGTACGCTTCAAAACCTCGAGAATGGGTAGACCGATTTTTATTCCGTTTTCACCAGAGATATATTAAACAAGAATAATTCATATTTCTTCTTGTGTGTTTAATAAATCTCTGGTTAGCATATTACACATATAAATTGGAGCCAGTTGGGAAGTTAATTTGGCAATTTGACCCAGTCGGGACTCGAACCCAGGACCCTTGAAGCCCTTCTCTCACGAGGCTATTCAAATGCTACGCGACTGAGATGCAAACCATGATCGCCTACAGTCGTTTCCGCACACGGAGCTATCCAAATGAGACTATTTTTTATCATTTGAAGAAAAACATTAGTACGACGATGTCAGTGACTTAGCGATGAAGACAATTTTCTTCTCTATTAATTGTCGATTACTTAATTAATTCTCGAAAAAAATATTAATTGTCAAATTAAATTTTTGTCAATCTCAATCCACGCCTTTTTTATTATACCTTCCTAACATACTCTGGCAGCTTATAATAATATAAACATGGATAATTTTCCACTTCTTTAACAAAATGAATATTAAAATTTTGTTCCGCCGCCAATTTGTAATGCAATGTGTATGTATACGACTCGTGTAGCGTGCGACCAGCAAGACCGAGCAAGACAGTAGCGTGTTGGTAGCGTGATTTTTGTGATTATAATGGATTATACCTAATAATGACTAATTATTTTGGATTTTTTCAGGTGCCCGTCAAAGTGTTATGCTTAGATGGTGAAAGAAACTTAGTATTCAAATCGGCTAAATCTTGCGCTTGTTATCACTGTCAAAAAGAGTAGAAGATAAAAAGAATCGAGTTAAATCATACAGCACAGGTTACAATAATTTAAAAAAAGACCTATTCCGATTTACTTGGTATTTTCGTGCGAAGTCAATAGTTTATCAATTGTAGAATATCAGTCTCTTTGTTAAAATATACAGATTATACAGATTAAGTAATTATACAAATACAATAAATGTTTTCCGTGTAAATTATGATGTGTCTGATCTTTGATCTTGGCATGTAGTAGATAGGTAGGAATGTGTTTTAAAGCTTATTAAGATTAGGAGACCAAAGTGTAACGTGAATAAATAAGTTCTATATAGGTGGGTAGGTATTGTGCTATTCAATTTAAGTAATGTTTACAAGTTTTGATAACGTTGATAAACATTTTTATTATGATTAAACATATCGAGCACTGATTTTTCCTTTTATTTATCCATTGCAATTTACCCACAATTTACAATTTGTTTTCTTTAGATACCTACAATAGGTACCTAAGTTTTGTTTAATTGTGTCTTGTTTTTATTAGTTTACCTATTGTTTTAACACCTCAAAAAAATGTTTGCCGTAAGTGCGAGTATCCTAACTTTGAGTGAAGAAGGGAACATAGTACCTACCGTATTACCGTAAGTATACGTCGTATACAGTCGTATACGAATTAATACGTAATTTCATGGGTTGAAATAAATATGCATATACCTACTTAGTCTGTAAAAAAGAATTGAAATTAAAAAGTGGCAATACTGTAGTGTTGTCCCGTTCTAACCAAATAATTGATAAGAAAGAAACAACACTACAGTGTTGCCACTTTTTAATTTCAACTCTTTTTTGAGACTGTCTTCGATCGCAGACTTTACAATAATCACAGACAAAGAATAATTACCTTACCTACTATGAAATTCAGAGAAATTCACAGTGAGCAGAAATTTATAGTAATACTAGCTGGCGCCCGCGACTTCGTCGGCGTTGAAAAAGAAAAAGTGGCCTATCCTGTGACGTCTAAATGTCTACTGTTATCTACCAAATTTAATGAAAATCAGTTTAAACAGTTAATTCGTTTAAGAGTTATGGAGGAACATACCGAACACAAACTATAACCGAACATACTTACACGGCTGGTAATCTTCAAGGAAAAATCACTAGACATAGGAATTTATGATGATTCTTTACGGAATAGAAAAAGTGAATTCGTCCATCTGCCACGAACATTTTGAGGCTCGTTTTGCGACTCCAAAGAAACCTTTAAAAGTAACAGCATATATATCGCTGTTTCAAGAATCAGAGAAAGTGGTAGTGTTTGTGTTCTTCTTCTATATGCCTATAAATGTTTATCATCAATACATGTGTTTATGGTGTATTTCAGTTCTAGTTTGTCGTATATTAAGTCCATGTTATGTTTATCCTAAAAATAAATATGTACCCATTATTTACTGTGTTTTAATTGTGTGATGATATCCACAGTTAAAAATAAATTCAGCCCGTAAAAAAATAAAGGGATGAGAGGGGCGGGGGAAGTCAAATGTCATGTTCTATCTTGCTATGACCAATTAGGTGAAGGTAAAGTACTCGCCCATGTCTAGTATTACTGTTTAGTACATTTGTACTGCAGATGTCCGTCTGATACGTTAGTATCTACTATATAGTTTGTGCATACTTACATACAATACCTACACTTACACATTTAGATTTATTACAAAGAGTATAGTAATATGATTTATTATTAGTATTGTTTATCTGTGTATATTGGCTATTTTTATCTGGACTGCGGAAGAGGAGAGTTTCATTCAAAGAACTAAATATATACTCTGCGGTTTCATTCATTAAATCATTTTAAAAATTTAAACACTTTTGTATGATCTGTGGTATGATGTAAGAAAAAATTAATCGGTGTTTTGTTTTTTTATAGTTTTATGCTCAATTTGTGCTGGTTTTATGTATATATTTAATTTAGTAAATAAATACAGGACGGACAGAATTAAAATGAATAAAATAAATTAATAATAAACATGGATGGAATATATATAACAGTGGACGTTTGTAATTTTTCATATCAATGATAAAACGAAGAGTAGATAATGTAAACATAGGATTATAAAAAATATTACATAGATTGTTATCAATGTGAAACGAAACGAAATTTTATAATTGTTTTAAATAAATAGAAATAGAAATTTCAGTGTAACGTCTGTATTAATTTATAAAGTTCTCAATTTGAAGATTAGCCATGGGGTGTATTCACAGTAAAAAGGAGACATTGGATCTTCATCCGAATGTGTTTCGTGTCGTTAACGTAAATGAAAACGGCACAGATTTATGTTCAGGACAATTAGAAATTACAGAATCTGATATAATACTTTATAGAGAGGGAAGAGATTCGACTGTTTGGCCACTGCATTCTTTACGGAGATATGGGTTTGAAGGAGAACTATTCAGCTTTGAATCAGGTTAGTTCAGTATAATTATATTATGTGGCTACTTTAATCTTACTCTTTAATAGTTAATTTATGATTTACTTTACAAAGGGTGTGAAATTTAACATATCACAGTTTTTAAGTCAATGGCTCCAGTATTTCAATAGAGAAATATATAAAAATATTAAAGAATCATATTAAAAAACCTATTATTTTAAAGATAGCCTTATTATTTATTTATTATATTTTTATAGGCCGGAGGTGTGAAACAGGTGAAGGAATATATGGTTTTCGATGCCGAAGAGCTTCAATACTTTTTAGAACATTGCAGCAGCAAATCCAACTAAGGAATATTGTACACGACTCTGTGCCATACCCTGTATCTCGACTAACAGGGACACCATCCCCTCAAGCGAGGCAAACAGTACAAGCTAGTGTTGTACACCGATCTTCCATCGATAATGGACCACCGGACCATGAACCTCCAGTGATAAATGTGAACAATCCTCATGCAAGATCGCAAAGAGTTATTGGTGCTGTAACACAGTCTCCGAGATCTCCCTCGAGTGCAGATATCCTGGAGGTGATGCCATTATATCCACGTACACAGGAGAGCTCTAGTCATGTCACAAATGTTTATCAATTGAGGGATTTCAAGAGGGAACATAACAACAATCAAACAGAAACAACCACCTCTGATCCAAGACACGTTTACAGTAATGATATTAACCGCGATTTAGCTATACTGAGAAACACATTAAGACATGAAGCTGCTCTGAACACAATGAGAGATATTGAGGATGAAACTAGATTTTTGGAAGGTAGATACATGAATGAGAACATAGTAAATAATTGTATGTCTCCTACACTAAGCAGCAATAGTGAACATTACGCTCAACTAAGCAACGAGCAACAAGACCAAGCCCGTTTATACATGAATGTGGTTCCACAGGACTCCACCATACCAGAAAACGAAGTAGTACCGACAACTCCACTCACACCAAAACAAGTCGAGTACTGTAATTTAACAGTGGGTAGTAAACCGGAGCTGAGTTCATACGCTAATTTGATTTTGGGTGATATAGTTGACAGTGTTAAGAAACCTCGTCTGAGTATTAACACTTCTGGAGCCGAGCACTATCAGAAGTTTTCAGAGTCTGACACCTTTACATCGATGTCACCTGTTGAGGACGAGGTCAACTATGCTATCTTGGATATTGAACTGAATAAGGATACAGTGAAAGTATCAAGAGACGTCGTTTCACCTGAGAGCCAGTCTTACAATAGTTCCAAGAATGAAAGCACAGCATCATGCTCTTCACAGCCACGCGGACGGCTAGTGTCACAAGGAAGTGTAGAGCGCACTCCTATTGCAGCTTCTGCGGCACTTTCAAATGCAACCAACATTGGATACACAACTATTGACTTTGACAAGACTGTAGCGCTGACATCCGTAGCAGCAGAGACGGATGTGGATCAAGACGGTCCTAGAAAAACTAGACACAATTCAAGTAATGTCGCTTGTGGAAGTCCAAATAGCTCCGATAAGAGTAGAGCAAATATGTAAGTCTATGTTCCTGATAAATTGCCTACTAGCAATGCCAAAATAGAAGCCAAATGTTTATACTACAATTCTTATAAAGAATATTTATCGTCCATAGGTTACTTTTTTGAAGAATCGAAAATTTCTTCCATAAAGTTAAGGATATTATGTGCACATAGAGATTGTCGTTAGATTTATTTTTAGGTAGTAAAATTAATTTTATTGTGATTATTTGAAAAGAATACAAACTTTCACAGAGGCTAAAATACTAACAGTTAAGGCCAATGCAGAATTTGTTTGCAAAAGACAAAAATCTTCAAGGTGAATAGAAATGACCAACAAGAGACTTTTCCACAAAATTCCCAAACTTTTGTTGTTGTACAATTGTAATTGTTAGTCTATTTAATTGAAATTGCTTGATTTAAAGATTTTAAAGCCTTATTGTGCATAATTAAGTCTCTCACATCATGCGCCTTAGCACTAATTGTCTCTCGATGTTATGTTCTCTCGTTATTTGTTAATTGGTCAATTATTTTTGACAAACAAGTAGTAATGACTCCCCCAAAGACAGTCCCTCGTCAGCACTGGCCCATAATCTTCCCAAAGCTCTAAAATTTCATTGAATTGTAGGACTGATTTTTATTCTACTGATATTATGCCACCTGAATTTTTATAAGTAAATGTTTAGCGAAAATATAAAAGATTTATAAAAGCACTTTTATAGTCTGATCATTTGTTAATCTATTATATTATTATCTTAGTGTTACAGTTGAGACTTTTATAAGGCATTTTGTTGCAAGTCATTTTTTTATTATTATGCCAAAGACATGTTTTGATATTTTTTTTTAAATTTAAGATTAAGTGAGGTTGTTAGTTTTTATTATGTTGCATAGTGTTTGCTTAGGAGAAAGAAGCCTAAGTTAATAAGTGATAAAGACAGACTATGTACATAATTGTAGTGTTTAAAGGTTTATTCCTATAAAAAAATGGTAATTAATTATTACCATGTATGTATGTATTTTAGATGAAAATGTTGCCATCATGACAATACCAAATAATGCAATTGCAGACATTGTTTGTATTACCATAACCACTGTTTATGTGCAATTTAATGTTAATTAAATACTTAAGTTGTATTTATTATATTATGTACCTTATAATACGAAATGCTCTTTTAAATAAATGGCATTTAGAAATCTATGTTTTATTAAAACCTAAGTTTTATCTGGCTTGAGGGACTGGTTTTGTAATTCCACTTATAATGTTATCAAAAGAAAGATTTTTTATGCTGACGGTCCACTAGTTGGTAGGTGGCTATCGTCGCCATAACACAAGAAATGTCTCCTTCATACAAAATAAATAACTTCAGTTTGAATTACATATTAATTCAGTTAAAATAAAACAAATATATTGAAACTGTAAACCATTTATTTTAATAATTTGTTTGTTATGTTAGAATTCAAGTTTGACGGATTCAAAAAATACCATAGACAAGATAATATTACGCTAAGTAATATTTTCTATCACTGATAACGCTTACCTATTATAATAATAATGCTTAATATACCTAATTAATTATATTATTACTACTTCTGTACATACATCAATAGAGTTTGTTTTAATTAATCTTCATGACACATTAAAAATAAACAAATCTTATAAAGATAAAATAAAATTATTAAATAATAAAAGCTCATAATTGCAATAGAAATAGACTAGTGAGAGTCGCGAAAAGTATCTTTATTGAATTTCCCAGAAGATGACCGCCATCCGTTGAGCCTGCTGTAAAAATAAAGAAAATGTAAAAACTCAATTCTGAAAAATAATCATCTAGAAATCTGAAAAGGATATCGTTCAAAACTCACATTTTTTTAACTCACACTGGAGAATTTGGTGATAGTGACAAAGTCTTTCTTAATTTCAGTAATTCAATATTATTTTTTATAATATTAATGTTTATTTTTTAATTTTATATGGTAAAAAAATTAAATCTAAAAAAGGAAATAAGTAAATAATAAAGAATATTATTTCGGTTAGTGCGTAATAAAATAAATAAGCAAAAATGTTACAACAATTAATTTTTGTCTGCTAACGGCAAGGAAAAGACAAAAAGCTTTGTATCATTAAATATCATAATTATATGTACATGTAAATTATTTTAAAAATATAGGCATAAGTACATTGCTATAAAACAGAGATAGTGCCTTTATAGAGTTCCCATTCACTTCTGTTCTTGAAGAGTCCCAAGTTGTATGTTGAAGGAAAATTTGGAGAAGGGAGATAATTCCAGTACCTTGCTGTGCGTATGACGAAGAAAACGCACGACGCTTTGTGTGGATTTATGGTATGTCCATCAATCATATAAGGGTGAAAACTCTTCCAACGTCTAGTAGTCCGATGAAAAGGGGATGGAGGTACTATATAGTTCGTGAATATCCTGTGCACTCTCCAAAATGTATCCGATAGTAAAATGATGGGCAGGCATTTATGCGCTAATGTTTTAGATTCTGCTCATTCTTGATTTCATTCATTGATTCATCACAAGTGCTGCTAGTTGACATTTGATGAGCACTGCAGTACTCCATACATGAACGGTCCTCAATTTTGAATCCAGTACAAGACCAAGGAGCGCGACAGCTCCTTGGTCTTTGTTACGGGTCACTGCTGCCTCAATAGACACCTTAAAGTAATGGTTTGGTCTTTGTAACGGGTCACTGCTGCCTCAATAGACACTTTAAAGTAATGCTAGTACAGGAGAGTGTCGCTTCTGCCATGAGGCAGAAGAAACACCAATGCATATCCTGTGCGAGTGTGGCCCCTTAATGCACAAGCGCAGTCACATCCTAGGAAGCCACAAATAGCTTGTGAAGATGTGAAGAATGCCTCTATCATAAAAATACTACAGTTTCTCAACGTGGTAGGTAGGTATAGGTAGAGAGCTTTAGTTTACGTGGCGATCACAATATGTTAGCAATGGACAAAGTGATACTGGTTCTCTAGTAGACAGAAATAGCCACTAAGCAAATAATAATAATAGGACACATTTTAGAAAGTAGAAGTCAGATTTAAGGAACTCCGTTTTTTAGTCAATGGTGAGTTTTGGTGAAGTTAAACTGGACCAGAGTGCCCTCAAGGCGTAATCATGTCAACTTTCATGTCATGTCATAATCATCATATCATAATCTTCATAATCATGTCACCATGTCAACTTTTAGTTCCACAGAAAATATATCTGTCCACAATCCACAACCGTGTTGTCTGCATAGCCAAGTATACCAGGCTTAAAAGATCGTTATGCAGCGATATATATCGTATGCAGCAGGAAAAGTATTGCAGATAGAAAAGACCCTTGAGGTACTTCGACAATTACAAAGACCAGGGGGAATTGTGTATGAAGGAAGCTTGCTTAGGAGGTTGCTGTGCCAAGCTAAAGTTCTTTTTGGCACTGCATAGACAAATTTGAATCTTATTCCAACCAATTAATTGGCAGAGTAAAACTTGGCATGCACTCCTAAAGTTCCATACAAACTTGGGGACAAAGACCTGAAAGCGGGTGGGAAAGTGGTCGTTTCAAATGCAAGATATTGCAAAAGTCTGTTGTAAATTTGAAAATATTTACATGCACATGAATGAAACTTACGAAGTTGGTCCGAGGAGTCTTCCGGTAAGATCGCTTCGACTTGTTCCGCCGGCGGGGTTCCGCTCGCAGACTCCTCGCCTGACCCAAGTCACAAGTTAGTGCGCATTCAAACACACACACTTAATTTATTATTAATATATATGACCGTACACGAATGTGAAATTGGCAAAAATTTATTCTTCTAGAGCGCTTATTCTTAATTTTGAGATGAAATTTTAATCAACAATTGTGTTCACTTGCGATTAATTGGTAATTTTCCAGATTTAAGTAGGTATACTTATTCAAAGTTTTATTTTTTATATCCCATAAATATTTTTTATATGCAGTAAAATTAAGTTTATATTATGTACTGAAATAATGAAACTATTTCATTCGAAACTTTTACTTTAAAAAAAAAATATTTTTCAAAATCAAATACAATTCAATTCAATGAATTCAACCTGCTCGAAATTTCAAATAACTGTTTCATTTTTTTTTACACATTTTTGTATTACCATTATATGTAAATATTTATGTATTAAAAATTAGAAATTAATTTCCGGGCATTTTAATCGAAAAAAAATTATGCAAAGTGAACTTCACAAATTGACCGAAAAATTCTTCTAATCGGCTTATCGGATTTTGATGCGTTTTTCACCAATTGTACTGATAAGAAGATTCCTAGCCTAACTATATTATATATTTTTTTACAAAAACATACATATTCTAGTACATGCTCCATACTTTTTGTTAATGAAATTAGGTTACGTTTAGAACTAAGAAGCTAGTCGTATTAAAGTGAACGTTTTTCACCTGATGAGTATATCAAGGTGTCCGCGTAGACCGCATGGTCGACCTTAGATTGAAAGGTCAGTTCACAGCGAATTTCCGCCCCTTCAGCACTCTCCTTGCTAATAGTCGCATTCGTTGATATATTGTACAGTCCCCCTGTAGAGTTGGTTACCATTGCAGAAGTTTCGGTTATTTCGCTAAAATAATAAAAAAAAACCACATAAAATAGAATGACGACAACACGTTTGCTCTAATAGTGGCTAGTAACCCAAGCTGTTAAGAGGGTATTCATAATAAAACGCGAGGATTGTAAGGTTTCTTCGTTCAAATTGTACGATTTCCCTTGGTTGCTTGAAATAACCAATAAGTGGTAATATTAGTTCGTTTTATCTTCTATAATAATAATGAAGCCAATTTTAGGTAACCTATTTAATTATTTAGTAATGATCATTCTCTCGATGCATGTTTTGGCAAAAACTCACGAAGACCTCAATCGTGAGGTCTAATTTGGAGATTCTGTTCAATATAGATTATTACAAAAATTATGTTCTTCTTATAAGTATCCTCTATTTTAATAATAATAATGAAACACTTTTTGGTTATATGCCTTTTATGTAAAGAAAAAAAAAACTACACGTAATTCAATTATCGACCGAAAGGCTTCAAAACAAGTCAAAATATCTCCGAAGTTCTAAGTTATATTTACGTAATTTTTATACTGAAATAATCTTCAACTCTTTCCGAAATTATGCATCTTTTTACTTTCTAAATAACTACTATTATTTTTTTTATTAAATTAAATAAAAGTACTACACTGCGCCGCGCCGGCGAGATGCGTTCAGTCGCGCCCGAGCGCTTGTGTTGAGGCTTGCTCAGCGCTGAAACGTAAGAGCGCTCTTAACCAAACGGTCGCGGGTTCGAATCCCGCCAGGGGCAAATGTTTATGTGTTAACATTTTACATTTGTAACTTAGTCGTGCATGTTTTGTATCTTTACATATTATAAAAGAAAGTCCTCCACCGCGCCTGTCTATCTGTTTGTTCGCAATAAACTCAAAAACTACTGCACCGATTTTCATCCTATTTTCACCAATGGATATTAGAGTGGTTCTCGAAGAAGGTTTTAGTATAAAATTTACAAAGTTACGCGGACGAAATCGCGGGCGGCAGATAGTTTATAATATGTATGTATTATTAAAGTTGCATTAAAACTTGTGTTAAAATATGGACTTTTCAAGGATTTTTAAGGACTTTTTTTAAAGTTTGTATGCATACGAACCTAGTTAACTACAGGATAAATCTGTATCGTGCTTACTTTTGTAAATTAATCATAAAACAACGGAGTAATTTTACGTTTGTATGGAGGAAAGCTGACTTGTATTACCTTAAGTAAAGGTGGTTAAAAAGTAATACACAGGTACCTTTTGACAGTGATGTAGAGGTCCGGATAAGGCGCAACGTCGTTCGCCTCACAAGTTATGTCCACGCTCTCATCGTCGGGGCTATTGGCCGACACGTTCAGTACAGGCCCACTACCGCTTGCTGAAAGGACATCATTTTCGTTTTAACGGTTCAAACTTGTACAAGTAGGTAAGAAGAAATTAGCGAAAATATCGTGCAATCTATACTAATATTATAAAGAGGAAAGAGGAAGATTTGATTGTTTGTTTGTTTGTATAGAATAGGCTCAGAAACTACTGGACCAATTTGAAAAATTCTTTTACCATTAGAAGCCGACATTATCCGTGATGAACATAGGATACTTTTTACCGCGGGAAAAGGCTTCATTCCTACGGGAAATCAAAACTAATAATAAATCTCTAAGTGTAGGTATTGTATGTATGTATATATGCTCCTCCATAACTCTTAAACGAATTAACTGATTTTCATGAAACTTGGTAAATAAACATTTAGACGTACAGGACACAGGATAGGCTACTTTTTTCTTTTTCAACGCGGACGAAGTCGCGGGCACCAGCCAGTCTAAAATAAAAGTTTGGCCCGGGAGATAGCGCCATCTATCCAAAGTAGGTGAAACCTCGCAGAGAATATTATTTCGATTGGTGAAACGACTAAAATGGATATTCTACGGTAGATGGCGTTTTATACTTTTCAATGCGGACGAAGTCGCGAGTAGGTACCAGCTAGTTATATTATAAGTAAGTATACTTATAGGACATTTTAAATTGAGAATTTAAATTTATTTCGACAATTAATATTAAAAAAAACACGGTTTTTTTAAGTTAACAAGTTATTAAGTTAACAAGACTCGTTTTACTTACAATAAAATAAATACCTACTATATACAATTAGTTCCCGATGCATGCGAACTTCGTCAATTTTTGAAACCTCACACTCGTATATCCCCGAGTCACTGGGCTCCAATTCCTTAAGAAAGATTGTGTCATTGGGACGTATCTCTGAAAACGAAAGCAGGTCATGTAAATATAAAATACATTATTGTTAAACTTATCAGACTGAATAGGTTTCTTTCGGGGCTACTGGCTACTGTAGTGCGTATGAGATGCATAGCATTTTTTTCCCTCATATATTTTTAAACTATTACACGCTGTTATCAATCAATACTAATAATAAATCTGTAAGTGTAGGTATTGTATGTATGTATGTTCCTCCATAGCTTTTAAACGAATTAACTGATTTTCATGAAACTTGGTAGATAAACATTTAGAAAGGCTACTTTTTTTCTTTTTCAACGCGGACGAAATCGCGGGCGCCAGCTAGTAGCTGAATATTGAATTTTGATTTGTCACGAGGTAGTAAAAATTTACGAGTTACCATAATGATTCATATTATACATTTATGTTACCTAACCTATATAATGTTTGAGTGTATTTGCGTTTTGTCCAACTATTCTCTGGTATAATAATTCCTTCTTTTCAGCTCCAGCGTAAAGAGGCGTCCACCACCATTTGACAAACAATCCTCTATCCGTTTCGCTTCCATTTAACCCATATGTACATTGTAGCTCTGTATTTTCACCAGCTTTTACCGCTGACGGTACAGCGAAATCATTAATGTATACCTGCTGGCTTGCTGAAAATTCAAGTAAATTTATCTATAAATCCTACTAATATTATAAAGAAAGAAGATTTGTATGTTTGAATGAATAAACTTAAAAACTGCTAGAAGGATTTTAAAAATATTAGCCATCGAAAGCGGATTTCGTTTTTACTAGGTAATGGTACAAGCGATAAACCGCTAAGAAGGATCTAGTATTTATATAATACGAAGTCGGGAATATTATATTATCGTTACAGTCAAAATTCTGGCAAAATCAGTCAAAAGTACTTTTCTTCTAACCCATAATTATGTTAATCGAATTTATTACCTGGATTAAACATTATAGGATAGGAAGAATGTGAGGTTACCGAGGGATTTTCAAAAAAACCAACTGCAGCGCGTATATGAATACGAAATCGTGGGCACAACTAGTTATAATTTTCAAATCATATTTCATGTTCGGTTTATTAGTTTCTAAAATGTAGTGAGCGAATTTTTCTGAATTTAACAGCCGGCTTCTTAAAATATTAAACTATGAAACTCATATAGCTACTTATGAAAAACGACTTGCTCGAAAAGCTATTTCAATTTTATGTTTATATTTTCCGTTGAAATTTTCTAGGGCACACCACATCATTCCACAGTAATACATTCACGTGACTAAAATAGATGGACAGTATTGAACTTGACGCTGGCCGTCACTGGTGGTCGTGAAGGACAGCGGTGCTCGTAAATGGTTAGATTCGACCATTAAAATTAATTAATCAATGCCATTCTGGTTCCCTGAATGAATTGGGGATCACTAGAACTTCCACATAGCAAGGTTCACTAGTTACTTAAAGAACATTAATAATACTTTAGTTCATTTTTGAACTATTTATAACCTTTACCCGATATTTATAATTGCATTTGAATATAGAAACTATTGTAAAAAAACTATATCAATTCGAAATTCCTATTGTATTTTACATTTTGGGAACTTTCGCTGAATAACATTATTATTTAGTATATAAATATCTAGTATTATAGTGAAGAAAACGCGCCGTTTGTTTTATTTCAGAAATACTTCAAACACTTGGTTTAACGTTGACAAAATAAAAACACATGTCTATCACAAAAAAATTAGTCATTACCTAATACAAGGTACAATATATACCTAGAAGTATTTGATATTTTATTTAATACTGCGACTCGCTTCCGACTTCGCCCGAGGTGCGTATAATAAAAAAGATATAGTTAATAATTACTGGCTTGTGAATCGCGTTAGATAATTTAAAAAAAATAATGCGTAGGTGAGATCTGCGTTGGTAACGTATGAAGCATTTTAAATTTGGGGAAAGTTAAAATGAAATCAAATAAAAAAAGAATGAAAACTATACCAACTAACTAGCAGAACTAGATTATTATAAAACAGATTAATTTTACTTAAAATATCCCGAACATTTATCGAAGAAAATTAGGTCATATCACAGGAATAAGCGAGGGAACCTTGAGGCGGTCCGGGAATGTTAAAAATACCTTCGCAGACAGTAGCAACCGCACCTCACGTCACCATTAAATTACATATTTGATTCAATAAACTAACCACTTGTACCGCTCGTGTTATGTCGTAGATTCTACTGTTGTAAGTCACAACACAACACAATACTTCGCCTAAATTAAGAATAAAAGTAAATAATAATAATCTACTAGGCGATTTTTTTTGGTTCCGTTGGAATTTCGTATTGAAAAGTATATAGAAACACTCTATATTGTATAAAAATTTGAAGTCCAATCTATTGACTAGTTTTCGAGTTTTGTTGACACAATAACTAAACATACGGAACTTTACTTATAAAACGTTTATCCTGAGTGACTATCAATGCACAGCCAAAACTACTAATGTAGAAATCTGGGATTTATTTTATAACGTAAACATCTGCTAAAACAGGATTTTTTAAAATTTTAACTCCTTGCGAACCCTAATGCGTATTTACTTTTGATCTTATCCTTTTTTTCCTGAATATAAATACAAAAAAATAAATATTAATTAACTAAAGAATAATTGGTGCCCTTGTTATTTTAAAAGGAAGGAAGGAAATTTAAGAAAAAAATAATAATAAACCACTTTATTATTTAAAAAAAAACGCTATCTTGTGAATTTTAACCAGATTTGCTAATAATTTATACCTAAATTTTACTTTTCACTAACTTAAACAAGTCATACCTGTACACGATCGCAATTAATAATCCGTTTTAACACACACACATTTCGCGAATCACATTAATTTTTGTATTTGCTTGAATAAGTTTAAACTGCTATCATAAGTATATTTAACCGAAAAATATATATTAGCAAGGCTCACCTGCGGCTAGGCAGAGTAACAAGAAGCCGCGAAGTACTAAAGCACTTTTTGGGTGCATAGTGAAGAGTGCGCAAAACTATCGGTACCTACAAGAGCGGTAGAATGATCTCGCGACGCGACTCGCTCGGCAGTACACTTTGGAAAAACAAACGCGCAAACGTAATATAAGTATAAATAAAACGCGCCAGTGCCCAATATTTTATTATAAACGACCGTTATTTGTAAACAGTTCCCTTTTGAAGTTAAGGTTTCTTGTAGTTAGGTAGGTACTGTAATAATTTGAAATATTTAGTTTTCTCACACCAAATAAGTTCTTTTGGTATATATGGCCATAATATACTAAGTACATACTTATAAGAAATATCCAATTACCTATTTCAATAAAGATTAATTAGGTTGAGATGAAGTCCCATGGGTTGATATTTTTTTTTTGGAAATTTCCTGTTAATTTTTTTGAGATCTCTTTATTTATTTAAAACTTTTGCAATTGCTTACTCGTGGATTTGAAATATTCGCACATATTTCTAAAAGTAATTACAAATTCAAGGAGCTACACATAATATAGCTTGTTAGTTAAAAGCTACGAGCTATATGTATGCTCGCTCGTTAATAGCTATAGCAATTAAAAATAAATTAATATTTTTTTAATATGCAAAAATACTTTAATATAAATACAATTAATGCTAATTGTATAGAAACGACACCAATGTAATAATAATAATAATAAGCCGAAAAAGATAAGCTAAGTAAATATTTAGACTTGGCTCATGAGGTGACCGCCATGTGGGATGTTGATTCGACCATCATCGTCCCGATAGTCGTGTCGGCGAACGGTCTTATAGCGAAGAGCCTCGACCAACACCTCAAGAGGCTCTCACTAGATGGCTGGATCAAGGCTCAGATACAGAAAGCGGTACTTCTGGACACGGCACGAATTGTCAGGAGGTTCCTCACTCTGCAGCTCTAACCACTGGTAGCTTGGGCCTTGCCCCACTACCTGCGGAATTCTAGTTTTAAGTTTTTTACGATATTTATTGTTTGTTTTTTTTTTAATAATATTTATTGTAAAAAATTTAGAATTAAGATAGAAAATAAATATATGTGTATAATAATAATAATAATGCATTTATTAGCTCCACACAATCACAAACCACATAATATACAGACAATGTAAAATTGTTTGTAACTAGATGTCGCCTTATAAAAATAAATACCAGTGAACAGAGTTGTCGGCGAAGTTACCTACTGGCCGTTTTTTCAAAATATATGTTATCTTGCCTTAAATGAATACAGAAGTTTTATTGATACCCTCTGCTGTGAAAAGTTGAAGTTTAGAAGTTAAACACTATTAATAAATCTGTAGGGGTCAGTCATGGAGTAATTTACTTTGTTTTCAGAAATATCGTGTATATAGGCTCTATACATGATATTGAAACTAAATTGACGATTTTTAGATTTTTTTTCTGTATGTATGTATGTTCCCCCATCACTCTTAAACGAATTAACTGATTTTCATGACACTTGGTAGATAAACATTTAGACGTACAGGACACAGGATAGGTTATTTTTTTTCTTTTTTAACGCGGACGAAGTCGCGGGCAACAGCTAGTAAATAATATTGCGTGGAAATATTATATGACCTACGTACGTACCTACAAGTAATAAAACTTGTTCTGTTAGAAGGTATTAACAAAGATTTCATTATATCTACAGCTAATTATGATTTTCTCGTTAGTTTGGCAGTAGTAAACAAAAATAGACTAGTAACGAAAGAGTTACGCTATAATGACATAATGTCTTTAAGAAACATTGAAGAATGGTTCTATTTTTATTTTCGTGCTTGTTTTTTTTTTTAAGTTTAAATTATAAACATACACTCACCTACTTAAAATGTCCATAATAAAACTTCCCGTCGGTTTACAGAATAGTGTATAAGGCACATCCAGTAATTTCTGCGTTTGCGCCTCCGTAATGAGAGTACGACTAACAAGTCAAACTAACATTTGAAAAACGATAACGAATTTCGAAAGAATAAAGTGTATGTCATGTAAATAAAATAAAATGTATCACTTGATTTCAGCGATGGAATATTTCCCATAAATTTTAACATTGCGAACTTCGTTATCGCTTTAAATTGTTACTTTCACTAGGGCCCAAGGTCGTGGGTTGTAGACAATAGAAAAAAAAAACAAAGAAAACAGATTAACAATATATAATAAATACCTATATTTTCTTATAGAGATAACATAATTATGTGCATTAGAAATAATATACATTTTACATGATAGGCAGTCCATTAAATAAATAAGATTAAATAATTATGACGTATAAAATGAATCTTTAGATCTTAATTTAGTTAAAATTTTTTTTAAATCAAAATTGAAATTAATCAAACCAAATTATTATTTAAGTTAATGTTTACAATCATTTATTGTTGCTTGAAGCGCTGAGCTTGGTCGAACGGAACGCGTCCGTAATTAAATATATAAAAGTCCAGATTTAAAAGATAACGAGAAAAAATAATTATATGCTTTTAATTAAAAAAAAATACCTATAAATCGTCTGCGCAAGTTAAACCACGTGATGCTTCAGGTCTCTTCTTTTGTGACGCTGATTATACGCGATGTTACGGCGCTATAGCGGTGACGCCTTGACGCGCGCTAGGTACGCTTTTATAATGCAGAGCTACATCGCGACGCTAAACCGGGACGCTTTAGCGCCTTTACACGCGCTTTCTGTGAGCGCTTAGAGGGCAAAGTGAGCGAGAAGGCGGTCGTTGAAAACGAGGTGGGTGAAGAGGTCCGCGCAGTGCGCGTGGTGGGCGGGAGGCTTGGCGCGTCTCGTAGCCAGCACGTGCGCAGCCACCTCGCGCGAGTGCGCGCGCGGCACGTCCCCGCGTAGCCACAGCAGCCGCACCAGGTGCTCCTCCGCGACCCCCGGGCACTTGTCCACCACGCCGTGCAAGTCTAACGACAGCATTTCCACGTCCTGGCACCTCAGCACCTGACCAACCAGTCACAAATACTTCACCGTGATTCTTTTAAACTCAATATCTTTTAGAATACTGAGATAAAACTGTGAAAAAATCACAGTCATTTTTGGGACTTTTCACCGACAAAGGACCTGCCACGTGGATGGGAACCGCGTCCCAACTAAGGTCACCTTTGATGGGGAATTGTTTGCCAACCGCCGTTTGACGTTCCGGCTACACGGTTGGAGACAAGGCCACCATTTCAGTGTGTTTATTTACGAATTATTGGATATGATGAAACCATTAATAATTAAAAAAAAATACTAATTTTGCCACGCATTTTTTTTCTGTGTAGTCTTTGTAGGACTCTTAAGGTTAAATAAACACCACAGACACGGTTCCGCAATAACTTCGCGTTCACAATCGTCAATTATTACGAAAACTTGCGCTGCGGAGTACTAATAGTATTATAGTATTAGAAAAGTTCATTTCCAAAGTAGACCCTGCCGGAAATCGAATCCAGGAACCCTGTTTTTAATGGGTGCTTAATGTTTCTAGATGGAGTAAATAGAGATTAGTGTATAGAATTGCGCTATTTTGTATTGCGAGGATGTCTGATTTGAGACGTTGAAACAAGCAACTCACCTCAGCCAATTGATTGATAACTTCAAAGGGCCAGTCGACGTTGACACCTTCAGCTGCAATCTTTCTAAAGAATGATCTAATTTGATTCGCTTCCTTGACGATTTTATTAGCGGCCTGTTGCGCCTCCTCAACCGTTTTAAAGGTCACTTTCTTTGACAACATTGCCGTTATATACTTCTTGTACACCAAATTTTGTGCTTCATTTATGACGTATTCGAAATTTTTCTCCCTCAAGTGATTGTAATCGTGGAAATAGTCCTCCAATGTAACGCATATAGTATCGACTGGAATACTGGACGACAGCCATTTCGCAGTGAACAAATCGTCAAAATGAACCTCCAGGTCCAGGAATGCCTCTTCGAGGAGAAATTGTGCTGCTTCATCTCTCAGACTCTGAAAATCATAAAAAAATATTTAGTATTAGCTAAAAGCTAACCGAAGCCGAAATTTCAAAAACAGAACCGATACGAAACACAACAGCACATATGCTATTATTTCACGGTGGTCTTCTGTACTGCCGCCAGGCGGGCTGCCCAAAATGACTGAGAAAACGCAGTGTGCCCTGCCATTACTTTGTAAATCCAGACCAGAGCCAACTTTGAAAAGTTCATTTCCAAATTCCAAGCCCCTGAGACGTTACCACTCATCCGATGATTCAAGATATGGTGTGTTGTGTATGCTTCAGTTATATGAGACGTCCTGAAAGAGGGTACCTGAAAGACTCGCAGCAACTCCTCGAAGCGCGCCTCGGAGGGCGGATGGTGGCGTCCCTTGGGCCAGTGGCGCGTCTGCGTCTGCTGAGCGAGTCGCACCATCTGCTCGCAGTTGTTCACTATGGTGATCATGTGGTGCGTGAAGTAAGCCACTCGCGATCGGTCCGAGAAGTGTCTGCTCTGTACGACATGCAAAGAGAATAAGAGTGAACTCAAAGATATTTCATTGGCCGCCGTACTTGACAAATGCGGCAACAAATACTACGCCGAATTCAGCGTACACAGTAAACAGAATTTTATAGAACACAGTCTTATCTTACTCGAAAATAAACAAAAAATAAAACATTAAAACACGAATCAAACACAGTTTTCAATAAAATTAAATACATAATACATAATTGTATAAATAATACCTATAATATACAAAATAAAATTATCGTATCCAACATTAAGTAAATCCTTACCCATCGAAGAGACACACATACTTCATACATACATCATACTTAACTGGTGCTCACGACTGGTGAAAAATAGAAAATATGTGACATCATTTTTTTACACTTTTAAAAACTGACTTTTTCTAGGATAAAAAGTATCTTATATGTTAATCTAGGTTATCCATGTAAGAAACTATTCTGTGTGCCTAATTACATCCGAATCCCTTAAGCACTTTTTGTTTGAAATAATAATATCCATCCTCACAAACATTCGCATTTATAATATTATATGTATGATTGTATTATATATGTAAATGTAAATACCTTAAACTGTAAGACTGCCTCCCTGTACATTTTCCCGTAACGCGTCACCTGATCGACGCTCAAAAGTAGAGCCTTGAATGTGATCTCCTTGCTTATTGTCTCTGTGACCTGTATAACATAACAACACAAACAGATTAATGTCTTTAAGGGATTATTCATTTATTCAATTCAATTAAGGTTTCGTATAGAGATACGCACACGTACGACGTAATACTCCTTAAAGAATGACTTTTTGTATGAAATCTGAAATTAGTAACGAGATTGTAATTTTTTTTCCTTATTAGAGATGAGTTTGCTTTTGGCCAGCATCTAGCCGTGTAGTGTATAGCAAAGATGAGGCCTATAATGGAGCAAATACACCCAGAAGAAGCCTCTTCACTCGAAATTTGAAAGGAGTCGAAAAGAAACATAAGTTGAAAATATGTATGGATTTATTTTTTAAATTACTTTTGAATGACTCCCAGTCTCGGTCCGTAACGTAACAATAATAACTGATCAGTAAGTTGAAGTCGCAGTGGGTAGGACACATATTACGGAGATCCGGCTATAATTATGTCCGGAGCATCTATGTTTGATTTTTGTAGGTAAAAATCGGCCGTCACGTAGGTAGTGTAGTGCCTTTCCATATGGTCTCACAGGCTCACACACGCACTTAACGGACAGACACGCGACTGACTTATATCTCATCCCACGTGGATAGCTCGCGTCAGTCACGTGGTACGTTTGAGACTGTGCTTGTCTGTATCACTTAGTGAATAAATCCAAAGATGCATACACTACAGGTAGGACTCGTTGGTTGGTTGTGTTGCTCGGCGGGATAAAAGAAATTAGTAGTCGGTTGTTTACTATAGTAATTTAATGCTTTTGGTTGCTACTTGTCGAACAAAATGAAACCAATGTACTCAAGTACACATGTAATTTTGCGGATTGTTTTGCGAGTGTTATTGTGTTTTGCTATGGAAAAAGCCCACCCATAAACATCGATGGTCCGGAGTGTTCGCGAGTGACGTGAACGTCCTAGGCTGAGATGATGATGAATATTATGACACTGGTTAATATTTCTTGTGAGCACCTGCAGGTTCTGGTCGATCATTTGGAAGATGATGAGCGGCGCGTGCGTGTGATAGGCCCCCGTGTGGGGCTCCAGGTCTGGCCCACGACCGGAGGCTGTCTCTCGCCACTCGGCGCGCTCCGCCTCAAGAGTCTTCTCCATCCATTCCGTGTAATTCGACTCCATTTTCTGAAGCACACACACAATAGATGAATGGTTTTTAGATTATTTTATTAGATTAGATTAGATTTTATCCAAACTGTTGAGCCGTTTTTGCGTTATTGAGGAACAATCGTTGAAACACAAACTTTTCCATTTATGATTAATGAAACTTTTTCTAGTTAAGTATTGAAATTTGCTCTAAATAAATTATAACTATAATTTCTGTAGACACATCGTTTTGGTGAGCATTATTTTACACTTTTGGTACAAATTCGGAAACTATTAAATAACATTCATAATATTTTTATAGGCTTAATAGAAGTCAATTCAAAATTGTAATCAAAACAAGTGAAAAGCTAAAGCTAAATACACAAGTGTAAAAGAGAAAATGTTTCATTGTCTTCTAAATAATCATTAACAGAAGGAATAAACGTAAAATCTTGGTACACACTACAGCATTTTTTTTTTAAGGTTAAGATCGACCCACAGGCTGACTATTAAAAAAAATTTGAAACCGACCTGTAAGTACTCGTCTTGCAGTCTCTGCATACTTTCCTCGCTTAGTAAAGGTGGTAACGAAGACACATCTATGTTTAATTCGGGACTACCCATCAGTTCTGTGCCTGGATATGTGTTGAGTACCCACGACAGCAGCGTCACATATTCGTTTCCTTCTAAACCACTTAGCACAACATCCTGAAGCTGTGGAATAAGTTTTAATGCTTCAACATTTTTAAATATCGTTATCATATTGAGTTAACTGCGTTTCGCAGTCATTTGCGTAGCCCACTCTCCCTTACAGAAGACCATCGTGAAATAACAGCATATGTGCTGCTGTGATTTGGCGAGTAAGTAAAGGATATCAGAGCTCATTTCCCTATCCAATCCATAAGAATACATAAAAATTATGCACTAACTAGCTGGTGCTCACGACTTCGTCCGCGTAGAAAAGTATAAAACGCCATCTATCGTATTTTGGATAGACGGCGCTATCTCCCGGGCCAAGCCGCTAGTATTTACTTTTATTTTAGATTTCCCGTAGGAATGAAGCATTTTCCCGCGGTAAAAAAGTATCCTATGTTCATCACGGATAATGTCGGCTTCTAATGGTAAAAGAATTTTTCAAATCGGTCCAGTAGTTTCGGAGCCTATTCTATACAAACAAACAAACAAACAAACAAACAAACAAACAAACAATCAAATCTTTCCTATTTATAATATTAGTATAGATGTATCTTCTAAAATCCTAAACAAAACTCTGTGATAGCATTAATTATATCCTATCTGTTACGGTTGACTCACAGAAACCATTTCTTTCCTTAAAACTTTAATCTCTAATACATAATTATTATGTCCATAAGTCTAATCGCTCTTCTCGCTAACTACTTCTAAACTTATGGGATAAACGGATAAAAATTGCGTCCTGGGCGAAGTCGGAAGCGGTTGGCTAGTTATTATTGAACTAGCTGCTACCCGCGACTTCGCCCGCGTAACTTTGTAAATTATATACTAAAACCTTCCTCAAGAAACACGTCTATATCCATTGGTGAAAACAGCATGAAAATCGGTGCAGTAAAACTACTGCATAAACTCTAAAAAACGCTTAAAAACGTCTGTTTGTTCGCGATACAACGCGTACAAACAGACCAGACAGACAGACACGGCAGAGGACTTTGTTTTATGATAATTATGTAAGGATATCAATACAAGTTTATGATGTGGCATATCAGTACAAAAACTTACACTAGTGGAAAGACAGGTGTGATACATGTTGACGTATTTGTTGACGATGTCGTAGTGCGGGGGGAAGCAGGGCACGCACAGCGTGTTCACGACCCTCAGGTCCTCGAGCATGAGCTGTCTGGTCAGCTCCAAGTAGCGCACGAGCCACAGCTTGTTGTCTTCGCGTTCATCGACTCGAGTGCCCTCCACTCGCTGTGCCACAGCACACTCGAGCACCTCCAGGCCCTTCGTGCGCCAGTTCTTCGGCCGCCCCGGTGGCATGAACCCGCTCTGGCTTTGTTGCTGTGTCAATGAAAATATTATTTGATGTGAATATGTCTTTAAATTTGCTTCCATAGTGGGAGGTAATAAAATTGAGGGTCACAGTTTGATTCTGTGGCTATATCTAAAATTAATTACATCACTCTTCTGGTATATTCAAATTTGTTGGATATATATATATAAGGCCTGACAAAATATTTAAAGCAATATAACACCTGACATTATACTCTTAGCATACAAACACACAAACATACAAACTTTCCCTCTTTGTATAATATTAATATTAGTAATATTATAATATTAGTACCTATAGATTAATTATAAATTTGCTTACCTGCAATGCCAATTGATCTCTTTTCTCTTCCCTTTCAATGATTCTAAGTGCTGTAACAATTACTGTTGGTTCCTTTCGTACTGTGTTCAATGTTCTGGCGAGTATAAGTTTTATTTGTTTTTCAAGTAAATTTGAAACCATTTCAACATCCTCAAAATATGCTTTCAACATAATTTTGTCATGGGAGGACTGATTTGGTAGTCTATGCAGTTCAAATAACAGGTCGTCTCTGGAATTTTCCAAGTCACTAAGGCACTGAAATAATCAAATAATATATTAGGCACTTGCTATAAATTATGTAACTGAAAGTGCGGTTTCCAAATCCAGAGCAGACCCAACTTTGAAAAATTTAATTTCCAGTTGACTCCTAGGGGAATCAAAGCTACTAACCACTCATAATAAACAAAGAATAAGGTTGTTGTCAAAGTAATAAAAGAAAACATATAATGTCAAAATATTTTTTCTTTGATACCTACCTGATGGGCATGGAGTAGTTTTCCCTCACCAATCCATTGTTTAGTTTTAGCAACACTCTCAGGTACAGTAAATATGTGCTTTAAACTGTCCATAGCGGTTACATACTGCGAGTGACGTGAATCTTCCTCTCTCACAGCCTGTAGTGAAGCCACGAGTGGTGGTACACACTTCAACAACTCTTCTAATTCATCCATTCTGAAAACAAAATCAGTACTTAAAGTACTTTCCTTGTAAATTCTATAAAATTTTAATTAGATTTTAAAAATAAAAAAGCCTTGTCCATCAATAATATGAAGAAAACAACAGTTGCAATACCCAGTACATTTATTTGACTAGTTTGCCTTCAAGGCAAAGGCCATCTCCATCTTCAATCACTCCCGTCTGTTCCTTGCTTACATCTCCTAGTCACTCTTATCTTTTCTCAATCCTACTATAGTTGGTAGCACCTGTAGTTTTGCTCATGTTATAGGCGACGGTAGCCATCCACCATCACGTAGACCACCATCCAAAATTTATAAAATACTGTACAAAAATTGCACAGATGATAATAGATAATAATAAAGAATGACAGAACTTAATGCATAATAAATATTATTAGAATATTTAGATAAAAAAGGTCCCCGACTCTCACCAAGGGAATATGTGACCTTCCCAACCCCTTTAAAATTATGAAAATTGACAATTTTAAGCTTAAGGTTACGGCCCATGGGGGTGGAATAACATCCAGGGGAAAATTAAAAAAAAAAACCTGTCTGCAAGGCTTAACTTTAAAAAGAAAAGCTTTCTTTTCCGAGGTCTTATTTTCCACCTTTATGTTGATGGATATTATGGACTTTTACACCTACTTTAAACTAATCTGTTGGACATCATCAAGACACTCTTGCAGTTGTTTCAGGCCTACACTGACCCCATCTAATTTTCCTTGTACTGCAGACTTCAGTTGTGCTTCAATTGAGGCTTTTTTGTGTGTTATTCTCTTTTTATACTGCTCCACCTAAACAAAATAAAAATAGTACTATTAATTTGAAAATTGTTAAATGATACATAAAATTCGTCAGAAGGTGGTCAGTACTTTTTCAAGTTGTCCTGGCCTCTGCATCATGTTCATGACAATTTTTTCAGCGGCCGCTTTTGCTTCTTCTTCAATTTCATCCATGGTGCTCACGAAAACTTTCCTTTATACCTATCTCACTATAAAAGAAAATGTCAAATTGGATGCAAATTAGTAAAAACTCGTTTGCTTAGATTATACACTATAGTTATGACAATAATAATACATAATATTGGTTTTAAATTGATAAATAAATTTCAATTAAATAAAACTAAAAAAATATGTTTACTCCTACTTTTATCAGCAAGTTTTCAGTATGTATACCAAATGTATACACAAACTTGAAACTACATAGAACATAGAAGCTCAGTCAGACTATACAAATCTTCTATGCAAGGAGAATAGAGGTAAAGGAGCGCAAGCTCCGTGTATTAAAAGTGTCCGTTGAAAGACGACGAACTGATGGCGCTGGTTGCAGCTAGTGATAGTAAACAATTCAACTCAGCGCGCACTTCACTCCGTTTCATTTCATACTCTTAAACTCGCTAGATCACTGCCCTAGACACACCAGCGCCATCTCAATTCGACGATTTTAGTTGCCACTTTTTTAGTTTAACACCCATATAAGATTGTTCTCCTTATCTCTACGCTCCTTACTTCTATGTAGTTTGTGGACTATACAGTATACAGAGATGCTAGCGCATAGAAGATTGTCAGTATATATTATAAGTTACTCTATGTCTATGTTTACTCTTTTAAAACTTGCCTTGCCCAGCACCACAGAATAAAACATTATAGTCTATAGTCAGCTGTCAAAAGGAGTTGACCACAGTCATACCACATACCACAATAGTCAGTACAATTTGATTGGATTGTCAATTCATGTCAATTCTGACAATTGACAACTTTCTGTTTCTTTTTGACTTTTTGTTTAATTGATGACAGCTGTTTTCAGTGTTGCCATATTTACGGATTTGTCCGTATCTATACGGAATTTTAATGTTCAAACCGGACAACAAATGCCACGGATATTTATACGGAATTTTGAGGAAAATGCAATGAGTAGTTTCTTTTTTAATATTCCTAAGAAAATAAAACAAAACGTAACATTTTATCTGAAGTAGCAATTTGTATTTTATCAGCAAATTTTGCAAAACTGAGGCCATCTTGGGGAATCCCCTTGAGATATTTTTATTGGTCCTATGACAATAAGAGAAGAGAAAGTTAATGGTGATATTTACTATAGTGCAAGCAAGACTGAAATATTAAGAAACCAGTTAACGACGGAGGCCATCCATGAGTAATTTATTTTTTACAAAAAAATATTAGCAACCCAGAAATTGATTTCAAAATTGATTGCAAAAATGACTAAAGATATTTACAAATTAAATTGTTTGTTTCAATTTTGGCTACAAATCAGTCTTTTTCTAGATTTTTTTTTCATTTAGTGACATACTGATTGACGTAATTTCGTTAAAATTTTTCATAAAAGTGCTCTAAAATCAATCTAAAATAAAATGAGTTGATTTTTTATACTGATTTTATTAGAAACCTCCCATACGGATTTTATACGGATGTCGGATAACTGGTTTTAAAATCTGGCAACACTGGATGTATTTATCATGCTTATGTTTATTTATATTTATTTCTTCTACAATAATTTTACTTCATGAAATATATAGTAATATTGTAATTTGTATTTTATTAAATTGCAGTAGCAGTAGCACTTTCAGTTTCATCATTGGCTGTTTACAATGTTGATAGAAATGCTACTACTACAAGTTTTTTAAAACTTTAGGTTAGATCTGTACCATTGTTGAGAATCGCGGAATTCGCTGATTTTAATAGCGGTGTAACAGATGTATGTAAAAACAAAGGGTCGTTTTGAGACTTCTTTCTAGATTCTTTAGTGAAATAACTAATATCTTGAAAAGATATTTACTATGTGGGCCATTCTAATATTGATAATTTTATCAGTGAAGGCTTATCTTATTACAAATAACCTAATACCAAAGTTAAAAGAATTATTTATAAAAGCTGGACTCTACGGAATTGACTTGTGTAAACCCAGCAAAGAGAAAATGTAAGTAGTTTTATCATTGGAAGTTTGTATCTAAGTAAATTGCAGGTAGAGAAAACGAATTTAATGTTCTTCATTGTAGTTCGGCAGAATTGCTACTACCGTAAACATCTTAAGGTCCTGTATTTTCAGTACTTAATTTAAAATTAATACAATACTGAACTTACTTTCTCTATATTTCAGACCTGAAGCTATTGGAGTCGTATCAGGATGCACTTTTTTAGTTACCAATTTTCTATTTATACCAATCATATTTGGGAATGGTCTCATGGATAGAGAACATTTTCCGCACAACGAGGCAAGTATAAAAATAACAAAGCAGAAATTTTAATAGTTTTAATCTGTAACCATAATTATAAATGTTGTAGTTTGCAGAATTCTTAGCTGCATTATTGTCGATTTGCTGTATGCTGCTTCTGGGTTTCGCCGATGACGTTTTAGATCTGAGATGGAGATATAAATTGTTGCTGCCAACAATAGCTTCATTGCCTCTTCTTGTAGTTTACTATGTGAACTTCAACTCTACAACTTTCATTGTGCCAATACCACTGAGACATTGGTTAGGAATCTCTATCAATATTGGTAAGTTGAATTTATGTTTTACATTAAAGTAACATGCAGTGAAAATCAGCTACAGCGACCTTCAAGAGACAGCAAATGTAGGTTGTAATAAATGCATAGGTAGTCGTTATCTATACATAACATAATAAAATCTTAAAAAAGCCGTGACTGTACATTACATATTTTAAAAATTAAATAATTTTACTGTACATATTTTAAAAAAAGAAAAACAATTTGCATATAATATTGTGGTCAAAAAAAAATTTTTAAATGTTTGCCTTTTTACTGTGCATTTGTTCACACTAATCTCACACAGATAGTTTATTACATGGATTAACATATAGAATAATTTTTATAGTAAAAAAATGTTAGGTTCCAGTGGGATTTTCAAAAAACGATCTAGAGTGCATACAAAATATTAATTTGTTAAGATGATTAATAAGATCTGTAGTTACATATAACCAAAGTCGTAATATCCGGTTTCTATAGCATATTTACAGTCTGCTTCACATTACATTTAGGGTTGTATTAAATGGTATTAGAAGATATTGAGTAAACAATTTTTCCTTAGGACATCTACTCTGTAAAAAAAATGTCATAATACAAGATTCACTCCAAATTCTTAACAATTTGCAATACCTACTAGTTATGTTGAATAACTGATTCTTTTTTTTTTCAGGATTTTTGTACTACATTTACATGGGAATGTTGGCTGTGTTCTGCACCAATGCAATAAATATTCTAGCTGGAATAAATGGTTTGGAAGTGGGTCAGTCCTTAGTAATTGCCTTATCAATTATATTGTTTAATATTGTAGAACTGAGAGGAGAACAGCATAAGGCTCACATTTTCTCACTTTATATTATGATACCATATCTCACCACCACTTTGGCTTTATTTAAACATAATTGGTAAGTGATTGTAATTTTATGCTAATACATAATTATCTACAATTATTATGACACGATTGAGTGTCTTCTATTACTGTAACTTGGTTAATTAAATTCGTTAATCGCTAATCCATTACTAAAAAGTTAATCTGTGAGCCGAAATATTAATTTCATTCATTAACCATTAAGGGAATGGGTCTTGTGCCCCGTTATGTCTATTATCTAGTAACACAATTTGCAAACTGCTATCTTGTTTTAGCAAATTAATCATCTTTTCAGACTTACTTTTTTTTTGTTTCTAAAGGCTGAAATTTTCACAAAATTAAATCATAAACAAGGTCATGAGTTGTCAATGGACCACTAACTTGCTCCATTACATTGTACTATGTATATTAGAAGCGAATTTAGCTTGAAATTTACAGAAAAACTTAATGCAATTTATCAATTTTTTTTTTCAGGTATCCATCAAAAGTGTTTGTGGGAGATACATTCTGTTATGTATCCGGGATGACATTTGCTGTAGTGGCAATATTAAGTCATTTCAGTAAAACAGTTTTATTATTCTTCTTACCGCAAATTATAAACTTCTTATACTCGGTGCCCCAGTTGTTCCATTTGATACCGTGTCCGAGACATCGCTTACCAAAATATAACGTGGAGACTGATTTGTTACAAGCTAGTAGAACTGTGATTTTAAATAAAGATATAAATTTTATAGGCAAGAGAATTGTCCATTTACTATCAATGTTTCATGTAATAGATAAGGTTGATAGTAACGACAGTTCAACAATAAATAATTTAACATTAATAAATCTATTTTTAATAAAATTAGGACCCATGTCCGAGTTAAAACTAACAACTACTCTTTTGTTGTTTCAAGTTGCCTGCACCGTGTTTGCATTTTTAATAAGGTATCCCATGGCATCATATTTCTATGATACATAATGATTTTATTACTATTTGTTCATATATGTTGACACCAAAAGTTATGTTGTAAAAATGTTATTTAATAATAGCAATTAATTAACACTACATTTAAGTTTAAAATAATTGTTCTTTCGTGAATAAATTATAATACTTTATTTAAAATACTGTTATAATATTTACATTCCTTTATTTTTAATGCATACGCAAATGCAGTAATCACCATCAAGGCTATATTATCTTCTGAACATTACTTACTTTATAAAATCTTTTATTCTCAAGCCTATATTTAGTTATAATTGTGTTTATGTACAAACAATGTGCTAAAATAAAAATATAAAGTTACTGAACTAATTTTTGTTTTTTTTTTTTATTAGAGATGGGTTTGCTCTTGGCCAACAACCAAAACAACCCTTGCTGGGTAGCAAGGGAGAGGCCTAAGATGGAGCGAGCTCACCCAGAAGATGCCTATTCACTCGAACTTTGAAAAGATTAGGGTTATATGAGCTCGGAAACACAGACGCAGGCAGGGAGTTCCAAACCTTGGCGGTGCGCATTATAAAAGATGTTTCAAAGCGCTTGGTTCGAAAAGGGGGGATTTCGACAAGATGAGGATGGTAACCAGCCGTACGTCTGTATGTCCGATGGAAGAACGGGGGAAGGCGGTATGAGCTCATGCAGCCCCTGAGCACACTCACCGAAGTATATCTTATAAAAGACAGTTATTATTTAGTATGGTTAGGGTTTAATTTGCTTCTTTTAAGAATTTTGGTTTTCTAATATACATTTAAATCATTGTATGTAACACATGATATCCGTATTGGGATTAGGAGTAATGAAGAGAAATTGCAGGTATTTAGGTACAAAACAATAAATTAATGTAATTCAGTATTAACTTTTATTTTATCCTTTCCTAGTTTTAAATTATAATAAATACAGAAATTATAACATTTTAGGGCATTAAACGATTTTATACATCAAGCTTCTTTGATTACAATATTGCATACACACTTAACAAGAGATTATAAATATACCAAATTTCCAATCAATAAATAGGTAGTTAATTTAACCAAATGTCATATAATATATTATCTTCAGTATCGTTTTCATCTATTACTTGAAGAGTCCTTAGAGTTTGCAAATAGAAAGTTAATTCTGAAGTAACAACGCCATGCTGGGGACTCCCGTTGGCAACTATATTCATCTTACCTAACTGTTCTCTCAATTTGTCTTTGAAATTATCATTTACTCTTTTATATATGGTCCTTATTTGTTCACTCGGTAAAATATCAAATAGTGCTTCATGTAATTTAACTAAATGTTTAGAAATATTTCGGAATGTTTGAGATGGTACAGGGGGCTTCGCGTCCCAACTGGTCAACTGTGAACTTAACATACTACTTACAATTGTACAGATTTTATTTTCAATTTCTTTCTTATGACTAATTATATCACTTTCAATGTTACTAAAGCCATTAATGGATAGTTCTTTCGAGTTTGTTTTTTGTAACAGATCTTTTATTAACGGTATAAGCCACAAGACGACCTGCAAAGATCTAGAGACTAAGGCTAAATTTGATGTGGATATCGTTTTTAAACCAGCACTTTGTATTGCACCTGCACCAAGCACTAACTGACAGCACCGCGAATTAAAAAGTCTAATTAATTCTAGCATACAATGAACTAAGTATTGTACAATTACTGGAGATTGTTTAGTTGCATCACAATATTCTAATAAGATTTTTACCAATAGTTGCACTGTCGCCACAACGGCATAATTTTCTTTATTTATAATTAAGTATTTACAGTCTGTTATGTTGACATCGAGGTATGATGTATTGGATATTTCCCCAATCTCACATATTTGGTTGACGGATTTTTGTAAATCAATAGGGACTTCTGCACTTTTCCATCTTTCAGAGTTAAGTGAAGATGTAAGTTGTGATCTACGTTCTGAATGTAAACACTGTATGTATTTAATGGCGAAACTTCTTAATGCTAGTTTCATTGCATTACTACAGTGGCCAGTTACGCTTTCGCATTCATTAGAAAAATTCTCAATCAACTCTGACAACTTAGCCAACTGAGACAAATCAGAAAAGGCATAGTCCTTGTCAGTTTTCGTTACGATAAGATTGGCACATCGTTCATTGCAGTAATCTGAAAGTGATACTATCATTTTTCTTAGATTTTGTTCAATAGTCTCTAATTCTGTCTGTGTCCATATTTCTTCACTTTCATATCCTGTAACATCATCCATTTGGCTGATTTCTAAAATCAGATTATTCAATGTTAAAATTCTTTTGAATAGGTTAATTAAATTTGGTGTAACCTTTTGCATAAACACAATCCCCTCATTACATACTAGCCATGTATTGTCTGCATTATTTCCTCTCAATACTATTTCGTTGCCACCTTCCCGCTCAGAGATCACTTCAATCACACATTGCTTTATTGTGGCTTGAATTGAAGTCATCGCTTCTATTTTAAATGTATCAATAAAATCATATTCTTTGAGACGAAAAATTCCAGACACTATAGATATAATTTTGTCCCTTTCTGGTATATCGGAAATATCATTTGGAGGTCTATTGAGATCGGTGACTACAAATCTCTGAAATTCGTTGCTTAACATTTTATGAATTAATCTCTTCATTTCCTTCAACTGAGGAGACAAATGACGGAAAGCTTGTATTCCACAAAGGCGAGTCGATAACACTTTTTGTGTAGAACTGATCAAGTCCAATGCTGCAACATAATCGGATGTGCTTAGAAGAAGTTGTATCATCGGCTGGGTCTGTTGAACTGTAGCTATCAACTTTAAAAGTTCATACACATTGCTCAAATTCTTATTGATCCTTGTCAAACTGACTAATTTCAAAGGGCTCTCTGTTAAATTTCCTTTTATCTTAGTTATATTCTGTCTCGTTTCTTGCACAGTTCTTATAGCTTTAGCCATCTGTTCCATTATAGTATCATGTGAAAGCATAGCATGAAAAAATGCTTCAGATTTTTGGGCAACCTGTTTAGATATTTTCATTTCTATTACATCTAGATAGGTACTTAATGTTTCTTGCAAGGATCTCACAGCAGCACCGGGCACTTGTGAATCACAGAGATTTGGAAATACTTGACCAAAAATTTCAGGATTATTTAAAAACAACGATTGCTCGTAAAAAATACTGGGTACTTCACAGAGATTTTCTACTGTCGGTGATTTTGGTTTAGGTAAATTGTTTTCTTTTAGTCTGTAATGTCTACGTAATCGTTTTGTTATTTTCTTACAGTATGCTTCAAAATGTAACAAAGTTATTTCAGGTAAATATGGACTAGGGTAAATTTCCACCTTATCCACGAAACTATCTCCCCATGTTTTAGTGAAAAAGTTACTTTGTTTACCTCTATTCGGATCATTCAACACGGCTGGAAGATTTTGTGATGATGAATAAAAAGTCCATTCATCATTTGTATCTTTAGAGTAAGAATGATACTCCCTTACGTGATACCTAAATCCTGCCTTCCGTAAATCGCCAAATTGTAATGCTGCACACATACCGTTCTGTCCATATTGACATAATATAAAAGAGCCCTCCTTGAGACTGTGCTTCTCTCGGATGTGTCTGAAATGATTGATCGTATTACTTAATTGCAAAAATGTTTGATTATTAAAAAAAAATACAACAACCAGCTAAAAGACTAGAACCTTTCAAATTCTATGGCACTGCTGAAAACCAAGCTAGGACAGTGGATACAATTTTGCCATGAAGGCGCTCTTATGTTAAAATTTGAGTTGTCCTCCATAACATATTATTATGTAGAGCGTAATTTGGTAAGTCCCCGATCACCACGAATCTTTAAATTTTATAAATTAATACCCATATTTAAAAAATTGTTAAATGGTTTTTGCCATATTGATATATTAACTTGCATTGCATATTGCATTGCAAGATTTGCAAGCAAATCGTATTATATTGCATGACAGCATGTCTGCTTGATTGCTGTCATGACATGATATGACACATTGACACGAGTAACAGAACCATGTTCTGTGGTCACGAGTAGGCATTGAATTTGCCCTATGGCTTTGCTTGACGCGAGGCCAGCCCCTAAACTAACGAGCGTAGAGATGGAGGACAATCTTATATGGGTGTTAAACTAAAAAAGTGGCAACTAAAATCGTCAAATTGAGATGGCGCTGGTGTGTCTAGGGCAGCGATCTAGAAAGTTTGAGAGTATGAAATGAAACGGAGTGAAGTGCGCGCTGAGTTGAATTGTTTACTATCACTAGCTGCACCAGCGCCATCAGTTCGTCGTCTTTCAACGGACACTTTTAATACACGGAGCTTGCGCTCCTTTACCTCTATTCTCCTTGCCCTAAACCAATAAATTATATAGAGCCACAGCCAATATTACTATACTCTTTGACCACAGCACAGATCTACATTTTTTTGACCTGTAATTTAAAATTGGTCAATAATATAATGAAGTCAAGCAGTTCACAGTTATTAAAAAAAAAATTCCCGCGGCCCGCGCAAAATAATGTCAGTTTGTTTCATTTCATTCATAGTTTGCAATTTTGCATCAAGTTTGCATGTTTTATTTCTTGGTTTGATTGCTTTCATTTCCGTTTGTGGTTTTTTCCTCAATTCCTATCTGGAATAGTGGCACTTGTTTGAAATAAAACAAAAAAAATCTCTTCAAACAGAACACATTTTTAGTGCTGTATCAGATAGACCGAAAGAACGTTGAAAATGGTTGGAAAAATGAATAAATTGTGCGTTTGCAAAAGAGGTCAGTCTTCTTAAATTACGTACTTATTTTAAGCATACATAAGCCATTTTAAAACTTATGTACTTTATTATTATTTTGTTTCTTTTTTAGCCTTTTTAGAAAGATTTGACTGTTTTAATAACGCAGGCATTAACCTATCACACAAAATGATTTACACCAATAAAGTTAGAACCTTATATTGTTTGATAAGTATATAAGTATTATTTCTTTTATAACTTTGTTTTAAATTTATTTTTCAGGAGGTAGAATGGAAGAAGTCCATATTGATAAAATAACATCTCGCATTAAAAAGCTTTGTTATGGTTTAAATATGGATTACGTAGATCCAGTAAGTAAAATAATAATCACTAAAAAATGTTTCCCTTAATTTAGCTTTAAAAACTATGCTTCGTCTTCTGGTGATTTAAAGGATTCTTAATATCTAACCTTATGGGAACTATAATACTTAAGAAAAATATTTACCACATACATATTTGGTAATTTTGCATACACATACTCTCCTCTTTATTCCGCCGTAACCTTATTCAATCTAAACATTAAATATAATGTACCGAACTGAACAAAATCAAGTCTAATCTCATATTTTGTTAAGTAATACTCCTGCAATATTTAAGGAATCTGTGAAATGTCCTCTAAAATTGAAATAATTCATGTGTCTTACAGGTCTGCATAACATTAAAAGTGATTAACGGTATCTACTCCGGTGTAACGACAGTGGAGCTGGACAATTTAGCAGCAGAAACTGCAGCAACTATGACGACAGACCATCCGGACTATGCTATCCTTGCTGCTAGATTAGCAATATCAAATTTACACAAGGAAACCAAGAAAACCTTTTCAGGTATATCATTACCATTCACTTTATAAAACTTTTTGTGGCCTTTTAGATTCTTTTAGACCTTTAATGCTACATAGAAAGAATATGAGATGTATATTTTCTTTTCTGTACATAGTATATTTGAGAGATTCTCTTATGAATGGTGTAGTATTTAAATTCAAAATAAAAAATGATATATTGGTTCTTCAAAAGCATCATAACCCAAATGTTTTTAATTTCAGCTGTAATGACTGATTTGTATAACATGATAAATCCACATACGCAAAAGCCATCACCAATGATTTCAAAATACCATTACGAAATAATAATGAAGTATAAGGACAGACTCGATTCAGCAATTGTGTATGACAGAGATTTTAAGTACAACTATTTTGGATTCAAAACCTTAGAAAGGTCCTATTTACTCAAAATAAATAATAAGGTAAGGGTATTTTATGTCATTATCATAGTCTCAGTCGCAGGATGTCCACTGTTGGACATAGGCCTCCCCATAATGCTCCAATAGCACCAGTAAGAAGCATCTTGAATCCACTGTCAACTTAGGTCATCTGTCCACTTTCCGAGTGGATGCCGTGCACTCTACTTTGTGTAATGAGAGAAAATACAGAGAAACTGTGATTGCTTTAGCTTGTCAATAAAATTATTTTTGTTAATTACTATGTAGGTATAGCATTTAATATAATTCGAGATAAAAAATGTAAACAAATCAATTTCATTGATTTGGAATCAATGAATTGAACAATGAATTTATTATTTTTAATCTACAACACCTTTGTGTACATTTTAGATCTAAAATTCCATATCCAACTACACTTGTTGAACATATTTTCCTTAAATTCTCTTTTGAAACACATTATAATTTGTTATTTCTTAATATCTGGTCCAACATTATATCTGAATGTATAGTGAATAATTTATTAAATTATATTAACATTTCAGGTGGCTGAGCGACCTCAGCACATGTTGATGCGTGTTTCTATAGGTATTCATAGCGAAGACATTGATGCTGCAATAAACACATACAATTTACTATCTGAAAAGTATTTTACACATGCCAGTGCAACACTACTTGCTGCTGCCACTCCTCGTCCCCAACTATCCTCTTGTTTTCTTCTTGCCATGAAAGATGACAGCATTGAAGGCATTTATGATACTTTGAAACAAACTACACTTCTATCAGAGTCAGCTGGTAGCATTGGAGTTCATGTACACTGCATTCGTGCGAAAGGCACATACATTGCAGGAACAAATGGGGTCTCCAATGGACTCCTGCCCATGTTACGAGTCTTTGACAGTTCTGCAAGCTGTTTCAATCAAGGAGCTGTTGCAATATATCTAGAGCCGTGGCATGGGGACATTTTCGAATTTTTGGATCTTAAAAAGAAAACTGGTAAAGAGGAAGTACGCGCCAGAGAATTGTTCTATGCTCTGTGGATTCCTGATCTTTTCATGAAAAGAGTTGAAAAAAACGAAGACTGGAGTTTAATGTGTCCTCATAACTGCCCCAACTTAGCTGATAGCTGGGGAGAGGAGTTTGAAGCTTTGTATGAAAAATATGAACAAGAAAAACGTTATATAAAACAAGTCAAAGCTCAAGTCCTATGGAAAGCTATAATTGAAGCACAAGTTGAGACTGGAACTCCTTTCATGCTTTACAAAGATTCCTGCAATAGGAAGAGCAATCAGCAGAATCTCGGCACAATCAAATGTAGCAACATGTGCACTGAAATCATAGAGTATACTTCGGCAGATGAAATTGCGGTGTGTAATTCGGCTTCCATTGCCCTAAATATGTTCGTAAACGAAGATAAAACATTTGATTTTAAAAAATTGAAGGAAGTCACAAAAATTATAACTCAAAATCTGAATAAAATAATAGATGTAAATTTTTACCCTGTACCTGAAGCTAAAAGATCAAACATGAGACATAGGCCCATCGGAATAGGTGTTCAGGGTTTAGCTGACGCTTTCGTATTGATGCGCCTTCCATACGAAAGTGAAGCAGCAGTTAAGCTTAACCAACAAATATTCGAGACCATCTATTATGGTGCACTCGAAGCCAGTTGTGAATTAGCTGAGAAGTATGGAGTTTACGAAACATACGAAGGAAGTCCTGCGAGTCGTGGCATATTACAGTACGATATGTGGAACAAAATACCTACAGATTTATGGGATTGGTCTTCTCTTAAGGAGAAAATTTCCAAGGGTGGCCTTCGTAACTCGCTTCTAATAGCCCCTATGCCAACTGCCTCAACTTCTCAGATTCTAGGCAATAACGAGTCTTTTGAACCATTCACCTCTAATATGTATACCAGGCGTGTATCATCTGGTGAATTTTTTGTGGTCAATCACAATTTGCTACGCGATTTAACAGAAACCGAATTGTGGGACGAGGATATGAAAAATCGTATCATACAAAACGATGGATCCATTCAGAACATTGATGTCATCCCTAAGGAAATCAGGGATTTGTACAAAACAGTTTGGGAGATTTCTGTAAAAACAACTATTCAAATGGCTGTCGATCGCGGTGCGTTTATTGATCAAAGTCAATCTTTCAATATACACGTTGCGGAGCCTAATTATGGCAAATTGACCTCCATACATTTTTACGCCTGGAAGATGGGATTGAAGACTGGAATGTACTATTTACGTACAAAACCTGCCGCAAATGCAATTCAGTTCACAGTAGATAAGTCCAAGTTGAAAGATGTGGCCTCAAATAATACTAATGGTACGTCCGACAAAGATACAGCCAATATGGCTGCTATCACTTGTTCCCTTCAAAACAAAGATGAATGCTTGAGTTGCGGATCGTAAAGTTCAATGTATAAACTTTTTTAATTATTAATAATATTAAGATAATCAATTTTCTAACTAAGTTATGAACTTAGATGGCAAAGACTTATACTTACTAATAAATTGTGTCTACTTATATTTTTAAGAATTTTTACTCAACATAGAGAAAAGTTTTTTCTCTGTGCTGAGTACATCAGTCGATGAAAACAAATGAGAAGAATTGTGAAATATATTTTGTCAAAGTTTAGGTATTGGATAAATAATAAACCATTTTTAAATTGTAATAGTTTATTTTATTTTTATAGCACTTTAATGCCATAAGTCAAATTATAGTAATAAAAAAAATCGCTAAACAATTTTTTCTATGGAAAGGGCTATTGCTCGGGGGTTACATTGCGAAATCGAATCGGTGAGGAATGAGGAGATCTGTATTTGTAGGCGTAGTAGGCCAGTCATTCTAGTCTAGACATTAAAAATCAAAAAGTTTCGAAACTTCGGTAAACTCATTAGTATGCCGGGAAAACAATAAATCTCAATTTGCAACCTTATCCGGACCGGAACATTGTTAAAATGATTTTTTTCTGTATTGACCAATTTACTAGAGAGAAACATTAGTGTTTAATAATTTTAACATTGTTCCGGACTTTGGAAAATGTTGCAAAATTTTATAGTTTCTTGTTATACTTCCCCAACTTGTTTATTTATTTGTTAAGATTTGTGTAAAAGTTTCAAACGAAACGGTAGTAATACTAAATCTATGGTCCCAAATGACTGGCCTATAGGTACGAAAGTTACCAACAAAAGCCGGTGGATTGCTAAGTTGAAGAGTTTGTGGCTAGGACTAGGAGATATATTATTTCGAATGGCATGGCACATAGAACAGAGTCTTGGGCCGCTGGGGCCCAAAGGTACTCGAGTGGAAGCCATGGATTGGTAAGCAGAAGTTGGATGTCCACCCACAAGTTGGGCAGATGATCTTATAAGGGCTTCGGGTCGACGGTGGATCCAGACTGCTTCTGACCGGTTCTTTTGGAAAATTATAAGGGTACCCTATGTGAAGCAGTGGACGTTCTACGGTTGAGATGATGATGAAGAAACTCAATTCTCATGACGTTAAGTGGTTTCCAAAGAAAAAAATCGGTCCAACCGTTTGAGAGTTACGATGTCACAGACAGACACACATATAAAGAGACGCCTCAGTTTTACAGTTGTTTAATATGTAAAAGATGACATAAAACTGTCACCTTGGCTTATATGTCCAGTTACCAGGCCATAAAGTTCCAAAAAAACCCGTGTCCGTCAATAACTGACTGACTATATTATTATAAAAATAGTCCCGCGCAAAATAATGTCAAACAGCACACTTCAAAAGGTTTTTCAATGGTTTGCTAGCTTCTTTCGGATTTTAGTTTTGTTTTTAATTTGTATCTGGATAATTGTTGTTGTTTGGAACTAAGCAAAAATTGTCGAGCGTTGTTTATTTAGTGCTGTATCAGATAGACCAAAAGATCGTGCTACATGGTTGGAAAAATGACCAAATTGTGCGTTTGCAAAAGAGGTCAGTCTTCTTAAACTATCTACTTATTTAACGAGCACATAAGCCATTTTAAATATATGTAGTCTATTAATACTTCAATTGTTTTTTTAGCCTTTTCATTATTTTGTTTTATTAAAAATAATTTTTCAACTTTGTTTTAATTTCATTTTTCAGGAGGTAGAATGGAGGAAGTGCATATTGATAAAATAACATCTCGCATTAAAAAGCTTTGTTATGGCTTAAATATGGATTTCGTAGATCCTGTAAGTAAAAGAATAGGTTTAAGTTTTACACAAGCTTCAATTGAATGTTGTTTCCGATAATATCATTGGCTAAAAGATTTGATCTGTTAGCTTCACTTGAATGATTTTTCTTAGTAGAAGAATAAAAGTTTTTTTTTTCTTTTTTATTAGGACATTAAATAGGAAACTGAAAACCCCTGTTATATAATCTTTTTTACATATGTAACTACTTTACCCACACTGAGCTATGCCTGTATCAAGTCAAATCTCATATACTTAGGTACTATTCCTTCAATATTTAAAGAATCCGTGAATCGTCCTCTAAAAATGAAATAATTCATGTATCTTACAGGTCTGCATAACATTAAAAGTGATTAACGGCATCTACTCCGGTGTTACGACAGTGGAGCTGGACAATTTGGCCGCAGAAACTGCAGCAACTATGACGACGGACCACCCGGACTATGCTATCCTTGCTGCTAGATTAGCAATATCAAATTTACACAAGGAAACCAAGAAAACCTTTTCAGGTATATCATTACGATTCACTTCATAAAACTTTTTGCAGCCTTTTAGATTCTTGTATAAATTAGATTAACTTTCAACCTTAAAAACGTATAAAAATTCATTATGTATGAATTAAATAGAACCTTTTATAATTGAAATAGTATGAACAACCTAACTTTAACACTACATAATATAAAGTATCAAGTATCATAACCCAACTGTTTTTCATTTCAGCTGTAATGACTGATTTGTATAACATGATAAATCCACATACGCAAAAGCCATCACCAATGATATCAAAATACCATTACGAAATAATAATGAAGTATAAGGACAGACTTGATTCGGCAATTGTGTATGACAGAGATTTTAAGTACAACTATTTTGGATTTAAAACCTTAGAGAGGTCCTATTTACTCAAAATAAATAATAAGGTAAGGTGCTACTAAATTTTAAACAAGCAATATGTTATGTGGAACATACTCGTATCAATAGTATACAACACTTGCAGAATGGTATTTCCTGTGAACATTTCTTTTGGAACATCAAATAATAGTCTTGGCTATAGGGTCAGTGGTTGATTTCTCTAATCTAGCCTTTCTTGATGGAACAAAGTTTATATACACAATAAACAATTTATTATAATAATATTATCATTTTAGGTGGCTGAGCGACCTCAACACATGTTGATGAGAGTTTCCATTGGTATACACGGCGAAGATATTGATGCTGCAATTAGCACATATAATTTACTATCGGAAAAGTATTTTACACACGCCAGCCCAACACTATTTGCTGCAGCCACTCCTCGTCCCCAACTATCCTCTTGTTTTCTCCTTGCCATGAAAGATGACACTACTGAAGGCATTTTTGACACTTTGAAACAAACCGCACTTATATCCAAGTCAGCTGGTGGCATTGGAGTTCATGTGCATTGCATTCGTGCGAAAGGCACATACATTGAAGAAAAAAATGTGGTCTCTAATGGGCTTGTCCCCATTTTACGAGTCTATAATAACACTGCCAGATATGTCGATCAAGGTGGCAACAAAAGACCAGGAGCTTTTGCAGTATATCTAGAGCCGTGGCATGGTGACATATTCGATTATTTGAATCTTAAAAAGAACACTGGCAAAGAGGAAGTGCGCGCCAGAGAATTGTTTTATGCTCTGTGGATTCCTGATCTTTTCATGAAAAGGGTTGAAAAAAACGAAGACTGGAGTTTAATGTGTCCTCATAAATGCCCCAACTTAGCTGATTGCTGGGGAGAGGAGTTTGAAGCTCTGTATGAAAAATATGAGCAAGAAAAACGTTATATAAAGCAAGTTAAAGCTCAAGTCCTATGGAAAGCTATCATTGAAGCACAAGTTGAGACTGGAACTCCTTTCATGCTTTACAAAGATTCCTGCAATAGGAAGAGCAATCAGCAGAATCTCGGCACAATCAAATGTAGCAACTTGTGCACTGAAATAATGGAGTACACTTCTGCAGATGAAATTGCTGTGTGTAATTTGGCTTCCATTGCCCTAAATATGTTTGTAAACGACGATAAAACATATGATTTTAAAAAATTGAAGGAAGTCACTAAAATTATAACTCAAAATCTGAATAAAATAATTGATGTAAATTTTTACCCCGTGCCTGAAGCTAAAAAATCAAACATGAGACATAGGCCCATCGGAATAGGTGTTCAGGGTTTAGCTGATGCTTTCGTATTGATGCGCCTTCCGTACGAAAGTGAAGCAGCAGTTAAACTTAACCAACAAATTTTCGAGACCATCTATTATGGTGCACTCGAAGCCAGTTGTGAATTAGCTGAGAAGTATGGAGTTTACGAAACATACAAAGGAAGTCCTGCGAGTCGAGGCATATTACAGTACGATATGTGGAACAAAACACCTACAGATTTATGGAATTGGTCTTCTCTTAAGGAGAAAATTTCCAAGCATGGCCTTCGAAACTCGCTTCTAATAGCCCCTATGCCAACTGCCTCCACTGCTCAGATTCTAGGCAATAACGAGTCTTTTGAACCATTCACTTCGAACATGTATACAAGGCGTGTATTATCTGGCGAATTTCTTGTGGTCAATCACCATTTGCTGCGCGATTTGACTGAAGCCGAATTGTGGGACGAGGATATGAAAAATCGCCTCATACATAACTACGGATCCATTCAGAACATTGATGCCATCCCTAAGGAAATCAGGGATTTGTACAAAACAGTTTGGGAGATTTCTGTAAAAACAACTATTCAAATGGCTGCAGATCGCGGTGCATTTATTGATCAAAGTCAATCTTTCAATATACATGTTGCGGAGCCTAATTATGGCAAATTGACCTCCATACATTTTTACGCCTGGAAGATGGGATTGAAGACTGGAATGTACTATTTACGTACAAAACCTGCCGCAAATGCAATTCAGTTCACAGTAGATAAGTCCAAATTGAAAGACATGGACTCAAATAAAAATACTAATGGCACATCCGACAAGGATGCAGCCAATATGGCTGCTATCACTTGTTCCCTTCAAAATAAAGATGAATGCTTGAGTTGTGGATCGTAAAGTTCAATCTTTAATTTTTTTAATTATTAATAATTTTATTAAGGACTTTTCTAGTTAAGATATTGATTTTATAATTAAGTAATAAAATATTTCCCTAATGAAGATAGCAAGAGACCGTTATACAAATAAATTGTGATTCTACCCATATTTTTGAGAACTTTTAAGTGTCTTATGTTACTCATGACTTCATCAGTCAGTCAAACAAATGAGATCTATATGTAATGAATGAATGATGCTAAGAAATAATTATTGTTAAAGTTTGAACAAAAGTCTTCATAATTTGGATAAATAATAACACATTTTTTAATCATAATAGTTTCTTTTATTTTTATTACTCATCAATGCCATAAGTCAAATTATATTATTAAAAAAATCGTTAAACAATGTTTTCCACTTAATATAAAAATATTAGGTACCTATGTCAAATGTTATATAAATAATAATGTGCCCTGTTTCCTATACTTCTAGATGTCAAAAGCCTCGCTCACGTTATTAATCGCGTTACAAATACTATCAAAAAATTGTTACCAATTATATACCCATACTACCAACTACATAAACAATACTCAAGTCTTCAATAGTATCTTATTTGCTGCTTCAATGAGAACAGCATAATTTCTGGCAATCTATCTTTAGATCTGATAAAAGTATATTTGTAGATCACAAGAAAATTGTAGAATCACCTGGATATAAATAAGAACTTCGATTTGTTTAACTTTTCCTATAACTCCTTAAAATAGGATAAATTATGTCCAAGGCCTCGCTCACTTCATTTCTCGATTTTCCACCTAAAAATTTTAATAAAACTGTTAATGAAAAGTGAATAGGTGTATTTTTATATACTGATGTCAATAACAAAAATTTAAATCTATCTAAATTTTGGATTTATTTTGTATCTACTCAAAGCCTTTGGCACTGTAACTTATCTACTAGGTACTTATAAATAAAATGAAGAAATAAGGAGTGCTGGTTAATGATTATTAGGTAATTGAACTCAGATTGTAGTCATTCATGGAAAAAATAGTGAAAAAGAATTTTTGAAATATGGTGTTTCTCAGGGCAGCATTCTTGGTCAGCAGTTAAAAGGATAAAGAGTTATTTAATAGGAAATACTGGCTGGAGTGTAAGGGTAATGCTGATTTGCATTGAGATGTATAATGATCTGGCTTAACGATAATATATTTACCCTAAACATAGCAAAGACTAGATTTTTCTGATTGTCTCAAAGCACAAGAAAATAAGATTCATTTTTAATAAATAATACAAGGTAAATAATAATCATCTGCTACTTTTTCTCATACTGAACCATAAATATGAAACTTGAAAACTAATTACATACCCGTCAATACTATTTTCCCATTGACAAATATTAAGAGTACAACCCGTGGTCGCACCATTCGGTAGACTAAGCCTGGGAATAGCTCAGGTTCATAGGATGTGAACTGTCCATGTGATTGTTGCAAAGCTTCCAATCGTACTGGAAACCTCAAATCAGCTGTAGCAATAAAATTTTTTATTTTAAAATCCAAAAATTTTACCTGAAACAAAAAACAAACTTATTTTCAGATATGAACCTATAGTGAAAGTTACGACCAGATTGTGCAAATTAATATACTAATTTTACTGATTTTTTTTAAATATATATTCGCAGTTTTAAAATAGTTTATATTTAGAGTTGAATATTATTTATAATTCATCATCATCATCATCTCAGCCGTAGGACGTCCACTGCTGGACATAGGCCTCCCCCAAAATTTATAATTAAAAAACAATTAGTTACTTACAGGAAATCCTACTTTTTGAATAATTCTTGCAAACTTTCTGGCTGCTATATATGAATCGTGTTCATTTCTTGCTCCAGTACATACCAATTTCCCAGATCTACAAACAGAAACATATTAGCATCATTCACAAAGTGTACTCGCAAACATTTTATCATTATTTTGATTTACTTAACCACATTTGATTATGGTCTAGCGACTGATGGCAAATTAAAAAGAAGGTACCTAAAGACTAAGGCAGTTGTTTTGGGGTCCATTATTTTCATAACGATTCCCTGAAATCTTGAAGGGCTATATTCCGTATATCTTGTTTTTCGGTAGATTTCCAGTAGATTCAATTCGCAGCCTACATTAAAAGTCGATACACAATTGCTGAAATATTTATATTTAGTTTAATTATTAAAATTACAGAAGCATCTGTTCATTCCATTGAGCATAATTTTTCTTTTAATTGAGACCAGATTAATGAAGAAATATTTTAACATTCACTCCACATTTTTATTTACTACAAGTTAAAATACTCACTGCAGTTTAATACTGTTCTTAGCTTGGACTGTCCCACTCACTGGAGTCAAAGGAACTAAAGAGCTGTGTGGATGAACTCCTTGCGGTGTAAAAGAGCTATTTGTAGGTGCTAGTGCAACTTCCCCAGATATTTTCGGTTGAGGTGCTGGCGGTGTTTGGGGCTCTATAGCTGCACTAGAAATATCGAAGGCCTTTTCAATAGACATTTGTTCTTCCATCATTGCATTTGACTTATCTGCTTCTAATACAACAGTATTTTCTTTGTATTGAACATTTTCCAACAGCCGGCCCACAGAGTTTCTGAAAGTATTTGGATTAAACTATTTTATTCAGTAAATGTTTATCTACCAAGTTTCATGAAAATCAGTTAATTCGTTTAAGAGTTAAGGGGGAACATATCTACATTACATAGATACAATACCTACACTTACAGATTTATTATTAATAGTATTGATTGATTAAGTACACACCACGATACACTATTCTACTTCAACAGAACCATATAAATCTTTTACGTATTCTAAGACATCGCTCTCGTCTCGTCTTTATTTAAATGGTACTTTTCCTTTTCTTTCATAATTTTTGTCTTTTTATCTGGAACATGTATTACTGTTTACCTGTCTTTGTCCTCACAACAATCAATATCCGAGCATATACAAATAACAAATAAATAAACAAATACACAAATAAGTGTTTTATATGATATGAATGAAATAAAAAATTACCTGACGTAATCGCCGTATCGTATTTTTGACACGGCAATAAGAGTGGCAACCATAAACAAACTAAATAAATACTATTTAGTTTAGTAAATAGTAGTGGCAACCCTGCCGCCGTGTCGTGTACCGTGTTTTTTTTTACACGGCCTTCAGACTTTTTTTTTCTCGTTGAACTTCGTGAAGTTGGGCGAAGCGAGGCGAATAAGAGAGTGTGGCCGGTCACCTCGCCTTACTTCGTTAAACTTTATCTCGCCTCGTGCTACTTCCATTTGTTGTCGGTTTTTCGACCGAGTCAAAGGACTCAAAGCCGCCGTACATAGAGAAACTTATAATGGTTAGGGAGCCCACGATGCTAAATTTGGATTTTAAAGATAGGATGGTAAGAAGAATCAGCACGATTATGAATTTAGGCTGAACCGTCTGTATGAAAATTTGAAGCGCTCGAGTATTAATACATATCCGTTATCGGAGATACGTGGAGAATATACCTAGTCAAAAAATCTATCTAGTATTTATATAGTTTGTGGTCAAATCAAAAAATTAGAATAATATAAATAATTACGATCACGAGATTTTTTTTATTATTATTTTGAAATATTATAAAAAGGAATGTGATAATTTCAGATCTCATTAGTTAACTGGACTTTGTTAATTTTATTAATATAATCAATATAATTAAGATCTTTAAATATTAAGAAGTCTGTGGGTTTGTGTTTGGTCTGGATCTGACTGTCAATGTTAATCTGCTGTTCTGTCAATGTCAATCTCTGATTGTACGTATTCGTATTCAGTGTTGCCAACTTAGGGGTTTTACCACTAAATTTAGGGAGCACGGAGTTAAAAAGGGAATGTTAGGGGCAGATTTTTATTGGGGTTTTTTAGGGGCTCCGAAACTCCGAAGAAAAATTGAAATTTAAATCGAAATTGTAATAGTAAATTTTATTTATTTATTTATTTATCGAACACATAAATTCTAATAAATATGATAACAATATCTATAAACTTTTATTAGGTTTGTCTAGACATATTAATTCACGCCGTGACATTACAGTAAGTAGAAACTAGCAAACACATTAAGACTACCTCATCAACATGCCTAACTTTGTTGAAGTTATTCAGTTAGCAGTACAAAAACCGACCGAATGAGGCATCGGACACGCACTGTGCGTGTGCAACTCGCTACACAGGATGTTCGATTCTATGCAATACTTTTTAACAATTATTGTCATCAATTATAAAGAAATATCAATAATCAAATAATTAATAATCAATTAATTAATAGACAAATATTAATAATCAATTAATTAATAGACAAATATTAATAATCAATTAATTAATAAATAAAATTACATTAAATTAAGTCGATTCCATTAAATTAAGTCAATCAATTAAATTAAATCAATCAATTAATAAATAAAATTCAAAAATTAAGTCAATCATCTAATAAATAAAATCACATTAAACTAAAATTAATAAATTAAAAATAAAAAATAAAATTAAATATAAAAATATGTTAGATGTCAGATGTTATTTATGTCGTTTAGATAATAATTTTTTTAGGGTAGACTTTATGTTATTCTGTGTAATTTTCTTTTTTAATTCAATGGGTAAATTATTCAATGGTTTTGCTAACAATATCAACCAACAAAAATATGAACAACAAACACACACGTAGGTATACTAAGGGTCTAAAATAAAATTTTCTAGTAATTTTATATAAAAAAGGCCATTATGCAAAGATTTTAGCACTAAACTACACAAGAGGTATTTGATAAAAAAAAATGGGGGGACAATTGGGTACGGGTTGGCAAGGGCAACACTGTTCGTATTTGACAGTATGTGTTGAATAGAAATTTGATAGAAATAATAGAATTGAATATTTATTTTCGGTTTTTAATCGCAATTCATCACACGAATTTAATCCTGAAAAATAGTTAATTGTACTTTCGCAATGGCCCCAAAAGCTGCAGGTGATTCTGCTAAAGTTAATTCGATGGTATATAAAGACAAAAGTAAACCAACCGATGTAAGACTTAGCAATATAAATGCCGCTAAGGGTGAGTAACATCTGTATTTTATTTCTTTATTTATACTTTAGTAATGCATAAATTTACTTCGAATTAGGTAGAATTTAATTTCTAATAGTTAAATAAGTCTGAAGTAATTAAGTTTATCCGATAAACGCTATTATTTTCATTAATAAATCAATTATTTGCATTTTTAAATTTAATCTAAAGTAAAAAGAAACGCAAATGTCCGAATTTATCAATAATAACAAATTTTTGAGAATAGTTTTTATTACTGTATATATATATTATGCTCTCATTTTACTTCAACAAGTGACAAGTTAGATTGTGGTTAGGTTAGGTTCAAGTTTGATAATTTTTGTCTGATTTTTTTTAACACATTCCCTAATTTTTTTCAGCTGTTTCCGATGCTATACGCACTAGCTTGGGTCCTCGCGGCATGGACAAAATGGTAATAAACTGCACAATTCATAATATTTACATATTTTGTCTGCATATAATTGTCAAGTCATGTGACTTAGCAAAAGCTGTATCAAACAGCAAGTAAAAATTAAGTAAAAAATTGAATTATATCGATACCTTTGTCTTCAATTTGATAACCTTGATCTGATGCCACAGCATTTAGTAGCCTGTGGGAAACCCAACTGCTCAACAACTTAGAGCAGATATTAGTGTTTTGGCTCAATAGAAAGTAAGGGGTTAGTTTATAATTTTAATTGTATCATTATTATACTTTATTTACTCTGCTTATTAGAGAAAATTTTGAACATGTACCCTAGTAAGCTACCCTTTAATTATTGACATGGATATCTATAGCATATTTGTATAATTAAATTTCTGTGAAATGTTTCAGTTTTCCCAAACAGTTTATATAAATTACTTATTGCTTTTAGATCCAAGCTTCCAATGGTGAAGTTACAATCACAAATGATGGTGCAACAATTTTAAAACAAATGAGTGTCATACATCCTGCTGCGAAAATGGTGTGTATCAACCTTAAACATAATAAAAAATATATTTAATATATTTATCATGCTTCTGTTAATCAGTTCTACTGACTGAGCATAAATATGACTGTTTGAAATGACTATTATTCATGAGGAGATATTCCCCAATAGGAATATCCTCCATATTAATGTATTGGCTTAGTAAGTGGCACAGAAATCCAAGGTTCTGTGCTGTTTCAAATGAAAACCTAATTATAATTATTATTAATTGATTGAATCAACATTAATAGTAAACATTACTGTAACCCAGTAAGTAAAAAAACACAGTGATAAATTTCAAAGTGCATATAAATTGTATTGCATATAAATATTATCAATCACTCAATACTAATAATAAATTTGTAAGTGTAGGTATTGTATATATGTTCCTCCATAACTTTTAAACAAATTAACTGATTTTCATGAAACTTGGTAGATAAACATTTGGACGTACTAGATGTAGGATAGGCTATTTTTTTCTTTATCAAAGCGGACGAAGTCGCGGGCGCCAGCTAGTTGAGTATAATTATATATCTTTTCTTTTAAGAAAAATGAAGAAGGGAATGTTTTTCCTTATACAACATTAATTAATAAATTGTTATTTATCTACCAAACATGCAAAAAAACATTGATTTCTCTTCATTGATACATTTTTCAGTTGGTGGAACTTTCCCGAGCCCAAGATATTGAAGCTGGTGATGGCACCACATCAGTGGTGGTGATAGCCGGAGCCTTACTCGACTCTGCTGAGAAGCTTCTACAGAAAGGCATACATCCAACAGTTATTTCAGATGGATTCCAGAAAGCTCTGCAATCAGCTTTACAGGTAATACTAATATAATAATTATTCTTTATGTATTAGGAGGCTTTGCTGAGCAGTGTCTAATAATTTTAATCTGTGACGTCTGATGCAAAAAGAGAGATGTTATCTTTGATAAAGGATACTTTAAATTCAGGGTCTTTAAATCACTGCAAAAAAGTTTTTACTGGATTTTTTTATTCATGCTATCAATTTCTCACGTTAATTTCTGATAAAAAGATGAATAATGTATATGTTGCATGACTGATTTAAATTCAAGCTGCTTTAGTTAAATGATTGTCTCATGTTTGTTAGGTTGTTGAAGGAATGTCAACTCCAGTGGATTTGGCGAATGAAGATGCCCTATTGAAAGCTGCAGCCACTTCTCTCAATTCCAAAGTAGTCTCACAGCACTCGACAATTCTCGCACCTATAGCTGTTCAAGCGATTCGATCTGGTGAGTATTGACGCTTACTGTCAGTTAATTTTTCATAACACCTGTTCGAAAAACGACAATTGGTTTTAGAGTATAGTACTAAATTCAATTTTGTTCCCATGAGAGTTTGAGTACTTTCCTTTTGATTGGTTTGAGTTGTAAATATAAATGTTTAATTTTTTCTACGTTACTCTTTTTTTTAAAAATAGTACACATTATTTTTAAAAGAAGAGTCACTCAGAGCCATAACATTTTGTTCTCGGCCGGTAAATTCTTCGGTACGTTCAGGATTATACTTTAGAATCAAGCTACTATTTCGTTTTAACTTCCAGTGCAAAGTTAAGGCTTTGCATTTGGAATGTGAACTCTATAGGACACAAAGTGTGTGCCGCGGTTTATTTCCCATATAATAATTAATTTATCTGTGACTCACTAGCGTGCCGCTCGCGGCTTCGTACGGTTTTTTTTTTGCAAATATATTATAATCAATACTAATCATAAATCTGTAAGTGTAGGTATTGTATGTATGTATGTTCCTCCATAACTCTTAAAAGAATTAACTGATTTTCATGAAACTTGGTAGATAAACATTTATACGTAAGGGACACAGGATAGGCTACTTTTTCTTTTTCAACACGGACGAAGTCGCGAGCGCCAGCTAGTATTATATAAAAACCTGTTTGAATAATGTTGCATGGCAACAGTGATGGAGCCGGTGCAGGGCGGTGTGGGCGCGCGAGTGGATCTGCGTGACGTGAAGGTGATCGAGCGCATCGGTGGCACCGTCGAGGACACTGAGCTGGTGCAGGGGCTGGTGATACCGCACAGGGCGTCCAACGTGAACGGCCCTCACCGCATCGAGAAGGCCAGGGTGGGACTCATCCAGTTCTGTATCTCGCCACCCAAGACCGACATGGACCACAACGTCATCGTGTCCGACTACGCGGCCATGGACCGCGTCCTCAAGGAGGAGCGCCAGTACATTCTGAACATCGTCAAGCAAATCAAGAAGGCCGGTTGCAACGTTCTACTGGTGCAGAAATCGATTCTACGGTAAGATCCTGTCAATGGTGTACACATGTTTGTTTTTTAACGATATGATGCTGCAGCATCAAGCTGCGTCAAGTCTGCGGAACATCCAACGCGTCAGCAACTTACAGCAGACATAGCAAACGGGTGCACTTTTTTTCTTTAAATTATATATAAAAATCTTGTCAACGCACTTTTCGTTAGTGTAATATGTAGGGCTAGTTTTATTTAGTGTTAAGATTAGATTTAGTTTAGAGATAATTGTTTGAATTTACAGAGACGCCCTGAGTGATCTGGCAATACACTTTTTGGACAAGATCAAGTGCATGGTGATCAAGGACATCGAGCGGGAGGATATCGAGTTCGTGTGCAAGACGCTCGGGTGCCGGCCGATCGCGTCGCTGGACCACTTCACGGCCGAGAACCTCGTGAACGCGGAGCTGGTGGAGGAGGTGAACGAGCCGTCCGGCAAGTACGTGAAGATGAGCGGGTGCGCGGGCGGCGGGCGCACGGTGTCGGTGCTGGTGCGCGGCACGAGCGGCGCGGTGGTGGCGGAGGCGGCGCGCTCGCTGCACGACGCGCTGTGCGCCGTGCGCTGCGTGGCGCGCCGGCCGGCGTTGCTGCCAGGTGGCGGCGCGCCCGAGGCGGCGGCGGCTGCGGCTCTGACGCGCGAGGCCGTCACGGCGCCTGGCGCACATCACTATTGCTTGCGCGCATTCGCCGACGCTCTCGAGGTTAGTCTGACGTCACACGTGAATATGTCTGGAGATCAATCAGTTTTGATGTGTGACACCTCACCGCTCGTTTTCGTGTAAATTACAACAGTAACGTGTTTGAATTTGAATCGACCAATGAGCGCGCGCGTATAAGTATAGTTTTGAAGTAAATCTTAATCATTTTAAGTTACTTGGTAAAGAGGTAATAAGGTGTATGTTTGTGTAAGGTGGTGCCTTCGACGCTGGCCGAGAACGCGGGCCTGAATCCGGTGGAGACGGTAACTGAGCTGCGAGCAGCGCACGCGGCCGAGGCGTCGGCCGGCGCAGGCGTCAACGTGCGTCGCGGCCGCGTCACCGATATGCGCCACGAGCACGTGCTGCAGCCGCTGCACGTCACCACCTCCGCCCTCGCCCTCGCCACAGAGACCGTGCGCGCCATACTCAAGATCGATGACATCGTCAGTATCCATCACTTTCTCTCACTCGCTCACTCACACTCACTCAAACTCACCCACTCACACTCACTCACTCACTCACTCCCTCAGTCTCTGGGATGTGTACCAGCAGGGGACGTTGCGAGGTTATGCCGGATTCTACCAGCACTCAACGGCGGCGTAACAATATCTATACAAAATTTATTGATGATGGGTTTAGTTAGGACGTGAAAAGGTAACTGATAAACAGAGTATCACATTTATAATAGTATGGATAACAAGCCTGACTATGTAGGAAAAACCTCTCACCAGTCACCACCCTGTACCATTGTAGATTAATTTTTATTTTAACTGCATATTCTAATAAAATTTCTTTTTCATTTCAGATAAATACAATCAACTGAATCGCTAGCCGATGCCAGTTTTTAAGAGTATTATCTTTTCTTCTCTCAAATGGAAACTTAATATTTATTTCACACCAGTGCTTTAAATTTCTTTTTAACAATACAATACTAAAATGTTAAGAATTATTTTAGTCATGTTATAATAAATAATAATTTCTTTACAATGTAGACTAAATTAAATGGGTGTAGTGAAAAATCACTACACTTGTTAGAATAGTTGTTAAAGTATATTTAACAATAAATCGCTATTGCTAATCAATTAAATGTTTCATTTTTTAATAATTTACACCATTCATTCCCCAGACTAACTGGACAGCCTTGCCGAAGAGGACCGTGAAATAACGGTACATGTGCTATTTTTTCAATGCCTTGAGTAGTAAAGTCCATTCTCTTATCCTTTCATATAGGTTAAGTTATTTTTTAACTTGTCTTAAAGGAAATCAATAATAATCTGAATAGGACAGGATTTTAATCCAGCTGTTAAACCATCTGTGTGCCAACTTTCATCCAAATCTGTTCAGCCGTTTTTACGTCACTTCAAACATGCAAACTTTCGCTTTTATAAATATTAGTATTAGTATGTTGTGTGTGTGTACTTTGTGAGTTTGTGATTAGCTTTTATATTCAACAATTTGATTTTGGGATAATAAAAGCACATTATTTTCATGAACTATTTTTATTTTTTATATTAATTAATATTTTCTGTCATGAATTATTATTACAATATTAATTGCTATTTTCCTTAAATTTCAATTTTGGAATGGTGAAATTTATATTGATTAACTTAAAAATAAATAAAAATTATTTCATTCTGACTTAACACCGAAACATGCAACCTAGGCTTAAAAAGGAACATAATCAAAGAGTTTTTAGATGAATGCGACTCTTTGGCTCTGACGATAGAATAGTAATCCTTAATCTTATACCAAAAAGCAGTGGTGCTGTTTTGCCTGCAGCGGAAAAGCATTCATCATTTTCAAAAACCAGCTTTACAAATAGATACTACTTCGTTTACAAACACTACTACAGTTTCGGATGCTTCGGGGATTTCACAATTATTCACTTTCTACAAAACATTTTCATTTCATTAAAATTGTTATTTGTACATAAAATACTACAACTCCAACATTTACAATAAACTATAATAATTAATAAAGTTTAAATATAGTACTGAATACAAAACAATATAAAAATTTATTACAAACATTTAAATTATCGCTAATTAAAACAGACCACGTGTCCGCTACACTACTGGCAGACGTTTCACTGAAACACTACAGAAAACGTTTCAAATCAAAATACATATTTGCGGCAATAAATAAAAGGCATCGTATGAGCAGTAAAGAAAAGTAATGTGTTGTAGGGTAGACTTAGAAAATGAAAATCGACAGGACTTTAGACAAGGGGAAAAAATCTTTTATTTATAGCCGCAAAATAAGTAAGTTTACAGGTACATAAATAACTTTTCAACCAGATACAGCCAAAGCCGTGTGTGAAAGCTTTAACGAAAAGTAGTGTTAGTTAAAATGTTAATCAAATTACACGCGATATCGTTGAGTACACAAACATCATATTTTATATACGACAAAGCAATCGAAACTCGCCAGAATAAAATCTTTTATCTAAAATTAACATTCCTAATTCACAAATGTATAATTAATTATTATGGTTCGCGAGAATAACATATTTTATATCACTTCAAGCTAACCTCTATTATAGAGAAAGATCAATTAGTCTTAACATATCTACTTTAAATATTCGGGTTTATTATAAAATTAATATACAATAATGAAAGAGATAATAAGAGACGTCATTCGCGAATTATTAAAACTTGAAGCTTCATTCATTATGACAAAATTATTGCGAACGCGTTCCAGTTGGGTCCCACATTTTAAGGCTTCGACACATATCCGACGGGGCAAGACAGTGTGTAGTATACTGAATTACACAGAGATAATGACACACAGTCAGTGCACAATTTATTCTGTATTAGTCGGTGAAACTATCCTGAATGGTCCTGCCAATCAAGGGATTATTTTTTGTAACCACAAAGCTGTAGTCCTATCACTTCTACACTATAATACACTATATAGTGTAAATTAAAAAAAATGGTAAATTTAAATAACTTCTTGTTGAATAAGGTTCAAAAATGACTTATAGATTGAATTTTAGATATGAGTGATAAAATTATATAATTCTCACTCAAAATATTGGCAATCGGCGTGGTCCGGCTTCATCGGATATGTGCGGACCCTTTACCTCTAAAGACTACAATGCTGAACCTCAAGTGTTACAATAGTCCGGCAAGATCGTTTGGTTGGTTCCTCAGCAATATTCGAGCACTGGACTAGTATTTTCAATTCCCTCAGAACACTAGACGGGTTCGTTCAATACTGACGGTCGTCATATATGTAGATGGCTTCGCCCGCTGACTCTTTGAGAGGAGGCGGCGCCGGTGGGAAGTCGATGTCTCCCGGCCTGAACAGTTTGGAGGCATTGGGTGCGGGAGACGCAGGCGCAGGGGTACTTCCGGGAGACCCGCCCCCGCGACGTTTCACTCCGCTCTGAGACGCGCCGTTGCGGAATGACGACTTTCGCGCCAATCTGTTCAAAAATATCAATTATTATCAGATGCCGTTTCTTGTGAAACAGAATACCTAATGCCTACACTATTTTGTCCACTGGGATAGAACGCTGTTGTACGCAACTTCGTCTGCGTTATGTGTGAAAGAATTTTTAAAATCGGTCCAGTAGTTTTTGAGTTTATTTATTACAAACATTAATATTATCAAGCCAAGCGCAGACATGATGTTCTCCTTTGACCCGATTAGTAATTCGTTTAGGAAGGGACAGGGCGTTGGGCTCACCTCGAAGCGACTTCCTCGGGCGTCTCCTCGATTTCGAGAACCCAGCTGACCGAGTCGTGCTTCTCCACGACGCCCTTGACAGCAGGCAGCGGGGGCGAGTCGGGGGCGGGTGAGCTGGCGGGGGAGGGGGGAGAGTCCGGCGGAGGGGACGCCGAGCGGCCAGAGTCCCCGGACGATGTGCGGGCCCTCATGCCTCGGTGGGACTCGATGTACCCGCTGCCGGCGAGCAGCGACACCACCTACCACCACAACACAATATATTATAATTACTGCAAATCATCTTGGGTTAACCGATTTTGGGATTGCATAACCTCGCATCCGTCCCCTACGCTGGCGGATATCCATGCAGATTTCCCAACATTGAAAAAAAGAAGGTATACCTGCGACTTTTGTCTGAGCTTATAGCGCAGCTCCTCATTGAGGGCCGCGAGACGAGTGGCGTGGTCGCGGTCGCGAGCGGCGGCGTCGCGCAGACGCCGCAGCTCGTCCTTGAGGCGGTCGGCCTCGCGCTGTCTGGCGGCCGCTCGCTCGCGCAACTCCTCAGCCGCGTGGCGAGCGGCCCGCGACTCACGCTCCAAGGCCGCACGTCGCTCGCGCTCCGCCGCCAGCTCAGTGCGAGTGTCTCGCAGTGACGCCATCTCCGCTTGCTTCAGCTCTATCACTGCCCTCAGCGATCGCACCTGTTCGTTAAACATAATATGGGGTATGCAACTATGCACTCAAAACAAGTAGGTGTTTGAGTTTCTCCAATTGGGAAAGTACGCATGGGACAACCCTTAACTTTTTAATGTTAATGTCGACAGACAAGTTCACGGTCTACGTGTTCGTAAATGACTGCCGTCGCCGTATAAGTAGTAATTACTTGCATCTCCTAAAATACGATGCTCCTACATTTTCATTGTGTCTTTCTTTCAATGAATGAATAATTGTCGTTTGCAGTGCAAAGAATTTTCGTAATAATCTACCAAATACATGGAAAAATCATATTAAGCAAGATATAAGATTACTAGAACAGATAAGAACTAAGATAGACTAGTCGTGAAGTGTTCTGTAGGAATAAGTTTAAGAAATGGTTTATTTCTCTATAAGACATTTTTACAAGCTTCTTACCCAGCACGAGTGACTTTTTGATTGAACGCAGCGATTGTTTCAAGAAAACACTACTAACCTCAGCCGCTAGCTCATTAGCATCCGTGCTCAATTCCTCGCTCAGTCGCAGTTCGCATTCCTCCGCTTCACAGACAACCGGGTCGCAAGCGGCGTCGCACATGTTGCACGACATGTCGCACGACGTGTCGCAAGACTTGTCGCACATCATTTCGACGGATTTGTCACAACTAGTGTCCGGTCGGTCGTGGTTCTGTCTCTGTGTTTCTTTCCGCGCCGCTTCCAACTGAGCTCGGAGGGTTCTCTCTATTTCGCTATGTGCATGAAGGCGAGTTCTACTCTCGGCGACTTCGCGCTTCAGGGAATCTATTGTGTCCTGTAATTAAAGTATTTAATAATGAGTAATTTTTTACTTCGATTCAGTATCATTTGCTTGTTTTACATTACGATTCTCTACTGTTGTGTAAATATAAATTCAACATTTGCACGAGTCTAAACAGCAAACAACATTTCTTACAATGTAGATAATTAGATATTAAATGTATTTCCGATAACATCTATTTTTTATGAGGCACAGATAGTCTTGAAGAAAAGTACCTTCAGACCCTTGATGTCGTCGGCTAAAGCGGCGACTTCCTCTATGTGTGTGGCCTGAAGACGGGCGTTGATTTCTTCTTTTGACGACACTTCCATCTCCAGCTCCGAGATCTTGCTGAGGCATTCTGCAACTGTACATTAATAATATTCTAAATTATTCCGAGCTTATTGTGCGTCATTTTATACACATGTTAAAAAATAAAATAAAACATTCTCATATCTCACACGTAATAGAATCACACGCAAAAGAAATTTATTTAACATTACACAAAAACTATAATTTATACAAATAGTACTTATCAGATTAAAAAATACCCCTTTCTACAATAAATATGGGTAAATTATAAAATTCTGATTTTTAAGAGAACTTCAAAACATTAAATTAATTTTTTCCGCAATAATGAGAATTAGCAGATATGTGTTTGTTTTGCATTACGTGTGCGATATGTTACACACTGACACTCGACGCACTGAACCCGGTGGTGACTTACTGGTGTCAAGGTCTTTCTGGGCTCTCTGCTGCCTGTCTCGGTCGGCGCGCGCGGCGCTGCTGTGCTCGGCTGCAGCCACGGAGCGCCAGCGCTCCGCCTCTTGACGCCATGCTCCGCCATTCAAGGCGTCAAGCTGAAATTATTTTGCAATTAAACATTCATCAATTATTGGATGATGGAGACGAGCCTGATGAATAAGTGGTTAGGATGCTTGCCTTTAGCGCTGTCTCAGGGGTCAACATTGAAATGAACTTATCAAAATTGACTTTGGTCTATATCTGGAAAGTAGTGAAAAGCCCACTGCACACTTCGCAGTCATTTGGGCAGCCCGTTCTGGACAAATGACTACGAATAGAAATGTCCCTTATAGAGACCACCGTGAAATAACAGCATGCGTGGTGTTGTGTTTCGATGAGTGAGTGAGAAATGCCTGAGCCCATTTGTTTGTCTATTTCTTCCCATCCCTTATCCTTAATCCTACTGTGGTCAGTAGACACAAGCAACGCCACAGGTGCTGCAAGGGTATAGTCACTTATTATACGATCACATGGATGGACGCAAGCCACCTATTACTGTCAGTGTACCGTCAACCTGTTTGTCAACCTTGATATATAATTATTATGAATTAAAGAAACAGTTTGGACCAAGAAAGTAGTAGTTAGTAAACTATTAATTAGTAGAGGTCCACGGAATAGACTATTTGCTCAATTGAAAATATTTTTTATTAATGCATGTATTGAAATTCTTACCCTGAAAACTAAATATTGCACCAATACACCTAAAGCTTCAACGCCTTTAGCGGCATGAGCGAGAGCAAATGATTGGTCTCGCGGCTGAGCGGGAAGCGGAGCGACAAGCGGAGCGGGCGGCGGCGGCGGGGTGCGAGTGGGCTGTGGAGTTTGGACCCGCTTGCCGCGAGGCGCTACTGCCGCTGCCACTCGTGGTGGCTCTGTAAATAAACAAAACTTAGGTTAAGGCGACGCAGCGATAAGGTCGTAAGGTCGTATGCGACAATACGATTTTTTATCGTTTAAATAAAAAACTATAATGTATTTGAATAAATCCAAACGATTAATTAAAGTGTATGTTTATACTAATGTACATAGAAAATTTGGAAGTATACATCACTTTCATATGTTTTGTCATTGCTGAGAAAAATCTAAATCCCTGCAATCAAAATTTCAAATGCGTCGTCTTAAATTAATACCTAATATATTTCCAAGATCAGCCCACTTATTGCCTCTTTTAATATTTCATGTAGCCACGTAGCTATCAAAAGCGCGCCAGATTAAAAACTTCTATGAAGGTAATTACGACTAAGACAATACAATAGATTGAACTCTTGCACCTAACTAATCGATTTCCAAGTCCCATTTTAAAAAGTATTTTCTAAAACATACAGAAACTAGTCCATTTCCTCTGTTTGTTTGCAAATTACACAACATTGTTCTCACGATATGTAAAGACAATAACAGTTTCTATACAATACGTGTGTTTTATTGTTCTCATTACGAGCTATCGCGATGAAATTAGGTAATTAGACTTCTCGATTTTATCAATCAGTCTTCCTTTTACGCGTTTTACCTACTAAATGTAATACATCCTTTAATAAGCAAGAAGTGTTTTAGACTTACTCCAAGGGAGACTACAACCGTTCTTATTAGGTACGTTGTAAATCATGTATCATCATTGTTTTTATTTTACAATTCGTCGTGGGGCAGTTGAGTTGCCTCTTAAGTAAAGGCCGGTAGAAGGCCGGTAGACAGGTTCATAGGATGGTGGGCTACCGCCGCCCTACAAAATAAGCACAGCCAGGATATGGATAATAATGTCCCCAACTCACTCAACAAAACAAAAAACCTTTTTAACTATATTTAAATTGAACCTAGTTAAGGCAAACAAGAAATATAAATTGTGGTATTTCACGATGGTCTTATGTGGTTAACGACCGCAAAAATGAGTTCTCTCATTAGAGAAATGTCTCAACAGAAAAACAGAAATATTCCAATTGTATATCGATTACCGTCAGGGTATATTTTTCATTCATCCTTTAGCGAATTTTTTAATGAAAGGGCCTTGATTGACGTTAAATTACTCATTTCTTAGACTTTCTAAATTTCGTTACAAACGTATAGAGACCGGACCCTTAACGCTAAGGAAGTGAAACTGACTCCAGTTGTTATTCCATTCACGCGATAATGTTAATGTGTAATGTATGTTACACACTTCGCTCGTAAAATACAACGTGTTTCGTTTATAAGTTGTAGGCGAGTTACTGTTGCCTATGTGTTCACTTGATATCTCATAGACTAAGTAATTATGTATGCAACATACTTCTGGATTAGTAGAAAAAAAATCCAAGGAAACCATCCACAATTAGAACTAGTGGTATAGACTTGTAACTGATTAATATTGGAACAATAAACTGGATACAATTGAAATAGATGGCGAAACACCAATAAAAAATTATCTTTACAAATTCCCTTGCATTGTTGACCCAAGTGAATATCAAAGTAGACGATTGTCGAGTCTATAACCGCATCGAGTCGATAACCACAGCAAAACCACACTTAGAGTATAGGTCTGCAGGATAGGAATCGAGGAGGCTAGGGATAGGATAGGGAATCCTGAGTCAGAAGGCTACCTTTGATTTATTCACCTTTAGTGCAATAACAGCTCCTCATTGAAGATTTTTGGTTTTTGTGTGCTATTTTTAATGGCTGGGTCGTTTTCATGCCAATATTTATTTAAACTAGACAAAAAACTGAAACACTTTAAGAGAAATGTGACACTATGTACGTACTATTTATAGGAAAAACGATTTTTTGCCATCGAAGCCATTAATAATAATAAAAAAGTGAAGAAAGTTGAATATATTATATTCAAACTATATAACAAATCATATAATAACTGTGAAACACCGGTAGGATATAAAAAATAAGACTATTTTTAATCTGAGTTCAGTTTCCCACACGGACCATTGACAAACCTCGTTCACGTTTACGGATCATTTAACAATACAGCAGCAGACAGCGCCCATTTCCGCCATATGATAATAAAAGGCATTAGCGATTTAATCTTTCAGCTGCTAAAGCGTCACTCTTATGATAAATTTATTTATGAATGAATATCATGTAGTGTGTAATGTAAACTATAGTCTCCTTGTGTAAGAAAATACTGCAGATAATAACCTGTTCACTGTAATTACACTGCAGAAGTGCAGACCCAATGACTTAATTGCAGATAATTGGAAAAATCAAAGACTGGTAACAATTGAAAAGAAACAAGCGTTATCGCTTATAGAAATACTCAAAATGCAGGTGATGTCTCAATAGTAATTTTGTGAATGGCCGGTCGTGTAGGGTCAAGCGACGAGTTGGCGCGTGGGTACCAATTGGGAACATTGTTGAAACGTCAAATTAAACCATTGCTCAGGGTTGTCGTTGCGTACTTTCAAAACTTAAAAAAAAATCAATATTGTATTAAAAATATATACAAATTTGTATAATTTCATTGTGTGAAAGACTGCCATTGAAATTAAGAAAATTAATTATCCGTCAATGAATTAAAGGCATACCAATTTGAAGTAAGCGTAAGCTTTTAAAAATAAACACTGTTTATGTAATATTTACAAAAAATAATCCCATTAAATAACCAAAATAGGTTAATAAGCCGGATAAAGTCATATTGTTTACCCTTGGCATCAGCCTTGAATCTGACAAAAAAAAATGTTGTTTTCACCATCCATTTTTTTATAATGTTCATACAGATAGGTATATAATATGTATAACAAAAGCTTGGAAAAATATAATTTTTCATTAAAACATTTTTAGAAGTGTCAGCCCTATTCCATGAACTTACAAAAGAACGATGCGCCTACGCCGATGCATAGTGTTAGACCGGATGACTGCATACATCACAAACATGGTTATGACGTTGAAAAACGCGTTTTATACATTGACCAACAAGCTCATGAAGTGTAAAGTGATGCGACCTTCTATACAGAAGTGCCTTGAATCAATGAACCTGTGAGTAATTAATACGATTTGGTTAGATATAATTGACATTGATAATTCCATTATAATAATTTTACAATTAATTCCTCAGGGAAAACTTTTTAAACTGTTGTAAATCCACTGCGTATTACGTTTAATTCCACCAGCTCATTTTCATTCAAATCGAAATGACCGATTTTCCTTGAACCATCATGGTAGTTATTTCGCAAGAAACCCTCGACTTTCTATCAAACACGCTAAGTAAATCTGCTTTAAGTTTATAAGGAGTTGGGTATCCCGAAGACTACTTGATGCTGCAGCATTAGGTCAGCATTACATGCGAATGCCGCCGAAGTAACAGTATAACAAATTACACATCAATCGAACATGTAGAAGTTAGTGAAATTCTTTTGTCAACTAGGAAATAGGAACGCCTGCTATGATCAGATTATGGCTAAGAACGATCCCGATCACGTCAGCTTCCAAACAAAAAACCTGATCAAAATCCGTCCATCCTTAAAAGTTATTGTTGCTTTGTTTTTGCGTCGGGCGGGCGTTAAAAACAGTAATGTTGTAGGCATTATTTTATAGGTTCATGGTAGTCATGTATCGTCTGCACTTGACGACTTCCTCTGACCTTAACACCGTCAAAATAATCACCGCTTATTCGTAATGAATCCAACATTTCTTGCGGTGGATATTTTTGTAGATAAAACGTTATCCATTACATAGTGTACCACAGATGGAATCACAAATGTGGGCAAACCGCAAAAACATGTCATTATTGTAATGTCTTCCATTGACTTGTTGTTCACGATTTTCTATTGCTATCACCTACAATCTGTCCACATTCTACTTACTGAGTAGGACAACTGAGACTTCACTTTATCGTGGTTTGAATACCTAGGTTAGGAGAGTAAATAATTTTGCCGCGGCGGGGTTAATTTTAAAAATTAACTTTTCATAGTTGGCTCTTGTCTGGATTTGGAAAATAGTGCACATTCCGTTTCCCAGCCCATTTCCCCTTCCTATCCTTAATCTTACTACGATTGGCAGCTCACTTGCAGCATTTGTGGTGTTGCTTGTGATATAGGCGGCGGTATTAAACACCTACCATCAAATGGATGGTCAGCCTTTCAACACATGAGAAAACATTACATTTTATGATAAAGTATTTTGACGACATTTATTAATCCTTCAATTATCAGAAAATTAAAGAGTGTGACTGTTCACATAACCTACATTTCCAAACAGAAAATATTTACATGAAAGCGCTTACATTTTGGAAATAACAATAAATATTGCCTTTGGTAAATTTTGTATGCGGTTCAGGTATCGACAAGTGGAATAACATTTATTTCCTATTCTGAGAAAATGTTGAAAGTTAACCGCGGATGTGGTGAACCCATTTAACGGGAATAACACTTTGTATTTTTAACAAACGAGTTACAAATTCAAATAAATATCTTTTGAAGACCAGAAGATGAATACTCCGCACTATTTCATTTACCGTTTAATAATAAATATTTTGATTCCCCAATTAATTGCTGAATTGATATTAGAGTATTTTTGTCTTTATTAGAGTATTTTTAAATAAAATTATATCAATACTAATAATAAATCTGTTAGTGCAGGTAAGTATTGTATATATGTATGTTCCTCCATACATACATACAAACAAACTCTTAAACGAATTAACTGATTATAACGAAAATTGGTAGATAAACATTTACACGTACAGGACACAGGATAAACTACTTTTTTTTTCTAGAGAGAAACTATTCAGCATGAAGAAATTAAAATGCTAATTTTAACCTTTTACGGTTTAAAAGTAAATTTAAAAAGTTCCGAACATCAGTCAGATACAGCAACCGGTTTAGTTTAGTTATCTGATTCCAATAGTAGTATTTTAACTTATAGATGTTAATCTTAACCAGTAATTTCATCTGCTCTAAATAAAACGGATAAATTAGAGTGGTTTATATTCCTACATCATTCCTTATCAATACAAAGTGATATAACAATTCGATCAGATAACGTATTTATTTCAAGACAGTTGACCCTCGTAGGGCGGACGGGATGGGAGACTCCGCGGCCCCCTGACACATATACACAACAAACAATTTCTAAAATTAAATTCGTGATTCTCATCTCACTACTCGCTCTAGACGCGTCACTGAAATATAAATTATTATTATTAGCACTACTTTGAGAAACACTTGGCCATTGTGGAAACTTTTCTGTATATTGATTTTGATATCTATTACCGGCTTTTGAGGTACGGTACCGTACAAAATAAATAAAAAATAACAGTAGGTAATCTAAAAAAGAACTGTAACTTAGGTTGTCAAAGTTTCAGTTAAGTTAGCACATTCTATTATATATATCCCGCATCACTCTTCATTTTTGAACGTGGTGTCTGTAGCTTCGATGGATTAGACAAGCTAGTCATTGTTTATGAACACATTCCTGTATCTAATAATCACTCCTGTATACTATTTATCCCGCAAAAATGTTAGGTTCTTCTGGGATTTCCTAAAAACGAACTACAGCGATACGCGTATGATGTTACGGACTCAGCTAGTGTAAAATATCTTTATTTGGTTCTTTTGGAACATTACTTAGGTATATATACTTCAGTTTTGAGGCATGAGACAGACAAAAGTAAAAATCGTAGCGTTCCTACACTTAGATCATGTTAGAAGGTACCACTCTTCGTGCGAATCTCAAAGCAAACGCTCTATTGCAACAATCCATGCTCGAACTTTCGCATTTCTAATATTAGTAGGATATCATAAAACTTCATATTCCTTTTACCTCTAAACTAAATTATATGTTTTCTAAAGTCCAAAAGAAGTCGCTAGCTAACATTAATTGATTATTAATTTGTGTTGATTTCAAATACCAAGGTACATGTAGAGCTTTATTTTCAAACCAAGCAAATAAATAGAGACGTCATCAGTGCTACGAATGACTACCGAACAATTCCAACCTTATGTGTTCTTGAGTAGCAGCAATCAATAAAACATTAGTCAGTATTATGCGTATATAAAGCGTTATAATGTTTAGAAATGTGCAAAGTAATCGCAATACGAATGTAACAGTAAATAAGTGTTTTACGTGGAAGTGGAAACCGTTCGCAATTCATCTCACGTTCATGCGTGTACGCTTAGCGTACTTTGCCAGTACAAAACCAACCTACATTCTCTACATTTGACATTTACATTTTAACATGTCACGATTGTGTAAAACGAAGCGACTAAAAATAATAAATAGAAACAACTGCGCACTCATTAGTGGCTTCGGTGTTGTTAGTAACTATAAACTGTTTGGTTCAGTACATATTGGAGTTGGCAGTACGAGTATGAATTTCTGTGGGTCTATAACATCGATGGTCTATCATGAGTTTATAATGACTGCACTTGCTAGCGAGAGTGTAGAACATTTATATGGAAAATTGACAATTGTTAAAGTCGAACTAGGTTTCTTCTACAAGAACTCTTATGATCATCATTATAAATTTAAATTTACCAGGGTTTCGGAAAAAAGCCAAGATGACGATCCTGAGAAGAAACCCCGAAAGAAACTCAGGATACTATTCTTTATGTCATTATTAAAAAATAATAATATTATATTTTAATTTTAACATTAGTATGTATGAATGAACATGTTACAAAGTAACAAACTTATTAAGAAGATTCTAATTCCTTCGTGTCATCGAAAATTTAGAGCTACCTTTTTATTCCGCCCACTCAATACAGGAATAAAAATTTGCTACGTGTTAACAAAGGCGATGTTTCGTTTGCTTGCCAAGTCTCTTACAAAGACATTCAACATTTTACTTACATCAAAACAACTTTACAAAATTTCCTTTTTATATTGAAAACTAATATTTGCGCTGGACTTCATCCGCGTCCCTCGGCAACGATACTTTTTCTGGATGAAATACACCCAAAGTCCATTTTTGTACCCCTGACCTCACCCTGACAACAGACGAGAATATTATGCATAATTTCATAGTGATCGGTTTGTTTTATTAATTTGCGTCAAAACGTAACAAACTTTCGTATTTATAATATTAGAAAGACTATTCCTTATTATTTATTGTTACATAACAATAATTGTTTAGACGTTATAATTGCATAATTTATTTAGATTCAATACCAATCTACTATAATTGAATATGTACTTGAGCTTCTTTGATCTTTTTGAATGGATGAAATAATAACTATAAAATCTTGATTGAAACAATGCGGTAGGTATATAGATTTTTTGTGTGATTAATAATAATTAATCTACTTGCGATGACCGATGCGTAACTATTTAACAGAGATTCTATTTCCATTTTATGTTCTTTCATGAGCAAGGGTTAAATATTTGGTGTTAATAGTTAGTTTAATCTATTTTAAACTAACAAAATTAAAATATTTCTCCATGAAACTCTTTTGATTGTCATTGTACCTAACTGTTACCAGGGTTTCGGAAAAAGGCCAACACGATGACGATCCTGAGAAGAAACTCCGAAAGAAACTCACGATACCATTCTGTTTGTCATTTAAAGGATCTAAACTATCTAAAGTAGTTTAGAGAAGGCTTTGTACTGGTAGAGAAGGAAGTGACAGTACGAAAGACAATACCTACTTACATTATTAAAAACATTTTTGTATTAGTATTTTTAATGTGTGATTCATAACACAAGAAAATGTAACCCGAATTGCGTAAATCTGTCTTCGTTCACTAACGACTTTGTACACTCTTTATTTCAATTTCAACACATTTGTTCTTTTTCTCGCTACCTACCAAATTAAAACAAGTGTCCATGTATGTACAAAGGAACCAGTAATCGACTGATATATATAAAAAAATATATCATTAAATTTATTTTATTACTTCCTCATTTCTCGCATAAAGAAAAGTTTAATATTTTTCTCGGGCTGGTGTCGCGTCAAAAAATATTTCCTCACGACTGTTAATGCGGTAATTTCCGTACTACCAGATTCCAGTTTTACCAGATATAATAATGAGACTCATTAAGAAATGTATTCAACTGTTTGGCTACAACTGGCTTGTATTATGAAGTTTTACCAACTCAAGAAGAAACTGAGAATACATTACAAACGTCTAACACGAAGACAACTCGGATATTTTTTTCATTAATAGTTTATTTCTGATGACATTAGATAATGCGAATTATCGGAAAGTCTACTTTTGTGTTTTCCTATTTTACAAAAAGGAAATATAACAGTTGTACACCTGCGTTTTATAAAATATTCGGTTTATTCAAAACTAGTTCACAATGTAATGCGCTATATTTCGTAGATAACGTAACACAATATTGTGGGATGCATACTATTAAGTATGGTCGTTACGTTAATTAAAAGACAAAAGTTTCATTGTAAGAAGAGTCAACGCGATTACATCTTTGTGAATAATGATAACAATCATCAACTCTTACGCAAATGGGCTACCTAACTGTTATTTCCACACAACTGTTAATTACACTCAACGACATTAGGAGGCTATGTTAGGTGACAAGTTTAGAGATTTTACAATTTACACGCTACAAAGGTTGGAACACCTATCATTTCATAGAGTTTTTTCTTAATTCATAACAATGAACTTATTTGTCCACAATAAGTATACATTATAGAGTAGATTGTAGGCGTAGATAGAAACAAAAAAAGGATGGTACGTTCGTTTTTTGAAAATTACACTGGAGCTTAATATTTTTCAAGGATAAAAAGTATCCTATACTTAAGTATCCTAAATACATTAGTGAAAAACGCATTCAAATTTAGTTAAAACATCAGTTTAAAGAAAAAAAAAATCTAGTCAAACCATAGTCAAATATAGTGAGACCAAGTTTATTTTAGTAAAACAACACTATTATATTACACCCCAATATTTACACTTATATATATGTATGTATACATGGTATAATTATATAAAGTATTTTTTTATATTCCATTTTTTTATTTTAATCCAATTTTTTTCGAAACAATATCAAAAAACTAAATCTGAAACGTATGGCCTCGAAACAATGAAGGTAGAGTATTGTTTTTAGTACTGGCAGTTGTCCAATGTTGATGTAAAAATGAACAGTTCATTGTAGTGAGATAGTTTTAAATTTACGGACAGCCCCATTAATTGATGGAGTATGTAGTATGGATCTCGTAAAGAAATAGTCTATGCAGACTATGCACATGTTTTATACACACACACTTTAACTAATACAAGAGTTTTTAAATGATATAGGTTCTTTATATCTTTAGAGTTATTATGATATCAATCATTAATCAATATCAATACTAATACTAATAATAATAATATGTAAGTGTAGGTATTGTATGTTCCTTCATTCATAACTTTTAAACGAATTAACTGATTTTCATAAAACTTGGTAGATAAACATATAAGACGTTCACGACATAGGATAGGCTACTTTTTTTCTTTTTCAACGCGAACGTAGTCGTGGGCGTCAGCTAGTTTTATAATAAATTAGTCAGCAGACGGTCTATTGGCTATCGTATAATTTCTAATAATTTAATCTTTTGGTAATCATTCAGTAAATTTCATTTGATACTGGATATCGTTTGAATAAATCATGTAATTTTAAATAAATTATATACATACTTAGTTTAAACTTAAAGTTAGGCTCGAATTATATGCATATTAATTCGAGCCTTAAATGGGATAAAGTATAGGTACGGTGAGGACTCTAGAATCACTGTAAAAGTCATTGGCAACTGCCACCAAGCCATTTAGAAATTGCCCAATGCTGTATATGCACTGTGTCTACTAAATGTTTTAATAAATCCCTAAGGTAAAGTTAGAACTTAGAAGCCATTAAAAGTCAAAATAACAGATGAATATGAAATACACTGAAGGTCAAAATAACAGTATATCTTGTATTAATTTCATTCAAACAGACGAAATAAAGCGTTAAGATTAAAATCGACCAAACAAATGCAAAGGTCAAAGAAGCCACCATTGAGGTTTTTGAAACGGACGTCCCTTCACAACAATGTGAGAACAATAGCGTTAAAATGTCAATGAATATATCCGCTGCGGCGAAAATTCGCGGAAATTATCGACCTTGGACCACGCAAGGTTAAGGACGTTGAAGCCTTCAGGTGAAAATGCTACATTTTTCTACTAATATTATGAAAATATAATCGGCGATGACTGATGGGAACAAATCACTTCCTGTTTCTGCGGTGTTTACGATAAAAACTACATCGATGTAAAAACTATTACGAAAATTTCAAAAATGAATATGAAGAGTGCGTCACTAACAAATTTAAATTCTGTTTTCACTTTTGGAAAGAGGAATAATCAGGGAATAAGGTTTTTATATATAAAAATTGCACCCCGGGCGAAGCTAGGTCAAGTCATTAGTTATCGTTATTGTTTGCTTACCAAGTAACACGAAAATGAGTTAATTCCTTTAAGAGTTATGGAGGAACATACATACGTACAATACCTACACTTACAGATTAGTATAGAAGTATTGATAATCCGTCTCCTACATCGATAATTTCATTTCATTTCTCGGTTAATTTTAACAGACAAGTTTTAAAAAAGGAAACCTCCGTCCGGAAAGGTTTATAACTATATGTGGTAGTGGAATAACATGACATGGCTCGGGGAGAGCTAAGTACTTACTAAGTCATACATAGAAATATGTTGATTTCACTTTTAATACGATTTCCTTTCAAATTAATTTAAATTTACATATTTTTCATTTCTTTCATTTGTTATGTTATGGTAATTAATGCAAAAACTTTGATGTATTTCGATATTAATGAATTTTCCATCTAAAAGCACATTTGAGGCTGTAGGTATCGATTAATTTTAAGAAGATAAAAATAGCAATCGGAATAATATTTTGCAAAAATATGTGAAAAGGCATGCATTAAATTGGCACACAGATGAACTCAAGCAGCAGCAGAAGTTTGCAGCTGAACTTGATAGAATAAAAGCCAAGTAAATAGCTGAGGTTCACTATTTATTGCCAATTGAAGAAATTATTCAATAAAAAATAATGAGTTAATTAAATAGGCCTTACTAATGTGACAAATATGTAAAAGTTTTGACTAAAAATATTGTGATCTTATTTATCTTATGGTGAAATTTACAAAATATTTTTTTTTAAATAAATTATATGCGCTTGAAATTTTTTTGTTTTTCTTTAATATTTATAGAATCATTGGATAATTTCTATACATTATAGAATTATTGGATATAAATAAATTCATTAGATACATTAGATAAATTACTTCTTGCGTTACAGAACGCAATCGCACGCGAACACGATAAATTACCGATACGGTTTTTTCAATGAATTTTCTACATACACCTTTATGTACTTTTTCCTTTGCATCATAACTTTACTGTACCTAATAAAAGTTTAAACGAGCAGGCTTCTCCTTTAACGTTTATTGTCATCGTGATAAACATTTAAATGTAGTCTTTTAGTAAAATATAATAAAATATTTGAACAAAACCAACCGCGTCCGTCCACAAACATTTGCGTAGAGTTACACTAGCTCACACGCCATAAAGTTGATCCACCGCGTACAAACACTTCACAAAAACCTATATCCATATTGCTGTGCAAATGTTGGGTAAGCGTCCGACAAGTCGAAAACGTAAATAGACGTGAAACAAACTAAACGCGCGTTCAGAAACACGGTGTACGTACGACTGACGTAGCCGCTGCTGGCGCTGGTTCAGTCAGTGCGATATTAGGACCGTTTTTCTTCCTTCATTGAGTCTGATTAAGTCGAGCACAACACCGGCGCCGGCGACTGCTAGTACTTTCAAGTGAGATGATTTTTCAGTGGAATATTATTAAGTACGAGCAGAAACCATCTCCAGCAAGCAACCAGAATATCTCTTCTCTTCTACAAGTCTTTATGCTCAATTTTCCACTCATCATTTATCGTCAATTCTGTAGCTCTTGAAATAATAAAATAATATAGAATATATAAATAGGTCAGGGAAAAAACTCTTTAATATTGTGACATCAAAATACCTGATATTGTATAAAACATAGTGATATAAAGTGTTGAAATTGGTTAACGGTAGTACATATTTTATATGCGTATTTTATGGAAACTACAAATAAGAGAATTGTGGGGGAGGTATGTCCAGGAGTGGACGTCTTACGGCTAAGATACGTCTTACGACGACGACGGTGATGATAACGATAACTTACATTTTTTATTAATATTTGAGCTCAGTTACGAGTAGCACCCTGTACCACACAGATAAGAGCATGTGAAATTTCAGCAGTACCACCCTTTGTACCTATAGAGTTTTTTTGGACAGGGTGCATATCGACAAGTTTGTATTATATACTTACTTATATTATTAAGACCAGCTAACATAAGGAGGTCTACACCATTTAAAAGTTGAAAAAAAGCAGTAAATATTTACATGCGTATTAAACAAGACAAGTGCGCGTAAGGTGCGCGTTACATGCGCAAAGATTTTCCCTTTTAAAAGTGCGCGGTTCATTGCACCGCGTGGAAAGTTGACACTCCAAGAACGAGATGTGAACCTGACAACTTCACTAATGAACTTAACACCCACTAACTTCATAGAAATTACCTATTGATATTCTTTTTACAGGCCAACGGTTATTAGCATCACATTAAAACAACAGTAAAGATTGCACAATTAACAAGATATTAGATTAGACAGTTCTTTTTATAGGAAGTTGTAAACTTTCGTTTACAAGAAAGAGGAAATACATTTCTCGCAAATTGTTAGCTTGCAATACAATGCAAGATATAATATATAAAATTTTCACACGCTTCCTGCTTCGATGTAAAAATTGAATAGTTTCTTTGGGCTTTTTTAACACCTGACGCAAAAATCGAGTGTTATGTAGCTCTTGAACGGATGAACCGATTTTGATCAGTTTTCTTTGTTTGAAAGTGTTCATAATCGGGGTGGTTCTTCGCTATAATTTATGAAAATTTGATATATTGTTACATAGGTGGTATATCCATGACATAATAACCCTGATCTGATGCTGCAGCATCAAGTAATCTGCGGGACAGCGAACTCTTCAGCAATTTACAGCAGATATAGCGTAATGGGTTCAATAGAAAGTCGATGGCTATTTATTATTTTATAATATACTATTGAAAATAGGCGACGATAGCCACCCACCATCAAGTGACCCGTCAATGTCTGACAACCTTTACAATAAAAGTCATTGTGCTGAGGTCAAAACGTACAGTAGTTTATTGAGCTATTGCATGGAACTAATAAGGCATCGTCAAAGCTACGAGGCACAATTAGCGCATACTAGGCCTCAACAATCGTACCGGAAACTATTTCTGACGCGCGGAGAATATGGCAAGTGCATCCGTTAGTTCCGTATAAGTAGACAAATATGAACAATACATTTGAATCGTTCGATTAAAGACTTAAAGACAATGAGTTAAGATCGAAAGTTAATATAAAATGAACTACGGTATGCCAGCCGCTATGGTATGGTAGTAATCTCACATTTAACGAAGGTTTTAAAGAGGCTTGTCGCTCGAGTAGGTTCATGCAATTTAACTGTTACTTCATCTTTAATGTAAAACAAACCAAGATGATTATTGTTTTGCAATAACTGTTTTTCTTGATTTAATTTTTCTATTAGATGCGCATAGTTTTAAAATACATATCAACATAAAAAATATATATAGCTTAAATAAAATACCTAGATCTTGTTAAACTAAGAGACATCAAATTGGAAAGAACGTATGAGGTGATAATATATCTTGCTTGTCATAACCTCATAGCAAAATTGGGATTTATATTTTATCACCATTTTTGTCTTATATATATGGTAGAAAAAGCGGCTTGCCCCCGGCTTCGCTTGGATTGCATCCATCCATTTTCGCTTGGATGCATTTTTTTCTAAACTTAAAATATTTCCTCCTTGATCGCTCTTTCTGTTAGTGGAAACCATATCAAAATCCGTTAGGTGGTTTAGAAGAAGTTAGCGGAAAAACAGACAGACTCCGTTAGCGACTTCAAATTATATTATGTAATAAAATAATCCATCTCATTCTGTATATATATAAATATATACAGTTATTTATTCTTGTTAATCAAATCCTATTATTCAGAAGCCTTAGGGAAGTCCTGAGTCTTTGTGTAGGTAACACAGACAGTAAAATGGCAAGAATCAGTCAGATAAACTGCAAGTTGTGGATGCGTCTCGGTCTCGGTCCGTCGCTCCCGCCTAACACACATTACATACATATGCATAGGTGGAAAACAAGACTTTCTTTACACTTAAAATGTCTATTAGAATTTCGCAGATTCAATCTCTTTGTTCGAAGTGCACCCAAGCGTTGCGTACTTGTTTCAAACGCATCCAATAGAACCGCGATCATTGTCACGTATGCGTTTGTTAAAAATGTTATTATTCTAATGTGTTACTACGCACATCAGACGATCGTTTTGCATTGGTGATAAACTAATTGATCAAGAGGCATTTATGATTTATGTAAGTACAGTCGGGGTGTGAAAACCTTAGTCAGCTTTCAAATTCTTTCCTTTATCTACTCATGGGAGTCTTTAACTAAGCAGACAACCGTCAGACGTTTGAAATGACTGATATTTTGGAAAGTAAATGTCGACCTTAAGGTGACGAACCATTTCTAACCCCGACTGTACATTGTCTCCTAGTTGAATTTAGGTAGTACCAAAATGGATATTCAGATTATGTTTCGTGACTTTTTTTGACGTGAATATTGTTTACATACCAGAATTAGTAGGTAATCTGAAGTCCGCTAATCCAGAGTGCGCATTTTTCTGGGTTTTAATTTTCTTACCTAAGAGAAAATATTTAGTCCCATTTGTTCCCACAATGCAATTTTCACCTATAATACGTTAGAAAAATATCAAGCATAGCTATCAGTCAGTATAATTTTTAGACGATGACCTATTGTGCGAACTGGAAGGATTTCTCACGGGGAATAACAATAGCAAAAATATCTTTATTACTATCTGGGTTATTTCATAAGAGTGTGATTTTTTAATAAAAGAAATACAAGAGCGGGATTTTTATATTCAATCTACGTTTGTCCCGGCTGTCTATCAACGCACAGCCAAAACTACCAAGTCTAGAAAGCTGAATTTTGGAACAGACATTTATTTTATAACGTACAGCTCGAAACATCCGCTAACACAGGATTTTTGAAAATTTCAACTTTTTGCGAAGCCGGAACATAAAGAGTCTTGCTAAAAGAGAAATAATCATATATACTTGGATTAAAATAATTCATTCAAAGTACATAATATTAAGTTTTATTAACCCGACCCTGCTTCTCACTGGTGCAATGGATCCAAGAATAACTTTAAGAAAACTCTGAGAAGATTTTTTTAACGATATTTGTGCATAATAGTTAAGTATCAAATGCATTTGACGTCTTTGCATCTTTGTAATGTTATTAACTCACGTTTACTGCACGTAATTAAATGTGATTTCAATGGAAGACACGTTTTACAAGTGGTATCGGTATTACGTTGGACATTTGTGATATACGATTAGGATGTATACATACGTAAGAAGGTAGGCACAATAAAACAAGCTATACCTACTTATCATTCTGTACGTGTCCTGAATTTGCGTCTACGAATCGCTGATAAGTTATACCTGCACATAAGTTAATCTATAATCACAGTCTATAATACTATTATATAAAGCTGAAGAGTTTGTTTGTTTGGTTGTACGCGCTAATCTCAGGAGCTACTGGTTCGAATTGAAAAATTATTTTTGTGTTGGATACTTGGATAGTCCATTTATCGAGAAATTCTTTAGGTTGTATACATTTTGATTATCCATAATATAAACTAGACTTTATCTAGATCTAGCTAGCCCAAAATATAATTACATATGTAAGACGTACGTAATGTTATGGTAATAATACGTATATTGCGTAATTATTTATTACATGTGTAATACATAATTACACAACTAGAATAAATAGTTTCGTCTAAGTCTAAGATATATGACGTGCTAGTTAGTTAATTTATTGGAGAAAAGCCTTGACAAAAGTTTACAATGACGACAGAGCTGTGGAAAATTATATAACAGGTAGTTAAAACTTGATAGGTTATAGTGTATAGAAATAGTGAATATTGACCTACATGCCTAGTTCCGTAATGTCATAAAGTTATATTGTAATGAATCACCGAAAATAATATAGTGGTTGGTGACTGTTAAAATGTCACTAGTGTTATTCAACATTTGGCGCACACCTGAGCGCAACTCTCAAAATACTCTTAAAGAAATATTGTCTGCGAAAGACTTTTTGGTTAATACCATCACAAGCAACCAATAGATATCCAATACTCCAGAATTGGAACAAATTAGAACGCGCATAATTATCAGTACCAGTGAAAAATAAAGAAATCCAGGCTTACAAAAACATATGAACAATAATTGCTCATGTTTCTTTCATGAGTTGATGTTTTTATATTTTTATATGTCCTTTTCTATATCTCTGAAAAAGTGAATGCGAAACTTCATTTCATATTTTACGTTTGAGTAGAAACGTCACTAATTAAAATATACATATATAGCATGATCGCTAACGATTATTTGAAATTATAATAACTAGTTAATAAATATATAATTCCCGCTTCCTTTTTTATTATACAACCATATTAAATATCCTACAAAAACTTTATGATCATGTTCGTAATGAATCTAACGCGTATAAACCACAATGCCGCAATAATGGTTAAGAAGTTTAATACGTGAAGTGTGAAATATATAGAGATAGAAAGATGCAAAAATATAACAAAAGCTTGAGACATATATACACAAAGTTAGGAAGATTCAAGTTATTGATGACGATATAAACCCTGGGCCCTTATCCAAGAGCACCCAGTGCAAACTGGAGCGTTGTAGATTGACGAAACGACAGAAAATTAAGCCCGGTGATTGGTTGTTGTAACGCCCACATAAAATTTTGAACAATCATCGGGCTTTATTTTCTATCGTTCTCTAACATCGTAAGGGAGCGTTGGAATTGGTGTGCTCATGGCTTGGGGCCCTGTACAACTGTGGAACGAAGAAAATAATTATGATTAATGAAAAACACAGCATTAAAGGGCATGTCATCACAGTCTCACCAGTAGACTTTTTATTGGTGTATGACTTTTCTGATTTGATCTAGTAGAGTAGGTAACCGCGATCATAGTCCTCTCTATAGCTCGGTGAACGATCTTACTTTTACATTACAGGAACATATAGTTAAAGACGAATTTTCATCGTCATAATTATCTTGATTGGTAACACACGTTGGAAGAAAATCGTAGTTTTTTAAATTTATAACGTGTTAGATGAAGAAGATAATTTTCATAATATTCACTTCTCTGACAAAAAGTCGATTGGTCTTCAGCATTTTTCGTACAATCTTAAGACATGACACAAATAGATCGACTATACTATACGCTTCGCAACAAACTAGCGTGGGACTATCTAGTAATAACTCTACTGGTAAAAATAACCGGCAACTACAAATTTACTATGAATCACAGTCTCATTTTAAAATATTCTAGGTATAGGAGACAGTCTGGTGCAATCTCGAAGGCGCTTTCTTCTTAACGATGTGATGTAACATTTTCAATTTCTTTTCGACATAATTTTAAACTACTCAAAAATAAACAAGTTCTAATCCGTCTATCGTCTTTAATTTTCTTCAAATGAGACGAAGTTTAGTAGAAAAACAGATTTCTTTATTTTTAAACATCTATTTCGTCACTCATCTTAACCACAAAACGGCGAATTTATTACGGCTATTGGCATCGTTCCTTGTTTTATGGATTAAAGCAGTTAGTAATGCGAACCGTTAAATAAAACGAAATGTAGTTCGAAAACATATAAAGACTTTTTATCTCTTGCAACAAGGAAGTTAAATTAATGACATACCAAGATGGTGGAGAGTCAATTAAATCGAATTAATTCTAATTAGAAAATTATTGATAGAACCAGTACTTACTTAACCTTGCTTTCTTATATTTCTTTCTCGATATGATTTATATCTTCTTTCTCTTTGTGAATCTTTCTAACCTGTTTCTTTTATGTAACGATCTTAATTTCGCATCTTGCAGTGATAAAGTATTGAGTATTGAGCTTCTAGGGCACAAGCTCAGCTGAATAACTCAAAACTCAGCCGAATCGGCACTTCTACTAAGTATTTTCTGCTGAGTTTTATGTGTGTATTAAAAAATAATAATTTAATTTAATTAAATGGTGAACAGAAACATTTGATAATAATATTTGAATACTAGTGTATTTGAAATAATTAAATGTTTTGTATAAGTATATGTATATTTATAAATATATACCTACTAGCTGGTGCCCGCGACTTCGTCCGCGTTGAAAAAGAAAAAAGTAGCTTATCCTCTGTCCTGTACGTCTAAATGTTTATCTAACAAGTTTAATGAAAATCAGTAAATTTGTTTAAGAGTTATGAATGAAGGATCATACATACATACAATACCTACACTTACATATTAGTATTCATATTTTTTTCTTATCTTCATCTTTGGGAACAGGAAATGATCACACGGGGGAAAGTCAGGTGAAAAAGCTACATGAACTACATAATATGAATTTTTGTGAAAAAAAAGTCGCGTTCAAGTCGTATTACGTAAGTTTTGTTAAAAACGATGACGTATTTCTAAATATATTTTAATCTTGCATCTCACAGAATGAACCTATTGTTCAACTAAACATGATTTACCTTTAAATATCACGAAGTAACTATTATTTACAAAGTGGGTACAATAAATTGTGCATTGGTGCGCGTTTCCTAGCGGATGTATACGAATGCCGAACAGAATTGGCCTCACTGCGTTCATAACTCAAAGTAATTCGGCCTGAAAACTGAATAAAGCAACGGGCAAGTCTAAACAAAACTAAAGCTATTCCTACCTAACTGCCACAAAGGTACATACGTCAGGAGTTATTTTAAAGATTAAAACATATTGACGATTTCAAGAAAGAAGATTTTGTTTATTTCTAAACTGTTTAAATAAATGCTACGTTTGCTAATTAAGTTGATAAAATGTACTTAAAAAAAATCCCCTTCACTGGAGCAAAACCGGAGCTCGTAGTTAGTTAATATTAACAAACTAGTATATTAATTATGACAACCTTCACCTTATAAAGAGAAGAAGTGAAGACTTTATATTTAGTATTAGTTGTTGCCCGCGACTTCGTCCGCGTTAAAAAAGATAAAAAGTAGCCTATCACGTGTCCCGTACTTCTAAATGTTTATCTACCAAGTTTCATGAAAATCAGTTAATTCGTTTAAGAGTGATGGAGGAACATACATACATACATACATACAGAAAAAAATTCTAAAAATGGTCAATTTAGTTTCAGTATCATGTATAGAGCCTATATACACGATATTTCTGAAAACAAAGTAAATTACTCCATGACCGACCCCTACACATTTATTATTAGTAGTATTGATCAGATCTTCTCTTACTTAACTATTTGTATTAACTAACTTACTTATTTTTATGGGTTCACAATGCTGTGTGTGGTGCTGTCCATTCAGATAGTAAGTAAATTATGGTAAATAAGGTATACGCTTGGCTGCCGACATGGTAGACGCGTGTTCGAATCCCAGCCGATTTCAGATTTAGATTTTTAGAAACAATTTAAGGCGCGATTAAAATCAAATGATTCATACAAAGTGCCAAGTCACAGCAGAGCACGCATCTTTACGTAGATTGGACAAAACGTCTGGCAGTAGTAAAAAACAACCGTCTTACTTGAGACCATCGTAAAACAACAGAATATGTGCTTTTATTTAGCAACTATGATGATGTTTGTAGCGATAATAGCAATTTTATAAAAAAATAATAATAAATAATTGGTGTTTGAAGACATAATATGAAAAATTTGAACAGAAAATGTATATAATATTTTGTACAAACTTCGCGCCCAATTTGAGCAAATTATGTTCAAAGGCTTACTCTAGCTTCGGCATATTCTAAACCAGACATCATAAAGCGAGTACAATAAAGAAAATTAAGTGAAAATTTATTACGAGGGACGACGGTCGCGCGTTAACTTGTCATCTCATCAGTCGGCGTAAATATGTGACTGTTGTCTTTTCATAACATCCTACCACCATCAATGCCTACCACCCAGCAAAACTAACATTTTATTATTTTATTATGCATTAAATAATATTAAATTTTTTTGTGACACATTCAATATAAAAAAAATTTTTTTTTACACGTTGTAGGTGTTTTATCAGGTGCACCGGAAAAGTGCTTTATCAGTTTCGATAGCGAATTCCATTCATTTCAAAATTCAAAATTCAAAATTCGCTAAGTTTTAGATTTGAAATTGATCCTGATTGATGTAATTGTCACTTTAAATTTTCAAAGGAAAACAGATCTTATTATTCTACAACATACAAAGAATATTCAATCTTAAGGTGATAAAGCATTTCATTTGTCGAATTTACTTATTATATGTTACCGAGGTACATATTATGTCACATTTTTTAAAAAATATTAATTAATAAAATATATTTTATATTATATAAGTTACACTATTTTGTAAAAGTTTATTAGCAATTTTTATTTTATCAACTAATAAATTAAACCTCCAAAATTTTTTACGTCGGATAAGGTATGTAGACCTACCTCTATCTAATGTAAAAAGGTAATAAGGTAATAATAAATCTGTAAGTGTCGGTATTTTTCAACGCGGACGAAGTCGCGAGCGTCAGCTAGTAGGTAATAAGAATATCAATAAAATCTGTAAGCGAATAGGTAGAATTTAGAACACAGAGGTAGGGTACGGAGACACTTTAAAAAACGAGCAAACACGTGGTTTCCGATACAAAAAGCTCACCACTTCCTCGCGGGTTTGCTTCTGGGAACTAATGAAAGGTACGTAAATAGTCCGGTGGTCGGACGGAACCGCGCGTCGGCGCCGAAACCCGTTGTTAGACGATCCAGATGATTGATTGGGGTGACATTGAAAGTTTTCAACTTAGGAAAAAACACTAATTACCATGATTATTTATATGTCTATTAAATTTCCTGGGACAGGAACATAATGGGAACCATTGTCTGCGGTCGAAGAGTGGGGGCAAGCATATAAGAGTAGCTCTTACATAGTTAAGTAATATATAACATACTGGCTGGTGCCCGCGACTTCGTACGCGATGATAAATTAAAAATATAAAAGCAATTACAAAGCTTGATAACTTGTTGCTATAACACATTGGCCAGGCGTTAGTTACAGTTTTATATTTTAGATAATCCCTCGGGAACATTACTTTTTCTTGGATAAAAGGTATTCTATGTCCTTTCTGGTGTCCCAGACAATGCAACGTGTATGCAAAATTTCATGGTAGTTCAGTAGTTTTGGCGTGAAAGCGAGACAGACAGACAGTTACTTACGCATTTATAATATTAGTAAGGATTAAAATTACAAAAATATATGTATACTAATATTTTATTAAAAAATAGAACTATATATTAAAATATATGGATATACGGACGGGAGATAGTAAGGATCATGTAGAAGGACTAGATGAGTATCACCCGAAATTGTGTGTGTAAACACTCAGAATATACCAGTACTCAATACTAGACACAAGTTGAAAACGAAATAGAAAATATTCTGGCAATTGCTTCAATGTTTTGTATAAAAAAGTATTTTATATTTTTGTATAACCATTTGGATTCCACGGTATAGTGTTGAACACATCAAACACCCATCAAACTGAACATATTAACAGGATTGTAACACATTGTAATTCTATTCTTAGTCAATTTGTCATAATATCGAGCCCAGCCAGGGCCAGAGCACGCGCGCGGCCATCGTAAAATTAATTACATGTAAAGTGCAGTAGAGGGTCATATTCAATTAACTGAAAGCAAATGTGATGTTATTTCCTTTCACTTCATATAAAATTAGAAATATATAAAACACTATAAATCAGTCAAAATTTTAGAACAGAATGTTTTGAGTTACTAAATTTTTTTTTTAATTATTTCCACTGGCAGCAGTCACCACTCTTTAAAAAATTATTGTCATAGTAGAGCCTATTTTCCCTATGCATTATGCTTAATGAAAACTCAATTACTATAGAAAAAAAATAAAAATTCACGATTCAAAATTGTCTAAATATAGATAACATTGAAAATATATTCAAATAGGTAATTTAAAACAAAACAGTGTAAATTTTGAATGGGAACACAGTCATCTATATACAATATACAAAATAGCTGGACTATAGACTGGACTATTTCTCCTATAGAGAAATCTAATATTTTTCACCATGCAATTAGCAACCTTGCGAAAATTCCAGCAGATTGTCGGTAGGATATTTAGAATAACATGCCCGCATATAGGTGTCGACAGCCAACTAAAAAAGACAACATAATGACAGAAAGTTCTTTGACGTCCATTTGACACGGTAAACGCTGGTGCGGGTTGTTTAACTGTTTGACGACAACGATGCTACTACTTTTATCATGTTGGAGTTAATTACAATATTTATAAGTACTTACCTCTCAATATCAATACTATAATAAAAATCTGTAAGTGTACCTAGGTATTGTATTATGTATATTCCTCCATAACTTAATAACTCCATAACTACATAAAGGGTTAAGGTGGTAAAATAGGTATAGGTAATACCTACGTTAAATCATTATTATTATATAATATATATATATGCATATCGATATCAAAAATATCAATTAACTTTTCTTATCCCGACTGTAGGTACTTGCATGAAATATATTTAAATTTAAAGTAAAAAAAAAGACAAGAAAATATATAGAAAAGCATAATAATATTATGTTGCATCGTTGTAACCACATGTGTACAAACTAATGAAATCTACCGGCTTGAACAGGCAAATGTCCTAGTCATAACAATATTGTCTTCGGTACTCATTTGTGATAAGAGAGATTTGGTAGGTACGTATAGATAGATAGAAATGTTTATATTTTTTGCAAAATTTACATTATCTTCCATTTATTAACATCAGAATACCACTAATGGCTTTTTAGCACTTGAAAACTAGCCAGGAACGATAAACGGAGCATCTGGCCGCTCTTGAGCAATCCAACGGAGATGTATTGCTTTAATGTTTAATTTTGTTGCTAAAAATGTGCAATACTTACGCATACGGATTTGATATATCTTTTATAGCCTTATTAGTAATATTTAAGTAAATAAATTAAAAAAAAACTCTACGATACGAATTATTAATAAAGTTATGATTTTTATTTCTCAGTTATTCACGGGCTCAATTTAATTTTGTTTTAAAAACAACAATAAAAAGCCCAACTATTGTGGTCCAGGTTCAGCAGTTTCGCAGTTATAAGCTAAAATTGAAATTTATAAAATAATCCCCGCCTTTTTATGAGCCCAAACACGCTATATCTACTGTAAGTTGCTAAGGAGTTAGATACGCCGCAGACATGATGCTGCAGTATCAGGTCAAGGTTACCATGCCATGGAAATACGACCGAAGTAAAATTATACCAAAATTCGCATCAATCGAAAACGTGGAAGTTAGTGAGAGAGATCCTTTCGTCAACTAGGAAATGGGTCGATCTTCAAACGCCTGAATAGGCTATAATCATAAATTATAGCCAAGAAACATCCTCGTCAGCTTTCAAACAAATTGCAAACATGAAGGCAGTGTTGCCAACCCGTACCCAATTTTCCCCCCATTTTTTTTATCAAATACCCCTAAAAACCCCTTAGTATTTGTCTCTATCTAGAGAAAATATTTTTAATTTTATTATACTTGGTGTAGTTTAGTGCTAAAATCCTTGCATAATGGCCTTTTTTTTATAACAATCACTAGAAAATTTTATTTTAGACTCCTGTCTCATACTAACTATAGCTACGTCTGTGTTTGTTGTTCATATTTATGTTGGTTGATATTGTTAGCAAAACCATTTACCATTACCATTTAGATTTAAATTTCAGATTTTCTTCGGAGTTTCAGAGCCCCTAACAAAAACCCCAATAAAAATCTGCCCCTAACATTCCCCCTTTTTAACTCCGCGCCCCCTAAATTTAGAGGTAAAACCCCTAAGCTGGCAACAGTGGGTTAAAAAGCTCAACGTCGCTCATTTAGCTATGGAGAGGGATAACCCGAGCATAAGCGCGGGGTTCCACTGCGAGATCGAATCAGAAATCAGGAGATCCGTAGACGTACGACAGTTAACGCCGTAACCCGAAAGGGTAATTAAGTTGAGGCGAGAGCCTGAAATTTCTCGAACGGAGGCCACGAACCGGCAAGCGCAGGGTTGGATCTACAAGGTTACAGGCGACCTGATTTAAGCTGCTTCTGACTGGTCCTATTAGAAAATTATGGGGGAGGCCTATGTCTAGCAGTGGACACCCTACAGCTGACAATGATGATGATGACATATATACATATGTGATATATGTAGTTAGTTTTCTCTTAAGACATTGTCAGCAGACAAATGTTAGTTTGCGATCAGATTCAATATATGAATCGGTACGAGACAAAGAAACAATGGTAGGTATATTAAGATTTATTAACCGTGTACTTTCCTACTTTAAAAACCATTGGTGGACGTTTGTATAGACGAATTGTGTAATAAGGCGTATTCTGTAAGACGTACATATATTAACATATTTCATCCATACACCACTCCTCGTTGTTGTTGCGAACTTTTAATTAATTGCTGTCAAAGGTTACAAACGTGCAGATGTTAAAATTTAATTCATTTCTTTATGTATTTATTTCAACATTAGCGACCTGCTCCGGTTTGACAAGGATGCAATTTAATAAACACAAATCTTCCTCGTTTACTGTTCTTTCCATTAATAAAAACCGTATTAAAATCCGTTAGATGGCTTAGAATAAGTTAGCGGAGAAGCAGACAGCAATGGATAGTATCTTTATTTGTACGCACAACTTCGTACGCGCTGTAGTTCGTTTCTTGAAAGCCCCACAGGAACATAATATTTTTTCCAGAATATAGAGCATCCTATAGTTTAATCTAGGTAATCGTAAATAATCAATGGAAACCGCATTCAAATCGGTCAAGGCGTGTCTGAGATTAGCGTGCACAAACGCTAAAAACTTTTACATAAAAAAATATGTTTGACAGATTACTAGTAAAAACTAAATTAGACCCAGATAATTATCACATAATAAAGGTGTCATTTTTAGAAAACGACAAAGGAAGTATTTGAACATAAGACGAGACACGATAAAAATGCCACTAATTGGTAACGCAGCTAAAACAAGAGCGACCGAAATGGAAGTAAATTCGTTAGAGTTCAAAGCCGACACGAGCGTTAATGCGTGCTTCTATGAGACTCCTTTCGTAATAAGATATCGCCGTTCACAACTTTTAACAATTACTTACATGTTTAAAAAAAAAATATATAATTAGATGTTACATTTTCGTTACGTTACGATTACTGAGCCCGTAAACGTTACGATTCAAAAGCCCCCGAGACCGCGCGTTGGTTAGTTTGATTTTCACAGGGTTTTGAAAAAGCAAAACAGATTTTGATCATGAAATTTTACACAGAAAATATTCATAAGCTACAAGATACACATAAGCTATGACAAAAGTGTGTAAGTTTGCATAATATATAACTACAACGTACAAATCCGCAGGTAACAGCTAATATATAAATGGCCGATTCTTCCTAGAACAATAATGAGATGTAAGGAAGCAATAAATAACCCGTGGGAGTGTCTCACTGTCGGATTTCTGAGAGATCTGTTTCAATTCAAAACTTCGTAGACAGAGTTCACAATTTGATTTTATTATTGTGTAATAAACTAGCTTTTACCCGCGACTTCGACCGCTTTTCTTTAGAAATAATAGTCAAAAGTTTTACATAATGTTCTACATAGTAAAAATATTACTGTAAAGTTTCATCAAAATTAGTTCAACAGTTTTTGAATGAAAGTGTATCATACATTAATGACTATGTCGACTTCAAAGTCCCCACAAGACTTTAGAATAAATCCCAACAAGAGATTATTGATGTATGTATGAATATATGCAAGCTATGTAGAAGATGTCCATCTTCTATCGTCACAAACTTTTACATTTATAATATTTGTTGGATAAATGCAAGGTTTTTTTTATTTAACATAAAAATTGCAAGTTTTCTAGAAAACTGCAAATGAATTGCTCAATAAAACACTCGTGAAAGTGTCGGCAACACATAATGTTATGTTTATGGAAACTTTCTATAGAGCTACTCGGTTCTACGACGATGATATTACACTTTATTAAAAAACTAATAGTCTATCTATAACCCGCCTTCTCTTGGAGAAAGATGAATGCTGTCAATGCTTTTCTCTACCTGCTTGTATCACGATCTATTTCCGACGCATAGAAATTTCAAATATAATATGACAACGGGAAATTAAAGAACGATATTCACGTAATAAATAGTCAATATTAGACTTAAGTCCTGGGGCCTTAAACAAAGTAACAATCGAAAACAATAACGAACTTCGTTATAAGCGAAGGCTTATGTCAATCCCATACATTTTATTGTTTTCGAACTTCGTTATCGTTTTCGATTGGTTACTTTGTCTAGGGCCCCTGTATCTTTAAAACTAACATAACTTGACCCTACTTAAGAAAAAATGCCCGGTAAATATTCATTTAGTAAAATATTTCCATCAGAGTTCATTGCAACGTTTTAGATGGGATTTTTTTTAAGTGAAAATTTCTTTAGGCGGGGTTGGGCAATTTGTATGGGGAATTTGGTACGGGGTTAAAACAGTGAATTCGGAGCGACACGCTCACTGAGCGTCACCCTCAGGAATGATCAATGACGCTCAGTGACGCTCAAATTAGGGATTAGGCTATATCCAAAACACATTTCGCACGTCACGTATTTACGGATCATATCGTTATTTTTATTTTAGGCAATAACCTTTATTATGATAGAGTTGAGTGACCTCACGAGTGCAGCAAAGCTACTAAATCTTGTGAAAAATCAAATTAATATGCGAAGCTAATTGCTAATAGTTTACTAATTGGAAAGGCACCACGAGAGAGATATATACAATAACATAAAATAAATCCAGCTCTTTCTAATACTAATCACACAGGTCATCACGTTAGCACGCAATATTATCCATGTTCTCGCATCCTCATCAACTTTTTAGATTATGCACGTAAAAAAAGCGACTATAAATTTGCAATAGTTACGTAATCATGCAAAATAAAATCTTTCCGCTTCACCTTTTGAAACCGGTACATTTCGTGTCAATACATTTGTGGGTGGCTAATAGTTTCAATGGAAGAAAGTGCGCTTCGCTCACATCACCCGTGTGGGCAGACTATTGCTCTCCAAATTGAGAAATATTGCAATTGTAATGATTATATTTGCAATTTTTAAGCCTACTCGAGTGCTTACTTGATTATTTTTGCCAAACATAATGTCTTAGGTAATCCCTATTTCCTATGGCATGAGTCGAGACGGATCTAAGGTTTATTCTTGAAAGTATGTATAAAATATAAAATAAAAAGAATTATGTATAAAATAATTCTTGAAAGATCGTCGATCGTCGAGTCGAGCACGGTTGGAAAACAGCATTAAAACTATTTGAAAAGATACGTCATATCATATTTGTAGGTAAAAGCCACTAAAGATCAGCCATAATTCGGTAATAGTTTCAAAAAACAATATTAGCTAGACTATTTCTTCTCTAAGTGTGTACCTAGTGTAATCATCGATGTTTATAATACATTGAAATTTAAAATTATAGATTACTGTAGACAAGTAAGCGTTTAGAACCAACATTACTCATAAATCATCTAATACTTAGACATTTGACGTAATATTTTTTATAAGTCAACATAAAAAGTAAAAGTAGTTTTATCCAAATGATATACGTATAAATAAAATATATGAACACAGACTATCGACTCCATTACTCCATTGTTAATAAAGAGCTGCGTATGATTCGAATGAACAATTAACTAAAGAGGTTATGCCACCCACATAGCAATCGTTTATATTTTGTAAATGGAATTGCGCGTCCATTATAAGCTCTCTTGCATTTTCATGCATTAACTTTGACATCAAATCAACACAATTAGATCGCGTCCAAAATTAACGCTTCGATGCCACTCATGTCCATGAATGAACGGAGAAACGTTTGTGTATATATAGTTAATGAGCTGGGGGCAATCAATTTTACTCAGTTAGTCTTACTCAGTGCAACGGCTTAAAATGCAAGTAACTAATCTATATTAATATTATAAAAAAATGTATTTTTGTTTGTAATGAATGAACTCAAAAACTACTGGACCAATTTTAAAAATTCTTTCACCTATAGAAAACTAAACTTTATCAGCGAGTAACATAGTTAAAGTATAGGCCAAATTTTATAAAGTTACGCTGGCGAAGTCGCGTGCAACAGCTAGTCATTATATATTAATATTGTAACACAAACTTTTAACATTAACTTCTTATTATGCTAATTTATTTTATAATTATTTTTACTTTTCACATTAATACGTATATATTTAGATTAAGTGCCTACAGTACAGTATTCCTAAACACCTTCTTTGTCTACTGTAATTTATAATATTAAATTCATACACTACACTACACACACCTGGAATAAATTGTCTAAATAATAATCATATCGCATCATTCAGAAAAGTAAGCTTATTTAGTTACAAAAATTGAAGAGTTGTTCTTGTACACGCTGAAATTAGGTACTAGTCGAATTTTAAAAATTCTTTTTGCATTTATTAGCCCAATTCTTGAAGAAGGTATCATGCATGACCCTTAGAAGCAGAGGCGGATGAAAACGAGGGACATTATTATGTTTAGATTTTAGAGATTATTGTTTATGGTAGAGATTTAGTTATATTTTTCATATGTAAATTCGATCTAATCAAATCTGAGAATTGATTAACATATCCTTAGGAGCACATGAGCTGCGTGTTTTGATAATACAAATATCAAACTTTTTAGTAACATAGAAACTTCTTCTGAAGCTGTTACAGTAGTAACATGTTCTCAACATGTAACTGGAGGTTTATATGAAAATGTGAATTTACCCTTAGCCTATAAAATCATATAGGTAAATTACCTTTGGCCCTTCTGTAAGAGTTCAGCAGATCCCACTGTATCTTTCTGAAATCTTCAATTTCACTGCATATGTTCAGTTCACTTGTGAATATCTTTTGTTGAAGTATTGGTTTCTTCCTGTTGTTGTTAGTGTCCGATTGGAAAAACGATACGAACTTGTGTAACGAACTCATTGTTCGAATACTTTAAATTTGTTCAAAATTTATCAGACTTGAAATCGCAAGCAGCGGTAACTAGAGTCAGGTTGGTATAACGGTTTTAAAAGTTCAACGTTCGTGTACTATGGGCAATTATGAATTTAATAATTTTATTACTATGAAAATAATCTTAAAAAATATATTTTATATAATTTTAAATTAATTTTAATACACATTAATGTCAACTGTAAGTTTAGGTATAAAGTAGGGCGACATGAAAAGCTGTCTTGTGAACAAACTTTTTAAAACATTAATTGTAATGAATATCACATAAAAATTAAGACGCAATTAGCACAACACGGAAGAGCCCGGGCAATGGAAAAGCAGCGACTATTTTTTGTCGCAATGGATGCGCGTGCGACAGTGTCGCCGCTCTCTTACTTATTGCGCCGGCGCACTTTCAAGTTTCATCGCATCACTCACACGCACAGAAACTTTCGTCGAGGTTCATTCACATAATATAACAACCTTAAAAATGCCCAATTTCAAGATTCGTATCAGAATTGTAAACGCATCATTATATAGGTAAACAATTGTCGGCAGATAAAATAATGGTAAAATAATGGCCATAGAACTACCACCAACTCTATACAAAATTAAATAATTTACTTAATTAAAATAAATCAGATTTTTAGGTTTTTTTATTTTGAAAATGATGTTATTTTTTTATTAAGTGTTTCTTGTATACAATATGTAGTTTTGAAATATTACCGACATAGAAATTATGATGTGTAGACATATTTTTAATATTAATTAAAAAAAATGTTAGTTTTATATTTATTATTTTACGGTTTCTTTTCAATTATACTATTTTCAATTTATACTAATACTATTCTAATATAAAGAGACAGAGAACGGATTAATAATTTGTTTTTATGTGGAGAGAAATCTTAGTTCTTTATACTCTTTCACTATTTGAACGGTCTAGAATCTAGATGAAAATTAATTTTCATCCCCCATATATTATGCTCGCGACTTCGTCAGTGTTGAAAAAAATAATACAAAATCGTCCCATCCCGTCGCTAGATAAAATAGAAGGTGACTATTCTATTACCAACGATAATAAATTATCATTTTTTTAATTTAAATTTATTTAAGGCATTTTATTGGTTAATATATGATTCATCAGTTTATATAGGTATCTAAGTAGGTAATTCTATCACTACGCATTTCAAAGATAATTATTTACAAATAATGGATTCTCTATAATAAGGGGGGAATATTTAAAAACATAATATTTGTACTGCACGAAAGTAAAGTCCCTAAAAATCTCACGTAAAACAACGATACTAGTTACGAAACTTCAATTTCTACAGCTCACTGTGCGAAGTTTCCCAAAAAAAATATCTCAAAACACATCTCACATTATGTAACTAAGTCCACTGTCTTACACACGCATTATAACGTAACAAAAACTGATTAAAATTCATAATGTATTATTAGTTGCTTGTTTTAATTATTGCTTAACATGTAAATGTATACATTAATATTTTAAAACAGCCTTATTAGGCATTTAAAACAACACTGCTTTCATTTTTCATTCGTGTCAATATAGTCAGCAAAACGCTTTATTTACAAAACTTGTTAATATAAATTAACAAGTTTTGTGAATAAAGCGTTTTTGAAGTTTTGTAAACAATTACAAAACTTCAAAAACACTTAGATACTGATTCCTTGCCAACGAATCATTAAATTTCCTTTATGCGCAGAAATATTATGCTGTACATATCTATATTAAAAAATCTCAATACTTTATATTGGAATACTAGAAAGTTTCAACTACAGTAAATCGGCGGAAAAATCTGAGATTAAAAAAAAAATCTAAGAAATTGGGAAAGGATAGGGAGAGAATTATGTTTTATAGTGTTAAGGTCGGCAGATAAGCTGACAATCCACTTGATGGTAGGTGGGTGTTTACCGCCACCAACAGGTGCTGCACTGCAAGTGCGGTGTCAACTATACTGACTATATACTAGAATTAAAAATAAGGGATTGGGAAGGGATAAGGAAATGGGCTCTGGCATCCCTTAGTCACTCACCGAACATAATGGAATATAACTATAACCGTGAAATACTTAACAGCTCTTCAGTAAGGTGTCAGTTACTACGGCAAACGGGCGGCACTATGCCCTGCCATTACATGGGACGATAATACGAAACAAGATAAAGTATGATAGATATCGCGTGGCAATATTTAATTTCAATAATATCTCTATGCTTACCTACATATTATAAAACAAAATCCTCCGCCGCGTCTGTCTGTCTGTTCGCGATAAACTCAAAACCTACTGCACTGATTATCATGCTGTTTTCACCAATGGATAGAGTGGTTCTCGAGGAAGGTTTGTCACGTTGTTTGAGGCCAATGAACTCCTAAACTACTGAACTGATTTTACGAGCAATACGTAATAAGCCAACAATGTTACCACACATTTATATCACCACATGTGGCAAATGTAACACAATACGAGGTGTGCGCCTTTACAAACAGATAAGACATTTAACTTGTTGCGTTCCGTGTTACATTTAGATATGGTCGACCTATTTGCGTACTATGTACATCTTTCAAAGATACTTCCTATATACTGTTTCCTATTCTATATTATAATATAAAATAGATCCACTAACAGAAAGAGCGATCAACGAGGAAAGTAGAAAAAATATGTAGTTTGTAATTGGAAATATAAATTTTATAAAATGTTTTTACTTAATATTTTTTTACTAAAGTTTATATTCAATAATATTACCAATATGCCTTCAAATAAAATAATAGCTGATTATTATAACTATTATAGGCATAATATAGTTTTAAAATGCGAGTACATATCAGAGACATCTGTTGGAATTGTTACGAACCTGAACGCGAATTAGAGACCACGTACCAAACTATGAGCACAAGTAGCTACAGCACAGTAGCTATAGCTAATCAATAAAAGAAACGTAGATATTATAACAGATGGCAGCACTTATATTTTCGTATAGTACGAAAATATAAATCTGACTGAAAAATAAAAATCCATTGCTACATATAATAATTATGAGGGAGCATTATATAATTTGAGAACGGGACGACTGATTTTGCAAATTTTTTAAACTTGTGTCCTCAATTGTAAAGACTAGGTTTGTGTGAAAAATTTTTTTGGAAAATCGAATTTTGGATGGTATTTTTAATATGATATTGCAGGGCGGCGAATGTCGGGTCAACTAATTTACAATACAAATTGTTTAAAGAATATTAATTAGACGTATTAATAGAATTAGACGTACCTTTGACGTTGGTCGGTAGAGTGTTAGGCCTCTGAGCTGGTGTTCTACGGGGCGTAGGCTTGCGGGGCGATGGTGGCGGCACGAGAGAAGTGCGCGCACGTAGCGCCACCGGGGAAAATGATAACTTCTGTACTACGCCATTTTTCTTTGCTGAAAATAATCAAAGATTTAAAATCATTAATTATGACTTCGTTACGTAGAATACAGTAATCACAGTTCCATCACAACTTAGGTAATCTTATTTTTATTGCATTTACATACATTTAAATAATCGCATGTCATTCTAAGTACCTACCTACTACAATGGTACTCCGTCTCTATGGGTGAGTTCATAAATCATATCATCCAGGTATCCAAGTAATAAACTATCTGTATGCCATATTTCATCCAAATACGTACAGTAGGTTTTACGTGGAGTAATAAACATACGTCCATCCATATATCTATCTATAGGTACTCGCAAACTTTCTGATTTTTGTAGTAGGATGAACTAATTTCAACTGTTGTAAAGTATAATTAGTGAATTACGATCGTAAAACTTAATGTGAATTCAGCATTATGAATGGCAGAGACGCGTTCGCTGATCGAACCAGTTATATTACGATGTGACATACTTTTCAAAGGACAGCCTTTTGCGAAGGCACTATTGTCTATACAATGCGTTGCATAATCTACCTACCTACTTAGTTACAAAGCGACTTGTGTGCTGTACATTAATTTATGTTTATTTTTCATTTTATATCTGCGTCAATTGTATTAAAGTTTTAGATTTATTGTACGCCTACGACACGACACGATCAGTTGTTATTCAATTTTCGAATTGCGAGTTTACTTTCATATTATATGTTGACTTTAAATATTTTTTAATTATTTAGAAAATGATTAGCTTATATTACCTTTACATACTCTTTACGTAATAAAGCAAAGTTGCTCACTGCCTAAAAAAACCATAAAATAAACTCCATCTGTATGCGGTCTTTTAACCTAAGCAACACTAATGGAAAGAGCGTTAAACGAGGAAGATTTTTATATGTATAATATACATTTTTGCAGAAAAAAATGCACCCGTGTGAAGCCGGGAACGGGTTGCTAGTATCATATATATGAGTCGATAGTAGTAACACACCGTCAAGTCCATATTATTGACTCATGCAGACTACCAAAAAAAAAAAAATTGAATTGGCAAAATCTGTAGTGTTACGAATTATATGGCAGCTAATAAGATTTGGCGTAGAGTTGTAGTTGTAGACTTTTTTCTTAATGAACATATTATAACAGAATGAATAATACGTTTTTAACGCAGTCGCTTATTATGTAACTAAAAAGCAACAAGACTACAATGAGACTCAATAAAATCTGTATACATACACCACATCACAAACTGCCAAGTTATTATGTAAAGAGAAATTGAACTGAACAGTGAACACGTCATAGGAAATAAGTAGTAGACAGTGATAATTATCTATAATCAAAAGCAAAGTTTATTCGCTCTATTGGTTACAACGGCTGACGTTGTTATGTGTGAATTTTAGGGGATGCTTTATTTAGTTTTCAATCACTACTACACAGGATCTAAAACATATTTCATTATAATTAAAAAATATTTTAATCTATAATAATTTTATCAATACTAATAATAAATCTGTGTCTTAAACGAATTAAGACGAAACGAAACTCCATAAGTCTTAAACGAATTGACTGATTTTCATGAAACTAGGTAAATAAACATTTAGACGTACAGGACACAGTATAGGCTACTTTTTCGTCTTCAACGCGGACGAAGTCGCGGGCACCAGCTAGTAATATTACAAGAGAGATAAGAGCTAAAGTATGTGTATGAGGCTAGGAGGCATTATCATTGAAACTATCCTATTTAAAAAATTCTTAAACCAATAGTTAAAATGGAATTTCAAGAATAGCGAAGCCACATGGACTAGCTATGTAAAAATAAAGATCCAACGCTTGGCAAAGTTAGGAGTCAATGTGTGTCGAACAGCGATGTCACGCGTTAATATTGCTTTACATAATTTGTCAGACGTTATTTTATTTATTTTTTAATTGGACGAAGTGAAGGGCACCAGCTGGTGAGAAAAAAAAATTTCACGTGAAAAGATGCAACAGCTGTTCACATGAAATATATATCCCGCTAACTGATGCTACTATAACATTATTAACGAGTAACTTTGTGATGTAATAAATATTAGAATATACTAGCTGGCGCCTGCGACTGAAATAAGAAAAAAGTAGCCTATCCTGTGTACTGTACTTCTAAATGTTTATCTACCAAGTTTTAATGAAAATCAGTTAATTCGTTTAAGAGTTATGGAGGCACATACATACATACATACATACACTTATCTAAACTTAATTAAACTTTTCTATAATCGTAGTTTTTTTGTTGTTTTTTAATCAGATACACAGATCAGATCAGATCTGATTTTTTAAACAGAAACGCAGTAAAATATTATCCAAGTGTGCGTTTTTTTAAGTAATACGCTAAAATAACATTTATAAACTAACGACGAGAGGTGAAATTCGCGTGTAATGTTCGAGGAAAATTCACCACTTTATAGAATTTATAGAGGAAAATAGAGGGAGGCTTAGTATGACTCACCCTGTGTGGTAGGCGGTTGAGGAGGGGTGGGTTGCGGACGAGCAGGGGTGGTCGGCGTTTGAACGCCATCTCGTTTCTTCCCGTTCCCTGGAAAAGGAGAAAATTCATATAGTTATGAGTCACCAGAAATTGCGTCAATGTTATTTATATATTATTATTACAATGGAATCTCTCACAATACTTTTCTCATCCAAATCTTAAGACATACTGATATTTTTTCATGTTAGAAACACAATTGATACGCCTTCGCTTTGCATTTATTAGTAGACTTATTTCACTTCAATTTTATATAATAATATGCAACGCACTAGTTTATTGTTCTAGTCTGCTGAAGCGATCTATAGTAAGGTCACTTTTACCGTCTACTAAAATCAAGTTAAAATATCGTCGCTGTCAAACCAAAGTTAAAACCAAAGTTTGTTATACAATTAACAAGGCAGTTAACTATTTACCAAGATAAAAATGTTGGAATCTCAAAAAAGTGCACAAAGCAGTTTAATTTGGTTTGCCAACGAAGATTTCATAAACATGACATAAGTACTATGTAAATATTGCCTATCCTAAAAAACAGCTTTTCCACATTTTTGTATGCATGTATGCAAATTGCAAATTATACGTTTTTAAAGTTAAATTATAGTAGATATTCTACATATTACTTGCACAATATTGAAATGGATTTGCACAACGCTTATTTATCGGTTGTTCATTATGAAACACGAAAGTTAAATTTCGTATTTAGTAAACCAGTTACCCACGGTCATCAAAAACAAAGTTATACTCATCACACTATTTATAATCTTTCAATATTATCTTATCTGCTGATGGGTTATAATGGATATACTGAAAGGTCATCAACCTAGCGACTTCCAAACGAGACCTAATAATTTTCTTCATTAATATTTCCAGGACATAGGCTTCTCATGTTTTAAAAACAATGGCTAATTAATCTTAATAATGAACCTATCTGAGGGAATCAAAATCTTATGAAAGATTCAATAATAATATTTTTATAAAAGATCGTATATATAAAAAATCGTCATGAACTTGCTGATTCTAATTTGAACTTTAGAAATAAATGGATTAACAAGTCACGACACTTTATCTTCTAATATAAAAAAACGGGACTCTGTTGGACGGTTTTATGGATCTTTTTATTATTTGTATAAGAACAGTCTCGGCATGTAGGTACACTTATCAACGCCCACGCCCTATGTGAGTGAGTAGGTTTCATTCAAGAATCTCTTGTCCATTTAAAATCTTGACTGGAATAATAAAGCTATATTGACGGGTTCTTTGTATAATAGAAGGTAAAGTAAATATATTTTATTAGTTGTCATAACAATAAATAATGTAATTAATGCAACTATAATATCTCGTTATAACTGTAAGATGACTGAGTGTGGTATCACAGTCGCGCTGGAGAGTGAGAGTATGTTCTGATTCGTCTCAACTGTCCTTGATGTGATGGAAATTTCACAAGCATTAGCAAGAAATTTGTAAAAAGTCATTTTATTTTAGACCTTATTTAAAATATGGGCAACTATGTTTTCCTTTCTTTATTCGTAGTTTTTAATGTTACTAATTTTTAATCTTTATTATTTTTTAAACGTGTGGTACAAAACATCAGACACGAATTCTTAATTCGCAAACATCGCGTATTTATATTTTCGCAAACATCGCGTGCGCTCGAGTCGAGGAGCGATCACTGTTCGCTCGCTGTAAGTGAAACTGCATACTTTCATTGTGTTTTCTACAGAAAGATTGCAGATTATAAGCGATGGATGGGAGGCAACCAGCATTGTTTAAAGAGCCTAGAGATGCGTAACAAAAATCAATGACATGACAACTTTGTAAGATAAAATGCTACTAAACTAAAAGAAAGCAAAAAAACCGTTTATTGAAGAAAAAAAGATACTTTATGAGGAAATCATACGGAAACTATGTGATCTTATAATATTAAAATTCTTATCGCACATTTGAGTGATAAATATTTAAGTTAATTTGTTTCGAGCAGCGGAATCTAATTGAACTTTTCTTTCTATAAAGATGTACTGGCAGGTCAGCGTTCCAGTTGATGGTGGTGACTACCGTTGCCACCACCAGCAAAAGCTAGGCCATGGGGTCTGTCTGTGGCAAATAAGATGTCAACCTTGATTGGATAAAATAAGGAGGGGACAGGAAATGAGCTCTGGTATCATTTACACACTAAAGAAGACAACAGCACACGTGCCTATATTGTCAGATAAACTGCCCGGTTTGTGGAACACACAACCCTTTCACTAATAACTGTCTGCTCCATGTTTTATTTTAATTAATAAAAAGAAGCCTACTAGAAAAACTCTAGAATCATTAGACCACACGGAGCTCGTGAAAGTTTATTGTTAACATTGCAAAATGCAGTCGTATCTCATCAACGTACGAGTATCTAAAGTTCATCAGGGAACAACAACCGTGGGAAGAACTAGTTGCGCAAACAAATGACCAAAACAGATTGAAAACAGATGATACCACATCTTGTTTTTGTCATCATTTACTTGTTTGTTACCTTTTTCACTTTGCATAAGAAGCGAGTGCTTATTTCAACCCAGGATTTCTTTCTCCCACCTTTTCTAAGTTTGCACTGTATTTTTCCTTTTTATCTTTTACAGAGATATACATATTGTTTACAATGTATGTATGTATTTATTTCAAAGTGTGCTATCAAATCTCAGTGGGTCACGAGTGTTAACTTACTGTACAGAATTGTGCTCTTAAGGCTTCTTACCTACAAAGTTTAGGTACATACATTCGACAAGTTAATTCATGAATTGAAAACCACTTACCTTGTTCCACATTTCGATAATTAATCTAAAGAGCCGCTAAACTTGAATGCCATTGAACTTTCTTGACGAAGTTCTACATATAACCCAGGTAGTTAATAGTTTTGACATACGTCTTTCCATGATTTACGGGTCTACGACCTTCATTCCTTTTATTTGTAACTTTGAACCTTATAATTGGTTAAATTTTTCATCAGAACTACGTTCGCGTATTCAATCAAGGTCAAAAGCCCTTCACCTTAGTTCACGGTGAAAGACTTAAGCAATAAAACGACGAATCACTGTACAAAATGCTAATAAAGATTAAAATATAAGCTTTACGTTTAAAAAAAAGTTGTTGTTTATAATGACCTACAATACCACAATGTAATATAACTGTAAGAACATAGTTATAAAAATATTTTTTTGGCATCATACGATTCAGTTTTGATTTGACTTACCTCGGGTACCGAAAGAGCCGAATCTTTCGCGATTAACAGCCGCTTTATACTTTTTGTCATTCGGAACCGGCAATTTGGATGGATATTTCTCGGAATTGCTTCTATAGAGTTTTTCCTTAGACCCGTGCGCCCCCATCTTCAGTTTGCGTCAGACCTTATCTTTTCGTAATCAACATTTAACAAAATTACAAAACACTTTTTAGGAACTTCATTGTTTGCTGTATCACTCGAAAGTCACATCACTGAATTATCTTTCACTTTGTGAACTAATCTGTCTCTTTTATCTTCATTTGATGTCACCTGTGTGTGTTCATACCCATGTTTGCTGCTATAAAGTAAAATTAAAACTGACTTGTTGCATACATTTTTATGTCGTATGTCATAATTTCAGTTATTTTCGTTCGCGTTTGCACCCATGTCAACGTTTTCAATTATCGACAACTTATTAGAGTAGCTGTGACAAAACCGACTGACAAAATTATGTTTTTAATATGTTGATGTTTTAGAATAAATTTGTATAAAAATTGTAGATGATCATCCGACCGAAGGATGTCCAAATAACCACAAACCCAATAAGGTTCAGGCTGATATAAATAATCTTTTGGGGCTGGCAAGAAATGGGACATTAAGCTTCTGGAAAATTACTGGGTAGGCCTATATCTATCAATGGATATCCTATCAGTGAAATAATGATGACGATAATGATAGACGGTTAAATTTTGGACACTAACTAGCACACGATGGTACAAATAAAATATTACATGATGCAGAAGCAAGATGTCTGTTTACTAAGCACAGAGTTCTACCTATTGTAAAAGAAAATAGACTCAAACTAACGTCGAATGAAAAAGGACTAATCAATACATTGTTTCATTATGCCGGCAACCATAAAATGGTAATATGTGCACGCACACGTGTTTTGTGGACGGTGATCAACAAAGCCGTGATTCGCTGATATAATTATTGCACCGCTTTAGCTATTTTGGTAGTCGACTCACAAAACGTACCAGTATAAACGGATCCCTTAGTTGATTCTCGTCTATTTCGTCGAACAAGAGTTAAGAATATAGTCGGTGAAATGGCGCAGACCTATTCAAAATGGATATTTTAAGCGACTCTCGTATTAACATACTGTTTGAGTTGAATCTTTTCTCACAGACGTTTGAGCTATTTGTCATTCAGCTCACCCCATTATTTGAAATGTATTGAAATAAAGAAGTGTTATTGACCGAAAAGCTAAACTAATATTCAAAACTCAACGTTCGTTAGGTAGGTATAGATTGTAGTATTTAGGTAGGCAAGCGAATTGCAAGTTAATATAGGAAAAGTTAATCAGTCCCTGTACGCTGTTCAATTTCCGTCTCTAGATAGCTTTTATCCAATCAAATGTAGCTGATGTAGTATCCGTCACAGTGTATTAACAGTGTATGTCTCTAGAGTCTAGGCCCTAGAGTCTAGGGAATAATTAGTATAGATAACTATTTATCTAGTAGCTACATTGCAATTTTGCAAATCGTTACGTTTGCGTAATAGCCTAAAAATGCGTAAGAACCGCAAAGACTAAAAAAATATTCCGTTACATTTCCCAGTCGTCGACTTCATAAAAGGTGTAATAAACATGATAAAATCCAAGACGTCTGACTAGACCGTGCGAACGGCATCCTTCAGTCGAGTTGCCTATCATATGAAGTATATAATACCTATATATTTACTAGTTGGAGCTCATGACTTCACGTTGATTTCTCATTTATTTTCATATTTCTTACTTGCTCAATTGTAGTTGGATTTTTTTTAGTTAAACTTCGGGAACAGTACATTTTTCTAGATGAAGGTACCGTATATCCTTTTTTGTACCTCTGAAAATGTGTATGCGAAATTCACTGGAGTAGTTAAGGCGCAAAACCCTAACAAATAAACAAATAGGCTCACTTTTATATTTATAATTAAAATCTAGTGTGGTTTTAATATTACACTTAGTTTTAGATCCGAAAATAATGTCAAGTATTTGAATTAACGTAAACACAAAATGTGCAACAGCGGTAAGAGGTTAATTATAATAAATAAGAAAGTAATATGATGAGATGATAACTCCCAGCGTCTTTGGACACTTTAAAATTAGATCTCCACTAATTGATCCAATTTTAGACGCGTTACTTTGAAAGCATTATTCATGGAATAAACAAATCAAAAATAAAGACGACAAGTTGTCAACGTAATTTATAATTGTCACATAACATGTGATTTTATGTAGAAATATAATAGTGTTAGTAAAAATATTAAACATGGTGGAATATCAAAACACACGTTAAATATTGTCTTTAGATGTTGTTTACAACATCCAAAGAAACGTCATGGTAATTCCTCAGAGGATTAATGTTATAATTAATTATGAGAAGTACAAATAATGCGCCATTAATTGTTACCGATCACCTTATTAAAGTTGACATTTTGAGTTGTGCGCTGTGAGTAAGTATGGAGAAGACAAATGGAGATTTAGCGCGATGTAACAAAATAAAATATTCGAATGAAAGTGTCGTTGCAATAATAGTATGAGTTAGTCACTCTAACTAAAACATATGCGTGGCACAAATTTAGTCATTGTTGAGATTGTTTTCCAAGTTGAGTATTATGTCTTGGAGGATTACAAAATATTAAAATTGTAAAAACTAATTTTTGGACCACGGTAAGAAATACAAATTTAATGTACAGACATGGCTCATTTACAATTTTTTTTATATGTAGGTATAGATATAGAAAATTATTTATAATTTTAAATATTATATAAAAATACGTTTCCCAAGGAATTTTATAAAAATAAAAATCCAACACCTGGTAAAACTTAGTATTGAACCAATTTGCTTATATAATTTATGATGCCTTATATTTTTATGAAACGTTTGAAAGCGTTTTTAATATGTGCCAAGCTATGTCTTACGAAAAAAAATCATTATTTCTGACTCGTTTTCATTGGGAAGGAAGTAGCCACTGAGTAGTGATTGATACTACAAATTGCCCCACCCGAATTGCGACTGAGTAACGTTGTTAAAATTAAACGTCTGACCTCTCGGTACCTATAGACCTTGCATATATATATACAAACACACTAAAATATAGTAAAAAATCCAGTATTTGTCAATAAAATGAAACATAACGAAGCTTCGTGCTAATTAAAAAAGATGACACACCTATATTGAAAATGCCGAAAATGTTTGCACAAGAGGTACGAAAAATAATTTAGTTAAGTATAATCGTACCTCCACTTTACAACAAGTTTTTCTGCTTTTGAAGCACTTCGTCATACCAATTTGCAATTCTAAATATAGACATTAAACAATACAAGGTTAGATCATACAAATGATCTTAAATTATAATAAACTAGCGATCCGCTCCCAGCTTCGTACGGGTGTCATATTATCTACAAATTATATAAAAAAACCTTCCTCGTTTAACGCTCTTTCCATTAGTGAAAACTGCATTAAAATCCGTTGCGTAGTTTAAAAGATCTAAGCGTACGTGTAGAGGGACAGACGGCGGGAAGAGACCTTTTTATCTATATTTTGGTTGTAATGTTTGATTATGTTTGTAATGAATAAACTCTCCAATTTTGAAAATCCTTTCACATATAGAAACCTACATTATTAGCGAGTAACATAGACTATATTTTATAAAGTTACGCGGGAGAAGTCGCGTGCAACAGCTAGTACTTTGTAAAGAAGAAAGTACATACAATGAGGGACAGTAAATTCACGCCCAAAAACAAAATGTTTCATTCATCGATCGGAAAATTGAAAGGAAATCTTCTGTAGGACCAGAATGTATGTAACATTATATTATGCTCCTTTCTTCAACTTCAGACAAGTTTCTTTTACTGACACGTTGTTAAGGTCATGATGACGTTTGTAAAAATATTTACATTGAACGCAAACTTACATCGACATAAATAGACAAAGGTGATGCAATTTGCAATGACGGTAGATTAACACCTTTATTTGGCAGAGTTTATAGCGTTGCAACATAATAATGTTAGTTAGAACAAATGAATTGACATACACTTCCAGAATTTTCTCTTATTTTTTTTTATGTATGACATCTTTAAATATTGCCTTTAAAAAATTATTATACTATAAATTACCATATATTATTTAATATTATAGTTCTATAATGCACGAGTACAAAAATGTGGCGCAGATGTTATATAAAAAGAAAGCCTTAGTTAAAAGTATCTGGCTTGTAAAATAATGAAGTTACAAATTTACAAATTTCATTCACTTACAAATGTATATTTAGTATTAATTTGTACAATGATCGGAGTTCGGAATACAGATTCTGTGAGGAAGAAACTGGCAAGAAACTTCATAGATTTTTCTTACAAATACAAGCACTAAGTAAATGATTAATAAATCTTCAGACATAAATAAATATGAGTAATTTGTTTTTAATTAAAGTTAACACATAACTTTAGAATTTTTTAACTATGTATTAATTATGAAATTCCTATGAAAACTCTTTGAATAAGTAGGTAAACTTTAAGCTTTGCTCAAACGTCTGGTTTCTAATATAATCCTGCGACATAATCAGTAATTGACATATTTTTTCACACTCACAGTAATTGAAAGAGATATAAGCTGTGTGACCTATAAATGTGAACAGTATCTTTCTAAAATAAAGATTCTTATCTCTGGTTTGATTTGATATGAACTCACCCATAGAGACGGAGTCGGAGTACGGACGACTGATTTTAAATTTGATGCGGCCTCTTAGGCACAGAGACGAATTGTATTGTAAACAACCTGAGATGCAAGGAAGCTTACAAATGAGTTCTATGGACATTGTCATTCATATAATCAAAGGTTGCTTGGTTAATAGGACACAAAACTCATCCATGCGAATCCAATGGCCTATATTATAGACTTTACTAGCGACGAAGAGTCCATGCAACATAATTCTCGTCGACGTTGATGTAATAGAAATATACATAAAAAAGAACATTGTATTCTACTTCTAACATGAATCTTATTATAGACTATGATCATTAGTCAAACATGACTATCAAAGGACACAAAACCAGGACATTGTTTTTTTTTTTACAATAAATGAAGTCTCCTAATTTTTGAAATTTTAATAATTTTAGTAAATGGGGACAACATTTGAGAATTAAAAAGACACGTTTTAAATGATCGCCCTGAATTTTAAATAAATATTCTGTATATTCGAGGAAATGCATGGCGGAAGTAAGAAAGAAAATCGGAAATAATACAATATCAATGACAAATAGAGAGAAGCATAATTCAACGCAATAAGTACCGAGAACAGCGTCGATGCCTTTATGTATACGTTATACATTGTCATAGAAGTCACCAGTTATAAATGGTCACAGTAGTACGTGGTAGTACCACCAGCAGAATGGGGCCGTGCCACTGCAACACTTTTGGCGGAATTTCGTAATAAACAAAACATCACAGCTACTTGTGTTGGCTACTCGCCAATTGCAGTCAGCGCGAAGGGAACAGCTGAACTGGCAAGATTAAAACTCTATGCGACTTTAACTCTTATCCGACAATAACTTTGCCATATATACTTATATACGTTCTTTACACGCTAAGTATTGTTTGAATTCCCTGACATTTAGTAGGGGATAAATTCAGAACTTTCTGATAGACAACGAGACTTGTAATCGAGGTTTTGAACTACAATAAAATTAATGAGCATTCAATGCAAATGTATTATTACTAGCTGGTGCCCGTGACTTCGTCTGCGTGGAAAAATAAAAAAAATATCATCAATCAATAATAATAATAAATCTGTAGGGATCGGTCATGGAGTAATTTACTTTGTTTTCAGAAATATCGTGTATATAGGCTATATACTATACATGATACTGAAACTAAATTGACAATTTTAAGAAATTTTTTTCTGCATGTAGGTATGTATGTTATGTTATGTTCTTCCATCACTCTTAAACGAATTAACTGATTTTCTAGAAAATTGGTACATAAACATTTAAAAGTACGGGACACGTGATAGGATACTTTTTATTTTTTTTTTAACGCGGACGAAGTCGCGGGCAACAGCTCTAGTAATCAACTCTTGTTGCTCACTTTGTCCAGGCGTTAGTTTTTAATTTTATGTGATCCCTTGGGAACAGTACTTTTTTTTCTGGATAAATTCATAGGGATTCAGTTAAAGAAATTTGGTGATTCTTAGATACTTATTTACACAGTCATAGTAAACATAGATAGCCATGTTCCCGGTCGCGGCACGTGTTTCATCAGTAATAACCATTAAATCATAACGTGGGGACATAGCACAGATTAACATCCGGCGTGTAAAACGTTTCGTCCGCTAAAATAAAACTTCGAGCGGCCAGCAGACATGAACAAATTGATTTTTTATTTGCCATAAGTAGGTATGTAAAACACTTTCTAATGTTTTAATAGTTACTTAATTTCTAGACAAGTTGTTATTAATTACTAGCTGGTGCCCGCGACGTCGTCCGCGTTGAAAAATAAAAAAGTGGCCTATCTTTTGTCCCGTACGTCTAAATGTTTATCTAACAAGTTTCATGAAAAAGTTATGGAGGAACATACACACAATACCTACACTTACAGATTTATTATTAGTATTGATTAATAATAAATTAGATTGTATTGATACATTTCAAAACAATCTCTAGAGTAAATATTTATAACAGTGTGATCAAATATAACAATCAATTTGAAAGCCACCACAAGAGATTCTTTGACATGAAATAATATCAAAGACGAAGAAAAATAGAAAATAAATACATTACTTTTTATTATCATAAATCGTTAATATTTAATCAAAACTAATTGCTATGGAGCGATTAAAAATTATTGTTTTTTTTTTATTGTTATTATTGAGAATCAATAACTTCATTAACAAGGGGAAAGTGAAATACCTATTTATAAATAACTAGTGACCGCTCCCGGCTTTGCTCTGGGTGCAATTTATATGTCCTATATTTTAAGATGGACCAAATTACACATATAGTTAAGAAATTTTATCAAAATCGGTTCAGTAGTTTAGGAGTTCATCGCAAACAAACATTGTGACACGTAATCTATATTGAAAATTTCTTTCATCAGCTAGTTTTTATATAAATATGTATAGAGATATACATACATGCAAAATGATGAAGCTTTACGTGATTGCTATTTCGGTTACGATAACTTAACGCGATAATATTACCAAATATTGATACAAAGTCGAACAAGTTAAAGTAGCGGTAGATTACGTTGAGAATGAATACAGGTTATGCTGAAACCAGTCCGGTTAGTACTTAACTGTTATTTACACTTACAGTTTCGGCACATATATACTACTTACTTGCCTATATATGTGATAAAAATGTATACATTTTACTGGTCAAAAAATTAAGTAGACAAGTATGAATTTGACTTTATTAAAGTACTCGTTGAATATAGAAAAAGATTTCAGTTTTCTATTTTGTTCACATTATACGCGCTACATTTCGAAGTCATTTGGGCAGCCCGCAATAACAGCATGTGTGCTGTTGTCTTTCTGTGTATGAGTATAAGGGATGCCAGCAGAGCCCATTTATTCTGTATGGAATTCTGTATACGGTATTCTGTATGGAGGTTAACATTGTGTATGGGTTATTTTGGCACCAAATTTATTTCAGGCAAAATAATACGAGGTACTTACAGTAAGTACTTAGTAAGAATATCGTCATTAATATCTACATGAACAGCTTCATATATTAGTAGCGTTTAATCAGGGTTTCGTAAGATATTTTAAAAAAATTATTGAGACATAGGAATGTGTAAGTATTTTATTTAAAAAAAATATATAACCTTTTCAAAACACCTGAGCGCTAATAAGTCGCCGCGGTAACATTTCGTGGCATTCAACAAACTTAACATAGACACTGTTTTTGTTGACCGTTATGCGTTACAACTGCCATTTAAGGATCATAAAACAGTTACTGAGTGCATTTCACGTCTGGCAAGTTTGTCGGCTGCAATTTACACTTAAAACTTAATGGGTTTCGAAATATACAAACTATGTCTAATGTCTAAGAATAAACGTAGACATTTAATAAGTATCCATACTAATATATATTATTAATGTCAAAGTCAAAGTCTGCCTGTCACCTTTTAACGCCTTAACTACTCGACCGATGAAATTTTGTTAGGGATACAGGAAAGGACATATATTATTAAGGTAGACCTTTCATCCATTAAAAAGTACTGTTCCCGAGGAATCATATAAAAATATAAACAATCATGACATATTCACTGTCGTTTCACAGCAATAAAGATTTCATATTTACTCAAAACTCTAATGTTATATTTTTCAACGCGGACGAAGCCGCGGGCACCTGTTAATAATATATTTTAATAGATCTTGTAAACTCTTAACAACGAATACAAGATGTGCGACAAGCGAACAGCAAGCGAATAACAATTTATATTGGTGAAAATTGCAAATTAAGTATGCTGCGAAATCATGTAGCAATTTCGCCTTTTAATATGAAGCAGTAAAAACACACGACAATAAAATTACTGGGAAAGCAATGCATCGTTAGACTACGGTAACTTTTTACTAGCGCGTTCAGTATCTAATACTGATCGTCTACTATCGTCTACATGTAACTACATCTAATATAACTACTAGTAATTATTATTCTACTAGTGAAACCTTATAAGTGTTATCGTTTTGTTAGTAACATAAATAGGTTTTTATGTCAATTTTATGTCAGGTGTTAAAGGCCGTAATGGAGGCCATTGCAGTCAAACAAATGTTAACATAATACATATTATTTGAAGCTGGGAAAAGACATTCGCTCAATAATGATCATTAGGATATTAATTACGTACGAACTAACATACTTAGTATTATTTGAAGGTAAAAACCTACTACTTCATAGTAATGTATTTAAATATAATTATAATACTGTAGTTTTTTTCTTCTTAAAACGGTAGGTACACATAATAAAATCCGCCTCTGTCTGCGCAAACTTCTTCGCAACCAAACAACGGATCTTTCCACTAGTAAATAAAATACGGTTTTCGGAAAAGAAAAAAAAACGGAAAGAGCGATAAACAAGGAAGGTTTGTGTATAAGTACAGTTAGCAGAAAAAAAGGAAAATTCCCATATATAATTCAAACATTGACGAGACAATTCAATCAAAATGTAATTTTTCAAAGCCTAAGAAAAAGGGACAGGGCGGAGTCAAAGTCGCGCGCTAAAACTAGTTAATAATAAAGATATTCTAAACATTGAAAACTTAATTGATGAAATTTTGCAATTTACTCGGTATTTACTTCACGGCGGTTATATGGCTGATCGATATCGATTTTCTCGTATTAATTCAAAGCTAAATAAAATAAACGAAACTATATGCTATAAGGGACCTAGAGAAATTATTTAAAAGAAATCGTATAAAAATATTTCTTTCACGAGATCCATATATATTAAAATTCGCCTTGAGAAATATATTATATCAAGAACGTAGGTGTACGTAATCTTCGAATTGAGTTTCATTAAAATTATATCACACGCGGCCAAGTCTTCCTTTCAAAGTAAAAGTAGTCCTGACACGACGAACACAAACAACGATCAGTCGATTCGATACGATATACACTACAAACAAAGAAGTCGATTACAACAATACATTGCCGACCGGTTCTATACAGGAATCACCTGTGTCTTGTGGTCTTGCACTATAAGACCGGTTAGCCGCGGACTGCGGTCACAAAACTTAAATGGATGGAGTGGACGTCTCGTCAATGGTTAGTGCACAGGCTACGTTACTCTTAATGCAACGTAATACTCTAGTGTAAGAATATACAGCACGCCTTTTAACAACACTTTCAACGTTAAAGCGTTAAATGTAAATGTGTTTTCGTTGAATGTAATTGAAACGAATATACTGTGGGCAATCAATTTTAGACGCACGAAATTCTTGCATGAATTAGTTAGAGAAAAATCTAAAAAATGACTTGGTTCGCGTTAAAAAGTGGAAAAAAGTAATACCTGAAATAATGTATTATAAAACAGGTTATTTTCAAGAATTGAATTGAAAAATTCTTTTTGTGTCGATAGTCCATTTATTGAGAAAGGCTATAACATTTTGTACGCGGACGAAGTCGAGGGCAACAGCTAGTTCTTTATAACTGTGAAGACAGTGGCGCACCCACAAGATTTTTTTTGCATATTTAGAAGAACCCGTGGGAACCTAACATTTTTCCAGGTTAAAAAGTATCATTTAATGTTAAACTATCAGTGTGCCAAATTTCGTCCAAATCTGTTCAGCTATTTTTGCGTTATTGAGGAACAAACAAAAAAAACATAATTACATTCACGCAAACATACAAACTTTCGCATTTATAATTCACATTATAATCATTAGTGATTATTTTTTTATACATAATGAATAAAATTCTTATCTACGCGGAATTTTATTAGTTACATGAAAATTGCGTTAATGAAGTTTATCTTTTAGACTGCTCGCGACTGAGTTTTTCATTATTTTATTTTATTAATAACTATTAAGTAGCCTATTAAGTAGCCTATCCTGTGTCCTGTACGTCTAAATGTTTATCTACCAAATTTCATGAAAATCAGTCAATACGTTTCAGAGTTATGGAGGAACATACATACAATACAATACATACAATAACTACACTTACAGATTTATTACTAGCTGTTGCCCGCGATTTCGTCCGCGTTAAAAAAGATAAAAAGTAGCCTATCACGTGTCCCGTACTTCTAAATGTTTATCTACCAATTTTCATGAAAATCAGTTAATTCGTTTAAGAGTGATGGAGGAACATAACATAACATACATACCTACATACAGAAAAAAATTTCTTAAAATTGTCAATTTAGTGTCAGTATCATGTATAGAGCCTATATACACGATATTTCTGAAAACAAAGTAAATTACTCTATGACCGACCCCTACAGATTTATTATTAGTAGGTATTGATTTGTGAATTGGGTTTACACTATAAGATAATAAAATTTAATAATATAAATTTTTGTTCTTCATCCTGTGGGTGTCACAGAATCAACTGTCAAGACTAGTAATAATGATGAGCATCAATCAGACATTTTATATGTGACATTGAAATCAACCTACGGCTTACCTACATTTTATAATACTGTCATCCAATGTTTTTTTTTTATGTTAAAGAATATAAATAAAATAAAAAACTGCAGACAGGCTGACGTTCCACTTGACGGTAGATGGCAAGCACCTAGCAAGCAACCCTGTTAGGAATGTTTACCGCCACCTTCTTCTGAATTTATGACTGCGAAACGCACTGTGCCCTGCCACTGACGTTAATCATTCAATGCCAAGTGGAAAAGCTAATGTAATGTAACATCTAAATATATATGTGTCGATTTATCATTGATACTTAATAATATTCGAATAACTAGATACTCAAGGTCTACATCAAGACCAGATTAAAGTAATTCTGGTTGTACAGAGACGTGAGCCAACAATCAGATAAACAAGCTATTGTGTTGAGAATTAAAAGATATAAAATTAACTATGGGTACACCTTGAAATAAAACTTCGTTGTAACGTCCAAACATCTTCATAATAAAATGCCCTATCACTTTTAATCTTTTGTGGTTATTATACTTTAGATGATCCCTAAGGAACATTACTTTTTTCTGAGTGAAAGATACACCCTATGCCCTTTCCTGTATCGCTGGCAACGTGTACCTATGTAAAATGTAAAATTGCAAATATCGTAATGAATATCAGTCGAATACATTATACATACAATCGATTGACATCAGAAGATCAGATAAGGTAACAGCTACTATCAATACCAATCAGCTACTACCAGTTGTTTTGCATTTTTGAATGTGTTAATAGACTTTTGCGACCGACTGTACCTACTCTGACTTGTTTACTAAATAAAATTCATTTTATTCGTCAAAGTCTGGGTGCAGTCGGTGTCAATTCTTGGAACTGCCTTCGCTTATAAGTTAAACAAACATCTCTGGGCCGCCGGAGCAAACATAGCTCAAACAATCAACGGAAAACTATACTAAGAAGTGCGAAGCTGTACGCAGTATCCATTAAATCAGTTTACTCTTTTGTATCTGGATTAAGTGGGTAAGTGACACTCGGTCCGTGTTTAGTAACAAAAATAGGAGTGCAAGAGTGCAAGAGCAATACTAACTTGCTACAATAATAGCAGCTAGGCATAGCGTTGTTACACTGACAGGATTTACTCGTTGTGTTGTTTTTAATACTTGTTCGTAATACAAAGGAATGAGTCTTTGTACGAGTATTTATATAAAGAATTGAGAATTTTTCAACGAATTTGCTTAAATATAATAAGTACTAAAGATTCAAAAGAGCTTTGATAATAATCCTAATCCTAATAATATTACAAATTGTTTGGATGTTTGTTACTCAATCACGTAAATATGACTAAACAGATTTGGATAAAATTTGGCATACAGATAGTTTATTACCTGGATTAAAGTATAGAATACTTTATATCCTGAAAAAAAGTTAATTCCTTTGGTATTTTCAATAAACAAACTACAGCACGTACGAATTCGTGGGTACAGGTATATTGAGCCATAAATTTATACGCACGCATGCTATTTTTCTGCGAATTTATATATACACTCACCTTCCTCGTTTATCGTTCTTATTCTTTTATCGCTTTTTGCCAAAACCATATTAAAATTCGATTTATTCTTTAGAACTAGTTTAGAACAAGTTAGTGAAGAAACAGACATAGGTAGTAGAACTCAGAAGAGTAATAAAAGTTAGAATATTTTGATATATTAAATATATTATCAAAATTAGAGAAATACTAGCTGGTGCCCGCGACTTCGTCCGCGTTCTGGATGAAAGGTATCCCATATCCTTTCTTGTGTCCGAAACAGCGTGTATGCAAAATTTCATGGTGATCTGTTCAGTAGTTTTTGCGCGAAAGCGTAACAAATAATCTCACATTCACATTTACTTATAATATTAGTAAGGATTGGCGATAATTATAATGTTGGCATCACGTGTTAAAACGAATGATTTATAGCCTCACAATCAGACGGAATTTGGGGATGGGTCATAAATTCTTTGGTGGTACCTTTGGCAATCTTCTTCGTTCCAGGGCATTTCAAGACAGTTACTGCCAGTAATTTTAGATTATCTTTCGACATGACCAACTAGACTGGAACGAACATAAATTGATGCGATTTCTTATTATTTTACTGTTATAGCCATAAAAGAAGTTTCATACCGGGTTACCACTTATTTAGAAACTATTGTAATAACGTGTTACTAATCTAGACTAGACCGTTCGTGTAATCACTCTTGGATCTTACACAGATAATCATATTGGCTTGAACAAAATAACAAAATAATGTAGTACCCCATAAAACTATGGTTTAAACATTTTTTCAGTTCACACTTTCACATCTTCTTAGGCGTTTTATAGTATAGTTTTATAGTTCAGTTTATTATTATTTATTTATTTTTCGAAAGGAACACCAACCTCACAAACAAAAAACTTACAACAGGTATAGGCAACATTAGGCAATTTTAAGGCATACACACAGATAAACTACAAACTAGAAATTGAGACGAACGATAACATACGCATTGCAAAGTATTAGTTTATAAAGTAGAACATCTACGTCTACAACCTATTCTAAAAACTGCGGTCACCCGAAATCTATTGTAATTATTTACACGCAACCCCTGAAAAGTATCGTAAACTTTCTAACCCAAATATTATGAGCGATGGCCTACAAAGTTACTAACATAATTATAGAACAATTATAGAAATTTTATTTTTTTTGCTTTTTGTAAGTACTATATTTTGCTCTGAAGGGAACAGTTTTTCATAAAAATGTTTATAGGCAGAACTTATTTGCTAAATTTAAATTGAAAAATTAAAACTCAGTTAGGGTCAGGGAGGTTAAATCTATCATCAATACTCAATACTAATAATAAATCTGTAAGTGTAGGTATTGTATGTATGTATGTATGTATGTATGTATGTATGTATGTATGTATGTATGATGTATATTCCTCAATAACTCTTATTTCATGATTTTCATGAAACTTGGTAGATAAACATTTAGACATATGGGACACAGGATAGGCCACTTTCTTTTTCAACGCGGACAAAGTCGCAGGCGTCAGCTAGTATATAAGAAAATTATTATGATTAAAAAGCGAAAAACTATTTAATTTCAATAAGTTTAGTTTCATTCTAACGTCACACAAATATCGATTAGTACAGTTCCCTTTTAAAATCGACTCGATATTACATAATAGGCAGTTTGGTTCTGTCTGACCTACATGTGTCTATACCCCGAACTGAAAGGCTACGTGACGAGGCATTATATCATTACATTAAAGGTATGGTAGTTATAAAGCAAGCAGATTTAATCGCTCGCTAGAACAACCTACATTACGACGGATAGTTTGTGGATTTTAGCCCACTGGTCGAGTGATTATATTCCCTTTGGATTGAAAGCAGTGATTGAAAGGCTCGGTGTTTTATGTTCTTGGTACGTCGACAATATAGAAGGCATACTACAAAATGCTAATATTGACAAGATGTAAAAAAAAAGTTGCATTAAAATGTTTATGTTTATACTTATTAGAGGGAAAACTCCCAATTTACTCAGCTGGCCCATTTCGCGAATTGGGAGAGAACGTCTAAATTTTATCGAACACACAAATAAAGCGCTGAAAATTCATTGCTATTTTAAATTGTCTTTTAATGGGTTGACTAAGGTGCAATAATAGAAAATGTTTATTAAGCAGTTTGCAGCGCACACGGTTTTGCCACCATTGGCCGAGGGGTCAACGATTCTAGACACGTCAAACAAACTATCGACAAGAATAACTCGTTGCACCGCATCGCCTTCCAGTGGTTTTCACTCGCTACCAATCTCCTGTCTAGGACTATATGTTTTTCAAAAGCACCATGTGCAATTTGTAATTCTAATTTTCGAATGTCAACTTGACGTAAAAACATGTTATAATTAATTGTATGAATTTGGTATGAATGTAAAAAATCAATCAATACCAATAATAAATCTGTCAGTGTAGGTATTGTATGTATGTTCCTCCATAACTCTTAAAAGAATTAACTGATTTTCATGAAATTTGGTAGATAAACATTTAGACGTACAGGACACAGGATAGGCTACTTTCAACGCGGACGAAGTCGCGGGCGCCAGCTAGTATTACATAAAACAGTAGCTGATATCGTGCCTTCGTCCGCGTTGAAAAATTCAAATATTTATATGAGTATTTAACGCTAAACATCTTTATCGCTGTGTGACGATGGTGACGTCGCCCAATTAAAATTTAAATTTCTAAACGATCCCTCAGGAACTTAACATTTTTCAAGGATAAAAGTCCTATTTCAGGTAATACACTGTGTGTGGAATTTCATCCTAATCCGTTCAGCCCTTATATTATTGCATTATACAATCTTTCGCATTTATAAGTAATTTAACATTGTTGTAATATTATTGTTATAGTTTTATATTATTAGGATTTACGTACCTAGATTACCCATGAACAAGTGAACCAACATTATAATCACAGATAATAAAGTTTTGTATGAAGAACTTTTGGTGCTAATCTCTAACAAAAAGCGTATTAAAACTACGATCTCAGATTTGCTCACATTTTTTGCAACTAACCTAACGGGTTCGCAAACTTTTTATAAAGAATCGTGATTTTTGTGCAAAAATAAGTACCTGGGTACACCGAATAACTCTCACAGTACAAGGTTTATAGAAACGATGGGCAGGATAATGTGGAAAAAATCTAAGCCAACCGTTAATAATTAAAAATAAATAAATATAAATGACTATAATATTATATTACCACTAATATATTTTATAAAAAAATCTTAAACTACTGATTCGTAAATATATTATGTTGTAATTTGGTCCAAGCCTTATCAAACATTTTACACACAGCACAAATACAATACAGCAAAATTTATTTGTTTTTGCACCAATATTGTAATTTTTTCAACCGACTTCCAAAAGAGGAGTAGGTTTCAATTCGACTGTATTTTTTTTAAATGTTTGCTACCTCAGAAATTTCGACTGTGGTCCCATTTAAATTTGGTCCACTTCTGACAACGGCATCCACGAGAAAAAGTTTTTTGTTAAAAAGGAGTATTTAAATTCACCTTCAACTCGTGTACAAGTAATCTAACAATTAAAAAAAAATCATATCCGCCATATCTACGTTTACTTCTCGCGTGTTTAAAAGTAATAAGTTGGTAGCTCATAAGACAGCTTATAGTGAAAGCTATTGGGTAAAGGTTTGGTTAATTCGATTCAGATAAAAATCGTATACCTACTACCTACAGCAGTCACTTATAGTTGTACGTTCTTGGTGTTTTGTTACAGACACCTTATACTTAAAAAGATTTGAATTATTTTTCATTGCTTATTTTTTTTTAGGGTGTACCTGGAAATGCATGCTTATAAGATTACAATCTAGTCTAAGACTAATGAGTAATTTTAATGTAACCTAAACTACTAACTGTAATATTTACTAAAATAGTTACTGTATTATTGCTTATGGATCGCAGATTTTGAAAAAGTAATTAGATTCATCACGAGTTTAAGATATAAATTGATTTTATGTTTATATAGTTATTTTAAAATATTTGCATGCCCTTATAGGGTGGAACGTAGTGAGCATTATTGTTAATATAACCAAAATCATTGTAACCTATGTTCAGCAAATAAATAAATTATTATTATTATTATTATTATAATAAAATAAAAACAAAAAAATATTAAAATTAATATTGAAAACGTAGAAAATTAAATGAAATTATTTAAGAAAAAATCTCTTAATGAAGGAAGCATCGAAATAATATATCTCATTGAGTTGAGGAAGGAAGTCATTGTAGGATTGCGTTACACTTTCTATTATGTGTCTATTATGTGTATATGTGCCTACCTATATTTTTTGTTACTTTTATATTCTGCAATAGGTATTAAATAACTTTATGTATGATAAAATTTAATTAACTATTTTTTAAATATTTAACATAGGATCTATCTATGTTAAATATTCAAAAAATAGTTAATTTTCTGTTAACTTATTGTTTTCCGCGTACGCCACAATTCCATTTATTACTCATATCTAAAGATCTTGTTTTCTTTTTTATATGAAACTAGTGGTCAGCTCCCAGCTTCGCACGGGTTTTAAATAAAAACTATCCTATCTTTTAAGTTGGACCAAATTGCACATAGTTACGAAATTTTATCAAAATTGGTTCAGTAGTTTAGGAGTTCATACCGGAGACACAACGTGACATGTAATTTTTATATATATAAAGATATAAAAACATTATAACCCTAATCTTTTTCTTAAATATTATAATTTGAAGCCGCTTTACATGCAGTTGGCGGTTATATACAGACAGACATACGCGAGCGAGTCCGTAGTAATATGCGAAAGTTTGTAGTAATGTTATTCAATCACGCAAAAACTGTTGAACGGATTTGGGCAAAGAACCACCTTTGAAAATATGAGTGAAATAACGCCTGATATATTTATTACTATGACGACGGTGGCGCCACCACATTTTTTTATATTTTTTGTAGTCTAGTACCTAACTCCTCGGGAACAGATACTGTTGGTATTTTCTGGATAAGAAAAGTATCTTATTATGTCCTTTTCTGTATCCTTGACAACCTGTATGCAAAATTTCATGAAGATCGGTTAAGTACTTAGTTAAGGCGTGAAAAGATAACTGACAAACAGATAAAATTACTTTTCACATTTATAATCCATACTAATTAAATATAATATGTAGTATGGAAAGAATGGATAATAATTATATATACCTACTTATAATGTGTACATGTTTTGTGCAGTTAATTATAATGTTATTTATATTCTATATTAATTAGTAAAAATGGTCTTTTAGTGTAAACACTAAATATAGAATCATTTTTTCTCACATTATCCTATTGTTACCTAAATGTTATGGCTTTTTAAAAGAACATCTTTAGATTAATCGAGTAGATGAAATGTAGATTTAACTTTTAAATTCCTATCTACGAATGCTTATTGTTTGTCCAGCAGTTACTACATTAACACCATAGTACATGTTGACACTAAAACGAAGGCCGGCTAAAGCAATTTCAAAGCAATAACATGTCATTTTCCGTGGCTGGAAACGCTTTAATGATTTAAACGCGAATAAATTGTCGAATAATATTGTGTTTTAATTTAATCAAGTAACTTTTGAGGCGTTAAAACTGATTTTTAAAATAGTTTATTTATCAAATAATAAATAAACCGTCAAAATATTGTGTTCTCTTTTGTTTCTAATGTTGAATTTGATTAGCCGATAATTAAATAACTGAAATTATGACACTACACAGAACTTAACTCGAAAGTGAACTTCACGATACGCGGCGCATTTTACATCGGATTTCGCCGTCTCGTTAACTTTGTCAAAAGACTTTACAAGTGGTCAACACTTCACTGCATATGACACATTTTCTTTAAGAAAATGCGGTATGCGGATAACCTATTAGCAATAGTAGGGTATCCATTGATTTTTCGCGTTGAAAGTTGACGTCACGAACGCGCCGGGCAGGCGGGAAAGGCGGCGCGCGCCGGTTCGCGTCTCATCGGCGACTGACTGGCAATAGTGGCAACTTGGCAAGGCAAGTTGAACATGCATAGCAAAGCATAGTTAAAAGGAAATGCCATGTCAGTTGCCATGCGGTCTAACTTGCTCCTCCTGCAACTCGCAACGCTGACCTTCCACATCGAATTTTGTTCTTAAATACTTTATTAGGACTCAGCTGATTGCAAGCCGTACTCTCAACCGTCATCAAAAATAAACTAACACACCAACAGCTTGATATAAAACCAACTTAATATGTTAATTTTGAAAACTAATATATTATTATTATGTAGATTGATTTATGTAAGTCAATTACAGACGTGACAGTATTTACAAACAATAAAGAAAACTCATATTAATAAATTAAAATTAATTTATGTTATTCATAGTTTATGCTTGAATTAATTTATTAGATGTAATGTTGAAATGTATTTTTTTTTTAAATGTGTAATGATTTTTGAAGAATTTGTAATGATTACAAAATCTATGTTACCTACGTATCTCTAATCGTAACATCACAAGTGGTACCTATCGTATCTATCGTCGGGATAACTTGATAAATTTATTATCAATGTCAAATTCTATAAAAGATATATATAAAATAATTTTCCTAGTAACAGATTTCTTTTCCTTTTTATCTTTATGTTAGTTATGAAACAACTTACTACTTATTGCACAAGACGGATTTTAATTTAATAACGCCTGTTTCATGTTTCATAGCAATATTTAGCAGATGTGTGTCTCTCTAGAATCTGTTTCGCACAACGATCTTCTAAATCTACAACTAGGTTAGCATGACACTGTCTGGCCACATGAACACTTCATTTGTGTTTCTTTCTTGTAGTAAATCTTACTAAAATTGTAATAGCGAACCTTTGTGATAATGGATCAATATTTAACCTTTCATTAAAAAATACTTAACGGATTTTGATAAATCTTTGCAGTAGGTACCTAAAATAGTTTATATTCATCAGAATAACACATCACATAATTATTTTCATTTATCAATAAACCAATCAATTCATTTAACATCATTTAAATACTAGCTGGTGCCTGCGACATCGTCCGCGTTGAAAAAGAAAAAAGTAGCCCATCCTGTGTCCCGTACGTCTAAATGTTTATCTACCAAGTTTCATAAATACATACATACAATACCTACAGAGATTTATTATTAGTATGATGATGATGATAATTTTAAGTCACTTTCCGCGTCTGTATGTAAGGCCGCTAACTCCTAAACCAGGCAACGGATTTTGATGCGGTTTTTGCAATCAGATAATTTTACACAGAAGTTTTATATATTGAAGATAGAATCTAATTAAGTTGATATGTATTTACAATCAAGTCGCCGAAACATTTCAATCGCATGCCGCCTTGTAAGTGATTGCTCTTCGGATTTATGTAGGCGCATTTATTAACGATATTCTCCAAGTAAAATTGTAAAGTGGAAAAATACACTGTAAGGTGTTAATTACTGGTTTTACCATTTTTCTTTCAACATCATAAAAATTAAATATTGACTTGTGTAAAAGATAGAATAGTCATACATGCATACGTGGATTTTTATTTTATTCTCATAATTTTTTCTCGCTTTTGCGAAACCATTGGAGGGCGGCACGCCAAGTTATTCAATTCTTTTTTTCATAGTATTTTTGTATTTTGAGGACTTTTACTATTTAATTCAAATTTTATTATTAGGAATGAAACTCGAGTTAGTGACGTCCTTGTGTTACTAAATCAATTTCTTATTACAATCGACTTTATTTATGAAGTTTCAATCGATTTAACACATTTAAATTTTATTTTGGTTTTTATTTAATATCAATATCAATTTAATATCAACTGTACCTATCAATATGATTAATACAATACGATAAATCAATTGAGTGTAATTCATAATTTGATAGGAGTACAAATGTCAAAAGTAAAATAAATGGTTGGACCGAATATAAGGTGCAAAATACTATTGATATTTTTCAATATAATGCAGTGCCGTTCTCCAATTTGCGCCGGCCCTAACTTGTAGCAACGTCGTATCAGTTTAAAATGTTGGCAAAAATTTTAAAAAGTATGCACCACTTACTTATTGCAGGAAATCTACTAGAAGTATGTTTCCCTAACGGTGAGCTCGTAGCGCTAACATCACTCTGGGAGCTGTGTAGGCTACTCTTACCGCTGCCATTTGTAGAAGCCAAATCCATTCGCATACGAATATGGCGGCTGAAACACAGATAAAAATAAGAGAAAGCGTTTCATTATAAACAAAATTAATTATAGTGTATTTAATTATTCAAGTTACCTTTTAGGTTTTGCATTAGTGTTAGTAGATTTTGAAGTTAACATTCTACTGACACTACACGAAGTCTGCGAACGTTGCAACGAAAACGAACCATCCACTTTAGATTTTATATCTTTGAATGATTTTGCCTTATAATCCGTTTTTAAATCCAGCGGATTCTTCTTAATTAAATTGTCACGTCCGGGTGCCTTTACCACTTTAGGACTACTCTGCGTGCTAGCATCACCATCGGTCTTTCTATTTGCAAGCATAGTTTTTAACTTACTTGGAACATCACGCTTAGGCATTTTGTACTTTTTCAAAGTAAAACTCCTTTTCTCCTCTTTTGTTTTCTCATTACATTTCAGATCTTTTTCACTTTTTAATGAGTTTCGTTTACTGTTAATCTTCGACGACGAATCTTCTAACATGTTTGGCAAATTTTGTTCGCGTGTGTCACCTGAAGGACTGCAATGTCGGCCTACTGATGCATTGCTAGCATTTTTTTGACTACATTCAGAATGAGTAGAAATTGTAGAGCCTTCGGGTGACATATCATCGATAACATTCAAAAAAACTGGAGACGCGCGTTGATTTTCAAAATCCGTATATACGCCGCTAGACTCCATGCATGAATCGTCATTTCTGTTGACAATAAGGGGGTTGCCGTTAACATTCTTTCCACCGTAAAGTGCGCCATCTATAACTTGAGCTCTTCGGTCACCCCTTTGCATATTATCGTCCAAACCATCAGCATCACTTTCTGTGAAAAAGTCAGAATCAGTCATCGGATCGGCTCTTCTAGTCACGGGAACATTTTGCCAATCCATTTCTATAGCGTCCTCACGAGGCTCCATAGATTGATCAGCACCTCTACTCACCGGTCTAGACATTTCTCCATCACCTTGATACCCATCTAAGCTTGTGATACTTGTAATACTAGTGATAAAACTATTAGACACCTTTGACGTTTCCATAGACTTTGGGTATTCGTTTTTGGGATCCGAGTATGTTTGAGATTCATGTAACGTTGATGAAGAAAATTGGGAATATGTACTGATTTCTCCATTTATATCAGAACTATCTAAAGGTAAATCTTCAGGTGACGGTGTCTGCTCTATTCTATGAACAACCAAATTATCGTTTTTACAGTTTAGCGGCAAATCCAAATTGTTCGTAGTCTCCGCTATAGAACTTATTGGTTCTAAAATGCTGCTGTGAATTGAAGGCAAAAATTCCTCATCTATTAAACTTGGTATAAATTCTTCCTTTAAAACATCAGAACCGTCTTCTTGTGCAGATTCATTAGTTTTAATTAATGGTACTATGACATTGTTTGTTGAAGACTGAACGGATTCGAATGAAGTTTCATAATCCTTATTGGTGGACTCTACATTATCAAAGAGCGTGAATATTGTAGGATCGTTACATGTACTGCTTTCTACACTAGCAATAGGTGCAAGACCTGTTTTGAATTCAAATAATTTTGTATTGTTTTTTTCAAATCCATCATTTTGAATCGTTGATGCTGCAGAATTACTTTCAGTCTTGTCTGTTGATGGAGAGTCACCGTTTTCAGGAGATATTTTGGACTCACTATTATCACAAAAAATTGGTAGACCTTCAACAGTAGGAGAAAATGTATTTTCCAAATAACATATGTCATCCATTTGGTCTGGAGTTAAAATACCTAAACTATCGTCTAGTGAATTCTCGTCGTTCGTTCTATTCAGTGAATTATCGTTTGGACTCAAAGTTGTTTCGAATGTTCTAAGATTAAGATGGGATTTTAGTTGTAAACAAAGGTCTGATCTGGAATGAGTATTAAATGTCTTTTTCACAGGAAAGTTAACATCACTTTCGCATGAATATTCGAATTCCCTCATGGGTTTATTTTCCAAATTTATAACATTTGGTAACTTATCTAAACTCCTATTAACAGGGTTAACTAAATTGTTGAAAGTTTGAGCGCACATATCATTATCTTTATCTACTTCAAATACGTTCCATAATTGTGTTTCCCTGGTGTCTTTACTGGATGTAGAAGGATCAGAGTGTAGATCGAATAAAAGACTGTAGGGACCAGACTCATCCTGATCTTTGTCATCTCCGAGTTGCTGTGTTATGTTATTAATAAGACCTTTGGTCTTTTTATCGACATTATTCTCTTGATTTTTTGCAATCTCGTTAAGTTTTTCCCTTAGATCTAGTATGCGAGATTTCTCAAGGGTAACTTTTTCCAAATTTGGGTTTTTACAAAACTCTTGATCTTTTTGGATCTTTTCAGTTGTAATATTTGAACTTTGAAATGGAACCGTCGACCCGAAAATATCGGGTTCATCTTTGAGTTTTTTATGGCTTCCAGCGTAATGACAGTGTATTTCCTTAGGCCGCAATTTGCCGGTTATTGGTATCTGTAAAAATAAAAAATAAAAATGTAGGTAACACTTGAGTCTTTGTCATTTTTAATGATTGTACATTGTAAGTAAGATAGTGGTAGTATAGTCAAGAGCAGGTCAAGAGATAATATCAATGACAAATGGTTTAGTTTTAACCTAAGATGTAAACATTTGGACACCCTTAAATTAAATTTTGACAGTTGTTAATCAAATTTTGTTTCTATTAAGATTAAAAGATGATGTCGACTTTTTGTGAAAATCTAGACAATAATGAGCAAAGTGAAGAAATAAGAACACTTTACACCATTTGACGTAGTTTGTGACATTGGTTGAAGCAAAAAGGTTATTGCCATAAACAGTTCTATGTAAAGAAATTTTCCATACACATTATCTTTTTCTTTAATACGAAAACTATTTTATTTACAATTAAGTTTAGTTTTCTTGCTATCACTAATTGATACTAAGTAAATAATATGACAAGTTTTTCTTATTTGTAATAAATGCTAGGTTCACATAATTAAATATACAAGTAGAAAAGACAAAAAGTAGGTACACAAAAAGACATTATATGGTGTACTTTTCATCCAGTAAAAAGAATTATTCCCGAGGGATTATCTAAAAATAAAAATAAATTCATTCACGTCTGACAAAAGTAGTAATAAAGATTAAATTAGATTTTAAATTTGAAACATAAAGAGGCGCAGACGAAATCGCGAACAAAATCTAGACCTAAAAAATTTAAGAGTTTATTTCGTAATGATACAAGACCTTTGACTTGATGCTGCAGCATCTAGTAGTCTGCGTGATAACCAACTCCTCAGCAACTCAATAGAAAGTCGAGGTTTGTTTATAATTTTAATTATAGCTTGTTGATGATTTTATGTTTCATCGTACATTTTATAAATGCTGTCGCAATTCCGTACACAATTAAAGAGATTCTGGATGGGCAAATATTAAAAAATTCTATAATTATTTATGCCTTAAATTTTATAAAAAAAATACATCTTATAACTAATTGTTTAGTTCATATTATAAGATTTCTAGATATTTATTTATTTATTTATTTTGCAAAACGTACACCAACAGCACAACAAAAATATTATAATAAGTATAGGTACCTAACACAAGGCAATTTTAAGATATACACAGATAAACTACAAAATAGAAATTAAGACGAATGATAACATATGACTTAAGTGTTTTTGGTTAAAAAGTTTTATCCACGTAAAATTTTAATATCACTACAAGACCATGTCGTACCATACCCACACTATACACGTATATTGCGCCCGTTTATTCATCACGGTTCAGAGAGCGGTCACGCATGGTGCCTTCAATGCACTCACAGTCATATGCGTATACACACATAAATGAATATGTTTATATTGTGGACTTTATTATACAATGTAATGTCATTGTTGACATTATTTTACAACGTGGCTTCTGTTGACAAAAGCATTTCTAATTGTAGTGATACCCTAGTAATATTACAAATGCGAAAATAACTATGTTTCGACATATCTAATAAGAGGTACCTATATATTTTTTTAAATTTTCACTGTTAAACTACATCCTCATTTATACATATTATGTATTATTATGCATATTACATATTATGTATAAATAAGGATTTTTAACTATGGAAGTAAATTCAAATATCAGAATGTGAGAAGATATGGTCTACTTTTCGAGGGTTTACGTGAGAAAAGCCACATAAATTTAATATGTAAGTAATGATAAATTTAAATTTAGTTCTAATCGGAAATCGTAATTGGAAGTACATATTATATATTTTTTTTAATTTGACGAGTCCAGCAGTGGGCGTCTCTTTGGTTGCTAAGTATAATGATGATGGTTAACTCCTAATAAATAAGGTAATTTTTCATTTATATAGTGATTACGCCTGCGTGATGTAATCTATTGAAATCACTCTAACACCTAAACTAACATTCAGAGGATTTATCGAAGCAGTCCAAATTGAAAACAATCTAATCTACAATAGTTTGATTGATGCCCTATTTCAGCAATGATATAAAACAATAGGATTCAAATAATGTGAGATTTTTAAATCATATCTTTGGACAATAGACATTTTTTATTACTGGTGTCAATTCCAATTCCAACCACCTAGTTCCTGAGATTAATGCGTACAATCAAACAACCAAACATACTCTTCAGCTTTATATAATAGTATAGATATAGATATACCTGCCTACTTAGTTTCTTTTGAGAATACTGATACTAACTTTAAGGTATCCATTCTACTTTTATATTGTAATTCTTTACTTCCAATAAGTAAATGAGGGAATAGTACCAAATTAATCGAGTAGTTAACAAAAATAAGTCTTAATGTAAACAAAAATAACTTTTAATGTAGAAATAAAAGGCAAATACCTACAATACCTTTTCTTTTAAAAGAATCAGAGCGAGAAGTCACGACTCTGGCATACAATACGAAGAATTACAAATAGTGAACGAGTGATGTGCGAGTATTACTGTGGATTTGATTCTAGACGTGTTTCTCAGCCTAATTGCTCTAACGAACACCGCAAGCATGTATTTGCACAAAAATGTCAGGAACTCGACAAGGCTTTGGTATCTAATATCAAATTGCATGATTAATTGCATTCGAGTATTGAGAATATAACAGTCTCACTGATAATAACAGTCTAGTCATTGTGTTTTTTAATTTGGTAATAAAATTAATAAATAAAATACAGTCTTTATAAAATTATATATAAACAAGTATAAACTACAAATACGTTTTATACTTTTCACCCTCAAAGTTGCATTAAAACTTGTATTAAAATATGGATTTTTCAAGGATCATATCTTTTAAATTAATACTTTTTCTTAAAGTTTGTATGACAGGGAATCTAGTTAACGACAAGATAAATCGGTATCATGCTTACTTTTGTAAATTAAACATAAAACACCGGAGTAATAATCATTCAACGTATGTATGGAGGAAAGCTGACTTGTATCACCTTAACCACTCGTCAAAACAAGTTTAAAAAACGTTAGACATAGACAAAAAAATAACTAAACTAGGTTAGGGTCTATAGTAGTTTTGAGTTAGTGTGTTTTGTTTGCACTACTTATCATTATCACTAACATAACCAAAGTAAATGCTTATTACATAGATTAGATAATAACTATTTGAAGTAAAATATTTAGTACAGGTAAGAATAGTTAGCGTAAAATTAAACTGCTTACGTACAAATAAAATTATTATTATACATTCGAATTATATATAAATTATACACTATAATTTATTTAATTGAATGCATTAAAAAAATAACACGGGTCCTTCACATTGCAATCGAAGCGTTCACTGGCGCCTATAATAATTATGTGACCTTTACGTACTCGTAAATTAAAATAAATTTCAAGAAACCAGTTCATTAAATTTGAATGCGGTAGAGATATAAATGTACATCTCTTTTATTAAATATAAATGTATTTCTCATAGGAGATCTCGTCAGGTAGCTTTAATTTAATCCTAGTATCCAATTTAAGGATAGGTAAAACGGCGGGGCACACTTAGTATATTATGTAAATTATTAAAAAACTAGTTGTTGAACGCGATTTCGTCCGCGTAACTTTGTAAAATATAGCCTATTAGATGTTACCTACTCGTTTATAATATAGCTTCGCAACAATGAAAGAATTTTTCAAATCGGTCCAGTACCTACATAATATAATTAGTTGCGGAGCCTATTGAATGAAAATAAACAAACAATCACATCTTTCCTCTTTATAATATGTTTATAATATCTAATATTATAGTAGTTATAGATAAAGCATGTAAAATAAAACTTTTTAAGCATTTCATCCTTAATAGGATGTTATGTTATGTAGTTTTGTTTATTTATTTAATTTTTTTGTGTATATTTTAACATTATATTTCACTTTTTAATTTCTTTTTAAGCTATTTAGACATGTTTAAAATAAAATTAATATCATAATATATTAAATTATTACAATATTTTGTAACACAAGTTTCGTTTCGCAAGTTAACAGTCAATTTAGCTTGACTTTGTAACCTTGATGACCACAAAACAACCCGAATTAGCATCGGGCAAATTATTATTCACACACACTTCAGAAATGCTTTGATTTTCCGTGACGTACATAACTACATACACATTATACGACTTTTTTAAATACGCTCAACAAAAATTAACATGCCCGGGGCAAAGTTACGGAACCACGAAGCGAATTGTCTATAGATTTGTTTTAATGCAAACTAGCGTCACGAATTAACTACAGTTTTATATGCCACCGAGATACCTGATATTTTTAAGCAATGAGGAAATTATAGACATCGGAAATCCATAACCTTGGTTTTTAACAATGTAACTTTATATAGCTATTTCGCGTATTACAACAGCAGGTTCGCGAATAAAAAAAAAAGTAAAAGTGGTTCTGGCACTTTGTCACTTTGCCTCAGAAATCCTTATTTATAGTATGTAAACCTTTGTAAATATTTGATTGGGTAAGTCTTTAATGTTGATAATGTTAATAATGTAATATCCTCCCTTATTCAAAGTTAACTCCATCCAAATGCCAATAAAATTAAAAAGGAATAAATTATTAAAAGACTTCTTTAAAAACGTAACAGACAAACTGTGATTGTGAGATACTTTCTTATTTATCTAATGTATGCAATGCAGTGATAAAAAAATTAACACCACCGAAAAAACTGAAAAGCAAGAAATCATTTATTTAACCTTATAATAACTAAGTTCTTAAACTAATGTAAGTACGCCTAAGTAATTTTGAGTAGGCGCCAAACAAGCAAATTAATTAATTACTTAAAGAGTGATGCGAGTTCAACCAACGAAAACGAAAAAACAAACACGGAGGAGGTTCTCAATTCGACGCGTATATATTTTTTTTATGTATGATCACGCATAACTTTTTACAGAGTAGTCCGATTTTGATAATTCTTTTTTTATTTGAAATGGTGTACCCCCAAGGGGGTCCCATTTAAATATGGAAAAAAAATTCCAACCCTAGGAAAACAGGGGATGATTGATTGTTCACTCACTGTTTGTAGCGGACTACGCATAACTTTTTACAGAGTGGTCCGATTTTGATTAGTTTAGTTTAGTTATTAAGGTTTAATAAAATTATTTTTGCTTTTCAGTTTTTTCGGCGGATAAATTTTTTGTTAAAAAGTTTTATTGTTTTTTCGTTTTCGTCGGTTGAAAAGTTCATGTAAGCAAATTACAATGGCAGTTTATAGTCGCGATATCACTCCAAATAATCGAATGTTATATCACGCGATATTATCGCCTAACTGTTTAAGATTGCACACGTTCGTTAATGACAAATGTTTTATTACTAGTATTTAAGTAGTGATTATTTATGTAGATCAGAGTATAATGCGTCCGACTGTCACATTACAAAATGACATCGTCTTATGCCCTAAATTATGTATATATATCCCTTTCTTCCTTTATTTTTCTCCGTCCTCCTACTAAGGTTGTATTTCTTAAGGTCGTCTTATTGGTAATAGTTGGTTAATATTTTTATATATTGTTTTAAAACTGTAGTTATAAAATAAAATGTAATAAAAAATATTGTAGCGGCTAGGGTGTTCCTTGTCTCACTTGGCGCCACTTCTGGGACGCTATGGCGGGAATATGTCGCGAGGATGAGATATGAAAACACCAGCGTGATAGATAGCCACTATATTTACAATTGATAATCAGTGCAATAAATATCGGTAGACTGCAAGATATAGTTAAGATGAATAACGAAACGTTCGAAGGCTTTTGAGGCCGGACCGTCGCGCGCAACGCGCGCGCGTGCTCATACGGTGAAGACTATTTCGCTACTGCTCTTGGGGCGCCGCGTCTGATACGGATCAGCGCGGCGCGGGCGCGGAAGCGGGGGTGGAGGAAAACCGTCGGTACAATAGTGACCATTTTGGTTGGCGCGGGCGGCAAGACGCGTGGAGCGACGACGGCCCGACCCTAGTACCGAAGTGGCACGAGGGATGGCGCTAGCTGTGTCTGCAGCTGGTAGACTTGCTACATCCTCCCCCTCCAAGTCAGTGGAAGACTGTGGAACTGACTTGGCACCCTTCTTGCGCGGTCTCCCCCTCCTACGAGAATGGACGACAGCTTCACTACTGCCGACGTAAGGGGTCAGGAGACTGGCATGGTATCGACCACGCGGAAAGTCGTCTCGGTCGACAACTTCATAAGTGGTTGGAGAAACAACACTTTTAATCCTATACGGACCTTCGCGTCTCGGAGCGAATTTACTCGTAAAACCCTTTGCAGCCTGACTCAGGCGATGGCTCTCCACGAGAACAAGTTCACCAACCTCGTAACGCGTACCTGGTCGACGCCCTTTTTCTGCTACATTCTTGCGAATGTCTTGTTGACGCTCTACTCGCTCCTTTACATCTTGTAGGCGTTGCAGGAAAGTGCGAAGATAGGGAGTAATCTGGGGAACATAATTCTCACTATCAATGATGGTACGTAAGTCATGGGTTACGTTTACTGGAGATCGGAACTCACGTGCAAAGGTAAGATAAGCTGCTGAAAGACCGGTGCCTTGATTCCAAGCAGTATTAAGTGCGAAACGCACGGCAGGCAATACTTCAGGCCATCGGCGGTGCTCAGGATCAATTAACATCGCTAGCATTTGCTTCATGTCACGGTTCTTTCGTTCAGCAGGATTGGCTTCCGGGTGATACACAGGAGTCAGGTTTTGTTTAATACCGAGAACGTGCATTGCCTTCTGCATTACAGCAGATACGAACTGGACTCCGTTATCAGAAATAACCCGACGAGGGAAACAATAACGCATAAAAATCTCTTCAATAAGAATCTTAGCACAATTTTCGGAATTGGCTTCGATCAATGGGAACAACTCCACCCATCGGCTCGCAGTGTCTTCAATAAGAAAAATCCATTTCTCGCCACGTTCTCCCTCAGGCAGGGGGCCGAACAAATCCATAGCGAGGACTTCGAAACGTTGTTGCTGAACAGGAGTCTGCAAGAGACCAGCAGGTTTCATATTGGTGGCTTTGTATTTCTGACACTGTTCGCAAGACTTTAAATATTGAGCCACGTAAGACTTCATATTTTTAAAGTAATATCTTTCCTTGATCTTCCTCAAGGTACGCTCTAAACCTAGGTGTCCAGCAGTGGGAGCGTCATGAAGCTCCTGCATCAGCTCTGCTTTCAGCGACTCTGGGATCACCAACTGAGGTTCTTCGGATTCTCCATCCGGATCGCAGCGATAAAGTACACCTTGGGAAAGATAATAACCACGATCTGTCCAGCGCACGGCTGATTCAAGACTATCGGGGTTCTCAAAATCTTTAATGATGTTACCAACATCAGAATCATCTAACTGGGCATTACGAATATTCTCTGGGTTCCTCTGAGGAAGGTCGACAACCACCGGACAAATGCTACAAGGGTCGGAACTCGGGTCGCCCGAGTCACTTGTAACAGGACGGCTCAGTGTGTCAGCAATGACATTAACCTTTCCAGGGGTATACTGAATGTCCAGGTTATATGATTGTATTTTCATAGCCCAACGGGCCAAACGTCCACTAGGCGTTTTTACAGACAGGAGCCACCTCAATGGTTGGTGGTCGGTGGAGACTCGAACTTGAGCTCCTTCGATATATCCTCGAAACTTATCGAGGGCCCAAACCACCGCTAAGGCTTCACGTTCGGTCGTATGGTAATTTCGCTCAGCAGGGGTAAGCAGCCTGCTAGCGTACTCAATCGGCCGCTCCTCTTGAGTCGATTTACCTTGCATAAGTACCGCTCCAACAGCGTAAGCACTAGCGTCTGTCCTTAGTACAAATGGCTCCTCAAAATTTGGCTGGCGAAGAATGGGGCTGGTGGAAAGGCGTAACTTCAGTTCCGCAAACGCATTCTGTTCAGACTCCCCCCATTGCCAGCGTCGATCTTTCTTCGTAAGATCGGTCAAAGGTCGCGCGACCTCTGAAAACTTTGGAATAAACTTCCGAAACCAGGAACAGGTTTGTAAAAAGGTCTTCAATCCTTTTAGGTCAGTCGGAGGCTTCATGTTCATCACGGCCTGGACCTTAACAGGATCAGGCTCAATGCCTAGGGAAGATACAACATGTCCCAAGTAAGTGACCTTGTCTCTTGCGAAGACACACTTACTCCGGTTCACTTTTAGATTGAAAACTCGAAGACGATCGAAGACCTGCTGCAGGTCCGTCAAATGATGCTCTAAGTCTGGTGAGATGATCTCCTTCTTCGAAGGAGAGACACGATACGGTGGGCTAGCAATGGGTGCGGCGTCTTCTGTATCGATGCTGTGGACGGCGAATCGGGTCGGTCCTCCCCCTGGATCAAAAATGTCTTCATTGACATTCAGGTCAGACCGTTGTCCTCGTTCGGTCGCAACAAGGTGTGAGCCCTCGCTCTCGCGGAGACCCACCGACGAACAAGCAAAGGATAACGAACTCGATTCATAAATGATTGGCTGAGGGTCCCTATTATCCCGCAGAGACCACTCCCCACGATCAAAGTCCAACACCATGCCAGCATCGCGAATGAAATTCATCCCTAATAAACTATCTGTAGCATTTGGTAGCATAAGAAAACAGACAGTTAGCGCCACCCCACGCACAGTAACATTTACATGTGCCATTTCAACATTTTGTGCACAACCGTCAGCATATTTTAACTCAGTATATACAGTGGTAAACAAATGACCATTATTTACTAAATGCGCTCTTAATGAAATACTGCCAATACAATGTTTAGCGCCGGTGTCTAACAACACCTTACCGATAACACCATAAATTTCTATGTTTAACATTGGACGCACTCGCGAATCGATACGCGTATCACTCGCGGACACAGACTGAAACACTGATGACACAACAGTTTTCTTGTCTTTACACGTCGGGCAGTTAGAGCGTATAACGCCGGGTGCTCCACACCCGAAACATGTCACCGAAGGCGTAGGCGCAGATGGCGCCTTCCCTTTGACATCAATGGCCGCTTTCTGCTTGGCCAATTTTGGACAGGCCTCCTTCAAATGACCAAACTGCTTGCAGTAATTACAATGAGGCCTGTGATTGCTCGCACTAGTTGGAGGTCGAGTAGAAGAGGACGGAGTGGCGGCCGGGATCGCCGGCTTGACATCAGCAGCAGCGGGGCGCACTTGACCCTCGTCAAGAATGTCCTCGACACGACGCGCTTCCGCTACTAATTCAGCAAACGTACTGAAGCTGGTGCGGGCCACCTTCTCTCGGATCCGACGCTGCAGCAATCCATAAATCATGTCCAGCTGCACCACCTCTGACAGAGATGACGGTGGTAGCTGGGCAATCAGTGCCCTCAGATGGCACACAAACAAGTCGGTTGACTCGTCGGGACGTTGCTCCCGTTCAAAGATTTTTCTATAAATTTTATGTGGTGGTAGTCTCTGTCCGAAGGTAAGCTTCAAAGCTTCGACAGCATCATGCCATGTGTGTGTAGTATCCTTTACTCCTTGCCACCAGGTAGCAGCAAGTCCCGTGAGTAACATCGGTAACCCCCGCAGAGCATTACTGTTGTCTACACGTACGCATTCTTTATACGTCTCTATGGCATCAATGAATGCTAAAATATCGCTTGATTTTTCACCATCAAACCGCGCCGTACACTTGGCGAAGTGCCCAGAACAAGTGGATGTACTTACAGGCTCACGACGATTACTTAGCCTCTCGATAAGTAGCAGCAGCTGGTCAGTGGTCATAGCCACCGGAACAGAACCAGCAGCGACTTGTGCGTTCGCCATGGCCGCAGGCGCAGCGCCACGCGGATCGGAGTCCAGCGCGGGCGCTAGGGGAGGCGCCGAGTCTTCAGACTGCGCGGCGAGCGAAGTCGGGCTCGCGGCACGCGATCTCGTTAGCACCATTATTCAAGACGATTAAACACCACAGTAAAATTCACGTTGGTACCGTACCGCACGCCGCAGTACGAAACAAGTACCAAAAAAAAGTTCACGAAACACTTTTACGAAGTTTAGGTACCCTAAGTTGTAATACCTAGGTCACAAGTACACTAAACAGTTCGCGTTGGTACCGTACCGGCATACGCCGCAGTACGAAACAAGTACCAAAACGTTTACGAAACACTTCTAGGTGATTTAGGTACCCTAGGTTATAATGCCTAGGTCACAAGTACACTAAACAGTTCACGTCGGCACCGTACCTTAGTACGAAACAAGTACCAAACGGAGTACCTTGAAGGTTAAACGTCGCGAATTTTGTCCATTTCGATTAGATATCTTGCCGATATAACACACTATTGCATCTAAAACAGTCCACGCACTTTATTTTCAACGTAAGTAAACAATACGCAATTCCCGGGAAAAAAAACACAAAGAGTTCGCGGCCTATATGACCATATAAGGTAATGAAGCGAAGCGATGCGCCTCGCTCCGCCCACTCGTCGAAACGGTTGGCCACGTTCCCGCCCACTCGGCGTAACGGTGGAAATGGCGAATATGACGAACTCGGTGTTCAGGTATTACGATTTTGTTCGCGTAACTGTCTTAGAAACTGATTGTTATTGCAATTAGGCAATAATTACACAATATCACTATTAATTTCGTGTTCTGCCCCACGTTGGGCGCCGTAATGTAGCGGCTAGGGTGTTCCTTGTCTCACTTGGCGCCACTTCTGGGACGCTATGGCGGGAATATGTCGCGAGGATGAGATATGAAAACACCAGCGTGATAGATAGCCACTATATTTACAATTGATAATCAGTGCAATAAATATCGGTAGACTGCAAGATATAGTTAAGATGAATAACGAAACGTTCGAAGGCTTTTGAGGCCGGACCGTCGCGCGCAACGCGCGCGCGTGCTCATACGGTGAAGACTATTTCGCTACTGCTCTTGGGGCGCCGCGTCTGATACGGATCAGCGCGGCGCGGGCGCGGAAGCGGGGGTGGAGGAAAACCGTCGGTACAATAGTGACCATTTTGGTTGGCGCGGGCGGCAAGACGCGTGGAGCGACGACGGCCCGACCCTAGTACCGAAGTGGCACGAGGGATGGCGCTAGCTGTGTCTGCAGCTGGTAGACTTGCTACAATATTCAAATTATTCCAAAGTATACCTCGTTTGGATAGAAATGAGAAAGTTAAGTAAAATTTAAGTTAACTTATTGGTTTTTTTTTTAAATTATAGTGTTGTTTTTATTCAGTCTCAGAATAGGTGAATAAACCAGAAGGCGGAATTATACAATGAATTGAGACAAAGAAAACCCTCTTTGACTTGATACTTTGACACTACGTGTTTTTAAAAAATTAAAAAAAAACCCTCTTGACAAGTTATTTAAAAAATTAATTCAAAACAATTCAACAATGTAACAACTCATTCTAATTAATGTAATAGAAAGCCAAAGAGAACAAAATGTAAAAGCATAAATTTTGAAGGTTAAATTGCATATTGCCTAACACGTTTTTTTGCAATAGTTCCTTGTTACATCTGTATCGTTTTAATTTATAATTAAACCATTAATAGATTTTAAACTATCACCTTGTCTATTTAGGTACTGGCTTCATGTATAGACCTTAAAACTTGATGATCTAATAACGGATGCCGCTAATTTTATCATCTACGTAGATACGTCTAACTATTTGAACGTTCAGTAGCACTACCATGAGTTGCTATCGAAATCTTACGTTAGTTTACTTCTGTCGATAACGGACCTTTCAATGTGCACGTGAATGATTTAACTACTAACGTTACGGTGTTTCTCGAGAGCATCAGTCAAATTTGTAACTCATGGTATCGGTTTTAGTTCTTTGAGTGACCGCTAGAGGCGCTATACAATTTTTCATACAAATATTTTACGTTCTCGCTCATCTCTCGCTAGCGATTTCGGTCGTCATAAACTCATGGTAGTGCTACTGAGCACTGCTTGCTTATTGTATTAATAACTAACGCTGTCACTAGCTAGTGACCGCGACTTCGTCCGCGTTTATTAATAAAAAATAACGCCTGACAAAATAATACATGAGCAATAATTTATAAAAACTTTAGTGATACTAGTTTTATCAAGCGTTGGAATTTTATCTTATTTTTCGGAATGAAAGGTATGTTTATCCAACATTTCATCATTAGTGTTTAAGGTTTGAATAGGTAACAGACAGAAAGGTGTATTTTGGATAGTGATTTACAATTTTTTAAAGTTTTTCTTTATAAATCTGGCCTTTTCAAATTTTTTTACGACTGTCTATATTTTATTTAAGCACTGTATTTTTATCAAATTTTTAATTTTACTCTAAATTAGGCGACGAAAATGACGCTTTTCTGCTAAGTCCACCTCTTAAGTTTTAACCAGATTCATGCTTAATCTAATAAGCGATCTAATGATACCTAGACACAGCAAACATTTCCTACAAAGTCTTATAAGTACTTAACAAATAAACACAATAAACTCATTAATGTTTTGTTATCGTGGGAAATTTTAATTGTCAGATATGAAATGGAAAAAAAAATCGCCTATCCGGGTGGCACTGAATAGATAATAAGTATTTTAGAACGTGCGAAAGATGTCCTCACCTAAGAAATAAACAATAAACATACATGCTCTGTTCGCATAGTCATAAAACAATTTTAGCATGCAGTTAAGTACATGTTAGTCGTTTATTACATTAAGCGCCTGTTTCACAAACGTCAAGTAGGCCAAACTGTCATTTAAAGTCACCAGTAACCGGGGATAATAGAGCTGATGATATACCTTTGTTTGTACGGTATTCAAACATTGAATAGAAAATAATAATAAAAAATCGGCTATCGATGGAAACAGAAAATGATTTCTAAAAGTAACTAATCAACACTTTACTTGACGTTGGTGAAACAGGCGCTTATTGTCATAAATTAGCTACACGAAAAAATGAAATATTAACTGATATGAGTATAATAAACAAACAAAAATGTTGCGTTTTTATATTAACTACAACAGATTCTTCGTGTAAATATTTCTAATCAAGGTTTAGGAGCAGTTGGGAATTCAAAGCAAAAAAAACTACTAGTTACATTTCTTTTTTCAATATTATGGTGATACGAAAAAAAGTAGGTACCAAAACTTTGATTTTTTTTTACCTAGCCATAAAGGGCTTAAGAAAGTACTTCCTAAGCCCTTTATTTGAAGGCACATAGCGCCTCAAGACTGTGAATAAATCTAATCGAAAATAATATATACATAAGTAGTTAATAGTTTTATTATATTCTTCTTATTTCATATTTGTTTTACCAAGTAATTTGTTAGTTATCGCATTGTTTGTAAGAGTTTTTCTTCCATATAGACCACAACAATTGCACCTCTTGGCACTGTGACAATAACACAATTAAAAAAAACAGGACGTGAGCGTGATTATAATAATTAATAATGAATGACGTATGTAAAGCGACAACTATGGATAATTTTAATTGTAATGTATTTCGAACCTATTTATTGTTTAGTTGTTTTTGACGAACAATCGACATCTCGTAGGTTTTAACCTCAAATCGTAGAAACAAGAGAGATAACATGGCACACAGTCAACACACAGCACGAGTAATGGCTTTTTATATTTCAATATGACTTCAATTGGGTAACTTATAACACCCAGTTTTTGCGTTGGGCGTCGGGATTTAACTTTTTTTTTTATTTATTACTTTTCTAGAATGTAAGGAAGTACAAGTAGAGCGAAGGAGAAAATCGTGGCTCAGAAAAGGAGAAAATCGGAGACTGGACTGGGATTGCCTCGGTCGAGCAGCTATTCCAGTTGACTCTTGACAGGGACCGGTTCAGAAAGTTGACGGCTACCTTCAGGGACTGAAGAGGCACACCGAGAGAGAGAAAGAGATTACTTTTCTATGTAACACATTCATAGACATACGCAGCATACATACACGTCAAACTTTGTTTTTGCGTCGGGCGTCGGGGATTAAAAATATTATTGTGTTAAAATTTTGGAAAGGTTAATTTTCTAATCCCCACTCATGGTCGTATTTCGTTAAAAAATAACAAATGTATATAATAAGGTGCAAACGTGTTTTCGACAATATGGCATTTGCTTGATGTTCTCATACGATTCTCATTAGGAGGCTAATTATTAACCTTGAACACGAGTTTCGCTTCTGTATACAATATTTTATTGTTATTCTACGAATCAATTTGATAAACTGAGTACCTGCTCGTTTTTAATTATATAATAACAGTGCGAAATTGTCTTACATATTTTTAGTGTCTCTAAATCGATTTTTATTTCACAAGAGATTACTATACTTGAACTTGAATCTCGAAGTTTTTGATTTTTAAAAGTATTGGTACTTGTTACAACCAGTATTAAAAGGTATGACTTTGATAACGATAAACGTTAATATACACATCTAAAAATTTCGTAGTCTTTCGCAAGAAAATTACATTTTATTTGTCGATAATTATTTATCCATGAATGTATACTGACTTCCTTAATTCACGTGTGGGAAGTAAGTATAAATTATTATATTAATATTGGCATAGTTTAATTATTGTAAAAAAAGTCGAAAGGAATAATTAGTTTTGACAAGTTTTGGGTTTTGTTTTGACATAGTTTTGCCTCGGAAACACAGACACCGGCAGAAGTTTCAAACCTTGACTTTATATTTCATATATTTTTTTAATTAATGAAATAATTTAATTAATTACTTTAGTTAACATAAGGGTTGGTACTTATCGTTGACTTTACAAATAATGACGCACTTATTAAACAAAAAAAAACAATAGCTAGATAACTTATATTATCCTACCTATTTAATTGAACAAGTGAACAGGTATGAAAGTGAAAAAAAAACATAATCTAATAGTTATGTAGTTAACACCTGTCTGCGTCTGCGCAGATAAGTTAATAACATCTTTTTAAATACGTGCTTATGAGTAAAGTAAATAGAAAGTCATATTATGACACGATATAACTAACATTACATGACTAAACTAAAATGTCAAGCGTAATGCCGAGCGGCTATTGCGAGTCTCGTTTATCTGTGTGTCTCTCTTACTTATGGATGACTTAGTGAAAAGTTTCTTTAAAAAAGCGATAATTTCTAAAATGAATATGAGTCTAATACAAATGTGCAATCATAAATTGGCAGTAACGACATTTTACAGACAAGGTTTTACGTGCTGTCGTTAGTTTTTTTTAAAGCGCGCAGGAAACTAACATTTTTTCAGAATTAAAAGTATTATGTTACTCCACTTAATAAACTATCCGTGTTAATCCGTGGCCAAATTTCATCCAAATCCGTTTGGTCGGTTTTGCGTGATCCGACCAACAATATAACATCTCCAAACATAATTATAACAATCTTTCGCATTTAGGATAACACGTGTATATTAATTATTAGGATTCCAAAAAACGACATACAGCTCGTGCGAAGTCGCGGGAGCAGTATTTAATAATTTAATAAAATGATTCCACAAAAAGTCGCGTGACGAAATAAATAAGACATTAACAAAGTAATTAAATAATTGATACCTGCAAATGTTAAGATTATCATATGCCACTGCTTTTCGTACCTACGTGTAGTGTAGAAACAATTATTGTAAGATCGTTAAAGTCAATTCCGTTTCTACCTAAAGGTTGAGCAAGTCAACTTCCTTAAGCAGAGACATTTTTTCCTTAAGAGCAAGCAACCTTGACCGTCTCGTTAAACAGCCCTGAGAGATTCAAGCCATTATGGAATTGATTCATGACGTAATTGTCTATTCTATCTGCAATCATCATTCATTTAAAATGTGTTACCATGAAATGACCATGTATTGTAACATTATCTAAGAACAAATCACACCTGGATATCACATAAAAGTGGGCAATTTAAATGCCTATTTTAAAGTCTAAAATTAAGTTTTAAGATTCATGAAAACAGAGGTAATGGGGAATGTGATTTTTTAAAAACAGCGTATGAATTAGGAACTAAACAACTAACTTAAAGATTAACTTTAACTTAAAGATAACTAAACAGATTAATTAAAAATGAATAAAAATGTTAATTAAATTGTTTTGTTTTTTCAACATTGTTTTTCCAAGAAAATTTAAAAGAACACTTGTTAAAAATAAATCATCATTCAATTTTAAATAGTTTAAAAAACGCATTAGTAGAAAGAACATTATTTACGAGTGTGGAACTATTGGATATAGGTGCACCTACAAATTTATTATTTACTAGCTGGCGCCCGCGGCTTCGTCCGCGTTGAAAAAGGAAAAAAGTAGCCCATGCTGTGTCCTGTACGTCTAACTAAATGTTTATTTACCAAGTTTAATGAAAATCAGTTAATTCGTTTAAGAGTTATGAAGGAACATACTCGTACATACATACAATAGCTACACTTACAAATTTATTATTAGTATTGATGATAACTCAGGAAATTTTTTAATAACATTTAATGTTGTAACATTAATTAACATAACGAGTTGTCAAAGCATATATTATATACAATGGTTATACTTTTTTAGCACTCAGCACAAATGCTGTTATCTGGCGTAGAGAGAACAACCGAGACGAGACGAGTGTGCCCCAGTTTGTTTAATTAAAGCAACAATGTAAAATAAAATAAAATATGAGTGCAATTGCATTCTCTCAATATCATTGCGTGATTCAACTTATTAAAGATCATGCACCTATATTGCACGGTCGATTAATTAATGAAAAAAATTGTAATAAAAATATTCCAAACGATTGCAAAAGTGCAAATTTAAATTGTTTTTTAGTCGCGCAATACTGTAATGATTTTTAACTGCATATTATCGCACATTTTTTGAACACAAGTTAGTGGTTAGTGTAAAAATTTCCACTAGTGACATAAACATGGCGCCTATTTTTTTTGTACTTGTGATGACTCGTCCTCGGCTTCCGGGCAATTTCTCTAACTTTTCTCTTGATAAGAACCTTCCTAGGACTTCAACGTTTAAATGAAATACCTAATGCAACTTGTTTGCCATTTTTTTTCCGAGTGGTTTTTCGAACGTGATAACAATCAATAAACATATTCCGAACGAATAACGAAGTCACGATTTCTCTCTGTATCACAATCATAAACTAATGGGTTGGTCATGCGAGAAAAAACTTTATTATAGAAGAGTAAAGCCTAATTTCTTGTATAGGTAAGTAGGTACTGCAGAATCCTATACGAAAAAAAATATTGCAAAGGTCAATATGAACACTCGCTTCTATATTACATTAATTCGATATGACGTCAAATCTGAGTTTGTTGTACGTATATGATTAATTAAATATTACAATATCCTATTGCAGTGATGACCACGTTTCACCAAAGATTTAAATCTTTGGTCTTAACCTATCTCTAATACCCTTGGCAGAATATAAGCTTAGTGGTCTGTAGCCTGAGGCAAGTAGTAGGTGTTTTTTTAATAACAGCAATTTTCTTTTTTTCCATTTGTTACATTACTTATGTGGATCAAGTAAAAATTGTGATTTTGTTTCACAATTTACCTAATATATTTTCGATATATAGTAATATTATAATAATGTAATTATATTTCTTTTATAATCTTAAGTACCTATTAATATTAGTATTGTACTTAGTACTAAGTAAAGTCAGTCAGTCAACTTCGGTTATGAAGATCCGTTTATTACGACCAATTTCGTGGTCCCTTGAAGTACTCCGAAGTATTTCCGATTTTCTCTGTATTTAGTAGACCCGTGTAGACCTTTGTAAAATCACTGTCAGAATTCCATAAACGTGTAAGGTAATCTTATCTGTCCTATGTACCTATATATGTAGATATGTTTATTTGCCAAACATTAGATAACTAGGTACAGTGTCTAGTAAGGGCTTTCAATTTATGTGTGTAATTTATATTTGTGTGTGTATGGCAAATCAATCATAATAGATCATAATATAAAAGTCTTTTGTAATGTGTATGACTGTATGTATACAAAATTTCATGGTGATCCATAAAGTACTATCCTTATCCAAACATCTATCTAATCTTATTCATATATTATGTTATCTAAGCAGGATCTGAACCGACGTAATGCCATTTCGGCAGCTGAGCCTTTGACCTTTTTGTCTTTTTTTATTTTAATCTCGATAGACAGGCTGACGTCCACTTTTCTATTTGTCCGTCTATATACATATATTATGCTGCAGTGCAGTTGTACTTATATTAATAACTAGCTGGTGCCTGCGACTTCGTTCGCGTTGAAAAACAAAAAAGTAGTCTATCTATCCTATGTCCTGTACGTCTAAATGTTTATGTACCAAGTTTCACGAAAACCAGTTAGAGTTATGGAGGAACATACATACATACATACATACATACATACAATCCTAAACTTACAGATTTATTATTAGTACTGATTGATTGATTGATATTGATATAAGTACGATCGTGTATACATTTCTGTGAAAAGTGTATTTCAGTTTACTTTTACTTATAAGACTAAAAGATAAGTTTTACTTATAATACAGGCTGTTTAAATAAAGTTTGATACTCAGAGAGTACTTACGTTAGATCCACCTCAAGGACACAGATAGGCCATGTTTTAGATTAACCTGATATATGACACTTTTACGCTCGTAAGATCATTCAAGTGCTCGTAAGATCATTCATAAATTTAATTACCTATTTTTAATTTAATTAGTATAAAATATATACACAAAAAATATAATAATCCATATTGTGTAAACATAGTATAAAAATAGTCCTTGTCTGCCTCTTTTCTGTTTCTCAATAACTTCTTCTAAACCACCCAAAACATTTGGATTCACCAATCATGATTATCCTAATAGTTTAAATTTTATAAGCTAAATACAAAAAACGGCTATTTTTGTATAAAATTGTTAATAACAAAGTTATCTATACTAATATTATAAAGAGGAAAGATTTGATTGTTTGTTTGTATAGAATAGGCTCCGAAGACCATTCTTTTACCATTAGAAGCAGACATTATCTGAGATGAACATAAGATACTTTTTACCACGAAAAAATGCTTCATTCCTACGAGAAATCTAAAATAATATTAAATACTAGCGGCTAAAAATTAAATACTAAAAAAAAAATTCTAGCGGTTTGGCCCGGCAGATAGCGCCATCTATCCAAAATACGGTAGATGGCGTTTTATACTTTTCTACGCGGACGAAGTCGCGAGCACCAGCTAGTAAATAATAAAGTCGAGTGAAAAACATGTCAATATATCATACGAAACTATTCTCCAAACAATAGCGCAGTTGGTTTTCTACTAATACTTTTTACATGACAAAATCTCTGTAGCTTGGTGTATATTACAGTCTCTATCAGTATCACAATTAGTGGGAACGTATAAAATTGTCCTTTTTAAATTCCGTCTATTTGGATCATGTATTAGGTATATTGATCGATTGCATATATGAATAATAATATATTTAGGATAAAATATGACATTTTATTGAATCTACAGCTACAGTCTGTGTCAGCTTTTTGCCAGATAAAAAAAGTGTTGGTCGGGTGTCAATAACCTCTGTTATACATTTTTTGCGATGATGTAACCGTAGATGTGAACTTTTAACTTGTTGATAAATTAAACTTCAAGCTAAGTACAGATAATTACATGGATATAGGTATAGGTAAAGTAAAATCTTTCCTTTATACTTATTCAGTATCATTTTAATTATTAGTTTGCGAACTTTCAGAATACAGCAAAAAATACCTGTTTCTTTCTAACACGTTACCAACAACTCTATTAAGTATTTTCATACTTAATAGAGAAAATTTTGCATATAACAGATTCTACTTAGCCGCTGCACATAGCATATTTTATTAAGAGGTCATAGTTCAACAAATAGTGCTCATAACATAAGCACTATGCAATTTTTTCAACGGTAGGACAGTGAACTAAGGTCAAAATCACAAAAAGTGCACGTAGCAGATTTTGGTTTAACAAAGACGAAATACTAAGTTAACCGAAAAATGTGTAATAATTGTTCTTAGCAATTAGGTATATCATTTACCTATTAACCACTAACAAATAATGTAGGCATTAATTGAAGCAAAAAGTTGTGTTATTATGCGAAAGAAGGTAGGCTTGAACTCTTGTACTTATAATAAAATTAACAATACGTTTTATTAATACCTTCCCAATCCCTCATCCTTAATCCTACTAACCGTAGGCAGGAGAGCACTTCCAGCACCTGTGGCGCTGCTTGTGTTATAGGCGATGGTAACCACCTACCATCATCAAGTGGACCATCTGCCTGTAGCCCTGTATGCTGCTGACCGTAATATTAAAAAAATCGCAGGTATATACAAAACATTTCTTTGGTACCTAGGTAGGTAAGGTACCTAATTTCCACAATATATTTTTACAAACAAAAATAAATTGTTTGAAATTGTTCTCACCAGTAAAATATTCTTCTAGCTATGTGGTTAATGGGTACCACTAATAGTGTTACTAATGCAAAATTATTGCGTTATAAAGAAGATAGGTTTTCAGAAAAAAATCTTTACACACTCACCTTCGACATATTTAAACTTTTAAACCATGGTATCTCTTGTAACAAATCGTTTATATGAACACTGGATAAAAAGAGGATTTGAACCACTAGCACCGCGTAAATAAACGTGTATGAAATATTAGACGCTGTTTTGCTACGGAGGCCCGATCAATACTGCCTTGTACAAGGAGGCAAAGAGTGAACGAGAGGTTCTGGTTATTGCGGTGATACTGTCTGCACGCGCAACGCATGCGCGTACAATGATGTGTTGACTGATGAGGAGCATGCGTATAAAATGATTCTACTTACACTTCAGTAAGCATGTAGAATAATATTCTAAACTAGCTGGTGCCCGCGACTTCACCCGCGTAACTTTGTAAATAATATGTAAGTAAATAACCTTCCTCGAGAAGCACTCTATCCTTTAGTGAAAACAGCATGAAAATCGGTGCAGTAGTTTTCGGTGCGAATTGATCGCGAACAGACAGACAGACAGACGCGGCGGAAGGATGTAATGGTTACTTAAATTACCTACTTACTCCAGTAACCATAAAGTTTTTCAGTGATATTGCAATCAAGCTTTTAGTGGAAAATTGAATCAGTTTAGTTAGATCAAAAAGAAAACTGAAACAATTTCATAAAACAATCAGAATTAGGACTTGCTCCATGTCTGCATCCGCAAAAGATTTTAATTATTGATATTCGCAATTATTCGCATTGTTACGGTTGCGGAAGTCTTAAAGTGTCTAAATCGATGCGGAAGTTTCGCATTTGCGGATGCGAATATCCGCAACAAGGCTGGTATGGTTTTACTGCTTAATTTATAGATACAAATGAATATAAGACATTAAAGTGAAGGTTTTCAATCTATTAAAGTTTTCAAAGAGATTTGATATTTTTGGGACTTATTTTTTTAGACATATTTTTAATTTTATTAGTTGTAAGTATACAAAATTAACATTCTTCTTTTAACGCTTTTTTGATTAGTGAAAACCGCATTAAGATCCGTTGCCTAGTTTAAAGGACCTAAAGCGTAGATACACAGGGAAAAATTTAATGGAGTAAAACGAAAATGTAAATGCGCTGCCGACTATAGAAGGATTTCAAGGATTAGGGAAGGATAAGGCTCTAATATCCCTTACAGTCACCGAAACATAACAGCACATATGCTGTTATTTCACGGTGGTCTTCCGTAAGGGGGTGGTCACAGCTGCCAGGTGCCATAAAGTTGACCTCGCTGGGAATCGAACCCTGGGCCGCTGGAACGTTAGGCAAACAAAACACTCTTAATATCCTAAGAAAAGTGCGAGTAGACGATTGATTGATCTAAAAAAATTCCAATTTTTGTCGAGCTCGTTGGATGAGTGGTGGTAAGGGTGTTTGCCTAACGTCCCAGGGCCCTCCGGTTCGATCCCGACAAAGATTTAAAACCTTTGGATCCCGACGATGTCAACTATATGAACTTTTCAAAATTGACTCTGGTCTGGATTTCGAAAGTAGTTTACACTGCGTTTCGCAGTCATTTGGGCATTTTCTTGTATTATTTAGTTTATGGTAGGTACTTTCTTAATACAATATATAAAAAACTTTTTGTTTTAAGTATGAAACAAACACGCTTTCACCTATTAGGGTGAAAGAAAGGCGGCGAGTGGGTACTCTCTATTTTTAAAATTTAATATAATTAAAATTATAAGAGTTTCTTGGAGAAACCTAATTGATAAATAAATATTTTGATTATCTATAGTTTACAAATCACGGAATTTGGAAACGCCGCCGTACGAAAGTACGGAAAAATAATTTTGACGTTTGCGTTTTTCTATTCCATAGACAAGTATAATAGTTGATTGAAAAATACCCATATTGCTGTAATAATAAACGATCGATATATCTTAGATGTCGACATGCGGATATCACTAGTTTTAGTTCTATCTACTTACACTCCGTAGTCTATTCTCCTTGCTCCGTAGTTTACAGCGCTAAAATGGCGATTTTCAAATAGACTAAATAATTTGACAACAGCCTATCCAGTGATTTATTACAAATCAGTGACAGCAGCCTATCCAATGCTTATACAGATCAGTGGTTGGTGACATTTACACATAGAATAATAACTTTATTATTCTATGCATTTACATTACAATTACATTGACAGACTGACAGTTGACACTTGACACCAGCTGACATAATTAAAATTATTAAAATACAAAAAATTGCAATACAAAATACAATGCAAATATTGCAAATGAAATGAATGAATAATTGAATATAAATATAAATAATATAATAGCAAAAATAAATATGGAAAACATAAAAAAGTGATGAGAATATGAATATATTAAATTTGGAGTTTGTATTAAAAAAAAATATGAAATTTTCGTATCATCAAATATATAACTGTTGTTATGAAAAAGTTTAAAAAAGTTAAAAAAGTTTATAAGTAATTATCAGTACATAAATATATTTATCAAAAAATAAAAGTGCGGTCAATTATAATTACTTACGTCCCCCTTTAATATTATTAAAAATGTTCGCTTCATCAATTCACGATGTTCATGGATCAGTTAAACAAAACACAAAGAAAACAGATGTGGATAAGTTTTTGCCCTTTATAATTTTACCTCTTTCACTCTTAACAGCTGCAATATCTGGTATATTTACTATAATTGTGATGGTTGTAATTGTTATGGCTGCGTTATATGTGCAATCTAGGCCACGGCAAAACAACAGGTAAGATACATTTTTTAAATGACTTCATTTTATGCATAATTTGAAAATGAAGACTTCAATTAATTATAAATGTAAAGAAGCATTGCATTGTTAAGTCTGACTTTTCGCCACAGTGTCTTTTTGGTACCAACTAGAGTGCTTATCTATGAAGATTATAGAAGTGACTGTGGTCTATTTGTAATTGTACCTATCTTCCGAAACGGCTGGATTGCTTATGACGGGACATTCACTTCTAGTTTTATTTTAGACAATTGAATTTATTGTCTAAAATAAAAGTATCCAGTACCACATCATATCTGGCCGCAGCAAAGCGAGGCCGGGTTCTGCTAGTAATATAATATTAAATTTGTATGAAACATTTGCAGATCACCATTTTTCTTGTCGTGGACTCTGTCTTCTGGGATTTATATGTTTACAATATTCGAATTGGGAATAGTATCGCTTTTGGAGATAACTCAACTTGAGAATTTCATATTTCTCTTGTTAGTCGCCTGCACCTGCTACTTTTTCTATAAAATGAAAAACATAGCTGACACTGAGTTTGCAACTGAATCGTCTAAAGGTATTCAATATAGGTATGTGTTGTAAAATTACTTTATTATGCATGTTTATTACCTTCTCTAAAGGAAAGAGGATTGGCCCCAAGTCAAACTTGGAACATACACATTACCATTCAAAATACCTTGGCTTCCAGATCAATAAATCTTACTCGGCAATATCACATCAAGGCAAAGATAAGCCAATTTATAAATCTGTGCTGCAGAATTACTCAATACGCAGAATTAATAATTTTAGGAGATTCAATGGAGGTACATATAGGGAAATCAATGTGCTGGCTTTTTTCCTGAGAATTGTAATACCTGAAACCCATTCAGTTATGGTCTGACGACCGGTTGTGGCAATATAATACAAAAACAAAAAAAAAGTGACATTTCAATTAAAGAGGAAATTGCATTTGAAAAAATAGTGAGTTGCCGGTCCCATTTTCTGTAGACTCTTTGTTTAAAAAAAGTTGTATGAAATTAGTTTACCTACTACTAATAATTGCATATAATATCTTATATTAATATTTTAATAGGTCAGTATTTTAAAGTAAAACGTTTTAGCAATCCATATTAGTTAAATATATAGAGTAATACTATTAGTAGGAATATTTTGACTAAAATGAAGATGAGATGTATGTTAGTTAGTTTAATTAACTACTAGAAAATATATTATAATAGTATTTCGTTACATTTCATATATTTTAAGCGTTATCATTAACCATTAACGGTATTTACTCAAACCTTTGTAATTAATGTTTGCTTTCATATGACAATTGATTTAAAATTTTGTCGTTTTTTGTTTTCAGCCCTGTGTTAACATCAGACTCCTATTACTGTCAGATATGTCAAATTGAAGTTAATGACCGTTTTTTTCATTCAATATGGTATGTTAAAATATTAATTACCTACTTAAATGTTAAAATATAAGTTTTGAAAAAATAATGCAATAAGTAGTACTTTATTATACAAATTTCAGGTTGAACTGCTGTGTATTAAAACCAAATTACCCATACTATGTGGCCGGGCAGCTTTTTGCCTTTTTTACACTTCTGTTTGGCACAAATTTAGGACTAACAACAATATGTCAACCGTATAAATTTTATGGACCTTTCCTTTTGCCTGGAAACTGTATGGGAGTTTACGATAATATTGAGTGAGTATTTACTAAATAAATGGTCTAAATGACTGTATTTCTTAAGTCTATTAATTTACATTAATAAGTAGTAAACAAAATATTTTCGATGTTTCACATCCTGCCAGATGTCCCACGATGGCTTTTTTATGTTGTGTACCTATTTTTATATATGTATATTCAGCCTTGCTATAATTTATTACTATGTATGTTTTTCAGAGTTGCATATAATTTCGTGACCTGTGTCTATGGACTAGGTTACTTAATCGTACTAGCATTAGTCTTACTGCAGCAATTTTTCATCTATATTCCTAAATACAGTGGTAAGTGAAGATACTGTTGTAATCAGTTATTTATAATTGATAACCATTTTGAAATTTAGATTATTACAGTAAAGGCTAAAAGGGCGCTTTCTTCCTGTTGAGAGTTTGCCCCCTTCATACTAATACAAGTGACAGTCATATAATATAATATAGCCATAAATCTATTTGTCTAAGATTCACAATGTCTAAGATAAATACAAATTTTCTAATTTTTCAGCAAGCTAGTAACTAGCTTTGACTATTCATCTACTTTAAGGTTTCATAATTTGCTTTTCTTTTTTTCAGCCCCACAATGGAGGAAGCTCGGAAAAATATTGAAGATTTCAAATTGAAAATGCCATAATATGTTAATTTAATTACTTAACTTAGTAATTGTAATAATTATTAGGTAGGTACCTCAATATTATTTAATATACCTAGTACATTTGAGCTTTAAAATAACTTATTTTGCCCCCGACGAAGTAATTCACGTATTAACATCAAGTAATTTGTCGCTTTGTGTTATTTGACACGTGTCGAATTTTTTAGCATTTTCTGTTAGTTTTTCAAAATATGGGCCACGAATTTTATAATTTTATAACAAATATATTTTAAACTAAAAATATAAAAATAACATTGCATACATCGCAGCGTTGTTAAACCAAAATCTGCTATATATGGAAAATGTATACTTTTGAAATATTGACAAAAATTTTTTACATAATTGTTTATTTCAAAAAAAACTAATTTTATTTGAAATGTAGGGTTAGTAATATTTATTTATTTAGTAATATTTTTTTTAACTAAGTATTTGTTTAAAAAACAAGAAAATTTAATAGTACTGCGTTTCAAATGAGAATAGGATCGCGCTTGCTGCAAACTTCACATGATCCGAGTCATCATAGTCATCATAATGTCATCATAATGTCGTCAAAAAAATCCGAATAACAAAAATATCAATATTTTTTATTTCTTTTTTATCTAATAAAATTATATATGTATAAATATATATATCCTTACTAATATTATAAATGTGAATGTGAGTTGGTTTGTTTGTTTGTTTATTACGCTTTCATGCAAAAACTACTTAAATTTTACATACACATTATCTGGGACACCAGAAAGGACATAGGGTATCTTCCATCGTTCAACGCGGACGAAGTCGCGGGCACCAGCTAGTATATATAATAACTATTAAGTAATTAAACTATAAGTGTAAATTACAGTACGATTTAAATCGTATTTATACGATCATTTCGGCTTTGGTTTTATGTAGCAAAAGCTCTTAAGTTTGCTAACGCGTCTCCACGAGATAAGTAATTCTTTTATGGGTCAATGTATACGATTTTATAATAAACCACCTGAATAAATAAACCACATTACAAAAATAATTAATTCTTGGCTTGTTTTTTTTTTTTGCACTCCGTACACATCAGTAATGAAGTTCGTGAGAAATGCGGAGCAAAATGCGAATTTCCAGTCCTATTCTCATTTGACACGCATAATATATTCATTAATTTGATAATCGATTAAATTTTACATTGTACATAACAGCTTTTAGTTGCAGCACATAATATATAGTGCTTTATGAGCACTTAGCAGTTTTTTTATACAATAGACAAGAATTTATACAATAGACAAGAATGAACTACATATTCACTAAAGTCAAAATGTTGGATTCTCAAAAAAGTGCACATGGCACATTTTGGTTTGACAACGACGATAAATTATAAATTTGGTCAACTATAAAAATTTTGTGGCGCTTAGCGACTTAGTTGGCGATAAGCCCGCACGATGTAAACCGCCCTTTAGCACAATTTTTTATTTCCTTTATAATTTTGTATTTTTTATTTAGTTTTTATGATCATATATTTTATATTTTGTTGTGATCTCGACTGTTTTATTAATTTTAAATGAGTAACTTTAAGCATTCTTTGTCGTATGCGTCAAGTTTGTTAATGCGTTAATTAATGTATGGCCAGTTAGGTGTTCCCCTCTAGATGTCTGTTGGTGAAAACGTGCTTATGTACGTGTTTTATAATTATACTTAGATTTTTTTAAAATAGTTTACAGAAGAATCGGAATTGATTAAAAGAGGCTTAGAAATGCATTCCAACTTTTTCCCAATAATCAATTTAATAATTATTTTTTAAGCTAATTATTTAACATATTTTGTGTGTTATTGATAATGGTTATTGATCATATTTTGTGTATAATGGTTATTGATCACTTTTAAAATGAATATTTATTTAAAATATGAACAATAAACGCTAGTTGGAAATTAATGAAAATAATCTTTATAATATACACATAATTAACACTTATGTCACATAATATACGTACAAATAGTTACCTATAGGTATACTAATTTTGACTGACAAAAGTTAATTTGTATCGCCTATTTATATGAAAAAAAAAAAAGCAAATCTAGTTTATAACGTATAATTGCATTCGCTACTGATTTGTAAAATCATATTTGCAGTAGTGTGTAACTGTACATTTTAATACCTACTAATTCCATTGCCTATTATATTTTAGGATAGTTTTAATTACGGTGCTAATTTAAATTGGTTATTGGCAAGTTAGACTATATAGTCTAACTTTGCGAGTTTATGTTGAATGCAATCTACCAATAACGTCTAAATTAAAAAAATGGTAAAAAAAAATATTTTTTGTTCCGTTGATCCACTAGCAGTATTTATTAAACTATGGTTTAAAGGTAAAGAAGAATTATGAACATGAAGAAAATAAAACCATAATAGAAATAGAAATCTGTTGACATGACCTTTATTTTTATTTATAAAATAGACAATGCTCGCTATTTAAATACCTTATAATAAATATGTGAACGAAAAATATGTTATGAAAGTTATATGTAATAACAAAAAAATAATTGATTTTTCCTAACACATCACAGTAACTCAGTTAAGAGTAGTTTATTAAGATAGTTTCATAGCCACTTAACAATAACATTTGATATCTTTGAATGATTGTTTTACATAACAACAATCTCAAACCGAGAAAGTCAAGTTTTTAGATTATTACCTAGACTGTAATATAGTGCACATAATTATTAAACGCTAAAAAAATGCACATAAACGCTATATTGTATTATATAAATAAACCAATCAATTAAGTTATATTGTATATTATATTCATAAACCATTCATGTTAGCTTGTGTTTACAGCTTTTTATATTGATGATTTATTGAATAAAAAATTAATAAAATCAAATAAGTACCTACAATGATTATTTCTGTTTTTTATGTAGACTTAAAAATGGACGACATACTATCCACAGTACTACGCCTATAGGTATATTATATTACACTAGCTGGTGCCCGCGACTTCGTCCGCGTTCTATATCTATAGCCTTATAGGCTTCTTAGATAAATGTACTATCCAAAACAAAAAATAATTTTTCAATTCCAGTTCCTGATATCGCATACAACCAAACAGACTCTTCAGCTTTATAGAGTCGCGTTCTACATTAGTAAGTATAGATAGAACGCGACTCTACAAGATAAATTTCACTTATATTAACTAAAAGTTGCCTTCTTATAAGATTATGGAAAATATACAATAAAGTTATTAAAACACTTAATTTTAATATAATGTTTATTATTAGTTTACGAAGAGTATTATTAGCTTGTGAAGCTCACAAGCAAGGGCAATAAACGAAGTGGTATCAACTCCCCATCTTCTTTTATATTTAGCTTAGGGCAAGCAGATATTCCCTACTAACCTATTTCAAATAAAATATTATATACCATTATATTTTTAATCTTCGGGTGGTACATAGTCCGGAACCACTTGTAACACCCTTTCTCTCCATTTTGATTTTCTGGCTTCTTGTTCTCTCCATAGAGCGTTCAAAGCAGGTAACGCACTCCAGTACGTGAACGTTTTGAACAACAAATTGCTGCAACATTAAAAAATGTTACAATTTCACACCAACCAAACCATGCAAGAAATAAAATTTATAAAATTGACAACCCCGACTCTTATGTAAGTCTGACAGAGCCAAGAGCTAAAAGGTAAATATACATAAAGCTATGTATAGTAAAGTAAATTCCTGTTCATGAAAATTATAATATATATTTTATGTATTTAAAACTCACCAATTGTGATATAGTATTGCTTTTTGCCATTTAACTTCATACTCTTTTTTTGTAATTTGTACTCCCTCGCGGAACATCCTAAATGCTAATTGAGTTACATACAAATCGTAATAGTCGTCCGCCACTTGTTTCTTCAATATAAATTGGTAATGGTGCTGTAAGAGATATATTGTCTGCTAATAAGAAAAGACCGATTCTCTACGAATAAATATGTAAATTAAAATAAATATAGTAATACAACTAGCTGTGCTCGCGAATTCGTACGCGCTTTAGTTCGTTTTTTGAAAATCCCGCGAGAACCTAATATTTTTCTAGGATAATAAACTATCTGTGTTCCAAATACCATCCAAATCCGCTCAGCCATTTTTTGCGTGATTGAGTAACAAACATACAAACTTTCCCATTTATAATATTAGTAGGATTACAGTCCGCAAACCAGCATATAGTTAATTACCTCTTTAAACTTGCTAAAGACTCTTCTCAATATCTTTTTTCTGTTAAAATCTTCGGCTTTATAGTTTCGTTCGAACCACATGTCCTCTGTGTACCACATCCAATTTAAAAATACATTTTTCTTCAGTTGAAATGTATACTGCGCCTTGGCCTTCTCAATGTTGTCCCTTTTTATCTTTAAAAGCCTTCTCAATGGTCGTATCCCATATTTCATCATTAAATTTCTCTCGAAATGTAAATCTGCCATCACTATCAACGCTCTCATTCGTTCAATGTGTTGTTTCTTTCTATAATTTTCAATTTTTTCCCTTTTTCTCTTTTCGCGTAATTCTTTAACTATCCTCTGTTTCTCTTCTTTGTCCATTTCTGCTTTCGCTATTTCTGCCTAAAATTTCATTTTTCTTAATAAATAATTACCTACTCATTATTATTTAAATACATGTTTTAGAAAATCTGTGAAAAGAATCTGTATTAAAATAACCTGTTGTTTGTTCCTTATTCGTTCTTCTTCCAACTGTCGACGTCTTTCCCTAATCATGGCGTGTTTCTCTTCCCTTTCTCGAGCTCGTTTCTCCATTCTTTGTAGAAATTGTGGCACTTTTAAGCAGTGAAGGACTAATGAAGGTTCTGAAATTTTAATCAAAAAATTAGTAAGAGTTTATATGTAGAAATAGTTAAATATGCATTACATAAAAACCTATGACTTTACCAGTTAATTCTTTTTACCTTCAATTTCCGGAATTTTTAAATCGTTCGTCATACATTTGATTTTTGGTTTCAAATGTCGGTCAATTTCGAAATACGTTCTGCGAACTTCTTCCCTCATTTCATCAACTGATTGTCGAGAAGCTTCAATAATTTTATTGTATTTCAATTCTTCAATAACTCTTTTCTGTTCCTCCAATTTAGCTCTTTGGAGTGCGATTATATGCTTCTGCATCTTATACCTAAAATATATTTAAATTAACAAAAAAGAATTAAAAATAAGCAATAAGTAAATATCCTATAATTTAGGTAAGGTACCTGTGGTGATAAGTCTTAAAATCTCGTGCAACTAATTTTGCTTTGCCCACTGAGCCTGTTTGATTGGTCATTACATTCTTTTTCTGTTCAAGCTTCTCCAAAAAATTGCATAATGTTTCATGTCTCTGTCGCGTAATAAATTCTTTTCTCTTGTGTACATATTGCTGCCATTTTTGTACGTATTTTCGCAATAAGTATTTATGACGTTCAGTAATTTGTATGCGCATTGGAATTATGTTTAAAATATTTGACATTTCTTTATTTGAAACAGGATTTGGGGACAGAACTATATCTTCAGTATCATTGATAGTAATATTTAGATCTCTCTCTGTAGTATCTTCTTTTACGTTGTCATCTACGGGGCGTGATAAAGCCATATTTATAATTAGGTCCTGTAATTCGCTTATTTCAATTTCAGAACTTGATTTGTATGTTGTAGAGTCTGTTTTAACAACTTCTTCGAAGCCGTTTTTTTGGATATCATTTGTCTGCTTTGCTACTTGATGGGTTACTCTTACTTTAAAGAGGGTCTTATGATTTTCCGTAATATTATTTTTGTTATTAAACTGTTTTCTATCTGTGGAGACATTGTCTATTTCATTGACATTAACATCAATGCTTTTTTTCTCAGATTTGCTTTTTATTTTAAATTCGCTATCATTATGGATAACAAAATCACTCACGTCTTCAGAAATATTGTGGACTTTGAAGTCTATTTCATCTTTCAATTCTCGCAGTAGTAAAGCGTTATTTCGGTGCATTTCTTTAAGAACATTCATATTTTGCGATTTTTTCAAAAAATTTTGACCCTTGAGATTCATCGCTCTATAAAAATATTTAATTATCCTGAAATATTTAATTTTATCAAAATATTATCGTATAATAAAACAATTTACAGAGCGATCGGTTTATTTAATTTTTTGGAGCTATTTAGTCTTGAAATTTTTGTGTTTGCATGTCGCACGGTTGAACTATCTCTTGAAAAAATTTAGGTACTTTTCCAGTACGTGCAGGTTTCATTACTTCCTTCCTTGCGATGCTTTCCTTCATCTTTAGAATAACATTAGAGTGTACCTACGTATTTCTTTCAACAAGTTTTCAAGGATAGGCTAGCCCCTTATACATTTAGGTGCTATTGGATAAGTAAGAAAATCCTGTTGAGGTTAAGGTAAAGGTACATTACTTACCACTATTCACAAGTAGGTATAAATTAGGTACCTAATACCAATCTTGGAAACTGGCAAGCACAGAGAGGATAGGAATCATACTATCTCTATGTTCGCAAGACGTTCATTTCAAATTGATATAGTAGTAATAAAGAACTGTAACCGAATGAATTTCTAGATAAAAGGAGCAGTAATGCAATTAACGCATTCGCGTTGCTATGCTATTGTTTTATCAATAAAGTATATAATTTTGTATAAGACACGCAATCTTTGTTTATAAAAAAATGTAATACAGATAATATTTTTTTCGATTTTCTTTACTTTAGTACACAAATAATGTACATATAATAGCACAGGTATATGTTAGAATACATTTTACCAAAATCCAAAATTTTAAATTATTCCGCTCTAGAGAGAACACACAGAACACTATATTATACGTAATGTATATATTCTTTGTTTTCGATTTTTGGTCTTCGATCACAGAATACAAGTAATATAATTTTTTCAAAGAAAGTAACTGCCTGCGAACTGTATGTTTTTATGCAAAAATTGCCAAAAAAACAACACAATGCTGTAATAATTGTAAAGGTTTCACTGTAAATCATAATGTCGGTCAGTATTCCATAGTTAGTGCGGGCATTATAAACTCATACTAAAGCCACTGTTTCATTAGGAAAATTCTTCTCCATGAACGTCAAATGTCATAATATACTGTCATTGTCAATTTGGTTAATAAATTAATTAATGTCATAACAAAGAATTCGAATATAATCACACGAAAATTAAAAATGTTTAGTTGGTGAAATTGAATTAAATTTTAGAACTAGTAAATAAATGTATCTTCCTCTTCATCATGAAGCTAGTAAATCATATTTCCTCAAAATCGGAGTCACGAAATTATGTTATTTCACGATTTCGTTACCGTTGTTGGCGTTTCTTTCTTGCCTGTGGTTAACATTGTATAAGGATTTTGAAAAAGCAAATAATACGCATTGCAAAGTCCCCAATCTCCTTCCATCTATATCCGCATCTATAGGCAATTACGAACCACAAATTACAATATGGAAAACGTGCATTTACGTTCACACTCCATTCAGATTCATAATAATCTATATGAGATGGCGATACTATACGGAAGTGATTTCAAAGAAACTGAAAGTTATTATAAACCTTGCAGTATTTTTAAATATAGTCGAAAATGTATCTTTATTGGGCTTGACTTATTGGACGTCATCTAAATATTACCGTAAGTAGCTGTTCTTACCTAAAATAAAATAAAGCAGGTCTCGGACGGTGGGGCACTAACTCAGCAAGATAGGAAAACAAAAAAAAAAGTACATAAGTAATCATGAAATTTTGGAAATTATCTTTTGAATGTTAGCTCTGGTCTAGATTTGGCAAGTAGTGGTAAGGCACAGTGTGTTTTGCCGTCATTTTAGTAGTAAACATCCCCTTACAGAAGATCAGTGTGAAAAAACAGCACAAGTGCTTTTGTGTTTCACTGAGTTTGGCAACACACTTGCAGCACCTATGGCTTTGCTTGTGCTATAGTCTTAATTGTATGACTGTTGCATTTAGCTAAATAGTTTTAATTTTCGTTATTTTTTTCAGCATACCATGAAGTCTGCTTCGAAACATTTATTGGTGCCTCATTAATTTACATGTTCTTCACATGTTTCATGTTGTCGAATTATAGAAGGAGCCATAATCAAACAAAATTAGAAAAATATTCATTGAATGTAAAGTGGAAAGCATTTTTCTTAAATGTTTTATCCTTTGCATCAGCTGCATTTTTCTTCGTTAGACATAATACACAATGTGAACCTTACGGTAAGAATGTATTATATTAGTTGAATTTTTACTTAAAACTAACATACAAAAGTTTCCACCTCTCTAAGGTTTGAGTTTACAGTGCAGTACTCTTAGCTGTAAAACAAAAAAAATATGGTTCAGTAGTTTTGGAGTTTATTCACTTGAAGATAACAGGCAACTGGCATCTCCCTGTTTATGTTCTTATTATGGTATGGAAAGTAACTTTTGGCTAGTGGCAGTTAATTGACTCAATCTCCATTGTTGCTATTGCAGTTGTCTCTTGAAGGAATGTTTCTGTCAGCTTACTCTTTTTTGCACTGATATGTATTGACTCTTGAAGCTCTTCAGCACTATGAAATTAAAACCTTGGCAAGTGTTTTTAATATTGTAGGCTTGTTTCTAAGCCTATTTGTAACTCCCGACGCCCGACGCAAAAGTAGGGTGTATACCTCCCATATGGAATTATGGACGGACAGATTTTGATCCGTTTTTTAAATTTGAAAACTGACATGATCAAGATGGTTCTTAGTTATGATTTATGAAGATCTCTTAAGGCGTTTGAAGATCGTCAGCCCATTTCCTAGTCAATTTCATTTTTAATTATAACTTGTTATAATTACAACTTGACCCAGGTTCTTTTATTATAAAATACGGTCCTTTTGCCTTTTTCCTTTTTGGTTAAAACCTTGGTCAAATATAAAAGTGATAGAAGTACTATATGATCCTAGATGAACCCTTAACCCCCCTTAGGTGGGCCATGACCTTGTCGTGGTGGGGGGGCTTACCCTCAACAATCCGATGGGGTCGCGGGGAGCCGGTGGTTCTCACCGGCCTTTCCTCGTCCCATGGGATTGTTGTTGGGGACCAACAAGGCCCACGCCCGTGTGCTCCGAGCGGGCTCCGTTCAGCGGAGCTCGTCGCGGAGCGCACTTTGGTGAGATCACCCCGGCGGCTGGGGCGGGACATGTAGCCCTCCATACATGTTCTCGCCAGCTGTCGTCGGGGTGGTTTGGTGGAGTTCAGGGGAACAGGGAGGCCTGGGGGGGTGGCCCCTGGTCCCCTGCTCGTTGTGGAGGCCACCCCGGCGGTTGGGGCAGGACTTGTAGCCCTCCATGCAAGTTCTCGCCAGCTGTCGTCGGGGTGTTTTGGTGGAGTTCAGGGGAACAGGGAGGCCTGGGGGGGTGGCCCCTGGTCCCCTGCTCGGAGATGGCTGGGCAGGAGAAGGCGGGTATCAGCCCGTCTTCAAATGCCCTCGGGGACCTGCGCACATGGCTGGCTGGCTGTGTGTGCCTGCACGGGTCCCCTCCATCTGGGGATTGCTCGGGTGTCTCCGGGCAATCCCCCTCGTTGGCGTCAGCCTAGCCAGAAATGGCTAGGCCGCCCGAGGAGGGTGGGTCGGAGCAGTTGCCTCGGCAGAGCCCGTCCACCCCCCACTCAAAGGGCAAGGAGACACCGGGGAGTTTTAGTGGGTAGGGGCCAGTTCTGCCTGCACGTGCGCACGCGGAGTATACTGGTCGAGTCCCACATACCCTTACCGCCTAGCCAGCGGTAGGGGATCAATAAGACGATTTCTCCTCGACAAAAAAAAAAAAAAAAAAAAAAAAGATGAACCCTTAAACCAAATATTGACTATAATATTTTGATAGTTGAAAAATAAAATTTACAATTTTTGTTTCAGTTTATTCAATGTTTGGATTTTCCGAATACCTTGGCGTGATAAGCAACATAATATTTCATTTGACAAGTGTATATGATATTCAAGTTCAATATGTTTATTTTTCTATATACGGAATTTATTTTAAATAACTAAATTCAAACAAACTGCAGGCATATGAAAGTTAAAAGAAAAGTTGATTTATCTGTTGCAAAGTTACTTAATTTATTTATTATTAACCATGACTTTAGAGAAAAGAGTACTTTTTTTAACTTTTTGTATCAAAATAAAGAATTATGTTGTTTCCAAAAGTTTAATATATTTTTAAATAAACCTAAAGCCATAAAAAAAATAAAGCATTCCACTAATTAAGAATTTTATAACGTAATTGGGAATAACAGAGTAATACAATAATAACTTCCAATAAATGTTTACAAAAATATAACATGAACAATATTTATTTTTAAATTTATTATATTATAAAAAGAAAAGTTTAAAATTGTATTACATTACATATTATATTATGACACAAATCATTTGTAGAAATGACTAGGCAGTTATTATAAATCGTTTAAGACCTTACTACACTACATAGAGCAAAGAGCCTTACTTAGTACTAAGAGCCAAGTTACTAACTTATTGACTATTCCTAAGAGAACAGACGTATAGAATTATCGTCCTTTTCAAACCAAAATCTGCTATGTGCAGAAATTATACTTTTCAGATACAAACTTACAAAAGAATTTCCTGAAAAACATTTACATGAATAAAAAAATATTTTATTTGAAACTTAAAACTTATATTCGTTATACGTAAACTTAAAATCTTTAAAATATTAAAAAAATAATTATTTATTAATTAATTTGATAATAGAGTTTTGTTTGTGCACATAATCAGATTCCAGCTGCTTGTACACATAACATATTTTATTAAGAGGTATTAGTTCGAAAATAGTGTTCATAAGCACTTTGAAGTTTTTTTATGTGAAAGATAAGATAACTAACTATTCACTAAGTTCAAAATGTTGGAATCTCATTAAGGTGTAAAGCAGATTTTAGTTTGAAAACGACGACTGATATTAATTGACCTCTGATATTTTTCAATTTGCTCAGATTCTCAGTAATAAAATAAACGTGTCTTGAAGCGTTTTTTGGTATTTGATCTACCATAAATTAGACCAATAGCGTTTTAAAAGTAAAATTAATTTAACATTTAAAAATTCAATTTATTGCCCTTGAACATCAGGCAGTTAAACGAAATAATATGCTATGAACCAAATTACTATATAGCTAAAGATACCTAATTTATGTATGTAAATATAAAAAAATAAAAAAATTTTTTCAATAGAAATAAGAATGTTTGTGTAATTTTAGAAAATATTAAATATTAAGTAGCTTTTTAAGCTATAAATATATTATTATACGTTTTTTTATTTACAAAAAAATGACTAATTTTTTTTAATAAAGTGCATTAATTCGTTTATTTATTAAATTAAAATATATTAGTTATACGAGAAATTAATAATAAATTAAAACAATATACTGTAACTTCTGTAAGTATATGAATTAAGAACATGTGTTTGTGAAAAATTATATTTGTTTTATTTTGTATAATATAAAGCATTAGAAATAAGAACAATCCAAGCGAAGTGCATGCTCAAAAAAAAAAATTGTTATTAATTACTGTGCTAATAAATAACTTGACAATATATTTTTCCTTAACAAATGGTTTTTCCATTAAACAATGCATTAACACAACACTTCATAATTTCCCTATAGATGACCTATACTTATTTTTACTTTTAGTTCTAAATGATGCGAAATGCGTTAGCTGCCTTTAGGTAATGCTAAATCATTCGCCTCATGCAATTATTTACCTGCGCGAGAATTTCACAAGGGTTTAGTGAATATAATGCGTTTTCATTGAGAAAGTTGAAACTGCTCTTGCATTTTATCTGCAATCATTTTAGCGATGGCTAATGATGAGGTCGCACCCGGTGACGGTGCATTCCTGCAATGCAGAACTCTGCTGCCGATTGCCCCAGATCCAGGTTTCGAATCGAACACGAAATCTTCTATCAATGTGCCTAGAAAATAAAAAGAAAATATCTATAAGTACGTGTATATAACAAAATCATAAACGAGTCGTTTCTGTACTAAAAATATTTTTTCAAATTTATTCACCGAGGTCAAAAATATATTTTTTTTAGAATTATAACACGTAGTTGAGTTTGTGTACACTAATCTCAGAAACCGCCTCGATCAACATATAGTGTACTTTTCATAAGGATAAAAATGTTAGGTTCCTGTGGGATTATTTGAATTTCATCTTACTTGTGGTTTATATATTATTATATAGGTATATGTAGTAAGGTACAATAGAGTAAACTTGAGTTAATATAATATGTAATTTGCCCTAACTGACCCATTTGGATTCATCCTTTATAGTTAAAGTACTCAACTAAAAATTGTATTTTTAAATGTGTTAAGTATTTACGTTAAAATTTATAAATAATCTAACCTGAAGGGTCATGGTTTGATTTTTATTGGCAATGAATTGTTCAAGTGAATATTAGAGGTAGAGGTCAAGTGATATGCCAATACAAAAATTAATTAAATTTAACTTTATCTTATAAAAGTAAAATATCTGTTTGTTGGTTGCATAAAGATAACAAAATATGGCAATTATTTACATTTTCAAATTGCGCAAAACAATTTGTTCAAATCTAGTCTGGTTCATCAGGCTGCTTAGAACTGTTTGTAAATTTTAAAATGTATACTAATATACCATCAGCCTGTGTGTCGAAAATTAACTGATTTTCATGAAAGACAGGATAGACTGTGTCCTCTACATAGACGTAGAGGACACAGGATAGGCTACTTTTTTCTCTTTCAACGCGGACGAAGTCGCGGGCGCCAGCTAGTGCATAATAAATAATAGGTATACATACCGTCTTTTCCCATAGCTTGAGCCCTGACACCTGCTGGCCCCTTTTCTAAGTCAGCAGACGTCAGACCTTGTATATACTTCTGTACTTGTATTAGTTGCAATGTTGGTATAGCCGATCTAATCATTTCTTTTAACCCGTAACTGGCATACTTCAAAGCCATTTTCCTAAATCCAGAGAAAGCGAGCACTTCTTTAAGCTCTTTTATATTTATGTCCCCCCATCTGAAATCAAAATTAATATTTATTAAAAAAATAAATACAACCAAACAAGAAATATAACAAATGGCGAGTAGAATAAAAAGATCACACATTTCTTTAGCACAGCAACGATATATTTTGTTGTTGATTCAAAAATTTCAAATCCAGTGGCGTATTACCGAAGCAGAAACTTGAAAACAGCAACAGTTTGTATGCACATTTCTATCAACAAACCGTTGTTAGTTTCAAGCCACTAAGACCAGAATTAAACAAAGAAATGTAGTGACTGGACGAGTACAAGGCTATTATATTTTCTTGTGCATTTGAAGCACTAGACGCCTAACTTGATATAGGTACTAATAAATTCTCTAATTCTGACAGTAAATTTTGTTCATAATAATTGACCTTCAATATCCCATGTGGACACCAACAATTTTATTTTAAGTGTTTAAATGGGCAATTTGTTATGTCATTCTCACAAATGACCTCTAATTGACCCCTATAAACACTGTCCAAGATCAATATGAAAATGTGAATACTTTGATAGATAACATAATGAAACATAAATCCAAGGTCATGAGCAAACTAGCAAATAAACGTTTCCTATACTTATGTCTAGATGTTATCATAATGTGATAAAAAGTAGTTACATAACTATATTATATTTATTGTATTTGGAATACCTTTATCTTTTTGCCTACACAGTTTCACAGTAACAATAAATTATTATACCCTTTTTCCCCGTACATAACTCCAAGGCCAAGTAATTCCTACTCCAAAATTGGGTTTTAACACTAAATGTAAACAGAACCATGTTCATGATAGCTTGAGAAAAAACTTATTCATTATTTAAAATTCATCATCATCAATGAATCTGTTGAACAATTTGTGAGATCTCTTCGTCAAATAGGAAATGGCCTGATGATCTTTAATTTAAACGCACATCATTTCAGCTTTTAAACAATAAAAAAAAACTGCATTATAATCAGTCCATCCATTTGGGAGCTACAACGCCTCAGACAGACACACCAGTTTCTACTCCATATTATTATGACAAAAGATAAGACTATTTTTGATAATCCAGCAGTGGATGTTTATCACCCATAGAACATCCACTGCTGGAAATAAGCCTCCTCCATAAAATTCCAATGGGACTGGTCAGAAATATTTGCAAGAAATATATTGCATATAGAAATATGTGGGTGGTCAAGGGTTGAATCTTTGGTGTGACTAACTTACCGGTAGCCTTCTTTACAGAATGCCAATATTGCATTAGGTCCAACAATAACTCGTCCGTCTATTCTTGGTGTCAAATGTACACCCAAAAATGGAAACCGAGGGTCCGGTACTGGATAAATGTTGGATTTAACAATATTACTTTTATTTGGGACTATATACAAGTATTCACCTCTAAATGGTATTATCTTCGGCTCTTCTGGACAACCTGTTAAAACCGCTACAGTGTCTGATTGGAGACCGCAACAGGTTAGAACATATTTTGCTTGTATAGTGTTATTAGCTAGGTCGGTTATCTGAACTGGGTAGTCAGCGTCATTGGCGTTATTGAATTTCTTTACTTCAAAATTAAGATACTTCGTACCACCTCTCTGAACAAAGTCATCAATGTACGAAGCGGTCACTTCCCCCCAGTTCACAATGCCTGTGTGAGGTGACCACAGACCTTGCAAACCCTTACTGGATGGCTCAATCTCTTTCATCTCATTACTATCCATTAACTTTAGGTCTTTAACACCATTCTGAATACCTCTTTCATACAAGTCTAATAGCCTCGGAATTTCAGACCTCTCCGTAGCGACAATTAACTTTCCGCACTTCGAGTACTTTATCCCTTTTTCGTCTAAGTATTTGTATGCTAAATTCAAGCCTTCCACACATAATTTTGCTTTTAATGAGCCCGGTTTATAATATATGCCAGCATGTATTACTCCGCTGTTGTTCCCGCTCTGATGGTAGGCTACTTTGTTTTCTTTTTCAATTATAGCAATCTTTAAATTAGGATGTCTTATTAGCAATTCTCTGGCCGAAGCTGAGCCTACTATTCCTGCACCTATGACTACTATGTCATAGTTTTGTTTTGTAGAAGCTTGGCTGAATCTGAAAAATAAATTTATAAAAAAAATAACAGCCATAGCTGTACAATTTGAAAAATAAATAAAATAGTCTAAATTATAAAATATCCAAAAGGGTTTAATATAATTAATCAGATATTAATAGGTAATGGTAGTAAATTTAAACCATAACAAATACTTGTAATAGTTCTTTCAAACCAACAACGAAGTTCAAGTAGAAAAAAATAATAATTAAATACAACTTACCTCCTAAAACTGTTAATTACGGGTGAAGTTGAGACATAGTTATGCTTCAAATATATTTTCGAAACTGCTTTACTTATGATTTTCATTTTTCAAATAGTACTTACTAAATTATACTACCACTTAATTTATATCAGAAAAAATATAAAATATTATTGATATCTCTACGCAGAGCCCTAGCACACCTTTAGCAAACGCTAGCAATGTGAAGTAAAATTTAAAATTTTAAACTTATATGCGAGCTTCTCTTTACTTACTTCACCATTAATTATTAAATTTAAATTTTAAACCTACCTTTTCTACATAAATAACTTTCTTTCTATCCTACTCTCTCTACCACTCTCTACCATACGGCTACCTATCCTTATTACCTATTCTAACTAAAATAATTTAATTTCAGCTCCCTCAGCTCACTTTACAGAACAAGAATATACTTATACCAACTTATACTTACTTACTAGTACTGAGAATACTGAGATACATATTACAAGTCTATTCTATTATTATCACTACATATTTAATTTAATCTCGTGCGTTTATTCATTACTCCTAAATTCCTAATTGTTATATTATAATATAAAAAAAAACTCGTGCTAGATCCACACAATATAATTTTCTTCTGTGACCAGTACTCTGGTCATTGATCTCTATGTAACTCTGGATCGGCTGCTGTCAAATTATTTTTGTTTCTATTTGAAAGCGCAGGCCAAGTACATGGAACTAAAACTAGTGATGTCTGCATGATAGGAAGAATATATTTACAGAATACACATTTCTTCATGTTTCTAAACTCAAGTGGATACAAATAAACTTAAACAGTCCCTAAAACATCAACAAATAGAAAAAGAACGTGAATAAAACAGACACTGTTATACTTATCTACGGATTAAAAATACGCAAACGTCAAAATTAGTTCCAGTACTTACGTACGGTAGCGCTTCAAAATGGTACACGAAAGTGTAATTTGTATGGGGTAACCAATCCAGAGGAATACAGAGATCAGTGTGTTTGGTATATAGCATACTCTAACTTCAAATTGAAGTTTCAATTCAAAACTTCAAATTTGGGGGAGGCCTATGTCCAGCAGTGGACTTCAAATTAAATATAACATACTCTTTACTCTTCTCTTCTTTGACTTATCTAACGTATAAATATTATATTACTCTATGCGTATCGTATAACGACTTTTATCTTGGACTTGGACTTACAATCAATCAATCAATCAAAGAAACATAAATAAACACTAAGCTTGAAGACGGCTTGAAGCTTATCATAAAAATTTAGAATGTTCTGATAATATATTGAGGTTGTGATAAACTAAAAGATATTCTGAATATAAATATCTTCTATTATAAAAAATATAAGACACCAAAAACTTGGGAAGTAATGTGAAGATGGCTGTTGGTTCTTTCGCTATCAAATATGATGCCTTCAATAATAATATTTCCAACGGTTTTTCTCAACTGCAGCAGGTATATAACAATTATTACTTATTAATATTACCTGAATTGTAAATATATATATACTATAATAATTAACCTTTGAACTTTCAAACAATTAAGTGCAATCGTATAGTGAACTTTTGTTTCAGAGAGAAGAATTCGTTGATATGACTCTGGCGGTAGCTGGATACCAAGTGAAAGTACATCAGAATATAATTGCACTTGCTAGTCCATATTTAAAATCATTGCTGCAGTCAACTCCTTGTAAGCATCCTATAATTTTTTTAAATGTAAGTTTTATGTAACAATTCTTATCCATAGTTAGATAAGATAGTTTAATGTAACATAGATAGGTAGTAAAATGCAAAGATTTAAATCACAGATGCGCCCTTGCCATACTTCAGGCGGCCGAAAATGTGTCATCATTGGGAAGAGTGAGCTCACTCTTCATTTATAATACTAGTATAGATAATATTTTTATTTTTATTATAAGTAGCCAAAAATGCCAATTAATGTTTTTGTTTTGTATTTCAGAAAATAACACCTGAAACATTAGGTTATATTTTGGAATACATTTACACAGGAGAAGTGGTTATACCGACAGATGAAATTCGAAGATTTTTAGATGTAACTTCAGAACTCCACATAACAACTTTAAAAAATTTAAATATTCCTACGGTACGAGTTCATCGATCGTGGACCACAATTTATTAATTTAAGAAATACATTCACACTAACAAGTTCTTTAATTTTACAGTTCATTTCTGTTGAAAATCAAGATATGGGCATAGTTACTAACGAAATTCATATACATAATAGTGATAGATCAAGTCCAGGAACATTAACTAGTAGAAACAATTGCCACGGAAAAATAATAGTGAACTCTGACAAAAATTGCATTTTAAACACAAATTCATTTTCAAATGAATGCGAAGAAGAGAATGTATTAGGTCACAATTTAATTGAAATAAATGAGACTGTTCCGTCACAAAATAATGTGGAAGATATAAATTATAGCTCACCTGACAAAGTGATTGCAGAAGAATTGTTAAATATTCTACCTAGTTCTTCAAATGGAGACGTTAATTTTGATTCTAACTTTAAACAAGACCCATCATTATTCTTGGAACCGTCAATACCCATTGATCTTAAATTAAACATGCAAATGTTGGACAGTACAATCCCACCATTGGAAGAAAATAATGATGAAGAACCACCAATCAATGTCATAAGGTAGATATCTGTTGCAAAATTGTAGTTTGTTTTTTGTGTAGAATGTAATAAGTAGGAATTCTTGCATACACTTCTATTACAACAATTAGAAAATACAGTTTAAGAATTCAGGACAAAATTATCTCAGTAATAAAAACCTAATATGTCACATTAAGATGATTGTTTTTACTAATATGTAGTTAACACAATAAACTTGAATTTAATTGTACTTCAAATGTAAAAAAACTGATCACTGATTGGCTTAAAGCTAAAAACTATGACGAAGTAGAAGAACTTTTAATACAAATATACAATAAATACACAAAACCCTAAGTGACAATCCAGGTAAAAACTATCTGTGTACCAAATTGTATCCAAATCCATTTAGTAGTTTTTACATGAAAGAGTAACAAACATATTTATACATCCATAAATCCTTTACAAACTTTCGCATTAATAATATAAGTAAAACAATTGCTCATGTCTGTATGTATGTTCACAGCCGTGATGGGGTGACGACAAGCATTACAATTAAAAATGTAGAATCTGGTAAATATCAATTAGAGGTTTCACATAGTGGGAAAAATGATACAAACGAAAATATTCAAACAGAACTCAATGAAGCACCAAATCTTGTTACACAGCTTACAAATGAAATGGAATCTAATGACACCGCCAAAGGTTATTTTTTTTTTTATTTTCCTTATATTTTTAGTTCAGGTTAAGTCCACACGTCTAAATTAAGTTTTTTTACTAAAAACTATTTTTTTCAACCTCCTACCCACAAACTTTTACAAATTGAAAAGATATTTAATATTTGAAAAGAAAAGACAGACAGTCGATTTTATTATATTATGTAACTAGGTAGGTACTATTTATATTTAAAATTTATTTAATTTTTATTTTCAGCTCATCTCTACTAGAATATCTATCTATTCTCTAAGAAGGTATGAGCTGAAACAAAATAATAGACAGACTTTCTTTAATGACATTTTTTTTCTCTTAATTCAGGAAACAAACAGTCATTAATTATACATATTTTTTTTACAATATACATAAATATTAAAAGATAGAGTTCCATACGCAAAAGAAAATATTAAACAAAATAGAAACACACATACAGCACTGAAACAAAATCCTACACATAATACAAAATTATTTTTTTCATGTCTCTTTCTCTTTTTCCTACGCTTAAATTTGGAGTAGAATGAAATTAAATACAAACACTTCAATATTTTGTGGTGGAGCCTAAATGTTGGACTTTTTATTGCAGCAATATCGAGTACACCTCGATACACTCTCTCCAATCGGGGTTCGTTGCAGTTGATATTAAACGGATTCATGTATTGCACTCATCACCACTCTAACATGGGCCGCAACCGTCGTTGGAGATGTGTGGAATATCGAAAGAAACGTTGTCCAGTGTTCATTGACACTAGGGGTGAAATTTTTATTGCAAGGTACTCGACAGAAATTATCTTGAACCTGTCTTGAACTATAAGAATCCTTACATATTATAAAACAAAGTCCTCCGCCGTGTCTGTTTGTCTGTTCGCGATAAACTCGAAACCGATTTTCATGCTGTTTTCACCAATGGATAGAGTGGTTTTCGAGAAAGGTTTTAGTATATAATTTACAAAGTACGCGGGCGAAGTCGCGGGCAGCAGCCAGTATATTAATATATTGTCCGTTTCTTAAGTTGGTATTGAATAATTGTAGCCCTCTTGAATAATATGTTTATTAATTCAGATAAAATACTTATGAAACCTAACAATATTGTATTATAATATTCTTCTTATATAAAAATCAAGACAGCTCTGATAATGTAGCTTTCTATAGATAAAAGTTTTTTTTAAAATAGGTGCAGTAGTTTTTCCGTTAAAAAAGAGAAAAGATTTGTATTTTTGTTTTTAATAAATAAACTCAAAAACTACTGGACCGTTTTAAAAAAATCATTCACTTTAAGAAAGCTACGTTAGCTATCTTTAGAATATCATTATCAGCAAATAACATATAGGCTGTATTTTATAAAACTTCGTAGACGAAAGTTATCCTTTTAATATTAATAGGTATAGAATAAAATATAGCCTATGTTATTGAAAATTAATTAATAATCTTTAATAATTATAGATTGTAATTGAAAAACTGTATTATTGATTGTGTTACAGGAAATTCGCTCACACACATTCTAACCACGAGGACAAAATTGTTAAGAAAATGCGGCGCCAGGTTCTTTTCGACTCCATAGAAAGTTTAACCGCGCAAAAGTTTAGAAAGTTAACTACTGATCTGTGAAATCTGGACTGACTGACTGGCAGGCGTATTGACTCGCCACTTTTTTGTTATTATTAATAGTAAAAAATTAAATAGTAAAACAATAAAAAAATGTATAATTTTATTTTTGACTTGCTATTATGACATGTTTTATATAGTACAGCGTAACTCTGAACGTATATTACACATAGATATTGGATTAGATATAGGGTATTTATGCAAACTGGCATACTCCTTTGAAATAGGACAATATTAAAAAAGTTTAATGCCGGATTTTCTGTTGTTTTGAAAATTGGTGATCATATCCATGATTTCCACTTGTGCTCTTTACGAATTTTTACTTTGCTGAGAAATTAGCCATTAATTAGTTCAGGAGGTAAAACTATTTAAACTCTATTCTTTCGTGGGGTAAGTGATAAGATACTGTTGTAACTGAAATTGTTAAGAGCGCATACAATTAACGTTGTATGCGTATTGACCGTAGCAGTATTTGCCCGGAGAGTTAAAGTGTATTTAAAAAAAATCCTTATCAAATAGAACTTTTCAAATATGGTTCAGTAGTTTTTAAGTTTATAGTGTATATATCAACAAGAAAAAACAGAAACGCGAAGTGAAGCTGTTTTATAAAAGTGGCTCTAGTATGAGTTTATTTATAATAGAGCCACAGAGCAACTATCTACTTTGTGGGACGAAGATGCAGTGATAATTAATGAGATTTTTTTAGTGACTAAGTTAATTTTACTTAAAATCTAGTGACTGATATTTTTTTGTTACTATCTGTGACAGAATAATTTGTGACTATTTATTTTTCTAAGCGGCAACACTGCTTTAGGACATAGAGTAGTTTTACCTTTTTGTAATAGTAATATACATAATTGCATCATAGAATAATAATATAATAATTGGCTAGCATCAATGTATAGTCTGTGTTTGATTATTAGTATAATATATAAGGAGCGTAGAGATAAGGAGAACAATCTTATATGGGTGTTAAAATAAAAAAGTGGCAACTAAAATCGTCGAATTGAGATGGCGCTGGTGTGTCTAGGGCAGTGATCTAGAGAGTATGAAATGAAACGGAGTGAAGTGCGCGCTGAGTTGAATTGTTTACTATCACTAGCTGCAACCAGCGCCATCAGTTCGTCGTCTTTCAACGGACACTTTTAATACACGGAGCTTGCGCTCTTTTACCTCTATTCTCCTTGACAGTAACTTATATATTATGTCCTCCTTGGGCCCATGACGAAGACCATAGACACTAGTATACTACGTAATAGACGCACAGACTCCCCGTTTTCCGCGTGACGAAAACTGAAATGTCTACGAGTGCGTGATTATATAAGTGTGTGAGTGAGTTTTAGAGATGTCCCTTCGTTATCGACAAGTAACAAAGAGCTAATGGGCGAGTTATAATGTTTTTTTATTTATACATATCTATTATTTCACTAGACAACTCGTTCACAATAGGTAATTCTGTTCAGTTGAACATAAAAACTTAAAGTGGAAACTAGATATTGCTTTGAAATAAAACAAGTTGTTGGTATAAATTGCTTTATTAAAAATCAATAACATTTATATTAACAAAAATGAAATATCACATTAGACAAATATTACTTATGCCACCTACGGGATTTAAAAATTGAAATTTTGATAAGTACTATCTAAGCCACAACATTAGTATAGGTACACAAATGATCTGGTTTACCGTTTAAGTTATTAGGCGCCATTCACTTATCACGTAAGATGATTTATGACAAGTATATTCCCCCTCCCACACCATGTTTATTACGCAAGTCTAAAGTAAAAAACATTTACACGTTTGGATTGTTTTAATTTTTATGTTTCTAAGAAACAATTTTAGAAACGTTTATTTGTACAACGGCACTAGTGATTTTTAATTTTTTGGTAATAATCAAATTATTATTGAATAACAATTTAAATCTACTTGTCAAAGCTAAAAAAAATAAACTAAAACACTATTAGTTTTTTTCTCTATAAAACAGCTAAACCAAGCATTAATCAACGACATTATAGTAAATCATCTGAGCTACGTTTATATATTAAAATTTTAAGAGATATAATTTTAGTGCGAATAATTTTATTACCTATTAATTTAATCGATATCGATGATTCAAATACTCAATCTCTACGTAAATTATGGCAATTTTCACAGACACAATATCTTTTTTTTTTATTTATGAAAGTGAGAAATATATATAAAACACAAAACTACGTGATATCTTACATTTATTACACAATTTACCATATTCCTTAAACCTAATTTTCATTGAAAATAAGGCGTTTAAAATTGATAGTATGTGGATCATATTTGACTGTGAAATGTCTCATTATTTGGATTATTCCTGTGATTCACTTCACAACCAGGCACTGAACAACGCCCCATGTTGATTTTAACAATAAATTTATTAAATTGAAAAGGATTCCTTGAAGAAATTACAAAAAAACTGAAAGACGCTATTCGCAGTGTTATTATATGTTACACTAGTTCTCTCAAAACCAGTCATATTTTCTCATTATTTCCTGTCTCTTTCGCACTCGTATTCGTGTCATAAGAGACTGCCTTCTCGCTTGCACGCTCTGTTGGTCTATTACGTAGTATATTAGTGTCTATGACGAAGACGATAACGAAGTTCGAAAACAATAAAATGTATGGGATTGACATATGCCTTCGTTAAAAGGGCTATCACACCTTACAATTTGAACGTATCCAATTTAGGAAATCGAAAGGTGTGATCGCAGAAAGAACAGATCGGATTCAATTTAGAGAGTTCTAACTCTCTGTTTCCTTAAATTGAATACTGTGATCGCGGCGTTTCAATTCAGGAAGTTTAGGGGTGTCCACTTAAAAAATACATCGATGTTTTTTTGTCGATGCGATACAAAGAGGCTATGCATCGGTTAGAAACATTGATGTTTTCTCAAAATCGAGTACACTAGCTGCTGCCCGCGACTTCGTCCGCGTAACGCGTGACACGCTAATATACAAAATGGTTAATTGTTTATCAAAATTGAAACATAAATAACATAGGTTATTTATATTTTATAACGTTACGAGGACGAAGTCGGGCACTAAAATAACTACTTAAATGAAATACCTATTTAAATGAAATAGGTAATAAAATAATATACTAAATAAATAGGTAACACAATCAAGATTCTTGATTGCAATTGATTTCGTTAAAATACCAGTAACTCGTTATATACCTAACTAGTAATTTCCTAATATTCCTAATATTTAATACGATATATCGATACAAAGCGAAGTATCGGGCATGCCTACTGCGTTCACAAGTGTTGCCAGATTTGTGGATGCAAAAATCCGTACCGCCTTTCACTGTTTCCTAAATTGAATTCGATGTAGGAAATGCTTATCGCACTATTCAATTTGAACGTTTTCTATTTAGGAATCTAAGTAGAGAGCTCGTGTCACACTACTCTAAATTGATTTCTAAATCGAAGATATAAAGTTGAAAATGGATAAACTCTAAATTGAATCCAATCTGTTCTAACTGCGATCACACCTTTCGATTTATTAAACTGTAACATCGACATTTTATGACTGTTGCGGAAGCGGCAGCTCTAAACTCTACCTATTCAATATACTTTGTACTAATTCAATTAAATAGAAATGCCACAATAAAAGTAAAAAAGATTTTTAATATTTTCTAAAATATATGAAACTACAAGAGCAAAATTTGTTTGAAATTCTTTAGAATTTAATTATACCGAGTGAAGTATTACTTATAAATCGTATATCGATTTGTAGATATCAAAAATTTGTATAACCCATACTATCCATACTTACTAATATTATAAATGCGAAACTTTTTCACGCCTTAACTACTCAACCGAATTTTGCATACACAATACACGTTGTCAGGGATACAGGAAAGGATATAGGGTACCTTTCTTCCAAAAAAAAGTACTGTTCCTGAGTAATCGTCTAAAAATATAAATAATAGGGCGCTACCGTCGTCACAGTAATAACGATGTCAGGCGTTATTACTCATATATTTTCTTTTTCAACGCGGAAGAAGTCGCGGGCACCAGCTAGTAATATAATATTTGGTTTAAACTTAAAAAAATAAAATCAATAACTATTTGTAAATGTCTTTATTCATCTTAGATATAAAATCAAAATCAAAATTTAATTCATAACAAGGCTTATTTATCATTTAGTCATTTATAGGTATGACATGCATGCTAAAAATCTGTAATGTATACCGAGAAATCCGTATTCTGGCAACACTCTTCGATTTAGAAATCTGTTTAGCGTAGTGTGATCACGAGCTCTCTACTCAGATTCCTAAATAGGAAATGTTCAAATTGTAAGGTGTGATAGCCCTTTTAGTTACTGTATTACTTTAGTTATTAATATGTGGTTATTATTCTATGCTCTATGGTTTGATTGATATTTCATTTAATTTTGATTTGATTTGATTTGATTGTGGGTGAATTAAGAATTTGGGTGATTGTTTGTTATTTTTTCCCTACATTATTCTCATATATTTACATTAATTCGACTTAAAAATAAACATTATATTTCATTTTCAAGGATTAGTATATATTGTGATTAGTGATCAAAATAATCAAAATAAGTGTATAAATTGCCAACAGTTATTATAATCATGGTAAACTCTCAATTTTCTATAGCTTGGAATACTTATAATGCCAACATTAGTAGTGGATTTAGTTCGTTACAACAGGTAATTTTGTATGTTTATCTGCGTAAAGATTGGTTAATCTTCTCGGAAGTGATCCTATTTTGAAGACAATGTTATTGTTTCAGAATGGAGAGTTTGTTGACATGACACTGGCTGCCGATGGGCACTTCGTAAAGGTTCATCAAGTTATGATTGCGCTTGCTAGCCCTTACTTAAAGAATCTTATAACATCTGCACCCTGTCAACATCCAATTATATTCTTGAATGTAAGTTCTAACTTGGTATTTTTCATTGTCCCTTTTGCTGCCCTTTATTCTTAATTGATTTCTGTAGAGTTATACTAATATTCTGAGGTGCACAAGATTACCTGTCAGTGATTGTATTTTTACTCCATTTGTTCTTTCAGAATGTCTCTCACAAGGTATTGTGTTTACTATTGGAGTACATATATACAGGAGAAGTCATGGTTCCAGCTGACAGTTTGTCAATGTTTGTAGAAATTGGTAAAACACTTCATATAAAGGGACTTGAAAATATGGTAAGTGTATTCTTAATATACAATCCAATTAATGTTGTCTTTATTGGAAGATCATAGTTTCTTATTTACCAGGAAGTGTTGACGACACGGTATATCTGTGCACTTTGTTTTGGTGAGCTGAATTTGATGAGAGAAAAACTCGTTAAATCCATCATGGATCTGGCAAATTGATCCACCACGAAAAACAAGTTTTAGCTAGAATCTAGAATAAATCAATGGTGTGTTGTACTGATGCGGCCAACAGGCCGCATGTTGGCCACCCATGCTTTATACCATTGTGTGGTATACTAATAAAGATTGGCAGTCAGTCTGATGGTCCACTTGGATGCAGGTGGTTATTACTGCTGTAAACATAATTATGCAGTACAGTTCAAATGGAAAACAACTGAGTTCTGGAATTGACAGGGCAAAGAAAAAGAGAAAAGTGATAATGGGATATAGAATTCATCAAGCATGAAGATCAGTCATTCTTTTATAATTTTCTGTAAAGAGTGGTCATTGCCACCATTTCGATTGAAAGGATTTTTCTTTTCAGTATCAAAACCTCCGTTTTAGTGCTCTGTTTTGCTCTATATGTTCTGATGGTTTATGTTTCTGATATTTACAGAATACTGGTTATTCAGCATCTGACAGCAACATGTCACTGAATGTTGCAAATATTGCTACAGACACAAACCCAGGTCTTATTATCAACAAAGTATCGAGTGAATTGAAACACACATCTATAACTAAAGTTAAGACATCAGAACAGGTTTGATATGTTTTCTATTCACATTCAATATTATAATTTTTTAATATATAATACTTATATTTTATTTAATATTTATAAGTTATCTTTAATAATCTTTTCTTTAATTAATACAAATACAAGTTTTCATTGTGTGAATTTCAATAAAGGTCTTTATTAAATCAAAGTAAAAAAAAATTTAAAAATAATTGTAATTTCTGCTATTTTTTTTTAGTTACCATTGACATTGCCGCCAACAGCAAGAAAAGTTATTGTGAAACATAATGAGAGCAGGAAGTTGGCAATGTGAGTTTTTTAATTTATACATGATGTAATATGTAATATAATAAAACAGTAGAATGTTCATTGAATATACATTTATTTAAATTAATTTTTTTTAACATTTTTCGACCTTTTTTTATGTTAATTTCGATATGCACCGGTGCTGCATGTGTGCTGTCTACTACAGTAGGATTAAGGATAAAGGACTAGAAAGAGGGAAATGTGCTCTATCATCCCTCACTCACTCACCGAAATAAAACAGCATACATGTTGTTATTTCGCTTCTGGTCCATTACAACCGTTCTTTCACGGCGGTCTTTCTATTCTATAAATAAACATATAATTGCAATCATTAAATTTTCAGACCTGACATGCCTAACCTGATTCCAACACCAAAGGTGGATCCTATAGATTACTCGCACTCAATGGATGACCCCATGGATCACGACACAGACGATGGTGCTCCTGAAATTAAACCAAATGCTGATTTCGATGCCAGTTAGTATTGCCTTTTTTTTTTAATAATAACGTGTATTGTGTGTCTATAAATTCTTAATCTTGATATAGCTCAGTTGCAATCTGCTATTCATCCTTAATCATTATATGGAAACTAGAAACTAGAAATTTGTTTGACAATTCCTTACAAAAAAACTTGGACTATGCAACACAAAAATAATTTTTCAATTCAAACCAGTATTTCCTGAGATTAGCGCGTACAAACAAACAAACTCTTCAGCTTTATATAATAGTATACTAGTGGGTGCTCGCGACTTCGTCCGCTACCAATTTTTTTTACATACAAACCATTCCCGATTATCCCTCTATCCATAAGTGAATTAAGTGATTTTAAGACAGAATTAAAATCGGTCCAGCCGTTTAAAGGAGGAGTTCAGTGACATAAACACGCACATATATAAAGATAGATAATTTGCAGAGATGGGGATGGGGATGGGCCGCTAGTAGTTATAATATAATAGTGTGGTTGGTTGCATCTGCGCAGAGTCGACGAACCTGCAGTTCACGGTTTCGATTCGCGGGTCGCTGCAGGTGATCCTAAACCGGTACCTGTACAACTTGCACTCGATGGCTCAGCGCTCGGGAGTCAGGCGGTGGCGTTGCGTCAACTATCGCAACAGCCGATGCGCCGCCTTCGTCGTCACCAAGGGGAACGTGGTTGTCAGCAGGTATATTTACGACACTACTCTTTTTATGTTCAGGTCATAAGCAACGCCATAATTACTATGTATGTACATATACACATACTCACCGAAACACAAAATCACATAATAATATGCTGTTATTAATTCACGGTGGTACTCTGTAAAAGAGGGACGCGTCAGAATAAATTCTATTTTGAATGCTTGTTTGTAGCGAAAACAAAATTATTAAAGAAATAGTCTTTAACAAGAATAGTGTAATTGTAGTTGTAATGTTTTCCAGGGGTAATCTCCACAATCACGCATTCCACGACAAGAAGATACTGTCGAAGATCGAGAAGAACGCAGTGTATTCCGCTATAGATGATGTTGAAGGGTACAAGGAGAAGGAAGCCACCATTGAAGAGGATATCTCTTTGGAACAAGACGATTTCATCACTGAAGCAAAATTCGTAGATACCGGTTATAATAAGCCAAGTAAAAGACTTAAAAAAAATACAGATTAAAAGTTATTAGATATATTACGTTTTTGTTTGATATGTCTTGTATTGTATGTCTTGTTATACCTTTTCCATTCTAAATTAATTTACATTTTAAATGAATATTATAAAATGTATGCAAAATGCTCGCTTGTTTCGTGTAACTAATGTGGAAGGAAGAATGGAATTCAAACTTATTGTTAAGAGGAATTTTACCCAATTATTATGATAATATGCATTATTTTAAAAGTAAGTCAATAGACTGTGAATCAAATCACAAAACGCTGTTTAAATAATAAGGCTTTTTGCCTATTAAAAAATCGCTACTCTATCATATTTTACAAACTTGATTAATATAATTAATTTAACCACGTCTACCTTTAATAGCGAGTGTGCGTAGTTTGATTAACATGACCTACAATGGCCGTGATCAGATAGATCTAACAAAGCCATCTGTCTGCGGATACAGAGTGAATCTGTTTGTAACAGAGCCACGTTCTACTAAGGCCGCCTGCACATTGGGCCACTAAACGCGACCACAAGCTGCGAACGAGTCTTTTCATACATTTTGTATAGTATCGGCGCAAACTGAGCGTTCGAGTGGCCGCGTTCGTGCCATAAGCTGCAGGAGTCGCCCGAATTCGCTGCTAGCTAGTGGCAGTGCAGTAGTCGCACAGTGCACACGGTCCGTGGTGCAATACAAGTAATAATACTGGAAGGTACAAGGCCTTCCTTCACTTGGCTCCCATGTCTAGGATCTAGGATAATTCTTTTGCAGTGCGCTGTGAGCTCTGATAAGAAAAGTGAAGGAAAGGTAAGTGGTTTGAAAGATTGGCGTGTTGAACAGGGCACTTCGCGCCGTTGACCTTTATATAGTTATCTATGAGGCCCCATATGGAGTATTGCTCTCACATCTGGGCTAGCGCACTAAATTCCATTTGATAAAATTGGCTAGCTACAATTGACACCTTGCGGATATGTGAGAAGTTAGCATGGCCACTTTGGTTTTCAGAAAACTCGACATACTACTTGTAGTACTATTACTTATTCTGTGACATTGTGCTGATTTATGCTTGGCTTATGCTACGTTGTGCCGCAGACCGCTCAAAAAACGGTGCGGTAATGAAAGAAAAAGTTGTTCAAATTATGTTAGGTGACTAAAATCGCCTATGCGATAGGTGCTACAAGTGGGCTGCCGACTATAGTAAAATTAAAATTAATAAATTAAATTAAGTATAATAGGGTATGGGCTATGGCACTATGGTATGGACTATGAAACACAACAGCACAAGCACACATGCTATTATTTCGCAATGGTGTGTGCCCTGCCATTACTTGAAAGATTCAGACCATGAGCCAACTTTGAAAAGTTCATTTTCAAAACTTGCCTTGCCGGGAATCGAACCCAGGACACACGGGGTAGACACCTTAACCATTCGAACAATGGTCTCGTCGAATATTCTATATCAAGAATTTTATGTAATAAGTAGAAAATAATCTTAAACCAATTAATTTTATTATTAGTTACCTATTCATTTAAAAGTTTATCAGTAACACGCTATAAAATAATATTTAAAAATAGGTAATAATTATAGTTTATGCTACTTATTTAACTTTATACTTACTATATTGCTTAATTTCTTTAATTTAATACTTATTTGCCTGAAATAAGTAGGTACGTATTTATCATATATTAGCCAATAACCTAAAAGATACGCACAAATAATTTTGTAAACGGCCAGCAGTAGCTTAAAAACCGTTTAATTGAAAAGAAGTATCAGTTGGGTAATTTTATTCTAATTTGAAGACACGTTTTTTTAACATCGTACGTGCTGTCCGGAGCTATTACAAAAGTTACTATTGATAATTAGAAATGAGGTTCAATCAATTGTTTTTATTATGTTTTGCTAAATCAGTTGTTTGCAACCATTTGAAAGAGTGCATTCAGAGCCCCGCAGTTCAAAGGTTACAGGAATATTTACAAATTGATACCAGCCAAAAAGAAAATGATATATGTAAGTTGTCATTATGTTTATTAAGAACTGGCTGGCGCCCGCGACTTCGTCCGTGTTGAAAAAGAAAAAAGTAGCCTAAGTATATCCTGTGTCTTGTACGTCTAAATGTTTATGAACCAAGCTTCATGAAAATCAGTTAAACACATACATACAATACCTACACACAGATTTATTATTAGTATTATTTAATTGATTGATGTTTTCAATACCTATATTTATTAACTTAGCTACGCATTTAGAGACTACATAAATAAAAATATATGACAAATAGGTAATCAGTTGAAACTAAGGAATCTAAAGACCACAACATAAGTTCTTTTCATTTTAAAAATATCTGTCTATACATAGGTAGGTAATAACAAATATAGAAAGATTTCATTTTAATACCTACAAAGAATATTGTTCATTTGGTACTTACTATCATTTGTTTACATATTCAATAGTTAACTTGATTTTGTCCCCAAGTGTCTTAGATTAGATATTTTTCTAATCGTTTTCGTAGTCATATGCACTTACCTATCTATAAAAAAATTTATGTGTTCATAATAAAAGTACTACATGCAAACTTTAGTAATGAAATTGAGTGTTATGTCTACAGGGCGTGCAGTGAAATTTTGGAGGCAACAAGCATCCGATTTGAAGTTATCCTTATCCGTGTACATGCTGAGCACAAAACCATTGATAGTTATAACGTGGGAAGGCACCGATCCGACCCTTTCGAGTATCATGCTCAATTCTCGGCTCGATGTCGCCGCCGTAGACGCAGTAAGTGCTGATATTTTATCACTAGCGACCGCCCGCGGCTTCGCATTGAGTTGAAATTTAAAAAAAAATCCTTAGTGGATCTTCCAAATTTCAGAATTTTAATAATTTTCGCTGTGAGACTAATAATTGAGACAAATGAGTCAGTTTGTTTGGTTGAACGCTATAATCTGAGGAACTAGGTACTGGTATGAATTGATTTTTTTTTGTTGGATAATCCATTTATCGAGGTAGGCTTTAGGCTGTATTTTTTAAAGTTACGCGGGCGAAGTTGCGTGCAGCAGCTAGTTAAATATATGTTGTCAATAATGACTTCAAAAACAACCCTAATCATCCATTAATAGCTCACTTGCCAACGGGCGTTCCTTATCAAATGCATACTACGTAATTCCATGATTAGTACACCTTTTTAGCGTTCTTGGACACATCCGCCGTTTGAAGCTCTAGTAGACGCGGAGGGATATATTTACGGTCATGGAGTGCAATATAAAAGCACAGGTATCTAGTACTTGGAGGCTATAAGGATGATCAAGGAAAACAATATAGTTCTAAGACGAACGATACATATAACACTTATTCCAGGTAAGTTTACAGTCAACATCGTAACAGTGTAGGTACTCATCGCCAATGCTTTTATTTGTAACCGTTTAAAGATGTACAAAACAAATACACTTTATAGTTTATAGTAGTTTATACTAATATTATAAAGAGGAAAAATTTGATTGTTTGTTTGTTTGTATTGAATAGGCTCCGAAACTACTGGACCGATTTGAAAAATTATTTTACCATTAGAAGCCGACATTATCCGTGATGAACATAGGATACTTTTTACCACGGGAAAATGCTTCATTCCTATGGGAAATCTAAAATAAAAGTAAATACTAGCGGCTTGGCCCAGGATACACTTGACAGCGTCATATATCCAGAATCAGGTGAAGCGACTAACATGACCACTGCTTGGTGATATTTTTAGCGATCCACTCCACGGTAGATGGCGTTTTATACTTTTCAACGCGAACGAAGTCGCGAGCACCAGCTAGTATTTTATAATATTGTTGGCAATGGCAGGCCATAGTCATAAATTGTTCACTCCGTCTTTCGGCATTATAGAAAACCACTGTGAAATAGGAGCATATTATGTTTGGGTTTGTGACTAAGGGATGTCAGAAACTTTTTTCCTAATAATCCTTTATCCTTAATCCTACTTAGCAAAAATGTTCGTGTTAATAGGTGACACAGTCACCTCTACCATCGAGTGGACGGTGAGGCTGGCTGCGATAAGCTCCGTTAAGCCGTACAAGATTAACAAACATCCATACATACTCACAAATATTCGCATTCATAACAATAGTACCATTAATTTATTCCTCTGAAGATTGTGCTGCTTGCGTTATTTTGTTTTAGAAGACGACGGCTCCAACGGCATTGGATCGTTTATAAAAACGAAAACATTTAAAAAATTAAACGTTGGTTTTGCATTAGACAATGGAATAGCATCAGCAGATGGCACATTGTTAGCGACGTACCTCGATAAGAGGTCATGGCGTGAGTATTGATTTCATCTATTTAAACTCTATCTTTCCAGCTTTAACCAAATTTCAAGCTTTTAGAGGCTAAAAACTATTGACATAAAGAATAACTTAAAATAAAATAAGTCTTCAAATGACTACAATGCGAATTTAAGATGTTTAAATGACGAACTTCCTTAATGTACACTTATTTAATTACTCCACGCCGAAGACCTTAATGTAATTACTTTACAGAAATGAATATCACGATCGGCGGTACGCCCGGAAAAGCTTATCAGATGCTCAACGGAACTGCTATGAAAAATGTGCAGTATGAATATGAATTTCAAACCAATCCATAATCATCATTATCATCATCTCAGCCTTCAAAGGCCTTCCTTCCTCTTAATTTTTCAAAAATATTTAAAAATCTATGCTTTCTTTCTAAGTGCGAAACCTTTTAAACTAAAGGTTAGACTTTATTTGGAAAGAATTTATTAACAACTAGCTGGCGCCCGCGACTTCGTACGCGGAAAAAAAAGTATAGCCTATTTTTCCTGTGATCTGTACGTCTAAATGTTTATCTACTAAGTTTCATGAAAATCAGTTAATTCGTTTAAGAGTTAACATACATTTACAGATTTATTATTAGTATTGATTGATATATGGTGCTATGTTTTAATTTACTGTGAATTCCTGTGTCAGTGGTAAAAAAAAAGATGCTTTACTGATTTAGAACACGGCGCCGTGTTAGGATTTTGCTCGTTACCAACCCTGAAGCGTTCTTATCTATACTAATATTATAAAGAGGAAAGATTTGATTGTTTGTTTGTATAGAATAGGCTCCGAAATTACTGGACCGATTTGAAAAATTCTTTTACCATTAGAAGCCGACATTATCTGTGATGAACATAGTATACTTTTTACCGCGGAAAAATGCTTCATTCCTACGGGAAATCTAAAATAAAAGTAAATACTAGCGGCTTGGCCCGGTAGATAGCGCCATCTATCCAAAATATGGTAGATGGCGTTTTATACTTTTCTACGCGGACGAAGTCACGAGCACCAGCTAGTTATGTAATAAATGTAGTTTAATAATAAATGAAAATGCAGGTTCACAGTTTATTGAATGTAATTCATGAGTTCAGAAAGGACCAACAACAGGTTGAAGAATATGTTGACACTCACGACTACGGCGCTTACACTAGTGTTAACGTTAATATGATTACTGTAAGTCTTCCATTTGATTTTGCATATCAATGTACAATCGAGGTACGAAAACCTTCGTCTGTTTTAAAATTCATTCCTTTATCAAGTCGTAGACTCTTAGCACCTTTTGAAACTAAGGCACTAAACAGACCACTCAGCAGAAATTTCGGCAAGTCTAATAATTGCCTTGGTGTAAGCAAATGTAGACTAACGTGACGAACCTTTTCTTGCCCCGACTGTACATACCAAAATAAAGCATTTATAGCAGAGTTGAGATATATTTAATTCCTCTGTTCGACGTTATATATATAAGAAAAGGCACCAAGCTAACAAAATTTCTAATTTAACCGCAACTGCATTGCTATAAAGTATGATGGATGTTTACTGTAACGCAGTAGGTACCAAGAGAACGTAACTTGGCCATTGTTGAAAAATTATGGAAAAAAATGTCTAAATAAAAATAATTCTTACTAATATTATAATTGTGAATGTGAGTTTGTTTGTTTGTTTGTTACACTTTCACGCAAAAACGAAACGAATTTTGCATACTCTTTGTCTGGGTGGTCTGGGACATCAGAAACAGTATAGCATAGAGTAATAGGGTAGTGTACCCTTTCATTGTTAAACGCGGACGAAGTCGCGGGCATCAGCTAGTTTTGTAAGTTATATAAGTTTTATAAGTTAGTTTTATAAGTGTTTCTTTTTTTAAATTCTTGTGTACAAAAATATCAATAAAATAAGGGCATATATTGAAGACATCGTGATTAGTGGAATAAAAAGTATTAATTTATTAATTTACTCGTAAACTAAAATTACTATAAAAATTCAATAACGTTTTCCCCAAATATTAAATGAATAATGGACATTTTTATTTAATTTATTTCAGGGAAACTTTTCTCCTAATCAACTACCAGAGCGAATAAGTGTAATAGCTGACTTGAGACTGGCCACAACTCTGAGTACAAATCAAGCTCTCTCAATGGTACGTTAATCATTTTATCCCAGTATAATTCAGGAGATATAACAGGTACAGGTACTTACATCATACCATGTTCTTCAGTGAGTGTTTAATATAAAACATTCCTCGAGAACCACTCTATCCGTTGGTGAAAACAGCATGAAAATCGGTGCAGTAGTTTTATAATATGTAAGGATTTTAAATTGATTTACAGGTCGGTTACTGGCTTAAATACGCCGGTAATAACACATCACTTGAATTCATACGACAAGATACGGTTTCAATGGCCACCCGAGTCGACAAATATAACCCATTTTGGACAGCAATGCAGCAAGCTTGTAAAGATATGTATGTTTTTATATATATATATAACAAGCCCTGCCTCGCGGTTTCAACCGCTATTTAATTTATATTTGCAAAGTACACAATACTTTGCTAAAAAAATAGAAAACCACTTAAATATTATATAACTTTTTTGCAAATGTGACCTTGACACAAGATGAGAAATTAGAAGGGGATATGGAAATATGATCTAGCATAAATATCTCTGGCTGAAACAAAGCAGCATATTATAGCTATTATTTCACGGTGGTCTTCTGTAAGGGCTATATTTCACTGGGAACCATGACCCATGGCCGCGCAACCAGTCGCCGCTACCAAAAAAAATTATACAGCTCTAGAGAGTTACTCACCTGGTGTCAGTTGATATTGTCTCAATGTGGTGTGGCGACTCTGGCGACTCTCAACTGGTTGCGTCGCCATGGTGTCCCGGTGAAATATAGTCCTAATCCTAAGGTTGCTTACTTCAGCGGTCTACACAGTGTCCTAAAATAAATAAACGATGCATAGGCTACAAGTCTACAGGGTAGTAGTTATGCGGGTGACATATAGCGATAATGATGGCAACTAAGACGATGACAATGACAATATTTATATTATTTTATAATGATTATCTGGAACTTTCAGGGGTGTAACGATAAAGCCTGTCGTGAATCCGGATACAACGGATTTGCTTGCTATACGCGGCTACGGTATTCCTGCCATCGGTTTTTCACCCCGTGTGTACGTTAGTGAACAAAGGCGAGTCAAAGGGAGCGACGAGTATATTTACTTAGTAAACTTTTTGCAAGGCATAAACGTATATGTCAATATGTTAATGCGTATTGCTTAGGTAAATCTTGATGAAAATCATCATATTATGTACTCTTATTGTGTGGCGTAAGAAATAAATGATTTTTTTATTATTCATTCTTTCTTTTAATTTGGAATAAGCTCAACCTATGGTATCTGGTTCACAGATTTTACAACTAAGGGACTTTAAGGGACTTAAAGGATTTAACTAAGGCCCTCTAAGGGGTTTTTCGCAGTCATTTGGGCATTCACCCCCTTACAGAATACCACCGTGAAATAACAGCATATATGCTATTGTGTTTCGGTGAGTGAGTAAGGGATGCCAGAGCCCATTACCTCATCTCTTCCTTATCCTTAATCCTTCTATGGTCGGCAGCGCACTTGCACTTGCTTGCGTTCACTTGCTGTTAGGTCGTCTGTAAACCTTAACATTAAAAAAAATTGAAATTCGTGGTGCCTTGCATCCGTTCATATATCCGTTTCTTTTTGGACTAAGCGCTTTAAAAAGTCAAGATTTGGAACTCGCTGCGTCTGTATTTCCGAGCTCATACAACCCTAATCTTTTCAAAGTTCGAGTGAATAGGCATATTCTGGGTGAGCTCGCTCCATCATAGGCCTCATCCTTGCTACTCAAGCTGTTGTTGGCCAAGAGCAAACCCATCTCTAATAAAAAAAATGCTACGTCAATAATACATCTTATTATTATTGACATTATCTCCATATCTGTTGTATTCTATGGTTGGATTATTTCTATACAAGATACAGCATCGTATGATCTAATAATATTATTATTATTGACATTATCTCCATATCTGTTTTATCGTTCAAAAATTATTTCTTTGTCTGCAAAAATATCAACAAAATGATGTGTGTTAATCAAATTTGTACAAGCTTTGTAAACCGTCAAGTCTGCGATCTACTTTTCTTGTTTAAACTAACAAACTTATTTAGACGAGTGTACAGAGTTATTTCATTCGACATATGTTTCATTAACTTGCGGTTGTGTCTATTCTAGACTCGAGTGAATACAATTTTTAAAAAACATTACTAAGGTACATTAAAAACTTACATTGAAAAAAGGTGTTTGTTATTGAAAACAGATATCTATCTAGGATATTAATTTGGAGATAAAGTGACTTTTACAACATGTGGACAAAATTGTCATGTCTGTTTATTTGTATCGCAATTGTAAATTCAATACCGACTAAGAGTTACAAGCAAAATGCTGCAGTTAAGTTACTCCAAGAATATTTGCAAATAGATACAAGCAAAGAAGAAAATATAGGTAAGTCTTATTCAAATATATACCTAATATCTTTATTACGTTCTCAGTAAATCCTCAGACAAATATTATTTATAATCACAGGCATACAAGGTTTGATAAATCACTTCCAAAGGTTTGCTTATATTGTTTGCTTTATAAAAAATAACATTGGTTTAAAATATAGTAATATCTAATATAAATAATTATGCGAAATATAGAATAATATAAAAACGGCTCACAGATTTGGATGAAATTTGGCACTCAGATAGTTTATTGTTTGGATTAACATATAGGATACTTTTTATCGTGGAAAAATGTTAGATTCAAGTGGGACTGTCTAAAAATATACCTAAATTAGTTGACTAGAGTCGACTTTAAACGAATGAGCATATAGCCAAGCGTTTCATCTCAGTACGCTCAAAATAAAAGAAGTTTACACTTGAAAAATTCGGCATCACTGTTGTTAACAGTGGCGGCGCCACCGTCGTCACAGCGATAAAGATATATTATATATTACATAGCTGGTGCTCGCGACTTCGTCCGCGTAGAAAAATATAAAACGCCATTTACTGTATTTTGGATAGATGGCGCTATCTCCCGGCCCCCTTTACATTTATTTATATTTCTCTTAGGAATGAAGCATTTTCCCGCGGTAAAAAGTATCCTATGTTCATCACGGATAATGTCGGCTTCTAATGGTAAAAGAATTTTTCAAATTGGTCTAGTAGTTTCGGAGCCTATTCTATACAAACAAACAAATAATCAAATCTTTCCTGTTTATAATATTAGTATAGATTGAACTATGTGGATTATTTTTTCCTCATTTTCCACTTTCTCGAACAACAAGTGCTCGAGCGACAGGACCTCGACCGGTTACTCGAGACGATAGATAGACGATGGACGGTCATTGGCTCGAGGCGCGTCGAACCTGCAAACGACACTGTATATACTTATTATAGAATACTGCAACATCAGCGCAAATTGATCATAATATTTTAAAAAATTGCAGAATTGGCTGTAGATTTTTGGAAACGTCAAGCAGAATCACTAGGGCTACCGTACAAGGTATACACACCGACGACGCAACCAATTGTAGTCATTACATGGGAGGGAACCGATCCAACCCTTCCCAGCATTATGCTCAATTCTCACATGGACGTGGTTCCAGTCGACGAAGTAAGTTTAGACTTAAATACCTTTGATAAAGGATACCGTTGCTTCACTAAAAGTGGCATAGTAAAATATCACCGCATTCACAGCTTGCGGTGATATTTCAAATTAATTGCACAAAGTTGTCCTTAAGGTGAACTGTTACGACTTGAACCAATATTACTAAATGTTAAGGTTCAAAACAGTCTTGCAACATTTACATTAATCATCTTTTTATCAGAAATTAACGAGAGAAAGTGATGTTTAAAAAAATCCAGTGGACACTTTTTCGCGGTGATTTTGTTTGAGAACCTGAATCTAGTGCATTAAATACGGACCAAATCGGCTTACTCTGTATGACTAGAATGGTGTTAAAAGGATATAATTTTAAAGAAAATAAAAAGAAGGAATGATAAGTACGTTTCGCAGTCTCAAAAAAAGAATAGTTTTAAGAATTTTTGTCGGTTTGTCTGTGCATTTATGCACGCTAATCTCAGAAACAGCTTACGTACCCGATTTGAATGCGGTTTTCACTGATGTATTGGCAACTTGGGTTAACATACACCTATAAAATACTTTTTATCTTTGAAAAATGTTCCTGTGGGTTCCTTCAAAAAACCTAGAACAACGCGTACGAATTCGCAGGCACAACTAATTATTAGAATATAAATGAAAATTTTATTTCAGTCTGTTTGGAAATATCCACCTTTTGACGCTCACGTAGATGAGAATGGTGACATTTATGCACGTGGTGCCCAAGACACTAAGGATATAGCAATACAATACTTAGAGGCTATTAAGACACTTAAACAAAACAACGTAACACTTGCCCGAACATTGCACATCACTTTGATGCCTGGTATGTAATTTAATTATGACTTATTTAAAATATTTGTAAGTACGAAGGTCTAATAGTCTAGGCTTTTAAATTCAATGGTAACATAAGACATCAGCTGTTATTTAACAAAAGAAGTAATACCTAGTGCTTGCTATTTTGAATATTTTTTTCTTATAGTTATACGTTGTATGGCATTTTAAATGTGTATGACTCCTTAAAGTGAGAGAAAGGAATATTAAATTCCGTCTCCAGGGTCGATTCCCGCATGGATAACTTTAGAAATGAATTTTCGAATTTGGCTGGTCTGGTCTGGGTCTGGAAAGTAGATTCATTTGGGCAGCCCGTGTGGAGGGAGTAACCACCCTCTTACAGAATACCACCATGAAATAACAGCTGTGTGCTGTGGTGTTTCGATAAGTGTGTAAGGGTGAGTGGTAGCCACCTACCATACCTAAAAACAGTCAAATGATATGTACCTAACATTAACGTTTCTATTTTAGATGAGGAAACTGGTGGTAACAATGGTATGAAACTTTTTGTACAAAGCGACGAATTCAGAGCTCTTAACATAGGATTTGCTCTTGATGAAGGGCTTTCATCTTCGAACGACGCTTTGTTTGCTACTTATCAAGACAGAAGGCCGTGGCGTAAGTATTAAATCTAAATTTTGATAAAAAGACATTTTGGTTGAAGACTTTAAAATTCTCAGGATAGCCTTGATGGCCTCTAACCTTCGAGAAGAATTGTGCTTTGAGATATTGTCCTTTGGAAGTATAATATGGTGTTTTAGTGTTAGAGTTCTCGAATTGAGGCCACAAATTGGAAAAAAGCAGCGTGGGACGCCCTCCCTGCCTACGGCCAGGTGGATAGACGATCTGAAAGACATGGCAGAAAGTAGCTTAATGTGAAAGGCAAAGGATCGTGAAGTGGTGAGCCTTAGGAGAGGCTTATATCCCACTGTGGAGAGACTGTTTTAGTAATGCGTAGATTCGTCATTGATAGTGCCTCTCAAAATACGAGTTTTATGGCCTCTTTTACGAGTGTCAAGTAGGCTAACCGTCATCAGTAAGAAAGCGTACGAGTTTCACCATCTTCGAGTAGGTAATTTCAAAGAAATTGATACAAAGTACTCGTAACATTTACTTAGCCAATTAGCTTTACTTGAAAAGTAACTAATCAACACTTTACTTGTTGTTGGTGAAAGAGGCCCTAACACGTGTATACTTATTATGTAAGTAATTCGGCGTGCAATTTTCTAGAATTGAAGGTTTTCTTTTGGATGTTACCTATTATTGCCTCAACTATCTATTGTAGATCTAAAAAATAAAAAAAAATAAAAAAAATAGAGTCCTTTAACAGTTGTTGAGATCTTTTTTAATTGTATTTTATGACTTATATTTTATAGAAATGGTATTCCACGTTCACGGCGAAGCTGGCCATGGATCATCAATGCCGGATGACACGGCATTGGAAAAGGTAATTTTTTTCTCAGATTTTATCGACACTTTGTAATCTTTTAATGTCATGGTTGCATGTTATCGTTATCATATTGTTATTCTGATTTCCCCTTGCTCTTATTTTATCACCGGTCAAGCATTACACCGGTCAAATAGTAAAATAGTTCAAGTGAGATAAAACGTCGAATTATCATCTATTGCCTACAAATTAGATGTTACAACATAATCATAAAATTAAAAAAATATTCTACAATAATATTATATAAAATTTAGTAATATTAATAATAAATAATTATAATTAAAAGGTTTTTTAACTTATCGAAATCTTCTTCAGAATAGTGAGCCTATTTAGAAGAAAAGTCTTTTAGATAGATATTAATGAGAAACTTTTGCACGCGACTTTGTCCGCGCCTCTTTTTGTCGTATTTTTTACGGGTGGAATTTTTATTTTTAATTTAGATGATCCCTAGAGAACAATATGTACGTCTACGTTTTTTCTGAATTAAACATACTCTTCTGAAGTACCTAAAAAACGTGTATGCAAAATTTCACGATGTTCGGATGATTAAGAATAATCAACGCCTTACAGAAACACATGAGCAATAAATATTGAATAAATATTGCTTATAATTTTATTTGTGTCAGGAGTTGATTTTTTTATCCTTGAATTTGACACTGTTTTTAATCATTTTTTTGAAACATTTTTTTCTTTTAATTCACCTAATTTGTCGCAGTCAAAAGTTAAGACCTCGGCCAATATGAATAAATAGTGATTTTTTTTTATATAAGTAAGTATAATAAGTAAATATTTCTTTTACAGACACAGAATTTTATAAACGTCGTCATGAAGTACAGGAATGAGCAAAAAGAAATAATGATATCAAACGAACCGACTGATTATGGATTGTATACGAGTGTGAATATTAATGGGCTTGAAGTAAGTAAAATATTTCAATACTAGTTGAACCCGGCGACGACGCTTTGCAATGGCTCAGTCAGCAACGTTCCATGAAAATTATGTTTTTTTTTGGGAACAAAGTATATTATAAAATCATTCCTCTGTTTAAAAGCAATGTTGTGTAAATATTTCAAGACAATCAATCAGGGGCGTACCCAGCCATGGGCTCAGGGTGGGGCAGCAGTCTAAAATAATATGTAACTAGCAAACTATACCCGCGGTCTTACCCCAGTTAATTTTTTCATACAAAAAGGTTACACCCACACCCTATAGCACCCTTTTTTTTTTTTTTTTTTGACGAGGAGAGATCCGTTTACTGACTTCCTGCCGCTGGCTAGGCGGCAGGGGTATGTGGGGGTCGACCAGCAGAACTGGCCCCTACCCACTAAAACTCCCCGGTGCCTCCTTGCCCTTTGATCGGGGTGGACCGGGCTCTGCCGAGGCAACAACTCCGATCCACCCCAGACCCTATAGCATCCTGTATGTATGTATAATTCGAATTATCGAAAACACTTTCTTATTGCTCACCTAACTACACCACGAAATTTTCCATCCAAAAGTGTCGACTGACGACTGTGAACTTTCTTACGGATATTAAGTATTTAATTCTAGTTAGTACCTAGATAATTAAGTTTTTTAGGTTTGATTAGGTACCTTACAGGTCGGAGCCAGGGTGGGGCGAGCACCCCACCCTGCCCCACCGTGGCTAGGTGGCTACGCTCATGCATCAATCGGCTAGTTTTCGAGTTTTTGAGTAATACACAAACCAACACAACATTTTTATATAGAATATATATGTAGCTATTGATACTCAGATAAAATAGGAACTAAAGATAGAGCTCTGTGTACGGCAGAGTGAAGCTGGTAAAACTACGCCTCGCCTTATTAAAATAATAAAACGTGTTTTTTTTTAAATGCACTTAGGACCAGCTTAGAACAATAAACCTCCGGTATATTTACAATCAGAACAAACAATAATAATTCATTTTATCTGTTATAAAAGATAAGAAGAATTTGTTTTTATTAGATACGTATTATCAATTACCTTTCCTAAATAAATTACCACTTCTGTATACTTTTGGTGTTGGTTTTAATTATTTTCGTTTGCTGTGATCTGTGAACAAATTAACATTTTTTGTATTCCAAAAATATTGTTGTTTTATGAAAATTTATTTATAGTGAAATGTTGCAAAATATATTATTTTCAGGGTGGCTTAGCAACAAATATTATACCCAATGAAATAAAAATCGTAGTAGACATGAGGTTATCTTCTTCAGCGGACATTGAAGACGTAGAGAACATGGTAAGTATGTCTCTTTAATTTATGATCGTTTATTTTTCAAAAATAGGATAATCTAATACAATTTTCATGAATTCCAAAAAGAAACGGCGAAAAAAACTCTCCAGCAATCGCAATATTAACAATGACTAATTAATCCCATGTATTCTTATCTGCTAAATAATATTTGATTTTATTTCCATATTACAATTTTTTTTATACTGTTTTAATTGTAATTCACATATTTTACCATATTTTATGATCTGATGGTTTTTCTCTCATACTTCATTACATAGGAAAATTGACATACATTTCCACGAAGAAAGTTCTGTATACATAGATCTTCTCCCTTTTAAGTATTCCTTAAGAATTAAAACATTGTCTTCATCATATTTATAAAGCTGTAATTGATTAATTTTCCAGATACATTCGTGGATGGAAATTGCAGGGACAGGAACAACATTTGAGTATGTGCAACAAGAGAACGTCTCTTTAGCAACCTCCGTGGACGATACTAACATCTACTGGACAACATTACGAGATGCTGCGCTAGATATGTAAGAAAATTCAATTGATATGCTGAAAATTCATGCGGAAGATCGCGTGCTTGCGCTTGTGTATGTGTATACGTGCGTGTGCGTGTGTGTGTGTGTGTGTGTGTGTGTGTGTTCATATGCTGGTGCTCAATTAAAAAGGTTGGTTTGTGACCTGATTTCATCTATAAATGAATCTTGTACAGATTTAAACACGGTTTGTAAAAACACGGTCTATAAGACACTTTGCACTATGGCGTTAGTTTCTGAATATCTTGTACAAAAATAAATAATTTATTGTTTACAATTTTTCTATTAGGTATATATTGTCGAGTAAGTAATATCGAAATAATTAATATATTTTTTTTTCCAGGGGTATTACTATAAAGCCAATTGTTTGTCCCGCCAAATCTGATATGCTATATATACGAAATGTCGGTATACCAGCGTTTGGATTTACGCCAAGGTCTTACACAACGAACCGCATTCATGCTGAAAACGAGTACACTAACGCGGAAACATTCCTTAATGGCATCCAAGTCTACAAAAATATATTATTGAAGTTGGGAAATTCATGATTAGGTACATATAATGTTCTAGTTTAGCAGAAAAATGGGTCTACTTCAATATACCTACACATTTAGTCGTTTTAAAGTACTTATTTTAGTTCATAATATTTTGTTGTAATTTTTATTTAAATAAATAATAATATTAAAAACTGACAACTGAAATAAACTGAAAATATTAAAAATCACAAAAAGAGTTTAATTAATTATAAAAAAAAAAAATTATAATCATTACCTACATCTTTTAACAACGCTCGGCGCAAAAACGGGGTGTTATAAGTTGAATCGTAGGTCCCAAATGGATAGACCGATTTTGATACGTATTTTTTTTAAAAGCTGAAGACATGATCTGAAAAGTTGTAACTTATGAAGATGAAGATATCATCAGCTATTTTTAGTATACTACTGCTTATTTTAACGGTCTTCTTCAGCCGTTTTTAGTGCAAGGGCCAAAAATCGATTTCACGTCGTTCGCTTCACTTTACCATCATGTCAATCAATAAAAGCATATAATTTCAAAGTGCAAAAATCTTTATTGCTTAAAAAGTTCAATCAATCAATGCGATTTTGATCGCGTCGATTGATTGATCACGAACTCACAGAGTGGATCTTTTCTAACCGGCGTCAGCCTAGCCAGCAATGGCTAGACAGCCCTGGGGGTGGATCGGAGTTGTGTCGCGCTTAGGGAATTTCCCACGGCAACACTGACTAAATTAGTGATGGAAAAACTATCTTTAAAAAATATGTTGGGCGCCAGTGTAGCCTACCGGAAAATAAAACAAGCAGCGTGATCGGTAAATAAAAAAAATATATATTTTACGCGCTCAATGGTAGGCAACACAAAGTGTAGGTCGTGGGTGATCGGCCAATCTGTCTCCTCAACGCAGCGTGCAGGCACTCCCCTGTATGATCCAGCCGACGAAGGTGGTAGATGCGGCGAAGTGGGCGTGGTGGTAATGTGCTGCCGATGCGGGTGCCGACGATGGTGACGCGACGATGCATAGCCGGCAACGGATCTAATGCGACCCGGCGCCGGCCGACGAATGCAGTTGCATAAGACCAGCAACGAAACTAATGCGCTTCGAAGCTGGTCGATGAATGCCGATGTACTCGGGGGATACTAGGCCCGGGGAATGGTAGGCCCATGGAATGCTTGCCCCGGAAAATGCTCCTGAAATCGACAGCACCACAAGATTACGCTCTGGCACATCTACCCTTCCGATCCGGATACCCCACGACGGCAACAGGATGAAAATACCCGCATAGTAGCAGTAGTATTGCCGCAGTGGTGCATGACCAGAACGGAGTTTACAAAGCAATTTAAATGAGAAAGCAAAAATGAAATGTGTGAAAAATAAAATATAATTTGAAATAAAAAAATATTAATTAAGTAGATAAAAAAAATATTAAAATATTTGATGAAGCTATGAAACTACAAAAAAAAATAAGCAGTTTAAATATGTAATGAAACTTACAAAATTGTGTGCCATTTAAAACTTACCCTAACGCGGGAGATTCAAATTATACGAAATATTAAACTACATAATTACTAAACAGTTAATTAGACCGCACCACTCAACTAATGCGCTGAGTGGCGCGGACCGTCCGTCTCTCGGCTACTTTGCCGACTGCCGCTTTAATTTCAAAATCAAGATCAAAATCCGTGTTGTAGGTACCACCCGCGCCGGCGCAATTGCATTCGTTGCACGCCGGGCGTGTACCTACTTACTTTAGTTTTTCAATTACCTTATTTTTTAATTTTATTTATTTATCAATTTATTAATCCTAATTTCAACCATGTAACGCTTCGTTACAGTTGTTGCCTTGGCAGAGCCCGGTCCACCCTCGTACAAAGGAGGCACCGGGCAAGGAGGCACCGGGGAGTTTTAGTGGGGATCTCTTCTAACTAGGCTAGGTGGCGCTAGCGTCTGCGGAGTGTCGTGGCACGATACAATAATATTTTCCTTAGCCTCGGGGTCTGGAGGCCGCAAGAAATTTGCCGGCGGGCCGCATGCAGCACAGTCTCAATTGATGTGAAATTTGGTCTACTGTTAATTCGGCGGTATTTCCGTGACATTGTGTAACCTTGACCTAACCTAATGCTGCAGCATCTAATAGTCTGCGCGATAACCAACTCTTCAGCAACTTATATCACAGACATAGCGTGTTTAGGTTGAATAGGGGGATTGAAAAAATATTTATGTACAGAGACGGCTCGATTACGATATATTATATATAGGATGTTTATATTACCAGAGCAATTAAAAATTAAATGCTATTTTAAGTAACGTCTATATATAATATACCAATATATTATAAAGCTGAAGACTTTGTTTGTTTGTTTGGTTGTACGCACTAATCTCAGGAACTACTGGTTCGAATTGAAAAATTATTTTTGTGTTGGATAGTCCATTTATCGAGGAAGGCTATAGCTATAGGCTAAAGTGTATAGAGAACGCGGAAGAAGTCGCGGGCGAATGTTTTTGTTAGCCAAAACGTTCTGTTGCGTCAGAGAGCAGATGGCGGGGCCGGAATTCTTTCTATTTTTTTTTTGATAAATATTTTACTTAATCTTATCACAGCCCTACGACGTGTATAATATTAATATATACTAAATAGATAGATATGTACCTATGCGGTTCCAGCTAGGTAAACAGTCTACACTTTAAGTAATCTCATTTCATGACTGCTTTTAACAATATACAATGTTAATTGTTTTCGTTTTCTCTAATTTAATTTATATTTTCAGTATTTTGTGGAAGAGATTAGTGGCAAATAACATGTCTCCCATTTGACGTACCTAGCCTAGCACTTCCACCGCAAGCCGTTTTCGCTTTATAGGTTTAGACAGCAGGCAGGAATTTATAATATTTGCAGGGATAATGATAAATAGTAAAATATAATAAAAACATTCAAAATGTAGGTAACATAGATAAGAAGTTCTTACAAGAGTTAAATATTGACTTACATTTTCTTTATATTCGCACGTTTAGCGATACGGTAATTAGATAAAATGAGAGGTTTCAAATTGGCGGTAATTAAAAATTCAAGTTCATTGTCATCATAGGAATAAAATTCGGTTTTACGATTACCGATTTCCCAAAGAGCAAGTGTCCTAATAGGGGCATTTCCATTTTCTTCTAAAATTTAACTACGAGTATAGAGGTGAGTGTGTATTTATTCTGATAATAAAATTATAAATTATGGCACCTTCTTTTCTGATAAATGTATGGCCGACCAGAAAAGTGCTTTATCAGTTTCGATAACGAATTCCATTCATTTCAACATTCGCTAAGGCTTTTGAAATAGATATTGATTACCGATCGACATAATTGGTCATCGCTAAGCCAATCATATATATAGGTTAAATATGCATGACATTTAAACCTTTGTTATAATATCGTTATATACCTATCACATAGGTATTATTGTTCTACCAGTAATCAGTAAAGACTTTGTAACAAGAGTGGTATTTATTACCTTTGCTAAGACGGAAGAAAGTATTTTTGTTATTAGTTAGTTTCAATGGTTATGTTAGAAATTAAATGATGGAAATAAATTGGTTGTTTTATTAACCTTTAATAAACCATTGAGCGATTTGGTCGTTTCGATTCAAACACTAGATGTGCAAGGGTGTCCTTCAGGTCATTTAATATCGAAATGTGTTTATCTAGTTCAAATAAAATAAAATTAATATTACATTATTGACATTAGTCAATAATGTCATGCACGATATGAAAAAGACAATAGAAATTGTCCTTTGAATTTTCAAAGGAAACGGACCTTATCATTCTGCAATATACAAAGAATGTTCACTCTTAGGGTGATAAATGGTGATAAAGCACTTTATTTGTCGAGTTTACATATGAAAAATACGCTGCTTTGTGTTGGTACAATTGGACAGTACAGACCGGACCACTGTTAAAAAAAATTAACAGTGGTCCAGTTGACCGGACCACGCGTTTTTTTTATTAACCGTATGAAAAAATAAAACTAACGATAAGTCTCTTCATATTTGAAAGACTTCAACCGAAACATATTAAGTAACAAAAAAATATGCAAAAATTCAGCTGCGTACATCTTGCTTGTTTGTCTGTAAAAAATTAAAATTCAGATAAATGTCGACTTTGTCACAGCTAAAATGTTCAAATAAGTCGCGACTTATTTGACTATTTGAACATATTAGGTGTGACAAAGTTGACATTTATCTGAATAGATTTGTATATATTACCTGTTAAACCCACTTTCAGGCTTGATTTTTATCGCAAAGTCGCGAGCAGGTCGTTAGTATAAGGGCCTCTTTCACCATCTCTAAGTAGGTAATGTGTCAAGTAGGCTAACCGCCATTAAAAGTCACCTGTAAGAAAGCATACGAGTTTCACCATCTTCGAGTATCATTACTCAAGGGTAATTTCAATGAAATAAGTTTTATTTTACTTGAAAAGTAACTTATCAATATTTTACTTGTAATTGGTGAAAGAGGCCCTAAATATACTTAAATAAGTGACAGTGAGCACATTTTAGTGAACCCGGGGTAAGTTCAGCAGATATACTATAGACAGTCAGACTTAAGCCGTCGAATCAGTAAGTTGAAGTGGCAGTGGGCAGGGCACATAGTACGAAGAGCCGACGGCCGCTGGGGCCGGAAGGTTCTCGAGTGGAGGCCACGAACCAGCAAGCGCAGCGTAGGACGTCCACCCACAAGTTGGACAGACGACCTAATAAAGGCCGCGGGTCGATGCCCAAGCAACACAGAATGACTGAATATTCTTTGCCGTTATCAGCCGTTATCCAAGCAATTTGGGCACAAAATAAATTGCTTTAAGCTGTATAGTAGCAACATAATAGTAGTAGCTGAATAAGCAACAAGAAGCCTTAAAACAAAGCTTTAAACTGAATAATTTGTGAATTTCATACTGTTAGCTGGCCTATGTGTTGCCTGGGCGGTGGATCAAGGCTGCTTCTGACCGGTCCCATTGGAAATTTTTGGGGGAGGCCTATGTCCAGCAGTGGACGTCCTGCGGCTGAGATGATGATGACTATAGACAGTATTTTTATGACAATATATTTTTTTTTAAATAGGTATCTGGAAAAAACTATTATTTTTACCCTTCTCTAATGTACTTACTTCTTTTTAAAGAAGATTCATCATTTTGCGAAAATAAATCTATTTAAAAACTTAATTTTTTTAATATATAAATCAATGCAAACGAGCAAAAAAAACTTATAATACGCTAGTAATATTCATTTCCTTTACAGATCAAGTCACTATGAAATATGTGTGGTTGGCGTTGCTTTTGGCGACTTTAGCTGAGTGCAGCGGAAGCGGCGGAAGTAGGTTCAAACCGAGGACGTGCAATCATAAGTGTCCTTCTGAATTAAAAATCCCTAAAAATCATACGAATAATGCTAATAATAATACAAATTACGCTAACAATAAATCCGTACAGCTGTTTCAGCAATACATTCAAATAAATAGTACTAACGGCGGAAATCTCAGTAAGTGATTATATATTCGTTTTTAATTTATATTAATTACTTATATTTAAATTTAAATGTTTTGAATCGAATAACATAAATATATTAGAAAATTCCAGGCACACTTACCTAAGGTCCTTATTGAGATGTTATTCACAAACACAATTCTTTATTAATCACGAAACAATTTTTTAATATTTTTTTAAAGAAGTGGCCCAGTGGTTTGGATCAAAAAACATTTTTTTTTAGCCGAAGCAGTGGAATTCTGGAAAAGTTTAGCTGCAAAACAAAAATTGCCGATAAAGGTATACGAATTCGTTGAGGGCAAGCCAGTGGTTGTGATAAAATGGGCAGGAAGGAACTCTAAACTCTCTAGCATAATGCTAAACTCTCACATGGATGTCGTACCAGCTTCTGAAGTGAGATTTATGTTTACTTTTCTTGCAAGGTTTTTTTTTATAAAATTTTCGATTACAAATGGTTAAAAAAGTTTATTTTATTGTCATATTGATCACTAGATATTGATCACTATTATAGAACTGTCCTTTAAATGATTAACATTCAGGTAACAGGCAGACAGATAGAGTTACTTTCACATTTATAATATTAGTAGGTATAGTAGGATTAATAAAATTGATTCTTTACCGTTTTCTCTACTTTTTGAATTTTTTAGTCCGATGGTTGGACATATCCTCCATTCTCCGGCTACCTGACAGAAGATGGCGATATCTGGGGCAGAGGAACTCAAGACATGAAATCGGTGTCTTTGCAATATTTCGAGGCTTTAAAACGACTTAAGGCTAAAAAAATTACATTTCTTCGAGATGTTTACATGACTTTAATACCTGGTAGGTTAATGTATAAGACATTATATTATGTGATTATTAATTTATATTGAAAACTCCACATTTGCGAAGGAATATAATGTAATTGGACCGTAAGTGGACCGTAACCTGTCTTTCTACCGGTAACATAAAAAAAAAGAAAAAAAAGAGGTTTGGCTGCGTAGTGGCCACGATCGTGTGTTTTTCGTGAATATGTGAACTTTACGAATATTATATTTTCTTTAAGCATGTTATAATATAAAAGAAATTCGAATATACCAAAAAAATGTTTGATCCTCTATCTATCGAGTGGTTTATCTAATGATATATTGAATGCAGGTGATACAGGAATCAACTGTTACTTCCCGATTTTGTTACCATCAGTTTTCTGAATTGCCTCTCACTATGGAAGCAAAAAAGACGTAGGTATTGGCGTCATTACTGAATGAAAACTTAAGGTATTTTTTGTTTCCTGCAGACGAGGAGACGGGAAGTGCGGGCGGTATGCAACCTTTCTTAAAAAGCGATGAATTCGCCGCAATGAACGTCGGCTTTGAAATGGATGAGGGTTCATCATACAACGTTCCATACTATCTAGCTTTTTACCAAGACAAGTCTGTATGGGGTGAGATTATCATCTTCCTTTTTTTTATAATGAACTACCTGTCTAATATATGTAATCTACTATAGATCTACAAATGTCTAATCTACTAAATATAGGTAACAAACATTTTAAGACATTTATATTTTTTCCCAGATATTCAAATTACATGTAACGGAACTGGGGGTCATGGATCGTCATTGCCCGCGTTCAACGATAGTGCCATTGGCAAAGTAAGTATGAAATCGAAGCCTTACTATTAAAAGAATATGTCTTTCTTATTAGACTCGAGAGTCTAGTATAGTATAGTTATAAGGTGAAAGGGAAGAGACGCGCTGATTTTTTATTATATTAATATTTGCTTTATTTTTATAACAAACAAATAAATAATGAATTGATTTTTTGATTTGATTTTGATTTTGAATTGACACAAATGTTTTAAGTCAAGACCGTATAAAAATACCAATATATTTTTATTTACATATTATTTTAGTGCTACAACGTTATGACCACGTTGTTCAAATTCAGAGAGGAGCAATACGAAATATATGTGAGCAGTAGTATTTTAAATGCTGGTAATTACACGTCGCTCAATTTGAATAGAATGTGGGTGAGTAAATTCCTTAATCTTTCATTTCCATGCAGCAGCCGTGGTGAAAACCATATTATATAGCTTCGGAACCAGGCTACTTTTGAAATCGTTTTAGGCAGAGGGAGGACCGTGAGACTACACGGAAGGAGCTCGAATATTGGTTGGTAATATTTTGAAACAAGTGTCGCAGGAAAACGTAAAATGACAGCTGTCAGTGATTTAATATTGAAATAATTATGTCATATAATTTAATGGCTACTACGAATCTGTTTTTATGATATGACTTTTCGTCATAATTCACAGTAATATCACAGAAGTTCACATAGGTACCCATCGAAATAATATACATATATCTCTGCGAGAGGTACCCTTGATAGAATTGATTATTGTATTTTGTATAATAATACCAACATAACAAATTATATCATGTATTAAAGATGAATTCATTTCAGGGTGGCACTGCAAACAACGTAATTCCTACATCAATGACTTTTATTTGCAATATAAGACTGAAAACTACGATCAACGAAACCGAATTTGCAGAAAGGGTGTGTTTTTATGATTTCATTATTGATTTTATTAAATTAAATATTCCATTTATTTTTCTACTTTAAATATTAATTTTGTATATTCACTCTAGACTAGACATTCTGAAACACACATTCAACACGTACTTACTTGAAAACCATACACGAAAATATGTACACCTACCAAGAGCAGGTATCCTAACAAAAGTTTGGTATACTGTATTAGATTCCAATTTTACTTTACTTATTTAATTAATAGGAAGAATATACATCGACTTAGCTTAATTTGAATAAATATTTATTTTATTTTGTATTAAAAGAAATTTATACAATAAAGCATTATTATTTTTTACAAAGAAGATATTATTATTTTTTACAAGGCTTTCTATATTTATAATAATAATATACCTGCTAAAAATCTGTTACGTTTTTAGTTATCGAGTTGGATTCAAGCCGCCGGGGATAACATCACTTTAGAATATCTTAGTAAAGATGTACAGACTCCTGCAACTATAATAGACTCTAGTAACCCTTACTGGACGACGTTCCAGTCGGTGGCCAGCTCATTGTAAGTAAACTATTCTGCATATATTCACAGCAATCTGTTAGATCAGTAAGATTGTGAATATTTGATTTTATTAGGAATTAATAAAATCAAATATCCTTACTATATAGTCCTTACTAATACTAATATTAATATTATAAATGTGATTTTTTTACCTTTTCACGCCTTAACTACTCAACCAATCATGAAAGTTTGTCACAATTTGTGCAAGTCCTCGAGGATACAGGAAAGAATATAAAGTATTTTTCAGCCAGAAAAACGCACTGCTTCCAAGGGATCATCAATCATATCAATATTAATAATAAATTCAATATAAATATATAATATAATATCAATATTAATCTGTAAGTGTAGGTATTGTATACATGTTGTATGTATGTATGACGTATGTTATATGGAACGACGAAATAGGGATATGATTATTTTACCAATTTGTACAATAATATTCTGCGAAAACATTCTTAGTTGTCAGATCAGCTCCAGATATTAATTGTAATCTGTTTAAATTTAAATGTTAACTGGATTGAATGAAAGATATAAACTTATTGATTTTTATCAATTCTTTGATGCACGAGTAGTACTCGTAGACAATTTGTGAATTCTTTTTTAATTAATAACCACATCAAAAGGCGAACATTTACTTATTCAACAGGAATATGACGTTATTGTCCGTGCTGCCACCGGGCTCAACAGATGCACGATGGGTCCGTTTGTCTGGTGTTCCCGCCTTCGGTTTCTCTCCGATGCCCAACACGGAAGCACTGTTGCATTCGGTCGATGAACATCTCAACGCGGCAACATTTCTTAACGGCATCGACATATACGAGCAACTGATACCGGCATTCGCTAATTTAGAGGAATCAGTAGTCGGCACTGACCCATCTGCTTATATCGTCGAAACTGCCGCAACTGCATTGTCATGAGCGAAAGTTCTTTTTAACGCCTTGAGCGTTTTTCCTATTAAGTATTAAGAAATAGTTTCAGTTACAGTTAAAACGAAGTTACAAAATGACAAATTAGATAACAATTTTTGATACGATCAACACAAAAATATGCTACGAATAAATTGATATTATTCAATTGGCGTTTTATTAATTTCATCACCTTATTGCCTAACAAACCAACACTTTTCTAATCCAAAAAAAAGAAACGGAGGCTGTCATAGGTATGTAGGTAGACGTGTACGGTAGACGACCACATCCAGTACCTGCATAATATATTCATTGAATTCTGTACCTAAGTTCGTACACAGTATCAAAAGCACATCACAAAACCTGGCTCCTAAATGAGTAGTTAGGATGCTTGCTTTAATGCTTTGTCTCAGAGGACCGGTCTGGATTTCATTATATACAGTGACTGTATATAATCACTGTTGTGCTCGAGAAACACCCTGTGTGATTTTTAGGAGCACTGTTTAATGATAAAATATATTGTGATATTCCATTAGTGAAAGGTAATACAGGGTTTATTGCATTACTATGCGTTTAATGGTATTACTATTAACATTTTTAAAATAACACATAGAGATAGAAAATCTAATTCACTTACATTTAATTCTTGACCGCCGCCGTCTCCAATATATGAAGTTGCTTGTGTCTATACACTACTCTTGGAGCCTATACCGTAACTATTATTTAATCTGAGCCTATACGACAATATTCACACAGCTCCGAGTGTACCTAAAGCCAGCATTTTTTTTTATGGAGGGGAAATGACGTTTACGCACTATCCTTACGTTTACGAGGGGAGTGTAGGACTCGCCTGACGAAGTTTTATCCCCAGGAATACCCACTATATATTTCCAAAACTGGCATCTTATAAAAATCGTCATATTAAAAATTGCTAGTTTAGATCATCATGGATTTCACTTGTGAAAAATTTTATAGTATGATTTTCTACGATAAATTCGTTTTTAGAAACAATAAATTCATGGTTTCACCATTCATAGTAACTTTTTCTTATTCATTCCGGAAACTTTTAATGCCCCCTACGTACATGGTAATACCAAAACTAGTGTATAGGTACATAATATTATAAATATTTACAAGTACAATATATTTTTTATTATATTGACAAGCTTCTTATTTGATATGATAACAGTTATCAAATTGACACTTTCTGACACTTCAAGATTTCAAAGCATTTTCTGATAAAACTATTATATTGTTTTGGTTGCTAAGCAAAGTGGAGATGAAGGTCGACAGGCAGACTACTATTATTCCAATTGATGGTAAAAAATACAAAAATTTAAGGGGAGTTCCCTAGATAATTATTATAATAATAATAATAATAAAGCCTTTATTACTGTTAACATTTTTTTTTTACACTTACATTTTTATATCTACTTATATCTAATCTAATTAGTTAATACATTCATTTCGCAGTAACGTCTTCCTTTTTATTTTATTTTTTCCGTTAACAATTTGTCTTTCGACAAAGGCCTCCTCCAAGATTCTCCACTCTTTTCTGTTTGTTGCCACTTTTACCCATAGCTTTCCTGCCGTATGCTTCAGTTCATCGTCCCATCTAATATTTTGTCTTCCCTTGTTCCTTCTTTGGTCTCTGGGATACCATTCCGTAATTATTTTTGTCCATTTAGGTATTTGTTCTCTGATCATGTGGCCCGCCCATCTCCATTTAAGAGTCCTTATGGTTTTTTCTAGATCTTTAAATTTTGTTTTCTCTTTTATATCTTGCAACTTCACCCTATCTTTCAGTTTAACTCCAATAACATTTCGTTCCATTGAATTTTGGCACACTTTCAATTTTCTCAATAAATTCTCCGTAAGAGCCCATGTTTGACATCCATATGTTAGACATGGCAAAATACAAATATTAAATATCGTTAAATGGGGTATTTTTTTAGGTGAAATCACACATTTTGTGTCTTACAGGTTTTGAATTGTACAAGTTTCGTGCGACTCAAATTATTGAAGACTAAGGTCTTCAATAATTTGAATTTCAAATTCAATTATTTAAGAATAATTGTATACACAATGCACAGACATTGTGTATACAATAATTATTTGAGGCCACTCTCCAAAACTTTGCTGTCTCAAAAAGGTCGTCTCTGCAGACACTGTGTGATGAGTAAGTACCATCATTAGGGGTATAGTAGTTATTATTTACCATATATCAATTTATTGAATACTATAGCTAACAGACAGACAAAAATATTAATAATTGGTTCTTTGCAAATTAAAAAGGTTATTAGATTACATTTAGAAAAAGTAATTATTCTAATGTAATTGCAAACAGACACATTAATTTTATTTATGTTTAATGTGGACATATGAATGAATAGGACATAATTTATAATTTAAGTTTAAATTGGTACTAATTTGTTTAAGATAAGATACGTTTTAAATATTCTTAAACTATCACGTTAGATGTTGATACCTTGTACCTTGTATGTTAGATACCTTGTAGCGTAATTTTGCGTCAGAACTTCTTGCGGACTTTTTGGTAACGACAGAAAGTGATGCTAGCATGTTTTAAAAAATCCAGTGGACACTTTTTCGTAGTGATTTTGTTTGAGACCAGTATCTTGGTGTATTATAAGATTATTGATGTAATCACAAACTTTTTTTACAAGGGGAAATCCATTATCGATACCCACGGGCCTGGGGCGGTCGTTGGGTTATGTCGGACTCTTACCCCTTAGACCTAGATGGTGACAGGGTAGACCTCACCGACTAAAACCGCCTTAGCGTTCCTACGCGCTTCCTATGATGGTGAAGACTGGAGCAATGAAGTGACATCCATCCGAGACCCCCACCGGCAGTTGTACGCAGTCGGATTCATTGCGTAACGGCGTAGACGGAACAGCTACAAGTATGCCGTACATTCGCGGGGACGAATCAGGCAATTTGGGATTTAGTTGTAATGGACCGGAAGCCTCAAACCGTCTATCATAATCGTGCGACGTAGGTATATGTCACCTAAATAAATGTAATAGGTGAATCGAGTTATATGATTTGTCAACTAATTATTTTGTAATTAAAAACTTCAATCTCATTTTATGGTCACAGACGACATTTGCTTTTAACAAGTTTTTATCAACAATATATTCTAGTAGATTATGCTAATTGTTTTCGATTTCCCTTGATTAGATTAATTGTCAAAATTATTAAGGGTGAAATTAGTGTATATCCTCGAACAGAGCTATCCGTCAATATTGTTGACGATATTTGAGACTTATTAGGTGCGTGGTAATAAGTGGACTCAGACATTTAATTTGTGACTCAGACCGACTGTAAATATAATAATATGATCTAGTCTATTCATCGCTTTGTGACTTGCTCCCGCCTACTGAACGCGTACTATTTAGCAGGCTGCACACGTAATGCAAAAATCAAAAAAGTGATTTTACAGTCACGCTTACGCCAGCGCGGTTGGTAAGCGTCGCGAGCCAGGAGCGTTGCATTTCTTGGATCGTTACATAGTTCAACCAACACGCGCGGATGGCCCGCGCTGACGGCAATCCGGCCGCGTTTTTCAACCGCGCGCAGGTGAGGAGTCATTGTGTTCAGTGTACGTTGCACAGTCTGGCCGGTGGGACGCGCGGTTGCGTACTGTCGTCACCAAAAATGTTTTAAAAACTTGTCACTATGTTCTCTTAAATCCGAAGAGAACGCGCCTCTCAGCAATCTAGCGGCATTGTAAGGATGTACTTGTATAAGTCGTCGTCGTTGTTTTTTTTCCATATGTAATATAGTGTAATAAATAGGAGAAATCTCATCACGGCTGTACGAGGCGGAAAACCGATCACGACTGTACCGAGGTAGCAAACCGCGCGCGTCTAAACTCGTCGAGCGCTTACGGGCCGCGCTTACCACCCGCGCTGGTGGTAAGCGTAACTGTAAAACCACACATAATATCTGCAAATGCGCTATGCAAAAGATATTTATTTAACATTTTACACAAAATCTACAAGTATTTTACAAAAATAGTAGTTAACGGATTATAAAATACCTTTCTACAATAAATAATACTTAGCTAAATTAGCTCTGATTTTTAAGAGAACTTTAAAGCCTTAATTTAATTTTACCGCAACAATGACTATTAGCAGATGTGTTTGTTTTGCATTATGTGTACAAATTGTTTTTGTCAAAAAGTAGGTATTTGCACTTGGTGATTTGCAACTTATTGTGTAGGAGACATTTCGTCAGTGTGCACATCTCAGATAAGATAATACGCACTGGTTATAATAACACCATAATATTTATACACAATATTTCCATATTTATTTTTTTTAAGGTTATCCATTGGCTTTTTGTTGACAAAGGAATGTTTCATTTTTGACAATATTCATTAATTTCATAGATCCAACACGTGGCCAGAGCGGAGCTTGAAGATACCTATAGTTAATTATTTCCTAGTTGACAAAGAGATTTCACTAACTTCCACATATTCGATTGATGTGAAATTTTGTTACTTCGGTGTTATTTACCTTATGCTGCACCATCAAGTAGTGTGCAGGATATCTAACTCCATAGCAACTTGCTGTAGATATACCTATAGCGTGATTGGGCTGAATAGGATTCGGTTATCAGTTTATTTTATAATTATAGAAGTGATTAAACAAGTAACTACTTCTTCACCCAGTATTATTGTGTTGTAAAACCCTAAAAACAGCCAGGGTTATATCAATTTTTTTATAAGGTGCAAAACTATTGCGACGAAAACAGTAAAAAGTTTACTACTTGATGGGGTTAAAATAAAACCAAATTGAGCAGAATAGGTAAAGCTTTACCCCTACTAACTTCATTGAAAACGATTTAGTGAAAAATAACAGACATTCAAAGTTACATAATTAATACCTATATTTAATTAAGTATATATTATAATCCATAGTTTATAATATTTGTATGGATAATGATAAATAATAAAGTATAATAAAAAACTATAGAGTGTAATCTAGATAAGAAATTTTTACAATAGTTAAATATTTACTTATATTTTCTTTATATTCGCACGTATTGCGACACGGTAATTAGATAAAATGAGAGGTTTCCAACTAGCTGGTGGTAAATAAAAATTCAAGTTCAAAGTCATAGAAATAAAAATTCGGTTTTAACTATCACCGATTTCTTAGAATCACGGTAAAGTGTCCTAATCAGGGCACTGAAATTCTACTACGAGAGTGGTGAGTCGGTGACTTTCTCTTTTCTGATATAAATTATGATATCTTCTTTTGTATGACAAAGTTCGGCAGGAAGGCCCACAGTCTCCTTGATGGTAGGTAATGAATTAATTAATGATGATCTTTCTGTCGCCTTATATCGTAAAAAATACTTTTAATTACCTACTTTATTGAATTCATGGGTTCATTATATCAATAGCTAAGAGTAGGTCTTTAATTATTTCTTTTTAAAGAACTGATATGTTATGATTATGATACTCTCTACTCTGTGTGTCAGAAAATTTTATTTAATCTTTTTTTATAAATATATAACAATTGCACTCTACAAAGTACTTGCTTTTGACTTGACGTTAATTTTAATATTTTTACATGAAACCTAAGTTACTGTTATAATACATTTTCCAGGATAAAAAGTCTCCTAATGTTATGTCATCTCTGTGCCAGATTTCATTCTAATCTGTTCGGCCGTTTTTGCGTGATTGAGTAACAAACTAACAAACATCCAAACATACAATCTTTCGCATTTATTGTATCTTCACGCATGAAGGAATTCAACCGAATCGTATTAAAAACAAAAAATATATTTAAAAAGACACACCTATATACACCTTGAATGTTTTGTCTTGAAAAATTTGAAAGTCAGATTTTATTTGAACATCTTTATGATAATTTACATTGAAGTGAATATAAATATAAATAAGTAACAAGAGCAACTACATTTCATTACATCTGGAGTTGTGATCAGTTCCGCAGTCTACCTATTGTATTTTTATGACATAATATCTAAGAACAAGCACTAGAAATACAAGTATGTAGTTAACATAAGACAATTTACAATAGCAAGTCTTTATGTAACATTATATTATCATTTTGTATTATTTTTATATTACTAAATTTTATTTTATAATTATTTATCATATAGGTATACTATTTGTCTTCTATAAGATGTATTTCAGGAGTTGCATGAGCTCATACCGCCTTTTCCCTTCTTCCATCGGATATTCGGACGTATGGCAGATATTCAACGTTTTAAAAGCCTGTCATAATACGCTCTGCCAAGGATCGGAAATTACTTCCGGCGTCTGTATTTGAAAGCTCATATTTAATAACTCAAATATATTTAAAGTTCGAGTTGTTGGAGGAGGATCTTCTTATTCTCTTTACTACTTCATATCAATCAATGGGATCCATTATATATATGTACAACTTTTCTTTTAAATGCGCACTTATACTTGTTTATTCTCAATCATCAATTTAAAATCAAACATTAATACGTATAAAACATTATAAAATACTTTATACTTCATATCAAATCAAAACTAAAAACCATTTCTTATGTAGAAAAACTCTCAAAACTTCATTACAATTATTTTCATTTATTTGACATCTAAATTCTTTTACAATTTTAAACTGTTTCATTTTCTTAAACTAGCCAGTATTAAAGTCTTATAAATACTTCCAACAATAGGCATTTTCTTGCACGGCTAGATGCTGGCCAAGAGCGAACCTATTATTAATAACAAAAATCTGCTAACACAAAATGCAGCCGAGTAAAAATAACTTTGTAATATTCATTTTCTTTCCAGATCAATTCACTATGAAATCTGTATGGTTGGCGTTGCTCCTGGCGACTCTAACCGAGTGCGCCGTGGATTATTCCGATGATACATCAGTGCAGCTTTTTCAGGAATACGTTCGAATAAATACTACAACTGGTGGAAACCTCAGTGAGTGATATTTAACTTAATTTAATTAAGCCTCAAATTAAGACTACTCCTTTAAAAAATGTTATCTCGTGCTGAAAAATAATTATAAATTTCGGCTCAATAAGGACCCTCGGTAAGTGTGTCTAGAATTTTATAAAGATTTATATTGAGATTCGAAGCAACAGAATTTCATCTAAAGAAAAGCGATCGTAGTCTTCCAGATCTAGACCGTATTTTGTTGCTTCGTGTCTCAATATGAAATGTATAACAGGTATTAAAAAGTTCTGGACACACTTAGCCGCTCCTCATGCCTCATTCACCCGTCATTCATAATTCCTTCCCAGTTACGTTTCTCAATGGTTTGGATCAAAAAATAAAACTATTTGACTTTTTAGCCGAAGGAGTGGAATTCTGGAAAGGTTTAGCTGCAGAATTAAATGTGCCGATAAACGTATACGAATACTGTGATGGCAAGCCAGTAATTGTAATAAAATTTGCTGGAAGTGACTCTGACCTCTCATGCATAATGCTAAACTCTCACATGGATGTTGTACCAGCTTCAGAAGTGAGAAGATAATTATAATATTTATTGATTTAATATTATTTGCAATTTATTTATTTTTTAATTTTCAACCACATTTTCGATCACAAATGTTCTAAATGTTTTATTTTCTCTACAAACTGTTCATACTGGTTGCAGGATGACGGTTGGACATATCCTCCATTCAACGGTACCCTGACAGAAGATGGCGACGTTTGGGGAAGAGGAACTCAAGACATGAAATCAGTTGCTTTACAATATTACTTAGCTTTGAAACGTATTATGGCTAACAACATAACAATGAGTCGAAATGTTTACATGACTATAATGCCTGGTAGGTGTGATTATGAATCTATACTGAAGATTCTATATTTACAAACTAATAATCCATTAGTACATTTGAAAAGGTTTGTTTTAAGAATAGGTTCTGACATGTACTTACTTTTTCAATTAAACAATTAGCCACGTTTTCATAAATCATTATTTAAACCGACTTCAAAAGAGGAGGAGGTTCTCAATTTGTTTTTGTTGTATGTTGTTGTTTTCTTTTTCTATATTTGTTGCGCGATTACTCCGCCAGTTATTTATCAATTGTTTTAAATGATTTTAAATTAACAATTACGTACCTACTCATTTTTTTCTCATTAATGAAATACTGCAAAAAAACTAAGGCATTTTTTGTATTTTGTAGACGAGGAGACGGGAGGTGAGTGCGGTATGCAACTTTTCTTAAAGAGCGATGAATACGCTGCAATGAACGTTGGCTTGGAAATGGACGAGGGTTCATCATACAATGTTCCATACTATCTTGTTTTTTACCAAGACAAGTCTGTATGGGGTGAGTTTATCATCTTCCTTTTTTATAATAAATTACCTGTAATAACAAATCTAATCTAGGTACTAAATAAAGGTAACAAACATTTTTACTAAATATAAGACTTATATTTTTTCCAGATATCCAAGTTACATGTTACGGAACTGGCGGTCATGGGTCGTCTTTGCCTGCGTTCAACGATAGTGCCATTGGCAAAGTATGAAGGCGAAGCCTTATTCAATTACAATTATACAATATTATTATTAATACTTTATGCTAAAGACGGTAGACAAGCTGGCCAGCTGACCGTTATCCATCATCAGTCATCCCTCATCAGCTGGCCAGCTGATGAGGGATGACTGATGATGGATAACGGTCCACCTGATGATGGTAGGTGGCTCACTGGCTACCGTTGCCTATACAAGCAACGTCACAGGTGCTCCAAGTGCACTGTCGACCATAGAAGGATTAGATCGACTATGACTTCTTACAACAATGGCCTATTTTTATTAAAAAACTATGATTATAATATTATTAATAATGTTGAAATTTTTAAGAAATTCAACAAACGGAATATAGTGATCTGTGAATTGTTAAAAACTCCCTCATGTTAATATATTTTTATTTACATATTTTAGTGCTACAACGCTATGACCACATTGTTCAACTTCAGAGAGGAGCAATACGAAATATATGAGACTAGTAGTATTTTAAATGCTGGTAATTACACGTCGCTCAATTTGAATAGAATGTGGGTGAGTAAATTCCTTAATCTTTCATTTCCATACAGTCTTAGTGAAAACTATATGTATACCTATATAGCTTCGGAACCTGGGCTACTTTTAGAACGGCTTTGGGCAAGGGACCGAGATACTACTGTGGAAGTATCACGAATTGTGATACTATTTTGAAACAAGTGTCTCAAGGAAATGTAAATTGACAACCTTCAGTGACAGTGAGGAGATTGTAGTCTTCACTAATGAGAGTATTAGCCAGTAAGTGGTAAGCCAAGTTAGTATTTTTTTTTAATGTTTGTAATGAATAAACTCAAAAACTACTTGATCAGAGTTATCAGATAGTTATCAAAGCTACCTTATCAGAGAGTAACATAGGCTATATTTTATAAAGTTATACGAGAATGAAGTCGCGTGCAATACTAGTGTTAATTCAATATTAATTGAATGCATTTTAAATAATATAGACAAAGTAAGTCACATGCCATTAATAGAATTGACTACTGTAATTTGAATAATAATACTCATGATAAAATATAATTATCATGTATTTAATGATGAATTCATTTCAGGGTGGCACTGCAAACAACGTAATTCCTACTTCAATGACTTTTATTTGCAATATAAGACTGAAAACTACGCTCAATGAAACCGAATTTGCAGAAAAGGTGTGTTTTGTGATTTTATTATCTATTTTATTAATTTAAATAACGTAAGTATAACGTTAAAAACATATATATTAAATTTTTTAGCAATTTTTGACAAGTCTTCCTATATGTATGTAAATCTGCTATAATCTAATAACTTTTTTATTTTTAGTTATCGAGTTGGATTGAAGCCGCCGGAGACAACATCACTTTAGAATATCTTAGTAAAGATGTACAGACTCCTGCAACTATAATGAACTCTAGTAACCCTTACTGGACGACGTTCCAGTCGGTGGCCAGCTCATTGTAAGTAAACAGACTATTCTGTGTATATTCTTATTTTCACAGCAATACGGCATCTGTTATGTACAGTCTGTTATATAAATAACACTGTGAATATTTAATTAAATTAATTTATATGTAAATTTATTTAGCTGCTGCCGCTACTACGACCCCCGTAACTTTGTAGATTATATATATACTAAAACCATTCTCGAAAACCACTCTGTCCATTGGTGAAAACAGCGTGAAAATCGGTGCAGTAGTTTTTGAGTTTATCGCGAACAGACAGACAGACAGTCGCGGCGGATGACTTTTTTTTATAATATGTAAGGATGTCGCAAAAGTGAACCGAACCTCAGATTAAATAAGAGTTACTGTTGTAAACCGAACGTAACATGCGAGGACACTGTAGTGCATTTTCACATAAAGCAAACCGTTTCACATAAACTGTTTGCCTAACGTCTCAGCGCCCCGAGACTCTTGAAAAATGCTGGTCTAGATTTGTAAAGTAGTGGCGCCCTGCCACACTGCGTTTCGCAGTTATTTGGGCAGCCCATCTAGCCCCTTACATCGCCACCGTAAGATATCAGCAAATCTGCTGTTGTGTTTCGATGAGTGAGTAAGGGATTGCCAGAGCCTTCTATCGTCTTATCCTTCTATGGTCGGCAGCGCACTTGCAACTTGTAGCTTGTGTTATAGGCAACGGTACCAAGTGGACCGTCATTAAGTGGATTAATTAAGACTAACATCTTTCTAGCACAGGATATTCTGAAGTAAATTTTGATTTGGGACTTTATATTTTCTGTATATTTATATTAGTTAATGGATATGCTACACAAGCTTTTCTTGACAAATCACCAATCAATGTAGGCACGCAAGCTGCGTGCATCGGGGTAGGTACGAGAGGTGCGGTTCGATTAATGATGAGATAAAAATATTTTATATTTCATGTTATTGTAATGGTTTACTAGGTATATTTTTACACTTGACTGTGCCAGACTTATTTGTTATACATTTAATACTAGCTGTTGCACGCGACTTCGTGCGCGTAACTTTATAAAATAATATAGCCTGTGTTGCTCGCTGATCAAATCAAATCAAAATCAAAATATTTATTTATCAATTAGGTTTCTACAAGAAACTCTTTTGATCGTCATTATAAATTTAAATTTACCAGTCATTATAAATAATATAGCTTCCCAACAGTGAAAGAATTTTTCAAATCGGTCCAGTAGTTTCGGAGCCTATTCAATTCAAACAAACAAGCAAATCTTTCCTCTTTGTAATATTAGTATAGATTAATAAATATATATTATTCAACAGGAATATGACGTTAGTGTCCGTGCTGCCACCGGGCTCAACAGATGCACGATGGCTCCGCTTGTCTGGTGTTCCCGCCTTCGGTTTCTCTCCGATGCCCAACACGGAGCTGCTGCTGCATTCGGTCGATGAACATCTCAACGCGGCAACATTTCTTAACGGCATCGACATATACGAGCAACTGATACCGGCATTCGCTAATTTAGAGGAATCAGTAGTCGGCACTGACCCGTCTGCTTATATCGTCGAAACTGCCGCAACTGCATCGTCATAAGCGAAAGTTCTCTTTAACGGCTCGCGTGATCGGCTCCTATTATTATAAAATATATTCAGTTACAGTTGAAACTGTACTATAAACTATAAAATGGCAAATTATATTGCAATTTTTGCAAAGGTCGCCACAAAAAATAATTCCTTGGGATGAATCCCACAAATTTTAATAAATAAATGGTTATTGTTCTATGTGCGTTTTATTGACTTAAATAATGACAGGCCAACACAACAAGGCCAAAAAATTCACTATACATATAATAAAACCACAACAAAGTCCTCCGCCGCTTCTGTCTGTCTGTTCGCGATAAACTCAAAAACCACTGTACCGATTTTCATGCTGTTTTAACCAATGGATAGAGTGGTTCTCGAGGAAGGCTTTAGTATATAATTTACAAAATTACGTGGTCGAAGTCGTGGGAACCAGCTAGTAATTTATATAACTGTTATTTTTCAATTTAATTTTTTTTTAACAAAGCACATTTAAACCACTCATTATGTGGAGTGTGCTATTTTTTATCACTGCAGATATCTTTGACTGACGGATGCCTGTTTGTAAAATACATTATCATGATTTGCTACCTTTTATACGATGTCGTAAATACGATAATAAAACATTAGACAAGTAAACACTTTGTCATACGAACAAAAATCGACTGTCACAAGCGCGCTCACTTTTATTGGAATGTTCGTTTTGTATTCGTGAAAAGACAGTGAGCATTTTATTTGTTTCACATTTTAATTTCGTTAGTGTGTGAGTTGCTTTATTGAAAAAAAAAACATATTAAACAGCAAATCTGCAATAAATTAAAACAATAAAAAGTATAAATATAGGTGTGTAATGCTCAATAAAATTTATTATAGAGATAAAAAACATATAACTAATCCCTTAACTATTGTATAAATACGCAGATGATTGCAATTAGATATAATAGTCACAGTGACAGTGACCTAAGGTTTTTATAAAAAAAAAGGTTCGTAAATTATTTTACTATTGCTATCTAATATAAAGGTGAACAGATTTCTATTAGATACATTAAATTATTATTTACTTAACTCGTATTTAAAACAGGCATGCATATCTAGTATATATATCTACTCTTATTTGGGTATAATATTATTGTCCAGAAGTGAAAAGAAGGGCAGCCTTATAAGGCCGAGGATAAACGCTATTAGATACTTACCATGTTCTCGTAGAATTGATTCGTTCTGAAATCAGTCCACAAAACCTTCAATATTCTTGTCCAGTTGAAAACATTTATAATATTACATATCCCTTTTCTCTTGCTTTCTTTTTAGTTTCAAGTCTTGGCAACAAGTGTTGGCCTTGCTGTAGTAGTCACGGTTTCCCAACGCATTCTCCACATTGTCCATGAATGATTTCGAAATGATCATCCTCGATTTCATCAGCACATCTTTTACCGTATAATTCATAATAAATACAATAACTACAAAAATTGAAATTTTTTTTCTGAAAATTATATTTACAAACCTTTCTCGCTTATAGCTCTTTTTTTTTTTATTTCAAATTCAAACACATCCATTATTGCATCAGAATTTTTTGGATGCTTCAGAAAAAGTTAGCGGAGAAACAGATAGAGGTGGATAGGCTTTTAATATGTGCCAGTGTAATTTTCAACAAAAACCATTTTCAGACTGAGTCAACATGATAAGAGTATGGGCGTTGGTGTTTCTGGTGACTGCAACCGCTGCTCACGTTGACTATAGTCAAAATAGATCTGTGAAATTGTTTCGCGAGTACATTCAAATAAATACGACGGTTGATGGCGACATGAGTAAGTATAATACTGACTATATGTAAGTAAGTATAGATATTATAGATAAAATAGTATTTACCTACTGGTTAAGTACTATTCTATCTTATTATTTATACTAGAAACACAACTACAATGCGGTTTTCTGTAACAGAGAGTTGCCGCTGCTAAAAATATATTTACAGGTCACAAATATACACAAGAAAAAATTTAAGCAATATCTTCTCTGGTTATTTTAGGTGAGTCAGTAAAGTTTTGGCAACGTTTGGCTGCAGAAGAAAACGTGCCAATAAGCGTATATGAATACGTAGAAGGCAAGCCTGTGTGTGTTATAAAATGGGAAGGTTCTAACCCACACCTCTCCAGCATCATGCTAAACTCCCATATGGACGTTGTACCCGCTTTAGAGGTAAGTTAATTGCAGAAACACTTGTTTTATGAACGCAAAAAAATCTGTACCTACGTTAACTATGACATGATAGATCTAAATTATGTCCGCTCCCAACAATACCAAGTTTTCCAATTTTACTCATTTCAGTCAGACGGTTGGACATATGATCCTTTCTCCGGTCATCTAGAAGAAAATGGCGAAATCTATGGCAGAGGAACTCAAGACATGAAATCAGTTTCTATACAATATTTTGAAGCTATGAAACGCCTTAAGGATAACAAAATAACATTACTACGAGATGTTTACATGACTTTAATTCCTGGTAAATATTGATGACAAATCTTTTATTTATTCAGCATCAATCATCAATACTAATAATAAATCTCCAAGTGCAGGTATTGTATGTATGTATGTTCCTCCATAACTCAAAAACGAAATAGCTGATTTTCTTCTTTAACACGAACGAACTTGCGAGCGCCAGCTAGTTCAGAGATAAGATTCATCTCGATCACAAATTTGAGATTGATAAGTGAATAGATACATACAGCTTAGTATTTGATTTCATTTTGATTTCAGCTAGTCAGTAATAAAAGGCTTTTGATATTGTATAAGTGGAGAAGTTCAGGAAGCCAACCTTCAGGACTGAAGATACACTATTGTCATATAATATACCTACTATTCTCGTATGTAATATTTCTATTGCATAATGTCAGTGTTATTATTATTTAATTTCAGACGAAGAGACAGGTAGTTTTGGCGGTATGGCGCCTTTCTTAGAGAGTGACGAATTCGCGGCCATGAACGTTGGCTTTGAATTGGACGAGGGTACCGCATACGACCTTCCGTACTATGCAGTATTTTACCAGGACAAGGTGGCATGGAGTAAGTAACATTTTAATTTACTGCTTAATTTATCCTAAACTTAATACAATCATGTGTGCTGTTGTATTTCAGTTAGTGAATAAGAGATGCCATATAGCCCTTTTCTCTATCCCTTCCTAGTCCTTAATCCTACTATGGTCGGCAGCACTCTTGCAGCAAAAGTGGCGTTGCTTGTGTTATAAGCGACAGTAGCCACGTATCATCAAGAAGATCATCAGCTTGCCTGTCGAATTTAACGTAAAAACAATGTTGTTGTCTAAAGAGATGTACTAGTAAACAAACTTAATTACTGACATGAAATTTGTGTAATGTTACAGATCTCCAAGTGACATGCACCGGAACAGCTAGCCACGGGTCATCGTTGCCTGCTACCAACGAAACTGCCATTGGAAAAGTGAGATTGTTATTATAAAATTATAAACAAGAATATTATGTTGCATCAAATGAGAATTCCTTTAACACTTAAATGACTATGGTATAAATAATTTAGAAGAGAATTTTTATAATTGGGATATTTTTCAAAACAATTTTTCTTAGGCAAATGGATGACCAAAAGTGACTTGATAGTAAAATTTACGAAAATGAGAGTCGCAAAAAACATAAATTAATACCTTAGGCACTTAAAGTCACCTTGATCGGTGAGTGAGTAATCACTACATAGCTACCATACCCTCTTTAAGTCGAGGACTTCATTCAGGTTAAACAATAAAGATAATGGACCGTCACTATATTGCTTACATAAAAAAAAGAAACATGACGTAGACTTATGGATATTTTATATCATTTCAGTGCTATCATGTAATGGATTTATTATTCAAATTCAGAGACCAGCAATACGAAATAGCAGCAAGTGGTAGCCTTTTCGAAAACGGTGGATATACATCGATTAACTTAAACCGAATATGGGTTGGTAAATATTTAAATACTTTCCTTAAATTTTTTATTTAGCTGCTGCTTCCTGTTAGGCACTAAATAAAATACATAAATGCTGAAAGAAATATTATTAACATTGCTAACAGTGTCATGGATCGTAAGTACTGTCTAGTTTTTTAGGCACGGCGTGGGTGCTCGCTACTTCTGAGAACATGTTTTGTATTTTTGATTGTAGCATTTGTTTTTCAAGCGTAGTTTTTCAAATTGAGTAGGTGATATGATATCATTGACACGCGCATATTTTAGATAACGACAGTCTGCTCTTGCGTAGTTATTTCAATGCAGGATTTCTTAATAGCAAATTTGATGACGTGTGGACATGAACAAGAAGAGGCCCACTGCTTTTTACCAATATTACTATTTACTTTACATTGCTGTTGTAAAGTTGTAAAGTTACATACTGTTGTACAAAAATAACTTTATATAATTTACTGTTACAGGGTGGGACTGCAAATAATGTAATAATGAATTCAGTCACAATGATTTTTAACATCAGACCGCAAATTGCACTCAATGAAGCAGCTTTTAGGAGACAGGTTGATATTTTTTTAAGAATTGACTTTTTAAGAAAAACCAAATGATTTTTCGTTATTCCTGCAAGAATTAAGAAATAGCTTCTTTAAAAAAACTTGCTACCCATAAACCTATTTAAAACTTTATTTTAGATTTAAAAGTGGTATTAGAGTTTCTATTGCATTTTTTTGCATTTTTCAGCTAACAGATACGGTTTTGTCCGTGGATGACAATATCGAGGTCGAATTCATAGATTTCGAATTGCAAAGTCCAGCAATCGTTATGGACTCGAGTAACCCTTACTGGGTGTCATTCCAGTCGGTCGCCAGCTCTTTGTAAGTAAATTATCTCATCAAAAACACAAAATGTACTTAGCAGTTGGACAGCGTTATTGTATAACCAATTTAATTGCTTATTTAACAGGGGTATGGTGCTCGTTCCTGTAATACCGACGGGTTCAACAGACGCACGTTACTTGCGCAGACACGGTATACCAGCGTTTGGATTCTCACCGATGCCCAACACAGAAATGCTGTTACACTCGGTCGACGAACGTGTCAACGCGAAAATATTCCTCGATGGCATCGACATCTACGAGAAACTTATACCGGCCTTAGCAAACTTGTCGGAATCCGAAGTCGGCACAGACCCATCCGCTTATATCGTCCATACTGCGGCATAAAAATAAACGAGTGATACTTGCGAGAATGTTTGCTGTGTTTTCTTTTATCATATAACTTCCTTGCCTGAATTTAAGACAAGTAACTTAGGAAAACGAAAGAAGTAAACAAAATTAATATAATCAATAATAGACGAAAGTCTATTACCTAGACCTACACAATTATATATTATTATAGACTTTAGTCTATTTGAAATTGCAACGCTAGAAAATAAATAGTATCTGTGCTTAGATATTATATTTATTACAGTTTACACAAAGTGGGAAATGGAAAAAATACGATTTATGAATTTGTTGCTATCATTTCTATGCAGAAATATGTGAAGTTACTTTGAAAACAAATGAAAGCCAGCTTAATCTGAGCTAAATGGCGTATATTTGCAATGGCCCCGTTTTATTCCCAGTGTCCTCCCTCAAATCTTTGTGCCAACAGTGGGGTACTCCACTCTAATGGGTGCCTTTCCTTCCGTACGTGCCGCAACATTTTTAAAAGGACTTTTTCGCGAACCACCGTTTACTGTTTGCGAAGCGTCGCGGAGCTCGTGCCGTGGATTTGCGAGCCGGCGCGCTTTCAACGTACAAATGAATTCTGTTGAATTAACGGCATTCACTGAGTAAACCGTTTAAGGCTCAATTGCGCGAACAGGAATACTCTGTGTAAACATTACTTAAACTCCACACCTAAATGATACACCACAAAAAAAATCTAACATACTAAGAGTGAGAGCGGGTGTGGTTAATTAAAATATTTTTTGTGTGAATTTATTAAAGGTACTACAGCTAGCAGCACACGTGAAAAATTACAATCCTCTTCTGTAAGGGGAGTTGATACCCCAGTAAGCCACTTCAATAACTTCAAGTCAATTTAAGGTCTAGTCTTTCTAATAAGTTAAGGATAAACTCTGGAATAAATCTGTGACCAACATTTACCATATATTTAATTCCAAAATCACCAGTCAGAAGCAGTCTGTATCCACCCATCGAATCTGATTGATTGATATAGATTAAAATTAATCAGAAATGTAATTAGCCTTCTGCAAATTAACTAATAATAAAAACTCACAAGAAACTGTAGGATATTAAATAAAAATTAAAATAGATTCAAATGTTTGCACGAATCTTATGCGAGACTGTAAACTGCTGGGGGCATAGCAAGCGTTAATTGAAATAAATTGTCACGACTCGGCGACGTCGACGGCACATAAATCAGAGTGCCGCGGGCGACCAGCTAAGTGCCTGCTACGAGCCGCCTACCGCTAAGTAGATATTAGAAAGGACGTTGCTACGCCAATGCTACGCCCTTCGCGAATCCACCTTGGCTACAAGTGCTACGACAGAGTGAAATGCTATTTTACTTAAAATACTAGCTGGTGCTCGCGACTTCGTCCGCGTAGAAAAGTATAAAACGCCATGTACCGTATTTTTGATAGATGGCGCTATCTCCCGGGCCAAGTATAGTATTTACTTTTATTTTAGATTTCCCGTAGAAATTAAGCATTTTCCCGCGGTAAAAAGTAGCCTATGTTCATCACAGATAATGTCGGCTTCTAATGGTAAAAGAATTTTTCAAATCGGTCCAGTAGTTTCGGAGCCTATTCTACACAAACAAACAAACAAACAAACAAACAATCAAATCTTTCCTCTTTATAATATTAGTATAGATTTAAGGCTAGCTATTGCACGCGACTTCGTGCTTGAACCTTTGTAAAATATAGCCTATGCTACTCGCTGATAATGTAGCTTTCTAATATGTGATTTTTTATTAAGGCAAGGACTAATTACCCAAAATGACCGCAACCCTAATATGCTATATGAACTAAGGTGCAATATTGCGCAACAAATTTTTGTAGCTTTTTCTTTCTTAAATATTGTGTAAAACATGAAAAAAGAAATAAAAGTAGCAGATTCAAACTTTAGTGTAGAACGTAAGTTCTGGCATCATCATAGGCATCATGAAAATGAATCTTTACATAAAATTGATGACTCCTAACGATATGTACCTATGCAAAAATTTATAATTTATAATTATTTATAACATTTCAGTCGCCATGTCTGTCTGTTCTGATATCGTTATATAGGCGATGACGCTCTAAGAGACACGGTGAGACGAATTAATTCAGCCAAATGCGGTGAGCGTGGCGCGATTTTTATTCGTAGTGCTCATTTGTCACCAGTGCAGGTGTCTACCATCACACGAAAATGGACCTACACTTGGAAATATTCCCCAGGTGGATGTGGCATGATGCCTCTTCACAAAACAATGTGTATTCAGTCGAATCAATATAATATACCTCCTTATGTCAATAACAATCATGTTACACACAATCGTCGCTAGATTTATTTACCTATTTATTTATTTACATATTACTTATATCTACAAATATCTTATCAGGGTTAACCCTACAGGGCGATGTTTGTTTCGTCTGGCTGTTCAAGTTGACATATACATTTTTTTTATTGATGATTGTTTTTGTGTATTGTTTTGCGTAGATTTCTCACCATCATCTCAGCCGCAGGACGTCAACTACTAGACATAGGACTCTCCCATAATTTTCCAATATGACCGTTTTGTAAAAGAATACAATTTTATTTTGTGTTTAGTTTTTTAAACAATTGATCATATTGCTGCCTATTTAATGATTGCACAGTTAAATAATAATTAATTTACACCACACATAAAATTTACATTAGACTAGACATTAGACAATAGAATTACTAGACATTTTAACACATAGAACATACTTAACAGAACAAAACATATTTTCACATAACAGTTAAAAATAATAAAATGACACTAGACATAAAACCCAACCCAAATTTACACTACATTAGACACAAGACAATAAAATTCCCATTGACATTTTATTATTATTTTTTATATAAAAGTAAAAATTTTTTGTGGAACGAAAAGTAGTATGCCTATCGATTTTCTATCGTCTGCACTATGGAGAGTGTGCGTCCATTCTTATACTATCTGATAGATTCTGAACGAAGCGTTACAGTTCCATCTTCCTTCTCCGAACTGCTAAGGAGTGGAACTCATTAGCTGCGTCCCTGTTTTCTCAAAATTACAATCTCGGGGTCTTCAAATCAAGGGTAAATGGGCACTTACTAGGTAAGCGTGGTCGACCTTCGGCCTCATCTGCACCTTACACCAAGTGTGATCGCGGCCAAGCGCTGCCTTGATTTTATAATAAAACTTATATATTTTTTTTTAACTTAATTTTTTTTCCACGCCTCATCTATTCGGTTCGTACATACATGTAGTTTGGTGTTGTATGTTTCTCCAAATCCAAATCTCTGTGCCCCTAATGATGCAGTGTGAAGGGTGTAAACGTGTCGCCTCGTCGTATCGAATGAGTTGTCATTTTGTATTTGACAGCGCATCAAGTTCCTACCGAGATAATGTCGAGGTGGAGTGCGTATTCCCTAATGAGACCCTTTGTTTCTTACTCTTTATTTAAGTTAACAGATGTTCTGGTAAATTTTAGTGTGGAGAAGGATTTGCTTGAGTTGGTCTGCCCACAGACTTGTTTGAAATCTAGATTCAACTGTGAGGTTGTAGTAACATTTGCATCATAGATATAATATGAAACTATTAAAAATGACAAACGCGCAGGCAAGCAGATAAACAGACGAACAGACTAAAATTCTATAAAAAAATTTTTGAGTTCGATAACATGTACTTACAATGTGTAAAAATTGCATTTTTTTTTTTAATATTTCATCAAAAAAATTTAAAATTTAACAGTCAAGACAGATTTTATTATATGTATGGATCCTACTTTTTTCTTAAAATCTTCTATATTTCTTTAATAAAATAATTTTATACCTACGCAAATTTTATGATATAAGTAGGTAGGTAGGTACTAAGGCCCAGAAATCTCTATTATATCAATATTTGCAAAAATACTAGTATACTATTAATTTTTTTTTATAATATGCACAACACAAAGCGTTCAGCAGTCATTGTTCGAGACCCTCAAGTGTTTATCACCCACGTCACCCCTTTTTTTACAACAACCGTGCATATGTTTTTTCTTTTAAATGAATAATCCCCCTAATTTAAAACCAACATTTTGATTTAAAAATCTTCAAAATTGAAGTGTTATTGGCTAGTTGTTCGAATATAATTTTAATCTCTTTCCAGCTTTGAATAAACAATGTCGTGGGAGTTTCTCACGATTTGCATTGTTAGGACCAAATCTATGTCTATATTTTTTTTAAGAGAAAGGGTGGCAGGCAGACATGCCGTCCACTACAATATAATATGGTATGTGGCTACCGTCGTCTATTAACACAAGCAACTTTCTGGGATTTACATATGGGCAATTTTATATAATGACAATCGAAAGAGTTTCTTGGAGAAACCGATTTGATAAATAAATATTTTAATTTTGATTTGATGCAATTGTTCACACCTCAGAAGTTAATTATGTTTTAGGCGACAGTAGCCACCTGACACCAAAGACTCCAAAGAGGTTGTCCTCTATTGTACAGTTTATACTTGTCCGAACGTTCATATGGAGCCTGTACGTGCTTGAACTGTGCATGGTTTGTTTATTCGTGTGGCAATGCGCCACTCGAATTAGATTAAACAACGTCCGTCACTAAAACAACAAAACACTATCCAGAAGGATTTTGCGTACGTGTCAAAGGATAACGAAAATCTTTGGCGCATGACTTTAAATAAATAAACTGTAGTTGAGAGAGGGCTGCTGTATATCTGCTGTTGTGTTTTGAGTGAGTAAGGGATGCCAGAGCCCAGTCCCTATCCCGTTGATATTTTCAAAAAGTATTTACTACGTTATAAAATAAACTTAATATCTTCTAAATTTCAACTTTCTTACACTTTTAGCTGTGCGTTGGTAGTCAACGACAGTCAGGACAAACGTCTTTATAAGTATACCTTACCTCTATATACGGGTCGATAAAGGTTAAGCGGCATAAAGGGCAAACTAAGGTAAAACGTGTCGACATTATGAACGTGGCATTATGAACAAGAAGTTGTTAAAGTTGACGAGTGCACGTGGCGAGTGGCGAGTAAGCTTCGTAGCTCGATTTCAGCTACGAAGCTCTACGCGCCGCCCCTTAGCGAATCCGTGGCCTGCGATTGGCTGGCTGCTGCCACCTAAGCAATTAAACCTCCCTCTCTCACCCCGCCAGATTACTTGACATTTTAATGTTTACAATGCCAATAATAAAACAAGAAAGTACTTTTAAATATATATTGTTTGTTATTTTTGCTATTATAATTTAAAAAAATTGAGCGTAAATGGAGAATAATATTCATTAACGCAGTCCTACGAATAATCATTACTTCTAAATCTTTTTAATTTTTTTCGATACCATCAAATGAACTATTACCATGCCTGTCCTGGTAATGGTTTTTTTATTTATTTTTATTTATTTAAGCGCATAGAGGATGATTTCAGTATGTTCTGTATTTATTGACTCCGGTAGGAAAAAGTGTAAGAGTTTGTACTAGGAAATAGACTCTAAAGGAATTAGATCTGACAGGAAAACTTTAATTTTTTAAAAGTTATTAAAATTATTAAAACTGTATTTTTTAGATTAACTTTAGTTAGTAGGGTTAGTTATGAAAGCTGTACCTATTGACGTAAAAAAGAAAATAATAATTATACATGATTATACATATAACGCGACGCTCGCTCTATGTATAATATACGTATAATTCGGTCAGATTCAGAGCCACCGATGCCGTGACAATGTAGCCTGTGGACCGACACACAAGATGGGATCACAGCGTTCTCACTCGCACTCGAAGCCTACCCATACATCTGTCCCTTTCGGGGGTGGGACTCGATGTAATCAGGGGATGATGTGACTCGCGATCTCCGCAGAGGCTTCAAAGATCACAATTATCAGACCAGTCTGTCGAAAGCCGCCACTGGGTGGGGAAGTCACCTGAGAAGTCATTTTTATCCGTGGTCAATTCCTTACGTGCCTAAAAAGGGTTGTTTTTTTATGACATTTATTAAATTTTTCATTTTCCTTTATAGGTAATCCATTTTAATTGGCGTATTTTATTATGACTGTCGGTGAAATTATGAATAATGTGTTTAAAAAGTGCTAGTGTCGTTTAGTTCATTATAAAAGTATATAGAATCAACGGTCGAGCTGTCTACCTTGTGGGAAAAGCAACGGGCGCCGGCTGCCGCCGTCCGTAGAATGGGCACAGGTAACTTTGTTAATCTATGGTATAATAATATGTAATTAAGGACTAAAAAATCCATGAAAGAATCTCGTTAGGTAAGGATGACACTTTTCTGAAAACACCTACACATTTGGGTAATAAATACGTGGTCCTTACTTATGTTAATATGTATGTTCCTCTTTTTTAGGCTCCTATATAGGCTACTTTTTTTCTTTTTCAACGCGGACGAAGTCGCGGGCTCCAGCTAGCTTATTTAGCTTTTTTTTTTATTATTTATTTATTTATTTTTTATTTATTTATTTATTTATGTTATTTGTGTTAGCCCCTCGTTTTTTATGTTTACAATAAGAATATTAAAACAAGAAGTAACTTTAAAATACAAAATGTTTGTTTTTGTTATTATAAAATAGTGTTTTATATTTTTATTAACACAAGAGTAACATTAATATTTTTCTTATACTCTTAATTATATTTACAAATCACAAGAACCTTTTTTTGTCAATATTTATATATAAATATTTACCATGGTAAAAAGGACATTCAAACGATTTTATTCTTTCACAATATTTAAATAAAAAGAAAAGTAAGTAGATTTGGGTGCTATAATGAAATAAATAATGAACTTTCTGCATTATTTATTCCATGTTAATACTAAGAAAACTAAACTTATTAAAATTCAGTATCCCTAATTTAAAATATATTGTAATGAACGTGATTTTTAGTTAGTGAAAGATTTTAACCCGTAGAATCCGCAGTGTTATTACAGTAAATTTGAAATTTGGGTCCCCATATTGAAAACTAATTAAAAGGCTTATCTCTGCGGCTGTCATTATTAAAGATTATTTTATTATTGCGAAATATAAAAGGTATTAGTCTAGCCAGAACTTATACGAAGATAAACTTAAGAAAGTACCCATTTGACAGCACTAAGCGCCATTATATGGCCGATTAGAAAAGTGCTTTATCAGTTTTCATTCATTTAAAAATTCGCATAAGGCTTAGATTTGAAATAGGTATTGATTACTGATTGACATAATTGTCACTTTGAATTTTCAAAGGAAAACAGACCTTATCATTCTATAAAATACAAAGAATGTTCAATCTTAGGGTGATAAAGCAGTTATTTCTACGCACAATAACTGCTCAAAAATCAAAACAAGCTAAATAAAAAATAAGCTCTAAGGAATAATAGTGACTAAAAGTCATGTTGAATCTAAACAAACAACCCCTTTGTATGAAATTCCAGTGTTTTATTACAGCAGTAATTTTGTTTGGAAATTATAATCCGGCCCTTGGAATATACAAAAAAATATATTTCTTTTTGTTGTTTTATTTTCATCATATTTTTGTACGTGGTTGTATGTACTTAGTCCCAAAATTTTTACCATCTATTGATTACATGGGTTCTGAATTTCTGATAGTCATATATGATACAAGAAACCAGCGAAGTGTAAAAAATACGCAAGCAGTGGTCACATTGATTGTATCCAAGAGTACGATTGTTCTTATTTAAGATAAGTGTGAGAGACAACACCCGTTCCGGTCGGCGACCGTACAACTTAGGGGCGAACCCAAAACTTAGCTAGTTATCAAACAGTCCGCGTTATACAGAGTGATTATAAATTAATTTTGCGACTACATGATATACAATAATTACTATACTAGTAGATAAAATTCAGTTATAAACACACTTTTTACGTAGACTAGACATATTAGAAATATCTCATTTAATTACTTCGTCCTTTTCTTTCTTCTCGGATAAGACCTCAGATAAAATAGGAACTAAAGATAGAGCCCTGTGGACGGCAGAGTGAAGCCGGTAAAACTACGACTTTGTCGTGTAACATGCACACAAGTGCAAGCAAAACTCGTATCATTGAAATATTTAATACTAAAAATGCTGGGTAGTGAAAATCAGGGCGGAATCACATTACATACGTAACTAAACTAGACTTAGAAGCCAATATTATCAACAAAAATAGCCAAGAATTGAGGTTATAGTTTGAAACACAAAATGTCAGTAAACGGCCTGCGCACACATATTTGTAAAATCAACTTCACTACGTTATCCGCCAAATATGTATATAGTTACAGGTTTACCTGTAAATAGACTACTTACAGGTTTACTTGACTGATAGTGAAAGAGGCCTTAAGACTAGTAATTTACTAATGTGGTTGTTGCAGCTCTCTTCCGATCGACACTGTCACTATAATTCTGAAACATACTATAGCTTGTTCGTAGGTATTGTTCGTCTTTAATCCCACATCTCGGGAACGTCGGCAAATCAACATACAGACGAACTCTCATTTAAACGCAAACAATCACTTGCTAGAAACGTCATGGTACATAATAATGTAGTAGCAGGTGCGTGCGAGTTTAGTCTGCGTTAAAAAAGAAAATAATAATAACGCCTGACATATTATTTATCGGTATGACGACGACCACGGCGATAGTGACTTAATTTTTTTTTATATTTTTAGACCCCTCAGGAATGTCATGTTCCTGAGGGATCCCTCAGGAACATGACATTTTTTAAAAACAAAAACAATCCTATTTTGCGTGAAAGAGTAACAAACATCCACCCTCACAAACTTTCAATCACACATTTAAATATTAGTAGAATAAGCAAGCTATATAATTTTCTAATGATTAATTTTATTAAATAATATCGTCTACATTTTAATTTAAGCGAAATAAGCGTTGTTAATATGTACTTATACTGCGAAGTCTATTGGGCAAAAGCAAGGCACATCTAGACAAATATAAGACAACGGTGCTTCAGCGAGTTCCTGCATAAAGCCCGTATCTTAAGTAGTGGTTGCAATATCTACAAGTTCGTATGTACATACCCTGTGCGTATGTACATATAAGATACGTGGAAGTGTCAGTATATTGACATAACTCTTGCATATTATGTGATCATTGATGAAACAGTTTTAAGAGCCTACAGTTTATTGCTGTTTATAAGTATTTAAATAAAATTGCAGTTCACTTGCGTAACGTTATAAATATTACCAATGTTATTCGATGATAATGTAACTAGCTTTCTAAAGGTACGTGAAAGAATTTTTAAAATCGGTCCAGTAGTTTTTGAGTTTATTCATCACAAACAAAAATAAAAAAAAATTCTCTTTATAATAATTCTTAATTTTTTTAAAGTACTTTTCAAATTTTTATTTGCGAGCTAAAAATTCAATTAATGCCTTAATAGGCCATTTAATGTATTAATATACCATTTAGATTATTATGACGCTTTGACTGGCTTTGATGGGTATTAAAAGTCCAAACTTTTTATTTCACTCTAAATAAATTGAAGTCACGAAAAAAAAAATATAATATTTCATTACTTAGTTACATATAAACCCAATGACGTATTTAATTTGAACTTATAGTTCAAAACGTGAACTAAACATTAAACAAGCATGATCAGCCATTACAAATATCCATTTTGTAGAGGACATGCAACGATTAACGATATTCACTTGAGGCAAATTAGAGAGTGTTGCATTTCACACGGCTCCATTGCAATTTGTCACGCGTTGAATTTGATGAGCGGGGAGTGTGTGGGGTTACAACTGCATGCATCGGCGCACACGGTAACTAATCAGCACTACATACGAGTACACTTACTTCGATAGGCATCGGTTTGTACTCTATAAATGCTTTGATCTCATTGAACGTGTGATCAGTGAGTACATAGTTTTATATATCTGCTTATCTGTTTCATACTGTATTTATATACAAATTTCTTCTGTACTATGCGTTTCAAATGAGAATAGGATCACGCTTGCTGCAAACTTCACATGATCCGAGTCATCATAGTAATGTCGTCAAAAAAATCCGAATAACAAAAATATAAATACTTTTATTTATTTTTTATCTAATATTATGTATAAATATATAATATCCTTACTAATATTATAAATGTGAATGTGAGTTGGAAGTCGCGGGCACCAGCTAGTATATATGAAAACTATTAAGTAATTAAACTATAAATGTAAATTACATTACGATTTAAATCGTATTTATACGATCTTTTCGGCTTTGGTTTTATGTAGCAAAGCCCTTAAGTTTGCTAACGCGTCTCTACGAGATAAGTAATTCTTTTATGGGTCAATGTATACGATTTTATAATAAACTATCTCAATATATAAACCACATTACTAAAATAATAATTAATTCTTGGCTTATTTTTTTTTGCACTCCATACACATCAGTAATGAAGTCTAGTGCGAATTTCCAGTCCTATTCTCATTTGACACGCATAGTACGTGTGTACGTGACTGAACTCCTCCTAAATAGCTGAACCATTCTAATTCACAATTGGAACACCAGTGCAAGCCGGAGGTGGGTCGCTAGTTAACTAAATAAGACAAGTAGATAAAAAACTTTAGGTATATGAAGACTCATTCCAAGTTGATTCGTGATTCTACAAATTCTTTTGTCTTTTCAAACAATTCAAGTTTTATTTTTCTCTGCCATAAAATCCTTTTCAAATACAGCAGATCGGGATAATTACGACACTTCGCGGCTTTCCTTAGAGGCTCGAAAGACGAACAGTAAAGTCGTCTAAGTCCGTTTCAGCGAAAAAAGAAAGGATCTTTTCTTGAAAAGGATTCGTGGCATTAAGCGTGACACGCTTTCACACCGACCGACAACTCTATCTGTTATCTCTTTATTATTATCTTTGAGTTTTATTATTTCTTTACAAATATTTTTCAAGTACTTACACTATTAATTATTTCAATCTAGCTTAAAGCAATTTAGCTTTGGCAGACCCACTCCCGGCTTCGCCAAGAAAAAACTTAATTAGAAAAAGTTAATACGGAACTTATTTCCGTGATAATATATTATGTTGGTGAAAACCACATCAAAATCCATTGCGTAGTTTAGGAGGAGTTAGCGGGCATAGAGACATACGTAGGAAGCGACTTCAAATTATAACTATCTAAAGATTTAGCTTGAGTCCCATAGACAGGATCTCAACTTTACCTCATCGTATACTTATAGCAAAGCTAAATTACTGAGTACAGCTATTTAGGCTAATAATTATGTTTTACTAAATTATTACTAAAGGTATAGTGTTGAATTTTTTTTTACACTATAAGTAAAAAGGCATATTGTCAGTCCACTTAATTATGGGTGGTTACCATCACCAATAAACGCAATCCAAGCCATATAGGAATCGCAAGTAGGCTGCCCACTTTGGTGGATATTATAATGGGATTTTTTATAATTAAAAAACTATTATAATTTATTTGTGAGCTCCTTAACTAGGTTTTACAATTTTATGTGTAAATTAACAATATAATTACTTGTTCTAACGGTGAAGGAAAATACCGCGAGAAAACCCGCTTGTCTTAGCGAACTTTCTGTTGATCATTTTTCGAATTAAACTCTTGTACGGTGTAATAGAAGATTGTTGCGAGCGTTAAGGAAAAGTGGCGGAGGGGAAGGCTTTCTGTAAACGCAACAAAAACACCGACGTTATTAGCGAGATTGGCGTAATCTGACTAATCTATTTTGGAAGAGGGGGCCTCGGTACTTATAGAGGTGTCAATTAATGGATAAACGCTTCTTCAAGAGCGAGTGTAAAAGCGTCTTAGTAATACCACATCACCGATCCTTTATGTGAGTAACATACGGTAACAATTAGTTGAATATTTACGTATAATTTAAGACTTATAACGATAAATTAATTAGAACATGATAAATATTTTGTTAATATTGCAATAACGATCATAATAAAGTTTACGACATAATTTTGTAACTCTACGAGTGCTACGAAATGTTCAAAATATGTAATAATACCTACTTTTCTACGAAATACATAACATTTCGAAACCTGGTAGGAGTAGGAGTAAGACAGATGAATTCTGGTCGGACGCGCCATTACTCAAAGTTGTATCTCATAACTTTTAATATTTATATGTATATGTATAGTGGTTTAATCTTATCTTCCCCATCTATGTCACAGCTCCTTTTTGTGCATGTTGCAAGGCCGGAGTTAAATAAAAACAAAGTTAATCTTTCTGTCATACGAAATTAAAAGTGCCTTACAATAATTCCGATAATGTTTTTTTTAATGGCCCTAATTATTGTTCAGGTGATCGACTCCTCGACATTCCGTGCAATGTGTGCGGGGATCGGAGTTCAGGAAAACATTACGGAATATACAGTTGCGATGGTAAGATTATGTATATGCAATTATTTCATTTTAGTAAAATAAAATAAAATAATATTATGATTGCAAACATATCAATATTTCAACACAATAGAACACAAATGATCTTCAGTTCGAAGGTATATATAACGGCCAGCAGATCTGTAGCACTACCATGAGTTGCTATCGAAATCTTACGTTAGTTTACTTCTGTCGATAACGAACCTTTCAATGTGCACGTGAATGATTTAACTACTAACGTTACGGTATTTCTCGAGAGCATCAGTCAAATTTGTAACTCATGGTACCGGTTTTAGTTCTTTGAGTGACCGCTAGAGGCGCTATACAATTTTTCATACAAATATTTTACGTTCTCGCTCATCCCTCGCTAGCGATTTCGTACGTCATAAACTCATGGTAGTGCTACTGCTATCCAGCAGAACTGCAGTAAAAACAACTAGAAATTCAAAAGAATTGGCAGAACACACAGCGTTTCGCAGTCAAATTAGTCAAAATACCACAGTAAGAGATATCCTTATGTGGTCGGTAGCGCACTTGCAACAGCTGTCTAGCTGTTCCGTTGCTTGTGTTATAGGCGACGATAGCCTTAGCCACCTACCATAATGTGAACCGCGTCAGCCTGTTTAACGAACTAACCCAAAAAAAGAAAGTTAATTAAGTTTTTGTGTTTTGTTACTAATGTGCTCGTATTTCTCCCATTCAGGGTGTTCGGGATTTTTCAAACGATCAATACATCGTAACCGAGTGTACACATGTAAGGCAGGCGGCGAGATGAAGGGCCGCTGTCCCGTAGACAAGACCCACAGGAACCAGTGTCGTGCTTGTAGACTCGCTAAATGTTTCCAAGCCAATATGAACAAAGATGGTGAGTTTATTATTGTTTTCAATTACTAACTATGCACATGTGTCTTATGTTTTTCTGTACTATCTCGAGTTCAGATTATGAAAATAGTTTAGCGCACGTTGAACCCGAGTAAAGCCGAACGTTAGGATATATTAAGTTCAGGTGTGTTTAGGCTTACCGACCTTATTAAGGATTACAATAGACTTCAGACTTTAAGAGTTTCCAAATATTGTAATTCAAAGAGTTTTCAAAAATAGCGCAAATAGCCATGAAGGACTTTCAGTGACTTTTAACATTAAAATCTATGACTGAAAAGAAGAAAAATGATAATACATAACTCTTTTTAACAAAAAAAAAACCGTATTGAAACCGTTTTCTCATGGCTGCCATTGTCAGAACTGGACCAAATTGAAATGGCACCAGCTTTCAAATAAAAATAAAATCATCAAAATTGTTTCACCCAGTCAAAAGGTCTAATGTAACAAACATTAAAAACCTCCTCCTTTTTTGGAAGTCTGTTGAAAAATAAACTACCACAACTTAGTACCTAGCTAAGTATTAATATAATACAATATGACACCTACAAGATTGGTATGGTATAGTATATGCATAGATGGACACTTAAAAGTAATCTTCAAGGAATCCACAAGAACACTCTTTTAGAATAGTCTAGCTAAAGGTTGTACCAGCAAACGTTTCTGAATGATCGAAGAAATGTTCACAAAAGAATATCACAAATTTAGCACCTCACAATAGGTAACTACAATGGATCATTTCACACGTTTAAATGACGAAACGTATTATAGTGTAGTCCACATAGTGTGTTCCCATCAACGGTTCGCAGCGGGTTGTTTTGTCCGCTGTTCACTCGTTGAAATATTGAGTGAAATATAGCATTTGCCGCCGGCAAGTTCAATTTTCACCGCAGCCTCCGATCGCATCTGTCATTACGTCGCAATGATACAACACCTATCGAACGCTGTGTTGTGTTGTGACGGCCTTTGTCGCTCTTATTTATAATTCTGCCAATTGAATGGGACATTTTGAAACAGATCAAAGCTTTTGCGGTAGGCATGTTAAGACTTATGTAATTAAATAGAATTGCTCGCTGTTTATATTTTACAGCGATTAAAATTAAAATGTTTTTTACAACATGCAATCCATCTAATAAAAATTAGTAATTTACTAATCCTTACTAATATTATAAATGTGAATGTGAGTTTGTTTGTTTGTTGCGCTTTCACGAAAAAACTACTGAACTGATCACCATGAAATTTTGTACGCACGTTCTCTGGGACACCACAAAGGACATAATACCTTTCATCGTTCAATGCTGACAAAGTCGCGGGCACTAGCTAGTATTTTATACAGTTACGCATATTTTAAAAGCGTGCAACAATATGTAACAATTGTACTTTATAATTGTGTAACAATATGTTTAAAAAGTAGGTATTACATATAATGTTTGAATACAACGTACCACATTACAGACTACTTACTGCCACTAGGCAGGACAAATAACATTTCATAGTTAAATTACAATTAAAAATTAAATTCTTAAAAGTATGGAAAAAATGTTTTGTATTATCGTCAGTAATCACATTAGTGCAGTTGTTATTACAAATACATTAGTTAGTTAGATATCATTTTCCTTACACAAATAACCGAGTTTTGACTTTTCCGAATTGATTTCTATACCCTTAAGGCACGAGCGAAATGTCGATTATCAGACAGATACTTTTACCTGCTTCCTAATATTAATCTTATGTTTATTCATGAGGACCCAAGTGTCGGTTTTAGGTTGGGTGCCCTCAACTCATCGTACATGGAAACGTATAGGATAGGCTTTCCGCTTCCATAGGGTTGCAACACTCCTTATACTCATCTCAATTCACGGAAATTATATTTTAATAATCAATATACTAATAATAAATCTGTAAATGTAGGTATTGTATAAAGGTATCCTCAATAAATCTTAAACGAATTAACCGATAACGAACAAAAAAAGAAAGAGAAAAACAAATAAATACACCAATTAACAAATAACATATAACATAAAAAATAAATACTAATTGTATTGTACTTATTGTAGATATATTTTGATGTCTTTCATACCGCTGATGAGTTCACTTAGGATATAATTTCAAACTTCAATGTCCTAACTAGGTCTGCTTCACATGAATCTAGAACTAAATAGTACTAAGGTAGCGTTACAGCTTAGTTTTATTTATTAAGTAATTAACTGCTACGAATTTGATGTCGCTTATTTTTTAATCCGAATTAATTAATTAAATAAGTAAGGGCAGACGAAGCGGCGGCAGCAGCTTATTGGATTTTATGCGGTAATGTCACAAAAAGCTACACAACTGTATAAAACGTAATACCGAATGTTACAATCCGTTATAGTAGCCCTATAACTATAGTAGCAGCATCGAGCGAATTGTGGTCGTACCGCAGGTGTTCCGGCGCTCGCAAAATAATGATCAATAACAGTATGTGAACTTGCTACTCTCCTACTTATTATACATATTAATATTACCCATGTAGGTACTTTCTATGACTTTCCTTAAATAGCTTCAACCCACTCATACATATTTTTGTAATAAAATTTCGTGTACAAAAAAGTTCATTCAAGTAATTAAGAAGCCATTAGTTTTAAAAAAGTGACACATTTTAATAATTATTAATAGAAAATGTTAATTATTAATAAAAAATAATTATTAAAAAATCTAAACATAAAATAATGCAAAAGCAAAAGTTATTTGTATTTTTGTTACGTCTTCATGCCTCAACTACACGACCGATCATCGTGAAATTTTACATACACGTCATCGGGTATACAAATACATAAAAAGACATTTCATCCAGAAAAAGTTTTATCCACGAGGGTTAATATAAAAAAAATATGTAATTTAACGTCTGATAAAAATAAATATGAGCCATATAGATTGAATAGCCATACGTAAATGTTGTAATATCTAAAAAAATGGGGCGCGGGTATAAACTAGTACTTAGTGTACCTACTTACTTCATAAATTATATTTTATATAAATTACTAAGTTTACCTACTGTCTGCGCTATAGGTGTGCGTTTTGTGAATTATTCACGAGCATCACTTTGTGCCACCGCGACCCGGATTACCTTTATATGTTTACCCCCGGTCGCGTAATTATACGCCCTCACGAAACTTACCATATCAGTTACCGCATCGAATAACTCTCAGAAAGCCGTCTTCATAACTTCATAATCAATATAGAAGTTACGAGGCGTGATTTCTGAAAGAGGATATAATTTTCCCATCATACTCATCGGAATCAACGAGTTAGAAAAGAAAGTGAACCGGGAAATCTATTTTGGATATTACGATATTTTGGCCTAGAAAAGCTTAACTTGAAAAACTCGACCAAGATTTCCTGCTTGCATTTTCCGCCATCTTAAAAAAAGCGTTTAACTCAGTTTTTTTACAATAACTCGACTCTCCGTCGAAATACGAAAATTGTGATGAAATATTTTTTGTTGCTTTTTTTATGCTCTATAATTTAGGTCTTATACATTTTTCACCTACCGTTCATCGTTATCGAGATATCGATCGATAAAGTCAAAAATGTAGGTACTGAAATTAGTTTTTTGCAATTTTCTTTTGTTTGGTGATAGATATTGAAAAAAAAATGTCTATTATCAAACTTGTAGATTGTGTTCAGACCTAAAATTTAGTTTTTGAATATTTTTTTTGGACCTCTAGCGGGTCGCAAAGTTGAGCGCAGCGGTACAATATGTCCGCCATACATGGCGTCCCAAGACTATGCGACATGAAGGGAAAGTAACTTAAATGTCGTAGATAGGATATTTTGCTGAAAGACTTTGTTATTTTTAAAAGTTAGTAATACTACATTCAAAGATCTTAGATATTGATCTAAGATTTCAACGAAAATGAATCATCATTGATGACAATGATGAAAATGAATAGGCTTCTTGTATCACCTGTATGTCTATATATCTTCATAGATTTGAATTGTTGTACTTGTATACTAGGTTCTAAATAGTGTTTTTATTACCTTTAAAATGGTACAAACTATAATAACCATGATCCGAACTAAATAAGTAGCTATATATGTCATGTTAGCCCTCTAAGGTGGAGTAACCGCCCGGAAAATAAAAAAAAGTCCTCTGTTCCCCTTGATTTTGATTTTTGAATATCAAATTTAAAGTTAATTGAATTCATTTTTCGAGTTAAAAGAGCTAAAAGAGCAGGCAGACAGAAAAGAGTTGGTGCAGTGTATCAGTGCAATATTAATGTGACCGCACGTGCCATTATCAGTAATGGAATTACATTCAACGCAACGCTGCTATGTTCCTCTGAAGTCTACATTACCACTCCTGCCACTTCATCCTTGGATTCTCTAATACATCTTCTGATACTTTATGAATATTATTTTTTTCATTGGTTTCTAAACGTTATGTATTTTAGAAAATTTATTTTCGGTCTTATTTTTTTAAGTTTGTTCATTACAAACAAAAATACAAATCTGCTCTCTTTTTAATATTATATATATATCGTATTTAACTACTTATTGTAATTGTGTTAATTTACTCTAAACAGTTCAGGCATTTTTTTTAAACATTTTGAACGCATTTCTATTTAAAATCTATAAATAAATCCTAAAGTACTTACACTCTTCAAATAAATCCGCACGTTTTTAAATGTTTGTCGCATAATTAAAACATTGCTAAAACAGTTGAATAAAAGTTGTGAGGGGTACAAACAAGGACATAGGGTACAAGACATAGGTACAACCATAAAAAACGTACTGTTCCTGAGTTAGTACATATAAAAAAAGCATTGCAGTATGTAAGGAGTTTCATTTGCAGCATCACACCTTTTGTTCGTAGACACTTTTTGTTAATCCTAGCTCTCTATAAAATATGTACGTTCACCTAAGTCGTGTTCAGGCTAAAAGTGTTCGGTAGATGGCAGCATTTATTATTCATCGAAACTCGCTTCGACTCCGTCGCTTACCGGCCGCAACTGCCGAATAATAAATTAATCTCATTAATATGTCACGATTAAGGACTGAGGATTTCACTTTGCTACTATTATTTAATACAAAAAGTATTAAATAGTAAAAATACATCTGAAATATTGAAACTTGGTAGAGATGGTTTAGTGACACTATGCGCCTAGTCATAAACTATGGCCAATAAGTCTGCAATAACAACCACCTTTACAATATACTAAAGTGAAATGAAATAAAAATGTAGGTATACCAGGGCGTCCCATGACTATGCGATATGAAGGGAAAGTACCTTAAATATTGTAGATTTAAGGTATTATCCCTATAATATACAGAACACCCGGTATATATAATATATAGAACAGAAGACCATACTGAAATAAGAATGCGTGTTGTTGTTTCAGTGAGTAAGTGTTGGATGCCAGTGCGGATTCCCTTTATCTCTTGATTGTTATCCTTTTTTTATCGAGGTCGACAGACGACTTGCAACTCCTATGGTGTTGCTTGCACAATCAAGTGAACCGTTAGCCTGATTGCCAACCATAAAAGAATAAACAATAATACCTAATTATACGAGTATACACGCATCAGTACCTACTTCGATGCTATACTTATGAATGAGTTTAATAATTTGTATACCTGAATGAGACCCCATGTATAGTTCTTCAATATATTCATTAATACTAATAATAAATCTGTATGTATGTATGTATGTTCTTCCATAACTCTTAAACGAATTAACTGATTTTCATGAAACTTGGTAGATAAATATTTAGACATACATAGACATAGAATGCGGACGAAGTCGCGGGCGCCAGCTAGTATTTAATAATTTTTTCCATGAGCACATATAGACAGTAATGGTATACATACATTCATATATATAGTACGTCAATATAGAGAGTTTGAAACTGTTTGAGCCGTCTAAGCACGAATATCATTAAGTTGGTGAAGTCCGACGGTCTGAGAGCCAATCAGCTAACTCCAATATCATGAGCAAACAGAGGGAAAATCGAACTTGGTCACATTGTCAACATAGGTACTGTAAAGGAAGGACTCGCTTCGCTTTACTACTACGGCTTTTTCACCGATTTAAAATTAAATGTTAGACCTTCAGTAAGTAAATTTATTTTGTAGATTGTAAAATCATAAAATTTTGCATTCCCGTTGTCAGGGATAAACGACATACGATACTTTCAATCCAGAAAAATAGTAGTGTTCCTAAAAATAAAAAAAATTAACGCATGACAAATAATAGGATATTATTACCTACCAATATTATAAATGCGAAAGTTTGTGAGGATTTATGGATGTTTGTTACTTTTTTACTCAAAAAAAGCTTAACGAATTTGTATGAAATTTAGCACACAGATAGTTTATAACCAGGTTTAACATAATATAGGACACTTTATCTTGGAAAAGTTTTAGATTCCCGTGGGATGGTTTAAAAATATAAAAAAATTGAGCGCCACCGTCGTACGAAGTCGCGGGCACCAGCTAGTGAGGTATGTTTTAAAAGCTAAGAAAACGGGGCGGGAACAAAGTTGCAGGCAAAATCTAGTAATAGATAAAACATAGGTAAACATAAATATACGCTTTGAAGAAGGCGCCTTCAACGTGAGCCTTTTGAACACGAAAGCAGACGTCTGCACGTAATCCCCAATTTAACTTTATCAATTTAATTAAAAATCGAATAATTTGCCAGTAAGCTTCACGTCGCTTCGCTGATCATTTCAGGAGAATGGCGTCGTTCAATATTAAACGAAAAAGTTAAAGGATTGATTTATGAAAAACTTTTCCCCGAATGCCTATCTTAAGTTAATTCTATTTTTATAACCTCTTTACTTTAAAATTAAAATATTTATGAAGACAATTTCTTTAGATTCTAAATTAAATTGCATGATGACATATTTAAAAAAAAAAACAATCCTTCCTTTATGTCCAGATAAAGACATATAGGTAAGTAAACTGATAAATCGTTTTGGTGACCATAGGGAACATACATACGTAAATATATTTTTATATAATACTTGGTAAAAATATTGTTAATTTTAATAATATATTATTAATAAAAATAGTTTATTTTACCCTTTAATATTTATTAATAAAATGAAATGATGTCGAGTTCGCATATTTGTCTGGCCGACGGGCGTTCTAGCGGCGGGCGCCACTGGCAGCCAACAAGGGGCAAACTTTTCAATTATCGTCGTGTCGTGTTACCCCGCAGCGGGTTAAATTAATTCTCTCCACTTCACAAAAAGATTTCACCTTACCCCATACCACCCCTGTGAACCGACACGGGCTATTCTGACGTTTTTCCAACTTTTCCCTGATATTTTATAGCGCACCTAACCGTAACATACTGACGTTTCGCAATATTTATTTTTAATTTAACGGTTCCCGCGCTACATTCTGATTCAACAGAGCGCTTACCTTTTTGAGTTTCTTTTGTGTTACGTACAGCGAGATATGTTCGCAGTAAAACAAGTACAATTCTTATCTCATCCTGTTCTGTATAAGTAATCTTTTGTTTTTCGTTTTAAATCGAACCAATAGCTTTACCGTGTACATGATTATTATAATCTTATCGATGACAAATAAATATACCTGTATCGGTTAATAACGGCCTCTTCCTCTAAACCAGATTTTGATACTGCTTCCACAATCGACATCCTAAAAAAGTACAACCTACTGAAATTTTTGGGCTAAAAATTTAAAACAAAAACAAAAGCTTTCAAACATTTAAAATGTTACACTATTGTGGGTGATTTTTCTTTCAAAATAAAGCAAAATTGTAAATCAACATTTCAACGCCTATTTCACTTTTAATTTATTTATCTTACAAACGGTTAGATACATTCAAATAAAATCAAATATTTATTCATTCCAAGAAACCAAGAGGAATCCAAAGTCCAAGAACCCAAGAATCCAAAGTTTCAAAGAAACTCTTTCTATTGACGTTATATTATATTTTACCAGGGATTAGGAAAATATATGAGATTACAATAAAATGTTATATAAATAATGTCTTAATTACACCATTGATAATTGACTATAATAAACTACTTGAACTTGTAGAAATTTGTCTTTCAATAATTCAAAGAGAACATTAAAACAGTAAAATAACTCCTTTACGATAATAAAATATTAGATTACTAAGTATTAATTAATAAATGCCCCCCATAACCTCATCACGCTTGGGTGCGTGTCGAATGAACATGAGTTTAGGTACATCAAGAGCAGTGTTTAGTATCTGTAACACGTGTTCATGTTCAACACCTATTGAACTCCTGACCACATCCTATGCAATCGAGGGGAGCGATCAGCGAGGGCGGGCGCGATTGTGTTCTAATAGATATTTTAGTGACGCTCGTAAATATTAATTGTTATGGTCCATTGCAATTACTTTTTTTACAAGATGATACACATTTATTTAAATTTAAGGCAAGGAAAATAGTGGAAAAACGCCAATTAGAGTGTTCAGAGTAAAATTGAAACTTAAAAAAATACACTGTATTTAGAAAAGTTTGCATAAATGGGGCAGATTTATACAAAAAGTTCTGTAGTAAAGTTTTAATCGGCTACTTTTATTCTTTATAAGAAATAATATATATAAGAATAATAATAATAATAATTCTTAGTATAAGAAAATCTTTACAATTTTGCATGGGTTCGGTAATACTCGAGTAGCTACAAATTTTATTTGTTAAATTAGAGCAATATTAGCAACAAAAATATTTTGTTGTAAATCCAGTCATTTTTAAAAAATGCACAACACTTTTCAAAATAAAGTGAATAATTTGATTAAAAAGGGTTTCGTGACGACGAAAGCTTTTTTAGCAATATTGTACAGAGTCAGATTAGGTACAATGCTTACATCGATGTAGAAGTAAACAGCTTAATATTATGATAAACAACAACAATGAAGCCCACATTGTATGTGCTGTTTACTGTACCGTGAATTCTATCAGGATCCAAATCACCAAAGGACATCCGACATAAAGGCCCGTCGAGCCTTCGATCCGATTATGTGATTTATTCACCGCTTCCGTGTTTACCGGTCTCCTCTCGGACACACTAAAATATTACTTATATTTTGACAGAGCAAGTGATTCAACCCTCGCCCCCGGGGGTTTGAATCTCACCCGTCTAATTTTATTTTAATGTTGTGCGTGAGCAAATTATTGCACTGTCATACCGAATAAAAATAAAGCGGTTTAATGGGATAATCTGTTGCATCTGTTTTTGGGGTAGGTTTTTGTGAGTAGTTTACGCACTTCTCGATTAGTTTTATCGTTATAGTGGGGGTGTTTTGAAACTAATTAATGGATGATTGTAATTAGTCGAAAAAAGATTGAAATAAATCAAAATTAAATTTATTTTGCCTTTAGGCACAAATTCACACTGCGTTTCGTAGTCACAAACTGAACTGCCACAGTAAAGATTTTAAAAAGATTGGTGAGTGAGTAAGATATGTCAGAGCCCATTTCCCTAGCCTGTCTTACCTACTCTCTACTTATCCTACTAAAATAGGCACCTTAATTACTTGCTACATTGCGTAGCCACTTACCATCAAGTGGACCGTCAGCCTGTACAACATAATATATTAAAACAATGCGTCCATTCAATTAGGTATTTAAATTATCATTACCCCGCAGTTCCCCCTTCACTGCCGGGTATCCAAGAGGATTTCCCAACGTTAAAAAAAAAAAAAAAAAAAAGGTATTTAAATTATATTATTCTATAAACAAAGAGGTCATAACTCAAACAACCAGAAAAATTGGACACATCTAAAACGTGTTCAAAAAAACCTTTTGGCTTTTGAAGGTTTGTGTATTATATTTATTAGAAAAAGAAAATGCATCTGTACGGAGTCGGAGATGGGTCTATAAATTCAAATAATATTTTCCTGCATTGAAACTTTGAAATTGTGTTTGAAACTTGAAATTTCAAGAAACCTTCACCTCTCATTTGAAATATTTATATTTTCAATTCAATATTTTAAAATTACATGTACTTTGAAGTGAGGTTGAAACTTTGTGATATACAAAACGATGTTAAGTATAAGTAAGTAATAAAATAAGATAAAGTGTTGCGGTGCGGTGCATTCGGAACTTGTTAAGTTTGAAACAGGCTCGGCACCGAACTACGCGACACCGATGTTCAAAAACCGCTACCAACTCCCACTAACTTTGTGTCAACTTTCAGAGGAAAATAAATTTTGTTCTAAATGTTCTTGTATTATAATTTTTGATTATTCTTATTTTATTTGAAAGCTGGTGCTTCCCATTTCAATTTGATCCAGTTCTGACAATGGTATCCTTAAGAATGAGACGGTTTGAAGTCGGTATTTTTTATTGTTAAAAAGAGTTATATTACCTATATTATGTATTGATGATGATTATGATAAAACACAAAACTCAGTGTTTATTGCCTACTACAATACATCTTAAAATAATGTATAGGTAATATATTCTTTTACAATAACATCTAAATATAATGTGTCCGTAAATAACTTTGATCAAAGAACAAAAGCGAGAATGAATGTTTACGAGAAAACCCGTTGTCATCTCGACATTGTTGGACGTCCATTACACGAGATGTTTGTCCGGGGCTCGGCGGACCTGCGCGGGCGGAAGGTGAATAAAAACCTGGATATTTCTCATATTTATGTCGGTGCACTCGAAAATATTCCCTTACTTGGTTGCTTCTCGCTTACGGGCTTTGTGGGGATGTGTCCTTTAAAGGTGGTAGCGGTAAGGAGTAATATCGCGCGCAGGTGTTTCCGACCGTGGGACGGTTTCCACCTGACGCGCCCCCTCTGCCTCTTCGCTGCCCTCCGCCCTCTCTGGCTCGTTAATGATGATGTGCTCAGCCAGCAGACTATTTCACTTCTGAATACATCTTTCTCACTTTTGATCTACCTTCCCTATTGCTCCCCGGGCGGATTCTCTCTCCGTCCCTGTCGAGCGCCGTTCGCCTGGTCGCATCCACCTAGTCAAGTCGGAAAACGCGTATCTACTTTGTGTCGGAAATGTAATGGAACAAATGCGGCTGGAATTAACGTCGAAACGAATGTCGGGACATGGGGTCGTTCTCTCGTCGGGATATTTTCCACGCGATGATTTTAATGCGCATCTATCAAATTATATTATTCACATTGCGGTTCCTAAATATTATCTTTGTATAGCACTTTGTAAAAAAGTTTCTTAAATTAGTACGGACATGGATACATCATAATTTACAAAACAACTTATTGTATAATGAAAGAAGGCAACTTGGTGTTCACTCAGCATTTTGTCGTAGCGCGAGCCTATACGGCAGATATGTTTTTAGCTTTTATATTGTTTTGTTGCTGTGTTTTATTCACCTCTGCTTAGTTTCACTATAATTACGACGTAAACATAGACATTAAATAAAATAAAATAAATAAAAGTGCTTTTGTATAAAATTGTAAATACTTAACCATATCAAATCTCCCCTTCTCCTTAGTCGAATATCTCAACAATTTCATAACATGATATAAGAAGTATTGAATTGGTTGATAATCAACCGTGAAATAACAGCACATGTGCTGTTGTGTTTCGGTGTGTGAGTAAAGGATGCCAGAGCTCATTTCACAATCTTATCCTTAATGCAGCACCTGTGGCATTTTTTTTATTTTTTTTTGTTTATTAGAGATGGGTTTGCTCTTGGCCAACAACCAGCTGAGTAGCAAGGATGAGGCCTATGATGGAGCGAGCTCACCCAGAATATGCCTATTCACTCGAACTTTGAAAAGATTAGGGTTATATGAGCTCGGAAACACAGACGCCGGCAGGGAGTTCCAAACCTTGGCAGTGTGCATTATAAAGGATGTTTCAAAGCGCTTAGTCCGAAAAGGAGGGATTTCGACAAGATGCGGATGGTAACCAGCCGTACGTCTGTATGTCCGATGGAAGAAAGGAGAAGGCGGTATGAGCTCATGCAGCTCCTGTGCACACTCTGTGCATTACCTAATAGGTCTGACAAATATTTTCTAAAAGTCAATTATTTTTTCAGTCATTACCTTTTCAGCAGTATATTGTGCGACGTACCTATAACAGTTGTTCGCTCAACTCATTACTTTTACAGAATAAATTTACAAAATGATACCTAAATTCCCTCTTTTTAAGGGCCATGATGCACAAAAATAGGTAATTTAACATCTTGATCCGAGAATAATCTGTTAGGTGAAGTGAACTCGGCTGTTGGCGCCGACAACTGCCGACTCATGTTTCTTGAATTAAGCGGCCAATTTTGCTCACAAATACATTCAGTTTGAGCACTTACTTACTTGTTATATTGTGTTTGATTTTGTCAGTGGATCAATGATTAATCAATTTATAGAGGGTATTAACTTTTCAAATAGGTAACTCAACACAAAGGTCTGTTTTTTCAAGTGACAAATGAAACCGTGAACTAGCCGTCTCTGTGCATTAAATCTATACTAATATTAAAAAGAGGAAAGATTTGATTGTTTGTTTGTTTGCATTGAATAGGCTCCGAAACTACTGGACTGATTTGAAAATTTTTTTCACCTATAGAAAGCTATATTATCAGCGAGTAGCATAGGCTATATTTTATAAAGTTACGCGGACGAAGTAGCGTGCAACATAAAAATATAAAAACATAAAAATATAAAAGCGTGCAATATAAAAAGAAAACAAGTTTGTATAGGTTGTACTAGTTTTTAAAATTTTTGTCTGTCTAATCTCAGATGCGGCTTAACCTATTTGAATGTCTATTTGAACCTATTTCATTGACGAATTTTAGCAAGCTTTAGTGTTTGTTTCATTCCAATCTGTTTGCAAACAAAAAAAAATAATACCTAATACCGCGTACGAAGTTGCTTGCACAGCTAGTTCTAATAAACTTCTGAACAGTTTTGTCAAAGCTTTCAATCTTATTCTAAATCGGAAGTAGCTAAGTATATAGGTACCGCTTAAAGCCAGTAAAAATGTTAAACGCGATTAACACACTATCAGGAGGGACGTAGGTTATATGCGATGGACTTTGAAAAAGTAAAGGGAAACGGAGAGAAATAGAGCCTTAGCATCCCTACGTCACGGTAAAACAATAATTCAAGTATTCCTAACATTGTAGTCTTCTGTAAGATGCTTGTTAGTGTTGCCCTAACGGAACGGTAGTAATACGTGGTAATACTTCTATTAATAAAAGTTACTAAAGGTTTGTATTCACCTTATAGTTCATTACATTTTATTAATTTAATGGTATTAATAAATTTAACGACAATTCGGACGAATCAAGACCTAAGTAATTTGTAGCATATTTTTTATATTCCAATAGTTGTTGATGTTTAATACACTTGTCTAAAGACTGAAGCGTCTTGCGTCTGTTCGTCAGTCAATAAACCTTTTGACCGCTCACCAATTCGGCTTCGTGAAGCTTTCATAGACTAGGCGGCGAGCGGCCGGGATTATTGGGTCATTAATCACGATGCCCGCCCTACACCCGAGCCCTTCCCGCGTCTCACCTAACCGCCTGTCCTGAAGCCTTGCCTGCGGCCACTATTTTGTTGAGTATCGATAAAAAAATATGATTTCAAAACTTGATGGAACCATCTTTCAGGACATCCAAACGAAATGCGAGATTTTGGCTCCATGGGCAGCTCGTCAAGTCTTTGTCATTCTCACTTTTTATTGAACGACCCTCGTATATATATATATATATATATATAGAGGCAATGGATAAAAGATAAACACTTAAATTTTAATGCTGCTAAAATTTCAAATGATTGCAAAGGTACGCTCCTGTGTTCACGCATGCGAATGTGTTTTGAGCATTAGTTCCATTAACTCGATAAATTAATCACATCACTAATATCGACCTCAAAACGCCATTTACAATATCGGTGTTAAGAGTACGTATATAGAGCCGCACGCTACGTGGCGCTCTCCCGCCACCCCAGACTCTTGAGATGGTGTGAGGCAACTACTTGTACTAAGATTACTGCCAGTTAATGTCAGCGTTATCCTTTCTCAAAGGATACCTCTTAAGTTCTTTCAATGAAAAAATTTTGAGCTTCAAAGCATACAGATAGACAGATAAATTGATAATTCGTGCTCTAATATCGCAATGTATAAGGGATCGTTTAAATCTAAAAGAAATTCTTGAATCTGAGATGTGTTTTGAAACGAAAAAAATATTGTTTTTGTAGTGTTTGAATGCCTCAAAATAATAAATATCTATACATTCAAAAATCTTCAAGAACTTTAATAGTCACGATTTATATGGATACTATTTCTCAACATGAAAAAATTGTAAAGCAAAATAAGAAGGCTAATTTAACACTTGCTAGCAAGCTGTATGTTCTTGTGGGTCCCGGGACGACTCGAGTCTCGAAGTCCTGGGACTTGTTTAAAAAATTTTGAGGTCTCGAGTCCCGAGACTTTCGGGTCGAGATCGAGACGAGACACAATAGTTAAAATTGTATGGAATTTGTAATTAAAGCCCTAATTTTTTTAATAGTTTATTTAATAGTAAAAGTAGGTAGGCATTAATTGAAACAACTCATCGGAACATTCCTATTAATAAAAGTTACTAAAGGTTTGTATTCACCTTATAGTTCATTACATTTTATTAATTTAATGGTATTAATAAATTTAACGACAATTCGGACGAATCAAGACCTAAGTAATTTGTAGCATATTTTTTATATTCCAATAGTTGTTGATGTTTAATACACTTGTCTAAAGACTGAAGCGTCTTGCGTCTGTTCGTCAGTCAATAAACCTTTTGACCGCTCACCAATTCGGCTTCGTGAAGCTTTCATAGACTAGGCGGCGAGCGGCCGGGATTATTGGGTCATTAATCACGATGCCCGCCCTACACCCGAGCCCTTCCCGCGTCTCACCTAACCGCCTGTCCTGAAGCCTTGCCTGCGGCCACTATTTTGTTGAGTATCGATAAAAAAATATGATTTCAAAACTTGATGGAACCATCTTTCAGGACATCCAAACGAAATGCGAGATTTTGGCTCCATGGGCAGCTCGTCAAGTCTTTGTCATTCTCACTTTTTATTGAACGACCCTCGTATATATATATATATATATATATATATAGAGGCAATGGATAAAAGATAAACACTTAAATTTTAATGCTGCTAAAATTTCAAATGATTGCAAAGGTACGCTCCTGTGTTCACGCATGCGAATGTGTTTTGAGCATTAGTTCCATTAACTCGATAAATTAATCACATCACTAATATCGACCTCAAAACGCCATTTACAATATCGGTGTTAAGAGTACGTATATAGAGCCGCACGCTACGTGGCGCTCTCCCGCCACCCCAGACTCTTGAGATGGTGTGAGGCAACTACTTGTACTAAGATTACTGCCAGTTAATGTCAGCGTTATCCTTTCTCAAAGGATACCTCTTAAGTTCTTTCAATGAAAAAATTTTGAGCTTCAAAGCATACAGATAGACAGATAAATTGATAATTCGTGCTCTAATATCGCAATGTATAAGGGATCGTTTAAATCTAAAAGAAATTCTTGAATCTGAGATGTGTTTTGAAACGAAAAAAATATTGTTTTTGTAGTGTTTGAATGCCTCAAAATAATAAATATCTATACATTCAAAAATCTTCAAGAACTTTAATAGTCACGATTTATATGGATACTATTTCTCAACATGAAAAAATTGTAAAGCAAAATAAGAAGGCTAATTTAACACTTGCTAGCAAGCTGTATGTTCTTGTGGGTCCCGGGACGACTCGAGTCTCGAAGTCCTGGGACTTGTTTAAAAAATTTTGAGGTCTCGAGTCCCGAGACTTTCGGGTCGAGATCGAGACGAGACACAATAGTTAAAATTGTATGGAATTTGTAATTAAAGCCCTAATTTTTTTAATAGTTTATTTAATAGTAAAAGTAGGTAGGCATTAATTGAAACAACTCATCGGAACATTCACAATTGTAAAGCCGTTATCAAGAACCAATGCAAAACTAATATTTCTTGGTAGTTGATTTGGTAGTGAAAACTAAGAAATGTAACATCTGATGTGTGAGAGACATCAGTTTTGCGTAGAGAGACATGACAAAAGCCTTTACGCGTTGTTCACTCGCAGAGTATCAGTATACACAAATTAATTAAAGCTTCATATTGATTGCCCCGCAGCTAAAAAGAGAATATATAGTTTTTGCGGCAGCTACCTTTTTGAAAAAACACGTCTTGTTTACATTCAATTCAGCGAGCGAGGGGCTTGCCTCTGATACACGTTTCAAGTTAAATCTCCCTTTTAAACGCTTCAAATGTGATTCACTGAACGCCTTTTAAAGAGGCTTAACCGACTGAGACGTGTTATACACTTTCAGATATAAGTATACCATTTACCAAAATTATATTACTTTTAACTACGAACAAAAAGAAGATAAGAGAGGGAAGATTAGGGGATGGAAACTGCATTTCTGGTATAACTTGAAAATTTGTAATAAAATACATCAATACCCTATTAGGTTTAACGCGATAGCGTTGATGAACTGATGAAGTTGACACAATATGGAACCTATTATGTTATGTTATGTAATCCTGACTAACTGCACCCCCGTATCGCACCGTAAATAAAATACAGGTATAGTTATAAGCTACGTAGGAGAGCTCAAAGTCACTCAACGAGCTATGGAGAGGGTTATTCAAATAACACAGCCAAACCTAGATAATTAAGGTTTTGCTGACATAGATTTGCGAGTTTAGTTCTGCCATTTCCATAGAAACTGTTATATATTGTAAGTTTCCTCTAGGGTTAACGTTAAGCTCTCCAACAATCTTGATCGTATCTTTGAAGACGACATTCCGGCAGAATGCTCCTCGGATTGTATCATTCTTGTTGGTTTCGGCATCTAGTAAAATTACAGTCTTTTGCCAGCTGTTTACAACTGATCTAATCAGGAATGAGGTGATCCGTAGTCGAATGAAAGTTACCGTCATAACCCGGCGGATTAGTAAATTGAAGTAGCAGTTGGCAGAACTCGTACAATACAGGACAGGACGGCAGGCAGGACATAGTATGGAGAAACGACAACCGCAGGGACCTGGAGGTTCTCGAGTGGAATCTACTGACCGATAAACGCAGCGTAAGACATCCTCCTACCGACACTACATTACACATATTATTTGAGTCTACAATTAATCTACCGGGTCTCGTAGTCTAACATTTTTTGGGGTAAGTACATCGCCAGCAGTTCCAGCCTGAATTATTAGAATAACATTTTTAGCTGGTGCCCGCGACTTCGTCCGCGTTCTCGATAGCCTATAACCTTCCTGAGATTAGCGTGTACAACCAAACAAACAAACAAACTCTTCAGCTTTATATACTGGTATAGATATGCAGTAGTCGGTAATGGTATGCCGTGCCACTATCACAATTTTATATACTAAGTACTTAACTCCTTATCGGTGTTTTTCCGTAGACATTTTCTTCACTTCAGACTATACAAGCGATACGGGATAGAAGTCAAATTGACAATCGTTTAAAGCCGCGACAACACGAAATCTCACGCGGTCATCAGATCATGAAGAAACTTTCGCTCTCATTTAATTAAAATCTCGCTCATCCGCGTCACAGTGGAAACTAAGCCCTTTGGCTTGAACAACCCTCGCCAATTGTACTCCCCACGAAAACAAACCCTCGGCGAAAACAATAAAGTCGACATTAGACCGCTGTCTCAAATCGCAAGGCAGGGGTGAAGCCGTGAAAAAAAGCACGTGTTCTATTTGGGATTACATGCGCCCCATAAACAAAAGGTTAACAACATTGCTACAGTTGCGTCTATTCGAAGCACGCGATACCTAAATGCGAGCGTCTACGTCGAGTACTATTTTTTTACGACATAATATATAAATAATAGCATTCCTCAATTAACTCAATTTATTATGGTGTAAAATAATATATGTAATAAACTGTTTTAGGAAAAATCCTACCTAATTTAGAAAATACAAAAAAAAGAAGTCAGTCAGCAGTCAAAGAGTCAAGAGTGTTTAATATGTGTTTTAATAAATTAAAAAAAAAAAAACAATATTATTAACGAATAATTAACTTTAAAAAGGTTATTTTTTTAATTAGGTACTAGCGAACCATGTCTTCGCATGAATGATCAATTTTTCTATAGATTTAAAATACATTTTATTTATTTTACTTTAATTATAAAATGCATTGTTACTTAATTCACGGAGATGATATTATTAAAATTTATCCAAACTTAGTTTTATCTTCTCATTGTACTTAGTTTATTTTTCACTTTCATCTGATTCTGGTAAATTAGCAATATCGTCTATCCGTATTGCCTACTGGAAAACACCAAGCAGTACAATCCCAAATATTTATATACATTTTAGAGATCAACTTACGTTAGCCCTTTTATTAGAAAATATACCCAACTACTCTTTAATTTTAAAGGCGCTAAATAATTTAAAGTGTCGAGAGTGCTACATAAAACATGATAGGGAGCTATGACCGTGTACGTTGGAGTACGGTGAGTCGAATCCGTCCACTATTGCAATTCTCACTTTAAGCCCAGCCAAGCCCGGTTCGCGGGAACTAGCGTATGCGCCGACATGTGCACACACAATAGCCGCATTCTCATGGACGCGCCATCGGTAAGCTGATTGCGTGACGTCATGCCGCCGTTAGGTCCATTCCACACTTCCGTTATATAATATATTATGGAAATAAAATTATTTAAAGAAAAATGGTATTCACTAAAATATTTGTCTTCATTAAGTAATAACTACGAATAAGTAATAATACTCTACACATCTGGACTCTGACCTACACCCACAATGTTTGCTGACATCTACGGGGGCGGGGGTGTGACAGTGTGACTGCCTGCCCCATACTATCTTTTTGGGTCTTTGTTATCGAGATTATTAAATAAGATGATGTTTTTCTTTAATTAACAATTGTGTATTTACTAACATAGTTTTAAGTTACCTAATTGTACTACTTACACAGAACCATATCTGTGTAATCCGAAATAAAAATTATTATTATTATATTAATATGACTTAAATTTAGTTTAATAACTAGGTAAACTTATGTACTACGCGTATTTTGTTTTTAGTGACAATTTTTTTATTTCACTTACTTTACAGTAGATCGCGTTGCTTTCACTGTGCTATAAACCTAACGTTCATTATAATAGGCGAAGCGATCCCGGCTTACTGAGGGATCGGCTACGAATAAGCGGTTCACGGCTCTTATAATCCTACGTGTAAAACAACGGCGGCGTTATAAAGCGAAGCGATATCGATCATTTTTGAATCCATTTTGAATAGTGACTTAAGTAGTAGGTATACTCTTACAGTATTCTATAACACTACTAACTTAAAAACTTTAACCCTACGAGTATTAACATGTAAAATTAACCACCAACCCATAATTTGAGTAGGTAATTGGGTTCATTCGTATAAATTATAAATTTCTTAACACGACCAATTTTAAGACTTTTTATCTTGTAAAAATCTTTATCTTTGTAAAAAGTCTATAGGAATGCTTCTATATGCAACTCAGTCGCAACGTGACTTTGCGCTTTCGCTTGTTTTTGTTTAATTGTTTAAGTAATTGAAAATCTGCTTAATTTCAAATGGTTATACATATAAACAAGGGAGCACAACAAGGAGTAAGGAGTGCCTCCTTACAACGAAACAAGGAGAAATTCACATGTTTGTATGTTAATGTCGACTCGGCAGACTAGGTGACTTTTCCCTTGATGGCAGGTGGCTACCGTGACTACCGTCGCTATAACACAAGCAATATACTGCAAGTGCAATGTCGACTATGCCTAATAGAATTAATGTTTTTGTCATAAAGTAAGGATCATGTCAGCTTGCGATTTCTTATGGACCTTTGTATGAGCTCCACTATTTTGTCTTAAAATGTTAATAATGAGAATACATTTTTTTACATTGAACAGCGGTGCAGCACGAACGAGGTCCGCGAAAACCTAAACTGCACGCGGGCGCACTGGGATCGCTTACGTCACCGCTTGCGCACACGCTGAAACCTCAACCGTTGAAACTTTCGCCATCATCGCCGTACGCACCGCTACCGCAGTCGTTTAGTTTTCAGGTTCAGATCATACCAATTTATTCATACCCAATTATTTGTAGCAATATTTTTTTAGAAAAATACCGAATGATTTGTTATCCGGTTATTATATTTGTGCAAAACAAAAAGATTTTTTTATATGAGCTTAAAATTTATCAATAATTATGTTTAAACCTAATTAAACACAGTTTAAGACATGTTTACAGTTAACACATGTTTAAACTTAAGTGGTAATTAATTTAAATAATTACCACTTTAAGGTTAATTATTGAAAAATGGCAAAGACCCTATTGGAGCAGTTATAGTAAGCAATTATGTGATTAGATTCTTTGCCTCGTAGGTACATACCATTAATATCTATATAAATAACACATTATATATAATAATTATATAATTAATAACCAATCGTTTTTGATTAATTTTCAGTTTAGTATAAGTGGTATGAATGATCAAGCACCTCTTAGCACTGCTTCATCCGCTGGTTCCAGCGGAGCTGGGGGAGCAGGGGCGGTCAGTCCTTTGCCGCTTGTATCCGAACCATTCCTAGCACCTCCGCCTCCTGGGCTATTACATATGTTTATGTCTTCTGATAAATGCCAGGTAAATAGCAAATTTATGACGTAAATCCTTACTACCTAGATATTACCTTATCGAATGACCTTACCACATGTAGATATGCCTACATCGAGGTAATTCACATGGCCTCGAGAACAGCCAGACCAATTCGGTTATTTTTTATTTCCAATGCTTATTCATTGAAGAACTTGCGGGGGGCTGCGGGGAAAGTTCTTATGAAGAGAAAAATTAAAAAAAAAAATGGTCGAAAATTTGCATCCGTGGCGCAGCGTGTCACTAGTTTATAACATCTTATTTTTAAGTAGGTACTTACCTACTTAGGTAAGTATTCTAAGTTTCAAAAATCATATTTCATCATTATTTCTTTTCCAAAAGATTTTATGTTTATACATTAATTAAATAGTCTCATTATAAATTTTTTTTATATTAGGAACTGATATGGAGTGCCAAGCAATTACAGCTGCAAGGAGACCCGACCTTGCTTCGACCACCGCCGAATCCGTTTGGAACCCCGTTTGTACCTACTTGGGAATTGTTGCAGGTTTGTATTATAATTTTATAAAAATATTATTTTATTCAAACATTCCAAATAGAGAATAGGTACTGAAAAGTACGAAATATACCTACTTGACTTAGAAAGGGGAGTGTGCGTTGACATTGTATGTACCCAGTAGTGGCTTTTTGACTCAAGGGGCGGGCGCGAACTTGTGATTGGACGCCCGAGGGGTGACTTCTCAACTTAACTTCACTTTCCCCGCCCATTACTTGAAAGTATTGTAATGTGACAATATACAAAACGGATATCCAGTCCTTGTACCCAATTTAAGTTTTCCTTTTTATTTAAAATTTTGTTTTTAAATATTTATATTATTGGCTGCCCGTAGGTATATTACGTATTTTTAATCTAGATGTATGAAATCTAGTACTAAGTAGGTATATTAAAATCTATCAAGTACCTACCTACCGGCAGTCTGTCTGTGGCGTAGGTTATGAACTGTGGTTATGAAACTTGAACTCAAGTTTCTCGATGTCAACTTGTCAACTTCCTATTATTACTTATTATTATATTTTTTAGGAAACAAGTGCACGGCTTCTGTTCATGGCTGTCCGGTGGGTGCGCTGTTTAGCCCCATTTCAAGCTTTGGTCCAGTCAGATCAGCTTGTGTTGCTGCGTGCTGCATGGAAAGATTTATTTCTATTGCATTTGGCGCAATGGTCTGCGCCTTGGGACCTCGCGCCTTTGCTGGCGGCGCCAGCGGCCAGGACGCGTTTACCTCCTGATCCATTAGCCGATTTAGAACTCAATACTTTACAGGTATCTGACATATTTTTGTTTACCTATATGGTGGTTTTTTTTTGTGATAAGGTCGTCAGTCAGGCTGACGGTCCACTTGATGGTAGGTGGATACCGTCACCTAATGTAACACAAATAACGCCATATATAGGTGCTGCGTGTACAGACTACAAAAGGATTAAGGATAAGGGAGTGGGAATACAATGCGCTCTCATATACCTTACCTAAATTGTGCTTGCTATTCTTACGGTAGGTAGGTATAGGTACCTATCTAAACCACATTGTTTTCTTTTCCAGGAAATACTATTTCGGTTTCGGCAAATAGCACCAGATGGCAGCGAGTGCGGTTGCATGAAAGCGATTGTTTTGTTTTCACCTGGTAAGTAGGTGGTTTTGGAATAACTATAAGTAGGTAGGTTTACTTAAGTTATACCTACCCAGGTTTTAGCAAGTGTCTATTATTTACCTACCTAACAAAATGCGTAAGATCGATAAAACTATATTAAAACATAGTCCTTAAGAAAAAGTTTACCAATACCTAAGTGAACAAGAAATTAAATATGTAGCTCATTTAATATTCAAAAAGCTATTACTTTCCTAAACACTTAACATTACGTGTTCTCAGATACGCCTGAACTGAGTGAGACGCAGCCAGTGGAAATGTTACAAGACCAGGCACAGTGCATTCTCGCCGATTATGTTCGCACAAGATATACGAGACAACCAACCAGGTAGGTATCGCTTAATGTTTTCTTTCACATCAAAAAGTAGATTCGCATATGTAGGAATTTTATATGTTAAGAGTGGCAGAGAGGTTGACAACCCACTTGATGGTATGCACTACCATCTAGGCTCTAGCATAGCTTACTCACTCACCGATACACACAGCACACGTGATATTATTTCACAGTGGTCCCTATTCTGTAAGGGGGTGATCGGGTGATACAGACTGGCTGCCTAAGAACTGGTACACACTAGGCGTTTTGAAGCGCGCGCTTTGAGAACTATGAAGCTCTAACGCAACGTCAAGCAGTCAATGTGTACTCGCTCTAAGAACTTCATAGTTCTCAAAGCGCGCGCTTCAAAACGCTCTAAGTGACTGCGGAATGCACTACTGATTAGGTCCTAATGGTAATTTGTTATTTTTAAGGTTTGGTCGTCTTCTACTGCTGCTGCCATCGCTTCGTGCCGTCCGAGCTCGCTCCATTGAGCTGCTTCTCTTCCGGGACACTGTTGGCGACGTGTCAGTTGCGACGCTCCTACACGACATGTATCGCATGCAACCTGCGCCGGCGCCTGCCTTCCCCCCGTCCACCGCCGCACCCACACATTCCGACTCGTGTTCCTCGCCTTAATACTGACTGCATTCTCTTACTAAATACCTACCATCGAGACTGCTTCACAATCTATACCTATAAAATCGTTTGTCCTGACTGACTATAAAAAATATTGTTTTATCTTGTTATAATTACAAGTGGAGTACCTATTCATCGTTTATTTTAAAGAAAACTACTCAATAGGCACTAATATCGACAAGCGCGCATCACATCTCATATACTAGTAGTGTTCGACCGAAGCTTCGGCTTCGGCGTCGGCCACCTTCGGCCGAATAGTGTAAGCATCTAAGAAAGGATTTCAAAGGGGAGGGTCGCTAATTACTCTATAAGACAGCTAGAACATAATATGCTTGTAAATCCTTCTCGTCAATAATAAAACGTCAATAGTAAAATTACAATCGGAACTGCCGTTTAGAGCGCGTTCGAGTGTGCTATACTTTGCAAATAAGAAGAAAAATACCTACTAAAATAAAGTACTGTGTCAATCATTTTTTAAAGTTTAAGTGCCAAAATAATGAAATGCACAATGTTTATAAATATCTGAATAGCATTTTTTGTAAATATGATTGTTTAATGTTATAATAATTGTAATGGATTGTATGTAATTTTTAAAATTAACAAAATTATTGGCATCTGCAGGTAAATAACGTATTCTAGTCAAATTTCTAGTCTAGTCTTATATTAAATGTAATTTTTATAGATTTAAAGATTTATTGTTATCAACAAAACATATTTATTGCGAATAAATAATATTAGGCACCTACACTTTGTTTCAAAAACAATATATTCAAACATATCCCTAATAAGATGTACCTATTGTAAATATATATTACAATTTGAAATGTTATGTGGTAATTTATTTGTTTTATTCACTTATTATTACATTGTGGGTGGCTAAAATGTCTGGTCGTAACATCAAATTATTTGTCTAGCTGTTGCACGCGACTTCGTCCACGTAACTTTATATAATATAGCCTATGTTATTCGCTGATAATGTAGAGCTTCCAACAGGTATTTTTTTTTTAAATCGTATAGGTAATCATTTCGAATGAAACTAACTTTTCGAGTTTGAATTTGAATCACACTGTGTATACTAAAAGTGCATATAATAAAATTATTCATATATCATATCATATTCACTGGAAGCAAACCAAAACTACTCAAATGGAATCTTTCAGAGCTTTTATTTCACCAATAAATATACAATTGTATTGTTACACAACACAAGTAAAACACAAAACATTCAGATTCCGTTCTCAATATCTCAGGGTAAAACACACGACAAGCTTATTTACTTCAATCTGTCATATTTACTTTTCCCATACTGTGGATTGCTTCCACGGTTGACAGGTCGACAGAATCATCCTCAGGCTCAGTCTGTTTGGGTTTCTCCACTTCTTTTGTTGGAGCCGTTTTAGGAAAGTCCAGTTGACTCCACGAGCCCGGTTCTGCCTTTTTTAGTTTTATTTCCACTTTTGTCTGTAACATTGAAGCGCTGCAGCTTTCCACTTTAACTATCTGAAAATATCATATCATACCAATTACTATATAAATTGAAACTAATGGAAAGTTAATACATACTTAATTTTTAGAAAAAAATCTGTCCATCTATACTAATATTATAAAGAGGAAAGATTTGATTGTTTGTTTGTATAGAATAGGCTCCGAAACTACTGGACCGATTTGAAAAATTCTTTTACCATTAGAAGCCGACATTATCCGTGATTAACATAGGCTACTTTTTACCGCGGGAAAATGTTTCACTCCTATGGGAAATCTAAAATAAAAGTAAATACTAGCGGCTTGGCCCGGGAGCTAGCGCCATCTATCCAAAATACGGTTGATGGTGTTTTATACTTTACTACGCAGATAAAGTCGCGAGCACCAGCTAGTTTATTATAAATTGGAATAAATTATAATACACTTATACAATTCACACATGTTACAAAGATATTATTTCATTTTGCAAAGATATTTTCTACTTACACCTCTAAGTTCCAAATCTAACTCAAAGACAGAATCACCCTCTTCTCGGAAAACTAACTTAGTGTTCAAGCGAATTGGGTTCAATTTTATGTAACTCAGTGTGGGATCATATTTCTTAGCATACACACTGACTATTACAAATTCAGGTGTCTGATGCCAATCCCATCGACACTTCACAGTGCCACTGGATGAACTCTAAAACAAAAGATATTATTTTAAGAATGTGTGTGTGAATTTTAAAAGTCATAAGTTTTTCTAATGATTGTTGCAAGTATTTATTCCCTTTTGCATACATTGATTATGACAATTTTGTTAAGGTTTGACAAGAATTCGGCACAATACAAGCTTGGCATAATTATATAGGTAGGGTGGCCTAAGCCTTACATATTTGTCTCATTTAGAACTCATCTCGACCCTATACAAAAAAAAGACCAAAATATTTGATAATAATTATGTTGGTGTTGCTTTATACGGTTGTGTGTAGGCCACACTAAAGCCTGTCAAAATGGAATTAACATTTATAAAACTAAATTTAATTAATAATTCCCTTACATATTATTAAATGCATAATAATACCTCTTTAATCCACTTATGGCTGCCAGTTGTACATCCTGGTTGGCTAAGGAAGGTGTTGAAATCTGTAGTCTTCCTCAGGCAACATGACCAGAACTTTAGGCCTTCATGGAAGATAGGGCATCCTGAATGGTAAGTACACATCGTTTCATCCGTGTGTGAACCTTCATATGTTGTCGTGCAACCGCCATTTTTGCAGACTGTGCCAACTGGTACATTACTAAAATATAAACACGAAAAATACAATCTTAAATTAAAAATAAATTACTTTAGTGAGCCTAAAAGTAATGGTCCTTTCCAAACAAAAATGATGACCTCATTGGATGAGTAGTTCTGCAGGCCTTAATACTCTGTCCCGGGTTTAATTCCAGTTAGGGCCAGCTTTAGAAATAAACATTTCAAAGATGACTCTGGTCTGGATAAAAGTGACTCTGGTCTGGATAAAGAAATGGGAATCAGTCAATTTGAAATTTGGTTGTAATGGGAAAGGCAATTTGCATTTCAGGCGAAATGGGAATCAGGCAATTTGGGAATTGGTTGTATTGGACCGGACGCAATGTTTTGTGCCCGCTTTTTGTAAAGTAACATTTATAGTTTTTGTAAACTTAATTAATTATTTTTAGTTAAAAGTTAAAAAAGTATTACCCATCAATTCCAGAAGCCGCTTTATCACCTGTTTTTTGCACAAGATCTTTAAGTGAGTCAGCTATTTTAGGGCTCAATAGAACAAGAGGAGTATCAAATGGAGGTCTCTGCAATCTTTGTGCAACTACTGGGCTCCTGACTTCTATAACTTCCTTCTTTTCTAGTTCCTTGTCCAAGGCTTTCTTTTCGGGCTCTACAGGTTTCTGTAGGTAATCAATAAAAAGGTGTATTCAATAAAACTATACTTTCCTTTACAAATTAATTATCGGTCGGTACAGTAGTTTTTGAGTTTATTTATTATGAACATACAAATCTTTTCTCTTTATAATATTAGTATAGATGATTTATGTTATAGAAATAAGGGCTGTAAGAAGAGGATCTATTCTGTCTGAATGTCAATCGGCCGATGTATCACCCGAACATTTGGACATTCGTAGTTGCTGACTAAACAAAGTTCGTTAATAATTTGTTCACTGTTTCAAAAGAATAACCATACCACATTGGAGTGTTTAGAAAGGGTGCATCCTTTGATATTTAAAAACTCGGTGAAGTCAACACTTTTTTTATTGCAACATGACCATCCTTTATAAGCGTCATGAAATACAGGAGCTCCAGGGTGATGGCAACAAACATCTAAAACATAGCAACATAACAAATAACGAAGAGTCGCGTTTCTTTCGCTGTATTTACAATGTTTGATTGAGTGAAGGTTATGATTATGATATAGAAAAATCTAGACTTCTCCTGTACCTTCATTATTGTTCTTGGGATCAAATAACTGACCGCAACCACGATTATAGCACTGAACCAAATTCTTATTTTCTGGCATTTTTGTAATATTTATGTACCTAATATTTAGCGTTCAGTGAATTGGAAATTTAATTTAGAGTTTACGACTTACGACACTTGAATCAAATCCACCAAATCAACCTTTTCTTAGATACTTTTCTTGTTCTTGCTTTTCTTTTTATAAAAAAAAAATAAGATTCACAGATCACAGACCGAGTAACATAATATACTCTCTAGCTATAGCACAGATTAATATGTTATTATACAGAGATACGTTAGTATCCACATTATATCTACTATTTAGTTTGTGATACAGAGCTATAGCTAGAGCGACCAAGGAACATATACTCTCTAGCGACAGACTCGGACAGACTAACTTAAGTGAAGTGCCGAGTGCGTTTCATAGTAATTCGAAGTATTCGAACGAGTAATTTGAAAAGATCCTATTGTCAAATTTTAAAATAATGTTACCAGCGATGTTTCCGTAGTGCTGCAAATATCGGTCTTCGGGCTTACTTAACTAGTTATGATATTTTACGGTAAAAATATTTTTATTGATTTAAGGTTTGAATTTCGTTTAAAGCAGGATTACTAACGACCAAGTGGATTTAGAATGAATAAAAAACCAATTCAGAATTTATATGTGAAGTTAAAAAATAAAAAATTGTATAATGCATTCCATATTTAGATATTATTTGGTGATATTTTTATGTCACCTATGAAAATATTCATAAAAATTATAATGATCGAAAAGAATTGCGACTTATAGAACAGACTTTGCAAAAAATATAAATTAAAGAAAGAAAGAAAGAAAATAAATTTTATTGGGTCAACACAAATAGCACAAATAAATTAAACAATTAAATAATTATTAATATTAATTCTTAACAAATTAATGTTTTATAAAGATTTGACTACGGTTTTAAAAACCGCAAGTTTTTTTAATAAGTTCGATTAGGTGACAACACTATTTTTGTCTGGTCAAAATCGGTCAAAATACTCGTTCGAATTAATGGAACGCAATATAGAGAGAGTACAATCACACTAGAGTACACAAGAGCCACACATAAGCCACACACAACACCACACACAACACCACACAAAACACACACATATCACACTGATGCGAATGAACCACAGAATAAGTGCGACTGCGATTGGACTTTAAATTTTAAGTTTGACCATGATTATTTCCCTTTTTGTTGTTATTCTTTTATAAGCTCTCTTTTTTTTTCTTTTTTGTTCTGGTGAATGGATCCTTTTGATCACTGGGATGATTGATTTTAGCGTATTAAGTTTTCGAATAATTTATGTCTTTTAAATCGTCGTATTTAATATACGAATTAAATAAAGAAATAATATTTGTTCATTTTTACTACAATAACCAAAAGGAACATATCATACCCTAACTAAATCCTTAAATTATTAGTTCTGATATATTTATATTAGCATTAACCGTCCTTTATTCTATCTAGCATTATTTTTTCTTTTTTGTTAATCGTTACGGAACTACTACAATTTATTTACTCTGCTTCTCGTTTTTTTCTCTGTGGCAATGTCAAGTCAACTATATATATATATTTATGCTAATCTATGCTATGTATGTGTGTATATTGTATTTTATTTTGTGTGGGCGTATGAAAATTATACAAGAAATCATTAAATTTCTGAAAATTAAACATTAGAAATATTAGAATTTTAAAGTGAAGTTAAACATGGATATAATTATATATTTACATATTTTCTTCCGATAGATCTACACAATATTAAAAATGTGTAAACGATAAATAAATATTAATTAGATGAAAAGTTTTAACCATTCCCTTATTTTAAACACAATGTAGAGCTAAACAGTGATATAGCCAGGGGTCTAAATATATGATGTGTTTTTCTTGTGAAATCAGCGGTTCGTGGTAACTGTTAAAAATGAATTTAATGCGTAAATTGCGTGGGGCGACCGCTTCGACATCCTCTGATGTTGTTGAAGCATCAGCTTCATCTTCACACGTCCAGTTGGGACTTATGCACCTTAAGAAATTGTTTTCTGAGTACACTCACCCTCCGCAACCTCTCACTGATGCGGAAAAAGATGATAAATTGTACAATATGTTGCCACTGTTTTGCAAGGTATAAACTTTTAAATTTTTTATTATGTAGATTGTAATCGGTCTCTTTATTACTAAAGTGAAACGATTAATATTAAGACACTTTTGATGTGACTACGTCTTTGAATTTGTTTCTAAAGTGGGAGACATGTTTTTTAATTTTTTTTATTACTCGCAACATACATGTATTCACATAAATCATACTGTTTCCAAAAAATATATACACTATTTACATTTATTAGTTTCATTTTAAAGTTAGTATCATATAACTATTTCTTCCACAACCGTCTGTGGGTTCCAATTTGGAAGAGTACTGTGCAGAATCTAGTCAGAATTTAATATATTTTTGTGTTCAATGCAGGTTTTTGGATCAAGCCCTTCTAGTGACATGAATGAGAAATTTTGGGACATTTTATCATTTTGCCAACAAATATCAAGACTAATGGTGTCAGAGATAAGAAAAAGAGCTAGCAATCAAAGTACAGAGGAAGCTAGTTGTGCGATTGCAAAATTTTTGGAGATAGAGAATTCTGAAGAGTCAAGCAATGGATGGATGTTGTTATCTACTTTAAATCTACTGGCGGCTGGTGATCAATCACTAATACAGGTAAACAATGATTTTTACATGGTGACATAATCTATGCTAAAACAATGCAACATAATATATATTATGTATTTGTTATCAATAAGAGAGACTGATTTTGCTGAAGCCATACTAATGTATAGCAGACAACAATATTAATCAATTTTCTTTTCTCTGATTCTAGTAGCTTGTAAAAAAATAAGTACAATTCTTAATATTAGTTGTACAAGGAAAACTATTGTATTTTTAGTTAGTTTTTAGATAGAAAATGATTCTAATTTGAGATGAAGATGTTAAACATTACCAATGTCATTGGTCTTGATACCTACCAGTATTATTAAAACCTGTTTGTTATTCATTATCACTTGGATAATGATGTAAACACTAATGCACTAACATTGTATCTTTCAGATTCTTAGTATGTAATGACACTAGGTTGGAGAAGTACCTTGAAATTAAGTTATACTTGTATTTGTTCAATTCTGGTTATTGTTATGATTCTTCGTCTTAAGGCTAAATATAAGGATTAATTAATTAATTATCATTAATTAATAAATTACCTAAAGCCTCTAAAAGTAAAGAAACAAGGAGTGCTTGCATTTGTAAAACTGGTAGATGTCATAATATTATCTCAGTTGTTAAACTTTTATTTTTCAATGCAGACTAAGTCGCAGGCACCAGCTAGTATTTAATTAATTAAAGTTTTACAAAAACTTAATTTATATTAACAACATTTTGTTCTGTTAAGAAGTTATCTTCATAATATAATAAACTAATTGAATTATAGCAAATTAAAATTATAGCAGATACAAAATAATAGCCAATTGTAATTTGATATATTTTTACTTAGCTATTAAACCAAACTGGAAATGAAACTAATACAAAGTGTATTTTTTTTAATCAAAACGTAATGAACCATTGTAACATATAAGATCAGTTTCTGCTAGGTACATTTTTTGTTCTTACCTTTTTTAAATACAAGTTTATGGTTTCTATTGCTAACTAGTTCAAGGTGTTGTTGTCAAGAGAATCAAGTGAAATTGATACTTACTAAACATTTGGTTGTAGGTCATGACAACGGCGTCCATACCATCAACACTAGTCAAATGTTTGTATTTATTCTTTGACCTTCCGGAAATACCAGAGTCAGAAGCTGACGTTCAGGATGGAAATAGTGACTTCACTCCAAGAGAAAGGCGAATTTTGTTACAGAAAATATTTGTCCAGGTACTTATTTGTTTTTCTCATAATTTATCAGCATAATTTTAACATATAAAAAGTCTATGTGTATCGACATCAAAAGTCGATGAGTCAGGTAAAAGCTATGTAGTACCTAATGTGTAAGAGTATATCTTCATTTTCATTATTTATTTTTGTTCAATTAATAATTACTATTAAACAATATGTTTTACTCAAAATTTGCTTTATTTCAATGCTATGTATTAATTTTAGGTTCTTGTACGACTGTGCAGTCATCCATTTCCTTGTGAAGAATTGGCCAGAAAAGATGATTTGAGTTTGCTTTTCGCCGCAATCACGTCGTGGTGTCCACCATACAACATGATGTGGAGGAAATCAGCTGGCGAAGTTCTAATGACATTATCTAGACATGGCTTAACACCATCCGTAGTTAAATACATAAGTGGTAAGTTTGAAATTTTTGTTAATATGTACAAAGGAGTTACACCATAATACATTAGCTTAGCTCACATATTGCACATGTGACTAAAGATAGTTTATTATATTAAATTATAGCAAACATAACAAATTAATTTAAAAATATTTGCTGAATTTTGAAAACAAAATCAAATCTGAATATACACGAGTATTATCCACAGTCAAAGTTTAGAAATTATATATAGTATTAAATAGTTCATTAAACAAAAAATAAAATTGTTGTTATATCATAAAATTATCATTATTTTAAAATTATTATTATTACAACAGTAAAAGTCTAAAGTTAAAAGCTGATAATAATATGATAATTTTAAAATTAGAAGATAGACATAATTATCTAAAATTAATTGAGATAGAAATTAAATAGTTAGAAAATAAATAGTAGAAAGTAATTAGGAAATAGAAGTAACTGCTCTCTGCCTATTGGAGTTTAAACAGAACTAATCACAATATGTAAATGTCAACAATTATTAACAGTGCAATTAATAAATCTCTATTTAATTATTCATATAAGTTTTGCGTAGTTAATATTATGTATAAGTTATTCATATATCACCGTTCAGTCCACAACTATGATGATAGACTAAATTACTTTAGCATGAAGTCACTCCAATGGCGGAAAAAGTTACTGAGTCTAGTTTTTCTTTTTAAAATAGTTAACCAGAATATTGATTGTCCGTCCCTCACATCGATGATTAAATTGAATACTCCAAAAACATATGCTCGAACACATAACGTTAGACGGTTTTATATAAGATTTAGCAAAAATAAATATGGTAGCAATACACCGGTTTCTTGTGCTTTACGTTATTACAATGAAATATTTCACAAATGTGACATTGATATTTTTACAAATAAAATTGGAGCGTTTAAAAGGGCTATATACAGTGTACCATAGTAATGCATGAATATGTTTTTTCTTTTTCTTATTTTAACATTATTGAATTTTTTCTCTCTTTTGTTCATTGTTAGTTGATATTTTTGTTTTATTGATTTGATTTAATTTTATGTTATTGATTGATTATATAATGTGCAGGTTGTTCTAAATATTTTTAAATATATAATGTTGTGCTTTCCTTTAATTTAAACGCATACATGTAATCAGTAGTGTTGTATATAATGATATAGTATGTATTTAGTTGGTAAGCCTTTTTAAATAAATAAATAAATAAATATATTCATATATAGTTGCAAATATTTTAGTCAGTATATTTATTCTGAATTAATAAATATTAAATATATTATTTGTTATAGATAAAGGATGTGTCGGCCTTTGCATAGAAAACATGCAACGGATACCAGAGTTAACTCCCTTAGAGGTTTGTGTGATGTTTTATGTATATTAAAATATATTGTATTCTAAATTTTAGACGTATGATATCGTTTAAAATTCGTAAACTATAACAAATATTGTAGGCATATTATTTTTATCTAATACAATATTTTCTGAACAAACTCAAACTCAAACTCATTTATTTTGCTAAAAAAAGCGGTACAATTGATGGTATAAATAAATGATACGAGTACATTTCGCGCTTTTTTACCAGGAATCTGGCATGCAAAATTAGGTATATGTAATAAAATAGTAAATAGTTATATAATACAAACAATAATCAAATCATTATGTAAAATTAATACAATTAGTATAATTAATGTCAATTAGTTAATACATGCCCAGTCAATTAATCAAAATATCAAAAGAATATTCCATGTAGAATATTATTATAAAAAATACAAAAAATATTTGAGTCACACCCAGCCGGAACATTCAAAATACTCTTGGACAGAATAGAAACTATTTACGATTAGCCAATCTTTTAGTTTGGCCTTGAATAGCTTTATGGGTAGATCTTTTATTTGACCATTTAATCTATTAAAAATGTTTACTGCCATGCACAGTGCATTTCTGCTGTACAGCGAAGTAGTTCTCACAGGCGCCACAAGCCTACTAGGATGTCTTGTGTTAAAACTGCATAACTCCCTTTTTTCTCTAAAGAGGTGACCGTGTGTCTTTACAAATATGCAAATTTCGAAAATATATAAGCAAGGGACAGTTAGTAATTTCAACTTTTTGAAGAGAGTTCTACAAGAAGTCCCAGAATCTACACCACAAATTGCTCTGATACATTGTTTCTGTGCAGTGAGCGCATGACTTACGTGTGGTGAGTTTCCCCAAAGAAGAATGCCATATCTAAGCTGTGAGCATATATAGCCATGATATGCCTGAATAGCCGTTTTTCTGTTACTTACTCTCACAAGTCGCCATAGTGCATAAGCAAACGAATTTACTTTATTGCACACCTTGTTTATATGATCACTCCAACTACATTTATCATCGATCAAGATGCCCAGGAAAGTGGTCTTACAAGATTCGTCAATAGTCTGGTCATTGTAGGAAATGGTCAATGGATGCTTTTTGCCGTTTTTATTTATGAATTGTATATAGGTGGTTTTTTTGAGATTTGGGCTTAGATTATTTACATTCATCCAATTTATCATTGTACTAATTGTTTTGTTTATTTCGTCATTATACGTTTTAGAATCATAACACGGTATGACGACAGATATATCATCAGCAAAAATCGTGCAGTCATATTCTGTTACATCGGGTAGGTCATTTATGTATAATAAAAATAGGAAGGGTCCCAGGATACTTCCTTGAGGCACACCGGCTCTAATCAGCTTTTCTGTTGATTTAAAAACATTAAGTTTTTTATCTGTGTTGACTCTTGTTATTTCAACATATTGTGTCCTGTTACTAAGGTAGCTCTTTAAATAGTAATGTAAATGAACATGTAAATAGGTCTTAAATATATTCTTATTGAAGCATGGGGAGAAAGATGAGATATAGTATATTATATGTCACATAATAATATACTTATGTGTTACTTACACATAAAAAATAATAACATAATTTAGTAGTTGTGCATGATGTTGCATTACAGAGTCATTTGGGCTGACCGTCTGGCAACAGTACAGAAGATCTGTGCTGTTGTGTTTCAGTGAGGTAGTAATAAGGGATGCCAGAGCCCATTTCCTTATCCCTACGTAATCCCTATCCTTAAACCCATGGTTGGTAGCGCACTCGTAGCACCTATGGCGATGCTTGCATTATAGATGAAGGTAGCAAACTACCATCAAGTGAACCGTCAGCGTGTCTGTACTGTAGTTAGACCTTATCATTAAAAAAATTAGTATATTTTGTCAAGGAGTAAAACCTGACTGATACATATTAATTTCAGGTTGTCGAAATGTTTGTCGCAGTATTTTGCTTCTTGAAGGACTCCAGTGACGTCAGTCAATTATTACTAGATGATTTTAGAACGTGCCACGGATATTTGTTTCTCTCTGAATTCCTATTGAAGTGAGTGAATCTCCAATTTAATATTGTGTGAATATTATATTAGTTAGCATGTGTTTGTTGTAGATTATTTAGTAGTGTTTGCGCGTCATCATAAAATTGGTTTAAATTTTACGCGTAATTCATTCTATTTGCATACATTTATGACATTTATTTACATATTTGAAAATAATTTATCACGAAATTATTATACGTTGGTAATTGAGACTTTAAACTTTTTTTATAGACGGTATAATGTATCGATTTTACATATAAATAAATTTAAAATGTTTTGCCCTGACTGTCTATCAACACACAGTCAAAACTACAAAATCAAGAAAGGTGAAATTTGTAACATTGGCTTATTTTATAATGTAGCATCGGCTAAGAAGGGATTTTTGAAAATTTCAACGACGTGCAAAGCCGGGCGTGGGTCGATAGTAATATTATAAAATCGCTAATATGGGCTTACAGTAGCCAAAAATTAGCAACTACAAATGTGGATATAATTTTTGTGGATAAAGTCTTATTACCTTTTAGTGTCAGGCTTTTTTAGAGTTGGATTGAATTAGTTGTGTAGATTTTGATAACGTGCACTTTTATTTTGATTTTTATAAATTTTTATTTCACTTTTTTTTTATTTTCGACACAGACACGAAAGGCAAGAACCGCCCGATTACTTGACCTCAGGGTAAGTAAGCACTTTTGAGATATTTTTCATTTGCTGTCCATTTTGCTTTTATATTTTCTAACAATGTTTTATAACTTTTATTATAATATTTTATTTATATTAACTAATATTTGTTACAATCATCAATTAAATTAAATTAAACGCTCCATTCCTTCGTTTTTTTTTCCGGAAATTGTAATAAAAGGTTATTTAATATTACTATTTATTACATTACTTACGCTAGCTGAAACGTGGTATTTAATGCTCTAACTAAACTATCGATAAAATATTACTTAAAAGTGAGTTAATAGTAATATTTTTTATCGATGCCTAAACTCAGTTGCTTGCATCCATTTAAATACTTTTAAAAGCCTTCTGCCTTTTTAAAATGATGTTATAGAAAAAATCTGCTAATATACGAATCATTATATAATTTGGCAAGTAGCTAACATTTCGAAAGTACAATAAAAAGAAAGTAATGAACCATTGTAGGTTAGAAGAGGAACGTGTAAGCGGCACCGAAGCGCGAGCCGCACTCCGCAATCTCGTGCTAATGGTGTCGTCGCTATGCGCGTGCGGTTTCTCCGAACTCCGCCCGACGAGGGCCAACACAGAACTCTTCCAGTTGCAGGGGTTTGTGCTGCCACAACCCTCGACCCCAGGACAAGCAGTCAGAAATGTGCAGGCATTTCAGGTGATTATCATCTATACTTGTAAAAATGATTGTCCTCACTGATTTATCAACGCACAACCAAAACTATAATAATAATAAGTCTAGAAAGTTTAAACTTGAAACATATACAGCGACCATCGCTTATAGCAACCTTTAATCCTTCACATACTTATACACATAATATGTTAAAAAATGATTGCAGGTGTTACAATCGGTGTTCATGAAATCAAATTCACCAGCTCTCTGTTGCACAATATTGGACGCGATTTCGAGCGTTTACCACGCGGACAACGCCAATTACTTCATATTGGAGAATCAAAACACGCTGAGCCAGTTCTCGGAAAGAATATACACAAAAAGTCCGGAGATTCAGGAGAAGTTTTTTGAATTATTGGAGTTCATTGTGTTTCAACTGAATTTCGTTCCTTGCAAAGAGCTGATCTCGCTCTCTCTACTGTTGAAAGCGAATAGGTCAAGGAGTTGCAGTATACTTTGCATAAAAACTCTGTTAAACATATTAAAGTAAGTCAATAGTACCTGTACCTTTTTAATAGTATTTTTTAAGTATTTTTTAATTAATTTTTTTTAAGTGAAATAATTCAAAATCAAAATATTTTTTGTTTTAGACACAATGCAATATTTAAAGATGTCTACAGAGAGGTGGGAATGTTGGAGGTGTTCGTGACCTGTCTATCGCGTTACGCGGTGTTCCTTAAAGACAAACAGATTTACGAAGAGGAGAAAATGAAGAAGGAAATCAACACAGACGTCAACACGGAAAATGTGACAGACTCGCCAAAAGTTCCTGAAAGAAAACGACGACAATCGAGACAGGATTCCTTGATAAAAGACCCCAATACGGACGCAGAGGAAGAGGAATTGGGTACTTTAGTAATGGAAGGATTGACGGCATTGTTGAATGGAAACACGAATAATTGCAATGTTTTTAGAGACTGTGGAGGCGCAAAGTGCGTACACGGAATGGTTGTACACGAATCTTGTAGGAGTAAGGCGTTGGGTGAGTATAAACATTGGATTAATTTGTATATATTTTCTATATAAAAATCGATATCGAAAACTGCTCAACCAATTTTGATGAAGTTTTCAGGCAATCTTCAGATTGCAGACTTCTTCGCATAGTTTTGGCAAACATTCAGTATTTATTCTATTTTTTTTTTGTTAGATGAATGTAAAGTCTGGGTAAGAAACGGTTCTTCACCTTAAAGTCGACATTTGCTTGCATCAGATCAATAAAATTAGCAGTCATGCCAAAACTTCATTTCAAACATTTGTCGGTTGTCTTTTTGATGTTTTAATTTCAAATATGTACTAACAGTATACGACTTGAATACTGACGTACTCCGACTGTACCCGGGGGTCATAGTACACCTCACTAATTGTCGGTTGTTCGTTTGGTGTAGGTGTGGTAAGAGAGCTGATAGTGAGCGGGTCAGGTGAAGAAGACATGTCGACGTTGCTTTGCGGGATGCACGCCGCACCCAACGACGCTCTCACACTCAAACTCCACATACTGAAGGCTTTGTTGGCTTGTCTGAGGGACTCGCACCGTACCAGAACGATTTTCAGAAAGGTCGGTTGTTTACTAACAAAAATTTCAATTTTACTGGTTGGAAGTAAGTAATGCATATATAAAATAGGTGGACTATTTATATATGCATTAAATTATATTTATATATATTTTATATATGCATGAAGGCATTGTAATATAATGGTCTATACTGATATTATAAAGATAGAAGATTTATATGTTTGTAATGTATAAACTCAAAAACTACTGCAGCAATTTAAAAAACAATCCTTTCACCTATAAATAGCTACGTTATCAGCGAGTAACATAGGCTATCTATACTTAATATTATAAAGGGGAAAGATTTGTTTGTTTGTTTGTATGTATAGAATAGGCTCCAAAACTACTGGACCTATTTGAAAAATTCTTTTACCATTAGTAGCCGACATTATCCGTGATGAACATAGGCTACTTTTTACCGCGGGAAAATGCTTCATTCCTACGGGAAATCTAAAATAAAAGTTAATACTAGTGGCTTGGCCCGGGAGATAGCGCCATCTATCCAAAATACGGTAGATGGCGTTTTATACTTTTCTACGCGGACGAAGTCGCGAGCAATAGCTAGTATTTTATAAAGTAAGACGGGCGAAGTCGCGTGCAACAGCTTTTTAAATATTAGCGTACCGTCCTATTATAATAATTGTCTCTCTATCTATGCCTATGTTTAATGTCACAAAACAGGTGAGCGGGTTCGTGTACGTGACAAGCGTGCTCGTTTCGCTCGAGGGTCAGCTGAAAGATGCGCCCATCGACAAAGACATGCTTCAATTGATCCACATTGTCTTCTATACTATTAGTACTGCGATGAGATTCGAACCGGCCAATGCCAAGTTTTTTCATCACGAGGTTAGTATGTAAAAAGCATCCAATGTCGGTTAAATTTAATAAAATAATTAACCTCAATAGTCGTCGATCGACTCTCATAGTTAAATCAACTTGTGATTGTAGGCCATTTTTGATCGAATTTATTAAGGAATGTTGTGTACATACATGATAATTATTAATTTTGAATTTTATAAAACAACCTCAGTTATTTATTAATTATATAAAAATTAATTTTATGAAAAAAAAATCTTTTTCCTAACTTTTCTTTGTAAATGATATTACGGAGTTTATCAGCCAAATATTACAAGAAAAATTTTCCTTATAGGAGACATCAAATATTTCACATTGTTTGGGATCAGCGATTTAAAAGGTTTAGCAATAATGACAATATTCTTGCATTGTTTGTAGTCAGTAAACTAATAAATTATACAACTTTCCGATTATCAAATTATCTCTTAGTATTTCCAATAGGACTATGAATCCAATAGTAATATATGCTATGGAAGCTTTATAAGCATAATAAAGTAAGATTCATAATTTTGCTGTAACTATGAACCACATCGAAGTATCACGATATGATTCTCCTTAATTTTTGTTTCGTTGAAATGTAAACTTGACTTTATGTCAAGTTTTAAAATTGTAGTTATGCAATTTTTTTATTATTTTGCAGATTTGTATGACGACGTTATGCGATACAATAAAGTTGCTCGGCTGTTTCACTGCCGACACAGAACTACAGAATGACACTGAGCCTGGCGACATAGAGCTCTACGAAGTATTTCACGAAATATTTACTGGAAATATTTTGGAAATGACGTAAGTACTTTTGAGTGTATTTTCATACTAAGGAATTCGCACCCTTCAAACAAGATAATGTAATAATTTTCCAGCAACACAATTATAATTTCATAATTTCAATATTATGTCGACGTAAACTGTCTATAGGAAAGCTATAGGAAACTATCTATAGGAAAGAAATCTTCAATATATATTTTTGAATTGCTCTATTACAGTTTTCCGGAGAGTGTACCAGTGGTGTTTATTCACGCGTCCATCGTATTGAGGCTTTTGTACGATGTCGCTTTGGATTCGTTTGATAAACCTACTTTCTGTGGTTACCTCAATGTCAAATCACCCAGTTTGACTCGACAAAGTTCTGCCATAAATGAGGTATGGCGTTGAATTACGTTGAATAAAATTTTTGTATTTGTTTTATGCTTCTTAATTGTTACGCTCATTTATTAGCAAATTAAAAAAATTGAAAATATGACAAATTTACAACAAAATAATATTTAAAGACAAAGATTCCATTTTGGTCATTCAATGGTTTCGGTTGACAGTCAAAACCAGCCGGCCGAGCTCCTCCGTTGAACCTATCAGCGAGCGGCACTCCGGGTGAGGCTTGGGTGGTGCATTCGGGTGTGGTCATAGTGTTAGCGAAGCTGTTGCCTGCATTGCCCCGCCCGCCTGCACACGAACCACACTCTCGAGCTATTAGGGACTACCTTGCTCACGTCCTCAAGAGTCTCGTTAGAAGGTATAGTCGTTACCGAATGTTATGTAGTTCTTGTTGGTAGTAAGTTGCAAGAAAAGTGTTTATTTGATACGTGATATTGTATTGAACAGTGAGCGCAATCAGCAAGTGATGTGCGGCGCGGGGCTGGCGGGAGTGGTCCTCGACGTGTGCGGGGCGGCTCTGCGCTGTGAGCGACATCCGTTGCACGCGCCCGCCCTTTACATGCTCGAGCGACTCGCCGCGCACGCGCTACGCCCACTCGAACTCAGGTGATACAATGGAGAATGTTCACTAATTTTATTTTTTAACTCTTCATATTCTCTATTCAAAATAATATTTTTTTTCCTATGAATAAAATATTTTATATTATTTGAATATTTGGATACATCGGCCTGCGCTCGGTGTAGTGACGTCATAATTCAACGGTTTCTGTCATATTGGAGTGACATGAGCGAACCGACGCGACCGTTGGAATGTGACGTCACGCGGGCGCCCAGCGCCTGCTAGATGTCTCGATATTTAAGAAAATTTTAAATGTCTGTAAAATCATAACTACGGGGTCTTTTTGAAAATAAACAAAAAGTAGTGTGTTTGTATACATATAAGCTCTAGTGAGACAAAGTTTTAGACGATTTTGCATACCTATTAACATTCTCCATTCCCACTAAAACGAGTAGTGAGCAGTACAATATTGCACAGCAGTGCTCGTTATGCTTAACAATACTTATTATAATCCATATTAATATTATAAATGCGAAACTATTTGTCTGTCTGTGTGTGTGTTACCTTTTCACGCCTTAACTACTCAACCGATCATCATGAAATTTTGCACACACGTTGTCAGCAGGGATACAAGAAAGGACATAGGGGACTTTTCATCCAAAATAACAGTACTGATTCCGAGTAATCGTCTAAAAATACATATAAATATTTAGGCGCCACTGTCGGATGGCGGCGCCACCTACGTCACTCGAATTTGGATGAAATTTGTCACTCAGATAGTTTATTACCTAGATTTAATATATAGAATACTTTTTATCCTGTAAAAAACATCTAAATATATAAAAAATTCGGCTCCCCTGTCGTCACAATGCTAAAGATAATGCTCAGGTGTTATATTTTTCATTTCTCAACGCGGACGAAGCTCGGGCACCAGCTAGTTAAAAATATATGAATTCCACATCGAATAGATTTCTAGTTGATCGACTAAAAGCACGAATAAGTATATAACTTTAGATGACTTCTCATTTTATAGAGAATTTCTACGAATGGGCAATCCGTTAAATTGCGTCGCACCTGAGCCAGGCGAAACGTGGAAGCCTGGCGGGCCTGTGCCTTTGACGAGGATCAAAACATTAGTTTCCATGACTACGCCACGGGATTACAGGTAAAGGCATTTGATTACCGTGCATCTCAAAGTCGAGTACATACCCTGTGAATTATCCAACACATTAGGCGAGATAAAACATATAAACAAGAAAATCTACGCACTTCATTTTTATAATAAATAATTGATCCTTTAAAAATATTCTTGGTCAAAATACGTTCAAGAAGAATCCATTTAGATTTTGATTAGGTTAGGTTAATTAAGGTTGTGTCTACTTAGAAAAAAAAAAACAGTAATTACGAACTTTAAATAACGAACTTTAATAAAAAGATTACACATTTTTGATCAATTCGGATGATCACATGTAAAAAATTTACGTCTGAATTTACAATTTTTATTTAATTTTTTTCTTTTAAGTTCATAATTTTGAAAATCTTTTATAATTACTAACTTTATATTATATTTAACCCAATGTTTTGTTTTATTACATTTCAACTTTTCAAGTTTAGTACGTTAGCATAATTATTATTTGTATTAGTTCCTAAATTCGATATAATAAATAAATAATAGGATAGCAATCATATTTCAGATCACAGACTTCGTGCACGTTACCGCCGTTTGTGGAGTTCGACATGTCCGCAGAGGGGTTTGGATGTTTGTATCTGCCAAGTATCGCCCCACAGTCAGCCAATTTAAATGCCCTCGGAACACAAGACAATAGCACACTCGGCGGCATTGGATCTGGTAAGAATTCTTGTCGTGTCGTGTAAAGTTTTTTTACCTTATGTACCTTCAGAATCTGCTGTTGTACGATTGCTACCATAAGTTGATTTTTTTAAATGTTTACTTATAAGTACTGCAGTTGTTATATCTCCTTATACAAATAAAGATAGTAGTAAAGTGTTTCATATAGGCGACAGAGTGTTCCCGCCTCAAACCGGTTTGACGTTTTCGAGTTGGATTTGCGTGGAGAAGTACTCCGAGGCACGAACAGACCCGCACTGCGTTCGGCTGCTGACTCTCGTACGGAATATAAACAACACGCGAGACGAGCACCTCGTCTGTCTCGCCGTCGTGCTCTCGGCCAGGGACAAAGCCATTATCGTTTCCACACAGGAGACTTTGGTGCCACACAGTGAGTCAAATGCTTTTGAACTGTCCTAACTGATGACATATTATTATGTTTATGTAGTAACGAAAGATAATGCTACCTTCGTAGTTGTGTTTGAATCAAGTATATGAATATGTTTAATTTATGTACCCATTGCCATGTGTTTTTATTTGTAGTGTTAAAACGTTATAGCTTTTTGGTCAAAATAAAAAAAAAAAAAGATGAAGTTTTGTGCTTTCGACGACGGTTCACAAATAGCAAGAAATACCACGACAAAACTGTGTGTCGGAAAAGACTTCGTAATCTCCGTAAAGTGTTAAATGAAATGAATGAATACTTATAGATGTGGGCGAATGGGAACCGGAAGGGTCAGGTGAATGCGGCGCACGCGTCTGGTGTCCTGACTTACAACACGAGGGACAGTGGCATCATCTCGTCCTGGTGCTCAATCGGGCTGTCTTGAAGAATTCATCATTTTCTCTGTACTTGGATGGTAAAAATCACTTTAATGCAGTTATTGAGAAAATTTTATTATTACTTGTTTTCCATTCAAAAATTTTCGAATTACTCACGAGTCGAACGTTATGATTTATAACTTTAGTGATTATAACTTCTGAAAATAGTTGTCTTTCTAAATACGAGATTAAAGTTGTACGCACTCGTGTAGCACAAACCCCAGGAAGACTGAAGAGTTTCATAGTACAGTCGGCCGCATAAGTCGATTAACACATTCATAAGTGCAAAATAACTAAACACTTAACGTGCCATAAGTCGTTGTCACGACTAGAGAACAAAATAAACTTTATGTACAAACGATCGTAAAAAGCTTCAGTAAATAAGTAAGTTGAGTGTTCAGTTGTTTTGCACAACTGTAAGAAGTTTTGAAAGTTATGAAGTAACAAACATAAAAAACTGTGGAATTGAGAAGCTCCTCCTTTTTTGGAAGTCGGTTGAAAATAAAACTTATGGAGAAATAAAAACCATTCATGATTTTATGAAAATCTTTTTTAAAATTTAAACAAATGAAAACATTGTATTGTTACAGTCTTGTCTATTGTTTAGGTCAACACATGCACTCGGGCAAGCTACACTACGTGAGTGCGAACCCAGGGGGCGGTGCCGCGACTCTATCGGGCGCTTCCAGTGTGTACTGCGTGGTGGGGACGCCTCCGCAGTGGCGCCGATACTCGCGCCTCGTCTGGCGCCAGGGACCCGCACTCCTGCTTGAAGAGGTATGGCGGCAGGTTATGCCACGTTGGCTCATACTGTTACTAACCTTATGTTATAACTGTTTTTTGGAAAAGGCCCATCTCTTCTAGAGAGCCGTTAATAGAGCTCAATTTTAAGGGATTTACTTAGGCATTTGGCATTGACAATTTCACCTTCAACGCTTATATTAAATGCTCAGCTGGCTGCAGAGACAATTGTTCTGTCATTTGTTTGTGCAATTTGGCGATCAAATATACTATTTATTTTGTTTGCTTAATACAGGTGATCCCAGCTCAAACAGTGTCCATCATCTATCAACTGGGACCGCATTATGTGGGCACATTGCAAGCGCCATTATTACCGGGACCGAATCAAGAGCCCCTCGCACCTCTCGTTGCGGAAGAGAAGGTCGTATTTGGTATCAATGCTCGAGCGATGTCGCAGCTGACCCTGGCCAAGATACGAAAAGTATACAGCAAGAACGACAATAAAGCCATAGCGAAACAACTGGGCATGTCGTCCCACGAGAACGCCACTCCTATAAGGATTCTGCACAATTCTGCCGGTCACCTGCAGGGCCCAGCAAGGTGTTTGGGCGGAACTGTCGTTGGATATCTCGGCGTTAGGGTGTTTTGCTCCAAACCGGCCGCGATTATGGTGAGTTGTACATTTTGAATACCAATTGCGATAGGATCAACAAATTGCGTAGTGTTTAGGGCCCTTAATTTACAGTTTTATTCAGCTATTAAGCTGAAAATTGTGAATGTGCTTCCAGATAGACACAGTGGGAGGATGCTCGGTGCTGCTGGGGCTGATCGCAATGGCCCAAGACGTGGAGTGCTTGTACGCGGGCGTAAAGGCGCTCGTGTGCGTCGTGCGCTCCAACAAAGCGGCTCAGGCGGAGATGGATCGCCGCAAGGGCTACCAGACGCTCGCCATGCTCCTCAAGAGAAAGAAACATTTGCTCAATTCCCACATACTGCACCTCATATTCGGCTTGGTCGGAACAGTCGACAGTCAGAAGGAAACCTCTTCTATACCGAACTTGACTGCTTTTCAGGTAATTTTAAGACAATCTAACCAATTATTAAGTTTGAAGTGAGATTTTACTACTCTGAACGGCTACTTGAAAAGCAAATTTTGGGGTAAATTTTTAAGCTGTTTGCTAAATTTGTTTACTAAAATGTAAATAGCCAAACTTATTACAGTTAAAAAAAATTGTTTTAAAGAAAATTGGTCCGTTTCTGTATATGATTTAACAAACATTTACTTATATTCTATTCTCTTTTGTTACAGGACTTAATATGCGATTTAGAAGTTTGGCTAGGAGCTCCAGGTGGATTAATAAAGTCACTTCTAGAACATTTGCTAGAATTGGCGACGGAAACTGCTCATAGAACACACAATTTACGCACAATGAGAGATCTTCAACTGGTGTCCAAGCTTCTCTATATAATAAACGACATAAAAGTTGTAAGCACAAAAAACGTTTTGATACAACTATTGGCGGCTTTGTTGGGAGGACAGACGAGGCCCAGTGATTTACTTTGCCTTGGACAATTTATGGCTTTCACTCTACCATTGCCCTCGCAGTCAGAAAAAGGTGTGAATCTCAAAGAAAGCGATTGCGAAAAAGAATGCGAAGGGGAACAAATAATACTGCGAAATAAGTGTTTTAATGTTCTTCATGGGCTGTTGTTCACCGCTCGAAACTTAGTTAACACTATCGTCTGCGATGAAATATCAAGGATGCTCGGGATGGATTGGCTGTTAAGTTTCATGCAAGAAAATGTCCATCCGACTACAGTATTGTGGGCTTTGAGGATCCTGGTCATACTTTGTTCAGGCCAGGGACAACAGTCTGCTATCATGCAAAGGTAACATTCTTTATAATCATCACCACTGTGAACCCACAATTACTCTTTACTCTTTGAATTTCCTTCCACAAGATTCCAGGGCACCAAGTCTTTATAATAATTATTATTATAGAAATAAATATTGCATATTGTCACTATAAATGTTGATAGGTAAAAACAATTTATATCAAAGTTGTTAAATACAAACTAAAATAGCTGACTTGGTTTTACATGAGATCTCACAACTTTTTGTGTTGCGAGACTTGGCATTTTATGTAAAAACTAGACCCATATGTAAAAATATGGTTCTTAGTTACCTGAAAATAAATGAATTTGATGGGATAGAGTTTTAAGGATGCTCATAAGCTTCAAGTAATAAGTAAATTTTGTAGGTTCCGCGAAGGCACAGGCAACGGCGGGTGGTTGCGTCACACTGAGGTAGTGGCTTCGTCGCAGCAGGCCGGCGTCATGCTCACCGCTGCGGTGCACTCACACTCGCATCTGCATAGCGCGCTATTGCACACCTCCGGCTTCACGCTCTTGTCATGGTAACCACTTTATTACCGTTGTATATATACCTCTGAGTCCGAGTGGACATTTTAACTTATTGAGAATTTTGTCGCGGCAGGCTCCTCCTGTTCCATCTGCAGATCCCCGAGTTGTATTACTTGGTGTTCGGATTGACATTGGGGCAGCCGATGAGGCATGTGGGGTCGGATCGGCCCGTATCCGTGGAACGCGTGTGGGGTGCAGTGTGGGGCGCTGCTTGGGGGGCGACTGCGCCCTCCCGTCAGTCGTCCACAGCCGTGGCTGCCAGAATTACGCTCTGCCCCGAGGCCGTGGTCATACTGTTGGCTGCAGTCAGGGCACTCATACACTCCGACCCTACCACCTTGCCCGAATGGCTCAGCGACCATCCAGTTGCTATAATACAGGTATACCTAAAATGTTGAATCTTTTCATTATCAGAGTGCACTAGATATCGCCTGCAGTTTATTATATGGCTTCCAAATACAATAAATTAAACAAGATCATTGTCTATTGATTACTGTTCGATATTGTTCGATATTTGTCGAACAAGAATGTTTTAATGCTTAACATTTTAATACATAAAATATTAATTACAGGTGTTGTTTTCATTATACAACACTCTGCCAGACTTCGTACCGATCATGATGACAGCGGAAGTGTTGACTGCGCTCGCTTCCACACTATTCCCACCAAATTCGTCAGATGACATCCATATGCGTGAGTGTGAACTTTTATTTTACTCCTTATTTATAAATTTTGTTCGTCGATTTTGTTAGTAATAAAATTAAGAACGCAACCATTTTTATTGAAGTGGAAACTTCTTTAGGCGCGTTTGGCACTTTTAGTATGGGGCAAAAATACTGAACTCGGCCGTCACGCTCTACGAGCGACACCTTATGTGACGTTTAATTGTATGATATACGCGCCATTAACCCGAATTAGTGCGTACTTCTTGGTCCATATTAAGCTTAACTTCGTCAATAGTTTGTCAGATCGTCAAAGATGTTAACAGATCGCGGATAAGTAGCGATAAAGTGCCATGGTTTTCAAATCCGACATACAGATTTTTTTTCTGTTATTGGCTCCATTGCCGCACATTATGTTGGCAACTCTTGTTTATTCAGTACTGATTGTTTTTATTTAGATAAAAAAAGAATTTAGATGTTTTTTTCTCAGCATTTGAGTTTAGAATCAAATGCTATAAATACGCTCGTGTGTATTTTATCTGTTGGAAGCATTGGAATTTAATGATTTCATCCAACTGATATTAACAAATGTTATAAGGTTGTCTTTAAGATGTTTATTTTCCTGAATAAATAGCTATTTGCGAGAGCGGCGACAGTTCAGGTGCTTCGACACCTGGTTCCGAGAAGGAGGTGGTAATAGTGGGAGGCAGTGCGGCCCTCACTCAACACCCCGCGAGGCAGGGAGTCATGGATTTTATCAGAGTCATTGTGCTCGACTCGTTGCCTCTCAATGTCACAGGGAAAACGGCTCCGGTATGTTATTTTCTAAATTCGAAAGTTTCATTTTATATTTATAGTAATCTCATTGTCAACACATTGTTCTCTTGTTTAATAGATTCAATTTTTTTTTATTTTTTTTTTACTATGCTACAGTCTCCTATTAAATGCTTTATGTGACGTGCAACTTCAAAATAAACGTTTTTCTCGACTTTTGTGCCCCGAGTGTAATCGTTTTCACACAAAAAAGCTAAACTATTCGCTTGGTGAGTAGTATGAAAACAATATTGACAAATTGCTTTCCCGTGGTTATATGTCTAACCCTAGACACGACGTTCAGACTGCAATGGTTCAAAATAATTATAGATGCAGCGCACTTACGACGACGGGAATAATACATTTCAATAGTAAGCCTATTATGGCGTTTATAGGAGACCAAAGCCATATAATTAATTTAGATATGTAATGTGCTTTCGATGTGTACATATAGTGCATGTGGGCAGTGTCTAATGCACTAACCGACTGACCGTGGTACTTTCTAGAGCGGCGCAGCGTGCGAGTCCGCGCCATCTCTATTTTGTACGCCCTGTACTCCTTGCTCCGCTACGAGATCGTATTTTTATTGCGTAAATATTCGGAATTAATTTTTATTTTGCAGCATTCTACTAACGCTTTTTAATAATACAATTATTTACTCTTGTTACGTCTTAACAAACCGCATTACAATCTGCATTACTAACCGCACATTTCACGCATTTGCGCATCAACAAGGGTATAACATCAAAATAGTTTTAAATAGTTGCAAGCATTCGCAATTCCCTTCATATATATTTATTAATAATCATAAGTGATTCCTCTTCAAATTATAGCAAAGCTCGCATCGCACCAAATAAGTATACCAGTAATTTTAAAAATATTAAATTAAATTTCAAAATGGTTATTTACAGGTTATTGATTTAGTTCTCGACGCATCTCCACCAAACTCGACGAGTCAACAACAAATAGAATATCAAACAGAAGTGTTGACCACTCTAATGGAGAACTTGTTGAATACGGAATTATTTGGTTCCGAGTCCAATATATCCAATGTATGCTATTTGGCTGCGAGATTAGTTGACAAATTATGGCAGGGTCAGCTATCAAGGGACCCTCATGAGGTAATAATTTGGTTTTTGGGATCATTAGGAATATCATATGAGGGAAAATCTACCAAAGGGGGAATTGTAAACAATCTCTCCAATTCCCTCTTTTTATAATTACCCTGTTTGACTTTAAATATTGTGTTGCAGGTGTTTGATTTTATAGTGAAATTGGTAACACAAGCCAAGAAGAAATCGTCAGTAATATCTCTGGAAGGCTTACACCATTGCTTGAATAGAACCATATTGTTCCTGTTGTCCCGCTCCACGGAGTCGATAGCGGATCAAATGTCTGTGCTCGAAGCTTTACACAAACTTACCACTAACAGGTGCGAAACAAACTTTTTCGTAATAATTAATTGTCTACAAGATCTATTATTCAGAGAAGATTGAGATATTATCTTCATAACGGGTGTAATAACGGATGTTTCAAAGCAAATTCTTATTTGAAATTATTTCTCGTCTCAGTCAAGTCTCAGTCAATCTCAGTGATCAATAATTTAGATTTTCATTCAAACCCCAATTTCTCATTGCAATTATATCTCACTTCCAAATTACGGTTAAATGTTGAAGTATTTTGCTGCTCCGTGTCACAGTTGAAATTATGACTTTCCTTGATAATGACGTGATGAGTATATATATACTCGTCTTTCAGATTGCTGATATTCGGTGCCGGCAACCATGAGCTGGAGTTCATCGGGTGCTTAACGTACTGCCTGGTGCAGTTGAGCGCCAACATGAAGATAGCGCTCGACTCTCACATGCGCACAACGTGGCATGTCAACCCTGCGGCTGACCTAGAGTCCAGAGACGACAGACTCACAACGCATCAAGGTTTGATTTCTTTGAGTTTACCGCGATGTCACGTGATTGATGTATCCCGCCTCCACGCACCTTACCAAATTCTCCCAACGTTGCATGACTGTAGGTCGCAACCTGATGGGCGGTGCGGCGCGTCGCGTGTGGGAGGAGCTGTATGCATGTAAGAAGCCGGCGATCGAAGAGGTGTTCAAAGTGACGCTGGCAGCGCCCGCGGCCAACGCCCGAGCGCCCGACCTCGCCACCGTGCGTGACCAACTCGCCGACGCCGCGCACAAGCTTTGGATCTCCTACATCGACACCGAACGAAAGGTTCGTATTTATTCATTTCGCTAAGAGCAACGCTTACAGTGTCTGGAATAACATCTGGTCAACTCAAGACGTCAAGGAAGGCCAAAGTCCACCGAATTTCACGCTGAGTAAAGCGTGTTTCCGCCATATAGAACTCACATCGCGGAATGCCATCTCTATCGTACGAAGTTAAGTTGGAAGCGAAGATGTGGTTAGGATATCGCAGTGGCAATTGTTTAGGATCGTAATAGAAAAGAATGGACTGTTTACAGGCTGTGTACCGGGTCCCGTGGGAGCTGCATAATCAGATTCAATCAAAGATTCAGAAGGTGACGGGCGGACTGACGAGACTGGCGTCGCGCACCAAGGTGAAGAAAGAGGAATCCGCAAAGCAGAGGAGCAGTCCGCCGCGGGAGCACGCCCTCGCCTACATGCAGGATCACGTGCAACTCGTCAGGTCGGTTTTGTCTAGTATGACAGTGTTGATTGTTAGGACGTATTACTGAGTCTTCGCTGTATTAAAATATTCTAGTGTAAATAATAAGCCCTCGTCTTAATTAAATAACGACTGTCCGATCACTAGTCTTTATAAGGTGTAAATGCGGTGTTTTGCATTCGGTGTGCAGACAAGCGTGGGTGGTGTCAGTGGGCAACGTGGCGAATACGCAGGCGCACACGACACGGTACGTGCAGGCGGAGTGGGCGGGCGCGTGGCGCGAGCTGACTCGCGAGCGCGGGCTGTGGGGCGCCCCGCGCGCTTCGCCCTTGGACAAGTGGGCGCTGGACAGCACCGAGGGCCCTTGCCGTATGCGCAAAATGCTGCGTCGCAACCACGCCTTCTACCTGCACTACCCCTATCGCCCGGACCTTGACCAACCCGACAACGTAAATATATTATAACTATAAATTTCATCAACACTTCATTTTAGTTTAACCAAAAAAAACCCCATTACGAAATATCGCAATATATAGGTCATTTTTTCATATATTCCAGAAACAATTAAAGTATAAAGTGGCTCAGAGTTTAGATAGCAAGGAGTACTACAGGGTTTACCAACAGTGGAGAACGACTGGAGCTCATGCTGGGGACGCAGAAGCGTTGGAGCTTACCGATTTGGACACTTATGAGGGGGAGGTTACCAGGTCAGTCTTATCGTATTATGTATATTCGCCAATTTTGATGTTGTATTTACATTTAACTACAATTAGGCTGAAACTAAGATAACTTGTCTGCACACAAAAACTGCGTCAGACGTGAAAGTTTTTACAGGATATTATATATTTTTAATAAATCTGCTCATCTTAGATGTAGGTATCAGTTAATACATTGATTATACAATATTATTTTTTCAGCAATAGAGAGGCTTCGCTAGATGTCGCACATGAAAATGGTTCGCCTTCGGATCTAGTGAGCAGTGGAGTCGTTAGTCGTGGCACGAATCAAGCGTCCGGTGAAGGTGATTAACATGTTTTCTTTTTACATTATTTGCAGGGATAGCTCAATTAGTTATATTTTGTTATATAAAAAATTGTCAAAGCAACGAAGTAAGTTTGTTTGGCTCGTCCGGCCATAAGTCAGAGCAGCACTCCAAGGTACTGCTCTCACTCCATAGAGTCATATTTTTTTAATTAACCTTTAAGTTTTTGAAGTGAAACTTCCTTGCACGCGATGAGAGTAAAATTGTGTGACGCTTCAGTGTAACGCGATCCCGTGAAGTTTCTTGTAACTTTTCTGCGTGACATCCACCGCTTACTATAATATATTTGACCGCCAAAGAAGTTTCACTTTTGTCACGCGTACCTTGCGCACGCGCATGTTTTTTTGGTTACTTAATATGTTATATAATAAATGTACACTTGTTCGCTTGTGCTTATTTTAAGTTATTTGTGTAGGCAATGAGGATGGCCCTGACAACGAGGATGAGGATGAACAGCAACCTCCGGCTCCAGATAATCAAACCCTTTTGAGGTTATTAGAACACCATGAGAAGGTATATTTTAAAATGATCTATATAAATTGATTTTTTTTGTGAGAACTCGTGTTTCATATAGCAGTCTTATAATATTCATAGAACTAGGTACTGTCGTTATATCATACTCATTGCGTCTTATATATGATATCAATTCTACATTTCAGTCTGAAATCGTTCATATTTTACACACGTAAGAAGCTTGTGAAGATATATCACATGAAAAAGTTACTTATTTATGAATACTCCGTTTTGTTTTAGACTTTATAATTTTAAATGATCTTAAAAAAAAATTTGAGCACAATCACTTATGTGAATAAGAGATAAATTCTTTTCAACAGATAACTCACATGTTTCGTTGCGTAAGAATACAAGGACTCGACACAACTGAGGGCTTGCTGTTGTTTGGACGCGAACATTGTTACGTCATCGATGGATTCACTTTGCTTAAAAATAGAGAGATTCGTGATCTTGACAGTTGTCCGGACGATTATGAACCCATACTGCCCAGTCAAGGGATTCAGAGGAGTAACCAGAGACAATGTTCAAAGTTTTTATATGAGGATATTCGGTAAGATTTTTCAAAAAATGTATTATTTAACTCAACGTGCTATGGAGAGGGTTTATGCTCGGGGCTCCACAGCGAGATCGAAATTACGAAAAATTGTCTGAGATGATGATTATTATTTAAATATAATATTTTTAATGAAATACATAGTTAGTGAAGATTTTGAATTCATACTATCTTAGAATTTCATTATAAATTGTTTTAAAGGGTTTTAATAATTGTTTTAAAGGGAGGTCCACAAAAGAAGATATCTATTGCAACCGATTGCGCTGGAAGTATTTTCAAGTGACGGAAGAAATTATTTGCTTGCATTTCCAAGGAAAGTTCGCAATAAGGTAAATATATAACTATATAATATAACTAATTATAGTAGGCGTGCGAATCGACAGCAGATGTGAGGAAATGACCTCGTGTTGAAACCTAATTTATTGATCAAGTAGATGACACAAAATATTGTAGTACACTACAACCAAAATTAATTATACTTATCTCTGTTTATATACTCGTAGAATGTTCTCTATGAATTTCCTAGAATTTTTTCCCTGTGGAAACGTGATATGCTCTAGAATACTTGTTCAATAATATAGAACTAGTGCTCGCGACTTCGTCCGCATAGAAAAGTATAAAACGCCATCTACCGTATTTTGGATAGATGACGCTATCTCCCGGGCCAAGCCGCTAGTATTTAAGTATTTACTTTTATTTTAGATTTCCCGTAGGAATGAAGCATTTTCCCGCGGTAAAAAGTAGCCTATGTTAATCACGAATAATGGCGGCTAGTAAAAGAATTTTTCAAATCGGTTCAGTAGTTTCGGAGCCTATTCTATACAAACAAACAATCAAATCTTTCCTCTTTATAATATTAGTATAGATAGATGTACGGTATAGAGTAAAAATAATAATCATATATTGCGTTAAATTTTAGACTTATTAAGACGAGGTACATCCTCGCACTTAAGACCTTTCTATGCGCGTACAGGTTTTGAAGAGATTGCATTGTTTGCAGGTGTACAGTCGGTTCACGGCGCTGGCGACGGGCATGGCGGACAGCGCGGCTGGTTCGGTGGCGGGCCAGAAGAGGGGCGTCGCCGTTGAGCAGTCCGCCGGTCTGCTGGCCACACTCATTGGCGACACATCGGTCACCCAACGTTGGCTGGTAACTATTAGGCCTCAAAGTCTGGGAGATGTTATAGAAAATTAGCTGGTGCCGCATTGAAAAATCCTACTAATATTATAAATGTGACAGTTTATGACTTTATTTTTTCTACGATAAGATCGAGACAGGCTGATTGGACTGTCAACTTGATGGTAGCTGGCAATCATAACATAAGAGGATAAAAGTGAAAAATCAGAGTAAAAGATTTTTGTAATGTGTAATGCACCGCGAGACAATACCATACCTAAATTTTTTGTTATAATTTTCATCGTTCGTTATGAAAAAATGAAAAATGAAAAAATATTTATTGCATAAATCTTATATACATATACTTACAAGTAAATGGCTAAGCAACTCTAATACTTATTAACAAACATTTTACAAAGTCACCAATCTTCGCTTGAGAATAAAGCAAGATATTTAACATAATAGGCTATAATTTCCACATGACTATTCCGGTTGACAGAGGGGTGAAATATCGAACTTCCAATACTTGATGCATCTGAACACACTGGCGGGTCGTTCGTACAACGACCTGATGCAGTATCCGGTGTTCCCGTGGATTCTCGCCGACTACGACTCGCTGGAGCTGGACCTCAACGACCCCAACACCTTCCGGGACCTCACAAAGCCAATGGGCGCTCAGAGCCCCGACAGGCTCGAGCAGTTCAGGAAGAGATACAAGGTTAATAATGTCCGAATATAAATTATTATCGCTATTCATAGACATAGAGGAATGTTGGACTGTAAAGTAAATGCGGACAAAAAAGGCGAATGTGAAAGAGACGAAGCGATCGTGCGACCGGTAGTTGTCTTTTTTTTAGATTTTTAATTGGTCCTCGAAGTTACTCCAGACCTACAGGAAAGAGATATAAGTACATTAGAGCCTCGTTGGTCTTTTAAATTAAAAATATTTTTCCTACACTGAAATGTCCGTACAGTTTTCTCTTACGTTACGTAGACTGGACAAACAAAGTGCTTTCTTTATCATCCTAAGATTGAACATTCTTTGTATTTTATAGAATGATAAGGTCTGTTTTCCTTTGAAAATTCAAAGTGACAATTATGTCAATCCGATAATCAATACCTATATTTCAAATCTAAGCCTTAGCGAATTTTGAAATGGACTTGACCTAACTGCTTTGGACTTGACGGACCTGATTTGGAAAACTAAGAAAAAATATAGACTTCACTTGACTGACTATAGTCTCGGGATCTGTTACTTTTGATTTTTAATTTCAATTTTGCCTTTTTTATTTAAAAAAAGGCTATTACAAATTGCTATTTTTACTAATGATACTGGGCAAAATCATCGGAGAAGATCTGATGGAGCCAAGACATTAAAAGAGAAGAAGAAGAAGAATTTTGAAATGAATGGAATTTGTTATCGAAAATTATTTTGATTTTAATATCGAAAATAGACAAATGTAATGATAATATAATAATTTATTAACAGGAATGGGATGACCCTCACGGCGAGACGCCCCCATATCACTACGGAACCCACTACTCGTCGGCCATGATTGTGTGTTCGTATTTAGTACGAATGGAGCCCTTCACGCAGCATTTCCTTAGACTACAAGGCGGACACTTTGATCTAGCTGACCGGTATTAATTACATTTGTAATATTAATCACAAGTACAATAATACAAGAATAGGTAGAGTAGAAATACAAGATAAAATAAAACAAAATCTTAAATCCAAAAGAAATTATGTTTATAGGCGAAACGAAGGAAAACAACACTCACTACCTCAGCCACATGTTCTGAGTTTGATTAAACTCTCAGACAACTCTTACATTACCAATACCAATTCATAAATTTTTATTTGCCTATTTATTTTATTATAAATGATGGTTCTTACCGAAGCAGCAATTATAATGAATAATCATTATATTTTCAGAATGTTCCATTCTATAAAGGAAGGCTGGAACTCCGCCTCACGTCACAACATGGCCGATGTTAAGGAGCTGATTCCAGAATTCTTTTACTTGCCAGAATTTCTAGTCAACTCAAATAACTTTGATTTAGGTGAGAACTCGTATGGTAAAAAATTTTTTTTTTTTTCAGACGACTCATTTAGTCTGTGTAGACTATCATTTAGACTGCTTAAAATGTTTTTATTTATCACTTTAATTTTTTACAGTTACAATTTCGCTGTCACAAAAAACACGCTTTTTTTACTCGGAAATGATTTACCGGATGATTAATTGTCTACATTTTGTAAATAATAAACACTTTGTGCTAGTAGAGCTCATTCGAGTCGAGGCGAGGGACATTGAAATAGTGAAGCCACAATAAATACTAGTCTACTAGACTTTGCAACTACGGGGCGCATACAGAGAATAATTGGGTTTGTTCTTGTAACCAACTCATTGTCAAAACCTCAAAATACAACGTTGTTATCGTATTAGCCCTACTTGGAGCAACTTCGACCCCTTGACTCGGGCACAAAAACCGACAACGATTGGAAATGGTTAGCAAGGAATCACGAAGTTGTTCGAAGTACCCCTCTAAATACTTGACCTTATTGCTACTTTGCGAGAGTGTTTGTATATATAAGCGATGATAATAATAATAATAATAATAATAATAATAATAATAATAATAATAACATTTATTTCAGACATTTGTCCATATTAGTGATAAGCAAAGTAAGAGCACGTTGCACTCGGTTGCAGGCAGCAAGCAGTGCGGCGTGGCGCTGGGAGACGTGGTGCTGCCGCCTTGGGCGCGAGGCGACCCGCGCGAGTTTATCCGCGTGCACCGCGCGGCGCTCGAGTGCGACTACGTGTCGCACCGCCTGCACCACTGGATCGACCTCGTCTTCGGCTACAAGCAGCACGGGCCGCCCGCCGTCGACGCCTCCAACGTCTTCCACCACCTCTTCTACGAAGGCAACGTCGACATCTACAAGTCAGTTCATCTATCTAGCCTGTGTGCACATCTCTAATATAAAAGCGCACGCCACACAAACGAAACGAAGCCAAGGTTCAATCTTGGAATTTTTGTTTAGAAACATATTCATTAATTCATTAGCATTGAAACGACGTATTTTTTTCGTGTTCCGTACTTCTAAATGTTTACCTACCAAGTTTCATGAAAATCGGTTAATTCGTTTAAGAGTGATGGAGGAACATACATGCAGAAAAAAATTCTATAAATTGTCAATATAGTTTCAGTATCATGTAGAGAGCCTATATTCACGATATTTCTGAAAACGTTAATGATTGTAGCAAGGTAAGCATGTATCATAATCTATAAATTAGGATTCCCAGTGCGCTTAACAAAACAAAATTTCCGTGTTAATAATTTTTTTAGCTCTAATTGATAAACTATTGCATTTTCAGTATTGACGATCCCTTGAAGAAAAATGCGACTATTGGATTCATAAACAACTTCGGACAGATTCCGAAGCAATTATTCAAGAAAGCGCATCCAAGCAAGAAGATGTCTCAACGGAGTTCAACCATTTTGGACCCGAACAACATCATTCCTTCGCAGGGCGTCACCCCGCCGGAGAAACTCTTCTTCCACAACTTGGAGAATCTGAGGCCGTCTCTTCAACCTGTCAAAGGTCGGTTAACTTTTGAGCTGCTTAAATTGTTTTTGTATTCCAAAGATATTCATTCATTGTGTTGACGTGAATGTTTTGTTAGAGGTGAAAGGGCCCGTGGGGCAGATCGTGTACACGGAGAAAGCTATCTTGGCGGTGGAGCAAAACAAGGTGCTGATGCCGCCGCTGTACACTAAGTACGTGGCGTGGGGCTTCGCTGATCACTCTTTGCGCATCGGCAACTACGACAACGACAAGACTGTGTTCGTGTGCGAGGCAGTGGCACACGCTTGCGGCGAGCTCGTTGCTTGCGTCTGCCCCTCCGCTAGCACCATCGTCACGGCCGGCACCAGCACGGTCAGTACAGCTAATGTCAGACCATATTTCGCATGTATAAACATGCACAAGTATACAATTAATGACGTATGCGGGGAGAAAATTTCATATGACTCAAACTAATGGCCTACAGGTGGTGACCGTGTGGCAGTACTCGGCGCGGCGTCGCAGGCTGGCTGTGCGCGTGTGCCTGTACGGGCACGAGGAAGCGGTGACGTGCTTGGCGGCGTCGCCGGCCTACAATCTGGTGGTGAGCGGCAGCCGCGACGGACACGTGATCGTGTGGGACGTGGAGCGAGGCACGTTCGTGCGACAGCTCTCGCCGCAACCGGGGCCCGGCCGCACTCCTGCGCCGCCCGTCTCCGCGCTCGCTATCGACGACCTCACGGTACTTCATCTAAAAGCTTGCTCAAACAGAATGCGTAAATAGAGCGCCGCGCTATGCTGCGTTTTGTTAGCGCATAAGTAACATGGGACTATTTTACCTGCACCGATCGGTACCGACTCATACAGACTCGGGATTTTATTTCTATATCTAAACACCTTTCCTGTCACTCCACACTGAGCAAGCATGCAAACGCTTTGACTCGACGTCAAAACGTCAAGCATCAGAACGGTGTCAAGCGTTGTCGCCTTTATCGCCGAGCGTTCTTGCTTAATTCTTACCTTTAACAGATTGGACTAGTAATCTGTTGTCGAAATAGGTTCCCTCCAGTTTACATATTCGAGTTGGGGTGAACGTTGCAGGGCGACATAGCGACTTGCCGCGGCAGCTGGCTGTACGCGTGGTCCATAAACGGCGATCTGCTGGGAGCCGTGGACACGGTGGGCGGTCGCGAGCGATCGCAGCAAGTGCTGTGCGTCGCCTTCAGTCAGTTGCGCGAGTGGGATCCCCTCAACGTCATCATCACCGGTTCCACCGACGGCGTCGTCAGGGTAAGCTCACCAGCTACCAGAATGCCTCCTGCGCTAAATCTGATTCAGATTTTTCACTTGAATACGTAGTTAAATTTGCTTCCATAGTGAGAGGCAATTAAAAAACTGATGATAACAAAATCGGAGGATACAGTTGATCCTATACATCCAAAATTTAATTCGAAATAAATTTTGGTAACAAAATAAATACAGTTCCATATAACATCGTTCCTAAAACTTCTCACATATTATAAGTTAAATATTTCAATTTATAACACATACGTACCCAATTCACTAATTATATTTAATTATTTAAATTTAGCAAAGAATCGATGTCTTTAAAGAATTAACATTCGATATGTTTGTTGCGTTTGAACAAGGCTAATTCATGCTGTAAGGCGCATATGTCGAAGTGATACTAAATATACTAAATAACTAGTGTTCCCCTAACACATGCGAACATTTTTACAGATGTGGTCAATAGATTATACCGCTGAAACCATTGAAGAACCGCCGACAAGCTTAGAGGAGACGATTGAAAATACGCCCACTTCCATAGACATGATGAGCAAAGACAAGGTGACGACGAGCCTGTCGCTGCAAGAGAGCGAGGACGCAAAGTCCGAGACAGAAGGGAAGCCTGAAAGTGAGTTGAAAGATGACGAAATAGAGCCCAGTAAAAGAGAGGCAGCTATCAAACGAGTCGAGGAACTGGTTAAACAGATGAGTCTCTCACAGGAAAATGGAGGTTAGTTCAGAACCTTGCATACCCTTGTATTTTTCATTTGAGTTTTATTTAACTTTAATTAGAGACAGTTATTTAAGTTGTTCATGATTTGTTGCATCTTTTTGCCTATTATTTTCTTGCAACTTCCACCTATATTTGTATGTATGTGTTTGTTATATATGTGTATGTGTGAATGTACAGTCGGAGTAAGAAAAGGTTTGTCACCTTAAAGTCGATTTTTGCTTGCACCAGGGCAAATGTGAAAATTTCATTTCAAACGTATTGTCAGTAGTCTGGCTTAGTGCTGTAGTTTCAAAAGGTACTAAGAGTACGATTTTGATAAAGGAATGGATTTGAACCCCGACTTTACGTATAATATTGTATATATATATATATATATATATATATATGTGTGTTTGTATATATATATATAGTTGAATATTTTGTAATGCCTTATATAATTATCATCTACAAGTATGTTATGACTCGTGTGTGTTGTTGATATAATAGTAAAAAATTTGGAACTTATTGTTAGTATATGTATGTTTTTTTGTACATGTAATGTCTAGGGTCAATAATGATGTTGTATGTTGTGTATACCTCTGTCTGATGTGAATTCTAATAATTCACATCAGACTAGGACTGTTTGTATTAATTGTATTATTGTGTTGTGTTTTCTGTTGGTGTACCTTAATAAATAAACTTAGAGAAAAGTACTGTACAAGTCTCGGCCGTTAAGTACTGGTGCATAATATGGTGTTATATTGTGAACAGGCAGCCTAGCGAAGTCGGGTTCGGAGAGTTCACTGTCGGACGCGTGCGAGACGACCAGCGCGAAGGAGTCGGCCCGCAGGCACGAGGAGAAAGACACGTGCAGCGACAACGACCAAGTGGCGGACTCGTGCGACGAGGCCAAGCAGCAGGAGTACGACAACGAGAAGGACTTGGACGCCGCGCCGCACAGGAACAAGTTGCAGAAACAAGGCAACGTTGTCCTCAGGCGGCGCTCCAAAGGGAACCCGTTGTATAGAAAAAGTGAGTCTCATTTAGGCCGCACTAGATTCTCTACTAACAAGAAATTAATTCAAGACGTGAGTGGATGAAGGTGGTATGTAGCATTTTTGAGTTTTTTTCGTTTTTTTGCGTTGATGAAGGTAATATATAATGTTTAAGACAGACCTTAAGATCGTCGATTTAAGAAATTTTTGGAATATAAAAAGTTGAAAAAGATGTTATGTACAGTTAATTTTAAAAAGCAAAGAGTGCAGAAAAGTTTACATTTGTTAATGGACGAGAGAGCTATGTTCACTTTTTTTTAATTAAATTAATACTAGTGTTTACTGGCTATCATACCATTAATATTTTAGGTTGTTTACACAACTTTTCGTCATAATTTAATACAAAAAACAGTTCCGTGGCGACTTATCTCAAAAATTCAGTGTAAAACTTTAACCTCGATTTATTCGAAATTGGAATAATGCGACATATCACCTTCATCCACTCACGTCTTCAATTATGAATGAATAATTCAGGCATAAGATTTTTTCTATTTGTCTTTGTGGCGCTGAAAATCGAGTTTAAATAATTTTTATAGTGTAATAAACAGTGTTTAGTGTACGGTTTTTCACGTACATGGATTTTGTACTATATAAAGTCGTGACATTTGGTGCAGGTGGTGGGAGTATAGGCGACTCGAGCGACTCCGGATCAGTGGAGACGGGCGGGGCTAGCGTGGAGTGCGAGGGCGGAGGTGGAGGCGGGAGCGGAAGCGGTAGCGGGTTGCGCACGAGCAAGTCTGACACGAGTTTGACTGACTCGTTCGTGGTGGTGGGTTCGGCTGTGGAGCCCGCCGCGCCTGCACCCGTACGCACCACGTCGTCCACTGAAGCAGGTACTTCGGGAAATCGTCACTGATCACGTGAAACTATTCCGTGTTAAAAATATCTTAACAATTTAACATTAATCTAAGGACCTCTTTCACCAACTGTCAAGTAGGCTAACTGTCATTTAAAGTCACCGGTAACCGGGGATAATGGAGCTAATATACCTTTGTTGGTACGGTAAAAGTCCCAAACATTAAAAAAAAAAAAAAAAAAAAAATCGCCTATCGAATGATGCAGTAAACCGAATTCAATAAAATTATTTCTAAAAGTAACTAATCAACACTTGTAGTTGGTGAAAAAGGCCCTTAAACTGATTGACGTTCGAATTGACGTTGAACTAATTACAATTAAAAATACACACAGCTATGATGTTGGTTGGTTGGTGCGTGTATGGTGTATGTCTAAAAGAGTTTGTGTTGGTGCAGCGTGCGCGGTGCGATGGCGCAGGCGGCTGGTGCTGCGAGGCAAGCTGACTATGCACACGGCGTACGAGCGACGCGACAACGCGTGCCCCGCCTCCGTCACCGCCGTGGCCGCCGCGCGCACTGGACGCGGACTCGCCGTCGGCGATGCGCGCGGAAGGGTAACCACTTATACATTACCACTCATACTGTTCGGGACAGCCTATAGTTTAGAGTGACATAATCTAGTGTTTTTAAACAACATAGTTACTTTCATACAAAATAAATATTAAAATTAAAATACTGGCATACGGAATAGCCTTGTGTCATAATTCGAGAAATAAAAGTTTGTATATAACCAGGGCATTTTTACATTGTTAACCAGTCTTCTATTTGCTGGCAGATTAAAGACCATTGTACTTGTCCAAACTTGTTTTGGAAACTACAAAGTTATACCCTCTACCTCGACTAATATGCCAAAAGTACCGGTCAGAAGCAGCCTGGATACACCGTCGCCACGTTGGCTCTCCGTACTAAGTGACACCGAGTCTTAATTAACATTGCAGATCTTCAGATGGTCAGCGCCCGACATGTCCACCGCAGCAGGCGCCCGAGGTGGCCCCGCCGATCACTGGATACGCGACGACACGGCCCCGCACTGCACTCAGTGCCAGGTAAAAGCGCATGGCCGCTTTCTGTTTAGACGAGTGAGTAAGGGATGCCACTAGAGTCCATTTCCCTAATCGTTAACGTCGCAGGTCCGGTTCACGGCGCTGGAGAGACGTCACCACTGCCGCGAGTGCGGCGCCGTGTTCTGCGGCCGCTGCTCGCGCTACGAGGCGCCCGTGCGACGCCTGCGCGCCCTGCGGCCCGTACGCGTTTGCCAGCGCTGCCACCACAACATCCACGCGCAAAACAACTGAACACTCGCTCACAACAACCCTTGGCCCCTTCGCACATTACGATAACGCTTTCACTTTTTCGCTCTTTTTAATTATACATTGAGTGATGAATAAGCGCTTGCCATATTTCAGCATTATAGAAACAGAACTGGACGCATATTAACAGAAATATAAATTGCACAGTCTTTCGAGTTGCACAAAAAAATATTGTATAATGAAAGGTAGAAAATTATAAAATAATAATTGTAAAAATACGCAAAACTTTCGATTTTCTGTTTAAATTTAGTATTAATTTTTTTGATTGCCTCCATTTTGAATGTACTTGACTTATATATTTTGACTAGTTTTGGACGCGTAGGATATTGGTAGCGAAGTCAGATATACTACGCGGAAACTCAATCTCGAGACCTGCTTAAGAAATAATGATCGTCTTCGAGTATCGTAATGTACGAAGGACCTCATATTTGTACTACAATTAACATTAAAAATATCGTTTGAGCCAAATGTAATGAGGGAAAAACATTTTCACATAAGATCAAAATAATTATATTATTACCACAATTCAACTCTCTCTACAAAACCAGTTTTTTTTTTCTATGGACAAAAGCTGAATAGAGCAGAATAAATTGTATCTGAGCAGATAAAGGGAACTCTTCTTACTTATAATATGTAAGAAGAAATATATTTATGTTTTTCTTAAGGAATAGATAAAAATAATGAGAAATACAACATTCTTTTTTGAAAATAAGAAAAAGTATTGTAAGATAAAAAGTGAATACACAAAAAGATAATTCTTTTTTTTTTTAAAAATGTCTTGATTTCAAGAAATTTCCTAGATTTGGCAGCCAATACTCTTGCAGCGTGAATAAGAAATATTATATTCATTTTATTAAATTTATTCACTCGAATAATTAAAAAATAATAATATGAATAATGTGTTTAACGATTAATGTGTATAAACTAAGCGAATGTAACATTTACCAAGTATCTTGATAATTGCTTAAGTATTTTATCTTTTATTCAACATTTTATATCATTGTACAGACAATTTTTTGTTGCTGTTTATTTATTGAAATCTATTCAATTCAATAAAATTAATGAATCAGTATTAAAATATAGTTAATAGGAAATTGTATTGTGAAATGAATGTATTATGAAATTATTATGAATCGTTTTTAATATTATTTTTTATGTAGATCTCAAATTTTTATTATAGATTTATTTTGTTGCGTTATGTTTTTAATATCAAATTTTGTTTTATGAAATTATTTTATTTCCTGCTCCTAGTTTTTTAAGTTTGAATCGAATAATATTAGGAATTAGAATGATTGGAACATTGTGATATTTTGAGTTTTATTTATGTTTTTATTTTATATGAGAGCCTATTTTTGCACAAAACTTTTTTTTTTATGTTGTCACTTCTATACAAATCGATCTTTTGTTTTATATATATATATTTTTTAATGCAGCATTTAAAAACTGAAGGCTCCTTATGTTTAGATAGAAACTAGTCATAAAACATTTTGTGAATTGATCCCGTGATACCATTTCCTCGCGTTGAAACTTATAACAAGAAACGACTAATACAAAAAAAAAAACTCATTTTCTTAATTAATTAATTAAGTACATAAGTGAATCGACTTACAACAATTTGTAACATTCCTAATAAAAATCCACGTCTACATTACTTTTTTTCCATATTATATATATAAAGTTATTAATCGATATCAGTAATCAAATTAAAAGGTGACAAAAAAATGGATAATTTTCGCAAAATTAAAATACGTTTAGTGATTTGTGCAGCTAAGATATAATAATATTGTTGAAACTATTTAAAATTTTCCATTGTCATTGTCACCTCATGTTCTATGAAATTGAATAATTAATTATTATAGTGGGCGTATGTTGTGTGTAATTGAAATTACTTAAATGTAAGTTGTGTATCACGATCCTTAAAGCAACGTATTGCTGCATACATATTTCCAAAGAGTTTGTTATATTATAACCGAGGTAGACTCTGCTAAATGATATTTGAAAACTATTATACACTGATAACTTTACTAATTCCTGGAAAATGTCATTGATTGCACTATTATCTTTATTTATGTTTCTATATTTTAAAATAAAATAAATAATTCTACAAGAACGAAAAAGTTCTCGCACGTACAGTCGGCCGCAAAAGTCGATTAACACATTCAAAAGTGCAAAACAACTGAACACTAAACTTACTTACTTTTACCTACTGAAGCTTTTTATGACCGTTTCTACGTGAAGTTTATTTTGTTCCCTAGTCGTGACAACGTCTTGTGGCGCGTTGAGTGTTCAGTTGTTTTGCACTTTTTTTAATGTGTTAATCGACTTATGCGGCCGACTGTACATACCGCATTAAAATTATTAAAACCCATGAAAATACGCACTAATTCTGTACGGTATAATTACTAGTTAGTACAGTTAGTTAGTTGTTACAAGATGAAACTTTTAAAAGACTTTAATTAGTTTAAAATAATTGATTTTACGCATAAAATGCCGAGTCTACTTCAGTTATAATAGAAGTCTGCATATTACTTACTCGTCTGGCTTTACCACTATCACATTTGAAATAATATAAAAGTACAGCTTGTGAAATTATAGATGTCAATGAATATATCGTACGTACTTATAAAAAGTAGTGTCATATGATTATAAATAGTTTTATATATTTGTAAATGGCAAGGGCCGGCTGTCGGACCGCAGTCGCAGTGAAGTCGACTGCTGCGGCTGTCGTGCGAATTGCCCCCTCTAAACGTAACATCAATAGCGGTAATGATTGATTATATATGTAATAATATATACAAATAGTGATAAAGTAAGTGCATGTTTCTTAGTCACTCGATCTGTATTGTATAGAAGAATGATTTACAGACAATATAATATACGTTGTTTACGTAGTAAGTAGACACTAAAGTTTATGCCGTTGACTAATGTATCCATGTATAAATGAATAAAGGGTGCAGCAAACTAATTTGATTAGTTTTATTCGTCCTCACTATTTCGTTATTATGTAATAAGGAATTAATTGGTAAGAAAAACATTTTCAGTGATTGATTAATTGTAAAATAAAAAATAACAAACAGTTATTATTACTTTTTTCTTATTGTATTGTCGAGCCTCTCTCTATAGTAATGTTCTTATTGGCATTTATCAGTATCCATTAATGTCTCAATGTACCTTGCATGAAAGTATGAAACTTTGTAATCTTTGTGATGGCCTCGCGTGTTTGGGTGTTTGTGTGGGGCGATCGGTTCTGTTGACTATGTTAAACACTTATCAATCATCTCTCTCATATTACGCACATTTAATCTACCACATTCTTATCATACACACTCTAAAAACAGTTCTAATTCACAAACGCGCGCAACGATCTCTAATTTCTATTAAAACTCCAGAATTTTTTATACTCTTTTTCTTCATCGAAAAGGCATGTGTTTACTTTGAGCTCAATCAATCAACTTTTGCATCATTGTATTGGCTAAATTTGAAATATAAAAATGATTGACTTGAACTTCCTTAAGAGCATCGACTCGCTTGAAACACATTGCCGAACAATAAACTTCCCGGAAGAGTACATTGATGCTCATGAAACCATGTCAAGTCTTAAGATAATTACTCTAAACATTAGGAGCCTTCAGAAAAACTTTAACCATTTTCAAGTAGTTCTAAATCGTTTGAACGGACAATTTGACGCAATAGTTCTTACAGAGTGCTGGATCTCAGAGGATTCTATCATCAACAAACTGAACGGGTACACAGTCTACAGCACCAGAAAAGTGATAAACCAATCAGGTGGTGTTGTAGTTTATATTAAAGATACCTTAGACGTCACTGTGTCGGAGCCAGATTTCAATGATGCCAACTGTCTCGCGGTCACTTTCGGCCTTGATAACACACTGCTACTAGGGATATACCGATCTCCTTCCGTTCGAAATCTTGACTGCTTTCTTGGCTCGTTGGAGGAAGTTGTCAGTGATGCGGGCAATAATACTTGTGTAATCATGACTGGTGACATAAATATAGACACCCTACAGGACTGTCAGCGGTCTTCTGACTACAAAAATCTCTTAGCAGAGTTGGATCTTAGAGCTATAATCACGGTTCCTACTCGGAGAATCTCCTGCCTCGACCGTGTTAATGTGACCTCTCGTTTTTGTGCTAAAGCCACAGTGTGCAGAACAGATGTAACAGATCACTATTTAGTTATTGCTGACGTCACTTTGAACAAGCCTGTATCTAACATCAAGCCTAGGCCTATTAAAAGAATTAACTACTCGGGTCTAAATTCCGAAATGGACAGAGAGGATTGGGATTGCGTCTTGAGACAACCGACAGTGGACAAGGCAGTGGAAGAATTCTCGACAATACTGGAAAGAGCTATTGATAACAATACTGACATCGCCAAACGCAATCGTCGCAGGAATGTCATCAAGCCGTGGATGACTCCGGGCCTTATTAGATGTTCCCGTCACAGAGACAAACTGCATATGGAAGCCCGAAAGTTCCCGAATAATGACATTGTAACCCTCAGCTACAAAAGGTACAGGAACTTCTACACGTCCTTGCTCAGAAAACTAAAAATCGAACATGAGAAGCTCCTCATAAACAAACATAAGAACAACCCTAAAAAGCTCTGGAATACTATCCGCGACATAACTCATTCCCAGCCTACGCGTTCAGCTCCGTCCGAACTTTTGAACATAAAGGCCGATGCTGTACAGTCTTTGGATTTTTGCAACTCATACTTCTCAACTATAGGTCAAAATTTAGCAAATAAAACACTTGACAAACTCCAAACGACAGAGGAAGGATTAGCGTCTGGGATAGGTCTGGAAAAATCCCCTTCCCAGTCCCTTTTTCTCGAGCCGACCACTGAGTTCGAAATTAACTCAATCATTTTGCAACTTAAATCTGATAGTGCTCCGGGTATTGACGGTATTGACAACTTTACCATAAAACAAATGAGATTGTGCTTGCTGAGGCCCCTCACTTACATATGCAACCTCTCAATGTCTGAAGGAAAATTTCCTGACCTCTGGAAGGTCTCTGTAGTGACGCCAATTCATAAGGGCGGGGACAGGGGAAACCTGGGTAACTATAGGCCTATTTCTTTGTTAAGCTCGTTCTCCAAAATCCTGGAAAAGATTGTTAATAAACGGCTGATAAGTTTTTTGGAGGGCCACAGCTTGCTTGCGCCTAACCAGTTCGGATTCAGACAAAAACGATCAACTGAACAAGCGGTAACGCTTTTATCGAATTTAGTCTTTGACCAAGTGGAAGGAGGGAAGGCTTGTCTAGGTGTCTTTTTGGACCTCGCAAAAGCTTTTGATACCGTCTCAATCCCTATTCTCCTCAGGAAATTGGAATTACTTGGGGTCAGGGGTCTCAATTTGGAATGGTTCATAAGCTATTTATCGGGAAGATCACAGCGACTTAAAATCAATGACATAATCAGTAGCAGAAGCGTGGTATCGTTTGGCGTCCCCCAAGGAAGTATTTTAGGTCCCACTCTCTTCCTGACGTACATTAATGATATTGTGCAGGTTCCCCTCAAAAACGCATCAGTCATTTGCTACGCCGACGATACTGCGATGGTGTTTCATGGTCCGACGTGGGACGAGGTGTACCGAGATTGTGTGATGGGGATGTCTGCGGTGGCAGGGTGGCTTGAGAATAATCTGCTCACCCTTAACGCAAGCAAAACTAAATACATTTGCTTTCATAATACCGCCGCCACTGCTCCTAAATCAATCCCAAACATCATCACTGTCTGCACCTGTAGAGGATACTCTTCGTGCAATAGTCCTGGTTGTGCAGGCAATAACATAGAAAGGACCAGTACCATAAAATATTTGGGTATTCATGTGGACGAAAAATTCAGCTTCAAGGATCACATCGTTGCTACTGCAAACCGTGTGCGCAGACTTATTCACCCAATGAAATCTCTTAGAGAAGTAGTCGATAGACCTCTTTTGCTTTCAGTCTACACCTCTGTCTGTCAATCGCTTCTAACTTATTGCATTCCTGTTTGGGGCGGTTGCGACAAGACTAAATTAATTATTCTTGAACGAGCCCAGCGTTCTGTTTTAAAGGTTATGTTCGCCAAGCCCTTCCGGTTTCCCACTTCCCAATTATACCAGGAAAGCCAAGTACTCAGCGTGCGCAGGCTTTTTGTCTACAAAGTTGTAACAGCCTTCCACAAGCGCATGCTGAGCTCTGCTTTGTACCAGGAGTGCTTAAATCGACGTGTTTTTAAAGTGCCGATGCCTACATCCAAAACACGCTTTGGAAGGCGATCAATTGGATACCTACAAGCACTCCTGTACAACGGTGTGGTTAGAGGCTGCGACATCAAGGACAAAACTATGAGTTGTGCTAAGCGCCTTGTCTTAAAGTGGCTGCTGGGTCTGGGTTATGGGGACACGGAGCGATTGCTTAGAAATGGTTCCGTGTCTTCATGACTTGGGTTTTGCGCCCACACGCGACACACACATGAATACACACATATACCCATATATATTATATACACAACATATATATTATACTTTCGTGCACATACATTCCTTCACGACATAATGTATTACATACTCCTGCCATATAGATACTCCACACTATGCGCGGGGTCATTCATAGATTAATGCTCAACAACACCTAATATCATCAAACACCTATTTGCTTGGGTTTTGTACTTTTTAACTACAAATTATTGACCCTTACGGTACAAGCTATGCTTAGTGTAGGGGTCAAAAATAAATCTATTCTGTAAAGTGTTGAGAAAATAAATGATTATTATTATTATTATAGTTATTTAATTTATTTATTTTTTAATTTAAACGTCGAGTGTTTGTTTCCAATCTACTAATATTATAAAGAGGAAAGATTTGATTGTTTAGAATAGGCTCAGAAACTACTGGACCGATTTGAAAAGTTCTTTTACCATTAGATTATCTGTGATGAACATAGGATACTTTTTACCGCAGGAAAATGCTTAAAATAAAAGTAAATACTAGCGGCTTGGCCCGGGAAATAGCGCCATCTATACAAACCAGGTGAAACCTCGCAGAAATGTATTATTTCGATGGATAAAACGACTAACATGACATTCCACGGTAGATGGCGTTTTACACTTTTCAACGCGGACGAAGTCGCGAGCACCAGCTAGTATTTTATATTTTTGCGAGACGTTAAAAAATTAGAAAACATTTTAAACATTTGCTCGACAAGCATTTTTGGAAATATATTTAAAGAAAAAACACAAATTTCAACTAACAATATTTATTACTCTTGATAATATTTGAACTCTCATTATCTACATATATGTGCCAAATATTTACATGCTTTTAGACATACAGCAACTGTAATTTCACATTAAATAAAATAACACCAAATAATTTATTTTGAAACAACATTTAAGTACTTGTGCATTTGCTTGTATACAGAACCGTATATTTATTTTATAAAATAGTTGAATTTCATCAAGAATTTCTTAACAATCTGTTTCAATGGGTGCTTAGAAAATTTTAAAAGTGCACATATTTATAAAATATTCTATGGCAATCTACCGTTTACAATATCACAATACACATACATATGTATAAAATGTTCCATAGTGAAAACTATGGTGAAAATACATGTAGGTATATATTATTTTATCATGAGCATAATATAATAATTTCCCTTAGTGTTTAGTTAGTTTAGTGTACATTTTAGTTAATTTGTTCATAAGTCGATATTGTACGATTTTTTATCACTTGCATAACATAATAATATCTTGTCATATTATATGGAAAATTATATCCGTAAATGTGTTTTACGGACGCCAAGAATTGCAAACATACTTCCAATTGTTGGTAGAATAAGAAGATATTTACAGTGAAATTAACTTTTTTTAAAAGTTTTTAATATTATTTAATAACAAAAAAGAAGTACAGCTAAAAAAATAACTAAGTATGTCAACTTTCGGAAGATTTCTTTGTATTTATTTATTTAATATAAAATTCACAAGATGATAAAGGTGGTTAACACAGTAATTAGGATCATTATGCACATTACACTTCGAAGCCTAAGCTGAAAGCCAATATTTAGAGGGGAAATTTTATTTTTCAAACCTTTAAAGAGTTCCTTTTTTTAACAATGAGTGTAATCAAAACATTTTTTGTTTTCAAATTTTCATCTTTTTTTTTAATCGCTTCATAACGGATCTAATATAGAGTCAAAGTTAGAATATTTAATGCGACCGGAATATACGCAATCTGAAGTCTAACTTGTATATATATTTTTTTTTATTTTATTTTTTATTAAGATGCATACATTAAATTTTCGAATTAGCAAATCTATTCTATGATTAAAATTCCCTCCATAAGACCAATTAACAGTTGAATACAGTCCGCTAATTTAATACGCCTCATTAAGTACTTTTCGCCAATAAATAAGTACAAATCAGTGAAGTTTGTGCTAAAAAAAAATTTTTTTTATTACCTCATACCATTCACCGGTACGCGATTGTGGAATGTATAGATGCAATATATTATAATTATCTATATTGCTATTATAATATTTTGTCATTGCTTAATAATAAATTTATGCTGTTCAATATACGCACAAAACAAGAATTGTGTTGTACACGTTCCCAAAATGGTTCCCAAAAGCGTTCACAATAAAGCAGCTCATTTTTATATAAAAAAAAAAAAACAAAAATAACAGAATAACTTAAGAATGTAACATCACTAAACTCAAGAAAAAAATACATAAGTACACGTATAAGTAGATACGATTACTATAGTTAAAATTAAAAGTGTTTTCCCAACACCCGTTTGGAATAACTACTTATTTAAAAAATAAAAAAAAATTGGTATAAAAACAATTTCACGTACTAGACAAATATTCTACAAAATTTACAATAATTATATTATATACAAAAAAGTCGAAAAAATTTCCAAAAAAATTCTTACAATACTTAAGGTGTTCACCGATAGAATACTGCATTGTTCGTTTTATTATATTTATACATTTACACAAAGATACGAAACGAGTGCAACGCAAAAGCACGGTGCAAGTTATTTAAGTACAATACTTAGATACTCGGCTACGAGTGATTTGATTATAATTATATTTTTTTTTTTCAAAATATTTCAAAAAATCCTATTCTCTCTTCACTGGCATCGGAGTAGTTTTTTTTTACATACATAAAAAAATACCGCCATTTTCACATTTAGAAAAAAAATCCTTTTACTCGTGTCATTTATGTGCCCAATATAAAGCGGTTTGATCAAAAATTACATTATTCGTTATTTATTATCGAAAATGTCGTTTAGCTCCCTTTCACGGTGGACACAAAAATGACAGGATGTCTATGTCAAAAATAAAACACGTGACAGGTGTTGACATGATTTCCGAGTTGTAAATATTTTGAGCGAATTGTGACATTGTGCGCTCTATAGTATATTCATAATAAACCCCTTTTAAAAATTTCCTATTAGGGCTATTGTATAACACGTTGGAAATATCTCAGCACTTTGCAACAACTTATTAACTTCTCTTTGCATGTCAATGTATTAAATTACATAATATTTCTTATTATTTTTCTTTGCTGACCGTATCGTGATGTACTCTAGAGGTGCTTTAGAGGTGCCAAGAAATTGCCGACGGGTTATAATTATAAATTTATGTGATATCGTGCAAAACGTTTCATTTGTCAAACTAATGCTCGATGTACACTGATTGATAAAACAAAATAGAGAATAAATATATTGTATCGCCCCGTTTTAGTACCATCGTCGTTGCCAAACGCTAGCGCAGACGGACGTCTGTTACTGCGCTTAGATTTTTTTTTATGCTTTTAAACTGCACAATGTTACAGTTTAATTAATTTAAATTTGTATGTAAACGTATGACGTGACACAAATAAAAAAAAAAACTCCCTGTACTCCGAGCATTAGAGCTCCATGCGACTTTATTACGAGGGAGATTGAGTTTGATTTGGTGTGACAACGGCTCAGCTCAGTTAGTTGGGCATGGGCGTGGGCGTGAGGAAGGGGTTGGTGGTTGAGTGTCCGGCGTAGGAGGCGGCCCGGCCCGTCGCGGCTAGGGCGGGCGCGCGGGCGACACGGCCTAGCCACGCGTCTGGATGCGGCAGCGGCGCAGGCGCAGCGGGCAACGGCGCCAACTCCGGCTCCGTCTCGCCGGACATTGCGGACATTGCGGACAGAGCGGGCAACGCGGGAACCGCCGGCGTCTCCTCCGTGAGAGCGCGCAGACCCGACGACAACTGCTGACACATCGCCGCTACCGGATCACACTCGATACCGTTCTCCTGTTAATAAAACAACACAACATGTCGTAATATTATAGGTTGATTTTAATTTATTGTTTCTTATGTATGTTTTTGTAAATTTTGTAATTTTTATAATAATGTTTATTTTAACTTAGATTAGAACAGATACATTAAATTAGGATTACTCCTGTAATGGTGTATCATGTGTGTTGTAAATAAATAAATAAATCGCTGTGTTGTCTGCGATTCTAATAGGTCGAGGAAAGTGTTTTCTTATTTTACACGTAAAAAAGTTGCAATAAAATCTCTTTAGTCACACTGTCTTCTATCTGGCTGATATCTGGATAATTCAATGCAATTCAATCAATATTTTGAGCACCTACGCAGACATCCAAATAGTGTGGGCACTACGAATCAATCAAATCAACAGACTTAAAGAGACAGCAAGTCATAAATGATGGAGAAGACTGGGCACTGCTGGCCCATATTATAAAAGATATGGCCCACTGTCTAAAAAAAAACCTAGAAAATGGATTCCGATGAAACTTGTTACTGTCATCACTTGACCATAATATGCCAGAGAAATTCTATAAATATTTTAATTTCAATTAAATTTTTCTTAGTACTACTGCAACTTTAACAGTTTCAGTAGTTCGATGATTTGTATCAACCGAACTATTGCTACCCAAAAGTTGCACTAGTTCAGTCAACCGGACAAACAACCGCAGGCTTATTATCTAAATGCCTCTGCCGAGTGACAGGCGAAATATGCGAAAAAATTGTGCAATATCACACTAAATCGTTAATTTTTACACACTAGTGTTATGAGCTACGTGATACGATTTAGTGTGATATTGCACAAATTTTTCGCCTGTCGCTCAGCAGACGCATTTAGATAATAAGCCTGCTGAACTCCTGCGACTAGACGTAGAATATTTTGCAAGATGTGTGGGACTCACCATAGTGAGGTCGGGCCTGGCCGGTGCGGTCCGAGGAGGCGAACCGAGTCCGGCTCGTTGGCGCTCTACGTTGGACGGCAACTCGCTGATGCGCAGCGACATCTGACGCTTGAACGGGGAACTGAAGAAAAAACCAACTCTTTCAAGTGATTTCTTTCAACCATTTCACAACTTGCGAATATTCATTTATTACATTGACTGTTTATTACTCGATTGAAAATGAGTAGAGTGGCGACAATCACCTGTTGTTGAGATGCGCGAATCCCCTGAAGGAGCCCTGTCGCTCGAGCAAGTGAGGGGCGGCGTGAGGGCGCTCCACGGCGAAGGGGTTGTGGGCCACGGGCAGCGGCCGGTGGCTTCCCGCTGGCGGCGCCGCCACTGGCGCCGGAGACGCGTCTGCCTCCGACACCCTGCGGCTCACTATACCTGTAATCATATACCATTTCAACTTTTTTTTAAACGTTAAACCCGACAGGCACCAGCCTGACGGTCCACTTGATGGTAGGTGGCTATGGCTACCGTCGCTTATAACTAGCAAATGCCTAGTTAAGGGAAATGGGCTCTGGCATGCTTTACCCACTCACCGCAATATAATAGCACAAATGCTATTATTTCACGGAGGTCTACTGTAAGTCTACTGTACTGCCACCAAACGGGCTGCCCAAATGCTATTGAATTATCAAAATTATTTATTTAAACCAATAAAAACACATCACTGTTTCTGCTATACATAGTGTATTATGGTGTTTTTAGTTTTTTGAAATTGTAGATCTGAACCTAACATTTTTGCAGGGTAAAAAAGTATCCCATAGTTTATTAATCCAGGTAATAATCAATACATCAGTCAAAACCTTATTCAAATCGTTTAAGCCGTTTCTGTTATTCGCGTACACAATCTGTTAACATTATTAAAAACCTTGCTCATTTGCAATAACATACCTACTTATATATTTTAAATTCGTGTGAAGTTTTGATATTTAGAGTTGGGAAAATATAGAAACATTTGAACCTGTGAATCACCTTTCACCTTCCCTTTATTTACACTTACGAATTGTACAATAATAACAATTAAACATCCTCAAATACCGGAAATCTAGATTCTGACTAACCGCATTGGCTGTAATGTACTGAGAATTTCCTGCTTTCCGATTAAATACGGGAATTTTAGAACAGTTTGGCGACTAATTAATGCCAATACGATTATAAGGAAAATATTATATAAATATAGAGAAAAGTTACATGCGTTTGTAAACACGAGATGACGCGTGCCGTCTGCTGGTATAAATAATTTGAACATTCACGCAAATTAGGAAGGAAAATATATAATTCATTCACACAACTCATTGTTAAAGTTTTGTTAATGGACGTTTTTATCAACATTGAAGTATATTTTGCGTGTCGTTTATTCAATATGATTTTTTCTTTCATAATACATCCGGTCATTTGACCAAAATTTAAGCGAGTGTAGAAAGTTGTTTTGTTTGCACTATTAATTAACACTAAAACGGTGAACATACTACTTCTGTAGAATTTGAGGAATGTTCCAAGTATTGAAAATTGTGTCAAGTTTAATTTATAAATGTAAGCATGATACCGATTTATCTTGTCGTTAACTAGGTTCCTTGTCATACAAACTTTAAAAAAAGTATTAATTTAAAAGATCATTTGATCTTTGAAAAATCTATATTTTAACACAAATTTTAATGCAACTTTGAGGGTTTGCTATAAAATAAACCTCATACTATAAAATACTTTGCCTACAAACATTGATTAGTTATTCAAGAGTTCAAATAACTTTACACGAAATAGATTATATTATATGCAGTAGTTTTGTCAAAATGAGTATTTGCCCAAGGGTCTGTTTATGTAAAAAGGGTTATTATAGGATATTAGATTACATAAATGATGACTGTCCTTGGAGTCAAATATAGTTGATTATTGTGTTATGTAGATTGCTATGTATTGTTACGTATTACTTTGTAATTAATTTATGAAAAGAGCAACTAGAGGGTTTCTTGCCGAGTTCTTCCCCCTAGAAACAGCTTTCCGAACCGGTGGTAGCTTGTAAAGAATGTTGACGAAGATAAATGTTTTGTAAAAACTTACGTCGAATAAATGATTTATTATTATTATTATTATTTTATTTTCGGTATGAATCATTGTGCATCTCACTCGACTGCTCTGCTACACGCACTAGATGAGTTCGAGCCGCCGCGCCGTCTTGTGTCATCTTAAGGCAAGCACTAATGCAACGGGATAGTGTAAAAGGGAAAAGACAGTTACCGGATTTCCTGAAGGAGCCCTGCCTGGTGAACGCGTGGCTGGCGGCGTCGATGCTCATGGAGACGGCGCACTCCTTGTCGCGCCGCTGCTTGCGTTCGAGACAAGCGGCGAAGGCGCAGCCCACGGCGTGCGACAGACGCTCGCCGCTGTCGCGCGACGCCAGGAACCCGTGGCACATCCACCGCCGTGTCGTGCCGTCGCGGCATATGTAGCTGCGGACCCCAATCACTCTTCCCATTTTAAATTGAACGGGTGTGAAACAAGGGCTACCTATCGTCATTGGCAAGACAAAATCCAACGTTTTGACCTTAGTGAATAACTCAAGGAACTACTAAGTGCCTGTGAGCACGATTTTTTCAACTCTTAATGAAACATTCTTTCATGCTCTTAATGAACATGTAATATGCATAGTAGTGGTACGATACACTGCGTTTCGCAGTCATTTGGGCAGCCCGTCTGGCAGCAGAAACCACCACCTTACAGAATACCACTGTGAAAGGATGCCAGAGCCCATTACCCCGTCCCTCCCTTATCCCTCATCCCTAATCCTTCTATGGTCGGCAGCGCACTTGTAGCACTTGTGGCGTTGCTTGTGTTATAGGCGACGGTGGCACCTACCATCAAGTGGACCGTTAGCCTGTCTGTCGACCTTAACATAAGATTTATAAAAAAAAATAGAATTTATGTTATGAGTAAAATTTACTCGACTATCAAAATAATAAATAAACTATTAAATTTTCATGTTTAAAAGACAAATAAGTTTATACCTTGCAATTAAACCTTCATGTAAAATATTTCAACAAGACTTTTTTGTCAATAGCTGTTAACCCAAAATTTTCAAAAGTATCAATACTATTATATTACATTTTTAAGATACTTCTTGACGGCTCTAATAACTCACACGAAGCCACAATGCAACAAATTAGAACATTTTTCTTCCAATGTTTTTAAAAGGTTTCCCTACAATACAGAGTGAAATCAATTAGGGAAAATTGCACTCGTATATAAAATATAACACGTTGAGACTGTTACGTAATTGGATACGCAAAAGATTTAAGAACGGAAAATTAATTTACCGAGCAATTAGCTAGAAATCGTGGCATTACCTACATATTTACGATACATTACTTTCAGCTGTTGAAATAGATTTCTATAATGATTCTGATATTCTGTATATCATAATATAATATTTAATACGACCATAAATTTAAAAATCTATTAATAATTAAATAAATATTTTACATATGTAATTACAAAATTTCAGTCAAAGATTCAACGACTCCAAGTCCTATCACTAATCAAACTTCAGAGCAATAGCAGCATTTAACAGAAAAAATATAAATTTACCTAAATCCACGTTCATGATTTCTGTCGGGGGCACAGAACGACACCTTTTCGATAGTTTGATCTACGATAAGTCCTTTCGTTTCTTCCTCGACAACCCGCAAACCGTCACCGCTAACGTGTAACACAGCTCGCACTGGTCTTCGCCGTGAATTCTGTAAGATAAATAATTCTTGCAAATACAACATTCGAGTACCTATTAAAATTAGCATTTGAAGTGGACTTTTCATGGGTTTAGTTTAAAAAATTTCATGATGATCTGTTGAGTAGTAACGGCGTGAAAAGGTCACAGACAGACACAGTACTAATAGTAACAGTTCTAATAGAAAATAGTAGACTGACCCTAAGCACTTTGAGCGCCTCCTCGCATATCTGCATCCCCCTGGACTCGAAAACCTCGACACAGCCGAGGTACTTGACTGGGAAGGTGCAAGTGCCGGCGCGGACCGCCGCCTCGTCCGCGTGCCACTGATGCGGACGCGCGGACTCCGGCGGCGAGCCTTTCCGTCGCCGGAACGACTCGCGGAACGACTTGCGGAGCCGCTCCATGCCGGCGCGGGGAGGGGACAGAGCTCCGCCGGCGCGCGCCCGCCGGAACGAGCTGCGGACTGACGACTTCTGAAATCACAAAACAACGTCTCAAATCAACTAGTGTCCCTATCAAACATCTAATCGACCTATGAAGTTGGTTTTGGCGTTAGTTCGCACAAGTACCTACATTCAAACGCGCGTTCTCGCTGAGCTATTGCGACACGACTTATTACAACTTCAGAGATCTTTGGTTGTTTGATACGGTTTCTACCTAATATAATTATTATGAGAGTGTCCTATCATTGTTGTTTGCCAGTGGCGGCCTTAAGGCCCGGACTCCGCCAGAGCGGACATGTGTGAAGCGGGAAAAGGATCCCCTCTCCCAGCTGATCCGAAGGAAGAGGCTTGGGCGCAGGCGACTATCCTAATATCCGCCATCTCCCCCCTTGATGATCTGGGCGGTAATCTTAAGAGAGACCTAACGTGGAGATGACCCGAGGTTCTGACAGGGGAGCACAGTCCTCCCCGCGCTGGACAGCCGATGCGGGTCGCGGATGTCGTGGCGGAAGTCCCCGCAACCTCCCATATCTGCGGTTGCGCTGTGGGTTTTAGCCTGCTCGCAGAGATATATTATTTCGATGGTTTTAGCCGGTAGAAATCCAAAATAAACCCGCATGCGTCCCCTTCGCTGCAGGGATGCATTAAATAACGATAGATTGTTTCTAACACATCTCTCCTCTCGTCACGTCTGCGCTTTTGGTGGAATCTGGGAAGCCCTAAACCATTTTATGAGGCGGCCTCGCTCAACAAACTGAGTATAATAAAGTTGATATTTATTTACATATGATGAAACGAAATATTAATGACTGGTTAATTTTTCCATGGACAATATTTCTGCGAATTTTCGTAATATGTCTTTCGCTGGCTTTTATTACTGAATCATTGACCTAAACAATAATAATTTTACGACTATTACAAAATTAGTTGTCATTAAAGTACCTATAGTACCTAGACCTACTCATAATGATGATCATGATATCATCCTTTATACATTATGGTTTTCAATAAAATTAATAAGCGAGTATAAGTAATTGCAAACAATTAGGTAGGTATTTATGTTTAGTTATTTATATACAGTAAGTGTTAAATTAGACAAGAGTTTATGAATAAAATGAGCATTAACGTTTGTAGTAAACATACCCAACCTACTCCTACCCATTAGTTAGCTATCATTTACTTTGGAATCAAATAAGTACTCGTAGATAAAGAATTTTAAGACTTCGCCGGTGTAAAGACAACTAAAGGTTGTTAATTGTGTAAACATTTATTGTAGACAAGATTTTTATATACATACATGTACGTACTCAACTAAAATGGAGTGATATTTTATTTTAGTTTTTTCGTTTCTATAGAGAAAAGATTTATCTAATCCACTTCATCGTGGCTGTGTATGCAAGCTAATTTAGACCTTGAACTCAAGCATGAAGGTTCACATAGAAAAATGCTGAAACCACTATAGACATTCTCATAGTAATTGCTTAAATGCAAGCTAATTTAGACCTTGACTTCAAGAGTTAAGGTTCCTCTCGTTTTACTAGTATGATTTGTACGACATGTGGTCAAGGATGACGTAGAATGGGCTTGGTTTATAGTTCATATCATACGAGTATACCTACATCCAACGGTGCCGACTAACGATAACAAGGTAAACAGTTACATCACATTACTTCTACGTGTTTTAAAAGTTCTTTTATTTAGGACGACACGACAGACGACAGTGAGTAAACAGAAATAAGTAGGTTCTTATGTGTGTAACCAAACATACACTTTCATAATGATTTGAGGTACAGTTTCAATAATATAACACCAAAACTTCTTACAAATCTGTATGAATCGTTCACAAACGTGTATGAAAAATTTAAATACCTAGTCATTCATATTTATAAACCGATCAAGGAACCACCTTGTGGTATACGTAAGTATTTTAAAGTTTGACGTCTTTGAATACATCTTTAAATTTGCTTCCAATTCAGGAAAGTGATAACAAAATCGGGGGATACAGTTGGATCTTTCTTTCTATTACATGTATGTACAGGTGTACACAGTACACACTACAAGAAAATATTACTCGTAACGTACGTAAAACATACGGCCGTAATCTCATTCTTTTTTAAGTTAAGGGATGACAGGACACCAAAGGTCTTATCCCTTTGGTGGGTCAGCCTATAACCATAAGAAAAATCTGTAGGTTAGACGGCTCGTATAGGCTTTAACCTATTATATAGCGTTGCAAGACCACAACAGCTTATGGACGAAATACACGATCAGTCCATCACGTCAAATTAACTGGCGTGAAGCGAAAATTTGATCGTGAATGGTAAAAACTGATGGCTTGATGTCAAAAACTGTACGGTATGTAAAATCGGTGCCGTTGCCTCACGTCATTTTGTCATCACGCCAAACGCTTGATCGTGTATTTCGTCCTTTAGGATAGAGAACTAGCTCTATTTAACTATGTACAAATAGAGAACGCGGACGAAGTCGCGAGCACCACTTCGTCCGCGTTCTCTATGGCCTATAGCCTTACTCAATAAATGGACTATCCAACACAAAAATATTTTTTCAATTCGAACCAGTAGTTCCTGAGATTAGCGCGAACAACCAAACAAACAAACAAACTCTTCAGCTTTATATATTGGTATAGGTAAGAATAGAGCTATAAGTGTTTGAGCTAGGAATTAAGGTCTCTTTTTAATACAGGGACTAAGATCAGATCGAACACATTTTTTTCTACACAAACTAACAAAATGGGCGGATTCTAATGAGCTGTGTATTTAGGTGCAATATTGCAAAGCAAATATTTATAGCTTCTCGGAGATAACCGACCAGATTTCAAATTGAAAGGTTTTTCTTAATTATTGTGTAAATAATGAAAAAAGAAATAAAACTAAACGATTAATACTTAATTAATAAGCCTAAAAATAAAATGTAGATACCTACTCAGTCGTCGCGGATTTTTTTTATCTACTGTGACGAGAAGGAATTAAGTATGTACTATATTTTTTCTCAGAAAATAGAATTTTTTGTGTCCGTTTCAAACTTTTTTAAATACTTGATTGCAGTAGTTAAGATATTTTTTATAATTATAATAAATGAGGAACAATCACGATTTCTCGATAAGTTAACATTTTAATAAACACGGTAATATATTATTTACTTCATATTAAAATCAATCCATATGGTTAAAAGTCAAAAAAAGAAGTAAAAACTCGTAAAAACTCAAGAATGTCTAGACTGATTTTAATTTAGTCTTCATTTATGGAAAAAGAGATAAACGGGGAAGGTTGGTATACCTTCCACTTATATAAAATTTTACCTTGTTATATATAAAATTGCACCCCGGACGAAGCCGAGAGCGGGTCACTAGTTCAGTAAATCAGTACTAATTTCATTTTAGTGAAAGGCGAATTCTACTGGCTTAAGGGACGAGAAGCTAGATTCATTTCATAGTTCTAAACCATGCAACGGATATTGATAAGATTTTTAATGGACATTGCTAAACGACTAACAACATATAAACGACTGTTGCACGCGACTTTGTCCGCGTAACTTTATAAAATACTAACTGGTGCTCACGACTTTGTCCGCGTAGAAATGTATAAAACGCCATCTACCGTATTTTGCATAGATGACGCTATATTCCAGGCCAAGCCGCTATTTACTTTTATTTTAGATTTCCCGTAGGAATGAAGCATTTTCCCGCGGTAAAAAATAGCCTATATTCATCACGGATAATGTCGGCTTTCAATGGTAAAAGAATTTTTCAAATCGGTCCAGTAGTTTCGGAGCCTATTCTATACAAACAAACAAACATACAGTCAAATCTTTCCTCTTTATAATATTATTAGTATTAGTATAGAAAAAGGGTTGTGGACAATAACTTTGAGTACGTGCGAAGCCAGGAAGGTTACTATGATGTTTTTAACTGACGCCTAAACATTTTTAGGTACCGATACTCTTATGTTACCCTATCTACTTATTAAATACCTAACAGACCTGTGCAATGCAGACTCAACGGTAGGTGCCTAATCAACAAATTCCAACTGGTGTTCGTGTCTCTCTGTGTGTGTGGTACCTGACCATTAGCATAATAAGCATTCCACGTGCGAGGCCAACATTAAAATATACGTGTGCAAAGACTGAGAACAATAAAATGATGACGTTAATATCATGATTCAACGTCCGTTTAATAATAATAATAATTAGTATTATAATGTAAAAATAAAAATCGAACCATTTTGAGCTCAGCATTTTGCTGCTGGGCGTGATCCAAGGGCTCGTGCGGCGATGATCCTTGGTTTCCCATTTTGTATTGAATCTGGATAGAGTTCGGTAAGATTGCTCGCACTATTGTGTATTTAAATTAACATATCACTAATCAACTTTAAGTAGATTTGCACTTCACTTAACACTCCACGTTCAAATCGTAACGATAATTTTCTAAACGCGAAGCATTTTATCACTACACCGAGTACTGTTCAAAGCACATCGTCTCACACTAGAACGTCAGTATCCTCTACTGTCGGATGATAGCACAGTATTCGTACACAATCCGCAACAAAAATAAGATAATATTTTTGACGAAGACGAAACTCGACAAACATGGCAAAGCTCAAAACAAATAACTTAGGTTCGCAGAATTGTGCAACCTTGACGGTCTGCGTACAAAAACATTAACGGACTTATGAAACGTTTCGCGTTTTGGCGTCTCTATCTATTATCCTTATCGAATTATACATATCCGATCAGATAGGCGGTTTATTAGTCCTATTAATATTGCTAGACTCGAAAATCATGTAACACAAAAAGTTGTCAAACCACTCATCTAATATGCGGTAGTCACTAGCACAGATCGTGTGAATTCGTTAACAAATAAATTTTAAAAACAGGGGTCAACTTTTCCCACAAACGATGAATAAACGCAGAGTGGCGCATTGAACCCGGCACCCGGCTCGCGGGGGGAGAGAGGTTAGGTAGGTAGCTGGGAACGACTGTCGATGCCAGCTGAACGTTATTTTTTCCCACAGCATTGTTCTTTGGACCGTAGCGTGCAACGTTTAGAGAAAACTTGTACACTTTTTACTAAATTTACACAAACATCACTGTTTTGTTAAGGCGGCAACACTTCACTTAGATTTATTTAAGAACTACATTTGAGGAATGTTGTACAAGTTTGGAGGCGAACATGCGCGAGCGCCGCGATCGGAGCGGACAGCAGTGTCATACTGACTCAACTCAACTCAACGATAGTGGCCTACGGAACGGTGTGCGGCGTGAATCGCACGAACCCTGCAGCAGCGGAATAAAAACACGTCCCGTCCCTTACCCTGCCCCGCGCTCGACCGGTCCTTCCTTTTGCATTGTCAGACAGAACCGACCGGCGACTAGTGAGATCATCTTGTAACTTAATCACATTCCGAACTTACTTTGATCCATCCATAATAATAAAATTATTATTAATATGAAAGTGTATGTCAGTTACGTGACCATAATGAAATTTTGCATACTGCATACGCAATGTCAGGGATACAGAAAAGGACCTTTCATCCAGAAGTACTGTTCTCGAAGAATCGTATAAGAATAAAAACCTAACGCCTGGCAAAGCTACAATCCTACAATAGCAGTAAAGATTGAATAAATCATTGCATGATCATTGCTTAAATATTTTGTTAGGAATTTTATTTATTTTTCAACGCAGACGAAGTCGCGGGCACCAGTTAGTGTTTCATAATTAGGAACACCCAAGAAAAATCTATAATTTTTCCAAGAACTTGTAGAAATGATTCCTCCATATGAAAAGTATGGAGAGCTATAATTAGCTTTGAATAGTCAGCTTTGCAGCAAAAGTATGAGCAGAAACAATGCTGGCACAACAGCTGGAAATGGCACGTGCGGCTCGTGCGAGCGAGCGGGACGGATGCAGGTGCAAAACAGAAACTTATTATTGGAACACATATGTCGCCAAGAGACTTATATATGTGAAGTAAAGTTATAACACTTACAAACATTTTGTGTTACGCGTGAACTCTGGGTATTTGAAATTTTATATGTAGGTCATCAGATGCATGTTGCTATTCATTTATGATCAAATTATGCGCGTCAAATACAAGAGAATTCTGGAGAGTAATATTTCATTTTGTATGGGTCGATCTATGCACGTCGAATGCAACAGACAGATCTCTTGTACGAGCGACATTTTTTATGTCAAGACACTTACTGAGTCATGAGCTGACTCATTGCATACCTCACACAAATAACAGGTTCGGCCTGCGGAATCCAAACCCTAAATAACTTTCCTCGATAAAGATTTATCTAAATGTTTTAAATATTTAACGACCAATAAAATCAATATTGATACTGGAGGATGTCACACTCTACCTACATCACAAAACATGGACATAGCAATTAGCAAAGGCTCCAAAACTATATTTAATTTAATGATAGGTTTAAAAGGTAAAGCCTTAATAAAAGCAGTCAAACAATGACAATAACTAGGTATTTATGCAGACACAGACAGTGGCGTGGCAATTCAAAGAAAAGCCAAGTATCTGAAAGCAGATGACCAATAATGTATAATTCGTAGCATTTATGATTGTGTTGTTAGTGAATGAGAAAGGTATAGTTACTGGAGCCTGTTCTCCTATCGCTTATAGTTATTTTATTTCCAATTTCCATAATCTTCGCGTATCCTACCAAGGTCAGCAGCGAATTTCTGGTTACTGTTGAGTGAATCGTTAGCCTACCTGTCGTCATGTACTAAAAAAAAACTAAAACCGAAAATAGTGCTGAAATCCTAATTTATTAATGAAAAATAAAAAATAAAAAAATTTCGATATCGAAAATATTCGATAACAAATTAATCCTACTAATAAATAAGTTAAAATGTGTCACGGACAAAAGTTTATGTTCAAGAAACGCCCAACAACAATTAAATTCAAGTAGGTATCGGGAACGCAAGCAATTTCCGTATAACTTAACTTATACTATAAAAGTATCCTTTTCATTTTTTTTATAGTATATATATATATCATAACTTATATGTGTTAGTATCTGGTATTGTTCGACCAGTTGGTGGCTTAGTGAAGTAGACTTTTACTTTGCTGAAATGCCAAATCGTGATATTGCACTTTCAAGGCCAGACCAGGAACGATTATTAAAGTATCCTTATAACGAAATCCAAAAATTATAGCTGGTAGAAATTCAAAAGAATCTATTGAAAGAGTCACCATAAGAATTTGTAAACGCACTGTTATCTGTAACTCTTTGGACTACACTACATATGATACATAAAATTAAAATTAAGATCAAGTTGAATCACAGTTTTACAGAATTTTACCTAATTGAGATAAAACTCATAAATAACTAAATTAAATGCTAAACTAGGTAGCACGTGTTTAAAATAAATAAAACACGCATCGACTGTCTAAACACAGCAATAATATATTCAATGATAGATAACGAAATACTTAATTGATAAATTTTGTAATAGGTACAGCGAGCTGATAAGGTATTTCACAGAAGAATTTAGTTTAAAATATGGAATAGTAATAAAAAATAGTAGAACAATGTTTTCTAACTTTTCAGAAAAACACCTCAGTAGAAATAAAAAAAAGCTCTCGTTTATTCTTATTTATCGCTTTTTCAATTAATGAAAATCGTATCAAAATCCGTTAGGTGCTGACTTTATTTTATAAGTTGTTTAGACGAACACCCTACTCGCATTTTAAAGATGCACTTTGTAATATCTATTGAAAAAAAATATATATTTGATTATGTATAGATAGATATAGAATAAAGAAAGAAAGACTTTTTATTATGAACACATGATTCTTAAGCACTATCGCCATGGCATTATCAAGAGGCATTATTGGTTATATTTGCTATCTGAATAGGGTTAAAAGTTCAAACAGTTTTCTTAAGGATCGTTCATCTTAATCGAATAAAGAAGATGCAGAGAAATTCCTTAGAATTCTTAGAATTCCTTAGAATTAAGTTAGTGTCATTGTATTTAATTTTTAAATACAATGAGACGTTGCTGAAAGACATCAGATCAAAGAAGTTATTGAATGTTGCAAATTCAATAATCAAAGAATTTTATAATAAAACTAGCTGGCGCCAGCGGCTTCGTCCGCGTTGGAAAAGAAGAAAAAGTAGCCTATCCTGCGTCCCGTACGTCTAAATGTTTATCTATTAAGTTTCACGAAAATCAGTTGTCGTTTAAGAGTTATTGAGGAACAAACATACATACATATACATACATACCAATCAAATCAAATCAAATCAAATCGAAACAAAATCAAATCAAAACAGATTTATTATTAGTATTGATGATTGATTCATTGATTGACATAATATACACATTATTATAGGCTAAATTGTTATTATACCGATTCACGACATAATGATTTCACGAAATGACCTAGTACAGTTCAAGCGACCGTTCTTTGCACCGGTTGCAATTTTTTAATTTTTTTTTTGCGAAACTCAAACTTTCCTTGTTTATCTCTCTTTCCATTAGTGAAAAGCGTATCAAAATCCATTATATGGTTTATAAGTAATCAGCGGAGAAACGGTTTCTGATGGCACCAAATCCAATCAGCCCCAAAATTATTTCAGACTGACTTCCAACGCGGAAAGCGAGTTCAATTTATATGTTCTACTTCTATGTAAGGATATAATTATGTATGTGTAGAAATGTAGAAACAGTCAAATTAATAGAGAAATAGTGGCAAAGCGGTAAAACATGTAACAAACAAAACTTTATAGGTACTTAATTACTTATCAGACGCTTTTAAGCAAATGTTTGCAGCTAAAGATAAAATTGTTTGTATTCTGATTATCTGAATGTTCGAAATTCGGTCTTTCCAGTAGAAAACGTCTAACAATACCAACGATACAAAAAAAAAAATCGCAAATACTTACCTGGCTTTTACTATCTCGAGACACAGATCAAAAAGGTAAGTATAATAATAGTTATAAATATGAATCACAGTAAAAGAGATCCAATTGAGATATTTGAGTGTGCATTATGGGTTCCAATAGGCAAAGAGGACATTGTCCGGGCCACGAGCCCCATCAGGCTGGTTGGCGAACGGTCGATGGTAGCAACTCTAGCGACCGTGAAATTGACGTTCCACCATTGTCTGTGTCTACTGCTTCCGTGAACTATTTCATATAGGTGCGAGTAATTCCACTGAAACACTGTTACAATGGTACAAAACAATGTAACGTTATAATGACACTTTGATAAGATCTAGTGTTTAAGCTTTGCTTTTTCTGTTTTTATTGTCTGAATAAATACAATGCCACTCTGCAGCGATGTACCCAGTAAGTATTATTAATATTTTACTTGTTCAAGAAAAAATTAAGTTTCGTTGCTAAAAAGCGCGATTATAAATATAATTTAGGTGGTTTATAAAATTTCGTTTTCTTTTCGATATGGTAATTAAGAGCCTACAATATGCTTTATATCTACAGCGCTCAATCTATAACCAGAGAATAGGGACGTTTAAAAATAAGTGTTATAAATATTTAAATTGAAAGCTGACGAAATCGATACAACGCTCCAATCTGATATTGTATGAAACAAACGGTGTTTATTCTTTATTTGGGATCTTATATGTTCACTTTCCTATTATATTATAACAGCTACTGTTAGAATCGATATTTGCAAATGTATTTGCACTAACTTGAATACGAAATTCAAGAAGCTATAGACTACCTACTTATTAACATGGGCTGTCATTTCATAAAATGGCGATCACGTTTTACACACGGCGGATGTAATGAAAATGTGATCAGATTATTGATATACTTGGACTTCGACGGCCTCTGTAACCATCGCGTTTGCAGTTACCCGGTGTCATTCCCTCCGAACACATATATGTTCTTGAAAGTTTTGGACAAAATATATGTACCTACGTCGTGCTTATTACTACAAACATTAGTGTGCGGTTTAATAAATAAATAAACATTTCATAAGACGAATCTGAAGACATCTTTAAGACACGATACAATAGACATAATAAGACATTATATTCCTTGAAAAGTTTCGTGACTACATAAAGCACAACGGCGCAATACGGAGACGAAGCAATGAAAGCATGGACAATGTTTAGTTGGAGACGTTTGTACACCAACGGAAACAGAGGCGATGGAGGCGACGACTCCCGCGTCGAGTTACCAGCGGACACTAGACAAGTAGTTTACAATGTTTACGTATATTTCTGCAGAAAACCAGGCAGAAGCGCTAAGGCAGCGCTCACTAAAACTGCTAGGGCGACAATGCTACCGCAAGATATAGTCGCGGACATCATCAGGGACAAGTATCGTGATTGAACAGTGCAATCAAAACTTCAGCAAGTCACGTTGTATGTAAAGTAATATTTGTATACTGGTTGCAGGTTCACTTATAATTAAATGGAGTAAAGTATTTATTGAAATGAAATGTGATATCAATAACACTGTGAGTGCAATTTGTTGTAAATAAACGTAAGGTTAAATGTGTTTAACAATAACCTTTCAATTTGATGTTCTCTAATTGTTATAAATTGTCTGTTAAACTCTGATTAGTGCAATTGGTAGGTTAATTACTTTCCACTTGTTTGACGTCAGTCTCAGCCAGCGTGTCAAGGTTTATTTATTGAATGCCAATAGTAGATGTTATGTAGGTACAATAATATCGGTATTGATACGGACGATTCGATTTTTACCAACAAATCAGTTACCCTATAATTTTACTTTAACATGTATTATTTTGTAAAAAACAAATTTTTTTTCGTTTTCCCCCATGTAATGTGTGTCTCTTGTGCTTACTTTAAATACATCACGAGATTATAACTTTTATTAGGTAGTAACTACTATTTATATAATTCAAAGGAAAAAATAACAAAAGATTGCTTAGCGCATCATTTGAGTAGGTACAATATAAAATATTAACTTCATCACATAATAGAATGTCGTGCTGTTTTTGGAAAAATATTTTTAGAGGTGTAAGCCAGCCAAGTATGGCGTAATTAGGGTAAACCATGTGAACGTTTCACCAGTTAATTTCAGATTGTTTAGTAAACAATTGAGTTGATCTCGTTTAAATTTTTAATTGCATTGCGAAATTGTTTTTATAACATTATACCAAACTTTTAATGAAAAATTGACGAAATAAGATGCGATAAGAATTTGATACCTATAATTAATAATACTAATGTAGGTACTAACACCAGACTTTCTATTGAGACTAAACACGCTATAAGAGAAATTGGGTATCCCGCAGACTACTTGATGCTGATTGCTGCAGCATCAAAAGCCAAGGTTACAATGTCATGGAAATACCACCGAAGTAACAGTATACACAATTTCACATTAATCACTGTGAAAGTTAGTGAGATGTCTTCGTCAACTTGGAAAAGAGTTGATGATCTTCAAACGCCCGATAGATCATCATAAATTACCTATAGCAAAAAACCATCTTGATCACGTCACAACACAAAAAAAAACTGGATCAAAATCAGCCCGTTTGAGAGCTTAATTCCATAGACAGACTCACAGATACAAAGTGACACACGACAAACTTATAACACCCCTTTTTTGCGTCGGGCGGTCGAAGTTTACGAGTTTATCGAGCCGGCAAGCAAATTTCGTTTACGCAAAATATATAAGTATTGCTGTTTAATCAATTCCTCAAGCTTATAGCTATATGTCTGATGTGCATCCAAAGTACACGCCCTTGGCATTAATATATACAAAACATTTTCCACTTACTTCCTCAGATCTGCGTCACACAACGTATAGCACTGCGTCTGCGCACATTTTGTTCAGAAGTTTACTACTTTAAATAAAACAGTTTGTCAAATCGTTCAAGGATACACTTGTGCACAAAAAACCGTTTTTTCCACAATTTTTCAACAAAACACCTGTTTTTTTACCGCCTTTCAACTCATGTCTTTCAATATGATTGCACTGTACGTACACAGCCCCGTGATCTAGAGTTAATGTAGGTCGAAGATGTGTGCCAAATGGAGGGCTTTAACATCCATACACTCTCAATTATCACACTCTACTGACTAGACTATTTCAGTCTCGGCTATAGGTACACGTGAAATGCTACCACACTCTGATTCACCCGAACAGCTAAGACGTTTCAACACTTCGGATACTAGTGAAGGTTATGACTTTTTTAAAAGTATAAACTCAAAAATAACATTGAAATAACCTCAGTTTAAACACATTGACATGACATTGGCAGATAATGGCCATTTCAAAATGAGCCGAATTGCCATTTATACCTAAGAAGAAGAAGAAGAACTCTCGTTAAAATAACTTTAGTTTATTTTTTAAATTCATAATTGTCTATTCACCTTCAATCGAGCACACTGTTTGATGTTAACGGTTTGTTTAAATCCGAGCCAAGAACTAAAATAAAATCCCTCGCGTTCATAGTAGGATGTAAAAGTGGGCGCGATTGTTATAAAGTTTAATGTCGTAAGAACTAACGGTAGGTGTAATAATGATTGAACCAAGAGTCACTATTGCAATTAAATATTATGTAGATATAACTGCAGTATATACCTACCTAAATATAGGTAGTTAGGTACAATGAAAACCCTCTAGTCAAGTACATAACAATTATTTACTTTCGCTGAAGCGACGCGAACTCAACGAAGCATTGTTGTTAATTAATTAATACTAATAATAAATCTGTAAGTATAGGTATGTATGTATGTTCCTACGTAACTTTCATAAAACTTGGTAATTATAGATAAACATTTAGACGTACAGGGACACAGGATAGGCTACTTTTTTTCTTTTTCAACCCAGGCGAAGTCGCAGGCGCCAGCTAGTTTATTAAATAAAATTTATTCTGACGATATTTACGACGAACCTACATGATAGTTACTTATGAGAGAAAAAAATCTCTTTCGCCAGCCTTGCTAGACAGTCAGTTTTCAGAAAAGAATTGATATTTTTCAAAACTCATGTTGACAAAATGCTAATTCCTCATGCTTTCTATACGCACATGACATCCTTTTCATTTACAAAAGCAGTGCTAACTATTATCTTTCTTTCGGAGTTAGAGAAGAGACGCAACAAACTTGTTCGATTTGGTTCACCTTTAACTGAAGTTTCGAATAAGAGTTGCACGAATCTAGCGTAATTTAACCCCAAATGAGCTAATCTCTTAGCGCTAGAAAAGTACCATTTATCTTAGCGATTAGTTTGCAATCTGGATGTGTCACATCTTGAGCAAAATTCACTCCAGTGCACCGTGTAATTCCAAAATATCCAGGACGACCTAGTAAAGCAGGCATTCAAATCCAATTGACCATTCAAAGAGCCTAATTTGAGTTGGCAACATTTATCATATTGTCAGAAAAATTGTTACTCTAGTCGCCCTACTGCCCTAGTATTTTTGAATAAAAATGGCAAGCAAAATTAAGAAGCCTTTAACATAAATTTAATTTATTCATTTTTGTCGTCAACGTCTAATCCTGATGACTGCGTGTGGTCAGGTATTACTCTTGATGACATTTGTACCTTTTTAGGTGTTGGATCTCAGTATTAAACGCGATTACATTTAAAGATTCAGCGATTTCTTTTCCGAGTTTATTCTTGACTCCTAAGCTTTGTGTATAGTAATTCTGCAAGCTTGTAAATGAAGAATAATTTAAAAAAACTAAATTATAATATACACGTATTTTTAGTTTTCCAGCAGACATGGGATTTTAGTTTCATGCGAAATAAATTCACATTTTTATGCTTAGCCACTTAAAATTATCAATAAAAAACGTGTTAAAAAGTTTCATCCAAAAGTTGGATATAGGCGACACTATAAATTGTCGCGTTATCGCTTTGTTCATACTTGGGCTACATTGAAGCCAAAATATATGTGCCATAGTTAATTTAATATACACAGTTACATTCTTCTAATTGATTCCCTCTATCAACGTTTAGTTATTTCTGTAAACAAGACACATAAATCATGGCCATGACACACAGTCTTGAGGTGCGAGTAATTAATGTTTACTATTATATCAAAGCCTACCTACACTTAAATCCCGATGTCAGTATTTGTAAAACGTATTTTTCAGATTCAAAACAATTACTACTTCAAAACCTACAACTTCCTACGTTGAATTTTACATAATTAAGGTATATCGTCATTGCAACCACAGCCACAGCTAGAAATATAGTTATTTTAACATCGTCGCTTTTAACAATAGTTGCGACAACAGGTAACGTGACCAAAGTAACTGAGATTTTTTTTGGTAACACGCCGTCGAGAGTCTGGTCTTATTAGCTCTTTCTAGCGAGCATCTTTCTCCAACACATTTCGAAGGTCACTATTTTCCTCCGATCCTTTGCTCGAATCGTAGATGATTCCGAATCGGAGAAAAATATGGAGAAGATCAATGCCCAAATCTCATCTGGGTGATATTGAAAATCTTTCTGTCTTGACATATTTCAAATATTTTTTAAACCTTTAAAATATTATTAACATTAGGGTATTAGTAACAAATAATTAGAGGCAACTGAAGATACTTATATTACTTCCAATGCCAACCAATTACTTCCTCTGATTGAGCTGGTACATTAAATAAATGGCTATGTGCAATTTCAAATGTTGCCGATAAATTGATAGGAGTAGGTGGCAACTCGACTAGGAGGCGCCATCCAATCAACTAAACAAACAACTACACAAAAGTTACACTTTCGCGTATACTACTTACTACACTTATAATGAGGATAGTAAACCATTGTGCTGTATTATAGTTAGCTAAGCTCTGGCCTGTTCCATTTGATAATGCCAGCCAAAATTCTGCAACTCACATAGATAATACCCTCGAATCTCCACTGGGCATTTGGTCTGTGAAATTGTGTTTTATTTATTTATTTATGTGACCAACATCTATTGGATATTCATACATCGTAGGTAATCAATTAACCTTAATATCCCGAGAATGTCAAACAATATTTGGGTGGCCAATTTGTATCTATACGCAACGCGATATACACTGCGTAACCAAAAAGTAATCTTATATTATTCAATAACATGAAAATTTGTATTAAAATTATTATTGCGCTGTTCATTGCGAGTTTCATAAGGACTATTCTACTGCTTACTTCTCATTGTACTAAGTTGAAACAATAATAATAATTAATGCAAAATTTATAAAAAAAATATGTGTTAAGAATTCTCATAACTTCTAACTTTACTATACCGCCAGAATGGATGTCTAGTTTATTTCAAATTTATGATAGTCATTACCTTACATATTACTAATCATTAAAGGTAGAAGTCATGAGAATGTTTACTCATATTTATGTTTTTTTTTGTAATATAGGTAATAGTGTATTGATTTTATGTAGGGTAGACAAAAAATTTGCATCTTATCTGGTGCTATTCTATTTGTGCTGATACACCTCACAGTTGCTTGCACAATTTTACTTGTATTGTAAAGAAAAATCTGGCACTATAGAGTTTAACCTTAACATCCTAAAAGCAAACAAGGAAAATCTGAAAATCTTTCAATTGTGGAAACAGATATGACAAAATATAATTATGTATATACTAAAATTCTCTTAATAGAAGAGGTTTACTCATACATATTTGGCATTACACATCCACAAAATTAAATACTCTAAGCGCCTCTTTCACAAACGTCAAGTAGGCTAAACCGTCACTTAAAGTCACCGGTAACCGGGGATAATGGAGCTGATATACCTACCTTTGTTTATACAGTAAACGTCGCAACATTTTGATAAACAGATAGCTCTGTGCGCATTTTTGGATATAGAAGGCGCTTTGGACAACACTCCCACGAACACGTTAATGAGGGGACTGCAAAACAAAAATGTGGACCCGACTACAGTTAGGTGGGTAAAGGCCATGCTGTCCAAACGTAAAGCGAAGGTTGAACTACATGATATCTCGCTTACTGTAGCAACTACAAGAGGATGCCCGCAGGGCGGAGTTTTATCGCCACTGCTAGGGACTCAAGCAGTTGATCAGCTTCTGTATAGGCTTGCAGAACACAAGATCTACACCCTAGGTTATGCTGATGACCTAGTGGTGATCGTAAGAGGCTTCTGCCAAAGCACAATTTCGGCCCTATTACAGAAAGCTCTAAACATCATTTGCAAGTGGTGCACAGCAAATGAACTGTCAGTTAACGGTGACAAAACCGCTATAGTACCGTTCACCAGAAAGAGGCGGCTGGACAAATTGAAGCCACCTCTAGTAAATGGCAAAGGAGTGCCATTTTCCTCAGAAGTCAAATATCTGGGAGTTACTTTCGACCAGAGACTAACGTGGAATGGAATAAGGCTAAAGCAGCCGTATGTATCAGTCGTCGAATGGTAGGGAAGAGCTGGGGCCCGTGTCCAAAGCTCACCCATTGGCTGTACACTGCTATTGTGAAGCCGATGATCACATACGCCTCTATAGTATGGTATAGAAAAGCCAACCAGAAGACGATTATTGACAGGCTTAATGGCCTACAGCCTTTGGCATGTCTAATGATAACAGGAGCCATGTCGAGTTCCCCCGGAGCATCTCTGGACGCAATCCGGGGCTTACTGCCTCTAAATCTATTTTTAGAGAAGGAGGCGAAAACCAGTATGCACAGAATGATGAATCGGGGTAAACACAATTGGCTGTCCGAGGCACTGAGAGCTCTAGAAGACTCAGTATCCTAGGCATGCCTACTGACACAATGGTACCACAGTACATAGAAGAAAAGTCTTACACTGTGGAGTTACTCTCAAGAGAAAACTGTTCAAATAAAAAGATCTTTTGGGAGGAAGGTAGCCTTTCTTGGTATACTGATGGGTCCAAATCAGGACCTGACGTAGGCTGTGGAGTGTATGGCGGGGACCAGAACTACAGGACCAGTGTAAACCTGGGACAATACGCCAGCATCTTCCAAGCAGAGGTCTTCGCCATCATAGAATGCGCGGAAATCAACCTGCGAAAAAACTATGTCAACCGTGTGATTTACATTCACTCAGATAGTCAGGCTGCACTTCAAGCACTGGACTCAGACTCTACTGTCTCAAAGCTGGTGCGGAACTGTGTAGACTACTTAAATATTTTAGGGCGCAAGAATAAAGTGAACCTAAGATGGGTACCTGGCCATATGGGGATCGAAGGCAATGAACTTGCCGACAAACTCGCCCGAGCAGGCGCAAAAGGTAGGCTAATAGGTCCTGAACCTATGTGCGGACTACCAAACAGCCTAGCTCACTGGACCATATGGAACCAGTGCTTTACTAAATCTTACAACCGCTGGACTAACCTGCCAGGGCTGAACCATTACAAAGCGCTCATAAAAGCCTACAGTCGAAACGTGACAAACCAGGCTATGTCGCTTAGTAGGAGCAATTTGTGTATTATAACGAGGGCACTAACGGGGCATTGCCGCCTCAATAAGCACCTTAAAGTAATGGGTCTCATTAATACAGGAGAGTGTCGCTTCTGTCATGAGGCAGAAGAAACACCAATGCATATCCTGTGCGAGTGTGGCCCCTTAATGCACAAGCGCAGTCACATCCTAGGAAGCCACACAATGGCTTGTGAAGATGTGAAGAATGCCTCTATCAAAAAAGTACTACAGTTTCTCAACGTGGTAGGTATAGGTAGAGAGCTTTAGTTTACGTGGCGATCACAATATTTCAGAAATGGACGAAGTGATACTGATTCTTTAGCAGACAGAAATAGCCACTAAGCGTATAATAATAATAAACGTCACAAACATTAATAATAATAAAAAATCGGCTATCAATAGATACACTAAACCGAGTGTATAATTCAATAAAACAGAAAATGATTATACAGAAATTACAGAAATAATAATAAATCTGTAAGGGTTGGTCATGGAGTAAGTTACTTCAGAGATATTGTGTTTATAGGTGTACTATGTATGTCCTTATCTCTTAAATGAACTAACTGCTTTTCATGAAACTTGTTAGATAAACATTTAGACGTACAGGACACAGCATAGGCTACTTTGCCTATGCTGTGTACAAAGTTGCGGGCACCAGCTAGTTAATTAATAAAAACGCAACCGAGCTATGCCTGTATATTAAATATTTTAAATAATATAATATAATTTAACTTCATTCAATATTAAAAATGTATGCAATCACTAGGTTATATCACAAAAGAAATTATTTCTTAATAATACTAAAAACAATTTAAAAAATTATTGGATTAATTGGTAATTGAATTTTTTTTTTCATTGTAATTATTAATATTAGCAGTCAATAAAAACAAAAACTGTAAACATTACCTATTTTTTAAATATTCAATTCCAACTAGACTCCTATTGGATTTTAATACAAGCTTACAAAATAAATAATAATGACTTCTATAATTAAATAAATATCATACCAATTATCAGCATTATCATAGGTACTAGTACTAGCTCCTGCCCGCAACTTCGCCCGCGTAACTTTGTAAATTAAGTATATACTGAAACCTTCCTTGAGAACCACTCTATCCATTGGTGAAAACAGTATGAAAATCGGTGCAGCAGTTTTTGAGTTTATCACGAACAAACAGACAAATGCAAGGGAGGTAAGTAATTGTTTTATAATATGTAAGGATAAAATATACAGATAAGTAACCTAGGTAATGTACTACAATTTACTTCACTTTACCGACACAAATACAATTATATTTATTGAATGCGCATATATATGTGTGATTATAAATAGATAAAATAATAAATGATAAGAAAACTACATATTGTTGCCTACTTACCTATCATAAAATAGCACTGAATATAGATCTGTATCACTGCCACTGGTTCATATTATGTAAGATTGTTGTCGTAGTGACCAGTCAATAAAGCTTTAACAACTCGTAAATTACTTTTAATACATTAACGCAATTAAAAGTTGTAGTTTTTTTAGATGTCTAATAAATGTTCGCTTCAAAACCTTTATGTATCACCCACGTAAAAAGCTTTCTACGATAAAATATTGCACAAAACTAAAAATAAATAAATAAAATATAAACTATGTTCGTAAATATGCTAACATTAAATTGATAGTTTAATCGAACATAGCATTTTTAAAGAAATATAACGAAATTATTGATAATGTTTTACATAGTATAGTACGAAAAGACGAAAGTCGGTCGAACGAACGAAACGAAAACCGTAATCTCTTCTTCTCCCGAATCGGTAACGTCAAAATGATGTTGCGTCAAAATGACATTAAATTTGTATATGGTATCACTGACTGAATCACTTAGGGCATGGAGAAGAGAGAGGTAAGGGTAAAGTGCTTATCACACTATTATAATATTAATAATAATAATAAATAATTTATTAGACGTAAGTTTTTACAAAACATTTATCTTCGTCAACATTCTTTACAAACTACCACCGGTTCGGAAAGCTGTTTCTAGGGGGAAGAACTCGGCAAGAAACCCCCTAGTTGCTCTTTTCATAAATAAATTACAAAGTAATACGTAACAATACATAGCAATCTACATAACACAATAATCAACTATATTTGACTCCAAGGACAGTCATCATTTATATAATCTAATATCCTATATCCCTTTTTGCACAGGGTTTTCTTAATATAAACTTTAAATTTATTTTAAAATTTATAAATATTCAATTTGAACGATTCCTAGTAGTGAGCTAGTACGAATCTAAGTAGTGAGCTCGTAATCACACTACGCTAAATTGATTTCTAAATCGAAGACATGGAGTTGAAAATGGATAACAGAGTCTAAAATCTAAATTGAATCCAATCTGTCTAACTGCGATCACACCTTCCGAATAGTGTGGTAAGTGCTTAAGGTGGCCCACCTTTATACTCTATATATTTTGAGAAAGTAGGAGGACACGCTTAATCAGGCGGCGCTGTAATAGCACTGGGTGGTGTGACGCACTAGGGCATTATGGCACTATAGTATTTTCACCTTGATTTTCACTGTATGATTGTATGATGATGATATGCGTGACAGTTCGTAACTGCCAATTTTAGTGATGCAACCTAACGACATTTAATCGATTGTTTGAAAATATCGAATTGACAAAGCAAATGGAATCGAACTACCGATTTTAGATTTTCAGATTTAGAAATAAATTCTTAAATCTTAAAAAACAGTTTATGTTAAATAAATTATAGAATACAATGCAGTCCGGTTTAGACACCGGTTTAGATGGTTGGTGATATTTATTTAAGATTGAAATCATTGAGTTAAATTAAAATTTACTTTTGATTTATTGTTATTATTAGTCAGCTTTAGTTTTATTATCAAAACACGATGTTTTTGTAAATATATAGAATAGAAAAATATTTGTTAAATCTCCGAATATCTTATGACAAACATAGAATACTTTCGATATTTATTTATTTGTTTAAAACAGCAACAGCCTAACATTCATCGTTCTACATCAGGGTCCAGTGTGCAAGCCAATTACAGCTAAGTACGTAATTCAATTTGGTACATCAAAAACAAAAACAAAATAATAATAAAATAAAAAATTATACAAATTCAAAACAAAATAGAAAGTAAATATTATAGTCCAAAAATAAAATTAGTTACAAACAAAGAAATTACAATGTATGTCAAATTATGTCAAATTTCAAGAAGAAAAATATCAAAAAAGTAAAAATATAATAATAATCAAAAAGTCACTTGTTAAAAATTACTCAAAAATATATAGCAATCAAGTGTGTGACGAAATGGCAGCGAGAATCTTTTTTTGTATTCATTTATGTATCGAATATAAGTGAATATGCCTAGTGTCAATTCCTATTGACACACGTTCCGTTCCACGTGTTTGATACTTTTAAAATATATGTTTTTTTATTACATTTACCTATTGTAATAATAAAATAATTATAAAAGTGATAATTCCTTGTGTGTTTTTGGAATAGATATTTTTTTTTTATACATTTGTTTATTTAGTTGTTATTGCCAGTTTTTTTTAGTTGAAAACAGTATGCGTGACATGAAAAAGTGAGAACTGTCACGCAAATCATCATACAGCGAAAATACTATAGTAGCATTTTAATTACGGTTATTTCAGATCACCAAACTTGGCACCCGCGAAATTTTTTTTTGAATTTTTGAATTTTTATTAATGCATATCGTTAGTTCATGGTTTGTACTTAATTATTCGCTATGAATAATTGTTTGTTCTTTAGTTGTTTATTTAAAAAAAAAAAATACTGTGGCTAACATTATATATTAATCAAAATTACATATTAATATTTTCTCTCATTATCAGTCTACAAATACATATTGACGTTTTTTCTTCAATAAATTGCGTTTGTTCGAACATTTATTATAATTGCTTTTTTATTGTTTAAATTACAATTTTTAATTACGTTACATTTCGAAAATATTGCATTGCGCATGCACCATCTTTTCCATTTTGAAATCGAACTATAGAAAATCACGCTATGGTTCGGTTAGAGCGGGTTAGAGAGAATTCAACTCGAGTTAACTCGAGCTAAGCCCAACTCGAGAGTAAATCGAGTTGACACATCACATCCACATCCAATGCACAATGCACATCACTAACTGGAGTTTGACAACTGACAACTGACATGACATGACAAATGACATGTCCTTCCCTTCTCTTCCCTGTCCCTGATTATTGTTTGTTTACATATTTATAATTTTATATTTTTAAAATGAATTAAGTTAAAGCTATAATTATTATATTTAATACCTAAGTAAACTGCCAAACATGGATACTGTTGCAAAAAGCATATTCGAGGAAGAAGCAGAGGAAGAAAAAAAGGTAGGTTAACAGTAACACCTCGTAATACTGATAAGAGAAGAGCCCATTGATCACAAACTATAAATAGATAATTTGATGGCCCATTCAAAAAGAGTACAAAAATGCCATGGTGTGAGCGAACAGACCTACATTTTTTTTAGGCATCTATCTGTAATTATGTACAGGTCGTTCGTTTTAATAATAATTCCTTATGTTTTAAAATTATACGTGGACGAAGCTAGTATAGTATAAAACAACTAGTAGTGTTTTATGTGCAATTTATGTTTCAGGGGTTAGTCATCTTTGGTCGAGACGTATCAAAAATACCCTGTTTTCGTGAAAGTTTTCTCACTGGTGTTGCATCAGGGGTTGGGATTGGATTCGCTGCTTTTCTTAAAACATCGAAGCCTTTACTATCACAACACATAGGCGTGGGAACATTTGCAATGAGTACATTATTTTACTGGTCATATTGTAGATACCAATGGTCGAAGCAGCGGTTTGATGCACAGCTTCTTCAGGATGCCTTGAAAGACAAAATAAGGCACGAGGGAACAGTTATTGAAAAGGAACTTGAACAAAAAGGAGTTTTAAAGTCGGCGTGATGATGTTACATATAATTTAGATGTTTAGTAATACCTAGTGATTGAACATTTTGTTAGCTGTGTAAGTAATTTAAATAATAAAAAATATAATATAATCTATATGTATGTATTTGTAATAAAATTACAACAAATATACCTAATGCTATTTCAGACAATATTCCAAATTTTTCATTTCTAGCAACACAATATTTAAGCATTTTATTTTATTCTAGCTGGTGTTCCTCAATAAATGGACTATCTAACATAAAAATATTTTTTCAATTTAAACCAGTAGTTCCTGAGATTAGCACGTACAACCAACCAAACAAACTTCAGCATTATATATTGGTTATTATTAAGCTCTATGTCTATCTTGTACGAAGGTAATGTACGAGGATCTAATATAAAGCGAAATATATAATAGTGAAATGGGCTCTGGCATCCTTTATTTTTACTGTGCTAAGAAAGGGTGGTTACTGCTACTGCTAGAGACTACAAAACGCAGTGTGACCTGCCACTACTTACCAAATCTAGACCAGAGCCCTGCCAGAAATTGAACCCAGAATCCATGTAACAGAGAAAGTAAGCATCTTAACCGCTAGACCAAAACCTTTCAGTGTAGTCAAAGTAATTTCACACTTCTCCTATCCCTGAGCTACTCGTATACTTATCAGACAGTAGCCACTTACCACGAAATCAAATTTGAGCCTATTGCCACTCTTTATTGTTAAAAGAACCATTGAAAACATCTGAGTCACAAATAACTGTATTACACTTAATTATTGGTACCATTTAGTTAATTGGGTATATATTGTCAAATCTACTTTCCTACTAATTAATTACTAACTTGTTTTCTAAGCTTATATACTACATATACTAGCTGCTGCCCGCGTAACTTTGTAAATTATATACTAAAACTTCACCTCGTTAACCACTCTATCCAGTGGTGAAAACAGCATGAAAATCTGTGCAGTAGTTTTTGAGTTTATCGCGAACAGACAGACGCGGCGAAGGACTTTGATTTATAATATGTAAGGACCCGCCCCCGGCTTCTCACGGAGTTTAAATATTCAAAAATCCTTTCTTAGCGGATGCTTACGTTATAAAAAATATATATGTACCCAACTGTGCGTTGAGGATTAGTAAGAACAAACGGTTTTATAAGTAGAATTGCATAATATAACAAAAATTATCCTTAGTTCAAAATAATTTTGTGTGCGCACCATACCTACCTATCTATTAATGCCTTCTTTTCGTATGTCGTTTGTGTCTGTGAGTCAACTTAGTTTGTCGTCAACATTCGTTGGTGAGAGTCAGGCAGGACAGTATCAACTTTCGTATTAGAAACACTTAGTACCGTGTGGATTCATTTTGAGAAGTAGACATTATGAATGGAATCGCGAATTGCATTCCAAAAGATGCTGTAACAGAGTTGATATTTTTTGTTAACGGAAAAAAGGTGAGTTATTTCTTTATTTACTATATGTAAGTATGTATTTTAATTTATTGACTTAGTGCGATCTTTAAAGACTTGACTTAACTTGATTACATTTTATACAGGTGATTTTTTATCCATACTTTCATAAGTATGGTAAACTTTAATGAATAAATAAAAATGTGTGTCTAAATATTTTCCTCTAGTAAATCAGTAGTACCTACTAAAATAAAAACTTGCCCTAAAAATATCCACTTAATGCATAATAAATGCATCCACATGAGTCACAAGCTAAGCGACCGCTCTAGGATCATTGAACCTGTTTATATTATCTATTTGTGTAGATACAGTATTTTTTTTAATTTGAAAAGTTTACCTTAATCTTTATTAAATACTAGATGAACCCGGCCACGCTTCGCTGTGCCTAGTTTTAGTCGTCGAAATAAAAAGTATACAAAACATTCTATAAAGTGAAATATAGTTTAAAAATTTCAAAGTCAATCTATCGAGTAGTTTTCGACTGTTGTGAACACAAACATACGGAAGTTAAATTTTTATAATTAAAGATGAGTTCTTTAGCTGGTATATATAATGTAATATATGATATACTTTAAATTACTTAAAAAGAAAAGGTATTTTTTAAAAAATTTTAGATACAGCCTATACTAAGCGTTGTGAGAACAATGCTTAGAATACTAGAGTAAGTATTGAATAGCAGTTATATTAGTAACTAATCCATGTATCTACTAGCGACCCGCTTCGGCTTCGCACGGGATGTACTTTTTTTACGTAAAATCCTTCCCTGATTATTCCTCTACCCATGCGCTTAGCATTAGCAACACATTTACCTAGTGATTCATTTTTATTTATTAAAATGTGAAAGTAACTGTCTGTTACCTTTTCATCTATTCAACCGATCATCATGAAAACTTACACGTTGTCAGGGATACAGGAAAGGACGATAGGATACCTTTCATCACAGCCTTTCATCCAGAAAAATGGTACTGTTCCCGAGGGATTAATAAAATAAAAAACTAACGCCTGGCTAAAGTGTTATAGCAACAAGGGGTCAAACGTTATATTGATGTTATATTTTTTTATTTTTCAACAAGGACGAAGTCGCGGACATAAGTTAGTTATTAATAAAATTCTTCCAGGTTGTGGAACGACGACCAGATCCAGAATGCACGTTACTGTGGTATTTACGCAAGAAACTTCACTTAACTGGAACAAAGTATGGATGTGGCGAGGGAGGTTGTGGTGCATGCACCGTAATGTTATCTAAATATTCAAAAAACGACGACAGTGTTATGTATCCTTTATAAGATGAATATGAGTATTTAAGAATTTCTTCGTAAGCTTACTATATATATTTTCTAAATGAAGTGATCTCTTTTGCTTCTCCATTCGGTTTAAATAGGAAAAATATTTATATATTTAAAACATTAATAAAACATGCACACAGATAAACTACTTAGTTATGTCCAGAATTTTTGTAAGATAATATAATGTAACTGCACTTTAATGTTAGTTAATGTTAGTCAATAATACCATGAACTATTATTGCGATTCAGTTTAAGTCCTAAACTGAACTGGTTTGCTTATTTCTATCATGCATGACGTCTTCAAGGCGATCAAGTTTCAGCGAACGTTTCCTAAGCCGTATCATTCAATTCATTTTTCGTACCATGACCTCTTATTTGACAAACTTAAGTAGGACCTAAACTGTTACGCTCATACGTCAATAATAGCGATCCAAATAAAGTTATTTAAATATATTTCGTATAAAAATCTGAATTTTTAGTTATTGTTTTCTTTAGATTAAAGTAATTTAAAGAAAACAATCTACCTGTACCTAGTCTAAAGAGTTTTAATTCTACTGTTTGCATGTACAGATAAATATCGTGTTTTTTTAAAATTATTTTATGATAAATTTCTTAACAGTTTAATAATAAAATTAGTCATAGAGCGGTAAATGCGTGTTTGACCCCTCTTTGTGCGATGCACGGAGTAGCTGTCACTACTGTGGAGGGTATTGGTTCAACGCATGAAAGATTACATCCTATTCAAGAGAGAATAGCAAAAGCTCACGGATCTCAATGCGGTTTTTGCACCCCAGGCATAGTAATGTCGATATATACTTTACTTAGAAATAATGCTAAAATAACTTATAAAGATATCGAAACATCTTTACAAGGAAATCTTTGTAGGTGTACAGGATATAGACCAATTATTGAAGGGTTCAACACATTTACCGAAGCATGGGTAAATTGTGTAAGCAATGGTTCTTGCTTGCTTGGCAAGGAATGTTGTAAAAATAAAGACGAAGTCAGCAATGATAATATTCTATTCAATAAATCTGCATTTCAACCATATGATCCAACACAAGAACCAATTTTCCCACCAGAACTGAAAATAAATTATAAGAAATATAATGAATCTTATCTTTTTTATATGGGAGAAAATGTTGCATGGATTCGACCAAAAACATTAAAAGAAATATTATACCTAAAGAAAGCATCACCTGAAAGCAAAATCGTCGTTGGAAACACTGAAATTGGAATAGAAATGAAATTTAAAAAATGTATATATCCAATATTACTTTCTCCGATGTTTGTAGATGAAATGAATTTCTACAATGCATCAGAAACTAGTGTCGTGATAGGCGGCGCTGTAACTTTAACAGAAGTTATGACTTTTTTAAACGAAGTATTTCAAAAGGAACCAAACCGGGGGAAAATATTTGAATCAATAGCGACCACGCTACATTTATTTGCAAGTAATCAAATAAGGAACGTTGCATCTCTCGCGGGAAATGTAATTACAGCAAGTCCTATATCTGATTTGAATCCTATTCTGATGGCCTGCGGGGCTAAGCTAAGTGTGTGCAGTTACGACAGAGGCAACAGACAAATAGTTGTGGACGAACATTTTTTTAAATCCTACAGAAAATCAGGCATTGAAATTGATGAGGTTGTATTATCAGTAGAAATCCCATTTTCTAAAACTACGCAATTTGTTAAAGTATATAAACAGTCAAGGCGAAGAGATGATGATATAGCCATAGTTACTGCCGCGTTTAATATTACGTTTGATACAAATTATGATACGTTGGAAGATGCCAAAATATGTTTTGGTGGAATGGGAAGTACCACTTTATATGCAGCGAAATCTTCAGACTTAATTAAAGGCAGTCAATGGAATACAACAATGTTAAATAAAGTATTTGATAGTCTTACTAAAGAAATGGAAATAACTTCATCTGTCCCCGGTGGTATGGCTGAGTATCGCAAATCTCTTTGTTTAAGTTTATTTTTCAAATTTTTCCTTTACGTACTTGCCAAAATAAAAGGCGCCAACAGCTGTACAATAAATGGAAATCAGTTTAATGAGCCCTACGAATATATTGATATATTACCAAAAAGTTCACAGTACTTTGAAATTAAAGATGATAACAGAAATGTCTCTGATGCTGTTGGTAAACCTGTAGTTCATACTTCTGCTCTAAAACAAGCTACCGGTGAGGCAATCTACTGTGATGATATTCCACAGGTGGAAGGTGAACTTTGTTTGAAATTATTATTTAGTACAGAATCACATGCAAAATTGAAATATATAGATGCAAGTAAAGCTTTATTAGTACCTGGAGTAGAGGCGTTCATTTCATCGTGTGATTTAGATCCAGATTGTAATAAAATGGGCGCAATAATAAACGACGAGGAAGTTTTTTCAAGTGAAACAGTCACTAGTCGCGCATGTGTAATAGGCGCTATAGTAGCTAAATCTGAAAGTGCGGCACGAAAAGCAAAAAGTTTAGTTTCAGTTACATACGAACAATTAAAACCAGTAATAGTTACTTTAGAAGATGCTATTGTTCATGAGTCATATTTCCCAGGTTATCCTAAACAACTTCAAAAGGGAGACGTGAAAAATGTATTTGCTTCTTCTAAACATATTTTAGAAGGTTTCATGCGAAGTGGTGCTCAAGAGCATTTTTATCTCGAAACTATTTCAGCTTTTGCTATTAGGAAGGAGGATGAGTTAGAGATTATTTGTACATCACAAAATCCCGGAGGCATCGCTGTAAGTATATATATATATATTCATTACTGACTATTTAAAATCTAAAATAAAATGCAATTATTTATTTTTTCGTTAAAAATGTCACTGAGCGATTTGTAACAACCATTTCAAGGTGTTTGCATACAGGTGTTACAGGAGTAAGCCTGTAAGCCTTTCAGGCTTACAGGTGTTTTGATAGTGCGTTTCTTGAGTCTTAAATTTTAAAAATAAATTAACGTTTGATTATAATTATGTATTTTGTTTTTTAGTCTGTAGCCGCAAAAGTATTACGTATTCCGAACCATAAAGTTGTATGCAAAGTTAAAAGAATTGGGGGTGGTTTTGGTGGCAAGGAAACGAGAACTCATATTCTGGCCATACCGGTCGCAGTCGCAGCTTATAAATTAAAAAAACCAGTTCGAGCAGTATTCGACAGAGACGAAGACATGCAATGCTCGGGTTATAGACATCCGTTTTTAATTAAGTACAAAGTTGCATTTGATGACAATGGAAAAATACTGGGAGCTATATTCAATATCTATAGCAATGCAGGATACTCACTGGACATTTCCTGTGCGGTAAATATTAACACCTAAGTAACTGAGACTAACCAATCTTCATTTTCGGTTAAACAAAGCTAACATAAAACAAAAATTAAATAAAACCCTTATGGTTCAGTTTGTATTATGCATTGAGAATATTTTTAAATAAATAAATTTATATTTTTTAGATGATGGATAGAGTGTTTGCTCACGTAGATAACTGTTACTACATCCCCAATGTAGAAATAAATGGATATCTTTGTAAAACCAATACGCCATCTAATACAGCGTTTCGAGGTTTTGGAGCACCGAAAGCAATGTTATGTGTTGAAAATATGATTCGAGATATTGCAGTCTCATTACACAAAAGTTATGAAGAAATAGCTCAGCTAAACATGTATCAAGAAGGACAACTTACACATTATAATCAACCTCTGATTTATTGTAGTCTCAATACATGTTGGAAACAATGTATAGAAACATCCTATTACTGGCAGAGGAAAAAAGATGTGGAAGAGTTCAATAGGTGTGTAATTGTTAACCAAAATAAATTAAAAACTGGTTGATAATACCCAACTAACTGTGTAATAAATTTTTCTTTTTACAGATTGAATAGATGGCAGAAGAAAGGCATATCGTTAGTTCCGACCAAATACGGAATATCTTTTCAGTCAGATGTACTAATGCAAGCTGGCGCGTTACTCTTAATATATAACGACGGATCTATTTTACTATCGATTGGAGGAATAGAAATGGGCCAAGGGCTCTTTACAAAAATGATTCAAGTTGCATCAAGAGCATTAAATGTAGATATGGACCGAATTCATATAAATGAAATGTCCACCGATAAGGTACCCAATAGTTCACCAACTGCGGCCAGTATAAGTTCCGATTTATACGGTATGGCTGTTATTAATGCATGCAACATTATGAACGAGAGATTGGAGCCTTACAAAATAAAAAATCCTAATGGAAAATGGGAAGATTGGGTTTTAGCTGCATATTTGGACAGAGTTAGCCTCGCAACAACTGGTTTTTATGCTGCGCCTCAAATAGAATATAATCGTGAAACGAATTCTGGAAATTTATACGAGTATTTCACTTATGGAGTGGCGTGTTCTGAAGTTATAATAGATTGTCTCACCGGAGATCATAAAGTTCTAAGAACCGATATAGTTATGGACGTTGGTGAAAGTTTAAATCCTGCTATAGATATTGGTCAAATTGAAGGCGCTTTTACTCAAGGCTATGGATATTTTACAATGGAAGAAGTGATATTTTCTCCAACCGGGGAGATACTTTCACGAGGACCGGGCACTTATAAGATTCCGGGAATTTCAGATATTCCTAAAGAATTTAATGTTTCATTAATAAAAGGAGCTCCTAATCCACGTGCAGTCTACTCTTCAAAAGTAAGTTAAGACAAAAATTCAATGACTAAATTCAGACTATATTCAGTGTCTTATTGAAATTTAAGATTTAAAATTTTGTTCATACTCTTTTTAATTGTAGGGAGCACATGTTCGTACTGACTTTTAATTCTATTTTAGGCTATTGGAGAACCTCCCCTTTTCCTGGCAGCTTCCGTGTACTTTGCCATAAAAGAAGCTATACGATCAGCTCGCTTAGACGCCGGCGCTTCGGAGGAGTTTTCTTTGAACGTACCAGCAACATGTGAACGCATACGAATGGCTTGTGAAGATCATATCACAGAACGGGTAAAATATTTGAATTTTCTATTTAACAATACTTTTTACTTTTAATTTGAAGACACTGCAATGGATGTGAAAGATCATTAAACCGACATTTTCAATCCAATTTAAATGGTATATTATTGGGATATTTCAGATCAAAATGTTCGTTTAAATTATTTTGTATTACGATGTGTAAATTTAGGTATTACTTATAGTAGTAAGTTTCTTTTAATGTTATTTCCTTAACAAATACATAGGTCCATATACTTTTAATGGTATGCATTTCTTGCTTGATAAATTAACATAATAATTCTTCGTAACTTGTTCCAGGTGAAGGCAACAATTAAGAAAGAAGGAAAACCGTGGAATGTCGCTGCATAATTTATATAATAATTATTAGGTACATTAGGAAAGTTAGCCACTTTTTTTTTTTTAAATATTGAAGATTTTAAAAGGTTTATTATATTTAAAGACAAATAAATTTATTTCCTCTGAAAAAAAGAGTTTCTTTAATTGTAGTAGTAGCGGGCCATCATTAGTGTAGTAACCATCCCTTCACAGAAGACGATTGCCAAATAACAGTATGTGGGTTCTTGTGTATAGGGAAGTGGGATCCCCCCATACCATCGTCTTTCCAACCCCCCCTATACCCTATGTCCTACAGTCAGCAGCACACTAGCAGCACTATTGTGACGTTGCTTGTATTAAGTATAGGCGACGGTAGCCATCTAATCTACCATCAAGTGTACCGTTTGCCTGTCTGAACACAAAAAAACTTTGATAAATGAATTCTCAGAAACAGACATATTTTTTTATCATTATTACTATAAATATTTTTATTCAAATAATCTATACTAATATTATAAAGATTAGAAAGATTTGTTTGTTTGCATTGAATAGGCTCCTAAACTACTGGACCTATTTGAAAAATTCTTTCACTTTTGGGAAGCTATATTATCAGCATGTAACATAGGCTATATTTTATAAAGTTACGCGAACGAAGTCGCGTGCAACAGCTAGTATTATAACACAATAAACTTTGTTTGATTCCCTACATTTGCTATCCATGTTCAAGGGTTTTCGAGACATTTCAAGCAGTCACTGATAATGCGAGACGCTTGATAAAAGGACAAATATCTTGTTTAAAACGGGCTAACAGATACAAACAAGTTAAACATTTATCACTTCTACTGAGTGCGAGCGCTGCGTAATTATTGAAACATCTCCCTTGATTACCCACTATCTTTACTAGTTTGTTGTTGGATTTTGTTATGTTTGCACGTGTTTCTGTAAAAAAGAAAATCCAATTGTTTAGTGTGAAATGGGATTACTGAATTTTGAAGATACGCCCGAAGAATCCAAGGAGTTGGTCTTCTTCGTAAATGGCAAAAAGGTTGGTTACTTAAATATTTTCTGTGACGGAAAATTTAGGAATTCTTTATTGTAAGTATACTCACTAAAAAGAAAGTTCCTAACTGGCGGGTTCACCTAAGTACAATAAGTAAGTAAGTACAACTTAAAATATTGTCGTTACGAATTTGATAATAAATATATAGAATAAGTTTACCGATAAAATAAGGTTTTTAATATAGGTACCACTTTTTTTTTCATTAATAGAAATAACAATAATATAAGATATCTTAATCTTTTATGTAAGTAACATTATTATTTTATTTAAGTAAAGATTTTTATTTGTCTTGGTTTATAAATTTTCAATTTGTTGATGTAGATTAATTGCAATCTTAATGATCTTGAAAATGGCATATAATCAAGACAAGATAAGTATGTTTATAAAATATCAAATAGAAACATTTTTATTTGAGAACTTTTTGTGATGAAATGCATATTACAATGAAACCAAATTACAATTTGCAAGCGAACAGTAGATAATACAAAAAATGCAGGTGACCCGATTTTCTGTGACTGACTGCGAGACATTTGTTCACTGGCACTGGATATCCTTGAATCGAAACTTAATAAAACACATTACTTTGCCTCATTTTGAAGTAAAAATAATGTGTCTACTTAGGATACTAGGTGCCCGCTACTTCGTATGCGGGGTAGATTGTTTTTTGAAAATCCCACAGGAACCTAACATTTTCCAGGATAATAAGTATCCTATATAGCTTTATAAATAATTTTTCCTATAGGAAAATGACGAAATAGTAATAATTGCGTCATTAAATTAAACAACTGATTATTATTATTCAGTTTATACTACAGGAATGTTTCTGTGGCGATGCTTCTGATCTGAGGCCGCGATATAACTGACCTAATGGCCCTGAGTATAAACAAAACAATAAAATTATGACGACTTCTCAGTCAATAATTGCATTAGTTTAAATAAGCTGCAACTTTGAAGTTTAATAACTAGTAGATACAACATTATATATATTTAAAAATATTTTATTCCATAGAACTTTATTATAGTAAATAAAGTCAAAATCAAAAACTTGGAAAATTCGTGTCCCTCGGCCATTGTTTTATTGCATTTATTTATCGAAATAAATGTAATTTTTGAAATTTATTACATTTATTTTCATAACGACTTTTCCGTTAATTTCCTGTAAATAAACCCTAAAAAACAAACCCTACACTACAAGGTACTGCAACTTCATTTGAATTTAATTCAAAGGTGATCGAAACAAAACCTGATCCGGAATGGACGTTACTGTGGTACCTTCGGAAAAAACTTCGGCTCACCGGTACTAAGCTTGGCTGTGCGGAAGGAGGGTGTGGAGCTTGCACTGTTATGGTTTCTAAGTACAACCGCAAAGAGAAGAGAATGGTGTATCCTTTTACATATCTATCTACTTAGACATGATAAACTCGCCCGTTCCACCTATCCTATGCCTACTAAGTACTGTACTGGTAGGGACAAACTGCAAACGCTATCTACCGCTTTACTTTCTTATTATAGTTATACGTACTTACTATTGTTGAGCATTATTATACCTACGTAAGTACATATACTTGCTTCATACTTATCTTTCGCGACGATAAACAAATATCTTCTCACGTTTAGTGTTATTTTAGATTGCATTAGTTAGTTATATTATCTTAGTTTTATTAACTTTATTGCTCATATATTTTTGTGAGGCGTTGAATTTTTAATTTTAATTTTTAGCTTAATATTTGAAATTTCATGATGCTTACTTACATCATCTGTTCCTTATTTTATCCATTTAGGAGTGGAATTTCTAAAAATTCTTCCTTAGTGGATGTTTAGATGATAAAATACCATCAATATTGCTCTTACATATCTGCCGAATTACTCTATATAAGTAGTATAACAAATCAACTGTTACAACTTCTTAACTTCTTACCAACAGACATTTAGCTGTAAACGCATGTTTAGCACCAGTGTGTGCCATGCATGGATTAGCAGTAACAACTGTAGAAGGAATAGGTTCAACGAAAACCAAACTGCATCCCGTACAAGAAAGAATAGCCAAGGCGCACGGATCCCAATGTGGCTTCTGTACTCCAGGCATTGTTATGTCAATGTATAGTTTACTAAGAAGTTGCAATAAAATTAAATATTCCGACATCGAAGTAGCGTTTCAAGGAAATCTTTGCAGATGCACGGGTTACAGAGCTATTATAGAGGGTTATAAGACTTTTATGGAAGATTGGGAAACAACTCGGGTTGTTAATGGCGATACCAGAAATGGTACGAAGAACGGCGAATGTGCAATGGGAAAAGATTGCTGTAAATATGATAATACAGATAAAAGTGAAACTAATTATATTTTCGATAAATCTTCGTTTTTGCCCTACGATCCGAGTCAAGAACCAATTTTTCCTCCAGAACTGAAGTTATCATCTTATTACGACGACCAAAGCTTGATATTCCGCGGAGAGAAGTCCACGTGGTATCGACCAACGAGTTTAAATTCATTATTGAAGTTAAAGGAGCAACATCCCGATGCTAAAATCGTTGTAGGCAACACTGAAGTAGGGGTTGAAGTTAAATTTAAACATTGTGTATATCCCATAATAATAATGCCGAATTGTGTGCAAGAAATGAATGAAATAGTTGAAAATGATCACGGACTCACAGTGGGCGCTGCTGTAACATTGATGGAAATGGATAATATTTTCAGGAAATACATTGACACTTTACCGACATATAAAACGAGGACACTGACTGCTATAATAAACATGTTAAACTGGTTTGCTGGTAAACAAATACGTAATGTTGCAGCTATTGGTGGTAATATAATGACTGGCAGTCCGATATCTGATTTAAACCCAATTTTAATGTCGATGAAAGTTAAACTTAATCTTCTTAGTAAAGAAAGCGGACACCGATCAGTTTTGATGGATGAAACTTTCTTTACTGGCTACCGAAAGAATGTAGTCAAACCTAACGAGATCTTATTATCAGTTGAAATTCCTTTTTCTAGTCGATACCAATACGTTATGGCTTACAAACAGGCAAAGAGACGCGAGGATGATATTTCTATAGTCACTGCAGCCGTCAATGTTGAATTTGAAGATAATACCAATGTTATCAAAAATATCAATGTAGCTTTTGGTGGTATGGCACCGATGACTAAAATAGCAACAAAGACATGTAGCAATTTAAAAGGTCTAAAGTGGGATGAACATATGCTGGACAAGGCTTATACTCATCTGTTGGAAGAGTTCCCGTTGGGTCCCTCAGTGCCTGGTGGTAATGTTCAATTCAGACGCGCTCTAACCATGAGTTTGTTTTTAAAGGCGTACTTAGCTATAGCCAAAGAAATGTGCAAGAATTACATAATTGAAGATTTAATAGTGGATTTTCACAGCAGTGGGGCTGAACAATTTCACGGAGGTATGCCAAAGAGCGCCCAGTACTTTGAATTGATTGGTGATAAACAACTCAAAAGTGATGCAGTTGGAAGACCTTTGACACACATGTCAGCTTTTAAGCAAACGACTGGAGAAGCGATATATTGTGACGATATGCCTACTGCTGAAGGAGAGTTGTATTTAGCTTTTGTATTAAGCACCAAAGCGCATGCAAAACTAGTGTCAGTAGATCCGAAAGCGGCTTTAGAATATCCAGGTGTTGTGGCCTTTTTTTCTGCTAAAGATATAACAGCTGAACAAAATGCAATCGGCCCTATATTCCACGATGAAGAATTATTTGTTACTGAAAAAGTAATAAGTCAAGGTCAGACCATTGGAGTCATTGTAGCTCAAGACCAAGTAACAGCTCAAACTGCTGCGAGAAAAGTCAAAGTCGAGTATGAAGAACTTCAACCTATCATTGTCACAATAGAAGACGCAATTAAACATAATTCTTTTTTTAAACAGTATCCTAAAACAATTAAAAAAGGCGACGTGAAGACTGTTTTTGATGACAAGAATAATATAATAATTGAAGGGCAGTGTCGAATGGGAGGACAGGAACATTTTTATCTGGAGACACACGCTGCATTCGCTATTCCGAAGAAGGAAGATAATGAATTGGAAATATTTTGTTCCAGTCAACATCCATCAGAAATAGCGGTAGGTACCAATAATGTTTATATAGTTAATTTATTTGTAGATACCATAGATTTAGTATTACTACAATTCCTTTGCAGATACATATTAAAGTAGGTCCAGAAAGTAATATCCTATTTATTTTCAGAAACTGACAAGTCATGTCTTACACATCCCTATGAATAGAATTGTAGCTCGAGTTAAACGTATGGGTGGCGGTTTCGGTGGTAAAGAATCGCGAGGCATGTTAACAGCTTTGCCAGTGGCTTTAGCTGCACATCGGTTAAACAGACCAGTACGTTGTATGCTTGATCGTGATGAAGATATGCAAATGACTGGGACTAGACATCCGTTCTTAATTAAATATAAAGTTGTGGCATCTAAGGAGGGAAGAATATTAGGGGCTATTGTGAACATTTACAACAATGGGGGTTATTCAATTGATTTGTCTGGCCCTGTAAGTAAAAATTTAACTAAATATTTCTTATTTATTGTAAAACCAGTGTACCTAATATTAAAATAAACGTTTCTCAATGCAGGTTGTAGAGAGAGCAATGTATCACTTTGAAAACGCCTACTATATTCCAAATGTTGAAGTGACTGGTCATGTATGCAAAACTAATTTGCCTTCAAATACAGCTTTCCGCGGTTTTGGTGGGCCACAGGGAATGTTTGGAGCTGAAAATATGGTGTGGGATATCGCTCGTAAACTTGGTAAAAGTCCGCAAGAAATAAGTGAAATAAATCTTTATAGAGAAAATTTATCTACTCACTATAACCAAGTTCTTACTCATTGTACGTTACAACGATGCTGGGATGAATGTGTACAGAAAAGTAATTTGGCAATAAGGAAAGCGAACATTGAACGTTTTAATAAGTATGATGTTATTAAATTTAATTTTATCGATTTTATTACGAAAAGAATTTCTTAACATTTCCATGTATTTTCTATTTACAGACAAAATCGATGGAGAAAACGCGGTATTTACTTAATACCTACAAAATTTGGAATAGCCTTCACTGAGAAGTTATTGAATCAAGCAGGTGCTTTGGTCATTATTTATGTTGATGGTTCAGTGTTGTTATCACATGGTGGTACAGAAATGGGTCAAGGACTTCATACAAAGATGATTCAAGTCGCTTCGCGTGCTTTAGGAATCGACGTATCGAAAATACACATCAGTGAAACGTCCACCGATAAAGTTCCAAATACTTCAGCTACAGCGGCCAGTGCTGGATCAGACTTGAACGGAATGGCTGTTCTTGAAGCTTGTGAGACCTTAGTGAAACGCCTTGAACCGTTTAAGGAAAAAAATCCCAACGGAAAATGGGAAGATTGGGTTTCAGCCGCTTACGTTAACAGGGTTAGTTTGTCAGCAACAGGATTTCATGCTACACCTGACATCGGATACGATTTTAAGAATAACACAGGGAAGCCATTTAATTACTTCACTTTTGGAGTGGCGTGCAGCGAAGTCGAAATTGATTGCTTAAGCGGCGATCACCAAGTAATAAGAACGGACATTGTTATGGATTTGGGTGAAAGTATAAATCCAGCTATAGACATTGGTCAAATTGAAGGCGGATTTATCCAAGGTTACGGTTTGTTCACAATGGAGGAGCTAATATACTCGCCAACTGGAACATTATATTCGAGGGGACCTGGCGCCTATAAAATACCTGGTTTTGGTGATATACCACAAGAGTTTAACGTTTCACTTCTGAAAGGAGCTCCGAATCCTAGAGCTGTATATTCCTCTAAGGTATCATTTCATTGTTGTCTTATATAAGTATTATCTACTAAGTAAATAGGTCCTAATTCTCACTTACATAATTAAGTATGTTTATAAGTACTATAGCTGATAGCCCAGAGAGTTTAACGCTTGACTGCCGAAAAGACAGAGGCAGGTTGGAATCTTAAGTCAGATCTGCATCTGCATTTGTTTTGTTTGGTGAAAAACCTATGTTTCCTTAGATGACTAGAAACCTTCGAACATTTATGAAATCCTACCAATTTTTAGTGGGCTAGTGCGGTCGATTTATAGTCAATTACTATAAACAATAGACAGCAAAGGCTACATTTTATTGTTAAAAAATATTTTTAGAACACGCCCTTAATATTTATGAACCCAATCGGATGAGATAATGCTGTTTGTTGTTATACTTGGGGAAAAAAGGACCCACTGAACAAATAATTTTTATTCCCTAAATACTTAAGAATATTAAAACCCATATAAGAAAGAAATAAAAAATAAAATAGGGCATTCAACGCAGACAAAATCCCTAAGACGAAGTCAGTTGATTATCTTTTATGTTGTAATGTATTTTAGGCTGTTGGTGAACCACCTCTATTTCTGGCTTCGTCAGTTTTCTTCGCGATCAAGGAAGCAATCCGAGCCGCGCGGTTGGACGCTGGAGTTTCATTAGATTTCCATTTGGATGCGCCTGCGACTTCTGCACGTATACGTATGGCATGCGAGGATCACATTACCAAAAAGGTAAGTTTACACAAGTAGAAACTCGTTTTTAAATATCTTATCTTATCTGATCTCGAAAGTTTTTTATAGATTGTTTTAAAACTTTGACTCAATGTTGCATTCGCTTAGTTTTCAGTCACTATCCAAATTTTTGACAATTGCTGAATATAAAAAAATAAGTATCTTTAGTAATACTGACGCTGCCTACGGATTGGTAACATGAAAATAGGATATGATCTCTTTTTGACAATATGGGTTCATTGGGTGATATAATGTCTCAAAATAAGACATTTACTGTTAATACTATAAATTATGAGATAATAAATTATTATATTAAACACAATATAAAGTCAGAAAAGAAATAAAAATAATTGTTATCACTTTTAAAGTCGACTGTAACAAATATTTTTTTATTTAAATTTCAGATTGATAAGCCAGATCCAAATAGCTTCACACCGTGGAATGTCGTACCATGAAATCTCTCAAGCGTATCATAAAAGGCATAATAAAAAGATTTCATTTAAGTATAAGTAACAGTAATTTTTAAATATTTGTTCCCGATCTGTCATTAAAGAGAATATAATATTTCACTATATGAGTTGTATTATTTAAGAAGTTAAAATAACACCAAAAAATAAGTGTTAAATAAAATAATCTAAATCTCCTTTTCGATTTATAATAAACGGATTTTAATACGGTTTTCAATAATGCGAATAGCGATAAATGCAAGGTTTGCGTAAATAATTTGCAGAAAAAAATGCATCAAGTAAAACACACAAAAATAAAGAAAATCATTTTTATTAAGTCGTTTTTTTTTAATAATAATATAATACAATAATTATTAATGACTAAATCAACGAAACTAATAAACCAATAAAATTATTACATTATAATCTATTATACATATTTAAATTACTATTATTTGAATTCGGCGTTAAGTAATATAGGTAATAATATGTTCAATACTTTTTTGTGCTTATTTATGAAAGGCAACTGTGGGCACTGAAATGCCATCTAGTACCGATATTACTATAGTAATGTTATCTAGTACAGTCACGAATATCAATTGTATAGTAGTACATATTTGATAAGGCGCGTTGTGAATCCTCATTGACCTAGGAAAGAAAGTATGGCTCCGACGATTAACGAAGAAATTTAAAACTGGGAGCATTCACGTGTAATGTAACATTATAGATTCGACCTTGAGCATTACATTACCACGTTACCTCCCTGACTGATGAGCATTAACGTGTAATGTAACATTCAAAATTCGACTTTTTGCATTACATTACAATGTTACCTCCCTGACTGACGAGCATTCACGTGTAATGTAATAAATATTATAGATTCGACTTCGAGCATTACATTACAATGCTACCTTCCTGACTGACGAGCACTCACGTGTAATGTAACATTATAGATTCGACATTTTGCCTTACATTACAATGTTACCTCCCTGACTGACGAGCATTCACGTGTAATGTAACATTATAGATTCGACTTTTTGCATTACATTACAATGTTACCTCCCTGACTGACGATCATTCACGTGTAATGTAACATTATAGATTTGACTTTGCGAGCATTCACGTGTTATTTAGTTGATTCCATAATGTCAGACTAAACGGTCATTGTGCTGAGTGCGGCAATGTTAATAGGACATTGTTATTTACGTAAAAAAAATAGAAGACACGATATTGGTGTAATATTCAAGCTTCAATATAATCAGAGTTAGAATATTAAAGTTGAATACGTTATAGTTGATAATATGAACATTTTTATTCGTGATTGTACTGAACAACAAATTATGGTTCTCAATACAATTTACAATTTAAATTCTCTGCGTTCCCGCGCATCGAATATTTATTAAGCATCCATAGAATAGCACATATTATATTGTTTAATTTTATTAGAAAATGCACACATAGGGGATCGTTTTTTAAATAAAGAATCAGGTACAGGAGCGGAGAAAAATTGCTATTTAGCCCTTGGTCCATTCCAAAGGATTTATTTATTCGTAAATGCATTTTTTTAATATTGCTTATTAGGTTTAAATAGTCTGTAGAAGTCTGTGTGTGTATAAAAAAAAAGTTATCCTATTTAACACAAATTAATAATTTAAAAAACAAAAAAGAGAAGTTCATCGAGAGATATATAAATAATTATAGAAAAACAATTACTAAAATACATAATTATAAATACATATATAACATTCTACATCAATACAACAGCTGTTAGAAACACGAAAAGTAATAATAATATAATTATAATAATAAAAAGAACTACAAACTCTACTGTGATGACTGATGACCATTTCCAAAATAAATTAATAACAATTTCCCTTTTAAAAATTTAATTAATGAATCAATTTATAAATGTAATAATGTTGATTGATTTTTAAATATCAAATGTTGTAGACAATTTATTCTCAACTTTAATACCTTAATCATACAGTGCAAATTGGGACACGCTAATAAAAAATTATTGTGTAAACTTTTGAATGATTTTTGACGATTTTTTAAAAGTATTTTTTTTAAACCAAATGTGATGCAATCTATGCTTTTTGAAAATTTTCAATTTATGTATTACTCATTAATCCCGAATAATAATATATATGATTCAAAATGTAAAAAGAAAAATTAATATTCACGATTAAATTATTATTTTTTTGTTCCATAATATTTACAGTGACAATAATTATTGCTAAATAAGCGATAAAATTATATTTTGGCCTAACTTTAAACAAACTAATAGGTACCTCTCAATAAAATTGATATCGTGGTTATTGAAAGAGTGCCTAAAGTACCCTAGCTCCTTTATTTATCCGATTCCGATGAGCATCCTGACCCTGAACTCGGACCTGTTAAAGAAAAATTAAATTATAATTAGCGATTAACAAATTATCTATACTAATATTATAAAGAGGAAAGATTTGATTGTTTGTTTGTATAGAATAGGCTCCGAAACTACTGGACCGATTTGAAAAATTCTTTTACCATTAGAAGCAGACATTATCCGTGATGAACATAGGCTACTTTTTAGCGAGGGAAAATGCTTCATTCCTACAGGAAATCTAAAATAAAAGTAAATACTAGAGCGGCTAGGCCCGGGAGATACGGCGCCATCTATCCAAAACAGGTGAAGCGACTAACATGACAACTGCTTGGTGATATTATTAGCGATCCATTCCACGGTAGATGGCGTTTTATACTTTTCAACGCGGACGAAGTCGCGAACACCAGCTAGTGGGCTTATATTAGGCCTCACCATAAATTATTTCACGAGTTTTTGTTCCATCTCCTGCCCTTGTTTTGTAAATTTACATTCAAAATTGACGTAAAATTAGGGAAACTGTGGCACAGTGCGTTACGAGCGAGAACTCGCCAAAAAAACTATCCCTACATATTATTATTAAAACACTGTTTTATAATAGATATCATAAAACACTGTCTGTCTATTCGCGATAAACTCAAAAACTACTGCACCGATTTTCATGCTGTTTTCACCAATGTATAGAGCGGTTCTCGAGTAAGGTTTTAGTATATAATTTACCAAGTTACGCGCGCGAAGTCGCGTGCAATAGCTAATATATTATAAACAACTAGCTCCTAACTTCGCACGGATATTTTTAATTTGGGTAGTATCTATCTCAACTAATATAATATAAAAAAATAAACACTCAAGTGCACAATAATCCATGTGCAAAAGTGCAAAATGCAAAATAAGTGCTAACTAATACTAAATTAAATTACTAATTTTTTACTAAAAAAATAACTAATGTTTTTTAAAGTTTTCGAAACACATTTTTTTAGAATGATTCGCTTAGCCTTTAGCGATTCCGATCTTTATTCAGCCACCAAAATTTTTTTGTCAAAAAATTCGCTAACGAAAAACGAATACGCACCGAAAACAGTTGATATTAATCATAAAAAATATTCTCTTGTTAAAAATACACATGTCATTAAATTTAAACATATTATGTACCTGAATAGTGCGATCGGCGACGCGTGCTGCGATTGTCGGACCCGCTGTCAGAGTTGTATTCTGTGTCCGGCTCTCGAGACCGCCTGCCTCGACTGGTGCGACCTTTTTCATATCTACCAAACAAAATTATTAATTTTATTAATAAAATAATAATAAAAAAAAATTGAATAATAAAATCTGTTAGTCATAGGAGTGCACGTCAGCAGCGTCATAGGAAAACTTAGCGTCACAAATATTATGTAACACACACGCTTAGCGTCACTGAGCGTGACGATGACGTGAGTTCAGTGTTTTTTCCTCATACCAAAAGTGCCGCAAGCAAATCACTTTAGTTGTATTCGTCGCTAATAAAATGTAGTTAAGAGATTGTCGAAAGAACTGAGAATACATTTTCTATGCATGCAACATATTCTTGTGGAAATATCTCAATCTGTACCCCGATTCAAAGCATAATAAAATCTCTTGCAAATATCATGTCTTGAACCATAAAACTACGAATTTTCAAGCAATCAAGGTAATTGATTTACCTCTCTGTGATGCTGCATAGGTGTTTTGAGGGCAACATTTAATCGCTTTATTAAGAACTAGCTGGCGCCCGCGACTTCGTCCGAGTTGAAAAAGAAAAAAGTAGCATATCCTGTGTCATGTACGTCTAAATGTTTATCTAACAAGTTTCATGAAAATCAGTTAATTCGTTTAAGAGTTAAGGAGGAACATACATACGTACATACAGAAAAAAATTCTAAAATCATCAATTTAGTATCAGTATCATGAAACAACAAAGCAACTTGCTTCATAACCAACCATTAGAGAATTATTATTAGTATCGATTATATCGTGTGTAGCGGTTTTTATAGAACTCAATATAACTGATTTCACAAACAAAGCATGTATAATGAAACTAAAGTTGGAAGTGAAGGACGAGTGAAGTAAGTTGAAGGAGAGGAGTGAGAAAGTGCTTTGTCCCTTTATATTATAGGAAAGGGACCGCAACTAGTTTAGGGGACGTGTCCCCTTGAACACTTTACCTGTCCTTGGAGCGGGATCGTCTGCGAGATCGCGGCGGGTAGGGCGAGCGGCGGTCGCGAGGCGAGTAGCGGCTGTCGGGAGAGTACCGAACAGTTTCTGGCGAGTATCTGCTCTCTGGAGAGTAGCGGCTCTCAGGCGAGTATCTACTGTCGGGAGAGTAGCGCCGGTCTCCGTACCTGCAAAGTACATTCACACATAAAAATATTTTATCCTGGATAAAATATGTACAAGCATAATTGAAAATTATAAACTAACCTTCGACTTTCTATTGAATCCAAACATGCTATATATCTGCAGTAATGTAAGTTGCTAAGGAGTCGGGTGTCGCGCTTGACTACTTGATTCATAGAAATACCACCAAGTAACAGTATACTAAATTTAACATCAATCCAACATTTGGAAATTAGTAAAATCTCTTCGTCAACTTGAAAATCGGCCCATTGTCTTCAAACGCCTGAATCTTCACAAATTATAGCTAAGAATGAAAACGATCACGTGAACTTTCGAACAACAAAAAACGGATCAAAATTGGTCAACCCGCTTGAACAATGATTCCACATAGATACACGTCAAACTTATAAAAAAATACCTCTGCGGATGTGGGGAAGGCAGTCTGCCAAGCGGCGGCGGACGCGGTAGCGGAGGTAAGAGCGGAGGCGGCAGAAACGGCAGCGGTGGCAAAGGCGGCGGTGCTACCACACCTTCCAACGGGGAAGACATTTCTGTCAAACAGACATCTCACATAAATAAAAGCTTTCGGTCGCGTACAGTCAAATCGTAACATACTAACACTCGGACGTTTATCGCGCGTACTGAAAAATTTTCTAAAACGTGACTTAGGATGTTTGCTTCCGACATACAGATAGTTTAACTCGTATGTGTGCGTGCGTGTTGATCGGACGACGACGTCTCGCGTCACTGCTACATAAATTAAAGCGGTATAATTACAAGCACACGCAACCATAGCGCCGCGCGCACACATAGCGCCGCGCGCAGAAATGAGTTGAACTATCTGTAATATAAAGTATAGAGGATAATAAAAGGACACTGACTGTGGTGCGGCGAGACGGCGCCCTGTGAGGCGGCGGCAAGGGAGCGTCGCAGGGCGGCGGCGTCCTCGCGTGCGGCGTCCGCATCGCGTCTAGCCGCCCGCGCCTCAAGCCACGCGGTGTGCGCGCGAGTCTCCAGTGCGCCCACGGCCGCGCGCCGCGACGACTCCTGCTCCGCCAGCTCTAGCGTCAGCGCGTCGCACTTCTCCCTGCGCATACAGGACTACTTTAGTTATTTAGTATAGATATAAATTAATCCATAACATTAGAAATTTCCATTAGGTACATATTTAAATATGTAAAAACAAAGTACATACTTATATCTCTGCACCTCCTGCTGTAACAATTCAATTTTTTCCACGGTGCTTGCGGATTCTCCCTGCTTACTTAACCATAGTGATTCTTTGGCACTTAATTCCCTGTAAAATATTTATAAAAATATAAACCATTCTTTTTAGTTATCTTATTTAAAAAAAAAACCTGCTGTACGCTGGTATAAGGTTACGTTTTTTTCTCTATATAAGTCAGTATGTGTGTCATGTTTCTATCTATGTAATGCACGCGATTAGTGGTATATTAAAGGTTTCAAGAAACGTATTGAATTAATAAAAAATGTATGTTGCTTGTGTCCTTAGGCGACGGTAACCACCTACCATCAAGTGAGCCGCCAGCCTGTGTGCCACCTTTATAATTATTATATAAAAAAGGTTCCACTAACTTTATAAGTTCTCCCTCCCTCTCCTGGAAGTACTTCTCCAGAACTTCGAGCCTAGTGACCGCGTCTGCAGCTTGTTGAGTGCTTGTTCGCATCGACTCTTTTGCAGTCTCTATCTCCTCCGAGAGACGACTGCGCTCTTTCTGTTCCACCTGATTGCAATAATAACAAAATTGGTAACCAACCAGAAACACTGCACTTACGTACACAGTGGCTCGAACACTTGGCTGCCGAAACGGCTGATGCAAGTTCGGAGTCTACACAATACGCTGTCTTTCAGAATTTATGTGTGGATGAGAAATAGGATGTAATTAAGCATATTTCGCGTTTTTCTGGACGATTTTGGTTACACTTATACAGTTCCACATCTATTGAATATGTAATCAAATGCATACAAGGCTGAATGAGTGATAATCTGCCATCGCGAAAATGAGGACAAATGCGCGAAAGCTGAATGGACGCGTTCACATCTCTATACAAAACTGCTGTTTTCTATGGACAAATGCCGAATTGAGCTGAATAGACGGAGTTACTCCCATAATGATTACTTATTAAGGGTGTTACAATTACAATTATACAATTTAATTATTAATTAAATAATAATTTAATAATTAATTAATTAATAATAATTTAATTATTTATTAAATTTAATTATTAATTAAATAATAATTTAATAATTAATTGATTATTAATAATTTAATTATTTATTAAATTTAATTATTAATTAAATAATAATTTAATAATTAATTAATTAATAATAATTTATTAAATTTAATTATTAATTAAATGATAATTAAATAATAATTTAATTATTTATTTAATTTATTATTGTGTTTACACAATTAGAAGCATCTCAATTATGAGATTATTTTTACACAATATAGTATAGACTAGTTTTTGCGTGCTGCCGCGGACTGCAAGCAGCCCGCGGGGGCGCGGTTGTGTTGTTTTGTCTTTTCGCTTGCCATAATTAATTGTTTTGGTTTGGTTTTGGGTCTTTGTTTTGTAAATCGTGATGATTGATTCTGTTGATAAATGGTGTAATTGTAATTGGGAGAAAGACAGGGGGGAGGGGGGAGGGGTGGTTAGTCTAAATAGGTCACTCTCGTTGAGACCTTTCAAATGATACCCAACACGGGGGGTCTACCTGTAACCGTTGACCGTGGTCTACTGAGAAGACCAAAAATGTCAAATTTTTAAATTTGGTCTACTTTAAAAAATTCGTCATTCCGAGACGTCTCCGATGAGCCCAAACACGACCCGGCTGCGTCAAGTCGTTTCCGAATTATGGGTGGGGGGGTTGGAGGGGGGTTCAAATTTTTTATCTCGAGGAGACGTCTCTAATGAGCCCAAACACGAAGCAGTTGCTTCAAGCCATTTATGGGGGTTCAAATTTTTTATCTCGTCGAGACGTCTCCGATGAGCCCAAACACGACCCGTCTGCGTGAACTTGTTTGTAAACTACAGCCGGGGGGGGTTGGACGGGGGTTCAAATTTTTTATCTCGAGGAGACGTCTCGAATGAGCCCAAACACGAAGCAGTTGCTTCAAGCCATTTATGAATTACGGCCGGGGGGGTTTAGGGGGGTTCAAATTTTTTGTCTCGGGGAGACGTCTCTAATGAGCCCAAACACGACCCGACTGCGTCAAGTCGTTTCCGAATTACGGCCGGGGGGGTTGGAAGGGGGTTCAAATTTTTTATCTTGTCGAGATGTCTCCAATGAGCCCAAACACGGTCCAGTTGTGGCGTGCCGTTTCCGAGTTACGGATGAGGGGGGTTTATGGGGGGGGGAGGGGGGGATCAAAATTTTCGGTGCCTCGGTAGACCCTTGCCGCCGCTCCGCTGCGCTCCGCGACGGGTCGACCGCCGTCTCTTATGCGGATGGAAAAATCCCTTTTAGGTGTGATTTTGTATGGAGGGGGGTAATGAGGGGGTGAGCGAGTGCGCAAAACCGAAATTCGGTTGGACCGGTCGGATTACCCGCGACGAACCCGATCGAACGAGCCCAAACACGGGGGGTATCTGTCGCGCCGTTTTCGAGTTACGGACGGGGTGTTTAAAAGGGGGGGATGGGGTGATTCCCCTGGCTGTGTCTTTACGGCCGAAGGGGATGGACTTTCGCAGCTCTCCGGTCATCGTTTCCGCCGCTGCGGCCCTCGAGGCCGGGGTCGCAAATTCCTCGGAGGAGGGCCGGGGGTGGAAGGCGGGTCGCGCTGCGCGCTCCCCTATCCCCCTCCTCGTCATTCGCCCCCCCGGCCTCGAGATCCTCCGCGGCGGGTCGACCACCCTCGTTTATGGGTGCTAAATCGCCATTCAGGTGTGATTTGTAGGGGGGGGGGTGAAAAGGGGGAGGTGCGGGAAGGGTGACGGTCCCGGGGGATAGATCTTGAGGGTTGATGATTATCCTCCGAAGTGACCATCCCCCCATCCCGGGTGGTTTTGGAGATATTCCTATTCATACAAATGAGAAAATGCCGCTATTGTATGGGAGCGGGATGAAGGGGGCGAGATGGGAGGATGAAACTTATCCCGACAGTTGGACCACCACGACAAGTGATTATCCTCCGAAGACGTCACCCCTCTATCCCCGGTGGTTTTGGAGATATTTCAAAAAGTTGTATGGAGTTTAAAAAAAATGTATGAACGGGATGGGAATGAGTGGTCCGGTGGTAAGGGCCGATGACCCTCTATGACATTCCGCAAACGCCATCCCGCTATCCCTTTTAGTTTGCGAGGACCTCTCACCATCTTTGTACCAGGTCGGTGGACCGAGGGTGCCACATATGCCTGGAGATCTGGATTTCACCCACTATCCGATGGGGTAGGATAAACCGCCCTACATTGCCATCTTCTAGGTGAAACGGGAGCTGTTACCTAATTTTGTATGGAGGCGGGATGAAGTGAGCGGGATGGCGGGATGAAACCTATCCCGATACTCGGACCACCACGATAGGTGATCATCCCCCAAAGACGCCACCACTCTATCCCCGATGGTTTTGACGATATTCCTATCCCTGTCGTCGAAAATCGCATTCGTGTATGGAGCCGGGATAGACGGGGCGAGATGAGGGGATGAAGTTTATCCGAGAAGTTGGACCGCGACGATAATTGATCGCTCCCGGAGAAATCGCCCCTCTATCCCCGGTGGTTTCGGAGATATCTCACTTTGAAAATTTCAAAAAAAGTTGTATGGAGTTTAAAAAAAGTGTATGAACGGGATGGGGATGAGTGGTCCGGTGGTGAGGACCGATGACCCTCTATGACCAACCGTAAATGCCATCCCTCTATCCCTCTTAGTTTCCGAGATCCCTTCGCCAATTTTTTACCAGGTCGGTGGACCGAGGGTGCCACATGTGCCTGGAGATCTGAATTTCACCCACTATCCGATGGGGTAAGATAGACCGCACCCCGTTGCCATCTTCCAGGTGAAACGGGAGCTGTTCCCTAATTTTGTATGGGAGCGGGACGAAGGGGGTGGGATGGCGGGATGAAACCTATCCCAGAACTCGGACCGCCACGATAGGTGATCATCCCCCGAAGACGCCACCCCTCTATCCCCGGTGGTTTTGGAGGTGTTCCACTTTGAAAAGTTCAAAAAAGTTGTATGGAGTTTAAAAAAAATGTATGAAAGGAGTGGGGATGAGTGGTCCGGTGGTAAGGGCCGATGACCTTCTATGACATTCCGCAAACGCCATCCCGCCATCCCTCACAGTTTCCGAGGACCACTCGCCACCTTTGTACCACGTCGGTGGACCGAGGGTGCCAAAATGTATGGAAGTCGGGATTTCACCCACAATCCGACGGGATAGGATAGACCGCCCCGCGTTGCCATCTTCCAGGTGAAACGGGAGCTGTCCCGGAAAACGAAAAATTTGTATGGGAGCGGGATGAAGGGATGGAAATCCCGAAAAACGGGATGGCCTCCTGAAAGCATCCCACCTAGGGATGGAAACGCGCCATTGAGACCGTCCACCCATCCTGGATGGTTTTGGAGATATTCTCATCCCTTTCGCCGAAAATGCCACTTTTGTATGGGAGCGGGATGAAGGGGGCGGGATGAGGGGATGAAACCTATCCCGGCACTCGGACCACCACGATAGGTGATCGTCCCCCGAAGACGCCACCCCTCTATCCCGGGTGGTTTTGGAGATATCCCACTCGGAAAGTGTCAAAAAAATTGTATGGAGTTTAAAAAAAATGTATGAACGGGATGGGGATGAGTGGTCCGGTGGCAAGGGCCGATGACCCTCTATGACATTCCGCAAACGCCATCCCGCTATCCCTCACAGTTTCCGAGGACCCCTCACCGACTTTTTACCAGGTCCTTGGAAAGACTTCTCCATGTCTTCCACTTTCCTCATTTGCGACCCCCTTTACGACCGGCTGGGATAGACCGCACCACGTTGCCATCTTCCAGGTGAAACGGGAGCTGCTCCGAAAACCCCTAATTTTGTATGGGAGCGGGATGAAGGGATGGAAATCCCGAAAAACGGGATGGCCCCCTGGAAGCATCCCACCGAGGGATGGAAACGCGCCATGGAGACCGTCCACCTATGCCGGATGGTTTTGGAGACATTCCCATCCCTGTCGCCGAAAACCAGATCCTTGTATGGAGCCGGGATAGACGGGGCGGGATAGCGGGATAAAGTTTATCCCGGAGGTTCGACCGCTACTGTAGTTGACCGCTCCCGAAGAAACCGTTCCTCTATCCCACACTGTTTTGGAGATATCCCGCTTTGTATGGTTTGTATGGAGTTTAAAAAAAGTGTATGAACGGGATGGGGATGAGTGGTCCGGTGGTAATTGCCGTTGACCCTCTATGACTTTCCGCAAACCTCATCCCGCTATCCCTCTTACTTTCCGAGATCTCTTCGCCGACTTTTTACCACCTCGGTGGATCGACTTCTCCGTATTTTTCCCATTCCTCATTTTCGACCCCCTATACGACCGGGTAAAAAAATTTCACCCCCCCACCCCCCTTCCCGGATGGTTATATGAATGATCGGTGAGTGGGTGTTCGGCTTTATATTTGTTAACTAGTTTTTGCGTGCTGCCGCGGACTGCAAGCAGCCCGCGGGGGCGCGGTTGTGAGTTGGGTGTTGGTATTTGCCATGTCTAATTGTTTTGGTTTGGTTTTGGGTCTTTGTTTTGTAAATCGTGATGATTGATTCTGTTGATAAATGGCGTAATTGTAATTGGGAGTAACGAAGAGGGAGGGGGGAGGGGTGGTTAGTCTAAATAGGTCACTCTCGTTGAGACCTTTCAAATGATACCCAACACGGGGGGTCTACCTGTAACCGATGACCGTGGTCTACTGAGAAGACCAAAAATGTAAAATTTTTAAATTTGGTCTACTTTAAAAAAATCGTCATTCCGAGACGTCTCCGATGAGCCCAAACACGACCCGGCTGCGTCAAGTCGTTTCCGAATTATGGGTGGGGGGGTTGGAGGGGGGTTCAAATTTTTTATCTCGAGGAGACGTCTCAAATGAGCCCAAACACGAAGCAGTTGCTTCAAGCCATTTATGAATTACGGCCGGGGGGGTTGGAGGGGGCTTCAAATTTTTTATCTCTTCGAGACGTCTCCGATGAGCCCAAACACGACCCGGCTGCGTCAAGTCGTTTCCGAATTACGGCCGGGGGGGTTGGAAGGGGAAGGGTGACGGTCCCGGGGGGTGGACCACGGGGAGAAACTGCCATCCCCCGAAGACACCGCCTCTCTATCCCGCATGGTTTTGGAGATATCCTCATCCATACAAATGTCAAAATCCCACGTTTGTATGAGAGCGGGACGAAGGGGGCGGGATGGCGGGATGAAACCTATTTTGGCACTCGGACCACCACGACAGGTGATTATCCCCCGAAGACGTCACCCCTCTATCCTCGGTGGTTTTGGAAATATCCCACTTGGGAAATTTCAAAAAGTTGTATGGAGTTTAAAAAAATGTATGAACGGGATGAGGATGAGTGGTCCGGTGGTAAGGGCCGATGACCCTCTATGACAATACGCAAACGCCATCCCTCTATCCCTCACAGTATCCGAGGACCTCTCACCATCTTTGTACCAGGTCGGTGGACCGAGGGTGCCACATATGCCTGGAGATCTGGATTTCACCCACTATCCGATGGGGTAGGATAAACCGCCCCACATTGCCATCTTCCAGGTAAAACGGGAGCTGTTCCCAAAAAACCTTATTTTTGTATGGGAGCGGGATGAAGGGATGTAAATCGCGAAAAACGGGATGGCCTCCTGGAAGCATCCCACCTAGGGATGGAAACGCGCCGCGGAGACCACCCTCCCATCCCGGATGGTTTTCGAGATATTCCTATTCCTGTCGCCGAAGATGCCACTTTTGTATGGAGGCGGGATGAAGTGAGCGGGATGGCGGGATGAAACCTATCCCGGCACTCGGACCGCCACGATAGGTGATCATCCCCCGAAGACGCCACTACTCTATCCCCGATGGTTTTGACGATATTTCCATCCCTGTCGCCGAAAATCGCATTCATGTATGGAGCCGGGATAGACGGGGCGGGATGGGGGGATGAAGTTTATCCTAGAAGTTGGACCGCGACGATAATTGATCGCTCCCGGAGAAATCGCCCCTCTATCCCCGGTGGTTTCGGAGATATCTCACTTTGAAAATTTCAAAAAAAGTTGTATGGAGTTTAAAAAAAGTGTATGAACGGGATGGGGATGAGTGGTCCGGTGGTGAGGGCCGATGACCCTCTATGACCAACCGTAAATGCCATCCCTCTATCCCTCTTAGTTTCCGAGATCCCTTCGCCAACTTTTTACCAGGTCGGTGGACCGAGGGTGCCACATGTGCCTGGAGATCTGAATTTCACCCACTATCCGATGGGGTAAGATAGACCGCACCCCGTTGCCATCTTCCAGGTGAAACGGGAGCTGTTCCCTAATTTTGTATGGGAGCGGGATGAAGGGAGCGGGATGAGGGGATGAAACCTATCCCGGCACTCGGACCACCACGATAGGTGATCATCCCCCGAAGACGCCACCCCTCTATCCCCGGTGGTTTTGACGATATTTCCATCCCTGTCGCCGAAAATCGCATTCATGTATGGAGCCGGGATAGACGGGGCGGGATGGGGGGATGAAGTTTATCCTAGAAGTTGGACCGCGACGATAATTGATCGCTCCCGGAGAAATCGCCCCTCTATCCCCGGTGGTTTCGGAGATATCTCACTTTGAAAATTTCAAAAAAAGTTGTATGGAGTTTAAAAAAAGTGTATGAACGGGATGGGGATGAGTGGTCCGGTGGTGAGGGTCGATGACCCTCTATGACCAACCGTAAACGCCATCCCTCTATCCCTCTTAGTTTCCGAGATCCCTTCGCCAACTTTTTACCAGGTCGGTGGACTGAGGGTGCCACATGTGCCTGGAGATCTGAATTTCACCCACTATCCGATGGGGTAAGAAAGACCGCACCCCGTTGCCATCTTCCAGGTGAAACGGGAGCTGTTCCCTAATTTTGTATGGGAGCGGGATGAAGGGGGCGGGATGAGGGGATGAAACCTATCCCGGCACTCGGACCACCACGATAGGTGATCGTCCCCCGAAGACGCCACCCCTCTATCCCCGGTGGTTTTGGAGATATCCCACTTTGAAAAGTTCAAAAAAGTTGTATGGAGTTTAAAAAAAATGTATGAACGGGATGGGGATGAGTGGTCCGGTGGCAAGGGCCGATGACCTTCTATGACATTCCGCAAACGCCATCCCGCCATCCCTCACAGTTTCCGAGGACCTCTCACCGACTTTTTACCAGGTCCATGGAAAGACTTCTCCATGTCTTCCACATTCCTCATTTGCGACCCCCTTTACGACCGGCTGGGATAGACCGCACCACGTTGCCATCTTCCAGGTGAAACGGGAGCTGCTCCGAAAACCCCTAATTTTGTATGGGAGCGGGATGAAGGGATGGAAATCCCGAAAAACGGGATGGCCCCCTGGAAGCATCCCACCGAGGGATGGAAACGCGCCATGGAGACCGTCCACCTATCTCGGATGGTTTTGGAGATATTCTCATCCCTGTCGCCGAAAAGCAGATCCTTGTATGGAGCCGGGATAGACGGGGCGGGATAGCGGGATAAAGTTTATCCCGGAGGTTCGACCGCTACTGTAGTCGACCGCTCCCGAAGAAACGGACCCTCTATCCCACACGGTTTTGGAGATATCCCGCTTTGTATGGTTTGTATGGAGTTTAAAAAAAGTGTATGAACGGGATGGGGATGAGTGGTCCGGTGGTAACTGCCGTTGACCCTCTTTGACTTTCCGCAAACCCCATCCCGCTACCCCTCACGGTTCCCGAGATGCCTTCGCCGACTTTTTACCAGGTCGGTGGATCGACTTCTCCGTATTTTTCCCATTCCTCATTTTCGACCCCCTATACGACCGGGTAAAAAAATTTCACCCCCCCACCCCCCTTCCCGGATGGTTATATGAATGATCGGTGAGTGGGTGTTCGGCTTTATATTTGTTAACTAGTTTTTGCGTGCTGCCGCGGACTGCAAGCAGCCCGCGGGGGCGCGGTTGTGAGTTGGGTGTTGGTATTTTTTGCCATGTCTAATTGTTTTGGTTTGGTTTTGGGTCTTTGTTTTGTAAATCGTGACGATTGATTCTGTTGATAAATGGTGTAATTGTAATTGGGAGAAAGACAGGGGGGAGGGGGGATTGGCGTAGGTCTAAATAGGTCACCCTCGTTGAGACCTTTCAAATGATACCCAACACGGGGGGTCTACCTGTAACCGTTGACCGTGGTCTACTGAGAAGACCAAAAATGTCAAATTTTTAAATTTGGTCTACTTTAAAAAATTCGTCATTCCGAGACGTCTCCGATGAGCCCAAACACGACCCGGCTGCGTCAAGTCGTTTCCGAATTATGGGTGGGGGGGTTGAAGGGGGGTTCAAATTTTTTATCTCGAGGAGACGTCTCTAATGAGCCCAAACACGAAGCAGTTGCTTCAAGCCATTTATGAATTACAGGCGGGGGGGTTCAAATTTTTTATCTCGTCGAGACGTCTCCGATGAGCCCAAACACGACCCGTCTGCGTGAAGTTGTTTCCAAACTACAGGCGGGAGGGTTGGAGGGGGTTCAAATTTTTTATCACGTCGAGACGTCTCCGATGAGCCCAAACACGACTCATCTGCGTGAAGTTGTTTCCAAACTACAGCCTGGGGGGTTGGAGGGGGGTTCAAATTTTTTATCTCGAGGAGACGTCTCAAATGAGCCCAAACACGAAGCAGTTGCTTCAAGCCATTTATGAATTACGGGCGGGGGGGTGGGAGGGGGGGTTCAAATTTTTTATCTCAAGGAGACGTCTCTAATGAGCCCAAACACGAAGCAGTAGCTTCAAGAAATTTATGAATTATAGGCGGGGGGGTTGGAGGGGGGTTCAAGTTTTTTATCTCGTCGAGACGTCTCCGATGAGCCCAAACACGACCCGACTGCGTCAAGTCGTTTCCGAATTACGGCCGGGGGGGTTGGAAGGGGATTCAAATTTTTTATCTTGTCGAGATGTCTCCAATGAGCCCAAACACGGTCCAGTTGTGGCGTGCCGTTTCCGAGTTACGGATGAGGGGGGTTTATGGGGGGGGAGGGGGGGATCAAAATTTTCGGTGCCTCGGTAGACCCTTGCCGCCGCTCCGCTGCGCTCCGCGACGGGTCGACCGCCGTCTCTTATGCGGGTGCACAAATCCCTTTTAGGTGTGATTTTGTATGGATAGGGGGGTAATGAGGGGGTGAGTGAATGCGCAAAACCGAAATTCGGTTGGACCGGTCAGATTACCCGCGACGAACCCGATCGAACGAGCCCAAACACGGGGGGTATCTGTCGCGCCGTTTTCGAGTTACGGACGGGGTGTTTAAAAGGGGGGGATGGGGTGATTCCCCTGGCTGTGTCTTTACGGCCGAAGGGGATGGACTTTCGCGGCTCTCCGGTCATCGTTTCCGCCGCTGCGGCCCTCGAGGCCGGGGTCGCAAATTCCTCGGAGGAGGGCCGGGGGTGGAAGGCGGGTCGCGCTGCGCGTTCCCCTATCCCCCTCCTCGTCATTCGCCCCCCCGGCCTCGAGATCCTCCGCGGCGGGTCGACCACCCTCGTTTATGGGTGCAAAATCGCCATTCAGGTGTGATTTGTAGGGGGGGGGGGGGGGGGAAAAGGGGGAGGTGCGGGAAGGGTGACGGTCCCGGGGGGTGGACCACGGGGAGAAACCGCCTCTCTATCCCGCATGGTTTTGGAGATATCCCCATCCATACAAATGTGAAAATCCCACGTTTGTATGAGAGCGGGACGAAGGGGGCGGGATGGCGGGATGAAACCTATTTTGGCACTCGGACCACCACGACAGGTGATTATCCCCCGAAGACGTCACCCCTCTATCCTCGGTGGTTTTGGAGATATCCCACTTGGGAAATTTCAAAAAGTTGTATGGAGTTTAAAAAAATGTATGAACGGGATGGGGATGAGTGGTCCGGTGGTAAGGGCCGATGACCCTCTATGACAATACGCAAACGCCATCCCTCTATCCCTCACAGTATCCGAGGACCTCTCACCATCTTTGTACCAGGTCGGTGGACCGAGGGTTCCAAAAGTGCCTGGAGATCGGGATTTCACCCACTATCCGATGGTGTAGGATAGACCGCCCCACATTACCATCTTCCAAGTGGAACGGGAGCTGTCCCGAAAAACGAAAAATTTGTATGGGAGCGGGATGAAGGGATAGAAATCCCACCGAGGGATAGAATCTCGCTATGGCCACCGACCACCTATCCCGGATGGTTTTCGAGATATTCCTATTCTTGTCGCCGAAAATGCCACTTTTGTATGGAGGCGGGATGAAGTGAGCGGGATGGCGGGATGAAACCTATCCCGACACTTGGACCACCACGATAGGTGATCATCCCCCGAAGACGCCACCACTCTATCCCCGATGGTTTTGACGATATTCCCATCCCTGTCGCCGAAAATCGCATTCGTGTATGGAGCCGGGATAGACGGGGCGATATGAGGGGATGAAGTTTATCCGAGAAGTTGGACCGCGACGATAATTGATCGCTCCCGGAGAAATCGCCCCTCTATCCCCGGTGGTTTCGGAGATATCTCACTTTGAAAATTTCAAAAAAAGTTGTATGGAGTTTAAAAAAAGTGTATGAACGGGATGGGGATGAGTGGTCCGGTGGTGAGGGCCGATGACCCTCTATGACCAACGGCAAACGCCATCCCTCTATCCCTCTTAGTTTCCGAGATCCCTTCGCCAACTTTTTACCAGGTCGGTGGACCGAGGGTGCCACATGTGCCTGGAGATCTGGATTTTTCCCACTATTCGATGGGGTAAGATAGACCGCACCCCGTTGCCATCTTCCAGGTGAAACGGGAGCTGTTCCCTAATTTTGTATGGGAGCGGGATGAAGGGGGCGGGATGGGGAGATGAAACCTATCCCGGCACTCGGACCACCCCGATAAGTGATCATCCCCCGAAGACGCCACCCCTCTATCCCCGGTGGTTTTGGAGGTGTTCCACTTTGAAAAGTTCAAAAAAGTTGTATGGAGTTTAAAAAAAATGTATGAACGGGATGGGGATGAGCGGTCCGGTGGTAAGGGCCGATGACCCTCTATGACAATACGCAAACGCTATCCCTCTATCCCTCACAGTATCCGAGGACCACTCGCCACCTTTGTACCACGTCGGTGGACCGAGGGTGCCAAAAATGTATGGAAGTCGGGATTTCACCCACTATCCGACGGGATAGGATAGACCGCCCCGCGTTGCCATCTTCCAGGTGAAACGGGAGCTGTCCCGAAAAACCTTAATTTTGTATGGAAGCGGGATGAAGGGGTGGAAATCCCGGAAAACGGGATAGCCTCCTGGAAGCGTCCCACCTAGGGATGGACACGCGCCGCGGAGACCACCCACCTATCCGGGATGGTTTTGGAGATATTCCCATCCCTTCGCCGAAAATGCCGCTTTTGTATGGGAGCGGGATGAAGGGGGCGGGATGAGGGGATGAAACCTATCCCGGCACTCGGACCACCACGATAGGTGATCGTCCCCCGAAGACGCCACCCCTCTATCCCCGGTGGTTTTGGAGATATCCCACTCGGAAAGGGTCAAAAAAGTTGTATGGAGTTTAAAAAAAATGTATGAACGGGATGGGGATGAGTTGTCCGGTGGTAAGGGCCGATGACCCTCTATGACATTCCGCAAACGCCATCCCGCTATCCCTCACAGTTTCCGAGGACCTCTCACCGACTTTTTACCAGGTCCATGGAAAGACTTCTCCATGTCTTCCACTTTCCTCATTTGCGACCCCCTTTACGACCGGCTAGGATAGACCGCACCACGTTGCCATCTTCCAGGTGAAACGGGAGCTACTCCGAAAACCCCTAATTTTGTATGGGAGCGGGATGAAGGGATAGAAATCCCGAAAAACGGGATGGCCCCCTGGAAGCATCCCACCGAGGGATGGAAACGCGCCATGGAGACCGTCCACCTATCCCGGATGGTTTTGGAGATATTCCCATCCCTGTCGCCGAAAACCAGATCCTTGTATGGAGCCGGGATAGACGGGGCGGGATAGCGGGATAAAGTTTATCCCGGAGGTTGGACCGCTACTATAGTTGACCGCTCCCGCAGAAACGGACCCTCTATCCCACACTGTTTTGGAGATATCCCGCTTTGTATGGTTTGTATGGAGTTTAAAAAAAGTGTATGAACGGGATGAGGATGAGTGGTCCGGTGGCAACTGCCGTTGACCCTCTTTGACTTTCCGCAAACCCCATCCCGCTATCCCTCTTACTTTCCGAGATCCCTTCGCCGACTTTTTACCAGGTCGGTGGAAAGCCTCTTTCATAATTATTCCTCCGATCATTTTCGACCCTCTTTACGACCGGGTAAAAGAATTTCACCCCCCACCCCCCGTTCCCGAGAACTTTGTCAGTAGTTCGGTCAGTGGGTTTTCGGCTTTATATTTGTTAAAATAATACTAATAAAATACCTCATATTTTTTTTGATACGCGTGTTTTTCTTCCAACGCCTTGGCCAGCTGGGCTTTAATTTGTGTGTGATCAATCAATGACGTCACATCTACGTTTGGTGATGATCCATTCTTTAACTCCTTTATAGCGTCCTGAAAAGATATAAGAAAAAACACTCATACATTTCTGATATTTCAATATTTATAATATATTTAATAAACATATTTTTATGTAGATATATATTGATTCTCCTAGGTAAAAATAATATGTTGGAAAATGGAGTTGCCCTTTTGTTTGGCTTTTGCACAAAAAGGCATTTTTCCTTTTTGTATTATTAATAAGTTAAGGAATAAAGGAAGGAAGGACAAGTTTACAGTCCCCATACTGTTGAAAATAATTTATTATCTATAAATGTCCCATTGAGTTGAGTGCGGAAAACTTTTTGATTTTCTGTCAAATTATGAAGTTTAAAAAAAAAACATACCTTAAGAGCAACAATTTCGTGCCTTTGTAATTCAATGGTGTTTTTGGCGTCTGCAAGTTGTTGATTGATATCCTCCAAATTCTTAATCTGCTTTTTATATTCCTCCAAATTCTTCTCAGCTGAGACATATTTCAGTTGGAAATTGTCTCTTTCGCGACTCACTGATATTAATTCCTCTTCAAATGCCTGAATTTTACCTGTAAATTATTATTGTTAAAAATAAATATTAACGTTATTATTATTTATTAAAAATTTAAAACTCACACACAAAGTCTTATCAAAATCGGTCCAACCTTTTAGCAGTTCAGTAACATACACACGGACAGATCAAATATAAATATGACCTGTAAATGCCAAATGACCAAAGATTTAAATCGAGAGATGCACCTTTACTACTCTTACTAGCGAAACTGTGTTACAAAATACATAAACTTTTGTATAAACACACTTTTAAACACAGATAACACATCCCTTACTTTAAATCTTTGCAAATGACACTTATGTAACTTAGCAGGCCGTCCCTGGCTTTGCAATAATTTCTTTCTGCCAATTATATATAAAAACCTTCCTGGTTTATCGCTTTTTCCATTAGTAAAAACCTTAACCTTAAAGTTTAAGAGACAGAGGGACAGACAGCGGGAAGCGGCTTTAGTTTTATACTATGTATATTACCATTCAACTCTGCAATGTGCTCTTCAGAATTAGCTCTGTCTCCTAAGAGCTCGCTAAGAGTATTCTCAACTTCACCGAGAGTGTTCTGTAATTCTCCAGCCGTGTTTTCAGATACTCTGAGTAATTTCTCATTGTCGTCCAAAGAATTTCGAAGCCTATCATTTGTGGCTTTCAGTTCAGTGATCTCCTCGCGAAGCGACTGCACCATATCGTCCATGCCAAATGAGCTGTCTTCTATGCCGGCTAATTTATTTTTTGTGTTCGCTAGTTCCTCCTTAAGGATTTCGCACTCCTGTAAGCCATATTTACATGTATGCAGTATTTATTTGTGGTTTTCTCCTACATGTATACTTGCTTGTAGAGTGTGTTTTCTAGAGCTCAATGAACTATCTAAATAATTATCAGTTAGAAAAAAAAAATTGTATTTTATAAATTGTATTTTGAGAAAGACAGAATAAGGTTAATATTAACGGAGACAAAACAGTAAATATATAATGTTATATTATATTTAATGTTTATTTTAAGACAGTCCACTTGTTGGTAGGTGGCTACCGATGCATATGTTACTGTAAAATTGTGCGAACCGTTATTTTTTAATTTATCTAGTGAGTTTATAAACTGTTGACAGTTTGTGAATGGACATAAAAATTTACAATCTAACGCTTTTATTTTCGTAAGTTTATGTACCTTCTTTCATACTAACTTTTATAAAATTTAGTAATAAATTTGTATAGTTTTAATGTACTTTTTTGTAAATTAATAAATGTAAACAATAATTTTAATACAACTTAACAACTTACTTTGGTACTGAAAAGCAATTCTCTTTGCAGAGAATTAATATTTCCGATAAGCTTGCCATCCTGTCGTCTATTTTCTATGTAGTAGTAACCGAGAATAAATAACAGAACAGTACTAGCAGACGTCAACATGAACGTAAGTAGCCGATTGTTCTCTTTAGTGTTACCATCACAGTATTCATCTGTGACGCATGTCAAACCTGTAAAAAGAATAAAATAAGATTTACTGATGTAATTCAAGAATATAAATTTGAGTTATTTGTAAAAGAAGATTATGGTATATTTCATCAATGAAATCAAAAGACATACCGGGTGAAGGGAACAATGCTTTACTTTCTTCGCTAATACCTAGTACTGAATTGTATGTTGATATAAAGTAATTGTAAAATGAGAATCCTTCATCAGTGTTTGCTTTGTTATCATCATATGGCGTAAAAGAGTCAGGCACATCCTCTACTGTAGGAATTTCTGTTGGAGAAGGCCATATGTTGAGAATTTTTGAATACATGCTTGATAGAAATCCTTCATTTTCGATTTCTTCTATAGAATTTTCAGACATGTCAACAGAGGGACTCTCACTAGGAGTACTGTATTGTTCCAGGTAAGACGGTGTCGAGTCTTCTAACTGTAAAGCCTCAGTTGTTGTACTAACACTTTGTACAGGTGATTGAGTATCTGATATTGGTTCTTCTGTAGAGGTAACCTCAGGAATTGTTGCAGTAGTTATTGAATCACTTGCAAATAGACTTTGAGCCTGTATTAATTCTTCAGGTGTGGTGACTGGAGTCTCACTATCACTTATTTGTAATGAAGGAATATCATTCTTGTTAGATTCTGATGTAATCAGATTGTCAGTCACCATAGATTCATCAGTAGACAAACTATTTGTTTCAGTAACATTTGAAATATTAACTAAATTTATTTCCATTGCAGAGTCAGTGGTTGTTATTGGTGTACTTTTATCACTATTACCAATAGGATTATATTCTTTGGGACTTTCAACTTTCTTAGCTTCATTGATATCATTCAGATTGTTAGTGTTTGGAGTTAAAGTACTTCCGATAAAACTGTTCCCTTGGTAAGAAGACACAGGCACTTCATTAATTTGGTTAGCAACGGAAAGTGGCGAATCATCAGGTACAGGCACTTGGTTAATTTGCACGGTATCAGATATTTGAGAATTGTCAGGCACTTGATTTATTAACTTAGTATCAGGAATTTGAGAATTATCGGGTGCAGTTTCTTGATTAATTTGTACAGTATTAGAAATATGAGAATTTTCAAGAGCAGGCACTTGGTTAGATTTCACAGTATCAGAAACTTGAGAGTTATCAGGTGCGGGATTATTTTGTTTAGTATCGGAAATTTGAGGAGTTTGAGACGCAGGCACTTGATTAACTTGCACATTATCAGAATTTAGAGAAAGGTCTTGTTTGTTTAGAGATTCAAGACCATTAGTCTCCGAAATGAGATTGTTTTCTACAGAATTAACTAATGGTACATTCTCTTTACTTGATCCCCTTGTTGATGTATTTTGTTCATTTTCTTCAGTTTGTTTAGATTGCGACAATGTTTTCTGGAAATAGTCGAGTTTATCTGGAACCTCCAATATATTAAACTTTACATTTTCACTTGTACTAGACAAAATTGGTTGCGGTGATGGAAGTTTTTCAATAGCTACATCTTGATTTGTAATTATGTTTTCATTTTTTTCAGAAAATACCTGTGGCTGTGTAAGTTGGTCTTCTTTTGAGATGAAAGTTTGTGGTTCAATTTTTGTTAAAATGTCATCATTTTCTTGTTTTGCAGGAAGACTTTCTTGTTCAATAAATTCTTCCACCAAAGAATTATTTAAGTTAATATTTTTTAAACTTTCATCTATTTTGAAATTACTATTTCGCTCTTCTAAATCTTCTGTAACCTCAGGGCTAGAGACAATTTTATTTTTTGCTTCTATATCCTTAGTTTCACTATCTACTTGGACTAGTGTTGGTAATGAATTTTCAATTGATGCATTAGGGCTCTCTGTAGACATATATGGCTCAGACTGAACACCTGCTTCTGTTGTATAAATAGTTGTCCCTTCGAATACTTCATGTGCCTGTTTTACTTTATCCGGCTGAACTTCGAGTTTTCCTTTTAAAGGTGGCGTAGGTACAACTATAGTATTTTTTTCAAAAATTTTAGTCTCCTTGAGAAATTGTTTGCTCACTAAACCTGATTTGCCATTTATCTCTGCGAACCACAAGTCAGGGTATGTACCAGCTGATTTCATAAACACAAGAGCTTCGGCATTTTTACGAAAAGGTATGTGATTTGGATCGACACTAGTATATTGTAAAAGAGTTACAGCTTTTGATATTGGGGCTGAAATCATATTTAAAATATTACTGAATAGTAATAATATGAAAATACATCATCGAACATTTTTAGAAAGGTTGTTACTTACCGCTACATTCTTTATTGCTACAGAATACTTTGTCAGGAACTTTGCAATCATGATAAGACAATAATAACATAAATAAACCTAATTGTAACACAATCATGTTTGCATTTTCTAAATTTATTAGTTTATTTCTTATAAATTTATAAGATGTTAGGCCACATCATCTGTCAAGTCGCTCGTTCGATCGTTTTGTGATACGCAGATTGACACACATTTAGGAAACAAATTGTCATTAATATAGTCGAAAAAAATAAAAAGTTGAAAAGTGCTTCCTGTTTGATATGAATGAGTAGTACCTATTTCGAATAATTTAGTAATAAAATATGATCATGTAAAGTAAAAATATTTAATAAATTGTCATCAAACGCGCAAAATAAAAGAGCCGACAATGTCTTGTTTTGATTAGATAGGTATAGAGAAAATACTTTAATCAAATTCCTACGTTACGTAAAACGAAACGCCAACGATATTGCGTGGACATAGAACCACGTTTAAGGAGCGTAGAGATAAGGAGAACAATCTTATATGGGTGTTAAACTAAAAAAGTGGCAACTAAAATCGTCGAATTGAGATGGCGCTGGTGTGTCTAGGGCAGTGATCTAGAGAGTTTGAGAGTATGAAATGAAACGGAGTGAAGTGCGCGCTGAGTTGAATTGTTTACTATCACTAGCTGCAACCAGCGCCATCAGTTCGTCGTCTTTCAACGGACACTTTTAATACACGGAGCTTGCGCTCCTTTACCTCTATTCTCCTTGACCACGTTATTCGTAATGTCAAAACCAAATATAATGTCATATTCCAAGGAGGATAGATAAGTCCATCGAATTAATATAAACTCTGCGAGCAGATAAGTCATATTCAATGACATTATATAGACTACTTTTATAATCAACTTATGAGAGATGATACGGATAAGAGATATGTTTTTTTTTTCTATACAAGATTCCTATCCTATCCTATGCCTAATAATATATCGGACATTTATCGGAGAAAACTTGAGAAAACTTTGACACGGATTATACACTGACCTCTGTATATACAAGTACGAACTTATACAATAGAGATTAAATTTAAAACAAAAAAAATAAGTGGACTATGTAGAATTTATCCTGATCAACCAAGAAAAAGATTAAAAAATGAAGAACCAAAAATGTCAAAAGTCAAACGTCTTTTCAAGTCTTCGAGCGATGTATCAAACAAAACATCATGCACAAAATTGATGGGCCTGACCAGGCCTGACCTTAAATATGTATAATCCTCAACATCATTTATCTTTCATCAAGTTCGGCGCTTCGATGTTAGATGTCGCTCAGTACTATTTTTAATTGAAAGTATGGAAAACAGACTGACCTGAGGCTGACTCGACGGTTCATTTGATGGATTTTTAAACGCCTCTAAACCTCAGTCCTCAGATCAGGCCAAATAAAAATGACTAAAGACAGAATTTTGCAGACAACATATTATTTTGAAGTTTGTTTTTCTATACTATAATACTATACTATAATATTATAAAGAGGAAAGATTTGATTGTTTGTTTGTATAGAATAGGCTCCGAAACTACTGGACCGATTTGAAAAATTCTTTTACCATTCGAAGCCGACATTATCCGTGATGAACATAGGATACTTTTTACCGCGGGAAAATGCTCCATTCTTATGGGAAATCTAAAATAAAAGTAATATATAATATAGTAGTGCATAGCCCGACGGGTGTTGTCTTCATATTTCATTTTTATTTTTATTAATAATATTGGATTCCGAGTTAACTTGCGCGTGAAATTATTTTTTTTGAAAACTGGTTTTTACGCCCTTTCAAACGCAATTTGGCATTTTCATTTAGGCGAAGCGTAGTTTGATTGCATTTGTGTGCGTGTAACCGTCTATGTACACGGCGAAAGCCGTTTTTTTTTTGTTTTGTTAACATATTTTGTTTATTATTGTTTGACGACAGAAGCGTGCGCATTGCGTGCGGTACCTACTGTATTCTTTCGAAGTGCCAAGTTTGATCTTTCAATTTTATTGCACCAAAAAGGACGCAATAATTGCATTGCCATCTTGAGCAAGGAGGAAAGAGTTTTATTTTTTGACTACGTGTCATCACGTCATGTAAAGAACAAAGTCAATGTAAAATTACTATTACCATCTAGTAATGAACAAAAAAAGATTAATTTAAACACACAATAAAAAATGTCGGCTTATATTTCTCTTATAGATCTTAACAAAAAAATTAAATATGAAATGGGTGAGATTCAGCTCGTATTACTTATTATTAAATTCGTATTAGGGTTAGATTATATTTTGCTGTCATTTAAAAATTATGCTAGGTACCCAATTTGTAATTTTTTTGGAGAATATTTTACTGTACCTACTGTTTGTAAACATTTAGAAACATCGAAACTACATTTTTTCGGTTTGGGACATTTTAAGATTTTAATATTTTTAAAATGCAGAAACCATTTGGGCTTATAATGTGGAACAGACTTATTTTTAACGATTATTCTTGCGTGGTTTAGATATCTGTTAGGCTGTTTTTAGTAGGCTCTAAATTATAGTATTAGTATAGATAGTAAATTGATTACTTGATAAATTTGTTGCATATTATAAAATTGAAAATAAAATGTATAACACAATATTTTAGATGATGAGTTGAAGAAACAAATATGTTTTGGAGAAACATTAATTATAAGTTGTTGCCATAGTTATGGTGACATTGACGAAGAGAAGACCGATTCAGAATGGTCATGTTCCGTGAGTACAGAAAGTAAAGGGTCTGAAGAAATTAAACAAGAAAAAGTTGCACTACTGAAACCAGAAGAGGAACAAAATGAAACCGAAGATATAGTTGACGAATATGAAGACTTTCACTTCTATTTTTTTCCTGATTGCACCAAACCACCACCTTCACGTGACAGCCAGGCGAGTCTCATAATAGTTGACGGATTACCAAAAATAAATCCTGTTGTTATGAGTCGCAATTTTTGTACATGTGCAATTACTAAAGACGGCAAATGTGAGTGCCATGTACAGTTACCTTGCTATTGTGGAGCTAAATCTCGAAAAGAGTGCATATGTTCGAAAATAGAAACAATCTGCGTATGCGATGAAACAAAACCACCAGCAACAGAGTGTACATGTAAAGGAAGCAATATCTGTGTATGCTTCCCGGATAAAGTTAGACCAATTTGTACTTGTGATGAAATTAAAAAGCCATGCGTGTGTGACCCTGAAAAGTTTCCTCATCCTGTGTGTATCTGCAAGAAAAAGCCTAAATATGACAACGAATATAAAGATATAAACGAATTTCAAAAAGAAGAAGATACCGAAGGGAAAAGCACTGCAAGTATTGCTACTGAAAATTCATTAAATGTGGTCGCAGAGGATGAGGGTGAAGTTCGTGTCGATGAAGGGAAGGAAGAAACAGAAGAACATGATATATCCCTGGAAACAGATATACCTTGCGATTGCCAAAAAATAGAACCGGAACGATGTTTTTGTATAAAAGGAAAAACATGTATATGTCAGAAACAATTATGTATTTGTGGTGTTCGAAAAACATGTGTATGCGAACCAATTAACGAAGAAATAGTAGAGTGCAAATTACAGGAACCAGTTTGTAAGGCTGACGATATATCTATTTGCAGCTGCCCAGAAGCAGTTCAAGAATGTACATGTGATCTTAAATCTCTTGACATTTGCGAATGTTTCGAGACTAAGACTTGTGATTGCAGCGATCCTAAAATATGCAAATGTACCAAGATCTGTGAATGTACTATGCCTTGCATTTGTGATACATTGCCGAAGAAAACAGATGAATGTGTATGTTTGGATAAATCTGCTCCCAGCGGTGATATTTGTGATGCTCCTTGCAGTCAACGAAGAGATAAAAAAACTAAAAATAAATTGAAAAAAGTTAGAGCAAAGAAGCATGGTTACCGATGGTGTCATGATGTTGATCCACGTCACACTTTTTTTGATTATGGTTATGAAAGACATAATAAGATTTCTTATAAACAAGAACAGCCAGAACCATTTAAAGTTACAGACCTATCGGAAGAAACGGGAGAAGAAGTTCAAGAAATCGATAAAGTAAAAGCGCCTCCTTTCAGAAAGAAGATCAGAAAGCCTTCTTTGGATTGTTGTAGTGCTGTTGGAGGTAAATGTTATTTGTATATCAACCAGCCAACATGTGGAATAAGCTACGTATTTTTGTATGAATTTAATAATATGAAATCGCAGGTATAAGCATTTGTGTCGAGACCTTAGGAGAGGATAAAGATAAGTTTCTCGTTCAAGTAGTGTCCCATTCTTCAAAAGAAGGCTGTAAGACAGGATCAAAACTTATTAGTATCTTGGATTGTAATCTTCACACTTTAGAAGAGAATAGATCAGAGTAAGTAGCAAATATTAAGTACATGGTAATAATCGCACAATAAATTGGTTAGATAACATTTACATGTTTCTTTATTGTAATCTACTTCGAATATTAATTAAAGTTAAAAATTGATTTTTAACGTCATAGTGGAGCGCGACTGGTTTATTAGATAAGTTCTACTTATTTATATTCTAAATTAGCTGCTGCCCGCGACTTTGCCCGCGTAACTTAGTAAATTATATATTAAAACCTTCCTCGAGAACCACTCTAACCATTGGTGAAAACAGCATGAAAATGGGTGCAGTAGTTTTTGCGTTTATCGCGAACAGACAGACAGACAGATGCGGTGGAAGACTTTAATACCTAGTGTGAAAATTGTTTCCATTGTAGATATATAACAAAGAAGGATCTTACTAAGGAACGAAGGAGTTATGCAGCGATTTGCGAGAGTGGTTACTACAATAAAGTGTCTCGTATTTGTGGAGAACGTCACATTGTCAAAAGATTCTATCATTCATTTGACGATGCTAAACTATTTTTGCTGGAAGGTGCAAATATTGTTCTTCTACGTTACTTAGCTTTGCGTCGATGGAAGGGAAACTTTAAAACTGAAACCGTTTTAATGGATGGCTCAATATGTGAAAGTGTTTATGTAAGTTTGTCATTTTTATTTCAAACGTAATTTATTAATACCTAACTAATTATTAGTTTACCTGTCTATAGTAATATTACAAAAAAGGAAAGTTTGTATGTTTGCATGTAGGAGGTCATCTTAGAAACTACTAATCCGATTTAAAAAAACTATTGAGTCAGATTAGATTTTCAGGATGGAAATAAAATGGATAGCATGGACTAAAATTTTACACCTATCTAAAAATAAAAGTCCAACGATTGACAAAAGTAAAGATAATGTCGGGCGTCATTGTAGGTAATGTCATTCATTATGTATTTTATTTTTCAAAACGGACGAAGTCGCGGGCACTAGCTATAGTATTTTAATATTTTTATATTGAGAAAATTATGATAGTGTTATGATAATAGTGTTTAATGTGTTTGTTGAAACTTGAAAAGAAAATGACTTTTAAGTTTTTAAATGACTCTGTATTCACTGTCTTAGTCAAGGAAATAAAAGATATTAAAGATATACTCAGATATTATCTAGGCGCTAAGTATATGTCACAGATTCATGTTAAATATCGATAATTATAATACAACAAGACTGTTGATTTCAGGTGTGCCTAGGTGTTAGTCAAGCTGTCGTCAATGGGAAACCTTTCTTTGTTGTGAAGATTGAACGTCACATTATAGAACCTTCTGGTCGCCTTAGTCAGACATTAACAGTCCTCTCGCTTAGAGGTAACTTAGCCTACCTCATACTTATATCACTTAATTCTTGTGTTAGATTTTTCTCAATGTCAATAAAACATTCATTACGTTCGCTAATGTTAAATTATAACAATTAATTTTAAATTTCACATAAAATTTATGTAAATTTTAGGCAAAAGTCTTTGAAAACATCAAAAGTAATTCATTGCTCTTGATTTTCATATAGGTTACACAGTAAGTCACGAATGGGCTGATAATAGTTACACCTTACATTTAAATCCGTTGTTGGATATAAAGCCAGAACAAGATCTGATAGAGCCTCATCCACCACTTAGAGAAAAATGGCGAGATGATCTGCAGTTATTATCGGATTATTTGGACTTTAAGGTTATTATTATATTAGTTAAGGTTATTTAAAGCTATAATTATAATTGTATAAATAATGATCATAATATTTTGTACAAAAAGTGGTCTTAAAAAGGATTTCCCCTTTATGGCCTGTTTAAGCAAGTGCTCAATCTGATGGCTATTCTAATTGTTAAGGAAAAAGCTGTACTTAAAATGATAATGCGAGACCGAATCTTTAACGAGGTAAAACGGAGGAAAATTAACCCTTAACATTGACGCGAAGGACTAATGTAGCTAGAAATCTATAGATTTTCAATGCTTTATTTGAACATGATATTGCAAAATTTCTAAAACTTTGTGAAAAACCTAAAAAACGTGGGAAAATATATCCTCTTGCCTGTCAAGTCAAGGTCAAGATTCTCCCATAATTCAATAATATCTTAGCACTTTATTATAAAACACTGTACACTACTGGCCAAGCGAGTTCAAATGACAGCCTAAGGTATATTAGTTTTTTTACGGTTCAAGTGTACGTCAGATTGTCTGAGCTGAAGCCTGACTAGGGTTAACAAAATAATATGTCTTAAGTTACCGACACATAGCTGTCCCCACAGATCTTCGGAAATGCGCGCGGCCAGACGCCCCGCTAATATGGCATATTAGAACAAACACCCTTGTCACTAACATTACGCAAATAACACACGATGACAACCAACCCGGCGTACCCACTTACACGCACACAACTGTGATTGAATTGTCGAGCTAGACAATTCCGTGGCACGCTCTATTCTTTAGCGGTGCCATATTTCTAGCGGGGCCGCGGGCATTTCCGAAGATCTGTGGCTGTCCCAGTGACTGCCTCCATTAGGTTGTCCATTGGATAGCTTTCAGATTTGTGCTTTGACGGTCAGCAGAAGATGCCTAAAGTCTAGCATGGCCATCTTTTGGCTGTTAAATTATTATACAGTAATCTCAATTTTGCAGAGTTCTCGTTCTTCGGAGGGTGCACTTTATGTATCGGAAAATGGCGATCTCACGAACACCATAAAAGACTACCTTCAGGCGTTACTTACATTGCGCCCTCAAGATGCCCTCAATTTCACACGACATTACTTTGGTACCGCTTTGTCGGCCCTCGATTTACCTCACGACGAGTATTTCGACACTTGTTCTAGACACGTCCGATATTTCTTTTTTGAAGATTAAATACCATTTACATTTGAAAAGACATTAAATAAATACTTCAAAATATGAAATTGTGTTTAAAAGTTCAATGTTAAAATTATTTCTTATCATTTATAACTTTTTCTGCAAAAGATTTACTTTTTACCAACAAAGCTTTTTGTGCTATTTAGATTTTAATATTTTTTTTAAACCCAAATAAAATTTTGAAATAGTATTTTATTTGTTTTAAATTCGTAATGACTCGTACGGTCGCCAAATAGTCAGGGACATTATTATGATAGGAAAACGCATTTACAGCAGTGTTTTGGTGTACCTATGCCTTCGGCAGCGCACTGTGGCGTTGCTTATTTTAAAAGCGATGGCCATACCATACCATCAACAGGACGAGACTGATCTAGTGGGAATAAGCGATTATAAATAAATAGTAAAATATATCAATTAGAAGATTGTAATTCTCACCTGCCCCAAAGATGTTTACACGGAATCTATCCAACAAATTAGGAGCCTATCTCGAGTGCAATGTAAATAGTGGGATAATGAAAATCCGGGCGACTGAGACGGTTCGTTGTCTTAGTTTAATGGTCAACGAAGGGTCCGTGGTAGAGGGCCGGCGGACGTTCAAATCCAAACGTAATCGCCCTAATGGACTAATCTTGTGATCCCCTCTTTACTATTCCTTCAAATAGACGCTTGTTAACTTATATTACATACATCCGGCTATTAGGAAACAATAGCTTGGAACATTAAAACTTAATTGTTGTTAACGACGCCTGTCAAATGAATATAATATAATATGTACTATTAAGTACATAATAGAGAGAGGATTTGTATTTTTGTTTGTAATGAATAAATCCAAAAATTACTGGACCGATTTTAAAAATTCTTTCACTTTCAATTTTAGGTATAGAATAGAAAGCTACATTATCATTGACGAGCCTGTTGGATAAGTGGCAAGGGTGCTTGACTAACGTCTCAGGGGCCCTGGGTTCGATTCCCGGCGGGGTCAACTTTGTAAATTTTAATGTAATTTTCAAAATTGACTCTGGATTTAAAAAAGTAGTGGTAGGGCACACTGCGTTTCGCAGTCATTTGGGCAGCCCTTCTGGCGGCAGTAACCACCACCTTACGGAATATCACCATAAATAACAACAGCATTATGAGCTGTTGGGTGAGTGAGTAAGGGATGCCAGAGCCCATTACCCCCATTTCTTATCCTTAATCCTTCTATAGTCGGCAGCGCACTTGTAGCACTTATGTTGCTAGTGTTATAGGCGACGGTAGCCACCTACCATCAAGTGGACCGTCAGCCTGTCTGTCGACCTTAACATTAAATAAAATCAGCGAGTAACATATAGGCTATATTTTATAAAGTTACACGGACGAAGTCGCGTGCAACAGATAGTAACAGATGAGTATGTTTGTATATTAATATTGTAGAATTTGGTTTGCCGCAGGGTTCACTAATAACTTTGTCTCATTTTCATCCCAAATGCCCTTTGAACTGTTTCGATCTGCAATTTTGGTTTGACAGTGCAATATAACGCTTCTTGTGCCGTTTGAAGTTTAAAACAAAAACTTCGAGGCAAGAGTTTGCAAAATTAATTGCATAGTTATTAAGTATGAGCGGGTCGCTAGTATTGTAATAATTGGACTTTTACATACATACATTTTTACAAATGATACTTGGGCATGCGTTCGACTCTCAGTCGGGCCTGTACAAGTAGATTGGAACTCATATTGGAGGTAATACATCATTTTCTTGTTTACTTTCCGGGGAAGCAAAAGTTTATGAGTTAAGTTCCAAGAGAAGACTAAGAAAAGACAAAGACATGGAAAGTTTTCCAATTCACATGGGCTTCATTTGTAGATGTTTACCATCTACATACCAATTACACGTGTTTGATTTAAAGTATTCAATACCATGTTTTTAAGGCGTCAAATATTAATTGAATTCAATATTATATTGAACTGAATCTAGGTGTACCTTCAGCCTGTTTGTCAACCTCAGCATAAGAAAAACCTATTTGTCTGCTTGCTTATTCTTGCATTACCCATCAATAAGTGCGGAGCTTGATTTAAGAGTATTTACCTCATCTGCTCGTAATGTAAAGAATTTACCAGTTTGTAGTATGAGAAGTTGAAAGAATCGTATGAAAGATATGTAAGTCTACAATACTAATAAGATAGGTGTATAAACTTTATGTATGCAAATATTTTGTATATCAACCCACTGGATTTGCGTATGTCACGCGAGATCCCTCTAACAAAATGGCAAAACTGCGCTGAAGGAGCCGTGGGACACGAAAGGAATTTTAATTTTTTGTTCCTTTTGCACAAAGGAATTTATTATTAAGTCTCGCATCACAGGCATACAATATGAAGGGAACAACCCCAATTCTATTCTCCAGCTCGGTCCAAAGAATTTTGATAGAAAGTACCTTTTGCCTTTCCAATTATTATTCGTACGACGTGAACTCAATGTTAATTTACTGCTTTTCTCTGTAATTGTATTTCACAAGCAAACTTGCTTAGGTGATTAAGTCGAGTTCCCCAACTAACTGAAAATCTCCTTAGACTCGAGACAGTCTTTCTAAACAATGGTAATTATTGTGTTTTTAAATGTATTAATGAAAGGGGACGTGCACACTGCGTTCGGCAGTTAAAAATTAACTTTTATAGCTGATTTTATACAGAATAAAACTGTCAAATGTATTCAGTATATAGACATACAGTTTTCATCTCACTATACTCATGTATTTTCCTTATCCACCAACATTTTTATTGCTATTTTTAAAAAGGTATTATTTATAATCGGCGCTGAGGTGGAATAGCTATGCGTTTTCATACTGTTCAGAAGGCAGGTTGTCGACTGCAGTCTGGAGATACCAGTAGTAGGACGTTGAACTCTGTTTTGCTGATAACATGAGTTTTTGTTTAATAAAAATTTTATAGCTAATATTTTTGAAGTGGTGTCTCTAAAACTAACTCTCTAATAGTTAACACCTAAATTTCGAATACACCTACTGTTTAAAGCTCCATAATAATAAGGCGAATAAGCGTTTGAAGTTTAAATTAACTTGTTAGGATGGGTTCGTGCGGCCTGGATGGCCAATGTAGTTCTACAAACAACAAGCTTAGACGCGTGCCTCTTGCTACTCCTGCATACAAATTGCCCACCCTCCAGTAATGTGAGATTTGACTACAACAATAGTTATGACTAGCTGGAAAGTTGTCCAGGAAGGGCCCTTATTGGCAAACATCGTCGTAAACACTTCATTATTATAATAAACAAATCATTTCAGGATGTTACTAAAACAAAATAGGGTGTGATATACTTAAATGAATTTTATACTTAAGACATTTTTTTCATTTTACTTGAAATTTATCATAAAGGTAGGTTTATAATATCTGCTTATGTTTTTAGTGAGATGGTTAAGATATTAAAATTCAGACATTAATAATATATGGCTACAGTCTTTGTCAACCTTAGTAGAATAAAGCATATAAGGATTAGGAGTAGGGATTAGGGTTAAGAGGGTAGCCGCTACCGCCAAACCCTACTTTTCAACCGACTTCCAAAAAAGGAGGTTTTCAATTCGACGCGTAATTTTTTTGTGTTTAACAAACACAAAAAAATTACGCGTCGAACTTTCGACTCATAACTCATAACTTTCGACTGGGTCAAACGATTTTGATGATTCTTTTTTTATTTGAAAGCTGGTGCTTTCCGTGTGGTTCCATTTCTGAGAATGGAATCCATGAGAAAAGACCAAGAGATGGTTTGAAGTCGGTTTATTTTTCAACCGATTTCCAAAAAGAGAAGGTTCTCAATTTGACGCGTATGTTTTTTTTTGTTAAAAAGAGTTATTAGTGATAGAGCACATAGCGTTCTGCAGTCGGCGCGGTGGTGGCGGTGGCGGAAAGACATCTGGAAGAGTCTAATGGGAGACTACCGCCGTCGAGAGCGCCCCCGAGATGGCCGGTGTACTTTGACTGATCGCCCACTAGGCAGCCAGGCTGCGGCAGCCAAAATATTTGTGCAGCCAGTTACGGCAGCCAAATCGACGTCCAGTTGTCACCCAAATGTCAAGCGACATGAGCGGCAGCCACATACATTCGCCTAGTCGCTAAACTACTCGGTCTGGCTGCGCGCAGCCAACGGGCTGCCGTGCAATCAGACGCGTTCTATTGGCTGCCGCAGCCGGAGATTTGTGGCTGCTTAGTGCGCGGGGTCCCATACACCGTCATAGGTTCTATTGGCTGTCGCGGCCTGGCTACCGCAGCCGGGCTGCCTAGTGGACGATAGGCCTAGGTACGCCGAGGTTCCGACTGAGAGCGTTCACAACGTTCCAGCGATCCCGCCTACCTACGGCCGCCCTAGAAAGTCTTTGGGTTTTAGCCGGTAGAAGTTCGGCATAACCCCGCATCGTCCACTACGACTACGCTGCAGTGTATCTATGAAGATTTCCTAACGTAAAAAAGATTATAAATTTGTTTACATAAAAAAATCATGTACACATAATATGAATGAAGTGGTTATGTTGGAATATTAGGTGGTAAACGTATCAAAATATTGTTATCTAATTTGTAACAAAATTGCCTACTTAATGTTGACAGGATTAACAAGTTAGTGAGAAATGTCGGAATAGTAAGTTTGCATCAGAATTGTCAAGTTTGTGTGATAGAATCTGGGAGTGCGAACATTGGCAGGGCGACATACCTATCTGTCGTAATCTGCTTAAAATGTTGTTAGATGCGACTACATCACGGAACGTTCCACGTATTCGCAGTAAGCTTCTTAACCCGACTATGTACATACTTATTTGCGGCAAGGTTGGATTTGATTATTTCACTAGATTTAACTTGTTTGACTCTTTTTTGCTTCTTTATAACTGTGCAACACAAAATTCAAAACTGTGCAACACAAAACTAGCCCAACATTAAAATTCTACTATTTCTTCTACAATTTAACAAATTGGACAAAATAATACAAGTAGTTCTACTTCACCCCTCTCTCACCCCATTCCATCACACAGTATGGAATAAAAGAATTTTTTACTCCGATTGAAACGAATCACATCATTAGATTAATCATCACATTAGATAGTCATCAGAATAAACCCCCAAACATTACAGTAACTGTATCGTGCCGCGAACGCGACAGGAGACCGAGACCAGAGACCGCGACACAGTCATGTCTCTTGTTTCTGGCGGCCTACTGCGTGTAGAGACAGAGACGCGAGGCCGGACTACGAAGGACTTCTCCCATAATTGCAGGCTCAAACATTGGAGCCACTCTCGTGTTCTGGAAACTTATAGGTAATATTAGTTCGCAGTGTAATTAAGTTTACTATGAGAAGAAGAAGAAGAAGACGATGATTTGCTGTTATTTATTATAGTAAAAAGAGGCCATGAATGTCACTCAACAAATTATATAAAACTACATAAAGGCGAAGAAGCATAGTTCTCACTTTTAATTAAAAGGGTGTAGTTTACACTGAATAAAATACAGTTATATTGAATTTATTGAACATGGCGTACATTTGAAGATGCCCACATCCACCAGCCACCAGTAGATACGAAAAAGCTCGTGTCACATAAAACAAATCACGTGATTTTATAAAACACTCAATAAATCATATGGATTAAAAAAATTAAAGCAAAACAATTTAGACCTACACTGAGCAGAAAATGTTTCCTATTGTGGTCGATGTCTGTTGAGCTGCCAATTAATTAACATTTTATTGGACAATTAAAGCTTATTTATCCTGAGACATTCATTGGAATAATGATTTATTTATGCTAATGGAGACTACACACATTCAAACTTCAAATTCAACTTGTAATATTCAGTTCAGTTCACACTATATTTGAATAGATCATCCCATAGAGACGAGAGAGAAAGAGAGTCGTAACGATTATTTATTAGTATATATTGAACCCCAGCCTATTATTTGATCACGCATTTCTTCCTGTTGTGAAATTTGTAACTTTTGCGAGTTCTTTGAACTTTTTCTGTGTTTTGTTAATTAATTATTTTCTTATGTTCGATTAAAAATATATTGCCACCATACTGTAAGTAGGTAGGTATTTAGTCAGAATCGGCGCGTAAATTGTCAAATGACCAAAGCAAGTGTCTTTAATGACACACACCACGTCTCTCCTTGTTGCCCGGTTGCATGACGGCGGACGACCCGGCCGAAGAGGCATAGACTCACCTCTAGCAGCGGGCAGTCAGCGAAAGGCTTCGCTCCTGAAGCTCCCATAACCTACCGCAGAGATGGAGGTCGCTTGCACCTGAACCTCTAGAATAACCCATGCTCGTGTGGCCGCTCATCTCCACGGCATTATGGGTGGGAGACCCTGTCACAATCTCTTCACACACCCTTACTCTCTATCCATAAAAATACAGTCCACTAAAAACCCGCCAAGTCCGATTCTATCGCAGTAACGTAAAGTTTTCCGCACCGGATTAGCTACCGGGCTTAGCTAACACACCTAGTGCAAGAATATAACCACATAAAATTAAAAAAAAAAAGAAAAATACATTGTAGTTAAAATATAGGTGCTTAAAATTTGACAAGCTCCTCCCGCCGTAGCCGTAAACCGCAAAAGTTTGCTCGTCGTAATAAAAAGTTAATACTTGCCGCAGACAGGGTTGGGTTGGATTGCGCATTACTTGCTACATTATAAACAAGCCTGCTTGTGACACCCCCTCCTTTATGACCCCCTCTCCACAGCGGACGGCATGCATAATTAAATCTCCGCGGTCAAATTAGCAATTTGGACCCCCAACAATAGGACATAGTTCAGTTTTAAGCGTCTTTATTGTACAAACAAAATTCATTCATTACTGTGCTCAATTAGTGAGCAGCACACTCGAACATGGAACCCGTTTTGAGGCTTTGTTTTTATTATGTCTTTGTTGCTTCCCCTTAAATTAAAACGTCGGAGTCAAAGCTTCTTTGAGGAAGTGTTTTTAGTTATAAATACGAGAGCTGCACAAAGTCGTGCAATTATTCATACATAGGTACCAACGAACAGAGTTTACAAGAAAATAATTATTTTCTTGCATTTCGTTACCCCATTTTAGTTGTGTTTTACACCAAAGCTGAATCAACACTAGATCTTGCCGGGTTACCCCCGACTCTATCCCAACGTTATATTTATGATTACTTTGTCATCGAATAAAATTGTCAAAATTGTCATTTATTATACTAGCTGGTGCTCGCGACTACGTTCGTCTTGAAAAATAGAAATATATGACAACTTAAAAACGCATGTAATCTTTATCGCTGTGTTGATGGTGGCGCCGCCACTACAGTGGCACTACAGTACAGTACAGTACAGTACAGTACAGCACAGCACAGCACAGCACAGCACAGCACAGCACAGCACAGCACAGCACAGGATAGGACAGGACAGGACAGGACAGCACAGGACAGGACAGGACAGGACAGGACAGGACAGGACAGGACAGGACAGGACAGGACAGCACAGGACAGCACAGGACAGCACAGGACAGCACAGCACAGCACAGCACAGTACTTTAAGCCTTTGATATAAGGCTTAAAGTACTGTACATTTTTCATCGTTCAACACGAACGAATGCAAGATGTATGTAATTTTTTAATCAAAACATAACGCATTAAAAAAAACTTGAACGTTCAAATATTTAAATCAAACTTTTTATTGTAAATTATGCTTAAATCGATTTTCATCCCATATTATAATGGTTTTAACTATGGCTTTTATATCAAAATTAAAATAGCTTATTAAATAATAAATAGAAATTTCATTCGTAAGTATTATTGGTAAAACTTGTCGAATGTTTATCGTATTTGGCAGTTTGTAATAAAGTGTGCCCGACCGATAAGTATAATATTGGCGAAATAACTCGGCGACGAAGCCGGAGTGTGGCTCACTGATAAAGGTTTTAGAGGTGCTTTCCAATTGAGTGATCCTCTACTCTTCCGAACGGGATCCATACAACAAACACCCGGAGACGTGCAGAATGCGGGCTAACCCTGTTTAGGCGTATATTTGAATGCCTATATTTTTTATGTATTTTGTACGATGCACTATCGAATCATCTTAACGATTTTTTTTAATAATAATTTGTAAGAGTTTTCCACGGGTGCTTTTGATTGAAAGGCGATTTTTATAGTCACACTAGCTGGCCCGGTCAGCTGTAATCGCAAGAATATATGAACAATAAAAAATCAATAAATTTTGCTCATATATATTTTGATCAGGCGTTATTTATTTTTTTACTTTTTAACGCTTACTTCTACAAGAATAGTAATTCTTATCATCCGTTCTAGGTTCTAAAACAAATAAAGTATGGAATACCTAAATCAAGTAAAATTCTCGATATGGCAGCAAGAACTACATTATAATCCGTAATCTAGATAGAAGTCTAATGGATGAAAAAATAGAGAATTGAAAAATGAAATTTTACAGTTTTGGAGACAGTAAACAAGTTGGAATTGTGATAAGTTTTCTTTTTACTTACATATTTTTTAATCACAAACTGTTTCTCATTCAAAACTTCGTCTTATATCAAAAATTTTGTCCAGGAACCTAGAATTCATTTAAACTTTGCATTTAATCTTGTTGGCTGACGAAAAGTTTTACAAAAGTGAGATAAAGTATCACCTAAAACAGCCAAAGCTCCAACATTATTAAGGATAACATCGGGGACACACAGCTTGCTCGATTTTATCAAGCGAACGGACAATTATAATTTTATTGTAACAACTGTTACATTAATTACTATGTTAAACAGCGAGGAACGAATTTGATTTGTTTATGTTTGTTGTAATGGATAAACTCAAAACTACTTAACTGCTTTAAAAAATATTTCTACTATAGAAACGAGTATTTTTATATCAGCGATAACGAGTATTTTTATTATACATATAATGAAGACTACAAAAATTCAATAGTATTAGAGATTTCAGTGCTAATACATAAGAGAAAGCACGTTATTTTCAATGACTGTATGTAATGTGAAAAAAAAAAAGAAAACGTGGATTTGGAAGTATGCCTATGACATTTAAAATGATTGTTTATTACGAATCAGGTATTAGGAAAAAAATTGCCCCTAACATAAATATTTGCCTCTAGCGGGATTCGAACCCGCGACGGTTTGGTTAACAGCTAGACCAAATGTGTAGTCAAACAAATTTATTATAATTATAACTAGCTGGTGCCCGCGACTTCATCCGCGTTCTCTATAGCCTTCCTCGATAAATGGACTATCCAATACAAAAATAATTTTTCTATTAGAACCACAGACTTCCTGAGATTAGCGCGTACAAACAAATAAACAAACTCTTCATATTTATATAATAGTATAGATATAGATTCGCATATACAAGTTTAAGGTTCTCATAATGGAGATTTTCACATTCGAGGCACGCAAAGCTGTGGGGAATTACTAGTAAATCATATCTATGTATGTACAATTGTACATTGGGTGAAGGCACCTAATCCCATTGATTCGTCAACATTTTGTAAGTGCCTACAATAATATTGATAGAAATGGTTAATTCAGCCTAATCGTTATATTTACATATAGAGATGTATATTTAAACATAATTATACTTACGTAAATAGGTTGAAATCAATGTGCATAAATTATTCCCGTTTGCATATTGAAATTGTAGATACAGTGTTGCCGAATTCTAATTATTTTGTGTACCTACTTTTAGCATTGTTAAATAGTGTGCCCTATAAATAAATGTTTCCTTATATGCCTACCTATGTTTTGTTTTTACATGATTAACGAGACCGTTTGATGAGTGGTTGGGGTGCCTCCGTCTCAGGGTTTCCGGGTTCGATTTACGGAGGTGTCAACTTTGAAAATTATTTTTTCAATATTGGCTCTAGTCTGGATCTGGAAAGTAGTGGCATTCTGATTCGGTCGGCGTACCTCGGTACGCCGAGGTTCCGAATTTGAATTTGAATTTGATTTTCTAACGTTAAAGAAAAAAAACTCCATTTCTCTATCCCTATTTTCAATCCTACTACTACTTGTAGTACTATTACTTATTCTGTCATCCTACTATGATCGGCAGCGCACTTGCAGCAACTGTGGCATTTTTTGTGTTCTAGTCACCTACCATCCTACGTGTCGACCTTAAAAAATAATCTTAAAATAGATTTTATACTTGTAAAATTATATTTAGTCCCTCTATTTTAGTTACAATAAATTTTGTACGCTTTGCACGTGGAGAACGTTTCACACAAAGGCATTTTCAGTCGAGTATTGTTGCTTAGGAATTGTTTGTATAAACGACTAATTAGACGATGTTAGCAAAGTTGGTCGCGGCCTAAAGTTGCCACTTCGTACCTACTGGGTTTCCTATCTAAATAATCACATATGTACTTATATGGCACGTAATATAGGCTGAGCTACGAGTAAGCGGTAAAATGTGGCAAGTAAGAAATGCACAGAATGTTCGCTTCTATATGAGATAATAATACGCAATATAATTTCGTTTGTTTAAATATTTATCAAAATCAAAATCAAAATCAAAATATTTATTCATCAATTAGGTTTCTACAAGAAACTCTTTTGATCGTCTTTATAAATTTAAATTTACCAAATTTACCAGGGTTTCGGAAAAAAAACCAAGATGACGATCCTGAGAAGAAACCCCGAAAGAAACTCAGGATACTATTCTTTTTGTCATCATTAAAATGTAAAATAGTACAATACACTTACTTAATATTAACACACTTAAAGTATATATATTTACAATTATAGTTTTACAATACAAAACATAGTACGAACTCCGAATAGCTTAAATCCAGGCTTCTTTGTCGCTTAAATAATCAGTGATTTGACCCATAAAAGAATTACTTATCTTATGTAGTCGTGTTTTATGAAGATTTAAATCACTTTTGGACCTAGTATTGATATTGTGTACATCACATTTTTTATTAAATTGACTAATATTTTTGTGCACATAAATTAAATTTTCATAAATATATTGACATGCAACAGTCAAAATCTTTATTTCTTTGAACTTTTCTCTGAGGGAAGACTGCGGATCTAGTTGATAGATGGCTCTAATGGCCCTTTTTTGTAAAATAAAAATAGTATTTATGTCCGCAGCGCTACCCCAAAGAAGAATCCCATAACACATTATACTGTGGAAATAACTAAAATAGACAATCCTAGCTGTATCTACGTCTGTTAGGCGTCTAATCTGCTTAACTGCATAAGCCGCAGAGCTAAGCCTTTTACTTAGTTTCTCAATATGTGGACTCCATTGTAATTTAGAATCTATGGTAATACCTAAAAATACGGTCGATTCCACGGGTTTCAATTTTTCACTACCCAAAATCACATTCGTTCCAATATTTTTAACATTAGGGGTTAGTTTTGGTTTAACAATTTAACAATTTAGTTTTGGTGGCATTTAAAAGAAGATTATTTACACTAAACCAATGTACTATGTTAGAAAGTGCATAATTTACCTCATTATAGCATCCAAGTTGTCTTTTAATCTTAAATATTAATGATGTGTCATCAGCAAACAATACAATATTATGTTTACTCACAGAATGAGGTAAATCATTAATATAAACCAGGAACAAAAACGGACCGAGAATCGAGCCTTGAGGGACGCCCATTTTAACTAGAGAACCCGGAGATTTCTTACCATTAACATCGACCCTCTGAATTCTATGGCTGAGATAAGAAGTTAAAAGATCGAGAGCCTTGTTCCTAATTCCATAGTGGCATAATTTCCTTATTAGAGTGTCATGCTGGACGCAGTCAAAGGCTTTAGACAAATCGCAAAAAACACCCAGAGCGTACCCATTAAATTTCATAACCCGATTTACCTCGTGGTATCAAATACAAATAAAAAAATCCGTAACAACCTTTCAACGTCCAAACCTATGTAATTGGTTTTTTAAATTTGAACGATTTATTAAAAAAAATACAACAAAATTAAATTCTTTCGGCCTTGTTCACGGTATAGTCGCTTTTAACCGACGTGTACATGTCTGTATTACGTGTATGTGTGTGTGTATGTTCGTCTGTCTATGGATTCGTAGTTCCCAATACATATATCAAATGTTTCAAATGTTTTTTAATTTTTTTCCTATTTTAGACTTGAGTTAACGATAAATATAAAAAAAATATGACTTAAATAGTATATTTAAAACTTAAATGCTAACGACATTAGATTTGTTTTGTGAAGTAGGAACTCTAAAGCAAACCTACAAAGGAATGCAGCAAACGCTGTCTGGGGCATGCAGTCGGCATTAGTGCTTAAATGCATAATTTCTGCCAAGTTCTAAGTCAGGTCTTAGTCGCGGTCTGTGAATATGTTGAACGCATATTCACATATATATTATAGTTAAATGGTAAGTCTAATATAAGTCTTCTTATTAAAGTAGTTACATTAAAATTAATGCAGCAGATATTTTTAATTAACTTGGGAAATATATGCTGTCGCGCATTGAAACTTTTTTACAGCACAAGGATAAGGGATAAGGAAAGGGTAGCGTAACGTCTTTTAAATTTACATAATTATTATATCTACTTATATGTATATGTGTCTTCAAAAGGGCTTGCGAAGCCAAATTGGCCGTGTTATTATAATATTAAGGGTATCCGCTGCTCAAAATGCCCCGCAAGGAACAACAAAAGGGCACGAGCTGATATAAAATGAAGTCTTAGAAGGAAAACTTTCCTATTGTTACTGTTGAGCCATGGGTCGCCGCATTGTTCAACTTATATTAAAGTGAGAGTTTAAGGCTTCAAAGGATTACTGTTAGATGTGGTGGCAAGGCTATTTTGACATTGGTTTCGAATGTTCAGGGACCACGCAATTAATGTTATATAACAATAACGGGGCGAACCCCAAGAAGCCATAACTGTATAAGTTGGCCTCTGTGCGATTTGCTCAATGGAAAAATGAACGAATTAATTTTATTAAAAGCGAAATGTCCTATTGGCCTTCTTTTTGGTGTAGATGTTTTAGTAAATGAAAAGGGAGGAGCGATAGAGCAAAATCAGTTTCTGGAGTGACCATCCATTACTGGACCTTGTGAACTCAGTAATGGGTATTAGGTACTAACTTCACATGTTCCGAAAGCGCCACCTTAATACCTGTGTTAATGTTTTAGAGAAAACACGAAGAAGTAAGCGGAGAAACATACACATGCGGACAGAGTCTTTCTTTATTTCATGACTAGCTGCTGCCCGCGACTTCGCTCGTCATCATCATCACATCATCATCATCATCATTTCAGCCGTAGGACGTCCACTGCTGGACATAGGCCTCCCTCAAAATTTTCCAATTGGACCGTTCAGAAGCAGCCTGGATCCATCGTCGACCCGCGGCCCTTATTAGGTCGTCTGTCCACCTTGTGGGTGGACGTCCTACGCTGCGCTTGCTGGTCCGTGGCCTCCACTCGAGAACCTTCCGGCCCCAGCGGCCGTCGGCTCTCCGTACTATGTACCCTGCCCACTTCGCTCGTATAACTTTGTAAATGATATACTAAAACTAAAACCTTCCTCGGGAACCACTCTATCTATTGTTGAAAACAGCATGAAAATCGGTGCAGAAGTTTTTGAGTTTATGTTTTATGTAAGTGTATTGATATATATATTGATAGGGAGGAATTATATTCAGATAATATTATTACGTCTAGCATTGAATTTCATATTTTCAATATTTCACAAATAGCTACATAGTCGCATCGAACTTTGGCTCAAGGCATCATAGTATGCGATAACTATATAGGCGAATAGTTGAGGTTTCATGAATTCAAACCGCGCACTAAATTGGTCTACCCTCAGGTAAGGGAATGGCAGTCGAGTAGCATAACATAAATGAATAAAGGCAGCCACTGGTCTGCTTTTACTCGAGTGTTGGTGAGACGAGAGCCCTCGACTCATAGTTAGGGTAGTTACTACACGTTAGTTTCTTTGAAGTAGCCATGTTTTTTTTTCATGATTTAGTGGTAAAATAGTTCATCTGAAACAGACATAAGAAAATAAAAAGAACATTTAGAACATTTATAATCTTACTAATATTATTTAGGAAAATTATAAGTATGGATGGATTTACATCTATCATTACTTAACGAATTTTGATAAACAATATAATTTTTACATAATATTAATAGTAAGGGTATAATTTATAAGGATATACGGATTAAATCGCTAACAGAAGCTAAGTAGGTAACTTTTAATGTTAAGGTCTTGATGGTGGCTACCATCTACCATCACAAGCAACGCCATAGATTGTATAGAGGTATGCACAATTCACCGCAACACCAACCAACACATACCTATGCTGTTATTGTGTGCTGGTGGTCTTCCGTTACGCTTATTTTAGTAATACAGGCAATAGATTACTTTTTCTGCACAAAATTACAAGTCTATATTTTTATTAATAGGTTCAGTATCACGTATTGACCCTGAATGCACAAAATTCTTACAAATAAGGCGAGCGGAACATATCGTAATAGTCTAATAAGTCGTAAACAATAAGTGATAGAAAAAAAAATATTAGACAAGAAAGATAGGAAATTTATTTATCTACAATAAAGGTTATTACCATTTTGGGCCTCAAGTGCACGGTTATGAAGATATAGGACGAAACGGTTTTTGTCAAAATGGCGGAACTTCCGCCCGCCTAATTTGTAAGAATTTTGTGCATATCACATCTGTTGCTCATAAAATCAATTAAAATCTTCAAAACTTACTTATCATGTCATCATGTCGATGTCTAGAATCAGAATTTCCCTGTGAATATTATATAAAAATAAGGGTTTGTTCGCATAAGGACAGATTCGGAAAAGATATACAGTTATGTAAATTTTTCTAATAACTTTGTAAACTGATTTCATTTTTTGTTTTGTTAGTTTAGTAGCTATTGACGAGTTTGAGTACTATGAATAAAAAAATGGAATGCAGCATTTTCCCATCCTTCGAAATATTATGTAATTATGTAATGTTCGAATGAATCTAAATATTGAATTTCAACAATAAGTTCAATAGTGTTTTCGTATAATAATTTGACGAATCCGTCGATAAGCTTTAAGGTTTGATTCCAGGAAACGTTTACTTTAGAAAACTTATCAAACTTATCAACCTTAGTCTAGGAGTACTAAGTTTCGCTCCAAGTCTGTTTGTTTTGTTAATATAGTATACTACATAATGCTTGTTCAGGACCATACTAATGGTGAAGACCATTTTTTAAAATTATTGTTATTAAGTAAATAGACGTTTTGTTTTACTGGCTTTGCTAAAAGTTTATTCTTCAGTTCTTCAGTTTATAGCTGGAAAGCAGAGCTTTTCTTTTGGCGAAATTCTCCTGGCAAAGAAAAACAAAGTACAACAAAAGTATAGAAAGTTCTTTTTTAATGTAGTCAAAATGTTTCTGTCAAAAGTTCTTACTGTCCTTTTTAACACAGTGCTTATACAATAATATTATATGATTCATATGCTGTAATGGCTACTTCTGGGACAAAAGAGGCTAGTTAATAGTTAACAGCTTTGTTGCGAGTCGCTATTAACTAGCCTCTTTTGTCATCATCATCGTTGTCATCATCATTGTCGTTTTCATTGTCATCATCATCGTTATCTTAGCCGCAGGACGTCCATTGCTGGACATAGGCCTCCCCCGAAATTTTCCAATAGGATCGGTTAGGTATATAAACTATATAAAGCTTATAATGTATCCACTGAGGAATATTCGACGAGAAGTTTACTGGGAGCTTCCCGAACGCTGCCGAGCTGGATTCGACGATGGACCTCCTAACACACCATGATAATGCTACACCATGAATTGAAAATAGATGAGAAATTCGTAACAAAAACAGCTGCCAAAACTGGATATTCTCAATATCAGATACAAGTAAAAATACTGTCAACTCGTGAAAGAACTTTGTTTTATGAAAGAAAAGTAGTTCGATGTTCGCGTTATTTTCTGCACTGTAGAGACAGATATATCCACCTAAACGTTCGATACAAACAGAATGATGTTGCGGCAAAGTTTTACTTTTTCCCATTTGTTATTTACGTTTCAAGAGAGCCAAGAACAACATTTCCTGCCTTCGCCTGCAATACGTTCAGAGTTATGGATTTCACGTGACGTCATCATAAATATGCAAATTAGGTGAAGGTATGCTTGCCTCTATAAGCTTTCATCGCAAACACGTACACTTACCTAAATAAAAAAAAATAGAAATTTAGCACTTTATTATTATTTTTTTAAACACAAGCTTTTATTAGCTACACAATTATTAAACAAAATTCAAAGGACAATATAAGTAATTTTTCATTACATTTTTAGTTCTTCTTTTTAGCGTGTTCTTGTAGTGTTGTTTATAGCGATTTTAGTGTGTTATGACCTTTTTTTTTAGACTCATTATTAATATCTGTGTATATTTTTAGCAATAATCAAGTAACGAGTAATCTAATGGGTTTAGTACCATAATGACTAGATCTACAAAATGCCTAATCATAAAGTCATAAAGACTGTTATCTTGAGATACAGTTATGACCAGCTCTGCAGAAAGCCTATATCTTACAATTATTTAGCAAAAGGAAAAACGACTATTATCAAAGTTATAACATCATTCTTAGACTAGATTTTAAAACGACTAGGTAGCAAAATGTCTTCACGCTATTTTGTTTTCCTGAACCCACGAGTAGGAGAAACTCAAAACCGCTGTCGACTCTACCTACCGTGAACAATAAGTACCGTAGTGGATACTTTAATAAAATACTTACTTTGTGCATGTGTGGAAATATTATGAAGTTTATTAATCTGAGGGCATTTTCCGTACGTTGCTTTTAGTGTGATGAAAGTTGGTGCGCGAAAGTCCCTCGTGCCGTATAAGTCCATTAAGCAAATGGATGGTACGGAAATGAGAGCTCGTTTTTAATTTCGTTGTCATATAAATAATGTTAATATGTGTGCAGCTTAATTTGTTTTTGATTAATTATACCTTTCGCACAAATTAAAAATGACCACCACCTTGTTTTACAACTAGCCTTCAAGTCTTGTTTATTTTACTGAGTTGTGTTATAATTAATTTTTGCCAAATGAAATTTTATTAATAAGACTAGTTGTTGCACGCGATTAAGTCTGCGTAACTTTATAAGCCTATGTTGCTCGTTGATAATGTAGCTTTCTATAGGTGAAAGAATTTTTAATTTTTTTAAAATCGGTCGAGTAGTTTTTTTAAATTTATTAATTGCAAACAAAAATATAAATTGCATGGATGTATTTTTTCCAATTTTCTTCATAAAAACGAGTATTTCAAAAGAATTGTCTAATTGTTCCAGCTGTACTGGAGTTTTGAGCTTAGTAACACATTTAGCGATTTATTTTTAATTTTTATTAGACTCACTTATAGAGAAATATCTGAGACTCACTTATCTGATTAAGAAATGTCTGACATTTTTAATAAACATAAATTTCAATTTTTCTCCTTTAAAAAATTAATCACATAGTTTTTCTACTTTCTATGCTATAGTATAGTTTTAATATTTCCTATATTTTTGTTGACTAATTTCTATTACTTACAATGTTTCTCTGTACAATCTCCATAGATATGGAAATCTTTTCGTAATATTGATTAATCCACGAAGACGTTTCTCGTTTTGAAAAGTTTTCGTCTGTGTACTGGCCGGTTATAAAGTAATACATAAACAAGAGCAAGTATTTGGGCAAAAGGACTTCTCGAAGGTAACTTTTAAATTGCGTCTCCGCTCTCCTAACTTATTTACTCCTTATAAAAAACAAACATAATATAATTCCACTTTTCAGGTCAAGAGATAATGGCCTTTGATAACAGCCGGAAAAAGCTTTCCGCTGTTTTGTTTCCTTTATCTTCAAGTTTTCGTGAACTTTTACGCAAAAATTATAACTTGTTAGATTAAATAAGAAGTTTTAATAAATTGCCCCGGGTTAGCTAGGATTAAGGCTTAGAAGAATCAAATTTGTTATGTTCACGAATAACATTTTAATTTGATTTTCAAGTTATAGTAATGTTTTAAATTCCAAACATTTGTATCGTTAATGCTATTAGTATTCATTTCATCATAATAAAGGTCTATTGTTATTTTAATGTAGATAACGTACTATCGTAATTCTTTTGTCGTTTGGGGTGGTTTTGCGTCTATTTTTACTGTGGTAAAAAATGGCCGATCAGTACCTACTCCGTATCGTATATATGTATGAATGTATGTATGTACGTGCTTCCAATTCCAAACGCAGATTAATAAACACTACTATGCTGTTACACTGCCAGCTATACGAGATCTCTGACCGCCGGTAGTCGGTAGGACAATAATAAAAAAAAATAGATACGAATCTTACAGAGGACATCTTATTAAATGAGATGTCGCTTTTAGACATTTCCAAAACAAGGAGGGTTGTCGTGGCACTGCCGTTCCTGCAAGAATCAAAAGCATATATATGTAAGAAGTCCTAGAGTAGGAACCAGATGATAATAGGAACCAATCCATATCTTGAAAATAACATGAGGAGAATGAGGATAGGTCAAGAAAAAAGAAGCAACGACATGTTACGTAGTTACAAAGAATATTAAGTGATGGCACCTTATTGAAAAAAGGTACCTTAAGAAATTCCACCCCAAATGGAGGTCCAACGTCATAGTTTACTATATTAGCCTATGCCCAACAATCTCTGTCGGTTCGTAATGTTATCAACATGATGATTCTGTATGTTCATGGCTTCTCAGATACCCAACCGGCTTCTCAGTTCATTAATGGCTGTCATTGTCGACACCGGAAATAAAGCAATTGTCCTTTTAAAACAAACGAGGTCGTCAATTGTTCGAGATTTGTATATTATTTTTCTCTAAGTCGCTAAATATCTTTCTCTAAATCCAAGTCGGAATTAATAAAAAAAAAATACAATATCTTTTTTAAACGTTATGGGAACAATTTGAACAATTCGACAATGATAGCTCGACACTTTTGATTAGTCTGTGGTAATGCATTTCTTCGGGTGAGTATTCATTTTTATTATGTAATATTCTTTAAATCAGAATAACATTTGTCAGTGTGAATAAAACAAAATGGCGATCGTTTTCTTCTGATCTAGTTAACGTCTTAACTACTCAACTGAACATAATTAAATACAGGAAAGGACATGGGGTAACTTTCATCCAGAAAAAAGACTGTTCCCTAGGGATAATCTAACAAATAAAAGAAAAAACTAACGGCTGGCCAAAATGGTCAAGTGTTATATTTCATTTTTTTTTAATTTTTTTTAATTTTTTAACGCGGACGATGTCGCGGGCACCAGCTAGTAACATATTAACAACATCCAGAGTTTTATTCCAGTGGCAAACAGCATAGCGTTATTATGCAAAATTTGTGCCAAAATGTACGCGTCTGTATGCAGTTTTGGGAAAACAAACTACGCTTTTATTTACTTGTGCGGATGCAATTGTCATTGTGGTGTGTATGATTATATTTGATAAATAATTGTCAGCTGATTGCGGCTATAAAATAAATATACGTACGCAGTAATACCGCTTTTGTTGTGCAATCAGTGGTAGGTATAATTGATTTACCCTTTTAGCACCTATTCTTGTATGTCGTCTGAATTTGAGGATCATTATTATCACTAAAGGATCGTTGCCATTTTAGTATTAATACTTACCTGGCATAGGGGATACCGTGATCAAGAAGGTTCCCTCAGGGCGAGGCCTTTCCAATGCAAAAGGTTAGGGTGTGATTATCATTATCAGTTCACAAGCGTCCACTGTTGGCCTAGACTGGAAAATCATAACACGACACCATTCATAACCCGAGAAAGGCTGGACCGATTTTTATCATCTTTGATTTCTTCGACCCGAACAAAAGAATCATAAGAATCAGATTGAAACATCTTAAAATATATCCGTTTTCTGATAATAAATCATTTTCTTAAGAGCGGGTTTTCAATCTGCAGCGGTAGGAAGTCGCCGAATCAGCAGTAGTATATTATTAATTAACAAATATTTTTCTACCAATAACATAGGATATTGGTTGAGGAGAAAAAACTATTTATCAAATTAAATAAATGTAATTTAAATAGATTTGAACAATAACATATATAAATTATTATATACGTATTGTTAAATGACGTTGATAAATGTGGAAATTTGAGAAGATAGTATAATAAAGAGAAAAAAGATGTCAGTAAAATTTGGCACTCAAAAAATAATAATAATCCTCAATATATACAATATCTTTATTCCGGTGATGCCCTTCAGTGGCTTAATAACTCAAATTTAATTTTTAAATTGATGAATGAATGATGAGATATGATAGCTGCGTAAATATACGCTCACAAATACACGTATATTATTTCACAATTATAATACACTCGTTTACTAGATTACTAGGTAAACAATTAATATATATTTCTTAAAGTATATAGTAGTTAATATAAATTCAGAACTAATATTTTACTAAGCTAAGTGTGACAAAAAAACTATTTTATAAAACTTCTGCTTTCAAATATTTTGTACGATTATTATTATTTTTATACAAATTAAATTAAAATATTCAGTCTTTACCTACTCAAATGAAATACTAAAATTAATTTTAAAACGGTTAATCTGTTCATAGAAATTAATTATTAATAATAATTTCATTTTAAACTTGTGTCCATAGCTTTTAAAAATTATACACTAAAATATACACACTTACATTTAAAAGTATTTAAAAGGAAAGTAAAATAAATCAACATAAAGTGACGCTACTTTTTACTTTCTATGGCGACGCCAAACAATGTTTTATTTGTAAATTAATGAAATTACAAATGTACTTTATATAGGTACAGGTAAGCATTCGTTCGTAGTAATGTTTGAATTTATGCGAAAGTAGCTCGTTAAAACATCAGTAGCACACAGCTTCGCAAAGGTACGTAATTGCTATTTGGCCTCCATGTTTAGTTCCACTAAAACTAGGTTGAGCCACAACACTTCCGCAACGTACGAGCGATTGTGGTATGCAATGCCGGTGAGAGCATACAATTTTTATGTCACTCTCCGCATATACGATTCTATCGATTATCTTTGTTTCTACAACGATACAAAGGTATACATGACGTATTATTGTGTTTAACTGTACATGTGTGGATATGACGAATGCAGTACATGACGAAAGTAGTATCTGGCGAATGTATCTAGTATTTGTCGAATGTAGGCTCTAAAGAAAAACGAATTTAACAAAAGTCGTGAGAATCGTCTAATAATTGTGCATTTGTGCAGTCCTAAAATAAAGTCGTTGTCCACCTCTAGCTATTTCGCGCAAAGCCGGGGGCGGATCTCTAGTTCTTATTGTTAATCCTAAGTATCAAATTGCCTTAATCCTATGTTTCAAGTTTCTTCAAATATTAAGTGGCTTTTTGTATGCAGGTTCACTATGTAATTTGGCATTCGTCCGATTTTTTAATAAAAAAATTATACGGATTTGTTTCAACCCTTTCTCGTATTGCAGTTAAGATCTGGGTTTCCGATTATTCTGAATGTGTTATCCTGTAGCCAAATAAAAATGTATGTTTGTGCACATTTTCATAGCTCAAAACGAAAGTCTGTAACCATATTCTAGTTTTAAGACGTTGAACTCAAATAAGTTAAAATATAGCGCAGAAATGCCTTGAAATAACTTGTATATAGAATGTAAAGTTCTTGTAAAGACCTTTTGAAACTAAAGCACTAAGCAGACAACTGACTGACGTTTCAAACGAAACTTTGACATGGCTGATAACTTCCCTGGTGTTGGTGAAAGCAAATGTCGACCGTTTCTTTTGGAAAATTATTGGGTTAGATCTGCCGCTATTATCAACCGTTTATATATTGCCTAGTCCTTTACTACTCCACCATATTATTTATTTATTTTATATCTGTGCTTACTTTGTTCATTAATTATTGCTTGCCATAAGGTAAATGAAGACCCTGATTAAGTTAGGGGTACTGGGAATCCCTCTTGAATCCACCCAGTTTAATTTTATTAAACTTATACACAGATAAATGTATATAGTTATATTTTAAAAATAATGATGTTAAGTTATAAATGAAATACGGTTATTAACGTCGTGGCTCATGCTATGATAATATGCTGAGCGGAGACTATAATATTTTGGTTCACTTTCATTCTACATTATTCCTGTTTTTGATTGTACCAAATAAATAAATAAAAATAAATAAATATATCTTCACACACACACACACACACCCACTTAATTGTGTGCTGTGTGGAATTAATATATTCCACACAGCACCATCTCGTTACAAAGTAAGCAAATAATGCTTGTATTATGGATACCAGACAGCTGATATACTACATAAATTACTTTTTTTTGTAAATACATACATATTATAAATAGGAAACGTCCATGACACGTGTACAAAGGTAAAATGCTAACACATAAATATTTGCCCCTAGCGGGATTCGAACCCGCGACCGTTTCTGTATCCTTAGACAGTTCCGTTCTTCTCAGACAGCGGCCGCGAAATAAGAAATAGTGTTATTCGACTACAATCTTTAACTGATGTTTAAAAGCATATTTGTTAACCTATAGTTTCGCGGTATCGTGGAGGCAACTAATTGTAGTATAATTTGTTCGCGGACCGCACCCATGTTTCCGTCACCTCATTCCCTAAATTAATGACAAACAGAGTCCCCGCCCTATGCCTCTAAATGTCACCGGGCGTTGTTTTCAATGGCTAATTGACTCCGCTAACCCTTTGTGTGATGTCGGCCAAAATGGGCTAGTTAACGCGTCACTTGTCATACGTTCACTAGTGAACAAAGATGCTCCATTAAAATTTCATTCACTCCACTTTGTTTAAGCTTTTCATTAAAGTTACTTTTGTATGTAGACGGTTTCATATCCAAAAATAATACGAAAATCACGACAAAACATAAAATCCCTTAGAAAAGGCGCAATATTTGTAAAAAGGATTCCTTTCAGTTTATGTTATATAGGAACTTAGAAGAATTATTGTTACAATGTAACCGTTTTAAAACAATCCTTACGTCCTTACTGTCTTTCCTAATGCTTTCCTTATTAATAAATGTGAAATGAATCCGTTTAACGAAAAATATTTTACAGAAAATCCGATACAGTATATATATAAAGGCTCTTTAGTGTGAGAAAAATTATAAAATATATGAGAACTTGAAAGCTATACAGATATTGTACTATATTATCTGTCAGTATATCTGGTTAGAACACGTTCAATATTCATGTTTGAGGTGACTTGTATTAGATACAAAGTCATCGCATGAATATTTTTGCCTTGCATGTTTCTCAAAACATTGTAAAATAGATAAATAGAACAGTGTTTTTAAATCATCAGATGAAAAGCTATTGTTTTGGACAGCTGGCCGCCCTCGGCTTCGCATGGATTTTTTCTTATCTTCTTGATCTTATTTTGTATTTTCAAGATTATAATTATTGATTGACTATAATAATTTGTTTACGTTTGCAAAATACTTAAATATTTAAAAAATATACAATAAAATAAAACTTCATTATATAAAGCAATGAAAAATTTTGATGATAACAGGGTGATAAGTGATAAGATATTGCTCTGGTGTCAAATAAACTAGGAAAAAACATACTTAGGGATATTCTCGAAGGTAAGGCTTAAACATTTCTCACCATATCTGAGGTAAAAACCTGTCGTCTCAAGTTATAAAACAGTGTACTTTATGCGCCGTAAAGTACAACATAATGTTCGTAAACGATATTTTATGTTTTTTTGTACTCTATGGAGACCCACTGTATTTTATAAGCTTAGGTATAGATCCACTGAAAGGCATGAGAGCTTCTCTGAAATGAAAATTTTAATTACGAACAAAAAAATTACGATAATTAACCACTTAAAAATGCTATGGAAATACCTATCGAGTTTGAATATCGAATTATTTTACACACAATGTTTTCTTATAAGCGACTTATAAACTCCTCTCAGGATTACATAATATAAAATTTGAATATAAAAGACGATAAATTGAATGTGTAATGAATATGTCGTATCAATTAATTGTTTTATTTGTAGAAGTAATCTTAAGAAAACCTATTATACAATGTATTTTCAAGTAAGTTTTAATTTTACTCTATTCAAAAGTCAAATTAGGCGCTGAAAATAATGCTTTTATGCTAATTTCTCGCCTTGAGTAGTTCAGTTTATAAGTAACTTTCACTTAAGACGTTATTGATTAACCCGATAATCTTCATGATAACTGAAAATTTCAAAATTCAATCGACTGCGAAGGCCTGATTACCAAATCATTTTGTGTCCGGGCGACTTAGGAACGACTAGGCTTGGCGCATGGCAGCCTCTCGCAAATTTTGCAAATTTTGGAAATTCTTTCTATTATTACATGTGATCTATATTGTAATCATAGTTATGGGGATGAGTGTTTAGGAATTTAGTTTTATGTAGCCCATTTATCGATTACGTAATGTATGAATGTATGTATCTTTCTTTTTTCTTCTTTTTTTTGCTATCTAAGCGGAGGAAGCGCGGTTCGAATATCACCACCACATAGCATATTATCTGTATTCACTACTTGGTTGAAAATCAACTGCATACATTAGACATCTTGTGACTATATGTGTTAATGTATGTAAATCCAACACAACAGTAATACGAGTCAATGGCGGCTGACTAATATAACCATCAAATCATCTCGCGTTTACCTGGATAGTAATTGCATGCTTGTTGTGGGTAAACTCTCATCAAGTCGGTGCAATCAAAGGATAATATTGCTCAAGCAATACCATTTAGTTATGTACTGAATCTGCAACGTCAAATAGAGCGCTAATGTGTGCATATGGGTATTTATATACTTATGCAGGTAAAGTTAAGTAGTGGCAGATAGTGCACACCACCCCCTTACAATACCACTGTGATATATAACATAATATCGCACCTTCGGCAAGACAAGGGCATAACTGCACTGTTTGTAATTTTACAGGAGAGCCATTTAAAGTTAATTTTTTTGCATTCAATATTGTATTCTTCTGCTTATATTGCTTTTAAACAATTCTTCATCAAGTAATCCCCACAGTCTTGTAAATATTTTTAATTTAATAATGTTTTTAAGACATTTCTGGATATATTTTAAGTTTAACTCATTTAAAATTTTTTTGTAAGTTATGCCCTTATCTTACCGAAGGTGCGATATTGCTGTTGTGTATCGGTGAGTGAGTAAGGGAGGCCAGAGACTATTAGGTACCCCATCCCTTTCTTATCCCTTATCGTTATCCTTTTTATGATCGGCAGCGCACTTGCAGCACCTATGCAGTTATGATATTGGATATTGGCGAACTTACCTTGTGATATTGGCGAACTTAGTCACAATTAATAAAGATTATAAGAACGTAACATGTTTTGAGGACTCAACTGTATTGATTTTTACTTTGACAAAGTTCTTTGAAACTTCAGTATTCAAATTGGGACATATGTAATATTTCACATACGTTTACCTGTATACAATTTCTTTACGGCGGCTACCGCCAAGAAGAAAAGATACTATTAAATCGGGAAATAATTACTTTTAGTCTATATGTATAATTCAATACTAAAATTTATTCAATTTGTCTATGTCGGTCTTACTGAGTGCCAAAGTTTATTTAATGTATTATTGTTTGAAATACACAACACAGGTGCGAGCCACCTCGCTCTTAATTGAGATGTCAAACTTTAACTGTATCAGATCTATTCAATCACCTATTATATATATTTTACGAGAATTGTATATGTCTGACTAATATAATTAATTGGTTTCATTTATTGTAATAACAGTGAATTTACTAATAGGAGTGTTTAGGTACATTTCGAGGACATTAATATTTCACTACGTATATCTTTTTCTGTTTTAGTATTCTTCGAATTTTATTTTTTAACTGACTTAGGTACGACTATCATATACTCCCCACCCTGCGTGGGCCGAATACGGCTCCCATCTGGGTGGACCGTCTGACCGTCCGTAATAGGCCACTTTTGCGTCTCGCGCAAAGGGCCATGGCGTGGCGGTCAGGATTGTGAGGGGGTACCGCACCATCTCTTTTGAAGCGGCGTGTGTACTGGCTGGCACCCCTCCGTGGAAGCTGGACGCCGAAGTGTTGGCGGTGGTGTACCGTGAAGTTGCGGACGCACGATCGCGCGGCTCTGTTTTGCCATCGGAGGAGGTTGTCAGCTTGAGGAGATATTCCCAGACGGTCCTCCTCCAAAAGTGGGAAGAAAGGCTGGCGGAACCCAGTGCGGGCGCCTGATGATTGAGGTACGACTATCAAAAAAAAAGGTACGACTATCATTACAGACATATAATTATAAAATGCGATAGCGTAGCATTGTCGACATTCTATTAATTTTAGTTTTAATCCTATCAACCTACTAGTATTTATATAATTATAATCCTAGCTGTTAGACGCACGCGACTTAGTATTCCGTCCGCGTTGAAAAGTAAAAGATATTAATTGCTGATTACAAAATATGCAAATTGAAAAATAATTCAATTGGCATAACAATTTTCAAATTAAATACCCGTGCAAATTAAATGTACCCCGAGCCCAATGCATTTTTCTTTTAAAAAACTTACGCTTCGGTAGAACATCCTATAAACTTCTTCGTATTTTATCTCTAGTTCATACAGCAACAAGCGCTCCGCAAGAAAGTTTTCACATTTTCTATTTGCATTACTGCTTCCAAGAGCACTGTTTGCGAATCTGTTTAATATATTTATTAGTGACAAATAACGTTACTATAACATTAACATTAATGAAAATTTCAATTAAATTAAAGTGGACTCTTAAAAATATTTCTGTACAAATACTTAAAAATATTACTGTAACAAAATTCTCCGTCGCGTCTATATTCCGCCAACACTCCGTTACGTTCGCGATGATCTCAAAAACTACTGAATGGATATTCATTATTCATGCGGTCTTCATTAATAGAAAGAGTGTTAAGCAAGGAAGGTTTTTATATATATACAATTTGAAAAATAGTGCGAAGTGGGTTGCGAGTAGTTTTAATCTAATATATAAAATTCTCGTGTCACAGTGTTAGTTGCCATACTCCTCCGAAACGGCTTAACCGTTTTTGATGAAATTTTATATACACTTGGTAGGTCTATCTGAGAATAGGTTTTTATCTATTTCTTATACGCGGGTATACGTAATTTAAATCACATAAACAATTTGAACCTGCTGGTAATCTTGCATGCGCTAGACAGAATCTTGGAAACTTTACAAAGTTTTCTATTTTCCTTCATTGTTAGAGAAAACCGTTATATTTTTTCGAATCGACTCATAAAATCGAAAAGACTAAAAAAACAGATACCACAGTGATTTTTGGATATTTGGAATTCCAAAACGTTAAAGTCAAACTATTTATAACTTATAAATTATTTAAATAGAATAAGCGAATTTCTCCTTCGCATAATCAAAAGGCTGCTCGAATATAAATTGATCAAAGAATTCTCAGAGTCAGACTAAAGGTTGTCAATACAGTCTTTAAGTGAATTTCGAAACTGGCATAGAAGTTAGTGGCGGCTTATCAGATAAGCTAACTTCACAATAATAGGGTTAATTATGAAATTTCTGGGAATTTCCCTGAACAATCTATTGCCAATGGAATTGGACTTTTACCTATTATTTAACACATTTTCTAAATTGATTTTATATTGAATGTTCCATATGATGGTAGACATTTTCATAGATAATACGTACGAGTATGACAGACAGTCCATTGGATAGGATGTCACCTAAAAGTCAGTGCAGACCTTATGAGGTTCAACTGTAAAAGTTAATGAGTCAATTAGTAAAACCAGTTTAAAAACGGTCCATCTGTTTGGCAGCTACTAGTATGATGGCACAGACAGACACAGATATTACAGGTCAAACTTATCTCATGCGTTGGGCGTTAAAAATCGCTTTATTATTATTAGAATTTACATATAAATAAATATATTTAGTTTTTTACTTTTATAAATGTTGGTATTGCAAATTGCAACGGAAGCACAAGATAGTTGGCAAATGAGTAAAAAGTACTTCTTCCCGAAGTTTGTTGCATTTTAAATTTCTATAATATACGCCCTAGTTTATCGAGGCGTCGTCGTTGTCGGTCGTCGCCTAACTTTGCGGAGAACTCAGTTAGTCTAGATCCGTGAATGTTGAATTCTAAAAATTACTTTTCAAATGATTGTCTTTGTAACTTTGAGTTTAAAGCGGTTTTTCTCTAAAAGTGGTTTTAACTAGTCTTACCTACGGCCTCGTTAAAATGTTAATACATACAACTATTTTAAAGTTATCACTGTAACAAGTAGCAAATTGTACCATTTTAATGATAAAACATGACGGGTAAGCTCACGATCCACTTTATAGTAAATAAAAGACGCTGTAACACAGCAATCTTTTTAAAAGCATGTTTGTTATGGTATGAATTGTGAATTTTTAAATGCGTCTTATATATGCATATGATAAATACTGGGACTGGCTATCTGCTGAGAGTTTAGTGCAAGTTATACTCGATCAAACGCATCGAACGGGTAAACGTGGATTTGTATGGGAATGAAGTAGCGCTACACGTTAACCACTAGGTGGCGCTGCTGCATTCCCATTACGCATTACGCTGCATTACGGTTGACTCACAGTAACCATTTCTTTTAATAAAACTTTAATCTCTACATTATATATATCGGTCATGTTTGTTTCTCGCTAACTACTTCTAAATCACGCAACAAATTTTAATATGGTTTTCACTTATTTAAAGAGGAATAAACGAGAAATGTTTGTGTATATAAACAAAATGGGCGAAGCCGGGAGCGAGTTTCTAGTAAAAAAATAAAAATAGTTATAAGTAGTAGTAAAAATTTTTGAATATAAAAAATATGCATCAGTAGGTGCGTTTGTTTCCACAACACTAGCTGATAGTTTTTACTCAACATTTCATTTTGACAGAAGAGTGTATTTATATACCTTTTATTCCGAAGTTCTAACGTGGCCCGGTTCAGCTAGTTGTATATAAATAAATAAATAATTTTCTAGCAAACTATTTCCCGGTGACAAGCTAGAAATAAAAATATCACTTGTGACAAACTTTCACAAATTAGTGAGAATGTGAAAATACATGTAATACATTTCGTATGAACTTACAGCATAGACAAGAATTAGTTTGAATACAGGTACATAACTTTGGTTGAAGGAGAATTGTTAATTGCTTTTAGTTCGTAGTTTTGGAGTTAATTGCAACATGAATTCGTATGCAGGTACATAAATTTGAGTTTACGGAATCCAAGATGTAAGTACTGTTTGTTAAAAAACGTGTTAGCGAAATAACGCAAATTTTATTAGACAGTCTAAATATATATAAGAGATTTTTCAGAATGTAGGGCAACCAAAAAAAGTAAGTAGATGTCACAAAATCCGCAGCGAGTGCAAATCTATTATTTTACTAGTTACAAGTGTAACGCCTCCCCTAATGAAAATTTTTAACATCCAACTAACTAATTAATAATCAACTGGTAAAGAGAATGCATGAAAATAAATGAAGCAATCAGAAGAAATCAAAAGGAATGAAAGAATGAAAGGATGAAATGAGGAATGAAGCTACGCGCCTACATAACTACGTGGCGCTTCACCCTCTACACCTAAACCTTCGGGACTACAGCGCTACGTAGCACAGCTCTACGCTGAAGTCTACGTAGCTTTCCTGAAACACCTTCCTTCCTTCACACACTCATACTTGCATACTTATAATATTTACTTATAAGAATATTTACTAATTTTCTTAATACAAATTAAGATGTATTTTATTGGCATTGTGATCGTCTAATAGCGGCAGAGCTCTACGTTATGTTCAATAGTAACCCACTGATTCTTTGTAGAGGTACGTAATACTTTGTGCTAAACTGTTTAATGAAATTAATAGGAGAATTTAATGAATTTAAAGAATTTAATGAACTTAATGAATTTAATACTCTAGCATGGATCTACTAAATGTTAATAAGCTAATGAGATTTATATATTAATCAGATAGTGAAAAGAAGTTATATAAAATAGGGTTAGGTAGGTTTCACTATATTGACTAGTGAATCTTTAAGCCATCAGGCTAAAGGAATTTAAATAGGAACCCATTCTATAACGAAAGGGTTAAGGATACTCGCGAGCCCCAACCATTCGCCCCGAGCCGTGAAAGTCATCCACAGTCTCCTTTCTCCGTTTGACAGGAAAGGTTATAGTTGCGTCACTTAGACGATAAATGGTAGGATTTAAGGAATCCTCCAATCCCATATAATTGTATTTCAATATTTACCAGAGAGTATCTCTAGGTCAATCAACACCATCATCATGATGTTAAGGTTGCAGGAACATGGTTGTCACTTTGAATGATCTGTAGCAGGTCATGTACTTAAATTGCTTGCAAGCGCTCTGTAGTGCTACGGTTAGTAGTACGGGACTACAATGGCTTCGACTGTTGTTCACCTCCCCTCGCGGCTCCTTCCGCGTAAGATCGTCAGTAAATCAACATCTAATCCAAAGTGCCCCAATTCTGTTGGTACTACCTCCCGAATTACGCCATACTTATTGAGTCACTTCAGCCGAAGAAGAACACGTATGTTCGAAGCACTGCCTGTTTCCAGTCACTCGAAAGGACGATATTTTAATTCAGTAATATAAATTCGTTGGGTGGGGACCACCAGATGGTCGTGTTAGCTGACCACGAGCTTCTCCATGTGAAGTAATCAAATAATCATAATAATTCCATTTCAATATAGAGATTGGAGTGGTTTGGTGAGTAAACTCACAGTAGGAAGGTTTCATAGTTCTGCAAGCATATGCTTGGCAGGTATGTTGGTTTGGTAAATAATAAGACTGTCTGATTAGAACAGTCTTGCATAGTAGATGATAGCTGGAACAAGGCAATCCAATGTCGCCAGTGAATAAATTATATAATAATATTTTATAAATAAATTGGTTGAGCTACAGCCCAGTTGAATCTGCTGGTATTATTCATGAACAGTTTAAAATGAATATGTACAATAAAGATGTAACTTTTAGCATGTTTGCTGCAATGTTGATTTAGGAAACTGCATCAAGTCTGCACTTGTGAGGTTTCTACACACATATAAATACTAGAGAAAACTTAAAGCCTCCGTGGGACAGTCGAACAGCCTTTCGGTCATTCCCTGGACCACTTGTGTACGCTGAGAAGCTAGAAGAATTATAACTCATGTAGATACAGCGGTAAAGAGATAGATATTTACGGGTAAATATCTACCTGTAGCTCACTTAGCACAGCCTAGGCACAGATATCTCTATAAAATAAGTAGAATTCAAAATAGGTGAACGACCCTTAAGGAAACTGCATCAAGTTTGTACTTGTGAGGTTTCTACACACATATAAATACTAGAGAAAACTTAAAGCCTCCGTGGGACAGTCGAACAGCCTTTCGGTCATTCCCTGGACCACTTGTGTACGCTGAGAAGCTAGAAGAATTATATCTCATGTAGATATAGCGGTAAAGAGATAGATATTTACGGGTAAATATCTACCTGTAGCTCACCTAGCACAGCCCAGGCACAGATATCTCTAAGGACGCTGATTTTACTATTAATTTTAAAACACGCAGTCGGTTGTTTCACAACCAGATCTGCGAACAAATTCAATATTTAGAATTCCATGATATTATAGTCATATATAGCTACAATTTCAATAATTATTCACCAAATATTTAGGAAGTATTAACAATTACTGCAAGGGTCATCCGTTCATATAAGAGACAAAGCAAAGCCATCGTGTATTATTTTATTGTAATGGCTAGCTGTCTGGTATTTGTAATTTGGCATGACTTAAATATTAAAGCTCATTATATAATTCTTAAATGTATTGGACTCATAAATCAGAGGCTTATTCTGCCTTTAAGTTTGATCAAGAGTCCTCTTTCAAAACCTCAATTTAATATATAACAAATGTACATGAAACTGGACAGCTGTCTGGTGTTTGTAATGTTGTATGAATTAAATATTAAAGTTCATTATATAATACTCATAAATCATTATCATCATAAATTATTATTTCATTATATAATAATGTATTAGACTCATAAATCAGAGGCTTGTTCTGTCTTTAAGTTTGACCAAGAGTCCTCTTTCAAAACCTCAATTTAATATATAACAAATGTACATGAAACTGAACTCAGTTGGAGTTACAATTTCCATATAAATGCTCGACAAAGCCATTGTGTGTTATTTTATTGTAATGGCTAATGTCTGATATTTATAACTTTGTATTATTTAAATATTAAAAATTCATTATATCATACTTAAATGTAATAGACTCATAAATCAGAGGCTTATTCTGTCTTTAAGTTTGACCAAGAGTCCTCTTTCAAAACCTCAATTTAATATATAACAAATGTACCTGGAATTGAACTCAGGTTGAGTTACAACTTCCATATAAATAAATGCTAGACAAAGCCATTGTGTGTTATTTTATTGTAATGGCTAATGTCTGATATTTGTAACTTTGTATGATTTAAATATTAAAATTCATTATATAATACTTAAATGTAATAGACTCATAAATCAGAGGCTTATTATGCCTTTAAGTTTGATCAAGAGTCTTCTTTCAAAATCTCAATTTAATATATAACAAATGTACATGAAATTGTACTCAATTTGAGTTACAATTTCCATATAAATAAATGCTAGACAAAGCCATTGTGTGTTATTTTATTGTAATGGCTAATGTCTGATATTTGTAACTTTGTATGATTTAAATATTAAAATTCATTATATAATACTTAAATGTAATAGACTCATAAATCAGAGGCTTATTATGCCTTTAAGTTTGATCAAGAGTCTTCTTTCAAAATCTCAATTTAATATATAACAAATGTACATGAAATTGTACTCAATTTGAGTTACAATTTCCATATAAATAAATACTATTAAGCCACAATGCAAAGCACCGCACACTATCGGATCATCACACCAAATGTTACCTAATCACTCATTATATGCTTAGAGTTGTGTAGTTAGCTAATTTATGATATAGGTTGTGCTTAGCCCACACCTCACTAGCCAACTCCACTTAAGTACTCATAGCAACATTGCACTATTTATACTTATTTTCTTATTCGTGCTACATTTGTCTACTGAGACTTCTGTTATGTCATGAAAACTCCACTTACTACAGAGGTATCTCTCTTGTACTATTAACTCCTCCTAACATTGCTTGTGTATATTTACCTATCCTTACTCACATATTTATACCTCTTATAAGGGTTTTCTCTCAACGTCGCCAATCTGTATTCTAAACCCTTGACATTAAATACCTATTACGCTTACTCACTAATTAGTAACCTAATATACCTATCATTAAATGTATTGACAGTACAACTGTCACAGCTTCCTCACTCACTTCCGTACGTTAGCTATTTGCCACTTGCCCTTACATAACCTACTCTGTCCTCACGATATACGCTACACAATCGCAATAAATTACTCCTTCTGACATTACTTGTGTTTATCTCCTTACTTTACTCACGTATTTCTACCTCCTTACAGTTTTACCTTAACGATGCTAGCAACTACATCTTAAAACTTTGATATAAAAGTACCTATTACTCTTATTTACTAATTACTAAATTATCGCACAGGTTAGCGATCAAAACTGCCTTCACGCAGTACCTAAATTTAACCTTACGCACATAAAAACTTACTCACTCCCATACGTTAGCTATTTACCCTTTATTTTATATAACCTGCTCTGTCTCCACTATATACTCCACCATCATATTAAATTATTTCTACTGTACTATGAACTCTTTCTGACATCGCTTGTGCTTGTTTCCCTACTCTTACTCACGTATTTTTACCTCCTTCCCTCACTCATACGTACAGATAGACATTCGCACTCATGACCTCATATGAGATACGCCGTTTGTGTTAAATAGAATTAATTATATTATAATACTTGAATTATAACTCTTATCTAACACACCTCACACACTCATAATAAAATATATTCATATTTACTCCCGAACGTTAGCTATCTGCCCACCTAGGTCTTCGTATAGCTATGTAGCAGGAGATTACCTATTTCCTAGCCCTTTCCTACATTGGTGGTATACACATGTAACTAGTAACTGTTTGTAAACATTTAGTAGTTCACCATATTCTAATAAGAATAACCGGTTCAAAGTTTAAGAATTAAACAATTACCTATCTCCCAATATTAAACACTATTACACCCCAAGGTATTTGCCTATTCCAGTATCAACTCATGATCATAGTTATAACTTATGTCCCTAATCACGACGACGCGATATAACAAAGGCGTAATTCCTTACTAGCTAGCCCTCCTAGCCTACTATTCCTAACACATGTTACAAATAAATCCTCCTTTAAATACCTATTACGACTACGTACTCTAGTAAATCTGTCAAAATATAGTCTAGATAGTCGCTAACTCCATACACAAAATATTGCACCTGTAGTTTATAAAATAATGAAATTCAAACTAAATTTCAACATGTAAATAAAATCCTAACTCTTTCAATATAATTATGGTTCAGAGCCTAAAGTAAAACCCCTTTCAATAAATGAACATACAAACACAGTCAATAATAACCAACAATCTATAACGATAGTAATTAGTAATAACCATGCTCACTAACCTCGAGGTCACTTATATGACCTACCCTTATACCCTTCAGGCTTTGCAGGTGTTGAACTCGCACCGCCAGACCGCCTCGCTGGATGCCCACTTTTCACTCGCGACTAACACACTTAAAGCTATACCTAATTTCTTACAAAAGTCACACCAATAAAATTAATTATGTCACACAATTACTACTTCTAAATACTATGTAAACTTTAAATACTATTTTACTTTAAGTGCTAAATGCTACCTAACTCACTGATTCTAATAATAAAATTCAACACTTGATATCGACAAGAGAATAAAATGCAATTAACCCGACATACAAAGAGTTACGGCCTCTCAGTATTTCTCCGCGTACTCTGGCTTTCTTGGCTTCGCGTAACTAATTCCCGTTTTACTTCTATCAGAGCCCGAACGCCCGTCCTACTCCTATCATAGCCCGGATGCCAGTCCCCGTATCCTGCCTCTATTCCTTCCACGAGACCTCTGTCTTTCGCGCCTTTTTAACCACGTCACCAATTTCAACCAATCGACGTGTTTCCAGCCTGTCCCCACGCCGATCTATTCCCAAGATCGATCCCACCAATTTCAAATCACGCCCATCTCCCCTGTTTTAATGCAAACCCTATATGCATCTCTCTTGCACTCATATTACAACCCTTAACCTTATACTCAACACTATCTACATCCCTTTCGCACTCATCGTACTTCCCTTAGTTTTGACATAAAAAATATTGAAGTTATTAGAGACCCCTGGACCAAGCGTTTCAATTTTATAATAATATTTTATTGTATGGAGAAAACTATGATTTATTTCTACACTAATATTACCGATAAATCTTCATAGAAAGAATAATTTTATTTTGCCTTAATCCAATATTATTCATTCAAACTATATTACCTAATTGCTCCTACTACAGTCTAGATAAGGCCTAATATATTAACTATTAGTGAAATTCGGTCTAAGCTATATTTGCCCTACATTAAACTTCTAAACGAATATACACATAATAAAACAAATCTAATATTTTTATTACGGAACCAAATACTTCACACATATTCTCAGTACGCTTTCTCTTTTTTTTTTTTCTTTCCCACGTTTGGCGACACTTCGATGATGGAACAGCTCTCGAACGCATTGTAAGCAATAAATTACAGAACTTAATTGTTTAAAGTTTCTAACAAAAAATCAAAATCTTCGCGACACTTCGATGGCCATAAATCGACCTTCGTTCAGCTCTCAAACAGCAACGTATTGCAAGCAATAAATTACAGATCCTAATTGTTTAAAATTTCTAACAAAAAATTAAAAATCTCTCGTGGCTAATTGCTAACACTTTTGTATTTCAATTTCAAAGAAGGACACGCAACGTATGGCATTTTGGTTTATTTATTGCTTGCAGCTGTTATTTTAGGCGCGCAAGTCGTCAATGGTCAATTTTTGGAAACAATAACTTAACATTTCTATGAAATCCCTTTTTTTTTGTTTCTGCCTGCCGTTTCGTTCCGTCCGTGCATTCCCACGCAAGGCAATTTTAATAATATAATTATTTAAATAATTTCGATAATCTAATGCGACGCAAGGTCGTTCCGTTACACAAGCTCCTGGCTTCGTCCGGGTTCAAAATAAAAATTATCCCATCTTTTAAGTTGGATCAAATTACACATATTTTAGAAGTTTTATCAAAATTGGTTCAGTAGTTTAGGAGTTCATTGGCCTCAAAACATGTGACACGAAATTTTCATATATATTTAGAGAGATATTGCATTATAACACGAGACTGAAAAACTAAGCCATAATAAAAAAGAAAATCTTACAAGTTACACCATTCATAACTCGAGAACGGCTGGACCGATTTATATGAAATTTGACTTGAATATGTAACCTCCTGTTCTAAAAAAATATTAACTAATTCTCAAAAAAATAATAAATAAATTTTCTCAATAAATAACTTACGGAGAAAAACATCTATTTGGCTACTAAAGGTATTTTCCTACGAGACGCCTCGCTTCAATCGACCAGAAAAACAAAATCATTCTAAACATAACTCTCTTTAACAAAAAAAAAAGACTTCAAACGTTTACTTATGGATGCTATTGTCAAAACTGGACCAAATTGAAATGGGACCACACGGGAAGCACCAGATTTCATATAAAAAAAATCTTCAAAATTGGTTCACCCAGTCGAAAGTTATGAGGTAACAAACATTAAAAAAAATACAGTCGAATTCAGAACCTCCTCCTTTTTTGGAAGTCGGTTGAAAATAACATTCATACAGTTTAAAAAGTTATCTGAGTAAGCCGAGTTTGTGTTAGCAATGTGAGTGATCATATTAGTAAAGTCATCTATTCCCAGGGAAAAGTTATCAGAAGTATCTAGGGCAAAAATGAGAAAACGAGTTTCCACGCAACTATATTTTTTCTTTTATTAAAGATGGGTTGCTCTTGGCCAGCATCTAGCCGTGTAGCGAAGATGAGGCCTATGAGGCCTATGTGGCCTATAATGGAGGCCTATGATGGAGAAAGCTCACCTTGAAAAGATTTGGGTTATATGAGTTCGGAAACACAGACCTAATACAAATAAAATTAGAAACACATTTTTGTTCGTTGTACCGCAATGAAATTCTTTAAATCATAGGTCTTTTACCTACTTAATTGTTAATTGCTATTTATAAATTTTTAACAATGATTTTACAATGAAAATGATCTATTATTATTTTTTAATACTTTTGTACATACTGAAACAATTTTAACGATCATTATAAGTTCGTCCTCGTCCCAAGAACGTTCTTAATTTGTCCATTAATTAATAGTTACAAATTGCTGTTGTAGGAATAAATTATATGCTTTGATATTGTAATAACACCTGGCTATAAAACCTTCGACTGTTCAATGTCGTACTAAACTAATTTTCAATAACAAATAGGTCACCGATACATTTTTATTTTACTTAATAATATGAATTTAAAATTTACAGTATTTTCATGTCATTTTATTTGTTTAATTGGAAGCTTGTAATGCTTTAAAAGAGAACTTCATAGAGTTCCATTTCTTATTATTTTAATTTAGTTGCTATGCATATGTATGTATAAGTTTTTTGTTTGTGCTGTTGGTGTACCCTTTGAAAAATAAATAAATAAAATTATGTTAATATACAATAGTAAAACATTTTTGAGGATGATTTATGTACATCGATGTGTCCTATTTTCACAAAATTTCGCATTTATAATATAGCTGAGTTAGCAACTATGTCACATAAAACATTTTGTTTTTAGATTTATCCAACAATGTGCGATTTTAAAGTTGCAATGCAGCTTTAAAAATGTAGAACAAGAAACAAAGAGGGATAATGTAGTAGCGTGCGGTAACACAGTATTACCAACTTTTTTATGCCCATTTCATCTTACTGCATTGTGAATGAGGTTGGCAGGAGGCCCGAACCACTGAGTACTGAGAAACAGCTTCAACAAGCGCACGGCGCCGGGCACTTCACTACATGCGCAGCTATGTGTGCGTGACCTTTCACCGACGGGTTCACGAACGTGACCCGAAGGTATGTTTCGGGCGGCCTCGGCAATTCCGAGGGTACATGTCACAGGGACTCAGACGCACGCGAGGCGAATGACGCGAGTACCTACGTACTACAAACACAAAACTCGCGTCATTAGATACATGACACTATATAGGCTACTTTTTCCTTTTCCGAGTGCAGTGCACTCACCCTGCGTTCCAACTAAATGTAATTAATAGTCACAAAATATAAGGGCTATTGAGTAATAATTGTTCAAAAGTAACTTATATGCTTAAGTACGAGTATATCTGATAAATATCTAATAAGAAAAATGTAAAGGATGTTTATTGTTATTTAATTTCTGCATGTAAGATATAAATTAATTAGTTATATTTAAATAACATTATAAATAGAATATAATAGAGACTTAGGTTAGATGTTTATAGTTTGTAAAATAAGAAAAATATAGACAAAAAATAATTTAATTTTTAAGTTCTCCTATAAAAAGTGTAATTTTGATTTGTGGCCGTTTAGTTTTTAAGCAGCGATATAATCCGATCTCTAGTAATAAACTTAAATAAAAATAAAAATATATTTTTGGGAGCCCTACAAGAATAGGCTAATAAAATTTAAGCTTCTAGGGAGCTGTCTCTCTGTATAGATACATTACTCCGTGCCCGAACGCAGGATTTACACTACAGTTCATATCTCTTAGGGATATTTGAATACAATGGCATTATGGTGGCGTAAAGGATATATAAGTTTTGATTGACTGACTATCTTTGTTTACTAGAAATAAATTTTACACTATTTTATTGATGCCGTTTACGAATTTTATTGTGTCGGCTGAAATCTTTCTATTAGAAAGGCAGACTGGGAGTTTACTTGATTGCCACCGTTACCTATACGAAGTACCTCGAGCAGTACGCATTGCCCAACCAGGTTAGATAATGGGATAACATAAGAAGATAGTAGTTAGAATCCGCTGCCAGATGTGACGCTTAGTTGCGCCCTATGACCATAAAATATATAGATTTAATTTTTGAAGCACACCTTCCTTCCACAGACTCTTCCTTCCACATTTCATAATATGCGTACCATATAACCATCATATTGGTTTAGGAATAATTTCTGTCGTATATTTTTTTATATACGACTAGTTTGTATTTTTTTTGGTATTATTAATGACATTTTATCGAAAAAGTCGTCACAAAATTACTGACTAGAATATAAAGAAAAGTTTATTAGCTTCACTGTGCTCTTTGGCTCATGAAAAAAAATTAATGGAAAAATAAAAATAAAATTAAAACCCCACGAAAAAATAACAGAATAGCAGGCAAAATTTATTGCTCAATTTACTATAATTATTTAAAAAAGTATACATTTCCCTAAAATATCAAATGAAGGGAACACTCCTTTATTTATTATTGTTTATTATTTTTAATGGAATTACCTGGTTGTGTTACTCGTAAATGTATTAGGTGCAGGTTTTGTAATTATTCTAACAATCTTTTAGGTAGAGCGTCTCCTTCTGTCATTAATAATAATTAGTTCACCGTGAACAATGTGGTTGGAGTGCTCCGGCCTATTTATTAAAGTTCCATTACATGTCATCATATCAATGAAGCGGAATATTTTAAAACTATCGATTGTAGTAACGAGAATGACTACGCTTTTTAGAATATTAATTCTTCACCCTCCGTAAGAATAATCTAAATACGAATCGAATAATATAACAAGTTTAAGATTCAATATTAAAGACATTTAACTCGTCAGTAACCATATCAAATGATTTGTATAGATTTGCTTTACTTACTCCTATTCATTTATTTATTACTTTTAAAGTAATAAACAGCCACGGGGTAATCGGGCACCTGAAATAATAGAACGGTACACGGAACACATAAATATACTTTTAATCAATATTCCATTAAACTATAATAACAGTTTGCCAGTGATTTTCGTTTACTAAAGGCTACCGGATTCTATCGCCGATGATTAGACTGGCATAGTTAAAGCAATTTACGCTAATTTACGGTGCATAGGTGGGCAAGTGTGCACATCTTTTCCACGTCGCACAACAACGTTGCATAGGTTGGAAAAGTCTGCACATCTTTTCCACGTCGCACAACAACGTTGCATAGGTGGGAAAAGTGTGCACATATTTTCCACGTCGCACAACAACGTTGCATAGGTGGGAAAAGTGAGCATATCGATTCTCCCACGTCTCACAACATACGTTGCATACGTGGGAACGGTTTGTCTACCTTTAAGTTTAGAAAAATTAACAAAAGCGCACATGCATGTGTAGGATATTTTTAAATTGTTTTAATGCAATCAATCAAAGTTCAATCAATCTTTCAAATCCTAATCAATTCAAATCAATCTTTTCAAATCAATCAAATCCTAATCTTTTCAAAGTTCGAGTGAATAGGCATCTTCTGGGTGAGCTCGCTCCATCTTAGGCCTCTCCCTTGCTACCCAGCTGGTTGTTGGTTGTTGTTGGTTGTTGGCCAAGAGCAAACCCATCTCTAATAAAAAAAAAATGCACATGAAAAAATGTAATCAAAGTATTGAAGAGATACTGCAAAATCCTTTTTTGTTTCTATAATTTAATTATTGTATTTTCTACTTTGAAATAATATTCTTACTTATTTATGTAACAACCAGGCTACTTCGAAAGACCGCAGTTTTTAACCTACACGTTATTACATTCGCTTACCTATACATGGTGTCTGTTGTTTCTAGGACCTTTCTTGATAGGTTATAATAGCAATGGACATTGAATTACTTAATAAGTCCAAGTTGGTTTGTAATGACCACTCCCCGAAACCGTTTAGGCTCAAATTAAATTACGTCGTGACAGGGAAGAAGCTTTTTGTCGATGGGTTATTGATATTAGGTCGATATGGGAGCGTCAATATCTGCGTCATCAATAATGGGGCATAGGCATAGGTGCGTGTTCGCCATCGGACAAAGCCTTTTATAACATGGAGAGGGATTTATTGTTAACTTTTATGTTCGACGTCAAAGTTTGGTTATCGATGCTATATAACATAGACAATGGGCTTCCGACTTTGTTTAGGTACTTAGTATAATGAAATTCGTAAGCATAAAAAGTCCCATTAAGTCGATGCAAAGATATTGGCAATAAAAAGAAGAAAAAAAAAAGAAGTCGTTGTGCACGTGTTTTCTTCACAAGTGTATTTTCGTGAAACTTGATCTATATAAAAATTAATTTCATTTATATATTATTGATAGACAGCGGCCTTTTTAGCGTGGCATATTCATTCAAGTAATTTTGATGATTGCAAGTGCATCCCGAAAGGATATAATCAGGTATACATTTTATTTTATAATACTTGTGAATATAATTATACTTATGTAGTTATAATAACGTAATTATTTTTTTACTCTTGAACCTCTTGAACAAAACTTTATTGCAAAGATGTTAATTAACTTCCAGCGGCCCGGGTTTTAATTACTAATTTTAGTATGATATGTATACAGACACTTAATTTTTACTTTTAAAAGTAAAGTAACACAAAATAAAAATACATTTCTCTACTCTACGTTAACATTTAATTTGCATAATTATATAATGTAATATTTTAAAGCGAATAGATTAATTTTGGCAAAACGATTCGGAACGCGCCACATGCATGCAGTTACGACAAGGCCTCGACTGAAATGAAAGTTTTGCGTTTATGAGCTTCGCCAAGATTACACAGGGCGGAGGGGGAAGGCGGATTAAGAGGACGGCCCTTTGGGTGGGGTGTTAAAACTCATTCATATTATTACCCTCTGTAGTAAAGTAATTAGAAAAAGCTCGGCATTCGGTATTCTTTTTTGTAAAAAAAAAAACAAAATTAACACGGAAACATTACATGAAATTATTCAAATTGAAACGAAAGGGAGAGATTTTAAGGCTACCCGCAAAATAACTTAAGCTGCGTCCAGATCGACAAACTCATTCGACACGTTCAACTAAACAAAATGACTAGCAATGATTTGGCAAATGTTGAGTAACGTGCTTCGACACGTCCACACTACTCACATCGCTTCGACTTCCTTTGATTACCTTTACCATGAGTTTACAATGATCGCACTCGCTAGCGAGAGCGTAAAATATTAATATGGAAAATTGTCAATTTGACATTGACAGTTGAGAGTTTTTCATATAAATATTTTACGGTCTCGCTAGCGAGTGCGGTCATTGTAAACTCATGGTAAAGGTATACAGACTTCATTCGACCCGACATGGTTCAATAGGTCGAGCGACATGTCTTCACAGTTCGACACCGTTCCATACAATGTGGGCGCTGCTTTAGGAGACCGCTTCAATTCGCTCGACGCCGCTTCTTTATTGTATTAGTTAAATAGTACGAAACGAAACAATACGAGAAACTTCGCCTATCAAGCAAGTCTAGTGTGAAATCGCAACGTCTAGTAATAGCTCCAACCGATTTTCAGCCAGCTCGCAGTAAATAAGAAAATTTATCCAAATTGAGTCGTTAAATGTAATCGAGCGCTGCGGAAAGTATTAAAGAAACAGAGGGTGTATTGCACAAGTTAAGATGTTGGAGTGAAAACTTTGAATATAGCACCGAGTGTGCACAATTCCTTCTTCCCGAAATATGTCCTTAGTAATCAAGCGGAGTGAAGTTATGTAACGGTGGGTACAGGCGACAACAGTTATGATTTTGTATAATATATACATATTATAATGCATCGTATTCAAAGGGAAACAGATACTTAGTTTCAGAAGTGTTGCAGTTCTGAAACTATCTAATATAATTATAAATTTAGAACAAATATTTTACAGTTTTATAACTATTGCCGTTTGTCAAGAATCATATTATAATGTTTTGATACATTCTCGAGTTAAATTGGCAATGAGAATGTCGTACAGATATCGATTAGTTGTCCAAATTAATGACGTGCCATGACGTGTAAAAATATAACAAAGTATCATACAAAATGTGGTCTCCTCCAAAAGCTCATAAGAGCCATAAGCTAATGTCTTAAAAGCTTACACACGTAATGTATACAGTTGGTACAGTTTAAAGTAACAAACAACCTACCACAAAGACGGCTCTTATGACTGCTTGAGATCTCTTTGTTCTGACGCGGACTTGAGACATGAGTTTTAAGGTAACATTTTTTATTTATATGTATAGCTAGTAATACGTACGTAAAAGTTATATTCGTAAAATAGCAAGCCGATTTGGGGACTACTTACACAAATTTTTCGTGAAATAACCACGCGTGGCATATACGAGTATGTGGCATATTATCGATTTTCATTGAATGGATAAGGGTCTCTGCTCACTATAATATTTTTATTTAAAAAACAATAAGAAAATGTAATCTAAATAGAAATTGAGAAATATCTTGAAAAATAATAAAGCGTAGGTATAGCGCGTATTCAACTCCTACAAAGGTCTCTTTTAAAGATTTTTATTATGCAAAATGTTTACGTAAAAGATAAAAAATATGAAAGCCCAATTAGCCCCGCTAATATCATACCGAGCACCCGTGAATTGGGTGAGGATTACCCATACAAACGTAGAGGTGATATGCTCAAAGCATTGGTGTAAGTAATCCCCTTGAGGAAAAAAAATGCTTTAAATTATACACGTGCGAGTGGGCTTTGAGTTTGTAACCTAAGTCCGTAAGTATAAGTAAACAAATTACAGTAATAATGTATTCAAATTTTAAATTTTAAACATTTTTTAAAGGAAAATTTCATATTTTCTACGTAAATATAATTTATTATATTTTTTGTTTCATTTCATTCTTGTTGGTTTTACCAGCGAACCTTGGGAATATTAATTATATATTGAGGGCAACATTTATTGTCCTCAACATACATATATCGTAGTACACTAGTACAAAATACTTAGATGGTGTGAAGTAGGTCACACTCTGTAAATAATTCCTGTAGCATAATACCAACTTTAATTAAAGTATTATAGTTGCAAATTCTCTGGGCTTTGTCCATTCCTGTCAGACTTTTAATAACCAAGGGTTGGATTAAAATCTGCATAACTTTTACAATAGGGACGAAAAGTAGGTGTGTTTATTAAACTACTAGATTTCGCCCGCCACTTTATAAATGATAGAGTATGTGTTATTGTGATGTAATTGTAAATGTAAGATCTTATAGGCAATAATGTTGATAAAAAAGGCTTATATTTTTTTAATATGTATGTATACATGTAAATATAATTTATAATAAATATATGCATATAATGAAAAAGCTTACTTACTTTCGTCGTATTTATAATCTTCTTAAACTATGAAATAGAAAATGAAAATGAAAATGACACACCAATAAAGTGTCTTTTTGAACAAATTTTACTAGTTTAACACAAAAAATATTTATTTAACTTAAAATGATTTATTTATATATTTATGTTAAACTCGACAGACAAGATGAAGGTCCACTTGATGGTATGTGGCTACCGCCGCCTATAACACTAGAAACTGCGCTGTCGCGACAATAGGATTGGGGATAGGGCTTGGGAATATTCCAAATCCAGACCAGAGCTAACTTTGAAAAGTTCATTGCCGGGAATCGAACCTGGACACCTGAGACGGAGCGTTAAAGCAAGCACTCTCAACAGGCTCCTCATAGTTAATATGGCATTAAAACGAAATCACCGTTTAAAATTTACAAAGAATTTGCACCTAAGTTTCTGTATATTTCAGCATCCTCTACTGCTTTTAATGTACTGTCTTATTAATAGGCTCTTTCGTAAGCCTCTAGCCCTGCAATTTGTAATAGTTGTTACATAGGGGTAGACTGGTACGCCATGAAATTTGAGTGTGGGTTAGCGTTTTGATGCAATCACGGAGAGAAATGTATCGCAAAATACAGATGAAACCGAACTATACATGCAGATAGTCTGTGCATGCAGAACATCGCTCAGGCAGCGAAGTCTTTTTTAATTACTTGAAAATCAGCCCATTTTATGAAACAACACCTTGGAGAATTTGGTAATAAACGTCTTTCTTAATTATTATTTCAGTAATTTCCTTTGAATATTTCAGCTTTGCAAATGCAATAGCAATTGAAATTAATTTACTAAAATACAAAGTCAGTATTGCAATAATGATATTCATAACATTCACAGATTCACTGCTGTGTTTATTTCGTAAATATCGATAAATTCGTTACAAACAACTTTGATATCAAGTTAGTGGAACTGTTTCTGTTTCGGTACATTTAGTTTGGAGCAGAGCGCTCGCTCGCTACATTTCATTAGTGCTATTCTGTCTAAACGACATATAGGGAGAACTGTTTTTCTTGTTACGTACCAAATTATATAATATAATTAATTCGTAGTATTGGCGTTCTCTTTTGATTTATGTGTTTGTATGGGGAAGGTATAAATATGTTAGTCAGAATTAAAACTAGTCACGTTCCTTTGATAACTGAGTCTTAGTCTTAGTCTTAGTCCATTTCCTAGTTAAGAGATTTCAGTAACTTCCAAATATTTGATTGGTGGGGTTTTATTGAGAAGTAGAGTTGTTCTTTTTGAGAACACTGTATTGTTTCCTATACTATTTATATTAATAGATGATGGTAACCACATACCATCAAGTGGATTGTAAAGCGACTTTTAAATAAAATATCTTTTTGAAACATATTCCTAAAATAAATACTGAACGCTAAAAAGAAAAAAAACACGAAAAATAAAATTATTAATAAATTGAAGCTATAAGTAGTGAGTCCGAGGATAATTTGATCCCTTGAGTCATCAAATGCCGACGTAGTACCGCAGTAATGAAGATCCCATTTAACAACGGTCTTAGTGCAACCACAGCGACTATGATTTGCAGCAAACCTAAATGCGATTTTTTTTCCTGCAACTAACCAAATCTTGTTACTGTTTATTACAGTGGCTAAGGGAAATTTGTATCTTTCTTTGCTATGCGGACCGTTACATTTCATGTAGATTTACTTCTAAATTAAGTTTAATTTAAATTAGTTACTTAGTGTTTCATGAACGTTAAGATGTTCTTTCTTTATATGCCAACATTTTTACTGTCTAGCAAAACACTAAGGTTAATTAAAAAAAAACAAATATTTTATTTTAAACTCAGGGTTTGTTATACTTGTTATACTTGTTATAAGTAAACTTATTTTCATCTTTTAAAGATAAAAATTTAATAGTTTATTTATTTTTTAATAATTAATTGAGTAAATTTTGAACAGCAGAATTGCTCTACATCTTAGCATATTTATTAAGAGGTCGTAATTCGACAAATAGTGCTCATAAAGTACATAGTAGATTTTTTTATGAAATACAAAAAAAATCAATTTCAACTCCATCTTCTATTATGTTATCTTTACTATTAGAGTTTGAAGCGGAATTTGATCTTCTGGTGTTACTTTGTATATAAAACAAGGCAGCCTTTTACCTCTATATGTAGACAGACAGCTTATCTACCACCTTTGATTAAAAAAAAAGAGCTCGTTTTAACTACTTTGCCTGATTCGTTAGAGGCACAGCAATGTTTTAAGTACCATTGGGTAAGCTATGAGTGAAATGTTTCGGAGGAAAATTCTTGCTAAGCAAAACCACTGGAATACTTAATGATTATAATTATAACACATGGTAGGCGTTACCGCAAGAGACTGGCGAAGTTAATAATTAAATATTTATAGAAAATATTTCTTGTAGACCTTCTTGTTGGAGTAAAGGCTAGGCGGCGATTCTCAAACTTTTTAGCTCGTCAATATTAAATATAAATATAATTTATATCAGTGTAGAGACAAATTAAAACGGTAAGCACATAAAACTACAATATAAAGGAAATCGTTCAAAACCAAGCCATTGTTTTCTTTAAACTTACACTTTGGATTTGGTAATGATTTGTCTTTCTTAATTTCAGTAATTTTCTGTGAATATTTTTTGATTTTCTAAATGGGGATACATTCGAAAATTAAAAAGATTTTTCTATTCTTTCAAACTTTATTAATACTTTCAAACTTAGATATTATCTAATACACTCCATTACCAAATTACACTATAATTATATATTTCCAGTAAAATACATAATTTGTTCTTTCTTAATGACACAAGTTTCAACTGTTTAAAACAAAAATAATAATAAAAAAACTGATGGCCCTAATGGCTTGAACTCCATCTTGATCTCTGATCTGAACTGATTCATCTGTATTATTATCTTTATTGTATATTTGCACAAACAAATATTTTTTTATTATAATGTTATAGTTATTTCTCGACCCCCCAGGTTGAGAAGCGATGAAATAGAGTACGTACATAACATATTTGTGTAGGAACCGAAGAACTAATTAAAAGAGGTTAGAAAGGCAATCGTGCATTATTTGTTCGAAAATTGTTGGCGCGTGTTTTCTGTTACGTGACTCTCTATCTGGGAAACATCAAACTCGCACACTTTGAGGAAGTAGTATTGTCTTACAACTAGAGGGCGCCACCATTCGGTGTTCAAAAGACCTATACACTTTTTGCAGTTGCAATTTATTTTGTTAGAATATAATACCTAATAGAAATGAAATCAGTCCACCGACATGTTTGTGAATATGTATTTATATAATTTTTAATATCAACAAATATTATGACATAGTAATTCAAAGATGTATAATATGTATTAAGTATATCCAAAATATACAATTTTTTCATACTTACACCGTCTGTTGTACCTCTTTACGCTTAGATCTTAAACACACAAAAGATTTTCAATACGGTTTTCACTCATGGAAAGAGCGTTAAACGAGGAAAATTTATATATGTATATAATTCAAAGCGGACTAAGTAGCGGATACCAGCTACTAATATATTAAATAAAATATCAAGTAAATATCTATTCGCCAAAATTTCCATTGATATATTATGTCGCGTCCCCCTTAAGGTAAGAAAATGAGAGATTTTTATCAAATTAATTAAATCCCTATGCAAATTTATATTAACAATTCTTGTTAAGGTACAAATTGAAGATCGTGCTCACGATTACAATAGATTGAAATCAATCATAATGTGCTGAAATGCTTTGTTTGATTATGATTAAAGCGTTTACTGGTTTTGAATGGTACCCTACTTGTGTTATTATCTCGGCCGCTTGTGAACCGTCAATTAATCAAGTTAAAGCATCTGGCTGACAACGAACTGTCGTCTTAAGTAGTGTTTAGTTTACACCATAGTGTAAACAATCATTTGCGGATAGCTTGTCTTGTTATGTGCCATTATTGTTTGCAATATTATGTAATATATATACGTACCTACTCATGTGAGCCGCAGAATTAATACACGAATCTGTTTGACTTTCATTTCAATTCCAAGTTAATATTAAATTATACTTCTCAGAATCAGTTTCTACATTTAAATTTTAACATAATACATAAGCCATTTTGCATGAAAGCATAATACTATTAAATTTTAAAAAATAATTTTCAGCATAGTATATTTAATTTAATATTTGAGATTCACTTGAAAATTTGTTTTATAAAAATAACCATTTAATATTCGGTTTAACAAGGTGTACAAATTATAAAACCACGATTCTGGGTCAATAAATGTATCTACTTACCTAATGAGAGAATATTAATTTATACAAATTAATATTCACATAAATTATTAAAATTTACAGTAGTCCTAAATCCTCCTGAAGCGGTGAGTATTTCTCAGATACCTAGACTTCATAATTTATTCTAACTACGAACGTTTCGCAAATTTGTTATAAATTCAAAATATTGTTATTATAAATAGTTTACAAGTCAACCGCTTAATATATTACGAAGTATGTTCGGCATTTCATAATATAATGCTTGCCTAGATAAAAGGGTAAAAGAGATATTAACTCGGTCGTTGGATAGTAACTGCCGGTATTAAAGTGTGTTGCCTTCTATTATTCCTCAACGTCAGAAACAACCTTCATAAAATTCTTACTTACAGGCAATTAAATCTGACCTTAAATGTAAGGTAATAAAAAACAAAGCTTGAAAGCGGAACATATATATTTTGATGGGAACATTGGAGCTTAATACTACATTTATTGATATGAAGACTTAAATAATTCAAGTTATTGAAAAAAATATATAAAAGTATAATTAACTAGCCACTCTGCTTCGTTTATACCTCTTTCCACAAGTGAAAACCGAATTAAAATCGGTCTATACATTCTCGAGGTTTTCAAGCGTAAACAAACCACCTTAACATTTATTTATAGGTACTAATGTTATAAAGAGGAAAGATTTGATTATTTGTTTGTTTGTTTGCATTGAATAGGCTCCGCATCTAGTAGACCGATTTGAAAAATTCTTTCACTGTTGGGAAGCTATATTATTAGCGAGTAACCTAGGCTATATTTTATAAGAAGCCGCGTGCAATAGCTAGTTGTTTGTATTTTAAAATATCTTACGAAAATTCATAAAAGGAGGGATATTTTTATGTATTAAATAATTAATTTAATATATTTTATTATAAAATTCTTTAAAATTATAATAGCAAAAGTCTACCTATTTTGTCGAGGATAGAAACAGCACCGGTACTTTATATTAATATGAGAAAATTAAATATTAAAGTAAGTTTGCTCGCTTGTTATCTGTTGAAATTGGTGAAAATATTTTATAAAATAATAATAATTATTATATACGGTGGTCAAACTCCAGTCGATTTTTAAAATCAATTGAGCATTAAAATTGATTACTATGGCCACCCTATTCGCATTAAAGAGTGGTAATGGTAGCCGCTGCTATGAACGCATTCGGCATTCCGAATCTAAACAATAACATTAACCCCGTAGTGCGGCAATCAGAGAGTAAGTGGGAATTTCCGCGTCGTTTGCTATACGGCTCCCGGCAAAATGTTAAGAGCTCTCCTGCCGACCTACCGACGAGACACACTGGCCATGCATGCGGCAAACAAAATGGGACTCTTGCAGCAACAAAGCTGCCAAGTAGGTACACTTAATATTAACCGAGTAAGTTTTAATTTACAAATTTTTGTCGCACGACAAGTATTTCCGTTTTGTAAGCGTGCGTGCAGATTCATATTTAAACTTGTTGAAGTTATTTAAATCTCCATTTAATGTTCTGAAAATTTGATGCAGCGGTAAGAAGATCTCCTCTCCCAGCCAATCCGCAGAATGAGTCTCGGGCGTTAGCGGCTGGCCTATTTCCTACACTTTCTCCCTTGACCAGGACCTGAGCGATAGTCTTAGGGAAGTCCTCCGAGATGGCTGGAATATACACGGTGGTTTTATGTAAGTGGGTGGTAAATACAGGCTGCCCAATCATGAATGGATCCTAAAATTCTGTCTACAAATAGCGGAAAGGGCAATAAAAAGAAATAAAGACTAAAACTACAAAATTCAACTGTGATGTAATTTAAGTATTTTCTTTATATTTTAATGTTACAAAAATTAATGTTTTCAAATTACTTTAATGTTTTCAATTGAATAATGTTTTTAAATTATTTAAGGTTAAGTAGTATTGTGTGTAAATTTAATAATATTGTGTACAATTATTTACAATTATACTTTAATGTTACAAGAATTTATTATTCAAATAATTTAATGTTTTCAATTGTTTAATGTTTTTAAATTACTTAAGGTTATGTAGTGTGTAAAATAGATAAAATTGTGTACCATTATTTACCCTGTGATACCCAAACCGTTTAGGATTAAGGATTAATGAAATAAGAAATAAATAATAAATAGATAGTTAGACAGATTAGGATAAATAGGCGGGAATCCCACCCGCAATAGTATGAATGAGGACGAATGCAAGAATGACACAGTATGCAGCATGAAAGTACGAGAAGCAAATAAGCGAGAACTGGTATGAAGGAGACTGTAGAAATAGGCTTCAGCGCATGATGCTGGAGGGATTCTAGAAAAAAAAAAGAAAAGAAAAATCATAAATGGAAACGCAGTGCCAATACTAAACTTGCATTTCTCTTCGTTTTGCTTATAGTTTTGCTTATCAGTACATAATTTATTAGCTGGTGCCAGCGACTTCGTCCGCGTTCTCTATAGCCTTTCTCGATAAATTGACTATCCAACACAAAAATAATTCGAACCAGTAGTTCCTGAGAATAGCGCGTACAGCCAAACAAACAAACTCTTCAGCTTTATATATTAGTATATAAATGAGTGTATTTATATTATTATGAGTCATTACATTTGTTACTTTTCTTCGTATTAAGATTGTTTAAGAAAGCACATTAAGAAGCCAATAATTGTAAAAACAGAAATGCAATGGTAATATGGAATATACGCTGTTGCTTACTTAATAAGAAGGGTTGTATTGTATTCCCCTTTTTATAGACTTAGCTCGTTAAAGGACTTTAAAGTGCTTATGAAATGGGGTTTTTGAAGAGGTAACGTCTTTATGCAATTCCAACGAAATTGGTTGTACGCTCTCTTTCAATTAAATTTAACAAAGGAATATTTTAATACAGAAATTCAGTAGATTTTATTTGTGTACTAAATTTAAAATTGTAAAATATTGGGAAGCAGAAAAGGATAACTTAAACATTTCATAAACGTGCCCTTGTTTTACTTAAAAAATAAAAGTCGTATTCTGATGAATTGGATAATGTATAATGAATGTCATTTAAGTTGTATTTATTAGCTTGCGTATCATTTTTAACTTTCTTAAAAATATACAATACTAGCCGGTGCTCGCGACTTCGTCCGCGTTGAAAAGTATAAAACATTATAACATTATATATTATTATTATTATCTATCGATGGCGTTATCAAGATACCGGTAGATACCGTGGAGCGTATAGCTAAAGATATCACCAAGCAGTTCTACCCGAATCCGATAAATGGCGCTATCAAGTGTATCCCGGCCAAGCCGCTAGTATTTAGTTTTATTTTAGATTTCCCGTAGGAATGAAGCATTTTCCCGCGGTAAAAAGTAGCCTATGTTAATCAGGGATAATGTCGGCTTCTATGGTAAAAGAATTTTTCAAATTGGTCCAGTAGTTTCGGAGCCTCTTCAATACAAACAAACAAACAAATTTTTCCTCTTTATAATATTAGTATATAGATGTAGTTTTCTCAAAAGTTTTAATTTCGACATCCGATTTAAAACTTGAATTTTATTAAAGTTAAAATTTTTTATTGAAGAAGTATCGAAACCTTTCCCAGAATCTCCACAATTAATGTCACGATCACTATGATATTCAACAATATAGTGGCAGTGGCATTCAGGTAGGAAATTCTGCCAAACTTTTGTTTGTTTATAGCACCACGTTGAAGTGCTTTCGTTACTTTTAAAATTTTACAAACTATACTAGCATTGTAACCTTGAAATAATAGTTTTTTTTATACTTTTAATACGGGCAAAGCAGCGGAAAAGTATAGTTCTATTAATAAAAGTACTTTCGTTTATTGTTGTACGAGCTCTATGAATGTGTGTATAAAGGTTAATACGAGAAACTATCGTTCTGTTTCTATTAATTAAATTCTTCTATATTACTGAATCCAACGGTGAAGTATTTTTTTTCTCCCCTACTTGTATTATAAGTATTCTCGTCTATTAATTTTAGCCAGCAAATGAAATGAAATTAATTTCATTTGCTTTTGTAGATTATGATCTAATTTATCTTTTATGTCGCCAGTACTTAACATTAATTTTAATAGTTTAAATAGTTATTTTTTTAATAAGATCCACTTAACAATTTTACCAATTTAATAAGAATATTTAAAAAAAAAACTAACCACAGCAAAGCCAGTTATTGTATAAATCTATACTTTCTTACTTCCTTACTAATGTTATAAATGCGACAGTTTTTATTGATGGATGTTTGTTACTCTTTCAAGCAAAAACTACTGAATTGATTTCAATGAAACTTTACAATAATATAGCTTATACATCAGAATAAGACATTACAGGCTATTATAAGACATAAGACATAAAACGCGGACAAAGTCGCGGGCATTAGCTAGTGTATAATATTACAAACGTGAAAGTAACTCTGTCTATCTGTTTGTTAACCTTTTCACGCCTTACGAGTAACTCTTTAACCGATCATAATGAAATTTTGCATACACAATGTCAGGGACAAAAAAGGACACAGAGTAGGTACTAGGTACCTTTCATCCAGGAAAAAGTAAAGTTTCCAAGAAATCATTTAAAATAAAATTAAAAAAAAACTAACGTCTGCCCAAGGTACATACCTATATTATATTATTATATTATAGCAACAAGAGGTCAAGCGTTTATATTGTTCATACATTTTTATTTTTCAACGCGGACAGTTCTAATATATATCTTTAGACAAATACAAGTATATTATATATTTTAGAAATGGTTGAGTGGAAACAGCTATTGTAGACAATCCAATTAGGCATAGACAAAGATATAGAAAGGGTACAATCTAACTTTGGAAATGTGCCACATTGTCTAGGCTTGCGGTGTTGCGGTTGGCCTTATTCCCCTCTAATTTCACTTTGTACTTGCGTTGTCACATTGAGGTCGAATTTCGCCCCTAATGATAAAACATTTCTGTTCATTACGAATGTGATTTTAAAAAACAAATACGCATATAGATATCGCGGCAAAATTTTCCAAATGGATTTATTACTTGTATGATATTATAATATATAGTTAATAAACATTTTACAAAATAACAATAAAATTAATAACATACCTAATCCACAGGTATATTATAAATGTGAAAACAACTCTGTCTATCTGTCTGTTTGTTACATTTTCATGAAAAAAGTACTGTTCGCAAGGGATCATCAGCTAAAATAAAATAAAAAATTAACGCCTGGTCAATGTTAACATTTTAGCCATGCCATTTTGATTTAGCTAGACTAAAAAAGGTTAAGGCGTTAAGTCATAGATTCTTTGGTATTTTGAGATTTCCTTGACCAATGTTCGGCTTAAGCTATAGAAATTAAGAATCTAACGGACTATTACGACTTGGTGTGCTAATAGTTATAGACCGAAATTTATTTCTATTAGTTGACCACTGATTGAAGTTCGACTAGGTAATAATTCCCAAGGTGGAAAAAAAAGTTTAAACTTTTTTTTTTCCATAACAATACTGCTTGATAATATCTACTAAATAAAAATAATAAAAAAGAAAATTGGTTCACGATCATATCAGAAAAAGCGATGTGAAGTTTTCGCTTCACGTAACATAATGATATTCATGACCACATTAAAATTTAACAGGTATTTATGTAAATAAAATTATATTCCGCTTAGAATGGACATGAAAATTGTTTTTAAAATACATCTTTGTGTAAATTGTTGTTGTATGGATTTTTTTATATACACACCTTTTGTTAAATATGTAACATTATATACGAGTATGTAATTAGAGTCCCACCCCAGATTCACATGGGTGTAATTGACCCAAAATTTCCATCAACATTAAATGTCCACAGTAATTAATGTTTGTTCGCTGTAAGCCATTTAGGTGCCTGAAATTAGTTTCCTTTAAGACTTGATTAAAATAAATAGTTTATTAATTACATAAAAAATTAATTATTATTAGTTTATATTTACATATAAAAATTTGAAGTCTGTCTGTACGACTGCTAACTCTTCCTAACCACGCAACGGATTTTGATGCGGTTTTCACTATTAGTAAGATAATTTATATAATTCTAATTAAGTTTTTGCTAAAAATAAATTTGGATGGCTTATTTAAGCTAAACTTTAAGAGATCCATAAAAATGATATACTGGAGAATTGTAGTTCTTCAAAATTCCTAAGGAAAAGTCTGCGATGCAATATAGTCTATCTGATACAGTAACAATTTTCTTCGTTAAAACTTTAATCTCTACATACATAAATTATAAATCCGTCATGTTTGTTACTCGCTAACTACTTCTCGTTCTATACTACGCAACATATTTTTCAGGTTTTCACTTATGGAAAGAGGGAAAAACTAAGTAGGTTTTTGTGTATATAAAAAAACTATAAAGTAATTATTTAATAAACTTTCTGGGAAAGGACCGTCAGCCTTTTTGTCTAGTTTAATAAAAAAAAAGACAACTAAGTGTAAAATTTCTTTATAAGAATTATTATATCTATAATTTATAATCTATAATCTATAATTATTTTATAACGTAACTATTTTCTAAGAAAGATTTTTTGAAAATTTCAGCTCCGTGTAAAGGCGGGGACGGGTCGCTAATAAAATCTATTTGATTCGTATTATAAAGAGATAACGATAAAGATTTCAATTTTTGTATGTTTGTGAGAAATAAACTCAAAAACTACTTGCCCGATTTTAAAAATCCTTTCACTTTTAGAAAGTTAAGTACATTATCAAGGAGTAACATAGGGTATATTTTATAATGTTACGCGGACGAAGTCGCGTGCAACAGCCAGTATAATACAATGTAAGAAATTATGTTAATTTTTCAATTTGAAGGTTATAAAAAAATCCAGCATTTAACCAGATAGTACACCATACACGTTGGAGTGTAATAAAATCGAGCAACTATTGTTAGATTGATTTAATGAGTGGGTCGGGCGAGCAGTTTAAGCTGTCGTCGTCTACCCCGAACTAATAATCACAAACTTGTTTACACGATGACTGCGCTGTGTACGAATCGTTCAAATTAATTACCGGTAAAATAACAAACGGGGAAAGCGTGTGGCGTGCAATGGCGTGCGTGGCTTTTCATCGCACTGAACAAAGTCGCCGAGCAACAAGTGACGTTTCGTCACCCCACGACCCGGCCAAGGAAAGAAAACTCTACCCTTAAAAAAATATACCTTTAATAATTGGCAACATTTCTTTTTATTGCTTTACAAATTCATCATGCGCACAGCACGTAAGCCCGCCTCGAAAACTTTTTAAATTTTCCATGCATCCAATGTTTTCTTAACAAACGCCTCATATGAGTTTATTTACTTTCCGCCACTTTTAAAAGAGAAGAATGACATTTAAGAGCGCGTGCGCGGTTTGAGCGAGTGAGAAACAACAGAGAGAGTCGGGTGACAGTCTCACTCGCTCCGACCAATCGATTAGTCGCATAACGATAGCGACGTCTTAAATGCAGATGTGTCGTGTATTCCGACATCAGTCGGTGAGTGGCGGGCGACCGGAGCAGCCGGCCATGGCTCCATGGAGCCAATGCTACTATCGCGTTATCCTTTGTAGTGACCATAACGTGAGGCCGGTAAAAATCGGTCACCATTAAATTTACTATCACGCGGTGCATAGTGTAAAACCAAAATGACATTACTATAATACACTATTATACCATTTACGGACGTTTACAAACAATATCTTTGTCTCGAGTTTATGTTCTAATTTACACTGAATGAATGTGTAAGAATATATTACAATCATGGAGTGAACAAGAACCAGTTATTTATCGCGGAAAGGTATTTCATTGTTTTCTTAGGATTGTATTTGTTAGGAAGTCATTACTCTGTCTGTTCCCTCCGAAGCTATTCCGATAATCTTGTTAATGGTATTTGAAGAGCTCTTCCTTATCATTCCTTATCATCTACTAGCCAATGAAAATATTAAATTAAATGAAATTCCTGTTTTATTTTTTTAATATATAAACAAATACACAAGAAATCAAATTAAAATATTTATTTTTCAAAGAATTTTAATTGTCAATATATTATATTTTACCAGGATTTCGTAAAACAATAGCCAAGGTGACGATCCTGAGAATCCCGAAAGAAACTCAGGATACCATTCTACTTGTCATCTTAAAATAATAAATATAAAAATTAATTTATTGTTCACATTTCAATTAGAAAAGATAATTGTGTTTTCAATTGAAATTTAAACTAATATTGGTTTAATATCTATGCAAATTTATGCGTTATTCTAATCGGGAAACTCATTACAAATTGTAAACAAATTGAAAGGAAAACAATCTTCGTTGTAATAAATATTGGAAAACCATGATTTTAATTGTGTGCTGCGAGCTGCTACGAGAATTAATTGTAGGCAGTTAGCTACGTAGCGTTTCGTAGCACATCTACGTAGCGATTCGTAGCACATCTACGTAGTGTTTCGTAGCATATCTACGTAGCGGTACTAGCAGATGATAGCTTCATTTATAAAGGACGTATGTTACAGACATACCTGTATTATTGGCACTTTCGGGGCGTATTTGACGACAGTTGTCACCCTAACCACCCACTCATAACCTCTTTACGGCTTCACTGATATTGAACATTTTATTTAACGACGATCGATGCGTGAACAGACCCGTAATATATACCTTTATTCAGAATATCGGAAAATTTTCATTCAAGCGCGGATTTTGTTAGTCAATACTTATGTCAATATATTTTTTTGGTTACATTACATGTTAGTAATCGAAATACCTATATAGAAATAATAATTAATCTTTTTTAAACGCATAATGTTTTTACATACTACAGTATTTTTGATAATATAAAAATACAACAAGAATTTTGTTTTGGAAGATGAAAAATTGTTAGAAATATTATTATTATTAATTAGTGGCAGGGCACAATGCATTTCGCAGTCATTTGGGCAGCCCATGTGAAGACCGGACCCCCTTACAGAAGATTACCGTGAAATAATAGCACGTCTGCTTATGTGTTCCGTTGAGTGAGTAAGGGATGCCAAAGTAAATTAACCAATCCTTATCTTTAATCCTACTGTAGTCGGCAGCGCACTTCCATCACCTGTGGCGTTGCTTGTGTTATGTTTGCCCGACTTCGCCAGGCGTGCTTTTTTATATATCAAAATCTTCCTGTTTATCCCTCTTCCCTATATGAAAATCGAATTAAAATCGGTTTGCCCATTCTCAAGTTTTTGAAACTTACACAAACCAACTTAACATTTTTATAAATTATATTATAAGAATATTTTGTCAGTTTATGAATAGCTTTACATTTTTCCAATTAATATTTCGTCAATGTGATGTAATAAAATGGAAATGATGTGATAAAACACAGCTTATTAAATAAGGAATACAATATAATTTTTTTGATTATAAATCTGTGAAGGAAGTGTAAATTGCATTAACATTTTCACAATTCACATCCGGCTAAAAGCGTCGAATCTATCTATACATCTTAATCAGATTAAATCAGTTAAATCGAGATTGTTTTTTGATAAGTTATGTCGGTTCTATAAATATAATTTAATAATAGCTTTTAGTAATAATATAAATATTATTACTAAAAGCCGTTTTAAAATGCGTTAGGTGGTTTAGAAGAAGTTAGCGGAGAAAAAGATAGAGGCGGAGAGTGACTTCAATTTTATTAAATATGTATGTATAAATGCAAGATTATGTTTGTTCGCATTAATCATTAATTCGATTGATTTGAAACACGGCCTACATTCTAGTCATCATTCAAAAATTCATTTTTTGAATTGATATATTCAAAAATACTTTATGTTTATTATATGTTTTAGTGTATGTAATGTATATGTATTACAATATTAATATTAATTTGTTACGAATTCTTTTTTTTTAATTTGTAACCCTTTATTAATGCTATAATTTGTACACATTGCTTTTTATAATAAGTTTTAATAGACAGTTATATTATTGTATCATAAAATAACTCATTGAAATATGTATAAATTGCGTATGTATAACATTTGTTTAGATAAATAGTTAAATTAATATATTTTTTGTTTCGTAGACGCGGTAATATGTAATATTTTTCTATAAAAAAATATTATATAAATACAATAAAATATTCTTTACATTATTATCTTATCTGCGGAGTGACTAAACTCCATTTTTTTTAAATAAAAATGTGGAGAGATCACGTAGGTACGAATAGTAAACATACCTATTTATTTGCAATATTGAGAAATGATGTTTACATTAACGGAAGATTAAGACATAACTAAAATAAAGATAAACAACGATTAATGAAGAGATAAGATCATAAGGATAAGACTATACAGTACACCGATCTTAGATACTTAAACATAACTAGCATGCACGCCGAGTTTCTCTTATAAAAAAATATATATATACTGTCTCGCAAATAATTATAGTGCTAAATAAATAAAGTAATCACGAGAACTTATAAGTTTGCGAAATTTATTCATAACAGTCTATTGAGCAATTATGTATATCAAAATATCAAAAGGATAGATTATCGTATAAAGTTGTTATTTGTTTTTTCTTTTATATTTTAGAAATAGAATTTTGTATTTTCTTATTGGACACTTGCATAATGTAGTAATCTAAGAATATATTGATTTGACGTTATTTAATAAAAGCTTTAGAGGAATATCTAGGTACCTATATTTTAGATTATTAGCTAATTATCATTACTAATAATAAATCTGTAAGTGTATGTGTAGTATGTATGTATGTATGCCTCCATAACTCAAACGAATTAACTGATTTTCATGAAACTTGGTAGATAAACATTTAGACGTATAGGGCACAGGATAGGTTACTTTTTCTTTTTCAACGCGGACGAAATCGAGGGCGCCAGCTATAGCAATAGGGAGAATTTGTTGTCTCAATTCACTATAATACGAAAACATAATGCGACGTGAAACATACGTCAGAAATTCAAATATTTTAGAAAAATCTTTCCGGATGGTAGGATATTGACATCCCAATTTTGAATGTACATTATAAATAGGATGCTTTCATGGAAAAACATCTTTAGCTTTTAGTTAGTAATTACAAGAATTCAACTCGCGAAAATGTCACAAATTCTGTAGGTAAAATAGGGTGAAATTAAATATACTAGATATGAAATTAATTTAAGTTTTTTGTTTCCATCTAAACCTTCATAAGTAATATTTTTTTTTAATGTATAGCTACGGCCAATCATGGAATTACGTAGTATGGTATTGGTAAACTGCTCGAGTTGGAAAGTGTGTCCTTAAGTAATATAATATAGGAACAGAGAAATCTTTTCTTCGTGAATTTTTCGTTTCGTAAAGAGTTTCGTACCTCTTTACTGTGTACATCAAACTTAATGCAAACAAGCGCACGTATGCGCTAGTCTTATAGGCACTTGGTCCTTTGTTCCGCTATTGGCAATTACTATAAAACATGAGACTGCAAGGCATTGACAATGTATTTTAAACTAGTTATAAAATGTATATCAACGTATTAAGTTAACTACTAAAGTTTATATATTAGTTTATTTCAAATTATAAGGCTTTTAATGTTAGTTCAAAAAAATGTATGTAAAGTATCTGATACTTAACGCTGCGTAACTTATCGTGATAAACTTAGAAAGTAAGTATTGTATATTGGATATTTTGATTAGTTAAAAAATGTGATAGTGTGACCAATGATTATTAAGAGTAGATAAGTTAACAAAAGCAAATCATAATTAATTCAATTTCAAATTCAAATATTTTATTGCAAACCATAATGTATAAACGATGTTACAATATAAAAATTTAGACCAGTGTTATGGACCCTATTGGGCATGCAACTTATAAAATTACTTATAAATAAGTTATAATATATATAAAATTCACAATTTAATCGCAAACAGTAGCTCCCATAAGACTTTATGAGATGGTAGAGTTATAACGATTTGAAAAATGAGTTCATAGTGAATACTATTTTATAGTCATTACAAAGAGATACTATGTCAGGTGTGGTAAAAGGAATATTTGATCATATAAATTACACCTAGAGTTCCGTAACTACAAGCACCTATCGGAGGGGTGTCTCCCCCGCACTAATTTCCGATAAATTTGAGAGTTCTCGCGGGTGTAACGAGCCACACGAAGAAATATAGCTTTAGAAATGGCATTTGCCTTTAGAATTGAGCGTTAATCTTGTGTGAAAGACGCGCATCGTACCGGAGTGATGCGCGCATTACGATCTGATATGTGCTTTGGAGCTCTTTGAACGTGTCAAATTATTATCAACTGGTGATATGTCGTAATGAAAATTCACATTAAAACGTTTGTGAATGCATGTGTGTCGTTGCTTCCGAATGTCGACAACCTTGGGTTCTTCGGTGAATCAGAATTTCAGATTCTATTGACAAAAGAAATTCCAAGCATAGCTTTCTGATCGACTTTAAAGCGACTTTGAAACAACATGAAAAGAGTGATAGCCAGTAAGTAGTACGCTTGGGAGCCGATACAGTCGACGCAAGTTCGAATGCCACACTCCAACGCTTTAAACGCTTTGCTAAACACCAGTGTGGATGAAATGGGCTAGCCTGAAATTCTATAAGCTTATTATATTGAAGCTTACTTATTATAACTCTTTTTAACAAAAAAAAAAACAACCGACTTCAAATCTTCTCATGCACTTTTCTCATGGGTGCCAATGTCAGAACTGGACCAAATTGAAATGGGACCACACGGGAAGCACCAGCTTTCAAATAAAAAAAGAATCATCAAAATCGGTTCACCCAGTCGAAAGTTATGAGGTAACAAACATAAAAAAAGATATATATACAGTCGAATTGAGAACTTCCTCCTTTTTGGGAAGTCGGTTGAAAATTGAGAGCTTATTGTAAAGTTATTTTTCAATTTAAGGAGATGTAAAATCGAAGGAAACTATTTTAAGAAGGAAACTATTTTAAAATTTCAAGCAGTGTGTGACCCAAGCAGGCTAGCTTTCTTATACTTTTCTAGTGACTCAGTAACAGCACTAATGCTGTAAATGCGGTCTCACAATTTTTAAGAATTTTTTACAATACTGACCATTTTTACGTTAATCTTAATTGCGATAAAAGTTTCTTAATTGACCTTAATTTTAATAGTTCTAAAGTTGAAAAGAGAGGGCAATTAATATGCACTGTCTTGATGAAGATAAAAGCAGCAGAAGCATTGTTTGATCAATGAATTATTCATTACTGTTAGCAACGAAATACTTTCAAATTTTAAATAAAACACCTTGTTGATGGTGTAAGATCCAAAGGGAGGTCGTCGTTCATCCATTTGTTTACTAGACGAAAAGTATATTTTATCAATAATTGTTATCTATGAGATAATAGATTGTGTAACCTATCAAAATATGCTAACCTAAATAAAAAAAAAAACAAATAAAACTAGCCTATGCTGTGTCATCCTCTATCACACAGCAAAACACGCTGACTGCTTCTATGTCGCACATCTTTTCCTATTGCTCTGATTTTCAGATCTATATAACAGCCAGTATCACTGAATTTAGAAAAAGAATCGATAGACTGGTTTATAGAAAAAGTGGCTGTGATGAAATTGTGGAGAGGTAGCCGGAAGGGAATCCCCTCTTCCAAAACTGCCCAAAATCAATGCGTAGACGTGATGACGGGTCGCTAGTCAATAATGAAACATCAAATTTTCATTTCAAATTCACTCCACAAAATACCTTTATGGAATATTAGTTTTTGTTAGACATTTCTTATTGAATATATGTGAAGTTTTATTATTTATTAACAGTAAATACACGAACCACCTTCATTGCGTGTAAGAAACTACGTATTAGTGACTAAAAGAATAATGCCGCCGGTAAAATATCCTGAATATGAGGCCGCATTATTTAACTTTTATAAAGCGGTGAATGCGACAAGGCCGTCGGCACAAAATTACAAATAAATTTAGCCGACGCGAGACATAGGTGCGTGATACGATTTAACATAATTGTAGATTCTTTAAAAGTCGACAAAGTGTATTTCGACGACTAAGTGTATTTGGATGAGTGGTTAGGGTGCTTGCCTTAATGTTCTAGGGCTCCCGGGTTCGATTCACGGCAGGATCAACTCTGGAAATGAACTTTACAAAGTTCGCTCTGGTCTGTATCTGAAAAGTGGTGACATTGTATACTGCGTTTCGCAGTTATTTGGGCAGACCGTTTGGCAGCAGCATTGAAATAATATATTTTTGCAGCAGTAACCACCCCTTAAAGAATGTCAGAATATTGAAACCCAAGCCCATATCTTTTACCCGACTGTAGCATGTTTATAGGCGACTGTAGGCACCCACCAAGTAAATGAACTAAGAAGTGTATGAACAATTTACCATAAAGAAAAATAGTTACATCTAACTAACTAAATAACAACTGCAATATTATCGAAGAGTTTTAAAAACTAAACTCGCCTTTATCAAAGTAAACAAGACTATTTTCCTCCGGTCCGCTTCTCCGAATCCAGACCAGAGATAATAGTGAAAATGCTTCCTCTGCCCAAGTCATGTGGGATTATTTACCTGTATCTGATCCTTTGTCTATTTTCGCTCCACAAACTTCGCTTTATTTGCTCTACGCGATTGGTTCGCTCCGCCATAACAAATGAAACAGAGTTATTGCTCTCTTGTCCGGATTAGCTTCTTCACAAAACAATCTCGTCGGCGATTTCCTTTCGGCAAGTTTGTTTACTTTAATTTCGCTGATTTCATCGTTCGCTGTATACATTAAATTACAACGCGTGAACCTTCGGTTTAAAATACCCTTCTCGCAATAAACATTATTAGTAAGTAAACCTAAAGGCAAACGTGCGATCCAATTATTAAATCCGCAAAGTAAACAAGATACAAAGTTGCCTCGTTTGGGAGAATACTAACATTATCTAATTTCTCAGCCAAATTGTATTTGTTTTGTATATCGTAAATTAAAAGCGCTCGATGCCTTAACATCACCACAGTTGTTAGGTTCTTTTAAATTACCAACAATATTTGAATTAATTGTAATGTTCTTAATTAAATATGTTCCAAGCTCAAAATCAATATCTCTATGGCTTACACTAGCAACATTATTATAATAATTAAAGGGATATTAAGTATTAGTGTGACGACAACTATTGTCATCAAATAGTTGTTATTTTAAAACGCCTTTTGTGACGGAATGTCAGTTTTACTTCAATAGTTTCTGCCTGCTAGTTCGTTTCTCATACAATGTTACATTTTAAACTTTAAATTTTAATTTAAATTTTAGATTATATTATAAAACATGTCCACATGTTTGTACCACCCCGAGTTTTTATTACCCTACTGTTTTTACCACCCCCTATAGATGGGAAGTTCATTTTGCGCATGATCCGGATTAGTAGAAACTAATATATATCCATCGGACGAGTGAACTTTGGAACAATCTCCATGCATGTAGGTCTACCTACATTTATATAATATGACATTTTCAAGCAAGCCTTAAATAAATTTCTGGAGGAACGACATAAGCTGTCTGTAACCATTTAGTATTGCATGTGTCCTTAGATGAAGGTTACCATCAAGTTGATCGTCAGTCTGGTTGCCACTCTTCGGAAGCGAGGAGTAGCGCGTATTATTTAAAATGTCTTAAATTTTCTGTATGTAATAATTTTTTTCAAATTTTTTTTGTGATTTTTAAAAAAATATCCTAGAGCTGGTATATATAACCTAGGTGGCCTATCGGTCAAACACACGCACATCTATATAAATATATGAAAGCATGACGGTCACCCGAGCTCAGCGCTTTTTGCCCAAAAAGTGCTAAACGCGAACTTAAAGAAATTTTCACTTCAAAATAATTGCAACCGTGGGAAGTCGGCGTAGGTCGCTAGAAGAAATTTAATTTAAGTTTGTAAAAATAACCGTAACATTCCATAAGCTCGATCACTGGGAATTTTTATGGGATTTCAGAATAAATAAATTCGATTTCATTATATTAGTTTTTTATGGATGCTGGGTTGCTATTTTCGTTGATCTACAATAGTTCCAATTTTGGCTTTTGTCTCATTTCAGTGTAAAAAAGTGTGGGATTCAGTCCATCTCGCTGACATTATTTACGTACTGTGGTTTCTCAGGTCTAGAAAATTGCTAACATTCTATCTTGCGTTTTTGACTATTTTTTTTACTGTTTTAATTATTTACTTATAATTAGTATTTTGTTATGTTGTTAGCTCCTTAATGGTAGCTGATAATGGGTAGGAAATATGGTCTGACTTCGTAAAGACGAAAGTTTCTGCAGCGCTGTTTGATCAATGAATTCATTACTGGAGCTTCCACGTGATCGATACAGCATTGGAACGAAGTGCAGTAGGAACATAAATCTAGTTAGTGTGATAAGTTTTGTTCCGAAGCGCGACACGACGGCCGGAGACGTGTAACAGACATTGTCCATGTGAAAAATGTGCCAATTGAAAATATAAATGCATTCGTAAAATACTCTAATATAAAATGAAACTATATTTACATTAATCTTTGTACGATTCAGAAATTGGGAAAGTAATATAATTAAAAAAAAAAATGATTCATTGATTGAAGCGAAATACACAGCATTAATAGTTCTTTTGAGAACCTTTATAACAAAATAGATAATTTTTTGTAAATACGACGTACCTACTTGGTAAAATGCATAAAATTTAAGATTACAGTCTAGCCATAAGGCTAATGAGCAATTTTAATTAAACTTAAAATATCCGAAAATAAATAAAATTTGTATGTTAAGAATAAATGTCCACTAAACACGATGATTGTGCGCGTTATAAAAATCCCGGTTTTCTGTAACACCTTCCGTTGCATTTGCACGATTTTACTCACACGAAACGAAAAAATAAGAGCTGTGCCCGCAACTTATCGTACGCGCAGTTTTCGTACACTTGGTATTGCGATATTACTTTTGAAATGAAACTAACACTACGGGAAGATTGCTAGAATATCTACATCAGAGAAATCGGTTAAGCCGTTTCTGAGATTTGCGTGCACAAACAGACAGACATAATTTCTGAAAACTATTTTTTGACTTCTATTATCAAAATAATAAATAAACTCTTATATTTGCATGTTTTAAAGACAATAAATAGGTATAATAGGTACGTAAACTTTTAACATGTATACCGTCGTGTTAAATTTTTCAGGATTTTTTTGTCTATATATCTGAAAAATATACTTTTAACACAAATGGTAGATTTTAGTTTAACAACGACAATATATATTTATATGTCTGTTGTAGGGGAGGTGGCGGAGGGTCGATATTGGCGTAGAGGAGGTCGGCGGCGTCCCAATGGATCACTGGGTGACGGCGGCTAGCGCACTGCTAGCATTCCTGCTCTATTATAACACTTTGGATGCGGGATTCGTTTATGACGACAGGTAATTTATTGACACGTCTCTTCTCTACCCTAAGTATGACGTCTAACCGAGTAGTACATATAACCGAGAGCTTGTTATGGACGTATCTAGTTGACTGTTTAATTACGTTAACTCAAATACAATCAGTGTTTGAATGGACTTAAAATAATTATATTTTATTAACTTGTAAACTTTTAAAAGACTTTGAAAGGGACTAAATGATGTTACAGAAGTGTAAAGTCAAATCAGCAATTTTACTCTATTAACTTATCGTTATAATCTAATTAAAATTTTATTTTATTTTGGTCTGAAAAGGTCATGATCACACAAAATGCTAAAAGGAGTGTAGGGAGGAGCTATGACAAAGGGCAAGAAAGGTTTAATTTAAAGTTAAGACAAAGTTTCTTTAAGGGGGCTCTGGTATCCATAAACATTGCAAAACACACGCTGTTCCTTCACATTGATCTTACATAAGGAAATGATTCTCTGCAAGGAAGGAAATAATTTAAACAGCGCCGCTAGCAGTAGGCAATTTGACATACTGTAATAAGTTGTATATGAAAAATGCTGTTTAAGCTCCTATTTTCCACGGCTTAATTAACTTTGTAGGCATTTTATGCAGTGCAAAAGTGAATTATCGAAAAAACTCGGACTTGAAGTTTTTGCATACGAAGAAGTTAAAAGGGGTTGCAAAAAATAATATCCATGCTACAATGCTCTGAACTTGCCATACTAAACGTAAAATTACTAGTAAGACTAAAATTACTATTGGAATTATTAATTAGTAAGCTTTTTAATTATATTGACACAGCGAACTTCGTACCGCCAAAATTGTTCCATATAAAATGAATATTTCTGTTTATTCCTTTTTTTCCGTTTATTCGGGGCGGAGACAAATTCAACAAATCATAAAAATTGCTTCATGCGGATATTTTTTTGCAATATATAAATCTTCCTCCTTGAACGCTCTTTCCTTTGGTGGAAACCGTATTAAAATCCTTTGCGTAGTTTAAAAGATCTAAGCTTACATACAGAGGTACAGAGGTCGGGAAGCAACTTCATTTTTTACTATGTGAAGATAAATATAGATGTAGAGCTTATTAGTTAAATAATAAATGTAATTTATAATGAATTAATAGATGTGCTTGGAGAAAGCATCGAAGCTTTTATACTGCAATACAGCGTACACAACTTTGATTGAACAATTAATAAATAAGGTTCCCGAGGGAAGCGAGCGAGCTGTAAACCAAAAGTGGCTGCCGGTTATTAATGGTCCAACTTGACTAAAGAGCCGCATACACTTTCACTTACAGATGAATTCCTCGTTGAAAAATAATAGGCATTATTCCCTCGTGTTTATTGAGTTTTTTTTTACCATTTTAAGAGGCCTTTAAAAGTAATAAATAGTAGATTGTGAAGTAAAATCGTAATTAATATTATAAATTCTAAACTTGTTGTTATGTTGTTGCGTTTTGTCACACTTTTGTTTATTTGTTGCACCTTCACAGCTTAATGACTCAAGAGATCACACACTTAGTTTGCGGCACAGGAATGCCATAGGGTACTGTTTATTCATAATAAGGTTATTATTTCTGAGGGGCACAGACGAAATCGTGGTCAAAATCATAATTGGTTTGGACAGGACAAATTAAACTTCCAATTGTCTTATGATACCTATTGAATACGAAGCCCTAGACATCGCATAATTGACTATAAAGCCATGTAAGCCGAAAATTGCGTCTTGATTGTAAAACATTGAGTACTTTTCTATTTATAAATTTATTTATTATAGATAAGTATATATGTTACCATTTATTGGGAGCCCGTCTGAAGGTAGTAATCTCTCGCTTACTGCGAAATAAGAGCGCATGCGCTGTTGTGTTTCGATGAATGAGTAAGGGATGCTAGACCCCATTTTCCTATCATGTCTTTATTTTTCTTATGTTATCTAGGTTTCGAGATCTCTTTGAACCCCTATGGCGTTGCTTTTATTATAAAGGCATAGCGGTAGCCACCCACCCGCCTTCAAGTTGATCTTTATATTAATACTAGCTGCTGCCCGAGACTTTGCTTGCGTAACTTTGTAAATTATATAGTTACTAAAACCTTCCTCGAGAACCACTCTATCCATTGCTGAAAACAGCGTGAAAATCAGTGCAGTAGTTTTAGAGTTCATCGCGAACAGACAGACAGACAGACGCGGCGGAGGACTTTGTATAATATGTAAGGATAAATACAGGTACTATAAGAATATACACGAAATTCTAATTAAAATATATTTTTAAATCCAACAATTTTGTACCGAAAATTATACTTGTTAACGTTTTACAACGTGTACTGTCAAAAACTGAAAAACCTATACCTATTATTATCATCGAGTAACATGGGCTATATTATAAAAAAAAATTACTCGGACGAAGTTGCATGCAACAGCTTGTATTGTATAAGTTTAGATCAGGTCGTTCACTGGTTTAGACATACTTATAAAATGTAGGCACTAAGGCCTGACATTGTACACCGGTTAGATAGATCTATAAATTTCATATATTGAATGTCGGAAAAAGGGAAACCACAGTCTCCATATTATATTTCCGGAAATCAATACTTACGTTGGCCGGTAAATAAAATCCAGGTAAACGTTTTGAAGAAAGATTCCTTTCATGTCGATATGACGCCATTTGGTATCTCAACGGAATAATATTTTGTGATTATTTATCGACGCTTGTATTTTATTTTACTGCCCCGAGGCTCATTCACTCAGGACTTAGAGCTCAATGTCGGTGTTGTGGGGAGTACGTCTTTGAATCTTAAACTTATTACTGATAATGTCTTTGATGGATAATAAAATTTGTTTATTTCCTTGACGAATTGAGGAGGTTGAATTACAATCAAAGGACTGAATTTCGTAATTTTTCTTTTGATGTATTAGTATAAGGTAAACAGTAACAAAAATAGGTAGGTACTTAAATTAATTTATTGTAGGTCTCATACCATTTATTATTTACGCACCTGCTACCACCCACTGCACTATCAGTCATAGTAATTTTTTAAATATATTGAAGAAATTTTGAGTGTAGAGTGAGAAATATGAAACTAAAAATGCCAAAATATAAAGATATCATTGTAATAAAATGCTCGCAGAGTTATATTAATTCGATATTAGTAACTAAAAACATTTTTTATAAATTTTATTATTTTTTAGAAATAAAAGTTTAATTTTCAATTAAGTAACACAAATGTACAAAGAAAAATACAAAAATATTTAATGTTTTCGTTTATTTAGAATTATAAATTACAATAGGTACTTACTCGTTTAGAAGTACTTTTATTACGTTCACATTATATTATGTTATACCTAAAAACATTCGATAAAATACATGTAGATATCAACTAATAGACACTTAGACATTTAAATATAAAAATATCTAGAATTTGTAAATGTTCTATACATTTTTATTGCGATTGATTTTATTGAACGAGCACTATGACATTTTTAACTTCTCATTTTTCATTATAGACTAGTCGTCACATCTGGTTTATATCTGTGACGGTTTCACTTATTGTAATAGGTATAATAAGTTAATAGGCTAAAAAATAAAATGATTGATATATTAATAATAATTAATAATACTGACAATAAACGACATTTTATTCTTGATACGAAAACTTAGGTATACGTACTTGTCATAACAATGTACAGTCGGCCGCATAAGTCGATTAACACATTCATAACTGCAAAACAACAAAACACACGTGCCATAAGTCGTTGTCACGACTAGAGAACAAAATAAACTTCACGTACAAACGATAGTAAAAAGCTTCAGTAGGTAATTAATTAAGTAAGTAAGTTGAGTGTTCAGTTGTTTTGCACTTTTGAATGTGTTAATCGACTTATGCGGCCGATTGTACATAATATTTTATGAGATCAACTCGAAGGGAGTTTGTTGAAGAAAATTGGTACTAATATAGTTTTTAACTTGGTTAATTTGGTCACTGCGCCGTAATTTAGCCAATAGGTGTTAGTATTTGTAAGGGATTTACAATCAATGCAACAGCCAACTACAGTCGATAAATCGTGGAAACATCAATCGAGGGACAATGTATCGAGAAGATTAGAGAATAGAGCCAAAGTGATGCAGGGAATTGGATCATGCAATCGATTGTAGTGCAGTACCCTTAATAAATCTTGTTACAATGTCGTGCCTTGAAGATTTAATTTCAAAGACCACGTCGTAGTTCCTAGTATACAATTTGTGCATAGTCGATTTCGTGACACTATTTAGTCGAAAATCGATTTTTAATCTATTATTCTTTTTAGTGTTATACAATACATAAGAAATAATATTATGAATGATTAATCCGATTAAAGCAGGAACCCTAAAAATAAAATTAAAACCCTAAAAAACCATACCACCACCACCATACTTTAGTTGTTTTACACTCTTGTGTAAAGAGATATAAATAATACTAAAGCAATGGCGCATCCAACATTCAGTGATTTCATTGGTCTTTTTTGTAATAAATTGAATTTCGACAGCTTCAAACAAATAACTCTCTATAAGTATACCTACAATAGAGTTTGGGGAGAATTCTTTTGTGGTCGTTACAATTTTGTCGTCCAAATATAATATCGTACGGTGTAAACAAGATTTATCTCGCTGTTGCGTTTCCAATACAATGTAAACAGAAGAAGTTCCATACGCCAATTTCCTTTTCCCTTTATAAGTATATAGATAGGGTATATTATGTGTATACATTTTACGAACCGATAACCGTAATAGAATCGGTGAACTTTGTTCTGGATCAGAGCTCGCTGCAACCCACTTCAATGTTTCGTAATTGAGGGCTTACGTGACGAGTCGACGCCACAGCTGCCCAACTTCACCAGCAAAGAGTTCTTGCTATCCACAACTTTATCTCAATCTAACTTTCGATTCTCACAAGAAACCGTATTTATTTTTTCCTATAAAAGAATTACTAGATCTTATATTTCAAACTTCTAACGATGATATGGTGAACATGAGTACATAAATATGTTTTATTGACGAGTCTGTTGGTTGGTTTGGTTGCCCTCAATGCTCTGTTCTAGAGTTCACGGGTTCGATTTTCGTTTTCGACAGGGTCAGTTTTGCAAATTAACTTCTCAAAGTTGGCTCTGGTTTGGATATGGAAAGTAAAGTAACCACCCTTTACAGAAGGTTTCTGTAAGTGAATAAGCGGGGTTGGGATGCCAGAGCCCTATCCCTTCCCAATCCCTACAATCGGTAGCGAATTTGCAGCACCTGTGGTGTTGCTTGTGTTATAGGCGACGGTAGCCACCTATCATCAAATGGGCCGTCAGCAAAAAAATGTTTGGGGTGTAAATATGATATTAACTTGAACGACTTCCATGACTAACTCACCGATCAGCTGTTAGTTCACCTTAATAAATTAATAATTCAAGTGACATCAAATTAATTGACGATAAGTGGATGTGGCTTGGCTATAATAGTGTCGAGTATGTTCCAAATGCTTCCGTTGATGATACCAAATCCTTTCTTTTCCTTTGGTTGGTGTTGGTGCTTGCTTTAAAGGTCTATCTGAAGGGTCCCGGGTTCGATTCTGGTTCGATGGGGCAGTAACCACGCCCCATTAAACCACCGTGATTGAATGGCTGTTTGCAGTTGTGTTTCATTGTGTGATTAAGTGATGACAGACTGACAGAGCCTACTACCTTATATCTTCCAAATGCCTTATCCTTAATCGTACTATAGTCGGACACGCACTTGCAGTACCTATGGACCTTAACCTAAAAATATCAGATTTGCTAATCAGCTCAGTTTTATCGCGCTATTTGTGAAGCACGAATACCAAAGTATTATAATATTTACTTTTCATTCCATTGTGCTAGCTAAGATAGGTGTTAGTTCTTTGTTCTTCAATGAAGTAGAGCTTTATTTCTAGGATCCTCAATTCTTATAAGACATAGGAAACGAAGGAAGTGTATAAATGAAAAGTAATAAAAAAAATATGATCTTGAAATGTTAATATTGAGGAAAAGCGGCTTCTTGAATAAAAAGAGAAAAATAACATTAACGACAAAGAAATAAATGAAAAATCTAAATAGGTAACTGTTCTGCATAAGAAAGTTCTAAAATGAAAGTTATTTGCGAACAAAATACTCTGCGAACTTTTTATGTAAATAAGCGAAGGAAAAGGCGTCTTACTCACAATTTGCAATACAATGGGTGAATGTTAGAGATGATTTTTCCTTCTTCGCATAGTAAGCACGGCTTTCGTCCCTATAAAAATTTATTATTCAATCGCCTATTTTTCTGGCTTTCCACTCCAAATCTAAAACGAAGCGGGATGATATATGTATGAGGGATCTTTATAAAAGGTATGAACTGTTATCGGCCATTTTGAATGCAATTGGGTTGCGATTTAGTGTTTTAATAGCGATTCGCCTATGCTCTATTTATTCGTGGTTTCTTCAAAGCTCATTCAGTCCTGTGATATTTATGCATATTTAACTTTTGATAATATCGTGTGCAGTCTATTGTATCTATTTCTTTTTTTAACTCCGACACCCGTCGCAAAAACGGGGTGTTATAAGTTTGACGTTAGTTTATAATTTTAATCATAACTAATATGTAATAATAATCTTTAGATATACTAAGCAGATTTTCCTTCAAAGGCAAAGGAAGTGATCATTATTTCTAATTTAACCATGAAATTAAAAATAAAAATAAACTATAACCCAACTAGCTCATATTCCTTCTAAACTGGGTCAATGAGAGCTATCTTTCCAGATGAAATAAACACGTTCATTTTGCTCAACGATGTGTTGCGAGTTCGCACATCGTCCGAAATCGTCAAATATACGGTTCCGAAAATCAATCCCCAAGGAGCGATTGGTTCGTTTAAACGTGTCCATTATTTAGACTGTATTGAGGCGTCGACGACTGAGGGAACCGACGCGGGCTGTAGGGCACCGGGCCAATCGTTTCGGGAGAGCATCGGTCGAATTAGATCCGATCCCGACGAGCAATGTCTGCTCGGGTGCGGAGTTAATATTTTATTTAAATTAAGCTCCCAACGGGGCATATAAGGATTTGTTTTTTTTTTTATATTGAAATTTGAATCTGTTATATTAGGTGCAATAAAATAAAAAAAAAGCTCTAGTTAGTGTGCTAACTAAATTTAATTCCGTAAACTCAAGGTTAAGTATATAATAAATCAGAAATAATTAAGCCTTAGATAAATAAGGTGCACATTACAGTTCGTGCATACAGTGCATATACTGCAAGGTACAGTGCATCTTTACATTAATAAAACAAAGTCGCTCCCCGCCCGCCGTCTGTCCCTGTTTATTTTAAGCTACGTTACGGATTTCAATGTTAGATAAGTTTATCTGAATACACAATAAATAAAATCTAAATAAGTTATTGTGAAGATGGTTTGCTCACAAATATTATAATTCACCTGCAAGCGAAGCCGCGAGAAAAACTAGTAAATAAAAAAAAATGTTTTACACAAAACAATCGTTGTTAGTTTTATATAACAAATAGCGGATTAACAGAAAAAGGTCTATTTTTGATGTTACTATGCCAATCAAGTTTATATCCAATCCACGTAAAAATATTTTCGATAAAACCAAGTTAAAATTTCAATTTTTTCCGCAGGCGGGCAATCCTCTCCAATCCGGACGTCATCGGGCACACACCTATAAAGGCGTTATTCGAAAATGATTTTTGGGGGACGCCGCTCACAGACCCTGGTTCGCACGGTTCCTATAGACCGCTGTGTGTCGCTACATATCGGCTCAATTACGCTTTCAGCGGATTCAAGCCCTGGAGCTACCATTTCCTCAATATACTGCTCCATTGTGTGGCAACAGCGTTAGTTGTGACTGTATCGAGACGTTTGTTACCAACATATTGTACAAGAGTAGGAACAGCAGTCGCCGGAATAACTTTCGCAGCGCATCCGATACACACAGAGGCTGTGGCCGGTGTAGTCGGCCGAGCAGACTTAGCTGCTTGCAACTTTTTCCTTTTAAGTTTTCTACTGTACAGCGAACATTTAAGGCTCCGCGAGAAAAGGTATAAACAACAGTGCAGATATACTACGAGAAATAGTTTAATGCGTCAACAACTGCCAACGAGCGAGCCGACTTTTCGGCTGAGTTGCCATGGATTGGTGCAGCAACTAGTGATGAATTTTCGTAGATTACTAAAGGCCAGTAGAGCCGGACCAATGAAGATGTTGAACGCGTGTGAGCACAAATCAGGGACAGTAAGACTAAAGTGTCAATACAGTGGAAGTGTCAGTGAAGACGGTTGTGAACTGCTGCAGTGGGTTACGTTGGCTGGAACCTTGTTGTTTGCTGCAGCGGCCACGTTATGCAAAGAACCAGCAATCATGGTGTTGCCTCTTTGCGTGTTATATGATTTTATGAGGCGCACACATATGACCGAATCATACTCTAAGGTAAGATCCTGCTTAATATTTTTATTCTCTTCAGAGATTGATTCTTGTCTTGTGTCACCCACTGCGTGTTAGTTTGAGTTGAATAACTTTACAATATCATCTCAGTTATATTTGGATTTCATGTTTCCGGAATGTTTAGTGTTCTAATTTATTCTAATTTATCCACTTAGACTTAGATGTGGGATTCCTTCGAAAATTCTCACAGTTGGTATATAACAACTTTCTCTACTGTTGTTATTATAGTAAAGTTTGTTATTAGTTTCTGTCTGACAGCTTATAACTGTTGGATCCGGACTTAGAAAGTCCAAACAAAGATCAGCCTGTCCGAGGAACTTGTAGATGTAGTGATTAGTTCAGCGGATCCTAGCTACGAGTTGTTGTAACAAATTATTTTCGAAATGTTTCGTATTTTTGTGTCTGTTACACAAAAATACGTATGTATGTAAAAGGTTTCGTATGTATTTACCAAAATTTGCTTTTTAATTTTCCACTTCATGCCTACGCTCACGTGGGAAATACTCGGCAGAATAACCGAATTTCGTTTTACTCCGTGAATCGTGTGTATATCACGCTCACTATTTATTTGCCTATTCATTTTTTTATCTATCGTCTCTGATTTATTGTTATAATACTGTTTTTGTGTTTCTAAGGTGTTTGTATAGGAAGTAAATATTATGTGTTTTCAAGTATTGTGTTATTTTTTTTATAATTAAACACAATTTCATAAAGGTCAAGGAATAACGATCAGTAAATACGAATAACTATTGAAAAAGACATCGGGGTCAATTAAAAATAAACATATTATTTATGATTAGATTCCTCTTGGGTTTATTCACGTAAACGTTCGTTGAAAATCACTGAGCTGTGTGAGTTCGCAAGGAAAGTTGTGAATAGAAAAGAAAATTTGCTAATTGGAAATTTCTAAAATTAAATAAAATCCAATAAGTCCGAGTTATTTCTTTCCTTTAATGTTTTAATGTTCTGTTTCTTGTTTTTCTTTTTAAGTATACATTTTACCACAGCGAAATAAACTGGCACTGACATTCAATGCGTTTTGAAGTACTGACGACCAGGATGGCAAAGGATTTTTCCTAAGAATATTTTTAAAATTATTCAAATGATTTTAGCATTTACACTCCTTTATTTCAAAACTTGCCGTAGCGATCCGACATGCCGAAGCATGTTGTCAAGTTAACTTGCTACTGTACATATTGAAATCTCTACCGGGCTTTATAATATAAATGTAATTCTAAAGCATTTGAAATTATTTTTACGTTTGAAAACACAGTGAAACTTTATAAAAAATAACACTGGTATTACAGTAAAGTGGAAACGTATATTAGGTTTTGTGATTCACACAAACAAACCGGCGAACTATTTCCCTATAGTACCTAACATTTTATGAGCGTCGCCTTCGCGAGTTTATGCCATCTCATGCAATAAAGTGATAAAACAGTTAGCCCGTACAGCGGCACCAAACTGGCTCAGATATATCGGAGCGAACAATAAAACAGCCATTAAAGAGCAAACTTGCCGAATGTTTTGTTTCTTTTTCATATCGCCGCTCCCACACACAAGCCTCGTGTAGTGATATAACAAAAATTCGCATTATAAAGGATAGTTTACGAAAAGCCCTCTCAAACTAAAAGTATACTAGAAGATGGGACAACTATCTAACACTTTATGGTTTTATAAGATTACTATACGACTATAACTACTTATAAGATTACTATGGATTACTATAGTAATTATAGTATATAGAAATTATGCTTTCCAAATGAAATTTATTTATTTATTTTGAACGTTACTTTTTATCATGAAAGTATAATATTCGCAAGCTTTCGCATTTATACTAGCGCCCGCTCCCAGCTGCGATTATGTTTTAGTTTTAACTAGTCTTTAGATAACAGAAGGGGTTACTACTAGATCATTTCCTACATAACGCTTAGTTCAACCCTCTTCAAGCAAAGCGATAGTTTGGGAGACATGCAATTCAGTCAGATCTGGCATAAAACTCACTCGCTTCAATGAATAAGAATACTCAAAAGACTCACTTCAATCTCTATTAATACTCAAAGGGTTTTAGAAAGTAAAGAAAATTCAATTGCGTCAGTTTGTTTTAGGTGTTGGCCACTTTATTCACAAGTGCTAACAAAAACGCCGGCGCTTTTTTGTTTGTTAATTTCTTTGACAATGCCTCTACATTATTTAGGTGAGCAAAAACTATAGTTCTCCTTAAAAGTTTTGTTGCCCTAATTGTTTTGAGAAGTATACATATTATTTTATTTTGCGGCCTTATTTTTCATCTTAATATACTCTTTATAGTTTTATTTAACTATACCAAAAAAATGGAAACGTGTGTATAAAAAGTTTTCTTTTGTGATACATAGAATTGATACCGAAAAAGTACTTAATTGCCTCTTGAGCGTCGTTTGTCTCAGTCTATATAGTAGTTATAAAAAGGATGTCCAAAGATTGATTTCCTTTCGAGTAAATAACGAATTACGTTTTATACTCGTATAATACGAGCAGTACGACCGTACATTCAAACTAAAAAAATAGGAATTTCTAAAGTTTTGTGACCTCAATAGTATGTTTTAATTTGACGTTCTCTGAGAAATTGCTTCGATTTTTTAGGAAAAAATAAGTACGGCCTTTAAAAATTCGGCCTTTAGTAAATCACATTTCACCACAACACAAACGATAGTAATCATTAAAATTTTGTGCCGATAATAATTATTTGCAGAAACCCCCTTCATTTTAAGAACTGAGTTGACTAGTTCTTTTTGCACGAGTCTGTTCCCAATTACTTCGGAAGCGTTTGGGGTGGTTTGATTGCAAAAAGCTCCTGGATACCTGATTTAACTTCGTTAACTTTAGAGCATCAGGTAGTGACGTCTACAATATTAAACCTTCATCTTGTTCTAACTATGTGACGAAAGAATCTAACGAAAGACGAAAGAAATATAAATGGCAGAGGAGAAATAAGTATGCCTTTTTAAACAAATAATTTTGCATTTATTTGTTTAGAAATATTATTTATTTAATGTCGGCTGCCAGACGCAAATTTGAATCCCTGGTCTAGTATCAGATTAGGAATATATAGACATTTTTTTAAATAATAATCATTCAAGAGTCAAGAGAATAATGTCAATAGAGAACATGTATGACCAATAAGACTAGTTATTTTCTAAGACCTACTAAGCTCTGCCAAACAACTCAAACTAATCCGCAGTAGACTAGTATGATAGACTAGCACCCTTACATGAGGGATACGCTTTTGTCTATGATGAAAGTTCTATACGTAAGATAATTATATGAAGGCTGTAAAATGTTTGCATATCATAATTCTTTAGAAATGTTGATAAGTTGAAATGGATAAAATGTATTACACCAACCGATTACAATTGTGTTTCGAAATTTCAAAGCAAGCACCTTATATAAACCGTCCCGAAGATCGTCCGAATTTCATTAAAGTATCATTATGTATGCAAAATGAACGGTACAGTGAGTAGGTTCGCTTAAATGGCGTAATGAATATCGATTCAGCGTCACTGCGCCCTCGGCTCATTTACCCTGCATAAAATTAGTATCTGGACCTTTCCGCGGATAGCGCCCAATATTTCTCTCATCTTGAGGACTAAAGCAATTTTGTGTAGGTCTCGACATTAAATTAACATTTGGGCTTTTTCTTCTCTCGCTCGCCTCCGTTCTTTGCCGTCCCTCGCCTAGTATATTTCAGCGGTCGCGTAATTTGTGGCTCGTAAATGTTCTGAAATTGGTCATCCCTTTGGTTGAGGCGAATTTATGGCCTCCTCGGTCGGCCTGTCGAAAGGGGAATTAATAAGTCCCCTCTAATGGTGAAACGTACCCTCACCATCAATTTGAATGGCCCTAGATTGCTGTGAACCAGTAAAATGAACATCTTCTGGACAGTAAAATATATCTCACTTACAAATTCTTATTCATTTTGCTCTCCCAATAAATTGGATCCTCGACGAATGCCTCATTATATTAATGTTATAAAGAAAGAATTTGCTACTAGATTGACAGCTGCTAAATTGAATATCCACTTTATAGATTGCCTGTATTTGTCTTATAAGTGTTATTGTATTTTGGGAGGTTTGTTATAAATTGGTTTTATTGATTCGCGTAAAGAGATTGATTGAATGAACTCTTATTGACTGTTAAAATTAAAAATATTCAAAACATTCCATTTGTTATATTGTTATTATTACAATTCAATTTGAATTGATTTCGATGCTTGGTAGGTTACTGATATGACCTTTTTAAATTATACTTGCTCTAAGTTAACCTCTGGGACACATCACGTGTCTGAACATAATTATTTTTATTACATCTCATTTTACTATAACAATTTTGGGTAACTTCTACAGAATAAATAAATTTCCAATAGCCGATTGAATTTCAATGATAGTCATAGACGAATTTGGGAAAATGATTGAAACACAAAAGTCTGCAAAATGCTAATAGGCCGACCGAGGATACTCTGAAATATAGCAAACTTGTCATCCCGGGCTTTCGGCATCATAAGACTTACGAGAATAAATTTAGCTTTATAACATTCCATAAATTTAGCTACTATAGAATACATGGTTCTAAAGAATGCTTTAATAACACTTTAATGATAATTGCATTTCTTAACTGACTACTTTGCTGGTTGGAAAGTGACGTCGATGTATTTTTTATTTACTGTATACATCGTTTGTGAGACCATGTGTATTTAGATTTTACCTATATTTTTCACGTTACTAAAGGTAAATTGAAGCCTGTATTGCTTTCGAGAAGGTTGATAGAGAGCGTGGAAAGCAATTAAGTACAGTCCGTGTATAACATCCTTGTGTCACTGTGGTTCAACGGTGTGAGGGGAGACGGGTGCGGAAGGAGGGTAGCGGTCAGTGGTGGTCGACGCAAACTGTAGCGTCCAACGAGTCCACTATGAAACTCTAGCTACAATTTCTGTTAGTAATACATAGATTAGGTGCTATAATTCAAATGGGATTTATAAGTAATAAGTTGTGCTATATTCAGTCATTATGATGTTAACTTTACTTTTTACTGATTACTTGTATTGAATACATCCTATATTTGGCCCCTTTTAAACTTTTTAAATTTGGAAAATCCTCATAGATACCCGGCAGTGATAAGGGACGAGGCGGGATTATGCTTGATACCGGCTAAAACCAAACGACTTCCTAGTGTTGCCGTAGATGACCGTGTTTGCGGGGATGTTGTGACACGACATCGGTGCCCCTCCACGGGCACCGATGTCCCTATAAGTTCAAGCAACATCTGAGGCGATGTTAGCTCGCCCCTAACCTAGCTCTGAAAAATATATTAAAAAAATAAAGTACCATAACTCAGAAACAACCGTACGAGGACTGTTATTTTACGGAAACTTATATAATGGGTGGAAACTGTGGTCAGACAGGTTGTCCTGTTTCGCATCCACTATAAAACATAAATATTTAGTTGGTTGGTTATGTATGACACACAACAAAATGTAATAATATTGCTTTATGTTTTTTATCTTGTTGTAGACAACTACCGAGAGTCCAGGTTTTGACGGGTCACATGTATGTTTACGTAGCAAAATAGAGATATGCATATCAAATACATCATATCATATCAAAATATCAAATCAAACAACGAGATGTGAGAATGACAATTTGATTTACTATGAAATTACTAGTTCTGTAGTCAGAACAGAAATTCTTTTGGTGAGTTTCGCAACTAAACTCTGTTCCATAATTCGATGGAGTTATTTGGCATTTTTTGGGTTGCAGGTTTTTGACCATACAAAAATAGTGATGTCACCTAAGCTAACTTATTAAAAAACTTACGGTTTTATAAAACCATAATCAATGCTTTATAAAACATTAGTTAGGTTACAATTAATATTAATTATTATTTAATTGTATAAATTATATATTTTTCAAAGTCCGTTCTAAAGTAGCAATTTTTTTCGAATTATAATTTTTATAATAATATTTTTATAGCTGACATAAAATTATCACTAAATAAAAGCTATGTAATGCATTATAGGTACTATTTCTTATATTTATTTGACTTCAATATAAATTGTGAATTGTTTTATTATTCATTCCAAATCGACTTGTTCATTAAGTAGTAAACGTGCTTAAGGAAATTCAAATCTTAAAATAACAATAATACTAATGTTAGATCAATAAGACAATATCAAAAATATTTTTACGGTAAAATATAAAATCAATATTAATGCACGGCACTACGGAGAAAATGTTGCCAACATAATTTTAAAATTTGACATTAGGACCTGTCAAATTACTCCATCGAATTATGGAACGTATTATAGGAATTGCTAAAGTGCAACTATAATAATTTTCTTTCTTAACTAGTTAAATTAAGTACCTACATAATAATGATTTGACCGATAAAGGTCAGGGCATTTATATATAGGTATTCTATGAAACTCCTACGCACTTACAAAACTAATTTGCTCGTATTAAAAATACACATGTAGGGTATTAATAAGGATTAAAATATTATTATGAAGCAGCAACCGAAGCTCCACCGATTAATTTCTACGTTTTATACATTTAAATTCTGACGAATAATATCAGTATATTTTGGAATTATTGTATTAGTTTACCATTGATTGTCAATAATAACGATAAAATTCATGATACATAATTCATAAAATAAGACGGTTATAATAACAAATAAAGTGTTTGAAATGGCATGCATTCATTCGGAATGCAATTTGTATTCCCCTTTGTGCATTTACATAACACCCTTGAGGTTTGCATTGAAGAGAAAATATTGCTTTATTTCCATCGTTTCTTATTTGTCTGAAATATAGATGAATGGGATATATTTTCAAATAAATACCGAATTTTTAGTAGCTAACTTTATCCTGTGTTTTTGTCCGTTGATTTGATTGTATTGACGTAATCTTGTTCATCTAGTCCATCGTACCCACCATGATTACCCAATCCATGATTGAAAAGAAGTTGCCTCTCCATACAAATTTTATCCTACTGTTGGTTCCATTTCAAGAAATAATAAGTTTAGCTTCTTCCCAACCATCGAAAGGATACTGTTTTATCTAATGGAAAGAGCGATAAACGAGAGAAGTTTGTATATATATATTTATATGTATTACTAGCTGGTGCCCGCGACTTCGTCCGCTTTTAAAATTAAAAATAAATAAGCTATATTATAACGCTTGACTCCTTGGATAACAGTTTGGCCAGGCGTTAGTTTTTTATTTTATTAACCGATTTCAAAAAAGGATTAGGTTCTCATTTCGACCGCAAAAATCGCAAGAAACCAGGGCAGGTCATTTATAAATATAAACTCAACAAAATTGTTTCCTAAGAAAATAATTATTGTAAGTAAAATATCCAAATTGTCGTTGAGGAATTTCGTCGTTCCAATTTCTTCGAATATGAAGCTTAATCCATTGTTTAAAATATCGTGGAAATTGTTCCGCATTACGGATTATTAGGGAAACCGGATTGATTCAGTTTCTGTTAGTATTCCACGAATAATTTCTTGTGAAATAAATAACTTTTGTGTTGTAATCTCAAACTTACTTCTTTTGTTTTGTACTGAACCAACACTTCCTTTAAATTCAGTAACGCTTTAGATATTAATTCAAAGGAAAATATTTTTTTTTTAAAGTTTCATTGAAAAAAAATGACAGCTAGAATTTATTATGAATACTGAGTTCGCTTGCGATGATTGTATTTAGTTTGAATATCTGTTTATGACAAACTAGCGACCCACTTCCAGCTTAGACGAGGTTTACAAGTCAACCGATTTCAATGAAAAACATCGAAACAACAAAATATATCATAGTTTCAATTTTCAATTAGTATTAGCAAAGCACACTTCGATTTGCAATCATAATAATTGTAGGTAGCTGGTCTGGCCGCGGTTACCAATGTTTTTTAAGACACCACAATGAAATAACAGAATGTGTGTTGTGTTTCGGTGAGCGAATAAGGTTTTGGTATAGCCTTATTCGCTCTCAATCCACTATTTGCAGAACCTATATAGGCTACGGTAGCTAAATGGGGCGACTGTAGCCACCTACAACAATGTCGACCTTCATAAAAATGCTGTCGACTTTTATATAAAAAGCTGCTGAAGTTACAGATAAAAGAAAAAAAAAATTAATCAAATAAAGTTTGTAGCTATTCCAACTTAAAACTCCGGGCTGTTTTTTGTACCATAACAAGAATATATGCAAAACAATTTGTCGTGCAAAATTATATTTAAGCGAACAAAACAAATAATTCTAAAAGCAATTATTCTTTCTCAATATTTTGTTCATCAACATTTACTGGACATTGTTAAAGTGCATAATATTTTTCAATACAACAAAGCGAACTTTTTTTTTTTTTTTTGACGAGGAGAGATCCGTTTACTGACTTCCTGCCGCTGGCTAGGCGGCAGGGGTATGTGGGGGTCGACCAGCAGAACTGGCCCCTACCCACTAAAACTCCCCGGTGCCTCCTTGCCCTTTGAGCGGGGTGGACCGGGCTCTGCCGCGGCAACAACTCCGATCCACCCCAGGGCAGCCTAGCCATTGCTGGCCAGGCTAACGCCAACGGAGGATTGCCCGGAGACACCCAGGCAATCCCCAGACGGGGGAACCTTGTGCAGGCACACACAGTTAGCCAACCATGTGCGCAGGTCCCCCTTGGACATTTAAAGACGGGCTAGGTATGCCCGCCTTCTCCTGCCCAACCGTCTGCGTCGGAGGGAGGCGAGACCGGCCTCTTTCTCGCGCTCCCTCTCAGCTTCCTCCTTCTGCGACATAACAGATTCGCAGAAGGAGGCAACTGCTCTCCAGGCGGTCTCACTGTCAAGCATGGCTTCAACCATGCTTGACAGTGAGACGTCACCACCCCCCAGCGCCGCACTCAACTCCCGACGCTGGGATCTCCAGGCCGAGCATACTTGGAGCGTATGCTCGGCCGTGTCATCAGGATCGCCGCAGTGATGACACTGCGGCGACTCCTCCCTTTGTATACGGTGGAGGTAATGACCGAAGCACCCGTGTCCGGTCATTACCTGCACCATACGGTAGGTAAGGCCACCTCGTCGACGCCTTACCCACTCCTCTAAAACCGGACGGATGGCGGAAATCGTCCGGTGGCCGGCGGTGGGGTTGAGGAGTGCCTCGTCCCAGTCGTCCATGGCCCTCTCCTGCGCCTCTGCCCGGACCCGTTGCACTTCCTCGGCAACGGGTCTTTCTCCTAGGGCCCTTGCGGTGATCCGATGCCGATGCACCTGGGACAGAACCAGGGCATCGACATCCCACGGGAGAGTGCCCGCTAATACGCAGGCGGCCCCGTGGCTGACCGTGCGATAGGCCCGCACGGCCCGGATCGCCATGACCCTTTGAGGCCTTCGCAGGAGGGCCCGGGTGCGAGGAGTGAGGCACTCCGCCCACACCGGGGCTCCGTAAAGTGCCATCGACCTTACCACCCCGTGGTAAAGTCGACGGCACGCCGAATTTGGTCCTCCCTGATTCGGGAGGAGTCGTCCGAGCGCGGCTGCGGCTGCAGTCAGCCGTGGAGCGAGGAGCTTGAAGTGCTCCTCGAAACTCCAGCGGGGGTCCAGTGTTAGGCCAAGATACTTAATATGCACCCCGACCGGAATCCGGACCCCCTCCACTCGGACGCGGAGCCCCGGAGGGATCCTGCGGCGTGGGGGATGGAAGCCCATGGCCCTAGTTTTGTCTAAGGCCATCTCCAATCCTAGCAGGCGGATGCGCCGGACGACCAAAGAGGTGCCGACCGATGCTAACCGCACTGCGTCCTCCCACGTCTGTGCCCTCGCCGCGACCAGAGTGTCGTCGGCGAAGCAGACAACCTCCATCTTGGGAAGGAGTTTGCCTCGCAGGACCCAGTTGTACCCCAGGTTCCACAATAAGGGACCGAGTACGGCCCCCTGGGGTACACCTGCCGCCATTGGCCGTCGGTGGACGCACCCATTAGCGCCCTCGTACAACACTACCCGATCGGAAAGGTAGTCGAAGACGAGGGCGCAGAGGTAGGACGGCACCCTGTGGAACTTAAGTGCCGCCCTTATGCATTCATGAGGGAGGCTGTTGAAAGCGTTGCGGATGTCAAGCGATACCGCAACAACAGCCTCCCCCCTGCCGGTGGCCTCCTCAGTCCACCTTTTGAGGAGGCTCACCGCGTCCATAGTGGACCGACCGGTTCGGAAGCCGAACTGGCGTTCGTCCAGGTTCGGCCCCTCCGTCTCCAGGTGCTCGACGATCCGACGAGCCATGATTCTCTCCAAGGCTTTGCCGGAATCGTCGAGCAAGACCACCGGTCGATACCCCGCCGGAGAGTCGGCAGGGCGACCCTCCTTGCGGAGAAGGCAGAGTCGCCCCACCTTCCACCTCGCCGGGAATTTGCCCCGGGCGATACACGTGTCGAGTATCGCCCGGAACCTCTCCTCCAGAGGCCCCAGGGCTATCGCTAGGGCCTTAGCCGGAACCCCATCTGGTCCCGGGGCCGTCCTTTTCTTCCCGATCCGCTCCCTCACCGCCTCAAACTCTACGTCGGAGACAGGAGGGCCCTGCAGCTCGGCCTCCGGCAGTGATTCCGGAGGCACCATAGGGGGGGGCTCGAATGGGCCGGGGTTCGGGAACAGAGACCCCACGACCTCATCGAGCAGAGTCGGGTCGAGGTTAGCTGTGGAGGGGGAGCTTGATGCGAACTTCCCCCTCACAGCCCTATATGGACGACCCCAGGGGTCGGCGTCCAGGAGGGCCAGGAAGCGCTCATGGGCCTCTTCTTTGGCCCTGCAGATACCTTTCTGCAGGGCGTTATGAGCCTCCCTGTACGCCTGATGAAGGAGGACCTCTTCATCAGGCGTCCTCCTGGAGCGCCTTCTCCGGCACCGGAGGAGAGCCCGTCTGGCCGCTAGACAGGCGGAGCGCAGTGCCTCAATTTCCTGCGCCCACCAGTATACTTTCTTCCAACGGGGAGGAGGGCGCCACAGTGGCATGGCTGCATTGCAGACGTCCCGAAGGTCGTCCGCAAAATGGTCGGCCATGCCGTCGGGATCTCCTGCGAGGTGAGGGGGGAGAGACGACCATTCCCTCACCATCGCTGCCTCCTCCGCCACATCCGGGCGGAGCTTGGCAAGTGCCCACCTGGGAAAAGCGACACTCGCCGTAGGATCCCGACGCTGTGACGCGCTGGGGGCCAGCGTAGAGACCTCATATCGGATATAGAGGTGGTCCGATAGGGTCTCCACTTCTTCCTCGACCCGCCAGCTTCGGATTTGGGCAGCAAGGGCGGCAGTGGCAAAGGATACATCCACGATTGACGTACCCTGCCACCGTACGCACGTGGGAGAGGTACCACGGTTGAGCACCTGGAGCCCCAGGCCCAGCGCCCAGGACTCCAGAATACCCCCCCTCACGTCCGTTCTGGGGGACCCCCATGCCGAGCATTTGGCGTTGAAGTCCCCCGCCACCAAAACTGGGAGTGGGGCTGCGCGCCTCACCACACCCTCCACCGCAGCCAGGAAGAACTCAAAATCCGCCCGACTACGGTTAGGGGAGAAGTAGGTGGACACGACCACCATTCTCCCCCAGTTTGCTGCCACGAAACCCGAACCTCTCTCCCTGAGAGAAAGGGGAAGAGCCGTACCACCAGGTCTCACTACAACAGCAGCGGAGTCGTCCAGGTCCCCTAGCCAGTTGGGATTTTGGGGGACCGCGTATGGCTCCGCCACCACCGCCAGGTGAATTTCCCACTCCGCCATGGACTGGCACAGTAGATCTTGTGCCCCGGCGCAGTGGTTGATGTTCGCCTGGAGGATCTTTGTAGTGGACCTACTGGGCATTGGTGGTGTCCATAATCTCCTCCCTTACAGCACGGGTGGCCCCTGTGCTGGCTGTCGGTTTAGCCGCTATGAAGCGGCCCCTAATGGCTGGGGGGGAGCAGTTCATCCCCCCCATGCGATGGTTAGCCGGGAGACCGGCGTCTGCGCAGACGGCACATCTGTACGCCGCCTCACAATCGTTGGCGGAATGCCCATCCAATCCGCAACGGTAACAGAGACCGCTGCGATCCTTGTTGGACGGGCATCTGACCACTGGGTGGCCGAGCCCCATGCACTTATAGCAGCGCATGGGACGTTGTTCCAACAGTTGGACGGAGGCGGCGCTCCAACCAACCGTCAGACGGCCACCGGTCACCAGCTTCCTGGCGGCTTCTACCGGGCAAGAGGCGAAGGCTGAGCCTACTCCTCTGGCTCCAGGGTGAACTCTGCCCACCCTAAAGTGCTCGAGGGGGCAGCCCGTGCTCAGGGCCAGCGCAGCCTGCAATTCCTCGGCCGACACCGAGTCGTCGAGGCCGTTGACCCGAATGTCAACCGATTTAACTGGGCGCGTGACCTTCGCCTCCTCACCCAGTACTGCGCTTATTTGAGCCGCCAGCTTGTCCGCCTGCAGGGGCGTAGTCTCTTTCGGGAGCTCGAGAATACGGGCTCCCGTGACGCCCGTGCGGAATTGGGCCGGGCCAATCCCAAGTGCGTCCAACGAAACCATGGCCTTGGTCTTATCTAAAGCCTTTTTATACGTGGCGCCGTTCTCGATCGCCTCAGGTTTGAGAGCCACGACCACAGCAAGCTTCTTAGGCTCCTTGGGGAGCTTGGGGGCGCTTGCCTTTCCGGCTGTCGGAGCTGGAGCAGCGGGGGTGCGCTTCTTGCGCCTTACCACTTCCATCCAGGTTTCCGCAGATCCACCTGGCTCTGACGAGCGCCCCACCTGCGGTTCAGGAGTCTTGTAGGCAGGGGGTTTCGCTACCTTGACCGGCCTCGCCTTTTTAGGCAGGTTAGCCGGAGGGGCGAGGGTTGACCCCGACTCTTGTTGAGAGGCCACTGCGCGGTCCTCCCGTTTCTTATCAGCCTTTAGAGGCGGACGGAGCTGGCGTGCCGGGAGCAGCCTCCCGTCCACCTCCAACCCGTCTAGGTGGGCATTGACGACACCCCCAACGTGGGCCGTCAGTTCCGCCTGGAGGGCCGAGAAGGCCTCCAAAAATTCCGCCCTGGACAGGGGCTGAGAGTCAGCCACTGTCGAAGGCAATTCTACGGCCTCTTCGGTAGGGGTCTTCGCAGGTAGGGGCCTTTCGGAGAAAGCCCTACGGAGCGCGGTCACCTCCTCTGTGAGGGCATCAATTTGCCCACGGAGGCGTTTATTATCGGCCCGAAGTCGCCGAATTTCATTCGACGGCTTACGCGCCGCCACCGCCTCGACCACTCCCATTATGGACCGCATGCCTTCCTTTATTTCCCTATGGGAGGTGCCCTTGAGGTTGCCCGACTTGCTGACAACCTCCAGTATCGCCGAGGCACTAGCCGCCGCCTTATGAGTCAGCTCCTCAACGGAGCCAGCTGACGACTTAGCCGACTGGTAAGTCGTCGCAGACCTGGTGGATTCCGAGTCCGAGTCCTCCATAAGCTCGCGACGGGCCCTCGAGATTCCGACATCATGGCCGAACGACTTGCCGCCGCGGCCCTTGCTGCCTCTCTTATATTTAAGAGGGATCGCGGGTTCCGCGAGCTCCTCCGTCTCCTCCGACCCCGACACCAGACTAAAAAACTTACTGGTGGCTTCGGGCAGCCCCGTGGCCGGTGCCTCCATCGTGGCGGCCCGCTTACGAGCCACCGACCGGGTCAGAACGCTGGAGTACAACTTACGTCCTCCCTTGTTGCCAGGCCCACTGGTCTCGGTGGAGTCCGACATGGGCCAGTTGATGGCCCTGCCGACCTCCGAGCTCGTGGGGGAGTCCACCCCTACTAGAAGGGGTACAGAACAACACAGTATTTAACGATAAATCAACAATTTTCCTTAAGACTAGATAACAAGAACAACAATAAAAACTTAACGAGAAAAGATAGCAGCAGCTGGTTTGGACTGGTTGAAAGCGCCTCCGAAGAAGCCTCTTTCAAACCAATCCGGGACAAAATCCGGCCACTAGAACCGGAGTTGTCGCGGATTCCAACTTTGCAACTTCAATGAAAACAACAACAATCAACAATAACAAGAAAACAACAAAAGTCAGCGACAGCTGGTTTGAGCTAGCTGAAAGAGCTTCCGAAGAGGCTTCTTTCAAGCTAGCTCTCGACAAAATCTGTTCGCGCGAACCGAAGTTATCGCGACTTCCGACTTTAAAATTTTAACATAAAAACAAAAAATCAACAATAGCAATTTGACGAATAACAACAACAACAACTGGTGTAAGCAGTCTGAAAGAGCCTTGAAAAAGGCTTCAAACAACATGCGCCACACCGAAAAACTCCAAGAAATAAGAGAGATATCGCCGTTCAAAATTTTCAAAAAAGCAAAACACCATACATATCACAACAAAGCGAACTGAAAAATAATAATACAATATACCTAGTTGTCAGTGAGCTCCACAATTGACTAGTTGCTATTTAGACACTGCATTTATTCCTGAATATCTCCGTTACTGAATGAGAAGTAGGACATTGTACTCGGAATAAGCTGCAGAGAAGAGCTTGTAGTTATAATAGAGATTGTGAATTAATAAGCCGTCTTTGCCGACGTTTCCACAAAACCGGGCCGGAGATGAAAGTAGGTACCCTCTGTATACGTAATAATTCCTAGAAATACTTGCTTTACTATACATACTTATATTTTATATACTTAAGAGGAGACGCGGGTACAGCAGATTTTGAAAAATAGGTATTTGAAGAAACTAATGTCATCGCGCTGCCCTCCAGCCTTCCCCCGTATTGTGCGATAGGGACAAATGTAGCTCAGACCGATTATACCTACAAATTTTTTGACTAAATCGAGGTTTCGTATTCGTATGTTTTCTCCCTCTAAAAATTTTGCCTATCGCATAATTTTTACATAAATATTTTCAAGAAAAACGAATCTATGCCACTATTTTTTTTTTTATCTTAAAAGTCTTTCAAATTTGTTTATAGTCGTCTGATTAAGGTGACATAAAAGGGCCATTTATTACGATTTTGAGAAGTCATATTTTCTTATGTAATTAGTTGGTGAAAAAAAAAAGAAATGAAAGGGGCATAGCTTTAGCAGACCTAGATAGAATAAATAATACTATAAATATAATTTAAAGTGCTCGTGCGGTTAAAAGATTCCGATACCCGCTTCAGTCCCATCGATGTGGATTTTCTTTGAGGCAAATAAAGAAGTTTCAATAATATTACGCTATTAATTCCCGTACATACAGTTAAAATATTAAAACCTTCATTTCAAGACATGTGGTTAGATTGTAGTAAATGAACACTTCCATTAACTAAATTCGGTACTTTGTAGTGCTTATTCATGCAATGTCACGTCAATCTGTCACTAATGTTAACAAAACAGTTTGTGTTAACCACAGGCCACACAAATGTTCTAATGAGCCCCTAATGAGCGCTAAATCTAAATACAATGCTTGTACACAGAAATACAAATTTGTACGTCATATATGTAATGAATCATATAATTAATGGAACAATTATTATATGGTTGAACTTTTGTTTAACAAATATAAATATACGACTATAGTATCTATAGTAGAGCCCAAACATGCTATATCTTTTGTAAGTTCTTAAGGAATCGAGTATCTCGAAGACTACTTGATGCTGCAACATCAGATCCAGGTTACGCTTGCATAAAACTTATAATAGTTTGGCCATAAAAAATATTAATTTCACATTTTTACCGAGATTACAAGTGTTCAAATAAGTCATTGGACGCGTTCTTTTATATGGCGACTGATAGATAGATAAATAATGTTGGTTGAACGCCTCCTTGTCTTGAGAGAAGAATAATGGCATTTTCTATTTCGTTAAGTCGGACGATGTATAGTTATGTCCGCTCGGATGGAAGCCAGCTGCGCCGCATACAATCTCTCGTGCTCTTGTCCCTACCGTCGTCGGCGTCCAGCGAACATATAAACATTATTATATTGTTACTGGAACGGGTAAGCGTTCGTGTGCGCTGTAATGTTTATCGAATCACACTGACACGGTCCAAGAATTTTGTTAATGTTTCCTTTCCTCTCGCCATCTTGCCAAGAGTTCGTCGTACGTGACTGAGCGATTATACGCGTCGTAAGCATTCATCCTTCGTAATGTTGTAACTTTTAATAAACTTACAAGCGTAATTTGTCGTATTTGAATTAAAATTTTATGTTTCATTATGATTTTCTTTAAGACTTTTTCCACTCTTCTTGTGATTCCTTGTGACTCTCGGCTCGGAACTGAGAATGACGGTGTAAATCACACCTAAGCATTTTGTTACACATAAAGGATACTCTATTAACAAAATGTATTTATTGAGATGTATACTTTCTACTATTACTTTGCTGATTATTCTGATAAATAAACTAGGTATATCAAAATCCGTTTAGTACATTTTGCATGAAAAAGTATTACATCCATCTTTACCAACTGTTGCATTTATAATAGTTTAGTGATACAAATACACATTAATGAATTACATTTAGCCCAAACTGTTCTAAATGATATGAAAAGGGTATAAGCATGAATAGTATTACGAAGTATTTCTCTGCTGACCTAGATAGTTCGAGCCAGATGGATTTGCAATAACGGTCAGTGACTTTTGGCAAATATCTCGAAATGCGTCTAATATTATTACTATTTTGTTGAGTTGGAATGTGTACGAGTATACTCATTTTATAAATTTAACATTCGACAGTTTATAAAGTATGTAATGCAAAAAATAAATTAAATATAAAATAATACTAGACTGATCTAATATCCGCTATTTTTATATTAGATATTCGCATTAATATTACAACTTTTACAACGTTTAGCTAATGTTTCTCGTTTATTTGATAATATTTTGTTAGTAAGTATATAAATTATTTATGTCGTGCGAGAGCGAGGCTCTTCCATTTTAATGTTATTACAGATGTTGGGTTCTAAATCAAAACGGCATGAAGTCTCTCCTCCCATACTTCCATATTTTCGCGCCCCGACAACGTCGTATAATGGCTATTGACCAAATTTATCGACTTCATGTCGTAATATTTTCATCCTTATGTGGCTTGGTTTTGGCAGCGTCGAGAGTTTGAAGAAAAGAAATGTGCGGATACACAGTTGAGAATTTGAAACTATTTCCTAATGTAACGCGACAAGTTTGTTATCAAGTTGAAGTTTTGGAGAAAATCTGTACAAAAATTTATTAAAACTTAAACTAATTGCGATCTTTAAGTTTAAGGTATTTTTATTTGTTTCAAAAACTGTCACGTTTAATTTTATGTTTTATTAAATTATGCACTCGGTTTATATTAGTGCATCCTTTGATAGGCGCTTTTTTTTTTATTATTGTCTTCTTAATGTTTGGGACTCTTACCGTACAAACAAAGGTATATAAGCTAAATAATTATTCCCGGTGACAGGTGACTTTAAATGACGGTTACTTGACAGATGGTGACTTTCAAACTTTCAAATTTTATTCGAGTTGAACAAAGGTGCCAATAAATGGTCGTATTTCTCAAAGTGCCAATAATTGGATATTTTCCCCTAATTAATAATATATCGTTTATTGTGTCGATTCTTCAATACAAAATGTAGCGTGTGTCGTAACGTAATCTAAATCAGTGTACAGCCGTACAAAACGTGTTATAATCCCCATACACAATTGCTGTGTAATTAAACATGGAGGTCAATGTTTATAATATGAGCGAGGCACAAAAACACGCTAATGCCCCGGACATTTGTCCGCTCACGTATGTTTTCTATTGAAAAAGGCGAGGGAACTGGCGCACGACACAAAAGGACGGAAACGAGCAGCGAAGAAACACAGCCTCAAATAAGTCCACCGCACCACCTCTGCGCGTTACTTTTTATTTTCAATTTTTGCTTTTTCTTCTTTTCAGTGCTATGTGTGTTATTTTAAATGAGGTCGCATTATATACAAAGATATTAAAAAAAAGACATAATTTATTTCGACTTCAAAACTATAAAATTACACAATTTGAAATGTTAATCATGTTATTTCAAAAAAATTGTTTAAAATATATATTTTTTACGACGTAGTAATATTTATATAATGTGTATGTAGATGTAGATGTATATAATATGTACCTACTCATGTATACATATTATAAAACAAAGTTCCCCTGTCTGTCTGTATGTATGTCTGTAGGTATGTTCGCGATGATCTCAATAACGGGTTTTCATGCAGTTTTCACTGGTGGAATGGAGAGCGTTAAACGAGGAAATTTGTTATATAATATAAATATATAATTTGCAGTATAAGTTGCACCCGTGCAAAGCCGGGAGCTGGTCGCTAGTAAATATTGAAACATTTAGAATTTAATGGAATAGAATAATATTTTATTTGTAGTAAAGGACATTCAAGAACAATATATAAAACACAAACAACAATTACAATTTCTTATCTAACTACAATACCAGCAAAATTTCTTTAAAGTCTGAGCCGACCTTTTTTAAAGTTAGAAACATGTATTGACAGACAGGCTGTCGGTCCACTTGATGGTAAGTGGCTACCGTCGTCTACTAGTAACGCCACAGGTGTTGCATGTATGCTGACCATAGTAGTCCATAGTAGGATTAAGTACAAGGAAGAGATAGGAAAATAGGCTCTGGTATCCTTTACTCACGCATGGAAATGCAACAGCACACGTGCTGTTACTGAACGGTGGTCTTCTGTAAGGGGGTGGTTATTAAGGCCAAACGGTCTGCCCAAATGACTGCGACACGCAGTGGACCTAAGGGTATAAGGTTGAACACTAAGGTGCTGTCCTAGTGATAATGTTCGATTTTACTCGATCAAACTCGTCGAACGCATAAACGTCATTTGTATGGGAATGCAGCGCCACCTGGTGGCTAAAAATTGAAGTTTACGCGTTCGACGCGTTTGAACAAGTAAAATTCGCAATATGACCGGAGTGTGAGACGAATTCGCAACTGGGATATTATCTGTTGAGGAACTGAAATCACCGACAGCTTTTACAATTTGCAAGCTGAAGTTTTAATGGGTTGGCAATTAGCCCGTAGTAGTTAAAGTAAGGGGGAAACACTAGATGCCTTGGTCTATTGGAGAGACTTATAACAATGAAAACCTATTAATTGGTATATAGGAACCATCACTTGTGCGGAAGGAAAATAATAAACTTTTCTTTAATATCAAAGCTTACAAACAGAAAACATATGAAGAAAGGTCCCTTTATAAAGGACGAGCAGAAGTATTATCGATATCTCGCTTCAAAATTTATAACTGCTCGAGTATCATAAATATATTTTAAGCCACGTTAAGTAAACATCGAAGCAGCCCCCAATTGCTTGTTGACCTACTTGTAAATTCAAGCCCGCGTAAAATTATTCAAGATTTTCTATTCACATTCGGTTTTAGAAATTAAGAACACCTTTTGCGATATCGATATATTTGTAGAAAGGATACAAACAACATTTAAAGCTCTTGTGTTAAAAGTTTTAATATATTAATGGCTACTAGCTTTCCCAAGTAGCTTAGGACTAGGACAGACTATATAAAAATTTCATATTAACTGTTTAACATTAACTGTATAATATTAGAATCTTCGAAGCAATAATGTATCTAATCCTGTATGTCATGGGGAAGCTGAGAGGCTCTCGATTACCACAAAGGCCGTTTGTCCCCAAGATGTCAATAGAGGCGCTCACAATCGTGCGTAGCATACACAATTGTCAACATTGTCATATGAGCTCCTCGTGTACAAACAAACTGACGATCTGATAGCAGATCTATTGATATATCCTTTATGTGGATGTTCACTGAAATTTGATGACGGAAATCGTATAAAAGTGTCAATGACTGGTATTTTGTAGTTTAAGAACAATGTTCTTTTTAATTTTGTTTTTTTTTTTTTGTAGTATAAAAAATAGAATTGAATAAAATTATAATTAAAAATTATTAAAAATCATAACAAGTTATAATTAAAAATTATAAACTAACCTCCAACTCTCTATTGAGTCCAAACACATAATGTGAATGTCGCTAAGGTGTTGGGTATCCTGCAGACTAATTGATGTTTCAGCATACCTTCAAGGTTACCATGTCACGGAAATATCACCGAAGTAATAGTCTACTCGACTAACTGGAATGCAGAGCTAGGAAACACATTGGCGGCAGTATGCTTTTAAAAACTAACGTGCAAAATTGGCAGTCTATGTGTCTTTTATAAGGTATTTCGGAGAGCAGGCTCTCAGCACACGCTCAGGAATTGCATGAGCTCCTACCACCTTCCCCTTTCTCCCATCGGACATACAGACGTGCGGTTGGTTACCATCCTCATCTTGTCGAAATCCCTATTTTTCGGACCAAGCGCTTTAAAAAATTTTTTATAATGGCGTCTGTATTTCTGAGCTCTTATAACTCAAATCTTTTCAAAGTTCGAGTGAATAGGTATCTTCTGGGTGAGCTCACTCCATCATAAGTCTCATCTTCGCTTCACAGCTGGATGTTGGCCAAAAGCAAACCCTTCTCTAATAAAAAAAAAATCACATCAATCGAACATGTGGAACTTAGTGAAATCCTTTCGTCAACAAGGAAACGGGCTGACGGACTTTCAAACGCCTGAACAGATCTCCATAAACGATCACGTCAGCTTTCGAACAAAGAAGCTAGCGGTATAGGCATTAATAACTACCTACTTTCCCTTTTAAAACGAACAAGTTACCATAGTAACCCTTTGCAGCAGACAGAACAAAATATAGTTCAAGCGACTACTTCCTGTCATATATTTTTCAAGAGTCTACAACAACGTTGAAATACGACGCTATAAATGAAATTGCGAAAATATTTTATTTATTTTTATGTACACAATGTACCTGGCATGGCTATAAGTTTTATTACAAATATAACAAAGATATTCTTTCTATTGGAAACATTATATTACACACTGGAGATGGCATTACAGCATACATGCTACTTTTATATCGACTAAACGGTTTTGTCGATACATGTAATTCATTTTCTTTTTCTTTTCTTACTTATGCTTAAATAATAGAATAGAATGTGTTTCAGACCCCGTCCAAGAAGTATTAATTTATTAATTAAGTACTAAGTACCTACTAATATGAAGTTAATTTTAAGTAACGAGAAAGTTTAAAAAACGAGATACTTTTAAATTCTTGAAGTCATTACATTTGAAAAAAAAATTGTGAAAAACAAAACAAAAAACAAAATAAAAACGCAAAAAGAAAGAAAAACTAATTAACTTATGTATGCAAGAAAATATGAAGGAGAATACACCAAAATTTCATTTGTCTTTTTCACTATAGAGACTTTACTGTTCTTTTTATTACACACGGTTTATAGAAGTTTTATTTCACGCTTTTTGATGTTCGTATGCTGTATGCGATGTGATGCGAGACAAAATAGGGAATATATCCTTTTATGGCTCCGTCGGGGAGGAAATGCAATTTTGGCTTTTCAGTTTGCAAGAGCGAGGCCAGCTCACATAGTTTTACTTTGGAAACGATGTCGTAAACTAGACAGAACCTTAAATAGGGCTTTAAGAGTGTTTACAGTCTCTGTTATCTTTCCTCCAATTTGTTTATGTTGACTTGGTATACATTAGCAATAGAATTTTAAATAACTTCGGTTATGTTTAGTTTATGTTTGATAGTTTCTAATATGTAGTTAGAAAAAGAATAGTAACTGGAAAAACAATAACAGAAGTATTGATTACTTTAATCAAAATAGATATATAAATTTATAATTTACAAGCTATTGCATGCGACTTCGCCAGCATATTTCGTATTTTTACGCATCAGCGACTATCCTATTTTTCTCGCTGATGATGTAGCTATATACTTACTAGCTGGTGCCCGCGATTTCGTACGCGATGATAAATTAAAAATATAAAAGCAATTCGCTTGACAACTTGTTGCTATAACACAGTGGCCAAGCGTTAGTTACAGTTTTATATTTTAGATAATACCTCGGGAACAGTACTTTTTTCTTGGATGAAAGGTACCCTATGTCCTTTCTAGTGTCCCAGACAAAGCGTATGCAAAATTTCAAGGTGATCGGTTCAGTAGTTTTTGCGTGAAAGCGTAACAAACAAACAAACTCACATTCACATTTATAATATTAGGTGAAGGAATTTTAAAATCGGTCTAGTAGTTTTTGAGTTCATTCATTACAAATATACAAATCTTCTATCTTTATAATATTAGTAACTAGCTGGTACGTGCGACTTTGTCCGCGTTGAAAAAGAAAAAAAGTTGCGTATCCCGTGTCCCGCCCATCTAAATATGAAAATATACCAAGTCATATGAAAATCAGTTCTTTAAATTCGTTTAAGAGTTATGATGGAGGAACATACTCGTATATACATACTTACATACAATACCTACACTTACAGATTTATTATTAGTATTGATGATGATCCCCGGTAACAGTACTTTTTTTCTGAATGAGAGGTACTTTATGTCCTTTTCTGTATCTCTAATAATAATGTATGGATTATCCCTATATCCCTAACAAATTTCTTGATGATCGGTTGAGTAGATTCAACTACACCTATCATCATGAATACGAAAGTGAGTTGATTAACATTCAAACTCCTTTTGTATCACTAAATATTATAAAACAAAATCCTCCGCCGCGTCTGTCTGTCTGTCTGTTTGTTTGTTCGCGATAAACTCAAAAACTACTGCACCAATTTTCATGCTGTTTTCACCAATGGATAGGATAGTTCTCGAGAAAGGATTTAGTATATAATTTACAAAGTTACGCGGGCGAAGTCGCGGGCAGCAGCTAGTTTATAATATTAGTTAGTACAGTGAAGGTAAGGATTTTTAAGTAAACCTTTATTAATTATTTAAATGAATGGCAGCAAAATCTGTTTGTACAAGTGTGCAAGTACAAAGCTACTAGCTGTTGCACGCGACTACGTCCGTATAACTTTATAAAACGTAGCCTATGTTACTCGCTGATAATGTAGCTTTCCCGTAGTTATTGAGTCTATTCATTACAAACAAAAATACAAAACTTTTCTCTTTATAATATTACTATAGACCTAATAGCGGTTCTACAGCTGAAGCCTATTGTTATATTTAGTGACTTGATGTCTTCAAAGTTTATGTGAAAACAAAAAATCCATAGCCAATGCTTTGAATAAAGTTAGCAACACGCCACCTAAAAATCGCTGTACAAGAAAGTTGGAAAATTTATTATAGTATGTTTTTACAAGCGTTCCAAGTTCCTTAATCTAAAATCGATAGAAACGACGCCGAGCAAAGTTGGGAATAGTAGCATAAGTTGGGAATGGAAGAAAGTCGGACCTTTTCGTTCAACACCTGCGTAAAGATATGCTCCGTTGATAAAGCCGGTTAGTTCCTCGAGTTCCGTACCCGAAACGAGATAACGCGAAACCTTTGTCCATGTTTAGGCAACCGGCTTGCTTCCAGCCATGTGCAAAATAACTTGTAAAAACGCCTACATATTATTTAGCTTCAATAATTTGAAGCAAATATTTTCTTATATTCTCTGTGAGATGGTGTGTAAAATAATATGTTATATGGTAATTTATAAGAGTGGTTTATGTGTTAAATGTAGGTTTATAAAAGCAAAAGAGATTCCAATAATTATAATAGCGAGTTAGATTGGCAATATCTCTACGAGTTAGCGCTCCCTGTACAGTTCCTCACCACTGTAATTATTGAGAATCAGTAGATCGGTTCGGCCACCACGGATTATCCTGTATCAAGAGCGCAGGACGGATATACCGCGACACTCCAGTCTGAACGACATCATCCGTCGGGCATTTGTTAGTACCGGCGTCCCATCAGTTTTAGAACCTAACGGACTAATGAGAGGCGACGGCAAGAGACCCGACGGCATGACTGTCATTCCCTGGAAGCTGGGAAGACGCCTGGTATGAGATGCTACATGTGTAGACACTCTGGCTCCTTCTCATCTTCCAGGAAGCACGTCACAGGCTGGTGCTGCCGCTTATAAAGCCGAAAATCTCAAGCGGCGCAAATATGTAAACTTAGTTACATGTTTTATTTGTGCCACTTGCGGTAGAGATCATGGGTCCGTGGGGGCCAGCTGCTCATGAACTTTACAGGGAGCTGGCTAAACGGTTGGTAGAGGCGCCGGGTGACCAGAATGCTGGCTCTTACTTTGCCCAAAAGATAAGCATATATATATGCATTCAACGGGGCAATGCCGCCCGCATTCTGGCCACTTTTCCGTCTATCAAAAGCTTAATAGGTTTAAATTATTTATAAGTATTTTTTGAAAATAATTACTTTTTAGGGTTTTATATTATTGTAGTTATTTAATTTATTGTAGTTGTTTTTTAGATATGTAGTTATATATAACATAGTTCTCTATTAACTTTAAATGTATTAGCTAGGATGTTTACTGTTATTTAATTGATATAGAGTAGCATAAAATTATGAAAAAATCAAATCATCTATCTCACAAGTTGCTAATAAAGTCCAGCTGCCGAACATTAGTTGGCAATTCGTATTAATTGGGAATTACGAGGTTTGCTGAAGCGAATGAATTTAATTGGGGACTGTACAATTCGGTATGAGTTCTTATTTCATGTGATATATGAATTCCTTACAAGACAACCAATATTTGACGTCACGAAAGTCTGTATCAAACCAAATATTTCTTAAAACTGACTCTTACTTGATTATGCCATTCTGTGACAAGTTTCATTTTGATGAGTTTCACTGTCAACCTGATTTCCAACGTTCAAAGTATTTTTATTTACTTATAAAAAGTATTTAATTTTTGATAACATTTTCTTTGTCATCATCTATAGATATTTTATCTTCTAACATTTCTATCGACTCATTCAACTCAACTACAATATTGTGATCCAATCAATATTGTGATTGTTTTGCTGCGAAGTATCTCAAACGACACATTGAATCTAAGCTGAAACACCCTGTTTCAGCTTAGATTCAATGTGTATGTTGGCTTTTTATTTCACTTATTTGTTAACAACGACAATGACAGCTTGTTTTCCACGACGACACATGCAGTTTCCTCACGGCTAAATGTCTACAGATGGCAAAGCAAAATGTTTAATACCTTGGGTCTCATTCTTAGAGGAAAACTCTTCAATGTTCCTTGTGGATTTGTTTCAAGATTTACATTGTTTTATTTATGTCTATTCTTAAAGTAAAAAAATACAAATATAATTTGATATATTGTAATTACTTAATATACAATAAATATTACACAAATAATTTAATTTAAGCTTAACTCAACATTACAAAAGGAAGTAACTGGAATTTTCGTTTTTGAAAATCGTAGAATAAACTTGTTGTCGTTTAGGTAAGTACATTAAGAAAGTGATTGAATTAACAAAACAAACAAAACCTTTTTAAAACAGGTGAAGTCTGTGGGAACACAACAGTTATATAATTATTTTTCTAGATATCTATTACCTTTTTTTTATAAGTCGTAATAACCATAAACATACCTCCTAATATACTGAGTAATTTGAAACAATTCCGGTTGTAGTTCGAAATTTGTTTGCATGCTAAACAACATACACAATTGAAGCCACAATCCAGCGCGTTATTGGAATCCTCAAAGACAGAAGGCACGAGGCATAGATAGGATTCACACTTCAGGCGATTCAAGCACACATTCCTTAGCAATACTAAGATTTACCACACATTGTTGTCTTGTATTCTCGTGTGAGTATTTGTTCTGAATAGTATCTTGGTTTCTAGATGATATCATGTGAAAAACAAAATTAAGGTTGAAAACAACAAAAAACAAAAATAAAGGTGAAAGAGGCACTCAAGGCTTCTTTCACCATCTGTCAAGTAGGCTAACCATCATTTAAAGTCACCTGTCACTGGGAATAATTTAGATGATATATATACCTTTGTTTTTACGGTAAAAGATCCAAACATTAAATAGAAAATAATAAAAAAAAAAATCGCCTATCTAAGGATAAATTAGTTCTAAAAGTCTAATCAACACTTGTAGTTGGTGAAAGAGGCGCTTATATATGTACATTATCCTATCCTTTTCAAGAGTATTTAGAAGCCTAATAAATACTCTATGGCAGCGAATTCTTTATTTTTTTTTTAAATTAATCTTCATAATTATAATCCTCAGCACGTATCTTCTTACGAGTATAATGAAAATTTATTCCTATGAATATCGAGATACTTTACTTATGTATGTTCTGTTGGTGTAGATGTGATTATATATCTCACGCACTGAATGCGTAGTTAAAGTGGAAACCGTTGATGAATGAATTTTTACACTGAATACTCGTATGAGTTATACGAAGGGAAGTACAATGCAATTTTGTTGTATTTGTAGTCGCGTTCTGCACGCTTCAAGCTTAACAAATTTTGAATGGGTTACTTTATTTCTGCATGTTGAATGCAAAAATAAATAAATAAAATGTTTGGTAGCAAATTCTACGCCTTTCACACAGTAGAATAAAAATATTTCATATGCTGCAATAATAAAGAGAACGAAACAAAAGAAATTATTTGTAACGGATTAAATGTACATAGGCAAAACAGTCGTACTTTCAGTATTTATATTTTTTTCTGAAATAAGTTTACCAACTCACATACTGGTGTTCTGAATATTTATTATACAAGAGTTCCTTGTATCGTATTAAAAAAGTTAACTAATAGCTAACTAGCTACTAAGTATACCCTCAACCCGCATGCGTTTTTGCAATATGTTAATGAAAGCATTTTTTCAAAATTACAGACACTTCTTTATCACTGGCTGTAGCGATTTAATTTTAATAAAATCGTTCAAATTTCAAATTGTTTATATCTTAATTGGTTATGTGTACATGCAAAATTTCACAACTATCGGTTAATTAATTAAGTCGTGAAAAGAGTGAAAAAAGATCAGGGACAGAGTATCTTCACATTTATAATGTATGGATGGTGTATTAATGTATTATTTATATTTATTAATTAACAAAATATTATCTAAGTAAAATTATATTATCACTTGTTATATATGTATAAAAAAAATATGAACATTTATATTATTACTATTATACTTTTTCTACATTGCAACACATATAATAATATGACAAAACACCTTACAAGTACAGGACTCATAGTTGCTTAGAACGTATTCTACGTGACTGTTGAATAATAGATTTTTCATATTCTCCATAGGGGTGTGTATCTGCGCGAAGGAGCGCTGCATTGTCAGTGTGCAATTGTGTAGAAGCGTTATTTTCTTCCATAACTGGCCTTTTGTTCTGTATAACATCAAGTTCTGACTGCGAGCGTCGCCTCTAGTAATTCAATCCATGTTCAACGTTGCGCTTTGTCTTCGGAATGCAAGAGTCAAATGGTTAGGTGAATATTTTTTTTTTGCTTTATCGGTGAATTTGTATCGAGCTTCATTATACAAATACGCGACCCATTTCTGAAGCTTCGAAATAATGACTTTCGCAATTTGAAACAAAATATCCGACAGTAAATAGAGAACTAGGACTTGTTACATTTCTTTACAAAGAACATTTTAAATTATGTATTTTTTTTCTTTTATAACTTAACTCGGCGGTTTAGACTCCTCGTTCAAAGACTTATCGCGACGTTGTTGGTCTCTATATTGATCTAGTTAATTTTTACCTATAACCTATATTATAATGAAATTGTAAACGAGCAGTGTAAGCATTAAATATTTAAAAAATAAAATTAAATATACGCGGGCTTTTATATGGATTACTAGCTGTTGCCCGTGACTTCGTCCGCGTTCTCTATAGCCTCGATAAATGGACTATCCAACACAAAAAGAACAATTCGAACCAGTAGTTCCTGAGATTACCGCGTACAACCAATCAAACAAACAAACTCTTCAGCTTTATATACCTATTAGTATAGATGATTAATGCCTTTAAAAAAAGACCTTCTTTTAAAAAGTAAAACACACTTTATTTAGTTTGAATTTAAAACTTCTAGAAAAAAAGAATAAATGCGGACAATGGCCTGACCGTTAGGTTTAGACTCTTGTTGAAGAACATTCAGTCAGTCCAGGCAGGAAACGCCGAGTCAGCGAGATTTAGTGGGAGCCATGACCAAAGAGAACATAGGACCATAGAGGGCTATAACAGGACAAAATCGTAGGAAAACGCTAGGTGATAAAATAAATGTGACCGTTTGTGAAGATGTCTGTTGCTTGTACACGCATGATTTTAACGAATTTTCACTATCGCTACATAGAATAAAACAAAGTGGCTTCCCGTCTGTCTGCCCCTATATGTATGCTTAGATCTTTAAAACTACGCAACGGATTTTGATGCGGTTTTTTTAATAGATAAAATGATTCAAGACGAAGATTTCAGTATAAAATAAATTACAAAGTCACGCGGGCGAAGTCGCCGGCAGCAGCTATCTACTAAAAATAAAGATACAACCCCTTAAAATTTTACACATTTAGTCAGGCGCTACAAATCCCTTACTTTTAACGCGGGCGAAGGCGCGGGCACCAGTATGTAAAAATAAAAATGTAAAAAACGGAATTGTTGTAACTGATATTTATCTACATAATAGTTGACTTGTTTGTCTGTCTGTTAAAGCGTAGGAGCGAATTTTGAGTGTGATTATTTGCCGATTTATTTGCTCGGATGTAAAATACGAGTTTACATTCAGATATCGGAACGAAGTGAACATCCGCTAGCCTGCAAAGTTGAATACGCTTCGACGCGCTCAGTCAAGCCTGTATCGTATTTCAATGAAATACTGATGTAAGTAGATATTGCGTTATATCAATCAATACTAATAATAAATCTTAGTGTAGGTATTGTATGTACGTATGTTCCTCCATAAACTTTTTAATGAAATTTTATCAGAGGATACGTATATTGACCTGTTCCACAGTTCCATAGTCAAAACAAAAAACATTATGGCTGGTAAATTTTTCAGTGGCCTATAATTTTCTTTTTTCAGTAATTTTCTCAGTTGTTTTTTGTTATCTATAAGTGGAATTTTTTTATTAGGTTAAGTTCGTTTACTCACCACTATTATTAAGTAATTATACCTGTAAATTTCCCTAAAATAAAATAAATAAAATAACTTTTAAACGAATTAAATGATTTTCATTAAACTTGGTAGATAAACATTTAGACGTACCAGGCTTATTATCTAAATGTCTCTGCTGAGCGACAGGCGAAAAATGCGAAAATTTTGTGAAATATCACACTAAATCGTTAATTTTTACGCAAATCACACTAGTGTTATGAGCTACGTGATACCAAAAACACGATATAGCGTGATATTGCACAAATTTTTCGCATTTTTCGCCTGTCGCTCAGCACAGGCATTTAGACAGACTATTTTTTCTTTTTCAACGTAGACGAAGACCAGCTAGTAATAAAAATATATAATTTGAGCAAGTTAAATTAAGAACTTACTTTCCAACTCGATCAGTTTACAATTTCCATATTACGTAATTCCATGATTATACTCCTTATAGTTATTGCCATTTCTGAGATAAAATAATGAAGGTTTGGATGGAAACAAAACACCCAAATCAATTTCGTATCAAGTAGGTATAATTAATTTCTAAAATGTGGAGAATTTGTGACGTTTTCGCAGGTTAAATTCTTGTAATTACTGACTAAAAGCCAAAAATGTTTTTCCATTAAAGCATCCTACCTATAATGTACAGTCGGAGTAAGAAAAGCTTCGACAGCTTTAAGTCGATATTTGCTTGCGCCAGGGACGTTGTAGTCATGCATAAATTACATTTTAAACGTCTGTCAGTTATCTGTTGTTAGTGCTTTAGTTTCAAAAGGTACTAAAAGTCTACGATTTTGATATTATATACGATGAATTTAAAAACTAACTAAGGTTTTAGTATTGCAATCAAAATTGGAATAATATAGCCACCTACCAAAAAATTAACCGTCAACATCAACAGATCGAGGTGCTAAACTAAGGCTTTTTATTTAGTTAATTTTAAAGATGTTGTTAAGAATAATAAAGTTAATAAGAATAAGCAATTACATGTTGTAATTGATGTATTAAACAGAATTATGAAAAATGTAACAATTTATTGTAAATTTATTTATTATAAAAAAAACAATAGTAAATCATTGGCACGAATGAGGTTACAGGTGATTTAAACAGAATATCATACGTCCTACATTTTTATTTAAAACTAGCTGGCGCCCGCGACTTCGTCTGCGTTGAAAAAGAAAAAATGTCCTGTACGTCTAAATGTTTATCTACCAAGTATCATGAAAATCAGTTAATTCGTTTAAGAGTTATGGAGGAACATACAAATGCATACAATACACTTACAGATTTATTATTAGTATACAAAAGTTAATATAAACATTAATGGTAACATACATTTACCTGTAGAGTTTTACAAAAAAATATTTTATATTATTTTATATACAGGAATAACAAAGGTAACTTTATTGCGTAAAGAGACAAATGCGTATCGTAAAGCGAAGGATCTACGAGTAATATAGAAGGACAACGCACAAAGGGAGCCCCGTTAAATCGGTCCCTAGCCCTACTATAAAAGCCGTCTTACGAATATCAAGGGTGGTCCGTATTAAAGGCGACATTATTTCCTACAACTGAAAAATTTCTTCAATAACAGTATTTTCAGTTTGAAATAGAAAAGAATGGATGAAATACAATTACTTAAACAGGAACTCGACACAAGCGTCCTATTTCTTTCTCGCCTACAACAGTAATGGGTTTGCTCCTCTCCTCTGCCCTGCCTCTCCCCTGCCTCCCGTTACCAAACCCCTCCCAGTTTCGCCCACCCTTCAGTCTCTGACGCCGTCGGTGCCACCAACAATGACCTCGTATTTCAGTCGGAATTGCTCAAACACGGAACACTGAAAACGTGGAATAGCGTTTAGAATATTTTATACGGTGGAGGTGGTAAAACGCATCAACCTGCTGGGATAATTACAATGAAACGCATGAATGTTTCAAATTATCTACTACTGTATGTCCATATATATTACATTTATGTGTTGACTTAAATATATTTTTCGTAATACATTTTCTTAAGTTAATAATTTTTAACTTAACTTTAACACTTAATAGGTTCTGCATCTAAAATACGTTTTAATATTTAAAAAAATGTAGCTATATACATTATTCTGCATTGATCTTCTATTATTATAAACTATTTATAATAAAAGTTTGTTTTCATTTATTTTAATAATTATTTATTATAAATCAAGTTAGGAATATTGTATTCAGGAAACAATAAGCAGTAATGTAATGAACTGACCAAGTCCTTTGCAGCTCTACAAAATGTTTGCTCTGGACTAAACTTAACATGCACTTCATGTATTTTTTTAAAAGTAAAAATAAATCACATGATTTTTAATAGTAGCAGGGCAAAACCAAAAATCTACAGTACTAATAAAGCTCGTCTGGTGGCAGTTATCGACTCATTACAGAAGATCACCGTGAAATAGAGCCCAATTGCTATTTTTTTCAATCCCATATCCTTAATCCTACAGTAGTTGGCAGCCCATTTGCAGTAACTGTCGAGTTGCTTGTGTTATAAGCGGACGGTAGCCACCTAACCATCAAGTGGACCGTGACTCTGTCTACCGACCGTAATATTAAAAAAAAATATGTTTATGCCATTTAATTATAGAGATTAGGCCATATCATACAATAAATTTTAGGTAATTCACTATATTATTTAAAATTATATAATGAAGTTTATGTTTACAAACCAAGTAATATACATCCTAATGGCCTTTTAATGGGATACATTTTAATGCTCTGAATTTATTGAAAGTTTCGAATTCCAGACGAAGTTTCCTGAAGAATTATAGTAGGCAAGAAATATAAGCTAGTACCTTTACAAGCTTAAAAAGTTAATTAAGTATAAGGTCGTGTTTAGATGCTTCACCGATCTTTCTCTTACACGCTCCAACACGGTTTGGACACCTACCGTAAACTTTAAAATGGGGACCAACGACATTACGCCGAGCGATTTATTATAGGTCCCATAATTTGCGATGAGATTTTCCGCTCACATGGTTTTAAGGTAGGATATCTATTGACATTCTATTAAATTTGATTTCATGGTACTTAAGATTTTATTATGGGCCTACGGATTTATTTATTTTATGAAATTATTTTAATGTTTAAAATTATGTAGTTAGATAATTTTTCATGGAATATGTTTATGTGTAAGTATAATAAAACTTAATTAAGTTATTATGTAAATAGATAAGAGACAATATTTTGCAACCAAGTCGCGGAAATATTAATTTTAATTTTAACCTTAAGAGATACATAAAATTCATGTACCAGAAAATTGTAGTACGGTTGACTTAGGGCCTCTTTCACCAACTACAAGTAAAGTGTTGATTAGTTACTTTTAGAAATAATTTTATGTTTTAATGAATTATGCACTCGGTTTACTGCATCCTTCGATAGGCGTTTTTTTTTATTATTTACTTTTTAATGTTTGAGATTTTTACCGTACAAACAAAGGTATATCAGCTCTATTATCCCCGGTTACCGGTGACTTTAAATGACAGTTAGCCTACTTGACAGATGGTGATAGGGGTACTGTAACCATTTCTTCCATTAAAACTTAATTCTCTACATTACATGCCAAGTCTGTTTTTTCGCTAACTACTTCTAAACTATCCAATTGATTTTTCACTTATGGAAAAGGGATAGACAAGGAATGTTTGGGAATATAAAAAAGTGTATTCCATGCGAAGCTAGGAGCGGGTTGCTAGTTTCATTATAATTCACAAAAAAATCTCAGTTACCGCGAGCTTGATTTGCAAAATTCGTCCACAATGCAGAACATAAGCCCCACTTAACTATGTAACCGAATGAAGATAATAAAGTTGGCAGCTGAAGCCATCTGATACTGTATCTGGCGTTCACTAGATTGGTTAATTTTTCGCTGTGTGATTACAAATTTGCATAAGCTGGGAGTCTTTACTAAATTACTTCTGCACATAAACTTTGGAAACACTGGAAGCGTCAGCTTTTTGTTAGCATAAATTTCACGAATTATATAATTTTTGTATTGTTAGTTGCCACTATGCATACTAATAAATAAAAGTGTCTGTTTGTAATGTCAAAATCAATGTTTTTTTGGTCAAGGTAGCCAAACTGGTTGACGGTCTGACTATAGCGACTGGGAAATAACAGGGATATGGGCTCTGGCATCCCTTAAGCACTCGTCGAAACACAACAGCACACATGCTGTTATGCCACTAGACAAAAAATATAATTTTCAAAGTTTACCCTGATAAGAATAGAATCCGTGAAACCCGGAACAGAGCTTCAAGGTAACCTCAACCACTTATCTAGTGGGCTCGTTAAATTACTGTAATTAAAATTTTGATTTAAGCTTTTTCACTGTAATTAAAATTATAATATCGTTTACAGAATCCATACATCTAATGGTTTTATTAAAATTGTAAATTATCTCTACTAATATTTATTACAAAATTTCATTTCAATTTTTCATTACACCTGAAACTTAACACTCCATAAAATTAATTTTTGTCAAAGTCCTTGGGAAGCATTTAAAATTTAACCTTATGCCATTTACTTAAGAGCGAACATTGCAGAGGCTTTGCTATTATGGTTTTTTTATTCCCGACGAGGATTTGTAAGGAGCAAAGAGAGTGATAGCTTTTGTCATACTTTCTTTAGATTTATTAAACGTGTCACACTGCACGCCAATACATAATTTAAAGATTTATACCTATTTGTTGCTTTATAAAATTTTATTGTCCCGGTTTCAAATTTTAATGTATAAAATGTAAAAAAAAAATGTAGTAATTTTTTAAAATTAATTACTGTCATCATTCCTTCGTGAATTTTATTTAATATTCCGAGTATTTGCAAAAATGGTTGGTTTCAACCTAGAAAATATAATTAATTTAATTCCAGCCATGATTTTTGTATTCCTAATTTTTATTTTTACGAATAAACTCAAAAACTGCTAAGCCGATTTTAAAAATTCTTTCAAATTCAGAAAGCTACATAATCTCCGAGTAGGTAACATAAGATATTGTCTATGTTACCTGCATAGGCAATATCTTATAAAGTTACGCGGACGAAGTCGCGTGAAGCAGTCAGTAATAAATATATAAAATTTATTACAAACGACAACATAACTCAGGTGTCGATGAATGAACTTTAGAATTCCAATTTCAAAGTTATGATTTATTTATTTATCGAATAAACATATAAAATTCTCGTGTCAAAGTGTTCGTTGCCATTCTCCTCCGATTTTGATGAAATTTTATATGTACACTTGGTAGGTTTGAGAATAGGTTTTTTATCTATTTTTTTTATACGCGGGCGAAGTCGCGGGCAGCAGCTGGTTTACAATAAAGTAATATTTTTGCAGGAACTCGATTAAATTAGCTATAAGGTTTTAAAATGCTAATTTTACCTTTAATATTATATTTTTTTCTTATTTAAGTTCCCAGAAAAGTGGGTACTTATCTACACTATTCGCCGGCTCACTTCCAGCAAATTTCTAATAGCGCCACCGTTCACTTTTATTACGTGCCAACGTTAACGAGATCTCACCCCCGGATATTATAATAATTATATTAACGAGTTGAGTTAGTCCGTTCGCTCCATAATAAAGACTGATAGGTACAAAATTCTGTTAATCTCACTTTGTTATCTACTTCGTAGACATTTCAGTCACGTGGCTCCGAATTATGTTGTCAATTCGCAAAATGGTAACGATTTCGTAACTAATATAAATATTGAAGTTTTCTATGTGAGGGATAAACATATTTTTCTCGGTTATTTTACAATCCAAATAACCCTGAAACGCAGTGTGCCCTCTTAATGATAACATTTCATGCTATGTAATAATGGATATCTCATTATTTTGAAGGTGTGTTTGTATATATACTTTATTATACTAACTTATTTATTCAAAAGTTACTTTATGAATGAGGTTAAGTACACGAAAATTTTCTGATACACTATAAATTTTAACCTAGTTGTAGTGAAAAATGGAAGGGATTTTTTTACTCAGAATTGAAGCATAATAATAATTTACGCTTAAATAGCTTATACATCGTCAAAACTCGGCCTCACGTTGGGGATTAATATATAAAAAGCTTGTTTTCGAGTTTCCTTGTAACTTCGTGATAATTTTATGAGTGTTACACACGAAAGTTCAAGTGGCTACAACTTTCCTAAATTATTTCTAACTTTACATTCTTACTTTGCAGACGGGAAAGTATTTTTAGTATTACCAACAACAATGTAATATTAAAGAGGATCGAGTTTTCTGTAATTAAAAGTTATTTAATCACTTGAGCTAAAATTACAAACAATAAAGCTTAATTTGGGTAATATTATCTTTAATAAAGATAATAAGTTAATACTTTAATAAAAATAAGGGTTCAAATCTACAAAGTAAAGAGAGTAGCTATGTGAAAAGGGGCTATTATCAAGATAGATGGCTATTGCTAACTAATTTTGTAAGCTGAATTTTAAGTCATGGGAAAATAGAGCCTGAAAGTACCACAAGTATAGCTAAGAACGATCACTTTAGCTTTCAAACCAAAAAATCGGATCCAAATCTATTGGAAGTATCCGTTTGGAGCCACAGCACACACACTCACACTCACACACACACACACACACAGAGAGAGAGACGGACATCGGGGGATTAAAAAAGTGTAAATTAAATAATTTTTTTAAGCTTCCATATTTTTTCAATTGTAAAATTTATTGTTTAAAATCCTAATACTTTATTCATGCTTGGCTTAGAACTGATAATATAAAATTTATCCCAACGTGGTTCAGTAATTAAAGATAATTGAAAACAGTAATGCGTAGGTACATATTAATTACTTATCTCAGTGAACAATCTATAACCACTTCAATTACCCTAAAGGTTATCTTGAATTAATTATTTGTAATCCTCATTCATATTTTAATGTAATAATTACGATAATTTTTTTTTCTTTGAAGTTTATATATAAATATATTTTTTAATTTTTTGAGCTATATAAATTTCTGAATGAATATATATGAACCATTTATAAAAAGGTAACTGAAATTATTCTAAGTCAGCTCAGGTTAAATTACTTAAGTTTTAAATTTAATTTCTTAAAAATCCTAAATTAATAATATTGCAAGTGCGTTTTTTTGTTACGATTTCTCGCCTTATCTACGTTTATGCAAAAATTATTTACCGATAAAGGTTGTCAGGGATATAGAAAAGAACATAGGGTTCTTTTTACCCAGAAAAGTATAGACACTATCCATGATGCACGCGGACGAAGTTGCAAGCAAAATTTAGTAAAATATAAAGTTAAATTAAGTGTATTGTAAAACTATAATAATATTTAGTTTAATTAAGGTACACACCAATGAAAATACAGAAGTATAAATGGCCAAGAGCTCAATGCGCCGCCATTTGCCAGCTTGGCCGAAATGTAATCCGAGCAATGTTATTTGCATTCTCGAGCCCGGGAGTATTGTTATTTTTGGCTATTTTCTAGACGAACAGGAATTTTAGAACTGCACCGTTTGATTGTCCATTCCACACAGAAATGTAAATATTAAAAAGTAATTTCATAAGTGAAAGTTTGGTACTAAGACAATATTATCTATTTATTATCATAAAAATATTTTTATAAAAAACAAAAACCGTCTTCAAGAATCAACGAAAATTATTGATATTTATATACTTACTTATTTACAATTTATACCTAATCACTTAATTTTGGTATTGGTGACAGCCAAGGGCAGTTTAAATCTGCGGCTTCTCCGTTTCTACTAACTAACTGATTATAAATTGCAAATAGTTAATATACCTAATTTCGTTGATTTCGTATGAAATACGAACTAATATGTCATGTATTAATCGCAATCAATTTTCAAATCCATATTATTTCGCGATCATTCATTTATACTCCCTTAAGATACCTCCGCTTTCGAGAATATCTCGAGACGGCGAGGATTACCTTTGTTTGCCCTCCGAGTCGGTACAAAGCGAACAGTCTGTTGACATTGACAGTCACAGTAAATACTTGGTTTACCTTTATTTACTGAGCGGACGTAATACGCCGAACAATACCACTGAGCAAACACAGTCACAGAAGAATATATGAGTAGGTACCATTCAATACTGTCTTCTATTGATCCGTCCTGTTTCGCAACAGTAAAGTGGGAGTTATTGATTGTGCACTGCGATTTGCACGACTCTAAAGGTCTTTATCCGTCCATCGGCAATGCATCTGTTTGGAGAATATAAATCGATCCAACTGAGTCTAATAAAAGTGAATAGAGGAAGAGCGCAATAACTTCAAAATACGTATGGCTTGTTTTCTAATACCCGGGTACTATCCATGTAGCAATAAAACGCGGTGACAGTTGGTAGGTTTGATGGACTTATGAAACTGTAATGTACAGAAAGTTTTTTTTTAATAGAAAATTATAGCTGTTGTGTTGTGGCACTAATACAGTGTCTGAGACCAGTCTTTGACCGTAGATATACTTTCACAGCATACTTATAAAAAGACTTCTAATGTTTTGAATATAAGCAAGAAGAAAGCCTACAAACATACTCACGAAAAGGTAATATGTACAAACTATTAAAAGGATTATACGAAAACACTATTAAAAGAAGAGCTGTAAACAAATAGTATGGGTGTGGATACAAAATACACATTTAATAGGAGTGTAGGGTTGTCACAAATAATTTTGAGTTAAACTTTGACAATGCTGTTATTAAAATTAGTAATTTGTTAAGTATGCTTTCATTTGGGTGCGGTATGGCGATAGGATATAATACGAGTTCATTGCCTTCATGTTACATTTTATTTTCAGCAGTTCTATACATTAAGTGGTACTACCAAGCCCATTAGTCTGTTCCCGATTTTTTTACCTTTATTTTATCAACATCAGCTGATTTGTCATCCTGAAACTATTTCAAATCAACGAAAAGAAAAAATTAATTGAATAGACCAAACAAATTCGGTTTTCTTTAGTATTCAATGAATCGACCGATGTGTTAGTGACAAATGATTAGTGTCTTCATTATGCAGTTTTGCTAACCGAAAATTAAAATAAATCAGGGCGCTCGACACAGCAACCCTAGCCGCACATAAACCTTTATATACTTAGGGCATATTATAAACATGTCAGAGCCGAAATACCCGCAAAGTTATGCTCCCACCAGACACGATTCCTCTCATAATATTATTTGCTGGCGTAAGTACGTGACTTGAATTTCGCCAGATACCTGGTTATGATGATATGAAATTGTTGCCACAGAAAACTTGCTTATTTAACTTTGGCAATGCGAAGAGCGCGCATGTTGTAGGATACTTTGTTTATCGGCTGAAATCTCGTACTTGTTCTCAAGTATACTAAAAGATTTTCTAAATTGTGCGGAAACTTTGAATGAAGTCTGCTAGTTATGTCGCTAACTTTGTTACTCTAATATTACCTACATTCGCGTTCTCAGTTCGAGGCAATAGAGATTTGCACGCTGCACTGTAGACTTCTTATTCTAGCTCTTCAGAGCATACTGTCACAGTTTTTATGTATGTGAATTATGGATTAGTATGACTATAACCTCTCTGGCTTACCATAACTTGAGGTTCCAATATGGTAACACATCCAGAATTGAGGCTGTTGGGGCTTCCGCGCTTCGATAGAGCACCTGGAAAGTTTATAGTAAGGTCGTCAAACAAAGCGTCGCCTATACCATAAGCAATGCCACGGATAAGGAAGGCAATGGGCTCTATTCCATCATCATCTACCATGCGCAAAAAATGTGAATCCATTGTTTATATACATGTATCCATTGTAGACGCTACGGTCTTGGTCGGTTTGCGGAATTTCACTTTTTTGTTCTTTTGTTCTTATTATTTAAATTATTTTTCTTTTGAAGTAAAATATCTATATTTTAATCTACTGGATCCTTCATGGCGGTGACAAACTCTAAATTACCTCTGACATAAAAATGTATATAATTTAAAAAAATACGCAACTTTTGAAATAAAAATAAATAAGAAATTTATAAAAAAATCTTTATAAGTAAATATTATAATAAGAAGCCATAGTTTAAATTAAAAAAGCTTTTTCCTGTTCTTGAGATTTCGTCATGTAGTTATGAGGACATTAAAGTTAATGGACCTCTCGGCACCGTCGCCCACCTCGGTGGCTTTATGAGTTTATAGTAGGCGAAGTATCTCTGCGGCGGTAGCAGCTACGTTTTATTTACCGGGTGTTTCGTCTTTGAAAGCTTTTTGTCGGTTTATATCAAACGATGTATATATGGGTATCTACATTAGCAGTGACTTGCTACGCAATTGGACGCGGCTTTGAAATTAGAAGAAAATCGCTATAAAAGCAATGTGTATTTTTTTATCTCTCGAGGATAAAAAGAAGAAATCTTTTAAAGTTACATAATAAGTCCACTTAGTAAAATATTGTTCCTATTAAATACAGTTTACCCTAGTTTAACTCCCACTGTTTATATATATTTTCAATCGACTTACAAAAAAGCAGGAAGTGAACTGGGTGATTCTTTTTTTTTTATTTGACAGCTGGTGCTTCCCGTGTGGCCCCATTTCAATTTGGTCCAGTTCTGACAATGGCATCCATGAGAAAAGACCATGAGACGGTTTGAAGTCGATTTTATTTTTGTTAGAAAGAGTTATTGTATTCTAAAATAAAAGTAGCCTAAGTTACCTACTCCTTATCAGTGGCGTGCCTAGGGTTTCCGAATAGGGCAAGCCCGACATATTTCTGTAGTTCCTGACTTGATTTTTCTTCATTTTTCGACGAACACATTGAGGGCATGTTATTGATAAAAGCTATTTCTTATTAGCTTTTAGCATAATAAGAGAATAACGAAGAACTAAAAAACGGAACAAACAACAAACAAACGTAGTGAATAAAAAATGAAATTATTTATATACTAATTCGAATCTTCTATCTTTCTTAAGGAATGACTGAATTACGTCAGAGTCAAAATGTTGGTGACTTCGATTTACTAGTTTGATAAATAAACAAATCAAGAGTTTCGGCGAAAAATTAACTGATTTTTATTTTTATTGCGTTTTTAACTTTCCTTCGGCGATCAAAGCTTGAACGCATTTAAAATCGTCGCAAGGTACAACTATTTTATCCATTATTAAATTAAATCAAATCAATTTAACAGAAAGAAAAAAAAGAAACCGACTATCGTTATTGTAAGTCAACACAACTGAAGTAAGATACGAACGTACGAAACAAATTCACAACACAAGCGCGCTAACTTCATTACAGCATGCCCGGCTTATTCTCTCATACTAATCGCTATATACACTAGCTATAACTATATCTAACTATTGGCACTGCTATTGGTCAACATTTCATACATTAGACAGAGAGAGAGAGCGATGACATCTGCAAGCCCGATAAGAAGCCCATGTGTGGGAGTGCGACAGCAATATAACTCAACTTCTCTTTGTTTCTACCATGTTTCTACGGTACTATCGCCCGCGCGATGCCCGCGCGCAATAGAGCATTGGTTGAATAAAAAAAACCGCGCGAACTTTGAACTGCTCACGCGTTTCGTTCGACGCAAGAAAATAGTAAAGTTGTTATTTTTCTATTTAGGCAGGGCGTAGAGTTAGGCATGCCGGGCTTTTGGGCTTCTATGAAGCTACCGCCACTGCTCCTTATAACAATAGGCTATCTGTCAGTGAAAGTCCCGTTAAAATAGGTCACGCCGTTTCGGATATTAAATTTTTTCCATACATTTTAATCTATGTAATAAACAATATGTTTGCTAAAATTCATCCAAATCTGTTCAGCCGATTTTGCGTAAAAGTGTAACGAATCACTGTTTGAATATGAAATATAAAAAACCATATTTGGGTATACGTGGATATATAGAATCAGAGCTATAAGATGGCGTTTGAATGTCAAAAAATATATTATGTATTTTTATATCTATAACTAATTCGTTTTAGAGTGCTGTAGTGTAACCAATTTGGGAGTTACGGGCGACTAATTAAAAGGATTTTTTTCAAACAGACTGGAGAATGAGGCGGCCGTTTGCAAGTGAGTATGGTAATGTCAGCAAGCCAGTAAATTTTCCAGATAAGCGCCTCTCTGACAGTTAGGCCAAGCTCTCTCACTTATTTCATTAAGTTATTTGCTTTGACTCGTAACTCGCTGCCAAGAGAACAGGGGAATATTTACTTGTAATATACGAGTTCACGCGTGTGTAATGTATTTGATTATCTCTTAAATGTAATGTTTAACCAGCTATAAAAGTATATGCGTTCTAATTTAAGATTAAAGAATATTTTTTTTGTATTAAAATTATATTAGATTGGGTATTTTCTTTACGCGGAAACCAAAAGAGGTTTCAATGGAGTTCCTATCACTAATGATATCACTAATGGAAAGGCTCAAATATGATGAAGAGATAGAATTTAGTGATGTTGACACATGTGATGATTCTGAATATGAGGTTGAAGGAAATCAACTAGAAGAAGACTTTAGAGATTCTGACAGTACAGACTGAAGAAAACCTACCCCTTATGGCAGAAGAAGAACAACTCCAGCACATAACATCTCACGTGTGGCTCAGCCAAGTGAATCTCTTGTGCTTCGATGTTTATGATATCTGGTCAAAAATATTCGATACCGAAATGGTACAGACAATAGTAACAAAGTAACAAATCACGAAAAATTTCATAATACAAATATACAAGAATTGAAAGACACAGATCAATCTGAAATTCGAATATAGTTCGATATTTAAGTATGTAGTTTTGTCATCTTATAATAATAAAAAACGCAATAAAGAATGCTAAGCCACAAGTGGTCAGGCCACAGGTCAAACGCTTGAGCACCGCTCCCGTTTCGCTGTCAACCACCCCACGCCGCGCCGCCGTGTCGCACTGATTCCACTCTTCGCTGCTAAAAATAACCAACTCTTGTTACGGTTTAATATCTCAGGTATAATATTCATTAAGATACCGAAAAATTTCGATTTCATAGTCATATATTTTTCAAATCTTTGCTGCGAGCATTTGCGAGCAACTTGTATATTCAGTACACTTTTCAAATTCACCTGATTCCTTGTTTATTTAGTTCCTATGAGAGTTTCGTTTGGCACCTACGCAGCGTAAGGTCGGTTACGTAAATTGTGCTGGAAATCCGAATCGGCGTCGTTAGTTCTGCGCAGGGGTTTCCCTTGGGCCAGGTCGGGCAGGGGACGCGGCAACCTTCATAAATCTTTTCCTCGAGCTACCCACAACTAACAAGCCGACTTATTCTACTATCGAATCGAAACCCAAAACTAGTAAATAATGGTGAAAACTTTTTTAATAACCCAGAATACATAGCGGTTGAAAGAGGACACTTGCTTTAGGTGCCGGTAGTAATTTAATAATCTAAGGGCGACTCGCTACGATTCCCTCCCTTATAAATCAATTTTATCGAGCTGCCTTCACAGCGGATTAAAATTATTACTTCTCTAGTTGGGAGTGGCACGGTTTACTACTGTGTGACCTTATTTAAAAAGTTTTATGCTACTATTCATATCCGGATCGAAATGATTCACATAATATAACTTTGTATAATAATTTAAAACTAAGTTATAATCTCATAAGAAGTCAATGATTATAAAAGGTTGTATGTCAGGCATAACGAAATATTATCTAGTAGTTTTAATTATGCCTTCATCTACAATGCATAACTTTGGTACTGCTGGAATAATGTCATTGTCAGTGTTGCACATAAGCCATCACAGACCATAAATTATTAAGAAGGTATTCAGGATTTTAGCTTGAGACCTAGGTTCACATTATATAGGTCGCCGAGTCTATCATGGCATCTTCAAGCTGCCATGTGGCCAATCCATTACTATTTCTGGTTGCAACGTAGTTAATAGTGTAACATAGCCATATAATTCTACACACAGCAATCATATTACCGATACTTACCCATCAAGATTGGTAGGTATCGGTATAATACGTAATATTAATATTATAATTAATACGTAATATTACGTAATATTTTAAAAAATCTCGTGTTTGACTGTTATTAAAACTGAGTAAGAAATACATAGAAAGTATGTTTTATTTAATCCCAACTATCTGGTGCCTAATAAATATTTTATTATATAACCATGATTTGATCCCGAAGCAATTGACTACTACAACTACTACGTTTACAATAACATCTGTAGATAAATCCATATCTATTTTAAAGTTTATAAAATGTTTGTCCCAATACATCTACTTTGTAAGTTGTTACGAAGACGGCCAATATGAAATGTTTATAATATTTAAGAGTTACAATGTAAAATCTCGTATATTGCGAGGCTATAAAAATTATTATTTCGAAACATTGCGGCAAATTCTTTGACGGATATTAATGAGTTCTTTCTGAGTGGTGATCAATCAAGTTTTGGTTAAAGCAAAATTTTCGCACAAGCTACCTATGAAGTTGAAAATAATATTTTAAATAAACAACAATCAATTAAGCACATAAATAAACTTTATAGTTAGTTTAAAATTTATTACTATGAAATGTCACCCTTTATCGTGATTTTGCCAAGCAGACGCATAATATCATATGTAATTAAAAAAAAAACTTTTCTAATATTAACGGATTAAAAAGGTACTTGAATAGGATCATTCGGACTTTAAATTTCGAATTGATAATAGGCTTATAAGTAAAGGATTATTATCCCTATATTCATTATAATATAGCCATTTCACAATCCTCATCCCCGGTAGTTCCGTTTATCCATCCTAAAAAATCCACCCTAAGGTGGATACTCGGAAACGTAACCCTACTGAAGTCGGTAGCGCATTTTCAACATCTGTAGTGTTGCTTTTCTTATAGACCCTTAGAAGCCAAAATAGCAAAATTATACATAATAATTTATAGGATGTATTGGTGTAAGCTATAATTTAAAAAACAACTACAGCGCGTACGAAGTTAGGAAGAACGATGTTACTTATTTTATATGTATGCTCTAGAAGGCAATATAATATATTATCAATTTTTCTTATCTAATTTGTTATATTTATATTTCATTTATAAATGGTGAATCTTTCTTATTGTTGCAGGATCGGTGGAGAAGTGTATGCGCATTGGGAGCTGGCAGTTTGGCTCTGCTTTATTGGCGGCTGAGGTTAGCTGGTGCGCCGACTGCCTTCGCAGCAGCGGACAATCCCGCCGCTCGCGACATTTCATTTTTCACTAGAACCTACACTTTTGCATATCTTCCGGTCTTCAATTTCTTCCTACTTTTATACCCATTTCACCTCAGTTTCGATTGGTCTATGGACGCTGTGCCACGTATAACAACAATATTTGACTCGCGCAACATTCTCACTGTCATCTTTTATGCTGTTCTATCGAAGGTCACATGGCAAGCTGTTATAAAAGAATTTAAAAGGCACCAAGACCAAAACATTAAGGAGGCTAAGTATTATAAGAAACAGAATTGCAAATCGAAACATAAATGGAATTACAATTGTAAATACAACAGAGGACAGGACTGTGTAGAAAGAAAAAGCCAACACGCGCCTCACAAAGAAATTGGGTCATCCAAAAAACTTTTGTGTCCGTGCAACGGTTGTAAGCACGCGTTGACTGATGAACACACTAGTGTTTGCCGTGCTATCAACAACAATAACACTATAATGCACCTCTCTACTTGCGTATGCCCGGCTGCACATCAAAAATCCAGAACTAATTCGCCGCAAAGACATGTATATCGAAGCCCTCAAGTTGCATTTCTCTTGTTCATTGGTTTCATGGTACTACCATTCATACCCGCAACGAACATTTTATTCTATGTTGGCTTTGTGGTAGCAGAGCGAGTATTATACATGCCTAGTGTGGGGTTTTGCTTACTTCTGGGACTGGGTGCTGGAACATTGACACGGAACTGGCGGCGCAGTGAAACACGAAGTCGTTTCTTTACGTTGACCCTGATGGTTGTGCTAACGAGTATGTGCTTGTGTACGCTGAGAAGAAATCTAGATTGGCGGGATGAAGAGAGCTTGTTCAGGAGTGCACTTCACATCAATCCACCAAAAGGTAAGTTTTAATATGAAATAAGATTAAGTCTCTTTCCTTATGTGTATTTCCGCTTGCTGGTAGCTACCATCACATATAAACATAGGCAACGTCAGGTAGTATGCAAGTAAAATAAGACTTTAAAGACAATGGCACATGTTTTGTTATTTTACGATAACATTTCCTAAAGGGGTATAGTAACTGTCGTTAGATGGACTACATAGTTTAAGCCTGCAACATGCAGACTACGTTAGAAAAGTTTAGGTGTTTGTTATAGATGTATCTATGTTTTATGTGAAACGTAGAGGTTAGGACTAATGTGGCTTTTACGACCTATGCAACATTAGGGGTGTCACAGTAGTGGTAGCGCTATCGATCAATCAGGAGCGTAAGATTAGATATATATACTATAGATATTCTAGGTACGAAGAAAATAGGACAAAGAATCCAAGAAAACGAGAGATGGTTATGGAAAATGGTGCTAGCTTTTTTTAAGTACACGCCGAAAGACTTCTCTAAATATCCGTGAGGGATATCTATAATAGTTTGTGACTGTAAATACCGAAACACAGCTGCGGTCATTTCCATGATGAGATAAATATTGTGCATTTACGATAATGGTATCGTATGTTATTTATGAGTAATGATTTTGGGTCAATAGCCAAAATTTTGCAGACATATCTATTAGGTATACTCGTACAATAAAATTCACAAATAATAACAGAAAATTCAAATACCATCAGCATGATAGTGACGTCACAGGCATTTTTTGATTTTCAATTATTTATTAGCAACATTTCATTGCTTTTCTAGTTATCAAATCGGGAATAATTTAATTAATTTTCGCAATATTTCGAACTTTACGGATGTTCTTTAGATATTAAAAATCAACTTTGATGTATCCACTCCGCCGCTCCAAAAAGTTTTACTGTTTCGCAACCACAAATTTTCAATTATGCACAGACCTGTCATATTAATCGTCAGTCAACGTCGCAGTGAAATTTTGCGAGTTCATGCCATAATATTTGAGGCCGGCGAAGGCGGCACTCCACTCGGTACGTTTCTCAAACTTTGTACGAGTTCCCTCGTTACCGTTCAAAACTAAGACACAATTAATTTGTTTGAGAGACAGCTACAAACTACCTGTCCGCGGCGTGTTAGTTCCTCAAACTTGGAAAAGAGGCTGTCACGGCACGCCTGCTTGCCGAGTACTCGTGAGTTTGTAATGTATTCACTGCCTACACTACAGTCAAACACTTGACCTTTCTAGGACGCCATTAAACATGCATGTGCCGCGTCCCGAGTGAGCCCGCTTCGGCTCTCTGTTCACATCGAAAACTTCATTGCAACAAGAAAGCTTTGGTCTATAGCTTTGTTTTGTACTACATTAAATAAACACAAAAAGCTCAATTAAGTATTTTTGGAACCAATTCCGCTATCCTCACCTTATCGTAAACTCTTCATCCAATCGGGGTTCCAACTCTGTTTGGATAAAGTGTTGGGGATAAGGAGTGGAACTTATTTTCATTATTATTACGTTATCATTCATTATATTCATTATCATCATAATTATTATTAAAAACTACTAACACAGCGTTAATGGCAATTCTAACTTTCATCTTCTTTTAGATTAAAAGTTAGACTAAAAGGTAGCCTACTACCTAATCTCCTTTCCTAGGGTTCTAGCTTTTTCCGTATAATATTATAGTAAATCGGTCCAGGGGTGAGAAAACAGACACACGAACAGAATTATTTTAGCATTTATTAATATATGGATGTACTAGTAAGCGAGGATACGAAATATTATCAACAGGTCTCCAAACTTTTTAGTGAATGATAGTTTATCGAAAAGGAAGAAACATAACTTATTCAGAAGCCACAAATAAGATAACAAAATATGCTCCCCTTCTAGAAAAACAATATTTCACGTAAATTATGACACTTTATCGAAGGGTCTCTGATGTTACACTATCTAACTTATTTGCGATGGGTTTGTAAGGGGAAAAAATAAAAGGCCTGACTCGCTTTTTAAAAGTTTCCTGTCGAACTTCTTGTATTTTACGAGGTCTGAAATCACTTGTAAAATATTGAGGAGGCGCGTCGCGGCAGCTGGGACATAAATTATTTTCTCGTGGGGATTGCACACAATGGCAGTGGCAGAAAGGAGTTACGAAGTGTGTTGAAGTCCTTTTATATAACTAAACGTATGTAATGTGTACTGGAGTGTGTAGTTGAGTAACATTTTTCGCAAGTTTTTTTCGGGGAATATATTATATCTAACTGATTTCACCGAGTGCTATTGTATGTTTCCTTACATTGATTTCCATATATCGGACATAAGTTGATATTGAAGTAAGTAAGAGATCTGCTCTCATCTCCTTTTAATATATATTTGAATGAATGAATTTTCCAGTCTGTTTCTTCTTATTATAGTCTAATCGACTGTTGAATTTTTTTTATTCATTTACTTTTTCTCACTCAGTCGAAAGACTGCATGACAGATAAAAAGTAGCCAATGTTTATTTACTGGTCTATGAACTTATACTTAACTGATAAACTTATTTAATTATCAATATTACCCTTATCAATTCAATATACTAATAATAAATCTGTAAGTGTAGGTATTGTATGTATGTATGTTCCTCTATAACTCTTAAACGATTTAACTAATTTTCATGAAACTTGGTATATAAACATTTAGACGTACGGAACACAGGATAGGCTACTTTTTTCTTTTTCAATGCGGACGAAGTCGCAGGCACTAGCTAGTACATTACAAACTAACATTTATATACAATTTTTTTGCAATTTTACATTTTACATTAATCATTAATTGCAAACTCAGAAAACAATTTCTGTTCCATCAGAAAAGTTGTTGGCTGTATTCTCGTACATGTTTGTTAACGTATACTGTACTAGCTGTTCCACGCGATTTCGTCCGCATAACTTTATAAAATATAGCCTACGTTACTCCCTGGTAATTTAGCTTTCTATAGATTTTTTTTTACACTGGTTGAGTTTATGAATTTGTGAAATTAATGTGAATTATGTATTCACATTAATTAATTTCACCTCATTCAATTAATTTCACTAGTCATTTTTTTGTCCATACAAAACAAATACGAACTCTATCACGACGTAATGAAAGTTGTGAACATGAAGTTGTGAAATATTTTTATTGAAAAATAATGAAACAACAATATTTTATGTAAACTTTGCATTTCATTTTGTGATTGACTTTTTGATTTTGTAAACATGCACACTAAAAATTCAACATGGCCGCCTTCACCTATACAATCAAGTGTTCCAACCTATGTAAGTAACACGGCTAAATAATTAAATAGATTCATTGTGTACCAGTGTTTCCCACTTGACCCTACTGAATAACGAATCAGATACGTACATACTTCAGCTGTCACTTTGCTTGCAAGGATAAAGGTCCATTAACACGTTAACTATGCTCGACGAAGGTTTACGGTGGTTTTATTGGTATGTCCAATTATATTGCTAATAATTAAAGCCCGATTTCTCCTTTCCTCTATTTACTGTAGCATGGAAATGTCGTGCAAGTTTCCGTAAGCGATGGAATCTACATTATTATATAACGTATCAGATAGATCAAATCAAATCCAAATATTTATTTATAAATTAGGTTTTTAAAAAAACTCTCATGACCTTCACTATAAATTAAAATTTATCAAGGTTTCGGAAAGAAAACCAAAATAATGACGATCCTGAGAAGAATCCCCGAAAGAAACTCAGGATACCATTCCTTTTGTCATCTTTAAAATAATAAAGTAACAACAATTACAATCGTTTCAATTAATTAAACACAAAATCAAAGTATATATGACACAATACTAAACATTATGAATAGTATGAACTCCGAATCGGTTAAATCCAGGTTTTATTGTCGCTTAAAGAAATCAGATTTTATAATAACCTTTCGGAAGGAGTTTGGTGTTGATTACACTTTTGAATCTATGTGGTAAGGCTATAGATTCAAAAGTATACATTGATTACTTATTATGTAAATCTAAATCTTTTTAAAGCCAGTATTGAAATGGTATACATTACGTTTTTTTTTAATTAACTAATATTTTTTATGCATAGAGGAACTGCGTACCTTTGAATAAGAGCAATTGACAATGTTTTAACAGAACATATTTCTATAAAAATAACAATTTGGCGTATCTCAGAAATAAATCTGAAATCAAATGTGTACATAAACTGTGCCCGCGCGTTACTTTGTTTTATGTCTTGGCAAAGTTTTGAAGTTATTCGCGGTTCATTTATTACGCTCTTTTCTTTGCATTTGAGTTTTGAAAAAAATGTTACGTGACGTTTGTTTTCATTTTATTTACTCGAAGAGTTTACAGTTTACAGTTTACTGTACTTATAACCTGTTACTGTAAATTATTTCCAATCCAAATCAAATTAGTTACTAGCTACATTAATTCGAGTGATATCAGAAAATATTGGGACTACTGTATCAATACTTCTTTAAAATATTTATATTTTAGAAACACATAAAAAACACGGCTTACGAGCTTATCTTATCAGTCTAATTAGGTAGAGCCAAATTTGAGAAAATCGCTACTCTACATAGCTAAGGTGAACTCTCATCAGAACTTAACTTTTGTATTACTGATATTCTATGTGATAAATCAGGACAAGGTATTATCTGTTTATTCAGATCAGTTCAACAAAACATTTACGTAAAACTCAATCTTTTCGTAACACACACTCTTAGATACTCTTTATGTTTTTAAATACCTAATTAATTAGTCTATAAACATGAGTTAAGTTATAATACAATGTACTTGTCCATACTTTTTGATCAAGTTAAGTAATTTAATAAAATGAAAACCTTTACGTTTTATCCGAATTACTACTATAAAAGTTCTAAATTCAGCAACATTATCTCTGAGACGTATCAAACAATTTTCTCGCTTAAAGGGAAATGTAGCAAATATACCTACGTTCTCCAAAAATACAGTCTTGAAGGCTGGCGAATTTTTCACGGCCATTTCTCACTTAATGAAGTGGAATCTTGGAATAATGTGCAAATGTGTGAACTTACAATAGTACTTTAGTTTTGGTTCTTTATCCTGCTCACGTTAAATCCATTACCACATACATAGTTTTCTCTACAGTCAGTCCCATAGAATGCGGTCATTATAATGATTTAAACAACTTATTTCAATATTTCGGACAGTGCTAAATATTTAAAATTTTTGTTCGTTTGAATTTTTGAATTCACTGCTTTAAAGCAATATTAATTATTAATTTGTTCCGATATCATTTTTATTGAGTAAGTCAATTTTTAATTGAATAAAGAGAATAAATATTATTTTACACTAGCTGTTGGCCGCGAATTCGTCGGCATTGTGAAATGAAACACCTGAGAAAATATATGAGTAATATCTTATGACATCTTTATGTCCGTCATAATTTCTTCTTAATTTATCAATTAACTAATAATCACATAACGTCACAAATCTTATATAAACCACTTATTGTTATTGTCAATAAGGATTAAAAAAAAACTGAAATAAGTCTAATGTAATGTGTATTTGTGGTTTTATTTTATTCATGCAATAATAATGTTAGATATACATTGTACAAATCTTTTGTTGATATCACTGCTAAAAGTCTACTCTAGTACAATAAATTAGTTACAATGAAAGATATTAGCTTGCCCTTGTCTGTGCGGGCCGGCGTGTGGCCATAAAAGGGTTAACAATAATGTTAAGCTGACTATACACGGTGGTAATGTGGCGATTGTGAACACGCAATGTTTATATTAGTCCAAGCATGGTGATTACTTTCGATAATATAGATTACATGTGACTCGTGCCTATGAATAACAAATATTTTGTATTTGGTAATGTATCTGAAACATTAACTAATGATACATACCACTGTGGGTTATTGAATTTGTATTTTGTCATGTAAGAGACTCCCGGCTTCGTTCGGCAGTGCAATTTTTATATATCAAAATATTCTCTGTTTATCCCTCTTTTCGTACGTGAAAGACTAATTAAAAATGGTTCATCCATTCTCAAGTTTTTGAAGCGTACATTGAACATTTTTATATATAAAGAACGACCCGCTCTATTCAGCCTATCTCTCGTCATTAACATAAAAAAATCATAAGAAGTCATACTACGTAATTAGTATTTTTGAAAGAATATTATATAATTTTATTGACACTTGTAGGAAGGAGTATTTGACGAAGGGTTTTTAAACCTCACGTCTATGAAAGAGAGTTGACGACGACACTTGTAACACTGCGGCCTACCTAAAGATTAGTGTTGACCTCGCTATAGTGCGAATGGCCTCTTACTCTCTCGAGTATCATTAAGTTACGAGGCGTTTTGAAAATTTAAAACGCCCGTTTCCTGCAAACAATAGGGTCTTCAAATAGGCACTGTAATACGAAGTGTACTTACTGTAAGAGAAATAATACGAAGTGTACTTACTGTAAAAATGAGGTTTTGAAAAGCTTAAACACTAGATTTTCGACGGTTAACAACGGTCACCGTTAAGATACTGATTGATGCGTGTTGGCCGTAAGCCTCCAAACTTGCTTCAGCGAACTTTTTCTTTCGATCGAGATGTTTGTCTTAGCAATTCATGAAAATATCCCGTTATGTCCCATAACTATTCCAATTTAGGACATTTTGGAAATCACAAAATTAAATATTTTTATTGTTTCCAAAATGTCCCACCTTAATTTATCTTTGTGAACATTTTGCAACTTTTAATTGAAATTTAGTTTGCCAAAAGGTTTGCCAAAAGACATGCACAGTCAGTTAATCAGTACAGTATAGTACAAGATATAATTATTTTAAGATAATATATTAAGGCAGTTCAAATAATAATAAAGGACGATCTTTACGATTACGAATGATTACAAAATCATCAGGTTTATTTACGTACGAGTACCATCATATAAGAATTTTTTAAATTGTTATGTAATATATCATTGATAATTATTATATTTGTATAAATGATTCTGTGATTTTAATTATGTGATACTTATGTAATTGATTATTAGTTTATCATGCTGCATTATGACACAAGACCAATAGTATGGGAATACCAGAACTAAATCATAAAGAATAATCATAAGAATCAAAAAGAACGGAAAAATCTTTCAGGAGTTGCTTTTCTCTTGCTAATACTCCTGATTTTATTGCAGATCTATGAAATATCATTGTGCGATAATTGTGCATTCCAAATTCGACCTAGAAGTCGTCCTATCACTTATTTAAAAATTTATATCTATCAAATGTTATTAATTAAGCGTTGACATTTTGGTCAATATGAGATATCAGATAAGTAGATGAGTTTTTTTCTAATCGAATTTTTCCTTCATTTCCTGAAATACTTATATAACGTTCCATTTCCTTAAACGAGATTGTTTAAACTTGCTTTAGTCCCATTTGGGTTGAAAAACAGGCTTGGCGGTGTGTTTTTTCTCTTACCTGACATGGAGGCCAACTAGATCCAATTTGTTTCAACTCGGGTATTCGAAACAAGCCAATCGGTAGTCGCTCCCCATTACCTACTTTGAAATTGGCAGGACAGGGACGCCCGGTGATCTAATCGTTTAAGCCACCGGCTTTATCGAATAGGTACACCTTTTGCTAGACAGTTGATCTATTGAACCGGTAACTCGATGAGATTAACACCGGCCCACGAGGTCTTAGTATTATTAACTTTCTTTGTTACTGCATGTAAATTTAAGAAAAAAAATATTTATTAAAAAAATATGTTAGTCTAAGCGCCTCTTTCACAAACTGTCATTTAAAGTCACCGGTAACCGGGCATAATGGACCTTTGTTTGTACGGTAAACGTCCCAAACATTGAATAGAAAATAATTAAAAAAATTCGGCTATCCATGGATGCACTAAACCGAGTGAATAATTCAATAAAACAGAAAATGATTTCTAAAAGTAACTAATCAACACTTTACTCGTAGTTGGTGAAAGAGGCGCTAAAACAAATACAACTTTTTAAAGAACGTGAATTTTTTTTAAAATAAAGTAAATAATAATAGATCAATATTCCTTGACTGATGTTTAATTTTTGTGTGTTAAAATCGACAGTCAACGGTCAATTTGATGGTAGATGACTACTGTCGGATCACGTTATGTCTCGCATGGAAGCGGCGGAAAAGCAGCGAAAAAAGGATCCCCCTGAGCCTGCGCCTGCGCCTACAACACAAGCAACGTCATAGGTGCTGCAAGTACATTGCCCATTAAATATTTGGCCATTAAACTACTAGACATTGATGAGGTTTCGATTACGATTTACGATGTAGGCTTTACAATGACCTTGTCAATTTGAGATTTAGGTCTTTCGCAACTTCACAACTTTCGCAACGAATATGGATATAAATAAAGTACATTACATACTTATGTATATTTTTTACACTTTCCGTAAATTTCTTCTAATTTGATATTTCATAAAACAACTTTGTTATAACAACATAATAGTGAATTCGATATTTGACAATTGCTTGGTGTCGACAAACTGTCCAAGTAAGTTTGTGACGGCTAAGTAGCCGTGCGACAAGTTCGCAACTAAGATAATGGCGTTAATCCTCTGAGTCGCCACTCGAGGTCGGTATCGGGGCCCAAAGATGAACTAGATAAAGCCTGTCGCTTAACCGATTAGATCATACCGTAAGCCGGACCGGACGGATAAAGAGTTAGCTCTATTGGAAGCTATTTAAAACCACAGGGAAATAGCTGGAACTCGAGTTTATAAAATAATCTATATTAATAAATAAATAATCAATCCCTAAATGTGTTGCTAAGCGCAAAACTCGAGAACGGCTGGACCGATTTTAATTCTGTCTTCACTCTTGGATAGAGGGGAAGGAAGGATAGGGAAGGTTTTTACGTAAAAAAATGGCGCCCCGGGTGAAGCCGGGAGCAGGTCGCTAGTTTATTAAATTTATTAATAATTAGTGTTTGATCTAATTATTACCTTTATCTATTCTAATGTGATGATTAATTCAATAATTCAAGTTTCTCGAGTTATAAATTCTCATACATTTTGTATGGAACGGATTTTTATTCTGAGGCAATACGAAGTTCGCCGGGTCAGTTAATACTAAATATAACGAGATTATGTCTCTAAAATTTTTTATTTATTTAACTGTCTTCGAACAAGTTGACGGTCAACTTGATAGAGGCGGATACTGCAAGTGCGCTAACGACCTTATAGTAGGATTAAGGATAAGAGATAAGGAAAGGACAGACAATAGTCAACTTTAAGTTCAAAGTTGGCTCGGCCGAGAACCCCTCATCTCAGTTTGAGACGGAGGTTGAAGCAACCTTAACTACTAGACCAATGGGCTCAGTATCGTATTATTGATTTAACATTATACTCGTATAAGCAAAATAACTTTGTTTACTGAGCATTGTAAGTACAAATAAACCGATCAAAATAATTTTACTAGAATGAAACCTTGAAACCCAACAAATACGGTCAAACTTTCAGAAGAGTTTGTTGTATTTTATTTTGTTCTCAACAAAACGAGATGCTGCGAAACCGTTCGCCCTTTACCTAAGTAATATCGATTTCAGAACGGAGCAAGCAATAATTTGTTTGCTAACTACAAAACAATGAATTTGAAAACAAATTCATAAACTATAAACTATTAATGGAGACTTGGATTTCAAGTAAATATTATGTATTAAATTTTGTCTTTGAGAATTTTAGATTTCATGGGTCAGGAATGTGGCTGAAGGGAAGGTGACCATCGCAAGGAAACCAGGGGCCTTAATCAAAGTAACATTTTAAAAACGATAACGAAGTTCGAAAGAATAAATGTATGGGAAGTATCACGTGATTTAGCGACGGCATAATCATGTCAATCCCATACATTTTATTCTTTTCGAATTTCGTTATCGTTTCGTTATCGTTTTCGATTGATACTTTGCTTGGTTTAGAATAGTCAATTTCGCCTTTCTATATTTAATCTGTACCGTCTCACTCTCTCTCTCTCTCTCTCTCAATCCATTCAATTAATTCCAAACAGCTGAGATTAGCGCCCATATTATTAAAAAAGTCTCTCGCTGAGTCTGTTTGTCTCTATGTATGTTCGCGATGACCTCAGAATCTTTTGAACGAATTTTCATATATACAAAAGCGTTAAACGAGGAAGGTTTTTATATGTAACTCAATTTTTATATATACAAACATTTTCCGTTCATCCGTCTTTTCATATGTGAAAATATTTTTTTATGTAGCTTTCCGAAGATTAGATTTTCAAATAGAATATAGAAGATTTTCAGAAAAAAATTGCAGCAGCAGGAAGCGGGTTGCTAGTGATTATGTAATCAAGTGTTTGAAGATTTTGTTTTACAGATAGCTGTTGTCAAGTAATTACCGTCAATAATGATGCCACTTTGTTTGCGTTCGTTAACTTTCAGAAGCCGTGAAAGTTAATTAATTAAATTTATTAAATATATACATGTATATATATTATTTCACATTATTACATGCGTACCTCTGTAAGCGATGTTTTCCAGGTTAGGTAATTATACATACACACACACACATTTACTTTGTATATTTACACACGTTAAGCGTAACTTAATAACCTGTTTGATGTTCAAACGCGCCCAAATTAAAAAAAGGAATCAACATGAAACACATTTTTAAAATAAATGTTGAATTAAAAAAAAATATTTACACATAGGATATTTTTGTAACAGATAAAACGATATTATATTACTCGTATTATTTAAGGATCCAATCAAAATGTATTTAACATTTAACGTAAACCGTATTTATTTAATACTAGATTTGATTATACTTGTAATCAAAATAAAATAAAATCATAATTTCATTAACAAAGTAATAGAAGATGGGACGAAGCACGAAGCGAAGGTGAAAATAAGTACCTATTTGTCTGCCAGTCTGTGACGTCTTCACAGCTCCAACTGAATTGATTTTGACGAAGCTTTAGTTCAAGCTAGCTTGAACACAGGAAAGGAAAAAAGCTATCTTTAAATTTACACGGTCATGTAATATGTTTGTTAAATGTATTATTGAGATCCATAACTCCTTATTGAAAGTAAATGAGGAAAAATCTTTGTACTGGTGTTTATGTTTTAGAATGTTTTCCCGCTGCTAATGGTGCCGATCGCTAATAGTATAAGGCTTACATTTGCTTTTTGATGTGCCCTATTTAAGAGAAGTACCCCATTACACTTTCATGTGAGCGCTTCTGGAGAAAAAACACCCTGCAACAAACACACATTGGCACGTGTATTCTCGATGTGCGAAGTTTTTATGTTGGGACAATTATTTTTAACGACAACAACGATATCACCATAAATTAAATGTATAGAAAGTCTTCTCAGTCCTTTATTTATTTTTAAATGACGAAAACTATACTAGATTTTTCCTGCGACTTCCCCCTAAAAGAACCTGATTGTCTTATTTAATGTTCGGTTTAGTATTTTTTTAAAGTTAAGTTGCTCTGAAAAACGTTACCAGCTATCCTAATAGAAATTAAAAACAATCATATCTTTATTATCGAAAATAATTATGTTCAAAAATTTTGACATGAAATTTTCGAAAATTTATAAATCATTTTTTTTGATTATCGTAAATTTACCCATTTTATATATTCTCTATGGTTGAATATTATTTTTTATCCAAAATTAAATAAAGTAATAACCAATTTTTTTTTTGCAGTTTCAGAGATATAATAGACACTTTAATGAGCTCAAAATAAAAGTCGTTTCCTGTTTTAGATTCAGCTTTCACAGCATTCCCTTTGAGTAGACAATGAAGCTCTCCTTTCGTTTATAATGTATTTTAAGTTTGTAGTCACTGCTTAGGTTGAAACCACACATTGGGTGTGTAGACGAGCTTAGAAGTTTGTGAGGATGCAAGCGAATGGTCGACTAGCATTGATAAAATTTAATGAGCGTCTTGTAGGTATTGATTAATCTAGCACTACTGCAAACGTAGATGGAGGAACGTAGACGTAGCTGTGGCTATGATATAGCTATAAATAACTTAGTAAACTTGCTCTTAAATTTATCAATACATTTGAGACAGTACTAATTACTGCAGGTTATCAATACATTTGAGACATGTACTAATTACTGCAGGCTCTGGGGCTTATGCTTTTAAATGAACATATGAAAAATCAAATCAAATTAATGAAGTAAACGGCAGCGTACTTGCCACACCTGTGGTGTTGTTGCTCTACCAACACGTCAGCTTGAAAAAAGACAAATAAACGCATAGTTATGTTTGAAAAAAACTTTTTGCATTTACTCTTCAAATTTGTCTCACTTTGAGTATAAGCTTTTGTGACATTTTTTAAGAAGTCATCCTACTGGACTAGTTCTTCGTGTAAATTCTAGTAGCGTATAACTCCAGAGTTGCCGAAATTTCCTCTTAATATTTTATAGCCACGTTAAACTTTATGACGTTGAGCCTCCGAGGAGGAGGGTTAGACGAATCGAACCTAATCGAATAAGCAGTTCGCATCCAATTCACAGAACCACTCTTGAACGGAAAGTTACGTGCGTCATATACTTAAGTGAAAGTGATCATTTTAACCGTACCTTACTCTTTAACGATATTTTGATTTAGAGGCCTAAGTTACAATCCATTTGTGAAAACAGCGTTAAATCTTTCTGCAAAACCTCCATTCACTAGATTGGATCTATGGTTTCCTGGATTTATTGCTTAAAGTAGTCAACAAGCAAATGCTAGGCAATGCTTTTTGGCGCGTGATGTTTTATTCCATTTATTTTATTCCAAATTCTAGAATAACTTCATATATATTTGTTAGTAGCTATGTCCCGCCATTTAATATAAATTAACATAACATTTATATACATTTTGGCGATTCTTGTTAATGCTCGTCGTCTTCGGGCGGCCTACCCAATATATAATACATAATATATCCCATCGTCAGTTCACATTATATTATCCCTATAACTTAGTTTTCGCTTAGCGTTCTTTTGCGGCGGCTGAGACAGGGTGTTGGCGTGGCGACGCCAACATTTAGCCAAACTTTAGCCAATACTTAGGCGGATCTTGTAATTCTACGATTCTAGTCGGCTCTGAGCTCGTATACCTAATACCTATAGAGTATGTATATGGACTTTACTGGAAATTGATTTTAGCTATAATATTTCAATACACATTTTGATTGTTTAATTGAATTGCCTTTGATAAACCAACCTTTCATGCATATTTTCTCTACGAACTATTTTTTCTAAGTTTATCTGTCGATCTTAATATAAAAAAAACGAAATAGTTTCCACGTTTCAAATTCACCAGGCATCCCTCGACGGCTCAATTTTTTTCTGTTTTTTCAGCTCCTAAGTGTCGTAGCGTGATGTTAAATGTTAGTCTGGCTACTTTCTTGAAAAATTTAGCTATCAAATTCATAAAGTTCTTTTAAAATCTTACTGCCATTTCCAGAGATTAGCGCATACAAGAAATAGAAATATCATAGTTTATTCTACAATTTAGTATTAATTTATATGAAAAAACATGTGACAGTTTGCTAAAAATAAATATAGTAAATAAAACAACGATAATTTATATAATAGTTTTAGGATAGATAGAAAGAAGTTATTTATGTACAAAGAAAAAATTGGTTTTTTTTTCACAAAATCTATGGTAGTGTCAATTTTACATCGAAAAGAGAAACGACACTGTATGTATAAAGTTTATAGTATAATATTTAGTTAAAATTTCACTTTCCAACTCTACCAATTCCATACTACGTAATTCTATAATTAGGTACTCATTAGACAAACAGGCCGATAGACGTGGGGGATACTTTTTTTAATAATATCTAAGTATAATATATAATTATGTTACCGGCCAAACCCGATTTCAGGACAAACTAGTTTGGCCTAGGCTAAACTCGTTTATCCTGTCGGGGTTAAGTCAATCTATTTTATAAATATAATTAATAATATAATTATAATAATATGCTTTCATTTTTAAAAGAGGAGATAATTGTGATTAGGCGTGATTTCTACCTATACATAGAATATATGTAGGATATAGGTAGAAAACCGGAAATCGGTTGATCGCATGATAGCACAGGCAACCGATGTCCGGCTAAAGCGCCGGATACATGTGCAATGAACCTATTTACGAAAGTAGGCATTTGGCGGCTTCTTCTGTACATATTATTAGGTATGTGCTTGGTAAGTTACTTTAATAGGGATTTTTTCGGATAGACTTGTATTCTCCCAGCAAATTTCACTGCAGTGATAAAATGCACTGAAATAAAATAATAAAGTATTTTTTATGTTTTGCTTAAATTTAATATTAAGGGATTCACATACGCCAATGACATTGATGATTTGACCTTATTAATCGATACAGGAATCATTTTCGCGCAATAAGCCGTTTTCGAAATATTTTTCAATACAAGTCAAATTCTTCTTATGTTCTAACTTGGTTCTAACTTTCATTGTGGGGTTTCTATTACTTCGATGGAAATTCTAAACAATACAATTTATTTTTCCCATGTTTAAGTATAACATATATTTTTTTAAACCAATTGCGTTGACACTTTCTTGTATTTTTTTAAACAATGCAAATTTTTAGGATTGGCCTTTGTTTGGCCTTTGTTTGTTTAATAATTTATCGAGTAAGTAGGTTAGTTACGTCACATGAACTTGTTACATGAACATGTTGATTACATCATATAGGTATTGCTTAAAAGCTAAAAGAAACTAATATCCTTGACAAATATTATGTAACTAGCTGGCGCCCGCGACTTCGTCTGCTTTGAAAAATAAAAAAGTAACCTATCCTGTGTCCCGTACGTCTAAATGTCTATCTACCAAGTTTCATGAAAATCATTTAATTCGTTTAAGAGTTATCGTTAACCTTGAAACATTCACATTAATAGAATTAGTAACAGAAATTAACGATTTCAAGTGAACGTGAATCTGGAAATGTTTTACTCTGTGGACTAATAAATCAAGTTCTCCAAGATTATGATAAGCTTGCGGCCCGTCAGCGCTCCGTTCCGCTCGTGGCTTTGCTTCCCGCCATCCTGCCAGTACAAAATATTAATTATGGAAGCTCAAATATACACGACTCGTCTGCGAAAGTGTCAGGTGATCTTGCGCTATAAATTAATGCAAGCAGTTTCTGCACAACATCTTATATTCTATTGGGGTTGGCAACAAAGTAATTTCAACTGTATAACTAACTGTGTGTTGGCAATAAAATTGCATGCGTCCATTTAAAGGTTGACGCTAACGACCAACCTTCAAATGCACAGTCGGATTGCTTGTAAGCCTTTACATAAAAAAAGGACTCCGCTCTAATTAATAATATTAAATTACTCTATTGGACTTTAGGAGAATAATAATTTTCCCAAGTAAAATATATTTTACATATCCCCTCAAGACAAGAAAAGAATTACTTACCATATTTTAATGTTGGAAATAACTTATAATATATACATAATTCATTTTCAAGTATTTGTAGCAGTGAAATATTTGTAATAAACGAATTGTGTTTTTGTGAACAGTGTAAATATTGAGGTTTTTTTTTCAGCGTATGGAAACCTAGGCAGTGTGCTGACTGCGCAAGGACGCACTGCGGAGGCGGAGGTCGCCTTCGAGAGGGCACTAAAATACAGACCTAACATGGCGGACGTGCATTACAACTTGTAAGTAAATTTATGCACAAATAATTTTTAAACTCTAATAACCGCAAACTTTTAAAAATAATCTCCAAAAATAACTTGTTATTTCAAGTTCATACCGCTTTCCTCTTTCTTCCATCGGACATTTGGACGTACGGCTGGTTATCATCCTCCTTTTATCGAAATACGTCTTTATCCTCTCGTAGCCCCTCGAAGATTATATGATTAAAATACTTGCATAATATTTATTATTCATTCACACTCATATATTTTTAATTATTTACTTAATTACTAGTTGTGCCGGCGACTTCGTACGCGTTGAAAATATTATAAAAGTTATAAAGCATGACATTCTCATCGCTGTTCCACGACTGTGGCGCCAATTTTTTAACACTTTTACACGGCCCTTCGGGAACTTAATATTTTGTCACGATAAAATCCTATATGTTAGTCCAGTTTATATATTATCTGTGTGTTTAATTTCATCCATATCCGTTTAGCCGATTTGCGTTATTGAGGAACAAACATCCAAACGTAAAACCTTTTGCCTTTACTGATTTGATTTGAGTGTACGTTGTTATCAGCTGACGTCAATATTATGAAATTACGGACCAAAGAAGCAGTTGTTTAGATAATTATGAAAATTATTAAGTAAAGTTCAAACAAACGGGACAACTTGAACATTCTGTGAATCGGTCGAAAATACAAAAAAAGGTCAACACAGAATGAAAATAACGAGCCAAAGATATTACGAAAATCCCATATTCCAATAATTCCGATAACAACGAAAGTTTAATAATACATTCAAAAGGTTTTGAGTTTACCCTTAGCGAAAGGCGAAATAATATTCGAGGGTCTATCCCGAGGGACTGAAAAGGCAAAAGGTCCAACCCTTGTTAGGGACATATTATAAGGAAAAGAAAATATTGTTAAATATAAAGTTGTATCACATTATCTATACTTTTCCACCAGCTCATTTGTGTAAGTACGTATGTAATATATATGAGTCTTATACTTACCAGCTATCTTCTGTTTTAATATTGGACCAAAAGGAAATTTGATATTTTGGCTTATTTTCGTTTTATAAAACGTCTGCATGAAAAAATACATCATCCCTTAACTTTAATCCGTCTATGGACGGCAGCGCACTTGCAGCACATATGGCGTAGCTTATGTTATAGGCGACGGTAGCCACTTACCATCAAGTAGACCCTCAGCTTGTCTGCCGATCTTCATATAAAAAAGTCATACCTAAATTGATTCGTGTTACAAAACCCTATTCCAACGCACCGTTATATTATGTGAAAGGGTGAATGATAATTTTCGTGAAAGCGGAAACAACACAATCGACAATCACGTTAACAGTTACGTAGCGGGTGGACGGGACGATCAATACGCTACGCAACACAACGGGTTTGTCCCATTAATTCACAACGGCTTCTAGTTCTTGAATTAATCGGGCACGCTACTCTGTCCTGCCACCTAAGCGTTGGGTTTCCGTGCAGTTTCACAAATTAACGTCACAACCACGCGATCATTATTACAAGAGACGGGCTATTGTTTAATAGGCACACTGTACGACTAATCCAACTTTAATAGAATTAATTACGTACCCGCCAGCGCGTTGGAGAATCAGAATTGAATGATCCTATTACTTTAACATTAAACACAAATGCAATTTGACCAAAAATTAATTTTGAAATGAAATATGGAAAATAGATTTTTATTTTGAAACCAGCTGTCGTCCGCGTTGAAAAAAAAATGTAAGTAATATTATAACTTGAACTCTTTTTGTTATAACACTTTGGCCAGGCGTTAGTTTGTAGCCAGAGAGTCTGCCCATTTATGACTGAAACGCAGTGCCTCCGGGGTGACACTATTTATATTGTAATAAATATTAAAATGTGTAAAAATTTAACTGTTTTAAAAGACACAACTCTCTTGAGAGTTTGCAGACAACAATAGGCTAGCAAGAAGGAGTTCCATCAATTCGCAAGCATACTTCCGCGAATACGTTGCACAAGATACACAAGTCTGCATCGATCAATCGCGAACTTGCACGAGCTTCACTCGCAATATTCTTAGATAGCGTCGTACACACGACATTGTTGACTATCGTTTTTATTATGAACACTAAAGCATGTGAGACCGTATAAGACATCTTGTTACAAAGAAAACGTGGTGCAAGTTATGAAAAGATCGTAAATTTTTGTAGTCTTAATGGGAATACAGTGTACGGCACTTGGTAGGCCGTCCAGGGGCATTAACCAATACCTACTTGCCCTAAGTCCACTATAAAAAGATCATTGTGCTCTTCCATTTTTAACCCCCAAAGCCTTATAAGTTGACTTATATTTATATCTGTGCATGTGCATATGTGTGATTGTCTATGCTGTGCATCAGGGATACAAGAAATGTCATCCAAAAAATTAGGTACCTATTCTGTTCCCAAGGGATTATCTAAAAGTGTTATAGCAACAAAAGGTCAAGAGTTATATATCTTTTTACAATATTTAATACATTCTTCAAACAAAGTTAAAAACTGTTTTTATGATCTTAAACTTCATCTTTTATTAAGTAAGAGATGTTTAAAAATTAAACTGGTTATGTATGGTATAATGATACAACTGGCAATATTTTTTAAATGTTTTGTGTTTGTGACATCATAACCGCAGAACAATATTTGCTCACATCGAGAACAGACCGACGATATACCAGTAAATCTACGTTATACCTTGCTCTCCTGATTCTATTATAAGCTACAATGGGGACCACACATTAATAAACTAGCCATTAAATTAAGTTCGGCTGCTTACGCTGTTAAAAGAATTCGCGAGCTAACTGACGTAAATACCGCGAGGATAGTATATTTTAGCTATTTCCATAGTGTAATGACGTACGGTATTTTACTTTGGGGTAATGCTGCGGATATAAACACTATATTTGTGTTACAGAAAAGGGCTATTCGTGCCATCTACAAGCTCGGTCCCAGAGTCTCGCTAAAAGATCAATTTAAAGAAATAAATATACTTACTGTAGCATCACAATACATTTTTGAAAATCTTTTGTTTGCTCACAAAAATATTAGCACTTTTAGTAGAAATAGTGATGTTCATAATTTAAATACTAGAAACAAGCATAGACTTCAACCAAATAAAACTCGTCTCCACAGGGTTAGCAACTCCTTTATGGGACAATGTGTGCGCTTCTACAACAGGCTTCCAGCTAATATACAACAATTATCTATAAATAAATTTAAAGTTTATATTAAGAAAACCCTGTGCAAAAAGGGTTATTATAGGATATTAGATTACATAAATGATGACTGTCCTTGGAGTCAAATATAGTTGATTATTGTGTTATGTAGATTGCTATGTATTGTTACGTATTACTTTGTAATTAATTTATGAAAAGAGCAACTAGGGGGTTTCTTGCCGAGTTCTTCCCCCTAGAAACAGCTTTCCGAACCGGTGGTAGCTTGTAAAGAATGTTGACGAAGATAAATGTTTTGTAAAAACTTACGTCGAATAAATGATTTATTATTATTATTATTATTATTATTATTATAAACGTTTTATTTGCGTTACAAGGGTGCTGCGATATAATCTTTACTAGCGTACCGTATAATCGAAAGTAAATATCATTAAGGGACGACATATACCAAAATTGAGTACCCATAGTATGTATCATACTAAAACGGGTCTTTACATTTACTTCTACTATATGTTCATTTTTTTTTATCTTCTAATTTTTGAGGCTCATATTATGTTATTAAAAAGTCTGGCTAAATCCAACAGTTATTAAATATTTAAAATATACAAAACTTGACTTAAGAACCAGGTATTGCAAATTCCAGATATAAATTGGTAGTTTTTAAAAGATACATTTCGTACCATTCCAACAGTTCCATTTCAATGCATTAACTTTTAAAAGCGCTATTTTATCTTAAGTATTTGTCTCTCTATCGTACAGATAATGTTTAGTTCTAAGCTTTAATATTGTCCACTTAGCGAATCTAATGCATTTCAAGTTGAGATTAGATTATTCCTATTCCGACGATATGTTTAATGTCACTTGAGGGGACTTTCACTTCTACGTTATTTCTAAAGAGAGTCTTGTCAATATACAAGACCGTATTATTCCATGGGTTATAAATGTAGATTACATTGTGTGTTAGTGGAATTTTGTGTGGTTAGTAGTTATGCCTCAGATTAAATAAGGGTTACTGTCGTTTATGCGCTCTGTTACCTAGTATTTTTGTTTTTTCAACAGTACTAGCCTACTACTATTAAGTAGCTACAGCTTAATTTTTCATTTGAATGATTCCAAAAGTTGGATAGTTTTGAATGATTTATTTTTAAAGACACTAACATTTTAAGATTTTTGATCTTAGTCGGCAGCGCACTTGCACCACCTGTGACGTTGATTGTGTTATAGGTGACGGTAGCAACTTACCATCATCCTGTCTGCAGATCTTAACTTAAAAAAAAACCTATCACAAAAGCAATAATAACTTTGAAATTATGTATGTACATCAGGATCGCGCTTTATACCCAACGTAAATGTGTCTCTAGTTCTAAACAAAGGAATTTGCAGTGGAGCACTACAATTTGACCCACTTCACGCCATTTGCAATTGTAGACGAAACTACTGGCGTATCTATAAGTCAGGCGAGCGAGACGAGACAAGGCGAAGCAAGGCGGTGCGAGGTGGCGAAACGTCACTGGAGCCACCTAGCGTCGTGTTTCGACGACGATAAGGCGTAGATTAAACTCGTGTTTATTCACACACACATATTTAACATTCCCGGCAAGCAAGCAGAATTGCGACTACGCTCTCTAGGTATTTGCATACTTGTTTACGAAACGATTTAGTTTAGATATGAAAACAATCTTTATAATGGCTCGCTTGATACTCAAAGTTTGTCGTCTAATTTGAAAGTGCTGTGTACGTAGTAGCGAAACACGTATCTCATAAATTTATGTCTACATTTTCACAGGAAAAAAACGTACTGTATCTTTTACGGGATAACATTCCTGTGTTTGTACCGTACTGCATCAAGATTTTAATATAATTATGTTGCAATACTGAGGCCATACCTCTTCTATGTAGGAGTTCCATACGAGCAAGACTTGAAAAATTTTCTACTTGACTAGTCTTGTCGAAAAGGCAGGATTCCTCCATCATTATAATATGCATGGTATAAAATACACTCAGAATGTGCAATAACAGCTATGTAGTTATTAATATTTTAATGAAATTTTCCAACAACAGAATTGAGAATGGGATCGACATTTACAATTCTGTTTTACGTTTATGTTACTAGTTATTTTTTATACAATGTAGTTTTGAAGCGGGTCTTAAAAGGTTTCTTTTGTTTTTTACTAGCAACCCGCCACTGACTTGAAAATCCGTGTTGAATATTAGTAGACCTCTCGGGGGGGATTCAATTAGAGAATTAAACTGTTATTCACAGTATTTTCATAATATCCTATTAGGAATATAAATAATAATATTTTGAACACATTTAGGTATATTACGATTAAACTATTGATCGAAATGATATGAAACTCGAATCGTCACACAGAGCAGTACCTATAATACTGAAAATTATTTGGCGCGATGAAGCGAATGGAGCTAAAATTATTGTTGTAATTTTTATTTAACCCCCGACGCCTAACGCAAATGATGTCTGTTTGTGGCATTATAGCTCCTAAAAGGACGGATCTATTTTGATCCACTTATTTTTATTTGAAAGCTTATATGATCGAAATTGTCATATAACTACAATAACTATGTATAATTTATAACTATAATTTATGAAGATCTTTTCAGGATTTTGAAGATCATAGTAACCTTCACAGGTTCTATTGATTTTAAATTCGTTGTAGTTATTGTTACTTCGATAGTATTATTTCCATGACATGGTAACCTTGACCTGAAGATGTAGAATCAAGTATCGGTAGGATACCCAACTCCTCAGCGACTTGCAGAATTTAGGCAGTTAGTTTATATTTTTTAATTAAAACTTATTACGTTTCGAATTTCACATTAAAATAAAATCCCAATATAAAAGTAAAATAGACTTAATAGGACATTTTCGAACAAAGTAGAACATCACATGATGTTTTGTAGTTGGATCCCCTCGCATGCTGCTAACACCGCAATGTGGAAATTCCTCTTTCCAAGTTCCATTTGAGTGCAATTCTGTTTAGTACTAAACTAAATACTAACTTACACGTTAAATACCAATGAGCTTAGCTACGTAAGCTTGAACTACAAAGTAAATGCTCGCCTTGAAATTACATATTAAACTTAAACCTGACTTTAGAGAGAATCACTTTAATGCTACTGTAGGTAATAAATCGGCCTACTGCTTTCATATCTTTATACTCTAAATGTATTTTTTATACTATAAAATTGGATTTGACACAACTCTTGGCGGTATAGTCATTTGTTACTAGGATTTAAGTTTGTTTGTTACAGTTTGTTACATTTGTTACAGTTGAAAAAAGTATTTTATTTGATTTTTAATTCGTATCTAATAATTAGTATAGAGTTATAGTATATGTATATTAAATAAATGAAAATAAACGTAGGTACCTACCCACGTAGCTATATAAATAAGAAAAAAAAAATTGGTAGTATAAGTATTTAACTATATATACATATTATATAACCAAAATTACAACAAACGATAGCTTTTATAATAGAAGCCAATGTGTTTGGTAAATTGAATCCAGTTCTTTTTCGTAGCGTTAATTCCGCCCATTAAAGTTATTGGCAGTTCACAGGTTTGCGTGAACGAGATTCATTTGAAACTTTCGCCGAAAGCATTCCTAACTGTTAACACAGAGAAAACGGGGCGGAAGGAAAACAGAGAAAGTGTGGTTTTCGGTTTTGGTGAATGCAAATGAATTTACTACACATAGTTTGTATTCGGGCGATGCGAATTGCAATGTAATTGCATGTATGGACCGCAACCGCATATATGCTGTTAGTACATACGTAGTGTAGCCTTCCTTTTTCATTAATGAAACATTGTTGTATACATATATGCAGATAAATATCAAAGTAAATAGTTCCAAGCTTCCAAAATCAAGACAGCCATGATGGTCGCCAACCTTTGTAAAGATGCGGCACAGAAAAAAATTGAGTCTCTCGGAGAAATTTTTTGGTATAACTAAGTCTAAAATATATGTAACATTTTTGATTCCAGCCTGTAGAACTATTATTAAGTTATGAATTGGATGGAAAAATAATAAATGTAGTAAATTCTATTAACTATAACTATTAAGTATATAAATATGTTTATGTAAATAATAGTACTATACTATCTGTTACAATTTTTGAATAATTTGGAAAAAAAAAACGCCTATTTTTAATTTTTTTTTTCCACCCCTTTTAGTAGTTGAATCAAAAATTTCTTTCTCCCATCGATATTACATATTTTAGAGTTATACTAAAAACCGTTAACCGACAGACTCAAATTACGATTTGTTAGTAAATTTTCCTGGTCTATTTTTTTTTTGACTTTTGGTTGGTTACGCGTATAAGAAAGAGCTCTAAAACCGGCCTAATAACTCATACTACTTTTTTATATAATACAGATTAAACAATTGGGTTGATCAAAAAGCCGCGTAACTTCTTTGGTGTGTTTAACTTATTAAACCAAAGAAAACAGTATCTGTGAAAACATTTTCAGATGAAAAAACGATGATAAAACGATAAATATATGATGACGATGATGATAAAATCTATTCAAGAATCAAGTACCTACGTAGAAACCTATTTAAGTAAATGTTGGTAAACTGAAAAGCTCTGTATTATTCAATGTGGGGTTTTTGTTGACGAACGAAAAAATACGAACTCATTTTGAAATGTACTCAAATCGCGGATTTGGCGGGTATTAAAACAAAGCCGTATCTTAAAGTACGCCTATTAAGAGGTTTCCTCGGTAAATTTATTCTTTATCTATAGATGTGTATAGAGTTTAAGAGAAAAGTAAATATCTTGAGGATTTTATTCTTTTATTTAACACGTAACTCTTCAATTTAGCCGCTAAATTTTGCTTTAATATAAGAATTTGTCGTTTAGATTCTTTTAGATCTAAGTCTTTTTAGGTCTGGGCTTAAAAACTTATTTTTTATACTTGTAACTTAAAAATAATTAACTGATTACATAAATCAGTTAATACAGATATATATTATACTAGCTGGCGCCCGCGACTTTGTCCGCGTTGAAAAATAAAAAGTAGCTTATCCCGTGTCCTGTACGTCTAAAAGTTTATCTACCAAGTTTCATGAAAATCAGTTAATTCGTTTACATTTACATATTTATTATTACTATACTATGATTGATAATGCTGGTGTACCGATCCATAGTATTAACTAATATAAATATTATTAGTAAACTAATATTATAAGGTGGGAAGATTAGTATTTTTGTATTTAATGAATAAACTCAATAACGACTGGACCGATTTTAAAAATTATCAGCCTATTGGCTTATAAAGCCAATATTCCTTAACTTTATAAGGAGATTATAAAGTTAAGTTAAGAGATTTGTTAAGGAGACGAAGTCCGCTATAGTAAATAATATAGTAGTTATAAGTATACGAGTTTTATTATAATATTTTAGTGCGCATAATGCTAAGACTCTATTTCTAATACTAGGACGGCGGCGTCATCTAACATCGAGAATAAGTGAATTAGTAATCCTATTCGGTTTCGTAGCGTCTATTCCTAACCCAAAATAGGATGAAGGGAAATACTAAGTAGGGATGAATCTAGCCGGACTGGACCGATCTGTATCAACTGTATTATGAATATTTTTTAGTCATGAAAATGTCGGCCTTAATAAGCCTATTCTTGCTCTCCAAATAAGCCTATTTTTATTTTCGTATGACCAAAGCTTTGAGAGATATGATTATTTTTTGTGCAAGAGAATATCTTAAAGGATCTTACTTAGAAATAGTTTCGAAATAATTGAAAGTTTTTACTTCGGTTGGAAATGGTAGTTCGAAAACTTGTAGTTGATTTTATTTCCGACTCTATATTAGTAAGACTCTTCGCACCAGGGGATAATTGAAATTGATTTCTATTATAAAACAGCACCGTTTCGTTCAGACTTTGTTCGAGTTGTCGAAACTACTATGTAACAACAAAGAGGCAAATTATATTAAATATATAATTTATATATTTAACTTAACAAAAATGTTTACAATTTTTGGAATTATACTCCTTCAAATTAATGGCGAAGGATTTTTTTGTATTAAAAAAAAGAATAAGATACATCTTAACTTAAAATTCAGTCTAATTATAATTTTTTTTTTATTCGTCATCTACAAATGGCCATCTTTACCGCTGAGATAATTTTTAATAAAAAAAAGCTTCAGTAAACTTATTCTTATGACATACTGTGTCATAGCCTGCCACGTACAGTCGGCCGCATAAGTCGATTAACTCATTTAAAAATGCAAAACAACTGAACACTCAATTTACCTACTTATTTACTTACTTACTGAAGCTTTTTACGATCGTTTGTATGTCAAGTTTATTTTGTTCTCTAGTAATGACAACGACTTATGGCGCGTTAAGTGTTCAGTTGTTTTGCACTCTTGAATGTGTTAATCGACTTATGCGGCCGACTTATACATACTTATGACATTAGTTATATATATTCATATGATTATGTTATGGTTTTAGGTTTTAGGTTTAATCGTTAATAGGTAAAAGTTATAAAACAGTGGATTCGAGCTATAGCATGTAATGATAATAATAATAATAATAATAATAATAGCCTTTTATTTCCATATCTCACTCAAATATAAATGTAGGGTACAATTAGAGTTAGTGTAGTGTTAGTATTTAATTTTATAAATTCTTATGATGTAGTTGTTAGTGTTTTGTTAGTTTTTCTTCTGAGTTAAGAAATATGGATCCCTTTTTGGGTAAAGGCCTCCTCCATCTTTTTCCACGATTCTCTATTTAATCCTTCAGTCATCCAGTCTTTCCCAGTGATTTGGATAATTTCATCAGTCCACCGGCTATACGGTCTGCCAACATTCCTTTTGCCTGGTGGTCCTTTCCATCGAGTGGTTTGAATTGTCCATCTGTTGTCGTTGATTCGTGAAATGTGACCCGCCCATTTCCATTTTAATTTGAGGGCCTGAGTAAGAGCATCAGTGAGCTTGGTTTTTTGCCTGATTAAATCGCTTCGTACTTTGTCAATTTTTCTTATTTTTAGTATGCTCCTTTCCATTGCTCTTTGAGTGGATCTGATTTTTTGTTTGACTTTATTTGTAAACACCCATGTTTGGCATCCATACAATAAACAAGGTAGAAGACATGTGTCGAACACCACTTTTTTTAAATTTAGGCTAAAGTTTCCTTTCATTATTTCCTTCAGTGACCAATACTTTTTCCATGTTACAATCACTCTTCGTTCAATTTCTTCCTCATTGCTTGTTTTTGTAAATGATACTTTTTTTCCTAAGTAGATATAGTTCTCGACATATTCTATGATGACCCCGGAAACTTGGATGGGTATTTTGTAGGTGTTAGTCATTAGCTTTGTTTTATTTGCATTCATTTGCAAGCCCACTTTTGAGCTTTCTTCGTTAAGGGTGTAAATCATTTTTTCGAGTTCTTCTGGTCTTTCTGATAGCAACACAATGTCGTCTGCGAACTGAAAATGGCTTAGGTAGTGGTCGTCTATTTTTATTCCTGTAGTTTTCCATTCTAGATTTTTAAATATGTTCTCCAGCACAGCTATAAATAGTTTTGGTGACAAGGGATCGCCTTGTCTAACTCCCTAAATGTAATGATAGTATGATGTTAATATTATATGACGAAAGAAAGAAAAAATATTATTTTACTTGATTTCACTAAAGCCTGATACTGTTTTGACAGTCGCGTGATAAAACCTACATAAGTTACTAAACCTAAAAGACAGAACTTTATCCATTAGTGTATATTGACCTTTAATAAAATGACAAAGTAATTTATAGAGTGAAAGTTATAATTAGAGAGCGCCAGTAAACATTAATTTAATTCACAATTTGTCACCTCCGTTGAATCGCAGAATGTCCGTATCGCGTGACTACACGTAGCCTGGCGGAGGCATCCGAGCTTCGTGAGTATTCGCTGCATAAATTACTCACTATTTATCCGAGATATGTTTGCTGTGCTTTGCGAGGCGACAAATTATATAAATTTCAAGCTACGATACACTATGTGTGTACGGTTCAAGTTCACTTAACCTCGACTGTATTAATAACAAACTTGATTCTGTCACTAATTTATGAGGAAATTAATTTTCACTCACATTGCTTTTTCTGACTATCTATAGAATTGCCGTCTCTCTTTTCAGTTACTTCTCTCCATTTGAATCATAAACTTGTGCCGATTTTTCTGAAATCAAATGTTTTTCTCTCACTTATATTTTTCTTTTTTTTTAATTTTTCGCTTTGTAATTTTTTCTCTTTTTTCCTTAATTAGACAACTTCATATATCTAAAGTATGTGCTAACGTTAGAGCACTCTTTGACACTAAACAGTTTCGCACTAAACAGTTTCGCAGAACTAGCGATTCGTAATTAGTAATGAATATAGTTCTAATCTATTGTTTTTTTTTACTTAAAATAAAAAAGAAATATTTATAATATAAATATTCTTTTTTCACGCGCGCGCGCGCGTGTGTGTGTGTGTGCGCGTATGTGTGTGTGTGTGTGTGTGTGTGTGTGTGTGTGTACAATCAGAGCATTGCTATTGCAAAAAATACCCTGGGAATGTCGACTATATTCCAGTGCAAACGAAGAAATAGGACAAATATTAAGGAACTAGCTGAGAATAAGATTGGTTGTGGACATCCCTTATTAAAGGTAGTATTCTGTAAGGCATGGGTTTTCTGCTGCCTCAAGATCTTCAATCAATATTAGCTTAAAATACTTTCTACAGGTTGAAATTTTATATCAAAATTAATGTAAAACATATAAAATGTGAATATCTATAAGAGGTATAATAAAATCATAAACGAGACGTGTATACATTAAATAGTTTATAAAAAAAAAATTATTTAAAATTTTTTTTAGAATTTTTCTCTGTTTCTCTGTGCACGCTAATCTCAGAAACGGCATCGATTTGAATGCGGTTTTCAATAATTTATTGAAATAACTAACGTTAATTATACAAATTTAACGAGTTGTACATTTTTATAGCTCCTTTCCGAATTGTTATTTTGTGAGAGTAAATAACTCTCCGGTTAATCGATCTCTTAATTTATTCAGCGTCTAAGGTTCACTTTGCTGATTAAATACCGTTTCGGAGTGGTTTTACGTAAAGACTCTTGTAATTTTACAAAGCTGTGGATTTTTTAATCAGTATTATTCAGAGAGGATTTACAAATTGAACGCGCATGCATTTTAATATTGAACTTTTTTAATGCTATCTCAATTATGATGATTGTGGGGGGGTCTACTTTTTAACTTATACTGCAGTATCAATATAATATTTTTTCTATGGATTTCTAGAAATACTGATATTCGCGGCAAAAAAAGTTTTTCATCCCAAAAAAAGCCCATTTAATTTTTTTTTAATGTTAAGGTCAACAGACAGGCTGACGGTCCACTTGAGTCGCCTATAACATACCTATAACACAAGCAACGCCCTAAGTGCTAAGTGCGCTGCCGACCGCTCACTCACCGAAACACAACGACACGTAATGCTGTTATTTTACGGTGGTATTCTGTAAGGGGGTCCCAAATGACTGCGAAACGCAGTGTGCCACTACTTTTCAAATCCAATCCAATTCAGAATCAATTTTGAAAATTATATTAAAATTTCCAAAGTTGACCCCGCCGGGAATCGAACCCTGGGCCCCTGAGACGTTAGGCAAGCACCCTTGCCACTCGTCCAACGGGCTCGTCTTTTCAACTTGCTATCAGTGTCGGTAAATACAATCGTATGGATGGAAACAATAATTAAACATATAAAGAGATAATATAGACGATACTCACTCTGTTTGAAAATGTGACAATAGATCGATAAAATCTACTAATAGGAAAGCGTGGCTAGATACAATGTTATTTGATGCAGTAATACGCCCATTAAAATAATGAGTTTCGGTATTGTGAAAACAAACATTATTTAGCTTTTAGTGCAACTACTATTTGACATATCCATGGCATTTAAATATTCGTAGAGCTGTCACGTGGATATTTCTTCGTGATGCGAATAATACCGTGTTGTGTGATATTGCCTACAAACTGTTGCTTTTATGTGATAGTGGAGGAATTTGTTATTAGTCTGTCAAAGTTCACGTTTCAAGTTGTCAATCCAATATTGCTGGTATGTTTCCACTGACTTATACATACAATCGTGCATTGGTGTTTAGTTCAATTTAACCCTTGGTAATAATATAAATGTGAAAGTAACTCTGTTTGTCTGTCTATTACCTTTTCACGCTTTAACTACTCAACCGATAATCATGAAATTTTGCAAAGGTTCTCAGGGAAACAAGAGAAAAGGTTTTTTTTTAAGCTTTTTTTTTACATTATTTTGGTCTTTATACTGTTCATTGTCTTATTTTTTTTTAGAATGAATTTTATGTCGGCGCACTATGCTAACTAGAACCATACATATTCTGTGCCTCTAGTATGAGTTTATATTTCCCGCACTCGCTAGCGAGTCAGTAAAATTTTTATATGGAAAACTAACACTGTAACACGAGAATTTTATATATTAGATTGACAATTCACAATTTTCCATACAAATATTTTACGCTCTCTGGGCGAATGCGGGCAATATAAAATCACACTAGAGCCACCGGTCGTTATTATAATATCCCAATGGCAGTTGTATCCACAAGAATACTAATTCGAATGAGAAATTAGTAGAAATATTAAAGAAGTGAAAGAGGATTAGTAAGAAATTATTGTTGGTGTAAGGGGTAATAGCTGGTACTGCGAACGGCCTCATTAGTGTTCGTTGCGGACGCAAAGCCGACTCGTTGCAAGCCGTGCATTATTCATGCTGGCAATATTGCACCACCCGCTTCTCTAGTTATGCGCTAATCTACTTTTATTTCTGCTTAGGTAGCTGATATTAGTTAATTATTATTACTCTGGCTATACTTCTTTTATGGACTTAAACGATGTTGGTTAACCGAAGACAGGTTTTAGGTCAAACGAGAGGGCTTTTCTAGCACGCTATAAAGGTGTTTCTAGGTTTCGCAGTATCAATGCGCTTAAGAACAAAGTGTTTTAATTAGTAAAATATGTTGTGGTGCAATTATATGTGCACCTCCTAAATATGTATTTCAAATAATTGCATATTTTAAACGCCTCGTGTTGAAAATGTGCAATAATTTATCATTATAATGCACAAAGGGTAATTAGTATCACATTCAGTTACAGAAATATTTGCACTTACATTATTATAATGTTTAATCACGCCTCCAACGATAGTCAACCCCATTTAAATACAGCTAATAACACTGTTCGTTCATGTAACAGGTTTGTTGTCATATTGGAACGATTGTTCTAATCTTGTCACAGAAATAATTTAGAAATTAGACACCGGAACGGTTTATACATAGCAACGCTCAGAGTACAAAACTATTTGGAAAAGTTAAAATGATAGAAATGTAACCATATCTTAAATTTTCGTGTCGCCGAAATGTTAAAAATGTTTAATATAGAAGAAGTATTTGGCGTATCGATACCATATGCTATCTGCCTGTGCCACCTAGTAAAAAGAATATTTCCTAGACAGTTATATGAATATAATATATACAATTTAATCAATTGTTACTTTTGTTATATGATTTATTTTAAAATAGTATAGGTATCTACCTACTTTAGTTTCACTTGCGCGAGATGTATAACTTTCAAGCCATAAAAATGATAATAGTTTATATAAACAGAGGATTGTATGAAGTTATTGCTCTCACGTTTGATATGGCTCAGCCAAATACTAACTTGTTGCACTCGACTCGCCGGGTTCGAATAGCTGGGAGCCTTATTGGCGGCAGCACGCTTTTAAGAACTAAGCTGCAGAGCCTGGCACAATATTTATGTAAACATCGCTTGTCTATGTGTCTTCTACAAGGTGTACTTTGGAGAGTGTGCTCAGGAGCTGCAGGAACTCATACCGCCTTCAACGTGTGGCTGGATACCATCCTCTCTTGAGGATTCCCTTTTTTCAGACCAAGCGCTTTAAAACATTCTTTATAATGGGCTCTGCCAAGGATTAATATTCCCTCCTGTGGCGTCTGTATTTCCGAGCTCATATAATCCAAGTATTTTTACAGTTCTCGTGAAAAGGCAGCTTCTAGTTGAGCTCGCTTCATCAAAAAAAAAAAACTTAATTAGCTTTAGCAAAAAAAACCGAAAATCCGTCCAAAATGAGAATTTAATAATTTCAATTTAACAATAATATTTCATAGCCTTCCAGTTTAATATAAAGAAAAATTCATTGATTAAATATATTGGTATGTACCTAACATACCATTACTTTGTTAGGCTGTTGAATATTAAAATAAGTACGATGTTCCTTACAACATTTCACAGTTTTTAATAACGTTCGTACTTAATATACATTTGAGCATATATTAAATTTTGTAACGTCTGCTTGTTTCAGAGGTATTCTACTTCAAAATCAAAGGCGATACGGAGAAGCAATCAAAAGTTTCGAGAGAGCAATATATTTCAGGCCTTCAATGGCACGTGAGTATTGAACAACTTTTAAATGCCAATCTTTATTAAAATTACGATTAATATGACTCTGTTTATTGCTTTTCCTTAAATTCTTATCAGGTTTTTTTCTGGGCACTAAAATAGTGAAACCGAAGTCCTTAATATACCATAGAATTCATGCAATAAGTAATTATCCGTTAGGCTCGGCTCAGGACTAAACTGTAGCCGCAGGAGTAACAGAAAGACGGTTTTCTTGTATTATAATTACTTATCTAATTTTGTTTTTGTTTCGTGAATCAGCGAACAGAGTTTATGTAAATCAATATCTCTTTTATAATAACATTTGTATACATATCTTCTCTTAAACTTGATTTCAAAGCTTTGATGTTTAGCTTGATTTATGTATATAAAGCTAAATGTGAGTATAGGTATAAGCAAGTTTATCCCGCATTGAAAACATTTTACCATCGGACCTTTCTCGTGAGATGTCACTTCAAAAGTTGCCATTAAAGTTAATATAACAACGCGTAAGAGGCTGTCGAAAGAACTTAAGGTAACTGTCAGAGTGCTTTGAATTGTCAATATCAGTGGTCAGTTGGACGGGGAATCCCTCGGCACTTTATCGTTCGAGTTAGTTTTCGATATAATTGAAATTGTCATTTGATAAGCGTTTTCCAGTTTATGGTTTACTTTAATTTCTACTCGTATTTGTGAATAATGAAAATAATACCTACTTTTGATTATTATTCTGTACACATAATATTTCTTGTTTGTAAACGTGTAGTTGTATAAAAATAAAATGCCAATGTTTTTTTTATTTTATTTTTTAATATTTTGATGCTAACAGTACGCGCTACCCCTCGCACACACTCGTTTAGACGAATTTAAAAACAAAACGTCAACGCAACCAAGCTTATACTCAATGACCATAGCTTTGAATTATAATATAATTTTTTTTTTTTTTTTTTATGTTAAGGTCGACAGACAGGCTGACGGTCCACTTAATTAATACTTAATTAATTAATTAATTAATTGGTCCACTTAATTTGTAGTGGCATACGTTAATTTGGGCGCGTCATTGATGGCGGACGGAAGACTCGCCGAAGCAGCTAGCGCTTTACGAGCTGGCTCCAAAGCTGAAGGTGTCAGAGTGAGAGACAGGAGAGAGCATGACGCCGCGCGGGTTTCCGCCCTTGTGCAGTTGGCAGCACTACATTCCCAGCGGGGACACTGGCACAAAGCGCTTTCCGCTTACAAAGAAGCTTTGCAGATTTTACCCGATACGAATGCACCAATGGTTGGCTGGACACGACATGTAAGGCGCCTTTGAATATTCTTTCTACTTTCTATATGTACTTAATAGGAGAAATGTTTAAATTTTAAATGACCTCGACATAACTCGTTCCCTTCCCACACAAGGACTTTATCACCCGGGAGTAATAGTATATAAATGAGGTCGCTAAAGGCTCTTAGGGTGCCATAATGACCAAGATCGTCAATTTAATAGGGGATCGACCTAATTGAAACGAAATCACTTTGTGATTGAGCCTTAACGGTCGTCTGTTAAGTTATTTATATTTTTTTTTTGCAGACTGTACTCTCGATGACCGGAGAAATTTATATGCAGTTACAGCAGTGGCCCCAAGCAGAAAATAGCATACTTTCAGCGTTAGCTTTTGCACCCCATCATGCAGGCACGCATGTCGTTCTTGCACAAATATTAGCTAGAAATGTAAGTTAGATCAAAATTTTCGTTATATTTAACGTGACATTCATTCACCAACTCATCATGTTTGCTTAACTTTCAGGCAAGTAGGACATCAGAGGCGGAATTAAGGTTCAAAAAAGCACTGGCATTAGCACCGGATGATCCGTCAGTGAGGGATCAATTTGGTAAGTGAACCGTCTGTTACAATTCAGCACAAACTATTGCTTGGTATAATTAAATTTTAAGTCCCTCCAATAATTTCCAGTCCGCGAACTTAGCGTTGTCGTGGATGGCAAGCAGACGTATAAAAACTTTAGCTGACTTGTGCAATCTAGTTTTAACCAGTGAAGTATACGTTTTTAACTTTAAGTAATAGAAAGATTAGTCATTTTTCATGACGATGGACAAGTCGTAATGATGTTATCTAAGCAAGTTCAAACACATAAGTAAAAATATTACTTTTTTTTACTTATGTAGTTTTGTATAATATATTTCGAGCTCTTCCTTCATTCACACACAGTGGACAAAGGTCAATCACACAGTTATATCACCGCAATAGTCAAATAAACTTTCATTCTATTCTAGATTGGTTTTTTATTTTTTTTTTAACTTTTTTATTTATTTGCAAGGAATGTTCCTGAGATCACAACGTCGGCTTCGTGAGTCAGCTGAACAATTAGTAGCAGCGGCCAGACTATCGCCAATGAACAGTGTCCGGGCAGCATCCGCAGCTCGAGCCTTGAGAGACGCCAGGCGATGTCGATCCGCAGAACGATGGTATGCAAGAGCTGTGCAGTTGAACCCAGAGGTAGATAAATACAACTAACTTATTTATTACTAGACTGATGTGCTCCGGCAAAGTCGGCAACATTTGGAGGGATTGTTTCATAAATATACCCTGGGAATAAAGTACCTGATAGTGAAAAAAATTTTCAAATATGTGCAGTCTTTCCTGAGATAAGCCTTCACATAATATAAACAAACAGAAAATCCGCCCTCTCTTTTTTTTTTTCATTTCCGTTGAAACTTTGAAATAAAAACTATACAAAACACTCTTCTCTTTTGCTTGTTTACGAGTTTTTTTGGACATACACTTATGAATTGACATACGAAAGTTTTTTTTTATAGATAAAAAGATAGAAGTATAGATTTATTTTTGATATTCCTTGAAGAATTTATCAAAAGAGCTTGTGCTTGAGGTCAATTGACTCCAGTAAGTCAACAGTAATATCAACAGATAGTAAGAGAAAAGCCTCGGGCGATTGCTAATAAGTGTGTCATTTGCACAATCGAGGGTGGAAACGGTACAAAGTAGTGCCATTGATGGTGCTGGCCAGTGGTGCAAATGAAACGCCGGGCTAGTAACTTGCTAGTTAGAGATTTGAAATAATTGAATAAACAATGGTATTGTTGGACGTGACCTTTTCAAAGTTGATTTAACCTTTCAAAGCATAATGCAGACATTATTCTAAAGACTAAATTGTTAATTTGGTTTCAGGATCCAGAGTACCATTCCAATCTCGGAGCTATTCTCCATTTGAATGGCAAATACACAGCGGCAGCCACGTCGTATAGACGCGCGCTACTACTGAAACCCAACGACGAAATCACTATTACCAATTTGAAGAGAGTTAGGGCCCTAATGAACAATCAACGCAGAAAATAGCGAAAATTTTAAGTACTTATTCATTACGAAGCGAACGACCATCAATAGTTAAGAAGTCAATTGCCAAATAGCTGTAGTTCTTTCAACACTTCTCAATTTTTTTATTTTCCTTCAATAGTGTAGCTTAATCGATAGAAAATATTTAATATTAATAATATGTATGTAATCAAAAACATATTTTTCAAATTATTTAGCTCTCAATTTTCTTTTACAAAATATATTTTAAGATTAAGACAAGATTCTAAAATATTCGATGGCGATTGATTTATTTATGTATGACCGTTTTTAACAATAGTAAAGATTCCTTCACTCCACAGTTAAATAGACAGATAAATGTATAATGTACAGTACATACTCGTATGTTATTTTTAATTTTCAATATAAATTAATCAAAATAACCGCATTGGAATTAATGAGAATTGACTAAAACGATTAAGGGTAAACTCGTTTATATTATACAAAATATTAATTTAACTTTTCATCGGTAACTATAGACTTAAGCACAACGGATTAATTTTACGTTTAAATATTTTGTATACAATACCTATTATATGTATAATTATGTAAGCACTTTGCGAGTTTTATGGCTACGCAGTCTCTGTAAAAGGGTGTGAAGACAACGTAACAGAATGTAGTTAGAAATTGTTGTAAATAGGTAATAGATTTTATAATATTAATAATAAAAAAAAAAAACGATTTTATACAATATTTGCAAAGCATCTATTTGAAATGTTATCAATTCAGAACTAAGTAGATGGGAGCGTTTCTTCGTCTTGTTAATGATTTTTTCGTCTTCCATGATCATTTTAATATCTATGTCTGTTCCTTACGGCAAATACAAAACCTTTGAAATAATGCATGTTATAACGTTATATCGAAATATCAATGCTAATAAGGCTAGTGTTTCATTGTGTATTTAAATGCATGCTGATTTCATTTATATTTGTTTAATGCCAATTACAGGAATGTTGATGCGAAATAAGCGCTTCGTTAATTTATTTTTGTATAAAAAGTATATTTCACTGTCCCATAAAATTAACATCCCCGTGGTTGGCTTAGTACGTTTTAAATACTTTGTATAAGTAATGAAATGTGAAATAATTTGATGGATAACTATTATTTTACAATTGAATTAAGTATATTTTGAGAAAGACAACTTTATTTTTTAAAATATAATTCCTGAAAACATATCTGTCACGTGTTTGTGTAAATAATGTTGAATTTTTCCTGAATATTTGCATAATAAATGATTAATATTTGTTGTAAATAAATTCTTCATATTTTACGAACGCCTTTAAAATATCGGTTACGTTTTTGTTCTCTCACACCTGTGACAATAAATTGTAAATTACGCTTTGTAGAAATAGGTTAAACGCCAAAATAAATGATTTTGTTTAGCGAGATACCGAAAACAGCATTTACCTATTGGCTACAAGAAGATTTTAAAAACACTTTTAAATATTAACGTTTTAAATAACGACAAGGAAGTCCATTTATGGGTAAACATAAAATAAGTGACATCAGCTCTTGAAGATGATTGAGTGATTGATTGATTGATTGATTCTTTGGTCAAGAATAGCTGATTAATCCATACAAGTAAAAAAAAAATTGTGAGAATAAAAACCTTTTGAAAATAATGTTTCAATGAAAAAGTTACCCGGACATTGAGATCTATATAAACTACTTTAAATAATTATAATTAATTATTAGACTGATAACAGTTCGCACACTAATAATGTTATAAAAAATAGACTTTTCTATATTACTTACATGTTTGATACTCCATTTTGCTTTCAAAAACTATACAAGACTACTTCTGTTGTTTCTGATATTAAACACAAATACAACTGATTGTTTTATTGCGTAAATTGTATTTATTTTTTTATTGTATATTTTTATTAATATTTGAAATTCATTTTCGTTTGAGTGGATTGTTTTCATGCTCACGAATAAAGTTTTAAATAAAACACTTCAATCTTCTTGTCACCAATTAATTACAAAATAATGCAGCAGTAACATATATTATGAAAATAATTTAATGATATTTAAACATATTATTAAAAGCATGTCTCAATAAATAGCGTTACATCTAACAGCATTCTTTGTGTATAAGTATTTTACAGTAGCTATAAACTTGTAAAACCAACAATGATCTTTGTTAAAAAATAATTCTTAGAACTTTCGCACAAATACTTAACAGTTAGAGACAATTTTTTGTGGTCTCAAATAGTCTTATTGAAGGCATCATAACTATAAAAGCATTTTTAATGAAGTCATTTATTTGTGAAAAAAGAAACATGTTTTCATGTCCCTTTTGCTACTTTGGCTAAAGAACAAAATAAATTACGAAGACTGTGTTCAACTTTATAGCTATTGAAAAAATGAAATTAAAAAAAAAAACTCATTCCTTCTTTTTCCTATTATGTATACAAAACATACGCTATATTTACTTAATACTATAAATAGATATATTTGTAAAATATTAAGGAATTGTAATCATACCATTGTTTTTATTAACTAGGTATGTATTTATGGCGTTATGCAAGTAAAACTGCAAATTCCCAAAAGTGATATATGTTGGTAATTTTGTAAATAAAAGCTTCAATATTTTACATCTTGAGTGTGTTTTCTTTTTAAATGACTATGATTGTAACCTTAATTAAATCTACATGCTTTGTCCAGGGTAAAATAAAAGTAGTATAGAGCCCGACATACATTGATGCTTGATATTAATACCTGATATTAGAAGCTTGATATTAGAAGTAATACCTGTCTAGCAACAAAATATTTAATACCGATTGTATTTTTTATATACATTCAACGACAACGACAACAACAATTCAAACGACAAGAGGCAATCTATATGTCTACATGGTAGAGTATACATACAGTCACTTAGTAACATAAAACTACACTATAAATACATTATTGATACTGATAAGATAAATGGAGAGGAGCAAGGGGAGCGATTTCTGTTGATTGGTAATTGACCCTCGGCTGTTGCAATCAAGTATTTTTGAACTATTCGAGTCGACGACTCCTAATACTCCAATGAAACCGCGTCTATTTTTTGACATAAGTTAAGATATACAGGGTAAGAGATATGAATAGATGTTGAGCTTTGGAAGGACAATGCAACAAGTACTTATATCGCTGTGATTTTTACTAGGAGACATATGCAGCCAGAATTCTGTTTATGACTATTTAGAAAAATGTAGCATAATCGCCGTCGTGTTCACGATTCTGCAAAGCTTTTTCGTTTGATGATCTCTTATTCAAAATCAGTGAGAGTTCTAAGCTTCTTGCATTTGTGGAAATAAGTCCTTTTTGCATTTGTTGAAATAAGAAACTGAACGTCCGCGTAACTTTATAAAGGATTACTCCCTGATAAGGTATTATCAATACTAATAATAAATTTAATCTGTAAGGGTTGGTCATGGAGTGTTATTTTGTTCTCAGAGATATCGTCTTTAAAGGCTCTATTTGTATGTATGTATGTATGTATGTATGTATGTATGTATGTATGTATGTATGTATGTATGTATGTATGTATGTATGTATGTATGTATGTATGTATGTATGTATGTATGTATGTATGTATGTATGTATGTATGTATGTATGTATGTATGTATGTATGTTTCACCATAACTCTTTAACGAATGAAATGATTTTTATGAAACTTGGTAGATAAACATTTAGACGTACAGGACACAGGATAGGGTACTTTTTTTTCAACGCGGACGAAGTCGCAGGCACCATGTAGTCTATTTTAAAAACAACAAAAAAGAAACTGCGAAATCGGTCTTGCTGTTCCCAAGTGATGCTCCGTCATACATGTGGCAAATATTATTTTATCACTACAATCTGGTCGAAGAGAATCTAATAAGTAATTTTATTTTAACCTAAACTTCCAAGTGTAATTAAATATATCATCATCAATACTAATAATAAATCTGTAGGGGTCGATCATGGAGTAATTTACTTTGTTTTCAGAAATATCGTGTATATAGGCTCTATACATGATACTGAAACTAAATTGACCATTTTTAGAATTTTTTTCTGTATGTATGTATGTATGTTCGTCCATAACTCTTAAACGAATTAACCGATTTTCATGAAACTTGGTAGATAAACATTTAGAAGTACGGGACACGTGATAGGCTATTTTTTATCTTTTTAACGCGGACGAAGTTGCGGGCAACAGCTTAATATATAATAATATCTAAGATGACCTTTCTTAGTGTCTTTTAAGGGAAGCACTTGATCCTCGTGTTTTAATAGCACTGTCACAATACATGACACTATTAATCCTCAATAGGTTTAGTCCTTTTTAGTCTTCTCACTAAATCTGTGTTGTCGAGCAGCTGGATCGCTTCGACATTCACATGGTGATGAAATTAGTTTATTTGTAATTAATTCTACCCTCTCAGATTAATGGCGCTTTAACTACCGATAATTTTAGTCGTAAAATTATGTATCATTATTTACATATAAACCTAATACGTTGTCAGACTTACCAGCTTACCCGATAATGTGAGCCGCTTTCCGTAACCCGATCCAGGAAGTCCTTTGTGTGACGGTTCACGTCATGTGAATAAAGGCAAAGTCGAGTCAGACAATTAAAATGAATGGTGTTTGTTTGTCAGCATATTATTACCGTGTTTACTTACTTAACTGTTATTCTGAAAACATGAGTTTGCTCATCACAAAAAATAACTTCACAAATTTATTCAATTATTAGCTGGCGCCCGCGATTTCGCGTATCCTGTGTCCTGTGCGTCTAAATGTTTATCTACCAAGTTTCATGAAAATCAGTTAATTCGTTTAAGAGTTATGGAGGAACATACAATATACATACAATATCTACACTTACAGATTTATTATTAGTATTGATGATGATGTTTGAAGTCCGTTAGAGGTATCAACTATATAGAAAGTATTTTTTGATTTTATATATGGAAGAAAAGCAAATTTCAAACAGAATTACATTTACGTCTTATTGTACATAAACTTCAACACTTGGATATATCCGATAGTAAACGAGAAATCGCTGCACAGCCTCGAGTACTGCCCTTTATAATAATTCACAAACGCCAGACATATTATGAAGTGGAAGGTTATAGCATGGATCTATGCTATTTTAGCCTTTTCGAAAATCAACATGTTAGGAAGGCTAGAAGTCATCCAGTATACGCTCCAGACGACCTTTGAAAACAACCTGAAAACATGGCCCTGAAGCTTGATGGGTCTTTAATTCTTCAATAGAGTTTTATCATCATTAAGTATTTATCATTTTGAAGAAGAACATTGAACAGCTCGCCTGTTCAATGTTTCTAGTGCTTTTAGAAGCTCCGATGAGATTTCGTCCTCGCTGGGTGCCTTGTTGTCTTTCCAGCTGTTCCATCTCTTACAGATTGATGCCCCGTGTACTATACACGGTTAGTGTTAGTTTAGATTTTCTAAAAGTTCCGAGAATTTCATTTCTCAAAATTTTCGGTAATAACATGTACAACTAGTAGCGGAAGTCGAAAAATCTAAAAATCTTTACTCCGAGAAGAAGCGCTACTAAGAGTCTTAGTATCCACCGCTGGTGATTACTTTGCACACTAGGCTAATCAACGTCAGTGATTCAGCCTATTATACAGCCTCGAACCAATATTTTGTAACCCACAGGTTGCGACTCCACCTATAGTGGGCCATAATTTGAACATAAAGTTCTACGACACTTTCATATATATATATATAATACAAAACTAACAAAACTAAGTATGACAAAAAGTATTTGATTTCACATAAAAGGCTCACAGAATTTCAGTCACGATGTTACTTTTTATCTACTTTTTATACCTAACAATGTGGAAAGCGATTTCGCTTTTTACACACTATGGACGAAACGGAGTTTACACGGAATTATTTTCTGAGCCGCGCCACAAGAGAAGCAAAAAAGACAAGTCAAATAGCTTAGAAAAAAGGCACTTAGTACACACACTTGCGCCTTTCCTGTGTAGTACTATAAAGCCGCCCCCTAAGCTTCGTTGTAATTTCCCTCAAAGACATATTTTCCATGCTTCGCGCCCACCCTAACTGTCATTCGCTTTATCTTCACTTTCCTCTTGCATTTTGCTTTGCCATTTTCTTTGTAGCTATTATACGATTTGACTGTCTTATTTGTTTTGTCATATCAAAAGATCCAACACGTTCACATTATTTCCGCCATTTGTTTAGTTTTAATAGCGAGCCTATTACGATTACGCTCTCTAAAACTAAAATTTGCTTTTACCCACGACTTCATCTTATTTATCTCATATACTTTATTTATCTTTATATTTGCTCATACTTTACCTAAAGATTTAGATCTTTAAGATTTAGAACTGAAAATGTTAGACTTATAACACCTATTTAACCTTTCATTCACACAATATGTATAAGAAGTAATAAGTAATTTCGTAATACATCAACGGTTATACTCGTGATTGAATAACAAACATCCAATCTCTTAAAGTTTAACATTTATAATAATGGTTGAGATTGGAAACACCTCTTAAGAGAGATTAAGGAATGTTTATTTAAAATGTAACAGGTACAACAAAATTCGGCGAAAAGAAACAAAGTCGATACTAACCAAATCGCGGCTCGGCTGAATGGCGTCGTGTCACAGTTCATTAATATTAATCGTTTGGGGGCAAAGTCAGGCGGGCGGCCACTACGTACTTCATGCATAATTTCAGCTTCACATCCTCTACAAATTTTAATTGGTGGGGGGTTGTTAAACATTGCAACTTTGTTCGCGAATAACTTAAAAATATCACAAGTTAGAGACTTAATTTCGATTGTCATGTGTTACAAATACTGTCATATAATCTACATTTCATCAAAGTAAACACTTATTTACATACAAAGTAATCACTTTATTTATGGCGTATGTTACTCTCTGATAATGTAGCTTTCTATAGGTGAAAGAATTTTTAAAATCGGTCCAGTAGTTTTTGAGTTTATTCATTACAAACATACTCTTATACATATTATTTTCTCTTTATAATATTAGTATTAGATTCACTTAACACAAAATATTTATAATTAAATTTAAAAAGATTAATCTTTTTTTCTTTCACCGTAAAAATATTTTTGGACGGTAAATCGTATTACAATAAACCTTGGTAATGTATAGTGATAAATGCCGATTATAATTTTCATTTCATCGTGTCTGTTTCACTTGCATTTCATTTTAATACGTACTTAAATGACGTATGTAGATAAACACAATTATGAAGCTTATGTACTACTCAAACGAATATTTATTTAAAATTACGTATGATTAAAACAATATTAGTACAGCCGTTAATCGGTAAATAAGAAAGTAAATATGGTTGGGAACGTTGTTGCTTATCGTTTCCGAGCACGAGGACGCGCGGCGCAAAAGCCCAAAGCTTATTAAAAATGTGACACAAAAAGTCGCCTGCATCGGTCAGATCCCCAGTGTATCCCACCTACGTCCGATCTGGTGTTTTGAGAAATACAACTCCTTATGATGAAAAATTTAATAATAAAATGTACTTTAATAATATTGTTATAAGAAAATGTTATAATATTTTTAACTTCATTACATTGTGATGTGACATTTCTTAAGAAAATTAAATGTTCGAAGAACATTGCTCTATTTTCTTGCGGACGATTTAACAACAAGACAGGCTGGCGGTCCAATTGATGATAGATTGATCGTCGCCTATTAACGTACCTAACCAGTGCCATAGGTGCTGCAAGCAAGATAAGGAAAAATGGAAAAGGTTTTTTATCCCACTGCAACATAAGGTTGAAGATATAGTCATCGGTTTACTCCCACATCGAAAGAAATACAATGGGTTAATTGATGATTGCAAAATGCAGTGTGCTCTGCTTGGTTCGTCAGTATTACTAGTTCGGTAAGGTTATAGTCAACTGGTCACAATTTAGCAATCTTTTGTGATCTATAAACTACTTTTCTTCAATTGAAGTTGAGACTATAATAATAATAATGCATTTATTTGCTAGAATACTTGGTTACAATAGGAGATATATAGTTTTATAGTACAAGTTTTCTACCTGGGTACAGGTGAGCAAATATTCAATTTTTGTACAAATAAAAGGTAGTCAATATATAAAGCAGAGTAAACACATGCAAAATTGCTATAGTTATCCTAGCAAATCCCGCAATACAAAGTTGGAAAAAATGAACTGTTTTGTATTGTTGGCTGTGATGAACTGGAATTTCTGATAATCCAAAATCCAAAAGAGTTCTCTCTTGTAGGTACAAAACTTTTTCTTATATGGAAACATCTATGGTTGCAATAAAAAAATATTAAATTCCTATCGTGTCCTATATTAGCCAGTTCATTTGTACACTTCGGGGTCGTTTCATTCCCCGGCGCGAAACTTCTGGAAGCTGTTACAAAAGTAGTTGTGAAGTTTCACATCGCCCCATTTCGAAATGTTCATCTGTATGAATGAATTTCCCAATTACAAACGAGCGGTTTTAATGTTTTATATTAAGAAAGTTCAGCCAAAGAAGGATTCGTTTATATCATTATACAAATATGCCTGAGCCATGTAATTAATTAAACGCTTGTAGGTACTTTAGGAGTTAGGTGAAAACGGATTTCGTTATTTTCTTTGAATAAATAATATTGTTTAAAAGACTTGTTTTACAAATTTCGTGGAAATGTGTTAAAGCTTACGACGCGTTTTGACTACAAATTAGTTGTGTGACTTCCATTGCAATCATCGAATATTAGCTGTTTCTTAGTACGTTCTTAGAAAGTACCGTTACAATCATAAGCTGTTTCTTAGTATGGAAACAGATTCTTAGTACAGAACAGTTATTTTTTCATGGTTGGGACCGAGCTTTTTCCGAAGTTCAAGATAATTGAAGATTAACTTGAAATGTAATATGATTATATAGTACCTAAAAAAATTTAATAGAAAGAGCTTCTCGAAATACGGTGAAACTAATTCTGTGACAAAAATAAATATAAACTAAGCCGAATCCCCGAAAGAATTATTTATTCTTAAAAAAAGTTGACAGTGTCCACTGTGCGAATGTTGTTTAGACGTAGCAACGGAAGGGCAGAACTGGCCAAAACACAAAGGCAGTGTTAATTCGAATCTCGGACCGTGACGTGGCCATTTTAGGGGAAATTAATATTCAACGGTGAGCGACCCCTGTCACAGCTCGCTTTTATTTAAATAATTTAGTCGTTTAATGGTCAAAGCGAAGAGAGATTCAGCTATTCCAATTTTGATAAACAGTAGATTATTTTGACAACGGTCTGAGTAAACATAAATAATATTGCTTCAAAATTCTTTAAAAAAGGCTTATTTTTACTACGAAGTATAATAAATTAAATTAAATTAGATAATGATTTACAGTTTATTATTAAAATATCAATATTATTAAGTAATTCTTGAACCACATAATATAACAGATTGAAAGGAAAAACTTCTATCTTGTCAAAAATATTGAAGAGACAACAAAGTCCTTAAAGAAATATTACATAATACTTAATATTACACATAAGCGACCCTCCCTGTACCCACACAAGTGCATCCAAGAATTCCAAGAATTTGATTTTTGGTTATTATCAGCGTTCAGTCTCAGGAGTTCCATATTAGATTCCCAACTTTGTAAATTAATTTTGTAAAGTTGGCTTTCATATAAATATAGCAAGTAGTGGCAGGGCACACTGCGTTTTCGCAGTCATCTGGCTGCAGTAAGCACCCTCTTACAGTGGACCACCATGAAAGAATAGTTCATTTCCCTATCCCTTCGCAATTCCTTAACAAATTAATATCCTTAATTTCCTTACTATTGTAGAAAGCGTTTTTGCAGATAAAAAAAAATAAGAAAATTCTAAAAGATGCCACCTTAGCCACCTTAACACCATTAGTACAACAAATAGACTTTGGCGCGGCGCACAAAAGATTTACTTTTTGTATTTCTTAAGGTATTTTTATAACTCGCGAAAGAGCTACGAGGGACGTAGTATTTTGTGCTTAGAAAACATGTCTGTAAATAAGATTCAGATTAGATCAGATGCCTATTTATGTTAATTAAATGTTTAATTTATGTTTTCAATAGAAAACACTAGAATATTTTTATTCAAAAATCAAAATTTTCCTTTCCATATATTTGATATATGATTATTTATGTTCTCACTATGGTATTGTGTTTAATTTAGTTTGAAAGTATAATTTTCACATATAATTATTAGTTCCCTCAAATATGTACCAAAAAATGTTAGGTGTGAGTTTTTTCGTTAAGCTTATGTATAATATGTGTGAGCAAACATTGGTGGAACTTATTTTGAAATAAAATAAAATAAAAGAAATAAAATAAAGTAGTATTTTTTTCTTATATACAATTAAATATCTTAAATAATACAAATGAAACTTTAGCGATGTACCGAATTTTGTACAATATTTTGTCATTTAAATTAACTCCAAAATACTATAAAATTTTCTGGAAAATTTTAAATTTTAAAAATACTCACTAAATTATAACATTATATAGTGAATATTTTAAATTTTTATAATTATTACTCTAATATTTCTTTGCCACAAGAAAATCCATCATCAGAAAACTATACAGCAAACCTTTTAAGGGCTTAACTCCATATTGATTATTATTAATATAAATTGTATTCCCTTTCATTTCCATAAGCTCCCTATCTTTACGACTTTATATTATTTTAGGACCGATTGTCTGTTGGGAATAAAGCCAAAGGGAAATTGAATTACCTACATAATATAATAGCAATAGGTAAATGTTGTCTTTAAATATCCACTGAAAGGGTTGTGGTCCTCCTATCTACTAAATAAAAAGTGACATGCCTATTATGATCCCTTTTTCACTCGGGTGTCGACAAAAGAGGGTTTTGTTTGCTATAATATCTAGCGCTGCTTATATAGGTTTGCATAAATTTAGGATTCTAGTTGTTATTCGTTGCTCCGCTCGCGCCATCTTCTGCAGTTCAGAACAGAAATGTACCGTACATGTTAATCAGGAATATCTTGGTTTGATAGTTTAGTAGCAGTCATAATTGACAGGCAGTTTGACCGTGAAATAACGGCACCTGTGTGCTGTTGTGCTTCAGTGCATAATTTCAGACACCATTTCTCCTATCCCAACTTCTTATGCGCTGTAGTTCGTTTTTTGTAAATCCCACAGGAACCTAACATTTTGTATAAGATAAAAAGAATCCTATTATTTAATGAGCTAATAAACTATCTGTGTGCCAAATTTCATCCAAATCAATTCAGCCGTTTTTGCGTGCTTAGCTAGCAGCACCAATTCATTCAAACCTGTGATTCAAACATACAAACTTCGCATTGATAATCTTATTACAATTACGCTTATCACAATTACGGTCTCGAATATAAAATTACCGGTTAAATTTCTGATTTTTTTTAAATATAAGTTGTAAGAAAATTATAATTGAAAACCGCGGTGAACATAAAATAGAAGTTCATTATAAAGGTCTCAACTATTTGCAGGGACGATTAATATTCCATCTTACACACAGTCCTGCAATAAATGACAAACAAAACTGTATTAAGTATCAAATTATAAAACATTACAAATATAATATACATGTCTAGTGTAACAATATATTTATATGCGATATTTTTTTCTTTAGGTTTATAGAGTCAACTTACCTTTCATAACAATGAAAACCATTATAGACGTCTATTGTGTACTGAACATTAAAATAATTTGACAGACTTGGTAATATTAAGTGCAAATCAATTTTAGTGCTCTCTAACATAACAAATAAACAGTGGAACAAAAGAAAATTAGTCTTGTTTAAATATTAATGAAATGAAAATACTACTAAGAAATATCAACTGACGGTTTAATTCTTAGTATTCAATACATAAATTTGACTACATTTCACTGTTATTTTCTGAGGAAAGTATATGTAAATAAAATTTATGCCAACAATTATTCAAATCAGTCAACGTGTGAAATAGGCCCATGATAGATTACGTTGTCTGGATTATGTGGGACACAGGTGCCTTAACATGTCTCTCACAGGCAACACGAACGAGATCCCGTGGCCTAGAAAACGGGTATGAACTCGAGCGAGAGACTGCAATAGACAATTTACATAAACGAATCTTATGTCGGATCGAGTATAACGGTTAAGATACGGATTTAAAAGGGATTTTTATACAGAAAATTTCTTCACACCTCTATTACGAATGCCGTCATATATTTCTATGAACACGTTTGTGATATTTATTAAGCTTGTTTATAAACATGCTTAAAAAATATCGCTTTATATTATAGATTAATATAATATTATTTATAGCTTAATATTTTTTTTTGTATATTAAACGTCACAGCCCAGGTATCTCTTCATTTGAAAGAGCTATATGGGCCTTTGCCAATAGGTTAGATTTGACATGGTCTTCGCAGATTGCTAGACCTGACGTTTTCTCATTACTTATGTTGTTATTGTACTTGTTATGTTATCCTATGAAGGATGTACAGTTGGCCGCATAAGTCGATTAACACATTCAAAAGTGCAAAACAACTGAACACTCAACGCGCCATAAGTCACTGTCAGGAGTAGAGAACAAAATAAACTTCACGTACAAACGATCGTAAAAAGCTTCAGTAAGTAAGTATTGAAATTGAGTGTTCAGTTATTTTGCACTTTTGATGTGTTAATCGACTTATGCGGCCGACTGTATGTAGGTAATTATGTAATTTAACATTGCTCTTACTAAACACTTAACTTGTCCACATAAAGGGTTGCAGATATAACCCCAGAAGACACAGACCAAGGCTAAATTAGAAGATTTAGTCCACACGGACAAATTATCATCATCAATAACCCAATCGTCAATCAATTGTGGAAAGTTTAACCCTAATTAATTGTTAAATTAATTAAAATATATAACACTTTTTAATAAGAATACTGTTTAGTAAAAATTAATTTATGATGCAATCATTAAAAAGTCATTAGAATAAATAAATAAATATCTTCACACATTCCAAATACAAAACATCCATGACTAAATAATCAATGCAGCATCAATGAATTTCAATCATATTAATAATGTAGCTGTACATTTCAATACGAGGTTTGTCGTACAAGAGAGCAATGAGTCCGAGTCCCTAAGGCGCAGTCCCCCGCCGCGGGTTGTCACTGCTAATTTGCACACAATTGTTCATCTTCCACTGAAAGTAAGAAATAAGAAGAGAAATGTAGTAGAAACTCTATGTAACTCACTAATTGGACCCACCAAATTGTATTCCATTCTCACTGTGACAACGGATCTTCGTTATAAGTTTATATTAAATCTAAATGTCGGAACTGCTTTGAAGTAGAATTTTCAAGTTTTATATAATTTATATTTTGTATTCAGTACTATACGATTCAAATGGATGATGACTGAAGCTTTTTAATTGCCAATTACCGTCGAAACGATTATTCAAACTGTTGTGAAAACAATCATAATTATCAAACAACCAAATAATCACATATTATAATCTTATAGATAAATGTGTTAAATTTTCCATTGTATTAAGCATTGTATTTAGATACATTTAAATAAAAAATAATGCGACGGATTTTGATGGATAATCGAAAAACTAAAAAGGCTTATACTATTATGCCACTATTAACATTATTTAAATTATAAACGGTTTAGTAACTGGACTCTGTAAGTATTTATTACAAAAATTCGTTAAAATTAAATATTATTATTATTTGTTAAGTTTGTTTCAAATTAGAATCCAAGTCACTTTTCGCATTTGTCTGTTTCTATATCCGCTAACTTCTCTTTTAATATTTAAACATATATATTTAAAATAACATATCGTTCAATTATTTATGTATATTGCTGATAATACCCATGACATATTTTACTTGTATAAGTAATAACATTTTCTTCTGAAATTCCGTCGCTGACTGTATCTAATCTATTTATTTCTTAACTTACCGATAGATACTAGCAATGAACGAGGATTTTTTACCTTCTCTAATACTTTACCAAATCTCTTACTCATCCGCTTATACATATTATATACCTGCTGGTAGAAAATCAGATTATTAATATTGCCTTTTTATATCATATTTTTACAACGAATTGTATCAAAAATAATTCCACTTCATTTCTACTCCACTTGTTTAGTATCCCATGTCAACTTTAACGTTCCACATTTAAACGAGAGCGACATTTGATAAATTTTAATCCGGCCAGCTACAAAATTGTCACTGAAAATTTTGGGAGAACATTTTATTTTAGTTGTTTTTTTAAGTACGTCCAAATTATGAAGTGTTAAAAATAAAAGCAATTATGTTCTTCTGTTTTTCGGTGAGGGAGAAGGGATGCAAGAGCCCAATACCCCACCCCTTCCATATATATCCCTTATCATTAATCCTACTGTAGCCGGCAACGCACTTGCTTGTGTTATAGGCGACGGTATAGCCACCTATCATCACGTGGGCCGTCAACCTGTCTGTCGATCTTAACATAACAAAAAAGTGAAAGCCTATTTGTAGCTTTTTATTAGCGAAATAAGCAGCCAACTGTTTATAAGTTACTGTTTCAAAGCAATTAGCACAATTCAACTTCGGCGATGAAACAGATCGCGTGCGGCTGAGCGTAGATAGTAGTTTGGAGTAATTACGATTGTTGTGAGCGCCGACAATCACTTAGAAGCGCCTTATCTAAGGCCTACTTAACGCGTAGACTTAGCTATTAAGTCATAAATCGTGGTCTAGTCACGCAACGAGCTGACGATTTGGCCGCGAGGTCGTGTGGCCGAGTTATCTTCGCTCGGGCATCTAATTAAGAAGACCTTCCCTTTTTATAATTGAACCGGCCGGCAATTTAAACAGAGCTTGCAGAGGATCTAGTTATTAAAAGCAAGAATGTTAATTAAAGTATATTAAAGAATGTTGAGTTGAAACAGGGAATGGAGGTAGGTAAATTAGTTTTTAGAAAAAGTCCTTTAGCTCTTATTACATCTCCTTACTTATATTTTTTCTTCATTATTTAAGAAATTTATTTCAAGCACTACATAGAGCCCGCGACTTCGTCCGCGTTGAAAAAGAACAACGTAGCCTATCCTGTGTCCCCTACGTCTAAATGTTTATCTACCAAGTCTCATGAAAATCAGTTAATTCTCTTAAGACTTATGGAGGAACATACATACAATACCTACACTTACAGATTTATTACTAGATTTATTAACTAGAATTAACTTGATTGATTGGTAGTTTACCTACTGAATAATGATATTAAAAATCATTGCATTGAACATTCACAGACGGTTTTCAATTTGAACGTTTCGTTAACAGAATACATAGATTGTACATTTAGATAACGTTAGCTTGAAGCCTTGAAACCGTAATACGGTATTAATGACGTCCCAATGGATGTATCAAGTGGGTTAACGGGCAACGTGACGCTATCGATTCAGCAGTCGGACAGTCAATTCGACAAGTGACACTTTGTACATGTCCCTTCGGATATCGGCTGCATCCTGAAATGTAGTATGTGTTGCAGTGTGACACTACACATATATACCTAGATTTATTTTAAAGGTATCTTTAAAGTTCACTCTGTCTACTGTCTACAGGCTCACGTTTTTCGCAACAGTCGCAACCATAATTCTTTTTGTGCACATACTTCTTCTAGTAAAGTAAGCAAGTGACAAAAAGTGTTTATAGAAATTGTGACTAATAAATTTCTGAACCTGCAGTAATTATTATCATCAAAATATCTAATTGTATTTTAACGTCCTACAGTTTTGAACTGTGGAACTCAGCTGTACTTACTTTCTTGCGGAATTAAACTCTTCTTTACAGAAGACCTAAGTTAACGGCTAATATACCTGTTTATAGTTGTGTTTTAGTAGTTGTGGCCTTTTTACTGTTTCCTTTAATTTTTAAATAACTTGTTCCTTTTATAAAATTTATATTCAGTAATATATACTTCAACTTATTTTGCGGCTTTCAGCGCAATCGGGCACAACAAAATTGCTAACATCGTTAGATACGGCGAGCCTCTTTAATTTATAGATTTCTACTTTGAAAGATATAAATAAATGTCTTCTCTTAAATTAGGAGAGACAGTAAAAGTCAATTGATCGTAACTTTTGATAAAGTGAGCAAAATGTTTCAGACCGATAACGCAATCATTTCGGTACACTGAAGGTCAGTTTACAATTATCGAGCATTTCATTTCCCCTTTCTGTTCGATTCTACAGGCGTCTATTCCGTTGCGCGGATATTACAGTGTCTTTTATGTCGGTACATTGCATTGTTTGGAATAAAATATACATTTTATTTGTCTCACGCCTCATTAGAATATTTGAGTCTTTACAATATTTGAGGTTATTAAACTTCTTTTGGTGTAAGTATTTGTTCAAAATTTACTTAAAAAAAATTAATTCCAGATAGCAAAGTTACAAATTAATTCACAGGTTGCGGAAACCAGAGCTCACTTTCCTGCCGACATTAAATTCTCCCATACTCTGTTATCCCATCAACTTCACTGGAGTCACTACTCCAGGAACGTTGCGTGGTTACTGCCACCGCAAACATTACACAAGACAACCATGATATGAAATTACAGCATGGTGTGCTGCTGTGTTTCGTTATGCGGGTAAAGGATCCTGATCCCATTTCCTTATCCCTTCCTCATCCCTTATCCTTAATCCTGCTATGGTCGACAGCGACCAGCAACACCTGTGGCGTTGCGTTCGTTTATTTATAGGCTACACCCGGTAGCTTACCATCAAAGGGAGCCTGTATGAAGTCTATACAAAAAAACTGTAAACAATTTAAATGGCAGGCTAAAATGTAACTAAATAAGTCTATAGAAAAAAAAAATAACATACAAAACGAAACAAACATTTATTAAATTTTCTTAATTACATTTCAACATCGTTGTCTTCAAATGATAAATATAATGTAATATTTTCCACATATTGTCGAAGAACGCAGTCGAGCTATTGATGCGTCATTAAAATCTTTTTCCAAAGCCTTGCATTCAGCATTGTTTCGATATTATTATCAGTATTGTCTCTGGAGTTGATGCCTCTTCTGTTGTATGTAAGGCTAATAATCAATAGTTATTTTTATTCAGCTCTATTGTTCCAGGTTTCACGTATTACTTCCACATTGGGCTTGTACGACATCTATTTACAAAGTATAATGAAATCGCTAACGAACTATTACTTAATAATATGTTACGAAAGTAAAAAAATAGTTTTTAGAATTGTTGTCTGTTTGTCTCTTTTTTGTGCTTTTGTGCAAGCTAATCTCAGTAACGGATTTACCGATTTGAATGCGGTTTTCCAAATAGATGTCCTGGATTAATATAAGTAGGTATAAGATACTTTTTATTTTAGAATAATGTTAGGTTCTTGTGGGTTTTAAAAAAAACGAACGGACAGTCAGTTAAAAAAATATTATTATTTTATAGAAAAATAGAGTTCTCATTACCTATATACATATCAAAACATTTTATTTAATCTATGGGTCTTTGACAAAATAAATAATGTTTTCGGAAAAGCCTATTCCCCATTTGACAAAGTGTCCATACCTTCCAAGTTATCGGCAAATATACGAAGGCAATCATTCGCCGACACCTTATCGTCAGCTAGTTAAGCGTTTCGCTGATTGCTGAATTGAGTTATAAATCTCTGGCGGCACGCGATCCATCCCTAACACCAAATACCTAGAATCGTTGGAAGGGTTACCTAGTTACTTTAGGTTACTTAGAATGGTAACTTTTTAGAATGAAGATACTTTTACACTGATTTTTTTATACCTACTGTATTTTAGCAAAATATTCTTTCAGAATCTGCCGAACAAGGATTTTATTATTCCTAGGATTTTTATCCTAACAATTTTCTAACTGTTGTCAGACCTGAGCACTAAAACTTATGTCAACTGCTATAGCATTAAAATCTACTAAGCTTATGGTTATAAAAAAATCTAGGCTAAGGCTAGTGTAATGGGATAACCATAAAACGGTCAGGGGGCGAAACAACTTACACACCTAGACAAGAGCCAACTTTGAAAAGGGATTCAACCCGGGACCACTGAGTCAAAGCGCTAAGGCAAGCACCCTAAACCACTCGACCCATAGTCTCTCTTAAGTTTCTCATTAAACTATCAGACTCATTAACTATTTTTTCAGATAGTTTGAAGTACACGTTTTAGGAGATGCCTTCAATCTCTTTTGCAATTTATAAGTCTCTTTTGCAGTTTAGCATGTCTATGCGCCTCAATGGATGCAATCTGGCCTTAATGAAGCGTTGCAAATTATATTTATATTCAATACACAGTTATGTTCAACATCGTATTATGTTGTCAGCGCCATGAGCCTAGTATAAATTTACCTACGTCGCTTCTAGTTCCTAGATATTCTGCACTACATTCAGCAAGCTATTCCGGTGAACGTTATTATACAAGTAGTTATAATTGGCCCTGCTCAGTGAATCAGTTTTATTTATCTTGTTTAATTGATACGCGTAGTTTAAAATGAACCAGCTGTAATATAATGTAAAACTTAATGCTACTAATTCAATATTCACAATCCCTGGTATACGTTAAGTTTTTTAAAAAAATTATCCCGGTACAAAAAGTTTAAAAACAAATCTTACTTTTGCAAACAAATAGCTGACATCCTGGACTTGACAAGAGGTGTGGTGGCCCATTCCAGTTGGTCGTCACTGGAGTAGGAGGACGAGTCTGCGAGGACATAGCGGTGTTTGTAGGATAAGGCCTCGCTGTGATCCCGGGTCTCATATTTGCCGCCGATGATAGAACATGGAGGGTTTTAGTGCGGCATTTCTGGTGATCCGTAAATGGGACAATCCGTAAATGTGATTTCCCCTCTTCAAAAAAGTTAACTACTCACAAAAAAAAATATTATTCTTCTTATAAGTTCCATATTCTATAAAGTCTTTTAATAGATCTAATAGACTATAAACCAATAAATGATAAATTATTCAACACGAAGAACTCAGTATTTTATTAATTTATTTGTTTTATATGTATCTGAATAAAAAAGCAAAATATTTCTTATAATATTCCTGGACGTAAAAGAATTTTCCATTAAACTTTCGACATGGTTACAACGCGGCATGAGATTAAAGAGCGACTTCCCGTAATTACACGTCCGTATATTCGTAAATAAATGTAAAGGCACTTTATATTGAGGTAAAATTACATCTGAAATATAATATATTGAATAACTCTACGTAAATATAATTACTTTGGCACCACAATTGCCTTAATGGTTGGTATATTTTCCTTGAATATCAGTTTACAAGTAATGAAGTAACATTTAAAATACATAAATAGAACAACGAAATTACTATTAATACAGTTCACTTCGGAAAAACTCCAACCGAGCTGAAAATTTGTATACACGTACCTTTTAGCTGCCCAAATAACCTCTGAAAAGTCCCACGAGTCGGGTGGGCATAACTTTTGATCGGTTCAGCGGTTTTGGAGTCCATAGGGATGTGTGCCTTTTATATATTAAGAAGAAGAAATATAATTATATAAATAATTTATAATCAAAATAAACAAATAGTATTTTTTTTTCTCTGAAATAAATCATTTTTCATATGTTCTCTGAAATAAATCATTTTTCATACCTCAATTTCTATAAAAAATGTTCAAATTAGAAGATCATGAAATGCACCAAAATGTTATCCATAGAAAATTTTTACCGGAGATTCAAGTCCAATGTTATCAATAAACTTTAAATCACCGTTTTTGTAGAGAATTTTCCATTCTTTATTTTTTATAAGTATACCTCATAACGGTAAGATCGACAGGAACGAAGATATAGGAAAAAAAAAAACCGAATAAAGGTGATTTTTTTTTTCACCCTTTTTTGGCTGTCAAAAGTTATGCCCACCCCTGGACTCATGGAACTTTTCAGAGGTTATTTGGGGAGCTAACAAGTACGTGTATACCAATTTTCAGCTTGGTTGGAGTTTTTCCAAAGACATGCCCATTTTCCGTCTAAAGTTACTGAATTATATGGCATTTTCAGTCATTTGACATTCTCTTACAGAAAACCATCGTGAAATGACAACATGTGTGCTGCTGTGTTTCATGATAGATAACGCATTCGCAGCACCTGTGTCGTTTTGCTTGTGTTAATAGGCGAAGGTCAGGTACCTTTGACATATTTCAGAAATAATTTTTCTTCAGTTCTTTATTCTTATTCTTCAGAAATAATCAGAAGAAAATAATTTCAGGCAAACATTACTTCCAAAAAAAATATACTTCATGTGTAATACCTACCCAAATGTATATGTGAATTGAAATAAGTACATAAAATATTATTTTTTGTAATACATGTAGCAGAAAAACGTATGCCTCCATCAGAAGTGATTTATGTGAGGCAAAGTAAGCGTGACAAAAATATCAACATATTAATATCCGTTTGACAAATAATCGTGAACGATGTAAGTACCCTATACGTATACGAAAAAAAATCTATTTACCTAGTTTAGAAATAAGAAAAGTGGGTAACTTAGAAATATAATTTAAATGCTCTAAGCTTAAATATGTTCACCCGACCTTTTTTTTAACGTTGGGAAATCCTCTTGGATTGCAGTGTAGGGGCACTGCGGGGTTATGCCGGATTCCTACCGGCTAAAACCCAACGACTTTCTATCTGTCGCGGCCGTTGTGAGGGCGGGGTCGTGGGGACGTTATTACACGACTTCGGTGCCCCGTCACGGCTATCCAACACGGGGAGCCTGTGCTCCCTGCCAGAACTACGGCGTACCCGAAAGTGGAGGTACGCCGGCCTACTCGGGGGACCTTACGACGGACGGTAGTCTCCCCCAAGACTACCGCCCAGGTCCCGGTCAGGGTGGAAGGCGGCGGATATAGGCCACCCGCCTGCGCCCGAGTCTTCTCCGGCGGATTGGCTGGGAGAGGGGATCCTCTTCCCGCTGCCCATTCGGGGCATTCAGCTAAAGTGTGCTGCGCAGTGTCAACCGCGCAGCCACAGTGGTGGCATTCCTCCACAGTGGTAATGACCGAAGCAACCATGCCCCGATAGCACCTGCACCAGGCGGAACGTGAGGGCTTCGCGCCGCTTTGCCAGCCATTCCTCTAGGGAGGGGCGAATGGCCTCAATAGTTAGGTGGCCCGCGCTGGGATCCGCCAGCCTTTCCTTCCACTTTTGGAAAAGGATCGTCTGGGAGTGTCTCCTCAACCTGACGACCATTACCGATGTCAAGACCGAGCCGCGCGATCGCGCGTCTGCGACTTCGTGGTACACCGCCGCCAACACTTCAGCATCCAACTCCCACGGAGGGGTGCCAGCTAGTACACACGCCGCCTCAAAAGAGATGGTACGGTACCCCCTCACAATCCTACGTACGACCTACGTAGAACATTCAAGAAAATATTATAATATAGTGTATAGGTACAAGAATTTCCTTTTATATATATAGAAAAAAAAACAGGCTACAATGCAAGCCGTTTAATGCCAATCTTGATAGCTATTTTCTACGCTTGGCAGACGTGACCACCAAATTAAATTAGCTGTCGATGGACAGTAATAGGACTACAGCAACGCGCATTCTATTAATATACTCGGCTATTGTGGTCCTGAATATGCCACCGCTTTTCCAATGACTGAAAGATGGTCATGTATTTTTAATGCCCTCAGTTTTTATGCTTAGCTAACTCTCATCCTCAGTCCGGTAATTTCGTATGTTTTTTGTTATATCCTTATTTGAGTCACTTTACTATTTTAGAAGTGCAAAAGCTTTTGTACGTGGCGAAGGTGCACTGGCAAGATCTATGATTAATTATAGATTTTACGAGCGAATGGGCATCTTCTGGGTGAGCTCGCTCCATCTTAGGCCTCATCCTTGCTACTCAGCTGGTTGTTGGCCAATAGCAAACACATCTCTAATATTAAAAAGAAAATTGTATTTTTAAAATTCTTAACTTTTTAAAATAGTTCTTACCACGAGTAGATAAAACGTCACCCCAATTTGCGCGTTATTCAGTAACAAATCTGACGGACTGAACTGGCGCTAAGTTGTTAACGAACATTAAAGTGAGTATTATAGTGTAGTGATCGTTCCACTATGGATATATATTTTTTTAAAGTACCATATATTTATGAAACCCAACCAGCAAAATCGTGTACTATAGATCAAAATTTTGAAAAACAGTGTTGCTCTCGACCTACAGTGGTTTAACAAATAATGTATAAACGATCTTCACGACCCTAAAACTGAGTATGATTGAATAATTACAAGAAAAGCTGTATTATCACGTATGTTTATTTTCCCTTTACTAATAAAGGGAAAATAAATATACGTGATAATACAGCTTTTCTTTTTTTTGTGAAATTTTGTGAAGAACATTGAATATTTTAATATTCCAATGTTCCAACTATAAATGAAAGGAGACATCTTCACAAGGTAATCCCAAGAAAGTCTAGGCTTTATGCTGACTGCAATTTATTTTGTAGCTCGCTGCTTAACTGATATTTACGGGGGCTGTTTATAGACACTAATAAAACCTCCTTAAAATGTTTGAACTTTAAAGTGAAATACGAGCGAATTTAGATGAAAACAGGATGTCTTGGCTTAGCACATACTTACTAGACTTTATCCCGTTTTGGTATCTGAGACATGTCTCAGATTGTCAACGTAGACATGTCTATAGACCAATCTTCGTCTACGGGCCTGTTGTGAGACCAAAAATCGCAGGTCTAATGTCTCCCAATTAGAACGGGAGACAGCGTGACGTTAGACATGTTGCGCAAGTGTAGACGTCCCCCTAGGTCTATAGGCAAGACACGTTTTGACGAACCTGTTGGATGAGTGGTTAAGGTGCTTGCCTTACACGCCCTGTTCTAGGGCTCCCGGGTTCGATACACGGTGGAGTCAACTTTGGAAATGAACTTTTTAAATTTGGCTCTGGTCTGGATCTGGAAAGTAGTGGCAGACCTTCTGTGTGAGGTGAGTGAGTAAGGGATGCCAAAGCCAATTTCCATATCCCTTCCCAATACCTTATCCACTCATTTCTAGGTAGCTATACCTTTGAATGGATAAAGGTGTCAGACAGACTCAAGGTCTACTCAATGGTAACTGCTAGTAATATTAAAAAAGCAAAAGAATTTTTAGCAATAACCAAAATATGTTTATTCAGAGGACTGGTTTAATATTAATATGTCGTTACATTTTGATAAATTGTGTCAATTCATCCAAATTGACATATCGGTAAAGAACGGAAAATTGCTCATGTTTTCTCATTTACATTTTCCCTGTGGAATCATTTTCAGCATTTTTTCTGGTTAATTAAAGCAAACTTTATGGTACAACCTTTTTAAAATGTAACATTTATGTGGCAAACTGTGAGATGTTTAATAATACAAATACCTAAGTTTCTTTTAGCAGCTAGAAAGACAATGTTAATCTATACTATTATATATAAAGCTTAACAGTTTGTTTGTTTGGTTGTACGCGCTAATCTCAGGAACTACTGGTCCGAATTAAAAAAATATTATTATATTGGATAGTTTATTTATCGAGGAAAGCTTCATATAACGTTTTGAACGCGGACGAAGTCGCGGGCACCAGTTACTAGTAATCCTAGTATTAATTGATAATTATAGGTAATTTTTTGAATTCCAGCAATGAACCTTTCCTCGGAATTAAAAAAGTTCTCGAGTTTTTCACTAAGCAACACATTTTTATTTATATATAGATTCTATTTTAATCCAAGATTGTGGGCGTACTCTTCACTTTTTATCTACCAATATAGGTTAAAAAAGAAATGAATAAACAGATAAGTCCAACTGATTGAAAACACTTTGGTATCATTACACAGTAACGCAATTCTCTATTTTAATATACTTAAATAAGTGATTTAATCAATTTAATAATTTACCAAAATATGTATAAAACATTAAGCATATGTATATAAAATCCAATATCACCTATTTGAGAATGATTGCATTAATATACACCGTGTAACACCGCTACATTAATGCATAATATTGCGGTGTTTGTTATTAGTTTTGCAAATTGATAATTGTATGGTGACTAACGTGTGTTACTGTAATATGTTTCGTAACTTTAACACTATCATTAATATAGAGTCCATTAGTGAATTGTTCGAATGTGTATAATGAGATTTATAATAGATAATAAAATACTAATAGATTATAATGAAGCAAAATATACCTCTAATAAAGCATCATAGAACTATGAGGGCTGATTCACTGTGGTATTCACAACTTATCTAATTAAAAAAAATAGTTTAAGGTATACCTTATGTAGGTTAAACGTATTGTGCACTAATAATTTATTATAATTATAATTATAATTATAACAACTTGTATATACAAATAATATTGCTTGTAAGTAGGTTTACACATAAAAAAAATATATAAAATAATTATTATGTATTAATATGGGTATAGAACTTATTATACTCGTAGTTTACCAGCTGGAAACCTTTAATTCGCAACCACTTTAACATAAGGGCTGCTGACAGGTTTTTTTATTCATAAAAAAAATATGACGTCATAACTGAAAAATATACCAGGTGACGGATATCTATCTTAGTAAGTACATAAGTCTTAAATACTTACAAAGACTCCTGAAAGACTTTCCTGAAAAAAAATTCTCCATACGCTCCTTTATTAATAGCCAGGTCCCGGACAAGGTATAGCGATTTAATTTCTTTATTTTTGTATTTTTTTAATTTTACTAAGAAATTTTCTTGAATTTTCACTTACAATGAAAGTACTCATAACTTCTCTACATAAACGTCCGTGTTAATGAAAGGTAGTAGAATTGTAAAATTGTATTTAGCAATATTAACATTTGCTAAATAACTACAATATTAATAATATTATTATATATTATTCAGTTATGGTAATTGCCATTGCCTCAGAGACCAAACAATCACAAATTTAGCATGTCAACTGGCTGTTGTAATTGAACCATAACACAAATTTTATGTAGCTCATTAGCGCGACAAACATTATACAAATTTATTAACTTCTATACCAAAAAACAAGAGTTACAATATTTTCTATTAACACAAAATTAAACTTTTGTTAAGCTTAGTAATAATTTATTTAGTAAGAGTATATAAGTCGTTAATTGAATGAGACAATTTGTATTTCAATTTTTTTTCTTTCACATTTATGTACGGGTCTTGTTTGATTACTAAATTTGGAAAAAGTGTCTTAAATGTTTTAAAAATCTAAAATTTAATCGATTTTTGAGTTAGTATTATATTGTATTTGATGAATAAAGTTAGTATTATATTTTATAACGGTTCACCAGGTACAAAATGGGATCTAGAAATAAAAATCTAGAAAATCGAAGTAAAATCTAACGAGAACTTCCAGGCTCTCTGATAAAAAAGTTAAAATTAAAGTAATAATACCCCACCACAATTCGACTCTAACAGGTGTAAAAAAATAAAGGAATTTCTTAAAAAGTTCTCCGAAAAAGGAATTTGCTTGGAAGTCACGAATTTAATCAGCAGTTCTAATACTATACCTGGTGATTCAATGACCGCGTTAACTTCGGCGTTATCTTTTAAGGTACCAACTGCAGATCACACACTTACATTGTTTTACGTTGTGAAAGTAGATAGATACTTCTGATCTAAAGAATGTTTTTGCAGATAGATAAATCATACAAAATATCATTTTATTTCATGACAAAATGAATCCCCTTTAAATAAGTAAGTAATGTACTCGTAACTATCGTGATACATTTTGATATCAGTAAACAAATAATGACTTTAACTTTAATATAATGTACTTATTGAATGTTGTTTGAATGAGTTCATTTTGGGTCATCTGTAAATAATTCCGTCTTGTTGGGCTGGTTTCCATCTTGCCACATTTTAAGGGAGCTTATAAGTAAATTGTTGCAATTATCAGCACGATTTCAAGTGACTGTATAATATTTTTTAATTATTGAATAGTGGGGATATTATGTGAAAATGTATCCCTACCGGGAGGGATAAGTCGAAAGACTCAAGTACTTCTTACTCATCAACATAAATGCAATCGTAAATGTGGCTTTCGCCTGGCTTTAGTCTAGTTCTGTTATTTAGTTGTTAGTCCAGCAGTCAATGACTACGTAGCGCAGCGTGGTTTAATAATATTCAGCCTAATTAATCTGTGGTTATTGACCAACCCACAGATTAGGAAGACGAGAAAGAACAGCTGTGTCCTTTTGAGGGTTAATAGTGTTAAAGATGATCCGATAAAAAAATTCTGCACGTTAATAAAAATTTCTGCACGTTTTGGTATTAAAAAGAGTGACAAAGGTAAAGTCTTTGATACACCCACCTTTGACTTTTAGAGTATTGTATTCACGCTTCGTAGAACTTTAATAAACAGAGTGATATTAAAAATGTTGTTTTCACGAAGATTTACAAGATTTTTTTTACATGACCAACTCTGTATTCTTTGAAGTGCGACAGGTGGGTAACTGTTATTAATAAATTAAAATAATATTTAAAACCATTAAAATCGTATAAAAAATTGCAGATTCATTAAAATTCTCATAATAAAGAAAATAATAGCTCAATATGATAAACTATTCAAGTCCACATGGCGACAGAGATTCATTCCTTGTTGGGCCTACCTTTTCTAGGAGATTATAAATAATTATTTTTGTTATAACGATGAAGTAAACTTCGTCAGGTAACTGAGAAGAGTTAGATATTTTTAAATACTTGTGAAATCCGCAATAAAAAGCACAAAGGCCGTCAGAGTAATTTCGGAAATTGTCTTTAGCAGGATGGGACGATTTATTGGCGGCGAGATGACTATGTTTTTGGAAAAAGAGACCTACTGTAGAAATTATTTTACTATATTAACACATAAGGTTCAGATTATTTTTTGGAATATACCAGCATGTGCGTTACGCAAATTATTTATTTATGTACATCGACGAGGAAGTAAAGTCCAATTGCCAACACATTATCATTTCTACTGATGATATCACCACCGAAATATTAAGCCATGCGTGAATGTTATAGAAAAAGTTGCCATAATATGTTCATTCCACATACATTGGACATTTCCTCATTTATGAGATGGCCACTACATTATCCTGATCGCTGCCGAACCCATAAAGAGTCAAAACAACGAGAACAAAGTGTGTCATCGCACCACTAATTGTGTTGAATGAATGACGTCATCACCGTTATAATAAAGCTGATCATGCAAATTGAACTTACATTTTAATGAATGTATTTAAAGTTCTAAAGTTAAATGATCCAATTCAAACTGAATTTCGGAATTTTATAAATAATATTTTAAAATGCCTTATGTGATGAATTGTAGTCTGTATAATATCGAAAAACCCCAATACATTGTTGCCGCCTAGTTAAAACTGCTATTGAAATGAAATTTTGATAGGGTGTTGATTATTTATATTGTAGACATAATCGATTTTTCCAAATTCAACCTCTGAGAGGATTTTTTTTTTTAAATTTGTACTGGAAATATTTTTACCTTCTATTATATTAATCTTCTTAAAACTAAATTAATATTAATTTAATCTTCTATTATCTTAATATTTAATATTTTAATCTTCTTGAAACTTAACATTAAATAAGCAAATTTTTTATTTGGATAACATTTTGGATATAAATAAATAAGCAAATTTAACCTTCAAAAGTGAGATAACGACTTTGACAAAGGTTCACAAAGAGTGTTTTTTTTTAGTTTATCTCCCGAACCAGGATTCACCTGGGTGGCTAACTGGCTACCATTTTCTATATTAACACAAGAAACTCTATAAAGTGTCAAGAAACAAGAACGCACAAAATGTCTTGGCTGCAAAAGGCAATTCGCAATGCTTTACTCTATTAAAAAAAAACATTTTCAGTACCCATAACTTTATTTTTGTTACCTACTTTAGATTATTATTACGGACTGTGTAATTTGACATGGACATTTGGCAATTTTCAATAATTATATATGTTTTATGTTCTCGCTAGCTAGTGCAATCACTGTAAACTCATTGGAGACTCACTGCTACTGTAACCCCTTTAAACTAATACTCGTGACTATTGTATTTTTTTTTTCACCAATATTCATTCAGAGGTGATCCGATATATTTGAAAATTCACATGTCAGACATCAAAGCTAATCCCGTACAAAGTACCGACTCAAAGTTTAAAACAAGCCAGCAGTGATCTGAGAAACAAATAGAAGCCCGCGATAAGACACTCAGTTTATTATCAAGTTCTTGCATTGTTAAAGAACAAAGGGCCTGGCATTGTCTGGAATGTGTTTTGTGTAAAATGGCTAACACGCTCGCTTTGGTCACGTGATGCAGAACTACAGAATGCTTACCTTTTTTTTAACGTTGGAAAATCTTCTTGGATGTCCTCTACACTGCCGGATTTGTACCGGCTGAAACCCAATGACTTTCTAACGCGGCCATAGGTGGGCGGGGTCACGGAGACGTTATGACACGACTTCGGTGCCTCGCCACGGCTATCCAACGCGGGGAGGGCTACGCTCTCTGTCAGAACCTCGGCGTGTGGCGTACCCAAAGGCCATCTTGGGAGAACTTACGACGACGGGCGGCAAATAGATCAATTTAAAAAAGCAATTTAAGTTGTCTACCTGTCGGCGAATAATTTAAATATTTTACAATATCTATAAGATTTGCCTCACATAATTTTATTATTTGATAACTTAGATAAGAATTTCATTTTTAAATAAAGAATATGGTCTGTAAGCCAGGCACTAATTTCGTCAATGATTTCCTCTCAGTCCATAATTTGTAAAATGCTTGAGAGAGCTGTATCATGATGTGTTGTGAACATCAGCTGCGGCTCCGATGGTGGGTTGAGCAGTGGTAGCCCGTTACACTTTCAGATCATCAGCTGACAAGCATTCCACCAAGATATAGCCAGCTGACTTTTTTATTTATTAACAGTAATACATAAACTATCATCTGATAAATTTTATATTTGGAGGTAATCACTGAACACGTATATATTCGTGTGACCTGCAGACGCATAATCCACCATTTTATAAATAGCTGACAATTTTGTTTCTTAATATTAGGTTAACTATAATTTGATGAATTTTTAATCGGAAATAAATGATTAAATTTTTTTTTTATTATGAGCGTGGGCGGCTACCACTCTACTGCTCAACCCACCATCGGAGCCGCAGCTGACGTTCACAACGCTTCATGATACAACTCTCTCAGTCATTTTACGAGTTATCGACTGGGAGGAAATTGGTCATGAAAATCTGTCGCTGGCTCATGGACCAATAAAATGTATCTCAGTTTATTTTTACACAGAGAGAACAAGTATACAATCTGTATTAGATATCTCTTTCGCGATTGTTAATGTAAAATTCTGAGAAATTTCTGAATAGAGGAAATTCTGAGAAATTTCTGAATAGAGGAAATTCTGAGAAAAAGTAGAAATGAAAATAATAACGTAAAGAAAGATGGAATATTATGGATTCGATTGTGTAAACATCGTTAAAAGTAGATGTACTTATTACGCAGCATTGGGTAAATATGTACAGGTTGATAAAATAATAATCTCTTAAATCTTCAAAAATTAGCTATTCAAATTAACTATAGTGTCTATTTTTGGGAGACATTGCTGGTGTCGTAATTAATAAAATTTTGGAACATTTAAGGAGATATCAACGATGACAAAATTATTATATACTACCTGTGCCCGCTACCTGTTCGTTTTTTGGAAAATCTCTCGGGAATCTAACATTTTTCCGGAATAAAAAGTGTCCTATAAGTTAATCCAGGTAACAAACTATCCGTCTATATGAATTTATAAAAATTAGGTAGACAATGTTCACTACATTGAAACTATATTGTGTATAACAATGATCTGCCACTACTCTACGGCAATGTGTAGGTACCTATTGTTAGCAACTATAATATGGAGATCTTTCCTCAGAGCCTACCGACGAACAACTAGATAAAGCGACGATGCGCGATCGCGGTATAATCAAATTATCGCAACGCTCATTCAGATTAACATAGTAAGGACAGGGGATACTTATATTAATGCAATTGTACCTATATAGCAATATACTTTTATAAAATAAATATTATGTTACTACTGTAAACAGAACAACAGATGAACAGATATGGTTCTGTGAAAAGGTTGCAATCAAAACATACGATCTCACAACGTTCAGTTTATTTTTTGTATTTTCAATTTCACAATAGTAATGAAATATCTTTTTCATTATTGAGATAGTCTTTCTTAAAATAAATATAGTTCTTTAAAAGTCCGGGAATAATATCAGGGTTTTTTAAAAGAATAATATTCATTAATCGATCAATCAATACTAATAATAAATCTGTAAGTGTAGGTATTGTATGTATGTATGTTATGTATGTTCCTCCATAACTCTTAATCGAAATAACTGATTTTCATGAAACTTGGTAGATAAACACTAAGTAAGACGTACGAAACACAGGATAGGCTACTTCTCTTCTTTTTCAACGCGGACGAAGTCGCGGGCGCCAGCTAGTATTGTATAAAATTTTTATTTTACATTATTTTTATATTATTTAATAATTAAACATGAAGTATGGTATCGTGAACCCGTGAGACGAAACCTGACAACCACAGAATAAAATAAAGTTTAAAAAGTGTTATTACATAGTTGACCTTTTTAGGGATTTAACCTGAGACCTTTAAGTTAGATATATTATTAAGTATATATTTAAAGTGTATGGTGTAAAGACTTACAGGAGTATTATAATGTGAATGAAAAGACTATCCTATCCTTTTATTATTATCCTTTATACACCTATATATTCCTCAGGAATCACTCTATTGATAGATGAAAATATTTTTAAATCATCGCGAACATACATACAGACAGACAGACAGACGTGGTGGAGGACATTGTTTTAAAATATATAAGGATATTAAATTTAATATTGCCTTTTACCAACTCAGTTAGCATCAAAAATAATAATTTACTTGAAACAGAGAATACAATATAATAAAAGATAAACCTTTGTAGCAACTTCACTAATAAAGAAAGTTCCCAATTGTTTGTTGGGATTTATCTAAATCTACGAGTTGAGCAGACTGCGAAGTTTTGAAGCAAATTTCCTAGAAATTTATAACGAAAATGTTGATTGAAAACTTTGATATCGATTTTTATATTTTATAGGCATTTTCAAAATTAAAAATAATTATTGAATAAGCTTAAGTAGCTTAATAAGGTTCATTCAGCGTAGTCAAGCGTAGTAGTTTCTTCAATAATCTTACTTTAACTCAACTATCAGACTGAACAAAGTAACTCCGAGTTACTTTTCACCTATCTCACGCGTCGTTTAACCGAACAGAACGAAAACAATACTCTTCTTTATTACATTTACTTGTTGTTACCATGACGGATTTTTGTTCGCACAAAGTATTATAAGTTTGAGTGTAAGGAAGTTATTTGGCTCCGCACGTTTGGCATTGAAATATGACGGTAATTTTTCAAGTTACCGAATATAGCGTTAGGCGAATTCATAGTCGATCCTCCTGTTTGTCGATCAAACTGGCACGCGGCGGGCGTCCGCCCAGAGGACCCGCCAAATTGAAAATGTTATTCGATTCATGGCAAACATTTGTTAAAGCCATTTTTTATTTTCCACAAACCGTGTTGAAGTGATCGTGTTACGGAATTTAATTTGTGATGGATGATGTAAAAGGAACATTTATATTATAAGCGGAGATTTAAGATATCCGATTTGTATATATATACTTAGTTCGTATTACATGATATGAGTTGATGATTGTAAATTATTGTAAATCTATTTTTTATATATATTATTTGATAGAATAATAGACAGACTGCTTATCTTCACGCTCACATTAATAAATCAAATAAATATTCATTCATCATATAGGTTTCCAAAAAACTCTTAACCCTGGTAGTTTTAGGAAAAAAGGCAAAATGATGACGACCCTGAAAACAAACCCGAAAGATATTCGTTTTATCAATTTTAAAATAATAAATATAGCAATTATAATTATTACAATTAATTGTTCAGAAATCGCAGTAGGTAATACATACAATACGAAACATACTATGAGCTGAGAATCGTTTAAATCCAGCCTTCACTTTAACTTAAGTAAATTTAATAATGCTAGTTGGTTTTGCTTACACTTTTTAATAAATTTATAAGTAAGGCCATCAGGGACTACAAAATTAGAAGAAAAATAAAATATTAGAAATTAGAAATTATGATATGTGTATGTGAGCTGAAAATTATATGAACAATAATGAGTCTCCTTGTCTGTTGTAAATCCATACTAATATTGTAAAGAGAGAAGATTTGTATTTTTTATTTTTGTTTTAATGAATAAACTGAAATACTAATGGACCGACTTTAAAAATTGATCATAGAAAGCTGCATTATATATCAGGGATAAATATAAAAATATATAGGCTATAATTTATAAAGTTACATTGACCAAGTCGCGTGCAACATCTAGTCAAATATAAAAATGAAATTATATATATATATATAAAGATTATAAATAGAGTGATACTTAATTTGTTGTTAATATTAACGAGTATGCAAAGTATACATATATTAAACTGAACTCATTTAGTGATGCATTTTATCATACTTTGTAGCAGCATTGTTTCATAAAATATGTTTATGCATTGATGATAGCAAATCCGCTATGAACAAATATGATCTCTTTGTGAAGAGCATTTGAGTTTAAATTTCCGCTTATATGCACGGCATCATATTCAACTTTCCATATGCAGTCGCAAAGTTATAACAATGTGCAAAACTCACTATTTAGATACATACGCACATAAGCGAGCTATGTAATTTTACTGTGCTACGGAATCAATTCAGCAAAATGATAATTTTATTCATAGAGTTCCCGCTACAATCGTATCGCTTACTTTGTCCGTGATTTGGTTCTGAAATATTTTATGTAACAATTGTTCGCGATGCACACGTCGCTTTGTGTCCTTTTATTAAAGGTTCTACATGTTAATTCAAGTAAACATCAATACATAATTGGAAAATTCGGAAAAATGCCCATGTCCAGCAGTCTTACGGCTGGATCATGATTTATTTATTAACAGGGGAAAAAGTACTAAATACTTTTCAATATCTAAAAACACAACTGTTCCGTAACAGTACATCATTTATGATATCGTGTCACTCACTTCGCTCACTTGTTTGAAGGGTTCATTAATTTTTCATTACTCATGGAAACAGGAAAATAGCATACTTTGAAATTATTGCAGTTTAGTTTAATGCTACCGTGACAGCGATATCATAATAAAAGTATGAAACAATTCTATTAAGCTAAAATAAGAATAATAATAATAACTTTGCTGGCGTAACTTTGTAAATTATATACTTAAACCTTCCTCGAGAATCACTCTATCAATCGGTGAAAACAGCATGAAAATTGGTGCAGTAGTTCTTGAGTTTATCGCGAACAAGACGCGGCGGAGGATTTTGTTTTATAAGTAAGGATTATTGTTACATTACGTTACTTATCGCCTTAATAATAAATGTAATATTAATCTTTGTTTTAATATAGCTCTTACTTCAAGTCGTAGGCTTTAAAGATTATCCCAACAAATATGAACTGTAGCAGTATTGCAAAAAGCAAGAATGTTCGAGAGACGCTCGGCCATGAGTAATGAGTCTCATTTCTCTCACTGCTTCTGAACAAGTTATGAACTCTAGTATATCCATGTCGAACAAAATTTCACTTGTTCGCTTTTGGTTAATAGAAAGTGGGAACAAAGACGCGCTCTTTTATATTGAAAGTTTATAAAAAAATAAGAAAAATGATCGGAAATAAATAATTAGAAATTTTTAATTGAATGTTAAAATGCATAAAAAATCTTTTAATTAAGCCTACAAATAAATAAGAGTGATCACTAGTAGTTGATATTGTCTTCGCCCCGAATAGCAGAATAACTTTTTACAAAAAAAAGGGAACCAAATTCATTTTCTCATACATTTTGAATGGAACCGATTTTCATTCTGAGGCGGTACAAACGCACAGGTGCGACCACCACTGGGGGCGTACACCACTGACCCAGTTCGCCTGGCCAGCCAGTTTGTAGTAAGTGTATCTTATTTTGATTTGTGGGTAATGACAATTAATTTGTGTAAATCGATGAATGCAACTTTGGTATCGTAAACATTTACATCAAGCAACGTTACCACAGAGCCTGCAAAATGTACCAACTTAGGTTAATACATATACATATTAAAATGAATAACGACAGGGCCGTACAATTAAAGTGTACGTAATTAAGGCCGTCGTTTAATTAAAGTGGCGATTAAAAGCTTCCTTGTAAAAAAAAAAAAAAAACAATTTAATATTGAAATGTAATAGATGCCTGTATTACTATAATAAAATTAAAGTAACAAGCTGGTGAACGCGAATTCGTCCACAGTGAAAAAGAATAGTAATATATGACGCTTAACACCCATATATCGCTGTGACGATTGTGGCGCCCGATTTTTTATATTTTTAGAAGATTGCTCGCGAATCTTAGATTTTTTGAGAGTAAAAGTATCGTACATGTTAATCCAGGTAATAAACTATCTGTGTTCCAAATTTCATCCAAATCAATTCAGCCGTTTTCGCATGAAAGAGAACAAACATTCATTCATTCTCATAAACTTTCGCATTGATAAAATTTAATTTACTATGCAAATAGTCTCACGTGATTTAGTTGATAAATGCATGTTGAATATCATTTATATGTAAAAGTAGTTCCGTTTGCGTACCAAATTTTCATCGTTCTCCAGTCGAACATTTTCAGAATATTAGTAGAGATTACCTGGCGAATGTATTTCGCAGTTTTGGCCATTACTGTCGAAACAATATAGTGTTACATTTGAGCTTACTCATAAAATAGTTATTGTATTGTATTTGACAAGCAAATTTTTGGAAAAAAGATTTTTTTAATATTTCAAAAACTAATAAAACGTAAAAAATTAAAACAATACTCAAATTTAATTAATCGAAGGGGACTTACCTAAGTCTTGAGTGAAAGAATATAACTATAGACTTATCCGAGCACGATGAAGTAATTTGGCTAATTAATTTAGCTGTTCTAAACATTAAACTCCAAATATCTTCAATTGAAACTTTACAGGAATGTTAATTATTCAAATCGTCACTTGGGATCGTTCAAATAATCTAATTGCAAAAAAAAAAAACATTTTCATTTGCATAAAATAAATGTAACAAAAGGCTATTTAAACAACTTAATAATACGCAAAATCATACTAATAATATATTCAATACTAAATATAGTATGAGCTCAGAATCTCTTAAATCCAGGCTACATTTTCGCCTCAATAATTATTATTTATCAATTTTATAATAGCTTTTCGAAAGCTTTTTGATTACACATATTATATTTTTATATTGGATTTCCGATATACGTGCTGCAAATATTTTTTTAATTGTTATTAACTGTTAAAGTTTACTAAATGGAATTGCATTTAACACTATATTTTAAGAGTTAAAGGACAATAAACAACAAAGTCAATTTCTATGCGGGACAGCATTTAATAGTTCATGCTCCATTCAGTGCAAAGGAAGGAGGTAGGCCGCAGCTTTCCCAGAGGGCGAACATTTTGACCGTAATCAGGCTAATGGACAAACCCTGTGTCCGGCCGGCACATATAGAGATCTATTCGCTCGACACTTCAACGTCTCTTTTGTCTATATTTACTTTAACTTAATCCACGATAAAATACACTCATCAGTTGCGAGCTACGGCTCAAACGTTTTTAAAATAGAAACGTTTGTTTTGCTAAGATAAGTCGTTGACTTCGTCTCGAGCGTTTTCACTACACAACTTTGGAACTGAAAGACTTAGCTGTCATTATTTAGTGGCTTTGCTGCTGATATATATATTTTCTTTATTTGATTTACAAAACATACGTAAACCAAAATAACATCAATTAATTTGAAAAAAAATTACAATGATCCTGCTTGTAAACACAACATGTCATAAACAAAGTGACAGTAATTTCCGGCACAGAAACTAAAACTTAAATGAGAAAAAAACTAATAATACGAAATAAGTACAAAATAACAACTTAAAAAATAGATAAATATGTATACCATAGTCTCCCATTAAGCCTAACATTCAGAAACCAGAGTACCAGAAAGAACATCAAAAACTTTTGTAGAGTTAACTATACCACAACTATGATAGTTACAGCAAATTATAATAACATAATAATTCTTCTAAATATAGTATCAAAATAAAAATGTAACCTTTTTTCGTAGGTACTAACTTATTAAACAATCTTACTAAATGTTAATTTCATAAAAAAAATCACAAGATAATAAAAACCGCAACAAAGTCAACTGAGTTATTACTTCAAAAGAAAAGCGTAGGGAAAGATTTTCATTTGTGATTTGATATCTAATATTATCTGCAGGAAGATATTTTTCGCCTGCCCACACGATTCTAATATCAAATTCCTCGTCGTGAAGTGAGTTTGGTTGACTTCGGCTAAAGGCCAAGCTATGTGTATGTACAAATATATTATACTTATTAATGACAGCTAGTATTTCGAAAGAAAGAAAGAATTTTATTCACTGCACGCAACACAAAGACCCAAACATAATACAAAAAGAACAAGACAGAAATTAATAAAAACAGGTAAAAGAAGTGTGTGTGTCATCGTCGCGGCATTGGATCGGACACTGCCTCAGCATTGTACTGAGGCAATTTTGACTAAAATAGTAGAGCCACCCAAGATATTTTGATACGGTTTTCTCTAATGGTAAAAAGAAAGTTTTTTTTTAATTGAGAGGAGGAAAATCTTCTAAAAGACACCGGTAAAGACCGGTAGTGTGAGGTTTTTAATTACTATGTTACTCTATAATAAATGAATAGAAGATAAACACTTTCAATTTTATCAATAAAGCTGAATTTGAAACTTATGAAATATGTAGAACCAAATTATAAATGTTGTAGTAAATAAACAAAATATCCAAATAAAGATAGATAATTTGGTGTACTATGTCATAATCTATTTCATACGCTGCTTAAAAGTAAAATTTTAATCGCTATGAAAGCAGTTGATGTTTAGCTTTGGTGAGTAGTTGCTCGAAAAGCTTTAAACAAGCAGTTTTAATCGCGTGCTATTTTGTTGTGATAACTATGTTAGCTTGCCACAGATTGCGTCGTTCAGCATATGAGGTACCGACTAAGTGTGCTTCGAAATGAAGATAGTGTGTGCTTAGATCTACGGCTGGTTTTAACAGCGATTCCGTCGTCATAATACCTACACATTGGTTGTTATGTTACCTAACGTTTTGCAATTACGCTCCTAAGTGTTCTGTGGAACAGCTCTTTGTAAACTGTTTTTCCAACTTTCATTCATAAACACAGAAACACGGTAAGCTTTTGTAATCCGTTCGACTCGTGAATCAGGCGTTCTTTTTGCTTTGAGAATAATTCCGTTGGCACACAATCTGGGCTCGAAAAGCTATTTGAGCCACTGGTAATGATTACAAATCATGATGAAGAAATTGGGTACTTTTCTTCAATACTTAAATTAAATACTTTTTTCATTCTTGCTTATTTTTTTTATTATTATTATTTAACGTGTCCTTATCTACTTAAGACCAATCTTAGAAATGTACAAGTAAGTTTTGAATCTTCTTGTGGCAGAGCGGAAAATACTCCGAAAGATTTTGGGGCCGACCCAGGAAGCTGACGGAAGGTGGAGAATAAGAAAAAACCAAGAGATTGAAGACCTAATAGTGGCTGAACCCAATATCATCGGAGAAACCAAAGCAGCGAGACTCCGCTGGCTCGGCCACGTGGTAAGGATGGGAGACGATCGCGCAGCGAAGAGAGCATACTTGGGGAAACCTGATGGCCGTAGGCCCGTGGGACGCCCTAAGTATCGTTGGGAGGACGAGGTACAGAGAGACCTGCGCGAGCTGGTGACGGGTGATTGGCGCGAGATGGCTCTGGACCGGGATCGATGGAAACTTGTGGTGTCGGAGGGCAAGATCCACTACGGGTCGCTGAGCCAAAGGAGTTAGTTAGTTTTTAGTTAAGTTTTGAAATAACTGTACCTACACAAGTCTCCGTAAACCGACACAACATAATATTCCTTATACTTTTCGTTTGGTCCCTAAAAACTATTATAGAGCTGTAGACTACTGATAGCTAAATATAGTACTAGTTTATACTAATATTATAAGAGAAAATATTTGTATTTTTGTTTGTAGTGATTAAACTTAAAATCTACTGTACGAATTTTAAAAATTTATTTAATCTGTAGGAAGCTACATTGTTAGCGGAATTAGTCGCGTGCATCGGTTAGTATTCCATCAATATATGGGCAGTTTATTACCTATGGCTGTATACTCTATCTATTCAGAAATAGGCTGAGATCGTATTCTATGTCGATATGTCAATTATGCCTCATGTTTGGATGCTCCCTTTGTATTCGTGGTGGTTACAACGAAATAATATCGCAGCTATGCAGGTGGGCCATCTCCGACGGGCGCCGGTACAAACGAGGTGGTTGAGGAGATAAGAGCGCTCGCGTAAGTGCCGGCATTGTGTCCTGAACAATAACCCCACGTTGGCAGCATTATCTATAACGCGCCGGTTGGGACGAGCTAATGGATACCCTCCGAACATCGCTTGTAATTGTTTTAATTTTCATCAAGATCCTTTCGAGTAGTTTTTGATTAAAGGCGCTTCTTAACATTTCGTAGATGTTAAACGCGAAGGCGAGTTGGTTCGTCTGCAGTCCTTCAGTATTAATAGTATGAGAAATGATTCCCAACGAATAGATTCAATGTTGCACCTAACTGGGGAACACTCGTGGGAGTGGACTTCAGACTAAGAAAGTTTTCCTAATACCAACTTTAGAGGTACAAATACAATAAATTTTAATATTACAAATTCATATTTATCATTTATATGAACAGGTAAATATGAAGCTTATAAAAATTCTTCTTTATATTTAGATAAACCTACAGCTAGAGACGAAGGAAAGTTGTTACATAAAATGTCGAATATAAAGAATCAGAATGCCGAAGAGTGTTTAAAATTAAAAACATTGCAATGACAACACCCGCCAGCAGACCACTCACACGCTGGATTTATGTACTCAAAAGAACAGCTATACATGGATGCTGGACAGTTAAAGACCGAGAATTGAGATGCTCTATTAAGTTAAATATCCAATAGCGGAGTCATTAGACACATTGATTGGATGAAGTGCATGAAATATATCTATCTCATTTTAACAATTTTACTTTAGGGATCTTTCTTTATCATGCATGTTGTATGTAAGTTATTGTTTCAATTTATTTGTAGTCAGAAAAATAAGCTTACAAACCTATCCTATTAAACTAAATATAAAGTGATATTATTAGCAATTTCACTAACATAACAGTAAATAATACGTTTCATTGCTAAAAAACTCATAGGTAACAAAGTCAATGTCACCATTCGCGATATCTATGACTACTTTACAACTATAGATTCAATATAGATTTCATAAAATTGTAAGAATTTATTTTGTTTTCTATTTTGTTTAAAGATTACTTGCAAATATATCCACTAATTTCAGTGTTAATAAAAAGATTATTCGGTGTAATTCCAAAGAAAGCATAATTATTTTTCTAGTAATCTTCGAAATTGGGTCATAGGTTTTCGGTAACTAAGATATATAGATAGATACGGTTATAAGATTTTTTTATGCAATCAGTAAGACCAGCTTTGACATGACATACAAAGGAAAAATATATTAAATAAAAACTTGTGTGGTTTGGTGTAATAAAAACGCCATCCATCAACAGTGGAATCTAATAAATATGTTTAACGTTTTTTCCGTCTGTACATAACTTATTCGTACCTACGTTCAATGTATTAGGTACTACATTAATTTAGCTAAGAGCTTTCGATTCCATAAACGAGTGTACCTAAGTGTTTGTTCACTTTTCTTTCGCTTAATTTAGTTTGTGTAACAAAAGCGCGACCCCATTGTTCTCGAGGTAAAGGGTTTTGGGATTGTGTCCTGCGAAATACTTACATTGTTCATAAAATTTAAACACAACGTAATCTTAATATTTCAGTACAATATTATTGTACGAACTTATTTCTGAAGTTATACTTACAGTCAATTTTTTATAAAACTTTGATGTGACAAAGTAAATTTTATATGTTTGTAAGTCTTTATCATTTCTTTATATGTTTATAGCAAACCTTACCAAAGCTTAAACATTATATGAGGCCTATTTAATTAGGAACAGAATAATTTAAATATAATAATAGGTACCAATATTTGAAACTAGCTGTATAAAATATAGTAAGTACTCGCTGATAATCTTTAATCGCTGATAAATATAGAAATCATCTCTCTTTATAATATTAGATATTCTCCGACCTTATATAAGTATGTAGGTATCAATTTAATATTTCTTTAACTGTTGCTACAGTTTACAACAGTTAATGAAAGTATTATTGGTTTGTTTAACTATAAATTTGAAATGTTAACATTACTAACAAACTAAACAATTAATGTTGCTTACATTATTATATTATACAACGCCCAATTTATATTACAAATTTTAAAATCGCCCGCGTAACTTTGTAAATTATATACCAACTAAAACCTTCCTCGAGAACCCTATATCCATTGGTGAAAACAGCATGAAAATCGGTGCAGTAGTTTTTGAGTTTGTTGCGAACAGACAGACAGACAGACGCGGCGGAGGAATTTGTTTTATAATATGTAGTGATGTATATTCACAATATACCTCATAATATCCACATTGTGAGATCGACGTGTCTGTTTTACACAAATATATTCATATTAACACAAATGTTCCGTTATAATGTTATTATCCGCGTGTACAAACAATACCTTGTAGGAAATTATAAACGCAAATTCTGTGTGCAAAGCTCCTAGTTTTGTGTGATTTACGATGTTTGCTCAAGCGACGGCGTGTTTAATAACCTACTAAAATGTGTACATATACATACCTACATACATCTTTAATACATTACCTACTTATACGTATGTAAATTAACACAAAGATTCATTAACATGTGTGTTGCTTACCATTAAACTTTTTGGGTACTATAGTATGTAGGCAGATAATGTATTTATTACATCTCTTTTGACGAGCCTGTCAGATGAGTGGTAATGGTAGGAGACCCCACGATGCTAAATGTAGTCACTCGAGCGTAGTGGGGACCTATTGGAATTTGAAGATTAGATGGTAGGAAGAAAATAAAGTTATTTGATGTTTTTCTTTTCAGCGGGTGGGGTGAGCGTCTACAGGCGCTCAAAATTTTGTAGACGCTGTATGAAAATCTGACTTTTCTGAAAAATCTTTTACGGTACCATATACAATCAAGTGGACCGTCAGCCTGTCTGTCGACCTTAACTTAAAAAAATCTGCCTACAATAGACTACATGACATTATCCTACAACTACACTGTCACACAGCTTGACCTTTGACGTGACGTCGGTGATCCATCGATTACGAAATATTAAAAGCTAATATTGATGACAGCGTAAAGGATGTAAAAAGAGTGTCATTTTTCACCGAGATCTTTCGAAAGATGATAGTTGCAGTGACCTCGTATCGTCTTTTCTAAGATCATAGAAAAACGTAATATGCAAAAAAACTCCCAAATCTGATGTAGGCACCATCCATCATGTGAGACGACAGGGGCGAAGGCTTGTCGACCCTAATCGAACCAATCCGCTAGGTATACGGGCTTGTTTTAGTGTACGCATATAAATACCTACATTGTTCTACGTCTGTAATTTTATGATAATAATTTTGTCACAGTTAGTTTTGTGAATGTCCAAAGGTTTGTGTATAATGTGTAGGTACGGGATCTAGCGTCTTACTTATCTCTAGAGTTACTTGACCCATAATCTAAAAGAATGGTAGGCTCTAGGGAAGATTTTTTGAGGCAACGCAAGACAATCTCGATGCTGTAATCGCAAACGAATTTCTTGGTACAAACCGAAAGTTATGCTATAATTATTATATTCGTACAGCATTTTAGGAGAGCCGCCAAGAGCTCGCTTACGTGTGTTATGTAGTTCTCACAATTATCTTACACTAACTTTGCCCGCGACTTGGAACGCGACAGGAATCTAACATTTCCCCAGGATAAAAGTATTCTATGCTAATTGTATGTAATTGTTAATCCAGATAATAAACTGTCAAATACTCATCCGAATCCCAACAATATGAGTAACAAACAAACGAACTTTCGCATTTATAATACATATTATTAGGATTTACGAAGTCAAAAGTAACATTATATATTTTATACATAATATAATAAATCGTACAGTGTTTGAAACCGATGCAATACTTCAAGCATCGGTTCATCTTTGCTATTTTTATTGTGTAGGCGTTAGGTATTATTTTTATTCATTGACACGTTTTGAACATGGTGGGTAGGGTTACAATTATGTTCGTGTAATGCATACGTAACCGTAGGGTAGTGGGTAGTCTGTATTGGGAGTTGAAAACGATCGAGACGCGCGGCGGGTTTGAGCTCGATAATAATAATTTGGTTAATCTTGAAAATATCTTTGAAACTACATCTGTGCTTTGTTGAACCGCGTGTGACTGGGAGTTTTGCTTCGGGAACCCAGCTGCTGCCTGGAGGATCACGGTATTTCCCAACCTGTATTCCCGACTCCCTACCTACATATATATATAGTATTTCCCTGCCGTGGGCCGTCTGTGCGACAGACGAGGTTTGACGAGCGAGGACTCAGGACTAGGGTAAGTAATTTACTTTTCTCCTGGACTCTTGGCTGTCGGCATAGGCTGATAGCCAGGCGTCCAAACCCCCCCCAGATCCGCGTAACGCGGACATTGTCGTAACCGTGGTCTCCATTAGGGAATATCTTCCGCTTCCACTGCATTTCCTGCTAGGAGGCCTACGGTTGCGTACAAATTGCTGGTAGCAGAGCGTGGTTATCTTCTTCCTACCTCTTTGAAGGGCTATTGTATCTTGTTGGTCTGATTTGTGGTATTAGCTGGTTTCACCTGTCATATATATATGGTAGATTTAATGTGCTTTCGTTTTCTAAATTGCAATTTTGTTTTTAAAAATTGAAAATTTCGATTTTTAAAATAAAGTTTAAAATTCGTAATTCACAGTGGGTGCCTATGAAAAATCGATACATAGGAATTTGTAACGTATGTGAAGGGAATAAGTTTCTTGTTCGTTTGTGCCTTCGATTACAAATTAAATTATTATTTTTTGTTACATTATCTATGTGTGTATTTGCGCCAGTGTAACCGTTCAAGCGCGGCTTGTTAATTGTTAACGGATAGTTAAGATTGTTCGAACGTAAATACATACTCTGTCATTTGGGATTGCGTTCACTATTTAATTTTGATATTAATATTTTTATTTTTTGGTTTTCTTTGGATCTTTTGTTCATAAATACTACATTATCATTCGGGTTTACTCACTATTTAATTTTAATACTGATATTTTTTATTTTTGTAATTATTTGCGTCAGTCTATCCGACGGGCTCGGCCTAGGTTTTGTTGACGGATTAAGACTGTCTGTACGCAAACAAACACATACTTTTATTTTGGTTTTATTATTACATATTTTTTTATTTCTTTTTTTGTGTGCTATTAAATAAATAAGTGCCTTCAGTACACATTTTGTTGCCATGCCTACTAATAAGGAACTCTTGGGCATAGCTCGGAAGCGAATCTCTAGTGTGTTGAGGTGGATGAACTCCGCCTACGGTCTTGTAAAGCGCGTGGATCGCGAGATGGCATTGCAAGATAGATATAGGGCGCTTGACGGACATATGGAAATTTTGGAAGAGGCGATGTCCGTAATAGATTTATTGAGGGAGCAGGAGAGTGACCTCGTCACTGAAGAGATCCACACTCGTGCTGAAAAGGATTATGAGCAGATCCGTGAAATGGAAGGTGCCATTAGAGAAAAGGCCCTCTCGAGGAACGCGACTGTGACTGCTGCAGAGGTTGAATCCAAAGTGCCCACTCCGGTCCCACTGTTGGGCCGCTTGCCCACTTTGGACCTGCCACAGTTCGAGGGGGTACTGCAGCAATGGATGGGCTTCCAGAACTTGTTCATGAGCCAGGTGGACTCACGTGCAGACTTGGCCCCAGCTCAGAAGCTGGCGTACTTGAGCTCCTGTCTACGAGGCGAGGCCCACCTATTGATTAACCATTTGGCGGTTACCGATGAAAACTATGCTGTGGCCATGAATATTTTGCGCAAGCGGTACCACAACATAAGACATATAGCAGATGCACATATTGCGACTATTTTGAATCTCCCGCGAGTTGCTCAACTTTCGGCTTTGAGGGGAGACCTATTGAACCCCCTTCTTGGGGCCCTTAATTCATTAAGGCGATTGGATCTACCAGTGGACCAGTGGTCCTTTATACTCCTGCACATAGTATTACGCAGAATCCCTGACGAGATGAGGAGGCGGTTTGAGCAGGTGCATGGAGGCAGTACTACTGACCACTTGCCGCCCTTCGGGGACCTACAAGCGTTCTTAGAAGCGGAGTGTATAAGAGGAGATTTGGCGGCCTCGGGCCCTTCTCCCTCCACGAGTTCGCCTCGTGCTTCCCACGAGATTGTATCGAACCGGAACCGGAACCGGACCGGTCGCGAAACGGAATGGACGCGCCCTGGTCCCTCTAGGTCGGCTGTTGCGCGTAGGCCACCTATTCACTATGCGACTACGGACGCCCGCGCGGCTTGCCAGTTTTGCAAGGGCACTGATGGGCATAATATTGTGCAGTGCCGTCGGTACTTGGAGCTGCGAATGCCGGGACGCCGTGCAGTGGCCAAACAGCGTCAGTGGTGTTATTTTTGTTTGGGCCCCCATTTTTCTCGGGAGTGCCCCCGTCCTCGACCCTGCGAGCATTGTGGCGGCAGGCACCACGTGACTTTGTGCGCAAATGTCAATGGAGCCCCTCGTCAAGGAAGTCCGGATCAAACCATGGCACAATTCTCCGGCGGTTGGAGACCACAGCGTGTGGACCAACGTGACCCCTTTCGGCTCTCTTCGGGCGGGTGCCGAATTAATAAGAGGACTTCGGCCCGCACATCAGGCGCGAGTTCATTTGACAGCCGCACCCTCCGGTCGCCCCCCGAGAGAGGAATTGAAAGTGCGCGCTGCGGTTCACCGCGAGTTGATTTGGAGCAGCACCCTAGACTTGGTGGCGATTGGGCTGCAATGAAGCAGACGCCAACTAGGGGATTTAAAAGCTTCTCGCCCCCGCTCGCAGAATACCCGCGTTTGGAACGACGTCCACCTGCAATTGGACGCCACTCGGGTTATCGACCCCCTACGAGAGGCAGAGGTCGAGGGGTGTATGAATCCGCTTGGGACCCCCTCGGGCCACTCCGTAACCGGTTATAGGATACTTGTGCGACAGCCTCCTTACCTGAGACGGTTTTGCTGCCGACCGCCTCAGTGCTTGTGTGGGGACCCCTCGGCGCCTGTAAGGTTGTTCGCGCCTTATTGGATTCTGGGGCACAAGGCTGTATTGTTTCGCGCTGGCTTGCACAAAAATTGGACTTGAAACGTGCTGAGACTTCGAGTTCTGTTCGGGGCATCGGAGGAGTGAATGTGACCTGTCTGCTAGGCAGGACCTTCCTCGAAATTTGCCCTGACCGAGGCTCCACCTCACGACTGCACATCGATGCAATTGTCCTGGAAGACATAATGGGCAGCCATCCACAAATGAAGCTGTCTTCTAACATAATACGCGATGCTAAGCGTTTGAATTTGGCGGACCCTAAATTCTTCCGGCCAGGGCGCATTGATCTGCTTCTAGGGGCAGACGTCCTGAGCCGTGTATTGTTAAGCACGGGGAAAACCACCCTCACGGTGGTCTAGTTGCCATACCAACCACTTTGGGACAGGTCATTTTGGGACCTGTGTTTGGTTCTCACTGTGAGCCCCCAGAGGCCCATCCTCTCTCGGTCCACTCCGCGCTCTCAGATGCAGTGCAGAAGTTTTGGGAAGTAGAAGAGCCCCCCACGGTAGAACGCATTGATCCGGTACATCAGGAATGCGAGTTGTTCTATCAGAATAACACCGGACGTTTACCAAGTGGGCGGATTTTGACTCGCCTGCCGCTGTTGTCTATTCGACCCACCTTGGGCGAATCGCGGGCTTTGGCTGAGAAGCGACTACTGTCCATGGAGAGACGTATGGCTCGGGACCCGGTTCTCCGCGAAAAATATATAGACTTCATGCGCGAGTATGAAGAACTGGGTCATATGTCTATATCGAAACAAGATTGGAGTTCAGATGAACATTACTTCCTTCCATACCACGCAGTTTTGAAGACGCCCAACGGCAAAATTCGAGTGGTGTTTGATGGCTCCGCGCCCACCTCGAATGGCGTCTCGTTGAATGAGTGCCTACATACAGGCCCGAAACTGCACCATGACATATCGGATATCTTAACCAATTTTAGAAAACACCCGGTCGTGTTTGTTGCGGATATCCGGATGATGTTCCGTCAGACTATAATTCATCCTGACGACCGGAAATTCCAGTTGATATTGTGGAGAAAGAGTCCGCGCGACCCCATTTTGGTGTATGAACTCAACACGAATACGTACGGCTTGCGCTCAAGCCCGTTTGTTGCGATACGCTCGTTGTTGGAGTTAGCGGACCGTGAGGGTTTACGCTTTCCGCGTGCAGCCGCTGTGATCCGCGAACAGACATATGTCGACGACATCTGTTGCGGAGCAGCTAACGTTGCTGAGGCTGTTTTGTTGCGCGATGAGCTCATCGAGCTATTGGGGACTGGTGGATACGAACTCCGCAAATGGATGTCGAACTCCCCCCAACTGTTGTCAGATTTGCCAGGGGAGCACCAGCTGGATCCTCATTTGTTTGAAAATATAGACAATCCGAACCTCTTGTCTGTTTTGGGAATTCAGTACAGGCCCGTCCAGGATGAATTTACCTACAAAGTAGACTTGTCCAGTTTCCCACAAGTATGGACGAAGCGCCTTGTCTTGTCTACTGTTGCCCGAACGTTCGATCCCGTTGGTTGGATCAGCCCACTCATATTTAATGCGAAATGTTTCTTACAATGTCTATGGGCTGCCGGGATTTCATGGGACGCCCCCCTTCCTCCGGATCTCCGGATGGAGTGGGAAGCGTATATCTCCACTCTCGCGGAGTTAAATCGGATTGCGATTCCCAGGCACTTCCTTCCCAAAGGGAAGTGTAAAATAAGCCTGCACGGATTTTGTGACGCATCCGAACGCGGTTACGCGGCTGCGGTATACTTGAGAACTGTGGACGTCCGTGGTTGCACGGACGTAAAGCTGATTACCGCCAAGAGCAAAGTAGCTCCCCTTCGGACTCGACTGACGATTCCGAAGCTGGAGCTAAGTGGCGCTGCCTTGTGTTCTCGGCTCTTAAATCACGTATGTAGTACCTTGGGGAAATCGCTAAAATTTGATACGGTCTATGCCTGGACAGATAGTGAGATTGTACTCTGTTGGTTACGAGCGTCCGTTCACACTTTAGAAGTGTTTGTAGCAAACCGTGTCTCACTTATACAAAATTCTCAGACCACTTTGGTATGGAGGCACGTGCCGGGTGAATGGAATCCGGCAGACTGCGCATCCCGTGGCTGTTCGGCCCCGGAATTGGTGGATCACGCGTTGTGGTGGGGACCAGAATGGTTGACCAGAAATGAAGGTCACTGGCCCACGACCTCCATTGGAAGGCAGACACAACTGCCTGACTTACGGATACACGCTGTCGAGTTGGACGCATCATCGCCAGAGTTGGAGCGATACAGCTCACTCGACAAGTTATTGAACGTGACCGCTTGGATGCGACGTTTTGCACTAAATTGTCGTCGCCGGGATGGAAAACAACTATCTCCTGTGCTCACACCGCAAGAGCGGCAAGAAGCTCTTTTGTTTTGGATAGGATACGTGCAACGGGAGAGCTTTGGTGATGTAATACCTACTCTCCAGCGAGCCCGCGAGAAGCTCAAGGGTTCCATAGTTAGATTAAACCCTTTTTTAAATGAGCAAGGACTTTTGCGCGTTGGAGGCCGCCTCAGGCACGCCGATGAGCCCCTGGAGGCCCGGCACCCGTTGTTGTTGCCCAAGGATGGTCACTTAGTACGTTTATTGGTCTCGGATAGACATTTGAAGAATTCTCACGCCGGTTGTAACGCACTTTTGGCCATTTTACAACGAGAATTTTGGATACTTTCAGCCCGAAGAACCATTCGAAGTGTTCTGTTTCGTTGCCTACCCTGTTATCGTTTACGAGCACCCACAATGCAGCCCCAAATGGGAGACTTGCCTGCAGATAGGGTACGGGAGGCCAGACCCTTCGCTGGAGTTGGAACAGATTTTGCGGGACCCTTCATGGTGAAGACGTCGCACCTTCGAAATGCTAGAGCCCTTAAGGCCTATTTGTGCGTCTTCGTTTGCTTGTCCACCAAGGCCGTGCACCTAGAGGTTGTTTCCAGCTTGTCCACTGAGGCATTTGTAGCTGCACTAGGTCGTTTTGCGTCACGCCGTGGTGTTCCCACCTTAGTTAGGTCGGACTGTGGCACAAACTTTCAAGGGGCTGATCGCTATCTTCAGGATGTAATTAAGTTTTTGGATAGTGATAGGGTAGCAATAGGAAATGCTTTGTCGCGTCGTGGAATTACTTGGCGGTTTGATCCCCCTGCTTGCCCGCATTGGGGAGGAATTTTTGAATCTGTTGTGAAATCAGCTAAGACCCACTTGCGTCGTGTCATTGGAGAAACCATTCTAACCTTTGAGGAGTTAAGTACGGTGTTTTGTAAGGTTGAGGCCGTCCTCAATTCCCGTCCCTTGTGTCCATTGTCTTCCGATCCGAATGACTTGGAGGCCCTCACACCTGGGCACTTTCTGATAGGACAACCACTTACCGCCTTGCCGGAGTTCCCTTGGGAAGATTTTCCGCGACAGAGACTGTCTCGTTTTGAATTGTTACAGCAACTTACTCAGAGTTTTTGGAAGCGTTGGCATATGGAATACTTGCATATTCTCCAGCAACGCGTTAAGTGGACGGACAAGACCAGCCCCCCTCGGGTGGGTGACTTGGTGCTGGTCAAGGACCCTAATCTACCTCCGTTGCGTTGGCGTAGGGGACGCATAATTGAGCTCATAACAGGAGCGGACGGTATTCCCCGTTTCTCTCGAGTCTTTGTTGGTGACTCTGTCTTGAAGAGAGCGGTAGCCACTCTCTCTCGCCTCCCCATTGATTAGCAGCCGGATAGGTCCGGCTGGGGCGGGTGGATGTTTGAAACCGATGCAATACTTCAAGCATCGGTTCATCTTTGCTATTTTTATTGTGTAGGCGTTAGGTATTATTTTTATTCATTGACACGTTTTGAACATGGTGGATAGGGTTACAATTATGTTCGTGTAATGCATACGTAACCGTAGGGTAGTGGGTAGTCTGTATTGGGAGTTGAAAACGATCGAGACGCGCGGCGGGTTTGAGCTCGATAATAATAATTTGGTTAATCTTGAAAAAATCTTTGAAACTACATCTGTGCTTTGTTGAACCGCGTGTGACTGGGAGTTTTGCTTCGGGAACCCAGCTGCTGCCTGGAGGATCACGGTATTTCCCAACCTGTATTCCCGACTCCCTACCTACATATATATATAGTATTTCCCTGCCGTGGGCCGTCTGTGCGACAGACGAGGTTTGACGAGCGAGGACTCAGGACTAGGGTAAGTAATTTACTTTTCTCCTGGACTCTTGGCTGTCGGCATAGGCTGATAGCCAGGCGTCCAAACCCCCCCCAGATCCGCGTAACGCGGACATTGTCGTAACCGTGGTCTCCATTAGGGAATATCTTCCGCTTCCACTGCATTTCCTGCTGGGAGGCCTACGGTTGCGTACATACAGGTATTACGAAGACTTACACACCGTGTAGTTCTAATAAAATGGGCGTAAAATAAAAAATAAATAGTCAGAATGAATTATGAATAGTGGCTTAATTATGACACTCGACAAGTGTATCTATAATTTTTTAATATCTTTTATAAAGTTTCATACATTGTGAGACACGAAGCAACTAAATTCGATATGAAAAGCGGCCACATTCCTTAAGATCGTATTTTGTTGCTCAAAGTCAAGAGATTTACAATTCTAGTAGAAACATAAATAAAGCAAAATTTAAACTTTATTTCTCTCGTCCTTTTTGTTTGTGAATTAACAAAACTAAGGTTGTATGAAAACCGAGGTGCATTGACTTAGTGCTCTCTGGCTCAAGGGTTCGGAGTGCGATTCCTAGTGGGATCAACTTTAGGAATAAACTTATCAAAGTTGGTCCTGGTTTGCTTTCCCTAGTTCGTTTTGTGAATTGCAAATATAAAAGAGATGTTATATGGATTATATAAATAATAAAAGAGATGTTTGTGGTTAGTAAATTGAAAGTAACAAAATTTTAAAGTTACATACTGTATTTGTGTAATTATTAAAAGCCAACATAATATGCAATCAAATTCCAGTCAATAATGAACTATGAAAAAAATTAGGAACTTTTTTAAATACACAATATGCATTTTTTTTTTTACTTTAGTTGGTACATTTTAATAATAATATATACAACATATTTTTATTTTTCTTCATAAAACACCAAATAGGTTTACGTAGTTATGATTTTCATTATTAAAATTTATTCCTGTTCCATTAAAAATATAATATATATTTTACTTCACAAGCCGTAAAGTAAGCTAAAATATAAGAAGCTTTTATCTTGAACAAGCATTTGAATTACATTGTTTGTAGTGGCCGGTTTATCAGTAGTCACAACGTATGTTTTATCATGCTTCCGATTACTAACCTCGTAGCGAGCTGGTCAAGAGCCACGCCCGAAACCACGCAAATACTGTGTAGCCAGCGTAGCCACAAAGCGAACAAAACTAAAGCCATCGCAAATATACTGGATATATATTTGCCTAAACAATACAATTTAATTTACTTAAACATTTTTTCCTCCTCTAGCCTTTGAATGTTAACCAATCATAGATGTTTTGGGTAAGTATGAGAGTATTATTTATTCATAGAGTATGATGTCCCTCTATTTAAATTTTTTGTTTTGCATCTTATGTAAAATTAACTTTTTCATTCTATGATTTTGTTTAATAAAAAGTTAAGTTCATAGTTTAATGCAAGCGTAAATAATGAACTCGATAATTATATTACCTACAACAAAAATCTATAATAGTTTCAAATCATGAGCGATTTTTAGCAGATACCACCTAGGTATATGAAAATATAAAATGACATTGCATTTTTTATTCACTTTTTTGAAATTATGGTATTTTTAAAGTTTTATGTTTTTTCTTCTCTTTTGTGAGAAACTGTTTAAAACATATTTTTTTCATCAGCACGAATAATTAACAATATATTTAACAAGTTTAACTAAATAAGTAATTGTTGGTAATGAAGACCTTTCCTTTAACGTAACTGGATACATTAACCGGGACTTCGTAAATCGATAATGACAATTTTGACAGTAACAGCACAGGTATAAGGGAATGAAATCTAATTACTAAGCTAAGGTGGATAATTGACTTGACAAGATAACGACTTAGGGATAATGAGTGTGACGTTACCCTATTAACTGTATTTAATTCAACATCAAGTAATCGGAAATGTAATTATTACCTACATGTGAACTAATTATCTCATGTTAGATGTTGCTCTGGTATTGATGTTGTTTTAGATACTTTTACTAATTGTATACAAAAAATACTGGCCGATAATTTGAGAAATCTGAATCAAGCTTTTTGATGAAAATTTTACCGCAATGTGTTGTTAAATTATTGAAATATTTTTGGTATGTATATATAATTGAAGATAGTGTTTATAATTGAAGAATATTTATTTATCTAGACATTTAATTATATATCTAGATTTATATGTTGTAGAAATTTTAATATGAAATATTAAATGCAATAGCACCTACTCTATATGTATTTTAAACGTAAGCCAAAGTAATACGGTATGTAAATAAAAATACCATTGAAGTAAAGTATCTCCTAAAAGATCCTTAGATTTAGTTACAATAAAGTTAACACAATTAATATAATACTTTTTACGGTATATCGTGTTTAACTTTTGCCATTTTTTACTTTACTTTTAAAAGTATGGAAAATCATTATTCTTGTTTATTCCTGTCACCGGGATAAATGGAGCTGAAATACCATTGTGTGTACGGTAAAAGTCCCAAACACTAAAAAGAAAATTTCAGAAGAAGATTTACCTAATACCTAATTAAGTAATAATAATAATATAATAATAAAGCCTTTTTATTTCTTACTTGATTTTGATGTAAAATACATTATATCTAAATATACCTTTCTATAGGTATTGAAGTAAAAAAATAATGTACTTATAGCAACTTATAACTTTATTTTGCCACCACTACATTTTCAGTTAATGGAAGTTTAATGTTCACGTGCTCAAACAGCGTCTGATCTCCAAATTTACTTACTGCACGGAGAGAAGAATTGCTACAAATACTTTTTGTAATAATAAGATTAAAAACGGCTGTAAAAATAAGTAGAAATATGAAATTCTTCATTTTAATCATGATTTGCTCGCGAGGGAGAACTCAAAAATTGTGAAATCGAATCACGATTGCGGACGTGAGAAAGTAATCAAAATTTATTATTCCTTTCTTCGATTCCGGCAGCATTACACGAAAGTTATTTTGATAAAAATTCAATTTCTCTTATATTATTTGATTCGTTTTTTTATACACAATTTGAGGATCCATTTAAAAATATATTCATTTTAATACTAATATAACCAAATTAGGTTTCTTTAATTTAAAATTTTAGATGAATTATTATTTATACTTAATTTAAGTTAGTAATGTTTCTATCATAAATGAGCTTGGCATTAAACAAAGACTTTCGTCGACTGTGCAAGTGCGAATTCTTAACTTGTTTGGACATATCATCAACAACGAGAGCTCTATGGAACGACTAGTAATACAAATAGTCGAGGAGCAGCGCTCACGCAGCCGGTCAAATCAAGTCACAAAGTGTTCCCTCACTGAGTGTACTCGTAGTTCCAGTGATAGAGAGAAATGGAGAAAACTCACGAAGGCTGAGACCAACTTGTCACATTGTAACTGCATGTGCCTAAAAGTACTTTTGTGTTTTGGTGGCATTGCTTGTGTCAATAGGCGCAGTAGTTAAAGTTATCTACCACTAGCTGTTCCACACGACTTCGTCAGCGTAAGTAAAAAATATTGCCTATATTTACTCGTTCATAATATAGCTTTCTATAATATATAAGTAATTTTTAAAATCGATCTAGTAGTTTTTAAGTTTATTCATTACAACCAAAAATACAAATCCTACTTTATAATCTTAGTATAGATTGAGTGGGCCGTTATTTTAGCCTTCTTGCTGACCCAAAATGACGTCTACATGTTATAAAATGTGGCGTTATATTGGGTCTATTTATTAATACTTAATTTAACTTTACTGCATGTGCAATATGTGCATATGTAATACATGAATTGATATAATAATACAAGACATATAAAATATTAAACACGTGTATTGTATTATTAGGTAGTATATCTAATAATAAAAAGAACACACGTGTAAGATGATCGCCACGAACGAAACAACCAAAAGTACTTAAAAGGAAACAATATCATTTACGTAAGATAATCCGATTCAGTTAGGTATGAACGATATGTTGAATAATCAAGTAAGTTAAGAAATAAGACATATTACAAATGTTTATTGACAAACTATGTGTTGCCTGCAGCTTGTCTTGCGCCATTCGTTATCTGTCTCTGTAACTGTGAAAATGTAAAATGTGAAACCCTTTCAGGCACTAACTACTCGACCGTCCATCATTAAATTTTAGTCGTTTGTCTGCGATGCTCAGTCTTGGCTTGGCTAATCCTACTATAGTCAGCAACGCACTTTCAGCAACAGTGGCTTTGCTTGTGTTTTAGACGACTGTAGCTATCTAGCATCAAGTGGCCCGTCGGCCTGTCTGTCTGTCTGTTCCTACGAGTACTCACTTGTTTAGTCTAATGTACTTTTATTAAGAACTACTTTCCAGCTATTAAAATATTAACAATCCATTTAAATAATGTTTCGTAAAAGTATATAAAAAACTTAAAACTTACCAAATATTATTTAATAAATAACTACTATGAAAATATTCGAGTTGCAATCGGGCGTGTTGGTCTTATGAATAAAATTATATAACTTGTGGAAATATTCAGCGTTATCCGTCGTCAGTGTGGGGGTTCTCTATTGCTCTACTGGGTGTAGTTACTTTCATTTTAACTTCCACAACGATGTGAAAATATTTCTCGGGGAGTTTATTGCTAGCGAGAGAGTTGCTGCGGTCGAAATTCGAAACTGGTAGAATATAGAGAACACGTATATATATTATATATCCACTGAAATACATTAATATACAGCTGGATGATGGGTTAAATTTGATATTCCGTTTGCCGTGTATCGTAGCTACGTCTGCGTTTCACATATGCAGAAGTATTGGAAAATATATTTTTGAGAAATAAATGATTCTTTCAAATATGTAAATTAGTATAGAAGTTTCAAAGTTGTTTGATGTTCGTATATTTTATATTGAAAGCAATACTAATACACATATCTACACCAATATATAAAGCAGGTTGTTTGTTTGTTTGGTTCTCGCGCTATCTCAGGAACTACTAACAGGCACACTAGCTAGTACGTTATATGTATATTTGGAATGATTGGAAATAGTGTTTACTGTATAATCAATAAAGCGGTACTTAAAGAGGGTTATTATTACGGTATAATATGAAATTTCCATCTATTTTTATAAACTGAAAATCTATCCTATCCTCGATCCCACTATGGTCGGCAGCGCACTTGCAGTCCCAAATGTTACAGGCGACGGTAGTCCCTACCATCAAGTGGACCATAACATAAAAAAAGAATATGAGCAAAACACAAAAGTAGACTTTATGTTATAAAATAATAAAACTTATTTAAAATAACAAAAATGTTTTTTTTTTATAACACAAAAGTTTATACACTGCATAAATGTTACCCATGCTCCTCGTTATTTTAGTCTTGGTATGGTGCAATTAGCTCAAAAAACCGCTTAAACAACCAAACCCCAACGTTCAAAGTAAAAGTATCATTCCAGCTCCAAAACGAACAAAAATAGTCAATATCATAATCTTGCTAAAGTGAACGGTTTCACAGGTTCAGAGTTAGGTATTGTTCGTCTTTTTTTAGATTTTTGAAAAATTTAGCCTATCTAGTTTATAGTGATTTTTTTGAGCACAAATGCCACATTTCATTTTAAATCACTGACAGACTAATGCTCTCTACTTTTATAATATGGGCAATTAAGCTTAATCTTTGTTAAACATAATTATTGTTTAACATGTTCTTAAAAGACTTTACATTGCTTATATTTATAACGAGATACTCGTGCACCATCTGCTATATTTAAGATAAAATTATAAAAAGTAAACGTTTTATTTAAAGTAAATAATTATTTTCATTTTTATTACAATTCCACGAAGGAGATCTTTAGTTTCCTTTATTTTAAAGATCTAAAAACGAGTTCTCCATGACTGCCATTAAATTTTCTGTTATGGTACTAAGAATTGTCTTGATCTATACAATATCTACAGATTAATGATTGTTGGCTATTCTTTAACGTAGAGGGCTCATTATTAACAGTGTAAATAGGGCGCCGATTGACCTTGTTACATTGAATTCGCAGTATGAATTTATTACAAAGCCGACATTTGGACTTGCTTATGTATTCGCTAAAAGCGTTAATAGTTTATTATGTTGAATGTTTGTCTGCCACACTTCGTTCGCATGAGATCATGGGTGAATTTATTAGAAATAGTGATCACTCTTGTTCTAACGGCGTAGGTAAATAGATAATAATATACATAACATTGATAGGATAAGATAAAAAGATAAGAGACGAGATAAGGATAAAATATGAGTAAGGAGACCCTTACTATCGCCACATGGTCTTCTCACAGGTTGGAGAACAAAATGTACTCACCCAATATGCCTACTTAATAAGTATATGGACGTACGTTTTGAAATTAATGCTTTTAACAATGGCTGCCTCGAAATCCATTTAATGTATAAAGCTTAGTATGAAACGCTAAAATTTTCCTTGTCCACAAAAAAGAGAATGCAGCGAAAAAGCATCTGCATTTTTAAAAGTAAATCCATGCAGACAATAATCCAGAGAGTGTGGCGTGGAGATAACTCTAGGTATAGCCAAAAGCTAGAGAATATTAATGTAACTCTAGACGTTTTGACGACGTACTTCGCTTGAGTATTATTATAAGCTCCGGTAAATATAGGTATTCCAGATGGATTATTTTGGTATCACTCGTATCACAATTATATATTATTTTAGTTGTGATTATATTATTATGTTTACATAGTAATAAATTGAAGTCTCTTCATGCGTCTTTCTATATACGAATATATGGCCGCTAACTCTTTTTGAACCACGCAAGAGATTTTGATGCAGATTTAACCATCAGTCAGATAATTTTTCAGAGAAGTTCTATATAACCTTAAGAGATACAAAAAATTATGTGCTTTAAGAATTGCAGTTCTTCTAAAATCTTAAGGAAAGGTAAGTATATTAAAATTGGTAAAAAACTATTACCAATTACAATCATCAATACCTACTAATAATAAATCTGTAAGGGTTGGTGGTCATGGAGTAAGTTACTTAGTTTTTAGAGATATCGTGCTTACATACATGATATTGAAACAAAATTGACGATTTTTAGAATTTTTTTCTGTATGTATGTATGTATGTATGTATGTTCCTCCATAACTCTTAAACGATTTTATTAACTGATTTTCATGAAACTTGGTAGATAAACATTTAGACGTACAGTACACAAGATAGGCTACTTTTTTCTTTTTCAACACGGTCGAAGTCGCGGGCGCCAGCAAGTAAATAAATAAAAACTTCCCTCTCCCCGATCCCTTATCTTCAATCCTACTATGATCGGCGGGGAATGATCCCACTATGAATGGAAAATTCCATTCTTATGAAAAGTTAATTATCATACTTATGAAAGATAGAACCGATTACTAATTTTCTCACGTATCAAGATTTCCTTTTTAATTTATTGGAATAGTGGAACTTGGTGGAGTTAGATTGGTACAATAAATTTGAAATTTCATTATTTGAAGAGGAAGTCGCGAGTTGCCAATCGCAATTGGGTTTTCCGATCACGTCTTCATACTATTGGCGAGGATATTCCAGCCACCTGTGCCCGTACTCTATGAGCCTTTAAACGCGCCTCTGCTCTTTCGATAAACCGACTGTGAAATATTCGCGCTGTACGCCCGCAGCCACATTTCCTTATGAATGATACATGCCACAGTGGCCGCTTCAACGTTCCCCCGGAATATTCTATCCTATGACACTTATTGCATGTCTTAAAACATTTCTATGGTATTACTTTTTGGACTTATCTCATCAATTAAATACTTAGTTTTAGATTTCCAATATGGTTTGGATATTGGAAATCTAAAACTAAGTACGTTGTCTGTTATATATTAATATTCAGTAGGTATGGGAATGTGTTTTTCTATTTTGTGTTCTATATTGAAACAAGTACGTTTTAAAAGATCATAATCTCTAAGTTAGAATTTTCCTTGATTTTAATTAATTTTCTTTGATAACTTTATTTTATTTTTTTATTATGCCTCATAGTATATTTTAAGAATAAAAGTGAAGAAATGATGGCCTTATACATCAAGCTGTTTATTTGTTACGAAATTCGTGGAAGATAAATATATTTTTTAAACAAGTAGGTAAAACAATGGTGGCAGCTAATTCTGAATGTAGGTACGTAAAAAGTTGGCGACGGAGGAGCGTAGTCGCGTCCGTATCTCAAATTAAATCTCACCAACAAATCTTCGCGGGAGGATGAACCGCGGTGGCCTCTACTATAGAACCCTTTCAGGGTAACTACTTTTCTTCAAACTTAGTTTAAGTGTATTTTTATTTTACTAATGTACAGCATAAAAGCATTTTCCACTTTACTTTACTTATTTTACTTGAAGCTCATGGACGTAGTACAGACATAGGTAAATTTAAACCGGAGGTAAATGTAAACAGATGTTAGAATATGACGCGATTACATATTGCTGAAAAGTCCCAGATTATTTAAAATAAATGGAAACGAAAATTTCGTATTTTTATAAAATGTTTGTTGCTCCCTCACTTAGTGTAGCAGTGAAGGCAATTTTAAAGGCAAAATATAGAAAGGCACCCTTTTAGAATTTTGTAACATCATTAGTTCTAATGTTAGTGACATTAGTTGTTGACTATATTATCCTTTGCCCTTCATTATGTGCCCGAAATATTACAGCACTTTCATTCTCTATTTCATTCGACGCAAACATTTGTTATATTTTGCCATCTCTTATAAAAAAATCTTCGTCCTTTGTTTTATAAAAAGAGACGCCATTCTATTTACTAAAATTGGTACCTACATTCTTAAATTAGCATACCACGCTACAAAACAAATTAACGTTCGCTTGTAGAATACATATTTTTCACTAGTTTACGTGTGATACTTACACATTACATATATATTGTGACTTCTTTTATTCAACCGAACTAAAGTACATGGAAAACTAATCCTATTAGAAGTTTTGTAGTCGGGAGGGTCAGGCAGTTAGCATTACACAACGATTCTTGCATCTTTAAGGCTCGCATTCTCACATTTTTGGGTTAAATATATTTCGGACAGATGATCCGTCAATTGACTGTCTGGTCCTGGAGAGCAGAATCGAAGGCACGAGTCCGGGTGGTCACTTATGAGATGGACCGACCAAATTATGACTGTTCCCTACACAAATGTGCCAGAGTTTCATAGACAAATATAATTTAATACATTTAAAAAAAAAAAACTTATTCCAAAATATCTTGAAATACATTTTAAATCGTAGGTATGTTATATAAGAAAGAATAACAAGAAATTTCGTTAAACGAGATTTTTTCCTAACCATACAAATATAACATCAACTGTAACAGCGAACACAATACAGGCAGAATTGCGTACTCGACAAAATTACTTTCCATGGTATGGGCTCAGCTCATCTTCTGGCGCGGTCGCGAGCGTTCCAACTCGCAATTTGTTCCAGTACAGCCTTAAAAATCCGCATTTTATTGTTCCGCCTCTCATTTCTACTTGAACTGTGCCCCTCAAAGTCTGCATTGAACCCTCTCGCATAAAAACTTGTATATTTTTTTGTCTCGGACAATATTTCACAGAACCACAAATGAAGCATGACAAGCAAATTGGTCTGAATTTAATGAGATTCTCATAAACTATGCACGGTTTCATGCCGCTTAATTAAACACGTCTCTTTCATTATTCATTTATTGGAGATTTAGTTCTACAAATACGAGTAGAACTGTTTTAACAAACATAAGGTCGGTAAAACTGTAGCAACTCGTTGCAATTGTAAAATGTATGAGAACAGATTAAGATCTTACTTATGGATTGCTATTCCCGAAATGTTGAAGTACTATGACAATACTATGATTACATTTGAAGGTAATCATATTACTTTGTGTTTAAAACAAAGTTGTATTTAAAAGTCAAATAATTAGCGACTTTAAGTATAGTGTATTACCATAGATCTAGTATTACTACCGTTCCGTTAGTGTATTACTATTTTTATGCTATCATGTGTCATTAATCAATGACAGCGTTTTACGATAAACAGTCAATGTTTTCAATAAGTCAATAGCTTGTACGGGGCTTCTATTGATTTTTATAGAAATAGAATTAGAGACTGATATAGAAATTATATATGAATATAAATAATGTAATAATATGTATCTACTAGACCATTACCATGACAATTATGTACTAAATTTTTGTACTATATTGTACTTACTATGTGTACTATATTTATACTATATGTAGGTACTACATTTTTCTCACCTATACTTCTATACTATTATATAAAGCTGAAGAGTTGGTTTGTTTGTTTGATAGTCCATTTATCGAGGAAGACTCTAGGAAGAAGGCCAAAAGTGTGACCATAAGGCTAAAATGCCCCAAACTAGCAAACAATATCTAAGACGTACATTTACTTACATGTTATTGAAAATAATAATGACAGTTTATATGTGAACATTTGAATAAACGCTTTAGAAACATATTTATAAAACGATTCCTTGCACAATTATGTATATTTATGCACTTGACTTTACAAAATTTCATAGACATAATTTGCTCACTTTCACTTAAGCGAGCGAGGCAATCTACATTTATTTTTTAGCCATCTTATTTTCGGTTCAGGTACGTTGCGTGTTTTATCTACAAGTAACCGAGTCAGAGTCACGAGGTGTAAGAAAGGTGTGATGAATACTTTGAAAGGGTATAAATTCAGTGGAATCGCGTCTCACTGACACATAAAGTGAAATAAATTGCCAAAACTCGAGCGTTGCGTGCGACAGCCGCGGTCGGAGGAAGGTGCAGCTGTCACTTTGATTCCCAACTTTTATTTTTCTTATTTTTTGTTTATTGTTATTTTTAGCGTGGGATTTATGCCGAACTAAACGTAACAAATAATATAAAAGACATTTTCCCCTTGTTTTTTGCACTCCTCCGTAAAATATCCAGTCGATCGCGTACTTCTACGTGATTGCTTTTGGTTTAAATTTCCGGCGGAGCCGTAAATAATCGATTCCGTATTTACCTTTAATATCTTTAACGTATTTTAATCTGTTTTGTGTTCACAGATAAAACATATTACTGGCATAGTCATAATGGAGGCTATATTCTAATACTGGTCTTTAACAAGAAATAATAACAAAAAAATGAAATAGTATAAGTAAACATTGTAAGAAGGAAAACAAATTATATTAACATTTTACCAAGTTGATTGATAAATAAGACAAATTCTTTAAAATTCATAGTAATTTAGCAGGACACGATGCGAAAATAAAAAGAAAATGTTTCCGTGTTTCGTTTCCTATGACATATTAGGATACCACGGTTGGTCGGTTGGGAATTGTCAATACAATTAAATTTGTTTAAATTCTGAGTAATTTATTTTTAAAAATAGTCATTATATTCAACTCGTTACTACGAGTATACTTGCTATTCCACTGCGTTGACTCGGAATTGGGACAAGGAGTAATTTGGTGAGGTCTCGTTCTTTTATTCGTAAGTATATAAATATTTATTTTATATATACATATTTTAATATACATAAAGGTCGTCACACAGGTGTTGTAAGTGCGCTGCTGATCATAAAAGGAATAATGATAACGGATTAGGAAGGAAGGATAAGGAATAAGGAAATGGGGTCCGGTATACTGGGTCTATATCCACTGAAACACAACAGTTCTATTATGTAATCGGTTACTCTACTCCCGCTGACAGGCTTTCCAAATGATTGCTCAAAAGTCGAAAATCTCATATTTGTGAATATGTTACATTTAAAGACTAGACGCGAACAAAATCGCGGGCAATTGCAGTATAGAAAATAAAAATTGTACAAGTTTTATAGTACCTAAGTAAATCTAATAAACTCTGAAGTTGTAAGCACTGTCACGTTAATTGTCGTCCAAATTAACTGGAAGTGCAAACAGAAAAGAGCTCCTATTTTCACTTAGTCTTTGTTCTTTGTTTTGAGAAGCGTTTCAAAGAGATTGCAGCAATTAGAGGGCGGCGAAATACTCATTGCTCAAACTGATTTCCGCGGATCCCAACGATAATCGCACGGATAAATCGAGCGTCTTCCGATTTTAATAAATTAATTCCATTCACTTTATAGTTGGATAGAAATAATAAATTATCTGTGGGTTCTTCGTATTGGTTCTTTTAGAATTCAAAATTTATATTATTTTATCGTTTTAGTATTTTTAGTACTGGATCTTACCTCTTATCTAATTTAAAATGAAAATGGTGGGCCAAGTATAATTGAATTCTTATAAGCGATATGTAAATTTAGATGACTATAATTATTATTACGGTCAATTTATAAAAAATTTAAGATTGAAAAATTTTAACAAAAATCAAAGAATCAAAATAATTTTAAAACAAAACCATATAAATGGTTCTTGATTAGACAGGAAAGTATAATTTAGGAATTTTCCGGCTACAGCGATGATTATTATGTGGTGTAAGCTTCATAAAAAAGTTCAACGTCGCTCAACGGTCTCTCCGGGGAGGCTATGCTCGGGGATCCGTAGACGTACGAAAGTTACGGACATAAGCCGTTGAATGAGTAGGTAAGTTAAAGTGACAGTGGGCAGGGACACGTAGCGCGGAGAGCTGACGGCCACTGAGGCCGGAAGGTTCTCGAAAGGAGGCCACAAATCGGCAAGTGCAGCGTAGGACGCCACTAGGTGGACAGACGACCTGATAAATACCGCGGGACGATACCAGGCTGCTTCTGACCGATCTTATTACAAAATTATGGGGGTAAATACAAAACACAAGCAACACCCACGGAGATGAAAAAATGTTGCAGAACCCAATAGGAAAAGAGGAAGTACAGGAAATATTATGTTTATCAAAAATATTTTTAATGTAAGATTCAAGACAAATTAAAATGTAATTTTCGTTTGCACAGGTTTGATTCTCATGAGTATATGTATGAGACCATTATGTTGGTGGTAAGTTGCATTCATTGAAAGGATGCTTTGTGGCAGTCTTCTGCAAAAAAATTATTATCGTTGCCAGGGGGTTATACCCATCCAAATAATAGTTATACTTATTTAATAAGGGATTAGGAGGGGATATAGAAATGGACTCACGCATCCCTTTATCACTCACCGATATTCCATACTTCAAGGTCGTCTTCTGGTTCTGTCACCAAAAGAGCTGCCCAGTTTATGACTGCGGATGTATTCTACCATCACTAAAACGACTGTAACCTAATGTAAAATGGTCAATTAGAATATTTAGTGGGCAGGGATATTGTCCACCGGTTCATAAGGCGGCTATTGGTTGGATCCTACTCAATTTGGTCCCGTCGACTACATTAAACTGATTGCTGCAATTAGCGAATGGTGTAATTCTCGTTTTTCAAGCTCCTCTCGCCCCCTCCTTATCACTCCCATTTGCCCCTCCTTGCCCCTCCAGGAAATTACTTGAGCCCCGCAGGTCGAGGCGACTTTTCCGGGATTAAATAAAATTGAAGAACTCGAATGAAATTGTTTCGGATTTGGCGTTCTGATCAAGTTCAGATTTTTTTCTTTATGGAATTTCAGATTGAAACTAAGCCTTATCTATAAATAAATATAAAATAAATACCACTATGAAGGAGCATGACTTTAGAACTGCTCTGTCTAATATATTTTGATATATATTTTTTGTTGTGCTCGTAATTTTTAGGACAAGGTTTGTATATTTGCTTTTAGAAAAGTGAATTCTAAATCGGTCAATGTCAATATTATAAAAAATAAGGGTACGAGACAAGGTGAGGCGTTTCTTCTAAGTGCATCCAAGTGAAACTATTTAATGTTGTTATTATATAAAAATTCAGTTACTTCGGACAAAATTTCTACTAAGTAGTAAGAGTAAATATATAATAAATCGAGTTCTTTTTCTGCAATGGTAAGTAATATATTCGCCATAAAATGTATATAAATGTCTATAATTTATATGTACCTATTAATTAATATAAATGTACGTATAATGTCTATAAATGTACTGTTATTATCATAAAAAATAACATTTTTAATTGACGTTAATTTAAATTAAATACAAAATTTGATAATATTTGTTTTTATTTTCGTCAGGCAATTGAATATTCATTCAAAAAGATAACAGTTAAAATATAAGGCATAGGTAAGTATTTTTCTTTTTTGCTATTTAATTCTTAATTAATCTTCTATAATATAAAATGTTATGTGTTTTCACATGTGCAAAGATGGTTATACTGGAAAGATTTTTATATATAAGAATTTCGGGTCGCTAGTTATAGCGACCGGCTTGCCCCGGTGTAACTACACCACCTTTAACCTTTAGGGGTTTCAATTGATATTTACTGGTTTATGATTATTATTTTTTATTTATTAATATACAACATCATATTATTTATTTTTGTCATTCAGTTCTTTTAAGAAATATTATCTAGAGTCTACTATAAAGATATTTAATAATAATAATAATAATAATTTATTTGTTGATCATATGTACAGAAATAGGTATTTTAATTACATAATATATTTGATCTATATGACCTACCATTGCTGGCATACAAAAATCTTTATCTTAAATCTAAACTTAAAATTGTGTGACTATTATTATTAATTTATAAGTATGTATTTAATGTTAGTATCCATGTCAAACATGTTGTTCGGAGCAACGCAGCCGAACAGCGTCGCGCTACCATTTTCATGCTTTGCATGCACTTTTCATTTGCTGCTAATTAAATGCACGCTTTAACACCAGTACGCGCCCAACTACCATAGCGAACGCAAGTACGCGCCCAACTACCATAGCGACCACAAGTACGCGTTCCGCAACCATACCGATCGCACTACGTTTACCATTAACCACATTTTAGCGCGTACTCTAATACATACCAGTTTACCATTAACCAAAACTTCTATAAACCAGTGTTTACAATAATATAAAGTTTGTCAGTTAGTGTTAAGTAGTGTAAATAAATAATATCTGTACACTTTATAAACTTTTCAATCTCGGTCCCTTCGAACCTACGGTAAACCAGCACCACCATAGCGTGCACACCGTTCCAACGGTAGACCAGCACCACCATAGTGTGCGCACCGTTACACATGTATATAATTTCTAATACTAAATTTTGTCATTAAAGAAGTCATGAATGGTGTAGTAAACCTTTTCGACCAACACTGTTTTCAGTTTATTTTTAAAATCTACTATATTATCTTGGTTTCTTAAATCTATTGACAAATTATTATATATTTTGGACGCCACACCCAATATGCCTTTTCTTAAAAGAGCTGTTTGTCCACATACAACATCTATATGTTTCAACCTCACGCTTCTACTCTCAGTAGAAGCTTCTACGCTTTGTTATCTTCTTACACCTATTAAATCATTGAAATACTTCACTAGTTAAAAAATTTAAACTTACAATATTTCAAAAGAAATACCTACATATTATGAACGCAAATGTTGTGAACCACCAATTTGGGAACAAGGGAAAATGAATTTCTGTGGCAAGAGTAGCGTGGTGAAATGATACATTTCGGGGTTGTATGTCGTTGGAACAATGGCGGATCGTATACGAGGTTGTTTCGTAGTTGTATTTCATACAGAGGGGGAGGTCGGCAATAAACAGACCGAATGCAGATCCCACATTTCACACCACCGTGTACATACTTACTTTTCATATAATATCTGTTGTAACTGATAAATGAAAATTACTTTATCCAGTTAAAAAATTGCAATGTAGTTTCGTAAACACTTTACAAAATAAATTATATCGAAGATTCGATTCGACACTTATATACACTAGCTGGTCTGAGCTGGTACGGTGATTCTAATATTTCATAATAAAAAGTGGGCTTACATTCTGTACAGTCGGCGAACGCCATTGACGACTCCGACCGCCATAACTGGTTTCTTCATGAATGGGAAATAATATGTGGCTTTTAAAACTTTAACAGAGCATCATCTAATATTTCAATTAGATAAAATTATAGTTAGATAAATAATATTTTTTAGCCCATATTCAAATTGAACTAGGATTAATTCAATTTGAATATATATATTCCTAAACTGGACGTAAATAAAGTTCAGTTCTATAGGTATAAATTTTCCTGCTAGCTGTATCTGTTATTTATGTGGACTGTCACCCGTGAATCGTTACATCTGCTGTTAAATCTTTTGAAATGTGCGCAGCATTTCAACGCCCCGAACAAAATTAACTTATAACTGACACGGTCATTTCGTTTGTAGGTTAAATTGTTGGTTATAAACTATAAAAATATGTTGACTCGAAAGATAGAGTTAGATGAGACGTAAAAAATATATATATTACGATCGGCAGATCAAGATAAGAGACGTGAGGTCCGTCAGGTAAGATTCATTTTATATTTCTACTGTTTCTATATGTTTTGATATTATTTTGCTCTTATCATAATTCAGGCAGCAATAATCCGTCTAAGGGCAGTAACCACGCTTTTACATTACCTACAATAAAGTGGGGCATTCTTCTTATCAACTTCATTTTGTCTCACAAAAAATACGTGCCATAGAATGCATTATCACATTCGGAGTTTTGCAAAACTCTCCGACAAGTTAGTCTTGTTTAACATTAGAATTTGAGTCTACCTTTTTTAAATTTAGTCTACTTTTAGTCTCAACTTTTTGTGATTCATAATCACTTTCCCTGTCTTCGGTAATCTATAAACGAAAGTCCTGCGTTCTATTTTAATGTTTGCAAAATCAACCGATTCGCTTAATTATTATTATTAATTGGTTTTAAAATTTCACTTTGACCGCAATGTTTTAAAATATAGCACGGGAAACCTGCGTTTAAGAAGTGAATAGGCAGGCAGCATTCAAGCCAGAAATGTTAAGTGCTTTTAGCTGAATGGGCATCAAGTGAACGAGCTTCTGCAATGGCCAAAATATATAAAATGCATTATACCCCGTAAAGTGGCCAAAGAATAGCTCTAGTGGACTTTGGAGACCGTGAAATATGGCGGCAAAATATAAAACCAGACATTTCCTTATATTGTACTTTGTTACACTTTTAATGTATTTTTCTATTTTGGAAGCTATTGTTTACTTAAAGATAACGAAGCATACGCTATAACCTTGGTCCAGCCGTTTCGACAGACAGACAAAAAAAATCTTTTTTATAAGTACCGTAAGTAAAATTATATCAAAGTATATGATATAATTTTATAATATTTAGTAAGAAAAGTGTTATTTTGATATTACAAACAGACACTTTGATTTTATTTATTAGTTCATACAAATGTATAAATATTATAATTTATATGATACACTAGCTGCTGCCCGCGACTTCGCCCGCGTATCTTTGTAAATTATATACTAAAACCTTCATCGAGAACCACTCTATCCATTGGTGAAAACAGCATGAAAATCGGTGCAGTAGTTTTTGAGCTTATCGCGAACAGACAGACAGACGCGGCGGAGGATTGTAAGAGAAAACTTTCTATTACAAAAAATTCAATGTGCCAAATATTAAGGCTTATTGTTAATTCTATGATTTAAGCTTTTGACAGAGAAAGCTCTCGAGCGTTCATAATTTAAGCTTTTCGTCACAAGAAAATCATATATTTTATACTAAAATAAGATATTTAAATATTTTTTCAAGGCATAATGTGATTTATAAGTAAGTATATTATTACTTTGACTATGTTACTTTAATGCTCTTCTATTTAGATTTAAATATGAAAATCTAAGTTTAGCATTTTATACAAAATCTAAGTTGTAACTTTATGTATCATAATATGCCATAATTTTTTTATGAAAACAAAGATTTTAAATGACATAATCACCATCACCTCAGCCGCTGGAAAAGTCCACTGCTTGACAATAGGCCTCCCCTATAAGTTAATGACGTAATACTTATTATATTTAAAAATAAATATTATATTCTAACTACGATGTAATTTAAAAAAATGTAATTAAACCATCCATAACCATCCGTGAAGTTCAAGAAGAGAGAAATAAGAACTTAAGGACATTAATATTTTAAATGATTTTTTTCAACACAAAAAGTAATACATATGTTAATCCAGGTAATAAGCTGTCTGTGTGCAAAATTTCATCCAAATCAGGCTCGGGCACTTACGATAGTGTAACCATGGTGTAACCACATCAAATATAATATATTTCACATACATAACAAGGAAGTTTTAGAATCAGGTTGAATACGTTTATAAACAATTATACCAACGAATCACATACGCAATATTCCGCGTATAAGTTATTACAATAAAATTAATAGAGAACGCAAAGTAACAAATCGTAATAAAATAAATTGGTAAAATGTTGTGCTGACCATCATCCTTCAGATAATTGTGTTTTATGTAGCAATTTGCGCGTGTAACGCCGTGAAATGTTTATTTTATAGCACGTATTTTCCTATCGTAATCTCACTCTGGAAAAACTCGGATGGTAAGGTGCGAATACACTACATAAATGTTTCCCGGATTACTTTTATTTGCACTAAAACGTAAATATTGTAGCGGATATATCTTTTTAGTGGATGTTTGCGAAATTCATTGTACATTTGTCCATACAAGAAACTTGAAATACTGTTAATAGTTCAGTCAATGTTAAAAGTTAATGTTAACATTTAATTTAAATTCCTTTAGTACGTACCAAAGGAATCTCTAAATATTATAATATTTTATTCATCATTATTATGTCTTCGCAAATGTTTCAAAATTTCTTTAATTAGGTAAGTAATTTTCAAATCAAAATATTTTTTTTTATGTTAAGGTCGACAGACAGGCTGACGGTCCACTTGATGGTAGGTGGCTACCGTCGCCTATAACACAAGCAACGCCATAAGTGTTACAAGTGCGCTGCCGACCATAGAAGGATTAAGGATAAGGGAGGGATGGGGTAAAGGGCTCTGGCATCCCTTACTCACTCACCGAAACACAACAGCACATAATGCTGTTATTTCACGGTGGTATTCTTAAGGTGGTGCATAATATGTAATTTACATACCTTTCATTTCCTATTAAAAAGGATAGATTGTATGAGCCTCTTCCTTCACTACATATTATAAAACGAAATCCTCCGCTTTCGCGATAACTCAAAAACTACTGCACCGATTTTCATGCTGTTTTCACCAATGCTTCTCGAGGAAGGTTTTAGTATATAATTTACAAAGTTACGCGGGTGAAGTTGCGGGCATCAGCTAGTTATTACATATAACCCACTTCTGCTGAGCACAGGAGTCTAATGTAATATTTTTTTCTTGTTTAACTATATTACATAATAAACAAACAAGTAACATAATAATATAAACAAATGTTAATGTTGGGTGCCTTTGGGACAAAGGTATAATATAATAAGTTGTAATATCATAAATAGCCCGTGTAGCAGAAGACCGCGGTAAGCCCACATGAGTTAAATGTAAATATTTTTATAGCACTAACAGAATTCGAGGCTATATTAAAGTAATGAAGGTTTTCTATTCTAGTAAATACACTCCAATAAATCTGAGAAGTAAGAAACAATAGATATTACATCTTCAATAAGTAATAAGAAATGTTTACCTACATTTGTGCAACGCATGGGGTGGTATATACACGAATATGGTCAGAGTAATAATTTTAAAATGAGACTAATAATAATTGTTTTATATAAAACTAGCGACCGCAAATTGCAAATAGGATGCAATTTTTTTATATACACAAACCTACCTCGTTTATCTCTTTTTTCATAAGTGAAAACCTCATTGAAATCCGTTGTGGAGTTTAAAATATCTAATCGTACATACAGAGCTACCTAACTATTACTTAAATACTTAAACTAACTTAAATACGAAGGTTACTACTAGCTGCACGTTGAATTTTGAATTCGATAATTTATTTATTTTTTGCAGTGAAATCAATTCGCCTATCAAATATCACTATCAAACTTTAAAATATTGTTGTATCAAATACAAATTATTTATCTTAAATAGTTGAATTTGTATTTTTTGCCATTTTAATATGGAATCAAAAATCTAATTACAATAATGCAGCTTTTTAACCCCCGACGCCCAAAAAACCCAAAAAAGGGGTGTTGTAAGTTGGACCAAACGGATGGACCAATTTTAATACTTTTTTTCTTGTTTATTTAAAAGCTGAAGTGATCGGTATAGTTCTTAGCTATAATTTATAAAGATTTCTAGCGTTTAAATGATTTTTTAAACACCATCAGCCCATTTCCTAGTTACGAAGGATATCCCTAACTTCCACAGGTTTGATTGATGTGAAACGTAACATAACATGGTAACCATGACCTGATGCTACAGCATCAAGTAGTCTGCGGGATACCCAACTCCTTACTTAGCAACTTACCATACAAAATATATAGCGTGTTTAGGCGCAATAAAAAGTCGTTATAACGGGTTAGTTTATAATTTTATTAAAATTATTATGTATTTTAATATGTCTGTTAAGAAAATGGACATTGTAAATTAGGTTTATAAGTCACATTATCACTTGTTGCCATCGAGTGGACTTGGCTCTGCGCCTACTTTCGGAAACTATGTTCCCAAAGATAAATTTAACATTAAGTGTATGAAGTACGTTAGAACGGAGGGCAGCAGAAACGGGCTGAATCATCAGAATTTAAAATCGCTTAGGAGATATTAATAGTTGTTATATTTTTATGCACACGAGAATTTTCTACAGCATTTCATTCATACATGCTGTCACTGCAATATAATATAAGTTTTTAAACGGATATTTATACCAAGCTATATGTACCTATAGAGAATCCATTGACAATTTAATATTAGTATCCCTCGGGAACCTAACATTTTTTCTAATATAAAAAAGTATTCGATATGTTAATCCAGCTAATAAACTATATGTATGTCAAACACAGAAATTCGTTCAGCCGTTTTTGCGTGACTGAAGTAACAACCATACAAACTTTCGCATTTATAATACTTATTAGTAGGATTAGTAGGCTAGTAAAGAACGCTAGTTTAAGAAAGAACGCGTAAGTTACATTGCGGAATAAGAAGATCGGTGCTAATGTGTTTCTATACTCTTAAATGTCGTACAAAAACAATGTGAATTTCATTATGCCATGTTAGTTAGGAATAAAACGCTTGATTGACACAATGTTGCATCGATCGACATGACGATATTGACAACCGACAACTCGAGCGCCTATATAAATGTATAATGAACTTATAGGAGCGAACCAAGCGAAACAAAGCCTTCGAAACATTACACCACTTTTCACCATGGGATATAATTTGACTTATATTATTAAATTTCGCTATCTATCGCTCACCGTATTTTCAAATAGAACCATTAACAATGAGACGCAAATATATATTTAATTTTTACAACAATAAAAAGCCAGCTTTATTCACTCTATATTCTATCATTTAAATATTTTGTTTATTTCTAAAAACGTATACAGTAAAACATATTGCGTTGTAAGTACTTCGTGAATGATGGAAATCCATTGGCTGCACTTAAAAATAGCACATCTCAACCTTTTGTTCGTCTCAACAATGGGTCTGCATTCGTTGCTGAAAAAGAAACAATGGAATAGTTGAAAAACAAATTTATAATACGCAGACTCCATCGAATTCCCTAACAGTTTTGAACAGAAATGGACAACAGCATTTTGACGCTTATTAATCTATTTTGTATTCATACTTTATAACAGAAGGGCTTTAAAATGAGAATTCATTTATTTGTTTTTATATACTCTTCCAACTGTTTCATACTCTTTAGCAGAACTTAGAAGAAGACTTGATAGTTTGAGTATTTGTGGTAAAAAAATTCTAAATAATTTTACAATAAAAAATTTCTTTGTAAATATGGAATGTCTTCGTAAATGCGATAATTTATTAATGTACGGTATAGTAATAGCATTCAATGTTTGTTCGTTAATTTTCGTCAGCAACTAGAGGCACATCCTGGCAATATTAATGCCCAAGCCATGAATAACATTAATGTAGCACTTCGCACGGTTCTGCTGGCAAATGGGCCATACGTCTGGCTTAGTGGTGTAAACGCCCCAAATACTAATATGACAATTTTGTTTCTTCTCACTACAGTTAGGTACACGAAGCCCTAGAAAATATTATGGAATACTTCTGTTCCTTACACAATTAATAGCGATATAGTCAGATGTAAATGGCAAATATGTATAAAACAAATATGTACCGAGTTGAGCTGAGTATAAAATATCTTATGTCTACGATATTTTATAACTCAAACTACTATAAGTCAATAGAATCAATGAACTCACAAACTATTATTTTTATCAAACATAAATAAACTTTTCTTCTTTCCCTACCCTTGAAATTTGCTATGTAGGTACAACACAATGTTTTACAACACAATTAAAAAAAACTTTACAATAATTACTTAGTGGGAAAAACGGGTCCGTGGTGTACGCCCACAGTGGTGCACGCACCTGTGGTGGAAAACAGCTGTATGGTTAAGTTAAATTTGCACTTCAAAATCTAAATAAAAGAGTCAATATTCTTGACTTCAGTTATGAATAGGTATCTGCATACATAATCAGCTTTGCACGGCAGAACCTTCAGGACGCTAGAGCTAATGGTGTTAGGTTTTTTCCTCAATGTTAGAAATAGTTCACATTTAAATACAGTTTTAAGACTACTGCAATTATACTATTTGTATTGACAAGGTATAGTTTTTTGAACAGAAATCTTGCAGTAGCTGATTAGGAACTAATCTCGTTATTTGCAGTTAAAGGAAGACACGAAGTTGTATTATGGGGCGTAATGGTTCTACACTTGTGTATAAATATCTCGTTATGACATGTTTTGAGTGGTATCCGCGATCCCTGCAGGCGTCCGGAACTAACTGCCTCAGAGGCTGTAAAAGTCTCCAACGCCTGACTTTTCGTGATTTACTTCAATTTTATGTGTCGCTGCTCCTCTGGATTTATATTAAATTTATTTTATGGTAGCGCTTTACGACCTTAAAACATATAATGGACCCAATTGAATTTCTGTCGGGCAACTCAAAATAAATCCAAAATTATTTTGATTTTTTTTTCTGTAGTGGAGTCATTAGATCAACGGTAGAAAATAAAAATATATTAATTCTATGTAAATAAATAAGAAAACAGATACTTTAATAGAAATATATAATTTCTAACAAGTTTCTGAAATTATCGTACATAGGCAAACAGCAAACAGACGAACAGACAAAGTATACAAATTGTTTTTTTTTTTTTTTAATATATTTAATGTACACTCGTTAACGATTTTATTATAATTATAAAGGTACTACTAGCTCGAGTAACAATAAATTATATAAACTTTTAAAAACATAACAACATGTAAGTTAAAGAAAGAATACTTGCAATGCAGCAGTTTATTTTGTAATTTATTTGCATTTAACAAAAATGCCTTAAGTTTTTATTGTTCACAGAGTTTATTATGTGCAAGTAATCTAATAGAAAAAGGAAGAAATAGTACTTATTGTTCTGCCAGTGACAGGGCGGATTGCAGCAGGTAGGTACCTATTTAGTCTTAAAGAAAATAAATCTAGTTTTCATTGGGATTAACTTTATTTATTATTATATTAGTTTTATAATCATATAAATTTGACATGCCTACATTTACACCACGGGTGCTAACACCACTGTGGGCGAACACCACGGACCCGATACCTTAACCTTAAAGTCATTCATGTTTGAATCTTGATCCAACATGAATTACAGTTAATGACATTATTTTTAAATTATTAAAATAAATGATTTAGATACAATAGAAAGGGTTGAGCAGTTGATTTAAAATAAACCACGGAAAAAGTAAAACTTTATTTTTACTTTTAAAAGGTATTAAAAGTAAAGGTTTATACTTTTAATACCTTTTAACCTGAATTTATACCATTTATGGTTTTGTATTTTGCATTTATAATATTAATAAAACTAGCAGAATGTAAACAGAAAATTTAACTCCATCATAATTGATTGTTAATATTGCGGAACATTCGATGAACAAAAACTATGAACAAAAGAAAAACGACGCTTATCCGGCTTAGCAGCGATTAACTTTGGCAGAAAATTAAAAGCGACGGAGGCAGAATAAAAGCAGTCGGCGAAAATACGTGACCAATATGTCCCGGGTGAGTCTTCGGCACCATTGATCTGAAAGTTTATGTAACTCACGTTCCGCGAGTTTGCTTTGCCAACGTGCGATGGCTACCTTACAGCTTGCACAGTACCTCTCTATCCACGGTTCACGGCTCGATGTCTCCGCTCCAATATCGAATCAAACTCCGTTCGCGTAAAGAATACATTGGCTCCTGGTATATTTAATTTTACTCCTTTTATAATATAACACACGTTAAAAATACATTTTTAATGTGAATTACATTCGTGACACAAATGAATATACTTACTGCAAATTAAATAATAATATCATCAATCATCAATCATCATCAATATCAATACTAATAATAAATCTGTAAGTGTAGGTATTGTATGTACGTACATATGTATGTTCCTCCATAACTCTTAAACGAATTAATTGATTTTCATGAAACTTGGTAGATAAACTTTTAGACAGACAGGACACAAGATAGGCTATTTTTCTTTTTCAACGCGGACGAAGTCGCGGGCGCCACCTAATAGTCATTAATAATATTACCTCAAGTTTGAGTGTGATTAACAGAAAAAAAAACAACGAAAACATCGGTATAAAATAAAAAAAAAATGAGCTCTTACTTCAGCTCTTCAGCTCGATATTGGTGCTGTCAGCCGATAAGATTGACAGACGACCTGATAAGGGCCTGATAAGGTCGACGATGGATCCAGCCTGCTTCTGATCGTTCCTTTTGGAAAATTATGGGCGAACTGTGTCCAGCAGTGTACTTTCTGTAGCCGAGATGGTGATAATGATGATTCAAGGGGTTAGTAAGTAATGAAAACGTATAAATGTATTTTACTACCTTTTTGCTCGTACAACCATTTTTGATCCTTTATTCAAATTCAAATTCATTTATTTGCAGGCAACTGGACCCATATTGTACATTTTTATACATTAGTTATTATATCTACTTTCCTTCTTCAATAATTATACATATAAAGTAAAAACAAATTATATATTTGTAAATATTTTTTTAAAATTGTATTTACTATACATGTTTATGACTTAATAAGATTTTGATCAAATCAAAATATTTATTTATCAATTAGGTTTCTACAGGAAAATCTTATGATAACACAGGTCAAAACGAATTTTGGGTCTGGCTTCTGCATATGAAATTTTGATTTCTACTATGTTAAAAATAAGGGAATAAATAATTTTTTTGATCAAAGTTTTTTAAGACAAATGATAGATTCATACATTATTTCCATACTTTTATTTTCAATTACAATTACGAAAGTTTTTGTTGAACACTAGAGCCTTTGTCATTTAAGATTTTTGATAAACAACAGGAAATATATGTAAAATAACGGAAAACTTAAGTTCAAAAATGAATATTTTTAGTGTTTCTCTTATGTTTGTATGGGCTGTCTCGTATCTTACTTATCGTCATAAATCAGGCAAAAGCAAACTTTAAAAGCTAAAAATGAAAATGTAACTATTTCTAGATGTCTAGAATCAGAATTTAAGCATTACAACAGAAACCCAAAAAGAAAAATTTCTTTTTTTTGACTGATGTAATCATTATAAATTTAAATTTACTAGGGTTTCGGAAAAAATGTACCTATTATTATTATAACGCAAACGATATTAAAATTTAGCACGATCTAGTCGCTTTAAACTGACAACTAGAAAAGGGACTTTTTGACATTAATTGGGGATATCTTGGGGATATGGAATAAATTAAATATGTTTCGTTAAAAGCTCTCGTTAAAAATTCAAATTTTTTTACAGATAATTATGTCTGATTGAGATTTTCTTGGAACGATAAATGGAATTCGTTGAGCAGCAGAATTTAAATACATCCTTGGTCTCTTCAGAATGTCGTTCAAACTCCATTGTTACGGGTAGTACCGAAATTTGAACTTTCAAAGGCAATGTAATTAAAGACCCCGGCAAATTACAGCCCTGAAGTGCACACAACTTCATTTTGACGGTCTAAAACTATGCAAAGTTTTAATTAAGCCCTTTTATCAAACACCAAGACTGGACATAGAGTGGATGAATGTGTGGGTCGTGAGGGTCAGCCCCCGAATGAAAGGGTACGATGACTATCAGGAAGGCAACTGTTTCAATCACTTCAAAACTTTCCTCGTTAGAACGTACACGCGTCACAGAGTGTCCTTTCAAAACATTCCATTTATTATGGGCCGCTCTTTCATGTTGTTTGCGAGATGAGGCCCCTTGTCAATGAGTAGCCTACATTACTTATACGCAGTTCAAACACTGTGTATGCGGGCATTTTGTGATAACTCATTTACTTTCATACACAAAATATTACTTGCGTTTCTTTCTTTTTTTATTAAGGTCTTCAAACAGGCTTGGTGGCTACCGTCGTCGTCTATATACAAACAACGCCCCTGGTGCTGCAAGTGCGCTGCCGACCATAGAAGGATTAAGGATAAGGAAGGGATGAGGTAATGGGCTCTAACATCCCTTATACTCACCGAAACACAACAGCACATATGCTGTTATTTCACGATGGAATTCTCGGTATTCACGGAATACCGTAAGGAGGTGGTTGGTACCGGCAACCACTTCATTAATATCTTTCATTTCTAAATTGCTTGGTTTCCTTTGATTACCTCTTTGACAGTAAGAGATAAAAATTATCTCTACCTAAGTGTTTGTCATGGCTATAAATAAATTCATGACTACATTTAAATGTATTTTCTTAATAATTTGCCTCTTTTTATGCGTTCTGCTAAGTATATGAGTTTGGATAAAAAAAACGGAGGCAGTCATGAGGACTGCCGACAAAAGTGAAAACTAAAAACTGAGCGTCCAGCGCACACACATACAATTTGTTGGCATGATCGCGTCCGTAGACAACTGCGCGCGCATAACTGTGAGCATTAGCACCATTAGCATGTTGCTGACGCGAACTGATACATTTTTTCCCTACCCTAAGTCGTATAACGCGATTTTTTAAGTTTTCACTTCAAAAAGACAATTTAGTTTTATAAAAAAGAAACACACTTTAATTAATATAAAACTTTAACTTATTTAAAACTAAAATATAAAAGAATTAAGTATTTGAAATGGCGGACAATGGACACGAAACTCTTGATGGGCAGAGCGTTGTGGCAAGGAAAATATGCTGGGTCAGCGGAATTAGGTTTGAGTAATTGTTAAAGAGTTCATTGGAGGGTTGTAACACTTCCTCCAAATATGTCCATGGACTAGTTAGTAATATATTGAAATAACTTCATTTGCATAGTTTTAGTTGGGCAATATAAAAATTGCATAATACTTCCATTAAGAGTTAGGTATATTTATTCAATTCAACACACGAATATACAAGCTTATATTGTACACGACATTACATTACCCATTTGCCTAGACATGTAATTTAGGTTGTCTATTCAGACAATGTTAGATCGTTCGTCGTTTCACGTTAGTACAATATGTTCATGTCCATGTGATGCCATTTATAGGTTATATTATTATGTCGAATACAACATAACCCCTGATACGGATGTGGTTACAATGGAACTCCATGCCTGATCTCAACTAGAATATAATTTGGTGTTATGCAATTATAAAATAAAACTTCATGGACTAATTCTCGCACTGGACAGTCAATGTCGTTACAGAATCTTCTTTTCCGCGTCTGTCTGTATTTTGATGCAGTTTTCACCATCAGCTAGATAACTTTTTAGGGAATGTTTATCTATACTAACATTATAAAGAGAGGATATTTGTATGTTTGTAATGAATTAACCCAAAAACCACTGGACCGATTTTGAAAATTCTTTCACCTTTAAAAAGCTACATTATCAGCGAGCGAGTCCGCGTTCAAGATTTTATATAGCCTAATAAAGCCCTTCTCGATAAATTGACTATCCAACACAAAAATAATTTTTCAATTCTAACCAGTAGTTCCTGAGATTAACGCGTTCAACCAAAAAAAATTCAGCTTTATAATATTAGTATAGATTCTTTGAATACATATTTTATGCAATTGTCTCTTCAATGTTTAAACTTGAAAACTGTCTTATAAAAAATATAAATGAACAGAACATAATTAATTGACACTAGCCCCGTTGAGTGTCGCTTGAAGACCAGTAATTGTAGAGTTCGTAGCCAATAGTTATTAAAATAATAATACATCTCCGTAGAAACTGCAGAAATTTCTTATTTACAATAATAGTTTACTATGAGAAGTACGGACTCGGCCCATTAACCGTCTATTAATTTTGTTGAGCAGACTTTCATGCCGCAAGAAATACTGGAACAAACAGCTTAACTTAAAGAAAAGTATATAAGATTGACTTCTATTTGTTTTTTTACTATTTAATAAAATTTTACCATATATGCCTAATATTTTTATATATGCAGAAAGGTACATGTAAATTTATTTACCTTATAGAGCTATATCCAAAGATATTTGATTAGTCTCTTTGCGCTCGACTAGATATAGCCGCCGCCGTACTTGAAAAATTCTGCCACTTTAGATACAAGCCGAATTCGGCGTACCCGAGCTAGTCACAGTGCAAACTGTCTGTGAAATGTACGTCCCGAATGTTTTATTAAATTTTGGGCATGATAAAATGCCAATTTACGTAGTTAAACTGCGTAAAAATACTGATAGTGACGATGTTTTACACACACTACAATAAAAAGTTACCGCATTTACGGAGCGTATCTATGCTGTTATTGCTTTTAGGTAGGGCTGTATCTAGTCGAGCGTAGCGAGACCAATCATTTATCTATGGCTATATCTTTGTATTTCAATTTCTTAAATCGTTAGAGCGCTATACCTCACTGGGACGCCACAGCCACGTCACTGGCGACGTAGGTTGGCAGTTTTTTGGCAGTCGGCAGTGCACTTGTGTTCTGCTTGTTGCTTGTGTTCTTAGGCGACGGTAGCCACCTACCATCGAGTGAACTGTCAGCCTGCCTGCTACGCTTATTAATATAAGCGCGTATCAAAATGAGATTATGTGTAAGCTAATACATCTAAAGTTGAAGCTTGTAGGATGTATAACATTACAAATTTCAATATCACTTTTAATATTTCCTTTTATGAGGAGCTTGCCTCTGTCACACCATATGGGTGTTCGTCTCTTTGACTTTAATATAATTTGCAAATATTGGGTGCGTCTGCGTAAGTGACACAAGTCAGTGATATTGCTTCATGTACATTCATAATAAATTCTGTTTCAACGAATAACGTTAGAGCTCTTCCAATTTTGGGGAGGTTAAAGGTTGTGGAGGGTGAACAGATAAGTTTTCAGTACTGTAGATAAGGGTTTCTAATTTGTTAACTTTGGAAGTTCGCATTAAAGAGACGAATGTGGGTTCGGCGAAAACGATTTAATAGCCATATTTAAGCGGCCTCTTGATCCCCTCACAAAACGAATAGGTTGCGAAATTGCTTTCCGAATTGGACTAGTTGGATGGAAGACAATTTGGCAAGACATTTGTATTCTTCTTGCGGAGAAAAATAGCGTGTACCTCTAACATCTGATAGTGAACATCGTAGGACTGTCGACGAGCACCGGGAGCTTGGGCTGGAGCCAAACGCTTCAACCAAATGAAATATCTCTAAAGCTATTTAAGGTCTTGCCGAAAAATCGAAAATGCACCTTCATATAATAATCTTTTATACATATTATTTTAATCCACCTCAATGTGCCCGCAACTTCGTAAGCGCTGTAGTTCGTTTTTCTAAAATCCTACAGGAACTTAACATTTTTCTAGAATTATTTTCTGCAAATTATATATAAAAACTTTTCTGCTTTAACGCTCTTTCAATAGTGAAAACCGCATAAAAGTCCGTTGCCTGGTTTAAAGATCTAACGTACATATAGAAGGACAGACGAAGCGACTTCATACAATCTGTACTCTAGCCTATGGTCTATACTAATATTATAAAGAGAGAAGATTTATATTTTTGTATGTTCTTAATGAATAAACTCAAAAACAACTGGGCCGATTTTAAAAATTATTTCACTTATAGAAAGCTACATTATCAGCAAGTAACATGGGCTATAATTTATAAAGTTATGCAGACAAAGTCGCGTGCAACAGCTACTGTAAGATAAAGTAGGAGTTTTATACGAGTGTGTTCACTAGGCGTTATAATATATTGTGATGGTAAAGTGTAACTGTCGCCGTTATGCATCGTTATCGTCATAATGGGAATAGCGATGTTAACAGTTTTCCCTCATTGTCTATAAATTGGATGCCACGGCAATTTGCTCATCGTACTGTTTTTAAAATGGGTATTTTATTGTTCTCTCTTTTATTTAAACTGAAATTACTCCTCATTCATTAGGACGGGAGGACGCCGCGTACTCCATTTTTATTTTCCATTGTTGGTTTTCAAAATTAAGCCCCAGCAACAATTGCTTTGTTAATAAGGGTACGACGATTAATTTGCTTTATTTTTTCTTCGTTCTGAAGAAACAACTAAGACTTCCGAGGACATTAGTCCTTTTTTGTCTTTTGTTTTGAAAGAAATTCTCTTAGCTTTGCTTTTTATCAATAAGGTAGACAAAACAAATTCAATTTAAAGAGAATTTTAATTAAATAACACTGTTAATGTGTAAATAAATTGTATAATCCATTGGATTTTGTAAAAAATTGGAACTTATGAAGTGGCCCGACTCAAGATTCTTTGTTTCATAAAAGTATCTTGAGTCGGGGCACACTGTCTTGGTTCCAAAATTAATAACTTAGCATGCCACCTGGTGATACAAAGCCATTTCGCATAATTTATCGCCGCTCCCTATAGTAACATTTTTGGTTCTGCATATGTTTTGATTTTTATGACATAATTGCAAAGCGTCAAGGACTTTAAAAAAATCGTTGGATAGACTCTTCTCTCATGAAGTCCACGTCTAGATGAATAATTAAATTTGACAACCAAATATATATACGGCGACAAATCCTTGGATAAGCCGACTCTTTAAGGTACGATGAAATATTCTATTTTCTAATTTTTAAGGTTATAGGAACTGTACCCACATAATAGATTGGTGAATATATACATTATTTTTTGTATTTTAATACTAAATTATTGTATCATTTAAATGATAGTATTTGAATATATTGTCTGTTTTTCAATAATTCACATTGTGGAAGTTGTATTTTTTTTTAAATTCTATTGTTAATAATTTAATAAAATTTGGTGACTTTTGTTATTATATAATAGCTTAGATCAATTTGCTCACATTCTCGCAGCATTGGAACCCCACCGATTGGCAAACACCACTGAGAGACTAGGTAACTCTCTATGAGGCTCATACGTATGAATATGAGCTACGTCGCACTTTCTGGACGCTAATAAATAACTCTAAAAACATTGCTCGACTTGATTCCCAGCAAGTGCTTATATGCCCATCCAGAGTACTTAACCGATCTTGTCTTTGTCTTTGTTGTCTTTGTTGATCTTGGCTCTGTTATGTTCGTATGCATAAACGCCTGACCTAATTTTTAAGATTGATTAGTATGGGGATAACTTTTACCCTTTGGAAGAAATTCCATACAAAAGCTAGTGATGAAAAAAAAGGTGTTTTCTTCGAGTTAAAACTAATAAACGAAGTTCCAAAAACCAGTATAAATATTACTTACAATGTCATCACTACACACTCCCCGTTCAGCAAGAAGACAAAATACTCGTAATGTAAGGAAGAAATGAACAATGCTCGAATGCTATTACACAAATGCTCCTATTCAACCGTTCTGACTGAGACCATGGAGCGTGCACAAGCCGTAAAACACAACCGCGTATCCTCAATTTACATATCTCCAGAAGTTTAATAAATGAGAAACTATGTATTAAACCAGCGATTCAACCAAATTTAGATAATATTACAGTTATTATTACAAAGTACTTATTTTTGAAAGTAATGACGAAAATTCAACAAAACACAATTATATATTTAATATTTTTTGAGTTTACACAATAAAATATTTAATTAATTATTTTGGACTTTTTTATGATAACACTGGCTGGTGCCCGCGACTTCGTCCGCGTTCTCTATAGATAGCCTATAGCCTTCCTCGATAAATCGACTATCCAACCCAAAAATAATTTTTCAATTCATACCAGTAGTTCCTAAGATTAATGCGTACAACCAAACAAACAAACAAACAAAGTCTCTAGCTTTATATGTTAGTATAGATTAGCAGGCAGGCTGATGGTTCACCTGATAGTAGCGGCGTATATTTCTAACACTGAGGTTAGAATATACTAATCAAATATACCAAACCACTAGGAACACATATAAGTACGCTGCAGATCTTATGATGATCTTATCTAACCTTTATCTTGGGATAAAGGTTAAGGGATTGGAGGGCATAGGAATGAAATAGAACGGAATTGGCTTTGACATTTTTTACTTTTTGCTAACTGCGATTATACATTTGGGAAATCCATTTGGCGACGATAAATACTTTCTTATACATAACCACCGTGAAATAACAGCATGACTGTGTGCTTTTGTGTTTCGGTGAGTGATTGAGGGATGCCAAAACACCTTCTATATCCTTTACTAATCACTTAATCCTACTATGGTCTGTAGCGCACTTGCAGCACCTGTGTCGTTGCTTATGCTTACCATCAAATGGACCCAGCATCTCTGACATCCTCATAATAAAAACTAATCTACAAATAGTTCAAAACAATCTGTTTATTAAACATAGCTTGTAAGTTTTATTTTTTATATTTAAATCATTTAATTTAGAAGGTCTTCAGACAAATTTCCTTGTACTGAGGTGTTTCGGAATGTTACTCCGTAACAAACATGTATGAGTACATTCTAAATAAGCTCTTTCGGAGACTGGGCGGATCTCTAGTATTACACAAAGTACTTCAGAGGTTAATTGAACATTACACTTACCAGAGAACACCGCTAACGCAGTACAACATAATATTATGTGAAATTTAATTATCCCTACTTAAAGGCAGATCTACCTGTCGTATGAAAGGTATTTAGAATGGGTCTTCTGGGGATCGTTAACGAAGATTTTGCGGTGTCGACCTCCGAAAAATTGTTTTGTATTTCGGGTTGTTTACTCTTTACACGTAGAAAATGTGATGGTAATTTGTTAAGGGATTAATGTTTGAGCCCGTTTATGAGAGCGTGATGCGGCCATATTTGTTTGTTGCTACGGCATCTGTCAAGCTCAACTGGCGACAAAACAAACGGACGACGAATAAATTGCCCATCATATATATTGACGCGTGACACGTACGCGTTTTAATATGTATCAGCTCGGGTGCAATGTTTTCTGCATTTCATGTTGAACTTTTTTTTTAAATTGCTCACATGAAGTTGTAATAAATATATAATAAATAGCGTTTTTTAAAGTGATTCGGTTGATCAGATATCGTGTGAAATCAGATATAATCGATGAAATTAAGTAATTGAAAATATTTCGCCATTGCATTGTGGGACAGGGCGTGAAACTTTTAACTACAAAAAGTATATAGGTAATACGCGTCTCTTTACTTCATTGGAATGAGGTTTATATCCAGCAGTGGGTTTTATTATTAGGACTAATTCTAGTTATGATGACAGTAAAATATTTGTCGTGTTCGCATACATTCGTAAAGTTAGACTGCACTTGAAATTAAGGTAATAAAAATCACTTTACCTATCTTACTGCGATTTAAGCCCCGCCAAGATCTGCTCTAGTAACACTGTAAAGCTACTGTTAGCTACTGTGTACTGTAGTCAGTATAATTGATAGAAGGTGGTTACCACGGCCTAGAAACAAAATCAAGATAAAGAATACAATAATTGTCATTCCGCACTTGAAAGAATAAAGTATATATCAGTTAGTTATGTTTGTTTTAAGGATTCGTAAGGTTAAGTTTTTTCTTTAAGTTTATTTTAGCATTAATAATTTTAATCTGAATTAATATTTCATGTTTAGAGTTGTGTTACAAAATCACACTACTGCTCGTGTCCTCTTCAACCAGGATTCAACAAAAATTAATTAATTAATCCGTATGAAATATCAAAGCCATTCTTTTATAGCTTGCTCTTGCTTTCATTAAACATATTGTGAGTGTTATTAAAAGTTGGTTGTGGCACATGGCGTAAGTACAATAAAAGCTCGGGTCTCGCGTACGGAAAGCATAAAGTATATCATGTACTCAATATCATGAGTATAACATGATACTTTGCAGCGGTGTCACATTGACCAATGGTATATAAAAGTGTTGAAATATTTAAATGCATTAAAGCTATCATGTCAGTTCGAGTATAGGAACAGAGAGTAGATTCCATTGCGAAGAGGTGTGACACACGGAAACGTAATCTGTCCGCATCATTGTGTGCGTGTGTGTGCGTGTTGAGCTTGTAGTATTAATTTGCATTTGTGTATGTGTGGTATATGAGTGTTTTGTGTTCTGTAAGTTCGTGGTACTGCTCAGTGGAGGGGACCCAGGTCATTTCTCAATACGATGTAGACTATTAAGTGCTCGCCAAATAACTAATATATTGTTAATCACGCCCCTGTGAAGCCGGATCACGTCGCCATGAAGATATAAACAACAGTCAATAAGTGTACGAGATTATAATATTAGCAGCAAATAACACGGACGGTATCTTGATTGTCATCATAATCGCCATCACATCCGTACCTATGCAAATTAAATCAATGTCTGTATAAAGGGCGATGGTAGACTGTTGATTCCATGCCGCCTCACGCAATGCGGCAATAAACTTGCAACTACGGAACTAAAATTTCAACGCAACTTTATTTTTATCAAAGGAAGTCGTTAGACGGTATCTGAACCACCTCGCACATATTAACATACATAATTATAGGTAGTTGTTAAACTGGAGCTCTGCCAACGTGAACCGACTTATATTATATGACTATTACTGTTTTTAGGTTTCCGCCAACGGAGGAAACAATGTGTTCCCGCCTAGATCTACGTAATTTCGGTGGAACGTTTCGTCTTTATTTATGTTATCGGACTTCTCTAACTATGTCAGATAGGTAACGATATTATATTTCATAATTCTACTCGTATTTCAACAATAAACCGGGGATATTATCACTAATAGTCATAGGTAATTGTAACAATATCATAATCAATAGTGAATAAGCAAAAATCGTAACAATAATATATTATTTATTCTTACATGTATAAAACTTATACATATAGGTATGTAGTACTGCTGGGGTCGAAAGGCAGCACAGGCCAAGAGCCGGCGAGCAGAGGCCATGGACCGGCGTGCAGAGGCCACGGACAGGCGAGCAGAGGGCACGGACCGGCGAGCAGAGGCCACGGACAGGCGAGTAGAGGCCATGGACAGGCAAGCAGAGGTCACGGACCGGCGAGTGCAACGTAGAACGTCCACCGTCAAGATGGACAGACGACCGTGGCGATCAAGTGAAAAGCCGCGGTCCTGATAAGCTGCGGGATTGGAAAATTATGGGGGAGGCCTATGCAAGCAGTGGACGTCCTGTGGCTGAGATGATGATGATGATGATCATTATAAAAAAGTAGCATAGCAAAATAGCATCTTCTTTTTTAATAAAGGCGAAGCATAGTAAAATTAATCAGCCATAAAAATAATATTCGAACTGTTCTGAGATATTAGAATAATGGCTTTATTATCAAAAGTAAGAAAATTCGTAACGACAAAATGTTGGGGAAAGTAATTAAGTCCGAGGACTTTTCCTGGGAGGTGGGTCGTTGTAGGACAAAACAAGGAGACTATATTTCCCTTTATTGTCAAGTACAAGGGCACTGTTCCTGACACTTCGATTTAGTACCGACCCTTGGTTTGATAAAAGTCCTTTCACTGGTACACCCATTATTTAAGTGTAAACAGCAAGCCAAGCCTATTTCAATAAAAATCATTTGTTTTGTTGAATTTCGATCCCCCATTATTTAGCGGAAAATGCAAAATGGTTTTTGAAAATCTTCTTTTTTGTTACCCTCATGTATTTTATCATTTGTGCTATTGTGTTTCGGTAAAAAAAGGGATGCTGATTTCCCCTTGCTTAATCAGCAGCAGTAGCGTTGCTTGTATTATAGGCGTCGGTAGCCACTTCGTAAGTAGCTATCGTCGTCTACCAAGCACAAGGGAACCGTCAGCCTGTCTGTCAAGTTTAACAAAAAAAAACTCGAAATGGAATGTTAATATTGTACCTGGGATTACAAACGACGAGAGTTTTTTTAAGTTTTAATGAGTTTGTATATTATTTTCCAACCACGAGTTCATTGGAGATAACTCTCGATTTACCTTTGTTATATTTTCTTTCATTTTAATGAAAGAGAATGCAAATACAGTTTCTAAAAGAAAAGTTTACCTCAATTTGTAATAGTGAAATATTATGTTTCTAAATATTCTATTCACACGGCGGATTCGAGGAAACAAAGTCGATGTTAAATGTCCTTTCTGTTAGGTAACAAAGAGCTTGAAAAATAGCACGTCCAAGGGTAAGGCGGGAGTAAATTTAGCAATTTATTGCTTAGACTCCGGTCCTATATTTGTTGCAAATGAAGACGCAGCGAGGTGACAATTTTGGGTAGTTGGAAAGAAATGACCGCCTCGGGACGTACCGTCGACCCACTGCCTCGGTTCTCAACTTTTATTGATAACCCTCCCCACAAGCACCAAGTACTAAAAGGGAAATGAGAAAAATGTATAACATACGTATTTTTAACGAGAATATTTATATCCTTTTATTCATTTTGTTAATACTAAAGTTGGTGAAGATGTTTGTTACATACTATTAGCAATTTAGCAAAACAGCTTAGCACACACAACTTTCGTATTTCTTGAATAATATCAAGATATTTATGTCTCTTTAATTTCTATAATTAAAATTTCAATTTCAATATGTACAAATTTATGGCGAGAAAGGAGTCACGAGCAACATTGTAGGGGAGCCAACGATGCTAAATGTGGAGTGCTCTAGTGTGGTCGTGGGGACCTATTGTATTTTGAAGATTACAAAGGTAATATGATGCTTTTTTTTTCAGCGGTGTGGTGAGCGTCTACAGGCGTTCAAAAGTTTGTAGACGCTGTATTTAAAAAAAATCGTCCAAATAATCGTCAGATTAAGAATCAGCACGATCAGGAATTCAGGCTGAACCGTATTAATGAAAATCTGACGCACTCGAGTATTACAAGGCAATCGCCAAAAATTTTTTTTCATTTTCAAAAAGCTGCCACGAGATTCTTTACATCAGAATCATCTGTATTTTAAATAAAATTTTAGTTTTGGTTCACTTAACATCCCCTCTGAAAATCTGACGCGCTCGAGTTGTATTTGAGCTGTTGGGGCTGCCGCGACACTATAGCGCATCGGAGATGTTCACAAAAGCACGGACGGACAATTTCCACGCTATAGTGAGAAAGAGAATTGCCTCATTGATGGAGCGGACGCGTGGCAGCTGCAACAGCCTCCTGAATACAATATCCATATGTATAGACTGTCACATAAGAAAGATGTGGGCACAAACCACACTTTCGTGTTTTAAATATAATTACTAACATAGTTTTTAAGTTTTTCTTTTTTTCCCTTGTATTACTAACACTAATATGGACAAATGTCTGAAATAAATGTTATTATTATTATATTTTTACCCCAACCCCCGCCAACCCCAAACCGCCAGATTAATATATCCGTTATCGGAGACACGTGAGGAATAAGCATTGGCAATATCTGACGCGCTCGAGTAAATTCCAAAATTTTGGGCTCTCCTACTAATCAATCAAAACTAATAATAAATATGTAAGTGTAGGTATTGTATGTATGTATGTTCCTCCATAACTCTTATCTGATTTACATGAAACTTGGTAGATAAACATTTAGACCGCTTCTTACCCGTGTTCCTATCGGTGGTACTACTAGTAATACCAAGGGGATTATTTTTTGCTGGTAGTACCACGGGAGATTTATTTTTACCTCTGGTACTACGTACGAGACACGGGATAGGCTACTTTTTCTTTTTCAACGCGGACGAAGTCGCGGGCGCCAGCTAGTTTACAATAAAAACAAACAAAAATTGAGGAACACATAGTCGGAAATTCTCAATACAGTAAACGGCCTACGCATACATGTTCATAAAACCGGCTTCACTATGTTGTTCGCAAAATTGTATATATTTTATTTTGGTCTGAGATAAAAAAAAAGAAGAATAAAATAGCCAGATATGTTTCGATGTTTTGAAAAGTATGATGTCCACTTTGTTTAGTATGCAACACACATTCTATTTGCGAGACATCCTGTTAGGTTTCCAATACATCTGGCCGGTGCGGTGCGGAGAGACGCGGGAGAGACGGGTGGCGGGGTAGGGGCGAGCGGACCAATGACTCCGTACGTGCACGAGTTGACAATGCTCTTCGCTCTGACTAAATACACACTAAATGAAGGTTTATGTACTTGGAAAACTGTTGACTGATTTTTAGTTTTTCAACTTACCAACTGCACATTTATCACTAGCTATATAGTTTTTTGGGGAAGTCACTTAGAGCGAAGCCCGCTCGCGCCATATTTCAGATTGATTATATAAATGTGAAATAACTACTCACTGTGATCAGTGAGTAGTTATTTCATGCAATTTCATTTATACGTTGTCAGATATACAGAAAAGGACATAGTAGGGGTAGACATACTTTTTCTGGATCAATAAATCTGTAAGTGTAGGTATTGTATGTATGTATGTTCCTCCATAACTCTTAAACGAATTACGGGACACAAGATAGGCTACTTTTTCTTATTCTTCGCGGACAAATCGCGGGCGCCAGCTATACTAACAATAAAAAATCAGCGCATTTTTTGTCGGTATATCTATTTATCTGTACGTTTGAGGATGCTAATCTCAGAAACAGATTTGGAATATAGATAGTTAGTTCATTACCTGGATTAACATATAGGATACTTTTTATCAAGGAAAAATGTCAGGTTCCTGTGGGATTTTCAAAAAACCAACTACAGCGCGTACGAAATTTTAATTTCAATATACAGAGTATGAATGTAACGTAACCGGTTTGGCAAATATTGTATTTCAGTTTATTTATAAAGTGTATTTACGGCCTGAAAAAACTAATAACTCACGCGATCAGTGATTAAGATATTATTTCGTACATTGGAGGAACTTATGTACATTAAATTTTTGAAAATAAGAAACTATAGATACATAAGAAAAAATAAATATTGTCTAGCATCTAAATGTAAGGTTTCGCTTCTTCTCCTATTGCCACAGATAACTCTAGTGTTTTGAAGAAGAAAAAAAGAAATATATGGTAATATGGCGATCATTGTAATTGTTATTAGGTCAAAAGTAAAAAATTAAATACACAAATTGTGAAATTTTGAATATTGAGATATTTTTTTTGAAAAAAAAATTTACATATCTACAGACACAGCTCGTTTACGATTATATTAAGTATATGTATATAGAATAGATTATTTCTTTTATTTCTTATTCACCATGAAGAAGTAGTTTGAAAGTTAAAAGTGGGTCCAAGATTTTTAAATGAAGCCGTACCTGGTACGGCGAGCCGTCCTGTCGAGCGTTCAAATTTAGGTCTCGTAGATATATAACGTATAATTAGAAGATAAGGTGTTGAGTCTCGAAATTATTTTTACCTTGTCCCCTTATCTTTCAAGGTCGTCAAAAAGTTGATATTGCTTCTATTTGTTGACAATGGCTTGGTATTGCTCCTGTGCACGAACGGCTCACTCCAAAATTCGTCATACAAGATCATGCTTTGCTGAGAAACGCCAAAATTTTGCAGATGTTTTTACATCTACAAAATGTTAAAATATAATATTTGAATATTGAGGATATCATCTGTAAAAAGACAGCTTTCGATACACGATTCATTATACGATATAATTATATCTTCTATTAACCTCTTACCCTGAATAGCAAACGAATGTTGCTCCTACATTTTCCTTGTGAATTTTAACAAAAAAAAAATTGCTAAAATATCAATAATTAATATAAATATATTTTGACAGCTTTAGAAGCAGGACCGTTTATGGAGGCGAACCTTGGGAAGATATCGAACAGTGAAGAGAGACACAAGGTGATGATCATAGGTTCAGTTATATCTTAATACACTTCTCATTCTAGAGGTACTAATAACAATTTATGGTCTAGTGTATAAGCCAATTTCATTATCATTCTTGAATAAATTCAATTTTAAAAACATGTTAGTTATACCATTTATAACACAAGAACGGCTGAGCTGATTTTTATGATTTGTTGAATTTGTCTCCGCTCCGGATAAGAGAATAAACATTTAAAATATCTAAAATCTAAAATAAATAAACATCTAAAATATTCATGAAAAAAAGTGAATAATATTCTTTTACTCATACATTTTGTAAAGAACGGGATTTTATTTTGAGTGGTTACGAAGTTCGCCGGGTAAGCTACTTGATTATAATTTCACGATAGAAGAATATTTATACCTACAAAAATAAAAGTACATCATAAAAATAAAGTCACAGAATAACAACTATTTCGATTCATAGGGTGGCATAAATCAAAAGATTACACCCTAAGTGAATTCGTCGTGACCGAACAATAAATAAATAAACTTAGCTCACGTAGGTTAATAGTTACGTGGAACTTTTTGCAAGTAGAAATCCTGGCACAGATTTATTTGCCTATTTAAGGCTCGAATGTCCCCACCTCGAAAGTTCGAATACTGCACGCCCCATACAAATTGAAAATCAATGAACCGTGGAATTCAATTTAATATGAAAAGCTATTCATCTTTCAAGTTCCTATAACACTGCTATTACATAAACGGAAAATGTTGTCCTGGCAAACTTTGGCCGTAATAGCTTTTTTGTGGTGAATTTTCGTTGCATGATAACATTGACGGTACGTTTTTCCATTTTCTTCCCTTACTAAAGGATTCCAAACGCAAAATATTCTTCGAAGATACATATTAAAACACATTTATAATTCGTGATAGTACCTACTGCAATTCATACTAGATAAGCGTGATGAACTCTCTTACTCCTTGAAATTGAGGCCTGCTTCCAACAGGTATATAGTAGATACGTACCTAATATAATATAGATGAGCTAATACCGATCTAGGACTATTTTTTGTGCACCAACCAAATGATAGTTTGAAAATAATTCTCAAATTACTTTTTAGCATAAAAATAAAAATAACTAAATATTAATCCTCGATGTATAGTAGTTCGGTTAACAGTCCTGTTATTTATGATTTACGCCCCATGAAATTCTATTACAGCATAGTCTAGCGTCGTAGCGTAACGTCGTAGCGTAGCGTCGTAGCGTAGCGTCGTAGCGGAGCGTCGTAGCGGAGCGTCGTAGCGGAGCATCGTAGCGGAGCGTCGTAGCGGAGCGTCGTAGCGGAGCCTCGTAGTGAGCGTCGTAGCGTAGCGTCGTAGCGTAGCGTCGTAGCGTAGCGTCGTAGCGTATCGTCGTAGCGTAGCGTGATAGCGTAGCGAATATCGATTGTAGTTCAGACTTTTAGTGGGTTGGGGCTGCTGTCATTAGGAAAATAACAATTATTCATCAGTGAGACTTGGTAAACCCACATTATTTAAAGGACACATACATAAGTAAGTAACACGTACTTGTGTTATTTATTTATGCTTTTGATGATAAAGAGTACCCCGTATGTAAGGAGTGTTTCCGTCATCCGTATCGAACGAGGGCTTGCCTCGGCGATATCCACTTAATTAAATGTCATATTATTCTGTCAAGCCGGGACGCCGTCACTCTTGTCACGCCCTTTTGATATTCAAGGCATGAACAGTGAGGCAATTAGACGCCTATAATTACTATGTTAATTACAGACACTGTTCTTGTTTCTCATCTCCCCATTCCGACGGTTTGGTTGTTATAATGCAAACACAAGTTCGTTTTCTTCAAATTTAACACTAATTAACGCGGACGAAAATGATTACTGAGGCAACTATTTGTTCTGAAATTTCTCGTAGGTAGTCTCTCATTTCTCTACAAGGTAGATAAGCCCAGTGACACGTGCATTGTGTATTATGATTCATAATAAAGTTAGTTTAAACCTAGAGCTGGCGAGGACATTGTTAGTGTACGGTATAAATCAAGACACAGGATTGTACATAGCAGGGCAACTTAATCTCACCTGCAGTGTGGCCCGCACACCACGTTAATACGTCAGGCTATATTACGTCGTTTGTTACGGCCCTCTCCCGCACACTCGTCCAATTAGTTTCTAATGATTTATTTGTATGTTCATTCCAAATATGTTCCAAATACATAATTTGAAATGTGTACTAATATTGGTAACAGGTAAAGTCTGGTGCATGTATTCTTTGACCAATAGTTAGAATGTGTCTTCATGACGTATTTATACAATATTTTTACACGTACAAATCCCAGAGGGCAAAGTCACGCAGAGGCATGTTGAACCCTACGAGCTTAATCTGTGAAAAAAAAACAGATAACGAAGCCATTGCCGTGTACTATTGTCCGCGTTGGTTTTTGAGTGATAACATTTTTGTTAATTTCGTTTTTACATGGAACTAAACCATATAAAAACGACCATATATATGTAACGTTTATATGAACCAGCTTTTTCTTGTGATTTCGTTCGAAAAATATCACTAAATAATGGAAATTGCAACAAAACCAACTTTGTTATTGGGATTTTGTTTTATAATATTTGGAAGTGATCAAATAAATCAAATTAAAAAGGAATTCTATTAGCCAAGTGTCACGCGTACTAATGATCTGCGAAAACTTTACCTACTATTGTTTAAATTAAAAAAGTTCAACTTTCTCGTTGAAACAACTGTTTGGATACGAACAAAACATGAAAAACGTTAAAAACGATGTTCAGAAAATCACCCCAATAGTGTTCACATTCGTCGTCACGACATAACGACCCATGATACATACACATGACATCAAAGACCCGAGGCAACCTTTGACTTGATCATTCGAGTGTTTCTGCTATTGTTTACGATTTCTGTGGACCGTTATACAACTTGCATGATGACCAAATTACTGTGACCTCCAATTCACATTAATAGGCCCATGAAACAGTATGTCAAACCAGACGCAAGCTAACGTGTGCCTCAGTAACAGATTAATAGAAACACTGTGTAGACACGTCCAACAAATTGTCAGTTTCTATAATGGACGTAAATGGACAAGTGAATATTGGCGTACTATCACTGCAAACCTGAACTTTAATTGTGCATATATTCAGTTCGACATAGTTGCGGCTATGAGCTCTATCAAAGCGTTAATATGAACAATGTACGAGGGTTTATATTAATAATATCACTACATGCCAAGCCTTTGTGTATGCAACTATGCATCTAAAATTAATATTAGATTAATCTAAATTAATGTAAAGTTAAAATTAATACGAATATTTAACGAACCCGTTGGATAAGTAGTTAGGGTGCTTGCCTGCCGTTCCACTGCCGGGTTAGATTCCTGACAGGTTCAACTTTGGAAATAAGCGCTCACTAGTTACTAGTAGGGAATACATATTATATAAATCATCAATTAATATTAATTAAATTAATATTATGTAAATCATCAAATCGACGTCTAATAATATTCAAAATGTTTGAATCCACATAACATTGTAAACGTATGTATTTTCAGAACGTGAAATTCGTATATCACGTTCGTTTGTTTTGCACAAGTGTCGAATATTTTTACTCCGTCCTTAACGTGACGGTTAAAAGCTGGGATCTAACTTTGTTTACGTTTTTTATTACTCCGTGTTTTGTTTAGCAGCCGCCGCTCCACGTTTACTGCAGCGAAATTGAAATTGGAACTGCCGTTTATCTGGTTTTTCAATATCGTCGTAAACACATTGTGAGTTTAATTAAACGGTTCTTAACGCTTATACTGAGTTGCATGTTTTGCAATAAATGAATGAACAAATTATATAACTTATTATGCAAATGTATATTGCATATTTTATGTGCGAACTCATTGGATGAGTGGTAGGGTGCTTGCATGCATAACGTCTCGGGGGCTCCAGGTTCGATCCCCGGCTGGGTCAAATTTGAGTCTGGGTTGAGCAGCCGGACTGGCGGCAGTGATCACCCCTTTAAAGAAAACCATCGCAAAATAACAGCAAATTATTATGTAGGTACTGTTGTTTTTCGGTAAGTGAATGCCAAAGCCCAAATCCCTTCCTTATCCTTTATCCTTAATCAGACAAAGCGGCTACATCTTGTGTAGAACCGCTTGGTGATACACACCTGTGCATAGCATGCTCCAATTTGCAAACCCTCGGTAATCTAACATTTTTCCAGGATAAAACCTTTCTCGGGAATCACTCTGTTGATACATGAAATGAAATGCATACTATATCTAGACAGACAGTCGTAGTGTGGGACTATGTCTTGTAATATGTATAAGGATAAGGATATTATCATGTGACTAGCATTAATACGTGCTTCATTTACGTCACCATAATGGGAAATGTAATGTAATAAATAAGAGTATTGCTACCTATGTGCTGTCTTATAAGGTTAACAATGTTAGTGCTCTTATGAAAGCGAGCGAGGATGTGATTACGCTCCTCGTAATAATCTCCCTCGCTTCGGATTACTACCAGCTGCGGTGTCTCACGATATATGTATATTAATACGTAAACATTTTTCATTTCACGCCATTGTGAACATAGAGGATCATCCTTAATTTAATTTGTTTTAATATTTTGGTACATAGCCAAAAATTCCGCTCGCTGCGGGAAGCGTAATTATCGAAACGGGTTTGTTACGTGGGCGTCATATAAAAATATATCATACGAGTCCCTTGTCACATGTGTTGCGTCCTTTACGTCCCAGTGTTGTTACTATACTTCATATGGGAATATTGTCATAAAATACTTTGTATTAGATATGATACACGTATACTTTGAACCCGATTTTGATTTGACACAATAATGAACAAAATGTATGTATACTTTTATAAGAAGGCTTCCATTACACCATTTAAAAATATGTAGATGAGTTAAAATCCTGGATCCTTATTAATATTGTGAATACTACTATAAATGTGAATGTGAGTTTGTGTGTTTGTTACGCTTTCACGCAAAAACTACTCAACCGGTTATCTTGAAAATTTACGTGCACTTTCTATGCGTTTGATCTTGGTGTAGCATTTCTTAAAGATGAAGCTTATTAACAGCCTTAACAATATTAATGAACAGATGTGAAAGAAAAAATAATTAGCGCCATGAAGCCCAATTGTTATCACAGAATAAGCCAAGCTTATTATTTAATGTGATTTAAAATAATGGGTATTAATTATAATATTATGGGAATAAATTATAATCAAACACAATCCAATATTCGCACATCACGTGGTAAAATCTACATTAATATAATTAAATAATTTATCGAATCCAACTGAATATTTTAAAGTAATAAAAATTTAATTACCCTTTTATTAACCAACCTGCGAATATGTGCATATCATTATAAAGACTACCAAAATATTAATTACAGTTTAAACAAATTAAAAAGTAATAAAATATATAAATAAAAATGAACTTGAGAACAGCTAAACTAATCTGGCTTTTTTATAAAAAAAATCTTATAAGAATATTGTAATATTCTTTGAAGTTTAAGAAAGGTTCTTAGGAAGAGAAAAATAGGAAAAACATCCCAGAATATTGCATTCCTGAGAAGACGGTGGTATATTGCTAAGTAAAATAAGTAATTGTTTTGCAAACCTTTTATTCTGGTTTTGAAATAGCAAATCCCTAAAAAGTTCGCAATTAGGCTCTCTTATACTACAAACATTCATCATCTAAGTCGTATATAGCCACTGCTGGACTTTAATACCACAACAAAGTTATAAAATTATTACAATTATTTTTATTTCAAACTAACAAGAACAAATATAACTTATTGGTTTACCGGCACTTAGCTATGCTGTTTGTTTTTTGTTTAAAAACCTTTGTTTCAGTAGCCCAACGTTTGTTTTAATATTTGTTTGCCTTTACCATTCATAAATAATAAAGTTTCAAATTTCCGCACGGTTGTTTATGAAAGCTCACCAATTCGTTACTTTATTTGTTTAATAAAGCTCGAACGAGCTCCGCCTGTGTACATTGGGATATAAATTACCTTTAATTTAGGTGAACGTCCAGAAAATATGATGATGTAAAGTTTTCATCAAGCGTTAATAAAGCAACGGCTGTGGGGCTGATAATTTGATAATTTTAATATCAATTTCCTTGCCACTTACATACTCGTATTACCTGCGCTTAAATTCAGGGTTCATTTCGAGGTATTGCTTCAGCTTTAATTAAACGATATATGAATTCATTAGTCGTGTAGAGATATTAGTCGTAAGGATAAAAAGATTTCACAACACTGCACTGCATTACGTTGTTATCCTAAAATAACATGTGTTAGTGACGCTGCGTTTTCCAGTCATAAATTAGGCATCTTGTTTGGCGGCAGTAACCACTCTCACAACATAAATTATTGTTTCGTTTCGGTAAGTGAGGAAGAGATGCCAAAGCTCCATTTCCCGAACCCTTCTTAATCCCTAATCCTTTATGCTACTAACCTAGGCCTAGCGATGGTAGCCATATACCATCAAACCTTTAAGGATAAGGGATAAGGGAGGGATGGGGTAATGGGCTCCCTTAACCAATATATAAGACTTCTGCATCATAGAAGACATTATAGTTTGCAGCTTCTTCGTGCAGACGATAGAGCAGTTAACAGTTAAATGTTATGAGCATTCTCAGAGCCTTCATCATCATAATTATCATTTCAGCCACAGGACATCCGCTGCTGGACATAGGCCTTACTCATAATTTTCCAGTAGGACCTTCCATGACTTCCATAACTTCCAGAAGCAGCCTGGATCCACCGTCGACCCGCGGCCGTTATCAGATCTCAGACTCTTGTTTTAGCTCATTAGTTTTAGTTTTAGTTAGGTCAGATTAGGTCAGATCATTAAGTAGGTTGTAATTAAATCCCTAAAATAAAATGTTTCTTTATAATAGATGAGTTAATAAGTAACTATAAATAAATATGTTAGCGATGTACGTAAGTAATTAATGTATTCCTACATCGAAAAATTAAAAAACTTACCTGCAATTTATATCGTTGAAGTTGTAGAAAGTACATACAAGTATGTTTGCATTTCTGTTCTGCGTTCTTAAAGTATAAAGAGAAATCGTTGCATTAGCTTAATTAAGGTTGTTAGCAAACTCTTAACTCATCGTTATATCTGTGCAGCCGGTTTTTATAACACGATGCATACACAATAACCTTATTTATCTTTGCATCTCTTTGAACCCTTTTACAGAAAACGAAGCGAAATTGCATTTTATGAGTATAATGCTTCACTAAGTACTTCGTAGCTTAATACTCGACTTCTTAATATCGACAATGTGAGACTATTTATGTAATATTACAACATCGCCTATTATTCCCTTTGAAAGCATCCAGCATCCACCAGCATTTTCCGTATATAATTATGTACCAATATAGGAGGCATTGGTACATAATTATATCGTCTTTATATAGGAGGCATCTTCTTATAGTTACATATTTATATTTGACTACATTTGAGAAAATTTTGGGGGAGGCCTATGTCCAGCAGTGGACGTCCTACGGCTGAGATGATGATGATGATGATGATGATGACATTTGAGAATTCACTCTAGTTGATTCGTTTAAGTTATTTCCGAGGAATAAGCTATATACACTACTCTAGTATCTGTTTCGTTAATCCAGCCATGCCATCCACACATTTTTTCATGGCAACGCAAACATTCCCAAATATTTTGCATTGTTCTGAAGCTGGCTTGACTATATTTATTCTTAAGACTAACGCTTGTATCATATTTTCTTCAATCTTAGTTCCTTTGTATGAGAAGTCTCTTCGGCGATCGAGACTACTACGCTTGCCTTCTGCGGATTCTGTGTTTTTGGATACGCAATCATTGGGGGTAATGGATTGCTAAAACATAATATATACTCAGCTACAGGCGTTCTCTGAACAATGAAGAACTAACAATGAAAACTTATTCCACAGTCTTATTATATACTAAAAGTCGGCTTATAGAGTCGGCGAGCGCAATCTCCATTAGTTTCCGTACTCTAATTTGACGGGGTGTGCGTGTTAATTTAAAGAAATTTACTACCAAAACTATACAGTCAAATTTAATAACAGATTATATAATAGTGATTATATACTCTTTGTAACAGAACTCCAAAAACATCAAAAACAAAATTAGTAGAAAATATATAGACATACACATTATAAATATTTTTTGTTCTTTCATTATTTCAAATAAAAACTTTTATGTAAAGTATTTAGGTAGTTTTTGTTGTGACAACCCTGACCCTTGCTTCTTTTTCTTGCTTCATCCTTGAGTCCAACAATACAGGAGTCAGGCTACTGGGTAGGTGAGTAATTAATAGTACTGTGCTTATTTGTATAACTGTGAATGAGCACAGTATTATACAGTATACAGTGAGGAACCTGTCTCCGACCGGACTATCAGTTTTAATGTATAGCATATAGAAAAAGGTGATAGAATAAGTAGCGGTGGTATTCGATTTTTTTTTTCATATAAAATAGCACGAACGGCTACAAAATAATGATGCGAATGTATCTCTGTCGTGATACAGTACCTCGGGGAGCCACAAGTAATAAAAATTCCGGCACGCGCGTTGCCACTACGCTTTCGTGAAAGTAATCCGCGAAGAAATACGCCTGTACCTACTGGTTCCACATTTGTAACTGGAAATCTCCATTTCTCTTTGAGCACCAGTCGTTTCAGAAGCCACCGACTCCCTCGTGTGTCGTGTAGAGGCGACACTCATAAAAATTCGCCGCGCCAAACTTTTCTAACGAGTCACTTCGCGGTGACGCGATGGGAAATGTTTTCCTTTGAACATTACGTTCTATTGCGATATCTTAAATTACTAGAAACATCTGTCTACTAGACATTTCTATGCGTTTATGTTCCATTTGAATTTGCATAATGCTTAAATATAAATATTTGGACACATTTGGAAATATAAATGGTTACGTATATATGTATTCTCATTTCATATTCATGCGTAATAACTTTTCTTGGTTGCTGCATTGTTTTATCGCTAAAGTCACTACAAGTATAACACCTGTGCTTTTGTGTTTTAAGTGAGGTGGTAATATTACTGGTGACTGGTAAGTATTCAATGTGATTTTAAAATAAATTTTAAATAATTCTACTTCCTACAAATATTATAAATGTGAAAGTTATTATAAAAATTATTATTATTATTAAAATATTATAAATACAAATATTATAAATCCAAATCCGTTCAGCCGTTTTTGCGTGAAAGAGTCATGCAAAAACGGCTGAACGGATTTGGATGAAATTTGATAAACATATATTTTATTATCTCTATTTAAATATAAGATACTTTTTACTCTGGAAAAAGTCAGGTTCCCTTAAAAGTCTTATCAATATAACATATTATAAAATAAAGTCTTCCGTCGCGTCTGTCTGTCTGTTTGTTTGTGTGTAGATTTCAAAACTTCTGAACGTATTTTCATGCAGTTTTCACTATTGGAATGAGCATTAAACTAAAAAACACTTAATTGCAAAAAAATGCACCCGTGTGAAGTCGGGAGCGGGTCGGTAGTATATATTTAATAACTACATAAACTAAATAAACTTGTGTTCTACTAATTAGTTGAAGGCAATTTAAAGCATCCTTTTCAAATGAATTTTCAACGACAAAATAACTCTCCATCCACAGTTTATAAACCCTAATTAGGTTTCTCGTTAACGCAAACTCAAGGATATCAATATTATTTCAATTAACAATCTTTATTTATGAGTATAATACTGCAGTAAATCTCAGACGATGTCTCCAACGAACCTTGGCTTTCTCCCTCATTAATAAACAAAACGGAGGACAACCGTGAATAGCGGCCCTCCCCGTTACGACCTGTAAAACTTGTAATAACTTCGGAGTGAGCTCATAAACTCTTTAATATATCAACTTTACTTATTTATTAACGAGTTTAATCGAATTCGTACGCTTTGTATTTGACACGTTTCGTATTCACTTAAATTTCATTTGGTTAACATAAATCTTATCTTAAATCTTACGTGTATTTTCACTTGACATTTTCGTAAGTCTTTATTGCATTAATGTTACTTTATAATTAATATAATTAACTAAGTTCTACACGCAAGTGTGTATTTAATATCACTGCAATTTTTAAACACAATCCTCTTTATAAATATAGTATGAAACAATCGCGACGATCTCAAAAACTAAGGACCGGATTTTCATGTGGATTTCATCAACAGAGTTATAGGATTTAGAGCCAGACGCGCAAAGAGACTTTAATTTAAATGTAAAGACTAGCTGGCGCCCGCGACTTCTACTTAGTCAGTAGCCTATCCTGTGTCCTATACATACATACATACATACATTTACAGATTTATTATTAGTTTTGAGTATTGATTGATATGATGATCTAAACATTATTAGAACTTGAAAATTATTTTGTAATATTTTCCTTAATAGAAAAGTATAACGATAATCCTTTCCTTAACTGGTGCTTAATAAAACGTGACTGCATACCTTACCTATGATTTTTCAATTTTAACTTTATTCGATAATTTTTTTTTTTGCTTAAAATATTCAATAAGCGACCCCATTGCTTTGAAATACGAGCGAACCTTAATAACTGGAATATAACCACAGGATACATTTTCAAAGCTTTCCAACTCTTGTTCAGTATGGAGCTGCAATTAAGTTCTTCCTGCACATTCTCAGCGAATGACGATTGTTAACTAATTTCAACGTTCCGGTTTTGCTACGTATTTAAAATTTTCAAAGGCCATTTCTTATGAATATGCTTTTTACAGGGAAAATTTACTTAACTTCGCGACTTATAAATTTAAGATTCTAGTTTTTGTAAAATATTTTCTAGTTTCTAAAATCTAGTTTTTGAAAAAATCGTTTATTTTTTATTTCCTTTCATTTGTTATTGGTGATTTCTAGTGTTTTAAACTTTGACACAAATTACCATTTAATGTATCGCCGAAATACGGAGAAAGTCATGGCTCAGAAATATCAGAATCATAGTCGTCAATGAGGTTACATTGATTTACATAATCAATCAACATAATCAATAACTTAATAAGAATCATTAATAACTTAATTAACATAATCATAGTCGTTAGTAGTCTGGGTAAGGTGGTTCGTTTGAACGATTTTTATTTTATTTTTTTATTATATTTATATTTTATTTTATTTTAAAGTTTTTTCTATATTTGATCTATTTATTATTAATTTGAAAGCTTTTATCAACATAAAAGGTACTAAAGTACATAGAATAATTTCCCTTATGAGAGTCTATTGCCACTAAGTGCTTCATTTTGGGTCATGCGATAGGTGTGATTGTCAGGCGATCATTATAGAACGGTCCCACTGACAACTAGAAAATAAGCCTTCACATCAACGCTTATCGCACCGACATAAGATTGAAAATCGAAAAGCAACGCTTACAACTTTGCACCAATCGAGTGGTCGTTTAACGATTATCAATTTTATTACACTACATTAACTGTCATCGGTTTTTACCAGGCATTATTGGCTTAGTTTGATTCTCATTAAGCATTCCTACAGTTAACTTTTAACTTAATTAACTTAAAGTTACTCTTATATTAACTTATATAATGTTATAATAGCATTTATTATAACTTTATACTATTACTAGCTGGCGCCTGCGTTTTCTTCCGCGTTGAAACAGAAAAAACTTGTGTCCTGTAAGTCTAAATGTTTATTTACCAAGTTTCATGAAAATCAGTTAATTCGTTTAAGAGTTATAAAGGAACATACATACATACAATACCTACATTTACAGAATTATTATTAGTATTGATTGTTCGATTGATTGGTGCTACCAGATTAGACAAAATAATAGAGCCCTATCGCATTTTTTCAGGTCAGAACCTACTCAATCATCTGTCTGCATGTTCATAACACATTAACATTAAAACTCTACAATTATTATCAAAAAAGCATGCACTGAAATATAAAGTTAGCCGAAAATAAAAGTCTGGATAATGCGATATTCAGGTACACAAGATGTTAGTGATAAATTAGACGCGAAATGTTGTGTCGCGATCGCTGGCGCAGGGAGCGCATTGCAACGTTAATGTTGTGTGGTTTGGATTCGGTCCACGTTCCGAACGTCACAATAAAAGTGTTAGAGGCCGGCGGTGTTCAAATTGTTTCCAGCCAGCACGGTACACTGCGCACACTGTAAATAGAATCTTACATTTTAGCCTTTTTCCTATTTCACAGGTAAAACTTATGAAGCGTATATAAATGATGCGACACGGTCGGGCAGCGTCACGAGTTGAATATACGCTGTTTACAGTTTTCAATAGAAATATACGCTCAAAATAAAAAAATGTACCAACAACTATGAAACAACGTTCCAATACCATTACTGTTTTAGTTATAATAATGATATTTTAACTATTCCTTAGCTTACTTCTTATACACTTAGAATTGTAATAATAATATTGTAACTTGTATATTGTAATAATAATAATTGATTGGGTCAAAAAAAACCTCGACACACAAATAGATTAATATTGAATACATTTTTAACATTTTAAGGATAAATCAAAAGATAATTCATATAATAATTTGACTGTTAATAACAATTTGTTGAATATTATCGAAACTAAATAATTCATTGAAATTCGAATACCCGATATTTGCAAATAATTTGTTACAGTTTGATACTTTGATCAACTGTAACAAATTATTAAACAAAACGACGAGATGATAGTTCATTCCAAAGTAGGCAACCATGCCCATTGAAAATTGTTTCTAAAGTCAGTCAACCCATAAATTAGCATAACCCAATGGTTCAATTTCCCTTTTAAGATGTTGAAATATTCCGACACATTTGAGCCTACAGTCAGTCCGACATTTCGAAATGGAATTAGAGTAACTGAGGTAACGATTTCGACATTTGACGTAAAAAAAAAATATTATTGCGATTAGCTTGTGAATGTCAAACGTTATGCACGTTCAAATATCAATAGTAACCGCTTACCGTAAATACGCATTTTTTTTATTAAATAATACGTAATTATTTCTCCTCATTTAATTTTGAAACAGATCTTTTTAGCCAAGTGGTTTTTATGTTTCTTTAGACGTTTTCTGTACATTGAGCCTATTGAAGGAAAAGAAATAAACAGCGATAATAAATAAAATATATATAGACACAATTTTGTATGGATAAGTAATTTAAAAATGTATGAAATTAAGTTTTTTTATTAATAATGTTTGTCGTTTCCAGTGTATAGTTTATGGTGAGGTAAGAAGTTTCAGAAAATAGTGCAGGAGTAGGCAAATGTAGTGGCAAATGCAGTAACTAAATGAGTTTGTAACGAGTTACTCCTAGTGCCGAATAGAACTCTCCATCGCCACAAGAAATACTTTTTATTGCCGCACGTTTCAAACATTCTATTTATTTCCTGTTTTTATTAAATGTATTCTAAATAATTTAAATGAAGTTGGTGAAATCGGGAGAAATTCTATGTTAAATTTGTGCATAGTTATTTATGGTAACGAGAAACTAGAGAAGTTGAGACAAACCAATGCCCTTTCAAGAAACGTAACACAAATAATGAAGAATGTTTTTTTTTCTTATTTGAAAGAAATTATTATGTCTTCCTTTTAAATTAAATTATATTCATATAATTTTTAAAACTCTATAAGTACATACTCTATAAGTACATAACTCTATAATCAGATACAGAGAAATAGCTGACCAATAATTTACTCAATCTATGATTTATTCTTTACATTACTTTTATTTTTTAGTATTTTTTTAAAATATAAATATCATTCGTAGTTAGCGTTGTTTATAATTTGTCTATGTACACTGCAAGCTGATATGAATTAAGTGCATTGTATTGCAAATGTAGTAAATAATTGTAGAAAAATTATACTCTTGAATATACTCTGAATATCTATTAAGAATATATAAGAAGAAGAAAAGAAAAGAAAATAAGAAAAAGAAATTGTCCGAAAATAAAAATAAAAACTGAGGTTATTCATCTAACGTGTCGGTCATCGTCGTAGTCAAGAATCAGACCACAATAATCGCACGTATCCGTATCGCACGTAGCACGCCACGTAGCGCATAACACGTAGCATATGCTCTCTTCGTAGACCAATAGGTGTCAATATAGTCCGCTCTCTACGATTTGCCTTCTTCGACTAAAGGTACATAGTAAATTTTAATAAGTTTTCAAAGCTTATTTATAGAGTTTTGCTTTTTCATTTAATTCATTTAATAAAAGAAATTACTAATTCGAGACATGTTTAATTTAGTGGCTAGCAACACTAGCTGTTAACCAAAAGGTCGCGGGTTCGAATCCCGCTAAGGGCAAATGTTTATGTGTTAATATTTTACCTTTATACCTGAGTCATGAGTGTTTTGTATTTATGATATTATGTATTTACAAAAAAAATCTATGTAGTATTATATCAACTGTCTGGTATATATAATACACGCAATAGTTGCTTAGTGGAACGCACTTATGCACCACGATTATATTTATCCTGCTCTAGTCGAATTTTTTAATGATTCCGGTTTCCAAAGACATTAACTATATTTAGTTTATGTATTTCACTTTAATAATTGTTTTCACAGTGTACACTAAGTTATTACTACTGCCTCTAGTGGAAGCTTTGTATGAATTGTTAAATTCTATTTCTGAAAACCTGCTCTTTGCCTTAGGCGTCTCTACTCACTAACTGTAACTAGAAATTAATTATGTACGATCGTTTGGAGACTTGCATACCGAAGCATGCCATATATCAACACTTACGTATGTAATCAAATGGACCGTCAGCCTGTCGAATTTAACATATTTGAAAACATATTTGACATATTTGAAAACAATTTTAATATTAAAAAATAAAGGTGAATATTTAAATATTCCCTTAGTTTATTTTCAATTTAGACCAATAAATTTGTTGATGAATAAACTCTACAATTCAACGAAACTTGAAATGACCCTTTTAGACTTCTTATTTTCGATACAACTTCTAACTTTAGTTTTGAAATGTATTTTTTTAACTAATAATATTTTTTTACGAATACATTTATTATTATTTTTGTACGTTATTTTACTAGTTTAGTTTAGATATTTTATTATTAAACATTCAACTTGTTGGTACATACTTTTTTAAACTATATATTGTTAGCGTGAATTTAAAAAAAAAAGCCAAATACATGGTCACGATTCGAAAGCTAACGATGCGGCACGGCTTGCATCTTGACTAAATTGTGGTTACAATAACCTCGCATTAGATATACACATTTGGGCTATGTGACACTCCTTCACGAACGTGACTTATATCCCGCAAATGTTACCTAAGCAGACATTTCGGCTCAATGAATAAAATTATACACGCTTAAAATGTTAAATACTCCGTTATTTTATTTGTATGGGTTTAGGTCACGTTTATCATAACACTGATAAATACTCGTAGTCTTCATTTAGTGTGAACATGTATGAAATTATATTAGCAGTAATAAAAGTTTATTTACTGCTTAATTGATGACTCATTTTTAATGTGACCGAAATGTCTTCAATGTGATTGTATCTTTATAAAATCAAACAAGTAAATAAAATTTACGTTTCAAGTTAAAGTGAATCATTTTTGAGAATGTTACAAGTGAAAGATTAGCTCTCTCAGTAGAGTGTTGGGGCCAGCCCTCTGTTGGCGAGTCATCTTTTTCTCACGGGTATTAATGGCGATTTGAAACAGAGTTCGGTGATTTTGCATAATTTTCCCAGTATTTTATCTAACTGCTGGCCTAATGGAATAATCAAGTCGGAGCGATCGAACCTTCCCCAGACCATAAATTATCAAGGGCCTGTTTTCCAATGGCCAATGAGTAATGAAAATTAATGCGATTGAATGTATTCGCTCGTTTTAAGCAGAACATATAAAATTGGGTTTTTTATTACTAATAGTGACAAACTGCCTGATCGTCAACTTGATACCACTTGCCGTTGGTAACCACCGTTGCCAATAGACACAAGTAAGGATAAAGAAAATATCTCATTTTCTATCCTTACCAACCCATTATTCTTAACTAGTCAGTGCTAGTGTCGTCTATATTTATAGACGACGGCATCCATCTATCACTTAGTAGGTCATCAGCCTGCTTGTCGTTGTAGAAACTAAACAAAGCCAGGTAAGCAGAGAAGGCTTAGGGTTGCGTGGAAGTTGTTTACAAATATGCATCAAGAGATAAACAATATTTTGTCAATCAAGATGTCATTAACTCCGGTCGACATGAAGTACATAACTTCAAAACGATCAAATTAATTACACTTGAAAACAAACATGGAAGTCACTATTTTCTCATTGACACGCCAGAACTTCATCAACCATATATTTCATTCATCACAATTTAACGGTTTTGTTATTAAAGAGTTCTAACAATTTAAGCAGTATGTATTACACAGCATTCATTATAAGATTAGTATAGCGACTGAAACAGTTGTAGGATAATGCTACGGACATGTTTAACATACAATACATAATCGTTGCGCGCAAAAAGTCCTCTGAAACGTTTCACGTATAAAAATAAACAAAGGAGTGTCGTTTTATTTATTTTACAAAGCCTACGTGTGTGCGAGGAGCATTAAAAATACGTACTCACCGTGTAAAGTGGTGTAGCGAGTCAGAGCCCAAAGTCACGTGCAATTTTGATGGGCCGCGTATAAAAATTGTGAATACATCTTTCGACATGTCGCCGCTCACTGTGCACGAATTGAGCATTAAACTCGACATGCGACTGTTGTAAGGGAGAAAATGGAATAATTATGTTTATATTTCATGCATATTCGCCTCTACTTTGCGTCGAGGTAGACTAACCGCAAAAGCCCACAGTACTCCATTAGTTCACTTACATAAATTCATATCGCGAAATATGTTTGTCAGTATTTTAACAGTATCTTCTATATTTGAAACAAATACAGGATAGGAATTTCAAAACATATTATATGCATTTTTTTTTTTAAATATTAAATTAAATTAATCTAAAGATTACTAGATTCAATAAGAACATTCATCAGTTGAGTAAGACAGTAATTAGACTATAAGACCACCATCAAATAAAAACAGCTTACCTTTATAGGTATATAGTTCTGTCTACCTAAATGGGGATTGTTCATCCTGCCAGGAGTCATATACTTCACCTTAGCTTTAAGTGGCTTCAAGTTATCAGACTAACAGGATTGGATATCGTTCTCCTATAATCGCTTATTCTTTACCCTATCCCATTTTATCCCTTGGCGTTGATTCCATTTTCATATCTGTATTTTTATAATTAATTTTACCAATGGGTTAGAATAGATGACATTTATATACAACTAGCTGGCACCCGCGACTTTGTCCGCATTGAAAAAGAAAAAGTAGCCTATCCTGTGTCCCGTACGTCTAAATGTTTATCTACCGAGTTTCATGAAAATCAGTTATATAATTCGTTTAAGAGATAAGAAGGAACATACATACATACATACTATACCTACACTTACAGATTTATTATTAGTACTGATTGATTGATGATGAAATAGGCCTGAATATAATATAGGACGAAGTTTTAGAATATAGGCGGCACCGCACCCAATAAGATGTGTCCTTCTCCGTCATACAATTTCATAAAAAATATTTATGGTCGTATGATTAGGAATATGAGCATAACGACAGCTTTCTAGTACAGCTTATTATAGAATATATTGATTATTAAGATAATATTTAAAGAGCCGTCGAATTAAATTAAAACAAATTTAGAAGTCAGTCGGTATCATCAGCGCGAATTTGAACAAAGCGGATCGGGGAAGCAAAATCAAGTACCTACTTACCATGGAGCTTTAATGCAAAATTGGATTTCGTGGTCCATTAATTTTCAATCTGCGTGATTGCAATTTTCGAGGTTTGCCTCTCCCAAAGACGTCTGAATTGGGGACACAGAATAACAAAAAAGCTTTAGGACGGGATTGGGATGAATACATTAGTAAAATACTGTCTCGCAACTTACATTGTTTGCTTATACTTTAAGTAGAATTTGTATAAAAAGGCTTCGGTGGGTTGAATCTTTAATTTAAACTAACTTATAACTTGATATAACTTAACTATATATAACTTGATAACTTAATACTTATATAACTTGATTTTGTTACTTCATTTCAGATGGGGTGATGGTCCACTTGATGGTAGCTAACTACCGTTGCCTATAACACAGGCAAAGCTGCAAGTGCTACAAGTTCTCTGCCAACAATACTTGGATTAGAGATAAGGGATTAGGAAGGGATAAGGAAGTTCTCACTGACTCACTCACTGAAACACAACAGCACACATGCATGTTATTTTACGATAGTCTTTTGTAAGGAGTAAGTGGTTTTACCGTGAGATTGGCTACCCAACTTATGCCCAGCTAAATACGTAATATACAGTTATAAACAGTAGTTGTGACGGCTACCACTACTAAATAGAAAATACATAGAACAGTCCAATCCAAGTGGAAAATTATGAAACCCAATTATTTGTAAAGTTAAATTTATGTACGTTCATTTTATATGTTCTTTGTGTTACTGACATAAAAGCAATTACAGAAATTTATTAATATGTAATGTTTGTACTTAATATATAACTTTTTCATGTTTGTGGTAATATTGCAAATTATATTCGTAATGATTCTCCACCTCTGTATTACATGGGCACGAACCTCCATAATGTATGTAGAGTTAGGACTTCAAATGAAAAATGCAATTAGTATGTATTTTTAATTTTATATGTAGGCGGTTTTAGCGGGGAAATAGGAAATAATGAATTAATATATTAAGTACTCAAGGTTATCTTGAGCAATTCACTCAAGGCGATCTTCTGGGCCACTGACTTCGTCCAACGCGTTGGATAATGCTTTTCGTAGCACTCGCTACGCGAATTCACTCCAGGACTAGAGTCAGTAGGAATAGGTTTCAATGAATTATATGCAGGAAATGGATACGCTAAGAAAAGACTCGACAGCCTTGCGGAATACCTAGCGGATTTTATTAATTAATGCGGATAAAAAATGCGGAAAGTCGCAATATAGTGACTTGCGGTTAATACAAGCGGGTTCAGACCCGTGACTGTACACGTCTGACTACTACGAGGAATCATTATCTTTTAATTTAATAATACAAAGATTGGCAGACAAAGACAAACCGATCAGAGAAACACATTCGCAAGGCGACCACCCACTCTTTTCGTTCTTGTCATTCTCTCACTTTTTTTATTAGGGTAATTTTGTAATAACACTAACTATTAGGGTAAATTTGTACTTAGATAAAAAAATATATTTCAAATCTTAATTTCTATATTGTAATTATATACCGACAGGAATTAAAGCTCTCTGAACTTTACCTTTACTTGATGAGTTTAAAACATTAAGTTGCCACTATGGCAACAGAGCATAAGCTGACATTTTGAGTCGGTGCAAGGTTCCAAACCCGGGCGGCGGTAGGGGTAGTTCAAATTTCATTTAAGGTATATATAGTGGGTGGCCATATTATTTTTCGGGGCATGCTCTCAATACATGTTTTTGCATTTTCTTGGAGTGTCGAGTTATGATTGAAATCTCTGATGAGAGTTTCAATGAATTGGCGCTTGGTGGTAATCAGTTCTTTCGGCATCGCCCGTTTGGTGATTTAACATGTGTTCGATGGGTCATGTCTGGTGAATTCCCTAGTGAAGTCAAAAAATTTTGACAAAAAGACACGGTGCATGCATAAAAATGTAGTTGTCATTACCAGGGAATCATTCATTGATCACATGAGCACTGCCCCTAATAATTTGGCCACCGATGGTACTTATTTTAAAAAAGAAAACTTCGTTTGTATTATCGTCGTATTAATGTCATTTGTAACCCAATTATAATTGTTTATAAATCCCCTTATAGCAAGTTCAGTGATCGATTTATCACTAATCTGCTATTCTGATAACGAAGCTCGTATTTCGTTCCATTGTTTTTGTAATATCTATTATTTCCAGAAAGTCATATTATGGTAAGCGAGCTCCTTTTACATTAGTTCTTGAGACATTTTTATCTCAGTATAAAAAAGAATTTCTTATACAATTTATCTATCTAACAATCCACCTACGCTTTTTAGGAAACATAATTAGATGTCCTTCTGAATTAAAATGTAAATTGAAAATGTAAAGTATATTAAGTACAATTGGGGTACGAAAACCAACATCAGTTTTCAAATTCATTTCTTTATCAAATCGTAGACTCTTAGTACTTAAATCACTAAATTACTAAACAGATAACTGACAGACGTTTGTAATAAAATTTTGTCATGACTAATAAATGCCCTGGTGCAAGCAAATGTCGACTATAAATTCACGAACCTTTTCTTACCCCGGCTGTACCTCTATTATATCATAATATTAAATTTTATAGTGTTGTTTTTATTTATTATTCATTGGACTATACATCATCATCATCTCTGCCGCAGGACGTCCACTGCTGATCACAGGCCTTCCCCATAACTTTCCGGTTGGACCGGTCAGAAGCAGCTTGTATTCACCGTGGACTTGCCCTTATCAGGTCTCCACTCTAGAAGTTTTCGGCCCCAGAGGACGTCGGCTCTCCGTACTATGTGTCTTGTCCACTTCAACTTACTAATCTGCTGGTATATTTGTATGGAAGAACCACGAATCTACTAAGTCGATTAGAAAAAAAAAAGTGAATAGACTTTAGCGCCTCTTTCACCAACGTCATGTAAAGTGTTGATTAGTTACTTTCAGAAATCATTTTCTATTTTATTGAATTATGCATCATTCGATAGGTGATTTTTTTTTAAATATTTTCTATTCAATATTTGGGACGTTTACCGTACAAATAAAGGTATACCAGCTCCATAATCCCGGTTACCGGTGACTTTAAATGACAGTTACGTCAAGTAGGCCATACTTGATGTTTGTGAAACAGGCGCTTATACTAATAAGTAATATAATAATAATAAATAATAAACTATTATTTTTTAATATTATTTATTATTTATAACAATAAACTATTAGCGATTACAATTTTTTGAAAAAATAACTAACGATTTTTACTAAAATTTTACAAAAACTGCAATAGCATAATTATGACTTTATTATGACTGGAGTACATAGGACATAAAACGGGATAAGTATTACAAGTTATTTAACTACAGGATACAAGCACTACAAGCTTAGCAGTGGTTTATAAATTCGATCTTCTGCTCAGAGGAGCATAAAGCATACAATGTTAGAGCACACATTGTTTCTTTTGAATATTAAATTATTATTAAAACAGAACCAGTAAAACTATACATAATTGGTAATCTTCTTTGTGTTCGTATATTTAAATTCACCGTAGAGTTTCTTAAAGGATTTAAATGCGTATTTTTATAAGTTTTAATCCCAGTCTCTTGCTTTACCTCTACCGCCACTTTGTCTTGGCTCTTTGAAAACGTTTAAGTATTTTTTACTTTACAAACAAATTCTTCGCAAAGATTTGCAGAATGTAAACTTTGCTAACGTTATTAGCAACTGTAATTTGCTTATTTTTTAATCCATTAGTTTCCTAGCTATTTGAAGAAATTTGAATGACCTTGCATTTTTAAATTATCTTTTGACGAACCATATGTGGATTGCTTAGAGTGCTTGATCGGGTTTGATTCGCGGCAAGGTCAACTTTGGTAATGAACTTTCTATAGTTGGCTCAGGCCTGTATTTGGAAAATAGTAGCTGCGTATCATTTGGGCAGTCATAGGATCTATCCTATCAGGAGATACTTGCGTCCATCCTAATTTTAACACTGTTGCTAGGCATCGGTAACTACTTCATCGTGAGCTTTCAAGCTGCCTATTTTGATAAAGTGTTTTATTTGGTTAATTTGTAGTTTTAAAAATGTGTTACATAGTTCAATTCATTGTTCAAGGCATGTTCCGAGCCATTCCTTCGGAGGGACGTTTAAACGGCGAAAAAACGTGACAAGAAAACAGAATTGTCACATTAAGCTCTCTTTATTGCCCGCCAACGCTTCGTTTTGTTCTGTGAGAAGATTAAAAGATGATATTTATGGTTCATACAGATTTGTTCTTCGTCCATAATAAAGCTATACAAAAGCTCTAAATACTTATTAAGTAAGAGCATACTAAAAGTTATTGCTTGCCACCTATATAGAAAAAAACTATTACGAACTTTAAGTAAATAGTTTTATATTTCCGCGACTCTGTTATTTGTTATTTTAGTTTGGCGTCTTTAGATAAATTGTATGGGATTTAACAAGAAAAAAATTTTCCCGTCCCTACTCACTACATAGGAATTACTATCAATGAACAGCAAAAACAGCTAGATAAGTGTAGAAAGCTGAAATTTGGATTGTGTGAACGTTACTGAACTGAACGTTACTGAAATACTGAACGTTACCTTATTAATATGCTTTATTGTACTGGTTCATCTCTAATATATTGTCAAGACAATATTCAACATATTATAAGGACTCAATCAATACATATTTCAGTAAAAACTAAGCGTCAGTTACACGCCTACATATCTATGCCTAAAGCGATCGTTTTAACTACACGGTTCAGTTGTTGACGTTTGGCATATTACGGTACGTTAAACAATTGCTTATAGGCAAATAACAAGATAATTTGCTAACTTATAACGGTTGGGTTATTCTTCTTTATGAAAATTATTGTTTCGTTGACTTTTTGTATTGCCCTAGCGGTCATTTATGACTTTAACAATTTTTTACTATCATACTATTACTCGGGAATCGAAAACCGCATGAAAATCTGGTCAGTAGTTTTTGAGATAATCGCCAACATACATAAAGAGTTTATCTTTATGTAAATCTCAAAAATCAAAATCAAAAATCGGCTCAACGACGCGACAGGGTATTTTTATAATACGTGTAAGGATAAAATAAATAAACCTTAAGTTTGTTTCGAGGTTAAATAAAATGTAAAATACTTAGCACGATAAAATAAAATTTAAAGTTGATTTCAAAATATAGATGATTTTCTACTTTACCGCTCGCTTAATATTTCATAGAACATAAAAAAATAGTCTACTTTCAATTATAAATTATGTTCAGTACTGGGAACAATAAGTATTGAACCCTACAATTATTAAGCTTTTCAGTTAGTTCAGAATAGTTCAGAAATAATAATAAAAATATGCGAGTTTCTGTCGATATGCGAAATAATATTTCGCTTGGAAATTACGTGTTTTAATTACATACAGATAGAAAAATATATATTTCTATTATATTCGTAAAACTGTGCGGAGATATTAATGTTATTTCATATTCGACATACTGATGTACATACAGACTTATTATGATTCCATTCTATTCTCTATTCTAATTGCTATATTATTTTTAGCTACGTTTTATGCGGCTTTGTCAAAACATTAAGTGAAGGAATGGAATGTTATTTAATTAAATTTAAAATTTAATTCTTTAAAATATATGATCAGGGTTAAAAACATTTTTATGTTATTATCTTTACTAACTTTTACATTTTTATAATATCAGTGGATAGATTAGTTAGTATGTAAAATTTACACTTGAATTCAAGTATAAGCTTTTTATGTAAATTTAAAAAAAAATTAAACATATACTATACTAGTATTTAAATGGATAATTTAAGTATCATTAAGACAGAAAACTAAGTTGATGTTTATCAAATAATTTAATTTCAACATATACAAATATCCAAGATTTGTAGTATTTTTTTTTAACTATAATCACTTCATAGTAGATAGCCATCCATAAACACGAGCAAAACCAGGATAATGTACTCGTAAGTGCGTTAGAGGGAAGGTGAGAATAGGGGATGTCGAATTGACCGATAAATTACTTCACGAAATCACACGAACACACACGACTGTAGAATATTGACGACTAAGGTTTGTTTATTTGTTCCAGTCACGTTTTTCAAATAAATACACTTAACTAGATTGTTTTATATGACACAGTTTTATATTATTACGGTACAAGGAAATTACAATTGTGCAGCGTGCCCCATTAGCTTTCATTTCCGAGGACCTCGTTCATAAACTGTTTGTTTATTTTTTTTACTGTCGTTTTGTTTTTGTATACCGTAATAGGAAAGCTGCGTGGATTGAATATATTATTAGAGAACATTTTGGTAACTGGAACAGATACGAAAACGGATACAATATTAGCAAGTTCGGGATAAAAACTCTGGTACTTCTAATATCGCTCATTCAAGCATTTCTAGTTCCTTTCAAAAATTGTGCTGAGCATTGCCAACGAAATGGAGATAAAATTTAATCAGCAGGCGTTTTCTCTGCACCGACTTTGTATATTCACAACTATGTAGAGATCAAACAAAGATAACCTACTTTTTACATTCAATGCGAGCCACTTTTGAGGCTGATCTGGATTTCGAATAGTCTCGAAAATAATATCACAGTAAAAACTTTTATTCTACATACAATTCAGTCAAAGTAAACGATTTCTTTTATGTGAGGGTCGACATAGAGTCTGAGGGTACACTAAGCAACTCAATAGATGCTGCGACTATAGAAGGATAAGGAAGGGATGAATGGGCTCTGGCATCCCTCACTCATCGAAACACAACAGCACGTATGCTGTTAATTCACGGTGGTATTCTGTAAGAGGGTGGCTCCTGCTGCCATGACTACGAATTGCATTGTGCCTTGCCTGTCCTTACTTGTTAATTGTGTTTATAGGCAATGTTACCACATACCATGAAATAAACCATCACAGTCTGTCAGAGGAAAACTTGCAAATTAAAAAATGTATTAAACAGACAGATTATACGGCTTGAAGAGTTCGGCAGAAAGGCTAAGTTGTGAAGAACGCGCCACCGTCAAAAGCAATAAAATGACCGATAAAATTTATTCGCTCACTGACAGAGGAAGTTTGCATTCGAAAGTTCCTTAGAATTTATATATTCGCCAATCTGTCTGAAAATATCCATAACTTGTGTAATTCGTATCTACATACCATTTCAATCGCTTTAGAAATTTATATTTATTGTCTTTTTTGTAAAGTTTACTTTATCAAAGTTGATAATTGTATACTAAGTACTGAAGTATTGTATACCTATTATAAAATCTTACTAATCACCATGATTTTATTTTGCAATATGTATATGCATAACCCTTGCAATATGTATCATTCAAATAAATAGATAACGTTTTTGAAAAATTTAAAAGCAACCATTTGAAACGACTGAAAGACATATATATGGCAATGCGTAAAAATTGCAACTCGTATTCTGGCCAAATAAACGTCCGATATAGACTATAAATTGGAGCAGAGGCGTATACAAAATAAAATTAAAAGTGTTTGCTATTGTGCATGCACTGAATCATGGGTGTCGTATATCGGAGCGTCCCCCGAGGATTTGGCAACCAATACATGATTGTGCACTTAGGGACCGAGCTCGACGCCATTTACCCCGATGTAATAGTAGACTTACATCCAGTGTCCATTGCTCGCTGCACAATTTCCTGAATGTTGCTATTAAATTTTTGGAAAATTTTCAAAGTGAATAGATATTATAAGAACAGCTGCTGCCTTTACTGTCACAAAGACTGTAAAACTCTACGGAAAAACTGCATGAAAATAATTAGTGAAAAACAATATAAGTACGAAAACAATGTCAGAGAACAAAAGCAATGTCAGAAAACAAATCAAACATATCTTATGTTTTTTTCCCTTCCTAATCTGGTCCACTGGTTGGCAGTGCATTTGCAGTACCTGTGGCGTTGCTTGTGTTATAGGCATACCATCAAGTTTACCGTCAGCCGGTTTGTCAAGTTTAACATAAAAAAGCGTCATTTTGTCCAGTATTGTATTTATGTTCATTTGCCACTATTGGTATGGTTTTACCTCAACCGTTTTCATGTTGAGATCCTCTCAAACGAAGTACATTTGAATGGGGTTTTCACTAATGTATTGATTATCTGGATTAATATTTAGTTATATAGGATACTTTTTACCCTGGAGAAATATTATGTTCCTGTGGGATTTTCGAAAAACCAAAATACCTACAGCACACATGAAGTTGCGGATACAGCTAGAGCCTTTCTACCACATAATCAAATAATCCTCATTTTTTTGTAACCCGCCTTTGCCATACCTGTACCTACTGTATTCAAACATGCCGTATTTCTGAAAGGCAATGTTTAACGAAATATAACACGGCAATATTTCAAGCGTAAATTTGATTTACTGCATAATTTTCCATACAACACTCGCAAGCCCACGTCACTGTGTTATTGCAAGTCAAATTGTTTCGCGGCATCATCTGTTAACTGAAATGTGTTTTAATAATTAATATTGACCGGTGTAGCAACTCGCAACTTGGTGGCCCGGCTACATTGGGAATTTTTACAACCGATGACGATGATCCACGATTCGAAATAGGCAATAACAATACAATGCACGTACGTACCTTGGACTGCTACTAACACTCGATGATCTCCACCAGATACAGGAATTTCTTGTTGGAAAATGGTAGTTCGCGCGCGCGGCAATCTTTCACCGTTGGGAAACCGATATTCGAAAAAGTGTTTTCGCTCCAATATTTTGACGGGAACGACGTGCATGACAACTGATTAGAGCTGTCATTGTCACTGTGCTAATCCGAACGTCAAACATCGTTCATCGGTAGCGCGAAATTTGAATTTGGACGAGAGTCCGTTGCGGTGACGGAACATACCGCCCACCAAAATGCCTATGGCATTTTCTGGTTAAAAATAAATAAAGAAAAAAAAAACGATAGAAACAAAGAAACGGTAAAGAAAACAAAACTGTAAAACGATAATGATAAGAATTAACCTAAATAACTAAAATAACGATAACGATACGTAATTTAAACCTAAACTAAAATACGACTAAGGAAAGAAGGAACTGATTCACTTTAGTCCTCTATTGGTAGAGGGCACAATTTAACTAAGGGTCGCTGCATTTGACCACTGGTTGCTATTTTCAGAACTGCGATTCGAGTCACTAAATTACTACCAGGGATTAGTTTTATCACACGATCGATAAGCCAATGCAGTGGAGCACGATTTCCGTTTTTGGTGATTACCATCGACCCCAGGTGTAATAGTTTGGAATGATTAGTCCGTTTGGCGGGTTGCATGAGCAAGTTTAGATATTCACGTTTCCATTGGGACCGAAAATTCTGATGAAAAGCCCGTAGCAGCTGCCACCGACTTGGCCGGTTTTTATTGATATTCATGAGATCTTCGTCGGGGACAGCTGTCAGAGGTTCCAATGTCAAAAGATGTCCAGGCGTTAAAACCGCCCACCATAGTGGATTGTGAAAGATCTCACCCAGAAATTGCCCTCGTGAACATATGTCTGCCGGATGGTCACCCGATGTGATGTGATGCCAGCATTCGGTGGGAGTTATATCTTGTATGTGACTAATGCAACCAGCAACAAATGTTGCCCATCGGGTGGAAAGGGAACGCACCCACAACAAAGCGACCGTCGAGTCCGACCAGAAGCAGATCGCATTAAACGAAATACGAGTGAGGTACGTAGCTCGAAGGAATAGGTACAGGTCCGATGATATAATTCGTTTTGCGATTGGAGAGGACTCTCCTTCATCTTCAGTGAGTTGTTGTAATGATCGACAAGCGCGAAAAGAAGATGAAGCCACACCATACGTCACCGCATTAAGGCGATACTCCTGAAGAGCCTCGTGTGGTGAGGCTCTCCAAAAGATACGTTGACAATCGCGATAATCCGGAGAAACTAATATTTGTCGATACATTTGACGGCCGTCAGCCATCAAAACGATGCTATGTTCCCGAAATGGCTGAAGGATTTCAACGATATTAGATTGCCATTTCGGGCCGATCAGTTGAGTATCGTTTAACGAGCGCGAATCAAAATCTTTGGCGGACGAGTCAAACACAGCGCGCAGATGAGTAGTGGTAAATTCAGGACGTAAAACACCGTGGTGAGGAATGTAGTATTTTCCCCCTACCATAACAGTGGGGACTAACGACATATGTTTAGTTTTGATGTATTGACTGGTCAAAACTAGGTCGCGCGATAGTCCACGTCCTGTCGCGTGAAATGGCCGAAGGGCAACCTTACGTGATCCAACGAACTCAGACTCTGACTCCTCTTCAGAAGGTAAACGCAATATATGTCGTCCACTGTTAATACGCAAGTGATCACAACCAAATTTCTGCTCACATAATGCCGTGTCTGTTTCTGATGCCTTCAACGTGGTCGATGCTAATCGCGTTTTGCCTACAAGAAGCCAGCCGAAAATCGACTTGAAGGCAGTGGGTTGATTCAAGCTTCCTTTTATTTGCTCGCCCAGCAACGATTCGGCAAATACATCCGCGGCAAACAAAAGGTCAATCGGTCCGGGAATATCGAAACCAGGATCGGCTAATGGCAACTCTGCGATATGTGACCATTCTGATGTGTTCAGATTTGCGATAGGTTGATCGCCACATATTTTTGACAACACGTGCAAGTCCAACTCGAAAGACGCTCCGTTATTAGTAACTATATTACAAGTAACATCTCCTACGACGGAAGCGTCTGCCTCACCAAGTCCACTAACATGTGCAGCTGTCTGTGTGCATTTGAGTTTTAAACGGTTAACGGCTGATTCGGTAATAAAGTTGCTTTGGCTACCGGTGTCAAACAACGCACGAAAAGATTGGACACTTCCTGACGCGCCTCTAACCTGCACGATCGCTGTAGCTAGCAGCACAGTTGTGTTCGATATTGACCTTGAGACTAACGCTGATACGGTTTCGCGAGGTTCAGCTGACGCATGACGGTGGAGCAACGAGTGATGCTTACGCTTACAAGTGCGGCAAGAGAAGACGCTGTGACAGTTCTTTAACTGGTGTGACGATTTTAAACAGTTAAAGCACCAGTTTCTATCAGTTGCAATCTTCATGCGTTCATCAATTGAATTTTTCAGAAATTGTGGACAAACAAAGATACTATGCGATTCGTCACAAAAGGAGCAATGGACAGGACGTGTCGCGGTTATTGATCCACTTACTTTGGCTTGACTCTTATCTGATGCTATGAGAGTATACGACCTAGGTACGCGCTGGGATTGGGCTGATTGAGAAGAAATCTTTGGTGAAGGCTTGTTTTGTTTGACTTGTTCGGTAAAATGTGTGTCGCGTACTAGCGCCTCGCATTTAGAATGTAGGAATTCTTTGAGTTGTGCATATGAGGGTAGTTCGGTGTTTGAATGCTTCTCTTCAAAATCACGGCGTATAGTTGTGTCTAATTTCGATAAAATATTATACACCAATACGAAGTCCCAATGATTAATCGGTAGACTAACTGATTTTAAAATGCATAAATTTTCTTCGAAAAGGTCAAGTGATTTTCGAAACTCGTAAGCATCCTTGAGGTTAAAGCTCATATTTAGAATTTCTCTCCAGCACGTGAAAGCCAATTCTCGCTTACATTTATAGCGCGCGATAAGCGCAGCATATGCGTTGCCGTAATGCTCGCTGCTCAGTGGGAAGGGTTTTACTACCATCAATGCATCACCGCTGAGAGAAGAGATCAGGTAATGAAACTTCTCGGTGTCGCTGAGCGAGGAGGCGTTATGTATCAATGCGTTAAAAGCATCGATATATTCGGGAAAACGTTTGAGGTCTCCGTCGAAAGTGGGGAGCTGTATTTTCGGTAACCGAACATTCGACAATGAACTAGGCTGCGGGTGAGACGAGCAAGATTCATTTTTGGTTAAGCTGCGATAAATTGAGATGACCTTGTAATACATTTCGTCAAAACGATCCTGCATGTCAGAATCATCGCTTTCCGGGTCATCTAGAATCTCCAGAATCGCGAGATGGGCGTCTTCGAAATTAGAAGCAAATTTCTTAATTTCTTGATGATATGAGAAGAACATGTCCTGTTGAGAGCGGTCATTGACAACTGAGATTCCGACCTCTAATGCCTTACACATTCTCTTATAAGCGGTCGTACGTTGCCTACGCAGTGACGGTAAGTTCTGTGTCGTGTATTCTACGTCTTTAGACTTCGATCGCGACTTTTGGAGAAGGCTCGATTTGCGAGCGGAATGCTTTTTTATAGGAGACATTTTTGAAAAGTATTATAATTGGAGATTATGCTTTATTAATATTAATTTAAACGATAACAGAATACCACTCGACTCGATTTATAAAATAGGTAAATTACGTAAACAATTAAAAGAAAGTTAAAGTCGCTAACATGCAGTGCACCACACAAGTTTTGTTTCAATTTGTATGAAGCGGCATGCGAACTACGGAAAAACCTGTTAGACGAACTGTACGCACAGCAATGAAACAGCTAGTATGTACAGCACTCCCCACAAGTTCTCTGAAAACTGTATGAAATGTGCGTCGGTACGCTTGAACTTGGGAGGTGAACTGTACACCCCACAATGAATATCGAGAACAACGACCATAGAAAAATAGACTTTATTTGTTGAGCAATTAGGTCGATATGATGATGTAAGTCGATTTGACCGTTGAATGATGAGTGTCGAGTGATTTCAAACTACGCATACAACCTACCCCCGGCACCTTTTTCCTAACGCAAAATTATAATGTAAAATTTTTAATTTTACGTAATTTAACGTTAAATATGCGCTGATAATATGTTGTTACAATATGAAAATTAATGTAATGAATTAAAAGATTGAATCACTGTAAGCCGACTTGAAAATAAACACCGATATGTTGAGATGATTGTTTATTTGTTCCTACAGTAATTCAATACTTTTACGTTGAATACGATGAAATCCCTGTTCGATATGATTCAATCTATGTAGGTACTATCGATAGGTGTGTAATTAGGCTATAATGGAGCAACTCAGATCACAAGAACGGAAAATTGTTGAGTTTAAGGACCCGAGCCACGACGATACATTTAACCAGAAATACCATACACAAATTGATCGGTAAAATAGGTGGAAATCCCGGGTTTCGGCACCATTAAATGTAGCAACTCGCAACTTGGTGGCCCGGCTACATTGGGAATTTTTACAACCGATGACGATGATCCACGATTCGAAATAGGCAATAACAATACAATGCACGTACGTACCTTGGACTGCTACTAACACTCGATGATCTCCACCAGATACAGGAATTTCTTGTTGGAAAATGGTAGTTCGCGCGCGCGGCAATCTTTCACCGTTGGGAAACCGATATTCGAAAAAGTGTTTTCGCTCCAATATTTTGACGGGAACGACGTGCATGACAACTGATTAGAGCTGTCATTGTCACTGTGCTAATCCGAACGTCAAACATCGTTCATCGGTAGCGCGAAATTTGAATTTGGACGAGAGTCCGTTGCGGTGACGGAACAACCGGTATTCGATCATTACATGAAAATTTATATAAAATTCTGCTCTTCAAGTTTAATATTCAGCATTGAGAAATATTTTAATATAAATTATCACGTTAACGAACCTCGTGCAAGGAGATAGCAAATATTTGTCACTATCCACCTTACTCGCCAGATCTAGCCCCAAGCTACTTCTTTTTGTTTACTCATCTAAAAATTGTGCTCGGAGGACAGAGGTTTTCGTCAAATGAGGAGGCTTCTTTCTTTCTTTCTTAAACAATTATTTTGCAGAGAAAAACGCCGAGGACGGACGGACCTATTTTAGACGGGTTGAAGAGATGGGAGCATCGCTGGGAGAAGTGTGTGGAGTTACAAGGAGACTATGTAGAAAAATAAAAATAAATTTTAAGAAAAAATATCTTGCATCCTGGGTGATCTGAAACTTTTCAGACCACCCAGGTACTTACTTGTGTTCTCATATTCGCTAAATTGACGATTTTGAGTTTTCTCACAAAAACTATTATAAAACATGTGTTCTATAAGAGCAACACTGAGTTATGTACTCAGGTTTTTGCCTATGTTTGTACTTACGATATTTAACTAACTCACTATTTCATTTTAAAGAAAAAAACAATTTCAAGAAAGCAACAGTGGTTTCTCACTGTTGCTTTGTGGTATCGATACGTCTTAGCGCTCTGACTCAAGATCCCGGCTTCAATTCAGGGCAAGGCCAACTTTGCAAATGAACCTAGGTGAGAACCAAATTTTCAATGTCGGTTCTAATCTGGGTGTGTAGGATATCGCTCTCTGACCGGTATTTATGGTTAGCCCATAGCATATTTTTTGTACTTATGTATAGTCGGCAGACAGGCTACGGTCCACTGGATGACTACTGTCGCCTATAATACAAGAAACGCTACAAGTGCCACCATTACGCTGCCAACTAAAGTAGCATTAAGGATAAGGGTTAGAGAAATGGGCTCTGTGGCATTCCTTACTCACTCGCGAAACACAACTCACGTGCTGTTATTTCAGCTTTGTAAGGGAGGTCTTTGTAAGCTATTTATTATTTCCGCCAGGCGGGTTGCTCAAATGACTGCGAAACGCAGTGTGCCCTGCCACTACTTTCTAGATCCAGACCAGAGTCAACTTGAAAGTTCATTCCAAAGTTGACCCTGCCAGGAATCGAACACATGAATTGTGGAACAAAGCATTTAGGCAAGGACCCTCCAATACCATCACTTATCCACAGTTCACTTATCTACTTATCACTTATGTATTTTAAGCACTTTCTTACTTTGGATGTGAAACAATTTTGGCGATTTAATTATTATTAAATATATTAAGCAAGTTTAATTTTAGAAGTTGTCATTCACTAAATTGCAGCCGATTGTAAACTTGCTAGGGATTTTCATGCGTTCGCGAAACTTCCATTTACCGTCGTTCAAACTGTTGTAGACTTAGACTTTTATGAGGCTTCACGTCACTGTCAAATGTCGAACACACCAGGTTTAGTGAACTTGTTGTCAAAAAAGGCTTTGTGAATATGGACTTTTTATTTTCAATATAAGAGAACATAAACTTTTTCCTTAATTATTCACTAATTCCCAAACTAAGATATTTCAATTAGGTTTCGTTGTTGATATCATCGGGTTTCGATACGGTTTGTGTATAAAGCGACCGCAAAAAGCCAGCCACTACTTTCCAGATCTAGACGAGAGCCAACTTTGAAAAGTTGACCCTGGCTGGAATCGAACCCTAGAGCAGAACGACAAGGCAAGCAGCCTAACAACTTATCCAACAAGCTCGTCAAATATATATGCAAATATTTGTAAAAAGTAAATAAACCATTATTATTTTTTTTGGCACTTTTGCATATTACTTTCCTCGTGGTGTTGAATAAACTATGTCTTATATTTATATTTAATGAAATTGTCGTATGATAGTGTCTGTATGATATTTATGCAAACTTATCTAGATGTAGATTATTTATCAGTAGCTATATTCGTATGCTTTTTTGTAATTCTGACACGTTCGGGGACGCAGCTTGTTTCTGCTTTGTACAGCCCCCAGTTATTTGAATATGTATGAGGCGCGGCCTCGCACAGTTCGTGCCACTCGCTTGTATGAAAATGTGATGTCCCGATAAATTGTCAAAAGGGTTGATCGACAATGGCGAAATATGGAGGTTGAATAAAATCATAAACCTAAGTGCTATTTCTCGCCTGTACCACATAAAATGTTTTATGTATAAGAACTGGGCTCTGCCTTATCATAATGGGGCTAATCTAGCCTTTCAACATTTGATATCAAAGGAAATTCAATTCAGAGATACTCATGTATTATACAGAGTGAATAGAAACGATATCTAGCAATCACGTATGAATTATTCGTTCCTAAATAGTTATTTTTTTGTATGCTGATCTTCTTTTATGCTCTTATGATGAAGGTAGCTACGCAATAATGTATGAAACCCATTTGCAGTAAATTAATAAAAAATAAAGACAATTTACAAAACGATGAATTGAAATCTATATTTTTTTTATTTTAGACTGACGATCCACTTGATGGTGCTGCAATTGCACTGCCGACCATATTAGGGTTAAGGATTGTAACGAAGCGACATGTTTTAAATCATGATTAATAAATTTATTAGTAAATAAAATTATAAGGTGATTGAAAAAACTAAAATAAGTAGGTACACGCCCGGAGTGCAACGAGTGCAACTGCGCCGACGCGGGCGGTACCTACAACACGGATTTTAAACTCGATTTTGATTTTACGACGACCGACGACGGTCAGTCGGTAAATAACCCGAGTGAGGGACGGTCCGCGCCACTCAGCGCTCTAGTTGAGTGGTGCGGTCTAATTAACTCTTTAAGTTTAAGTTTCAAATCATATTTTAAAATACCTAGCTTAAATATCTTCATCATACATTTTATTATTATTATTTTATCTACTTCCTTAATTTTGTTTTTATTTCAAATTATATTTTTTTTTACATACATTTACTTTTTGCTTTGTAAACTCCGTTCTGGACATGCACCAATGCGGCAATGCTACTGCTGCTAAGCAGGTATTTTCATCCTGTTGCCGTCGTGGGATATCCAGATCGGAGAGTAGATGCACCAGAGCGTAATCCTGTGGTACTGTCGATTCCAGTAATATTCCCCGGGCCGAAGAACATCCTTCAGGCAGAATGTCCACCGGTCCTATTCACCGGCATTCATCGACCAGCTTCGGATCGCATTATATCTGTTGCCGGCCCTATACATCATTGACTTCACCATCGTCGGCACCCGCATCGGCAGGACATACACCACCACGCCCATTACGCCTCATATACCACCTTCGTCGGCTGGATCACACAGGGGAGTGCCTGCACTGCGTTTGGCTCACACAGGGGAGGCCGAACACACTTTGTGTTGCCTACCACCGAGCGCAGTTTTATTTTTTCTGGTAGGCTTCACTGGAGCCTAACATTTAGATAGTTTTTTTTTTAGCATCCTAATCTAGTCAGTGTCGTAGTAGGAAAATCCTAAGTGCGACAAGATAAGGGATTGGGAAGGGACCAAATAGCAGCACAAATACTGTTATTTCACTGTATACTGTTCTCTATTATTATATTGTGCTCTCGGTTACTGCTTCCAAAAAGACTATAGATACCCTGCCACTAATTGAAGTTCTCGAATGTTGGGAAATTCTGATATTTTCTTCTATAAACAAGTTGACAGTAATGAAGTATGTCTGTGAGAACTCTAATAAGATAGAACAAAGTTCAGTTTTATGAAATGGGCAATACTTGAGTCTTATGTGGGCACTTGCGAAAATAATAGCAGTGTTGGTATTCAAATTGCGGAAACTTTAGTATCAGAGGTATCAGAAGAGATATCAGAAGAGCATAAAATTGAATAAAATCAAATAACAAGCAACGTGAAGAAACGTGAAGTTTATACTATACTAGCTGATGCCTGCAACTTCGTCCGCGTTGAAAAGAAAAAGTTGCCTATCCTGTGTCCTGTAAGGTTAAATGTTTATCTACCAAGTTTCATGCAAATCAGTTAATTCCGTTTAAGAGTTATACATACATATACATACATACATACAATACCTACATCTCCGTGCGGCAAAGACGAAGAAGAAGACGCGGAGCTCATCCCGAAGATCCCCTATGAACTTTAAAAAGATTTGGGTTACATGAGCTCGGAAACACAGACAATTGTGTATTTATAATAATAATTTGTTATGAAATAAAATGCAAAAAAAATTATGTAACAAAAATACGGTCAGATGTAAAATAGAAAAATAAACCTTTAAAGTTATTACATTTGCTCGGGCCTTGTAAAGTCGCACCTACATTAGTGCACTCGCCACTTATTATGATAGTGTAAACTAGGCTTTAATGTTAAAACAATTAAGACACAAAAGCGTAAGTTGCACTGTCGTGTTAAAACAGGTCACAAAAGCAGAATGCTGCATTAATTTTTTACTTTCGCAGCATTTTTATTTCTGGAACAACCGTCACATGCAAACTTTAAATAGGTTGCCTTATTTACCGGCTTGAATGGAGGGCCCGTGCATTATGATAAAAGTATTTTTATGTTATACTAACTGATTCCCGCGACATCGTCTGCGTTGAAAAATGATCAAAGTCAGTAGCGCTGTTTTTTTTATTTTTTTAGACAATACATCTAGTATAATTTATCCTATTGATAAATCAGGCAATAAACAATGAATAGATTTATATGAAAATGTGCCCAATTTCATCAAAATCCAAACATAGATACATACATCCGTCCATCCTCATTAACTTTCGCATTTATATTTCTAGTAGGATAAAAGATACAATATAAAATAAATTAAACATGTCCATCGTTGAAAAAAATGTGTCAAATTATTCAACAGTGCTGAAGGAAAAGACTTCACATATTATCTGTAAATATTTCTAAAGTTTTTTGTTACATTAAATTAGAGTCAGATTTTAACCATTTTAACCATAGGGAGATCTTAACCATTCCGAAATATGCGATCATTAGATACTAAGTTAAGTTACTAAGTCATTAGATATACATTTTAACTATAAACAGATAATCCGAAATACATTCACTGTTATGTGCAATTAACCTAAAAAAAGGAAAATTGTGCTGGTTCGCAGCGTTGAATTTGAAACCCTGTGGCATAAAAGAATAAACAAAACTTTCATTTAAAAAATATTTTGTTACCCTTTGTTACATTTTTTTTATATAAAAGCGCATCAATATAACAGTAGCTACATTTCCTAGCGCTAACAGAATTGGAAAGTCACTCTTTTACCTGCTTTTACAGTCCTAATTGTACATTTGAGTGCATGTCAAAGGTTTGATGCTAATGCGAGCGCGGCGAATATGGTTTGGATGCGTTTCCAACTGATCGAATCTGTTAATTGCCAATTTAGGACAACAAAGCCACAACTTTCACTTTGAGCAACAGCTACATATGTAACTATTAATATTTGTGCATCGACGGTTTTCCGTTGAACCAAGCCTATTAATTCAATAAGCATATTACTTTTATATCAACTGTACTCGTATATTGTAATTGTACTATAAATTGTACTTCAAACACACGCACACACACACACACACACACACACACACACACACACAAACGCGCGCGTAGATATATGTACCTATTAATAATTACATTGTTACTAGCTTTTATGGAAAAGCGAAAGCTCCTGGCACAGGTTTCCGCTTAAAATGAGTTTTTAATCATAGTTATTATTGTAAACGATTTTCTAACTGTTAATAAACATTTTTATTATTCTTTTATTTTTTTAATTTAAATCAATGAATATCAATGAAAAAAGGAAAAAGTAAAGAAAACAAAAAATATGACAGTTGCAAAATAATACTACGCCATCGTTTTTTAAATAAGGTTTGATAGTGTGACTGTGCTTTTCTGAAGCAAGAAGCAGGTACGTTTATTATATTACTGATGGTATATCGGAGGGCGACAGGTGCGCGGTGGCAATCCTGTTTCACCCTCGTGGAAGCTATTCGACCCCGCGTAACCTCTTTTAGGTAACATGACTTTTAACTTTGTGACCCATCTTTGCTTTTAAGAGCTCTGACTTTGTGTCTGATATCTATTATTGGGCGTTATAAGCGAAATCTTCAGAAATGGCTTCTGTATTGGGCGAGAAAAATTAAAAACACACTTTCAGTCGAACAAGAAAGATAAAAATAGAGAACATTTTTACTCAGAGTACGCTGTAATATTTAAAGCACTCCGTAATGTGATTTTCAGTGAGTTTGGCCTGCGAGACTTTGTTTCAACGTGATTAGATTTTCGACGGAACGCAACTAGGGAGGCGGTTTTTTTGAAAGGAACCTTTGTTTATTGGTGTTGCTTTAATGATCGTTAAGGTTTCTATGCAATCAAACTATGGATATTAGTGGGTGTCCTTATTTAGAGACACTAAATGTGTAGTAATCGTGATCAGATTGATTGATTGTCAGCTAAATTAATAATTTAATTTAATAATTAATTTAAAAGGCTCCCATGTTCGTAGCCGAGCTACGACTGCTACTGTATTTTCATAAATATATAAAAATACAGTGTTAACGCCTGTAAATGGCGGGGTCTACTTGATGGTGGTTTCCGTCTCCTAAAGATACGAGCAGCACATGAGGATATAGCTGGTGGTGGTTATGTGGTAATTTTTTTATATTTTATGTTAAAAATAAAAAAATGAACACCTGACAAAACTTATATGCCCATTATAACGTCCGACATCTTTATCGCTGTGACGAAGGTGGCGCCAGCAAGGCGACATTAACGCCCATTTTTCTTTATATTATATTATTTAGGCAATCCCATAGGAAGCTTTTTTTTACAAGAGGAATCCATCATGGATATCCAACGGCCTGGGGACAGACCGGTGGGGTATGTCGGACTTTTGCCCTGATATGGTATTGGGAAAGACCTACCGACTAAGCCTCTTGGCGTCCTCTGCGTCTGCTATAAGGCGAAGTTGCAAGGTCGGACGAACACTCTTCCGCTACCCCGCTGCGGGGGTCAGTAACCGCCCAGGCAACACATAGACCAGATAACAGTATGAAATTCACAAATTATTCTGTTTAAAGCATTGTTATCCTTATAACAAAGCTTTAAACTGAATAATACCCTTGTATTAGAGCTGACAAGATAGGCAAATGCTGTATTGAATGATTTTTGGGCTATTATAACACTATGGGCTATTGTGGGCTTCTTGTTGCTTATTCAGCTACTATTCAGCTATTATGTTGCTATTATACAGTTTAAAGCAATTTATTTTGTGCCCAAATTGCTTGAGTAACGGCTGTATAAATGCATTTATTCAAAAGAATATTCAGCCATTCTGTGTTGCTTGGGCGGACACTGCGGTGCACCCGAATTGCCAAAATGCGCCGTGCCTCTCAGGATGAAACGGGCGGTAGGGTCCCCATCTACCGCCCTATAGTCCTGTCAGGGATCCAGGTGGCGAGCGTACGCCAACCGCCTGCGTCCAGTTGTCGGCGACGGAACAATCCCTTAGGGACCTAAAATTTTTCCAGGATACAACTATCCATTATAAAGTTGGATACACAATATATACATACCTGTAAATCTGCTGATTAATTTCGCTGTGATACACTTTTAGTACTTCATAATAAACATGGTAGACGATGGTATTTAAACATAGGTACGCAAACATTGCGAAGTTCCATCGCATATTACTTTGGAGCTTCTCTCAAAGTTTTAAATGCTTCCATAAAACACATCACAATGCCTGAACAACATATTGCGTACAAAATTGATATTGCGAATTGTTCGTACGTGAACATGTTTTTAGAACTTTATTATTACTCAGTTAAAGTTTAGTGCCCTTAGTTGATTATTGTTCAAGAATTCCCGTTTCATCTTATTCAAGCAATCTAAGATATTGAAGGATAATAAGATTGCTTGCGGTGAATCAGTGGAGGTCGTTTAGAGGGGGGGGTGATCGAACGAAATCCTGAAAATAAGGTGTTCCAGGTTTAACGGGATTATGAGGAACAAAGGACCTCCCGAGTGGCGGAAATTAAATTTTGCTTCGCGCCCATTATTATTATACACTGGGGAGATGTCAATCAGTATTTCGCTAAAAAATAAAATTCAAGACTTTTTAGACATTTTGACGTCGAAAGAAATCTTTGAATAGCTTTAAAAAGAAAGTTTCTTCTTTACAAGGTGTCATCGTCTATCAGATTAATTGAATTTTTATAGCAGTTTTAACTTTTTTTACTTGCCACCCTTTCTGTTCCAAATTGTTGTTAAGTTGAGGCTTTCATTCGCGCAGCTGCTGAGACAAACTACTGTTGACTAAAAAACAGTTAAATTCAGATATATATGCAGAAAAGAAATAAATAGAATTATCTGTCTATTTTTCTATCTATATTTAATACCTAAGAATATTCGCTATTTGATTTTTCCTAGAAAAATAAATATTAGTATTTAAATTTGATAATGTTTTTATCATTGATAAATTTAAAAGAAAAATATTTTAATAATTTAATATAATCATCAATCATCAAGCAACAGGTACCCCAAGAGGTATCTACATATTTTATTATGACACTGAAAAACACTCAGATATGTCGGTCCAACGATCGATCTTGCGACTGAACCCACTGAATAGCTGAGTTTTGAAATAATATAATGATACATTTTTTACATTTTGTATACAAATTTATGCTTTGTTATAACTAGTTTTAACCAGATAACATTGATTGTAGACGTATTAAACAGCTTGTAGTAACATTTACATTAACTTTTACGTTACCACAGTATATTTTCATACGAATTTCATTTCGAACGAAATTTTCATTAAAACTTAACGTTATAGAACTAAGTTCAAATAAAAAACTAGAAAATAAATATGGACAGTAATATTTCATCATTATCGAGGTCCTCTAATGAGACTACATTTCTGTCAATATTGCGATTGGAGGCGTAAAATATAAGTAATAAGAGAGAAGCCGGTAAGTCCAATAAAGCCCTTTGGGCGAAGCTCGCTCTCACTAAGCCTTCGGTCGCCGCGCACGCATCTACCCGCATTATTTTTAATTGTGATTTAATGGCCCTCCGCGCCGGACCTATTTTGTATTAAAAATAACATATTGCTTTTTCTGTTTCTTTTAAACGCGAAGCTCTATTAGTACTTCAAAAATTCTCAAGCAAAATATATATTTTGTATTAAAGTGGACCGTCGCCTACAACCTAGATACGACAAGTTAAGAATACTCGATTTAAGTCCCTATTTTTTATTTGCGCAATGCTTAAAATATTTTAATATACTTTAATTTTAATAATAGAGCTGTGTATTTTTTCTTATGATTGACAAAGAAAATATTTAACTGGATGATTCCATTTGAATTATCTTTAAAAATATCTTGAATTTGTATATTCTGTTTACGTAAGAAAAGTAAAACTGTTTGATAAATTTGTTTAAAATTGATTAATGCCTTAAAAGAAACCAAACCTTTTTTAATATTATATTAAATGGAAATTCTGTGATTTTGTTTTCTTTTACGTTAAACTACTGAACTAATTTGGATGAAATCTGGCATACATAATACGTTATTACCTAAATTAACTTATAGGATACTTTTTATCTTGAAAAAATGTTAAGTTCCCGAGGTATAGTCTAACATATATAAAAAATAGCGCCATATTTTATTTTTCAACGCGGACAAAGTCGCGATCACCAGCTAGTCGTGTTCAAAGAAGACGGATATATAAATTAACTTTATAAATTGAACTCTCATCTTTTGCTGAAACATTTTATAAATAAGACAATGATAAAAAGGAAAACAGTAATTATCTAATTAAAGAGAATAAAGAGTACAAGGCGCAGGGCTTTAGAGTTAGGGGACTTTGTTAAATATATTGCTACTGGTATTTGAGACTTTTGTTGAGATTTATAGCTTCAAAGTTTGGGCGGAGATTATGTTGTGTATTGTGGAGTATTTGTCGTCAAAATTACACCAAAAAATACTGTTACAAGTAGTAACAAATAAGCGATATCGATCTAGTGCGACGAAGGCAACCGATTTATCAGACATAGGTCGAAACCCGCTTTGTATCTCCGAGTCTTATCAATTTTAATGAATGAATCATAGATAAATGATTGGTCTCGCTACACTCGACTAGATACGGCCCTACCTAAAAGCAATAGCTCCGTGAATGCGGCAACTTTTTATTGCAGTGTGTGTAAAACATCGTCACTATCGCAAATTGGCATTTTATCATGCCCAAAATTTAATAAAACATTCGGAAGGTACATATCACTTATAATATTATAAAGTTACTAATGTTATAAAGTTAAAGAGTTTGTTGGTTTGGTTGAACGCGTTAATCTCAGGAACTACTGGTTCGAAATGAAAAATTATTTTTGTGTTGGATAGTCCATTTATCGAGAAAGGCTTTAGGCTATATAACATTTTGAATGCGGACGAAGTCGCGGACAACAGCTAGTTAGTAATGATGATCACAAACAATACACAGCGAAGAACCCTGCTCAATTGAGAATACTAACCATCTTTAAAGACACACATCCACTCACCCATACATACCTACACATATTATATAACTAGAATTTCCTCAACTCAAAGGATTCTTTCATTCGCTTTTCCTAAATATCACATATAAAACCACCATCAAAGTACTGTATTATATTTCAAAGACTTCTTTATAAATATGACACCGTCTTTCCAGAAAATAGAAAATACCTAGACTTTTCTTACCATTGCGAAATCCAAATGAATTTCCGATATCCGATCAACCTGAATTCCTGATTGTGCTGAATCTTTCGATTATATGGAGGATTTTTTAAAATACAGCGCCTACAAAATTTTGAACGCCTATAGACGCTCGCCGACCGGTCCAATTGGAAAATTTTGAGGGAGGCCTATGTCCAGCAGTGGACGTCCTACGGCTGAGATAATGATGATGATGATGATGAAAATCTTCATATAACCTTTTTTTCTTCTTACCAACCAACCTTCAAAGTCCAATAGGTCCCCACGACGCTAGAGTGACTCCATATTTAGCATCGTGGGCTCTCCTACCATTTAGTATACCTAATTTTAATTAGTAAAAATATTTTACATATTGAATGAGCTTCTAAAATGCTTTGGCCGCTATGAACCGATAGCGAGCACGCCAGGAGTTTATTGAATAAAAGTACGGCATGTTGCTAGGCCTACTGATGCGGGTAAATTTAATTTAAGCCTACAAAACCATTGGCCAAGTAATGAAATTCTCACTGTATGTGTATATGCACAAGAGTTTATTCAGAGTAGTAAATCGAATACCAATACCTTTTTTAAAAAATAAACATTTGGTAAAAAAGATTTACATATAAAAGTTAAAGTCATAGCTCGTTTAAAAAACGATATCACAAAATATTATTCCTGGAAAAAGCTTTTACTATAATTTACGCAGAATGGTGATACTCAGATGTCAACCGAAAAAGTTACTGAAGCAGAAATTTCGTCTATTCTGCGTTGGAACCAATAATGATCAGAATGTCTAAAATTCAATTCATCTACTAAGAAAAATGCCTAAATGTAATGTCTGTAAAGCAAATTGCTTAAAATTGTCTAAATATAAAAACACCGTAGAAGCAAAAATGGCATCTTAAAACCCTTGGCACGCAAAATGACGAAATGATTGCGGTCAAAAATGAAATGTTTTAATGATTAAATAAAAAAAACTTGATTAAATTTAAATCTGTTCTAAAGGGATATTTTCAAAGGAACCTATCAATCACGTAAAAAAAATATAAACTAGAGTTATATTTTTTAAGTTTTTTGATTGGACACCACTGTCTTACCTAGAATTAATATTTTTAGTTTTCTAAAAACTGAAATACGTTTGTAGTTTTTTATAACTTAGTTGTTAGTCGTGAGATACCAAATAATATATGGTGGCTGTTAGTATTCGCTTAGTAAATAATGCCAGCAGGTTTTATTATAGACTAGGTGGTACTCACGACTTCGTCCGAAAATAAAAATATGATAATTATATTCCGCTGTTAATGGCGTCACCAATTAAATTACAATAGAATTAGGTGAAGCGGCGATATCTATTGGATTTGAGTAGAACTAGCTTGAATTGTGGATTTGTTCATAGTATGCTCCAATTTGCAGCCCCTCGGGAACCTAACATTTTCCAGGAAACCTTAACCAATACCTTCTTCAAGATATCTATTGATAGATGAAAAAATCCGTTCAGAGATTTTGAGATCATCGCGAACATACATACAGACAGACAAAATGACTGATAAAAATCAAAACCACGTTTTATAGATACGTCAATATTTAATTAGCAAAGTGAAAACTTCTAAATAATCATTGGAATTATTTTGTAACCCACTAATTATTTTGGAGAATTATTGCAATTTTAATACAAATATTTTGGTCATTTTCATCTTCATTTCGTATGTTAATTGTTACTGGAATCAATTCTTTTTATCCTATAAAAATGTTAGGATTTCCAAAAAAACTAACTACAGCTAAGTCGCGGGCGTAGCTAATAAATAATAAAGCTCAAATTTCATTATGTATTGTTATTTTATTATTGATGTATTGAGTACCTGTAATCTATTTTAACTGATGAGTTATATCCACAAGCGTCGTTGCCCAATACAAATTTGTATTGGACTGTGTGGGGTGTAGTAAATTCTATTAATATCTCAGTCAAACACAGTATTTACGATATAGAATTTGTCAAGGCAACAAACAAGGCCAAATATGTTAAAGGATCTTCGAAATGTGTTTAGGCATATTCAGTTTTCAGGGAAGAATCCAATTACGATAACGTTACGTTACGCCTGAAAGTGTCGCATTTATGGTAAAATATTAATGTATTTCAATTTGAGGAGGTCTCTACCTCCATAAATATTGGTAGCGGCATCCCCAAAGGGGACCCGTAAATATTTCCAGTAAAATTGAATGTTATTATCTGTGAACTAGTATCGCGTCCACCATATTTCTGGGCGACGCGCATTCGAATGTATTTCATTTTTTTGCTTTGCTACAAAAACTAAAACTATTCAAAATTCTAAAATAATCTTATCAATAATTGGGTTTAGTTCTGGTTCTAGAGAAAATCTATACATACAAAAAAAAAAGATACATACAATAGGTACAGTAAATTGAAAAGTGCTTTCACTTTCTTTATGTATCTTCTTCTATACACAGTATAAAACAAAGTCACTTCCCGCCGTATGTCCCTTTGTGGTACGCTTCGATCTTTGAAACTACGCGACGGATTTTAATGCGGTTTTCACTAATGGAAAGATCCTTAACGGATACTTTGTAAAAAAAAATCCGTGCGAAGCCGGGGACGGTTAAGTAAATGTAATAATGACCTCCATTTTTTTTTAACAATTTTTGGGCATTTTAACAAGGTATAATGAAATGTTATTTATTTATAATAATTAACTCAATTTCCTATAATGTCATGTAATTATTTTAATTACTGTGAACACGTATATTGGGAGACAATAAATTTAAATTAAATTTGTCGGCTTTAAATAAGTTAATGCGAAATGAATGTCGAAATGAGATAAATTTAAGATAATGGTTGAATTTTCATTTATATTCAAATTATTTATTTAAAACATTATTTCTCAAATATTTTGTTTATATGGAACAAGAAATAAAGTTATGTTGGCGTAGTTTAGATGTACACTAGTTAAAGAAACGTATCGAGTATTTTTTTTTAAATATATTTATACACTTATGGTAAGTCTTTTAAAATCAGGCAAGGCGTGCGGGCAGGGGTTTCATCCCTTAGCGGTTGATGTTCCTCGGTCACGCACGAAGCGTTACAGTTCCACCTTCCTTGTACGAACTGCTAAGGAGTGGAACTCGGTTGCCTGCGTCCGTGTTTCCTCAAAATTACAATCTCGGGGTCTTCAAATCAAGGGTAAATGGGCACTTACTAGATTTTAATTTTTTTATTTATTAGGAAGCCAACACAGTATACAAAAATCCATACACTTATTCACATTTAAACTATCTTTTGTAATACTCCACGTATAGGCTAACTCAGCATGCATTAAAAACGAACACAACAGACGACATTTTCTGCTTTTTTTTATTTTTTTGATCGATCGAAGATCTTCTGATCTTCTGGCCTATTCTGGAAGAAATAGGCATCTTCTGGTGAGCTCGCTCCATCTGACCAAGATGCTGACCAAGAGCAAGCCCATCTTTAAGAAAAAAAAATGGCTTTCGAGTGTGTCGACTTAATTAACTTATTCAATATATTCAAATATATTCAATATATAATATATTCAAATGAACTTCAATCTTCAAGTCGACAAACATAATATATTCAAACGAACTTATAGATGAAGAGTGTACGAATGCTTTTAAAACATAGCCAAGTAAACAGAAATATCGAAGTGGTAGCTGGAAAACGGGCAAACTAACACGCAAACGACATTTGGCAACAGTTTTTAATGCAATTCACTAAAATTGGTTTTTGAAAACATTCGCAGACTACGCGCAACGTTAAGAAGTTGGACAACAGATTTATAGGCACAAAGAAAGAAAATAGTAGCGTAACCCGATGCTACCCGATCAACCAAACAAGTTGTTTGTAGAAGCCGACTTTGGTCATTTAAATGTTGGACTTGATAAACGACTATACGAAATTGCTTCGGGGCTCGTTGGAACAATATGGATGTAATGTAACGAATACATTGTTTAAATGCATATGTTGTTTAAAACCAACATTAAACTGTTATTGTTATTAAAATTCTCTTCGAATATACCGAATATAAATAAGTATAACTACCATATATGTTTTATAATTCTACCTTTGTTACACGTTATACATAACACAAGTATACAAAGCTCTCACGTCCTACATCACTCCTACATACTTGCATAGACAAATTTGTGTGTCCTCAAACAATTCATTACTCATTATACTTAGTCTATAAATCTTCTATATTATATTATAAAATAATATTTCTATATTATAAAATAATTATTATAAAATAAACTCGCTGTCCGCTTTTGTCTATTTCTGGGCTAACTTCTTCTTAAACAACAATGGGATTTTCATACGGTTTTCACTAATGGAAAGAGCGATAAACGAGGAAGGTTTGAAATAGATAAAATAGGAAGTAGGAATAATTGCATCTGTACGTGAAAAACATTTTAAACTACATTTTGAAACTGACGGCGACTAACAATTCAAGGAGAACGAGAATTCTTTCTAACAGAGCAATTAAAAAAACATAAATATTATCACACCACACAGCATTATTGTGTATTGAGGTGGGTAACGATACATTCCGCTACGCCGTAGAACGAGGAACTAAGTAGACTGTTCAAGACCATATGCTACACGCCACTTATTCCGCTGTCTACGGCGTAGCGGTGCTATAAACGTAGCTACAATCTCCGGACACGTAGTCATACGTAGCACGAACACCCAATTAAATTAGCCATTGTTCGTAGCGGTTTTGCCCCCATTAAAATTGGCATTCCCTCGAGCGGCTATCCCGCCACCGACCGACCCTACACAGCTGCTTCATCCTTGTCTCCTATGATGGTTCTGGCAACATATAGATAGTTTCATATATTTTATGACCCCCATGTTTGTCTATACTAATTTTATTAAGAGTAAATATTTGTATATACAAATATTTACTCTTAATAAAATTAGTATGTTAATGTATGTTTAATGTATAAACTCAAAACCTACTGGTCCGATTTTAAAAACTCTTTTACTTATACAAAGCTACATTGTCAGCTAATAACAAAGGCTGTATTTTATAATTAAGCGGACGACGTCACGTGCAACAATAAGTAAGTATTGTACGATTTATGCTATGTAAAACTCAGATATATTGTAACGAGTATGAGTTAAAAATGTTTTAGCCGATGCAAACGCACTTCTTATTTGTAATATTAGGTTTGATATTATTTCGCTCTTATAAGTAAATAAGCATTTATTAAAAAAAATATATAATTTGTTTTTAAACATTCAATTAAACATAATTCAGTTAACTACACATAAGACACTGAGAATAAGTACCTGTATTTTATTATAAGTCTTCAAAACTTGTATTGTTGTTATGTTTTGGAACATTTTGAATTAAATGAAACTTTTTAACAAAACGGCATATCCACGTTGGCCCACGCTCGAAAGTCTCGCCCACCATATCGGCAAACAACAACACTCTGTGTCGTTTAAATTGAATTGAAAAATGATTTATGCGAACAATCTCTGGCGATAGTCTCGTTCCTTTGCACCCTTGGTCGTTTTAAACATAAATAATAAATAAACCATGTTACCAAATTTGACGGAGAGCTTTTTTAACCGGAGAAAGTATTTGCGAGATTTTTTTATTGTTCCGTGGCGGTGCGCTCCTTTTTGGGGATAGCACTTTTTAGAAATGTCATTTGTTTGTTTTTACTTATTCAAAACAATACACGTGTCGATCAATATATAAAATATATAATTTTGTGTAATAGTTTGAACTGATTCGATTTTCATTTTGCGTATAAAAAAGCTTACAAAAACCAATATAGCAATACATATATAAGTACATATGTTAGGACTTTGTATCTTCACATTGAAGAGAGCCCGAAGTAATATAATAATATGTTTATACAAATTTACTCTTAAAGATTTTTAACTATATGTTAAAAATCTTTAAGAGTAAATTGCTGCAATGGAAGGGACATAAGTTTTAAAAATTACTAGTATTAGTAATTTATTGCAAAGACCAAAATATAGATAAGAACTATATAACAGAAATGGTTATGTTATGGCAATAAAAACCCGCAATAAATTCCCATTAATATTTAAAGAACTGCAGGATCCTAAATTTAAAAGAACTTTGACAGTGTTGTCTTTATGATTTTAAAGAATTTTATAATAGAAAGTATAACGCAAGTAGCTTAAAAACAGCCTAAGGAAAAAAACATAAAGTTTCATTCCAGACCAAGGAAAACAAGTGTGAGGAAACTTCTCTGTGCGAAAAATAGGTCGCAATGAACAAGATTAATACTAGCAATGAATTAGTTAAGGGAAATTGCAGTTTCTTGTTTAGTAAATTCCTCGAGAGGGGAGCAGAGCTGTTAAGGAACGTAGGTAATAAAAATTGCTCGGTACGAATATTAGGTACAAACGCCGCCGACCGCCTACTTATGAAGATGAAGTAGGCGCGTTAAGTAAGTTGGTATTAAATATTATGAGGCCCCTAGAGACTTAGTAAGTTACTTAAACGTGCAAAAATGCTCACTGTAAGCAATATAGCTTAAAAGCATTTTTTTATATAAAATATAATATATATATATATATATAGAACACCTTCTTTAAAAACTATAATAAGCTATTCATGTAAAAGACTTTAGAAGTATCTTATGACAAATCTATATATATACATAAAAGCAGTTAGTTATGCCATTTATGACTCACGAACGACTTCACTGATTTTTATGATCTTTGGTTTGTTGTATTTGTCTCCACTCCACCCTGAATAGCACTCTCTCTAATAACTACTCGTATTAAGACGTTCTCTACTATTAAGTCGTTTCTCATACATTTTGTACTAAGCAGTTGAAACGGATGAACCTTCTCCAGCCCGAAAAATTTCTTCATGCATCGAGAAAGTAAGAAAATCATAAATTAACTCAAAATTTACTGATTCTGAGGAAGTACGAAGATCGCCGAGTTAACAAAATAATTAAAAAAGCTTAACACTAGAAACCAAACCTAAATTACCAACTAAATTTTACTTTATTACAACTTCACATTAAGCTTATCAAGAATGTGAACCTGAGACCCTTAAATAGATTACCTACTAAGTGTCCATCTAGTATGGTCCATACAAATAGTTTATTAAGTGCTCGTATTCAAAGTGTAAGTAATTCAACAAGCATCTTCACTCTCAGATTATATTCAAACTGTCCGCATTATTAGAATGTTACTTCGCAAACACTTCTAAACTTTCGCTGATACTTTGAAAGCAATACGTCTATCCGTGTGTGACAAAACCTCACTATTTTTGTGTTTACTTTATTTTTAAAGTATTATTTTCACACTAGAGAGTGAGTTAGGCGAGGATGGCAAACCGTCGCCTCGCCCTCCGCATGCATAATTAATACACGTTCGTCGGGTCAAAATAAGCAATTTGGGCACAGAGGCACTGCTTTGTGGCATTGTTAACTTTTAATGCACACAACACATTCTAACCTTTAATCTATTTCAATCTTAGACACTTAGCAAAAATGGAAGGTTTAATCCCATGACGTAAGAGTTTAAACACAAATCTATTTTGATTAATATTGTCACCTATTCTTCTTAGTAGACACGCAAAAAAAGTACTATATAAATAAAATTTAAGTGTCTATTTCTAAAGTCTCAGTAACTTAATTGTAGTACATGCAGAACTTATTAAAAAAAAATTGTCTGTTTATTGCGGATGATGAACTTTCTCTGGCAGATAGATTCATATTATAAGGTGTAACTTAAGCTATATTTATTCTAAAAAATTATGCGAAGCATGGCCAGGTTCAGCTAGTTCTAAATACAATCATGATCGTATCCTAGGATCACAGTTCGTGACATTTTCTCCCCATAATTATTCAATAAAATACAACATTTGTCAATGCTGTCCAAACTTCAGCAAGTCGACATTCTGATGACTAATACAACAATGTTCCACCCATTTGCGTCAAATTCTCTTATTGCCTATTTTTAACAGGTGTCGACCAATCATTAGTCACCCTATTGTGTTCCTGTGCCTTTGTCTGTGGCTTTTGTAATAAAACCCATTATTAGGACTGTTTTGTATGACGACACTCGTTTTGTAAATTGTCTTACCTACAGTGGTACAAAATCGATTGATGCCGGGAGCTAAGTCAGAAATTAACTGTGCCGTCTCCAAGCCATAGAAACTTGTGGAAGGGCAATTATTACTTTTCCCTAACACAACAAGAAGTTCCATTATAGTTATACAAATGTTTTCATTAGTTTTCATTAGTTTCCTACATATTACATACCTGCATGGACGAACATCCACCGATGTTACTTAATACTTATTTATCTTATTTTATACGAAACTTCAAGTAACTTTTTAAGCTGAAATATCGAAGGTTTCATGGAATGAAGTCAGTAAGTTATACACAGTATAATTAAGATTGTCGCTTAACTACCATTTATTTATTAATAAGAAATCCACCAGCTATTTCCCCTGCTCTGAATAAGCATTAACAATATTATTATAAAAAGTATTCTCACTACCTACAAGCTAATCAAAGTTAGTGTCACTGTATGCCCATTTTTATCTGTTTTCTATTTTAAATTGGTCTAAAATTTAATTGCGGTGTTGCAATGGTTTTCTCTTGATAGAAAGACAATCATCCAAAAACCCTATGAAACTTACTATAACTTTGTGTTAAAAGCCTAAATAAATATTTACATTCTATAACAAATAAGAAAGTTACTTTAAAAAAACATTTAATTTTACTTTTGCAGCAACTATGGCGTTACATGTGTTTGTGTTATACAGTCAGCATGTCCATCGATATTAACAATAAAAAAATTAATTACCAATAAACGTTCTTAGTTATTTCTGCACTCGAAGCTCAATTCAAACTTTTCATTCTTTACAATAGACTTTATAATTAAAAGTTTAATAAAGACATACCGCTAAGATTTATCTTGTATCTTATCTCACTTTTATCTCAATACCTTTGTCTGAACTTAAATTGTATTTTCCTATTAAATGGAAAGTTTTGACATAGATAATAACACTAATTCAAGTTCCACTAATTGTTTAATTGAGCTAACGTGTTTTCGTTCACTACTACTGGAACACGTGAATTAGTAACCGAATCAGCGTAATTAGGTGACACACAAGCAATTTAGGAGAGCGCTTCTAACTTTGATATAATATTTGCATAATTGTCGCTAATCGACTGTGAACATTTGTCTCAACATCCCCCTAGAGTGCTTGGGGAACATTAAAATGAAATTTATGAAAAGAAAAAGGACAAGGTAATATGGACAGCGACAGACGAATTAAAAGTTCATTAAAAAAGTTTTCAACGGTTTTGGTCAGAAGTCGGAACCCTTTTTCCCGTTAACAATAGAATGGGGCGAACTGGCAAAGTTTAAATAGCTTGAATTTCCCCAAAGCAAACGTTTGTGTTGCCCGTAAGGTTTTTAATGCATTATTGAGTCACTTGTGTTTCTACTACGATATTAACATATTGTGATGTAACTTTCAAGTTTTCTAACAAAATGTATGTTTCGTATGAGTAGTTTTCTGACCTAGATCAAACAATTGTAAAATTATAGCAATTATTATTGAGTTAGCGGATATACAGATAGACAGACAGGCCAAATTCTGCATAATTGATTCTGCATAAACATATATATAATGGTTTGGTTACATTCTTTATTTGTTATTAGTTATGTCTTATGTACTGAATAACTTCTTATAAACTCACAACTTATAAATATACCTCTATTAGCAACAAAGCTATCTATTGTATTAATTTTAGTAGGTAATTAACTCGCATTTCATTGAACATTTCGCTTTAATTAAATATTAAATTCTAATATTATCAACATTAATTTTCAGCGTTGTAGATTGTACGATGAATCGCTTCGCTGGTGTTGGCACGCCAATCCTCTGCAGTTGTAGATCAAATGTAATGGTATCTCGAATGCGCTGTCCTTTGGGTATAGTAAAACATTTGTGCAGTAGGTACGCATTTGTACTGACTGTGTGCATATTATTATTAAATGTTCGGTAGACTGTTAACTTGTTCAATAATTATCATAAATACTAACTAATAATCTGTAACGGTTATTATGGAGTAAGTTACTTTGGTTTCAGAAATATCGTGTTTATAGGCTCTATCTATACATTATACTGAAACTAAATAACGATTTTTAGAATTTTTTTCTGTATGTATGTTCCTCCATAACTCTTAGACGAATTAACCGATTTTCATGAAACTTGGTACATAAACATTTAGACGTACGGGACACAGAATAAGCTATTTTTTTTTCTTTTTCAATGCAGACGAAGTAGCGGGCTTAAGCTAGTTTTTCAAATATTTATCGATATAATATGATTTAATTACTAAATAAGTTTATATTATTTATTATTATTACTTGTATTATGAAACATTTCATAATACAAGTAAATAATAAAATATATTAAAAAACTTGTACGAAAAAGATTGTCTAGATATGGTTAGGCAAACCCACCATATACATAGCATATAAAATATTAATTCTATCAAAATCTGAAAAAAAGTATTATTTATAATTGTATTATTTATTATCTATTCAAGCTATCAGTGTCAAATGAAAATGAGGCAAATACATATTTAACAGTTGCCTAAGGCGGTGATTATTGAAGCGCTAATCGTTACCTCTCGAAAGATCGCTTAAAGGGTGGACCCTCCCATCAATGTAAGTATCAATAAACTCAGTAAGGAAACTCATTCATTCGAGAAATTAATATTTTGAATAGTCGCAGAGCATACCACGATTTAGCATTGATTTAGATTTAATCTTTGATTTAGATTTTGTAAGTTGAAGTGGCAGTGGACAGGACTCATTCCTGATTCGATGTAGCAGTGTAACTTCGAGCCGAGTAAAACCCGTTATGCTAAAATATTGAATGAATAACAACAAAGTTAAAAACAGTTAAGCTTTATTAGCTACTAGCTGGCGCCCGCGACTTCATCCGCGTTAGGAAAAAAAATAAGCCTATCCTGTGTCCCATACGGCTAAATTTTTAACTACCAATTAGTTTCATGAAAATCAATTAATTCGTTTAGAGTTATGGAGGAAAATACATACATAAAACAGTTGGAGAAAAAAAAACAGTTCGCCGTTTCTTGATTATACTTCAGTTTATTGTTGTTTTTCATTAAAAACATTGAATAAGTGATAAAAAATACTAATACGAATTGTTTTAATTGTTAAGGCACACTTAAAATGTCACCTTGACACGCGCAGTTCGTGCTAGAAATCTTGTGTAAATAGTTTTTACACGATTCCCGCTAAATAATCTACCACTAAGAATCAATTATACTCTGAAATGAATCAATTATACTCTTATTAATAAATTTAATAAGAGCACAAGAGTAAAATGCGAGCTCTGGAAAATTACGAGTGCCCATAATATGTGAGCTACTTGCGTAGGTAGCTTGTTTGTAGTAGTTCGGTAGGTGCTTTTAAATGTTAAGTTGCGTGTATATGTGTGCACTGCAGAATATTAATCTCGGCTCTTGTTTCAAAATGTTTAATGCGAAATAATTTTATTTGAAGTTTTCTCGTTTGCTTGGTTTCGAGTTTATTTGCTTACAAACTTTCAGTACCGTTACACATAAAGAGAATTCGAGTAATAAACAGCAAAGGGGAGCCAGTTGACAGTGCTTGTTGTATAATTTGAGAAAAGTTTTAAACTTCGAATTGTTTAAACTCTCTAAACACAAGTGTATGGATGTGCTTCAAATATTTCTGTGAATATTTTTGGAACATTTCAGATACGATTTAAGAGTAACAAACATACATAATTCCATACATCCATACAAACTAAGAAACTTTCGCATTTATAATGTTATAGTAGAATATTTCCCGCAGATTTTAATTAAACACTCACTGTAATGAAAAGATTACATTGTTTACCTTGAGATAGCATTGAAGACGTGCAAAGAAATAATCTACCTTTTTATTAGAACCTCACGTGGCTTTTTTGTCTCTTTTTAATTTCCTTTATGACCTCACAATTGCCTTCATAATGGTATCGTGCCTTTCATTAAGGCTCATTTGAGCCCGTGAATGGTGGTCTCGAGTCATAATGGGTGGAAACGCTGTAACGTAAAACCTTTGTGTATACACATAGTAGCATTCACTGGCCCCTTTCATGGCACATTCGTGTTTACAAGCGCTGTATTTTCTATAGGCTATATTAATAAACGCCTTCCCGACCAATGACGTCACAGGGGTCACACTATATTTTTCATTAGTTCCAGTTATGTTGCCCCGCCGTCTAATAAAAACAAGTTCAGCTCAATATTATGTTATTTTGGGTCCTCAATAAGGCGTATTCGAGTGGATATTTTTCCAGTTAGGCTATTTATAATCATAAGAAATAAACACCTGATACCTATCAGCTAAGAACTTTCTTTTGTGAAGCATCGCTTTGCCAATTCAAATGATAATAGGACGGAATAAGGTCTGCAGACTATCTAGGTCAGTAACTACACAATAAAAAGATAGACAGCGTCTAACCCTCAATGAAGAAGTTCTAGAGGTAGGTCTAGGTACCATCGGGATAAGACAACACTGATGTGTTTTTGCGCTTGAGTAAGGGTTGTTAAAACCCATTTTCCTATTCTTATCTGTCCATTACCTGTATATTAGTAGAACCGTAATAAAATTGAAGCTTTCAATCGTGAACACTACACATGTATACACGCAAAACCCATCTATCTTAGGATTATAAACTACTCTCAGTACCGTCCGCTATAACTGATATTTCAGTCATATTCATGCATAGTTTGAAATTCAGTTCAAATAAAAAAATATATTTCATATGAGATATATTATTGTAATTGTTATATGTCCCAGACAAATGCTATGCTATAAATGCTATTTTTAATAAATGTACTCCTATATGTACTTACTAGTTAAAACAGCTGATTACTTCAAAAAGGGCACTGGAAAACTACCACGGGGTTGGCAAAGAAGCATCGATTGTATTGAAGAAAAAACAAGAACTGCAGTTTCACTGCTTCACAGAATAGTAAAATATTTTGCTATAAATAACAACCCATTCAAGTTTGGCTTTGAACATTAATAAGATTAATACGAACAAGCGTTCATCCAACACGAGCGCGTATTACGTTAACAGTGGAATATCGACTGCAAAGGGAGATTGCAATATTATTATATTAGCGCTCAGAACTAAAGCACTTCAATGGGTATTGTGCTTCGTCAATTTTCACCAATTCAAACCCTTTCAACGTTCACATTTGACCACCTTTTAACCCCCGACGCGGTTGGATCAGCCCATTTCCAAGTTGACGAATGGATTTCACTAACTTTCACATGTTTGATTAATATGAAATTTGTTATACTGTTGCTTCAGTGGTATTTCCAGGATATGATTACCTAATTCTACAGCATCAAGTTGTCTACGAGATACCCAACTCCTTAGCAACTTATAGCGTGTTTAGGCTCAATAGAAAGTCAGTGGTTAGATAATTTTCACTTATAGCTTGTTCATATATAAACTTTACTAAAATCTACAATTCGTTGCGCTTCGCACTATAAATACTAGATTTTTAACCATATAACGAGTATAGCTATATAAATTTCACATAAGAGTATACGTCCACTGCTAAACATAATATGCCTTTTCCTTAGTTTTTCAATAAGACCGGTCACGAAAAGCCTCAATCCACCATCAACTCACCAATCAGCCTTGTGTGTAGACCAAAGCTTGCCTTTTTTTTTAACGTTGGGAAATCCTCTTGGATACCCGGCAGTGAAGGGGACACTGCGGGCTTATGCCGGATTCCTACCGGCTAAAACCCAACGACTTTCTGTATATCGCGACCGTTGATGGGAAGGGTCATGGGGACGTTGTTACACGACTTCGGTGCCCCGCCACGGCTATCCAATGTGGGGAGGCCTGTGCTCCCTATCAGAACCTCGGCGTACCCGAAAGTAGAGTAGGCCACTCGGGGGACTTTAAGTCTCCCCCAAGATCACCGCTCGGACTAAATCGTTATGAGTTACGTGATACGATTTAGTGTGATATTGCACAATTTTTTCGCATTTTTCGCCTGTCGCTCAGCAGAGCCGTTTAGATAATAAGCCTGCCGGTCCCGGTAGACTGAAGCTTTCCTGCGCTTGCTAATCCACTCGAGAACCTTCAGTCACCAACATCCGTCAAGTTAATTACTTTATTTTTAAAATGAATTAAGCCTGACATTATCAAATTTATTGACGAGCAGTATTTCTATCTTATTTATCTATACTAATAATATAAAGAGGAAAGATTTGATTGTTTGTTAATTTGGCTGCATTGAAGAGGCTCCGAAACTACTTGACCGATTTGAAAAATTCTTTCACTGTTGGGAAGCTATATTATCAGCGAGTATCATAGGCTATATTTTATAAAGTTACGCGGCCTAAGCCGCGTGCAAGAGCTAGTAGATAATAATTGACATGAAGTATTACATATTTATAGAAATATATAACAGCATACATTTTTCGTCCATTAGCGTCCATTAATACATTTAGGTAAAAAAAAACTTTTTGGGAAGCTAGCAAAAAGGTTTCGTGGGGCACAATTTATCTGATTTCAATGCTTATCATAAAATATTTATGAAATAAATATGTACGTACAGACAAGCCTTCCATTAAAATCATTGTATATGTAAGTAAAAAGAACAGAAATATTAATGTATGAGACGTCGTCGTGTATTGAGAACAAAATGTATAAGCAGTTTTCTTAAGATAAGCGCACTAGACAGATTGCGGCGATGGACTTTAATTTCTATGAAGAGCTTTTCCTTCGCGTGATTGTTTATATGCAATAGCGATATAAACAATCACGCGAAGGAAGTTAGTTAAACCTAGTTATACAAAATTCAGTTACAGGCTTCATGCTTTTTATCTTACAATCTGCGAGATGACAATTTTCTCGACAATAGAATAAAAATTTAAATAGGCTTACAAATGTTTCTATTTCCCTACAATACTTACTTCCCTCCCTACATCCCCCATACTTCCAAACTTTTTCAACAATTCAACAAGAATTTCGCTAACCATATATAGCAATCGTTGCTCCATTTTTTCAATAGTACAACGATTTCAAAGATGTTGACATTGATTTAATAAAGAAATTGATTCTACAAAAGAAAATGGATATTTCGCAATGTATCCCTACAATTCTTATACCATTTGTATTCAATATAATTTTTATACAAGTAAGATATTGTAGAATAAGATTATATAACATTTTAGTTGATGTTGCACAATTTCTACGTTCCGCTAGAGTGTATTGACTTTTTCTTGCAAGCTTTAAGTGTCGTGCGATAAGAATTATCTCCAACTAGATAGCGAACAAACGAATTCTGTCAAAGGATGAACTTTTCTCAGTGTTGTAGTAGAGTGGCAAAGTCGAGATGTAACGTTTTCAGACGGTCTCGAAGAAGCGGCAAAGATGAATGGCTTTCAATATGAAATTGAATTCCGCGGTCCATTGCTTTTCAATTTGTAGGAGAGAACGTTCGACGGCGCGTTTCCTCTCAATAGGTTCCCCTCAAGGTGCCAGTGTACTTTTTATGTACGAGTAACACCTACCATGGATATTTACGTGCTTAATTATTTTAACAGACAACATTTATACTAATATTATAAAGAGGTAAAGTTTGTATATTTGTATATATGTAGGAGGTAATATTCGAAAGTATTCATAGGACTTAAAAAATCTTTAACCAATAGTCTAACTATAGGGTTTCAGAATCGACTTAAGGTGAAATAATCCAAGCAGGCGCAGTTGAATCTAAAAATAAAGGTCCAACCCTTGGAAAAAGTATATGTATTGTTAAGGCGTGAATGTAATGTATGTCAAGCGTTATACCTTTTTTATTTCTACGAACGGAAATCGCAGGCATCAGCTATATAGTATGAAATATTTTATAGTATGAAAAATTACTCTTACCGCTACTCATGCAATTTTCTTCAACATAATTATGCATAACTGGTTTACTGATATGGTAATTATAGTATTAATATAAATATGATAATATACTTAGCACTATGATCCTTAGAAAGTATACTTACATTAAACGTTATCAAGATACAAGAAGCCGTAAATACGTGAAATGTTCAATTTATTTTCCTAAATATTGGGCTATTCTTCGTTGAACAAAAAATGTATTGACACATTCCTCATCACAGTCAAAAAATCATTTAATGACGATAACAAAACGAAGTCTTTTTCTGACTTGTTACTACCTCTCGTTGAAATCATTCATGAATTTCATGAAAATTCATGAAGTGGTAATCCATGAAGCAATCATGTTTCAAATTTATTATCCCTAATCGATTTTCCGCTAAAGAATAAGCTTTATTTTAACACAGTTATGGTGGCTATTGTTAATTTACATACGATAAATAAGAATCGATTCGTTTTCATTACTCCTTTAATTCAACGGTATTAACTGGCCTCGAACCGACCACGAAACTCTAAAACGAGTTATGACATTTTTCAAACGAGTTACTAGAGTGTCTATTTCAAAGTTGGTAAGTATTCGTATTAATTATGCAACGCATTTCATAACCCAGGAAAATTTACCAACAAATCAAAATTTGAGGCCCTTAGGGGAGTTTATGATATAAGTTTCTAGAATATACGTAATAATGATGGCAATTCTTTTTGGCTCACTGTGATTTTAAAAAGATATATCTATCAACTCTTTATTTTCTAACCTCCCTAACTCTGTTAATTTTAATTTTAGTCAAAAAGGTATATATAAACATTTGTATGTAAAATGGACCGAGATTTTAATGAATTCCCATTCATATAGAAATAGATGTAGACTCAATGACGCAAAGATTGAAAGATTCAAGTTAACTTTTATTATTTATTAATGTTACTAGAAATTAGTCTGACGAGAGACTAAATCACACTTTAATGTACTCGATAAGTTAAAAGCCAACAATCAACAATGAAAAAGCTATATGAAAATTTTAATCATATTATGGAAGTAGCTATTCATCGATCCATTACCGTGCGACTACAACAATGCTTTCGTAACAATGGTATGGGCTCCGTTACCATGTGTTAAACACTCCCTCGCCTACCAGATCTTTTTCCAATTTCTTGAATAGCCCTATTCAGATCCTCGAACAATGATAGTATAATTATATGCATTAATCTTCTTTTCATTAAGTGTAGATGAAAGGAAAACTTTCAAAGACGTTTACCTAAAATTAATTTCATATTTTTTATAACGGGATATACGAAAAGTTCATTCCCAAAGTTGACCCCGTCGGTAATCGAACCTGGACCCTTGCACGTTAGGCAAGCACTCTTATTACTCATTCAACGGGCGCGTCATATAAATAGAGATCTTAAATTGAGTAAATTTTCAGTTGAAGATCGTTCGGTGTTTCATTATTCCAAACAGCCACAGCCAACACCGGGCGTGCGGCAACGAGGACACCGGGTTCCGCCATAATCGTTGAATTGCATTACCATTACAACTGTCCACGGGCCGAACGTAGCGCCAGCTGCTTCAAACAACTTTATTCCGACCGATGCTCCCTCTTACTACACCGAACTTCGTTTCAGCTGTTACTCAGGAAACGCTCTAATCTTTGATCAAATCAATTGTATTAACTGTGAGTATACTCGTAGTACAAACATCTGAGTACACAGTGTTAGTCAATATTTGATCGAGACGAAATGCCTGAAATGTTTCCTGAACTTTGAATAATAAGAAAAGAAAAGGAAAAGAAGGTTTTTAAAGTTTCTTCAAACTTTTTTTTTATTTTCTAAAAAAAAGAAGATCACTGAAATAAAAGAATGTGCTTCGGTGTTTCGGTGAGTGAATAAAGAATGCCAGAGCCCATTTCCAACTGTGGTTAGCAGCGCTTTACTCGTACATCTGTTTTGTGTAATAGGCGACGGTATTAGCCACTTACCTTCAAATTGACTGTCAACCTGTCTATAAAATTTTGCATGAAAATGCCTGTTGTTATGAAATCAAGATAAATTTGTTGTTTCCTGTATTAACATGTCAAAACTTTGCGTCAAAATTTCAGCCAGATTCAGTTCATAAGCGATGGAGTAACAAACATTAAAAACATCTGTATAAATTCTCCCATTTATAATGAGTTATTTCGTCGAATCCCTGCAGCGTGAAATTACATAGTTTGAATTTTGCATTGGATAGATAGAAGCGCCAGGACAGGTTTGTTGCTTGAAAGTTTAATGTAACGCCCCGGTAGAGCAGTTGCCTGGAATATCCTCACTCGAGCCTTGATTTCGGATTTATACGCTCAACTTAGGTGTTAATTTATTTGAATCAGTAAGCAGGTTTGCGCAATTCCGCTTTAACCTTATCATAAATATTTTGTTAACATAATTAAGTATTATTTGATTTATTTTATCAGCATCTCAGACCCAATAAAAACTAAAGACGGAATTTTACGGACAACATAGTGAAGCCGGTTTTATAAACATGACGTAGTGCGTAGTCCGTAGGCCATAATAATACATTTTATTTATTTTTATGAAAATATTGATTTGCACGTTAACTTTCGTGTGAATTTAATAAATTAATCAAAAATGTCATTGAAAATTAAGTATTATTATTAAGCATTATTAAGTAAAATTTAAAATCAATATTTTCAATAGAAATAAACAAAAATTAAGGTTATGCTTGGAATAAACAACCTCATTACAGTAAACGGCCATCTCATGTATGTTTATAAAACTGGCTTCACTTGTTGTCCGCAAAACTCTGTCTACAGTTCTTAATTGATCTGAGGTGCCATAATATAAATTCATAGTCCAACTACAACCACATAGTCTAATAAACTATGTAATTTTAGCTCATTCTTAACACACATAATCCCATTTTAAAGGGAATAGAGAAGTTTCATGTGCTTTTACGCTCTTACTACCTAGTAGTTACACTTTACCTGCCTTGTCGTACAGGACCCATGTCTCAAGTCAGAAAGTTAACACGCCTGTTAAAGTTTCAGATAAATGCCCACCAACTTGTGCCTGAAGTTTACAAAGTTACCATTGCTATCCGTGGCCCAACTCGATCCCTTTTACTCGTGGAACGGAACAAATGCACTTCGCGAATTTTCCACAATTACCATTAGTGGAAAAGTAAATTTCTGTCCAAATTGTAGCAAGATGTACTTGTGTAAAAGGAACTTGAGTGTATTTGAGTTGAGATTCGAATGGCAGCGCAAGGACATTACCGTGATAGCACATTTGGGAGAACATTTCCATTCGAAAGTTTTATTCTTGTTACAAATAATTGATAGTTTATATATTCACTATCTGATGCCTGCGACTTCTTCTCCATTCTAGATATTTTTGTCAAGCATTGAAATTTTTTTTATTATAATAATCATGTTTTTGTTTTAATTTATAGGGAAAACATGACTCAAAATTACGAAACAAACAAAAAAATGTCTAATAATGGAATATTTTTGTAGTTTTCAAATTCCAAACCATATATATGGTTAAACACCCATTTGATGGCAAAATTAATAAGTATGATATTTTCTACATGGGCTGGGATACAGGTGCTCTGCGAAGGCGTACGAGCATAAAGGCGATAAAAATCATATTCTGAATGTAATGGAATGTTCTCGTAAGAGAGAAACCCAAATTTTTTGGTTAATAGCTACAAATTTAATTATATGAGAGTTTAACTTCAAAGATTTGATTGCAAAGTTTTAATGATCAATTAAGCTACAGTTTCCGATATTTGAATGAACCCCTACACCGTGACAATAGTCATTATCTACATTAATACCTATATAATCATAGTAAATATTCCCAATTTCTCAAAATATTTCACGGAGCCATTCATGTTGATCTATGAGCGAAGTGCACGATTCTCCTAATACCCCTAACTCTCACTCGATTGGCTGCTTTAGATAATAGCTATTTCTGACTCAGCTACCTCTATTTTTATAGATTTTCAAGAGATTTAAATTCTCCTCTAAATGGACGCGTTAAGAATTTATGAATTCTTTTTAAGCTAAGTTGCAATAACACTTTCAACTTATGTATCCAAAAAAACAAGTTTATGTAAATTCACTTGTTTTTTACCCGACGCTAAACACAAAAAAGAGGTGTTATAAGTTTGACATGTGTGTCTGTGTATCTAACTTGAAATCAGAGCTCCAAAACGGATGGATGATTCAAATATTGAATTTATGACCGCAAGGACGTACTTATTTAGGATTATACAAAAAAAATAAAATTTGAAAATTTAAAATTTCCACCATATATTTCTATTACCTCTTAACTAAGTGATATGGATTATTTTTTCCAGAGCTTATAATTATGACCTATCCAATCGTCTATATATAAATATCGAACATCATCGGTACAGCGAGTTCAATGTCTTTCCCCATAAAAAAGTGTCCAACGCGCCTAAATGAGTATTCACTTCAAAAATTAAACAAATTAATGTATTTTATTTGAAATACATCAAATATGCTACTGACCTAAAGGTACAAGGCAATTAATTTATGAAATATGCGCGCTCAACACAACACCTCCGCTATGAACGCCACGCAATTAGTGTTCCAATCAAGATCGTCTACGATAAACCTGTACATATATATTCCCGCGATACGAAATAACCCCAAAATCATTGCTTACCCTTCATTTCCCAAAGGTTATTTTACCAACTTATTATAGTGTCCAATCTCTTTGATCGTACTCGTAATTACTATTTAGCTTTGATTAGGGTTGGGTTTAATATTATTATACGAAACTATACTGACGTATAACCAGAAAGATATATTATTTTGATGTGTATAACATATATGTATTTTAAGAATATACTTAAATAAATATTTACTTTTTAGCCGCACTTTTAATTACTTCACCCACCTCTGGACAGATGTTATGTCAAGCAGATACTTGACCCTATTTTTTGGAACATGCCTTTTAACTAACTTTAATATTTTTCCTATAAAATAATAATCGAACTTTTAGTACACCACTAGAACACATTTACAAAACTGTCAATATTTTTAGGAAAATAAATGCCGAAAAGATTTATTTTCCTGTAATGTGGATAACAAGTGTACTTGTATCAATTTTCAAAGGATGATACGAAATATACAAGTTTCGTATCTCTCAACGCTAGTTTAAGTATCACTTTGATGTCATTTCAGCGTTTTATTTACACTTTCGTGTGATATAAAGACAAAGGCTGCACCCTCAATTCTAGGTAAATGTATCGAATGCTAATTGATACTGAAGGCTTAAGTATATAGACAAATTAAGTTTCACTTTACAAAAGATCGTATTATAAAATTTACCGTAAGGCAGCGTTTGCTAAGCTCCTATAAATTGTTTTGAGACTGCGGACCTCAGATGGTGTGGCCCCCAATCCTGTCTCCCTAATTAAACTGTGCGAAACAGGCCTGAACAAGGCCTACGTGCTCGATCTGTTGTCCATCCAACTCCACGAGAATTACTCACCCACATCAAAACCAAGTGGTGCTGTTACCAGTGTCCTTAGCATAATATATAACCTCGAAAAAAAATTTATATATTTCTAATTAAATTAAATTAAATTAAATTCATTTGCTTTTTTAATAATTACTAATTCACTAATGTAGCAATAAAGAAAAAGTTGAAAAAGGAACAATTCTCTATAGGTTCTAAAATAAGAAAAAAAATGGAACTATTCTAGGAATGGAGAGGGAAATGGGAAAAGATAATAAAGGCAACATTTAGAAATATATATATAAAGGTTTGATTCGCTTATGTTTGTCGTATGAAATACAAGCTGGCAGAACTATCCCACTTAGAATATCCATTTTGCAGTTCTAAAGTAGGTACTTGAAATGTTTGAATAGTGTTTCGGCGAAGTTGCTCTAAAATTATATTTACATAGGGATTATATTAAACGAGCTTAAAATATTTTTAAAATTTTAACAAACAAGCAATTCCACATAAAATGTTTAAAAATATTTCCTCTTGAATTATGATGATGAGAAATCGTTTGATGAGTGGTTAGGGCAACGCTCTGTTCCAGGATTCTTGGTTTCGATTCAATTTTGGAAATAAACTTTTCAAAGTTAGCATAGCATATAAGTTGTGTTACCATAAGCAGTTTTAGGCATAAATTGAAAGAATATGTACGGTAATAATTAATCTCCAATGGATAAATTAATATATACCGAATTAATTGTATAGGTCCTCATAGTTTAAGTTTCTGTTCTTTTTTATGAGAATAAATTTCTGTAAACCAAAATTGTTTATCGATATCAAAATAGAATCATATCCTGTTATAGCTAAATGTTGTTCCATCGTGCGTACTGAGATTATTGGCAGAATATAAGTTGTGGGCCAGTTGTTTATTTTCTTCCTTAGCGGAGGAAAGGCTTCCAGCTTATCGCTAGCGGGCAGTCGGGTTCATATGAGCGCACTACCTCGCGCCTCTATTTGGGATATAAATCATGGAAAACACACATTTCCTTTCCGCAAAAATTCTTACACAAAATCTATTTTCTTTGAACCCTTCAAAATATCAATACAATCGAAATCATTGTGAAATCATAGAGAGGATTACTTGTAATTATTTTCTCTTATTATTAGTGCACCACCTAAGTATATAGAAACTAGTTCTGTTTTTGTATAGAAATCATTTTTTGGTCTTCGTATTATAGATATATTTTCATGTATTATACTGAACAATATACTGAAACAATAATAACATTTCTAAAATGTTATTTGTTTATTTGGTACCTATCCATTAATGTTATTTTCAATACCTCGCTCTTGTTGGGAAGAAATTGGGTGAATCTTGGATTATTTCGTTCAAATTCAATAATTTACTTTCCTAACATATATTTTTATATATATAAACATTTCCATACAATATCCAAAAGCATGATAAAACGAACGTGGCTCTATTCCAAGCGTATGAGAATAATGAATGCGATCAATTTGTTCTGAGTTCCGGTTTTTAGTTTCAGTGAGTGAAACTACGCAGTGAATAAATCCTGAGCCTCGATCTGTGTGTTTGTATGTACGTATTCATACGTGAAACGTATAGGTTTTGAAGTGACTTTATCACAAAACATGCGGGCTTAGCCCCCCCGCCTATCCGGATTTGTTCTGACCTTACTATCGAATAATTTATTACGCGAATATTCAAATGTTACGGTCGAAACAAAACTTTTACTGTTTTTTGTTAGTCACATTTTTAAACTTGTATAAAATTTCGAAAATACAAAACAACTTTTAAATTGTTCTTTTTCTGCTCATCTTTTCATTTTTTCTGCCAAAACAAACACAATCACAAAGTGATAGATAGGCATACAAAGTTAATATCTAGAACTATTGTGTTTTAATATCAGTTTTAAAAGAAGTTAACAAGTTTATAACGGCCACGAGTTCCCTAGTGTGTCTACAGTAAATGGTAAGAGGACTTACTCCCTTACAAATTGAAAATCAATGAACCGCGGAATTCAATTTCATATTGAAAGCCATCTCTCATGTCGCCTCGCAAACGGCGTTCGAGAGTATTCGGTATCTCTCTCTTTGACTTCACACATAAAGCCATACATTAGAAGCCTCAAAAGGTGTTCAAGGGAAAAATAGCTGACGAAATCAATTTAGTTAAAAGCCATATTCAGTTAGCAAAACTTATAGAAAATACGAAAGTGTTTACCTATTATTTATTTATTTATTAAAATTTTATCCTTCCTGTTTTTCTGTTTTTAATTAAACTTGGGAGATTTTTACAGTTTTTTATACACATTTATTCATCTAATTCATTCATTATTTAAAAAATATTTAAATAAATTACTTTGACAAACTTACAACAACTATAATTACTTTGCATGCACTCAACCATACAATGCTCTATAGAGCATATGAGTATACTCATATTTTCCTTTATTCAATAGAGTTAGACGTTCAAACTGTTCATAGTTCACTTGGAAACCAAAATATTTTTATTTTTCTCTTTATTCCAGAACAAGGTATGATACCAATGCATTAAAAATATACTACAAAATTTCGTTATATAATAATTCGGTACGTGCCTTTAATATTACATAAGTTAAGCATGCCTTTGGTGTAATTAGGCGAGCCCAAAGCAATAATCTAGGCCCATATCGTCCACAGTCATTAAAGTCATCAACGTATTTCCAGCATGTTCGATGTTACTCTGTTACACGGCGAAACAGCCATTATGTTTGTAAAGTTGCCGATAACACTATAAAACTCTTTGTTGCTGTATAATTAAATGTAATACGTCCTATTCTTTGTATGTTTAGAGTGATTTGACATGCAATGGTACATTTTTATTTTACACTAGTAATCAGCTCCCGGCTTCTCCAGTGATACGATTATTATATTTATCTCTGTTTCTAATTAAGTTAACCTTTGACCTAATTAAGTTTTTTCCTGAGAGAAGCCGGAAGCGAGTTGTTAGTAAATTATAAAATTTATTATAGTTTTTAATTGCCTTATTAAATTTAGATTAAAAATTGTTTTAGACAATTGTTATCATTGCCTTAATTACACTATTCTATGTAAATACATAGAAAACATTATATACCTACCTTTAAATGTTTTTGTATAGAAAACATTATATACCTACCAAAAAAAAAAAGTCGAAAAGCGCCAAATACAACTTCAAATAAAAGAATATTTTTATAATTCATATGGAATTTTATTCACCCAAATAAATCCCTAAATTATTATATAAATACAAAAATATTTGCAAGAATGTATCTTCATAAATATCCTGGCAATTTTAAATGAAATATTTATTGTTACTCGTACTATGTACATACTCGTACAAGCCAGGTAAACATAAAGTTAACAAATAAGGGTAACGTTATTGCAGCAGCGTATACAGTGAAAAATGTGCCCAAGTTATTCAAAGAAGATTATTGTTGCGTACGTATTCGGGTACTGTGATATATGCTGCTATTCCTCACCGCGGTCTCGACCAACTATGCTTGACTCCCTAACAACTACTAGTGCGATAACAGTAAATTTCTATTGCCGTACAGTTAAGCTGCATTTCGTGGCGCATGACAAAAGCAACTGTGTTTTGGCCTGAAATACAATTGCTTTCAGCACAGGCGGCTTTGCAGTTATTTCATAACTCCAAACAACTTTTGCCCCAAACCACCAACCGGTTTGTCGTGTGCCGTTGGGGACAGTATGATTCAACACTCTTAACACTATACCACTTTATGGATCTTTGCATTTTAGCTATCAAAATTGTTAAGAGGACATGAAACAAATCGAACCAGCAAATGCGTGTGATAGAGTGAAAATTGGTAATTATTTTTTTATTTATATCTCAGACAGGCTGACGGTCCACTTGATGGTAGGTGGCTACCGTCGCCTCTAACAAAGCAACGTCACAGGTGCTGCAAGTGCATCCATTAGGGGGCTGCCATAGTCGGTGTGTCCAAACGACTGCAAAACGCAGTGTGCCCTGCCACTATTTTTCAGATCTAGACTAGCGCACCATCAATATTGACACTGATCTGTCTACAAATCGCACAGACTCATGAATTCTCTTCCCTAATACCTTCAAATAGGTTGTAAATATACCAAATTGATCGTAATTCTGACAAAATCTTGGAATAAAGCTGCATAATTTGAGAATTTATTCACTATTTTCGAGGCATTTTGAAAAGTAACTGCGCCATTTGCAACTGTTCCATCCAACAGCTCTGTTGATCTATGTCTCCAAATCCATTACGATAATATTTTCTCTTACATAATATATATTAAAAAGTTCTTTTTAGATATTTTCTATTTAATAGTGTCTTAGAATATACATCTCTACGGCTGGCTTGTAAATAAGGTTGGTAAATGAGTCTGGTTGAGTTCAAAGAATATTTAGATAGAACTTACAATTCCATGAATTTGTGCTTAGCTATTTGACGGCTGGTAATTGTCTTCTTAGTTCTTAGTATAACCCTGCAGTGTCTCCTACACTGAGGGATATCCAAGAGGATTTCCCAACTTTAAAAAAAAAAAAAAACAAAAAAAATGGTGGCTACTGTCGCCTAAAGTAACACATGAATAAATTATTGGAAATGTAAGTGAGTAATTAATTAAAAGTTTATCATTTTCTTAACCTTTGAAGCACTCTAGTAGTTTATTTAGTGCAAAGATTCGATATGATTAAATAAGAGTCCCTTGGCGCGGATGAACGTGCAAAAAGCTTTTGCTTAATCCTATATAAATATTTGTGTGAAGCGAACCATTCGGGGAAATTCGGCAAAATTTACTTCAGTGTCCATTTTCAAAAGCCGCAAAAAGTAATTTACTTATATTTTTGTGAGATCAATTTTTTTTATTACGTATCTACATATATGTATTATGTTTCTGCTACTTTCGTAAAGTAACGCGGTCGTCGCTTGGCAACGAGTCCTAGTCAATTGACGTCTAGGGCTGCTTTCCATATGTCGTTAATTAATGGGTAGTAACCATCCCTTACATAAGACCACCGTAAAATTACAAAAAGTGTGCTGTTATGTTTCGGTGAACGAGTAAGAAATAAGACCCCATTTGGCTATCTTAATCCCATATCATCCTATATGTTCCCATCATGCTGCCTATATGTCTGTCTGTCTGAAAGCTTTCAAGTTAAAAACAACATAGATTATACGAGTATATAACAATTTCACTGTTTGATGTGGTTTAACATCACCAACATCGGTTCTTCAATTAAGATTACCACGTAATGTATTAGGTACTGTTGTAGTGATATAGCTAAGGACATTTGTTCGTGTAGGTTTTATTATTAAAGGACACTTTCGTCGGTCACGTTAGGAGGCGTGACCCCTGATCCCGGTCATACGGCCCGCTCCCTTCGGCAATTCCGGCACAAATCCATCCAAAATTCATACCGTGAAACGGTAAACACGTGCAAAAGTAAACATGACATACGAGTCTTACTTTTGATTCTAACTCTTCGTGATGGCCACCATGCTTAAGATATTTTACTAACTTAAATTTGTCTTTAACATTCGACGTCCGACGCAAAAATTGGGTGTTATAAATTGACGTGTACATATGAATGTGCACGCATGTGTGCGATAAGTATTTTTTAGTTGAACTATGTAATTGGAACAACATTCTAAATATTCAAATAATAATTTGTAATAATAATTTGTAATTTAGGTATATATACACATCCGTTTAAATCAAAGATTTTTGTTATTTAAATATGTCCCAGTAACAGTAAGTCGCTAACTTATACAAAAAAGGAAACATACAGTTGGTAACGGGGCACAACACAGCCAAAGTTGTCCGGAATGAATAATAAAATAGAGATAAGACAACGAATAAAACTCCACCCAAACACATACAGTGGGCACGCGTTGTTTGCATACCTTGTAACTAATTGAATTAGTGTCACAGTTCTGGGCAAATTACTCGGCCAGTTTAAATTAACTTGTTACGGCCGAGGTCGACTTTGGCCCTAAACTTCCCTAATTTTGCGAGCGCAACATCAAACTGTGCTTCGCTCATATTACCCTGTTTGGTCCCACGTGAATTTTCTACACTAATTAGTTTCAACGATGTTTATTTTACTTGAGTTTGCGTACACTATTATGATTTATGACCGCTACGAGTCTTCTCTTCTTACACGAAATTGGATCCGCTTCTATAAATAACTGTAACAAAATGTGGAGGTAACAAATGTGTAGGTATTCGAATTTCGAATTGGTGCCTCTATTCAATTCATATCATTCGAATTTAGAATTCGTTTTATTCGATTTTAAATCAAACGTATTTCACCATCGATCTAGCACAATTATGGATAATGCATCAGAATTGAATCGCCCAGCGTCAAACGAATACGCTAAAACGCAGTTGAAACATACATTATATGCAGTAAATCGTTTTGACTTTTTGACAAATAGGAAACGTGACAAAGCATTCATTAAGCAATTGGAAAAATATCATTATTTTACGACATAGGGCGGTAGTAAGTATAGATTCTATTTAATGACTAGCATCGCCACAGAATAGCTAATAGTACAAGTACCATCGCCTGGTAAGTTTAGTTTGAAAACAAAATGTGGCATTAAAAAAAATGCTGCTTGTTAGCACCAGTAGCAATGGTTTATAAGAGACACAATAGGGGACGGGATATGTATAGAAGAAAATAGCTGAAATTTTACGATATACCTCGATATCTAGAAATAGAATCTGATAACTAGAACTAAGAAAACAAAAGTGGCATTAGGGGAATGCTCCTAAATATCCATTATCTTCCTAACTATGGGTCAGGATTGAGGAAAGCCTCAATCATACACCGAGACGTTAAGCGCCAGCAAACATTTTTTCATCTTAGGGTGAACTTTCTTTTAACTATTGAGAAAAAATGTTTACGACTGTTGGAGTTCTGCATAAGACTTTGGACTACAATGTTCTACAATAATATTATGTATATTATTGAACTATATTACGCAGCCACAAATAAATTTATTTTTGTATATTTTTTTACTTATTTATATTAAATCTGTAAAGTCTTCGTTTTAACCGTCTACATATTCTATACTAATATTATATTTTTTATATTTGTACTTTTGTTTGTGATGAATAAATAAGAACTGGTCTGATTTTTAAAACTATAGAAAGCATCATTTTCAACGAGTAACATATGGCTATCTATCAATCAATATTCAATAAATACTAATAATAAATCTGCAAGTGTAGGTATTGTATGTATGTATGTTCCTCCATAACTCTTAAACGAATTAACTGATTTTCATGAAACTTGGTAGATAAACATTAAGACATACAGGACACAGGATAGGTTACTTTTTTCTTTTTTAACGCGGACGAAGTCGCAGGCGCCAGCTAGTTCTTTCATAAACTCTTTGTCATTAAAGTGAGTGATTTTGTTAATGAATTTTTAAACCTAATGTGTAAGAATCAATCGAGCTTAATGCAAAGTTAATAATACAATCTTTGACAATAGGCTTCGTCTATTGTCAAATGCCATACATATTTAAATGAATGTATGTATTTTACCTACAACATTTATCTACATAACAATTCCGTTCAACAATTTTAGCAACTTATTGTCGATTCTAATCGATACCCCAAAGAATTTCCATTAAAGAAACACCATTGAATTCGTACCTATAGAGGAGAGCCTTTTCACTAATTTTCAATACTCACGCCTTCCGTTTATCCGATAAAAGAATTTTCGAACGTTTAATTGAATTTTTTTTCGCTTTGACAGATATTGATCGCAGACTTTGAACACTTTACTGTTTTATTCTGCAAATACTTAGGGTCCGATAATAAATCACTGTAAAAGTGAAAGCTTCTTTTTAAACCTTTGAAAGTCTATAAATCATATAATGAATGATAGTCGCGTAGACTACCTGAAGACTAAATTAATATAGTATTCTATTCATACGAAATTACCTATCAAAATACGACGAGAAATATATTAAATTAACGTCACTCAATTTAGTGGCGTCTAGTAGATTTTACGAAATGTTTTTTTATGTACTCATATTCTAAGCAACGTAAAATATAATACAAAATACATTAACTCAATGATTCGATCGGACAGCTAGACAGCTCTTCGGATAAAATTTAGAAACCTTTATTTCATAAAGAAGAACAACAAAAATTTGAAATTATATGTATACACAACATGGCAAAAGTTTCACCTTGGCAAATAATAACGGACAAGTCATGAAATATCTAATCAGTCAACTACTGAACATAGTTCTATCAAGTTGTAATGGTCAGGTAATGGTCAATAGCAATCCTACATTCTTGGTGAGACCTTTAGTCAACCGGATTGACGCATTTGGTTTACATACGACAAATGTGTTTGTCAATTACAAATATTACAATAAAAATGTATGTTCAATGTAATGGACGTTTAGGTTGCGTTGTTGTTCTGTATTTATCTTTGTTAAGTATATTGCGTTCTCATCAAATAAACTTGTCGTAAGTTTATTTGATGAGTACGCAATATCCTCCTCGTTGTCGCAGCTGGAACCACTCAAAATAATTACAATCTCGCAAAAATCATCCATAGAACGGCTGTGACACAACGTTAGTTCTACGTTAAGTGATGAAACAACTCAATATTTTGATGGATGAGTCGCGAGGGCGCGAGCGTGAGCTTTCTGTAATCTACTTTGTTTTAAATATAATTAACAATACTTTGCAATGCCTTGCTTAATGCAGCTATTCGAGTGCATATCTATAGATATCTAATATATTCATATATAATTCGCTCCTTAAAAACTAAAGGGCCACATATGAAAATTACACTTTTTACAGGAGAGCTAATCGAAAAAAAATTTTTTTCTTATTAACTATATATCAAATATATGCATATTATACATCGTTAGAAGCGTATTTTTAAGTAGCATTAAATGTTCTAAGTACTTTTATAATAAACTGAATACTAGAAGAGTTATAAGCATATAAGTTACTTTTGAATATATATAAAATGATCAAAATATACTAAATATGGAATAAAACAACCGTAAGTCTTTTTGCAACATACCTTATGAAGGATTGTGATTGTATTTTTGCAATAAAAACATTTTTGGCTTTTTTTGTTTTATGGCCCTTTAGTTTTTAATAAGCGATATGTCTGTCTATATTTAACATGTTTTTTTATTCTATGTACAAAAGTCTCAAAATAAATCTAGTCCTAAGTTGGTATGCCACGCGAACGCGAAGTGATAACATCATTTGGGCATTCAAACTAATAATAAAACGCAATATAATAGGCATTACTAGATATGTATTCCAGTCGGACGTGCTCAAAGTCAAGCGTGGATAAATTCTGACGTACTTGACTACGAAGGTAAGTAACTAGGTTGCAAGTTGGGAGTGAGTTAACCGTACATCACATACCGAGCCCGACAATTTGTCTGTCATTTGCCAGATCCGAACTCAGTTGAATATTCGCCTTATATAATATTCACTGTGCTGTGGCCAAGAGACTACTAGTTTGTTATGCGTTTAGGATATTAATTTCTTGTTTATTCTTCTAATATGGATTTGCTTTGTTGAATAGCCTTTCAACTAATACTTGTATAATAAGAAAAAGATCTAAAAGATCCGCATTTCTCTTGTAGTATAATGGGCAGCGCTATTGCAAAAGCCATCTACTTAAAGGGTTGTCTGTCTATCCTTCACATAATGACAAGTTTCGCTATGTATATGTAACCAACTGCATATAAAACGCATATTATATATTAAAAAAATTAATTACTTAATACGAGAAAAATTAAGAAATATGTATGTACTTATGTCCTATATCTTTTATTTAAAAAATGTTCGCAATTATAAGTTTTCCGATAAAAAGCTCCATTTCATGTCATAACTCCGCAGCCTGTATGATCCAGGACCTAGCTGTAGTTTTGTTGGGAAGTTCGCGTATCAGAAAAGTTTAGTAGGAGTCTTAGTATGAAATAATGAATAAAATCTTTAGTATTTAATATACTTTCCCTCTATGTGGCAAAGTAGTTGGACAGCCTGTATATAGATTTAATTTTTTATACCATATATAAAATAACTAACTATTTGTGTAGGGGTGGTAATTGCGGACAGACGTACGTGCCATTAAACAAAATACAGAGATTAACGGAATAAAATGAGGCAAGTATTTCTTAATTGTAATCTGTAGTGATATTCCAATATCTGTTTGTTGTGGCTGTTCTATGAAAATCTTTAGATTACTTGGTTCTATCAAATGATGGTTGGTTAAAACATTTACACATAATGTATGTACACAAGTCTTGTTGTATAGACTTTTTTTCTAATATACCTCCGGCACGAAGCCGCAGTCTGTATCTTCTTCACATTCATTCCAGTTCTCTCAATTAGTCTTTTCGCAATTTATTACTTCTTTATTGATTCTTTCTTTCATCTTACATCTTTCATTCCTATACGGTGGAAATAAAAGATTTAAGATATTCTATTCTTACTAATTTTCTCATGTTCTATACTTATATGGGTAGACAAATTTACAATAGTTTTTCTTTATTTATACATGCATACATACATACATACATGCATACAATACCTACACTTACAGATTTATTATTAGTATTGATTGAATATTGATTGATAGCCATATGTTACTCGCTGAAAATGATGCTTTCTATAGTTTTAAAAATCAGTCCAGTTCTTATTTATTATCACAAACAAAAGTACAAATATAAAAAAATATAATATTAGTATAGAATATGTAGACAGTTAAAACGAAGACTGTAAATATTTAGCGCAACAGTTTTCAAATTGAATCTTGTTTAGTATTTAACTTTGCTAAATTAATATTTTTACCAAAGTTTGTTTTGAAGTTAGGCTTGTAAAGAAAAATCAGAAAGAAATTCCAAGTAACGATGTCAGGGGATATTATAAAAATTGCGCTGAGTTTCCAAAGTGTTTAGCATACCAAATGGGTAGGTAACAAATTTATAAACTTCACTAATTAAGCGGGTGCTGGCCGTTTCATGTTTTTCTCAGAACACCGTGAAATTCTAACTTTTAATTTGTAATGCCCTTAATCGTATTCTACGCCAACATTATCCCCAAATACTCAGTAGCAAATGTAAAAATTATTTTTGCATATATTTCAGATAAAAGCTACTGAACGGATTTAGATGAAATTTGACACACAGGTTGTTTATGACCTGGATTAATATAATGTATAGAAAACTTGTTATTCTGGAAAAATATTTTTAGGTTCCCGAGAGATCGCTTAAAATATAAAAAATGGCACCACTGTCGTCACAGCGATGAAGATATCGGACGTTATAAATTATTCCTATACTACCTGGTGCCCGCGACTTCGTCCGCGTTGTACAATGAAAGGTACCCTATGTCCTTTCTGGTGTTCCAGACAAAGTGTAGTTTTGCAAAATTTCATGGTGATTGGTTCAGTAGTTTATGCGTGAAAGTGTAATAAACAAACAAACAAAATCACATTCACATTTATAATATTTAGTAAACATTTTCTTTTTCAACGTTAGTTAAGGACTAAGTCGCTAGCACCAGATATTTTAAAATAATTTTTAATAAAATAATAAAATTAATATGAACCTTTCAGCAAGAAAATTTAACATTCGAGAAATCCACGCAAAAATCCATGCAAATTGTATTGTAGCTACTACATCCTTAGTTGACGCTAATAATTTGAGAGCCAGTAACAGAAAGGACATATGGTTACAAATCATATCCAACGATTCACATAAAGCATTCGCCATGTGTGCACTTTGACCTCAATCCATTTGAAATTGCCATATAGTGTTTACCCGTTTGCCTCAACATGAGTTGACGTATAAACTGTTTTCATCTATTGTAAGTATACTATTTGTAAATGTAATAGCTATGCCCGCGACTTCGTTATTTGAAAATCCCACAGCAATCTAAAATTTTTCCAGGATAAACAGTATGCTATATGTTAATTCAAGTAATAAACTATCTGTGTGCCAAATTTCATCTAAAACCGTTCAGACGTTTTTGCGTAATTTAGCAACAAACATCCAAACATTTATAATATTATTAGGATTTTTATCAGCGCGGATTCAACTGTCAGGTTCCTTTCGTTCCGTAGTTCTCGGAAATTTAATATTGCAAAAGTTTCACTGACTATCATATCCGCGTGTGCTCGTTACATTATTATTTCTCCGTTTTGCAAACAAACCTGTTTGCGAAGCATGTTCATTATGTGGTAAATAACAAAATAGTCTACAAATTTATGTGCTAATAATTATTATTGTATGCAATATCTACATCTAAAAAAGATGAGATTACTTACGCATTCACCTAAATACAACAGCACACATTTTGTTATTTGACGATCTGCCCATTTTTTGGCTGCAAAGCGCAACTCCCACTCCTAAACTTTATCTTTTAAAACTGGCAAGGGTAAGATTTATTGAGTATCAGACCCGCGAATTCGTTCGCGTTCTCTATAGCGATTCCTCGATAAATGGACTATCCAACACAAAAATAATTTTTCAATTCGAACCAGTAGTTCCTGAGATTAGTACGTACAACCAAACAAACAAACAAACCCTTCAGCTTCATATAATAGTTAGAAAAGGGGATTTTTTTTTTCTAGTTTATAAATAAACTATTTTCAATGATATACGACAAAATACATGTATCTACAAAATATAAAGATTTATATTTTGTGCTAGTTGTATTTTGTACAAAATTCCTTAATACTACTATAGTCGACAGCGTACTTGCGGAACCTGTGGTATTACTTTTGTTATTAGTGTTAGGTGATGGTAGCAACCAAAAATCAAGTGGACCGTAACCCTATCTGCCGACCTTAACATAAAGAAATACACCTAAAGAACTTGAATCGAGAAAACGCAAAAAAAAAAATGAACGAATATAATGGATTAGGAAAATAATATTATAACACACAGTGGAGACGTAAATACATATACGAATCGCAAAAACTTACATTACATAGCAGGTTGGTTAAAATAAATTGACATGGGTAAAGATGAAATGCCACGTAGTGAATAGTTGTTTCGTTCCTATATCAGATATTAGACAGAGCACGAGGCCTAAATGTAAATTCACATTCATGTCTGCGACATCGCTGACTCAGCATGATCCCATCGCGTGAAAGGCTCGCGGGAACGCGTCACGTACAAGCCGTGTCAATTTATCAGCTATCAGCGTGTGTGTACCCCCAACACGGATGCCGCGGGAATTTTTACACAATTCTAACGCTGTGCCACCCTATTATAACAAAACAGTGATCGAACTACAAATGGTAAACAATAAATGCTATCAAAACTACTTCTCTGTCATACGTTTTTAGCATCAGAAATAATTGTATTTCGAGTATTACCTTTTATGAGTGACAAGGCACACACTATGCCGTATGCTATAAACTGGATATTCGACTCTTTGAAATTGTTACATGTTGTAAAATGCATATTTGGTTCATAGTTTATTTTAGCACTTATATACGAACACAAACAATTTTGTATGATACAATTGTCTATTATAATGTCTTTAATTTTCTGTCTATTGTGTTTTCCATTTAACAAAATACACTTTGAACTCTCTTTCTTTATGTTATGGTGTAGAGAAAGCCAACTCTACGCTTGGCTGCAAACAAGACTTTACTATGACATTTTGAATACATTTTGACGTAACCAACACTAACAAGTTGGTAAACGTTAGAACCTCCTATTAGAACTACTCGGTTGAAATTGTTAAAAAGTCTTACAATAAAACCTACCTGTATAAAACAAATGAACTGGAATTACCTTAGAAAAGCAAGTGTTCCAATTGGCTTTTGGCAGAGAGTTCGAAGAGTTCACGGCTAATCTTCAGGACTAAGAAAGCATTGGTAGAGTGAGAAAAGTTTTTCACCAATTTGTAAAATGGCCTTCAAGGTGGACACCAACAGTAGTATATTTACTTTACATGCCGATGAAACTGCGGAAAATGTTAGTGTTAATTTTTTTAAGAGTGAGATAAAAGTAACTAATTTTGTTTATCTTTGGTCTGACCACATGTTATATTCTTCATGTTTATATTCTGATAAAACTTTACTAATGTATATTAGTGCTAAATTTGGACATAATGATCACGTGTCAGTGAAAGGTAAAATGTAGTTGACCCGAAACATTTTCATATGAAATTCGTGTTTGTGATGAAAAAAGATTTCCGCTATCAAATTCCTAACTTTTATTATACACTTACGTATATTCCGCTATAGAAAGCCGTAATATACTACTCTCGGGGGAAATCTGCTCTATTGCCTGTTTGTTTTGTTCAACTGACGGTTGTTCACGTCAGTTGAGCGAGTACCACACGAAATTATTGGTCTCTGATGGGCTGTTTATTTGTTATTTAATATGAATTTTCAATTCTGTGCACATTTTAAATTCTATCGCTTTGTACACGTGGTGCCATTTCGCACGTTTTAGTCCAAAGAATAATGGTACGTCAATTATTTTTTCGCTGACAAACAATTTTAGTGAACGAAGTCTCCTTCTACATGACAATTTCAAATGAAACCATGTCAATTTGGGTGTTGGAATGAAATGTGCTTCGTTAACGTTTAGGGAGTACCTAACTATATTTATTCAATACAAGCTAACATACAGATACGTATCTGTATGTATGTAGAGAACGTACATACAGATACAGACATACATACAGACTTACGCCGCGGTGGACTTTGTTTTATAATATGTAAGTGTTTAACTATTGGGTTGTAAAGAAAGTTCGTAGAGTTTTTATGAAAAATAGTTCAGTATCCCTCATCTGGATTTTTTCTAATTACTAACAGGCTCCGAATGAAACTCCGTGAGTATCTTCGGTTTGCCGAGATTTTTCCTTTTTCTTATGCGAAAATTCTCGATAGAGGTAGCTAAAGTAGTTAGCAGCCGTAAAAAACTTCCAAGCGTAGGACTGGGAAAACGTACCACTCAATTTGTAGGACTATGCGGCCATTTTATTATACAAATGTTTACTAAGCTGCAGACAAAAAATCTTCTTCTTCTTCTTTAGGTACCCTATCAGGTCTCCCTGACGTTGGCGATCACCTTTGAAAAAGCATCCTTGTCACGGGCCACCCGGAACAGCTCTCCCACTCCCGCAATTCCGGTCCATTGACGGATGTTTCTCAACCAAGACATCTGTCTTCTACCGACTCCTCTTCGCCCCTCAATTTTTCGCCCTCAAGACAAAAAATCAGCATAAAAATTTAATCAGATCAAATTAAAAATTTAATTATCCAAAAAAAAAACCAAAAACACAATTTTGTAGAGCAGAGAGAAGAGAACTCTAGCAAATGAATATAATTATACACTTTGCCTCGATGAAAAGCGAAGAAAAGCAGGTGTCGAAAATGCTGATTTTTGCCTACGAAATAGTTCAATAATGAAAATTTTAATTATCCAAAAAAAAAAAAAAAACACAGTTTTGTAGAGCAGAAAAAGCTGTATCAAATGAATATATTATGAATATATTATACACTTTGCCAAACAGCAAACAAATCGTTGTGAAATACAAATATGAAAACTCTACGAACTTCTTTACAACGTAAATGGACGAGTACAATGTACATAAAAATATTATCAGGGTTCATTAATTTAGCAACAGTGCCTCACAAACTTGAAACAGTACATGAAAATAATTATTTTAGATGTTTTAGTGACTTCAACGATCTGTATTAATATAAAGGTAATACCGAAGTATTGAGCAATTAAAATATACCAGGTCGATGACTATGGAAGCATCGTTAATTAAAATCGAAGGGTACTCAATTCATTTAGTAAAGCTATAGCCAGATATTCGTGCGCTCTCGCGATCCATATTAAGCCTCAATAATTCTATTGTCTTCTCGTACATGGACAATATTGAAAATTCATGTAGATTTTAATATTGTCACAGTTATTTTCCACAATATTCCAACCTGGAATGTAATATTTAAAAGGTTTAATTGCAATCACGCTATTCAGTTAAAGAAACATACGACATAATTAAAAGCTTTAGTTTATTTAACGGAAAGTTGGCTCCAATGTTAGAGAAATATTCTATACTAATATTGTAAAGAGAGATTTATATTTTTGTTTGTAATGAATAAACTCAAAAACTACTGGACCGATTTTGAAAATTCTTTCACTTATAGAAAACTACATTATCAGCGAGGCCATATTTTATAAAGTTAAGCAGCGAAGTCACGTGCAACAGCTAGTATTTTATATAACAAATATTGATATCTAAATGCATTAGTAGGAAAATATTATCATTAAGCAATCGTCACGCCCAAAACAATATATCAAACTGTTAATAGATCAAACTAAATTAAAAATATAGCAATTATAAGCACACTTATTATAACATTTTAAAAAATTTTACATTTTTAATAATACAGTCGAATTATTATAGTATGATAAACAAATATACGTACTTGTTCGATGTCGCTTGATTGCCTTTGTATATTTAATATTTCTCGTATTTTTAGTATTATTTTGCCTCGGGCAAGTATTGGAATATTCCTTTCAACATTCCCTCGGTAATGAGAGCAGAAAATTATAGGATCTTTTCAATAAAGCAACGCCAGGAACAGAAATCAATGATGCGTTTATACTCTTGTACCTATCTCCATTACTGTTGGAATTGTCGATACATTCTGCGAATATTCTCCTACATTACAATTCTTTTTCGGGGATAATATTTGCTCGCAAATAACATAAATGCCTGTGTTTATATCCCACATTCGCGTTGCTATTCACGAGAGAAAATTTTAACTTAACGACGGCAATAACGGGCTTGCCGGGCTCGTTTACACCTCTATGTTATATTTTCACCGGCACAAGAACGGAAGTAAAAACCGAGACGCAGGCATCCCACCTACCTTTAAAACCGACCTTAACTGTAGACGGGAAAAATTAAATCGTCTCTCCAACTTTATATCACTTATTCTTTCGGATATTTATGGAAAGGATGTTTTTTAAGCTTCTCGTAATATGTAAAATTATAGGTTTATTGTAAGAAATCAGTAGTGCTTAAAAATAAAATCGCCAACATTCGGGCAAAATTAGCAGAGCTTGTAAGCAATGCTGCTATGAGCTATGAGCAATGAGCAAGCAAGCTAAAGAACAGATTGATTTTTCCCTAAGATTTTCTAACAGAAATTTATTTAGATCCTATTTAAATGAATACCGTATAGGCATAAAAATAACTCATTAATTTCAATGCACGTTGTATCCAATTAAAAGTCAAAGTCAATATATTATCACAGTCGTGTTAGTTAGAGAACGTTATGATCTTTGATTTGTTGAATTTATCTCCGCCCCGAATAACAGAATATCTAAAATATTCTTATTTTCTTATACAATATGTTGTGTGGAATTAGTTTTGATTCTGGGACGGTACGAAGTTATTTTTATTTATTTAATATACATGAAAAGTATAATCTTAATAATATTTACATTGTCCCATAAAAGTAGTTTGTTTACGGGATCAAAGACTAAATTTAAATCTAAATGGGCCAGCTAGTTTTACAATGAAATTAAATTGACTAATTTATTACTAAGCTTGAGCTATGTAACTATAGTTACATATAACCACTGATATGGCATTGATTAAAATGCATCAAAACTTATATACGAAACAGTTTTATCAAGATACAATTTTCGGCTAAAGGACAAGAGTTTGTGGTTGCGACAAGCAGAAAAGTGGCAACATTAATCTGATCTCCGGCAGCAAATAGCTCTCGAATGCGGTGGACGAGGGTAATGCACCGTGTAAGGAGTAGTTGGAGCAGAAACCGGGCGGCTGCGAAAAGCTTACTCCACTTTGCGCCAACGACTTCTTACTAAGGGTATGGTACAGTCGGCCGCATAAGTCGATTAACACATTCAAAAGTGCAAAACAACTGAACACTCAACTTACTTACTTACTGAAGCTTTTTACGATCGTTTGTACGTGAAGTTTATTTTTTTCTCTAGCCGTGACAACGCGTTGAATGTTCAGTTGTTTTGCACTTTTGAATGTGTTAATCGACTTATGCGGTCCACTGCAAAAATTTACTACTATTCTGGCATCCCTCTCTTTGTAAATCCTTACTATTTGTGAACAGTATATATACCAATATATAAAGCTGAAAAGTTTTTGTGTTTGTTTGGTTGCACGCGCTAATCTCAAGAACTACTGGTTCGAATTGAAAAAATCTTTTTGTGTTGGATAGTCCATTTATCGAGGAAGGCTATGGAGAAAGCGGACGAAGGCGCGGGCACTAGTTATAAATATTTCCACAATATATGACCGAGTTGGATATTGTGTTTTACAATATCCAACTCCGAAATAACATTAAACAATATTTATTAATCGACTATATTAAACTTCTTGATTTTTCGTTTGTGAATTGGTATTTTTTACAATTTCAAATAACAAAAATGAATCATTTTTAATGTATGCCTAATCCGTACTTATTAATATTATAAATGCGAAAGTTTGTATGGATGTTTATTACTCTTTCACGCAAAAACTACTGAACCGATCACCGTGAAATTTTGCATACACGTTCTCTGGGGCGCCAGAAAGGACATAAAGTACCTTTCATCGTTCAACGCGGACGAAGTCGCGGTCACCAGCTAGTATTATTAGGTATATATTTTTTGCACATAAATCACAGGTTACAAGTGGCAAAGACTTTGACTTGGAAAGCGCTCGACTTTATCTGAATCATAGCCTTACGCTATATGAGTAGTTGTGTACCGTCAGGACTGTTTTGACATATTTGTATGTGCATTAATAAAATTAAAATCGCACTTACATAGTCTAGCATGTTAGCTAGACTCTAGCTAAAATGACACGTATGAACGACTCGATCATACAAATAATGAGAAACGAACTATTTCCTAATAAAAAAATATTTTGAATTCTAATAAGTACTTCACACTGCCACCACAAATAAGAAAGAGAATACAAAATTAACAATACAATACAAAAACAACAATACAAAATTAGAGTGAAAGCAAATGAAAAAAAATTACATTTCCTTGTGGTAACTAAAAAAAAAGTTGCAAAGAAGAAACTGACACTTACTTTTATTTTCTAGTAGCTGCTGCCCGCGACTTCGTCCGCGTTGAACGATGAAAGGTACCCTATGCTCTTTCTGGTGTCCCAAACAACGTGTATGCAAGATTTCATGGTGATCGGTTTAGTAGTTTTTGCGTGAAAGCGTAACAAATAAACTCACATTCACATTTATAATATATTAGTAAGGATTACACGGAATATTGGAAATCCCAAAATTTTTTGGGTTACCTTACAATGTTTTTCACTTTAATTAAAATAGCAAAAATAAGTAAAGTTAGCAGAGATAAGCGTATACTTTATCGTGGAGCGCTCAAAGATCGCGTTATGTATTCCGAGCGTGCACAGGGCAACAGATTTTCCCGCGGTGTTGTTTACTAGTTACCAAGTAATAAAAAAGTAAGTTTGATAGCAAATTAGAAACTACGGGAAGAGGGAGAGAGTTTGGACGGTGGCTTACGTGACCAAATAAGTCAGATGCTTCTTAAAGTCTTTGCCGCACAGTACATGGGCTTATCTATATTAGTTTTTATGGAGAAAGCGGTTTTAGTACTTTAAATGCGGTAACTATTACAAAGTCAGTTAAGTTTAGTAACTTAGTAGTTAATTATGTAAGGTAACTTAAGCTCAAATATATTTAAGTCCATCTGACGCTATCGTCTTACTTACTACATTCTTACTTGTGTGTTATTGTATTTGGCAAGTGAAGAAGGGAGCTAGAGTCCATTCCTGTATATCTTATTCTATTAATACCCTTATTAATTTACTACCTCTATCTAATTGATTTTTTTAACAAGTGACCTACAATCAAGTGGACCGTCAGCCTAACTGCCAACCCTCAATTTCGTATCTATATTTACTTTTTAATCTTAACGAAAATAGAATAAATAAGAAAAATAAAGATAGGTAATGTATATTAAACCGCTATTGTTTAAAAATCTAGATTTTCGTCATGCTGGTGCCTGGTATGCTATTCTTAATTTTCGTTTGGATTTTTGTTTCAGTTATTTTGTTTTATAATCCACTAAAAGCAGACCTCAGCTCGACAAACGCACAATAGGATTATAAAGCATCTATACAAAAAACAAATAAATCTACTACTGTAGTTTTTTTTAAGCTCTTATTGTGATTTCCGTGTCTTAAAAATCAAATTTTATGCGTTTTAACTTTGTTGTTAGCTTTCCAATTTTGATTCAATTTTATCTTGTACATAGAGCATTATTTAGATAATAATATAGGCAAATTTTAATTACATAAATTTTATATTTAATTAGTGTAAAAAGAAAATATCTAGACAAATATCAGTAACTTGTTGAGTGAAGCTTCGTAATTTCAGGAACGTAGACGTGTACCTAGTTATTCGTAAAATAGCTAAAAACTTGTAAAAAATTGGTAATAAACATAGAGTTTTCCTTTTAAAAGCGTTTAACATGAAAAGAGGTTTTCTTAAATTTCAATTGGAGACCTTTATAATATTTCGTTCAATCTAATTTGAGCGCCATTACTTCAAATTCAGAGGTTCTAATTGGATTGTGACAATAACAAGTAACCCTTTCGCTCTTAAATGATTTAGACGTTTTTCCTTAAATTCTTTAATGTCTATTTCATTTTAACTCTATTTAAATTCTTCATTTTTACAAAAGAACATCTCGTTGTGAAATTCAATTTTCTTCACTTCTTGACAGATTTAAAAACTTTTAACATTAATACTATAATTTTTTACATAACGTTTTATGATTACTTTATATGACGATCCTGACATTAGTTCTGATAGAAATATCAAAACTAATGATACATAGCTGAGAGAGAGTGGATTTGTTAATTTGTTCATAATAAGATATGTTCAGGATAATCTTCGGTACTATTGCAACTAGGATATCAGATAATCAGCAATTAGTTATGTCTTTAACGTATTATTACGTTTACGTCCCAAATTTACGAGATTAACCTAAACGGGTCGTTGAGGTAAATTTTAGTAACACACAACAAAATATTAACTTGTTATTAAAACTAATTTAATTAAATAACTTTAATTAATAAAAACTTAATAACTTGTGTAATAAATACTGGAGAAATTTACTTTTTTGTAGCTACTTTTAAAAAAAAAATTACGAATCCGAATAAAGAGCATCGCGCCTTTGTAAGTGTGCAACTCGGAAATAAATTTTAACACTTTTACTTGGACCGGAAAGATCTGTTTTCACACGTTATAACACAACCGCAATTACATAAATGTTAGGTATACCTCAAAAGCGAGCAACAGAAAAACACAAATTGATTAATATTGCCTACGACCTTTTAAGAGGCAATTCGGTCCGTCGTCTCCAAATGAGTTCTCTGTAGACAGAAGGGAATTGTCTCAATGTATACAGTCGCAATGCTCAGGACGCGAGAATTGAGACGAAAATTTTTGTAGAAACTGCTCTTTTCGCCATCCGCAAGATTAGATTCAAGAAGATAAATCTCCCCGTCCCCCCACTACTCGTGTCGCCCATTTTGTCTGAAGGCTTTATTCAGGATTATTTATACAGAACATTTCACTTGCCGGCTTGACACACTGAATAACGCCATCCTTTAATCTTTCAACGTTAGATAGGAGGTAGTCACCTTTGCCCCAAATCTTTGCTTTCATTTAGACTAAAGAAGCGAAATCTTTTTCATTACAATGCTAAAATGTCCCGAGAAAAATCCTTATATTTTTCCACCCACAAGAACGTGATCGTTCTGTGTCAACACGTAAACAATTTTGTAAATACAATTTATATTTATGTCGGTAAGAAACCAGGCAAAACATTTATAAAGGTAGCTCCATCTAAGGAGGTATAATTCCTGATGTACCTTAAAGTTAAATTGGAAAAGTTTTCATGCTGCAACGTGCTACTGCTCTGTCGCTGCTTCATGGCAATACTAAATTACCTTGACAAGTATAAATGCAGTGGGTGAGAATGCGAAATGCAGTAACAGTAAATAGATTATTTATTTCCGAGCCACATTCGGAGTGAAACCAAATCACTTATATTCAACAGTACTCAAAAGAAGTAATCACGTAATGCTAGCAAAAATGGTATCAATTTAAATATAAAAATATCCAACGTTCGCATAAATTCAATGAAAACATACTCAATCATTCATTTATTTTTATAACGTAATCCGCTTTTCATGTTTATGTGTGATTTGAATGGAAAGTAAACAAAAGGAAATATATTTTTTATGACGTTACCTTATACGGGTGAACGAAGAAAAACACATTTTGGAAATAGATTTTTAATGAGACAAGAGAATATTGTGCTACTTGTGGGATTTGAAATAGTCACAATTTTCCTCATGCAGACGAAATTCGACATGGAAACGACTCTATAGAGCGTCTTGCCGTGAAACGGAAATTCGAAGGCACAAGACCACGGGGGATATCCCTGAAGAGATGGACGGATCAGGTGTAGGCTGAAGTCGGTGCTCGTGTATTTGTGCACACTATTAACGGTCACCGTTACCCGTTTAACGGCCAGCAGGCAGAGGTTGACTTGCTACGGAGGGTTCTGTCTGCTGCCCACTTTACCGGAACATGATAACCACAACATAAGCAATCAAAGAATCCCTTATTACCTTGTATAAATAATAAAGCACCTTATAAAACAAAACACATTCTAATAGAAAATAATTGTAGAAGAAATTGTAATTTTCCGCTCACATTTGTATTTTAAAAAGGCTTTTTAATTTCTCTCCTGAAACCACATTACCTCGAGGCTATTGTCGTAAACAGAGGTTGTGTTGCAGCAATTTCTACGATACCACATCTCTGCGAGATTAAATTCGTAATACGGCTTCCGTTTGCCCTCGCACCGTATTCAATGCGCCTACTATAGGAATATGTGAGACTTTTTTTTTGTAATAAGTTATCCCTTGAAAACTCCATACATAATAATAATTTTATTGCAACATTTGTCCAAAATGTGAGTCATTTCTGTAAAGCGATGTTATAGCATTTTTTTTTTATTAAGTGTTTATAATATTTTATTTCAGACAGGCTGCAGTCCACTTGATAGTAGTTAGCTACCCTCGTCCACAATACAAATAATGCTACAAGTGCTGAAAAACAGTGCCTGCCTACCGGTGCGGTGCCTACCGTAGTAGTATTATGGATAAGGAATTAGGAAGAGATAAAAAGAAGCTCTGGCATCCCTTACTTACTCGCCGAAATACAAAAGCACACATAGGTAGTGTTATTTCAGAGTAGTCTTCTGTTCTGTCGTCTACCGCTTGACAGGCTGCCCAAATAACTGCAAAACGCAGTGTAACTATGTACTTCCCAGATCCAAAAATAATTTCCAGATCTTTGAAAAGAATGTCGTCAACGTAAAATTATGTTACCAAACCAAACCAAACCGTGTACAAATCAATTAGCAAAATACCGGTGACTTTCTCTCATATCACGTGTGTTGTTTGGTTTATTATAATTGATATTAATCGTCGTGGTAGGGGTATCGGAGAAAATGGGATCTTTTTCAGAATGGCTTATTTGTCAATGTCAGGGCAGCAGTGACGCTTGCGTCTGTTCCTGATAGCCTGTTGTTTCGTTTTATTGGTTACGTTTTCCTTAGTGACTGATGCGTGTGCCATATATTACATTATAATTGAATATTGATGTATAGTAGTAGACACCTACCTCTTACATCGACACCATTAATTGTTAAAAATATATTACAGCACATTGCTATTGTGTTTCGATGAGTGAGTAAAGGATGTCAGCATCCATTCCTTTATCCCTTATCCTTAATATTTCTATGGTCGGCAGCGCACTTGCAATACCTATGACGTTGCTTGTGTTATCGGCGACGGTAGCCACTTACCATCAAGTGGACCGTCAGCCTGTCTGTTGACCTTAACATTAAAAAACGTGTACTGGTGTTTGTAGAACTCATTTCGCTATCCCCATCATGCTCTTTATTCTTATCCAAAAGCAGCAGACTAACAACCGCCCTTTGATATTGATTGTGTTTATAGACGACAGTATCCACCTACTATCAATCAAGTGGGTCGTCAGGCTGCTTGCATTGCGACCCTTTAACAAAAAAAGTTTACCCAAGCTATGTATTTTTTGTAAGAAAATAAATGGAGAATTTTGTGTGGATGTTGTTTTCACGCAAAAAATTCTAAACGGATTTTTAAGAAATTTTACAGTTTATTAAGTCACAAATTCTTTACATAATTTAAATTGAATTTTAATAATTTGATGTCGCTTTCCGCGTTAGTCTGTCTGTGATAGCCGCTAATCCTACCATGCTATGGTGAAATAGATAAATAAAAAAAAAACATGTAACAGAAGTTTTACTTATATAAAGGGCGTCTTACAATCCTGCCATATTAAAATTTTACTGAAAGAAGACTTCATTTTTATTTTAAAAATAATACGAAATGCATTCGACGAATTTAAAATAATTGCCTGTCTGGACCGGGAATCGAACCCGCTAAATGTAAAATAAAACTGTAATATTGCGTGGCGGGGTTCAACTAATATTAATAGTTATATAATATTATAATAAACGACTTCATTTACATACGCAAAAATTTAATTAATCTGTTTCCGATTACATAGAGAATTAGCACAACCACGTTGTTTGTGGTGCTTGAATTTCATAATTATGCACCGCATTGAATTCACACATTTATTACATTAGTTATCCATTGAAAGGGGGGTTAAATTTCATAAAGGAAATTGTATTGTATTGCTCCGTAATGAACGTCCGTTTATATTGTACGATATTTAGTAAGGCGGAATATTGCATTAAGCAAACACGTTCGACGTCATCTTAAGTCAAATGTTAGCTTAGGTTATGATCAATAGCCAAAGGCTAATTCATAAATTAAAGATTCGTTATAGACGCTGTCGGTAATATCAAAATAATCAATAATTTATATTACCAAATTTATATATTATAGGTATTTTCATTAATTTTCAATAAATTGTTTTATGTATATATATTTAAACATAACAAATATATCTATACTATTATATAAAGCTGAAGAGTTTGTTTGAATGGAAAAAATATGTTTTGTGTTGAATAGTCCATTTATAGAGTGAGGCTATAGGCTATAGAAAACGCGGACGAAGTCGCGGGCACCAGCTAGTATGTAATATTTTTAAAATAAATCTGATAACATAAACAAAACACTGGAAGCGTACCCTTATTTAATAAATATAAATATAGTATCAAAATATATATATACCTTGGGCCGCCGCAAATTTATAGTCGTTTTGTCAATGTTGATGTGTATAATATATTCAAGGGAGGCCAAGTACATGGATGGATAGATTGGATGAGGGTTCCGCAGGTAGAAATGCACAATTCACAGGACGAAATTGAGTCGGCTAGTCCCTCTGTGCAGTGACATACGGACATTTTAATCTGCAAACTTTATATGCATAGTGTAACATATCTAATATGTAGTGGTTTGGAAAATTTGCCAATCACTTTGAATTATTACAAAATATTGAAAAGTCAACAAAGCGCAAAAGCAGACATCGTGATTTCGTAGCTCGAAGTGCTACGAAGTGCTACGAAGTGCTACGTACTCTGAGTAAACTAACAAGGGATACACTGTATTTTGTCTCCTATTTAATTAAGTGGGTTACCTGTAAAAATGTATAAACAAATATATAAATAAATCACAAATATTATTATAAAACTAGCTAAGGCCTGAACTACTAAGCTTGAATATTAAAATATATAATTATAAGCAATAGAACGCTTGACCTCTTGTTGCTACAACACTTTAGCCAGGCGATAGTTTTTTATTTTACTTTAGTTGGATGGTTCCTCGAGATCATTACTTTTTTCCTAGATGATGAAATTTATGAGCATGAATAAAATGTTCGTTACCCAGAAAAGTGTTGTGCAAATTGTTGTACTGTGTGTCCACAGCTGGAAGCGCATGTCTGCTATTTGTCATTTTATTAGTCACGCGCCCGGCAATATTCTGCGAAATAACTCGGTAGCTGGTGTGGCGAGATTGCTTCTAAGTTTACTGCCGTCATTCGAGACCGGGCGCTGAGAAAAAGTTGTAAATTTGCCACCAAATCGCGCGTTTATACAACCCAACTGACCTCAACCGTTTCTACTTAACCGCTCCCCGTAACGCGACCCAAGAAAATTGAACTCATTTAGTCGCTATATACGTACAATCCAGTTTTTAATAAAGGTTCTCATTATCCGCTCCCCCTCGAACTTTTTGTACGCCTTCTATTTCATTACAGCCAGACACAACAGTGCAACTGACGTCACCTTTTAATAAAAATCTTTAGAGAATTAATATCTCTCGAAGGTACGAGAGGTATTCACGGACACATTACTTTTTAATTTATTATATTAATTAATTTTTCTCTCGTACAAAATTTGTAACATAATATTAATTTTATTCTAACTAAATACTCGATAAATCGACAACACAACCTGTACTGCACTCTATATTTCCTAAAATCCATCCTATGAGACCTTTCAGGGGAACTGTATTTAGATTTCAAAGAAAGAATTAAACAACTATTAATTAATATCAAGCACTAACTAATTATCTACTACTTATCTAACTTACTTATCTACTGGTTCTCTAGCAGACAGAAGTAGCAACTAAGCATATAATAATAATAATAACTACTTATCTACAAATTATTCTTATGTGACATGCATTGCACATAAGAAATGCTTGCGAAGGTTCCTGACTCCTACAAAAATATATCGAAAACCTTTGCGGATGTACACACAAGAACTTATATCTATGATAAAGAAACCAAAAATCACATTTGTTTTCTAAATACAAAGTATTTCGTATATAAATATAAAAAAAACAAGAAATATTAACTTAAAATGTAATTGATATAAATAAGAACAATACAAATTCAAATAATTTATTATTTGCGATAACATATTACAATTTCAACAACAACTGGCCTCCACACTAGGCAAGCCTGTATCGTGGGATCCAAAAACATAAATAAAGAGAAAATACTTTTCTACCTAATTATATCCCCAAATTTTTTCGAATCATATCAAAACTTTTAAACTTATAATGAAATAAAGAAAAATTTGTCAAATTAATACAGTCCTCATTAATATTTTCCTTTTTCAGACGAAAATAAGTAATGAATTATTATTATTTCCGTCGTGCCCATTAGCAAATTGTGTAATTTTCCTTTTTTCAAGTTTCTGTTAGCCCCTGAGAAAATTGCTTTGCCCTCCTAACCCGCCATTTTAATGAAGGAAATGATAAAAATATACTAGCCTTATAAGCTGCTATACAAATATAAAAATGTTACAAGAGTATTACCGTATACAATACTTTGACAATCAAATATCTTTGAGATATTTTTATGTCTTTTAAGGATTTAAATAATTGGACAACGTAACATAATGGAAAAATAACTTTTCTGGAAATTACTTACGGATGTTTATGATTTATTTATATACAGATGAGTAGGTAAATTGACAGTGACTTAGAAATTGGTTACCATTACTTATACAAAAACGCTATAGAGGTCACAAGGCGCTAACGTTATAAGGTTATAGAATAGTTGGATAGGGAAATGGGCTGTTGAGTTTCTCAAACAACTTCCCGAAAAAATCCCAGCACACTTGCTGTTATTTCAATGTGCTGTTCTGTAAAAACCTATTAACTGGTTAGTGCTGCCCAGTTTACGAATGTAAACGCTGTGTGGCCATCCACTACTAAATAAATAGATATAATTTTGAATGTTTTCGAATAAAAATTAAAATACTGGGCAAGCGACACAGTAGATAGAGGACTTGAAGATAAAATGAGAACACCAAGAGTACTTTTTTAATTTAAATTCGAATACATTCTTTAATTTGAAAACTAGGACTTCAATTAATATTTTAAAAATAAAATTAGCCGAATTTGTACAGTCTAGCCGTTCTCAAGTTTTCTGCTTAGCAACACATTTAGCGATTTATTTTTATTTATTTATTTGTATATACATATAAATACAGTCCATGGTACTTATTCGCTTTGAGAGCCATATTGTCTTTAGCAGCTAATGTAAGTAAAAAACCTTAAATATACTTTTAAACCTACGTTACAAGGCTTGTTACTTTCAGAATAAACAGTGCTCTTCATAACGCGACATGCAATTAAGAACCCTTTATAACAACTGCAAATACTTCAGACCAAAAACGAGATCCATAACTTGTTGCGAAGCCTGTAAAACGTGATGAAAAACGAACGTTTCTGGAATCGCGCCAGTTGAAGCGGTCACTTCTTTCTCTTTGTTAAATGCAAGTAAAGCGGCAAAACTTTCGCGAGCTTCGATTGCAACATTAACTAACTATGGGACGTCCCCACTGTGTTACATAAAAAATGTAGGAGTTTCGTAGCAGTAATGTGCTCATTTACGAGTTGCTAGCCAGCCTTTATGTTTAGCTCTATATAAACTTCACAACTTTAATTGAACCTGTGGACAAGTTAAATTAAACCTGACGACACTTTTGGTCTAGTGGCTAGTAACCCTAGCTGTTAACCAAACGGTCGCGGGTTCGAACCCCGCTAGGGTCAAATGATTGTGTTAACATTTACCTTTATACCTGAGTCATGGATGTTTTATATTTATAATATGTATGTAATAACAACAAAAAAGTAATCTATGCTGTATATCAACTGTCTTGTACCCATTTTACAAGCATCAGTTGCTTAGTGTGGAACTAGATGGTGCTGTGTGGAATGTGAGTCATATTTATTTATATTATATTCTCACCTTCTCATCTAGTATTTCTAACTGTTATAGGATCAGATTGAGAGTAAAGATGCATCTACTCTTTGTTGCTCGTGACTATAGGCGACAGTAGCAGAAGCGTAGCAACAACCGTATCAATTATATGAAGCCCCGGGCTACTATAGGGGCCTGTGTAAGCAAAAAAAAATTAAAATGTTATCCACGACCTCATATTTTTAGGTCATACGCTAAACTCTAAGATTTATAATTTAGCGTACGGCAAGACGCCTAAGAGTTTAGTCTAAATGCAATGAGTCTAAAAAAATATTAAGTATGACGTTTTTTGTTTCTTTCGTAAAAAAATATTTACACACCATAGGCGCCACAGACAAGTAGAAGGGCTTCTCGATAAAATTTGATGGGTAAGTTACATAACATACATAATTATATTATACAACGTTATTTACAAAAACGCCAAGCATAAAAGTGATTTCGCAAACGAACGTATTTGTCCTACATAACGAATATTTACCCGACCCAATAGACATCGTTAAGCACACTCCGTATTAATATTCTATGAATTATTCACATGTCCAACTAGGAATTAATATTAATATGTCAATAATCGGAAAAACATTCCATGCCAGCCTCTGCTTCCCCGATTTAAGGGAGCATACATATTTTAATAGCAATATTCCTTGAGTAGTTTCAGAAAGGAAATTCAATAGAGCAGACTATAAGGCCTTGGAAGCACTATTCAAAGCGGGCAAAAGCAGTTTGACAATGGAACTAAAGGAATTCATATTTGCTACTGTTCCCTCTCACGGGCACGGAATTTAAATGAACTTTGGCCAACAACAATGACACCAGAGCCTTTTGTTCCATGAACAATACATTTTACCGGTAGAATTAAAAACTAGGAACAAAAGAGTACAAATTCATAATGCAGAGCCATGCACCCGGCCGGCGACGATTACGTCACTACTACGTACTGTGCCCGCAGCCTCGCATCCACCACCGACGTTGACATCAAATAAAACATAACATTCGCCTCCTTTTATTATTTCCTCGTGCGGAATGCGGACTTGGCTTTGGCTTCATTATAATATGCAATCACATACAAACGTGCTTTCGTATTTGTTGTTAGTACAAACTTTTGATGAGGTACGCGAACTTTTAATTAGGTGCTAAAACTCAAACGGCACTAAATTTTTTAAACTTTCTATCTAGTTAGTGTAGGATTAAAACGGTGTAACGTTCGTCATATTATACCGGCTACAGCTAATGTTATCTCAGCTAATATTATTAATATTATCTCTATTAACATTATCTATAAACTATTATACAAAGCTGAGGAGTTTGTTTGTTTGGTCGTACGCGCCTATCGAAAGATGCACTAAACGGAGTGCTTATTAGTTTAATAAAACATAAAATTATTTCTAAAAGTAACTAATCAACACTTTACTTGTAGTTGCTTAAAGAGGCGCTAAGGCAATAATTTATTTTTTATTTTTCATTTCCTGTAATTTTCCTCTGAAATTTTTAAGCAGAGGGTGCCAGCAGAACGTCAAATCACATTTATCTGTCAAAAATTCTAAAACCACTGGTTTGGGAAAACAAATATTCAAAGATGTTTTTATGCGAGATTGAAAAGAAACATTAAACATATCTAGAGAAGCAAACGTAACCATTACTGTGTAATAAAAACAAGATGGAATAACAGAGGAGGTCCGCAAAACGATCAGTTGTGGAGACAGATGAGCCGACGACAGCCTCCCTTATCAGATAGAACATGTTATTTTGAGGAAAACGCAAAAGTCAGCCAACAAACATTTTGGCTCGGACAGCTCAAAGCCTTTGTACTCTTTAAGAATATGAGATGTCTTCTTCACTACGTTGATACATTACACTGACTATACCAAACTGTGACAAACAACAATATTTATTACTAGCTGTTGCACACGACTTCGTTCGCGTAACTATATAACATATAGCCTCTATATTATTCGCTGAAAATGTAGCTTTCTGTAGGTAAAATAATTTTTTAAATGGGTGCAGTAGTTTTAACAAAAATTCAGATCTTTTCTCTTTATAATATAAGTATAGAAGTATGTAGTTAGATAACTTATCTCTATTACATTACAAACATTTAACAAACTATTACAAAAATCAATTGTAATATATTTATAACCATTCAAAGGATAAATTCAAACATTCAAAGCACTCGCGAAGAAAAGGCGAACCGCTGAAGTCCGTCTCTTGACATCTTCAAGATCCGTGTTCACTTGAAACTTTTTCCAATTGCTCAAGTTTTGCTTTTTAACTTAGAATTTGTGACATATGACCAATTTAAGGAGTTTCTATAATTGTCATCATCATTTTCATTAATCACTGCTGGATTTGATGCTCTATCCTTAGATATTATAAAACTAAGTCCTCCTGCACTGATTTTCATGCTGTTTTCATCAATGGATAGTATACAACTAACTGGCGCCCGTGACTTCGTCCTCGTTGAAAAAGTAGCCTATCCTGTCTTGTACGTCTAAAATCTAAATGTTTATCTACCAAGTTTAATGATTTATTATTAGTAGATATTAATTGATGATGATTTACAAAGGTACGCGGGCAGAGTTCCGGGCAGCAGCTATTAAATAAATAAAAGCATGTATGTTGTTGTCTTTAGTTTAGTGAGTAAGGGATGCCAGAAACCATTTCCCGTTCCCTTCCTTGTCCGCACACGCAAGCCTTAACATTTAAAAAATCCAAAATCCTAATCTGTCTTCTGCTAAAATATCCAAATTCTTTCAATAAAAAATACATTGCATCCAAGTAACAAAATATACTTTAACAAATTTATTCACTTACGAATTTTGAGGTGAGATAAAAAGGATTTTGTTTACTTTAAAAACATTATGGAAAATATAATGCCTGACGGAAAGGAAAGTGCCGAAAGTTTAAGCATGAAATTAGATTTGTTTTGCAAAGGCATTTCATAATTCACCGACTAAGTGCCAAACGTCATAATACCTAATGTATTATGTTGGTACCTATATATAATAATTCGTCGGCTACTAGATTCTAATGTAAATAGTAGAGACATAGAAGTTATTCGCAGCCACATTACCTACTCCACAGAGAGCGCAGACTCTTATCTCCGAGACTACAGCTTGTTTATCGTCCAACTCCCATTTATGACTTCGTTATTTCCCTATTCCGACGACATAAAAATGTCGTCCGCAAGAATAACTTGACTCTTTTATCTTTCTACGTTTAGTTGATAAGAAGAATAATGAGCGGTCTTATGTGAACCGATTCTGATTAAATCGTTGTTTTGCTAAACCGCACACACGCCTGATAAATCGGTTTGATACCCTATTTCGACGTAATTGCTCAATATTGTCCTGTCATAACAAAATGTATTTCTTGTTGGTTGTGGCAAATTATGTGTACATCAATTTCGTTTACTGGCTTTCATTTCTTTCTATGGTTTGTGTACCTATTAATTAAATAAATATATACGATATTGTATCATGCAGTTTCCATGGCATTTCCGTGGCATTTCCATGGCATCAAAGGCCCAAACTACTTCTGTTATTTTATGAGCTTAAGATTAAGAACCAGCAAATCCAGACTAGAGACGACTTTGTAAAGTTCATTTCCCAAGTTAACCCTGCCTGGACTCAATCCCGAGTACCCTGGAATAAAGCCTTAAGGCAATCACCCTAACCACTCATCCATAGGACTTGTAGTCAGGATCTAGTGATTACGATGAGAATTTTCACCAAAAGGGTCCTCAAATTGCTCCCAAGAAATAGTTATTTAATTTTCGAGCACAATACATTGTAATATACGAGTAAGTAGATAGATGTATATTTTATTAGGGTTACAAAGCTGACCTGTTTTCATCGTGCTGGTAAACATTCTTATTATATTTTATGAAGCTCTCGTGCATGCTTGAGAGGTTTAGTTATATGCGCCACTCTGTGAAAATACCTCTGGACCTTATTACATCCGTAATACTCCCATCTGCGTAGAATGTAGGTATATACGAAGCACATTTTCTTGATTCGTCTGCTTTATAACAACGTTCCTTTGTGTAGCATATCCATTCATATGATGACAAGACAATACGCTTAATGAATTAAATCGTCTCATGGATGTACGACTTAATATATTTAGTACTTTTCAGACACATTATAGTATATGACGTATATTAGAAAACATAGTTTATTGAAAATACATTCAATATATTAATATTAAGTATAATAGACTAATAGATTATTATCTGTACATATAATAAAATTAAAGCCTTATGTGCAAGAATTTTTTTTTAGAAAAGAAAATATCGAAGAATATTATTTTGAGTCTCAATATAATTTTCTCAACAGGATAAGTTTTATAATATGACTTATATAACTTACCTTATCAATAACTTGATAACACTACGAGTCGTTAAGAAATTGAAGCCTGCATGTAAGAGGCAAAAAGGCTATTAAAATATTCAATATTCGAGATACAGTAACAGATAGTATAGAAACGAGGTGAATACGTGTAGACGACTACAGCAACAAATCTCTGTAATAGCAGCTAATGCATGTGAATATGGGGAAAGTTTCCGAGCCATTCGCAGCACAATCTCAAATTAAATCTCCACCGTTGGATCTGAGACGCGTACTGCCAGCCGCGGTTATAAAATATTCAAGCAACTGGAAACGACCTACATGACTAGACAAGCTAGTTTTACCACAGGAGGTCGCTAAGGTAATACATTATGTAATTGTAACTCAATCGTGCTAACTGTTTACAAAGTTACAACGAAATATGTACTTACGACATTTTATACAACCTTGTCAAAGTAATTAAATAAGTCCACATTATATTATACTAGCTGGTGCTCGCGACTTTGTCCGCGTTGAAAAGTATAAAACGCCATCTACCGTAGCGGATAGCTAAAAATATCACCAAGCAGTAGTCATGTTAGTCGCTTCACCTGATTTTGGATAGATAGCGCTATCTCCCGGGCCAAGCCGCTAGTACTTTTATTTAAACGTACTTTTATTACGCTAGCCAAGTATTTACTTTTATTTTAGATTTCCTGTAGGAATGAAGCATTTTCCCGCGGTAAAAAAGTAGCCTATGTTCATCACGGATAATGTCGGCTTCTAATGGTAAAAGATTTTTTCAAATCGGTCCAGTAGTTTCGGAGCCTATTCAATACAAACAAACAAACAATCAGATCTTTCCTCTTTATAATATTAGTATAGAAGTATAGATAGATTCCACTTTATTTGTCCGTGTGTCCGATACTTTTACGACGTATTGCTGAAAATAGGCAAGATTTGGCTCTAGTGATTGCCTTAACTCTCTGTTCTAGGGTTCCCGGGTACGATTCCCGGCATGGCAACTTTGCCGAATACTTTTCAAAGTTGGCTCTGGTTTGGATCTGGAGAGTAGTGGCAGGTACACTGCGTTCGGCAGTCATTTGAGCAGTCCACCACCCGTTACTGAAAGCCTCCGTGAAATAACAGCACATGTGATATTGTGTTTCGGTAAGTTGTTTTATAAGTCATATAAGACTGTACTACGTTAAACTGTTATGCGCTCTTAAATACAAACCATTTAAGTATAATTTTTACAAAAGAGGGTCGTAAAAGAAAAGTTAAAACACTTTATTGTTGGACAAAATTTAATTAACTAAATTCAAAATTTTACAAATAATTTTGTTCCTACATTTTTTTTCCCATGGCTAGGCTAACTAGTACATCATTTAATTAAAATTTAATTAATTTAATACCTACATGCCATGAATAAGAATAAGAATTATTCATAACATACTTGTAATGTTAATCATGTGTCATTTCATGTCGCAATTCGTGAGGAAAGCCTCATGATGTCAGACTAATAAATAACGACGGCCGTAGCCTGGGTCTAGAGTAGTGTTATAGTACAGAACTAATGAGATAACAAGTCTCACTAGTTCTGTGTAAAGAACTACAGCACAAAACGATTATAAAATTTAAATTTTCACAAATTGAACACGCTTTTTTAAATAATATTTTCTAGATGGCGCAGTATCTCCGAAACCGCTGCTTAGTGTTGGTACAGAAACTTCAAATATTCTAAAATTTTAAATAATAGAACGTTACTACAACGCCCAACGTAACGCATTCCTGTAACAATTTTGATTTTACTCCCATAACTTTCCATATATATATATTTACTTGCAGAGCGTAAAGTTTACTCCGTCAATTCCAGACTGGGCTATCATGCTCTTACTTACCTTTAACTGTACTAGTGTTAAAAGCACTAACTGGGACTAAATCTATTCATTATTACTTTCCAATAATCTTCTGACTAACAGATATTTAAAACACTGGGCTGTAAAGTACCTAACAAACTCAACGATCACTTCGAACTTGACATTGAATTTGTCGGATATTACTTAGGTATATTTTCTAAGTACTCTAGGTACTCTAAGTACTGCAATGTGCACACTCATTAAGCGACAAAAACTTAGCATCGCCATTCAGCGAAGCAATATCGTCAGCATTTTGGGCACGCTTCCTCAAATAGCTTTGCTGTGACTCATATTAGTATAAATAGTTAGAATTTTTTTATTTTTCAATATATAGAAGAACATTTTATAAAATATAAATTTAAATTAGCTATTCACAGATATATCTCAGTGAACGTCAAAGTGATCGAAGCGTTTGTATAGGTGGCTTTTTTTACTTTTGAATACGATTCTTTAAAATATTGTTGTAAATATAGTAATTATATCTTAAATATAATCAATCTAAAATATGTATTGAGTATTTGAGCAAATCCCTGTTTAACATCTAATCTATTTACTTCATTGCGCAACAAGGTTTCCGAAATTAATATTTAACAAACACATTATTTTATTTTATACATATTTTTTATAATGGCAACTGTTACATTGATATAAAAATTTAATTTAAAAAACTTACTTATTCAGTGTTTTCTTTTAAGTTATTATGGCTTATAATATTATTATACATTGTAAGACGGCTGTGAACTTTGTAAATGATATTATAATTACAATTTGTTCGTATTTTTACATACTGCCTAACTTATATCTAAGACAAAACATCTTTGACAAGTCAAGTTGATTAATTACTACAAAAATGTTATATACAAAAATTGTCAACATATATTTTAAATTCCCTTTTTAAAATATCCATTAAAATAGAGCAAAATTATTAACAAGAGAAAATTATCTACGAATTTATGTGTTACATTTCGAAACTTAAATAAATAATTATGTCACAGGAAGTATGAATACTTACCTACCTATGAAAAAGCCAATTTTATTATCTATACATAAATTCAATTTTGGATTCTTATATAGTGAAAATGTAGTCTAAATAACCAATTAAAATATTAACTTCACTCTGCTGCTATTCAATGGATAGTTTAAAAGTAGTGAGTAGTTAAATTAAATAGTCTACTTCCTTTTAAGATTGTCAGGTATGTAATTATCTTTTCCGGGAATACCTGTTCCGCCGGAATCACCCAACCATGGATATCTGCGGGCAAATTTATGGGCAGTTAATTATCTACACATAAATTATAACTAAATTGGTTATTAAATGCCTATTCATGTGGAAATTTAAGGTATAAGAAATTAATAAGTATTTGATACTATTGCAAGAATGAGAAATTGGTATGAAGCTTATATTTGACTAAACCTCAAGAAATTACACATTCATTATTTCATACAACAACTGCAGGGAAATTGATGGTTGTATTTTAATTTCCGGTATTGTAATTATCGGGTACCAAAGTCGACCGGTCTGTGGTTTTAATTTCAGTTCCTTTATAATTTTCGACGATAATTATGATAATACGAGCGTAACCAAAGAAGATATTGATAAAATTGTTAATTACTTTGAATTTCTGAAATTGCTACAATTTCGTGTAAGTGGCTACCGTCGCATTTATACCTACATAGGTTACATAATTATGTATGTATATTTTTTTGTATATTCTGACAACACCAATGTACGCCCTACATGTGTACAAAACCGGGTTCACTATGTTATCCGCAAACTCTCTTCAGTTTTTATTTGGTCTGAGTTCTTAACACTCTATTTGCGCTATCGAAGACGCAACTGTGATCTCCTGGGATCATTAAAAAGTTAAACAAGGAATTCTACATTCAGTCATTAAGCACGTCCGAATGTTCTCTGAAAAGTGACTTACTGATTGGGACATTCGCTACACGTTTCCATGTATCTCGTGTCAGTAAAGTTGGCCTCAGGAAGTTTGAAACTGAGAGCACACTTGTTGGGCAGGTTACAAGGTGCTGGAGGCAACTCCTTCTTGTCGCAACTCCAAGGCTCATAATTGTTCAATGCCTTAACTGGACGCGGATCTGTCATCCAAGTCAACGCTTGGGTGACTGTCACAAACTGCACGTTTTTTCTGAAAATATAGGAAACAGTTTTAAATATATATTTTTTTTGTAATTACCATTCGTAAAGCGATCTTTCTTTGTACTCAGATTAAATATTTTAAATATGTATTTTTATAAATACTTTTAAGCCCTGGGTGCACACTTTATACACACAACCCTTCTTTCCATATGTGAAAACCGAATTAAAATAGTTCTAACCCATTCTCTAATTTTTGAAGCGTACGCAAACCTACTTAACATTTTATATTATAAAGATTTATAATTCATAATTTGTTAGACTAAAATGGTAAACTCACAAACTAGAAGCCCAGCTAAGGAATTTATGAAGTCCGCGTTCCAACTCCTTGATTTGGAACCAATTTGTGTGGAATGGCATCATGTATGGAGCCCGATTTTGTTCGTAGTAACGGTTGAAGTCCTCCTGTAGCCACTCTAACACCTGCAAATATCAAAGCTGAAATTAATCTCATTACAGACATATAGAGAATTGTTAGCGATGCAACTAATGCAGAGTAACACCGAGTTCACTCGTCTCAAGAGAAAGCCCCTGGAGATCTATAGGGTAAAGAAATGGAATTTGGAGCATATGTTAATGAACTAATGCCCTTCATCACCAGCTCACTTTGCCAAACATTTGCTGAATGTTTACCAGAAAAGATTGCAAATAAGAGAGAGATAAAAAAAATATATAGAGAATCGATATAATAATATAGTAAAAATGTCATCGAATTAAAAATCAACTTACTTCTTGTGAATCGTGATTGTGTAACACGCATTGATCCAAATAAGGACAATGACCGCCCTCAAATGTTTCTACATAATGAGCGTTAAACGGAACTTCCCATAAACCTACAATACAAAATTAAAAATTAATAAAAATAAAATTTGATGAACCCATCGGATGATTAGTAAGGGTGATTGCCGAACATCTCATGGGCCCCGGGTTCGATTTATTTTTATTTTAAGGTCGACAGAAAAATCTATTGCGCCCGGTAATTTTTGTTTTATTTTTTATAATTGATATTATGTTATTACTAGCTGTACGTCTAAATGTTCATCTACCAAGTTTCATGAAAATCAGTTAATGAGGAACATACATACAATACCTACACTTACAGATATATTATTAGTGATATTGATAATACCAGAAAGACTTACCAGGGAACGATTTTGTGGGGCAGGTGCCAGATTTGCACTCATGTGAAATCTTGTAATCTAAAGTGTACGGCCATACTGGAATCGGCAGGGGAGGAACTCCAACTGAACTGTCGTAGATATATCCAAAGTCTTCTAAAACCTTTCAATGAAATTAACTGTTGAATTATATTTGTCACAAAAAATTTTCCTTGTCAGTTGTCTTTTAATTTAGTACAAAAGGACGACGAACAGCCAGACGGTGAAATCTGTCGTCTAATTTATTCAGGCCCTAGGGGCAAACGTGTTCCCTAGGGAGGTGGTATGATGAGTTTTGAAAATTGGTACTCTAATCTTGTATTACCTGTATTTAGAAATACTATAGGGTATTTAAGATTATATAAATTAAAATTACTGTTGAAACATAAACCATTGTTATTTTCTGTTGTAATTCTTTTGTTCCGCAGTTTCGTCAGCCTTGAAATTTCACAGAATAAAATTCTTCTACATTTCATATAAGTCATATAAGCGAATAGTTTTAAATATTACAATTTTTTCATTAAATAAGCAGCTTATAGCTTATCTTTGATTTAACTCATTAAGAATCATCATAGGTGAGTTGTACTTTTAGCGAAATTAAAAAAAAAAACAGTAATTTAGAAAATAATATTACAATGTAAAGTTAATAACTCAAATAATAAAATCTATCTTTATAAATAAAGATAAATCACTAAATGTGTTGCTAAGCCAAAACTCGAAAACTCAAAATTCGTTGAACTATGAGGATATTTTTAATAAAGAAAAAAATTAAAAAGCTTTGAAAAATTGGACATCCGTGCGCGCCGGGTGCGGTTCGCTAGTATGAAGTAACATTTAAAAAAAAATAAAGAAACAATAAATATTTATACTAACTGAAAATAGACTAAACTTAGCTCATACAGTTTCTCATAATACTTCGTCTTTACTTGGGTTTTTCGTATATGGGGCGCAAGAAATAACACATATAGTGGTCCCCAATTTCCTTATTGGCAAAGATATGGAGCAATAAAAGGGATGTTATAGTCTTATTAGCATCCGTATGCATCGTTGTTCGCCTCAGAGCGCTCAAGACGAACAACGATGACGCAACATTTAATGTCAAAACCGTGTATGTACCACGTGTATGTTCTGAATGTGGACGAGGTCTTTTTATATTTCACATATTGCAAACTATATACTGAGATTACAAGTCGATATAGTACATAAACGTACACGAAAAAACTATAATTTCCATGGAGTACGAAAGCAAATATTATATTTTCGATAGTAACAAAGTTCACATCAATTAAACCTGTGGAAGTTAGTAAAATCCTTCGAAAGCATGAACAGATCTCCATAAACAAAAGCTTATAGCCTCACGTTAGCTTTTAAACAAAAGAAAAAGGATCAAATTCGATCCATGTGTTTGGGAGCTACAATGCCATAGACATACATATAACACACCATTTTTGCGTTGGGCGTTCGAGGTTAAAACGAAAATAGCATTAGGTGCTCCAACAAAACAACTCAAATAAACCTTATTACAATCTAATACAAACTACATCAAACATAAATATAATCCTTTTTAGTACGACAAAAAATATAATTAAATGAAATCCAATGTTTGTGTAATAGAAAGAAACGACAAAGCGATGTAAAGTGGGTACAAAGATAAAATTCCAGATTTATCTAAAGAGAAAGGTTCTACAAATGTCGAGCGGCATAAAAGCGCAATTCCCGATTCAATCTTGGGACTGAACATCTCAAAATAGACAAAGCCGCCAAATCTAATAATATTTTAAGTAGGTCGATTCTGTTTATTCCATTGCTGGTTATTGAAAGAGATTGAAGAAAACAGTTTACACAGATGACATGACATTGTTAAAATTAAAATTACATAAAGAAAATTATTAGTCTTTTATGGCTTATTTTAACTAATGTTATAAATGCGAAAGTGTGTTGGTTTGTGTCGCTTTAACGCCTCAACAATTTCGCATACTCTTTGTCAGGTTTACAGAAATGGAACTGAACTATTGCTATCCAAAAGTTGCACTAGTTCGCTCAACCAGACTAACAACCGAACTACTGCTACTAGACGAAATGGAGATAGGGTACAGAAAAAAAGTACTGTTGGGAAGGGATCATAATCTATATCAATATATAAAGCTAAAGAGTTTGTTTGTTTGTTTGGTTCTAATTGAAAAATTCTTTTTGTGTTGTATAGTCCATTATTCGAGGAAGGATATAGGCTATAGAAAACGCGGACAAAGTCGCAAGCACCAGCTAGTATTGGATAAATGGTTCAACGTCAAACAAAAAGAGGTGCCGATGTAAAGGCTAGCAGAAAAATAAAAAGAGTCTCAATAGAGAATCCAGTTTGTCTGCAGGTATTAGTAAGTAGGAACTACCATGAACAAAAAATAACATGTTTTTACGAGTTGAATTTAAAATGGAAATTTCAAACGACATATAAAAGTTTCTTTATTTCTATTTGCACTGCACGAAAGTCTTCCCACATACTTTTGTCATTATGGTAAGAAATTATCATGTCAAGTTGATAACAAGCTTCTTTTAGTTACGCTCTGTTTTTTTACAAAAGTTTATTCCTAAAAATGGTAACTCAGACTATTGCAACATATAGTTAACATTTGTGTAATAAAATGGCCGCATAGTCCTACAATTGAGTGGTACGTTTTCCCAGTCCTACGCTTGGATGTTGTTTACGGCTGCGCACTATTTTAGCTACCTCTATCTTTTAGAATTTCCGCAGAGGAAAAAGGTAGGCGTCTCGGCAAACCGAAGCTACTCACGAAGATTCAGCCTGTTAGTAATCAGAAAAAAAATCAGGTGAGGGATACCGGACTATTAACTTACCTTGAACTGCGTGTTTCTGCCAGGCTTAAGAAATGGTGCTCTAGCACCAGTAATTTCGGTTCTGGAAATGTTGGAGAATCTGCCCAATATTTCCCGCATGCCGATCATCTCGCCCGCCCATTCTTCGTAGCCTTTGTCTTGGAGGCCTTGCTGTTGTGACACAGTGCCCGTTGCAATCTGTAAATGTCAATAATTAAATTACATCCGATTAATTTTTTTAATTCCTTTTTATTTTTCAAAAGAACGCGACCGTCAGGTAAAAAAATCTCAAAAGTAGGTCGAAAATATCAAAAAAATCTCAAAATCTCAACTCCATCACTTCATTTATGCCCATTCAACACTAGTAGACCATCGAAATAATATATCTCTGGTAGACATGTTGCACGATTTAGGTCACAGACATGTCTCAGGTTGTCAATGAACATTTTGATCTTCTCTAGACAAATTGTCTGCACGTATGTACTAGGCAAAGACACACAAGCAACATGAAGGGGATGCAAAATGTGTAGCTGGTTTGACTATCAAACCAGCTTATCCAAAACCAAAACCAAAATTGATCCAATTGTTTTGGTTTGATTATCCAAAAATGAAACGCAGTGGTTATGACATTGAGTTCATACTCAAACTTTATTTCCAGATTCAGTTTTTTCTAGATTAATAATGCTTTAATCATTCTAAAAATATAGTGAAAAGTTTAACGTGTGTCTTATTTTACACTTTAATAAATGTATCTTCAAAAGGTTAGAAAAAATATATAAAACAAAATATTTACCTCGTGACCATCATGAGCTAGAGCTTGTACCATAGCATAGTTGCTGGAATGAAAAACAATCTATTAAATGAAAACCATATTAAACCATATTTTAAATAATAAAATACCAATCCCATCGGGAAAATGTCTAATAAGATGCTTTGTAGGTGTCAGAGGAAGTAGAATATCACAGTTGCCCAATAAATAAATACGTACATAAATCTATGTAATCAAATGGATTGCATACTTCACTAGAGAAACTTTGTCTTTATTATTCTCGGTGATAATTATTGTTTTCGAATCCAGGGAGACGATCAAAACTTGCTCTAGCGAATCGCTAGTATAATCCGGAACCCGGTATCAAACTATTTATTAGGGCCGGCGTTGACTGACGGTATGGCACGGCTAAGACACGCTTCGGCATCCCGTGGCATACTTCGGCACATCGTTGTATTCCACCGTACGCAACCGTGTATACCGTAACTCGTGTTGTGCCGAAAACTATTTAGGTTAGTTAGTATTGCGTCACTACAAAGTCGGTTGTGTATTATGTCGACGGCCGATCCTATAATCAGGCAATTCGTAATGTGCCTAGGCATATCGTGATATAGCGCCGTTTCATGAAGTTCCTAACAAATATCAGTAAGATAGTTCGAAGTATTCATTAGACTATTTGGGTGCCCATTGTGTACATATCGTTCATTTATTGTGAGATTCTGATTAGTTTTTTACTAAATGTAATAATGTAATTTCATAAGCACTTTTTTATCACTGCAACTTCATGCACTAACTGACAGATTACACGATCGGCCGCCGACATAGACATAATTTTGTTAAAGTGATTAGAATACAGTGATAATAGCATTTTTTGGTGAAGAGATAGCACAGCGACAAAACGCTACGGCTTGTTGTTTTTTTGAAATAAAGAAGTGTGAATGCTATAATAATTTGAAAAAGGCTAAAAATAATATGTTCAGAAAGAAATCTTTTGTCATTCAATGCCGTGCCATACCGTCAGTCAACAAGGGCCCTTAGTGAAATAGCATACCTATATTCGTGGGATAAGAAGAAAGTGCCTCGTATAGGACATCCGTTGGAGTTCTTTATCTTTCCGTTAAAAACTTTTTTGTACAATTCAAAATTGTTCAAATTCACCGCTCCGTCGAAAGTCAACATAATCATTTGCGGTGTCTGTGGAGGAAAAAAGGCAAATCAAATAATGAATACTTACCCGAATTTTTTAAAATACAAAATGATTTCCAAAAGGTATTTACTCGGACTTAATTTTAAGGAATAAATAATTTTGACGTTTCGCATGTGAAACGAGATTTTATATTCCCTCTGCACGAAAACTTCCTCAAGATTTATTTCCCTTTTGATGTTACCTTTAAAATTACTTTCGAAACAAAAGCAATGGCTTGAAATATTCATAAAAATAATAAGTACCTCTGCTCACGGACAGATTGAAAACTCCGCGAAGCAAAAAATTAATGTATTAGTTTGTCCAGCACAGACAAGCACAGATATATTGCAAACTACTTACTTAGCCCGCGACTTCGTATGCGTAGCTTGATAACCAATTGGAATGAAGCAACACTAAAATACATTATGAAAACTAAATTGAAATCGATTAAGCTGTTTCCGAGATTAACGTGCACAGACGAACAGACAAAAACTCTAAAATTTTTAGGTAAGTAAACTTGTACAAAATGTTTTTTTTACGATTTTATTATATTGTAGTATGTATTGATGAAGTGTTGAATTTATAAGTTTTTTAAAACTCACATCCTCGGGATCCAGTCCTCCGGGTATAATCGTTCCATCCTTGGAGCAGAAACAATACGGTAGCTGGCATTCCGCTGTATCGCACTTGACGGCAAGATCCAGAGGGGCCTCTGTAATTGGTGCTGGTGCTATGGAAAACACAGCAGTTTACATAAAGAGAATAGTAAAAAATAATAGACTTCACATCGAATTGTTTCAATTGTTGGGCTGGGTCAAAAGCTACTTCACGTTGCATTTCAGACATACAGTACTTTAAAATACGTATTATTTCGGCAATGCGTGGTGGTACGTAGTATCTACATGGATCGATTTTAAATATATTAAAAATATTTTTCGCTTAATTTTTTTTTGTGGATTTAATTCATTAAAATTGCATTAATCAAGCAATCGAATAGTACGCTTACTCCCATGGTGTATAGTGCATAGACTGTTTATGTGAATGTTGCAGAGACCAATTAGGTAAGTGAGACGTCAAATATAGACACCTGTGGAGGGCGAGAACGCAGTTGCACCATCGATCTTGCAAGAATCGATACAACGATGTAAAGTAAATATAAGTAAAACAAAGTTTAAGTAATTTGTGAGGATTATTTAACGGGCTCGGAGCATTGAATTAATATATCTCTGCGAGGCTCGGAGTAATCACTCATTCACTGAAACACAACAGGACAAGTGCTTTTCATCTTCGATCATTTTCTCTGATAGCATAGTTACTTGTTACAATTAATAGGGAATATGCAAAAAAAATATTATACGATGGGTTATATCGTTTGTAACCATAAAACTAATGATCAGTTAGCGCGCATTGTTGACTAACACTGTCTTTATAGAATATTAAAAAATAAACATTACACAAACGTAATTCTATATCTATGAATTCTACAGCAATGATGTTCAATCCACCACAAGGAGTTTGTCTTGTATATAATTGAAAATGTTATTTGAATTCTACATAAGTAAAACTATATTCAATTCAATTTATCTGCCTACACACATTTACAGAAAGATACACATAACTAATACGCAGTTGACAAATAAACTAACATCCCTTGATACTGAAAAGTTTTACCAATCAAAGTTACGACAACTTACTTGTAGCTATCGGTCCGCATCTTGCCTCGACTTTAAAGGTACAGAACTTGCTAATATCATCAAAGTACAGCCCGGAGGGACATCTGTTCAAATAAGGATACCCATCGACGCACTGAAAAGACAGATAAAATTATTGTCTCTATATCTAAAAACGAGCGCCTCAATTTATTATTAAACTAGATGGTGCCTGCGACTTCGTCCGCGCCCGTTACGTCTAAATGTTTATCTACCAAATTTCATGAAAATCAGTTAATACGTTTAAGAGTTATGGAGGTACATACAACAACATACATACATACATTGACAGGTGCATACATACAAACATAGTTCTTTCTTTAAATCTAGAATTCATCCTTTAATCAAAAAAAGATGATGAGCGAGCTTTCCTTTAAAAAGCTCGCTCCATCATAGGCCTCATCCTTGCAACTCAGCTGATTGATGGCCAAGAGCAAACCCATCTCTAATAAAAAAAAAAGTGTGCAAGCGTTCATTTTGAAATTTTGCTTATACATTAGGTAAGCATTAAGATCGTTCGCGCATAAAACCCAAGCTGTATTTTTAACCTACTCTCAAATATATTTTGTTGTTTGCCTCATAAAAGTACAAGTAACGCAGACTCAACTGAATTTCTGTGTTTGTTGAACGCAATAAAATATTCATGCAAACGTTATACGACATAGGTCTCTGTTAGATAGATAATAGAGAAACGTTTAATTAAATTCTACCTACGCCTTTGTATAGTTCCTTAATTAAATACCTGAGTACCTTCGTACTGTTATAGAAGCTAATTTAAATATGATTTTGGGGCGGAAGTTAGGAAAAGCTTTAAGATCATCATGAAATGTCTAATTTACTATAAAATTAATTACTTATTATTAAATCTAAACCAAAAGTAAGTAGTGTAAAATTGTTAATTTCAGTGTTCTTGGATTGTCTTCTTGGTCTAAACAGAGAACTCTCCTGTTCAAAATGAAGCGGTAAATGCAAAAAAAAATTATAGCCATTTTTTCATTATAACAACACTAATATTGCATACAACTTCATCCATGATCCTAAAATAGAGCCTATTTTCAACCGACTTCCAAAAAAAGGAGGAGGATCCTAATTCGACTGTATTTTTTTCAATGTTTGTTACCTCATAACTTTCGACTGGGTAAAAAGATTTTGATGATTCGTTTTTTATTTGAAAGGTGGTGCTTCCCGTGTGGTCCTGTTTAAATTTGGTCCAGTTCTGACAATGGCATCCATGAAAAAAACGGTTTGAAGTCTTTTTTTTGTTAAAAAGAGAATTCGCTAATAATGTAGCTTTCTATAGGAGAGAGAATTTAAAAAATCGGTCCAGCAGTTTTTGAGTTATTCATTACAAACAAAAATAAAAATCTTATAAGCTCTTTATAATCAATACTAATAATAAATCTGTAAGTGTAGGTATTGTATGTATGTTCCTCCATCCCCCCCTAGGTGGGCCATGACCTTGTCGTGGTGGGGGGGCTTACCCTTGATCCGAAGGGTCGCAGGGGCCGGTGGTGGACAGAACCACCGACCTTTGCTTGTCCTATCGGATTATTGGGGACCAACAAGGCCCACACCCGTGTGCTCCGAGCGGGCTCCGCTCAGCGGAGCTCGCGGCGGAGCACACCCCGGCGGAGCACACCCCGGCGGCTGGGGCGGGACGTGTAGCCCTCCATGCATGTTCTCGTCAGCTGTCGTCGGGGTGTTTTGATGGAGTTCAGGGGAACAGGGAGGCCTGGGGGGGTGGCCCCTGGTCCCCTGCTCAGAGGAGCGGCGGGGGGAGCCAATGGACACTGTTGGTGTCCATTGAGTCCTCCCTTTTAACATCCTGGCAGATGGCTGGGCAGGAGAAGGCGGGTATCAGCCCGTCTTCAAATGCCCTCGGGGACCTGCGCACACGGCTGGCTGGCTGTGTGTGCCTGCACGGGTCTCCTCCGTCTGGGGATTGCTCGGGTGTCTTCGGGCAATCCCCCCGTTGGCGTCAGCCTAGCCAGCAATGGCTAGGCCGCCCGAGGAGGGTGGGTCGGAGCAGTTGCCTCGGCAGAGCCCGTCCACCCCCCACTCTAAGGGCAAGGAGACACCGGGGAGTTTTAGTGGGTAGGGGCCAGTTCTGCTGGTCGACCCCCACATACCCCTGCCGCCTAGCCAGCGGTAGGGGATCAATAAAAGGATTCCTCCTCGATAAAAAAAAAAAAACAAAAAAAAAAATGTTCCTCCATAACTGATCAACGAATCAACTGATTTTCATGAAACTTGGTAGATAAACATTTAGACGTACATGGCACAGGATACTTAGGCTACTTTTTTCTCTTTCAACGCGGACGAATTCGCGGGTGCCAGCTAGTCATTAGATAAAAATACCTTTTAATAGGACATTAAGAAGCGGCAAATAAACTTGAAAATTTAATTCAAATTAGTTTCAATTGAAATATTTTTACCTGATAGAATCGCCTGCACGTCGCTGGATCTGCAAAGTTGCCATTTCCCTGAGTTCCTTCAGGACAAACGAAATCTTCCTCTTTTTCCTTTTGCTGACATTTAACTGAAAATAATTTCGCATTATTTCAATTATTACACAGTGTAAATTCAATACCTACTAATTTAATAATGATTTTGGTGGGAACCATACAAAAAATAAATTAGTAACAATTTATGGTCGAAATCTGTTAGGTACATACTTGTAAAATGAATAAAACTTCTTTTAAGATTTCTCATAATGTACAAAGTACATGACTTTATGTTTCAGCCATCAAGTGACAACCTAAACGGTTTAACAATTTATTTTATGGCTTGAAATTTATATCAAGTATCTGCACATAAATCACGTTTCACTTGGTGTCTACTTGACACTGAATTTTAACTCTAATGCTTATCGGAATAAGGTCGTATAAACTAAGTATATAGTGTTTTTGCATTATAAGTAAATACTAAATGGTGCCCGCGACTTCGTTTCATCTTTGTTGTTGTTATACTTTTGCAAGGTGTTATTATTGGGTTTTTATTATTAGATTATCCCTCGGGAACAGAATTTTAATCAATATAAGGCCGTGGTTTAAGAAATTAAAAATTTGTTGTACCAACTTAATTATAGGTAAATAATTAATTCCATTAAAATGATAGATACACCGACTTAATAGAAGTAAAGTAGGATTCCAATTTAATTTTATAATTGGCTTCGTTTATTGACAATTTAATTACAAAGACTTCGACTAATCCAACTATTTTATTATTTGTATGTTTTTCATTGGAAATTTAAAAAAAAAACTGAAAACCTTATCATAAAGAAAATAATGATAATATATTTAAATGGCTATGTGAGCATATGTGAGCACGGTCAAGCTCACGAGCTTTGTTAATCCTTTTTACATGCAAACTATACCAGATATTCATTTACAAAACAAGTTTTCATATGCATGAACTCAAACTTGACCTGGAATCAGGTTTCATGTAATATTAAACTTAGACTTATTTTATTATTGCTAACCTAACCGCAAAATAGGGTTAAATTCAGATTATATAATAAGTTGTATGTTTTTTTAGTACTATTTCCCTCAAATATTAACAATTTACGCATTATTTTTTATCGCCATGGACATTATAGGGTAGTAGGTACTAACTTGGGACCGTTACGGATAATGGCGCTTTACACAATCACAAAATGTTTATGCTGTTTTGGGACTCACTAACGTGACGAACGAACCAAAGAACTCAATATAAAGGAATACATAATTTTTAGAAGCATAAACTGAGAATGCATAAGCTTCTCAGCACTAAGCAATCAGTCTGATTAGTTAAATTAAGAACTAACAAAAAATCTCAGTGAAAGAACAGCACGTGTGCTATATTGTTTCCGTGCTTAAGGGATACTGGAGTCCATTCCCAATATCTCAACTTGACCCTAACTAACCCTATCTATCTCTCGCCTCGCCTTTTCCTTTCATTTAATTTATCAAGTTTGTTGAGAGATTTCGCCCTTATAATTTACCCTAACGATCAATGCAATAAAAGTACAGGCTGCAATTTTTATAGATTTTAGTCGGTTCGATTCCCGGGTGTGCCAAACGAAATTTTCGAAAATCTTTGAATGCAGTTTTCTTTCTATTCAAAAATAAAGTAATGTTTTCTTTGAGTAAAATTTTCTATATACGGTATTAAGAGTACTTTCCCTACAGGTGGCATTACAAAATTCCAACCTGTATAATTAAAGTCTATTAAAGTCCTAATTTTTTTAAGAAATTGAAGAAGCCTACATCTGTTAACACGGATATGCTCTACTTTACCATGGATACTATGCTTGACAATATACGTATATAATTTTGCTTATTGATGATACAATTTACATATATGCACGATGTGCAATTCTTTGCAATAGCGTGTGGGTGGTGCACGATATAGCTCTCGTCAGCTGCAACGTCTATGGTCTCACTCTGTCCAGCCAATTGTGTTCACTTGTTTTTGTGTAAGTTCATGTAAAATGTTTTTTTTGGTACAAATAAAAAGATTATTATTATTATTATTATTAATTATATCTACTAACCTTGCGCAAAACCGTAGTATATGCATAGTATCTATTATTTTTATTACTTCATGTAAGAAACTATTTAATTAATTCTGATAGCATTAACCATTAACGATACATGAAACCTATATCTTGAATATATTAATAGATTTGAACACCATATTTATTTAAAGAGAAAGTCCATTATGCAATACGTGCTAGTCCTTTTCAAACGCAAATTTACGCAAAGTTTAGTACAGTAATATATATATTCTTAAAGAATTTAAAAAAAAAATTAAAAAATGCCATCGAATATACACAAACCTTACCCGTGTATTCATCTTTCCATAAGTGAAAACCGAATACATATCGGTCTACCCATTCGTTAGTTATTGCGATACTAAATGTATATTAACTTGATTTTTACAATTTTTACAGTGGCATTTAGAAGGTACAAGGACAATGGCAGGCTACACTTAGATGTTATACCTATGGTCTATGATGTATGGGATATTTTTATTGTCAACGCAGACAAAGGCGTGAAGGGAAAAGCTATTTCAAAATGCTATAATTCATGTCGCTAAAATTAAGTCTCCAATATTTTAAATGTCATTGGATACAACTCTATGAACTGTGAGACTTTTTTCTCGAACATTGCACAAGAAAACTTATTGGCATTTAGATCAAATGAAATACTACGTAAGATTCCAATTATAAGCTTAGATTTTTTTGTAAGACTTCAAACCGGTTTTATGACACAGAACCTGATTTTTATTTGAGAACAGAAAATTAAGATTCTGCTGCGTAAATGTTATTATGATTAATAAAACAAGTTACACTGATCACAAATACAGATATTGAAGAATTTAAGTCGACTCATAATCAGTCATGGGTTTGTTAATTACCTATAAAGACACTGCATAATTATAAGGTTGTACTATATCTACCATTAGATATTTAAAAGAAGATTGTATGTTATTATGTTATTTATAAGGAGATTGTATATTTAAAGAATATATTAAGTTGAGTCAGTATTGAGAAGTTTTGTTCGGCGTCAATATCCTCAATCAGTCGGGCAAAAGTCTCAATGTCAAGTGAAAGAAAAGGACGTGTCTGACGAATTTTAAATAATTCGCGTCTGCATACCAAAGTGTGTCCAACTTTCTAAAAGTTTGAATTCATTTATGAAAGTTAGATAGGTAAACAATTACTGCAATACGTAACTTTTCTCAGATCATCGAATCTTACCTATACATTAGATCTTAGACAAATTTACATAATATTTTTAATAGAACTCGTTGAATCGCAAGTCTATCGTGAATAACTTTCACCTTTTTAAATATCATTTCACTGTTACGTGAATAAAAATCGTTAACAAATTGTTCCATTGAAGTCTGTTCAATGAACATTAAAAATGTTACGTTAAATTGCTTGCATAAGATTGCGGATCCGTATAAGTTGGTGCAATTGGCAACTTGTAACACACTTGGGAGCACTAAATACAGGAACTTAAGCACAAGGTTTTATATTCATGTTAAATAAAATCAACTAACCATTGGTCAAAATAGCACAAACGAGAAATAATCGCATAAGTAAACCGGTCATGGTGGCCCGCGTTCCGTATGCCGTTTGTAACCGCGACATATCGTATACCTTTCACTGTCGCGCGCGCACTGCGCCTCAAGTGATTTCAAGTTGCCCCTGCCGACCTCCACAGACGGCTTTCTCCTATTAAAACCCCTGACTTCATATCATAACATTTACCTAACAATGTTTTTATTATACAATATTTTTTTATCGAACGGAAATTGCACGTTAAGGCCTTATAGAGCTACAGTCAGTAGGTACTGCTATCTTTATTTGAACAAATTTTGTATAATATAATATTAGGTATACAAAATATATCTATCTATACCAATATATAAATCTGAAGAATTTGTTTGGTTGTACGCACTAATCTCAGGAACTCTGGTTCGAATTGAACCAGTATTTTTATCGAGGATGGCTATAGGATATAGAGAACGCGGACGAAATCGCGGGCACCAGCTAGTGTAGGATAAAGAAGACAGAGATCTTTATATTATAAAGATATCTGCGTGAGTGCAATGTACTGTGACATACCCTAAGCCCTAACTTGTTTAAAACATCTTCAATGGAATCTTCGTGAAACCTGCCTGATTAGGAAATTTACGAAAAATCCTCATGCATTTTGTATTTTATTGCTAATTTCCAATGTTAAGAATTATTATAGTATAGCTAGGCATTAAAACTTCTAATATCAACTTCAATATTTTAACTCCAAACTAAAATCACCAGTGTGTGCATACTGCGTTACAAGACTACCTTTGCGACGAACTTGAATATTTTAAAATTACCGCGCTCTCTGTGATTGGTACGGTTGGTAGTTCCATGGTAGTTCCCTATTGGCTTGTTTGCCGGCGGCTACGCGAGCTACCTTCTTTGACAATGACATTATGTGCTCTACAAATCCATAATAAACTATGCTGTGTTTACATACCGCCGTCGAAACTACATTTCGATCAATATTAAAAATATTCATCACTTGCGCACTATGATTTTCAAAACAAGCGTAAATAATTTATATGGCACATTTAAATGTTTCACTTTTATTATCCTATTTTTTAAATACTTTTCATACGTGTCTTATCGAGACAAACGTCACCTACATCAAACTGACATATCATATTGACGTATTCAGTATTCATAATGAAATGGTTTGTGGGTTATGTTTAGAAAAATTAAAAGGAATCCGGATTAAGTATTTATATAAATGTATTAAATAATAATAACGTTATAATATAGTGCATTATTATCTTAAATAATAAGTTGTGATTAATGGCCTACTGGTTATTTAAGAAAAATGACTACCTTACGTGAACGTCAACTAAGTAAGTTAATAACTTTACAACTTTCAATTTTACGTTATCTTTTAATTAATGTGGTTAATTAATTTGTTATTGTAGATGCTTTAAAGCAAATGCTAAACTTGAATCAACCTTTGACGAAAAATATTGCAACGGAACCAACATGGAAAGTGTTAATATACGATAGAGTTGGGCAAGATATAATTTCTCCACTTATATCCGTAAAGGAACTAAGAGAATTGGGAGTAACTCTTCATGTGTAAGTTTAAAGACTATTTAGTAGTTTATAGTTTTAAAATAATATATTAATCTTCTTTCAAATTATTCTTGTCTTTTGGTTAGCAGTGACTGACTTTTCTCTAATAGAAAAAGCAATGTAAAAACGTCATCTGATTTAGAATATAAGTAAAACTTATATTGGAGAATGTGATTATTTTAAATGTATTCAGTTTGAACCCTTATTTGATTTAATTTGTTCAAATCCTTATGTGAACAAAAATTACCCAAATAAGCTGGAGAGATCTGTGAGTTAAGTTAGTTGTGGGCAGGACACAGAATACAGAGAGCCACTTAGCCCGAAAAGTACTCCAGTGTAGGCCATGGACCAGCAAGCACAGCTTAGGATGTCCACCCACAAGTTGAACAGACAAGGGCTGTGGGTCAACTGTGATTCCAGGCTACTTCTGAGTCCTATTAGAAAATTATATTTAGGACATCCATTGCTGGATTATGTGGAAGCCATGTTGACACAGTCCGAGTACACATGGACCGATGTACTCGTACAAGTCAATTTCATACAAGTGCAGTAATAGCACACGGGCCTAGTCCTTGCAAATTGGACAAAATCGTCCGAGTGAACTCGTAATACCCAGTAAAATTTTTATTTAATGTATATTTAATCATTTATTCATGTAATTTCCAGTCAGCTACATTCTGATCGAGATCCCATCCCAGAAGTACCTGCTGTATACTTTTGTGCACCATCAGAAGAGAATCTCGGAAGGATCTGTCAGGACCTTGACAATGGAATTTACGACCAATTTCACTTGAATTTTATATCACCAATAACAAGACAAAAACTAGAAGATTTAGCAGCCTCTGCAATACAATCAAATTCTGTGATGAATATTCACAAAGTCTATGACCAATATTTGAACTTCATTTGCTTAGAAGATGACCTCTTTATTATGAAACATCAACAGTCTGATTCATTGTCTTACTATGGTAAATATAATACTTATCTACAAATGCACATTATTATTATTTAATAGTTTTTTAATACCTGTTTAATATATTTTCTTGTAGCTTAAGCTTTAAGACCGTTTTAAATTTATTTTACATTTATATTTCAATCACCATGAAAATTTTCATACATGCTGTAAGGGATACAGAAAGTTACATACATCCAGAAAAAAGTGCTAATCTGCTAAGAAGAAGGGATAAAAAGAATCTTTAAAAAAAACTATAAAAAGTAAAAGCAGTAAAAAAGTAAAAAGTAAAAGTGCAAATATCTTTGCATAGTATAAAATAAAGTTGCTTCCCCCCGTCTGTCCCTCTGTATGCTTAGATCTTTTAAACTACTCAACGGATTTTAATGTGGTTTTTACTAATGGAAACAGTGTTAAAAGTCTTAAAAGAGGACATTGTACAAATTTTAGATAAAAATCGCACCCATGCGAAGCCAGGAGTGGGTCGCTAGACTCACTAGTTTTATATAAGGATAAATTATGTCCACATAAGGATTTAAATTATATCAGGGTATGTCCATTTAATATAGATGTTATCTTCTTCTTTATAAATAAAAATGAATCCCTAAATGTGCTGCTAAGCTCAAAACTCGAGAATGGTTGAACCGGTTTTAATTCTGTCTTCTCTCATGGATGGCAGGATAATCAGGGACGGTTCTTACGTTAAAAAAATGCACCCGGGACGAAGCTGCAAGTGGGTTGCTAGTTTTTAATAAAAAACAAAATTAATACTGAACTTTGATTTACAGCTATTAACAAGGGTGATACTAAAGATACTGAAATGGAATCCATTATGGACAGTATAGTGGAAAGTTTGTTCTCAGTGTTTGTGACATTGGGTATGTAATGTTTGAATTTTTCTGTTTTATTATTTATTTACATAATCTTAATAACTAATAACTACAGTGCGTTCCATAATTTGATGGAGTAATTTAACATTTCCTGTGTTGCAGGTTTTTGACAATACAAAAATAGTGACATAACCTAATCAGACTTTTTAAAATCGATGCTTTATACAATTAATATTAATTAGTATTTAATAGTTTAAATAATATTTTTTGCGAAGTCCCTTCTATAAGTCGCAATTCTTTTCGATTATTATAATTTTTATGTTGAAAACATTTTCATAGGTGACATAAAATTATCACAAAATACCATTTTTTTTATTTATTTAACTTTACATATAAATTGGGAATTGTTTTTTTATTCATTCCAAATCGACTTGGTCATTAATAAACCTGCTTTAAACGAAATTCAAAAATAACAATAAGACGAATGTTAAATCAATAAAACAAGATAAAAAATATTTTTACCCTAAAATGTCATAACTATTCAAACAAAACCGATACTATAATAGTACAGCACTACGGAGAAAACGTTGGCAACATTATTTTAAAATTTGACATTAGGATCTGTCAAATTATCCCTCGAATTATGGAACGAACTGTAGTGCTAGTAAAACCATTATAACTTATTATATTATAGCCATCAATCACAACTTCATTTAGTTATGATTGATAATGACTGGAATGTATTTAAGTGTTTAAGTAAAATGCAGTAAGATTATTTCTTCTATTAGTGAAGAAGCAACATATATATTTTAATATGCTCCTATTAAAATTTTCAGGTAATGTTCCGATAATAAGGTGCAGCAAGGGCAATGCAGCCGAAATGGTAGCGAATAAACTGGATAAAAAGTTGCGTGAAAACCTGTGGGACGCAAGAAATAATCTTTTCCATGGTAACAGTGGGCAAACTGGCTCTTTTAGCTTCACTCGACCTATGCTGATACTGTTGGACAGAAACATCGATATGGCAACACCCTTACACCACACCTGGACCTACCAAGCCCTCGCTCATGATGTACTGGATTTATCATTAAATAGGTAGGTAATGTGTTCATTCATCTCTATCCATCAGTTCTACTATTTCATAGTATTATATAGGTTGGCTAACAGTCAGCCATGGGCTCAGGGTGGGGCAGCAGTCTAAAATAATATGTAACTAGCAAACTATACCCGCGGTCTTACCCTGGTTAATTTTTTCATACAAAAAGGTTACACCCACACCCTATAGCACCCTTGATTAGGTACCTTGCAGGTCAGAGCCAGAGTGGGGCAAGCGCCCCACCCTGCCCCACCGTGGCTACGTCCATGTAACAGTAGTTCCCTTCGCAGTATATCAAAAGTCATTTGATTCATTGTTTACTTTCTAAGGCCACAAATGTCAACCCAGAAATATTATGTAGACGAATTGACATTCTTTACTCACTGAAACACAGCATAGAAATTTACTTTATTTTTAATGCTCAACGCAAAAACGAGGTATTATATATAAAGTTTGATTTAACGTGTTAGATTTGCTTGCTTGCTTGTTTGTTTGTTTGTTTGAATAGAATAGGCTCCGAAACTACTGAACCGATTTGAAAAATTCTTTTACCATTAAAAGCCGACATTATTCGTGATGAACATAGGCTACTTTTTACCGCGGGAAAATGCTTCATTCCTACGGGAAATCTAAAATAAGAGTAAATACTAGCGGCTTGGCCCGGGAGATAGCGCCATCTATCCAAATCAGGTGAAGCGACTAACATGACAACTGCTTGGTGATACTTTTAGCGATCTGCTATGGTAGATGGCGTTTTATACTTTCAACGCGGACGAAGTGGCGAGCACCAGCTAGTGTGTATATAAAACCATAACTTTTATGATGGTGTTAACTTTTTCAGAGCGGTTGTACCGGAGACATCAGCCACAGCAGTGCCAGGCCAAAAAGTGAAAACAAGAATATGTAACTTGGATTCAAAAGACCCTCTATGGATGGAGCACAAAGGCAGCCCTTTCCCCACGGTAGCCGAAGCAATACAAGAGGACTTGGATAAATATAGGTAAGCATGAGAGTGAGAAGTAGTCAATACTAATAATCATAATTTATTATAGCCGAGACAGTTATTTAAACAAGCGAGGGTAAAAGTTAAACTGTGATGAAATATGTTACGTTTTCAGCAAGTAAATTTTCGGACTGTTCTATTTCATGGCAATTTTTCGGACAATTCCTTTGCTTTTTTAATTGAAATGGCTTTTGACAGGCTTATCTATTTAATGATAGGTAGGTGGCTGGCTCCTTCGTCTACCTATAAACACAAGCATCATCAAAAGTTTCACAGATTAGCTCATTCTGGTCTCATTAATCAAAAATTTTCAATCCCTTGTTTGTACAATTGTCAACAGTTTAACAGTTTAAGGTAATACAAGTCAGTTTTCCTCCATACAAACGTAGAACCCTAATTACTCCGCTTTTTATTTACAAAAGTAAGAACGATACCGATTTATCTTGTCGTTAACTAGGTTCCTGCAAAGTACAACTTTAAAAAAAAAGTATTAATTTAAAAGATATGATCCTTGAAATATCCATATTTTAACACAAGTTTTAATGCAACTTTGACGGTGAATATGTCACTCTAGTGTACAAAAAGTCGAAAATACTTCGACCACAAACATTGATTAGTTATACAAGAGTTCAAATAACTTTAAAGTTCAAATACGTTTTTCAAATAAAAAACGAAATAGACATATGCAGTAGTTTTGTCAAAAGAAGCGTTGTTTGTGATTTTATTTTTGGTATGAATCATTGTGCATCTCAGTCGACTGCTCTTCCCGCGCTTTGTGCTGTGTGAGACATTTATCTCATTTTAGCCATGAGACCGATGAGTTCGGGCCGCCGACTTGCTTCATCTTAAAAGTGAACAATTTACAGGAGTTCAGAAGCAGAAGTGAAGAAACTGAAGAGTTCAATGGGCCTGGACGCGGACAGTGACTTGGCGCTGAGTCTGGTGAGCGATAACACTCAGCGCCTCACGAACGCTGTCAACTCCCTGCCACAGCTCATGGAGAAAAAACGGCTCATCGATATGCACACCACCATTGCTACCGGTAACTCGCATTTATACCTCTCTCTCTCTCCCCACCGCTGCATCCACTTCGTGGCCTCCGTTCGACAACTCTTCTGCCACATTGGTTATCCGCTCTGCAGCTTCCTGTACCTGTCTGTGTCTTCCATTCCCATTGCATTCATAGCCATTGGGGACCTGCAAAGTACTAATAATTTTAGAAATAAAATAAAAAAATTATATTCAAACACCAAAAAAGCGAGGAGCAACTGCGGAATGACACCAGTGCCTTCTTTTTCGTATTATATATTTATAGGTTCTATTTAATTTTAACAGTTTTATTTTTGAAAATTTTATTTGTTTTTGGAGATTTCATGTATGTATGCTCTAACGGAAGACCAGCGCAGGTTTCTACAACCTGCATTATGCTGAGTCGGAGCAGGTTTGTAGCAGGGGGGACGTTTGCGTGTGTCTTTATAAGTTTTATATGTAAAACTATGTCCTTTTGTTGCAAATAAAATTCTATTCTATTCTAAATAAACAAAAATCTTGTACCACTTTACAGCGATTCTAGAATCAATAAAATGTCGAAGACTTGACTCGTTCTTCGAGTTGGAGGAGAAAATAATGAGCAAGAGCAGTGGCGTTGAAACAAAGGCCGTGATGGACCTGATAGTGGATCCGAATGCGGGCACACCCGAAGACAAGATGAGACTTTTCATCATCTACTATTTGTGCTCGTCCCACATGCCCGAAGAAGAGTATAAAAAGTTCGAGTCCGCTCTCGCTGCTGCCGAGTGTGACATCAAAACAATGTCTTACATGAGACGGTGGAAGTGAGTTTAAAAATATTTATTACTAGCTGATGCTCGCGACTTAGTCCGCGTTGAAAAAGAAAAAGTAGCCTATCCTGTGTCCCGTACGTCTAAATGTTTATCTACCAAGTTTCATGAAAATCACCAATATAATATGAGTATAGGTATTATAATATAGTATAAATATATGAGTAATATTATAACGTCCAACATTTGGACTACGGTGACGCCCTATTTTATATTTATTTCTAGACGATCGTTAGGGAACCTAATATTTTTTCAGGATAAAAAGTATCATATATCTAATATTATGTTCATTCAGATTGTCTTTGTGCTAAATATCTTTCATCCAACTCCGTTCAGTTGTTTTGGCGTGAAAGAGAACTAACATTGCGTAGTAGTAGTCAAAACAGTGAATCCTAATTTAATGTTATTTTTTCAGAGGTTTCACGAAAATGTCTGGCGGACAATATGAAGGCGGCGGTACGAAGACCGTGTCCATGTTTTCTAAATTAGTATCGCAGGGCTCTTCGTTCGTGATGGAAGGTGTAAAGAATTTGGTTGTAAAAAAGCATGTGAGTGAAATAATTGTTAATAATATTTATTTTATTTAAGTACTGCTTAGTTGATGGATTGCAACTTATTAGCTCTTCTATGACAACTCGCAGTACTACTGTGTGTGAGTAGATATCAGCGTCAGGTAATATACTAACTGGACGACTTATGATTCACGAATCTCTTAATGTGTTAGTTAATTATAATCACCTTAGTTTTGAAGGAGTGGTAACTTTATAAGGTTATTTTGTTTCTGATGCTCCATTGGAACTGGTTTCTTGAGTGACTAACTAAGCCAATAATGAACCTTAGAATACTCGTAACTGATTTATTCGAGATTGTTTGAACAATCAGAACTCAGTGTGTTTACCAGCTAAAATAATATATACTTCCATCTCCGTTGTGGCTAACAGAATTCCCGAGGAATTGTTTTGGTCGAACGAGACATTCGACCTTTTCTTATTAATTTCTTGCTTCGTCTACTATAATAGTTGATGAATTGTTGCTTCATATAACAAAGTGTTATATTTTTCCGTGTAATAAAAGTGAGTATAAGGACTATTAAGGGATGCCAAAGTCACAAATAACACCAGGGGCCCTGATTCTGTATGCCAACTACGATTCCACACTCTTGGTCTTACTTTTTCAAACCATGTCTAATGTCTTGCCTTGTCGTGTCATGGAATTCTTATTATCTATGGCACGTTATGATTTCATAGAAACCACAATATACTATTGTATTTACGACGTTTTTTGAAAAAGTAAGACAAGAGTGTGGAATCGTATTTGCTATACAGAATCAGGGCCCTGTGGTAAATTAAGATGCCGTTAAGATAAAATAACAACGGTATTTGCCAGAAATTGCCGGTGTCGCGCGTGGTGGAAAGCGCGCTGAGCGGGGGCGGGGACGAGGCGGGGGGCGCGGGGGCGGAACTGTCGTGGCTCGACCCTCGTGCCGCGCGGACGGACGCCGCGGCCAGGGCACGTCTGGCGCGCCATCCGCCCCCCACCGACGCCGTCGTCTTCGTCGTCGGCGGCGGGAACTACATCGAGTACCACAACCTTATGGACTTCAAGGTACTTCGTGCCATAGCGATATAACGTTATCAAAAAAAAAATATATAATGATTTTGCTTATAAAGAGATAAGCAAAAAGATGCCGCAACCGCATTCTGTTGTTATGCAATGAATAAGAGATGCCGAAGCCCTTTCTATACGTACGACGTACGTGTCCTGTACTTGTAAATGTTTATCCACAAAGTTTCATGAAAATCAGTTAATTCGTTTAAGAGTTATGGAGGAACATACATAGGTACATACACACGTACACTTACAGATTTATTATTAGTATTGATTAGGTTCTTATGGTCGTCGTCATTTACCAGGGTTTCGTAAAAAATCCAAGTTACAATTGAAATGAAATTGCCTTTCACCCACAAAAAGTACTTCCCGAGGTATCTTCTAAAATTATAAAAATAAAAAATAAAAGTGGCGGCGCGACGCTACAGCAATAAAGATGTCATAATAAGATAAAGATGTCATTACTTCATATTATATTTTCTCATGTGTTATATTTATTTATTTTTCAACGCAGACGAAGTCGCGGGCATCTACTAATATAAGCAGATAGTGGTTGAGCTATTAAGTCTTTCTTTTTCTTAAAGACAATCACTGTTTACTTTTACAGCAACAGTCGAGCAGCGGCACTTCGAGGAAAATCATTTACGGCTCCACAACATTGCCAAATGCTTCACAGTTTCTGAAACAACTATCTCTTCTCGGAGAAGAGATGCAGTGAACATTCCTTGTCACCCTGTCAAATATTGTAATTAAAAAAAAATATTTAAATCATATTGGATATATCCCTTTATTACTGCAATAAAACAAATTCACTTCAACAAGTTGGCATTTTATTTACATTGACATTGAAAATATAGCTAACATCTAATATCTACTAATAAATTTTTGTTTTGAACAAGAAGTATAAAATCTAAATCACAAGATAGTTGTAATTCAATAGTAATCAGATCTTGACCCGTCTCTGCATAAGAAATTCTTGTCATGTAAAACTTTGTCAATCGGTGATTTTTTTTTTTCACAACCAAAAACCATCCTAACGGAAATATCTATTAGACACGAAACTATAAAAAAAAACTTGTCGCCGTAATTTTTTTTTAACCCCAGCCCTTATAATATTGTGCTTAACTTAAACGTGTATGTTCCACACACAACATACGCAATAACCCTCGAAAAATAGCAAATATGTTAGAATTACACTTAACACTAAGCGTACAGAGTAGAGAATAATTAAACGAATTAGTTGTAAAGTCTGGGCTCGACCGCGAAATGAGCGAGGTCATTAATGAGCCCGCTTAACTCGCAAACGGTAAATTTCATAGATTTCCTCTCCGCTAGACTCTTTCGCGGTCGAGCCTCATCTATGAAACTTACCGTGCTCGTTACGCGGTCGAGCCCAGGCTTAATGTGGAGGAACTTCAACATCTTACACTTTATTTTTAAAGAGAGAACAACTATTGCAATGGGGAATAATCTCAACGTTAACACTACAAAGAAAATCTATCACTGATCGATCTGTATGAAATGGATTTGGCACAGTGTGGGGACATTAAGAAATCAGAAGAGAGCTCTAGTATTAATGACCACAATTATAGGTTAAATTCTAAAAGAGAATAAAAATGGCAAGATCTTAAAATTCTAATAACAATTGAGAAGCACATGAACTACTCAGACGAATTTTGTGCAAACATAATAACATGAGGGCTAAACTACACTTATTATAATTATAATATCTAAAAAAAACAGGAATTGGTTAAGTGTTAGAAAATTATTTAAATTATTGTGCGTTACACAAATCAATTCTATTACTCCTGTGGATATTTTTTTTTTCACAGATACAAATATTTCATAATTTATGTTAAAACATAATTTTTAAACCCACTTAATACAACGTACAACATGGCACAGATAACAATTATATAGTTAAAACCGCATCTAACTCATAGTCTACAAATTATATTTCTTATAAATAAAAAAGTTCTTTTCATTAGCTCTAAACATAATTGAAAAAAATATAGTCACAAGGGCCAAGGAAGAGAACTATTAAAATTACATAGATTTTAAAAGATATAAGGCGCATTTACACATACTTAAAGATATTATCCAATCACTACACTTAATTATAATTTAAGGACCTTTAAGCTGTGCAACGCTTCACAACAATAATTAAGCAAATATAATGACTAATCTTAAACATTCTTTATAATAATCAAGGCATAAAATATTTCCAACAACAGTGAAAGCTGCGAACTGTTTCCTTAATTATGATTTTTACCACTAGATCGGTAATGATATCCAAGAACCGAAGAGACCTCGTCGTTCACCCATCTGTTTACTAGAAGAAAAGTATATTCTATCTATTGTTACCTATACTTGCCTATTAAAATATTCTCATGGATATCCATAATTTAAAAAAATAGCTATTGTATGCAGCGTCCTTCTCTATTACACAGCACAGTAGATTTATGCTTCTCTGTCACACATCTTTGCTTGCGTCAATTTTTAAATTTCAAAGCCTTATTGTGATTCATGTACGAATTTTTGCGGGCAACTATATACTATCAAAGCTATAGTTTTATTATTTAAAAGTCGGAGCAAGCAAAGATGTGCGACAGAGAATCGTAACTGTACAATGTAAAGGCAGGATGGCTAGTTTTTTTATTTTTTTTATTAAGGATTTCCATAATCATATAGGCAACACAATCGCGATTTATTTTCTTATAGATAACAACAACACATAAAAAATATACATTTCGTCTGGTGAACGCATGTGTGAAGGACGACCTCTCTTCGGATCCTGTACTATAACTTTTAACACAGTCATAAAATTCACAATGGCAAAACATAAACATTTACAACTTTGTGCCTACTGAATTATGATTTTACGATTATCAATTTTATTAAGGCGATAATAAAGATTAGTATAAAACTGAACATGTTACAGCACTTCGATTGGCACTCGAATCTCAATAAAACCCCATATACCATTCCCTCGTCGGTGGTGATGCTTTCTAAACATTGATATCTGGGACTAAAAGTTAAATATTAGCGGTGTTAAATCTACACTATAATAATTCACACCGAGCCAGTAAGTAAAAATCAATGCCACTCGTTTATTTCTTCTTAACAATCCACTTATCAACAACGTACATATTGAATACAAATAAGTACTTTACAAAGTATGTACTTACAAAACAAATGTCATACAAGTGTAATAAGAGAACTACTATAGATAAAAACACACAACAAAAGCCTTCCAACAGTTATAGCGACGTCTTGTTTTAATATAGACAACATTTTAACTGCTATAAATAAAAATGCATTCACACCTTTAGAATTAACGCGAATGGGGGGGCGTCAGTTTGCATATATATTTTACCATAAATTCTGATAAGGTGTGCGCTATTGCAAGATATTAAAGTATTTTTTCCAATAAAATATTAATTAAATATCGTTCTTATCTCATAAGCAATTAGTATGAAAGAGGACTCATAGCTATCTGATTTCCAGTTAACTTTAGCATATTTTATGCAACACTGTGTTATTAGATAAGAACTACATTTAAATATATATTTTAAAAAATCAAGACATTTCAGTACTTATCATCTGAATTGGCCTTTCGAGATATCTGATATTTGTAAATGAGTAAAAAGTAGAAAGAGATACACGAAAAAAATTTAACAAACGATGTGATAACATGACGCTCATTTGAAAATTCGTCTTAGAGATTGTCAATTAAAACTTTTATTAATTCTTTAACTGTAAAGCGAAAATATGGACGGAGATGAATCTACATGAATATATTGAGAAAATAAAATTCATGATGGAATAATCTAAGTGATTGTTCATGTTGGAGGAGCGGTGGTGGGAGCGATAGCGAACTAGTCGTTAGACAATACATGTTATATTCCCATGGTTTGCATTTGGCAAAATCGCCAAGGGTTACCCTAAACGTGTTTTGGATGTTAAAGACCCTTAGTTTACCTCTTGCACTGGGAAAAACATAAGCTACTTGATCAAACATCGTTCGACAAACGCGCCCATACCTCCGAGTTGTATACAAACAAGCACTAATTGTAAGACATAAAATCATTTAACATCTGAAGGAATAACTGGTATAATTGTTACATTTTACGCCTCTCGGATGTATTAAGAAAAAAGTAGAAAATGAGATTAAAATAAGAAGAATTTGTGTTAGTAAAAAAATTATATAGGTAATGAAATTTTTGTGTTAATATAAAAATTAAAGATATTACTACAAATATAAGAATTCCATAATTCTGGAATGTTTAAAACATATACATACATATATTACATATTTAACATAACCGAAAACAGTGAATATTGGAATGTCCTATTTCAAATAAGATTAAATACAAAAACCAATGCTTTGTCAACTTGGAATGTTTTTGATATGATTTTTCAGACTCTTATAATCAAACAGATATTTTAAGTGGGATATAATTTAAATAAGTTTATAATTTAATCGAACGTCTCTAAATCACTTCGAATAAATTTTGTTTTATCCATTAAAAAAGTCTACTAAAAAAATATGTTTTTGAAATCAATATAGAAATAGAGAGTGAATAGCATAAGTTCAGTTATGGCGCACAGAAGGGGAAGTCCCCAAACAAATGAGATTCGTTTTAAATGTTGACGTTTTAATAATTTATTATTTTACTCTTTGAAAATTAAAAATTAGAAGATCATAGTGTCAGTCTTGCATTCAGTACACACTATTATTCCGCATAAATCATAAGATGTCCTATTATTTTCGGCCCATGCTTAAATATTCATTAATTTTTAACAAGAAAACAATGTCACGGTTGTAGAGTATTACGAATTCATATTTAATAACGCTATTATAAATTAATCATGTAATGTTACATCAACATGTTGAACCAAAATGATAACTTTGAAAGCCCAGTATATCAGATGTTCGTGCAACGGTGTCAGTTTAAGTTTTCAACTTTAAGGCCTGTGATATATCCACAAATTACTTACTTTACAAACATTTCATACGTTTTGCAATTTTTTTACACTATAAGGGATGGCAGACAGGCTAACGTTCCACTTGGTGGTAGGTGGTTACCGTCGCCTACACTAAGAAAACACCTTTAGATAATTAAAGGCGCTGCCATCCCCTTTAACTATCTAAATTTATTGAGACTGTTTAGGGATGTATGAAATATTTTTTTGGTCCAACATGCAAGTGCATGGCTAAACTATAAAGATTACTCTTAAGAAAAGAAAACCTAGTTGTTTCTATGGCATATTAATGCACAGAAATAAATGAAAACTGTGAAGAATCTCTCATTAAAAATGTGTAATAAAGCATGAGTAGTTAAGATACGAATGCAACGCAAAAGTCGCGTAGCAAGTTTCATTTCCTCATTAGTCGTGAAAAGCGGCATATAAAATTTCTCGATTCACTACCGCTTTACAAACGTAGCCTACATATGTATGAACAAGTAATTTTCATTCATTGATTAGGAAGGATATAAATTTAGAATCATAAAACTTATGCTATTTATAGCACAGACAAATTTCGAAACAACTACATTTTTAAGATTAATATAGAATATAATTAAGTAATATTTTTATCATGGTTAATCCTATTAAAATGTAAATATTTGTCATATATTACTTTAGATAGATCGCAACAAACTAACTTTTATGTCATATTTATTAAGTATAATGTACAGGTGTGGTGATCGATGAAGGATTGATGCAATAACAAATTTTCACATTTGAAATATTCATAAATTAGTATAAAATATTAAGTTCTATATCAATAGCCCACCTAAGTTTAACATAAAAAATTAAGTTGCATCAAACCTAAAAATAAAAATTTTAAATTTAACAACACAGTCACTTCACTCTTTGCGATAACATTAATTGTCTTGCGCAGACGAGTGACAATCCTTAGGTTAATTTTTGTTCGTCGAAAATAGATGGATTACAAGTGCATCTAATAAAGCACACTTATAAATTCCGCGTACCATAATGACTATCTATAGGTCATCGAACGACAAAAGTACGTGAGAATCCCCGAAATAAAGAACTAACGCACTAAGGCGCATCAAAGCATAGCACAGCGTATTTTAAAATGCTTGATAACGACGCACATATGGACGATTACGTTTGAAAAAGATTGTATAATTTCAACAAAGGATAATTTGTTAAAATTATACAATCAACAAATCAGAGTGAACAAAAGCTTCTCATCTGCGTTGGCAATTTTTCTACACTAAAGATTTATGACTTCATGAACAAGTCACTTGTCTGCACTGGCCTTAAAAATGTCAAAGAGCAAGAACTTTATGATCTTATCAATCTTTTTCAATATTGAACCATGTAAAGTGTAAATTCTGTATAGATAAATCAGATCGGAATTCAGAACCACTTAACTATCAATTAATTTCGTATCTCGAATGAGATTCCATCAATAAAAGAAGACTTAATGTTCTGAGATGTGTTTCAAATTAATATTAACATTACAAAGTAATATTAATATTAGTAATTAAACTACAATACACATTTTACAAGCCATCATTCAATGATTATTATTAATTTATGTGATGGAATGACTAGCCACAATGTCTTATAACAGTTCGTTGATATTCAATCAATTATCTAATACATTATACTAAGATATCATTATTATTTATTAAGCACTTTCAAATTACATATTTTTAAAACACTGACATATTAAGTATTATCTTATGTAATGTTACATATAAGTATATGTAGCGATGACACAAATTCGTGTCTGTGTCTCCTAACAAATGATTTGACAATGAATTTCAATTAACGTACACATCTACCAATTTAAATGTTTCACAGAGTGTTATGATAACTTCTAGTTAACTAAAAGAGGAGTCAGATCATAAAATATGTTAAGAAAATGTACATTGGGCACATTTGTATAAACTTTTAAAAAGGATAACATGTGTGAGTCATTGGAATAAAAATAGGTCATACTTTTAGAGAAAATAGACTGTGTCGTAATCTGTTAAAATATATTTAAAGAAAATTTAATAAAATAATTATTATTTTATAGAGTCACAGAACTAGTTTTAATTATTCAAAGAAATGCTAAGAAAAAATAAAAATAAGTAAAACAATCTGATCTCAAGACAAATGTGCTCAATGCCCATCATTATAATATTAAGTACCTTAATATGCAGGTATAATAGCGACGGCATGAATACAAGCAGATCTCAGTAAAATATGGCACATTATTGTTTGGCCTGAGCGTTGGTTGTGGAGTTGCGACTTGAACTGCTGCTGCTCAGAGCCATTTTCTGCATTTGTCGGATAACTGTGGTGGCATGATACGCTTGTTTCCAACGAGACTTGGCGAAGTTCTTCTTGAGTTGTTCTGAAACGGTGCCATGAATGTTCTTGTTGCTGGCGGCATTGCCTGATATCCAGGGATGAGCCAAAGCTTGCCTAAAAACAAAAAACAAAGAGGACAATATTAAATTCTATGTCCTGTTGTTGATATTAATAATATGATTTATGTAATTTTTACTATATATGACCAACATGACCACATATGTACACCAGATGTGTATATTATGTGACCATGTGCAGCAGATGTACTTTAATAGCCTTGGTTAGTTTTTAATACATTTTTGATCAGTTTTAAATTATAAATTAACTAGCGATTTGTACTCGGCTTACATATGTAGTACATACATACAGAGGGATAGACTTTGTTTTATAGTTTTATTTTATACTATGTAAAGAAATTGTATTGTTGTTATTTACTTTAGAAATATTATGCCCATACACATAATACATTATACATACACTAATATTATACAGAGGAAAGATTTTTTGTATTCTTTTATGTTCTGTTGTAGTGGATACACCACTGATCTGTAATGAAGTCAATTGAAGTCAATGGGATAAACCCTAAAACTGCTTAACTGATATTAAAAGTTCTTTCACATATAGAAATCTACATTATCAGCAAGTAAAATTTCAAAAAAATTTGAGATACCTACAAAAATTACAATAACTATTGATGATACATAGAGTGTCATAGAGTAATGTATGACATGTTTGTAGTACAAATCATTACCCACAAAAACGTTGAAAACTATATTATTTGTAACTATTATTGTTAAATTACAATAACAATTTTTTTTGTTAAAAATTAGTCAACACGAAAACACAAATAGAATTACATTTGTATCATGATATTAATTTTTATCCAACTTAATAGTTTCATAATCAATAATCAACTCAATTATCTACATCCAAATTTATTTTTAATTTTTTTGAATCTGGCTTTTTTTAGAAGTAAAAAAAGCAGATATGAAATTGTTAAAGAAACAACGTGGTGAAAAAAGCAGATATGAAATTGTTAAAAAAACAATGTGGTGTAAGCGAGCAGCCCTACAATTAGTCCATTTTTTACCTACACATTTTTTTTTAATTTATAATATTAGTTTCAATTTTTATATCATATAGTTAGCTATTGTTTATACCTATCTTAAGATGAAGTCCACATGAACGAAATTGCAGTAATTGGCTAGTATTAAATGTATCTTTAAAATATTTACAGGTTGTACAGGTTTTATAATAGAACTTTACCTAAAATATTCTCCTACCTTTTTATTTTAAAGAAAGAGGAGGAAAATTTTAGGTAAGTATAGACAAGGTTTTATATTTTGTTAGTTATAGTAAAGTTGCATTCTGTGCTTGTCTGTCTGTATGATCCATTAACTCTTCCTAAACCATGTGATCGATTTTGATGAGGTTATCAACAAAGAAAGTTTATGTATATAATTTGCAAAAAAAAAAAACATGCAAAGCCAGGGGCAGGTCGCTAGTATGGTTTAAAATAAAGTAGCTGTCTGCCTCTATCTGTTTCTCTACTAACTTTTTCTAAAACACTCAACTAATTATGATATGATTATGACACAATGAAAGGAGTATAGACAAGAACCTTTTATGTATATGTTTTACAAAAATAACTGTCTTTATACAAAGCCGAAAGAGGGTAACTAGTAAAATAGCACTTACTTGCAAGTGTATCTCTTGTCAACATCAACACACATCAAATGCTTGATGAAATCCTTAGCAGATTCACTTATGTCATCCCAGTAAGGAGAATCAAACTCGAAATCACCTTTCAAGATCTGCGCAAATAGGTTTGCATCATTTTCATCGTAAAACGGGGGATAGCCACAGAGAAGTATGTATGATATAACTCCTATACTCCACACATCAACCGCCTTCCCGTAAGGTTTTTGTGCCAGAACTTCCGGCGCCACATACCCCGGAGTACCGCAAGCTGTTGCCATTATACCGGAATCCTCTATTTTGGACAAACCAAAGTCGCTGATCATTATTTTACTGTCTTCATCTGCGCTGTAATATAGAAGATTTTCGGGCTTCAGATCTCTATGGACTACACCTTGAGAATGCATATAGTCCACCGCCTCCAAAACCTGTCTAATTAAAACAGATGCATCCCTTTCAGTGTACGAGCCTTTCTCCACTATTCTGTCAAACAATTCGCCACCGGTAACGAGTTCCATAACCAAGTACACCTTATTCTTATCCTCATATGTTTCCAACAGCTGGACAATGTTTGGATGAGAAAACATTTTTTTCTCGCCACCCTCCACCTTCGCCTGTTCACTAAATCTCTTCAAAACTCTGATTTCATTCTCCAATGAGTCTTCTTTTCCTTTTAAAGCCTTCTTGTCGATAATTTTACAAGCAAACAATTGTCCGTTTTCTTTACTCTCTATCAATCGCACCTCCGAAAACGCTCCAGTGCCTAACAAATCTTTGACGGTGTATTTATCTTCAATGGATGGTTGTTTCTCGGAGTCACGACCATCCTTTTTGGATTTCCTCCCGAAATCTTTTTTACCAAACAGAGGCATCTTTGCGCCCCACGACTACAATTTTAATCTGTACTACTTATCTAAAATAGTATCTACGTACCTACGTAGCTATACCGAGACTGCCTACTCGGCTGGCTTCACGGATAAATGGAATGCGCAGACAGGGCGCTCAAGGTCAGTGAATTTGTCAAAAATTCGTTATACGCTTTACTTTTTGAATAATAGAGTAAAATTTTATTTAAATATATAATTAATCTCGTTCATTGTCGTCTCAGTTTAAAAGTAACTTAGAAATTATGATCATTCACACAACGAAGAATGTTTTAATTTAATAAAATTAATGGAAAATAATGACTGAAAGCAAATGTGAAGAACTATCAAATGTTCTCATTTCAATGTGTCAAGTTGTCAACGTCGTGTCATGACTCGTGTCAACAAAGATGACTGGATTGTCAAACAAAAAGCGAACCACAGAACTAATCACAACTATTTGAACGGCAATGTCAATTCCCATCAATTCCTCTGAAAATGTCACTCGATCGATGTTTTTCTTGGATTCCGAGCTTTTATGGCCACACTATAGAATAATAACTAAAGGGCCACACACACACATAAAAGAACATAATTTGTTCTGATTCAGTAGACAGCAAAGTGGATGTTCTATACTTTTCTATATAAAAAATATGTTACCATGTAGTAATTTAATGAAGAAATTTTAGTAGATAATGGAAACAATTTAAATTAAACCAAATCATATAGTCATTTGGTAGTTATATTTTGATGTGCTCGTATTTTTGCCGCTTGCAGCGCCATATGGGAAAGATGGCACCTAAAAGCAAGTTTTTTGACAATACCTCCTTTCCGACTTATTTTACGATAAAAACAGTTATAATAATAATATACAAAATGAAACTAGAGACAATTACCTACAATTTATGTATTTACCTTTTTCAAAAAGTCAATAGTTTTGGCGTACGAGCGCCGCAAAGTGTAGGTACTCCAACACTCTTGCAGTTATTATATGTATACTAGTTAGTGGAGCTTTTATCTATAATAGATATAATATATAATTATATATATATAATAATGTAATAAAGAGGTAAAGTTTGTCTGTCTGTATGTAGGAAGTAATATTCGAAACTCTCAAAATTCAGGATGGAAGTAGTATAGGCTAAATATTCCACGCGTACGAAGGCGCTGGCACCAGCCATCTAAACATAAAGATTCAACGCTTGGCAAAAGTATGCTAGGCGTTATATTGCTTTACAGATTTTGTCAAGCGATAATAATTTTTATCGCTGACGAAGTCGCGGGCACCAGCTAGTGTATTATATGCTTTAAGGCATTGAAAGTTCCAAAAGTTCACTTTTGTCTGATTATAATTTGGTGCCCGCAACTTCATCCGCCCTGAGAAGTGAAAAATATAAAACTCCTGACAAAATATCCGACTGACGAAAAAAAAATACAAAATATCTGAAAATATTCACTGACGGTGGCGCCGCGCCGCGCTGACACGGCGATAATTTTTTTTAAAAATTCTTAAGACGCCTATACTTGTTAATCCCCTTAATAAACTATCTCTCTCTGTACCAAATTTCATATAAATCTGTTAAGCCGTTTTTGCGTTAAAGAGTAGCCATACATCCAACCTCCCAAACTTTCGCATTTATAATATTAGTAGGATATAACTAAATTTAATTTTACTTAACTAGATGTGTTGTTAAGAGTGCGTTTTGGTGCTTTAATTTAGAGTAAACTTTGATCATACTGTGATCGAGAGAACTTGAATATTTCTTTACTCGGAACTCGTATCGTGGCATCCGGCAATCAGCTCTCAGACGACCGGGCTTCAACTCCATCTTCGTTTTGTATAATTTGTACATATAAAAGCTATGGCCCTCAGAATCCGAGCAAAAATCTATACTAATATTATAAAGAGGAAAGATTTGTTTGTTTGTTTCTTTGCATTGAATAGGCTCCGAAAGTATTGGATCGATTTGAAAAATTCTTTCACTATTGGGAAGCTATATTATCAGCGAGTAACATAAGCTATATTTTATAATGTTACGCGGACGAAGTCACGGGCAACAGCTAGTATACAATAAGTATCCACTCGGTCACCGTCCTTTTGATTCGAGCTGGTTCCGATACGAGTACAAAAAAACCTACTGGCGGAACGGTTTCTACAATAAGAAAAATCACTTAGGTACAGGTATGCGATAAGTATATTACATAATCACATCTAAAAAATGTACTTAAGTACCTACTTATCCACAATCACTTTACAATATTACATAAACGATAAAATAACACTATTTTATCGCGTTGTTTGTGTAGTTAGATATGATTTTATTAGTAAATAAGAAGGCTACTTTTCCGAGCGACATTTAAGAGTAGCTATAATAATTCACAATGAAATATATTTATTTTTTAAAAAGAGTAAAGTAGTACAGAGGCACACAAATTATCTTTGCGTAACCAACCCCATCCCTTTTTTGTACAATTTAGACAGCCATCGCATCGCCACCCTCGTCAATCTACAATTTTCTTTGTCTATGCTTCCACCCCCTGACGTCACAGTGAAAATCGACCAATCCTGTTGGACGCAGTAGTCGATGGCCCTCCTAAGCGAAATCACTACTGCGCGCAGTACTTTATCCTCTAATGTTTTCGTTGTGCGACCTTACCATATGTGCCGTTTAAAAATGTGCAATACACCTGTGATTTTAATTATTTAAAATGAACGCAACCGTTTATTCGTAATTTAGAACATTTTCTTTTTTTAATTTCCACGAACGTATATGTTATAGGTTTCAAAATTATATTAGGGGGTGGTGTCGTGATGCCAGTTCGTAAGCAAGGTGAATTTTAACATAATACCCATTCAGCATATTGATAAAGCATTGTTTCATTGTGTGTACCTCGTTCGTAACTATAGAGCAAAACGCTCGGTACCTACCATGTTAAAAACAAGGGGTTAGTTAGTTACGTTATTCGGAGCACCCTTCTGATAAAAATCGTAGTATCGATATTATAGTGTTGCCATACACTCGACAAATGTTTTCTTAATTTAAATATTAAAGAAATATTATTAACTTATTGTCAATTTAAATTGATAGATTTTAAAAGAGGTATCATTTATAAATAGTAAGTATAATATGTGTACGAAATACTTAGGTATTACTATATCTACGAATGTCTTTTCCAGTTCAGAGATTCTATATTTATATGACCAGGTTATAAAATTTATGTAACACACTTATTGACCCGTTTTAACATTTTAACTTACTCCCTATCAACGGGAACATGCCTTGGCATGAATAGGACAGAATCACCAAATTATCTGCATTAATACGACCACTTTCTATTTAGTGTTTTTACGTCCTTATATTGCGTCGCAGAAGCCCACCGAGCATTGGAACTGCTGGAAGATTACCACAGCAAATTAGTGAAGCCCCAAGATCGGCAACTTCGGCTCGCCATAGAGAGAGTCATCAGGATATTCAAATCGCGTCTTTTCCAGGCGCTCCTTGGTAAGTAGGTACCTAATTAAGCAAGAAATTGATCTCCCATTCTATGATTTATATTATGTCTGACAGACAGGCAAACCTACTATTACGTGGGATGAAGCTTAGCCTATACCGTACTGTAGTACCAATGTAGTACCATTGGAAGCGCCGTCGATGACGTATGAATGAACCATGTATGTATGAACTAACTGAACCAAAATCGTAAGGGGAAGGGGAAATAGGCATGGGTTCCTTATGTACCCTTATGCACCCTTATACACCGTTACTAACAGCACATGTGCTGTTATTTATACAGCCGTTTAAAAAAAATTGTTTCAAGGCTTTTTTTTTTCAAATCTAATTTAGTTTTTGTTTCAAAGTTATAGCTAAGTTAACTTAAATAAGCTAAGATTACAGTTGAGGCAAATTTTACTTGATCTCAGATAATTTTAATTTCTATACTTAAGGTTGGTTAAATATTACGCCAATTACTTATTTTTAAGGACCGCTCCGCGTTTTAACGATATTTTTACTAGTGACTACTTAAGATTTAATTCATATATTTTTAATGGTTGAAACACATTGAAACGAAAAATATTGCGTAACCTCTTAAAAGGCAACCTATTATTGTGCTCATGAATTATTCCAATTTACCACCAATTTACAAAAAATATTTACCGACGATCTTTAGACGTAGGCTTCTATTGCAACTGTTTCCCTTATGAAACACACAATAGTTTTGACTAAAGGAAAGGTAATAGGCTCTGGCATCCCTTACTCGCTCACCGAAACACAACAGCAAACGTGCTGATATTTCATGGTGATCTCATTCATTCATGGCAAAGGCCCTCCCATTGGTCTGCATTGGTCTGCAGTTATGTTTAAATACAGCCAGTACGAATGCAGTTTTCAATGAACACTGTTCTAGGCAAGTACTTCCGAATTCCAATTTCGAAGGGACATTCAATTGGTCTGCTGACCTGATGTCGAGTTATAAATATAATCGCGGCGAATACAACGCGTGACCGCAACGGCATACGTCATTAACGCTCTTGAATCTACACTTGACCACGACACTCATTGTGATACACTTTATATTTAGCCAATCGCGCTGTACATTTACTATCATACTCAATCCATTTAGAGTTTCATTTTTACTTATATGGATTATTGACAGTGGACACAAACCAGACGGCCCTGTGCCGGCGTAAACGACTTCCGGCCTTATAGTTCACACACTACAAGCTTCAAATGTTATATTTTATGAGAAATTCAGTTTTTAACGTAGGAATCACATTAGTACATACATCATCGAAAATGTTTAATTTACAGCAAATTTAATCACTACTTAGCAATGAAAGCCGGCTTTGACATTTTTTTAAATATTTAACTCGAAATTATTTGAATAGTTACTAGCTGGTGCCCGCGACTTCGTCCGCTTTCTGGATGAAAGGTACCCTATGTCCTTTCTGGTGTCCCAGAGAATGTGTATCCAAAATTTCATGATGATCGATTCAGTAGTTTTTGCGTGAAAGCGTTACAAACATCCATACATCCAATCCATTCATACATCCATTTTTATTTTAAGCACTTTTAACAAAATCTCAATATAGTAAACGATCTACGCACACATTTTTATAAAACCGGTTTCACTTATTTTATCCGCAAAATTATGTTTGTAGTCGTATATATTTAATAAGAGCTCTAAACAAATAAATAAATTTTCTGTCGCAACTTACAATTTATTATAGTTATATTTTCTACGATAATCATAAAATTATTAGAGCTCTATATATATATTGATATATTATTTGAACTATACATTGCGTAAGTAGAAGTTAGGCTATATGCACTTTGTACCTAGATATTGCTCTAGGTATCAATCGGATTAACCTTGCTCCGTTGGACTTGATTGCAGCTGACCATATGCGTCATCTGGGTTTTACTACTATCATTTGTTTGTTTATATTATAATACTTTTACATTTACTATTAACGGATTCTTTAATTTACCAACTTCCTTAATCATTCTTGCCCTTCCAAAATACAAGTACACATTCTACACCTAAGTAGGTAGATACTTTTATTATGAAATTGAAAGAGAAAACATCAATCTGAAAGCGATTTCGGTTTAAATAGGTACGTACATTTAAAGAAAATAATAAATACATGTAATACTACTGTAATATCTGTGCTATACGCGCTGTCGTTCGTTTTTTGAAAATCCCTCGGGAACCTAACATTTTTCCAGGATGAATCCTAAATCTATGTGTGTGCTCTATTTCATCATAATCATAATTTTATCATAGAGTATCAAATATTCAAAATATCCAAACATACAAACTTTCGCGTTCTATTATTAGTAGCATATTTTCATTATTTTTTTAAAATTAATTATAACTCACTTGTATGAAATTACCGTGTCTTCAACTTTCAACTTTTTTTTCGTTATTTTTCATAATGTGATATCGATTATCGAATTCCGCGTGGAAACGCTCGCGGTTAATATCTTAATATTATAAAAATATAATTATGATATCTTCCAGCTCGGTTAAGGAGAGCACGTTATCTGTTTCTTTCATTACTTATAAGTACGTAGTATAGTAGGTTATCAATTTTTTTATAACATAATATTACGACATAATTAAAGTATGTCATATCTATTTGATAGCCTGATTATGGGTTTTAAGATTATTAACGAACTAACTGTGCCCGTGACTTCGTACAGCTCGTTATTCCCCAGCATTTAAACTAAAATATAAATTGTGTGGTATACCATATAGCACAATCATTTAGGTATTTTTCCTTTTTTGCAACGGTTATTTACGCTGTTAATAATACATTGAAATGTTTACAATAATAGTAAAACACGAGTTCAATAAACATTCATTTCACTTATCGCAAGTTTAACTTAAACTTAACCCCGAACCGCCGTCACGACATCCAATCAAAGCAAATAGTTTTGATACGCGATATGATAGCCAGTGTTGAGTTTGCGAACTCCTACGATAGATATGTGCGATGCGATGGTCCGTTTGACCCAGATCTCAACTCAAGATACGGGTCACCGAGTAACACCCGGGAGCGCATGTTACCTTTTTCGTTCTTAGAGCGATTTTAATGAAACATTTTAAATGACTCTTCAAGTAAACGTCTACCCAACGACAAATTAACAGATCAGCGCCGAGCAGGGTGCTTGAGCTAGAGACGTAGCTAACACCTAGTAAGTGGTCGGCGCTAGCGGTTCCATATTTAAAAATAGACGAAACTACTGTGCACATTTGTTATTCAGGAGTTGTAAATTGGAAATTTGATAAAAATAAATTAATAAAATAAATTGGGAATATATTAGGTAATTTTTATTTTATTAAGAATATTAAGTAAATTTTCCGTTTTCCGCGGAAATTCAGCTTGTACTCGTATCTAGTGACTCACCATACGACACTGATGAAACTGTTTTAACAAACAATTTCATCTCAGTTTGTTTTTGTATTTTTTTTTCCTGTCCAAATTAACAATATTTTTTCCTTCTTTCTCTTATATAATATTTTTAGCGCTAAGGTTAAACTAAAGAGTGTTATTTTATATTACTATTACTTAGCTGTTAGCTGGTGTCCGCGACTTCGTCCGTGTCAAAAAATGAAAATATAACAACTGACTAATACAGCGCCCATTTTTTTTTTTATTTTTAGGCGATCCCGCGAAAATTTAACATTTTTCCAGGATAAAAAGTATGTAAACTATCTGTGTACCAAATTTTATCCAAATCCGTTAAGTTGTTTTGAACATCCTTACAAACTTAAACATTTATAAATTTGGTAGGATTATACTAAGAATGTACATAATGTTTCTTCATATACTTAGTTGATTTGATATGAATAAGTTGAATGTAACCTTAGTTTTATTATTAGCATTCAAAACCGACAATCTCAAAACCGTATTGATCTTATCAAAATATTCCTCTTTCGAGTTAAGGAAAATAGAAATCTTTTGTCCAATTCAAGACACCTCAAGGCTGACCTTGAATATAAAATATGCAGTTGGTTAAATATTATAATTTACTTATCATTATAACTTGTTTATCATAGCGTCATGCATAATGTATATATGCTGTATATACTTACATATAATATACCTACCTAACGCAAGCAAAATTCTATTGAGTTCCATAATAGGTTACATAATGTTACATGTCTGTCGGCCTTAACATAAAAAAAAAATAATACGCAGATTTTATCGGTTAAGTAGTATTTGTACTGTAATAAATTTAATTTAAAAGAAAATTATCAAGTTTTAAAGTTTTTTTTGTTTAATAAGCTACCAATATTGATCCAATAGTTCTAGGTTATTATGCTTTGAGGAATAATAAAACAAAACCTTAGAGAAGATTACTGTGCAGTGTGCACGTGTGCTGTTTTGTTTCGGCAAGTGAGTAAGGGAGGCCAGAGCCCATTTTCCTATTCCCTCCAAATACCTTAACCCTTACCATAATAAGGTTAGCGGCATATATTATGGCGTTGCTTGTATTAATAGGTGATGGCAGCCACCGATATTCAATTGGACCAACAGCCTGCCCACCGACTATTAAACTTAGGGGAAGCCCCTTAAGTTTAATCGATTGGCTATTGCCAAATAATTGTTGTCTCGCCAATCTGTTTTCCCACCTCGACCTTTCTATCAAACGTCATATCATTCTTAATAAAACCCACCTATCGACATGAATATCTAATCCTTTTATTCATAAGTCCTCAGCAAGTGAAGCCTTACGAGGACACTACTGGTATGAACACATTAACTTGTAACCTTTTACTTCCTGTTACGTTTTGAATGAATCTGGAAGTACTGCAAACGTATAGTCTGAATTTTTTTTAATTTAAATTTAAACACATTAAAACAATATTTAAATTAGACTTAAAAATGTATGTAAGTATCGTAATACATTACTTATTTATTATTAAATACATTATTACAAAAGTATTACGAGGGCCACGGAGGCCTTTATTATCATTATTTTGTTCAAAGCCGGGATCGTAAGATATTAATTTAGACTTTTAGACTTGTTATTTTAATTAATCGAATTTATTAATTGCGGCCCGCCTCCGGCTTCGCACGGATGTAATTTTTGTACAGAAATCTTCAATAATCTTTCAAAAGCTGTATTGAAATTTGTTGGGTGGAAATCAGCGGAGAAACAGGTAGACATAGGACAGCGACAATTAAAAAGAAGGATAACAATAAAAAACATTTATGTAGCCTAACAGAATAACTTGTATTACATTGCTGCAGTATCTAAGTATTATATTCAGTATGGATTAATTGAGTCTGAAATAAAAGGAAATGCCCCATACATTATCATCTGAAATAAAAAGAAATTTCCTATATATTTTTATCTACTTAGGCTAGAATTTCAATATAAACAATATGGCATCAGACTAATTTAATATATAAAAGCTAATAACTTTATAAGGATATATTATGTTAAGAGTATTAGTCCTTCACTAAAAAACTACTAAACGGAGTTTGATGTAATATGTAGTTCAAGCATCAGAATAACGCATAAGCGCAGAATAACGCGCGCATATAAATAATATTATAAAGGTTGGCAAGTGAAGTCTCGGGCGGAAGCTAGTTGTAACGTAACAACGACCAAGTTTTCATAGATATATAACTCGTTCGTAGCCCATAAAAGACAGTATTTCATAAGAATCTTTCGCAATATTTCGCATGACTACGCACGTGCAATTTCGTAGCATTAAATCGTAGCACTGCGTAGATATGCTACGTTATTTTTAAAATTTATCCTTATTTTTTAAATTATAGTAACCTACACTATCACATTAGGTGTAGGCTTTCATTAAATAATATAACATTCCAATCATAATCCAATACATATAACATATATCAATAATCATATAACATTTACTAAAGAAAATACATAGTCGGAAGTTCGTATGGAGCAAAGACTTTATCTTATACTTAGCTAGTACCCGCGACTTCGCCCGCGCAGAAAAATGAAATAAGTATACGTACTTATATAAAAAATTTTGAGAATTAGAAATTTTCAAAATTCTTCTTGCATTTATCTAACGATGCCAAGGGAATAATAATATTTAATATAACGTTTAATGTTCTACCCAATAATAAGTAAGACTGCTCTTATTTTGGACGTCTTACGTTCGCTTTTAATAAAAAGTTTTTGCGTGAGTTAATAAATAACTCATAATTAAATTCAAAAATGTTGTTATATGTTTTTAAATATGTCTAACGCCAACCTACTTAATATTTTCATGCTATGGTCACTTGAGCGAACAACGGGTCGCCGCCCGTTCGCTCAATAATATCGATCTTGACGCGATACACTCACGCGATAGTTTGCATTCTTTGTTCCACCTACTTTTAATGGGAGCTACTAATATTCAGCTTAACAATAATTTTACTACCATTATCGAATTCACCCAAATTCTATAGTTGTAAAAAGCGCGTAGTGCAGCAATGAATTTCTACTTATTGCTTTATGAGCTGTAAACAAACCGCAACACGATACTATGTACTTCTATTATAATATTCTAATAGCAATCCGTCCCCGTGAAATTTTTCTGCGAATTATACACACAAACCTTCCTTATCGATATTTCTATTAGTGAAAACCGTATTCAATACGTACGGCTTTTTAAAACAAGTTAGCGAAGAAACAGATAGAGGCGAACAGTATAATGTGTAGGTTATATTATATGCATATATAATATACTAATAGTGACCCACTCCCGGCTTCGCCTGGGTTCAAAATAAAAACTATCCTATCTTTTAAGTTCAATTTTATCAAAATCGGCGCAATTTTCCGGGCATTTTTCCTCTTCATAAGAACCTGTCTCTAATGCAACGAATATTTGAAAAAATAGTCTAATTGGTTCTACGTTCACGATTTGCCTTTCATTTTTATATTATTTACATAGATTGCTATCAAAATTAGCATTATTATTATCAGAAAATTAATACAGTATTTCGAAAAGCTCGAAGGTTTCACAAACTACAAAATACTTAAATTTAGATACTTAACGTTCACAACACAATTAACATTAACGACATAATGATAAACATTCGACCGATATCATCATTCCGAATACAGAATCGCATGCCAAACATAATTATGATAAATTACTAATGATATTTTTTTTATATTTTAGATATTCAAGAATTCTACGAATTAACACTTCTAGATGACAATAAATCGGTCCAGCAGAAAACTGCTGAAACCATCCGCATTGCGAACAAATGGGAGACGGATACGAAACGTGAAGTAAGTACACCCAATTATTTTTCAATCGGCGAAAACGAAAAAACAAATACGGAGGAGGTTCTCAATTCGACGCGTATATATATATTTTTAAGTTACGTAGTTATTTAAGAATTCCATTATCTGTTTTAGGAGGTCGATTAGTATATATTTTATATTTAAGAGTTAACAATCTAAAAAAATACAAAATCAAACATTGAATGAACTCCAACCAGACAGGTAAAGTTTATCTCTCAATTAAGCAATGTATACTTATTGACGTTTCAACAGTTAACAGTTAAAAAGTGCTGAATTCACTGTACATACAATGAAGCAGTAAGTATTGAAACGTAAACAAAGTCTCGTCATCGTATTTTTCATTGGAAACGGTGAAAAATACGGTACCTATAAACTAATAAAATTAATGCGTAAATTTATAATTATGTTTGTTCGTAATAAAGAAAATACCTACATTAAAATAAACTAAATTAAATTAGTAATACTACTCAACTCAAATTATATAAAGTATTACTAAAATTATGTTATCAGAAATACATATCATATTTTATTAGTACATCGTAACTAAATATAGCTAAATGTAGCTGAATATTTAAAGTGTAATTTTTTAACAAAAGAATACCAACCACCTATGCACGCCAATAATCAATAATTACTGTTGACAATAAACGAATTCTTCAAATGTACCTTCTTTTCAGATACCTGCAGAAGAGAGTGAATTCAGAGCTGTATCAAATGCCTTCTTCCAAGACAACAACAAAAAATCAGACACACGTCGCAATGACACACCAGACTCCGGAAAAGTAAGTAATAAAATATACTGCATGATACAAATTATATTTCTATTTATTGTTACTACTTAAATAATTTGTTTTACTTAAGGTGGACCCTCTACCATCTGCCACATCAACAATTAGTCAGCAGGAGGAAAAAAAGGTAGGCCTACTTATTTTAATGACATGTTTGGTAATCTATTTCTACAATAATCTTGCATAAGACATGAAACAATGGTGAATTTCATTATAGTTTACATATTTAAATTCATATACACGACTATGCGACCGTATCATAAAGTAGGGACCTTGTAGGGACCGACCTAAAAAAGTGCAAAGAACGTTCTTTTAATTTTGAGGTAGAAATTTAAAAAACCCCTTGGGGAAATAAGAAAACAAAATAGCTAGATCGGGCCATGTTATAAAGGAAAGTAATAAAATTTAAATGTTCAATATATTTTTATTTTCTTTCTAACTAAATAAAATTAAATTGCAATTAAGTAAGTAAGTAATTATAGTGTGATTTCTCGCGTGTCCGGTCCCATACAACCAATTCCCAAGTTGCCTGAAATGTCAATATATATGCCTGAATCCCAAATAGACTGAAGTTTAAATCGACTGCATCCTAAATCGACTGAATCTCAAATCGACTAAATGCCAATTCCGTGCCTGGAATCAAAACGGGCACCAGCTAGTTTTTTATTACAATTAAAAATATCAATTGCCTACAAGGATCAAATTAAAATTCATTTTGATTACATTTCAGTTGCGCCTACGCTGTTCAGATATTCAACGCCATCTGTTAATAAACATGCGAAACATTTTGATAGGATCGATGTTCATGTTGTACCGTTGGGTTGTTTTTTTTTTTTACTTTGATGACGTGACGTCTGCGAACGCTCTACAAGTGTTCGGTAATGGCGGATAGTTGGTGTTTCGCGTCCGTAGTACTATTTATAACCTAAAATATAGTATAAGTTTTCGGCCGATATGTACGCTAACGTTTCACGGTTGTGTGAATTGATCATATTGAATTTTACAATTGCGCCAACGATGTACGAACACAACATCTGCTGAAGGAATATTGTGCACGTAGAAACGGCATCAGTGAAATGATATTGCACACAAAATTTTGACATTCACAATCCTGATATTTCGTATTCGTCTCAAGTAAGGCCATACAATAAACACTAATCTATTTTTAAACGTTTAGTAATTTCTCCTATACGTTGGGAACGTTTTCGAATCTTGGTGAGGAGACTAATGAGACTTCTGTGTTAGATTTGCTTGTAACAATATACCAAGTTACTAGCCGATTGTTTTACAAATATTTTATTGTAATCGATCGATCATAAATTGCACACTAATAACGTAACACGGACATTCTAATTAAAGTTCATCGCTTTGACATTCAGATATCATCCTACTATCATACAGTAATGCTGAATTATAACGCCTAGTCCACACTAAAATTCATTATCAGAAAAGGGTTTGGCTGTGATTAATTTACAGTAGATAAAACTACTGCAGTATTAGCTAACATGTTGAGCTTCAATTTATGGGGAAATCTCATGAAAGGAGGTCACTTATGTTCGATGGAAGTGACAGTGTTTTTAAAGTGTTTGGTGTAAGTTAGAAATGGGTTCTAGGTAGAGAATGGTGCATGCAGAACATCGTCAAGCGAACTGCTGACAGTGGACACAGTGTGTAACTAACAATGCATGAAGTGTACATAGTATAGTACAAACAACATCTGTAAAAAAAGTGTCCAACAGTTATGCACACTCGGTCACTAAGATGACGGAAAGACGAAAGAAAAAAACCCCTAATGGATTTCTACGAAAAGTGTCTTCTTTATTTAATCTTGACACGGTGAGTCGGTGATGATTTTTTTATGAATCTCGTAACAAAGTTACTGTTTCTTTTACTTTCAATATTTTATAAATTGGTATACATAATGGTAATTCACCAATGTTTCATGTAATACCTATTTCGTAATTTATTTAAAATTTATCAAGATATTATTTTAAGTATAATTTATAGTTTTCGCAGTGTATGCCAAATAATGATAATGTTTGATACCTTGTGTTACGTTGTTGTAATTTATGTAGGATCTCCAATTACTTTCAAAATAAAATACAGCCTATATAACTCATTGATAATGTAGCTTTGGCTATCTAATTTTTGTGTTTACCCATTATATAGTTACACAATAATCAAATATTTCCTATTTATTTATAAATGTGTGTAGATATGAATTTCAGTATAGAAGACATTTATTTTTCTATTCTAATAAGTATTAAAAAATAATGTCTCAATATCTCCATTAAGTTTACTATAAAGGCAGAGCTTGTTTATTTTTTATATACACTATAAAAAATGTAATACTCAAAACCAATCATAAGAAAACAATTCCATGTGATTATCAGTATTTAAAAATCAATTAGTTAAGTGTTTAGAAAATACTTTGAACGTTTACATTAAGACAGTACCCACATTGTTGGAATTTTGGTGAAACATTGATAACGGCACTTATAACATCAGTGTTCATCGGACATTGCATTGTCAAGACACTGAACTTCATAGCACTGTAGAAAGCAACCATCAACATTGCATGTATTAACAAAATTATTATTATTGGAAATATCACTTTGTAATGGTATTTGTACTGATTTTCAGGCTCACGTTGCATCACCTGAAATGAAGCAGGTAGTTTTTTTATTACTATCCTAATTATTATTAATATAAACTAGCTACTGCCCGTGACTTCGTCCGCGTTGAAAAAGAAAAAAGTAGCCTATCCTGTGTCCTGTATGTCTAAATGTTTATCTACCAACTTTCATGAAAATCAGTTAATTTGCTTAAGAGTTATGGAAGAACATACACACATACAATACCTACACTTACATATTTATTATTAGTATTGATTGATATAAATGAGGAAGTTTGTGAGGATGGACTTGTTACACTTTCATTTGGCACTCAGATTAGTTTATTACCTAGATTAACACAACTATAGGATACTTTTAACCCTGGAAAAATGTTAGGATCCCCAGAGAATATCATTCACATAATACAAATGATTGTAACATCTAACAATAAGTTGATATGATATGTTTTCGATTGCTTGTGATTGGCAATTTATTGCATTATTTAAGAGACAACTTTAAATGGTCTATTGTTAGAAAAATATAGTTTAAATTAATTATAATCACCTCATGCTAAACCATTTTGAAAGATTTGAATTTCCCCATCAATATGTATTTCAATCAAAAATTTGTTTTATAAATATGTAATAATAATTAATCATCACAAGTGTACTATGCAAAGTTGCAGGTAAATGGCATAGAGGGCGGTGGAACGGAACGCAATCAGACTGAAGATGGGTATGTCCATATGACTGTAGTGCTTTCACGGGCCGGGGGTGCTGGCCTCGGCTTCAGTATCGCTGGGGGCTCAGACAATCCACATATTGGGGACGACACACATATCTATGTCACAAAATTGATACCCGGCGGAGCTGCCGCTGCCAGCCGTCTGGAAATCAATGATGCTATATTACAGGTATGTCAATATTTTTAAAACAAATGTAACTTTAACAGCTTAAGTACCTCTTAGTTATTAAGTAATTTCAGGTGTTTTTTTTTTTTTAAATTAAGATTCAAAAAATATTTAATTTCATATCTGCTGTGTACTGTCAGACCCCCAACCATCTTAATACATCCAAGTGATACTAAAGCCTTAGTCCTAGTATTTTTACTAAAACCCTATTTTTTTTTTTCCACAATGTCAAGGTCAACAGTGAGGCCAACGGTTCACTTGATGGTAGGAGGCTACCGTCACCATGAGTTTTAGTGCAATTAATCTTATTCTAAAACCAGTTAAATTCAGAAATGGCCAAGATCGTCCTCACGTAATTATAATTAATTGTTTAAAAATCGCTTATAAAACTAAAATTTAACTATGTTTCAGGTTAATGATACGAATGTTGAAAACGTTACACATGCTGAAGCGGTGGACGCATTAAAAAAAGCTGGCAACACTGTCAGATTGGTGAGATGACATTTCATTGTTTTTGGAAGTTGTTTTCGTTTGTAACTGTGTTTAATAATAATCTGTAATAATTGTCACTTTCAGAAAATAAAACGAAAGGCGGCAGAGGAAACTCTAAATTCGTCACAAACAACAAATAAAGAGGAAGCCGTTGAGATAGAACTGTCTAAAGGTGGTTCTGGACTTGGATTCAGTATAGCGGGTGGCGTTGGTAACCAACATATTCCTGGTGACAATGGCATATACGTTACGAAAATCATGGCCGGCGGCGCTGCTCATAGGGATGGCAGACTTCGGGTCGGAGACAAACTGCTAATGGTCAAAAACACTTCCGTAAGTTTATCTATTTTTTGGCTCTTTCTTGAAGGCTACAGACGTACAGCTGGCTACCATCCTCTGAAAGTTTGTGAGGATATAAACGCAAAAACGGCTGAACGGATATTGATACAATTTGGCACACACATAGCTTATTATCTGGTTTAACGTGTGGCTATGTGTGAAACTTTTTATCTTTTTACTATTAGGTTCCAGGGGGATAGTCTAAAAATAGAAAAAAATCGACAGCGACAAAGTCGCTGACATAAGCATGTACATGCATCCCAAATATATTAAAAACTATTTCAAAGTGGATATTCATACATAAATGTGCTATTGTTATCAGTTTCCTCTAAACATTTATTAATAACGAAGAAGTATTTTTTCATAATCCTTCTGTCAATATAATTTAAATCGATGTGTAATATAAAATGCGTTTTCCTTTTACACTTTAGTTTTACTCCATATAGACAACCAAGTAAGCCCCTCTCAGGACAATTGATTGCTAAATAGATTTGCATTTATAATTATGATCAACTAATAAATATTATGATCACATAATATGAACACTGATGATGAATAATTCATTTCCAAGTTATGTATTATGTACATACTATATTTATATATTATAGTTTGTACAGCTCATAACATAATACTAATTTGAGTCTTGTATTGGTATGTGTTAATTGCTTTACCACATAGACAATACATTATTTTATAGATATTATTTACAATACTATATAGATACTTTTTACCATAGAATTTCTGAAAAAAAAAAGGTAAATTGGAGTGTATGCAGTAAGCACGGTCCAGTTAGTGTATTCTTTTTAGAAATGTGTCAACTGGTATAACAATGGAGTAAGGGTTTAAATGAGTCATAAATGTTTGCAGCGAGGTGACGTGGACCTCGACAACGTGACTCACGAGGATGCAGTGAGTGCTCTAAAGGCTTCCGGAGAAAGAGTACAGCTGGTCGTCATTCCTGGGCCCAGACATGGCCAACCTTCGCCGAGGACTTCGCGAGCAAACACGCGTAAGTTACCACTCTATATTTATATAAATTAGGTTTGAACGGAAACACCAAAAATTCGGTAATATTAATTTATTCGAAATATGATAGAAAAATTTTGGCCTCCAGATCATAATTAGCACTGACAGCTCCTTCATAGCGAGTACCTATCATCAATTCTTATCTGGATCATATTATGCTCGAATGTAGTGCTGGAACGGCGGTTATAGAAAAAGGAGTGAAGAACAAGCAGTTGGCTTGTAAAGCATATCAAGCTTAGTTCTAAATTATTAAAATTAGCGATTTTGACCGTCTAGCGGTGCTTTGCTTTATAGTGATGGTACGATTTCAGCGTCGAGTTGCGCGAACTCGCTGCGGCGCGAAGACGTCCCGGACAGCGGGGAAGAACCGCGCGTGGTGGAGCTGGAGAAGGGGTCGCAGGGGCTGGGCTTCAACATCGTGGGCGGCGAGGACGGCCACGGCATCTACGTGTCGTTCCTGCTGGCCGGCGGACCAGCCGAGCGTTCCGCCCTGCTCAGGCGCGGCGACCGACTGCTCGCCGTCAACGACATTGACCTCACGCACGCCACGCACGAGCAGGCCGCCAAAGCGCTCAAGGTGCGTACACTATACCAATCACCATACGTATTTACTGCTAGCTGTTGCACGCGACTTCGTCCGCGTATGTTACTCGCTGGTAATGTAGCTTTTTCTATAAGTGAAAGAATTTCCAAAATCATTGCAAACGTACAGTCGGCTGCAAAAGTCGATTAATACATTCAAAAGTGCAAAACAGCGGAAAACTTAACGCAACATAAGTCGTTGTCACGGCTAGAGATCAAAATAATCTTCACGTACGTATTTTATTGATATATACAAATACATATTTGGTGATTACTAAAACCTGTTAATCACTAGTTTTGTATTCTTAACTATTTCACATATTTTATTAGTTTGAGTCTATTTCACATACATAAAATAATAATTGTAATTTTTTTTTATTGCAGGGCACAGGACAAAATGTGAAGTTAACTGTTGTATACAGGCCACAGGAATACAATAAATTTGAAGCGCGCATCAACGAGCTCAAACAACACCACACATTGCTCAGAACATCCCAAAAGCGGTCTCTATATGTAAGGTGAGAAAATGACAGATGCGCACTTTTTTGCAGAGTAAATATTCAAGGGGAAAAAAATTTTGATACACAATAAAACATACCATAGTGTCATGTAATTAAGTGCTAAATTGCATTGATCGTTAGGGCGCTGTTCGACTATGACCCGGTGCGTGACGACGGGCTGCCTTCGCGGGGATTGCCTTTCCGCTACGGAGACATCCTACACGTTACCAACGCCTCCGATGACGAGTGGTGGCAAGCCAGGTATGACTTAAACTTTCCGTTCAACAAATAGTCCAATTATGTTTTACAATTTTTTTGTGTGGATTTGAGTTTATGATTATGATCACCTGCTGTAATGATCAAATGAGAAGGTTGTGTGTGATATGACTTGATTACCAATTTATGAATGAGGACTTGTGAGGTCTTTTTTGAGACTCTTCTTGCTCTGAAATTTTGCATAATTATGATGAAAGGTACCCTATGTTGTACACGATGATCGGTTAAGTGGTTAAGGCATGAAAAGGTAACAGACAGACACAGATATTAGCATTGATATTGTTTGTTATTTATTAGACGATTGGAGGCGACGGACGCGGAGTCAGTGGGCATTATTCCTTCGAAAAGGCGATGGGAGCGTAAGCAACGCGCGCGTGACCGCCAAGTCAAGTTCCAGGGCCAGGGCACACCGGTCAGCACGGTTAGTACAACGACATTTAATATTATACGAGTTGCACACAGAGACGAAAGCGAAACGACCGCGGACTGTTTTATAATACTTAAAGCCACGTTCACACGGTCAGAGTACACGCGGACCGATGTATTCGAGCGCTCTAGGACCGCACTCGTATGAAATTTATTCATACGAGTGTGGTCCTAGAGCGCTCGAATCGGACGACGTCCGAGTAAGCTCGTAATACTCGGTTGCCATTATACGAGTGGCGTCCGAGTATTTATACGAGTGCACTCTGACCGTGTCTCTGACTGCGGTAACAGTGGCAGGGCACACTGCGTTTCGCAGTCACTTGCGCAGTAACCACCCCCCCCCCGCAAGACTAAAATAACAGAATAACAGCATGCGTTTCACCGAGTAGATAAGAGATGCCATAGCCCTTACCATATCCCTTCCTTATCCTTAATCCTACGCACTTACAGCACCTGTGGCATTGCTTGTCTTTCTTATAGGCAATGCCTATTGAGCAATTCCAAGGAGTCCATTGTCTCGAACAAAATTATACGTGCAACTAATGTGCGCACTTGATATTGTATTACTTAATGCTTTAAATTTTTGTTTGGAATTCTTTTATGATAAAAGGAAAGTGAATGTCCTTGAGTTATGACCATAACAATGATAGTGAGTTGCGATAAAAGGGTGGAATCCAGCTTATTGTAAGTTTGCAATAATTGATTTCATTGTCACGGGATCTGATAATTATAAACTTGACATTGACACGTCAGTGGTATAACGAAAACTACAAATGAAAAATACCTTTTATATTTTCGTTTCAGAGCCAGTCTACTTTAGAAAGGAAAAAGAAAACTCTATCATTTAGTAGAAAGTTCCCATTCATGAAAAGTCGAGAAGACGGCAAATCTGAGGACGGTTCAGATCAAGAACGTAAGTTATTAAATTCAGTTATTTACACTTCATTAATTATTCTTCAAAAAGAACACACCTTACATTTTGTCTTACTTGGTTGGTAATGGTTATATTTTAAAAGTACCATTTATTTTGTATCCCAAAATAAAAATAGAGTATTATTTATTTTGGGATACATTTGCTTATCTTTTTGCAATATTCAGTGATATTGGTTATTCAGGTGTTTTTTTATGATATAATGAAATGTCACGTTTAATTTAATTCAATATTAATATAATCTCCTGTACACAAATACATAGTACGATTTGCATCTCTCATGAAATTAACTGCTTTTAAATATAATTGTTGGTGTAACAGACCATAACGCTTAACATTAAGCACTTTGTCAAAAAATTGTCAACTTTTAGTCCAATCAATTCGTTTTCCCATGGTTTTCTTTTCCCTTATAATTTTTCCATGCTCGAGGGTGAAAATTGTCTCATTAATAAATGGGGTGTGTAAAGAAGTCTTGAATAGATTGCTTTTGCAACTTTTGTTTTATGAAATTTTTACTGAAAGACAATACGTTTCGACTTATTCGCTTGTAAAAATGTAAATGTTTCAACCAAGAAAAAGAAATTGATACCATTTTTCGCGAATAACTCAAAAACTAAGTTATCATCGAAACAAACCATTCTTTTGGATTTTCTTTTCTTTTTTCTGAACTTTAACAATATAAGTTCTTCGCGCCTTATATCCTTATATAATTATGTTAAGATAGTTATATCTCCTCGGACTTATCCTTGGCCCTTAAGCTGTGTACCCATTACGTTCGCGCATCAATCGTGCACCACGCATCTGCAACTGCCTCTGTAGTGTGTACGTTCGCGCACCTGGAGCGTGCAACGTGGCACGCACAAAAGCGTTTGCTCCACGCGGTGGCGGTTTTTTCGCGAACACAAAGTGTGGTGTGTTTATGGACGCGAGCAAAGCAACTCTATAGTGTGGATGTGTCGTACATCACGATCGACGCTTAGCAATTTTATTATATTTATAAAGATGGAGTGGTCAGACGAAAAATGTTTAAATTTAATCGAGCTATACCGCAACTACAGACAGAGTATTGTGGAATCCAAAGGATAAAAATTTTAAAAATAAATATTTGAAAGAATTACTAGTAGTGGTACCACTACTACATTTGGACACTATATTTGGGCAGCTCGTCTGGCGGCAGTAACCACCACCTTACAGAATACCACCGTGAAATAAATGCATTATGTGCTTTAGTGTTTCTGTGATTGAGTAAAGGATGCCAGAGCGCATTACCCCCATCCCCCCCCCCCCCTTATCCTTAATCCTTCTATGGTCGGCAGCGCACTTGTAGCACTTATGGCGTTGCTTGTGTTATAGGCGACAGTAACCACCTACACCTAATCCGCTACTAATTCCGAGGACGACATGTTCGCTCAATGTTCGCCCGAAAACTGTGGAGCATTCTATTTACCAGTAGTGTTATGCGCGTGCCGTCTACACTTGAGCAGGTGCGTGATGCACAATGGGTGTGGGTACGCAGCTTTACACTGTCATAAAACGGGAGCACTCGGAGCACATTTTATTGCACAGAAGTGTTCTTTTGTAACTAACAATAATTTTGTTACAGCATTCATGCTTTGTTACACACAGGAGGACACTAACGCGGATGGTAAGTGCACATTTACAAGATTAACTTTTTTTTTATTAAAAAAAAATCGCTGTTTTGCTGTTTCTCGTAACGTAGGTCATTACGCAGTTTTATTTCATGCAGCTGCTGAATACAGTTAGGTTGTTTTTATTTTTCTTTTACATTGAAGCTGTACGCTTATTTCTAACCACGATTCACTCGCGTTGATAACGTATGTTATTTGTGAGTTTTGTTTTTTTTTTCTATGAAATTACCAATTTAACATCGCGTATTTAACATGACGCTCTAACATTTGTAATTCTTAATATAAATTCTACACGAAAGACGATGAGATTTTTATATTATAGTTTTTTTTCTTTTTTTAACATCGAATGCTTTTTTTAATTAAAGCGGATCTTAAAATGCGTGGTTTTATTTTAAAAAAATATATAACTAATGTCAATTCTACAGTTTACACACTATTCAAATGTGTTATACTTTACCTGTTAGGTGATGTTTTACAAAATAATGTTATAGAATTTTTTTATTGTGTTTATTATTAAATTATATAAGTAGTGAATTGGTTTTACTGTTATTCAAAATTTTACCGGATCTGTGTGAGTAATTTATTGCTTGTAGTGTTTATGGAGGAGCATGATGATGCTTGATATAACTATATTTATATTAGTTCCCAGTAATCGGCATATTGTCGTCGCTTGTCGAATATATGTAAGCGACCCGGGTCAAGCTATATGTACTCATTAACTTTGTGTATTAGATAGATTGAAAGCCTCTCAAACTGCACAACTTTGTTGGAGTACCTTTTTGAAAAAAAAAGAGGATGGGAAGTTTTACTAATATCGTAATTCACTGTTAATGTACGTCACACCATGAGAGACTTCTTTTAAAAATGGTCACAAAAAGTTTCAATTGTAATAATTCGTAATTCGTGTAACATAATTCGGTAAACCGTCAATTCATAGTGGTATCGTAAATTTCGTACCATACCATAAATTAAATCAAGAAAACATGAAAAAAATATTTAAAATATTACCTAATATAATTATTTACAATATAACTTCTTTTATTTTATAACAGCAAAGATAACTTAATAAATAGTATACTTCCATTTTTATATCCGAAATAAAATTTACTGTCCTAAATCACTTTGTTTAGCGGTAAAATGCTCTCCTAAGCTATTCCATCCTCTAATGTGAAATAACTTAAGCAACATTACAAGTGCTGGAAACAAAGTTGTGTGGATGTTGCTTAGAGGGTCCACGTCGATGTACCGCGTACCTAGTAGTGATTACCGTTAGTAAATGTTGACGTTTTATATATATTATACATTGGAAATATTGGGGGGACCATTCCGAAAGAGCACGCGCGGTTTTGTTTTGGATGCAATTCGGCCGTTCGCCCCGTGCTTCTAGTTGCCTTAACCGGAGCCGACATCCATACGTGTTTAATAAGACACTCACCCGTTGATGCTATTTGATTACCAAACCGCCACTCACGACTTACTGAGACATAATAATAATAATAATAATAATAACGAAACAAGCCATCATCCGAAACAATAAGAGAGCCGCGGGCATGCAAGAGTATGTTTTTAAAAGTGTTATGTAACATGAATTTTTCTACGTGTAGGGGAAATCTTGTATCGAGTGGAACTTCCCATGATGGAGGAGATTACGCTCATATATCTCGAGGACGAGTGTAAGTTTTGGGAGTGAGGCGTAGCTTGCGAGTGCCGTAGCCGATTACCTTACCTCCCGCATTCTGGTTGTGATCATCAAATTAGAGATGTAGTTTTCATTTTAATAACACTTCAGATTTTTTTTTGATTTATTTATTTCGTATTACGTCATCATTTTTCCGTTGATTCGTATGTCAAATCAATTCACATGATGAAAAGGCGACGAGTCTAACGGCCTCGCACTCGGCTATGTTATGTTACATGGAGATCGCGGGATTGTTGGGGGTCGATGTGGCGGTCGTAGCCATTGGAAGCACACCGGGTGACGTCACCGCACCGCACGCACGCGACATCACAACATTCACTCGAGCTTCATTTTACGTTCCCAAACTCTTATTATATGCTGTGCTGGTTTCATTTTATAATTAGTGTTTCGCTTCGTGGACTATATATTTTATTATTATTACTTAGGGGGCTGTGATTTTTTTTTTCTCTAGTACTGCTGATTCGCGTGTACATTTGCTTGTTAATCTAAAATACAAACGAACATATTATTAACATTCTGTTTGTATAATACACGACTAATGGTTTTAATGGTTGCGCCTCTCTTCGTATTGGTTGATTACATGTTTTCTGTGCAAGCAAATAGAGAAAAACACTTTAAATTTTAGCGAAATTGCTTAATTATTCTCAATATTGTATTTTAAAAATCGGTAAACGAGCAGCAACGAATAATATATTGTATGATGTTTGCTGTTTACCAAATGATCGAATATTTAGATTCGCGTAATAGCGAATCCAAATATGTCGATTATTTGCCATGTTAGTCAAATACACAAATACGAATAGCGATGTGCCATCATTCATAATAGTATACATATAAACATACATTAAAATGTATAATTATACAAATGGAGTATTTGTTTTTTGTCTACTTTGCAGAAAGTGTACCGTCCATCATTATCACGCCTCTGTCTCGGGTGGAGATGAATTAGATAATAATATACAAATATTTCAAATAGAGAACATTTGAAATATTTATTAATTTTTGTCAGTTATTTTGTTAGTTAAAAAGTTAATATTACACTCAAATTTTAACTTATCAATGAAATGATTCTTCAAAATCACTTATATTAACTTTTCAATTCCCTCCGAGACTAAAGCGAAGAAATCTTGGACGGTAATTCGTCACTGTATCACATCTTATTATTAGATTCTATATTAATCTATAGGTTTCCTATAAGTACTATAGATTCCCTCTATAATCTACTTAAAAAAAGTTAACCAACCAATATACGTGTTACAAAAAAAAATTGCTATATTAAGTCACGGTCACAGTCTGTGTCTAATATAGTTTCTATGTAGAAAGTTAGTCTAGCCTCTTCTGAACAACGTATAGCAATTTACTTATAGTAATGCTCATGTAAACTACTTAGTATTATTATTACCTTATTAGACCTTATACAATCTAGGATTTGTTTAAAAAAATCTGTCATTGTAGGTAGCTTTATAGAAGAAATATTGTAAAATTAGTATTCTTATTTAAAAGTGCATCCGTTGTAGTTAGTTAATTATGTATTTAATATTTTTAAATTATTATATATTTTACATTACTGTCGAACATGTCCATATAGCATCGTCAAATTTATATGAGCACGCTAACAAATATGTAGAACTTAGATATTCAGCACGCAACGCACTTTAGTTTAGACGTAAGCTGTTTTATGATATACATAATGTGTATTTTTGTAACAAAAACTGTCATTGCAAAGTGTGAATAAGATTTGTTAATAATTCTCTACCATTGAATATTAGTTTCTGCATCACAATCATAGGTGTCTGCTGTGTTATCTTCACTATAGTTTATCGAATATTCACATGCACCACAGTTGTGTTGAGCGTGTTGGACGTATATTGAGCGTGCGACGTCACGGTTCACAGGTCAAGACGAGACCGTGTTGTCATACGAGACCGTACAGCAGCTGACCATCACTTACACGCGACCAGTCATCATTCTCGGACCTCTCAAGGACAGGATCAACGACGATCTCATATCCGAATTCCCCGACAAGTTTGGCAGCTGCGTGCCTCGTGAGTATATACTCAATTGCAGTTTTTTTTATAAGTTAAAGTGTGGATTAGTTACTTTTAGAAATAATTTTATGTTTTATTAAATTATGCACTCGGTTTACTGCATCCTTCGATAGGCGATTTTTTATTATTATTTTCTTTTTAATGTTTATACCCGGTTACCGGTGACTTTAAATGACACTTAGCCTACTTGACAGATGGTGAAAGAGGCGCTAAGTGTGTTCCATTAATTCGAAGGAGTGATTTGACTGGTCCTAATATTAAATTTTAAAATAATATTACCAGCGTTTTCTCCGTAGTGTGCTTTACAAAATACATATCGGTTTTGTGCGAAAGTGAATATTGTGTCAACAAGCTTGGCGCCTTGTAGTGACTAGTGTGGCCTTAGCAGAAATCGTTGCTTTTACCCGTAATAACGCAGTCGGCGGTTTTTGATACAGAGTAATATGTAAAATGAAGGGAATCAAGTAGTGTTCCTATTCCTGCAACTTCTACTAAAGCGGATTTTACGCTGGTTATGTCATGGCTAGACCCTATCTCGGATTCGAATGTTATCCATTAATAGCCAGACAGACTGTATTTATTAAAAAATGCCAAGAATAAGTTGAATGCACACAAATGACAGCCGTCATCGTGGGACCGTTTTTCGTATATGATGTAATGTTTATTTATTTATTTGATAGACACAACGCGACCGCGCCGCGACTACGAGGTAGACGGTCGCGACTACCACTTCGTGGCGAGTCGTGAGCAGATGGAGCGCGACATACAGAACCATCTGTTCATAGAGGCCGGCCAGTACAACGAGAACTTGTACGGAACGTCCGTCGCCTCCGTAAGGGAGGTCGCTGAAAAGGTGATTATACTTATTTTCGTCACTACTGCCTATTGTTATCTGTTGTTGTGAGCCGGCATTAGTGAGAGTTTCTGATTTCAAGACACCAAGGCTCTCTCTCAAAGGCGATACCGCCAAGACGTCATAGTTGCTTCAGCCTATCCAGACTTGAAGCCAGCATAGAATATGTTTCTCCATTGGTGCGAGTGAGAGTTTACATTCGAATATTTTTCTTTATTCCAGGGCAAGCATTGCATTTTGGACGTCAGCGGAAACGCGATAAAGAGATTGCAAGTGGCGCAACTTTATCCAATTGCCATATTTATAAAACCAAAGAGTGTAGAGTCAATAATGTACGTATCGACTACAGCTTTATCATTAAAATTATAATTTATATTAACAATTTTGATAATATTATTTTATTGCACTTTTACAGGGAAATGAATAAACGAATGACTGAAGAACAAGCGAAGAAAACTTACGAACGCGCTTTGAAAATGGAACAGGAATTTGCCGAATATTTTACGGGTTAGTTTTTTTTTTTAATTTTTAACCTTTGCTCGACAACGACGTCATATTGTAGCTACGTCTGTGTTGGGCTTAATAGTTTGTATCATCGAAGTACTACAATTTTACGCCAACAACATGTACAAAAAGTACATACATAGAACTTGGTCGTTACTACCATTTAGTACTAAAAGCTAAATGATAGTAACGACCAAGTTCTACTATTGATTTTAAACTCCAATTTTAACTCCAAGTCACATTTTCTTTAAATGATGCTCGCTCGACGCATATGTCACTTTTAAATCCGTACTAAAGTTATAAATGCGAAAGTTTGCTACCTTTCACGCAAAAACTACTAAATGGATTTCAATGAAACAATACAATAATGAATCAGAATAAGACATTGGCTATAATTATAAATTACGCGGGCGAAGTCGCGGGCAGCAGCTCTAGTGTTCCATAAAGTTCCTAATGTTTTGTATGGCGTGCGAAATCCATAGCAGTAGTACATTGGTGATTTGTATATACATATTATATACTAGCTGTTGCACGCGACTTCGTCCGCGTAACTTTATAAAATATAATACATTCCGTGTCTTTGAAACTATGGAAATACTCATACAAAATTTCAACCCAATCGGTTCAGCCGTTAGAAGTTATGTGAAAAAGTATGGAAGAATAATTCTTACTACCCGTTATCCTATTACCCATTTTCCCGTAGGAATGAAGCATTTTCCCGCGGTAAAAAGTAGCCTATGGTCATCACAGATAATGTCGGCTTCTAATGGTAAAAGAATTTTTCAAATCGGTCCAGTAGTTTCGGAGCCTATTCTATACAAAAAACAAACAATCAAATCTTTCCTCTTTATAATATTAGTATATATTTTTTTATGTATTGCAGCCGTGGTGACTGGCGACACGCCCGAGGAGATCTACGCGAAAGTGAAAGCGGTCATAGCTGCGGAAAGTGGGCCCACTGTGTGGGTCCCTCGACGCGACCCCCTTTGAGTGCCATATCCAAACATCATCTCCCAAACTGTTTAAGCTAAATCACCCACAACTAGAAACCTGTATTGTAAATGCGTTTAGGGGATAACAAGTTTTCAAACATCCATACAGTTTGTAGCGTAATATTGATAGATTGCCGTATTTTCATTTCGATCAATCAATATGTATCATATCGGATTGAGTATTGTCAAAATTTCAAATTTTCAACATCTATTAATTTATGAGCGTATCGTATCAAGATACACGTTTTTCTTTTTTTTTGTGAAATGTTTATATCCCCTAAATGTACTGTATATCAAAAATAATAATATGTAATAAGATTGAAGCGTTCTAAATTCAATATATTTTATGATAAAAGTTTGACGATAAAACGCATTAATAAGTGGCGTCTATTGAAGAGGTAATCTCCCCGTCCCCCAGAGCCTTCGTCGTGCCTCCGGTTTGTTGTGCTGAGGGTTTCCCCGTTAAGTTACACAATATTTAGTGTCGCCGCATGTAAAAAAAAATCTAATTGCTTCCAAAGAGGAAAATAAGACGAAAGATCGTGACTTGGCAACATATTCTGAAAATCCTTTGTAGAAAGTACAAATTTTTAAGGTGTAGTTTTCGTCGTTTGTTGCCAATATGAAAGTGACGATTGGAAGGTATTTGTTGACGGGCCCTGACCTTTGACGCAAGCCCTACGGTGTCGTTTGGGGTCTTGGGATCTTGTGGGGGGTCCTAGGAGGACCCTCATAATGTGCAAGTCGCAAAATGTGCACTAGTGCAAGTCGCAGAATGTGCACTAGTGCAAGTCGCAAAATGTGCACTAGTGCAAGTCGCAGAATGTGCACTAGTGCAAGTCGCAGAATGTGCACTAGTGCAAGTCGCAGAATGTGCACTAGTGCAAGTCGCAGAATGTGCACTAGTGCAAGTCGCAGAATGTGCAATAGTGCAAGTCGCAGAAAACGCGTCTTGGGAACAATAAAAACCTGTCATTTTAATCCCATTTGACGTTAACTCTTCCAGGGAACTATGAAATCCAATCTGCACATTTTGCGACCTGCACATTATGCTATGTGGTCCTATTTCCCACATTGCCAGGTCCCCAAAATTGTCCCCAAAGTGAAGCAATAAGCCGCCACTCTACGCATTAGATAGTGATGTGATTTTTAAAATTCGCCTTTATAGTTTTACGGTCGAAGTATTCGTATCATATCACCCGCTTGACAAGTCGACACCCCATCCCAACTTCGTTTAGCTGTAAGAGTTTTAAATAAATAAATAAAAGTATAAATTTTAATGTAAATTTTCACTTGTGCATATAAATTGTTGACCAAAATATAATTCGCAGTTTAGCGTTCGTCGTAGAGCACCAATGCTTACGTTTATTGTGCAAAAAAAATAATAATAATATATAATTAGCGAATAGTTATCGTTTGTATTGAATAGTTAACCTTATTTGTCACGACTAACTTAAAAATAATTCGATTTGACCCAGGCCATATTATCGTGCTTTCCATTGTCTATAAAATTAATAATGTATATTATATTATGACGAAAAACGTAATATATTTGAGCGGCATTGTGTATTTACGTTGTTTTACTCAGGTTGCTAGATACACTAATCGTAACATAATAATATTATAATACGGTTTTGTTAGATAAGGAGTCACGGTGCACCAGTGATGTTGATTACACATTAACTCCTATTAGATAATGTATCGTTTGATGCGGTACTGCGTAGACTGTCCCACCTAATGGAGTCCTGTGTCGTCCCCGAAGTGGTTCTTGGTCCCAGAGCTGGTATAGGCAGTAACTACACTTACGCCTCTAGAACACAGCGGATTTCCTTTAATGTCTTATTATATTATACTGATTTGTCAAGCGAAACGCGAATTGAGCTGACTTAAGTGTAGTTACAACCTTACGTCGCGTTTACACTCAGTCCCTTGCCACTGCTTAAATTATGCCGCTGCCGTAAGATGGTACACACTAGGCATTATCTAAGCGCGCGCTTCAAAACACCCAGTGTGTACAAGCTCTAATTTATTGCCGTAAATACTGCCGCGGCAGCATCGACACGAGTGAGAGTGTTCACACTCGGCCCTCATATATTTTCTTTATCTGCAACGCAACAATGGCTATCGTTTTTTAACGTTTTACATTTACAGCGACAGTTTAAGGTGGTGAAATTAAAAAAAAATCGTAAAAAAAAAAAAAAACATGTTCTGACGAGATCGAATGCCGATCGCAAGTGACAGGGTTGAATGTGACCACTCACTGCCGCTAGCGCTGCCAGTCCTTTGACTTCCGCACGACATCCCTATTGGGTCGAGTGTAAACGCGAGGTTCCGCGTCTCTGAGTGGTTCTATACTCTAGAGTCTAGAGCGTTTTGGGTGAGAGTCAGAGAGAACCCCAAAGTGGGTGTAGAAGAGTTACGCAATCAGGATGATTTGCTCAAGCGGCAACCTGTCCCGTAGCCATTTGAATCTCATAACATTTCTGCACTATAAAGTCCTCGTCGACACGTTTAGAAGTGGTGCAAAGTTGTTTGTTGATCATTTTTTATAGTAAGCAATTGTGTTATCTGGTGTGAATAATGTCTCACCGATTTTAATAGTGTTTGGACAATTTATTTATTGAGAATTTTATTTTCTTACCGAATAGTGTGACCATCTGCAAATATGGCGGCAAACGCGCGAGCCTCCCGATGGCGGCGTTTAGGATATTCTGCTGTTATTATCTCATATAATGTTACTTAGTTTTATCTTTGTAATAGTTGCATATAATACTTATGATTAATGTAATATGATTTTTTTTAATAATTAATTTAAATGATCTATCTGTACTTAATGTAATCGTAATTTTACGCCATGACTTGAAAGTATTTTAAAAGATTTATATATTACATATAAATATATTTCAGTTTGTAATTATCGACGATGAAACGCTATTGTTAAAAGGGGGTTACGACCAGTTTGTTATTTTAATTTCTGACATGCCAAAGATATTCGGTAAATCGTGATCACTATCATAATAAATCTTAAATCGGTTGTTAAAATATTAGATAATTATATTTCTTTTTTCTGTAATGTCTGATCGTAATTCCTTTATAACGTGTTTACCTTTTTGCATTGTGTAAATAAAATTATTTTAATTTATTTTAACGCTATGTTTATAACACTTATTTTTTAACAATGATGACATGATAATGCTTTATTATATAATAGGTATTTATTTCGATGTCTATGTAGGTAAATGACATACCCAATTGGTCGAATGCGTCAATCTGTATAAATTATTTTACTAATGTAAATGTAGTCAACACACTATTAGACATCCATATTTGCAGATGTACAATGAGTTAGTGATGTTCAATAGACTAGTTTGAATAAAATTATTTACGTTGAAACTTCTATTGTTGTTTTTTTTGTACTTTTTTGTCCCAACCATGGAGAGAGGTAACGAGAGACGAGAGTATAAGAGTGGTCATAAACTACAACAATAAAATTAAATAGTGAAATCAACTAAAATTAATTTTATACACATAAAATTTCATACTTAAACTGTTTGAAAATAAAAATAAAGTATGGCAGGAATTTATTCCAAATCATTTTAAAAAATTTACACAAACTCAATAATTGACATTCCTCTCAGCTATACAGAATCCGGCTATTTGTTTTTTTTTAACGCGCGCGTGATTGTGTGTGCGTGGGTCAACTTGAAAAACCTTTTAAAAATTAATTAATTTATTCGAGGTTTGACCTTGAAAATGAAATTTGCGGGTATTTTGCTTATGATATTCGTAATCACTAATCAGCGAGTCATAATCAAAATACTCTGTTGAAGACATTTTTCATTTTTAGAAGAACCACAGAACAATCAATATACAATTTTCACTTTGTCACAGAGCAAAAGAAAGGCGATTAATAAAATTATTGTTTTTTAAACGTGTGGTGACGTGACAGAACGTTATGCGGCGTTTTCACTCTCGTGAAGTTCCTCGAGAAAGTTGACCGAAGTGCGTCGCTACACACTCGTTCAACTTCCCGAGGAGCTTATGGTAGAAAAGCCCAAGAGGGGATTTTTCAATTTACTAGAGCGCGGCAGATATTGCCAATGTATATTCTCCACGTGTCTCCGATAACGGATATGTATTATTACTCGAGCGCTTCAGATTTTCATAAGGACGGTTCAGCCTAAATTCCTAATCGTTTTGATTCTTCTTACCATCCAATCTTCAAAGTCCAAATTTAGCATCGTGGGCTCACTAACCATTATAAGTTACTCTATGCACGCGGCTTCGAGTCCTTTGACGCGGTCGCAAAAACCGACAACAAATGGAAGTAACACGAGGCGAGGTAAAGTAATAAAGTTGAACGAAGTAGGGCGAGGTCGAGAATGTGGAGGCCGTGTTAGTATCTCCCACAAACTAAATCTACTATTTATTTAGCATCTATTTAGTTTGTGACAGAACATATACACAGAACACTATATATGTATTGAGCATGAATCAGAATACTATAATTGCCTATAATCCACTATAATCGATAATATACAGATACAGTATCCGTGTGAATCTAATGTGATTTGGATATTTACTCGTGCTGGGTATTCAAAATTGGGAAAATTTTACCGGAAATAATGCAGGTCCAAAACGTCGAAATCTCGTCGTCGTCGAATTGTTGAATTCCCATAATCGTATAATCCCATAATGTTAAATTCTCTGAATGTAAAATTATAATTTCCCAAAATATACCAGAGTTTCTCACCAATGAAGGTGGCCAAGCTTAACTGTACTTCAGTAAAATTTCCAAGATTTGTTCATATTTACAACTTCCAAAACCGAGAAAAAATAATTAAGGTATTTTTGTTTTCATTGTTGCCGTTGTTTTATAAGTGGCGTACGTATTTAAAACAATATTTTTTTCATTTCATCCCATAGAGAATCTTGGAAAATATAGAGGTACATTTTTTTTCTCACTGCTGGCAACTTTACAGCAACTATTCTATAATCTATTCCTTTTCGGCTCCCTCTGTCAAAGAAAGTAAGCAGATTTGTTTTATTTATTTAAAATCTAAATAAATCTTGTCGTATTTCCACAATTTATTTATTTTGACCCATTTATAGAGTTGTCCTCGTTATCGCGAACGATGTGAAAACGATATTTCAGTTAAAAATCTCCAAAACATTAAAAATAATTTTTTGTCTGTCAAACTATACGTGAAATAGGTTATAAGTTCATTTACCAAGTGTTGTTATTTTTAGGCCTCACCAACATGAAGCAAATTGTTGCGAATCAAAAAGTGAAAATCCCAAGCGGGCTAACCGTTCATGTTAAGTCACGGTTAGTTACTGTGAAAGGCCCCCGAGGAGTACTAAAGAGAAGTTTCAAACACTTGGCTGTTGACATTCGCATGGTGAACCCTCGCCTCCTGAAGGTAGAGAAATGGTTCGGCTCGAAAAAAGAGCTTGCCGCCGTAAGGACTGTGTGTTCTCATGTCGAGAACATGATTAAAGGTAAGATTATACCTAATTGTTTTGTTTTCATTTAAATAACAAGTCTACAAACACTGAAACACTGTTCTTGGTTAACTATGGACACTGGGTGGTTGTATTATTGGTTTAATTAGTCAAAATATTTAAACAAATCTGTTCCCTGTGACTGTCAGACTTCCTTCATTTAACTGACAATATGTTACTTTATCCCCGGATGTTGAATTTTAGAGATTTCTTAATGTTTATTATTTGTAAAAGAGAAATTCATATCCATTTTAAAGTGCAAATTTGGAAAAAAATCACTAATGGCTAACAATTGACCCTTAACCAGGTTATACTTCTCACTTATTATTTTTCTCAACCTTAGTCTGGCTTTTGCTCAAACTAAGTTTCAGTCAAGCTTCAAAGTTCAAACATAGCTACAGTATTTTTTTGATAAAGTGTGAAAATATTATTGAATTATGTAGATATCTTTGAGATGATGATTCTTTAATATTCTTTTTCTCATGTTTTTTTTTTCTTTGTATAAATACACAAGTGATAGCATGAAATGCTGTAATTAACTTGATAATACAGGTGATTATATCACACCTTTGGCAAGACAAGGGCATAATTGCACTTTTTGTATTTACAGGAGAGCCATTTAAAGTTAATTTTTTTTGCATTCAATATTGTATTCTTCTGCTTATATTGCTTTTAAACAGTTCTACTTTTTGCATAAAATAAGCTCCATACTCTTGTGAATATTTTTTTAATCAATCAGTCAATACTAATAATAAATCTGTAAGTGCATGTATGTATGTTTCTTCATAACTCTTAAACGAAGTAATGGATTTTCATGAAACTTGGTGGATAAACATTCAGACATACAGTACACAGGATAGGCTACTTTTTTCTTTTTCAACACAGACGAAGTCACGGGCGCCAGCTAGTTTAATAATGTTCTTAAGACACTTCTGCTCTGCATATATTTTAAGTTATTTAAGTAACTCATTTTACAAATTTTTGAAGTCATGCTCTTGTCTTACTGAAGGTGCGATATGGTTATTAAGTATTGTTATATTACTCAGATTAACAATAACAATTTTATTATATGTCTATGGTGCCTAGACAGGCATTGTATCCTTTTCCTACTTTTTTTAGGATCTTCAATAATGATAAGAAATACAGTAAAGCTTTGAAAATACCTTATAGAAAACTTTTATGGATTTGATTCATCCGCAGCCTGTTTAAGTGTTGACATCCTATTTAAAAATTTGCCATAGGCAGAACAGAAAGATTAATATATGTGATATGTGATCTTGTTTAAAGCATGACCTATCACTACTCGGGAATAAATAGTATATATATTATAGTGTGGCATCACTATTCACTACATATTATGAAACAAAATCCTCCGCCGCGTCGTGTCTGTCTGTTCGCGATAAACTCAAAAACTACTGCACCAATTTTCATGCTGTTTTCACCAACGGATAGAGTGGTTCTCGAGGAAGGTTTTAGTATATAATTTACAAAGTTACGCGGGCGAAGTCGTAGGCAGCAGCTAGTTTTTAGTATATGTTTCATATTAATTATTTTAAGATTTTTTTTTTATAAAAGCTTTTCATTTGATATGACTGTTACATATAGAACAATACTATTATCAAGATTCTCAACACTCATCGAGCAAAATTCTCAACACATGCATCACTCCATGCTTATCCTATGGAAGCCAAACATGGGCCTTTACCAACAAAAATTTAAAAAAATTAGAAGTATGCCAAAATTCAATGCAAAGAAGCATCCTGGGAATAAAAATCAAAGACAGGGTAAGATTGGAAGAAATACGGGAAAAAAAACAAATGTAATACCCATTATTAAAACTATAAAGAAACTCAAATGGAGATGGACGGGTCATATGACTAGAGATCCACATAAATTGTCCCACAAAATTACACATTGGTATCCTAAAGAAGAGAAGCAAAAAAGAGGAAGACAGAACCGAAGATGGGAGGATGATATAAGGAAGGTAGCAGGAGCAACATGGTTGAGAAAGGCACAGGACAGGAAATTGTGGAAGGTCTTAGAGGAGGCCTATGTCGTGTGACAGGCGAGGAAGAGTAATAAAAGAAAAAAAAAAATTTAGTTGAAATTATATAATGTAACATTTTTTTTTTTCTGTATTAGGATTCGTCTCAAATAAAGGCTATCTTTATTATCAAGATAAACTATAGCTTATGGTTTTTTTATTTAATTTTACTGCAGATTAGATTTTATTTTAAAAATATAAATAGTTCTAAAAGTTGGTCCTATGCAATAAGGAATTTTTGATTTTACTATAGGATGGTGGGCATACTAAAATGTAAAGATATGATTTTTTATATTGAATAATATCTAATTTTATTTTGATTGTATAGTAATTATAATTACCCATGGTACTTGTTAACAATGTTGATTGTATGGGGTAGAACTTTTAATTACATTTATTGTTAATTAGTAATTTCTCAAATGAACTGACATATTATCCAAAAAAGTGTTGCCTACACACAAAATTAAATAGTACTTGTTATCTTGTTCCAGGCGTTACCAAGGGATTCCAATACAAGATGCGCGCAGTATACGCTCATTTCCCCATCAACTGTGTGACCACTGAAGGCAACACCATTATTGAAATCCGTAATTTCCTCGGTGAGAAATACATCAGGAGGGTTAAGATGGCGCCTGGCGTGACCGTAACGAACTCTCAAAAACAAAAAGATGAGCTGATTATCGAAGGAAACTCCCTGGAGGATGTTTCTAGTTCAGCAGCTCTGATTCAACAGTCGACTACCGTCAAAAACAAGGATATCAGAAAGTTTTTGGATGGTCTGTATGTATCAGAAAAGACTACTGTTGTACCAGATGAAATATAATAAGTATAAATAAAGCTGAAATTAATTTTTTTTTGTTTTCTTTCAAAATTATTATTATTATATCCAAATTAACATGGAAATCCAATACTAATAATAAAACGAGTAAAATTTTTAGATTATCAAAATGCTGCTTCTTTTGTTCTAAATGAATAAAATTACATATCTAAAGGGCCTCTTTCACAATCTGTCAAGTAGACTAATCGCCATCTAAACCCACAGGGGATGACAGGGGAGTACCTTTGTACGGTAAAAGTCCCAAACATTAAACATTACAACCATAAAGGTATAATTCCAACAAGTAGGTATAGAGCGCTAGCGTTCAAGAGGGAACAGGGGCCGCGGGTGGGAACATACAACTTGATCTCGTCTAGCCCTCGCCAGTCATAACCGAACGCTCATGACGAGCGTGTTCTCACTGAATAATCACTTACAAGGAGAATAGAGGTAAATCACTTAGTTTTTAAACAACGATGGTTAAATATGCCATAAAATCTTGTAAAAATGATACTAGGAAACAAAATAAACAGAAATTTGGCATCACATTTCATCGGTAATCTGCTAATTATATTTTTGAGCCGAATTAAAACTACACTTCGCGGGGGTGAAGTAGGTGTAGGACGGGCGCGGATGGAAGTGACACCGCACTGCCCCGCACCTCCGCTACGATACTAGTGATTGACACGATCGACGCAGGAGTGGATATTTTTGAGTGAAAATCATGTTTTAAATCAGTTGTTTTGGATTAATATTTTATGAAACCTGAATTAGCGAGATGAATTTGTCTTATTATTAGATTTTATATGGTAGTGGTTTATTGTAATTTTTATGTGCATGAATCAGTAACAAAATCAAAATATTTAATTTGTATAATAAATATATATGAATTTAATATATTTGTTAATTATTTAATATTTTTAATTTATAATTTATAAATATATTTATTTGTACAATAAAATATTTTGTATTTTTGTATATTGCTTTCGTTATACTAAAGTATTTAATCCTTACATATTATAAAAAAAAATCCTCCGCCGCGTTTGTCTGTCTGTCTGTTCGCAATAAACTCAAAAGCAACTGCACCAATTTTCATGCTGTTTTCAACAATGGATAGAGTGATGGTCAGCTAGTTAGAAGGTTTTAGTATATAATTTACAAAGTTATAGGAAACACGAATCGCTTAGTAATCAAATCTAATTTCACAAATTTAGCTGCTTGAATAAACATAATTTTATTATAATAATCATACCTCATACATTCACTAATGGTCATATTATATAAGGATCAGATTTTACAAGATAAGAGTAACATCAGGATATCGATAACACACGGGTTGTGTCGAACGATTGATTCATATTCCTATTCCTCACACATTCTTCGATATCATTATCTATAGCTCACTTATCTACGACGCTCATTAAGCGATCGGAGCTGTACCTACCATTATTATTCTATGATTACAACACTTTACTTGTACTAATGGGTGAAAGAGGCTCTTATTAGAATTTGTGCTTCCTCTAATGAGTGTCATGGGTGACATTATTGTATTGCAATTAATCATAGAATGTTTTAATAATGCTTAGTTCAATTGGATTGTATACATTGTTTGTTTAAACTACAAACATTTATTATCATGGAATACAAGTATTAGGTACGAAAAAAAGCTATATTTTCTGTATAAAAAGTAATCTTTTATTGATATAAATATCGACAACCAAAACTTCTCAGGTCAAACGTTTGCTCTTTGTTAGAGATTTTGCACCTCTGTTTGCATGTCGAAAGTTGCTTTACTTGGGTACACCTTCATATTATATTGTTATTGGATCAACTTTCATATTATAACATAACAATGCTTGTATATGTTTAGAAATGTTAAAAATTGGGTATTTTCAATAACATGAAACTATAAAATACCTAAGTCTAGTAAAGTATTAAAAGCAATAAGTAGAGCAACATTTTATTGATAAATGACGACGCAGGAGAGCAGAGTTTTCACAACTGACTTCCAAAAAACGAGGAGGTTCTCAATTCGAAGGTTTTTTTTATGTTTGTTACTTCATAACTTTCGACTGGATGAAACGTTTTTGATGATTCTTTTTTTATTTGAAAGCTGATACTTCCCGTATGGTCCCATTTCAATTTAGTTCAGTTCTGTCCATGAGAAAACGGTTTGAAGTCTGTTTATTTTTTGTTAAAAAGAGTTATTTGGTCCTCTATTTCGTATTCGTAGTTTCGCACCGTCGGACTCGGTCCTTAACTTGGTTCTTGAATTCATTTAGTGTTTGAGAAATATGTTCGATTTTCTGTTTTAAACGTCGATTAGCCGTGTACAATGCTTTGTACCGTAAACGTCGGCGTTTCGCTATCTCTTTTATACGAATGATTTCTTTCTTCAGTTTGCGTTCACTTAGAGTATCGGCACCGAGTATACACGAGGTATCGGGATCAGGTTTGGAAGGTCCCGCAACCTCTGAATGATGATCGGGAGATGAGGAGATAGACAGTGGGGAAAGGAAAAGCGAAGGTATAGCGTCGTCCGTTAATTTTCGCAGACCCTTTTTGGTTTCATATATGGTCGAGTCTGGAAAATGCACTGAACAAATGCTACTCCAAATGTTTGGTTCCCAGTTCGTCTTTCTCATAGCGTTTATCCACTTCTTCATTAAGTTACGGTCTTTAGGAAACCTAAAAATAGTAAATACAAGTAGTAATACAATTATGTAAATCTATACTAATATTATAAAGAGATAATGTTTGTGAATGAGTTTGTATGTACATGTAGGAGGTAATCTTCGAAACTACTCATCCGATTTCAAAAACTCTTTCGTCAGTAGAATACTATGTTATCACTTAATGACATAGGCTACATTATACGCGGAGTAAGTCGCGGGTAAAAACTAGTTATTAAATAAAATAACCACATTTTGAATAAGTAATATTAAAAGTATATACCTAGGTATGGAGCAATTTAAACATACCTACATTTAATTGGTACGAAAATTCTCCAATTGAGCTAAACTTCTTTATTTTTAAGTAATTAGTTAAGCTAGTTCTGCATTTTACTGCACCCATATTGAAAATAAAAAAATTACATATAATTCAAAAGTTTTATTTTAAATATTGATCCATAATTGGTTAGTAGATACTATATTAATATAAAAACAATATTAATGTCTAATACTAACATAATATTATTATTACGGAAAACATCATGTTATGTTATTACTACTTATTACACAATATTAGAGTACAATGTGGTACAGCACTATCTTCAAGGCGGAGGTGTGAAGCGGGAGGCGCGGAAACGCGTCCTGCGACTCCTGCGTGGACCCGCCCCGCGCCTCCCGCAACCTCCTTTCTCGCCATGAGTAGTTTGGTTAAAATCTGTGTTTTCTAATCAAAATATTACTTACCGATGAAAAGTAATATCATTGTTCTTTTTAGTTTGCTTCCGTGATTCGTTCTTACAGCTTAGTACTGCACATTTCACCATTATAATGTTAATTTTAAATAAATATCGGTGGAACAAACAACAGCGCGCGTGATATTTCGTAACTAATAGCGTCGCCATTACAATGTCGATACTGTTCAGACCAGTGCTTACAGTTCATGTTCATACCAATTATAAGTTACTCTATGGTTCATAATGCTCCGTGTTGTGATTCTGAATAAAATTCTGTTCCCCATCCTGACTGACTGGTGTGATTTTTTGAGACAACCTTGAAAAAAAGATGAATCAGAAAGCCATTCACTGTGAAACTTTTATGTGTACCTACTTTGTGACGTGATATTACTAATTCAAAGATTATAATACCTACGTTTTTTTTAAATCTATAACGCGTTCGTATGTACGCTCAAAGGCACTCGAAGTCTTATGTCTTATAGTTGTACTCTTAACAAATAAAACACTTAAATAAAAATAAAGTCATTAATAAAGCTATTATTACCTATATAATTAATTGTATATCTATACTAATATTATAAAGAGGAAATATATGTTTGTTTGTATAGAATAGGCTCCGAAACTACTGGACTAACTTTTAAATGGCTGAACCGAGGGTTGAAATTTTATATGGGTGAATTTCGATGGTTTCCTGGATGATTTAAAAATACAATTGGACCCGGTAGGTGGCGCTACTGTCGGTATGTCAACTACAAACGGCTTGACCGATTGTGTTGAAATTTTGTGTGTGTATTTCCATGGTTTCACAGACAAGAATGTATTATATTTTATAAAGTTACGCTGATAAAGTCACGTGCAACAGCTATTAGTAGATATTTTGATTACCAAAAAGTAAACAAAGTCTCAACTTACGATGATTTAATACATATCAAATATGATGCTAGCGCATGTGTATCTAATAGTAGTTTTATTGGCTTGGCTATGATTGGGGAATTTCCTATTGTTTTACATAGTAATATCGGTTGATATCAATTATCAGGGGCCCTAGACAAATGGCATTCGATTCGATTCGCTAAAAATAAAATTGACATATTTCACGTAATTCTTCCCATACATTTATTCTATCTAACTTCGTTAAAAATGTTACTTTGACTCTTTGACTAAGGCCCCACCATGTAATTACGAGAGCTAAATTAAGTTCAAAATTTTTTTGGATCTGTGATCCTCGTTTTAGAGAGCTGAGTTGGCAACACTGTGTAATTTGACATTTCCTGGGTTGCAGGTTGCAGGTTTTGACCACATACAAAAATAGCGATGGACCTAATCAAAGTTATCCAAAAATTTACGGTTTTGTAAAACCGTAATCAATGCTTTATAGAACATTAATTAGTTTAGAATTAATATAAATTATTATTTAATTGTTTAATTTATAATTTTTGTAAAGTTCGTTCTATAAGTTTCAATTCTTTTCGATTATTATATTTTTTATGATGAGAATATTTTCCTAGGTGACACAAAATTATCACAAAATAATAGTTATTCAAACTATTTTATACATATTTTTATTTATTTGACTTCACATATAAATTGTGAATTGTTTTTTATTCGTTTCAAATCGACTTGGTCATTAGTAATCCTGCTTTAAACGAAATTCAAACCTTAAAATACGAATGTTAAACCAATAAAACTGTTTTATTTTTATGTGTGTGTGGGTTACTTTAGGGCGTTTTATTATTTTATTTTAAAATGAAACGATGCAACGACTTCGGAAGACATATTTTTAATAGTGCTTATTTTAACCATAGACATTACACAGATTGACCACAGACTACAATATGTAACATGCCCCTTTTTTAAAAAAGTATTTTGACTTTGACACATGACATCTTATTTTGACAAATCATATTTTGAAATTGACAATTGGGCTTGCTGTCAAACATTGTTTACATCTAAACATATTTATTTTTAGAATTATTTTACTTAAATTATTTTGAATACAAACATATACAATGCTTATAATTACAAAACAATACTATAATTATGTCAAACATCTGTGATTCTTTGAAAACAATTAATTATACAATATATACATCCATGTCATAAATCTATGTTATAAAATTATACAATGTCATTATTTTTATCAATAAATTTATTATTACAAATTTAATTTCTGTGTCTTTTTTAATAATCTACCTTTAGAACTAAATTGCTTTACATTTTCTACTTTATTATTGTCATCTTTAGGAGACATTACAATTTTCTGATTATCCTGTAAACAAGATTCAGGTGGAGTAGACAAAGTAAGTTGTTCTTGATATTCACTATAATCACACAAACTTTGATCAGACACATTATTATCTACATTAACAAATTCAGGAGATTTTATCAACTGATTTGTTTCACTTTGTTCGGAATCTATTGACTGATATGTTTCCGAATCGCTACAATTACTGTCAATATTACATTTACTTGTTTCTCCTGCTAGTACAGGGCTTGAACAACGACTTGGAGACGTATTTATTTTCTTTTGAGTTATTATGAATATACAATCATCATCCTTCCTTTCTTGAAAAGTTTTTTGAGACATACTCTTTGATTGAAATGACCATTTTGCTGCACAGTCAGCACTTTTTTGACAATTGTTAAGATTATCAAATTTAACAGATTTTTTATTATTATTATAATTATAAGACTTATTTTGACTATAATCAGGTTTTATGTGCTGAGAACTTCGTCTGTATGTTGCACTTGAATTATCTTTTATTATAAATGATCTAGGAAATTTAGTTTTAGATATGATTGAACCTTTTGTCCATATTATATCTTTAGGGTTTTTCTTAAAATAGACTTTATCATTGACTTTAAATTCTTGATATTTTTTACAATTTTTATTATAATATGACTTAGTTTTTTGTAAATTTTTCTCTTTTATTGTAGAATATTCTGAAAATTTTACAATTTTAGGTTTTAGTTGACTGACTTTAGTAGGTAATTTAGTTCTTAATTGTCTTGACATAAGTAACTGAGAAGGAGAATACATATTTCCTCTCTGAGTTGTTCTATGTTGTAATAGACCTATATGCGGATCTGTTCCAGACTCTTCGCATTTTCTGAAAATATTTTTAACTGTTTTGACTGAGACTTCGGCTAATCCATTTGATCTAGACATATATGGGCTTGTAACAATGTGTTCAATGTCCCATTCATATAGAAATTGTTTGAATTCTTTAGAATTATATGGAGGTCCACCATCGCTGACTAATTGCAATGGGATTCCATGCCGTGCCATCATTGACTTTAGACTATTAATTATTGATGAACTTCTACTGTCATTTTTTAAATTTGCTATTTCAATATAATTAGAATAATAATCGACAACTAATAAATATTTCTGATTTTTATATTCAAATAAATCAGTCGCTAATCTCTGCCAAGGAAATAATGATTCTTCATGAGATAAAAGATTTTCCTTTGACTTGTTTAGACTATCAATTTTTTGTACTGACCTTATAGAATCCTGTTGAAGATCCTTTTGAATTTTGAAAATCCTTTTTACTATTCCTATTTTTTCACATGTATTACATCCTAGAATAGTCTGACATTTACAATCGACAACAATAAAATAAATATTAGTGGTAAGTCCATTTTCAAATTTACATTTCAGAAAACAACTGCCTAAATTAGGTACTATTTGTCCTGAAAATGAGAAAATTTTATTATTTGTTCTTTGAATAGGTATTTTCTTATTAGTGCAAGTCATAATTTCATTAAGTGTGTCTTTAGATATAATATTTGTATCTGCTCCTGTGTCAATTAGCATTTTTACTAAATAGTTATTACAATTTACATTTATTTTCCATTCGTCATTACAATTATAATTATCATTAATCAATTTATTAATTACAAAATAGTTATTGTCCTTATTACAGTCAATACTACTAACATGTCTTTTGTACTGTTTGTTATTTTTGTTGAAAAAACAATAGTTAGCAAAATGATTTTGCTTTTTACATATATTGCATGTCTTTCCCTCTGCTGGGCATTTGAATTTATGCACTTGTCCACATCTCGTACAATTTTTTGTTCCTGTCGACTTTGAATATTGATTCTTTATACTTGGACTTCTTTTGTTCTTTCTTTTATTTCTCGACATTGATCTACCTCCGGATTCATTATATTTTATTGACTGGATAGCTGTTTCATTTGACATATTGGCATTTTTAGTTATTCTTGAAGAACGCTCCTGCGACAGTTCCATATTTTTAGCCACTTTAATTGCTTCCTCTAATGTTAATTTTTCTTTTTGTAGCAACTTTTCTCGAATTTTTGGATTGAGGGTACCTACCACAAACATATCCCTCACCAATGATTCTTTTAAATTTTCAAATTCGCAAGACATCGCTAAATTGTTCAGGATCGTAACATAGTCATCTAGAGTTTCATCTGTCTGTTGTATCCTTGTGAAAAATTTATATCTTTCCACTGTTACGTTATTTTGTGGGTTGAATTTTTCGTCGTATATTTTAATTAATTCTTCAAGCGTAATTGTTTTTCTATCTATCCCAAATGAATTGTAAATTTCCAATCCGTAGTCACCAATTATGTTTAGGAATATTGCCACTTGTTTTATAGGTTCTTGTTTCTTTAAATCATTTGCATCATAAAATATTTCAAACCTTTGTTTCCATTGACGCCATATTTCCACTGAATTACCCCCATCGACAGATAATGGTTTTATATTACTCACGAATATGTTTTGTTCCATTATTTTTTGACTTTATTCTTCTTTTATCTGAATATATTATTGATTTTCCGATTCTGACACCATGTTTTATTTTTATGTGTGTGTGGGTTACTTTAGGGCGTTTTATTATTTTATTTTAAAATGAAACGATGCAACGACTTCGGAAGACATATTTTTAATAGTGCTTATTTTAACCATAGACATTACACAGATTGACCACAGACTACAATATGTAACAAAAACAAGATAAAAAATATTTTTACCGTAAAATATCATAACTATTTAAGTAAGGACGATATGGGCCGATATTAATACAGCACTACGGAAACAACGTTGGTAACATTATTTTAAAATTCGACATTAGCACAGATTATAAAGACTATGTTTTTCACATTAGGTATTAGCATAGACACTAGTATACTAGTGTCTAGTACCTAATACCCATACTAGTGTCTATGGGTATTAGGTACGATACGACCTGTCAAATTACTCGTTCGATTTATGAATATGAAATGCACTTTAATTTGTTACGAAAATAGTATTTACCTATTTGTGTTACAAAATAAAATCATTATAACTTAAAGTAGATGAATTGAAATATATTTTCCAGTTGCGCGTTTTATTAAGTGTAAAATAATTAAAAAGAAATTGTAAAATGTTTTTGAGGTCTATATTATCAAAAGAAATTTTGCTTTACGGCAAATTTTCTTTAAGATGTATGTTACGATACGATCATAATTCTTTGTGTTCAGTATTATAGATTAAGCGCGGTTTTACATAATTATAATTTATTTAAGGTTTAAGCAACTCTAGCACATCATCTTGGGATATTGTAACGGGAGTATGTGTAGAAAGATTGCCAATCGTTACACCTCCACTCAACAATATTGAGAAGAAATATAAACAATTACTCGATAATATCGAACTTGAAAATAGTTGTAAATCAGATCATGAGATACGACATGAGAATGATATGTAAGTTTATTCTATAATACTTTTATCATGTGATAATAACCCATTATCAGTACAATATTTTCTATGGTTAGGGTGCTTGCCTTAATGATACGTCTGGGGGGAATCTCGGCGATCAATTCAATTTTCGGCGGGGTTAAGATTCGAAACAAAATTTTCAAGGTCCTATCCCTTGGCGACGGTAGCCAGGAGTCCCCGAGATGGTCCACCACTACCATCTCGGGGACTCCTGGCCTGAGATGGTAGTGGTGAAGATCTACCGACTTAACCTCTTGGCGTCCTCTCCTTGTCCGAGGTCGGACGAACACTCTTCCGCAACTCTGCAGCGGGGTCTGTAACAAGACACTACTCCTGACGGTAGCCACTTACTATAAAGTGGCCTGCCTGTCACCCATAATAAAATAAAATAAAATAAAATGAAATAGCCTTTATTTGCTGATAAATATGTTTAAAAATAAAAAATAAATAATGCACATCAGTTCGGTTCCATATCCTTCAATGCAATTGAAAACAATAAATGTACGTTTTTAATGAACCGAAGATTTCCATTCATATTTTATGTATTTTTCTTATTTTTTATTGATTATATTGATTATGTGTTTTTTTTTTCAAGTATTCAAGCTGAGCTACTAAAAGATGACTCACGAGATGTCGATCTAGACACAGTTACCAAAATCACTGCGCAAGATTTTGAAGATGCCAGTGTGGAGGAACTGACCCAATTTAAATTTGCAGACATTGTCACTGGTGAATACTTGATATTGTACTAGAATACTTATACAATTTAACGTTTACTGAAGAATTTACTTTATTGTAGAAGCTGATAAAAAGAGTGACAAAACCTCACTCAATAGATGCCTTCAACAACATTTGGTTCTTGTGACACAACAAAATCTGGGCAAAGACACTAAAGAAATATTACCACAAGGTTTATGGAAGGAGGGGGAAACGTTAAGACAGGTACTGTCCAATATACAGATCTATACTAATATTATAAAGAGGAAAGATTTGTTTGTTTGTTTGTATAGAATAGGCTCGGAAACTACTGGACCGATTTGAAAAATTTTTTTACCAGTAGATCTGTGATAAACATAGGCTACTTTTTACCGCGGGAAAATGCTTCATTCCTATGGGAAAACGGGTAATAGGACAACAGGTAGTAAGAATTTTATCCTGCCATACTTATCTTTTTCACATAACTTCTAAATGGCTGAACCGATTGGGTTGAAATTTTATATGGGTATTTCGATGACTTCCTGGATGATTTAAAAATACAATTGGTCCCGGTAGGTGGCGCTGCTGTCGGTATGTCAACTACTAAACGGCTTGACCGATTGGGTTGAAATTTTGTATGTGTATTTCCATGGTTTCACAGACACGAATGTATTATATTTTATAAAGTTACGTGGACGAAGTCGCGTGCAACAGTATCTTATATCTTATAAATATGTTTATAAACAAGACCAAAGTCAGCTTGCCTGAAAATATAAAATTATTGTTTCTTTGATTTTTGATTAGTTACCTGAAACTATTTACTTTTTAATGAACACTAATTTTATTATATTTCAGACTTAGCACAGTCAACTTTATAGAAGTGACACATTAGTGTATGTACTTAGTACAGTCTATTACTGTTACTGATCTCGCAGACTTAAGTTGTAAAATGTAATAATTATATAAATGAATAATGGCATTGTTTAACTGTTATTCAGACCGCTGAACGCGTACTCGCAGAGCATTGTGGATCACAACTTCAAGTGCAGTTTCTATCGAATGCACCATGTGGTTCTTACAAATATAAATATCCATCAGAGATTAACGGGAAAGTTGGTGCCAAGGTAAAAATTTCAATGATCAATATACCAATAATAAATCCGTAAGTGTGTATGTACCTATGTAATTATGTTCCTCCATAACTCTTAAACGAATTAATTAATTTTCATGAAACTTGGTAGATAAACATTTAGACATACAGGACACAGGATAGGTTACTTTTTTCTTTTTCAATGCGGACGAAGTCGCATGCAACCGCTAGTACTTATTCAATATTGTTGTCAAACCAAAATCTGTTTCGAGGTTCTAACATTTTGACGTTAGTGATTAGTTAACTGCCTTATCTATAGTAAAACATAACTGCTAAGTTCTTATGACCACTTAACTAAATGATCTCTTAATAAAATATATAAGTATCCCATTCGCCCGCGTATATTTGTAAATTACAATACTAAACCTTCCTCGAGAACCACTCTATCCATTGGTAAAAACAGCATGAAAATCGGTGCAGTAGTTTTTGAGCTTATCGCGAATAGACAGACAAACAGACGCGGCTGAGATGTCCCAGACAACGTGTCTGCAATATTTTATGGTGATCGGTTCAGTTGTTTTTGCATGAAAAATTAACAAACATCCATACAAACTTTTGCATTTATAATATTAGTAAGGATAAGGAAGTAAGGATTATAAAGTTACAACCGGAAATAAAATATTTCATGACATACCTGAATGACTATATCCTATATCCCTAAATTATTTGAATCCATACTAGTCCCTACTTCCTTACTAATATTATAAATGCGAAAGTTTGCATGGATGGATGATCATCATGAAATTTTGCATACTCGTTGTCTGGGATACAAGAACATCCAGAAAAAAGTATTGCTCCCGAGGTATCATCTAAAATTATGGAAACTAACTCCTGGCTAAGTGTAATAGCAATAACGATGTCAGGTGCGATATATTGCTTTCTCAACGCGGACGAAGTCGCGGGCACCAGCCAGTGTTTAAAAATATAATTTTTGTACATGTAAGAATTGAAGACGTGAGGATGAAGGTGGTATGTCGCATAAATCCAATTTTGAATAAATCGAGATTAAAGTTTTACTTTTAAATTTTGAGATGAAGTCGCCACGGAACTGATTTTTGTATTAAATTATGATGCAAAGTTGTGTAAACAAGCTAAAATATGGTATGATAGCAATAAAACAATTTTATTATTTAATTAAAAAAAAGTGAACATAGCTCCCTCTTCCATTAGCAAAAGTAAACGCTTCTGCACTCTTTGCTTTTTAAAATTAACTGTACATAACACCTTTTTCAACTTTTTATTTTCCAAAAATGTCAAACGATCTTCTGACGATCTTAAGGGCATAACCATTCATATGGACATATTACCTTCATCAGCGCAAAATAAACGAAAAAACCCTAAAATGTTATCACCTTCATCCACTCACGTCTTTAATTATGATTTAAAACATGATGAATTAATTCAAAACATGGAGGGTGGAGTGGAGTGAAAATTACATTGGTTTTTGTTTTTCAGGTGTTCTTCTACTATGCAAATTATAAGAGTGGCACAACTTCAACTAAGTCAAAGACAAACTGGTTGACGCGCGACGAATTAACAAAAATATTACCCCACAAATACAACAAATCGGTTCATGAATTTTTAATTGAAGAAGTGAATGAATAATGTTCAATAGTTTTTGTAATAAATGGTACCTAGAAATTTTAACTTTGTTTTTTGTTGAAGTAGAAAAATATTGCACATAATGCTGTTATTTCACGGTGGTATTCTGTAAGGTGGTGGTTACTGCCGCCAGACGGGCTGCCCAAAATGATTGCGAAACTCAGTGTGCCCTACCACTACTTTTCAAACAAATCCAGACTAGTCAATTTTAAAAATTACATTAAAATTTCCAAAGTTGACCCCGCCGGGAATCGAACCCGGGGCCCCCGAGACGTTAGGCAAGCACTCTTGCCACTCATCCAACGGGCTCGTCAAAAAAAAAATCGTAATCAAAAAATTGAAAAATAACTATTATTGTAGTCATAATACTTATAGTTATCATAATTCTTATCTCAGTTTTTTTTTGCAGTTTAGCCATATTTCTAACAAATAAATTTAAATAAATTCGTTTCCCATGAATGAGTTTGTAGTAATGGAAAACGACAGTATGTCTCCATAATAATATTATACACTTAAATATTTGAATTTGTCACACATAGTTTCCAGACTTTTTCCTGCTACCTATATTTTATTTTCAATAATGAACTTTTTCAATTACCTTTTAATATAATTGAGTAGGGATGTTAACTATTGTTGAACCCAAACCTAACAACGGAGAAATATAAAGGGAAATAAATAAATATTACTGTAATAAACGTAACAAAGCATTGTTCGGTTAAATAAGCAAAGTATGAATATATGAAATATGATATAGTATGTTCTATAGTTCAAATACTTGTTTGTCTGATCAACGACGATATCTGTTAGAAGCATAGTTACTTGTGTTTTTTTTCTAGAATTACAATAATAAGTCTTCCTGAAATTAAAGTGCGCAGCTTTCGAATTTCTCGTTTACCCAGAAATATTGTTAAGTACTCTAGCTCCGCGGAGAACGGTTCACAGTAAATGCATCGAAATAGAAGTTTATTTAAACAATGAGCGTGATTTACGAGTAAACAGATTTCGGCTTACAAATCCCGAACTTTCCATAACGTTCAATAATAAACCATGTAAGTAAAACAATAAAGGTAAATTCTTTTTAACGTGGATGGAGATCATTTGCGAGTCTGGTTTCGTATCGTTACCATGGAAAATAAATTCTTTGCCAACGTTTTAAAGTCTAATTTTATTTGCATCATTTTGTTTGGCGGTTAAAGGATGGAACATGTTAGCTGCACTTCTCAAGGCTCCCGGCCGTCTTTACGAATTTACAAACACCGCGGCGTGCTGTTTTTCGTTTTGCACGCTGTTTGTTACATTTAAATAGTTTTCCATTAAAGTAAATAGTGTCTGTCGTTTATTTACCACTAAATTATTCGCTAATATTCTAATGTAGTATCAGAAATCATTAGGTATTCGCAAAACATTCCCGAAAAATATACATACCAATTCATCTCAAACCTCTAGTTAAATGTCTTTGGATTTTTGAATTTGGATCATCTTCTTTATGTGTCTCTCCATTATTGAAGGTCGGCAGTCAAATTTCTTAATTTTATCCTCGTCCTTCGCGGGACTAAACATTTTCCTCCGCGGTTTTAATACCGCCGGTCCATTCTGATTACTTAAACTTAAAAACAATGTCGCGTGCGTCATATAAATTTAATGACACCTTTTAATTAAAATAATTATATAGTGACATTGTGATGGAATGAATTGTTTGTATAAATGAAAGAGTTCGGGTGGCATCCGTGGTGAGAGAGAGCTCGCAGCGGGACGCTTGCCCGCCTCGCTCTCAGTCATAATAATTGATAAAATTCTCCACACACCACACGTTTCTTCCCAACATTCCTTGTTGTTATTAAATGACTCGTTTGATTGAGACAAAAGCATGGAATGTCGTTTTAATTTTGTTTCATTTATCGTGTCTTTTTTTATAAACACAACACTAACACAACTAACCTACCTAGGTTCCTTAGGTATTATCAAATCAGTGATACTCACTAGTTTGTTCAAGCTGTATGATAAGAACAGAGTAATTATAGATAATTACTTTTCAAGTTATACCTAATAGGTAGGTAATATATTATACTTACTCATAAGTGGTATTTACGTACATTTTCTTATAAGAGTGGCACATTTCATAAAAGAACACTGAAGAAGCTAAGTATTCCATGTATTGACAATTGGAGAAATTATTCTGACTCATTTTAGAAATATGTACCCGGAAAGTTTTTCTACTAACATTTTCATACGACCCACTGGGACAGTGTTTTACGGTATTCCAGTTGCTTAATGGCAACACGTTGTTAACATAAAAAAGAGACCTTACCAGAATTCACATAATCTGCGTTAAGTTTAGATAAAATGGGCAATAGAAACTGAGTGGGCCATTGTTCCCGTTTTAATGGACCACCGGCCGATAGGTCCGCGGCGGTCGTCCTGGCAAAAACCACTTCAAAATATCGGCATCGTAAAAAGGACACTAAAAACAAAATGATGAAAGGTATTCTTAATCTAACATACCTACTCCACCATTGAGGTAGACAGCGGAGGAATTCGTCAGAGCATTTTATCTGGGACTTTCGCAGTTCGTTGGCGGGCGGAGTGTTAACTTATTACCCCGTAGAGACAATTTTTAACAAAGTTATCGCTTGCAAAGTGAGATTCTTTCCCACTTCGAGGTAATATCAGAGATAACATTCTTGAGATTGTTTGTTTGTTGCATTTTATACTTTGTGTAAGTCATAATTGAACAGCGTAACGAATGAAAAGTTAACAAACATTTTTGCTTTGTTCCAACGTGTTAGGAGGCATCTTCAGCCTCCCATTCAAGTATCTTGAATGAAGTAAATGGGTATTATTTATTCAAAGCTAAGTATTTACTGTAAAGTGAATGATAAGGTGGTCGTAATGGGTTTGCCAATAACTATAAACTGTGAGATAGTTACAAAATATAGGAAACCTGAGAAATATTTACACCTGCTAGCAGATCAGTTGGAAAAGCATAACGAATATGGAAATATGTACTTATAAATCTAATGCGAAAGTTCACGATTTTATTGTTTAAATGTAGATTTTATTATATTGATTCAGATATTGCAGCAAATAACTTTTTGACATAGGTATTATAAAATTCCGATTTAGAGAACTAAGTATGTATAACAATGTCTCATTGTGTAGCAAGGAAATTAATTAAATTAATAAATTTTATTAAATGAGATCACCCAAAATAGGTTTACTTTAGTTCAGTGCTTCTTCAACAGATGGCGTGACCACAGCTGCGTGCAAAAGCTGCGTACTTAGTAAAGAATAATTACATACCTATCCTATAAAGTGATTACACATATAGATTTATCCTAAAATGGAAAACAAAATGTTCATGATTATTTATACAAACAAACAAGCATATTTCAGACATAAAATCACTCAGTATTCTGTTTCTCAACTTACAAAAATAATGAACATGCCTAAATTAGTGATTCTGTTTTGGAAATGCAAAAATGCCCTTAAAGTAATAAATTTTTTTTAATACATAGATAACCGAATTGATGTTTGAAACAGTTGTGATACCAACACCTATTAGAAATATATTAAGAAAACCGTCATCAGTCGAAACTCTCTTTAAAACTAACTAAAAGATAGGCATACTCGTTAACCTTTTATTTGTGAAGGAACATTTTATTTAATGCTCCTTCTTATCGCCCTCAAGACGTTATGTAGAATAGAAGTAACAGTATTTGTGTTAAGGTGTTATGCTTATTAACGTGGCTGGTTAATTTTGTTCTTTGTAATGAATTTCTAGACTAAGAATAAATCCATTCTTCTTCACATAATATAAATGTGAAAGTAACTTTGTATGTCTGTTGCCTTTTCACGCCTTAACCACTCAAGCGATCATCATAAAATGTAGCATACACGTTGTTAGGGATACAGGAAAGGACATAGAATATCTTATGGTGCGTTTACATGATCGCCGAGGCTCGGCAACGTTCACGAGCCACGAGCCTGGCCAAACGCTCGGATACCATTTATGGTGCATTTACATTATCGCCGAGGCTCGGCAACGTTCACGAGCCACGAGCCTGGCCAAACTATTAGATATAGACTAGTATACGGCCATACTAGTCTATACGGGTTGGTCTTGGATACTTCTATACTAATATTATAAAGAGGAAAGATTTGATTTTATTGAATAGGCTCCTAAACTGCTGGACCGATTTAGAAAAAAAATTACATTATCCCTGATGAACATAGGCTACTTTATACTTATAACACACGCCAACGTGTAAATACGTCCCGAACGCTCGCCCAAGCTTCCTTTGATCTGTGTTCAAAAACCGAAACGAGTCCGGATCGGGACGAGCTCACGCGAGCTATGGCGAACGACGTGTTCACACACTCGTGTTCGTAGAGACTCGTCTAGGCTCGGCGAGCGTGTAAACGCGGGGTTACATATATCTAAGTATACATATTTTTTTTATTTTTGACGCGGACTAATTTTAATTTGCTATTTTATCTGCATTATTTTTATAAAATAAGTATAGCGCATCTGTTGTTCCAATGTTTATAATATACTAGCTGGCACCCGCGACTTCGCCCGCCTTAAAAGTAAGGGATGTGTAGCGCCTGACTAAATGTGTAAAGCAATATATAACGCCTGACATCTTTGCTGTTATAAAAATACCAGGGGTGGTATATCTTTTATTTTTAGTAGATAGCTGCTGCCCGCGACTTCGTCTGCGTGACTTTTTGTATACTTACCTACTAAAACTTTCCTCTTGAATCACTCACTCTATTAAAAAAAACGCATCAAAATCCTTTGCGTAGCTTTAAAGATCTAAGTGTACATAGGGACAGACAGACGGGAAGCGTATACTATGTTTTATACTATAAAATATATTGATTTCTTTAAAACTTTACAGAAATCTCATTCCCTTTCGTATCCCTTATCTTTTTGTACACTTGAGTAAAACGTTCAGTATTTTTTTGCTTGAAAATGTAACCTATAACATCAATAATTACAATTAATTGTGTTATTTATTATTAGGAAGTAGGATGTGGTAATCAAAGTCATATCCGGTGATGTTTCCAAACTTCCCTGAGAACTGAACCCACACCCATCCCATCTCGAGGGGAGTTTCAGTGCTGTGAAAGTACCACATAACCCTACTATATAGGTGCTGTTTGCATTGCATGCGGCACTTGAATATTTTGAATATTTCTCCGCTCGTAAAAAATACCCATTAATTATATACAAGAAACATACTTACATATAAGTAGGCATATAGAACTTACATTAATTTAAGAATTTATTAGAGGCAGAGTAGGCTCGAAGTCACTTGCTGACAGACTCGTTAGCATATCACTCAAAGCTTTACCTCGAGGCAAATTCCTTTTAATAATGTAGGATACTCAGTACACGCATTAATCAGATTTCAAACTGTTTCATATTAAATAATATAATGCTCTTCGAACGCGATAAAAGTGTGTCAGTTTGAGTTTCATTTCATTCATTACAAAGTCATACGTATTAGTGGAAAATAATAAATAAGTAAATTTATTCTTAAGTGAAAACCGTTTTAAAATCCGTTGGATGGTTTAGAAGAAATTTGCGCAGAAATAAGACAGCGACTTTATTTTATAAAATGTAGCTACCTATAGAAAAATAGTTTTAGATAATGACATGAAAAAGAAATTTTTAATATCTGCTTATACACGTTGTTAAAATTATATTTACTTTATGACTCAATCATTATTAGACGTAGATAACCAGAAAACTTTAGTATTAGGTAGATACTTATATAGATATAGTCTCGAATGTTTTTTTTTTTATAAATACCCAAATGAATGCTCGGTAACAGGTATCCAGGTCTACTTAAAAAGGGAGTTACCCAAACTAAATCGCCTCATTAGCCGTCGGTCAACAATAGGAATTACATTTAAAAGTCAATCAGAGTTTGAATAGTTGTCGATGTGTGCTGTGTGCTGTCGATGTGGCGTGAGTGTGTGGCTGCGGGCAGCGGGAGAGGCTTGCGCGCTGCCAGGTGGGCTCCCATTAACAGCGGCGTGGCTCTTCATCTTTATGATAATTATTTTCTGTTTGTTTTCGTCGAAGAATCGGCCCGCCTCGCGGCCCGAACGGTTCTCAGAACTAAGTTCCATTGTGGTAAATTAAAGCCGCCCGGACCCCTGCCACGAACAGAGATAATTCGACAGGATGCCGCATATTATTAATTGCACTATGACTTGTGGAAATGAAGCTTCGTGTTTAGTGAGTCATTCATTCCGTGGCGAACGCTACCCGTCCGCGTGGGAACGTATAACATCCAAGATTTACACTCGCTACCACTTTACGAGCTTTTAAGATTCCATCCGAAGGCTGGTCTCCACGTTTTATGTCTTTCATTTAAACCAACCGCCAATAACTTCTTCTTCTATACCGGAGCGGTTCACGGAGTCTCCCACAATTGAAAATCAATCGCAACGATAAATTTTCAATTAAATCCAAGCACTGCGGCACTTGGAGATCAGTTCGTTAACTAGACTATAACAAGGCAATAAAGAGGGCTCCGAGACAGCTGCAGTGAGTGACCAATAAAAAGAGAACAGTATAAATAAGCCGAATGCCCGCAATAAAAAAGGGGAGCCTCATAATGTTTACAATCTTGTGGCTTTATTCACTTTGTGTTCCAATTTCATGCTAAATCGAGCGGATAAAATCATCCTTTATCGGGCAGACTCACCGTCTCGGAGTCAGTCCTCGCCCCCTCGCCTCACCATCTCTCGCGTCGACCGCCGCGTCGGATCGTCTGTCCACACGCATTTTTAGCCGCCATTACTTACAAATCTAACATCGACACTGATTGAGGCTTCACCGCTTTGATCCGGCCAATTTGTGTCGATTCAATTTTTTAATAAATAAAATATAATAAAGCTCCATTTGTAACGCTATTCACCACAGTAAACGCGTTACGGTCAACAATGTACAGTATTTCTATTTCTAAATGCAAACTTTGTAAAGATTACATTTATTTTATGACTCAACTATTTGCTACTCGCGACTAGACACGTTAAAAAAATTAAAAATATATATACATATATAACGTCTAATAATATATATGAGCAACAATTTAATCAATATTTATTGCTGTTATACTTTTGCCAGGCGTTGGATTTTTTTTAACCTTTTCTGTAGGTCTCTTCAAAACGTCTACGTAAAATTTCATGATGATCGGTTGAAAAGTTAAGACGTGAGAAGGTAACAGACAGACAGAGTTAGGTACTTTTACATCTTTTCTTTACGTAGTATAAATTGAAGTCACTTACTTTCCCCGTGTGTCTACATGTTTAGTATGGCCGCTACTAACTCCTCCTAAGCCACGCAACGGATTTTGATGCGGTTTTCGCCATCAGTTTCAGGGATTGTTTATACATAGGTATATAATGAAACCTTTTAGTTTTTATTTTGCATCAATTCGTTGAAAATGAATTTACATAGCTTACGTAGACTAAACCATAATAGATACATAAAAGTGCTTAAAACTTTAGTACAGAACTTATGTTAAATATAAGTTTAAAAACAAATTTACTATTTTTTTTCCTCACAAAATAGATTTTTTTGTATAATATAGGCTCTAATCAAATTTCAAAATACTGTTTACTATGAATTGTATTTATATTTTAAGTTTTAATTTTATTTTTTTCTTAAAAAGTCAAATTATGTGAAAAAAAAATAGCACTGCGTCTATGTCTTTGCTTTAACAACTGACAAAGAAACGTCTACTGCTGCTCCACCATTGAAGACCAAAGACCAAGACTAGCGGACTATCAAACTGAGAGCATAGCATTACGCCTCCTGTTTCTATGTTACAGAAACATTTCATTCATTTCACTACTATCTGGTGCGCGCGACTTCGTCCGTGTTGAAAAGTGAAAAATATAAAGCCTGGCGTCACCACTGTTGGTCTGTCGGGAACATAATTTTTTTTTTCAGATTAAAAGTAGGTACTAGATACGTATGATATATGTTAATGTAAATTTCATCTAAATCTGAATGAGTAACAAGCATTAAAACATATAAACTTTTGCATTTATAATATTACTAGCTGGCGCCCGCGACTTCGTCCGCGTTGAAAAAGAAAAATGTTTATCTACCAAGTTTCATGAAAATCAGTCAATATCTACACAACTTACAAATTTATTATTAGTATTGATTGATTGATTGATGATGATGATTAGGATGGTAAAGCACAGTAACTAAGTACACATACCTACCTAAACAGTCCTCGCCTTAACGAAAGATTTGAAAAATCGATGAGAGTTGTTGAATGTTTTCCAAGTTGGTGCATGTGTGAAGCGAGAGGCTTAAAGAGTGCATTGGTTAGGCTCGACGGGTTATTAATTTTATGGTGTCGATGGCCGCTCGCACCTGGCTGCAGCGGTCACTGCCAGTGCGTGCCTCCCCCCGCGCCTGGATCAATCACATGCATACCCGTGTAAAACTTAATGTTTTATTTATGTCATACAATACAATACAATGAGCGCAATAGATTCTTGTCTTCACATAAATCCAAGGCAGTACGAGCGCATCATTAGATACGCGAATGCAATTCAAAATACATAACTACCATTCTTTAGTTACAATTTTCAAATCTTAGCTGTACTTCTGGGTACATGTAACAAAGTTAAAAAAGGAATAATTATAACGAAATCCACATGATATCAATCTAGCTCAAGTATAATAATATATGAGTTATTTCTCAGTATGATTTTAATTTACTAGTATCTCGATCGATTCACAAGTTACATTAAAAAGACATAAACGCGTCTATTTGCGGAGGTCGCTTACTTAGGTACTAGTACTTACTTAATGTTTTAATCCTATTAAACATACCTATTTGAAATGAATACTGTAGCTATATAGTATTTATATATAGTGTAACAATGTTGAAAAATTGTGATAAAACCAAAAGTGCTTTGAAATAAAATATGTATAGGTATTGTTATCAGCGAACTGCTTGCAAAGATATAATTTCGATGATGGTTATTCTTATAAGTAGTAGTTGAAGGTCGTGTTAATTGTATTTTCGAAAATATTAATAAATGTCTAGGGTTTAACAACTTGAAAAATCAAATTTCGCGAAAGTGGTCCACCGAGGAATACAACTCGTCTGGGCAGTGTGTGAAAAATTACATTTTCTCGCCCTATACGAGTATGTGTGCTTTGTCAGTGATAGTTTACAATAATTTATTAGTCACTGTCAAAGGTAGGACTATGATCAAGAGAGGGCTATTAATGATGATGGAGTTCTCTCACCAAACTTAATTAAAATTATAAACTTACCCGGCTTTCTATTGAGCCCAAACAAGTTATATCTGCTATAAGTTGCTGATGAGTTGGTTATCCAGCAGACTACTAAATGCTGCAGCATCAGGTCAAGATTACCATGTCTTGGAAATACCGCCGAAGTAACAGTACCTATATAAAATTTCACGTCAACCGAACCTGTGGATGTTAGTGAAATTTCGTCGTCACCTAGGAAATGAGCTAATAATAGTCTTTAAACGCCTGAACAGATCTTCATAAATTATAGGCAGAAACCATCCCGATCAACAAAAAAAACGGTTGATCCATTTGATCCAAATACGATTCACAGACAGATACACAGACACACATGTCAAACTTATAACACCCTGTTGTGCGTTGGGCGCGGGGGGTCAAATATAAAGTTATATTCCTTTATGATTATTCATTAGTAATACAGATTTCCTTTGTTTTTGTAGGACAATATTCATGTTTGTTGTATGAAAACATGTTACGAATGGCTGTGATGAACAACTACTTCCTTATACAATTTAAATCAAATTTCATAGATACTTAGTTATACTAAATGTACTGAGTGTCTATTAAATTTGGTTTCTTAGATACATTGGTATAACTAACTAGTATATAGACTGCATATAAAAAAGAAAGGTGAGTCACCAAAAATGCGCATGAATCATTGCAACATTTTAACGGCTATGCGATATTTCACTATATCGATTGACAACATTGCAATGCGTACAAAAGGACCGTGATGCGCTCATTTCAATAAAAAAAGTCTAGTAGATAATTGTGGTGTAAAAGCAAATATTTGCTTGTGACAAAGGGGCAAAGTGGAAAATTGGCTGGCAAAAGTTTAAAGTAAAAAAAGGACTTTGAGAACTGCATTATGCCGAAGCTGATGGCGCTTACAGGACAATGGCGATTATCTAAACGGACAAAACACAGTCAAACAGTTCTGCTCCATATTTTAACGTAATGAAAAAAAAAAACAAAAATGACAACGACTCAGAGGGAATTGAAAGTTCATAAATACACAAAGGACGATTTTAAGATAACACAAAAACGTAACTCGACAAATATGCGATTTACGGTACATTCTTTTTGTAATGAACGCGCACGTTTAACTTTGATGCAGCCTCTATAGACTCATTGTATCCAGATATTTCGTAAGTATGAAGATGAAGTCAATAGTTAATAGCTACTGAAGAAGGCTGCGGTGTTTATCTGTAGTTAAATATATGTATGTATAGTTACTATCTTTACATAAAGTCCAGGAAAATTAACTAATAAATCAAAATTTGAGTGCCTCAGGGGAATTTTTGATATAAATTTTCAAAATATATGTTCTAATATGCTTTGAAACATCCTTTATAATGCGCACTGCCAAGGTTTGGAACGCTCTGCCAACGTATGTATTTCCGAGCTCATATAACCCTAATCTTTTCAAAGTTAGAGTGATTAGGCACCTTCTGGGTGAGCTCGTTTCATCATAGGCCTCATACTTGCTACACAACTGGTTGTTGGCCAAGAGCTAAGCCATCTTTAATAAAAAACATATCGATGGATGAAAGAAAATTTCGCTTCCGGCCTGTAGGAGTAAAATTTCCTCAAATTATACAAAAATGGTAAGAGTTACAAAAAAGTTTATTGTAGAGAATTTAAGTAGTTTTACATACCTAAAAATATTTATATAACTTTTTGTGCTAAAATTAAAATTAACAGAGTTAAGGAGGTTAGAAGATACAAAATCACAGTGAACCAAAAAGAAAGTCAACTTAAATAAAATACTACTTTGGTCCTATTTTGTTTAGATCAATCATAATCTAAACAAAATTAGGTACCAACCTTGACACTTAGTATTCCTTTAAACATAAGTTAAATACAAACAAAAACAAAACCTACATATTTATTAACGACAAGCAAAGAGTAAATTTTAGTCACAGTTTTAGTTTTTATAATTTAAAAACGGCCCACCTACGCCGCATTTCAGAAGTAAATTGATGACGCATAAGATGTTTTAAAGCATGTCCTTCAATGTAAACAAGTAACAGAATAGAGAATGATGAAGGCAGGGGGTGCTAACGCAATATCATCATCCCTTATAGCCCTTTGCATTAGAACTTAGCGCCACCATAAAAAAAATTACCGTCGGAAGTGTGTCCACAAAGCGAATGCCAAGGGGGCAAAAAGTTGATGGAAAAAAAGTGCACGATGTGGTTGAGAGTTGAAGCAGCGTGTGGGCGCGCAACCGCTTTTGTAAAATTTATAACAGCTCTATTTTGTTTACCTGCTTCGCTTCGCTTTTATTTTGTCCTGTAATTGGAGGCATTTGACGATGAATTATTAATTTATTGGCCATCCGTTGTTTCGCTACACTTTTATTGAAGTGCTAAAACGTCCGTTGTGTAGATTTTGATGGGGGATAATTTGTGTGGGTACCCGCTTTTGTATTCAATTTTTCTTTTAGTGTAGGTACTTTCAATATGATTAGTAACTTTTATTACTTATTTATTTATAGCATTATTATTGACGCATTTTTTGGTCATCTTAAACGGGGGTATTTAAAATTAATATTATATTTGTCTTTGCTGAAAAAAGCTTTCTAGAGTAGCTTTAGTATTTAATAGTAAAATATTCTTTAGTACCTAGTAGTAAAATATTCTGTCTGAATAAATGTTTATTCAGAATAAAAAGTTTACAAATAACATTCCTAATGTTTTTGTCTAAGCCTTCGAAAATTGTCATTAAAGTTTAAGTATGTACCTAAACCTACAAATACCTAAATTATTTGGTAGATAAATAAGGTGAATACCTAATTATATAGAAACTAGCTGATGCCTGCGACTTTGCCCGCGGTGAAAAAGAAAAAATAGCCTATCTACTAAGTTTCATGAAAATAAGTTAATTCGTTTAAGAGTTATGGATGAACATACATACACTTACAGATTTATTATTAGTATCGATTATAGCTATCGTTATCAAGAAATTTCCTCTAATGAATTAAAAAATGTTGAAATGCTAAATGACTTTAGGTACCAGCATTTTCTAAGTGATGTCTTTAAGTATATTTACCCACCTACTCTTTTTCGTTTCATATTTTTATTCCCTGCATTAGAAATAAAAATTAAACAACTATTTCTCGAATTGGTGAGTGTCCACAATTTTATTGCATATTGATTCCTAATTTATAGATATTAATAAAAGCACTAAGTCATCTCCTTACAAACTGTTGTGGTATGAAAACAAGATTTCCAAATTCGAAAGTAAATATTTGCCCGACTGGCCATTCTTAAGTATGAAGAGAGATAAAAAAGTTGAACAAGAAAGGTTCTGTGTTGGTCCTGTGGGAGCGGCCGCTGGTTGGAAAAAAGATACGAGGTGCGTTAGGTGTGAGCAGGATATCTGATGCCACGCCCACAACCACCCACGATGCCATAAACAGTCCCAAAACCTTTGCACGCACTATGTTCCCAAATTGAAATCGCTCCGAGCATCTCACATCCCACATCCCCAAAGGATATCCATACTTCACCCTTAGAATCTAGAGCCTATATTCGGTTGAGGTGTTTAAATAAGTTATTCCAAGTTGTTCTCCTTTTGTGATCAAGATAATAATGATAAATAACTCAAAGAATAGGTCCACTTGTAGAATAATAATTGTTTTTGATGTCTTAAACTAATAAATAAATGTATTATTGACTGTTGTTAGAGAAATATTGTTTGTAAGATTATTTTAATAGATTCTTATTAGTTATTTTGTTTGAAGAAATAACATATTACAGTATTAACTGGCGCCCTAAATGTTTATGTACCAAGTTTCATGAAAATCGAGTTATGGAGGAACATACATACATACAATGCCTACACTTACAGATTTATTATTAGTAGATATTGATTGATTGATTGATTGATTGATTGATTTCAATATTTTATAATTATATTGTATACTTAAATATATACTTATATTACCTACTTAAATTTTTCCCACTATACTTTTCATATCCATATGCATACTCCATATCCACATCCTGGTATATTTTTTTGAATGTATCTCGTGTGAGATTTGTGTTTTATTGTATATGTATAATGTACTAGCTGGTGCTCGCGACTTCGTCCGCGTTGAAAAGTATAAAATGCCATCTACCGTGGAATGGGTCGCTAAAAATATCACCAGCAGTTGTCATGTTAATCGCTTCACCGATTCTGGATAGATGGCGCTGTCAAGTGTATCCCGGGCCAAGCCGCTAGTATTTACTTTTATTTTAGATTTCCCGTAGGAATGAAGCATTTTCCCGCGGTAAAAAGTAGCCTATGTTCATCACAGATAATGTCGGCTTCTAATGGTAAAAGAATTTTTCAAATCGGTCCAGTAGTTTCGGAGCTTATTCTATTCTAACAAACAAACAATCAAATCTTTCCTCTTTATAATATTAGTAGTATACATAGATAATAGGCGACAGCAGACCGTGAGCTTTATGACATCCAAAAAATCATTATTACACTATTACATTATGATTAGTTTTGAAACTGCTTTACATTTCAGCATTGAATTTGAAATTTTGCCATTAATTTTGAAATTGGTTTACCTACATTTTCAACTTTTCAGCATTGCTGTCCAGGCATAGCTTTACCTAGTAGTGTTTACTAATTTTTAATAATTATTTCAAACTCCACATTAAAAAGGAAAAAAATTAGATACGGTTTTGAATTACATTATTGCGGTTAAAATAATGGATCGAAATTATGTGTTGTCCTTGCTGCATCCAGGTGGAAATGTGCAAGTTATTGCGTCACGTTCCCTCTAATTACGGTGACTATGTGGATGGACAAATTATAGGCTGTCGATCTCGAACTCGGATACAACTGTAACTTGAACGGATTTAATGCGTTTTAGCTAAGGTTTTATTCCTTTTAATCACTCGTTCGCGTAAGAGGTCGTCTCGGTTGATACCTACCTGCTTAATTCCTCATAATAAAAACTGAACAGAATCACATTTGAGAACCCTTTTAATTTTTTTTAATAAAATAACTATTATTTACATATAACTCAGATACTTGTTCATAAGTACACTTACTAAGCTCACTGGTGGTCGCTTAGCTCACAGCGCAGTCGACTTTTGACAATGGCTACAGATAGCCACTTTGGCGATCACCAGGTGATGAAACTTTTCACCGACCCTAACACGATAAAATGTAAGGGATACTTTGATAGTTGGTCAAACAAGGAGAGTTGAGAAAGATTCCTAATAAGATGGTTTATGCGAAAGTTTGTATGTTTGTTTATTACTCAATCACGTAAAAACGGCTGAACGGATTTAATATACAGTAGGTATTCTTTTTATCATGAAAAATGTTAGGTTCCCGTGAGATTTTCAAAAAACGAACTACAGCGCGTACAGCTACAAAAGGTCATCTAAAAAAATATGAGCAATGGAGATTGAATAGGAATAGGAAGTCGCAGGCAAAAGCTCTTATATAATATAGATATATAAGTATTCATTTATACTTCACACGCCAATTTTTTTACAGGCATTTTTTTCTGTCAAAATAAACTAGTAACCTTCATATATAATTTCATTTGTTAAAAAACAAAAACAATTATATTCAATTATCGTGAGCAAAGCGTGTGGTTGACTATCGGCATTTCAATTACATAAATATTTATTCTTAAAAACTTACAACTCGTTGTTATTATTATTTCATAACCGGCTTTAGGCACTACCTGTTAAACAGAACTACAACAAAAACAAATTAAACAAGAGGCCGACGACGTTCCGTCTACGTTGGGCGCTCAAAACAAATAAAATATAAAAAGGTGAGCGATGCATTAAGTGCATATAAACATGTTTTCTGTAGTGTCAATATTTGCGGATGCTTTCCCATGGGAACCTGCCTCTGCGCCCGCAATGTCTCGACCCTGCGCTAAATCACTTAGGGTACGCGGCCGCGCTTCGAGACTTTCCTTTTTTGCTATTCAAATGTCAATTTTAGACTTCAACTTGAGTCTGTTTTGTCAAGAAGAGTTCTAAAAAATCGGGTGTGGCTATGTCGTAGACATGTTCGTGTGTTTCACGTGAATAGGAGTCTATATTGCGTAGCATAGGTATTTTATGTACAATCCAACGAATTCTAATTTTTTTTTTTTTTTTTTTTATGTTAAGGTCGACAGACAGGCTGACGGTCCACTTGATGGTAGGTGGCTACCGTCGCCTATAACACAAGCAACGCCATAAGTGCTACAAGTGCGCTGCCGACCATAGAAGGATTAAGGATAAGGGATAAGGGAGGGATGGGGTAATGGGCAAAAAAATCTTTGTACTTTGAGCTAACGAGTTACATTTTGATTAATGTAATTAAATTTTTTAGATAGATAGAGCTACAGCATCACACTGTAACTCCCGATTTTGTTATCATCACTTTTCTGAATTTCCTCCCACTTGGGAGCCAAAATGAAAGACGAATTCGCGTCAAAAAAGAATATTTAATTTTACCATTCACGAATCTCCTCGGTTGAAGCTCGTGCAGAAATTGTGCTTCGAGCGTGATGATCACGAATATTTGTCGCGTGATGTCAGGGAGGCCAGTTGGGACGCGATAAGGTAATTGTGAATGCTTGTATCTGTCCCTCGGACATATAGCCGCGGGATACCAACTCGTCCGCCTTGTCATACAGCCGACGTACCCTCCAAATATAGGTATTATGTTCACAAATCGTTTCCAAGATCTCGAGTAACAATTTTTTGTTTTACCCTTGAGTTTCTGTAAGCGCAGACAGAACAGGGTGAGTTCTCGTACTAACAATATCAGTTATATAGTTTTTACTAAAATAAAAAAATGCAACAAAATTGCATTTTAGAACAAAATTTCAACTGTCATATTAATCCTATTAATATTATGATGCGATTCACAGGATGAATAAATGCGGCTAAACGAATTTGGAGGCAATTTGGCACGCTGAACGGTTTTGGATAATTTGCCTATGACTTTTTTATATTTGGTTGTAGTAACATAATTTAGCATTTAGATTTTAGATTAATTTCAGACATTGTCAGTTAAAATAGCTGAAGTCACATTGGAATTAAGAACCATAATACAACTCCAGGCAGGGTTGAGAAAATTATGGTCCCTATAATTTTCATCATGATTCATTCATCTGTAACCACGATGTGGCAAATTAAACACATTTCTGTGAAAAAATGTTTCCAATAATGCAGATTAGTAACGTCAATTTGAGACTATAGAAGTTTCAACGAAATAATTTAATCTCTAATCAAAATTCTGGTCACACCGACTAAGTAGGACACGTCTAAACAATAATTTTGAAAAAAAATAATACTAGTTTTCATATGATTTAAGGAACTTAATATCATAATAATTTTATGTATTTATAGTCATAGCTTTAAGCCTCTCAGCTCGTCCTATTAGCAACATGACATAGTAGCAAAAGGTCCTAATGTCAAAAGGACCTGTTATCAAAACGTTTTTATATATACAGACAAGTAGGTTTTAACACTCATAACACAAATTAAATTTCAGCCCTTATCTTACAGTGGCTACTTATAAACCACTTATATGACCTAAACTTTCCCTCTAATAAAATCTAATCTTAATTTAAGTTAATTTTGAACCTAACCTAAAGTTTTCTGTTGCAAGCTGGTAGGCATTTCTGAAAAGATTTGGTGTTAAATCTTCTTAGTGATTTATCAATATAATTGTGTTTGATTTCAATGTATATTAACGAAATTAAGGTGCGAGATTAGAATCACAACGAATGAGAGTGAACATCCCGAGTATCTCAGCTTGTATCAACCGTACGGTGATGATCCGACATATGTATGCTGAGACGCAGGTACATCGTACGCCTACCTGCGATGGAATGCACGATACGCTCCTATAATGATGTTAAAACAAACTGTTAGCCTGTCATTAACGCGACTCACAGTCCAAATGGGGGAGGCCCATTATAAAAATTTGTCCCATCCGTTTCGGCCCAAATTTATGGTTATCGAGGTGCTCCGTTTTTCTTGGACCGTCTAAATTTTATTGCTTCGAGATTAGAGTGGGAACATTGATAACGACGTTTTAGGCTTGGGTTTTGGTGTCGTTTATGAAGTAGGCGATGAATGACCACCACGCATTCCGATATATCTGAATACATGTGTTATTATCGACCTCAATTATTTCTTTAAAATAATAATATTTATCAAAGATATAATTCAAATGTCTGAAAAATAATAGTCACCACACTAATGCAAAAAATGTATGTCCTAAACTAAGAATTATATATCGGATTGTTTTCATTTATTTATTTTATTTACATCTACGATGGCGGCTAGAACGACGAATATCTTTACAGGTCGATTTGCCTTTTTTAAATTCAGCTTGTACCCAATAAGCAATCGTGGAATAAGATAGAGCTTCAGTCCCTAAGTCTGCTGAGTGTCATACAAAAATTTCTTAAGTAGAAATTTTTTTCCAAGCAGAGAAGCTAATCCAATTTTTTTACATAATGAAATGTTTTTACAAAATACAAGAATTTTATTATAATAACTTCTAAACAAAAAGATTAAAACAATTGAAAATTTGGTGTATAAAACTGTTATGGTGACAGATTATATCTATAGGTATACAAAGACTTTAAAACTCCAAAATGAGAAAATTTGTATGTTTTTAACGATTTTAAAAATTCTTTCACTTACTGAAAGCTAGCCACATTAGCTACATTACTAGTAAAAAATAAAAACTGTGACAAAAATTCATGACATTATACGAATGTAAATAAATTTTACATTCGTAATAAAATTTAGGTAATTTTCTGCTAAATGCATGTCAATGGCATAAGATATGGAAAATTACCCGGGAAAACACGTTAGGTACCTACATACAACATGTCAAAATAAATAGTTAGCATGTACGGCCTCATTGCCATTCATTTCCTTTAGTTGTTAAATTATGCATATATTCAAATTTGTACCAATTAAAAAGGTGTAAAATATAGAATTACACTGGGGGGAAATATTTTAAGGTGTGGCATCATGCATCATGACTGTATCGAAGGATCTATGAGAGGGATATGAAAATTGCCTTGAGGAAAATAAACATCTTATATTCTTGACACATAATATAATCTTTCGCATGGACGAATAACAATTTGTATGGATATTATCTATTAATTAATAAAAAATACCATAAAAATTGAAAAATCTAATTTTAAGCTAACTTGATAAAATTTTACATCATCAATACTAATAATAAATATGTAAGTGTAGGTAATGTATGTAGGTATATATGTATATATGTATGTATATAAATGTGATTTTTATGAAACTTGGTAGATAAACATTTAGATGTACAGCACACAGGATATAGGCTACTATTTTCTATGTCGACGCGGACGAAGTCGCGGACGCCAGCTAGTATATTAATATAATACATATTTTGTTGATTTAATTAAAGGTTCGCTTTCAGCATTACTTTTTCTAATGGAGTGTACATTTTGATTTATTACTCCTGTCCAATAAACACCCCATTCAGATGGCCAACGCCATTGAGACTCTAATCGCCTTAATAAATAGTTATTTATTACAAAATCTTAAAGATTTGTAATAAATTTACTATTCTGTAAACCAAGTATTTCATTTATTTTTTCTCGCATTTACGGAACGTATGAGTGCATCAGATAAACTAATTAGATGCATAATTAACGACAACTAAACGATGCAATACAATTGACAATGATTGTGATTTTCCATATCTGAATGAATGACTTAATTGTAGAATGTAATTATACTTATGTGTAAGGTAATAATTAATAAGGTGTTTGTCGAACAGACTGCCTCTGCTATATCAATATGGGTAAAGAAATATGAAGAATTTAATGCTTTATTAATAATACTCTCATATAGATTTAATAACTAATAACTAAAATTCTCGTTTACTTAAATCTTAGTTGCTTTGGTAATAAAACATGTTTAGGTAGTACGTATAAAATTTTTATACGACACAGTTTTGTGAATCGCCTCGCAAGAACAAATTTAAAGACGTATTAATAAGTCGACTAATAAGTAATAATAAGTAGTTAATAAGTAGAAATTAGTATATTTTTAAAATAAATGCAAAGTTTCATGTCGATCAGAAATATCGTCCATACATTATTTTTATCGAAACTTTAACGGTTACAGTAAATAATGTTCATCTATTTAATCTTGAGTAATATTTTAAAAGATTCTCAAGCATTTTTGGTGTAAGTTGTTTGACGGTACTATAACAAGGTTCACTAAATACTTTCTTATGAAACGAACAAACTCCCGTCGGCTCGTCGAGCCCTTTAATCATATAGGTCTACGTCATCCGGTGGGTGGTCTGAGATATGTTCATTATTTGTTAATGCTTTTGTGAAAATTTTCTTACCTTATTTCCAAGTTATATTACACTACTTTATGTGGATATTTAATAAAAAAATTCGAGTTATTAAACTTGTTGATCAAAGATATTTGATTGGTCTCGCTGCGTTCAACTAGATACAGCCGCCGTACTTGAAAAATGAGGCAACTTTTAATACGCCTAATACGGCGTACCCGAGCTAGTCACACTGCAAACTGTCTGTGATATGTACGTTCCGAATGTTTTATTAAATTTTGGGCATGATAAAATGCCAATTTGCGTGGTGAAACTGTGTAAAAATATAATTAAAATGTAAAAAGTGATAAATAGTGACGATGTTTTACACACACTACAATAAAAAGTTTCCGCATTTACGGAGCTACTACATATCTATTGCTTTTACATAGGTAGGGCCGTATCTGATCGAGCGTAGCGGGGACCAATCATTTATCTATGTTGTTGATAGTAATTTCAATTTTTATTCTTGTTGGTAGTAATTGTTACGTATGCTATATATTTTTTTATTTATTTATAATTTTAACAATTTTAAGGCTAATATAAAATACATGTAAAATGATAACACTAAAAAAAATATCATTCTAATATTAAAATTGCGAAAGTTTGTGAGGATGAATGAATGATGAATGAACCATGAATGATGTTTGTATATCTTAAATTTCCCAGTAGTGCTGAAAAAAGTTTTATGTATTCTAAGCAAAGATTCTTATTAGAGCTGCACTCTTTTAGACTTATCTTCTGCAGTATTTTGTTCTGAGATTACTACTATAGCTTTTCTACCAGTACATAGAACATTTCCTATATTTAAGTTCAGTACTGGCTACTGGGAGTCTAACTTTTTAAATGCTTTGAAAGTGCTGAAGCCAGTACTTCTTACTAAGATGAGTCATTCCACAATAAATAACAGGGTGATTCATAAGCATATCTATTGGGGATGTTTCCAGGTAATAGAGATAGTAAAAGATGACGTAAAAAATATGAATAGAAATTAAGAAAATTTGTAAGCAGTTTAAAATCTGTTAAAAAGGCATTAATAAGCAGTTTTAACTGCTTATTATTATGCTGTTTTTTTTTTCGGAAATGATTCACACCATTTGAAATAGAAGAGGTTATACATATCTGCATTTAATTTTATGATGATTATAAAGTATTATTTTGTATGAGAAGTGGTCTTAATTCTGTTTATTATACATACGTAACGGATCTAGACCGGATTCCTTTTTTAATTACAGATTATGTCTAATTAATAACAGATAATTATGCATCTACAAAAATTAATCGCATAAAATCTACTAACCTAGCCAGATAAACAATTTATTAGAGAAAATGCAAATTTTAATTAAAAATATTGATTTATTTGTATCTGGTATTTTTCGAAACATCAGGCTTCCTTGCGAGTTAGCTTATTATTAAAAGCTCCATATTAAAACTTAAATTCTTCTATCATAGATAATATAAATAAGATATATATTATAGCAAATCTAGTTAATATATATCTTAATTAAAGTACTTCTATAATTTCAATAGCATTAAAACCTTGGAAAAAGTCACACAAGGTATATAATAGCCAATGTATAAATGTTTTCCTATAGTCGTTGGATAATTATAATTAACATCGAATGGATTGCCTTCCTATAGCTTTTTTTAACAAAAGTATTCACAATATAATTAATTACGTTTACATATAAATGCACCATTCACATATCAGTTAATGACCTAAAATTTTGTTCGAGTATGTTTCATTTCTTTGATGTTTTTGAAGTTTTAAAACCTTTAAAGACGTTACTATGTGTCACATAATATGTTAAAGTTAAATTTCCTTGTCATATTATCTTATAGTAAGTTAATTATGAAGAACTAGTTAGTGCTCGCGATTTCGTTCGCGCTGAAAAAAAATAATATAACACCTGATAAAATCCTAATCGCTGTGACGACGGCAGCGTCGAATTTTTGACATTTTGAGACGATCCACATTTTTAATCTGGGTAATCTGTATGCTAAATTTAATCCAAATCTGCCATTTTAGCGTTATTGAACCAACATCCGAATATATAAACTTTCCTATTTATAATATTCCAGACCCTAACCTGGCATATCAACTCGATTTATTCTATTGTTACTTATTTCAGCAAATTAATTGCTAAATTTTAGGTACGTAAAGTAGTACGCTAAGTCCTGTAATATGTGCATAGATGTAAAAGAATTGCTTGCAGTTTTTATTCAATAAAAATATTTAATGAAAAATGAAAATATCAATAAATAAAAGTATTTTCTTAATAAAATTTATAAACATGCGTGCGTAATACAGGAGTCAGTGGTTTTGCTCGTAATGTATTGTATTTTATTGACATGGCCTGCAGTATGCAAAACCCACCTTCGATAATCTCACGTACGCAAGCACCAAATGGCGTTTGCCGATTTGAAATTTAAGATTAGAACAAATCGTACCTTATTCAGTTACGAATAAGGATCACGGTGCTTTGCGAGTGTGTGTTTGATGAAGGTAAACACAGATGCAGTATAGCTGTACTGGTCCTCGACAGGTTCGCGTAAATAAGTTATTATTTCTGCAAATATTCCAGTGCCATACACGAATGTGTTTGGAATGCGATTCAAATGTCTTGTTACGTTCATAAGATCTGTTATAAGAACAGTTATACATGAAAACATGACACGCTCTTCCCTTCAAGCTCGCGCTCCGGTGTTCAATAAATTTTAAAATTATTCCAATAAGAAAAAAACAGATCAAAATTAATAAGGAAAAAATTACTTAGTTCATGTTTTGTATGGCAACTACTTATTCAGACTTTTTGTTGTATAAATAAAACGTTTGTTGACATAATTTACAGATTTTTTGAAGTTTTTTTTCAGTTTTTTCAAATTAAAATAAAAAATAATATATTAAATTAACAAATTATCCTGAACATATCGACATATTATTCTAATCTTAACACATTGTTTGGTCAAATAACAGATCTTGGAGCTAGAATGCACTTATTCTTTCGTATTATCAAGTAAAACAGATAAAAATGCTCAACTAAGTAATCCTTCTACGGTCCCTTTATTATGTTTTATTGAGCCGTGTTAGGTACCATAAACATACAAAAATCCCATTTTTAAATTCATAAAAATTGCTGCACATTTATAACTCGTTAGTAAACATTTGATTTACCGACGATAGTTTATTATTAATATGTAAAGTGAGTATTAAACGCGACGGGCGATAAATTACGTAATTACGCAAGATATATTAGAATCTCTCATTAGACGCTGGGACATCGTGCTAAACAAATCACTGCACACACATTCCTTGGATCCATTTGAATATCTGCATTGTATTTATTACAATAAGTGTTTAATAGCGCTATTGAAATCTCAATGTAAATAGAATATTAGTTTTGTTTGCGATTGTGATGCAATTGAGTTAAATTTTTCAACAGAAGACGCGTGTTGTACACAAATACTCCTTCTCTTCAATGGTATACTCCTTCCTTACAGAGCGGTTGTGATCTTGATCGTAGAATGTCGCGGCGTCTGCGCAGGTCCGGATTAAAGCCAGTGTAGGCAACTGCGTAGAGCCCTCGTATCGGCATGTGGCCTCACGCCCAGAGAAAAAAGTACCTAAACATTGGGAGTAGATTAAATATGAAGATTTGTGTGTAAACAAACCCCAAATAACCATATTATAGACATGTTTTTTATAATATCTCATCATATTTTGTAGGATACATTTCGGAACGACGGCAAAAGAGGTGAGCACCGAATAAAAAAACTATTTTGAAGTGTTTTTATATCAATGCGAAAGTTTGGATGTTTGGACTCCATCACGCAAAAACGGCTGAACGGGTTTGGATGAATTTTGGCGTACAGATGGTTATTTACCTGTATTAACATATTAATATAGGATACTATTTATCCTGGAAAAATTCAAAGTTTCCGAGGGATTTTCAAAAAAGGAACTACAGACAGTATACCATCATCAATCAATCAATACTAATAATAAATCTGTAAGTGTAAGTTTAGATATTGTATGTATGTTCCTCCATAACTCTTAAACGAATTAACTGATTTTCATGAAACTTGGTAGATAAACATTTAAACGTACGGTATTGGCTACTTTTTTCTTTTTCAACGCGGACGAAGTTGCGGCCGCCAGCTAGTAATAAAATAATAACCATATAAAGCGGATTAATTGTAATTAAATATTTTAGGGAAGTATGTAAAACATTTTTTATTTGGTGTCATTACCCGATTCTATCATTCTATCATCAAACGCCTACGGTACTATTATATTATATTAAACCCAACTGAATCGTAGCACGTATTTAATAAGTACCTATTTACTTATTAATAATTTGTAACAAGGCCACTTATCCTCACGGAAAACCGCAATGTTGCCTTTGCCTATAAATACATGTAACTAAAAATAAATTGTAGTTTTCGTAATCACATTGTTACGGATTGAATGAGTAGCGTAGTGTATTTTACATTCGCACCTGAGGTACTTAGGTATGGGTAATTAGGAAATTAATTTCTTGTAAGTAAATAGAAAATATGATACAATTTTATCGTATCAAAATCACTACCGGACTTGATCCCCTAATAGATGGCAACTAAGACACCGTCTACTTTCGAGTGGAAGGAAAAAAATTACAGAAGTTTTTGACGAAGTCGCTATCAACTTTGTAAATACTAGTAACATTCAAAGACAGAGTCCTTCCAGTCCTGTAGGTAAATTGTAAATAAATCTGCACATAGAGGAGAGGATTACGCCCCGAGCCCCGAAGTATTGTTGCAAAGTGGCAGCCATCGCGGCTTAGGCTCGATTCGGAGGCTCGTTATCGTTTTATAACTTGATATTCAACAGTTGCCTAACCATTGAACATCGAGAGCTCATCACCGTTATCAAGCGGTCACTTTGATTGTTTCGTTGGGCCCTGTCCCACTGACAGCATGACGAATGGCCTGATGCGGCCAATAGATAATAATAAAAACGCGTCCACAACCAACCCGGTCGGTGTCCTGTCACCGTCAAAAAACAAATAAGTCCTAATGATCGATCGGGAGACCTCTGTTTTGGGCCGTTTAAAACATGACTTATCTCAACTTTAGATGGGTCCGTACCTGTTAAAAGGTGGCTGAATTTGTCAAATCTGTTGCGATGGAATCTTTTGTACATTACGTGTCGTTTGCAATGCGTCAGTCCATTTCTGTACGCATAAACCGGCATAAACTAAAAAACAAAATTTAATTTTTTCAAACTTAGTAGATTTTTTTTTAGTGTTTTTCAAACATCCGAGGATAGATTTTTTCAGAAATATAGGTTCAATGTCAGTTATAAAGAATACATATTTTTTAAATCTAATCAAATTAATTTCGATCTTATTGCGATCAATTTAGATAATAATTGTATAATTATGTATATGTCAGGATGTCTCTACGCCTTCGGCACGTATTAAGCATTAAGTTGATATTTTTAGGAAAATTTTATCGTCTTATAACCTTTTTGTTATAATTGTGACAAAATATGTGTTATAAATAAACAGACAGGTTTTTTATGTCCATCAACGATTGCAATATAAAAGTTGTTTGTATGCAAACATTGGGTGCTAAAGCCTATTAGTAGCATATTAATTGAAAATCTTCTAGTCACTGTTGCACGGCAATAGAATATTTGAATATTCAAACTTGTGGCTGTACCAGGTTTAGGTTTCAATTAGAGTGGTCTGCCGTTATCGAGGGGCGTGCAAACGCCACAGTATATCATACGAACCTCGCTATTACATTGAGTATCTATGTTATTAATAGAAGTGGATACATAAATTTTAATAGTTGCATTTGTCGGATACGAATTGGTGTCATGCGCACGTGTGTCTACCGCACTGTCAACAACGCTAGTTACATCGAGTCCAGCATTTACACCGTGTGATAAGAAAATGCAAAAAAGTCAGTTTTCATTGCACAAGTATTTAAAACGTTCCTAAATGTACAGGCAGGCTGACGGTATATTTGATGGTAGGTCTTTGTTGTTTTGCCACAGAAAAAAACATGTGTTGTTTCGCCACAGTTCTATCTTTAGGTACCTTCACTTATAATCAACGCCATAGACCTTTGTAATAAATGATAAAATAGATAAATTATTTTTGCAAGTATTGGAAACATTTCCGTTTACATGCAATGATGAATAATAGATTTTTAATATTAAAATCTTAGGAGGTATATTATATGATGATAATATATGAATGGAAGTTGTGGTTAGAGCCGTGTACAGTCACGTATACACAGAACGTGTTAAAATCTAGCCGCAATAATGTCGTTGAAGGTATGAATGAGACGCAATAACACTATAATATAACATATTCACATTTCGCCCTTGTTATCACTGAAGTCTGCAAAAAAATATTAGCCTTTCCTTATGTTCGTGCTAAGTATATCAATAACGGTATTTACGGTTCTTTCTTAGCAGAATTTCAAGCCATAATGACTTTGTTGACTTTGTAAACAGAACATCCCCTCTGCCTCTGACGTAAGTAACACTAGGCCTTTATAGAAGACCACCGTTCTTGTGCCAAAATGTGCATCTTGTCGATCTTATTTAAAGGACGGTAAAAATCCCTGGACTCAGCTAGTTGTCATCATATATCATATATAGATTCATCAGTTATCTGTAGGTATAAAAAAACAGGGAGCAGCAAACCGAGACTATGTGAGATGTTACCAAAAGCTAGGTGCGTTCCTGATTGCAATATATATTTATAATAATGCTAAACATTACTCAGTTATTAAAATTTATTAATAGTGTTGATATTAACATTGCAAATTGCAACAACCGTAGTGTTCAAAAGCTATGAATATTTTGTGGTCAAGTTTTATTTGATTGCAAAGCGTCGAAACTCTTTATCTATGGGAGTGTTGTGTGTTTCAATGACTGAGTGTATGGTATTTGAGAAATGCTGCTGGGAGTATATCGAATGTTGGGCATGGCTATCAAGTGATGGAGGCATTCCGTCGCGGAGTTGAACACACGCGCGGCGAGCGGCAGAAATGTAGCCGCAACTTGATATCGGTCGTTTGAGCTCGCGCCTATGCAGCCGCAAGGTCGGCTACTGCACTGCGCATGTATCACTGTATTCCAGTTGTTTCAAACGTGTGGCCCGTTATATCATTTCCTGCGACCCAATTGTAAATCTCAGTACAGCGAACGAACGTGAGAAGACGTCTTCGCCAGGTAGGCTGCCATAATTATTGGACTCCCTGCCGAAAACGTCTTTGGGCCTGAAATTTGCTTAGAATACGACCTTCGCGCAAAAAATCAGTTCCAATAAAAAAAAGTGCGATAATCTATTCATACTGCCGGTATCCATACATTATTTTAATAATTTTAAAACAAAAGTTTTTTGTCAAAATTGACAATATCCGTACATTTTACAGGATTTTATATTTTACAGTTTAGTAGTTAACTAATCATAAAAGTTTTTATATAAAAAGTTTTGATGACGTTATCCATCGCTCAAATGCAGCTTATTTAATGTCTGCTACACACGAACAATTAAGTTTCATCACGGTTAGCTTACACATTGTATTCACTTGGTAATCAGTCTTTGGCAAAGGCTTCAAAAGCTTTCTGAGTGTTTGCACTACCGTTCAACTAGCCACATTATGTATCCTTGGCAGTCCTTGAATCAAGGATATTTCGGATTACGTACCAAAGGTCAACACAATTACGTTACCCGCTGGTAGTTATCTTGTACTAGAGTAATTACAGAGCTGCCCAAGAGTTGACATACAGCGCAGCGTGACTTAGCCTTTTAAGCCTTTATTTAGTTTAGTGCGTTTGATCCTTTCTATGTGTGCCAAAGTTTTTAACCAGTCTCTTCCACAGCAGCCGCACTGGCTCGCGAGCCATGGCTTCGCGAGGTAAGTTGAGCCTACAAAGCCAGAAGCTCTGGAACATTCAAAGATGGACACCCACGTATTGTTTAAAAAAACAGGAAAGTCTTAACGCAAAAAAAACACTTTGGTGTATTAAAAAACTTTATGAGCATACGATACGAGCCGATACTAATGCCGATACGATACTAATCAATACGAGCCGAAACAGCAACCCACTCCCACTTTGAGTTTAATAGTCCTGCTAACCTTATAGTAGTGCTGTTGCTGTTTTGTGTCACTCGTTCCAATTGTGTTGGTTTCCAGTTCTATCTTCTAGCACGCAAGATAGACATGAGATATTTTGGTACTAACCTTTTTGTCTCGTACTATTATTTTCACCAAAAGTAAATCATGAATCACCAAGAGAACGTGACTATATATATATATACTCTTTATCATTAATGAGTTTTGTTAATTATATTAGAGCCAATAAATCACAAGTTCCCACAAAAGGAAGACAATACTAAGTAAACAATTGTCATGTGTGATTGTGTTCATGTCAAGTATACCGTGGAAAACTTTGAGCACCTATCGAGAATTCTTGTCAGAGGTAAGACTTATATACCTACAGGGAAACAGGTGATTCGTCATCGGAATTTTTTTCTTCGATTTATATGTCTATAATAAACGTCTCACAAGAGATAGTAAGAGTTACTCGGGAAAACGTAGCAGTTTTAACTATGAAACTCACTAAACTTCTTTTCATGTAATTTATGTTTTTAAAGTATATAAATTATATATCTTTTTTACGTAGTATAAATTGAAGTCGCTTTCCTAGTCTGTCTATATGGCCATTGGCCCCCTTAACTACGCAACGAATTTTGAATGCGGTTTTCATCACCCTAGGGGATCACCTAACTCCCAAGTACTTCTAAACCACCCAACGGATTTTAATACTGTTTCTACCTATGAAATAAGAGATAAACGAGGAAGGTTTGTGTATGTAAAAAAATGCATCTGGGCAAAGTCGGGAGCGGGTCGCTGTCCGCTTATGTATATTCCTCGTTTCCTCCGATTGCTTCTAAACCACCCGACGGGTTTTAGTATGGTTTCTGACTAGGAAGGTTTCAGAAAAAAAATGCATCCATGCGAAGCCTTATTTTTATGCGGAACACTGTATTATTATTGCGCGAAGATAAGAAAACAATTAAGCGTACCGAGCAATAAGTTACGCATACTTACTTAGGTATTATCTGAACTATACATTTGTCACTGTTGTCGATAAGTGCACCGCAAGCCATAAAACAATTTATTTACTACACAGATACCTACAATGTTAATGAGGTGCGTTATTGCCATTTGCCAGCTTATCACTTGTATTGATTGTGTTGCAAAATGAAAACGCGTGAAGGAGCTCAAGTCCGCTTGCGTCACATGAGTAAATAACCAACAGATCGAGCTATAGGTATGTTTAATTATTATAACATATTAAGATAAACGTAAATAATATTGTTTTTTTTTTGTTTAGTAAGAGTAAAATCTGCAAATGCAACGAAAGGGTGTTTCAGGAAGCCGGAATTTATAGTACGCGCGTTATTTGATTTGACCAATGAGAGCACGTGTCACCGCAATGTTGCTAAAGTGAAATATTAATAATCGCTAAAGTTGCCAGCAAAAAATCGGCAATAAAGGACAATGCTCAATAAAAACCCAGCCCCGGCGCAAACGAAATATAACTGAAATTATAGGTAAATATGAGGTAATTAAGTACTACATAGGGGAAATCGTGGAAATCGATGGCTAAATGTGTGAAATTGCTATTCGAATTTCAGGGGTCATGTTAATGTACTCAATGTAATTTATGAAGTTTCGTGGACTTTCATGAAGTTTCATGAAAATCAGTTAATTCTTTTATTGACCATGACGTATTTACTATACGATAAAACCCAAGAGTATACGATAGTACCCAAGAGTATATAATACTAATACGATAGTACCCAAGAGACTCGAGACGCACGAACGAAGTGAGGGAGGGGAAGAGCGACTGAGTCTACCAATAACGTGTCGGCACGCCGACGCGTAAACCCCCCCACTTTCCTCTGCCCCCTCAAAGATCTAAAAATAGGATTCTGCGCACATTTGCCGAGAAGTCTTTATTCGCTGCACGACCTTATACCTACATACAATACCTACAATTACAGTTTATTATTAGTATTGATGATTGATGATGATAAAATGATTATAAAATATTTTATTTTATTTTTGTTTTTTTAAATAATTTATTTGTTATTATTTTTTTTATTTTATTTTATAAACATTTTTTTTATCGTTTATTTACTTTTATGATGAAAATTGTGAAGACATATTATGTATATGACGTGGAATAATAACAACGAAATATGACCTAATCGATTTTATATGCTTCTAGAAGTTTGGACTCTGCATGGATGTCTACTCTCGCATGTGCTCGTACTGTGTACCTGAGCGGTATTTCCTTCACTGAGTTTATGTAAATACGGTTTATTGACAAACAATATACAAGGTAATATATGAAGTGGACAACTGGACATGTTAAAGTGACAGCGGCTCAGGTGGGTACCGCTGGTTCTAATTATTGTATAAAGTAAGGTTTACATAAGCTTCATACTTATATTTTTCCGCCAATACATCAACCTGTAGATAATGTAGATTTATATTGTAAATTGTTTTATATTTTTTTATTAATATGAGACTATTGGTTATTTGTAATATTAAACAACCTCTTAAGTTTATTGAAATTATTTTTAATAAAGTAATTTTAATAAGCCCATATAATAAATATTATTTTCTCCAATTTGCACATGTATTATTACGTTGGAGCTCATTAATACACATTATGGTTTCATAAACATTTTTTTATTATATCTTATTCAAAATATTCTTTTTAAATTATTTTTAATTCAACTTAAATTCAATTCAAATTATTCTTTAAAAAATATGGACGAGATATTACAATATGATATTGTGTGGCATTCATTCCATTACAACGTGGAAGTGTAAACAGATAAGAATAAATTATTGTGTAATATACAGTTGGCTGTGTATAAAGTGACCGGCGATGTGCCGCAGTCAGAGTGGCGCGCTTACGGTTGTTCCCGCAGACATTATGGCGTTTGACCGCCTTTAATCGGTCACTTCGCGAATTCCACTAGGCACGGGGTGCGGCCCAGCGACTTCGTTCTACGATAAGGCTATCGTAATATACACGCAGTGGCGTAGCCAGGCGTTGGGCAGCGTGGGCCCACTGGCGTACACGCAAGGAAGCCTATAGCACAGAAGACGAATGCCATGGCAATCTAGCTAGGCTTAATGATCTGAGTAATTTTTTTTTACAATTCCACACAAATCTGCTGCTGCAACGGTAATCTATGGCTGGAGTCTCACCTAAAGCTATGACTTTCGGTATTCAAGTTTAGACGCTTGCGGTCACCAGATCTTGAAGCCTTATAAAATTGAGATCTTGGCATGTCATGATAGTATGAAATCAAGATCCCGTCTAATACTAACCAAAGAAAACGCTATAAGAACGTAGCACATAGACAAGTGTATGTATTGGGGGTTCTCCACTTTCATTCCAGTTTCAGTAGGACCTTAAAAATGTGCCGGGTTTCTTCAGGTAGGAGTTCTGAGAAAATGCCTCGCAAATGTAACATCGGCCACGCCTAGACAATTCAACGCTACGCTATAATGAATTAATTAAGCGAAATGTCGCTTAATCTATGCAACACCCCGCAGCGCACGCGAACATCTGTGCCACATAGGAATAAATGCGTATGAATCACCTTGTTTTGCAGTTGATTCTCGGAACCGATTAATAATTATAATAATTTATATATAGTCAATAAAACAATAATTAACAGCCGCGGTAGTGATATGAGACGTCGTATAAATTTCCTAATGTGAAACCTAGTGTAACGCGATCCGGGCTTCGAACAGGTTGGCGGTACAGCAGGTGTGCCACTCACGTCAAGTCCGCTAATAGACCGAGCAAATGGGCCATTTTTCATAATTCCTCCCAAAATATCGATTACGTGTCTGCGCCTTATTAACTTTGAATAAATTCATTATTTTGTCTGTCTGTTGCCGGAATATAAAAACTAGTTGTCTTCCTCAGTATAGAGAGAGACGTTACACACGTGATTTTATATTAAACAACCATGCCTACTTAGTTTTAACCACGAGGCGTGAAACTGAGTAACTTTTCTTCTGAATTTGCGTGAATTTCTGAACGTCAAATTATACACGTTTGTTTGTTGAATAAATATATTTATGGAACAGATAAGTTAGTTTTCGTATGTACATACAAAACTTTGAAATCTTTTTGTACGTTAAGTTCGGCAGACAGGTTGACGGTCCACTTGATGGTAGGTGGATACCGTCCGCCCCCTAGGTGGGCCATGACCTTGTCGTGGTGGAGGGGCTTACCCTTGATCCGAGAGGTCGCAGGGGCCGGTGGTGGACAGAACCACCGACCTTTGCTCGTCCCATCGGATTGTTGGGGAACAACATGGCCCACACCCGTGTGCTCCGAGCGGGCTCCGCTCAGCGGATCTCGCAGCGGAGCACACTTTGATGAAGTCACTTTAATGAAGTTTTAGTGGGTAGGGGCCAGTTCTGCTGGTCGACCCCCACATACCCCTGCCGCCTAGCCAGCGGTAGGGGATCAATAAAAGGATTTCTCCTCGATAAAAAAAAAGGTGGCTACCGTCGCCTATAACTCAAGCAACACCACAAGTGCTGCAAGTGCGCTGCCACTATAGTAGGGATGAGGATAAGGGATGACTCACTCACCGAAACACAACGGCACGTGATGTTATTTCACGATGGTTCTTTTTTATAAGGGGGTGCGGGCTATCCAAAAGACTGCGAAACGCAGTGTATCCTGCCAATGTACTATTACATAATTATGTTATAATATTTTATGTTCTGTGCACTTTTTCTACAATTAAAAGAGGGTTGAATTTTCATACAAGAAAAAACTGTTCAAGAGGCATATGTTCAGCAATAGGCGTTTCCAGACTGATTTCTACATTAACGTGGAATATTGTTTGTGTAGAATTTAAATTCTATACAAAAAAATATTCGTCACAAGGAAAAATTCACCATAAGCGAGTTTCCTTTGCCGAACAGTTACAGTAAATGATCGTTATTATAATGAAGTAATTTAATATTTAGAGAATAAGAATGTTTAGGACAGGCAGGTATCGTGTGTCGTGACAGCACGGGGTCGTGGCTGCCAGGTGCGCTGCTTGGGACATTAATCGTCGATCCAACTTCGTATAGATCACAATCGGAACCAGTTTTATTATTTTAAAGTTGTAAATGACGCAAGTGTCGGTGGTGTGCGCAGGTGGGTGCGTGTACGGTAACGCAAGAATGTTACACACTGTCTCCAAAGTATGACAACCTTTTGGTTAAATAACATTAATACTAGCCAGTATTATCTATACTACAGTAAATGCCGCCTGTAACACAAGCACGGCCACAGGTGCCGCAAGTGCTTTAGCGACTACAGTAGGATCTACAATGAAAATCTATTAAATTAATATTCAACAAAAAGGCTCTATTTTAGATACAAGAAGAACCTTTTTCTTATATGTATTTATACTTACACCAGGCCTTAGTAATATATGTATTATGCAAACATATATGGTAAAGTCTAAGTCAAGGGTTGCCAAAACCATAATTATTTTGAATGGCAACAGAAAGAAATTCGTTTCCATTAAAAGAAAAAACATTCGTTTTTGTGTTACTATTTTAAAAGTTGTCTCAAAGTAGCTGATCCGAAACACGTCTTCTGTCAAAATATTATTAGGCACTTGGCAGCAACTATAGGAACTTTGAATAGGAAAAAAATGGAGATTTTACGTTTGTCCAGGCAATTTTATCAAGTTTCTTCTCAAAAAACCTTCTTCAGAGCACAAAAAATATAAGAATTTGTGCAGCCGTTCCCGCAATAAATTTAGCTATTTAATTTTTCATTTGTGTTTCATTGAGCGAGTAAGGGATTCCAAAGTTCATTTCCCTATCTTTATCCTTTATCCTTCCTTTCTTTGTAACCCTTGATCTACCATCACGATGACAGTCAGCTAATTTGTCTACCTTTCAATAAAAAACATATATCACATTTAAAAATCTGTTTTTACGTATATCATATCCTAAGACAATATAACCGCCACTTCACTGATCGGGTTGAGACACCACGGTCTTACCACAAAAAGATAAACCAAGATTTAAACTATCGTTGAACCTGGGTCTTACGTTTTTCCTACCACAAATATGAGTTTAGCGCTAAACTAGAGTTAGACAGTCATAGAAAAGTACGTTTCGTTCCACTACTATTGAGATTCCACTTGATTAGGTATTTTTACAGAATTTTTAACCGAAAACCTTTATGAACGTATAAAGCTAACAATAATACTTAGCATTTGATCTTTAGAAAAAAAATTATTGCTATTTATGAATGAAAAAATAATATACCAACATGTTATTTCACTAATACATGCTGAAAACGGAAAGTTTCTTTGAATGAATGATCGATTGACTGAATCATAATCTCGAGACAGTGGCCTAAGAAAACCAACGTTAGACAAGCCTTTGTGGTATGAAACGTTAGACCCTGGTTTAAGCTAGGGTATTAAAATTTAGACTAGTTTAAGTAAACCCGAGTTCAAACAAGGTCGAAATAGTATTTTTGTGGTAAGACCGATAAGTTTAGTGATGCTATTCGATGTCTATAATTGAAACATGATAATTTAGTTATTTATTTTGATTTTCATGAAGTAATTGGGTTATACAAACGATGTGTTCGTATGTCTCGAAGCGGGACTTGAGCAGGCGGCGCGCGGCGTCATCTCGCGGCGCCCTACCGTCTACCGCCTGCCTGTCATTATTAAGGTGCTACCTCGAAACCAACTTCAATATTATACTTCTTCAGAATTAACGAGAAACGGCAGCAGACGCCGTGACTATAGAAATACACACCGCAACCAAAAAATATGTTTCAATATAAGAATCCTCCCTTTATAAACAACTCTACAATTCTGTTAAAAGATTATCTTTAGCATGTACGAATATATTACACTCGCAACTATTTTAAATTTAATATATTATTTAACAGAAATTTGAATATTTTTTTCAGGGGACGTTTTTCTGTACCCTTACCTCCCTAAACGTTATGTTTAGGACCAAGTTTATCAAGTGACCATTTTTACCAATGAAAAGGGTTGCCAACTTGGGAGAACAAAATAAAAATGACGTACAATACACTCAAGGGATTCCCCTCCCACCCCTGTAAAGCATCGTATAACGTTTAACAAGACTCCCCTCCCCCCAAATTGCGTAACTAAAGAAAAAACCTAATGCTGCACGTCATTATCGACATGCCAAGACTGCAAATAGATAAAACTTGAAAAATGCCTAATGAAATTTTGCCTGAAATTGCCTAATTTTAAAAATCTTGCATCAGCAAGATTCTCTCAAATAAAAATCAATTCACAGAAGAACATTCATTAGTAATGTTAATGAAATATTTTGTGCGATCTTGACTAGTAATATTAACTAAATACCTATTAGAACTATCATTTGCCTAAGGACCTCTATGTATGATGATATTCCTGTTCAATTACTAAATTCGCTTGTCTGTACAGAATTTGTTGTAGATTTCATTAATTATGTTCTGTCGTATATACTTACGAGTATTATTTCTTTCTTTTTTTGTCTTGTTTCTGTAAATTTTTTTTATTTGTTGCACGCAACTTCGCCCGCGTAACTTTATAAAATACTAGCTGGCGCCCGCGACTTCGTCCGCATTGAAAAAAATGTTAAATGTTTATCCAAGCTTAATGAAAATCAGTTAATTCGTTCAAGAGTTATGGAGGAACATACAGTATACAATACCTGAACTTACACATTTATTATGTATAATGCAAGTATATGTATATATGTGTGTATCTGTTTTAAGATTTAGACTAGATACTTCTACACTACTCGTATCTAATTATTGTAATTAGCGTATAATAAACCTTTAAATAATTAAATAAAACATTTATTATAACTCTAATGTGCTTGGACACTAATGCTTCAGACCAACAAAATTGGTCAAGAGTCAGATATAAATACTTTTGAAATAAACTTTAGGTCTGATAACTTTAACTTTATGAATAGAGTTACTTCAGACTATAGATAGTTCAGGTTGTAACAATAATTAGCTACTACTTAATCTGAACCGCATGTGATCGTGATTACATTTATATCTGTTCCTGTTACCCTGTGCCCAGCAACAAGTACTTCGAACTCGAGAGCGATGCTCTTCCCCCCACTACCAACAAGTAAGGCCCAGTGCATAACTAAACTAATTATACCGCTAAGATGAAATATATTTACATTATTCATTTAAAAGTAAAATATATAGGTAAGTAATGAGAATCTCTCTATATTGAGTAATAAATTTAAAAACATTATTTAACAAAAAATTAACAAAAATAAACTTTAAACACTACCACACTCAGCCCAAATATCGATCTTGTATTGTATGTATGAAATTAGTATTTATTAGATATTTTATTAGATATTAGATATTTAACGTTTTTAAGTATAATAATAAGTAAAGATTATATCATTGTGAATTAGCCAAAGCACCTATTTTCAAAGAATAATTTTGTAATTATATTATATAATTATTAAATTAATAATCAAATGATAATTAAATAAACTTTAAAATATTAGTCAGCATATGTGACTAAGCACAAGCGCCATAAGTAATGTTATTCAATGTTTTTTCCGTGAGTTACCCGTGGTCCACCTGCTTAGTTCACCTAGGTGGACTACGGGAATTTGTTTTTTCCCGTCGTCCACCTGGGTGTACCATATAGAAAATCATTTTTGCCTATAGCTCACCTGGGTGGACCACGGGTAATTATTTTTCTCCTTAGAACACTAATTATATTTGTAAATAGTAGAAAAAACCCGTGAGTTACCCGTAGTCCACCTAGGTGAACTTGGCAGGTATATCATATCAATATTATTATATCAATGTGTTGACATTTTAAGTAGGTACAACCTTCAAGAAGGGATTCTCCAAATGATTGTTTCTTTAGGTATATGTATAAGACATCAAAATTCATGGCGAAGTTCAGGTAGGTATGTTGATGAACGGTTGTTTTATTTATCATTTAGATATTTTCATTTATATTTGTAAGCAATATTTTCTGTTGAAAATCTTATAGAAGAGTACCTACATAGTCAAAACGTCTTATGTGCGAGCTGTTTCACGTGAAGGTTCCTTAAATGGTAAGTGGCAGAGCAAGAATTGGATATTCGCGGAAGCGGCTCGGCGTCCATTCGTCTGCTGGTGCCTGCGTGCACCTGCCTGCGCCGCAGGCTATTTATAAACCAGACCGTATCTTGGTCATAGAGTAAAAGTATTTGTATAGGCACGACAAGTGAAATTCTATGCAACACTTAACATGACACTCAACAAATTTACTTTAACAAACTCTTTACCTACTTATTTGAATATTAAAAAAAAAATCCTTAGAATCACCACTTTATTCATTCATGTTTGACCTTTTTTGAATATCATATTATGTCGCAAAACGAGTTTAATTAGCAATGAACACTTTTTAGAGAACTTGTATACTATATTATGTACAAACTTTAGATTATTAACTTTAAAACAAATTTATGCTTTCAAAGGTTCGCTTAACGAATTCTTATTAGAATCATTTATATTAATGTTTTTCAAAAATGATCTAATGAGATAAAAACTAAGTACAGCCATTCTGGACCAAAAATGCGGGAGGTACATTGACTATATTTTGACGTGAAAAGTGGGAGGCAATTCAGAAAAGTTATGATATGATAGCAAAAAGTGGGAGGCAGTTCAGAAAAGTACTGATAACAAATACGGAGGATATAATTTGACGTTGTAGCTACATATCTATGATGTACTACATCCAAAATAATTTTTTGGTTCAATATTTCAAATAATTGTTACAAAGAAAATATTACTCCTAACATTTTATGTATTCACATAAAACACGACACAGCCACACTCTATTTATTTCCCATGTAGATTGTTTAAGCGAAAAGCGACTGTTAGACAGTATTATATATAACTAGTCATAGGCCTCCGGCTTCGTACAGGAAAATATTGCTGTAAAATAAAATTACATCTTCGTAGTTTACTCTTTGCCGCATTGCAGCACAGAGCGTGCCTGTATCATTCTCTAAGTATACAACTATATATACACACTTACCTGCCTAGTCTGTACAAGTAATTATTTCAACGTTTACTATGTTTTTGCTCACGGCTTAATATATATTTACAATCTTCTATTCAACATCTAGGTCACTTTGAAGAACAACAAAGAATGTCCCAACAGTTGATCTGTCGTAACAAAACGATGCGCACTGCAAATTGGACTGTACCATAAATAGTATTAGTGATACTACTTGTTATCGCCAGTATCATCAATGGTAGTACCATACAAGGTACTTAGCGATATTTTGATATTAATAGTACGACGTTATTGTGATACTCCCTGCCAACGTCTGTGTTTCCGATAACCGGAATCCTTTCAAAGTTCGAGTGAACAAGCTTTTCTGTGTGAGCTTGCTCCATCAAAGGCCTCATCTTCGCTAAACGGCTATATGCTGGCCAAGAGCACCAAGAGCAAACCCATTTTTAATAATAATAAAAAAAACTTTTATCTCTAAGTTTTGATATTAATTTAGTCATCATCACCAGCAAACCGCCCTCCGTCTTCTCACGGATTCAATTTTTTCTGCAACTTATATATACTCGTACACAAACCTACCTCTTCTATTGCTTTCAATTTGTGAAAATTATTTGATTTTGATTAATTTATTTGAATGCAGTTTAATAATATAAAAATGTACAGTTGGTGCCCGCGACTTCATGTGCATTGAAAAATAAGAGCTTGAGATCATGCCTATTATACTTTTACCAAGCATTAACTATAGATAAAAAAAAATTAAAATGGATATAAAATTTCGAAAGTACAACAAAGTAACAAACACACACACTATACCTCGTTATAATATTAGTGTAAATAAACATGTATAACATATTATTATTGTTTATACAATATGTAAAAAAGTGTATTAAACAATAGTTGTATACATAATTAAAGGAAAAATAATTGAGGCACGACAGTTATGAATAAAGTTCCAAGTGAAGTAGCCTCGCAGTTGTAAAATAAATATTGTTTTTAACGATCAGCGGTGCAGTTGTGTTTGCCCAGTGTGTTCGGACATGTTTACGTAACAGTGTTCACGCAGCATCGGCCGGCTACCGATCTAGCCGCGATGTTTGCTTACCGCTACCATCGTCCAACGTCATTCGTGTGAAACGCCGCTCTCTACGTCTGTTGGAAAACATTATCCCATAATTAGAGAGTAGAAAATATTCCTAACAAGATACTCAGAATAAGGCAGGTACACGATCGCTCGCCTCTAACGAAACTATTCGAATATTCGTGTTCGTTATATAATTAAAGCCGCTTCAGGTTTTGAAGCCGAAACCGCAACATGTTGGCGTAAAAAATATAATATATCAAACACACCTTATAATGAGTTTTAAATGAGAAATACCTCTGTCCCTCAGTATGTACGTTGATCTTTTAAACAATGAAAACGGATTCTAATACGGTCAAAGGAAGGAAGGATAGGAAGTAGGAGGATATAAAATTTGCAGGAAAAAATCAGTGCGAAGTCAGTGGCGGCCCGCTAGTCTTTTATATTTTTCAATGCGAATGAAATTCCAGGCACCATCAGCTAGTTTATTAATAAAACGCTATAAAATTTATTGATCGCCTCTATATTCTGTATAGTGATTCCCACTATATATTTAGTGAGTTTTAGTGCAAAAGGGCCATGTCCTTAGCTTGGAGGTCGAATAAGCAAATAAAGGCGACTCGTAAAAAACTCGGCAAGGTGAACTGAACTGTTAGACAAAGGCTCGTCGCGCACTGGACTAATTAGGCTGAACGTTCAGCGGAAGGAATGCCCCGCAGGCTGCGATGATAATTGCGGGTATAGCCATGCGCTGTTCTGCGCCCGAGGCTCTTCACAGATCTCGCGATCGAACTTGTTGCGTCTAACATTTAATGTACTTCGACATCCGGATTCTCTTACAACTAAGTTACATTTTTACTAGAGACAATTTGAAATTAAACTCCTAGGCTGTCTCCCACTAAAAGCTAAAAAAATTACTTATTAAGTTTTCCATTTCTTAATTACAAATTAAGTAGATATATCTCATTATGGTTTGACATTAACATTAATAAATTAAATTAATTAACAGAATTATTTATTTGTTATACCTAGAGTTGTCATTTTTCCTCAAATTATTCGTAAACAGATCGAGTTGACATAAACACATTTATGCTAAAATGTTTTTTCTTATTATTGTTTCGAACCGTATATAATATTACATAATGGCAACTCTAGGTATAACAAATAAATAATTCTGTTAATTAATTTAATTTGTTAATGTCATTTTTTTAAAAATTCAGTGTCCGGGGTGCAATTTGTAAATATAAAAATCATCCCCGTTTATTCCACTTTCCACGTGTGAAAACCGAATTAAAGTGGAGTTTTTGAAGCGTACACAAACCAACTTAACATTTTTATATACCTACATATAAAAAGAAGAAGAAGATAATAAAGTTTTACATGATGATTTATTATTGCATAATTATTATTACTTAAATTTCTTATTTAATTTATTTATTAAACTGTTTTTAAATCTTTGTAAATATTCTACAACAAATGTTAACTTAATAAAACTCTTTTACTTAACGTGCCATTTGTACAAAAATTATTATTATTATTATTATAACTAAAAGAAATAACATCAAGTTTAACAATAAATAAATGTAAAAAAATAATATATACTCACTTTTTATAAAGTGAGTATATATGTGCATGTTTTTCTATCTCACCTAAAACTAGCATTGCGAACTATGTTTATAATGAGTTGTTCGGTTATCGTCTCATGAAAACTCATCCCAAATGTATAAAATTCCTTACTCGTCCCCAACTGTATTCCTAGCCTATTACCTACAATACATTTAAGTACCACAGTCAGTAATATATTTTTTTTTCAGATATTTAACGTTTACGGAAAACTTACACCATATAAGATTTTTTGTTTTTGACATATATAAAGAGTCGCGCTTAACAAAAGTTTAATATGTTTAATAAGTATAATAAACAAAATATAAGACATGCTATAGCAACTTTAATTCGTGGTCTAACGATACCTAGACACTGCTGGTAAAGATTTTTCCAATTAAGTTACAATTCAAGTTTTAAAACCAGTAGTCCTCGACGTGACGCAAGAACAGCCTCCTACTGTATAAGGAGATTTCTATTTTAGGGTTAGGTTTTTTTGCAAAGCTAAAATAATTCTGAGTCAGCCTTATAGTGACCAGACAGCTGTTTGCTTTGCAAATGTACTTATAATTTACATTTGATAACAGCACAGCAGTAATGGTTCCTTAGTAATGGTTATTTTCCTTTAGGAAAACTATTATTTTTTATATTTATTTTAATTTGCATTGGAATTTCCTCATTTTAAGGTTCACTTACGCAAATTATAATTAATACTTTAACGGTAAGTACCTATAAGTAAATAATTTATATTTAACTAGCGATTCGCTCCCAGAGTCGCCCGGGATGATTTTTTTTATATACATTTAATTAAAATCCAATTTGCGGTTTCGAAGAAACAGACATGACGGATGTACAATATTATGTAGAGATAGATTAAAGTTTTAATGAAAGAAATGGTAACTATATTATAAAAACCTGTCGTGAAAAATTATCTAACTGATGGTGAAAATCTTTTCAAAATCCTTCAGGAGGAGTTATACAGACAGACACGGAAAGCGAACTAGTAAACACGTTAAGAAAAATAAGTGAAATCATTGAAACAGCTTCTGCCCAACGTCGTCATGTGGTGTAGGTTAAGAAATATAAGTTTTAGTTGTATATTTTAACAATTAATAAAAGGCTTGCAAAGAATGATTATAATGTTTGAGAGTTTCAAAATATTTAAAACTAGCCGTTGGACACGAATTCGTCCACATAACTTTATAAAATACTAGCTGGCGCACGCGACTTCGTCCGCGTTGAAAAAGAAAAAAAGGAGCGTATCCTGTGTCCCGTACATCTAAATGTTTATCTACCAAGTTTCATGAAAATCAGTTAATTCGTTTAAGAGTTATGGAGGAACATACATACATACAATACCTACACTTACAGATTTATTATTAGTATTGACGATAGCTTGTTACTTGTTAATAAAATGTGTCTTTCTGTAGGCGAAAGAATTTTTTAAATAGGTCTAGTAGTTAATTCATTACAAACATTATAATACAAAAATGCAAATATGTATTCTCTTTTTATAATATTAGTAATAGATACTGCCTCATCACTATATCTTTTGAACACAGTACTTCAGAAATAAGGTTTAACTTAGCTGTTGATAATTACGTACATTATCAATTAAAGGTGTACATAAGAATTTTGGTAGTGTAAGAGCTGTTGGTAGATATTATGAATGCTGGTCTACGCGGCGCGGCTTGTGGTCGGCCTTCGCTCGCCAACAACCAAGAGGCTTGCTGCCACTTTCACTCAGTCCCAAATACATTCATATACGAATGGCACACTCACGATATGGATGCGGTATGTATGCGCTGTTTTTCCTTGCCCTATACTTATCGGATTTCTCTTTTCGCCTCTAACTATAAAGATATAAAAGGACAAGAGTATACTCGGCCCCACCAAAATGTAAATTGAAATATGTTGTCCAAACGTCACTAACAAAAGATAAGGGATTCTATTGTTAATGACATTTGTGAGTCAGACTCGACTTGTCTTAAGTTCCTATGCTTCCAACCAACATGTTAGAACTGATACCGAAGATAGAAGTATACAATTCCTATATTAAACAAGTGTAATAATTGATAGAGATATAGGCAAATATAGGTTCTATAGACTTCTACTTATGCCGTTGTAGACAGATATTGGTGAGATTATACTTAGTTACCTATATACTTTTTTATTATGTAAATTAAAATAATTAATAAAGCCGTTTGAATTTTTAAAATTGGTCAAGTTTACTTCAGAGAAAAAGCAAAAAAATTATAGACTGCCAAAGCATGCCAAGCAATATTATTAGTGCCTCTTTCACAAAAGTCATTATAAATATCTTTAAATAATACTTGGTCCCTTAAAGTAATGATTTTTTTAAAAACGTTTTTTTTGTTAAATAAATAAACTTATTTAAATTAACAATTAACAATTAATATTCGGATATTTATGTTTTAAGGATTCGTAACTGAATGATCTTAACGGACGATATTTGGCTCACATAAGAAAACTGTTGAAAAAGAAGTGCGAAAAAAATTATTGTATATATTAAAGGTACTTGTATAAAAATTAATAGAATAAGTATTATTTATTTTTTCCTGATCTTTGAAAGGATCATAGGACCTTCGATAAGATTTTTTAAATGTAAAAAAACATTACCTATGTGCTTTCGAATAAAATGTTACTTATACAAAAAATAATAATAACGAAATTTACAATTGACTATTAATTATCAACCAACTACATTGTTGGGAAATAGGGACTACAAAATACGTTATTGGGAACAAATTATACTAAAATTTAACAAAATTAGGTCAAATTATTTGCAACATTTGCAGCAGATGTTATTTTAAGCAACCCAACTCCTTTTTAATTTAAACTAGAGTAACTAAATATTTTGGTTAAATTGTGTACATTTTATTTAGGTTAAAATATTATGTTTAACCTTCATTTGAAGCATACATTTTAAAACATGGCCTACACTGTTATTAGTTTAAGGACATTTGAAATATATAATTGGTTCAGTTTAGATATTAATAAAAATCAAATGATAATGACCTTTTAAGTAGACTTTAATTAAAATTAAATGAGCCCATTTGATGAGTGGCAAGCTATCAAGCTTTGTTCCAGGGGACCCGGGTTTGATTCCCGACAGGGTCAACCTTGAAAATGAGCTTTTCAAAGTTGACTGTGTTTTCAAGTTACAGGCGCACTGTGTTTATCTATTTTGTTAATTTCATCAGATTCTGGTATACCTTCTAATCGAATTACATTTGCTATATTGATATTTTGCAAGTACATAACTACATTGTATGTAAACTAAAACAAAAATGCTTCTAAATAAAATAATATTAAATTGGCTCGTAGCAACAGTTAACCTTGGCACTCAATAGAAAGAGGATATTTACATTAAAATCACTGCGAAACACACGAATTGTTTTGCATAAATATTAATCAGTTTAGATTCTGTTAAAATAGGTCCAAATTGTTTAATATTTAATCTAAACATTATTTGTCTCATATCTAACAGTTGAACTCCACTTTGAAGTTTTACACAAGCATCGGATTAAAAATCTTTAAGCATATAAAAAAATCAATCGGCGTTTATTAGCCAATAACTCAAGAATGGCTAGACCCATTTTGATTCGGTTTTCACTAATGGAAAGATAAACAAACGTATATATAAAAAATTGCAAATCGCGTGAAACCGACACCAGGTCTATAGAGTCTTGTAATAAAAATCAATGGCTGTGCTTTGGTCTAGCGAAAACTCAAGAATGGCTAGACCAATTTCAATTCGGTTTTCACTTATGGAAAGAAGGATAAACAGGGAAGGTTTGTATAAATGAAAATTATGCTCCCGACTGTACACCATACCACAGCATTTTGTAAAAAAATGTAAAAAGGACAAGCTTACAAGGTCTGAATAGACCTCTAGACTGCTACGCATAGTAATAAAACCTGCGATAGCCGCGTTAGTAACCAAACATTCGTTCTACTGATCTATCTATCATTGCTATTATTATGTTTATATACTCACTCTTCATTTCGTATTTACATGTATATTAGATTACCTAAATGTTAGGTATAGATGACAAACATTTGCTAGAACCTACATTGAATATATGAATATGAAATTTCGGTGCTAAAAGAAAAAAAAATGTATTTGTAGTGAAACGCGTATAGATATATAATGCGAGCACGAAGAACGTCGTACATAGAGTGAGCCAGTGCGCATTTCGAAACCGGTGTTGCGCAATAAGGTCGGCGCCAAGGACGCGGGTTCGTTGCCAGAAATAAATTGCTGTTTATGTCTATCTAGCGTACAACCTCACCGAGACGCGGAAGAAACCGTGCCTCGGTTGATTAATGAATCGCCATTAAACCTACTTCACTGCTAATAAACTAAACACATTGCTTATTTCAACGAAAAATCTTCGCGTCTGAAAGTCTTTCTAAAAAACACAGTATTACAGTGACGACCAGGTTAGATGAGTAGGTAGTTTTAGTAGGTTGCTTGCTTAAAGGTGGCTCCCTCCGCAATTCGTCATACAAGATCATATAAAGGCTCTGTTTTTCTGTGTTTGAAAGGAAATTTAAACGGATCTACTCTTATTTTCTGTATGAAAGTTTACAAAAAAATTACTAAAATATCGATAATGAATGTAAAAATATTTTACAGCTTTACAGAGAACCGAAGCATTGAAGACTTAGGTACCGTACGTGTCATATATTTCTAATTTTCTTATTTTATTTTTGCATTCGTGTTATTTCAATATGAACATCATTCATGGTGCTGTTCTTACAACAGAACTTTCTTAAAAAACACCATTTATGTTATTATCTAATATAAAATAAACTGGCCACATTAAAATGTAACAAAAAAATGTTTCATAATTTTCAATATAATAATTTTCAATAATAATCGTTGGATTACATTTGACATTTAAATACAGCAGAAGATGAATTTCCTATTGCGGGGTAATAAATTTAGTAGGGTTGATGCGGATATTGGCATCCGTAAATGCAGTATTTCTGCATCGATTTAGACATCCGCAACCATATCCGCATTGTGAAAATTTTCCCAATCAATGTGAATCTTTTGCGGATGTGGATATTGCTAGTTCTAAATGTGGCAAAAGTCCCGGGCATGAATTTGCAGCATCTGTGGGGTTACTAATGTCATAGGTGACGACGGCAGCCGCTTACCACCAAGTGGGTCGTCTTTAACATAAGTATTAAAAAGCTTTGTTCTACTATAGGCTCAGATTAAATAAGAGTTACGTATAGGTAGTGCCATTGAAAGTTACTGCTTACTGTTTAAATTAGGGAGACATTACAAAGACAGACACGTGTCGGAATTTCCTCCAAACTCATCCGATTGTGTGAACTTCACACATTGCTAACTAATTTAGTGGTGCGCCTGAGCATTGCGTGTCGTTAGGTATATTTAATGTGTGGAACTTGCACCGAAGTATAACCAGTAGCAGGTGGCCGGTTAAATATGTCATCACCGTTATGTACGGCCACGTGACAAACACGCCTCTTGGACGTGTTTGTATGCTGCCACATTACAACACATTCACAATATCAAACACACCTCCACTCCAACACATTGCACTATTTTTCGGTCCATATCGTGGCGACGATGATGGAGCTAAGTGTTTATTGGTTTTACTGATGTGTTGGCGAGAGAGCTTCGGTTTTAGCGATGTTAAACAGATTGCGTTGGCGCTCTTGTAAGAAACTACTTCAATCTACACTTGTAAGAAAAGAATATGGGTAAGTAGGTGAAATTAAAGGTAGCAAATATATCAAAGATATAAAGGATTAACTTAGGTATAACAATTCAGCTGTATATATGACAGTAGATGGCGCTAAACAATTTGGATACATCTTAAAATCAGCTACTCGTAACTTTTGCTTTTTTGACGTATAATTTATATGAAACAATCGCCGTCAATGATATTTAAAACCTATAATCTCGCAGTCTCGCAAAAACTCAAAAATTGCTAGTCCAATTCGGTTTTCACTTTGTGGAAAGAGGAATAAACGGGGAAGGTTTGATTGTTCCTTATAAAAATTGCACCCCCGGCTAAGCCGGGAGCGGGTCACTAGTAACATTATAATTACTTGGTCCAATTAATGATAGGAACCCCAAAAGGGAGATTGTTTCAGAGTGCGCACGTCCGCGGGATTGTTTCTTCTCATTAATATGACTATGCGCAGCGGCATCTTATCCGGATGAACGCTGTATTTTTTTTTTAAAGTTAAGACAGACAGACAAGCTGATGCTTGATGGTAGGTGGCTGCCGTCACCTGTAACACAAGCAATGTCACGGTTGCTGCAAGTGCTCTGAAGATCATAGTAGGATTGGGACTTACTCACTCACCGAAACACTATTATTTCTACACTAACACTTATTTGTTATTTCACTGTGGTTTTAAATAAAGGGTGTTTACTGCCGCTAGACGGGCTCTCCAAATAACTGTGAAAGACAGTGTGCCCTGCAACTACTTTACAGTTCCAGACCAGAGCCAACTTTGAAAAGTTCATTGCCAAAGTTCACCCACCGTACCGTGAATCGAATCTGGGACAGATCATTAGACAGAGAGTTAAGGCATGAAGGCAAACACCCTATTCACTCATCCAAAGTCTCATCAAATGGCTTTATGTACTACTATATCTTCCCCTATTACACCCAGTCATATGGATGGGCGATTTTCTTGTAGTATTTTATCAGTTATTTATCTTACATCGATATAATATTATCTTAGTAAATTCCGGATCGAATAACACTTTAGACACATGTTATCTATGTTGTACATAAATCTAATGTTATCCAGATTATGACAAATTTCTATTACTATCCTTACTAATATTATAAATGTGAATGTGAGTTTGTTTGTTTGTTACGCTTTCACGCAAAAACTACTGAACCGATCACATTGAAATTTTTACATACACGTTCTCTGTGACACCAGATAGGACATAGGGTACCTTTCACCCAGAACGCGGACGAAGTCGCGGGCACCAGCTAGTATTAAATATTTTTCCAGAACAAAGAAGCAATAACAAACTGCACAATTGTGTTATTTGGCAGCGTGCCGCCAGATGTGACATCGCCCTTATGGTGAAAGTCGTATTGTGATTGAGGTGCGTACGGATACAATACCAAGCAAACAAAACACGCCACCACTAAATAATACGAACAATAAAGTGACGTGGAAAAATACATATACTTAACTTACCTACCTATATAGTTTTAAATAGCTTAAGGTGTATATTTAATTCGATAGCCGGTTATTATCTATTGTAGTTGCTTTTGTTGTTAAAAAGTAGCACAGCATAATTAAACATTTTAATAAAAAGAACAGGCATTATTTAAAAAAAACTACAAACAACGCCATGGTTCCTACGGGATTATCAAAAAACGAACTACAGTGAAGTTGCGGGCAACAATTAGTTTGTAAATATTTTTTTTCACAAACTAGCTTACAAAACAATATAGCCTTTAATCCCTAATAGGAAAATTTTAACTGCGTACGGTTGTTATTTTAACTCACACTTTTTGGTACTTAATCCTCGGATTTCAGAATAGTGTTATTTTATACAACAGTCCATTAATATTTTAACTAAAAAATACAATACCTTAACTAGAAAGAACTATATTTTTAAAAAGGTAAATAAGTATTACCAGTACAAGGTAAATAGACAGTACTATTCTTTCTGTTTCCCCGCAACTTCGAAAATATTCAGACAAATCAACAAAAAAAAAGATTAAAAAAAACTGTTTTAAGTTATGTAAGTATAGAATATAAGAAAATATTATGGTTAACACGTGTAAATGTATTAACCACATGTAAATGTAAAAGAAACAATGAGACAAGTTTTTAATTTCAACATTTTACTTTTTTCTATCTGAGTTAAAAATCTGCATATTTCAAATTGAATTTCCAATATCACTTGCTAAACATTTAAGTATAACTGTTGTACAGTATTTTCCAGTTGGAGGAATGAAAACCTCTTATTTTTTACATGTTTCTTCATATTTTAAATACTTAAGTACTACTTAAACATTTTTATTTTATTTTTATTGTTTTCATTTTTAATTTTAACAATTTTATTACAAAAGTAGAATATTACTTCCTCTCTCACAACTAGTTACCAAACAGCGAAAAAAAATTCTTCTCTTGCAACTGATTGTATAATTTCAGTTACGAATATGGACGAAGGGATTTTAACAAACAAAATGGTTACGTAGACGCAAATAATAGTATCACACCTATTGTGAATTTACTTGTAAAATTATTATTGAATTTGAATTCTAACACGGAAAAACACGGAAATTTGTCTACCAGACAAGAAAGTTTGGGGACTCCTGGGACGACTTCATTCTAACATAGACCAGACAGGAATCGAACCAGCAAAAGCCTAAGAGGTAACTCAAACACTCGCTCAACGTCTACGTCATAGCGAATAATGTGCGTATTAAACGCTTTTGTATTACTTTTGTAGTATCGAGTCCCGAGAAATTGCTTAAGTTACAATGTTTTTATGCAAAACTGATAAAGTAATATGAACAAAAAACCAGTTTAATTTGTGCATGCTTGGAATATTTGAGAGCAGGCGTGCGGTCGATGGCCGCCGGACGAGAAGCGGGTACGACGCGACGCCCTGCCTATGCCAACGATGGCCACTTGGCAAGCGACTTCTACATACCTTGCCCTGAATTAACACCACTGCCTCAATCGACAGTTCATTGTACACAAACTACAACTACTTCTTTGCCAAATATGGTCATGATCATCTGATTAAGAAAGAAACTAAAATTAATTAAGCAAATTTAGCAAGCAGCGGTATAGTCAGCACATTTGCTGGGAGCATCCCCCGCATTAGCCTATATATCTAATACTTGACATGACAGTAGATCGTGTGAGCTAATTGATGCCAGGACATATTTTGTTTCGTTAACAAATAAATTACTTATTTTTTTAGAATCTAAAATTGTAAAATTTTAGATAGACAGAGAAATATAGACGCCCTAACATAATGCTTCCCGTAACACACTGTATATTAATAATTAAAATTATAAATTAGACCCAGTCGGTGGTCTAATAATAATTAGTCTAATTACTAGAAAGTCGTTTCTATTGAGCCCAAACACGGTACATATATGCTGTAAGTTGCTGAGAAATTGGGTGTCCCGCAGACAACTTGATGCTGCAGCATCAGATTAAGGTAACCAACCATGTCATGGAAGTAACACTATACCAAATTTCACATCAATAGAACCTGTGGGAGTTAGTGAAACCCCTTCGTCAACCAGAAAGTTGACGATATTCTTGAAATAACATATAACATAACATATATCTTCATAAAGTAATGTCTAATCACGTCAGTTTTCAAACAAAAAAACCGGATAAAAATGGGTCCATCCGTTTGGGAGCTACAATTCCATAGACACACAGATGCACACGTGCCGACAGAAGTGAAAACTTGAACAGTGACACGAAAGTACATACATATACAGAGGTTTCGGTTACATTACATCACAAGTCGCGAATTCAATGGATTTTTTCCCATTTTAATTTTTTTTTTTTATTATTTCAAATTAATATCAGCTACTTACATCAATGATTACATTATATGACATTGTCACGGGTTTAATGGTTTTTTCCCATCTCAAAAATGCTAAAGAAGTTGTTGTTGTTGTTGTTCACTTCGAAAAACAATAAAAAAAACTTAATTCAGCAAACATCTAGGAAGCTTTTCCGTTCACACACTGTGCAACAAGAAAAACTCAGAAACATTGTTAAAAAAGTAAAAATTAAGATGACATTGTTTGTAGAGTTTAACTTTACACTAACTAAATATTGAAAAATCATAAAAAAATATTTTAAAAAAATCCTAAAACTATTTGAACTATACATAAAAACAACAAAGCTCCAAAAATTCTGTTATATAAGACACAGATTATTATAATATTTGATATAAGATGAAACTCTTTCTGATTATGAACATCACATGCATATGTATGAAGTTTGCTGTAAATCACATTAAATTTTTGTGTTTGAGAGAGAAGGCCTATAACATTTAAAATAAACTTAAAATTCGTTTTTTTTTTAATTATTTTTAAATATGTATAAGTAAATATTTAGACATGTTTATCAATATTAATTAAGGCATTGTTATGTTAAATGTCCGTGAAAGTTTAAAGATCGCTCCAATGCAGTTGATTCAAACCTTTTTGTTGGGAGGGAATGCGAGTCTGTCAGACATTGGTCTGGTGCAGACTGCACAGTGCACGGGGCCAAGAGCCAACAGCGCGGGGGGCCCGTACCTTGGGACCTTTTGTTTTTATTCCCTGAACAGGAATGCAAAACAATTATAATTCCCCCAGGGATAAGTTGCCGCGCTCCTTGGGAACCGAGCGAGTGTAATCGCAACGCAAACGAATATCGTATCTGCGTCCACCTCATTTAGTTTGCGGTTCGAAAAAAAGTATACTTACATATTTGCTTAACGTGATTGCCTGTGAGTTATTTTGTGAAATTTGATTTGGGTGTTCGGGGATTCGCTTTGCGAATGTAATAACTTCATCATAATGGCACAGTCGACAAGGCTGTGTCGGTAGGGAGTGGTCCAGCGAAGCCTTAAGAGGGAGGCGAGGCGGTCGGTCACTCACAGGTACCGACGCTGGCCAATCCATTTACGTTAATTACACCGAGATGGGGATAAATCGGCGTCCAGCCGTCCACGGCCGAGTTACGAGCGAACCGACTATAAAATAAATTATACCCACTTCGTTCGCCTCCTCTCAGTTTTTTGTTGCCGTCCGCAGCCAACAGAGGATAAAAAAAAAGACAAAGTAAAACCTCGTGAGGACGAAATACGAAGCAAAGACAATGCTTGAATTTATCTACTGATAATATAGACGTAGGGCGGCTCGGGCGCGGCAGACACAGAGTTGCCGGGTGGCCGGCCAAATTATACGGGCGGGCATTCCTGAGTCGAGGCAAAAACATGATATATAGCCGCCTTGTGACGAAATATTTAAAACTTAGAGACCTGCCACCCTAAATTGAATGCACTTTGAGCGCTACCCCCGACTGTTGCTTTGCTTCTTCAGTTGTGACGTCATGAATTTGAAGCTTATTGTGTTTTTTGTGCATTTTATAAAGTGTAACATATCTTTAACTAATCTTATGTAAAGCTTCCGTACAAAGAGCCACTTTTTTTTTAACTTCCCTAGTCCAATAAAATACAATAAATATTCGCTAGTATTGTGAAAACATGAAAGCTTTCTCACCTATTCGCCGTTAAATGGGTAAAACTATTACCATAAAAAATTATGGCCCAAAAAAATTGAATTGACTCGTCATAAATTGAAATAAAAATATTGTGATTAGTTCTAAATCATTGGAAAAACTTACAACTCTGAAGACACCATTTAAACTCTAATAAAGTCTATTAAGAACTTAGACATTTTTTAAGTCACATTTTAATTAAAACATTACAATTTATTTACTATTATCATCTGATCGGAAAAACTATTTTCTCACTCTACTAATATTATAAATACTAAAGTTTTTGAGGATAGTTGCATGGATTTATGTATGGATGTTTTTAATAACTCTTTAACGCAAAAATGGCTCAATGGATTTAGATGACATTTTCCACATAGATACTTCACCTAGACCTATATTACCTGGATTAACATATAGAATACCTACTTTTATCTTGGAAAAATATTAAGATCCTGAGGGATCGACAAAAATGTAAAAAAAAATTGTCGCCGTGGCAACGCCACCGTCGTCACAACGATAAGGATGTCAGATGTTTTCTTGGGTGTAACTAATTACATTTTTCAACGCGGACGAAGTAGTGACCCAGAAGTTGGAAAAACAGTCTTTATAAGGGTCACGGGTTGACAGTGAATCCAAGCTGCTTCCTATTGGAAATTGTCAGTCCTATTGTCTAGCAGTGGACATAGGACATAGGATATAGAAGATGATGATATAAATAGAGAGCTTATTTTGCTTCCTCGCAGCATTCCTTATCTTCAATCCTATTATCTATAACAATTCACTTCCAATCTCTTTTGTTTGTTTAGGCGACGATATAGCCATCATGAAACCTTACCTTTCATCCTCTTATGGTATAACAACGACTAGCTAATTTTCCTTTATTGATCTATATACTATTATCCCAACGAAAAATTTTAAAAGTCAAACGTAATGTTTATTTTTGTTAACTATAACGGAAATCTAAATACTGTTATGGGAAAAGGAACATTTTTAGAAAACAAGAAAGAAGCATATCTAAATTAGGTAATTTCTATTTGTTTTCTAGAGCATTTTCATCCACAAAACTTCGTATCACATTTTGTATATGAAGTGTGTTCTTGAAACCGTTGCCCTGTAATAATGTACAATGGATTCGGCTTTGACCGGCTAAAACACAAGCTAACTTACGAGTTCATTCATTTAGTTCGTTTACCGGTGACCTTGTCCCGAGGTGACATGGTAGACGACCCCGCGTTTAATGTGTCAAATATTTTGACTACAACCGCAGCCACAACTCCAAAAACGATCTTTACATCCGGCAACGGTTTGTTAATAGGCATAAAAAATGGCATCATTTTACTAGCACTGGTAATGTGATGACGTTTACGACACAGTTATAATTGATGGATTTTACTTTCATGCGTATCTATTCTTTTTTTTATTCGCCTAAACACAGTTAAGCTGTGGTTGGGATCAACGAACAACTTTTGAGTTATTTGAATTTTTATTTTCACTATGACATAAAGCATGTTGTTCAATAATAAAACAATATTTAAGACGTGTAATTTAATAAAAAAACATTTAAGAATTGGACCTTTATACTTCTTTTATTATCAAAACATTGTTTTATTATTGTTTTTATTATATTATTGCCTTTTCCCCGTCAATTTATCCTTGTAAGCTAGGTAAGTATATTTTAAAACTAAACTTTGTTTATATCTATAATTCTATATTAATTCCTAGTATTATTATAATTATATTATGAGTTAATTTAAAATTGAATTGTCTATAATTTAAAAATAACTGTTTTCTACTTAAATGTATATCAAAGTATAATCGGTACTTTATACCTACTTTGTGCAACATATCGACATCTATTATGATGATTTTTAGATTCTTCAATGGATTTTTAGTGTTCCAAATAAGTTTTAGTATGTAGATAATGAAATCGCTCATCAAACTTAGCAATGCTCTCAAAATAAGCACTATAAACATATGCTTAGACTTATTATAACCATAAAACGAGCTTTTTTCGTTTCCTGGATTTACTTCGCTTGTCCCAATGAGCCACATCTTATTCCACGCGGCGACGAAAAAGAAAACTCTTGCGCTCCTTTTTCCACCTAAATATAATAGTATAACTAATCATCTAATAATAGTGGTTTGAAATTTTTAAGATGTTTCAAAGCATTTATTTGTAATATCTGAAAGTATTAGGGGATGTTTTGAACATTTATAGGTTTGTTGTAAGTATTCTATTAGCCGTTAAAGAATTTGCCTGAAATGTAAATTCAAAACTACTTCTTTCCCTATATTTATGTGGAAATCTAGCACATATCAAAAATCATTTTTCTGTTTAATAATAAGATTAATCATAAGATTAATGTGTGTAACAAAAGAATTTCATGTCCTATTCCATACAAAAATGACATTATTAAAAAGGTTTAGAGTGAGTTTGTTCAAAAGATTATATACTTAATTTATGTACCTTTTAAAATGATTACTTTTATGTGAATTACATAAAGAAAGATATTGTAGAGCGATATGAAATAAATTTTAGAGCATATGTAGAAATCAGTAGGTATAGTATATATTTGAAATCAATTTATAGGTAAGCCAAGAGGACAACGCAAACAATGTCAACAAACCACGACAACACGAATCTGTCCTTTTTCGAAAATACGAACCAGCCGACGCTGTGTTTCCTGGTATAGGAAGCCATCTTGACAACCATTCAAAGTTTATTTACATTCTTTGCGTTGTCTCGTTGGCTTTGCTTTAGTATATTTAAAAGAAACAGCACTTGACAGACAGGCATCGTGGTTTTTGATTTGGCAAATAATAAAAATCAATTATTAAAATTAAATGTTTTATTACATTTTCATTTCAATAAAATAATAATAATTACACGTATATATACACAAATAGATATGTACAATGTTTCGAGGCCGCTAAAACTATATATACACTTGGGTCCACGAGTTATCACTTAGTCCACACCGCGCACTACACCTTCGTCATCGGCATCCACAGCCTACCACCATCATGTCCTGGTAGTTTTTAAGCACCACATTGTTTTCATCGTCCATGTAAAGCATGGAAATAGACGCGAGTTGCGTAGGCACGCAGCACGCCTTCGGCACCAGGGCCGGATTCACTGAATTCACAAGAGTCTGTACGATGGCGTGATTTGTACCATTCAAATGATCCGCCAGGGGAAACGGGCAATCCCCCTGGCAGAAGTATGCGTCGTATCCGAGCGGAGCCACTATCCAATCGCTCCAACCTACATCCTCGAAATCGACATATAAAGGCCGCCGTTGGCAAATCTCTCGCGTTTCTTTGCGACGGTGGTGTGCACGGTGCCCTCTTCTTTGCGCCGCACGCTTGTTGCGCATAAGGCGAGTCTCCCCTTGCTCTCTGGCCGTTCTGGCTCTCGCATCCTCCGTGTATAGTAACAGCAGCGGTTGCAGCACTCTCCAAGTCTCCTCATCTTCTGTAGTGCGTCTGCGCACTCTCACATGAGGACTCCGTGAGTCTAAACTATTTGAACCTTCGTCTATAACTCGCACTAATAATCCGTGATTATGTTGCGGTTCTTTAAGCCACCTCTTTGCCGCACTCTGTGCGTCAGCCGTGACGGTCCCCTCGACGGGTCTCAACGGTATCGAATCTAAGAGTCGAAGGATTGGCTTAGTCTTCCCTCGATGGCCGGGCCGGACGACGTCGTACACTAGAAGACGTTGTTCGTCAGTGACTCCGGATCGGCGTTGAAATGTCAAATCGGCACCGCGAACGATTTCGTCGCTGGGGATGCCGGTGACGTTGAAGAAGAGTCTGAATCTGTGTTCGTTGGGGAACCGCTCGTCTAGACGAGTCGGGGTGTGGTGGTACGATCTGGCCGTGTTCGCTGCGGCGGCCGGGATCGCGCCGTCCGCCTCGTAGAGGAGGCGCATGGCGCGGGGCACGGGAGGTGTCGGGGTGGCGCGGCGAGTTGGCCGTCGCGGCATGCCCAAGAGCGCGAGCAATTGCTTCTCTGCAGCGACGCGCGTCGCTTCGTCCAGCCCCGTGGCCGCGCACACCGCAACCAATGCGCATACCACTGCGCACGCGCACGCCCCACGCATAATTCTCCTCGGCCCACCTGCAATACAAAACAAATGCGTTAGAATCTCCATTCATTAATCATCATCATCTTCATCATAATCATCTCAGCTGCAGGACGCCCACTGCTGAACATAGGCCCATAATTTTCCAAAAGGATCGGTCAGAAGCAGCCTGGCTCCGCCGTCGGATAAATAATAAATAATAATTAATAAACCCATAAATAAATAAATATATAAGTAAACAAAAAAAAAACAATATAATAAATGTAAAAAATTCGTGACACGTTTTTTGTCGCCGATGAACTCCTAAACTAGTGATCCGATTTTGATAACTAACTATATGTAATTTGGTCCAACTTAAAAGATAGTTTATCTTTTATTATTATTAGCGTGTAACTAATAGGTAATATATAGAACTAGTTGGCGCCCGCGACTTTGTCCGCGTTGAAAATGAAATAAGTAACCAATCCCGCACGTCTAAATTTTTAGGTATCTACCAAGTTTCATGAAAATCAATTAATTCGTTAGAGTTATGGAGGAACATAACAAACATTCAATACCTACATTTACAGATTTATTATTAGTAGGTATTGATGATAATTATATAGTTTGAAGCATATTTTATTGTTAGTATAGAATGTTTATATGGGGTACCCATTTAAATTTCCAGTTAATAAAAAATCATAAATCATTTAAAATGTTAAAATTTAATTAGGTTAAATTCTTAAGGTTTTAATGAAAATTTAACCTTAAATATGTCTATGGCCTTATTAAAGTCTTATTTAAAGTCTTAACTTTAATAAGCTCTTTCACCAACTACAAGTAAAGTATTGATTAGTTACTTTTAGAAATAATTTTATGTTTTATTAAATTATGCGTCGTTCGATAGGCGATTTTTTTTTTTATAATGAAACGATATGATGTTAGGTACAGAGAGACATAGGTCCTACTGTTGATATAATTCCAGTACGATTAATTCAATTTCCAAGAGAATTTGTAATATTAATGAACAACCGCATTTATTACCAGTTAAACAACAATAAACGACATTGTCTGTAGCCGGTAGTAACTCTTATCTTGTATTTCTAACGAATGCTATTTGCGCATATTGTGCAAATTTATATTCAATATATTTCTTATTAAATGTCTAATTATTTTTTTAAAGTTATGCATTAAAAAGGTAGAAACAAATACATAGATTAATATTTTTGTGAAATTTACAAGTGTAGTTTATTAATAACACAATCAAATCCCTCGATCAAAGATGCTCGAGTCCATTCAGATGATGATTTTGTATAAGTACTAGCTGGCGTCCGCGACTTCGCCCGCGTTGAAAAAGAAAAAAAGCAGCCTATCTTGTTTCCTATACGTCTAAATGTCTATCTACCAAGTTTTATGATAAACAGTTAATTCGTTTAAGAGTTATGGTGGTATTGATTGCTATTATTATAACAGACATTGAGCCTATAAGATAAGAGGTCAATAAGGCTCAAAATTGAGAGGTCACTCCCAATTTTATGGTATTTCTATTCTCGTTTCGCATAACGAATATTCAAAATTACCTAATAGTCTATTTACTATGTCAAGATAGTTAATAATAAATAAATTAAATGTTTAACCTAAGTTTATCCAAAATAATGTACCTCCAAAATAAAATTAACAATATTTTAACATAAGCCCGAACTATAAGTAAAATTTCCCCGCGGTTTCGCCCTCTTGAAATTTGATATGAAAACCTTCTTCTATACTAATATTATAAAGATGAAAGATTTGTTTGTTTGTTTGTATAGAATAGGCTCCGAAACTACTGGACCGATTTGAAAAATTCTTTTACCATTAGAAGCCGACATTATCCGTGATGAACATAGGATGCTTTTTACGGCGGGAAAATGCTTCATTCCTACGGGAAATCTAAAATAAAAGTAAATGGCCCGGGATATAGCGCAATCTATCCAAAATACGGTAGATGGCGTTTTATACTTTTCTACGCGGACGAAGTCGCGAGCACCAGCTAGTAATTAATAAATACATTGTGTACCGACGTACTAACTTTTATAGAGATTGGTCAAATGGTGATAGAGTTTAACGAATTCATGAATACAATATAAACGTCCATTTTTAGTTGGTCGAACTTTGATAATTATTTTAAAATGTAAGTAGGGAAAAACTATGTAGTTGCTCTAGTACCATATTGGACTGTACCATTAATAGTACTATTAATGGTACAGGAGTACTAGTGATATATCCATCAAAAAAAAGTTAGTTAAAAAAAATTTCTGTCATATTTAATACCTATTGAAACTAAACAGCCATACCTATTAAGTTTAAAAAGATAATTTGAAACATAATTATAAATACGTAATTGTGTCATATTTTAATGAAAATAAAATACGTGTTGAAAAATGGTAGACGTAAAAGTTAAAAAATGGTAGACTGTTCGAAAGAGGAAACCCATATTGTCACATGCGTGTTTTTAAACGAGTTTTTCGTGTTCATTCAAAGTTCTTTCGATTAAATATTTTGGAGCGCTTTTTAAACAAATGTCAAAAGTTTGATTATGTATTTTAAATCTTCTTTAAAAAAATCTCGGTGTTTGTAACCAAACTCCTCCGAAACGGCTTGACCGATTTTTATGAAATTTTATTCTAAGAATAGGTCGTAAACTATTTTTTATACTTCTAAGTGAAAAACTTTTCTGTATGACAAAACAACGTTTGCCGGGTCAATTTTATAAAAATGTTTTTGTGTTTAACTAATCTTGTATTCGAATAATATATTCGAATATTAATATCGAATATGTATTCGAATACTAATATTATAAAAATATAGGTATATATAAAAAAACAACTAAATTTAGTTTCAAGATATCTTTCTTTTTCATTATATAGAAGCACATTATAGGGTATAAATTTTTGTAAAATTTCTGTAATTTAAAGAATAATTTTATTTTATTTTTTATTTATTTTATAATCTTGTATTTATTTATGTAATACTAGCTGACCCGGTAAACATCGTACCGCCAAACAGTTAACTTTGCTCTTCATGTTTTGATTGGGACAAAGTGGTTTGTATGGGAAAACTAAATTTTTGTTTTTAATTTTTCCTCGTTTTTTTCACGTTTTTTTCTCTCTATAACCTTCCTCAGACTTCATCAAACAAGAAATCAGTCAAATCGGTCCAGCCGTTCTCGAGTTTTGCGCTTAGCAACATATTTAGTAATTCATTTTTATTTATATAGATAATATATTTAAAGCGTTCCACGATTGTTTTCATTCTTATGTTGGTCTAAATATTACATTTTCTTTTGAAAAATGATAAATTTAAAATTCTACAACGAAAAAAAAAATTATAATTACTATTTTAATTTGTTACAAATACAACATAAATATAAAGTTTCATTAATTAATTATTTTTATATCTATTAGTTGTTATTAAGAATGTAAATAACTGAAATAATTTAAATCGGTTGTTAGCACTATGGAAAACAGTAGATGTCAAAAGATGTGGAATAGTGATATAATTTTTTTTGGTTGTACAATAATAGTTGAGGGTACACGCCATTATGTAATTAATTATTATTAACTTTGTATGTTGTATATTTGTTCATTTACATCTAAACATATTATTAAAAAGTCGCTGTCCGCCTCTGTATGTTTTTCTTCTAAACTACCTAACCGATTTTCATACAGTTTTCACTATTTGGAATAACGATAAACAAGGAAGGTTTGCGTTTTTAATTTTCAGATTTTTTTATGAAATAATAAAATAAGATACCGTATAACATACATAATCTAATAATGCAGGTTACAATTTATTACAAATTAATTCCATAAACAATTTAGATAATGTCTCAAAAGTGTGTATTATGTATATGTAACCGTTTTAAAGTTGTATGGTACTTGAAGTTAATTTAAGTGGGCACTTACACTTAGTAGGTACGTAGGTACTAAGGTAAATATAATTTTGTACTAAGGTATAAGTAGGTCATCGTTAAAATAACAAATACTGTTTGTTCGCCTTAGGTTTATCGCTAAACTTTAAACTTTATCGCTGTAATGTAAACGAAATTTCATCGTGTATTGTAGTTTACGGAAAAGGTGTAAGAAATAAATAAAAAAATTGGAAAGTATGTGTGTATAGGTAAAGAAATTTAATTGTACTTTCAGAAAAGCAGTTGTACATATGAAGAAATTCAATGAAAATTTTAAGTCACCCCAATTCCCTAAACTTTAAGTCTCACCCCCAATTAAAAGTGAAGAAATGTCATCCCAACTTACTAGTTTTCAGAGGGGTTAAGTAAAAGACATCAACGCGGTGAATCTACGAAAAGCACTTTGCAGTTTATAACTCAGTGGATATAATTTTGACTAATAGAATAATAATTTCGCCAATGACAGAGTATGTATATAAATTAGTTATGTCGTAAAAGAAGTTTTAAAGATCACGGTGACAATATATTAGTGGTAAACACGGTCGTCTGAATGGGTAATATTCAAATTGATTTTTTGTTAGGTACATTCGGCCGACGGCGAATGAACAGGTTGCTGCCGAAGGTACGATCTGTTGTTACAATATTTTGATCGCTCTAGCGCGGTCGACCGGGTCACGGCGTTCGTATTTCGAAAATAATGCGGTCAAACCAGGTCGCGCCGCTCGACTCTCTCACTCACCCGAAATTTTAACGCATCCAACGTCGATACAGAAAATCCGCAATCCGTGATCACCTCACTAGCGATCGAGCACTCGCAGTCAACGCTTCGGGAATATGTGGAACTGCACTCGTTCACGAATGAACCGATGGCACAAAACATACGAGCGGTCCGGTAACATCACTGGCGCGCGCGTGTCCGCGGGAACGGTTGCGTGTCGTATGCGCGTGAGCGAACGGTTGAAGGCGCATCGCGTGCGCACTGCTCGGTGCTCGCGTGCGGAATGATTGCGGTGCGTGGACCAGACGCGGCGGCGTCGCGACGTGCGGGCGTGCCGGCCGCTACAAACGCGCCGCCCCCCGCGACCCGCCCTCCCTAACGCCACCGCTTCCCTCTCCCTGCCCCGGGGGTGTATTACCACCCCCTGCCCAGTGTACGTGTTTTCACCCACATATAATCGGGGCATTTGCCGCATTTGCACGCCATTGCTCCACCACTTCCTTTTCTCTGCCCCGGAGGTGTATTATACGTTGGAATGCATCCAATAATAATCGGGTGTTTTTACCCAGGTACAGTCGGGGTAAGAGAAGGTTTGTCGTCTTAAAGTGACATTTGCTTACACCTTAGTCATGTCTAAATTTCATTTCAAGCGTCTTTCAGTTGTCTGCATACTTAGTGCTTTAATTTCAAAAAGTATACCCATGAGTCTACCTAAATACCTACGGCTTGATAAAAGAATGAATTTGAAGATTGATAAAGGAATAAAAAACGAAGGCTTTCGTACCTCGACTGTACCTACTTTCTTATTTTTATACATACCTACCTGGGCTACCTGAGTGTTACAATAATCTTCTGCTTTATCTTACTAATACCTATTATGAAATGCAAAAGTTTGTGAGGATGTATCATAGATATTTATAATTCTTTCACATAAAAACTGCTGAACGAATTTGGATGAAATTTGGCACAAAGGATAATTTACCTATTACCTGGATTGACATAATATAGGATGCTTGCTTCTTATCATGGAAAATGTTAGGTCCCCCAAAGAACTTCTTAAAATAAAAAGATAAAAAAAATTGGGTGGCGGCACCGTCTTCAGAGCGATTAAAATATCAGGCGTTATCAATCAATCTATCAATCAATACTAATAATAAATCTGTAAGTGTTCCTCCATAACTCTTAAACGAATTAACTCATTTTCATGAAACTTGGTAGATAAACATTAAGACGTACGGGACACAGGATAGGCTACTTTCTCTTTTTCAACGCGGACGAAGTCGCAGGCACCAGCTATAGTATTGAAGACTATTAAGTACCAGCTAAGTAGTAGGTATGATAAATATTTCCTTCATCGGCTATTTCTATTACAACTGAACATTAAAACACGCTTTAACTTATACCACTTAATACTTTTCAATCCTTTGTATTTAATGCGATTATACGATAATTGTATTATCTTTCCAATAAATTACTCTTATCCACTAATGGCTTATGTAAACTTTAAGCCAAAATCTCAAAACAGTATGTATACCTAATACAAAATGCATCTAAACTTAGGTATACACACGTAGGAACCTATATCTATTTTTCAATATTTTATACAAAGATATTTGATTGGTCTTCGCCGCCGTACCTACTTGAAATGCGACAACAAATACTAGGTACGCCGAATTCGGCGTACTGGAGCTAGTCACACTGCAAACTGTCTGTGATAATGTTTTATTAAATTTTGGGCATGATAAAATGTCAATTTGCGTAGTGTAACTGTGATAAATAGTGACGATGTGTTACACACACTACAATAAGAAGTTATTTACGGAGCTATTTAGTAGGGCCGTATCTAGTCGAGCGCAGCGAGACCAATCATTAATCTATGATTTTATAGATAAATGTGTGGAAACAAAAAAAAATCTTTTAATATTATTAATTACGTAGATAACTAACCACTAATAACTAACTCTACAAATCACGTTCTGTCAAAAGCTTTTGGACTGCGATAGCGGCAAATTTGTTTGACATCAACTTTTGATTGAAATGTTTGAATCATTGTAAGCTACTTATAGGAACATTGAAAGCGAAAAAAAAAATTTTCTCTACGTAATAAGAATCTTCCTTAAAACATTGAAAAAAAAAAAGAGTCGAGCTGATCTGGAGTTTTGTAACAATTGTATCGATTAATTTTTATTCCGAGCTTAATTAGGAAATGTGTAAAATCATATTTCAAAGATTATTTAATATACACATTTTCTGAGAAATGTATAGATTCCTAAAAAAAACGCATATTACAAAATATATCATACATTTCCTATCTATTTTAGGAATTGTACACATTCCTGGGAATTGTATACAATGACGGATTACATGCATTTCCGTTAACGGATATAAAACAAAAATCCGCTATTATATGTCAGATTGTCCGTCAGATATGTCAGATACTTCGCAGTCGATTTGAATACCTACTTCTGATTGAATTGGATACTGAAAAAAAAATTTTTTTTTTAGTCTATAATAAGTAATAAGAGAAACTTGATATTTTTACCAAGCGTTGAGAATTTCGAGAATTTAGAAGTTTATTTCTCGGAAAGTACCTTTTTCATGCAAATTATATGATTATATTATGTTCAACTTAATTCAATTTATCACAATACAAAACTTTTTGGTAAACAAATAAAAATTCAAATGAGAAAAACTCTCCAAACGATTTCTAGAAAACTTAAATCGTAAAATTTTAAGCTAAAACTTGTCAAGCCACCTTAAAAGTAAATAAAATTAGTTCATTCAAAAAACCTTTTATATTTATCCTCGGAGTCTAGTGAACCTTAATTTTGTCGACTACCAACGGATCTACCTACACATAATCTGAATCTGTTCTAGTCCCAACCAAAATTTTTAACACTAAACAACTTTCCGGGCCTGAACAGAAAATCCTACACGTTAAGTGAAAAGAAATTGAGATTTCAGATACAAAGAGAAATAAATATTATTATTATTTATAAAACTAGCTGACACCCGCGACTTCGTCCGCATTGAAATAGAAAAAAGTAGCCTACACAGTATAGGCTACTTTTTTCTATTACGTACGTCTAAATGTTAATTTTCATGAAAATCAGTTAAGTAATTCGTTTAAGAGTTATGATGGAGGAACATACATACGCACATACCTACACTTACAGATTTATTGTAATGATGATTGATTGATTTCGGATTTCTCTTCAAAACCAGAAATGAAAATACAAAATAGTATTTTTTAAACTTTGAGAAACAGACAATATATAATTAAGAATTAGCAAAGATTTCTTTTATTTTTATTATTGAACAAACAGGGCTGATGGTCCACTTGATGGTAGGCCTATATTTGTCGCTGTCAATCATAGAAGGATTAAGGATAAGGGATAAGGAAGGGATGGGGGTAATGGACTCTGGTGTTCCTTCTCACTCACCATTTCATGCGCAGGAAAGAGTGTAAAATAAAATGTGAGATAGCTTACGGTATCGTAACACGCGTTCTTAAGATAACGCACACGTAACTGTGTTTTGATTCTCGTTTCCACTAGTAGGCACCTGCACCCAAGAAAAGTAAATATTGCGAAGATAAACGGTTACATACGCACCGCGTGTTTCGTAGATGAGTGTGCTCTCAAACAATGATTGAAAGCTTTGATCAGGTGCTGAACGTTTCTACTTTGATATACGCCTGCAGCCGCACACGTGCTGTGCCCGCATTTCAAGCGATACCGGATTGTTTGTATATAATTGATTGACTGTATTACAAGATAATCGATTTTTATTCTAAGTACGTTCACAATTTACACTTTTCTAAACTCCACTTGCTCTTCTTCTTGTAATTAATTACTTAAGGAATCCATGGAATTATAGTTTAACCTTTCAAATTTAGTTATTATCTTTTTACATAATATATGTACCTCTGTATGTACGCTTAGAATAAACAACGCAACGAATTTTAATTCGGTTTCCACCGTTGGAAGGTTTTAGGAAGTTAGCAGAGTAACAATGGTAATTTTTTCCTAATCATAGTAGGTGATATAGTATACAGCGTGTCCCATAAATATTTAAACTGTCTATTCAAGCTCTATCTCAGCTTTTTTCTTAATTTTTGATGAATTAATAAAAGTTATTGAAAAATATTTAATATCGTTTAGGCACAGGCTCCTGCTTAAAAGGAGTCTTCAATCACGGATTCATTGTAAAAACGATTTTACTGACAATAAATAAACATTTTATTTTATTTATTATTTATCGTTCAATAGTACAAATATTGACTTTAAAACATTTAACAAAAAAAAAATGTGAAAATGCATGTAAATAAGTGATGTTAGGGTGACGATTTTTGGGAAAACACATAAAAATGCAAAAATCTTGAAATCTGTGAAACTTTTACCAAGACTATTTTTTGACATTTTATAAAGCTTGAATACCAGTTTCAGTTTTAGTTTTAGTGAAGGTTTATGGGGCAGTCTTTAAGTACCTATATGGATTTACAATTTAATTTAAATGGGTACGAAACAAATGCACATTGAATATCTTATATACATAATATATCTTATATCTTATATACATAATAAATGTAAAGTGAAATCGTTTGAAAATTTAATACAGTGTAGTTAGTGGTTATGTTATTTGAGCGAGGCATACCTCGAGTGCAAATTAGTGAGATTGCTACCATACGAGTAGTGGCTACCGGAGCCGTTACGCGCAAATAACAAACTGCTGTTCTTGTTTTTTTTTATCTTTTTTGGCGCGTGTCTTTCGCGTGCCGTTATACGCGAGGTACGTTCTGCTGTCAGCGAAAGTTGCAAGATGTTTGGAATTTTGTATCTACCTGTTTGCGAATCTAGAATTTAGATACGCTAAAATTTACAGTTTACAGTCTTTCGTAAACATCACTTATTAAAGTTGTATATATTTTAATTAGTATCATAAGTAATTAGGTCATAATTTTGGGTATAATTAAGTAAGGCGCTTGACCTAATGGTAGGTCACAGGTGCGAAAGATAGGATTATGAAATGAATGATTATTAAAAGGATAGGGAAATGGGCTCTCGACATCCAATACTCACTCACCGAAACACAACAGTGCACGTGCTATTATTATTTCTACCCTCTTGGTGTTTACTGAAAAGAAAGGCTGCCCAAACGACTGCGAAATGCAGCATGTCTGCCACTACTTTCCACATCCAGAGACATCAATCTGATTTGGTATCAGTTTCAAATAAGACCATAGCCAACTTTGAAAAGTTAATTTCTAAAGGTTGATCTTGCAGGATATCGAACCCGGAACGGAAGCATCCTAGCAAACGCGACCATCCGTACTCATCGGAGGCTACGAAACGCAGCCCTGCCACTGTTATACTTTTTTTAAATTAAATTATTATCGCACAGTAGGTATAACAAATAAATCAATAAATTTTATTAAGTTGGTCAATGCTTACATTGCTCTTTTTCACAACAGATTGGACAAATTCCTACAAAATGTTATGAAAAATGTTAGCATTGTTAAATAATGAATGGTGGTCTGAGAATATCGGACGGAGCCATGCGGTCTGCCACCCACGGCCGTCGCGTCCTGCTAAGTTGACTCATCAATTCACGTCTCATACACGTAATTAGCCCATTAGCACGCACGCACCGCTCAAATGCTCAATTAGATCAACGACCGTCGGGAATAGCCCACCAGATTACGCTCCTCCTGTTAGTTTCATTCTAACTCGGGAAGCTATGTTTGTTGCAATTGACACTTCTCGTAATGTCCCTATCCCTCTAACAGACAATATCTAATAAGTAGATAGTTTATATACTTATATAATTCTTTTGTAAGTGTGTATGTCACTGAACTCCTCATGAACATTTTGTTATCTAGTTTGGGCACGTTTGGGTAAGCATCTAAAATTTATGGCGCCGTGTTTCGATTTAAAACTCTATTGTAGGTTTACTATTTTTGTATGTAAAACCTACAATAGAGGATTATTTATTATTTATTATTACATTATACCTGATTATTTATTACATTATACTTACAGGGAAACTAGGTACAGTATATTAAATATAAATTAATTTTATGTATGTATTCACATTCGTCTGAAGTGTTCACATGACACTCCGATAAGTTTCTTCAAAACGATAATACAAAGTTTCTAAAAATTGAGATTCAATTACAATTCCCATCAATTTTCAAGTAGTCCTCAAGCCTTATTCGCTTCTAATAAGTTGTGTTTAAAGTGCATTTTACCGTGCGCTACATTTGTGAGTACGCGAAGGTTCCGATTGCATTGGCAGAAGCGTACAAATGTGCTGATTACAATCATACGTGACATGATAGCCAGTGTTGGCGTTTCCAATTGAAGGTCGAGGGCGGATTCCAAAAGGTTTTGAAACTGCAATTCAGTACTATCATTATAATTATACTGCATTATTGGGAATCCGTACTAATCTATACTGTTATAAAGAGGAAAGATTTGATTGTTTGTTTGAATAGAATAGGCTCCGAAACTACTGGACCGATTTGAAAATTTTTTTTACCATTAGAAGCCGATATTATCCGTGATGAACATAGGCTACTTTTTACCGCAGGAAAATGCTTCATTCTTACGGGAAATCTAAAATAAAAATAAATACTAGGCGGCTTGGTCTGGGATACACTTGACAGCGCCTTCTATTCAGAATCGGTGAAGCGACTAGCATGACAACTGCTTGGTGATCACCATAAATGCGAAAGTTTGTATCGATGTGTGGATGTTTGTTCACCATGAAATTTTGCATACATGTTGTCTGATGGGACACCAGAAAGGACATAGGATACTTTTCAACGTTCAACGCGGACGAAGATGCGGGCACCAACCAGATAGTCTACAATAATTCTATAAAGAATTTAAGAAGCACCTTTAAAAAAAGCACACAAGAGCTATTCGAACCGTGATTGGATCGCATGTTATGTCAATTTCCAAGTCTGAATGTAGGTCTGAATCTCCGAAACTATACTTTGAGTGACTCGCAGTGGATGGATGACCTAGTGTGGTAAAGCTCAATTAAACAGGTCTGTCTAATGACGATTACTTATGATACGTGTAACTATAGGTATTTATAGTGGTGGTTCAGTATTTTCGTGTTATCATGGCTGGTTCACGATCGCGAACGAAACGATGGGCTAAAGGAAGTGATATCTATAAAATATTCTATTATTTTTTAATTGATCACTTTTTATGCCCGCAACATTTTTTGAGTATCTTTATAGCTAAATTATATAGCCTGTGTGTTATTCCGATATCTAATTTATATATAAAGTTTCATCAAAATCCGTTTCCTAGTGCTTTTAACGTTAAAAAGTAATAAACAAAATTGCAAACTCTCACATTACTTACTTATATACACACATATACATAGAGATACATATACATATAGTTACATTACAGATATATTTTTTAATAATTTAAAATTTCATAGGTGTTTAAGAAATCAATGGCTATCTTTTTCTTTAAAAAAATTGGTTTTTTTTTTATTATAGATGGGTTTACTCTTGGCCCAACAACCAGCTTAGCAAGATGGAGCGAGCTCACCCAGAAGATGCCTATTCACTCGAACTTTGAAAAGACAATTGGCGAATTAATTAAAAAAAAATTCACATAGTTCTCTTTTTTTTCTTTTTTGGTTTTATATTAATTTTTTTTTAATTAATAGTTAAATGTAAATATAAGTATATTTTTTATGATTCTTTAGGCCTATTTGTATTTAATTTATATATAATAATATAACAGATATATGAAGGCTGTATGTAATCTTAATAAATAAATAAATAAGATTTGAGCTACGAGCTCGGAAATATATTTTCTTCTAAATTAATTCTCATTAAGAAATTCTATGTTTTAGGTAACTGCCGTATAAAATTCTCTTCTCATTTAAGTACCTAGTAATTCAATAAATATTTTTTATAAAGAGCGTAATCGCGTATAAAGGAATTTGCTATTTTTTTATTCATTATAGGCATCGAAACTGATTAAAGGTAAATAATTGGGACATTTTTAACACAGTCACATTATTAGTAGTTATTCAATTTAACTTTTGATAAACTTATAATATGATTTGCACATTCTGGGTGAGTTACACCACAATTATCAATTAAAGCAATTACTTGACACTTCCTAGAATAACATTTAGATAAAGTAGTGAACAGTGAATGCCGTCATACACAGCGACGATGCTAATAAACTTCGCGCATTTAACCTCATTAATGGCGAATGCTTCTCGCTAATTTGTGTCGATTAACCTAACCTTTAGTGATTTTGTACACAACTTATGAATCATTGAACCTCTAAAGTCACGTTTAAATTATCACTTTCTATTTTTTTACAAGCTCCACATGCACTTAACTTATTACTATTTTATACTAGCGACCCCCTCCAGGCTTTGCCCGGAATGAGATTATTTATGGCTGTTATTTAATTTAATATTAGCAAAAAAAAACCAAACCTAACCAATGAATGATTAGGTAATCAGCTGAGAAACTTATTTGGTCAGCAATACTAGAAAAAATTCCTGATCAAATAAATATTTTGCTGATAAAAATATTTTTTCTATTTTTTATACCTTCTCCATTTATCCCTCTTTCTATAAGTGAAAGCCGAAAATTCGTTGGATGCTTTAGAAGTAACTGATTTTTTGTCTGCAGGTTAGTAGGTAAACATTTGTATAATAAAATGGCCGCATAGTCCTACAAATTAACTGGCACGTTTTCCCAGTCCTACGCTTGGAAGTATTTTACGGCTGCTAGAAACTACTTCTATCGAGAATTTTCGCAGAGGATAAAGTTTTTCGTCTCGGCAAACTGAAGCTAATCAGAAAAAAAATCCTTTGAAGGATACTGGACCATAAGTATAAAATATTAGAATAGCGATAAAAACATATTTTTACTTATAAAACTTTATATTACTAATTAAAAATTACCTCCTATACAATACCTACTTAAAACAAAATGGCGCGATAATATTCTAATAGGTGTAAAGAATTATTTATTAAACATTTGACAGGGTGACATCCATGCCGTACAACTATTTCGTCTCAACCTTGAAAAACTTGTTATGCTAATAATAAAAAAATAATAAAATATTATACAAGAAGAATTATTAGTGAAATTTAAATTATTTGATATAGTATTAAATACGTTTAAAGGCGATCATCTACAAATTAGATCATCGATAGTTCCGTAAGAACTCCGCGACGCAACCGGATCATTGCCTCCTTTATTACTTACAATAAAAATTAATGTTACAATTTTAATAACTATAGGCTCAATGTCAAAAACCAAATTCCTCGAATTCGGTGAAATATTGACAACAAATATATTGAACGCGATTTCGCCGTTAGAAACGTTTAAAACGTTGGAGAGATATTTTCCAGGGGAAAAAATAATTTTTAGGATTTTTAAAATAGTTTCATAAAAACTGGTTTGGTGACGTAGTAATTGGCTTTTAAGGTGTGTTTTTGTTTTTGTCTGTAAATATTATGTTGAGAGCTGTGGATTTTGAAATAAATATCACCAGAGAGAAATCATTGGTAATAGTTTATAGTTTATAGGTAATAGTTTTTAGAGCAAAAGCTTCTACCAAAGTTTTATAAATATAGCATAAATGAAACGTATTAGCTACTTTGCCTACATTAAATTAGGGCCACTTTTGTTTGGGAGCGATTATAGAAGATAAAACGTGAAAAAAATAATTTTATTGATTGGTTTATTGTGTGAAATATAAACATAAAACAAAATTTTGAATGTTACCTAAAACCGTGGGACTAATAAGAATTTTAAACAGTATTTTATAAGTTAAATATATATTAGGACAGATTGAATCAATTCGCATTTGTACTTTAGAGTTCATAAAGATTAGAAACTTAAAAGAATATGTTCATAATATTATAATCTTTATAACCTTATATAACCATCTGTTAGAGACGATTGTATTGAAGAATGGTGTTTATGGATGGATTAATACTGGGGAGTAGGGATGACCTGTTCAAATAATAATACTTAATATTAAAATATTTTAAAAGAACGCATGTTTTATTGATTTTAGATTTACATAATCCAATGAAAACAATAAACATACTAAAATAATAAACAGAAGAAAAACAAGCGATACATATTGAGGAGAAAAAATAACATTCTGTTCTCCTCTTAATTTGTAAAACAGAACAGGGAATGCCTTTCGCGTCTTAAAGAGGTCACAGCACAGACGAATCTAATACGTGTTAAATCCACATGAACACAGAAAAGATAATTAGATATCTTCGTATAACACAAGCAAAATATTCAAAACACCTCAAGGAGATATCAAAGAAGCCAACACAAGACACATTATAAAATAATTATCTGTTTAACGTAACGTTTCTATTGTTAGAGTCGAAGTCCTTTATCGTCAATAAATTATTAATGTTTGACAGTTAATTGGCATTAATTAATTAGCTGTTGTTCAAGTTGTAACATTGTGTATGTAGGTACGGAATATCGCATTTAATTTATTGAATTTAAACACAATTCATCTGCATACCAACTGACATTCCGTAGTACGAGATATAGATGTTTGCTAAAAAAACAACCAGAATCGTGTCTTCGAATTAATAATGTTTTAGTTTTAATAGACGTATACATACATATCTATCTAAGGCTGATGATTATTTACAGTGATCGTATAACTAACAAATAATGTAAAAGGCAATTTATAAGCATATCCTTATATAAATAGACTTTTGAAATGGTGGTATGGTGCGCCGCGGTTTGACCGATATACAAAAGTTACTAGAGATTTTTAGTATCAATAATGATGCAAAGTTAAGATATTATATATTAATAAAAAAACGACAATTCTAACCAACAGTGTTGTCGTCAGAGATAGTTCGTTCGAGATCCAAAATTTCATTTTATATAAAATAATTTGCGCAACATTTACTATATGGTTTTTGTGTCATATTAGCCCTTGTTAAACATAAAATCGACTCCTATTATGAATTGCTAATAAGGGTTGTCCAGCGCAACGGGACAACCCTTATTAGCAAAAATGAGTGAATGTCAAAAGTGCGCAAAGCTGAAACTTTAAATATTGTTTATTGGCAGTCCATTATAGAAAAAAAACACTTCCTGCCACCTCTAACCTCGAACAATAAGCTCCTGCCATAAAATAATAATAATTAATTATTTAACATAATAATGTTAAAAAATAAAATAAATTTGACTTATATGCGCAAAGCTGTTTTTTTTTAAATCATTAGTTTAATAATTAAGAATGTGAAAAAAATTAAGCTGCCAGCCATTTGACAGAACATGACGTCGGCAGGAGCAAAATAGTCATGCACGAAAATCTATGATACATTCCATTATGTCGATTGTTTGTTGTTCGACATTAGAGGTGGCAGGAGGTGTTTTTTTTTCCTTAATAGACTGCCAATAACCAATATGTAAAGTTTCAGCTTTGCGCATTTTTGACATTCACTCAATTTTTTTTAACACAATTGACATATCACAGCCACTTGTTGTCCGCGATTGAGATGCCAGTTCATTTTATTGATAGGCTATATTATCACGACAGATTAAAAAAAACCAGGCTTGCGCAAATATAGCAACCAATAGTGTCGCTATCTCTCGGACGAAAATAAATGTATCTTGAATGTATCGTTCATTAGGAAAGATTGTTAAGTTCATTTTACTTCACTACTTAGGTAGGTACTTACTTGCCACATTAATCATATTTTAAAAAAGAAGTCTATGTTCAGTTCAATATTTAAAGTATAGAGATCACGCTTAAATGTGTGTGTGTTTAATTTGATTTCTGTGAGGCAAATTTTGGCAAAGAAAATACATATAGTACAAGGTAGTCTGGCTGGGGTATATAGTCCAATTGTTCAGGAACCGATGAGGGACAAATCCCGATTCACCTTGGTTTAAATACTACTAAAATGTAGTTTAGTTTAGTTTAAATACCTACTACGATAATTTATATGTTAAATAAGTAAGACTAAAATTTAGTTAAATTCAATGCAGTGAAGAGAACTTTGAATTTATGGTTGAGTTGGTTGGTTGTTTGAGTTGTTACAGGGAAAAAATACAAGAGATAAATATATGGAAATATTAAAGAGCCAAAGTTTATTTTTGTCATAAATCATTCAAGAATTCTTTGTATTAAATCGAATTATAAAATTGGACACAAATTAAACAATTGTTAAAACCAATAAGCGTGATTGTTGAAAAGGTAAAAAGGAGGGGAAAAGGGGGTTGTCTCGGTGTATTCAGCAGACCGTGAACCAACGAGGAACTAATGTTTCTCTATGCTTCGACGATCACCAATCTTATCTCGTCTTAAGAGTGTAGCTACCTATCTAAGGTGTGGTCGCTTATACGACAATATATTTTATGTGAATAGGTATTTACTGTCTAGTAATTTTATAGTTCACTAGTGGGTGCCCGCGACTTCGTCCGCGACCAATTTTTTTTTTACATAAAATACCATTCCTGATTATCCATAAGTAAAGACAGAACTAAAATCGGTCCAGCAGTTTAGAAGGAGTTCAGTGACGTACCTACCACACGCACAGAAGAAATATATAAAGATAAGAAACACAGCAATTTGGGTAACGCCACTTCCTTGTTGTCTCATTTATTGTCGAGTGAATGAGAGAACACGTAAACGTACAGAGGGGGTACGTAACGTGGGAAAGAGATTGGAAATATAAGACGTATGTAAATTTGCAAGCTACCTAGGAAACAATTAATAATTAAAGTGGCAGTATCTAATTATCTATGCGAGCACGTTATAGCCACATACAATTGAATCTTGGATTAAATTAACTATGTAACTCCTAATCAAGGATAAAAAATGATTAAGGGTGGCCGCACTTAGCAACAATTGAAGTACTGCAAAATGCATTGGCAGAGGTTTGAGTACCTCTGCCCTAGCTAAGTGCAGATTCATATTTAGGTCAAATGTATGAATCAACATTTTTATAAGTAATTTTGTTGTATTGTGTATATGTGCGTACGTGTAAACTTGTACAGATAAAACAAGATGACTTATTTTGGGTGCCACAGTTTCATCCATTCAATTTTGAATAAAGTTCTGCTCTGCTTAAGTTCTGGAATAGATTATGCGTTATTTGTTGATAAACTTGGAATATTTTAAAGTTACACTTTTAAAAAAACGCCTACAACATTAAGGTGAGCAAAAACTTTTGCGGTTGATGTTTTTAGATAGGTAAGTAACTATCTATTTCACCCTTTATCGTTTCCTTTTATGCATTTTATTTACTTCTAATATCTAAAACGATACAGTTAGTATCATAAAGTTTATATGATTGGTTGTTAATTAACAGTGATAAGTGATCCAAATCTGATAATAATAAAAAACATAATCAGAATTTAGTTATGACGGTGAAAACATACTATTACAGGCACCGCTTATTATAGATATGTATAAATAGGTTTTATAAAACTAGGCAGCTTATCTAGCAACAGTAACGTCCCACCGAGAAATAACAGCACATGTGCTGTTCTGTTTCTGTGTGTTAATAAGAGATCCCGTGCCCTTTATCGTTTAAGACCTCCAGCGCATTAAGACCACCACCTACCTAGGTAGGTACTATGGCGTTGCTTGTTTCAATAGACGACGTTAGCTACTTACCATCAAGTACACCGTCTGTCTACCAGTCGCCTTTATATAAAAAAAAAAGAAGTAAATAAATAATTATTTGTAACATAGCCTCGAAATCATAAGCCACCTGATTTAAACGTTTGTATAATATGAAGCAAGCTTTCTACTTAAAGCTGTCAAGTTTCTCAAGCGGTTAAAAAGTATGAGGATATATTTTTACTGTAAATACATATTTCTGCCAGTTAACCATAAAAAATTGTTCGAGCTACATTCTCACTTCAATATATTCCACATGTTGCGAGTTGTTGGTCTGAAGATATAAGTCAGTGGTATAACGCTTTTATTTTGAGATTTTGTCCAACTAAAGTTCCAATGTTGATTGCGCCCTAAGAACACGAAATTTTAAGATGTAAATTTTATTCTATGTCGTAAAACTTTCTCGACTTCAACCGTGCGAGAAGCTGTACAGAAGTTTGTATTTTCATTTAGGTACAATTACATTAACGTTTACTGGGATTTGCATAAGCTTATAAAAGCTTGAATTATATAATTCCCTTCTTCTAGCTGCACATCACGGTAAAGTGCTAGGTGCAGGTAGCTAATAAGGAGTTTATTGTTAAAAAAAAATAAGTTTGAGGATGTTTATATTGAGGAGAGACATACGTCGTTCATTGCACGTCGTACAGAAGATAACTCCGCTGGGGCAGCGGCAACGGCGCAGGCGCCAGCTTGCGAGGCACAGCCAACTGCTCTCAACAGGCACGAGCACAGATCGAAAGTTCGACGCAAGATCGAGCGCGCATATGTAAATATCGGCACATTTACAAGCGAAAGGGTTCACCAGAGCGGCGCACTAACGCAGCGTTGCGCGGGAACCAGTCCGGTCAGATTCCTACAGCGTCCGATAGAAAAATGTCGAATGAGCTTCGATTCCATCACTCGCCGCGGCTGTGTGGTGCGCAACGCGGCCTCCGCTCGACTGCCGCCCTCCACTTGCCGCAGCACTGCTGGTATATTTATCACTTAATTATTCAACTCGTCTGTGCAACAATTATGAAGCTCGACGAAACGCAAGCGCAGGGCGCACGGCGCTACCGTGTCTGCGCTCGTGCGTTGCGTCACCATGCCACATACTTCTACGCAGCCCCGCCCGACGACTGCCCGCCACCACTGGCTATCAGTCTACAGACCTTCAGATCTAAACTTAAATAGGTACCTATCTGCTTATAATACACATTGTACTTTGCACTCTCGACAACATTTATCAGTAGGTAGGTATTACTATACTTTAGTTAGTTTAGTGCTTTGTTTCAACACTAATAGAATGTGAACTTTTTTGCCATACCGACTTACCCACTTACCGAAAACTCATGGTATGCTATTGCAAAGATTGGTATTATGGGTCAAGGGACAGTGTGTTTTGTATAGCGTATTAAAGGTCAATAGGTACTTTTAGAAACTTAATTGGAATTATGTTTGGTTTTTTACAATAAATAGGTACCTAATTATCTTTCTTTGTTCCGAGAATTTAGCCAACTGTTTTTTTTAAGCCAAATATTAGGTTGAAAGTTTCTGATAACCGACATTAAATGCTTAAATGATACAGGTGGAATGATACAGGTGGTAGATGGGTGGCATGGCAGATGGAGCTGTGGAGGGTAGAGATGAAATTAATATACTGTAGTAGATAGAGGTAAAAGGGCTATCACACCTTACAATTTGAACGTATCCAATTTAGGAAATCGAAAGGTGTGATCGCAGAAAGAACAGATCGGATTCAATTTAGAGAGTTCTAACTCTCTGTTTCCTTAAATTGAATACTGTGATCGCGGCGTTTCAATTTAGGAAGTTTAGGGGTGTCCACTTAAAAAATACATCGATGTTTTTTTGTCGATGCGATACAAAGAGGCTATGCATCGGTTAGAAACATTGATGTTTTCTCAAAATCGAGTACACTAGCTGCTGCCCGCGACTTCGTCCGCGTAACGCGTGACACGCTAATATACAAAATGGTTAATTGTTTACCTTTTTAAAATCAAAATTGAAACATAAATAACATAGGTTATTTATATTTTATAACGTTACGAGGACGAAGTCGGGCACTAAAATAACTACTTAAATGAAATACCTATTTAAATGAAATAGGTAATAAAATAATATACTAAATAAATAGGTAACACAATCAAGATTCTTGATTGCAATTGATTTCGTTAAAATACCAGTAACTCGTTATATACCTAACTAGTAATTTCCTAATATTCCTAATATTTAATACGATATATCGATACAAAGCGAAGTATCGGGCATCCCTACTGCGTTCACAAGTGTTGCCAGATTTGTGGAGGCAAAAATCCGTACCGCCTTTCACTGTTTCCTAAATTGAATTCGATGTAGGAAATGCTTATCGCACTATTCAATTTGAACGTTTTCTATTTAGGAATCTAAGTAGAGAGCTCGTGATCACACTACGCTAAATTGATTTCTAAATCGAAGATATAAAGTTGAAAATGGATAAACTCTAAATTGAATCCAATATGTTCTAACTGCGATCACACCTTTCGATTTACTAAACTGCGGAAGCGGCAGCTCTGAACTCTACCTATTCAATATACTTTGTACTAATTCAATTAAATAGAAATGCCACAATAAAAGTAAAAAAGATTTTTAATATTTTCTAAAATATATGAAACTACAAGAGCAAAATTTGTTTGAAATTCTTTAGAATTTAATTATACCGAGTGAAGTATTACTTATAAATCGTATATCGATTTGTAGATATCAAAAATTTGTATAACCCATACTATCCATACTTACTAATATTATAAATGCGAAACTTTTTCACGCCTTAACTACTCAACCGAATTTTGCATACACAATACACGTTGTCAGGGATACAGGAAAGGATATAGGGTACCTTTCTTCCAAAAAAAAGTACTGTTCCTGAGTAATCGTCTAAAAATATAAATAATAGGGCGCTACCGTCGTCACAGTAATAACGATGTCAGGCGTTATTACTCATATATTTTCTTTTTCAACGCGGAAGAAGTCGCGGGCACCAGCTAGTAATATAATATTTGGTTTAAACTTAAAAAAATAAAATCAATAACTATTTGTAAATGTCTTTATTCATCTTAAATATAAAATCAAAATTTAATTCATAACAAGGCTTATTTATCATTTAGTAATTTATAGGTATGACATGCATGCTAAAAATCTGTAATGTATACCGAGAAATCCGTATACTGGCAACACTCTTCGATTTAGAAATCTATTTAGCGTAGTGTGATCACGAGCTCTCTACTTACATTCCTAAATAGGAAATGTTCAAATTGTAAGGTGTGATAGCCCTTTCAGGAGCGAGGAGAACTATCTACTGTTAAAAGAGTCTGTTGAAAGGCGTTAAATAAGTGTTGCTCTAGTGTAGCAAGAGTGTAAATTTAAAGAAAGCGCCAAAAAATATTAGAATATTACAGAGAAGTAAACAAGGAAAGAATAACATTAAGAGATCGTTCATTGAATAAATATTTGATTAAAAAAATTTAAGGCTTTTCAGCGGACACATTTAGATACACAGAGATAGTTCTCCTCCTTACCTCCACCCTTCCATTGATAGCTTGCCACTTCTCAGTTTAACACCAAGTTAAGTTGGTCCTCCTAATTGGCCGCCACTCACCATCATTTGGCTTGATCAAGCCAAATATTCCACCACAAACGATCAGTTTTACTTGATCAAGCCATTGGATCATGCCAACAACTGATGGTGTGGTGAGTGGCGGCCACGGCCATAACACTATTCTCCCATGTATAGTGCATTAATTCGAAGGAGTAATTTGACAGATCCTAATGTCAATTTTTTACCAGCGTTTTTGTTTTTCCATATTGCTGACTTACATCGGTTTTACTTTGTAGTTAATTGCTAAAACAAAGTTCTAATAGTTATAATATTTTATCGTAAAAAATATTTGATCTTATTTTATTGATTTAAATTAGTATTATTTAATATTTTAAGGTTTGTATTTCGTTTAAAGCAGTGTTACTAATGATCAAGTCGATTTGGAATCAATAAAAAGAGAATAGGTACCTAATATATAAATGAATTAATGGTCTATAAAGCATTGATTACGGTTTTATAAAACCGTAAGTATTTTATTAAGTTCGATTTGGTGACATCACTATTTTTGTATGGTCAAGAACGCAACCCCAGGGAACATCAAAATAAAATATTCTGCAGTAATATGTCAAAAATGACATTAACATCAAATCAAATATGTCAAAGTGTCAAACCGTTGTCAAAGTGACATACTATACAAAACATTAGGCTGGCTGAGTACCAATAGAATTTTATAGAATATTTTATTTATTAGATAATAATATGGGTTTTAGGAAGCGTTTCAAGGTGTTTTAAGTCAAGGTTTCAACAGCTTTTTTATTATCAATGAATAAATTGGTCAGAATCTTAATAACTACCTTTAATTAATCGTAAAACATGTACTCCAGAATAAAATTGAGGTTTGCTTTTATGTTTTCTATTGGTGATTAAATGAACATAATATGCGTTTCAATAAATAATTATATGTTTTATCATATATTTAACTGTCGCATGTTATTCGAATTGGTTGTTAATATCTATAAAATCAATTTAGTATACGTTTGATGACAGGTGCGGTTGTATTGGAGTTATGTGTAGGTATCTAAGTTCTGCAGAAGTTTCGACGGCGTTAAGACCTTTCTACTTCAGCGTACACCCAGATCTGTTTGGAAAATATCCAGAACAAAGGGTAAAAGATTTTCATGTTTTAACATTGTGTTATATTATTTTATTGACAACAAATGTTTAAATATATAAAAACACTAGGTGGCGCCCGCGACTTCGTCCGCGTTGAAAAAAGAAAAAAGCCTATAGGCCGGTATACACGACAATGATTTAACAATTATTTTACATATATTTTTGTCCACACATAGTAAAATTATTACCAAATTATAACAGTTAACTAATATGGTTATGTTTGTGTTTCAAATTGAGTTTAACTTTCAGAGTATAAATGAAAACTCCTTGCAGCAATTAAGTGCACTTATAGAAGCTCAACAGTCAAACCGCTCGCTGTCTGTACCTCCCTTATCGTTTTATTTGAGGCAAAAGGATGTTCCAGAAGGTAAGCAAATCTATACATTCTTATATCTACTAAGTTTTAATAACGATCAATTAAACGCATTTGGATCAACTTTGCAATGCAGGATAGGGAAATGGACTCTCACTAATGGAAACACAACAGCACACATGTTGTTATTTTACGGTGGTCTTATGTAAAGGGGTGTTTTACATATGGTCTTCCCAAATGATTGCGAAACAGAGTGTGCCCAGACCCCATTCAGACTAGAGCCAACATTGAAAAGTTAATTTCAAAAGTTGATCCTGTCGGGAATTGAACCTGGGACCAGGGTGATTAAGAAAAGCACTTTAACCACTCAGTCAACGGGCTCAACAGCTTAAAATTAATGTTAACTTATCTTATTTTTCATTGTATTTCTTTTATTAATTAAAAACATGGCCATTAAGATAGTTGGTAATGTGTTAAAAATATCGCCCTATTTCTTGTATTAGGTTTAGAAAGATATTTATTCTTACAAACAATTACATAATTCACTTACATGAGAAACATATGACTAATAGATAAAAAACATCAATTGTATTGTTTCAGGAAACTTCAAATTAGTTACCATCAAGCTTAATGGCAAAAATATAAGGGAAACTGTAGTGAAAGTTTTAAATGCCTGTGATATTTCAACTAGCTATGTTGATAAAATACCTAAAATGAAAAGTGTGCCAAAAGAAGAGTTAAGGTATATTAATTATAGAGTATAGTTTTTATGTTTAGTTCAGATTTGTATGTATAAAGTGCATTGCACAACTTCTCACATCATCTCTAAATGTTACCACTTTTAGAAAAAAAAATTTATTAAAAATAATGGCAATGTTTAATTACACTCCCTTCTAACTTTACAGTATGGCAGATTTTACTAAAAGTTATCAAAAATATCAAAGGGAATTTGATAAAATGTCTGACATTAAGAAGAAAGTTGAAGAAAAGAAGGCTATCAATAATTTAGTGTAAGTGTACTTTTAATGAATTTTTATTTTCCAGTATTTATATAACAGCCCAAAAGACCTGTTCCTAGGCCGAATTCTATTAGAAATTCTGTTTGACATCAAATATCAAATAAAGAAATATATTCTTTCTTTCTTCTTTTTAAATGATGACCACGAACCACTCTGTCAAGAGTTAAACCGATGAAGAAAAAAAAAACAGTTTTGCTTTTTCTTTACACACGTTAAACAAGGATGGTTTTCATATACAAACCAGTTTAAAAAAATATCTGTGCGATGCCGGCTGTTTGTTTAAAAAATATCCTTTGAGTAAAATTTGCTCTCTCCAGTATTTGAGCATTTAGAACATTTAGAATAACAACACAATAGTGCAATAAAGGATATCCAGAAATTTCAGTGTATAAATAAATGGAAAGCTAACTTTATTTTCAGTGAATGGATTTATGAAAACAGTTCTGTGGCAAAGGAAAAGTATGAATCAACAAGTCCCACAAGGATTCAAGTGAAAAGTTTGATTGATCATTTATGCAAAACACATGGTATAGTAGAAGTTGGTAAAGTCTTAAATTTATATATATGTATTCTTTTGTGCATTATAATATTGTCGTCTTTAGATCTGTTTTATCTTTAGATAAAATAAATTGTAGAAACGAAATAAAATGAAGGTTAAAGTGGGGCAACCTATTATTGTATGTCGGTTTCGCATCAAAACAACAGCACACATGCTATACATTTGGTAGTCCGGAGACAATTTTGGAAAGTTGATTTCCAAAGTTGACCCAGCCGGGAATCGAACCCGGCGACCCTGTGAGATTTTGGCAAGCACCCTTACCATTCATCTAACGGGCTCGTCAAAATATATTAGGCATTAAAATGTAATTTAAACCTTTTGAGATGGATTATTCAACAAAAGAAAAAAGGAAAAGTAATAATTTTATTATTATTATAATTGATATACTGTTTTTAGGTTAGATATGAAAGCGGATGGAATATCAGCCACATCAGAGGTGCACTGCAGAGTTTAGTGTCTTTAGCTACTCAGCATTCTAAGGCTATGAAAAATTTGCAGGGTAAACATAATATTTTCTCTTTTAATTTAAGTAATTTCTTAACTTGGCCTTGGCCGCATTAATTTGTATTAACTAACTATAGAAGTTTAATTTACCTGGTGTCTGATACCAACGAGTAGGTACAACTCTACCTATAGGTCAAAGGATTTATTAGAAACGGTTTAGTAGTTTCAGAGATTACCCTAATTTTTTTAAAAAATTACTCATCAAAGATTATCAGATTACCTTCATTTACCCTAATTAGAGATGGCCTATATTATGTTACTCTCCGATGATGTAGCTGTCTATGTGTGAAAGAATTTTTAAAATTAATTTAGTACTTTTTGATTTTATTCATTACAAACAAATATACAAATTTTAGAATAAGAATAAAATTTTATTTGCAACAAAGATGTCCCCGTATAGATCTTCTCTTCTCCCTTTATAATATTAGTACATATAAATAAATAGACCAACAAAGAACGACTAGTACTCGTGTGAGCAAATGCTGAGGGCGCACTTAGTATTTATTCCAGTTGACTTAGCTTAATATAGTGCCTATAAATGATTTCCTTTTTAGGAAGAACTATAGTGTTGGGGCAATTCACCGGAGTCAGTTTAGATGGAGATGTGTTTCTGAGTATTATCGATGTTAGAAACGAGTGGCTTTCGGTATGTTTTTAATGTTAATAGTATACTGTTATAATGTACAAACACCTTATGTATGATAAAAACACATCGTGTGATTGTTGAAATAAAATAAATCTCTCATATGTAGGTAGAAAATAAAGTTATCGACCTTCATATAAAAAGCCCGGCAAATTCAAATTTAATGAAGTATATCAAACAAAGATTATTTATTACATATTTTAATTTGTAAAATATTATTTAATGTAAGAGTATGATATAAATATTTAGTGAATAATGGTATTTTGATTTTAGCTAATTAAAAAAGTAAGCCAAGAAGACGCAGCTTTGACCGCCATACCAAACTATGAGAAAACTTTGTCCAGTATCTTAAGGAATATTCATATTTGTAGGAGGTAAGATATTACTATGCTTTTATTATTTAATTATTTAGATTTGTTTAGCGTTATTTTATTATTATATGTCTTTTGGCAAGTATCAATTAGATGACCAGTTTCTTCATCTTCATTCTTCATTTTCTGATCTTGTTTTATTTTACAGCCACTTTCCTTAACAGAAACTTCATCGGAAAATCGGATTTTTAAAATCCGTACATATTTCGCTGTTTCAGGAAATTCATGCCAAAAGTGTCAGCAACTCAGTACTGTAGCCATCTCAGGCAGTTGATAACGTCTATCGGTGATTTCCACGGTCGAGGCAAAAAGTTTCCCTCATCAGTTCCCGAAGTGCTTGCGAAATACCAAATAGTAGTAGAACCGTAAGTTTTTATTTACATTTAGATTAGACTCTTATGTCTTTGGGAGTCTTGTTTACGTTGTAGGATTTTCGAAAACTTTACGACAAATTGATATTTTTTCATCAATGCAATTTTAAAACATATACAATTTCCATAAAAAGAAACAACTCATACGATGTTTGCTACTGCGGTCGCTGTAACTTTAGATAATTAAACAGAAACATTGCTTTTTCTCTACAAGAGGATATAGACAAAGACTCCCCTTGTCCTTGTCTATATCCCCAAATTAATTATTGATATGGAAACCATATTGGGGCTTTCCCTATCTGGTCGCAAAACTAAGTATAGCAACTACAATACTATTTTCCTTTGAGTCCGGGCCGCTGAAGGTGTTTATCCACAAATTTGAATTAAAGTGATTTTCAGGGAAGCCGGCCCCTTAATGGTGTCTCCCACGGGCCAGTTCATAACACCGTCGTCGTGTCCGGCGGACGAATTGATGGCTTACATTGCCAACAATCTCGACGAGGCAATGTTACTGCTCACAGAGTACAGCATGTATGTACCTACATTTTCTTTGTGCGTGTATTACTACGGTCGTTCAATAACCTGGAGCTTTAGAATTACAGTACCGACGAGCCTCATTGGATGAGTGGTTAGAGTGCTTGCCTTAACGCTCTGTTTACGTATTCCCGGGTTCTTTTCCCGACAGGATCAGCCAATTAGGAGGCTGCCTTGTAATTAATTTGGTGATGTGAGTGGAATTTATGGTTTGATTTCAGCAATAAACACGTAGAGCGAGCTCTTTACCGCGAAGTGAAGGAACGCTATGGGCTTTTGGAGCTCCACAAGGACGACAGTATCACGCCTGCTCTCATGATCTCTTGTTGTGAGAGATTGCTCACACGAATCGATGAGCTTAATACGGTAAGGTGATTTACAATCAAGCCTAGAGGTCAACGCAATATCTCTATTGATCAAAATGTACTTTCACATTAATAATTTGTTTCAGAAACTTCGAGGAAACATTTTATACGTTACGCATTACTACTCCGTTTTATCTGAAGGCATGTTATGTATACCTTGGAATTTTAAATAATAAACTATGCAAGTCTGTAATTTAAATATGTATAAATAAATAAGTCAGTGTTGCGATATGGTAATATTTTCTCAAACGCTAATAAAAAGTAGTATCTAGTTTGTTTTTTAATACAACACGCTTATTAGAAATAAATCAATGCAATGGAATAAAAAAGAAATTTATTTACAATTAAATATTATTGTGATTTAGCAGTCTTCATCAATATAGTAGAAGCCTTAAAGAATCTTATCATTATCAAAATTTATATCAATAAATATAATTATTTTTACAGAGTATTCTTAGTGAGTGAGAATAAAATACTATTAATTAGTCTTGTTTTTTTTTTCATATAAAATTTCTACAATCATAACAAGACTCAAAATACACATAGACATTGTTTAAAGTTTTCATTTATAATAAGTAGTACCAAAATATTAATAAGTACAATATCATTTTGCAAATAAGTTATACATATTTATACATAAATTAAAAAAATAACCGCCATTACATAATTATATACAAGTATTTTTATAAACACCTACACACACTAAAATAAAAAAATGTCACTGTTCATAAAGTAAACATAAACTTAAAATCCATGTGCAGAAAAGTAAAAGGGGATTCACAACGGCTAGTTCCTATATTCTGTTCTGACCTAACTATTTGTGATGCCACAATTTCTCATTTTATTTAGATGTAGCAAATTATATTGAATAATGCCCCTTGATGACCAAAATATCCAGGGGAATCCTGTTTAGAATCTACCTGAAATACTGGAGCAAAATGTAGACCGCGACCGTAACAAAAAAGTGATATGGTAAAAAGAAAAAGAAGTCCCTATATCAGTGTTTGTTTTGCTGAACAATGACGAGCTTGTTCTTCTCGCGGGTGACGCGAGCGGCCGGAGCGCGCGTCGCCGGCATCAGCTGTCGCAAGTTCTGGCTCGGGATTACGGGCGCCTGTAAAATACTCTCACTTTACTTTTGTAAACAGACATCGTTGTGCAGTCGGGGTGTGAAGTGCGGCGCAAAAGAATCTCTCCGCCTTCGCAAGTGTATCGATAGCGTTATTACTCAAGCTGCATGGTAATATACATTGGGAAATATATTTTTTGTCATCAACTTGTATCATCATCTAATTAATAGGCAGGAAATATTTTGCGGACAAGACCTATTATTTAACAAATTCAAAACAAACTAGAAAATATCCTGCTCTAGGTATTATAATTTCTTAAAAGCCTTGCAGGGATATCCCACTAGTCCTCAGTGTAAGTCTTGTGCAATTTATTTAAACATATTAAAAAGTAATAATAACTTACCTGAGGATATTTTGCCAGTTGCTTCATACGATCCATAAGCCTCATAGCATCGTCAGACGTCTCTGAATCCGTTGTCATCCCCAAAGGCAACGCTCTCTCTGCATTGCCGCCATCCAAAAATCTGTGCACCGATTGGTATTGTCTGTAACACAACATTTAGAGTTTAGACCTATTGTAAATTCATGACATCCTCTATAGACAACGAATCTTAACTGACTATATCAATGAACACGGCGCGGCGGCGCGGCGTGGACATATCAGGGGCCCTAGACAAAGTGACATGACGAAGACGATAACGAAGTTCGAAAACAATAAAATGTATGGGATTGACATATGCCTTCGTTAAGTCACGTGATAGTTCCCATACATTTTGTTGTTTTCGAACTTCGTTATCGTCTTCGTCATGTCACTTTGTCTAGGGCCCCTGGTGCTTTTTCCAGGCTATTATTGACCGGTACTTTCAGAAATTTATGGGGGAGGCCTATGTCAGGGGAAAATTAGGGAGCAGTGTACGTCGTTTACCTGGTGTGCGTGTGAGCCCTGAGACGCTGTGCGTGCCTCCAGGTGGCGATGGCGCGTGCTCGCCAAGCGGCCGCCTCTTCACTGGCCGCCGCCACCTCTTCGCCGGCCGCCGCCACGCCTGCTTCCAGGGCTGCGCACGCGCTGCGCAAGTCCACCACCTGAAAGCGACATTATCCTAAACTTTATCATCTGATCTACCGCAAAATTGTTCAAGAGCTTCCTCACTGGGAGCATTAACCTGTAATCTAACATTCCAGATTTTAATTCAAGCATTACAAAAGTGCCTTATTTGTAATTTTTCAAATTTGATTTTAAGCATTTAGTTTTAAGCAGTTGATAGTACACACTGATATTACAAGTTAGATTTTATAAAGCTATGCAGACGAAGTCGCTTGCAACAGCTAGTCTGTAATATTTAAAAAAAATATCTAATAAAATAATGTTTCTACAATTTTTACAAAAAATCAATCAACAAATAAGTCTAAAGGAAAATAGAATTAAAGCAAAAAATATACATATCAGATAACAAACTAATAAATTTTATTATCAATTTTCTTACCTTTTGAAAGTACCTATAAAGGAGTGTTTTCATTTCATCGTGTGACAGTTTGTCCAACCTTGCCATTAACATTTGTTCCCCTCTAGTTCTAGACTCCCTGTTTTCCTGGGAGTCAGATAGAGATGCAGACGGAGATTTGCCACAAATCAAGTTATTTTTGTACTCTATTGCGGTGTCAATAGCTTCTATAGCTTCCTCACATTCCAGCAATTTCCGCTCCTACAAAAATGTTAAAAATTTATTACCAAATTATTTCTATAAGTAACTAATTGGTGTATAATATGTGTATTTTTTAAAAATTATACCTCTGAATCTGAAAGAGATTTGTACATTTTCCTTTTATGACCCAAACTGCAACGCTGATCGTGTAAACACTCTCTAGTTTTGCGTAAATTTTTAATCTCCTTCCGTAACATCAGCTCTTTCTCTCTAGATAATTCTAAATTTTCTAAAACACTAGTTTTTTCTTTTAAAATACTATCCAACTGAGTAATTCTATTCGTGAAATGCTTTAATGTGTTCACTTTTTTATCTTTAACATCTACAGAAGATTCAGAGAGTTCATCTAATTTCAATTTATCCTTAATCAACTCTGTATCAAGAGTATTTTTACGCTTTTCGTCCTTTTTTATTTGTCTTTTCATTTGATCAATTTGTTTTTTATAGACTTTGAGACTTTTTTCATGTTTCTTTATTTCTTTACAATTATCTTGTTCTGTGACATTAGAATCTTCAATATCTTCCATTTGTTTTTCATAATGCTCTATCATCAGTTTAGATTGTTGCAATTGTTGTATTAACTGAGTGTTATTTTTGTCTAAATTTAACTTTGACAGTGTAAGTGCAAAATCAGCCTTAGCCTTGTTATATTGGCTTTTGGGCGCTGGTTTTATACAAGATTTATTTTGAGAATTATTGAATACATTTCTTGAAAGTTCATCAATCAATCTCTCTTTAGCTATGCACTGGTTTATCAATTCTTTTAGCTGTGTTTGACTGCTATTAATTTCTTTTGACAGTTTTCTTGCTAATACCTGTTTTTGTGTATACTTCTCTTTTGTAATTTTATATTTTTTGCATATTTCTGCAGTTTTTGGTGAATCAATCATTTTCAATAATTCCCTTTCAATTATTTTAGGTTCAGGATCAAGATCCTTCTTATGAGACTCGATGAGTATTTTTTGAGTTTCTGGTGAAATTGCTTTCTCTGCTACCTTTCTTAACAACTCTATTTCAGCCCCTGATAGGCTTTCCCCTGGCTGAATAGTTCTTCTGCGCCCTGAATTGGATTGAGACGTCATTACAGGCAATGATTGAGAGCCACTAGTTTCTGATATAGTAATATCGTCAGAGTCATTGTGATTTAAATATTCTTCACATCTATTAGCAAACAATTGATCATTTTTCTCTCTGAAACACTCCATAAATTTATCAAGTTTGTCTTGAAATACAGTTTCAGAATCACTGTCATCAGAATCAGATTCATCATCTGATTCACTTGGTTCGCTTGGCTCTGTGTCTTCGGCTATTCTTGGCAAACCCTGTTTGTGACCAATTTCCTTATTGTCAACACCTGCATCACTATTTAAACATTCATCACATTCGGCTTTTAAAAACAACCATTCACTCACTTGATTAATATCAGCTTCACATAAAGATTTGGACTGCAATATCTTATTGAACAAACCTTCTGCATTTGATACTAACTTAATCCATTGAGTGGTGGCAAATTGCATGTTAAAGTTATTGTCATTCTGTGGCATCATAGCTCTATCAGAATAAACAGGTGTATTATTATCAGCAAACAGATTGACTGTAACAAAATTCTTTATACCCCTACAGCATAAGCATAAATTCAAAATTTTCAATGTATCCTGATAGTCCTCTGGATCTGTACTTATGCAACCTATCACCCAAGTAAAAGCTCTGCCTCCAAATGAATCCCTGAGCATTGCAGTGAGTATGCATTGATCATAGTTTATTTGCTTTGGTGGATTTCCTGCGAGTAGCTCTCTAATAATATTTTCAAGAGCAAAAAGACCCGGTTCTGGATATGCTGCTAAATCACAAAAGCTTGCAGTTGACATTCTATGATTGAGAACACCATTAGTTCCTACCCACTTTTGCTCCATGCTTACAGTAAACACTGTGTGATTATTTCCTTGACACCTCTGTCTCCATCCCAATTGAAGATATTGAAATGCTTCCTCAACATTAGAGCATCTAACCAATCCACCACCAAGAACATCAAATATATTATTGTTCACTACTTGCATCCATGTTATGTGCAATATGAACTCTCTCTCTGGCATTTGATTCAACTTGTGGAATATTTCTGTTAGGAAACGAGGCACAATGCCTTGATCACATTCACTGTGTATACATTCAAAACCTAAAAATAATAATATAGATTTTAAAAATATCAAGACTACAACAAATGTAATAATTTCTATTATTTTCATATAATGTAAGTAATTATTTGCATATAGTTTCATGTAAGTATATTTTAAGTTATAAATAGAAAATGTTTTATTGAGAAAGGTATGCTAAATTTCTGTCTAGTAGATGGTTGTTGACAATCACGAGCACAACACAACACATAACAAGTTGTTGTTAAGCTGTTTAGTTGTTCAACTAAACAGCAAACTTGGAGATGGACAATCCCCATGAATAAAAATACAAAAGCACTTTGATGTTATAGTTTGATTACCAGCAGGACCAATTTTAGATACAGACTGTTCATAGTTGGCTCTTGTCTGCATCTACCAGGTGCAGCAGCCCATCTGGCAGCAGTGGCTACAGCTATGTATATACAGAAGACCACTGGGAAATAACAGCATTTGTGCAGTTATGATTCAGTGAGTCAGTAAGGAATACTAGAGCATTATGTGATGTTGATTGTGTTATAGGCGACACAAGCCACCACCATCAAATAGACAATCAACCTATCCAATGACCTTAACATAAAAATAATTCATGTAATTAGATGTATTCTATATCAAGTACATACCTGGACCAAATAATGTATATGTTTTTCCAGTCTTGGGTTGACCAAAAACAACAACTGATGTATCACACCCATCCAGAAAACAATTAATTTGAGGTATCATAAACGAATTGAAAAGGTTAGCTTGTGTACAATCAACTGGCAACGCTCTGTTTACATGAAACGTTTGCCCACTTTCTGTGATGACTATTTGAGTAACAGGATTACTGAATATGCATTGTAAAGAATCCACAAGGCTGGGCGGTTTTAATCGAACCGCAATTTGCACAGGAATATCCATTGCGATGACTTTATTTGACGCTCTTTAAATTCTTGCTACAAAATTTTTCTACATAATTAAAATAGAGATTTTTTTTACGAGGATGCGTTTTAAACAATATAAAGAGACATGATTATTAAATAGTACCAATAGTACTAAGAGTTTATAAACGCCAACAGGATGTTTTAGTTATACTTCTCATTTCATAAATAAACTAATTTCACGTGAACTAAATAAATACTTTCATATAATATGTATGTATATACTTATTTTTACAAGATTTTTATTGTATTTATAAACTTTTTCTCTGCTGTCATAAAATTAAAAGTAAAAGTCAATGTGACATAAGAGGGGAAAATAAATTACATAGAAAAGAGAATTACAGCGTAGCCACAGAACAATGTATGAGTATGCCATCAATCACAACATTGTATGAATATGCTACCGAAATATTAACCATGGAAACAATAAAAATTCGTTGCTTATTTCGAAAACATCTTAAGTTTTTGTTCACACCTATCTTTAGCCGTAACATATTCAGTGCATACAATATGCAATACATGCAGCTATTGGTATTGGCTATAATACAGTTATTTTCATAAATTCAATTTGTTCCAGTCCTTATATTTTATAATTATCCGACGTCCATGGAATCACTTATCACCTATTGGTATACTACTTAATTTTTTTATGTTTTTATTCGCCTGCAACACTTGTATCGGTCTTCGGTCAACTGTCAAGGCTTCAACTGTCAAAAAGTGACAAGCAATAGAGCAATAGTGTTAAGTGTACTGCAACTACAAGTCTACAACCATTACAAGGTTGCACTGCTGCCATTTTAGCGTTTTCGGCGCCAGATCTAGCGGAATTTTAGGGTAATCAACTCCCATTTTTAGCAGTTGATTCCTAGCGGAGAATCTAGCGCTTTATCGAAATGGTTGTCAAGTTATACCATACTTATTATTTATAACTATTTAACCGAACGTTATTTCTACTGAACGTTTTTAAAATAATTCAGGATGATTGAAAATGTATTTTTGGCAACACCACAAAACTTTATCACCTTTGCGGGAATTCCCCGAGCAGCCTTGCACCGCACAAACAAGTTGAATGAAACTTGGATATCACAGAGCCACAACCAGGTCCATCTAGTTCTGGGACTCTTAAAACTTTTGCAACGGATGATGCAGAGGAAGACGATTTGGCTGATGAGCTTTAAATTACTATTTGTATCTATTTGTTTAGATTATTTAATAAATGAAAGATTATGAAAGTACTTGATATACTTAAGTACTAGGTTAGGTATATATAAATAAATTAGGTACTATTTGTATAATTTTTGCGTAGATTACTTGATAAATGAAAATTTATTAAAATACTTTATGGTTTAATTCTATCGTGCCTTGCGTTCCATATAGGATTTTTGTCATAACGAAAACTATAGGTATTGGCAATGACGAAAAAACTATGCCTAAAACCACTAATTTTTTAGTCAATCAAACAATATGGTCATGTGGAACGTATTTAATTTAACACCTAATTTAAAAATAAAATAATAATCTAGCGCTTTTTCTAATCACAGACTTTTTAGCGGAATCTAGCGCTTTTCTTGAACTGATTTAGCGCCCAACACTCAAATGGACCAGGCAGCAGTGCAAGGTTGTTTCTTTCTTTCATTCATAATTTTTTTGAATCATAATATTATGTCAATTTGTCAATCAAGTAAATTATTTAAATTGAAATTTTCACGTCACGTCTCATTTTGATAATGAGATGAGTTACGTGCTACTTGTGAAATGGGAATATAATTTTTTTATATAAATAATAAATAAAGCGTGTGTTATCCCGAACAGGAGAATGGAAATAGAAACGGATAAACGCACATTGGACGAACCCCCCAAATACGGGCTTAAATTAAAATTGAATCATGAATTCCCATTGCAGAGTAAACAAATTCTTAAACCAAAGCCTAAACAATTAGTTGAATTAATGCCTTTAACCGCAAGGTATGTTGCTTTTTAACAAATAATTTCAAGATTTTCACTATAATAATTTAAATAAAAATTAAAAAATTGTATGTTACATATATTTTTCAGGTATTTAATATATTATGTTAATCAAAGAATGCATAAAAAGCGTCCAATTATGGATTATGTAAGCATGATTTCAGCGCAACGGATGTATGGTGAGACCTTTTTTTAAATATTTTTTTATAGCAATAATTCTCTGAACTTGCATGACTGTTTCTAATTTATACCAAATGGAATTCAATACAATATAATCTAATACTTCTTTAACCAATATTGTGTTTGCGATATACTTAAAAACTACTGCACCGATTTTCATGCTGTTTTCACAGATGGATAGAGTGTTTCTGGAGAGAAATCACTAGTATCAAAAACAGCTAGTTCTTCAATATTTCTTTTCTAATCCAGGGTGTCCCATTGGCGGTATTGGTGGTGGAACGATTGGTAGAGGTTTTCGTGGCGAGTTTTGTCGTTTCCAACTCTGCCCTGGTATTTATGAGTACGTCACAGTTCCCGAATGTCAATTTATTGTTAATATAAGAGATGGGAATAATAAAACAATATTCCAATCAGTATTATCAACATACAGGTAATTAGAGTAATTATCTTAAGATTAAGTAATAATAAGTACTTATCATATTGACTACATTTTTTATTTTATTAATTATTTTAGATAACCGATTGATAAGGTGATTCGTTTCCGACACAGGTGTTCTTATTTGAGGATATTTGCATCAATTATTAGACAACTTTGAAAACAAATTATTATAATATATTAACTTATTATTTGTTTAAACATTCCATGTTTATTTATTAAATTTTAAACAAATAACAAAATTATTTTAATAATACTGTTCATACTGGACTTAATATTATAATTGTTAATATATTGTCAATATTTATAATATTTTCTGTTACCTTTCACCCCTTAACTACTCAACCAATCATCATTAATTTTTTTATAACTTTATATATTTATATATTTATTTATTATATATTTATTTATACAGGAAGGATATAGGGTAGGATACCTTTCATCTAGAAGAAAAAGGATCATCATTCAGCAGTTTTGGAGTCCATAGGGAATATACATACACACATTACCTTTTATATAATATTATATTGAATAGCTGATTTGCTATCCAAGTTGATGCCCAAAGAAATAGTTTCCTTTTAAATTTTTATTCATTTAATCCGCTTAATCACCAACATTGTATATTATGTTATGACAGGAACAGAAAATCACAACTAACTACCCATATTATATAGTTTCTTATACAAAACTGTCATATTATTTTAATAAAAAATGATTTAAATTAGATCAGTGGTGATAAATTTTTAAAAGCCATTATTTCTGCAAAATGATTTCAATGTTATATTTGTAGAAAACCTAAGAAGGCTCCACCGTTATGGGAGTGGAACCTTAACGCAGCAGATTGTGAATACACAGGACTCTATCCACGAGCATGGACAACATATGATCTGTCAAAGTATGGCATACAGTTAATATGTCGTCAAATATCACCAGTCATACCTCACAATTACAAGGTAAGAAATATTCACTATTATGTTTCTTTCAAATATATATAAATTTCGTACACACCTTTGTTATTTCAAGTTCCTTTCATGAGTTAAAATATCAAATTTAATATAGTACATGTCGCTTGAGAAAAGTGTATGTCATGTAGCTGTAGAAAACTGTTAGTAAAATATATATTTTTTGTCTGTTATCTTATACCTGACATTATTAAATATAAGTAGTAATAATAAAAAACAGAGTATTATACAAGCAATATGATTGAATAATGGAAGTAGAATATTGATTTATTGTTTGATTATTTAAAAGGAACAATTTTTAATTTTAGGATAGCTGCTTACCTTGTGCTGTATTTGTGTTTTCCGCCAAAAATGTAAGCAACGAACACAGAGATGTTAGCATTTCCTTCACATGGACTGAAGTGCTGGCAGGCCCTAATAAGAAAAAAAACTTAGGTTTGTCCGTTTTCGAATGTGTATTTTTATGGTAAATTTAACAGACAGGCGGACAGCCCATAGAAATCAATCATATATGGCATTTGATAAAATACAATAATGTTAAGAATTGGAGAATTTATTATAAGTTAAATGTTCAAATTCAATTACATGGCGCCATTTAAAAATTGTATTTTTAATAAGATTAATGCATTTAAAATCAATCTAATATCACTTATTACTTATTGCTAATATAAGTAATCATAAAATTTTATATTTTTTGGTATGGTAACAATTTTTTGTTGCTTAGTAGCTGTGCATATGTTGTCACATAATACGATATGTTAATGAGTATGTGTTTGTATGTCAGCATTATGCTGTGAAATCTTGTTTTTCCCTATTAACTAATTTTTTTGGCCACTGTATCCTCTTAGAGTAGCAAGAGTTTTCCTACCTCAACAATCTGAAACTGAATCCATATGCAATGAATGTACCCTACATATTTTTGTAGGCAAATTAGATTTGGAAAGATACTCCGAGGACCACACATGCGGTGTGTCCATAGAGCAGAGGATCGGTGACACGCCTTGTACGTTCACTATAGCGAAAAAGAAGCAGCCAAATGAGACCATACATCAAGGCTACTGTTTGTGGAACGCTGCTAAAACTTCTAACTACGTTTGGGAGTGCATTAAGGAGACTGGGAAATTGGAACCAGATCCTACGTTGACACCGCCTCCGCCCAAGATTCCAGATAACAAAGAAAAAAAAGATAGAAAAGAAAAAGATAAAGAGAAGCCGAAAAAGATATACAAATGTAAGTTTTTATTCCATTTAAATTTGAAAACTTTGTGATCAGCGCTAATTTTTGATACGCTAATAGAAAATTGTTACCAAATCAGCAGCTAATTTGGTAATAGTTTGGTAATCTTCTGTATAGAGCGTTAAATTTTTTTTGTATTTCTGAGAAATATCTGACATCATTGTCGATGTAGCGACTGTGGCGCCATTAAATATAATTTTAGGCGATTCCTCGGGAACCTAACATTTTTTTTTAGAACAAAAAGTATCCTAATTAATAGGATTAACATATTAATGTTAATCCAGGAAAAAAAATCTCTGCGTGCCAAATATTATCCAAATCCGTTAAACCTTTTCTGAGATTAGCTTTATGTTAATTAAGGAGATTTAATTCCCATATCAATTATATGAAATTCGTTGAGCCGATTTGCATATATAAGATTAACAAACTACTATTTAAATAAATAGATGTCTAAATCTCTAATCAATGTTTATTTTTACCCACAGGTGATTCCATAGGTCTTTCGAGCGTTATATCTTTGGATCCTGGGGGAACTGGGTCCACTGAATTTTGCCTTACATGGGATATGCCGCTCATTAAGTATAAGAAAAGCAAGAAAGTACAAAAAAGGCAAGTTTTCCTCAGTCATCATTCTTTTGTCCAGCTTTAAAAACTCAATTTATTTTTCATCTTTTATTTATAAATTTTATACATGTACATCGACCTTTATACATAAAAAAAGATACTCTTAGAATTTTTATTAATTTTTCTTAATATAGCTTTTTTTTTAAATATATCTGTATATATAAAAAATTAATATATATTGACTGTTTTTCCTATATAAAAGGATATGTGATGCTAAAAGGCGAAATCGTCATAAACGACATCAAAAATATCAAGTGCTGAGATTGCTAATGAAAAATGATTTACTTGTGAAATAACAAATGAATCATGTTTCGGTTTCATTAACAAGTGCGCCTATGTTACAATTGATGTTACGTTAATTTGTTCCGATACACAATTCAGTCGCATCCAATTGATGCGTTCGTAGGTCACTCGTACTTGAATCGCAGTCTAATTGCTTAAATTGTCCAATGTGTCGCTAAGATATGTTTACATTCGCTAAGAAGTTTTTCGATAATATTAATAAGGGTGTTAATATGATGTTGATTTATTAATTAATATATTAATAATAGTAATCATGGGATTGAGACTAGCTCTTAATCGAAGGATCGAAAATAGAGGTGGAATCATTGATCCTAGAAAGTATCTCTGTGTCTCGGTGACTATAAGCTGTCATTGGTGTCACTTTCCGATTTTGACACCGGCGCGTCGGTCCCACGTACTAGAAGCGTACTTGTCCTTACGAAGTAATATAATATGTCAATTGGAATTAGCTTTTTACATTGTAACAGAAGTTCAGAACTTTAGAGATATTTTTATCTTCAGAGATCTACTTCATGTCTTTTAGTAATCTGTCGAGTAGTGTTACTAATATACGTTTTTGTGCTTTTGCTGACCCAAAAGATGCTCATTCACTCAAACTTTGAAAATATTTGGGTTTCTTGTCCACAAGATTAATATTTCTCGAAGACAAGTAAAGTCTTGCCAACCGCCTATATTATATATTATATTATAATTGTATACACATAATTATTATATTATATTATAGTCTTCCGCCACGTCTGTCTGTCTGTTCGCGATAAACTCATAAACTACTGCACCGATTTTCATGCTGTTTTCAGCAATGGATAGAGTGGTTGTCGAGGTTTAGTATATAATTTACAAAGTTACGCGGGCAGCAGTTAGTTGTTAAATATAAGGTCTATCGATTAGGATATGATATTTAATTTATTGACAGATATTATACCAAGTACTACGGCAGCGACGGAATCGCCGGTGCCAGTATCGCCTCGTACGCGCTAAGGAATTATAAGAACTGGGAGAAACAGCTAGCAGACTGGCAAGACCCTATACTCAATAATAGGTAAGATACTGATCGTATGAACGGCCTTTAACGTAATGTGCTCATATTGTTTCTTATGGAATATCTATAATAATAATAATATGTTTTGTACTTGTAGTAATATACCGGACTGGTTGAAGAGTGCCTTAATGAACGAGCTTTACTTTGTTGCCGACGGTGGCACTATTTGGTTCGACGTACAAGACGAGTATCCAGACACGGATCCTAGGTAAAATAAAGTTTCATCCAAAATTGCAAAATATTATTAATATAGCAGCAGCATAGTAACAGATAAAATTAATATTAATTACAATTAATTTTCAATTGATAACCGAATAACGCGTCTGTCTGACAAGATAATAACTTTATATAAATATGTATATAAATTTATTATCTTCTCTAAATTTCTCTATGTACAATTAATAAATTAATTAATAAATATTGTATTTTATTATAATTTGTAGGCATGAATTTGGTATATTTGGATACCTAGAAGGTCACGAGTACAGGATGTACAACACGTACGACGTGCATTTTTATGCGTCATTTGCTCTAGCGCAGTTATGGCCTAATTTGCAAGTAAGTTTTATGCTTTATATTATTTCACATGTTGGTTACAATAGGCATATACAGCAGTCGGTGAATTAAACTTTTGAATTAGAATTTCGCCATGAAATAATTATTCAAATAAATAATTCAAAAAGCACAGTGATACGCTAAAACATTAAACTGGCAAACTTAGATAAGATAGAGAGAGATAGTTAATGAGGGATAGTTCGGCTTAACGAGGGTTAAATGAGAATACTGTACTTCTGTTTATTATGTAGTTCCTAAAATAAACGTATTATTATTCAAGAGGGCCACATTTATTCGTTACCTACCTCCCTGGAGGTCTGTCGGCTACATATGTGTTTTTCACATATTTTCTAATGTAAAGCCTGTTTGTTCTGTGTGCCTTATTATTAAATGGGTTGATTTTTTTTTTTCAATTTTTAAATTTTATTGTTGGTTTTAGGTAGTTCTGCAGTACATGTTCCGAGACACCATTGAAATAGAAGTGGTTAAATGTAGGAACTCTCTATACGATGGAAAATCGGTAAAGTGGAAAACGAAGAATTCTATCCCACACGATTTGGGGAATCCAGGTACTAAAGACTTTGTGGACATATTATAATTATCTATACCACTATTTAAAGCTGAAGAGTTTGTTTGGTTGTACACACTAATCTCAGGAACTGCTGGTTCGAATTGAAAAATTCTTTTTGTGTTGGATTATTTTTGTTTTATCGAGGAAGGCTTTAGGCTTTTTAGTGTGACTTAAAAGGCTAAAAAAATAAAAATAAAATTATACTTATTTAGATTAGCGCCATCTATCGTTCAGTGGCAGAACTATTAAGACAAACAGCTTTGTCTCAACAAGTCGGCTACTCGCGCTAGTCGCGATAAGTGTTGGATAGTCCATTTATCGAGGAAGGCTTTAGGTTATATAACATTTTGAACGCGGACGAAACCGCGGGCACCAGCTGGTATATAATATGTTGGTGTTGTGAAAGTGTCGTTTGTTTTCAGACGACATTCCCTTCGGTAAGATAAACGCGTACAATGTGCACGACGTGAGCGAGTGGCGCGACCTGAACCTGAAGTTCGTGCTGCAAGTGGCGCGCGACCATCGCCTGCTGCGCGCGCACTCGGCGCCCTTCGGCAGCGAAAGGTGCCGCTCACTCCCCTACATTGATCACGTGCGCGACGGCACCGAGGATGACTTGTACTCTAGGTACCTCACGACCCAACACTCGCTGCTCACGGCTCATGACTATACGCTAGCAACTTACAGCTCAAACTCTGCCCTTATGGTTCACGACTCATCACGCGACGCTAGCAGGTCACAGCTCAAACTGCACTCGTGATTCACGACTCATGACTACTTTAGCAGCTTTCACAGCTCAAACTGCACTTGTGGCTCACGACTCATAACTCGTCGCTAGTAACTCACAGCTCATGACTATACGCTAACAAATCACAGCTCAAACTGCACTCGTGATGACTCTATCCATAACTCGTCACAAGCAACTCGCAGATTATATGACTCTAAGCCAGCAACTCAAAGCGACTCTGCCCTTAGGGTTCACGACTCATGACTACGTTAACAACTCACGACACTGCACTCGCAGCTCACGAAATTAGCGACACACAGCTCAAACGCCCTTATTTACGGCTCGTGATTCAACGCTAACAATTGGCAGAACACGACTCTATTAGCGTCTCACAGCTCAAACTGCACTCGTGGTTTGACGGCTCACAAAAAACGCGCGTGTTTTTAATGGTTATCTAAAATTGTAATCTTCAATAAAAATAATCTAGAATCGTATTTTTATCTACTGATCTGACAACAAACAATATCGCTGATGATTCATGGTCTTAATATATTTATTTTATTTTTTCGTAAATTTATTAGCCCCTTTTGGTTTTTTCGTGAGCTTTTGTGTTTTTTTGAATAATCTCTTATTTCCTTATTTTATCCCGTAAAATAAATAATAAATCCTGTAAATAGATGGTAGTGACCGTACTTTATTGCTGTTAAGACGGTGGCACACAATTTTTTATATTTTTACACGATCGCTCAGGAACCTAACATTTTTCCAAGATAAAAAGTATAACATATATTGAAAAAAAAAAAAAAAAAAAAAAAAATTGGTTTTCCAGTAGCCGTATCCAACCCTGGGACCCTTGAAACAGAGCTGACATCTCTTCATTTGACTAAAGGGCTCGTCGACTGTTTGCCCAAAGCTAATAAGTTTGACTGTCTGACTGACTTTATTTGACGATGTCACTCTATATATGGCCTGGCAAGAAGAACGTTGTTTGGGTGACCGTCACACTTTACCACAGAGATTGAATTTTTAGTAGTGGCAACCCCTCCAACAAAATTAATCGACCAGAGCCTTACAGAAGACCACTGTAAGGCACTGGGAAACGCTACAGGTGCTGCAAGTGCGCTGTTGACCATAGTAAGATTAAGGATAAGGCCTATCCAGCGCGGGTAGGACTGCGCTCCCTGTCAAAAATAGAAGAACGCCGGCCGGCCAGGCCTTCAGTCTGCCTGCCTGTCAACCTAATATGTAAAAATTGGAAAGAAAGTAGGAAAGTTCAATATCGGTTTCAGGTCTACCGGTCAAACAGACGGTCCGGACTCGCCGGCGGTGGAACCGCGCGAACGCGACTGCCCAGCGCCGGAACCGCAACGCAAGAGTTACGGTATGGGTGACATATTGGAGCTGCTCTATAGGAACAGCGAGCCCGAACCGGAGCAGAGAGACGCGAATGAGGGGGGCGCGGGGGGACGGTGGCCGGCGGATGCGCGCGTTTGGGACGCACGTCGCTATCTCACGGACATGTACGCCGCGTGCGTGGGACTATTGCGACGCGCGGCCTTGTGGGACAGCGATGGCGACGGGCTCATAGAGAACGGTGGCCTGCCCGATCAGACTTACGACTCGTGGGTCATGGAAGGCCCCAGGTAAGTCAATAATGTTATTTTCTATTGCGTATCTATCTTGCCAAGGATTGCTTTATATTTATTCATTTTTTCGATCTATAGATGTTTCACGATCTATATTGCTCAGAATAGAATCAGTTAATAACTTTGCTCTTGAATGCTTAATTGGAAGCAATAAACTACGCAAACTTTATCGCCACTGTAGACCTATGATACCTACAGAGGCGCTAATTATCGATCTATGAGTTCGTTACGCTATTGTAGAGCTATTAGAGCTTTAACACATATCTCTTTAACACATACCGCTTATGTATCGCCATGAAGTATTTAGCAATGTTTGACCAATCAGGGGGTATATCAGGATTAAAGTATGTATTCTATAACTCTAGTTCTTAACGCTCCTATATGATGTTAAAGTTTCGTTAGCTTTTAAACATGTCCCTTATTATTAATCTCAAATAAGCGCCTAAATGTTACTTGGGCGTGGTTTAAATTTACTTGTGTCTGATTGTATATTGTTGATTTGTGTCAGTGCGTATTGCGGCGGTCTATGGCTGGCGTCTCTGAGTGCGATTCGTAATATGGCGCGCACTATGGGTTTCGAGGAAGACGAAAGGGAGTTTGGGAAGCTCCTCGAACGAGCCAGTAACGCTTACGAAGACAAGCTGTGGACCGGAACCCATTACAAGTTTGACACCAAACCCTGCAATAGCAAAGTGATAATGGCCGACCAGCTCGCCGGTCAGTGGTAAGTATTCCTTTGCGACGTTTTTGAAGCACTTCTTGAAGCGCGTTGGGCACTTTTAGTATACCAACGCGGCGTCACGTTCTATGAGTGACACCCCTCAGTGTCCTATAATTGTATGAAATAAGCACCAATCTAGCATTGGTCATAATAAGCTTATCTTCGTCAAAAGTTTATTAAGATGTTAACAGATGGCGCACTTTTCTATTATGACGTGCAGTCCTATGCTGCAAGTGCGCTGTAAACCATAGTAAATTTAAGAAGAAGATATTTTGTATGAAACCGCATGCAACGTAATTACGCGACTCCCAACTCTAAAAGTATGCTCGTTTGGCCCCAGCCTTTGTGTGCCAGATTCATAGGCCATATTTTGTTCATCCGTACTAGGTTCTTGCGCGCGTCGGGCCTCAATGACCAAGTGTTTCCCGCTGGGAACGTGCGCCGGGCTTTGACGACCATTTACGAGCACAACGTTATGAGGTTCGTGGGAGGGCGGATGGGAGCAGTGAACGGGTTCATAGGAGGCGATCGGCCGCGCGTCGACACTTCGGCTCTGCAAAGCGAAGAAGTGTGGACCGGAGTCACTTACGGACTCGCCGCGCTCATGGTATTCGAAGGTATGACTATAAAAGATTTATTGCTTGTATCCATAACTTTTGAATGTCTTTTTTTTCTCTAGTCAAATAAATCCACCTTAAACTATCTTCTTGTTTAAAAAAAACTTTCTATGGTTGTTTATGATAAGGATATCTAAAGCTGCATTACCTCTTAGTGATTTTGTGAATATTATCATTGTAATATTTTATTATTGTTATCATTTATAATGTTTTAGTTCGATTATATCTATACTAGTCATAATGTCGATGACTCACTTGCTTCTGTCTGTGATAATATAATAATAGTGAATCACCTCAGAATTTTATTAACAGACAGATTTTATCATTGTTACGTCATTTCGTATAAATTTCAATCAAATTAAAGCTGAAACGGACTCGTACGCATCACCATACACAATTATAATAAAAAAACTGGTGTTTTTACCAGTCGAAAAGTTGATGTTATTGGTCGGTTGAACGTTGTAGGTATGCACGAGGAGGCGTTCACGACAGCCGGGGGTCTGCACAAGACGTTGACCCAAATGGGGTTGTCTTTCGAGACGCCCGAGGCCCTATACGAGAACGGCAACCACCGCTCCATCGGATACATGAGGCCTCTCTCCGTCTGGGCCATCTATCAGGCGCTCACGGCAAGGCCTCAGCCCCCGACTCCGCCCGCGCACCCCGCCAATGGTCAGGCCCATCACAACACTGAAAAAACTTCCCTATGAACTCTTAATGTGTGTACTACCGTCTGTGCCATTTAGTCCTCAGATCTACTCTTCGGGCCAAACGTATTTAAAAGCTATTCTTAATACGCACTGCCAAGTTTTACTCCCTTCCGGAGTCTGTGTTTCTGAGCTCATATACCTAACCCAAATCTTTTCAAAGTTCTGGGTGAACTCGATCTATTCTTCGATCTTGTCGGCATCGTTGTTTTTGCACAGCTAAATGCTGGCCAATAGCAAACTCATTACTTTCTACTATTTTTTTTTTATAAATGAGTATAAAATTTATAAATTTATACCTAGTTATTGTCTTCAAACACAATAAAAATCTTACAATATGTATATAAATGTATGTTGAAATGATATTCTTTCTCAGTTTTGCCGTAAAAATACTGTGAGTCCCATATTTTATTGAAACTTTAAAGTGTTCGATAATATCACAGTCTGACTTTTTATCCACATCTTGAATGTTATCGTTAATTATATTAATTGATGTAAATGCGAATCGTGATATTAATTTTGTCAATTATCTTTCTATATGTGATTGTGAGTAAATATTTCAATAGTTTCTTATGTACTTGTCTTTTTTAATAGACATGGTCACAGCAACGTGCATTATTCGTATTTTTATGAACCATTTTTTTTTACTAAATGAAGGTCTAATCTTCTAAAGATTGTGCGGTACTGACATTATTTATTCGTTATTTAGAAGTATAACAAAAAGTTACTTGTGATTTTAGGTGCTAAATGGACTTTCTATTTATCATTAGGCATGACAAATGAGCGTTGGTGATACGCTAAATGGCACAGACTACAATACAAGGAGTCATTTTTGTTCAATCATTTGTAAAAGAGGGATGTTACAATGAAAGAACAATGGGCGAAACGTTACGGAAATTGTTTACACATATAAGCTCCATGATTTATTTCTGTTTTGAATTATAATCAGCCAACGTGAAATGTAAATAGTGCATAACAGTCCATTGTTCTTTTGTCACTAGATGGCTCATGTTTTCATTAAAAAAAAACCTAAAATTATATATATTTTTTTAAACTTTACTATCATACGGGCTGGCGCCCGCGACTTCGTCCGCGTTGAAAAAGAAAATATTATATACAATGAGATATCGCAAAAACAAATTTAAAAAATCTTTCGCTATTTGCGCCATCTGATGGTTGATAAGGCTTTTTGTCACTGTAGTAACGTCTGCCAGTATTATAAATTAAATAACGTCACTTTATATATAATGTCACTTTTCACTGACAGATGGCGCTAATTGACGCAAATCGAAATTACTCGTATACTAAAATCCCCTCGGGAACAGTACTTTTATTCTGGATGTTCTTTCTGGTGTCCCAGACAACGTGTATGCAAATTTTTTGCGTGAAAGCGTAACAAACACACAAACTCACATTTTCATTAAATTCTTATTATTATTTTTTCTCCGATGCAGTTCATTAAAAAGTATGTATAGTGCAAATACGTCATCTAGTGTGATATGATAAATAACAATACATTATAGTGTGTAATAAAATGTAGTATTTTTTTTGTATTATAATTTATTATTTTCGGGTGTGTTAGTGGATAATTGAATTAATTAATTAGGTGAGAGTTTATGGCGTTTTTAAAGCGAATTGTATTTAATTGTAGGTTTTCTAAAAACAATGTGATATTATCATGAGGGATGATAAAGCAAAATTTGATATGTGATTTTTATAATGTATTTGCATTTATTGTTTTGCGTATTTGTTATACCATTGAATTTATTGTCAAAATTGTTTTGTTACTTATTCAAATCGAAATTGTTATTTCAAATGTTAAATGAATCAATGATGATATTTATTTTCTTTTAACTTGTACTTAATTTTATTATTATTTTAATATTTAAATAAACTGGATCGATATTAAAAAAAGGTTTTTTTATTTAATATCACCAAATAATTACACATTTTTACAAATATAATGAAAAGTTTATTCAAAACTCCGGTTTAAATATAAATGCATGCCAAATCTACACAGTACACATTAAATAGAGAGACAATGTCCATTTTAATTTTAAATCACTTACGAAATAGGTAGACAATAAACTTTTGTACTATTAAACTAGTTGAATACAGCCTATTTAGAAAAATAAAATAAATAGAATAATGGTCTTTCAACACATAAATCGAAATATATACAAAGTTATATTTACAAAGTATAAAATGTTCAGTCTTCGTTCGTTATTATGTTTGTTAACTTAAATAAAAAACATGATAATTCTTGGGCATAATAACAACAACGCCATCTGTTGACAAATGTAATGCTTAAATAAGTAACTAAGAAAGAGGTCCTTTTCTCTAATTTTATGTTGAAGTCATTTTTATATAATTATGACAATGACTAATGAGACTTTTTAGTTTCGATAGTTCAATTAATTATATAATTGAACTACTGGGACTAAAGATTCCCAATAATACAATCAATTGAATTGTTAATTGGACTAGTGGGAAGAGATCGTGACAATAATGGTCACAGAGTGAAAATATGATACTTTTCAAAGGCGTTTTAACTTGAATGTGATGTCTTTAAATTTGGTTTCATAGTGGGAGACAATTAATTAAAACTGATCATAACAAAATTAGGGTATATACAGTTTGATGCTGTAACATATCTATCATCTACATATAAAATTTAATTACAAAACTTGATAGCTAACAATTTTTGGTTTATATATGGTAAATTCAAATTCTAATAAGTTTAACTAAATTCTTAAATTATGTATCTTGGTGCATTTATTATTTCAAGTTTCCCAGCAACGTTGTTTAATATGTTGTATTTATTAATTATCCGTCCAAATTACAATACAACTATTAGTAGATAACTAATTAATAATTTTTAGAAAATGAAGGATTACCAATATATTTAAAAAATGCATAAAAGATTTTAAGATATATAATAGAGTAACATGTCTGATGAAATAGGTACAAAATAATATAACCTTTATTTATTGCCAGGTAAGTTAGGTACGTATATTATTATTTATTATATAAAATGAATAGGTACTTTATAAGGTCATTTTTAACTCGCAAAATATGTCTCAGAGCAAGGCGTATTTATTTTATTACAATACAAGTTCGATAACATACGCTTATGTTGAGGAACGTTACGCTTCCTCAACATAACATCAAATTTTCTAAAGGTTAGTTAAAAAAACAACAATGACCTGGTTTTGAACGATGTCCTAGTGCTTTAGTAAAAGCTTAAAGTCTTCATCTGGAATTATCGTCTAAACATTTCTTTATAACTTTCCCCTTAGAACGCCTTCACAAAATGGATGTTCTGAATGCGCTCAAATTATTGAGGAATGAATGAACACGTTTTATGTATGTGTGGCGGATATGTTCATGTACATGTGCGACGGGTCGCAGGTCGCAGTCGCAGTCGCAGTCGCAGTCGTAGTCGCGTGTCGGTCGCGTGGCGCGAAATTTAGTCGCATGTGCGTGGGATTGTCTTCGCCGTCCAATCTTTCGCGTGACGCTGACGTTTCACGTTCTATAATTGTCGCCATGTGTTGACCCCTGCTTAACAAATATAACATATTTTAGTTTCTTTTTATATGTTTACTAGCCGTCTTCGTCCGCGTAATTTTATAAAATATAATACATTCGTGTCTGTGAAACCGTGGGAATACACATACAACATTTCAACCCAATCGGTCAAGCCGTTTAGTAGTTGACATACCGACAGCAGCACCACCTACCGGGTCCAATTGTATTTTTAAATCATTCAGGACACCACCGAAATACCCATATAAAATTTCAGCCCAATCAGTTCAGCCGTTTAGAAGTTATGAGAAAAAGATAAGTACGGAAGGATAATTCTTACTACCCGTTGTCCCGTAGGAATGAAGCATTTTCCCGCGGTAAAAAGTAGCCTATGTTCATCACGGATAATGTCGGTTTCTAATGGTAAAAGAATTTTTCAAATCGGTCCAGTAGTTTCGGAGCCTATTCTGTTCAAACAAACAAACAATCAAATCTTTCCTCTTTATAATATTAGTGTAGATGTAGAAGACAAGCTGACGGTCCACTTGATGGTAGGTTGAGCTTTCAGTGTGATCTATACAGTAGGTACTATGAAAACTAAGTTGAATGTTTAACAATGAGTATAGGTATAGAAACTAACCTGGATTGATCGAGGCGCGGGTGTCCGAAGGTGGTAAGATGCGTGCCGTTGAGCGGTCTAGGCGGCGGCGGCACCAAGTAGTCGTCGGCCTCGCATACAGAGCCCACGCTCATTGTCATCTGTCAAAGATGACATATCCTTTTAGAAATTTTCACCTATTTCCACAAAAGGGATTAATGATAAGGGCCAGCTGTTGGTAAGACCTGACTGCTTTGGACTCGAGGGACTTGTTTTGGAAACAGGATAACAGAACAGGAACAAAACAGATAGACGGCCGGACTAAGTAAGTTTTAGGATTTTACTATTTCTACAAATTAAAAATCGTCGGAGAAGATCTGCTGGAGCCAAGAAATTGAAAAAGAAGAAGGCGGATTTTTGTCTTCCGCGAACAAAACTCTCTCGTCTATGCAGGCTCTTAAAATGATCACATTAAGTACTTACAAATGCCCTCTGCTTCTCGTGGTCTATGTCTGAATGCACGCTGGTAGTGTCAGCGACGCTGCCCCCACTCACCGTGCTTAGACGACCCGATGACGATGACGACGAACCTAAAACGTAATAAACTGATCATTATTACAAAAGGCTGTAAAGTAATATATATATTATAACGTTGGGCTGGAGCCAAAACGCAGACTTTTGCAAGGGTCGATTTTTGAAAAGACCATTAATCAGTTTGAGCATTTACAATATTTTAGACGTAGGTACTTTTTAACTATTATATTAACTAAACTTTTTAATTTCTTTAAAATAGTAACAAAAAATGTACTGACTTTCACTGAGACTGCTGTTTGGCCGAGTATTCCCGTTTCGTTTCTCTATAGATCCGTTTGTGGAGTCATGATCTGTGTAAAAAATAGTTATTTGAAGAATATGGGTATGGGTAGATATATATAATTAATAAGAATAGATAAGATATTTCAACAGTTGTCAGCTTACTTTTGTTTTTATCCTTGGAAAACATTTTTTTCAAGCGATGGAAAGGTGTTGGTCGTTTCATTTTTTCTTTAATTTTGTGCTGAATTTTATCATATTCCTCTCGCATCTTATTCAGTTGTTCTTGCTTCTCTTTCAATGATTGTTGCGTTTCGTTACGATTCCTCCATTCCATAACTAACTTTTCCACTTCAGATATTGTGAACACATTGTTTTTGAAATCATTGATTATTTCAGCCAATTCTTCTTGTCCGGTGAGAGGGCAACTCTCTTTACCAGATTTCACACTTCCACTTCTAACTACATCTTTAGTGTTTAAATTAATTTGACTTATATCGCTCGTTGGAGTCTCTATTGTGAATGTTTTATTTTCTTCCGTTGGAGAATATAGGAATATATCCGATTGTTGTGGCATTAGTCTGGAGCTGTTTGCGTATAAATTGTTTGGCCTAAATTTTGGGCTTTCTACTTTAATATTTGAGGGTTGAAAGAGATAGTCGTGTTCTATTGCCTGCTGTATCCGTCCTTCGGCGTCATCGTTGACGGAAAAATCGTTTTGATACAATTGCTCCTTAATTTTTGGCAATTTTAACGACGGCCTCTGTTTCCTTTCATAATCTACAACTTCGGGAGATTTTTGTAGATCAACCTCTAAATTCTGTGTACACTCTTCACTGAAGGGATCTGTGGATTCTTCGTGTTTTTCTTTTTGACCCTCAGATGGAGAATCTACAGTATCGCAGGCTTCTACTATACGAAGTTCTTCCTGTTTTCCTTCATTTTGATTCTCTTCTTTATCATTTTCAGTCATATTTTTCAAATAATAGTACATGTTGGAGAACTCGTTTATTTTCTGCAATAAAATATTTTCGTGTTAGACCAGAGCTAGCCAGGAACATGTAGGCTATAAATGTAAAACATATTCATTAGGTCAGTTACCGCATGATCTGCGAGATGGTCGGCGAGGCGTCTGTGGTTGTGGTCGCGTGCGAGGTCAGCAGGAGTCCGCTGGCGAGCGTTCCGTAACGCTACGGCGGCTCCAGCCCCAGGACATTCCAACAGTTGCCAGCAGAGCCGCTCTAACCCGAACCTTGACGCCCAGTGCAGCAAAGTCGGATACTCTTCCCCACCTACACAAGCATTAATACTAAATGATCTCAGAACCCATTCATCCCTTAAACTGTAACCTATCAAGGTCTTATCCATTTTTTAATACTGTTGTCTAAGTCAGCCTCGATCTCAACGACATAGCAAAAGATGTTCCCTAAACATAATATTATTTTTAACCTTATTGCAATGATCTTAGCACTCACACTCCTTTATTTCAATACCAACAGGCCGTAGAGTTCCGCGTGATGCTTCAGCACGTTGCAACATGCATAAGAGTTAAGTGCTAAAATCATTACAATAGGTAAAGATAAAAATAATATAGCTAATTAAGTGTATGTGCAAATGCAAGCGTCCAACTTACTGCTAGCGTCGGTCTTCGGGTTGAATTGTTCATTGGAAGCCAGCAAATTGAAGTGTGGCGGTATATTCTTCTGAAAAGCGTTCAGCATCCAGCTGTCCAATTGTTCCTTACTCGTGGTTTTGAAGCCAAGTGTCTGTAAAATGTACAATATTATATAATAATTGTTGTCTATCAGACGTTCATAGCATACAATGCTTCGTCAGTATCGGAGTAAAAGTTGTAAGTACGAGGCGCGCTACGATCAAGTGGTATGTTACCTATATCTAATTTTGTATAGGGCCCTTGTCTTGAGAAGTCCAAATGGACTTTTTATACGCATTATGCATGTAGAGTAGGTGTAGTTTGTGCTTTTTTATACTTTCCTAGCTATAAATAAAAACACAATAAGTCAATTAAATATGTTTGTTTATGCTCACCTGACAGATGAACTCGAGCGGATGGTCGGAGGCGCGTAATAGCTGATCGAGTTCCCTCAAGCGACTCTCACACTTAATCTGCCGCCTCCCCAGTGACACTCCATTCTTGCTCACCCTCACCCAAACTAACATCGACACCTCTAGACATGATTCTGAAAGTGATTTTATCATTTTTAAAATTCCTCTTCGCTTGCATAATGTTTTCCTAACGTAGATGGAAGCAAATCCATCCTACAACTATTTTTTCAGTGAAAATTACTGGGTTCAATTCGGTTTCCTATAACGCCATTCTTAGAATTATTGGGTAACTAGTTCTAGGTGGAAATGGTTTTATATTTGGAATCATTTAAATGAATCACCTGTTCACAGAAAAATATAAATCGATCATTAAGACCGCCTTATTTCTTAGTTTCGAAGTTTTATTACTAGCATTAGTCACACTTTCGTTTCACCATTAAAAAGCCGACAAAATAATCTATTTTAGATCAGGAGATTGCGAAGAAACTATATCTGGACCTTTGACTAACAAAAAATCCTAACTACATTGACTTACTGAATCAGTCTTCAGAATATTTATTGTTATGCTATGTGTGACCAATTGTTTAAAGGCACATTTATTATGTATGTAATGTATGAAAGTAGCCAAACAATTTGAGAATGATATCTAACTGAAGGGGCAGAAAGGGGCAATGTAAAGATACATAAATATTTTCAAGTCACATTGAGGTGGCGTTTACAAATCTGTTTGTGTCCTTACCTGGTATATCGAACTGCAGTGTGTACGGGTTGCGCTTCTTGAAGGACAGTATGTTTATAGCTTCGCCTTTCTTGTCTACTGTGATCTTTATACTGTCCTCGTCTCTTATCGGGTCGTTCAGAAGTGCTATTACTCGACTTTGACCCTGTAAGTGGAATTATTTCGCTTAAAAATAGAAACCTTTTAACAGTGCCTATTTAGATTAATATTTTTTTATTTTAATTTCTTATTAATTGGCAGTAGAAAGCAAACGTCTGCAATATTTCTTTAAATTGATTTTATTTTGTTCTTTTATCTCTCTTAGTTTGTCTAAATAATAACTAAATATAACTTTAAACATATTATTTAAAGCTGAAATCATTTCTGTCATTATAAACAAAAATGTGTTGAATATTTTTTTCTGAAAATCAGTTTTTTAATTGAAAATGCACTGTGTGCGTCTTTTTTTTAATATCTTTTGACTTTTAATAATTTATAGATATATATAAATAAACATCCAGATAAATATACAAAAATATAGGAAATTTAAATTTTACAATGTTTGTAACTGCTTGCATAATATCTATAAATGTAAGTCTTTAAGCACCTGATTAAAAGAACAAATTGCCTACTAACAAAAAATAGGTAAGTACATACATAATGTAATTTATGATAACTTACAATTTTAACTTTCTTTGGCACAATGGAGAAACTAGTTTTGTCGGTGGCAGTGTCCTTACAGTCCTTAGTTCGTAATATGCCAACAGCTGCTGTAAGGAATGTGTCCACAAACGACGTATCTTTCTCTCGCACGGACATCATCTGCCATTGCTCTATAGTTGGATATTCTAAAAAAATATTAAACTGTTATTACATTGCTCTATATTTATTATAGTGGACTTTGCTTAGGTACTACTTCTATATGAATCACCTTCACGAAGGTTTGCAGTGATCTGATTCTTGTCCACTCCCAGTAGCATGACCAAAACTTTGTCAACTTTAAATAGATCTTCAGCAGTTTTGAGATCAGTCATCTTTGCCGCTAAGTTCGGACACAATATTATTATTTGTAGTTGCGCCTTCGAAACTTTATCCATTTTGTCTTGTGTTTCACATGCTATTATCTCCTCTGCGGTTACTGGAGTTACTCTGAAATAAAAAATAAAAATATACATATTCACAGTGGAGTCTCGTTATAAAAATAGATTGTTAGTAAGTACGTCGTGAATGTACATACAGTCAGGCAAAATAAGGTAGATAAGAAAAGGTATAAGGGTAATCCATCTGATGGCCCTAGTATACAGAAAACTACCGTGAAATAACAGCATGTGTGCTTTTGTGTTTAGGTGGGCGAGTATAATGCCAGAGCCTATTTCTCCATATCCTCTTAATCCTTTATCCTATGAAGGTCGGCAGTGCAATTGCAGAACCATTGGCAGTTGGCGACGGTAGCCACATGCTATCAAGTGAACCGCATGTCTGCGTGTCGATCTTTACATTAAAATAGTAATATTTAACTCCATAAACTAAAAAAAACAATAAAATACTGTTCTAATATGTAGAGTTCTAGCTTCTAAGATGTTCCAAGATGTGAAAAATAAAATACAGTACAGACGGGTAGAAAGTGTATAAATATTGTAACAAATAAAAATATCTTCACGAATGATATAAGGAACTCCTTATATTATACTTAACCGTTATACATATAATATAACACAACAGTCAGTGTCGAATGATTTGTTAAAGTTACAGAAATCAAAGAATCAAACGGGTATCAAAGAATCTGGGTACGATATAATTCACTTTTTTTTATATTAAAGTGAAATATTTATTATACCTGTAATGATGTCTCGCTCTCTGCGACATAATCTTATCAAAGCTGGCAACGAGATAATCAGACCACAGCGCGCTCTCGGGGGAGCCCGAGCTCCATAATATCGCGATATCTTCCATCTCTGTAAACAAAATTATATTTTATTTATAAAATAAAATATTTATGATAAAACCATTTTTATTTCATTTCATTTAACCTATATCATCTAGTTATGTATATAGTTTCCTCAGTAAGTGATAATTGTTCTTTCATAATAAATTTAATACATTGTTGTAGATAGTAACCCTACTTAAATGAATGTTGAATGAAACATGTTGCTAATAAATAAAACGTTGTCATTGATGCTCTCAAATAATAAGCATATTGAGAGGAAGTGTTGTCAAGGGATAATCAAGGCATGAACGATGTCGTTCTCTCGATATCAGACAAAGGTCATTGGCTGGATCGAAGTTCAAAACGCGATCGGGCCGTCTTCATACTAAGACTTATACTTACTAGGTAGACACTGTGTATTTTGGGTCACTAATCACCTAAAATTGTGTATGATCATTTCTTTTATTGCAAAAAATTACATGATTTCCTATAAAGTTTTGTATATTACTTATCTTAACGCCTGACGACCGACGCAAAAACGGGGTGTTACTTATAAGTTTGACGTGTGTCTGTCTGTGGAATCGTAACTTTTTTAACACGCAACTTATAGCGTGTTAAAAAAGTCGGGGTTTGTTTATAATTTTTAACTTTAGCTTACTATAAACGTACATGATCTATTTAAAAGCCTGTATACTTGTTGCCATTTTGGTACTATCTAATGGACTCTCATTTCGAATTACTTACTCCATTAGGCAGCAAGTGCCACTTGAAATTAATTAACATTGTGGTACCGAGGATGACTGGGTGCATTTAAATTTAGACACAGCCTACCTATGAAATGGCACTTATGACTAAGTAAGTAATGTACTGCCTACAATACAAGACTTTATTACCACATGTAAAATAACACTGCCCCAAAAACACAATTCCCTTACTCGTTTCTTATGCACGAAAGAAAACATACGTTGGGAGTTAATTTTTTTTATTGCATCTTAACGCTGTGCATGCGCATCGGCTGCTTACAAAATATGCTATGCACAACGCGCGCCGGAAACTCATTCGGATTTATACTTACCCACCTCTGCCGCCAAATGCAGACGCGACTAAATGTAATATCCGTTTCCTAAATAGACAAACCGTCTATCAGCCTCGCCCGGAATAAACTGAAGCCGATTAAATAAATGCATCGGGTGTTTACGTGTAATATGTAAGCAAATATCTGCATAAATAAATGCTCATTGACTAAAGAAATAAAATTGACTTACATATCTAGACTTTCTTTGGTATTACCTATATTTAAAATAAAGTCATAAATATTATAATATACATAAAAAAATAAAATAAATTTTATGTATATTACATAAAATTTATTTTATTTTAGTCGCTGTACGTCTGTGTGTTTCTCCGTTTACTTCTTCTAACTAAACAATTCGAAGGATTTTGATACCGATTGCACCAATGGAAAGAACGATAAGCGAGGAAGGTTAGAGTAACCAGGGCCTGATTTTCCCTTTATGCCGTCCTGATTGTGGAAAATATGTGACAGTTAAATATGTGAAATTCTACATATTTAACCTGGTCGTTTAAATAACAATATGTGGAAGTTAGAGGGACTTATGCACGTTTTCACCAACCGTCTTGCAGTTATTTAGCCTTGCAAAAAGTTTTCAGTCAGTTCGCTTTGCAGTCCGACGCTTCATGCAGGATTATGAATGTGACTGCCATGAGTGGTCGGCTATGAATGCCAGTTATGTGTTCCCTACCTCTAGGTGACTGATAGTGAAAACTGGTCTTAGATTCTTATAATTACATATTACTAGGACTATGTGTGGCTTCACCCGAGTGCGATTCAGAGATTCCAGATGAAGAAAGTACTTACATAATATAATAATAATAATAATTAAACTTCTGTCTATCTGGAATAATTTTAAAAATTCTTGGAGTGTTTTCGAAGATTACTTTCTTTGTACCTAAATAAATGCAAATAATAGATAATAGAATTTATATATCTAGATCTCTGGTGGATCTATTATACATATTATATAAAAAGTTGTTATTGATTTGACGTTAATTTTTAATGTAAAGTTATATAAATGAAATTGTTGCACCTAATTTCTTTTGTGAAGTTTTAATAACATTTAAAAATGTAATGTGAATTGCATCTTATACAGTATACACTTAAAGCTATTTATATCTCAAGTAAAAGATGAGCGTTGCGCAAAGATTGGGGAACCATACCTACTGTGCCATAAGCATTCTTTGTATATAGGATGGAGGTGATTGCCCACAGCTTTCGGTTTCTGGTTCAACGACCGATTTCTTTGATCTGCTGAATGAAATATAATTTCCTATAACACTTTTCTGTGTATCTATTAACTGTTTTCATGTATCGTTAGGTCGGATTAGAAAAGTTGTTTCGGCTAATATATTCAGATCTTTATAAACAAAAACATTATTGTTTGTTTGTTTCTTTGTTACACTTTCACGCGAAAACTACTGAAACGATCACCATGAAATTTTGCATACACGTTGTCCGGGACACCAGAAAGGACATAGGGTACCTTTTATCCAGGAAAAACGCACTGTTCCCGAGGGATTATCTAAAATATAAAACTATAACTAACGCCTTGCCAATGTGTTATGTTATAGCAAGAAGGCGTCAAGCGTTATAATTGCTTTTATATTTTTAATCTATCATCGCGTACGAAGCTAGTAATAAATAAAATTAAAAAGTCTGTTTGTAATGTAGAAAAGAAACTGCTTTTTACAAAATGTATATTTACTGTACTGTAACAAAAAACATTTTTTATTTTTATTTTAATAAGTTATACTTGATGTGTTTGTACTTTTCGTAGAGTACGTTTTTTTACAGTAAAAATTGTTTATATAGACTGACACAGGAACAAAATGCAATCCATCAGAAACTAAGAGCAAGCTACGCACGAAGTAGCTAATGTTGGCTTTGTTTCTATTACCGGATATAATATAGTCCGTTGCAAAATTATTAACGGAGTTAGAACTGTCCCTACGCAATTAATTAGTGCGGTCAGCTCGTTACAATGTAGGATGTGGCTTATTCGTGAATAGGTCACATCCTTTTCATGACATCTTGTTAACGACACGCCACGAATGGACGATCATATTTTTTTTAAATTTTTTGACATTAATACAACACTTACGTCTTACATCTATACTAATACTAGCTGGTGCTTTACATGCTTTAAAACAAAAAAAAAACAAGCAATTAAAACGCCTGACATCTTTATTTCTATAACACTTTAGACGAAATCGCTACCAGCACCAGCTAGAAGATCGCAAAAAAATTCGTTCTTTATGCCATTTGCAAACAATTTAAGTATATGTACTTTCTTACATAATGCTACTTTTAAAAATATCTTTAAAACTACATACCTAATGTCCTAATGTTGTAACTTTGATAAAATATAAATTCTGCAACAATTAAGTTCACAACGAATGATTCACTTTATTAAAATAAACAGGGCCACCTAACTAACCTTCTTTCTTTGGTTTTTGTCTGCATAATGATTATAAATCATACACTTCTGACACGACGTAGCAATTAAAACTTTATTTAAAAATAACCCATACATAATCTGCACTGCGTGATGGGACATTTCTAATTTTATATGGTAACATGAATTCACTGTGTTTTGCAGACAACGTTTTACCTACTTAGCAGATAGCTAATAACTAAAGATAAAAGAATTATTTTATAGCACATTTACAAAAAAAGAAAACAAAGTCTTTATCTCAAATATCTAAAAAACCTTTTTAAGTAGGTAAGTATAACCTTTGTTTGTATAAGTTAGAGGATGCAGGTACCTGCTTATAATATAGGTAAGTTATATTTTTTAGTTAATGTAGTCGCTAATTTTTTATGGCAATACAACAAAAGGCGTGATAAAATTGACAAGTATAAAATTTATGTCAATATAAATGTTATAAAGGAAGCAAATAAAGACAGATAAACTTTGAATGCGATCAGAATCAATATTGTATCGCACCATCTCCTTTCAAGGGATGCTTTATCAATAATAAAACTTTATAACTATCCAATAAAAACGATGATAGTTATAACTATCATATGCCTTAATATCCTATGCCTTATGGATTACTAATTATCTTGTTATTCTAAGAAGGCGGTTGTAGAAAACACCTAAGATGTAACCCAGTCTTTATTTTTGTGCTAAATTTTTACCTGTTAAAAAGAAGTCATTCCAATCTATCTAACAGTAAAGTTTAGTGATTCTAATTTAATGTATATAGTAGCGATAGCCCAGTGGCTTAAATTTCGGCTGGGGAAACGTTTGACGCAGGTTCGAGTGTCAATTTTGGATCACATATTTTTGGGTGTTTTTGATTTTGTTCTAACGATGAAGAAAAAAAAGCATAAAATTGTAGCTACTCAATAAAATTATACTTATTGAACTCATTTGAAAAACTTTGAAAACTTTTGAAAAGCTTCGATATTAGTTTTCACACTTAATTTTGCTGTTATAAAGTTTACTAAACTAGCTTATAGCTTAGTATATATTATGTTCTTTTCTGCATCCCTGACGACGTGTACACAAAATAATCCGCTGAGTAGTTAAGGCACAAGAAAGCGTTACAAACGAACTCATTATTCTATTTATAATATTAGTTAGGATGAACGTCAACCAACAATAAAACTATTAAGCATATAAAACATATACTTAACATATAAAAGATATGTCACAAGCCACGGACACTATAAAGTCACAACCGTGACAGAATACACACTTGAGTTATTGAACATTGTGTGGGAGCAGTTCTGTACCACATCAAACTCATAGGTCCTCATACATTTACATTCCAACCGCGCGTGCATTACGGGAGTCACATCGATGCATGTAAATGACCCTATGTTTATTCAGCAATGCCACCCTGCATAGGTAATGTGTATCGGACGCCCGAACCTAATTAACATCCCAACTCTTTGTTACCACTTCTTTGGTGTTACACATAGAGTACAGAATACTTTGAACTTTGTGTTCGAAATGAAAAACATAATTTGGTTTTTATTGACGGTATCTCTTTTCCAATAATTTTTGGATGCGTTCGAACATCTTCAAATTACAAAATATGCTGCACTCTGTGTTGTTGTGTAAATCGAAAAATAATTTGTAAAGAGACTAGGTAAATTCAAACTCAACATCTAAGTATTAGTCACTATAACAATAAAAAATACATTTGATTTTGAAAAATTAAAAAAAAAATATCTAACGTAATTTTTATCTCAAAAAAGTTATCGTCATAAGTAACTTTTATAAATGAAAATAAAATACTTAATTCAAAAGTTTAATCAATTATAAACAAAGGAATATTAAAATGGAACTCACTCGGATCTTTCATTGTTGCTTCCATTGCCTTTCGTACACAAAAGTGGAAAATTAATTAATATCCATAAGAACAAGAGTTGGCATTTCTCTAAACTTTTGAGTCTACTAGAAGAAAACACACAGAAGAAACAAGAGGTCTGAGTAGGCTGAGAGTGCGAAGTGGCGAATCGCGCGCGCATATGAGCGGTGCGCGCCGATGTCGCTACCGTTTTGCTGGCGTCAGGCACTGAGCAAGCACGCACTTCGCATACTAAAAGCTCGTCGCGACAACGATAATCGCAACGCCATCCCTGACGCCTAATCTTGTCAAACACATTTGGGCCTATGTGTGTAAATATTCCCGAGGCGTTATCGATGTCCAAACACAAGTCCGTAAATACTAAACACGTTCTGATTGTATTCAAAACGCGTACCGAAGATACGACTAATCGGCGAACGCATTACGGTTCCTGAAAACTGATAAGACACAAATCTCTCTAACTTAATGATAAAGGAAACTTTTTCTTCGAATCATTATCATTGTTTAAGGGTCAGACAGTGTTAGTTATAATCAAAGTTACCGCTATGCATTTATATTTCGGGCGGCGCATATGTTGGTATCTGTTATCGGAAGGGTCGTAGGGCGTCCCGGGTGCAATGTCCTAACTATCTATAAGTGTCCTACGTCTTCTTGAGTGATATGTTTACGATCGTATATCATCATTTCCATATATTTTACTATTTAAGTTTCCTCTAAAGATAACCGGCACATTGTACATAATTGTTTACCCACTAAACGATACAATATTTTAAAAATATATTGTCATATCCGTATACAAGACAGATTATTTTGTAAATATTTAATATAGATAAGCAAATAATAAATTGTGTTTTGAGGTTTGTGTGCTGTATGAATACAAATTAGATTTTGATATGTTTGATGATAGATAAAAAATAGAGTTTTTATAATGGCAACAATTACGGTAACCATGTAGTACCTATTATTTTTGCCAGTAAAATTATTCTTGCATGACCAATGGAACAATAAATAGTACCTAATATAAATTTTTTCAAACTTTCAAATATTTTACTAAGCAGATCCTACTTATACAGTGTTGTCTGGTTCATGGACTAGCACTATTCTAGTATAAAAATTAAAAGGGGCAAAGGGGTTGTGTTTGCAGTTATTTATATTTAATTGCAGTATTTTATTGGAGTTCAATTTCTTTTTTAAAGTTACGAAAATGTGAACCCATTGTTTCGTTATATATATAAATAATAGACAATATTTTTTCCGTCCGAATAAGATTATTTTTATCTCAATAAGACCAAGACTGATATTTTTTCGTAGAGATATCTCAAGAAAAAAATGGCTGCCACATAAAAGGAAAGTGAATTGGACCTCAGTAACTATGTAGTGTATTTGTGTATCAAAATGTATCTATAATATCGCTAGTCTATGACCGGACTCACTATATATGTATTAACTTGAAGATATTATTTTATTATTATTTATAAAGAACGGCTTTTTTATTAGAGATGGGTTTGCTCTTGGCCAACAACCAGCTGAGTAGCAAGGATTAGGCCTAAGATGAAGCGAGCTCACCCAGAAGATGCTAATTCACTCGTATTATGCTCGTATCTTATTTCGTATTTAGCCTTTCTAAAACATACAAGGTTTTCAGCCTGTGAGATATCAAGCAAAAAAGAGTTGAAAGTACTCACCCTTAAAAGTAAAATTCTTCTGTCTTCTTCGTTTGACAGTTTCGTCTTCCTTCTGTCCGAAACGAGGCGGTGGCATAGTTGGGACCTCGCTTGGAACTGTTGTCACTTCCCCTGCCCCTTCTGGTCCAGCTCCAGTGGCTAAATACCCTCCCACAGAGTGCCTCCTTCGTCCTTGAAGCGGTATCGTGTAGAATACTTCCTCGCGCTCTTGCATTCCTTCGGATGTCAACACTGTGGCACTGATTTTCCCTTTCCTATTAAAAATATCATAAAAGGACATTTCTTATAATAATAATATTTGAAATCAATCTTCTTTGTTCCAAAACCAATCAACAAATTTTGATGAAATTTTCAGGTAATCTTCATATTATATTAGCACAACGCATGATCCTGTGGAGTTTAGTAGCGATCGGATAAACAAATGCTGCTTTGTTTTTTTATATACGAACAAAAATATTAACTTACTTAATACGGGGCGCTGTGGATGTATGTCTCATGTCATTCGGCGCACAATCCCCTGGTATAGGCTGTCCTTTTAAGAAGCCCTCTGCTTGATCTGGTTCTTTTGCCGACAACGAACGCAACAAAGCTCTGAACTCTCTCCTTCGAGGACTCTCGGGCTCCCGTCTTCTCGGTGAGCCCAGGGACCGTGTCATTTCACCCCATACCCGACTTGGGGCGGACCGGGAGCATGGTTCCGAAATAGAGCCCTGCTGAACTTCTGCGTTATTCTCATTCGGCAATGCAAAGTAAGATGGGTTGTCTGTAACAATTAAATTAAAATGATAACATTTTTTGTTAACACGCTACCTATTTTGGTAACCCTCAGATAAAATAAGAACTAAAGATGTAGATGACAGAATGAATCCGGTAAAATTGCGAATTCACTGTGTACATACACGGCACAAATGAAATCAAACTGCCTCGCCTTATTAAAATATTTACTAGTGAAAATGGCGAATTACGTAGTGAAAGGTGTCTTAAAAAAATAAAAAGCAAGATGAAATCACATTTCACACGTAAGTAAACTTGGATACCGATATTTTTAATAAAAATTTACAAAAATTAAGGTTATATATATTATATTGCTTGGAAAACACAAAGTCACAACACAGTAAACGCACACATGTTTATAAAATCGGCTTCCACTGTGTTGTCCCCAAAGATTTTAAATCTTTGGTTGTCCCCAAAGTTCTGTCTATATTTCTTATTTGGTCTGAGATCTATCCAAATAGTTTTATGTCTTCACCTATATGCATCGCGTGCGTCTTATGCTACAATGGATAGCGGTGTGCGACTGTCCCTCTCGGGAATTATTCAATAACGACAATGGACTAACGGCTCTCCATTATAAGCGTCCATCAGTGCGGGCCTACTGAAGCAACCTACTTTTGTACGCCGGAAAATGCGAATTGAAAGTAATCGACTTCTTACATAGTTCGCCCTAGACATACCATGTTATCTAAGAGATTGTTTGTATAGATAGACAGTCATAGTACCTAACTATACAATGCAAGAATTAGACAAATACCTATTCTAAGTTTTCTCATGTGAAAATATATTCTACATAGAATAAAATCGTAAACTCGCTGGGTCTGTAAATTAAATATTTAAAAAAATGTACACTTTGTACTTGTTACAGAGGTCGCAGAGGTCGGAGAAATAGTTTTAATAATTTGTATCTGTTTTTCTGTGCGTTTGTGCACGCTAATCTCAGAAACGGCTTAACCGATTTGACTGCGGTTTCCACTAAAGTATTAATGAGTACCTCGATTAAAACTATACTATACAATATTTTTTATTCGTACGCGCTGTAGTTCTTTCAAAAAATTAACTACAGTGTGTACGAAGTTGCGACCACCAGTTAGTTAATAAATAAATTATAACATCTCTTCTAAAGATTTGTACTAAAACGGCGAAGTTTCCATAAAATATTTTTTGTGTGCCCGCATGTGCAGAGTATTAAATTCTAATGAACCAGGGATGAATATAAAAGAACTGTCCCTGGGGACATGTGGGGCCGTAAACAAAAAAATAAGTACGAAACAAAAGTGGACTCGACCAATGTTGCTTACACATACAGTTATTTGTAGTTCCAAAGGACACAGCGATGATGTATTTGACAATATAATTGATGACTTACTACGCGTGTGTTTAATCATACTTTATTCAAATTAATAATTACACTAGCGCTTTTTTCAGTAGGCCAAAGTAATTAGCAGATTTGTGTTTTTGATTTACATCTCTGCATGCTCTCTGCATGATTTCTGTTTGGTATTTTTGCTTACATTGGATTTATTGCTTATACCAGCGACTGAGCCATATATATTAACTAACATTTTCAATAGGAAAGTACTTACCTATGAAAAACTTTATGGGTAGTATAAAAAGTGTATATTATAACTAGGTCAACTTGGTTCCAAAAATCAAATTGATAATATTAAAAAAAATACAAATTGGAGATTTATCGTCAAATTTGGATTTGTTAAAAATCAAAATTGGATAGGTTTTTCTAACATAATTAACTATATTGTAAGTTATAAGTAGTTATAACTTATAAAATATTCCATTATTATATCTACCATGCCACTTATATTAATTAATATTAGGTACCAACTTGAGTCATTAAATTAAACAAAACATTCTCAAAAAAATTCCGAGAAAATGTAACACAGTTCATCTCATACATTTGATACTTAAAGGGCTACCACACCATACAATTTGAACGTATCCAATTTAGGAAATCTAAGGTGTGATCGCAGTTAGAACAAATTGGATTCAATTGAGAGTTTATCCATTTTCAACTCTATGTCTTCGACTTAGAAATCAATTTAGCGTAGTGTGATCACGAGCTCTCTACTTAGATTCCTAAATAGGAAACGTTCAAATTGTATGGTGTGATTGCCGTTTTACTCCTGTATCTAATATTTGAATAAACAAAAGAGTAATCGGAATGTCGGATGAATCAATAAAAATTCTTAGAAGTTGTAAGATTGTCTTAAAATGTAACATTATTATGATTACGTCTAGACTGACGATTTCGTTATACGGTTTTAACTTGTTGTCTATTTTTTTCAAAGAAGTTCATTATTTATGTAATGTGATAATATTATGTTATATTTATTTATAGTCTTGACTTTAATTTAAACTTCGGCCAGTAATCTACTAATGTTAATTTTATTTATTAAAGAGATAGTTTATCATACAGAAACCTCATTTACATGTAAATATTACTTTCATTTAAATATTCTTTAAACGGAATTAACTTTGCGAACTTTTACTCGGAGGCGAGCCGAGGAAAATTGCAAAAGTTTCATAACTTCTTCGATAGCGCCAGTTTGGGCGGGCGGACTTCTATCTTTTTTAAATTAAATCTTTATAAATTAAAGTAGAAATTAGTACAGTAGGAATAATATGTTTATAACTCACTGGTAGCACGCAGGCAGTAGTCGAAATGGGGTCCCATATTGAGTCCCATAAAGTGAGATAAGTTTTATCACCTAAATTTAAATGCACTAAACACAACAGCCACGACACATCCCGCTGAATGCGCGGCGGGTTCTGTTCTGCCTGCGCGTTGTATTGTGTATCTCGCTGTGTATACGACGGACGCTCAAACGCAGGTGGAAGCAAGCTCATATACCATGGGCGCACACGTGCGAGCTTTCACAAGGAAGCGAAGCTTTTTGAGCACGCGCTCACAGGAAACAGCCCGCGTCTAACTCCATAAAAATCACAATACTCTCATGAACGGGGGAGTCTGCTGTGCACAGATTTAATTTGAGTGTTGGCCACGTTGTATGTGTGCGTCGTATACGTCCGCTTCAGTAGCGCACGCTAGGCGCGAATGTTTGTAAATACACCCTCGTCTCGTACATTGTTGATGTTGACTTACAGTTCATTCATATTCTCTACGCACATATTCTACCAGTATGCTGTTATAATTAGACCGTTGGTTATTTGCTAATAAGCGAGTAATCCACGTTTAAAATTATGCCTTTAGACGTCTCTCTAGGTACCTATGAGGAAATTTAAGAGTTAGTCATTATGATTTAAACGTTGTCTGTCAACGAAGTGGAAATTCAGGAGACAAAGCTGCAATAGTGCGTGACAATGTATTTCAATCTCTGCTCTGCACACACAGCCGGCTGCAGTTCAAAAAACGAATACTGCGATGTAGAGTCCTACTAAGTAACTATGAGAAGTAAATATCGTATAACCAAATTATCCATTGATTCCGAAAAAAAGTATATTTTATGAAATGATATCTATATCTACATAATATATATATCGTATATAATCTTTGCATACATACCACATACATATCGTAAAATAATGTCGCTAATATCCGCTCGTGTCTGCTTCTCCGCTAAATTCTAAACAACATAACAGATTTTGATAGGTACGGTTTTAAGTAGGGTTCTGTAAGGCGGTGGTTACTGCTGCGAAACGAGCTACCCAAATGACTATGAAACGCAGTATGTCCTGCCACTGGTTTCTAATTTATTTACAATACTAGCTGGCGCCCGCAGCTTTGTCCGCGTTGAAAATGAAAAAAGTAGCCTATTCTGTGTACTGTACGTCTAAATGTATATCTACCAAGTTTCATGAAAATCAGTTAATTTGTTTAAGAGTTATGGAGGAACATACATTACATACATATAATACCTACACTTACAGATTTATTATTAGTATAGAATAGATTAATAACAGTGGTAGGTGAATATTTATAGATATTTTTGTTATTGTGTGAGAGAAATTATAAATACAAATTTCTTTGCGTACGATATTTTATCGCTCGAAGTCAAAAATTGACCATCGTGTTAGCGTGGACCAAAAAAAATATACCAGATGTTTAGTTGACTGTGTTTACTTGCATCTGGTGTAAAACAAAGCCCATTCATGTACCAACGAAATTTACAAAGGGAAACAATGTCAACAATTTGAGTAATAAGTAATAGGTACTGAGAAACAGAACAACACATCTGTTCACTAATTCATTTCCGAGTTTTATTACTTCTTAATTTCGCAGACATTTTAATTTAATCGAATTAAGTATGAGCTATTGTATTTTGGAATTTAAACAATCAAGTGCTTACAAAGCAAACAAACCCTTCCCTCACTCCCATACAGAATACCACCATGAAATAACATTACTGTGTATTTCGATGAGTTAGTAAGGAAGGACCCCATCCCTTCCTTATCCCTTATCCTTATCCTTATGGTCGTCAGCGTACTTGCAGCACCTGGGGCGTTGCTTGTGTTATAGGCGACGGTAGCCACCTACCATCAAGTAGACTGTCAGCCTGTCTGATATAATATTTTTCCTAAATACTAAAATGCTAGAGACTGTACCTTTTATAACAGCGGGTCAAACGGGACATATAAAAGACTAGCGGGTCATACGGGCACTTTTTTGTAAGTAAGGTCCAAAGGGTCCGAAGCAAAAAAAACAAGTGTTATCATAATGTTTAATCAAAGGTAAAGGATAATACGCATTACTGATCACCTATCAGCGAACGTTTGCTACATGATTGCGACTACTCTGTAAGGGCTATTCATAGCTCTCTTATAGCGCCTCGTACTGACATCGTACAGCAACGCAAGATGCAAACATTCCATCAATGCCCAACATTTTAGCTGCACACCTAACGAAGAATGTTTCTTCCTTTACTGGCTGCTTTCACTGGAATTAACTATGTATAAGGTGCCGCAATGTGTTTAGCACATACTTGAGAGTCTCAAGTATGTGCTAAACACACAATCAAGTATGTGTCTCAAGTTGAGACTCTCAAGTTGAGAGTAGGCTGTAGTTCTTGTTTTGAAAATCCTACAGGAACATTTTTCCAGGATAAAATGTATCGTGTATGGAATACTAATTCCTAGTTATCCTAATCCAGGTAATGAGCTATCTGTGTGCCAAATTTCATCTAAGTAATTGAGCAGTTTTTGCGTGATTATTATGTAACAAACATCCAAATATACAAACTTTCACATTTATAATATTTAAAAAAAAACTATTTCACTTCTTGAAGTCATTTCAGGTATTATTATACAATATTAGGTATTATTATTGTATAATAATTAGGTATCATTATACAATAATAATACTTAATCTATTAGGTAATTACTCAGATTACAAAATAAAGGGTTCTGTAATATTTGTTTGTTTTTTAATATGAGCGTACAATTTAAAAAATTTAACAAAACTTATTAATTATATTTTACCATATTTCTCTTAGGTATAAGAGGCTAAATAAAATTCCATTGCTGGGATTAGATTACTCTGTCTTCATGAAGAAATATGAGTTAGTCAACCATAAGTTGATTTTTTAGTGCAGATTATTTGCCAAGCTTTAAAAATAATGGACTTAATCAAAGGATCAAGTTGCAAACGTATTCTCATCACAAAAAATAAATGTTCTAACATTGCAAAGAGAGTAGAGGTCAAAATCCGTGGATGTATTTGTGGAATTAGGTATTGGATGTACCGAAGTTTATTTTTGCATAACGCAAGCACTCTCTGCATTCGGGAGATTGGCGGTGATTAAAGATTTCTCATTAGTCATCGCACTACGCTGAAACGTGTATTTTAAATTTGAATTTTTTCTTTCATCTAAGTTAGAATTTACTGAAAGCTTTTAAATTGTATGTATTTACGTATGTCATGTATATATTCATTGATATATTGATGATCGCGCGATAATGACAAACATTAGTTATTGTTGCCAAAAATTTATCAAGATTTTAAAAATTAATTAATCCTAATTTTAGTCATTGTATGAACTATATAGAAATAGTTTATTTATTATTACATATAATTTATATTTGCATTATACGCAAAACAGAAAAAAATCAACTTATTTCATTAACATTTATTTGAAATAGAATTGTAACAGGCAATTAACCCATAGTAAACCAATTTTAAAAATCCCTAAAAACTACTGGACCGATTTTAAAAATTCTTTCATCTACAGAAAGCTACTTACATTATTAGGGAGTAACATATGCTATCTATACTAATACTAATATACTAATAATATTATAAAGAAGAAAGATTTGATTGTTTGTTTGTTTGTATAAAATAGGCTCCGAAACTACTGGACCGATTTGAAAAATTCTTTTAACATTAGAAGCCGACATTATCCGTGATGAACATAGGATACTTTTTACCGCGGGAAAATGCTTTATTCTTACGGCAAATCTAACTAAAATAAAAAAAAGTAAATACTAGCGGCTTGGCCCGGGAGATAGCGCCATTTATCCAAAATACGGTAGATGGCGTTCTATACTTTTCTACGTGGACGAAGTCGCGAGCACCAGCTAGTATTTTATAAAGTTACGCGGACGAAGTCGCATACACTAGCTAGTATTTTAAATACATATTTTATAGAGATCTATAGCTGATCTAAATAACTATACGCGATAATTTCCTTCCTTCTACCGTTTTCAAAGAAATTATGTTTATAAATAATCGAGCAGTCCGTTCTTTTACTAAAATAAGGTCAATACATAGTGATGGCTGTTACCCGCCGATAACGCACGACAGACAACTTGAGTACAATTGGTTACTTCCGTTTTTGTGAATATAAACTTTCCTATAGCACAAGTAAGTGGATATTTGTGTTCGATATTGTTCCTCCATAATAAATATTTAATAGCCTGAATATACCATCTAAGTACGTGATCATCGCTCCTAAGCAACAGTTACAGTTACACCCCCTCTTGCATTGCTAGTACATATTGAGTGTCTCTGTCTACCTTCAAGTGGACCCTCAGCTTGCTTGTTGGAAAATAATACAATTACAAAAAAACCACTTATTCAAGTCCCGAGAAAAATATGTTATTTGAACACATCAATAAATTAATGAACATTATTGATTAATGCAGCTATAGCCAATTAGATTTCGTCATATATATAGATCCATATAAATATAATTATATCTTTCGCAATCACAAACACTGTGTTGTGATTTCGCAGAATAAATTATATGTAAGTAGTTTTAATAGGTATGTTTTTGTGTTCATACTTCATATTTAAGACCAATTTTATTATTGCAATATCACCGACAACAATAAAATTTGTAATAAATATAATGTATTTTTCGTATAAACAACAATGTAAACAACAACCTAAATTGTTATTTCTAAGTAGGTGCCTAACCCTAAAGGAAGTTGTTTCAAATCTTTCAGAGTTATCAACTTATTTATATTATAATTTAAAATATTTAGTTGCTTATCTATTTCATATTATTTATTTGGTGATTTGTTAAATTCACTGCAGGTATCAGCAGTTCATTGCCCCAAAAACCCATTAGTTTTGTTTTACAGATTCCAGACGCTTTTGTATATGATGTTCATCATCTGTTCGGCGGTTTTTAAAGCAATACAAAGTATTCGTTATTCTTTTAACACTTAATACGTTTAACGACTTTATATTGAGTTTTAGGTTCAAATATTTACTATAAGTTGCTAAGGAGTTGGGTATCGCGCAGACTACTTGATGCTTCAGCATCAGGTCAAGGTTAATTACCACGTTATGGAAATACATACCACCAAAGTAACAGTGTTTCAAATTTGACATCAATAGAACCAGTGACAATTAGTGAACTAGAAATTGGCTGATGGTCTTCAAACGTCTGAACAAATCTTCATATAGCTAAGAACTATTCCGATCACGTTAGCTTTCAAACAACAACACAAAAAAGAGACAAAATCGATCCATCCGTTTGGGACGTACACAGACAGATACACAGACACACGTCAAATTAATAAAACCCCGTTTTTGTATCGGGCGTCGGTGGTTATAAAATAATAAACTTATTTAATACTAGCTGGTGCTCGCGACTTCGTCCGCGTAGAAAAGTATAAAACGCCATCTACTGTATTTTGGATAGATGGTGCTATCTCCCGGGCTAAGCCGCTAGTATTTACTTTTATTTTAGATTTCTCGTAGGAATGAAGCATTTTCCCGCGGTAAAAAGTATCCTATGTTCATCGCGGTTAATGTCGGCTTCTAATGGTAAAAGAATTTTTCAAATCGGTCCAGTAGTTTCGGAGCCTATTCTATACAAACAAACAAATAAACAAACAAACAAGCAAATCTTTCCTCTTTATAATATTAGTATAGATGGACTTACAAGTCTAACAAAATTTGTATGAAATTCGTAGCACGTTCCTATATCGACGCAAACACAAAAACAACTTCCGTTGCTTATACAGTCAGATAATTAAAAAGAGCAAGTTCCACGCTCACTACCAAAGCTCGTTAAAGCTTTCAACAAACAAAGTCTAATAAAGGTTTAATTGGTTCTTTATATGAATGAACTTGGTCGTAGCAACAAACATTTGGCACGGATAACAGTACCGTCTATCGACTATGTCGTGTGTTAATGTGTTTAGTGGGCTAATGTAATACTTAAGCTTGCCTTATTTAACGTGTGATTTTCATTTACATTTAATTACAGCCGTTGGTAAATGAATAATTAACATAGGCATGCCACTAAAATAGTATCTACAAGTGACCTATATGAGAAAAAAACTTCAAAAACTGAGGTCGGTACTTGTATGAGAGCAGCGCAAAGTATAGAAATTGCGTTAGTTAAAATTACTAATTATCTGTATGTAAGTATGTCCAAAATTATTAATTTGAGTCTACCTAAAATAATTACCAATTAAAATATAATTTTATTCATAAAAATGTAAATATTCATACATAATTATGAACCTAAAAAAATATGTAACTAAACGAAGTAGAATTCATTGAAATAATTTGGTAAAATCAATCATGTAATTTTTCATTACACATTTATCGATTCATTTTGTCGATACTATAATCGATATATGATCGATAATTTTTTCAGATATCGTCATATTTCAGAATAAACATGACTCAAAGTTTACCAACCGAAACTTAGTGGGCAAGTTTTCTGACAGACTAGTATTTTTTTTCTGACAGACTCACTATCGATGTTGTTCTTGCCAAGATGAGTAATTTACGAATTGTTGTTATTATTATTACATCAGTTATTTCGAACTATCCAATCATCAGGAAATGTAATAATAACAACAACAACAAAAACTAAACAGGACCACACACTATGACGTATGGAGCAACATCTGAAAGGGTTAGCGGTGTGTGATATAAACAAACAAATGCATTTATTGCCTACCTATTTTTCATAGCTTGTAAACTCTACTTACTGCGAATTATGCAGATAAGATATTTTATATGTAACTACATATTATAAAAAAATAATGATGAAATACTTAGTCATAAGATATTTAGGTCCAAATGTCATATAAAAACAAATACGAGTGCTAAGAATGAAAAAATGCAAAATTAAAAAAAAATATTCAACAACTTTATGATTTCAGTACCTACTAATTTAAGAAGTTAAAAACCGGTGTCGTTAACTCCGAATTTAAGGTTAACATGGTTTTAGGCTTCTAAATCAAAACTCTTAAAAAAAATCGAGGTTGACAAACTTACGGTAAAGACACGGGGCGAATAGAAAATGTGGGAACGGAGCTGTGAGCATTGTTAATAAGCATTCATATGCCACTCCACTCACCCATTGCCGGGACATCCGCCGATACTTCCGTTGCCAAAGATGGAAGATCTCGAAACGACTAGTTCGTTCACAGTGGTTATAGTGACGTAGTCTATGTCATAACAAGACAATTATTTTTGGATAGCAACATGTCGCTATGAACACAACGCGTAAAAAACGTATAAGATTAATTTTTGTAGACGCGAGGCACACGGCCGAAGCGGCCGGTGAGCCGCGTAAACTTACGTTAAACGCGTCTTCAGAAGCTATTTTTGATGCAAAAACGGATTGAGACGCCAATGTCTAGAGCATGCACGGAATATGCAATGCCGTCACTCCGACAGCCTTGGTTTTAAAGTCGACAGATTCGACCATTTGAAGTTTAAACTTTTAAATGTTAAAATTATTTTATTTCAAGTTATTTCAGTACTCTAATTATTAATAAGTAATTATGGATTAATTATCAAAGTACTTTTAAATCTAGGTAATTGAATTTAAGAATTAGAATAAACTACATACTTAAAAAGTGAAATAATTGTATATTAAAAATATTAATATGTTTTGTAATAATACTGCTGTACCTACTACTTAACATTTTATATACAAAATACGAAATAAAAAAGCAGAATAGATTTGTTGTCCCTAAGAGACAGTACCGTATTTTCAAAAATACCGCCACTTTCATTTGGCGCCAAACTAGAATGTCACCAACGTTTTGAAGTTGATAGAGTAAAATTCATCATTATATAAATTTTATTATATTACTTTAAAAACTGTAGAAAGAATATTAGGAAAATAAAGTAGTTCTAATCTTCATTTGGAAATTAATTATAGCGATGACATATATTGGATTAAAATAAACAACATGATATAGTTATTCTATCTTCACCGTCTCGGTGTTTTTATTTGACGTGTTCTGTGACGTCTTAACTTTTGAGTTGTTTTGTTTTTGTTTTCTTGCTTCTGCTTACAATGTTAACATTTCTTAATTTCAATGTATTTTATACCGAAATATAATTTCTTTTTTATTTGCAAAACTTACCATGGTTTATGAACAAATCCAAGGTATTGATCGGCCAGTGCTGCGTTAAATCTACTGCGCAAGCATTTTGTGACCTTGTGTGGGTGCTTTCCTGATATCCAGTTATTAGACACGGTGTTTCACCAACCTAGCAAAAAGACAACACTGTGCATACAAAAAAGAACTTTATTTCTTTTGTCGAAACTTCTATATTTGAAATTTCATGTATTGTATTCGTAATATTGTTGTATTGTTGTGTGTCACAGTGTGATAGAAGTGAGGGGAAAAACATCACGTCAGGGCAGGCAGACTGGCCCTATAACGAAAGCAAACCACATCAGCAACACCCAGTAACTGTTGGGGTTCCGCGCCGGGAGGGTTGCTAAAATGAGTGGTGTGGATGAGATATTGAATTATCAGAGGAACCCCAACGACGACTTCTATACTCTTCTGGGCTGTGATGAAAACTCAACCGTAAGTCCACATTTAATATTTTGAAGTCGTATTTTTGTATAGATTTGATTTTTGCTTAACTATTGTGTTTGCTCATTGACCCTGTTTATATAGGTTCTAGAGCTGGCTGACCTACATTTGAAGATTTTTTTTAATGATGCGACTCTCACGACTCATTGTCAATGACGCGATTAGTGATGAGGAAAACTCTTGTAACAATTATACCTATACTTTGAAGTCTAGTTTGTTTAATGAGAATGTTTTTTACTTGGGTTTTTTATTTTTGCTTTATAATAAGGAAGGTTTGTAAGTATTTTGTTTCATTAGGATGAAATACTTATTTTCAATGTTTTTTTATGATTGTAAGATAGGGAAATGGGCTCTGGCATCCCTTACTCATTCACTGAAACACAACAGCACAGATGCTGCCCACTACTTTCCAGATTCAGACTAGAGTCAATGAAAAGTTCATTTCCTAAGTTGACCCTGCTGGGAATTGAACCCAGGAGAGACAGTGCTTTCGGCCAGCGGCCAGTTATAGCAACCAAATCGACGGCCAGTTGTCACCCAAAACGTTATGTGATATGAAAAATTTTTGGAACATTTATCTGGTTGCTAAGACAAGTGAATGGAGACTGACGGAAGCCACATAAATTTGCCTATTCGCGTAAATACTAGTTCTGGCTCAGGCGCATCCTATTGGTTACCGCAGCCAGGGGTTTGTGGCTGCTAGGTGTGCGGGCTCCCATACACCGTCATAGGTTCAATTGGCTGCCGCAGCTAGGCTGCCTAGTGGGCGATATACCTAAAACCAATCATAGTTTATTTTTTCCTACACAGCTCAACAGACAGGCTTCACTTGATGGTAGGTGATACAAGCAATAGCACAAGTGCTGCAAGTGTGTTGCCAACCATATTTAGGTAACTCAGATTCAGAAACGTAATAATGAAATCTATATTTTATCTCCACAGCCTGAACAAATAACTGCTGAGTACAAGGTTCTCGCTCTCCAACATCATCCAGACAAAAATGACGGGGACAAGGAGGCTGAGGCAAAATTTCAACAACTAAAGGTACTTAATCTAATGAATATTTATTTATTTATTTAAATTCAAATACAAATAGACCTTATATTAATGTGTGAAGAGTATAAAACTAATGTGAGACAGTTATAGAAACACAACACCAAATATGTAATGACAATAGAGTATTACATGATACTTATTTATTACTGGCATAATACTCTATTATTAACATCCCTATAATAGTATCAATCCCATATATAGTTATGTTTATTTTGCTACCAAGATACCTTATCTTATTGTCTTATTATGAATAAAAAAGGCCTAAAGAATCATAAAAAAATTAAATATCTATTTATTTATTTATCTATTTAAACCAAAAAAGAAAAACGGAAAAGAATATTCTATGTGAAAAAATAATAATTTTTTAAAGTATTGCCAATTTTCTTTTTGTATGAATTCAAATTGTTTGAAAATATGTCAATATTATTCATGTTTTTAAAGTTCTTTTTGCGTTATTAAAACACATTGCAATAACTCTTAACAAGTCGCCCACCAACAAGTTACCACCAACTTGAGACACTAAAGATATCCAGGAGCGGTTACATGCCCCAAATGTTTTTTGTAATAATTATTTTACTTTTCCTAATAGGAAGCGAAAGAGACTCTCTGCGACCCCTCCAAGAGAGCCTTGTACGACAAGTGGAAGCAAAGCGGCATCGCAATGGGCTACAAGCAATGGCTCGGCATGAAGGATCACGTCCAACAATCTATGCATTGGTCTAAACCAAACACCAAGGACCGTATGTTGGAAGGTGAGGCGAAGGCTTCTGGGCCATCCAGCCTGGGACCCAGCAACCCTGCAGCCCGTCGGGCCTCCGAAGGTGGAGCCGCTCTTTGGGGCCGTTGGGGCGGAGGCAATCAGGAACCCCCATCGGAGGTCATCTCCAAGTTCCGCAACTATGAAATTTAAACCTCTTCAATTATGTTTTATTTCCTACTAGAGGTTATATGTGCCGTAATCTCTTTGTGGTACATTATTTTTTTATTTTATGTCATTTTTTTTTTAAATTTAGCATGGATTAAATATTCCGCTGATGTACTTCAGTGTAATTTTTTTTTTCCAAGTTTGACTGTTGTGTAAAAGTCAACTAAATTAGACTTGGTCTATGAAACTTTCGACTCTTGTCTGTCTATTTTTTTTTAAATTTAGCATGGATTAAATATTCCGCCGATGTACTTAAGTGGAAACAATTTTTCCAAGTTTGACTATGTTGTGTAAAAGTCAACTAAATTAGACTTGGTCTATGAAACTTTCGACTCTTGTCTATGTCTATTTTTTTTTAAATTTAGCATGGATTAAATATTCCGCCGATGTACTTAAGTGGAAACAATTTTTCCAAGTTTGACTATGTTGTGTAAAAGTCAACTAAATTAGACTTGGTCTATGAAACTTTCGACTCTTGTCTGTCTATTTTTTTTTTAAATTTAGCATGGATTAAATATTCCGCCGATGTACTTAAGTGGAAACAATTTTTCCAAGTTTGACTATGTTGTGTAAAAGTCAACTAAATTAGACTTGGTCTATGAAACTTTCGACTCTTGTCTATGTCTATTTTTTTTTAAATTTAGCATGGATTAAATATTCCGCCGATGTACTTAAGTGGAAACAATTTTTCCAAGTTTGACTATGTTGTGTAAAAGTCAACTAAATTAGACTTGGTCTATGAAACTTTCGACTCTTGTCTGTCTATTTTTTTTTTAAATTTAGCATGGATTAAATATTCCGCCGATGTACTTAAGTGGAAACAATTTTTCCAAGTTTGACTGTGTTGTGTAAAAGTCAACTAAATTAGACTTGGTCTATGAAACTTTCGACTCTTGTCTGTCTATTTTTTTTTTTAATTTAGCATGGATTAAATATTCCGCCGATGTACTTAAGTGGAAACAATTTTTCCAAGTTTGACTATGTTGTGTAAAAGTCAACTAAATTAGACTTGGTCTATGAAACTTTCGACTCTTGTCTATGTCTATTTTTTTTTAAATTTAGCATGGATTAAATATTCCGCCGATGTACTTAAGTGGAAACAATTTTTCCAAGTTTGACTATGTTGTGTAAAAGTCAACTAAATTAGACTCGGTCTATGAAACTTTCGACTCTTGTCTATGTGTAGCCAATTATTTAAAGTTAAGATTTGTGTATTAGTAATATAATATAGGCACAGTATTCATCAAGTCAGCTCGTGGAAGAAAGCTCGATATCTATTTTATGATTCAGTGTTTGTTGTTTGATTAAATAAATGTAGTGTAATGTTAGATGTTTAGGGTGAAACCGTAAATAATAATGATCTATATAGATGTACCCCTTAGTGGTTAAGCTATGCACATTCCTAATAAACTTACGAGTCTGATGAAACATTCTGCTGTAGAACAATATTTTATCATCTAAAAAATGGAAAATCTCTATGGATATTTTGAAAAATTTTTATATATTTTTGAAACCTCTTTTTAAACTATTTATTATAATATAGGTATATTATTTTTACAAGATGGAAGATATGAAAGTATTGTTGTGAGATTTTATAATACAGGGTATTGTTGAGAGATGGATTTAATTGTCTCATTTGAAATTCTTCGGGAAACCTTTCACTGTTTTCAATTTGTGGTCTAAAGAGTCCTAAAATGAATGTTGTGTTATCCAAATGTTACGTAGTATAGAAATATTATGTGTTAAATGTTTAAAACAGTATTTACTTTAAATGTTTAATATTATCAATGTTATTTATTAGATGGAGTAGAGAATTTTAAAATTTTAATGTTTTTATCTCGATGGGAATCTCTTGCAAGAATAATGGTAACATGTAAGATTTTTATTTGTGACGTATATCTTCTATAAGAATAAAATATATCATTTAACAGTTCGTTTTTATTTCTATTACCCCTAAATTGCAATGCCTAACAACATTAATTCATTTAAAATTTTGAAGTAAACCGAAAAAAAGAATGCTCAACTAAAAAATTCGTCAATTTGAGATCTAGTGTAAAACTGGTCACTGACTCGAATATTTTTTATCTAAAGGGTCCATTTGATGGTAGGTGGCCACAGTCGCCTATTTATAACACAAGCAACGCCATAGGTGCTGCAAGTGCGCTGCCGACCATAGAAGGTTTAAGGATGAGAGCAAATGTACAGTCGTAAACGCTACGCTACGCTATGAAAAAGCTTTGTGATTGGTTGGTCAAAATTTTGTATGGGCGTTACAACAACCAATCGCAGGCCGGACTTTATTTCTTTCGTTTCGTAAGTACGCAATAAGGGAGCGTTTGCAATGGTTTGCTCTTGGCTAGAGCCCCTGGCATCCCTTACTTACCGAACGTACGCTGTTCTTTCACTGTGGTCTTCTGTAAGGGCCTGGTGGCTACTGCTCCCAAACGGGTTACCCAAATGACTGCAAAACGCAGTACATGTGCCCTAGCCACTACTTTCCAAATGCAGACCAGAGCCAACTCTGAAAAATACATAGATATAATTCGTGTAGCGAATAAAGACTTCTCGGCAAATGTGCGCAGAACTCTATTTTTAGGTCTGTGAGGGGCGGGTACGTGTCGGTGTGCCGACACGTTATTGGTAGACTCAGTCGCTCTTCCCCTCCCGCACTTCGTTCGCGCGTCTCGAGTCTCTTAGGTACTGTTGCGTACAGATTGTTTTATCGTATTAGTAAATACGTCATTGTGAATAAATGCCTAAAAAAACGTTGTCCTTCGACATCGCACGATGATTTAATGGAAGGAATAGCAACGCTGCCTGTAATGTTAAGTTAGTGAGGTGAAAAATTACGAAATAAGAAAGAAAATTGTCATTTTCCTTAGCAATTTTGTGCGCAATTGTACGCATGCGCCGTATCCCCCACTAGTGTCGCATTCAAACCTTAATATAATAATTCATCTATAATAAATAATTAAGTTATGTATTATCGAAGTGGACTTGACGAGCAAATTTTGCCCTTTGCAAGATTCAGTAGATTTCATTACATTTTAGGTGTTAGTGGATTTTCCCACGGGGAAAAACTATTAAAAATTTTAAATTAATTGTAATACCTACTTCACTACATATAAAACAAAGTTCTCCGCCGCGTCAGTCTGTCTGTCTGTTAGCGATATACTCAAAAACTACTGCACCGATTTTCATGCTGTTTTCACCAATGGACAGATGGTTCTCGGGGAAGGTTTTCATTTATAATTTGCATCCGTGCTAATCCGGAAACAGGCCGCTAGTATTTCCTATTTTACTTTATATATAGTTAGATATTTATATAAAACAAATGCCGCGTCTATCTCGCGATGATCGCCAAAATTACTGAATGGATTTTCATGTGATAAATGAAGAAGGAAATTTGCAAAAAAATGCACCCGAGCGAAGGTGGGTGCGGAATCCTAGTTCCAAGAATAAACTACCATGAGATATCAAGTTTTTTGAAATTCCTGTTGTGACTTCAATAGGTTACTTGTTTGACATTGTTGCTGATTCAATCGCATTCCTCACAAAAATGTTTTGTAAACAACAAATTGAAAAATGTCACTATCACAAATCTTTGTTGCAAGCGAATAAAGCACAAATTTGTTACAGTTTTGTTTGCTTTAACATTGTGTTGGTGTTTTAATAAACTCAAAATTTCCTCTGCATCGCTATCCTGTTTATGAATTTCAACGATTCTTTAACAAGGTATTGGCTCGTGCCCCGTAGGAACAATGGCAAAAAAATAAACATTATTAAGTACCTAGCTATATCCAACGGTTTCAACAGCCGTTAAATTTAAATTAGGAAAGGAAATGCTCCTATTGTCGTTCATAGGCAAAGCATCCACCGATGATCGCACCCCATCACATTTCCCTGTCTTTGTCCTAATCCTTTTCCCATGTCCTTTATCCTATCTGACCTCAAAAAATTTATAATATCAATTATTTTCGAAACAAATTGTGTACTTAATAATAAAAAAAAAAATTCCAAGGCGGTAGAGATTGTGCGAAAGTTGGTCAATATTTTTTAAAGTTGTGAGTGAAAGCAATAGGTACCTAGGTACTCTATATGTGTTTTATTTTGTAAATAAACTAAATATATACGAGTATATTCTTACTTATTCTTAATTCGAGAAGAAGAATTCGAGATGGGCTGAAAAGATAATTTGGGAATTTTTTCCGTGCAAAGCAGGGGGCGATCGCTAGTTACTTTTATTTTATATATATTTTATATAAGGGTTGGCTAACGTAGCATATGAGAAGCAACGCTACAGGTGCTGCCTGTGCGCTACCGATCGTAGTAGGATTGAGTATAAGAATATAAAATGTAGTAGAATTAAGGATAGGGACAAAAGAGATTTCTCAGCTCAGTTCTAGTAAGGTAAAGATTTAAATCTTTGCTTGTGGCCTAGAGAACACCAAAAAATACTCTTGATTAAAGCCACTTTCTACGTTAAAAAGAAAAAACTACTTACCTACCAGTACCTAAGTAGGTAGCATTATCTAATAACTAAGGTAGCATTGTAACTTAACATACTTATGAGAACTATTACTACCTACTGTATTTAACGGATAAGCAGAAGACAAATTTTTAGGACGAACAACTTTGCAGGTGGTCATCTTATCTGAAATATAATGGGGTTTAGCTAGAATGAAATGTATCAATGCACATAAAGCTCGTTTCACATAGAGATATGTTTCAGTTTTTTTTACTTAGATCCAGAGATAGGTGCTAAAAATTTGAAAATATGGCAACCAAGCAGAGTTTAAGACATAAGTTTTTTTTTTTTCAGTGACATGCTCATTATTTGGGACACTCATGTTAAAAGAAAATAGGTATACATTTGGTTTCTAAAAGAATTCATTTAAAGCACAGATTCTGATACGAGTTCTTTCATAAAAACTATGGGCCAATTTGCCGGACCTTTTAAATATTCAAACCTGAGCCTTGCCAACTTTCGGTAACTTAGCCATCAACTAACTAGGCCATTAGAACATACTTAGGTAATATGTGATTTTTAGTGAGAATCAAGTTTGACATTTTACTAATTGGTTAACTTCGTAGCTTGCTTAGACAAGTTGGAAATTTGATATCACTGATTCCGTAAGGGTTTGTTTCCCCTAAATAAAAGCGTCTAGTCTACCTGATCCATAAAATAAGTATAGGTGTATAGGTGAATAAGGCCTTAGGTTGACCATTCGCAAATCACGACAGCGACAGTGAGGATTCCAACCAGTGGATGTTTATCGTTAGTGACTCCGATTTCATCGTTGTCCAACAGCGATGAGGGGCCTTGTACGGCTCATCAACAGTTTGCTTGTAGCTCTTGCCAGATACGAAAGTGAAGTGATATATTTCTACATAGGTACTTACTTCATTGTTAATTAAGAAATTGCTGTTTATTTTTTAATAAGTACTTATATACTTTTCATCGAGGAATATCATCTTGAAGAACAATGGGAACTCCAAAATCAGACTGTCTATAAGCAATAAGGTCAAAAAAAGCGTACTGAATTTTGTTTTAATTTAAAAATAATTCTGCTTCGTTAAAATTGCAAAAGAGATCGATCATTTTCCATACACTGTTGGGCTAAAAAATATACAAAAATTTACAATGTTGAAAGTACTATTGATTTTCAAAGTTAATATGAGAGTATTTGGCAATAAATTTATAGTTTGTAGGTTTTTCATTTTTTTCCAAAAAAATATATGTGAAAATTTTCAATGGCCTGGAAGCAGTCACTGCTTATTAGATGGGGGTGTCATTTCAAGCATAAAAGGTGTAATAATAATAACTGAGTTAATAAGATAATGGGTAAGTAAGGACAGGATGTCGATAGCGAAAGGCTTTTGTGTTTATTATTATTTCATTGTGGTCTTTTGTAAGAGTATACCAACGTGGTAATATTGCAGCCAGACAGAATCCAATACGCCCTTCCCAACCACGCCTATCTTAGTAGGTATAAGTAGGATACCTAGTATCATTATTAGACTGTAAGACAATTTTCAACCGCATTTTATTCGTTTATTTATTCACCATTAGTACCTATATATTCAGAAGTATTTATAAAAATTTGGAAATTTCAACGTGAAGCAATCCGGCACAAACCACCGTAAGTAGTTGCTCTTTTTAAAATAAATCATCCAATTTAGTTATTGTACACTAAAAAATAATAAATACTAATTGTAGGTATATATATTCAGTCAAGTCAGAAACATAGTAAAAAAAATACATATTATGTATTAATTTTCACAACATTTCCGCCTATTTTTAATTGCTACGCTTTTACTTAGGCAAACCAAGCGCACGGATCAGCTTTTAATTCTTAAGAATTTTTTTTTTGGAGTTTGCTTTGCATATTGTATTGTATAAGCCTGTGGTATGAAAATTTATGAAAGTAAAATAAAAATTGTTACACGAATGCGTTATAGTTATATTTTGAATATTTTAGAATATCTGAAGTTTCAGAGATATTGCGCAATACTATTTAAAAAAAGATTGAAAGAACAATGTTGTTTCGGCGTGTTCGAATTTGAAAGATTTAAATTTTATAATCGTTCGTAAAAGGATTAAATATAAACTCTAGTCGCGTGTCGGAGCTAACACACATTTTTTTTAACAAATTATTTAAATTTATTCATGTATTGGTGTGCAAAGTGCATCACTTGGTAACTTTTATAGTGCATCATTTGGTTAACATGACGAAATCATATAAATATTATTCACTTTTATTTGTGCTCCCTCCGGTAGATATTAAACCAGTTACATACTGAAAAGGACCGAGAATTTTTTTTATCGGTATACCTAAGATCGGTAGTATGGTATATTATATACCGTTTTAGGGTATTTCTCTCCGGATTTTACTTCCCTATTTACCAGTAGGTAAAAAATCACACACATTCGCCTTAATAAACTGAACACATATCTATATAAATGTCTGCGGTGTTATTACTTTAGGTTTACCTATATATACATATTACAGTTGTAGTTCTCTTTGGAAGACAATGAATTCTATTCATTAGATGAAGTAGATATTATATACCTACGTAGCTATAACAGAAAATTCAAGTAGATACGAGGGGAGGTCAAAAAGTTCGCGGAATGGCAAGGAAAGAAAATGAAATTAAGCCCAAAATTATTTTTCCTATTATATATAGTTTCCCTTAACGCTAATGCATTTTTCCGATCTGTCAAATAATTTGTTTAAGCCATCTAAAAAAAATGTTTTGTCGAGGCCTTCAAAATAGACCGAAATCGCCGACTTCACTTTTTCATTGTTTGTAAACTTTTGTCCAGGAAGTTCTTTTTTCATTTTCTTGAACAAATAATAATCCGACGGGGCCAAATCTGGACTATAAGGCGGGTGGTGTAAAATTCCGAAACCACACTTGTGTATGGCAGCCATCGCAACATGACTCTTGTGAACTGGTGCGTTGTCGTGCAAAAGCAACACACTTCGAGTCCATTTTTCCCTTGTTTTCTCTTTGATGACATTTTTTTAGCTTTTCGAGAAAGGTAGCGTAGTGTTTTGTGGTGATGTTGACCCTCTTTTCTTTGTAGTCGACCAATAAAATACCTAAATAATCCCAAAAAATCGCGGCCATGATCTTTCCGGCCGATTGTGTCATTCAATTGACTCTCTGCCTTGCTTGAATTAGGCCATGCCATCTATAAATCATGGTTTTACCAGAGCAAGAGTCCCCTAAGCAGATGACATCTCTTCCATTATGATCTGGGGCGTTTTGCCTGCTTGGTGAGGAACTTTATGACAGCGCGAAACTCAATTTTTTTTGTATAGTTAACATTTTCTTCCCGATTGACTCGTAGACATGGCGATAACTAAAACATAAGTAACCCGATTTAGCTAAAACTTTTTATTTATAGTAAAGTTGAGTTACTAATTACTCCTAGGTATACGAAAAAATTCCTGTCTCTTTCTAACCCTTTCATTCCGCGAACTTTTTGACCCACCCTCGTACATACTGATTATAAGTCAAAGAAATGACATTTCCTCGAATGAGGAATCCATTGTAGCAACACGAGATTCTATTTCCAGACATCGTATAGGTGATTTTTTAACAATGCACTATTAACACTGTGACAAGGAAATTCAACACCTAAAAGGTAGTTTCGATAAACCATTAAGTAAATATGTTTCAAGTGGAAGAGAAGTGCATGTGTCCCAACCCAACTGGTATAGAAGAACCTTGGAGGCAGCAGCTGATAAATGGTTGGTAAGTATAGCTAAACTTATTATTACGGTGCACCTTGAAAGATATTCTTCAATAGTGACTGGCCACGAAGTTTTTCATAATCTAGTGTCCGTCCGAAATTCGGCTTCGGCCACCTTCGGCCAAGAAAAGCCGACGAAGCCGAAGGTTTTGCCGAAGATTCCTAAATAAATGTTATAATTCACATTATTTGGAAATGTTATTTTGACAAATAAATGGCAAGGTCATTTGTTATCATCTTCTAGATATTATTATTTAAATAATAATTATACCTTTCTACATATATTACCTATAAAGTTTATATAAACCTTCAATATTAAAGTTTTAAAATCATTTATATTATTAGTTGTAGCTTGAAGAAAATTTCTAAGACGCTTTAAGCCTTCGGCTTCGGCCGAAGATTGTGGCGATAGCCGATTAATCAGCTTCGGCTTTGGCCAGAAATTTACCTTTGGTTGGACACTAACTAACATTTTGTAGCCTTTAGGTATTTATTACGACTAAGTATATTGCCTAAAACTATATGGAATGTAATGCTTTTATTCTTTCTAGGAACTGAAATTTGTGTTAGAAGTCGTCTAATCTTTCTTCCTTCGCAACTGAAGAATTAGAAAACGCAAGAAGCAAAGAGAGTGCTTCACAGCAAACACAGTAATGTGCAATGCTAAAGTTAATACATGCATGTACTTACTTTGTTTGTTCTGAAGTGCTCTTTCCAACATCAGTCTACAGAAGTTAAGAGGACATCATTTGGAATGAGATATGTTTCATACATGGGACTGTATTAGGGCAATGTATAAACAACAGGAATGTTATGTACAGTATTTTATATTTCTATATGTAACGTTTTTGTTGTCTTAAATTGCTCTGTTTACAACATGAACACACACACATTTTTATTTAATAAATAAATATTTATCGTCATTCTACTTAGTAGCTATGTAATATTGAAACGCGATGTTTTTTATGTTACTCTTTCACACAAAAAATAATAAACGGCTTTCATATTATATTACATACACACACGACATGTACGTAACTAATTTACTTTTGTAAATTAACTATTTAGACGCCAGAGTCGGATTTATCCGACAATTATTTCCGTGTCCATTTCGATTTTCGCCAGATCCGGATATATACGACAAATTCATCTACTTGTGTAATGTTTATTTTTAAATCATTGAGTTGCTTTCTCTTAAAAACAAAATTACGAGTTAGGCGCTAAGGGCGTACGACAACCCCTAAAAAAGCAAGTGGTTGAGAATTAGTGTTACTTTCTTTTAAAATTAATTAAGTATGTTTATACTACCCGGTGCCCGACTTCGTCCGCGTTTTGTCTTATATTATAACCTATATCTTATTCAGATGTATAAACTATATTATTGTAAATTTTCATTGAAATCCATTCAGTAGTTTTTGCGTGAAAGAGATATACAAACTTTCGCAATTATAATATTAGTACGGATTAATAAGGATCTTTATTTATCTAAATGTATTTTAAGTTGTATAATCTGTAGCTGCGTATATGTGACTCGATGATTTGCGGATGATGGAAATGAGACAGACTTGTTCTTGCAGCGATTTAATGATAGAAAATACAATTGACAATATTTTAGAGATAAGTTTAATAGAAGTTTTATACAAGAAGTTGCGTTCATGAAGTTGATTTTCAGTGTATTGGTTGTATCGGGCGTCTGAGCCAATCAGAGCGAAGCGTCGCGATGCCGTGTGTGTTGTGATTGGCTCCCGATCACGTCATTTATGAGGTCTTTAATTGGTGTGTGAACATAATCAATAAGCTCGCTTGTTTTAATATGTTTTTCTAACATAATAAAATAATAGCGCCGTCATATTATATTGTTATTTTTTGTATGACATAGTTCATACTTCATACAAATACTGTAATTTGTACCTATGTGAATAAAGTGTATTATTATTATTTATTTTCTTATGCCTGAAAATACTGACGTTAGAAAATATTTAAAAGTTTGTACTAAGTAAATTAAAATGAAAAAAATATTTTATTGCGTAAATACTTTTATTGTTCAAGAAGTATAAAAATTTGTACTTAAATAAATTAGAATCATACTAGGAAATAATTTTAAAATAAAAAATATTTTTGTCATGCAATTAGAGATTGATTTCATAAATTATATATTTATATGTAATATCATTATTTAGTTTAATTAAACACAATGACTAACTTGTGAGGAACTAACTGTTCTAACCAAAAAAGTTACAACTTGTTTAATAGGTACAACTTTTTATATGGCAAAAAATACAAAATCAAATATCATTAATTAGACAATTTTATTTTGCAAATAAATATCGTCTTTGCAAACCAAAATCTATAATATGTACACCGCCTTATCTGCTATGTATAAATAAATGCGAAGTGTTTATGAGCATTATTAATTTTGTCAAAATACTTTTAATAAAATATGCTCATTCACATAAAATGTATTTATGTGAAAAATGTATTATTGAAACAATAAATGAACTACATATTTAATTTTTATATTTAAAAGACCTAAGTTTAAACCTTTACGTAAAATGTTACTGTAAAATATTTTTTGTCAATATCTCAAAGTATACATTTTGCAGATTTTAGTTTGACAGCGACGATATTTGTCATAATTTATAATAAAATCTGGGTTTATTTATAATAAAATCTTTACTTATATTTTTTGATGGCAACATAAATGCAACAGTACGCAGGATAATGCAAAAAAAAAAATATTTTATATGGCATTTTCAGTATTAATACTAAATTTTGTTCACTGGTCACACTAACAATAAAATTACGACAAATTTGAACTTTGCTCACGAGATTCTATTATAGATCTGTGTACTTGGTATAATTTATTTTTGTTTCAATTAACTACATACATTATAATAAATAAAACTGAATAGTTTAAATAGTTCAGTTAATTCTTAAATATTATATTATACAAATAGGGGCAAGATCAATTTAGTTCAATTTTAATTCAATTAGTGAGTATTAATAAAATTATAATAACAAATATGTAATAATAAAAAAATCAATATAAAATCCTATCAAATTTGTTAAGCATCTCAAAAAAGACACAAGAACTAAAATAAAAATATTAAAATTTAATAAAGCTGATAATAAAAAAAATTCAACTAATTTTATTTATGATTCAAGACAAATTATCCTTGAAATGTAACCGAGAAAAAACTATTTTTTCATACGCGTTGAGGCAAAATATTATAATAAAATTTTGGATTCAGCATAGAGATTTGGCAACATTTAGTTTATAAATTTAATAATTTACTTGCAAAATGTTGCAGTACCTGGGATTCCACAGGATCGAGATTATTCAGTCCGTTGGGCTTAAAGATTGTATTATCTAGTGTTACTTTGGCTTGGCCTATCTGGCTGAATCTTGTGCTGACGGAGAGACCCTGGGCGGCCTCAGCATTCCTTCTTCTTGGTATTGGAGGTTGCAGGGTTTCAGCAACTCCTGCCCGCCCTGGTGCACCCACTTGTTGCACACTGCAAACACAATTGAGGACGCGAGTGGATGAAGGTGGTATGTAGCATAATATTCCAATCTATACTTAATAACATTATAAAGAGGAAAGATTTGTTTGTTTGTTTGTTTGTATAGAATAGGCTCCGAAACTATTCGACCGATTTGAAAAATTCTTTTACAATTAGAAGCCGACATTATCCGTGATGAGCATAGGATACTTTTTACGGCGGGAAAATGCTTCATTCCTACGGGAAATCTAAAATAAAATTAAATACTAGCGGCGTGGCCCGGGAGATAGTGCCATCTATCCAAAATACGGTAGATGGCGTTTTATACTTTTCTACGCGGACGAAGTCGCGAACACCAGCTAGTTTTGAATAAATCGAGGTTAAAGTTTTACTTTTAATTTTTTAGATATAGTCGCCACGGAACTGTTTTTTGTACTAAATTATGATGCAAATTTGTGCAAACGACCTAAAATATTAATGGTATGATAGCAATGAAACACTTCTATTATTTAAATAAAAAAAAAAGTGAACATAGCTCCCTCTTCCATTAACAAAAGTAAACTTTTTTCAACTTTTTATTTTCCAAAAATGTCTTTAATCGACTATCTTAAGGTCCGTACCGTAATCACTAATATGGACATATGTATTACCTTCATCAACGCAAAAAAACGAAAAAACCCGAAAATACGACATATTAGTAAGGCCTCAGTTTTCGACATATTATTATCATCAAAAGAGCCGTTCCATACAAAATGTATGAGAATGAGAGTGAATTTTTTTTATGTCAAGTGATTTTCTTGAGTTTTTATAAGTTGTTTATGGTAGAAATCACCGAGTTGTATAAAATGTGCATCACTTGTTAGGCGGGTTGTTTCAAAGGCGGTTCACTTGTTTGTTTCAAAGTGGTAGACGAAATTATCTGCAATTTGTATGGGACAGCCAGTCCAGTGCATATTACAGGTCAGTGGTAGAAATGGAGACTAACCCCACTTGGAGCCCCGCAGCACTGGACAGGCAGCGTGGCGCGTGGCGAGGTCTCCCTCTCCGGAGGGATGCAGGTTCATCCAGAAGGCGGCCGCGCCCTTCACTGGCACAACGCGAAGACCCAATTCCGTGAACACCGTCGCGCCACCCTGGCCCACATCTGACATCTGTCCAAATATATTGTTCATTTTAAATTCAATTACCATGTTCGACTGTTCGTGTAAGTAAAGTCGGGGTAGGAAAACCTTCGTCAATTTTCAAATTCTTTCCTTTGTCAAAATCGTAGGATCTTAGTGCCTTTTGAAACTAAAGCACTAAGCAGGCAACTTTTTGACAAGACTGACAATTGCCATGGTGCAATCAATTGTCGACTTGAAGGTGAATCTTTTCTTACCCCGACTGTGCAAAGACATATCGTTCGATAAATAATGTTTATAAGCACTTTGATTTTTTTTTTTATGCGACAGATAAGGCATAACGATAGAAAAATGTTAGGATCCCGAGGGTTTGCTTAAAAATATTAAGAATGGCGCAAGTCTCCGTGATGGCGCAATTGTCGTCACATCAATAAATAGGTATATCAGGCGTTATATTACTCATATAATTATTCTTTTTCATCGTGGAAGTGGCGGGACCCAGCTAGTATTATACTACATATAAATTATACTTACATAGAAAAGTATTGTAGCTATTCTATTTCCGTTGAAATTAGCGAATGCGTTTTCTTGTCTCTGTAAAGAACAGAAAAAAAAAGTTAAATTAAAATCACACTTGCGAAGATAACAGGTTGATCATCAATATGAGTTTTTTGGTACATAATATAATATGTTTCCCATACAAGTTGTTCCTAATTTTCTTACAATAAACCCAATGAAACTGCAACTACAAAAATAATGGTTACTAGAGTGAACTGAGGCTATAAAAAAAGCCTCCGCACTCCGCACCTCACAGACTTCCGCATGATTCCGGCACTTTTTAAAACACAAGTGGTAAAATACAAGCGCGTGTGTTTACAGCGATACAAACGCAATCAGTCTGCCTTTTGAAAGTTAAAAAGCGCAACTAACGCGCGTAGACGGGAAAGTGGGTGGAGAATTACCCTGGCGAAGTCGAAGTGCGGCTCGTAGTGGCCGCCGATGCCGTAGTTGACGACCTGCAGCTCCTCGGCGCTGCTCATGCTGAGGCCGGAGATGTCGGCGACGCGACGCGAGAGACGCTCGACGACGGGCGCGTGCGAGTCGCGGAGCCACGCCGACTTGCTGATGCGGTAGTGCGCCGGCACCAGCTCGCCCGTTTTCGGGTCGTGCACCACCGCTCGCTTGAACTGAAACACATTTTATCGCCTTAAAGCCTTAAGCGTATAAAGCGTATTTTTCAAAAGGCTGTCTCTGACCAGTCCTTTTGGAAAATTACAAGGGGAGACCTATGTCTAGCAGTGGATGTCCTACGGTTGAGATGGTGATGAACTGCAAAATTGACTAGTTACCTTTGGCCTAGCCATTTCCTTGATCTGTTCGATTTCATTATCGGAGATGACGTCATAGAACAGGTAAATGTCGGGGTCGATGTACAGCTGCTCCGTCTTCACAGCCGCGAGACGAAGAAATGGATGGTTTTCTGTTAAATATTTACATGTTAACCTGAAAATATAATTAAAATAAGACTTAAACATTAAGAAAATAAAGAGGACTTAAAATCAATAAAATGATGCGCACTAAAAAGATTTTTTTTGTTTAATTGTATGAAATGAGCGCCATCTACCCGAATTAGTACGTACTTCTTGGTTCATAATAATCTTAACTATTTGTACAGTTTTTTAAGATGTTAACAGATGGCGTAGTTTTCACTTCTAACGTGCAATATCCTACGAATTAACAGTTTTTTATTGTGATTTAACGCCACAAGACACGATGTTATTATTGAGAGAAAACTTGTTTTCGACAAATCACTTTAAACAAAAAATTTGATAAAAAATGTAAGGTCGAAAACACAAGAAAATATATGGAAATTTTACCTCCTGGCAACATCCGGATCTATGTTAGCTTCCCCGCGACAGAGAGCTTCATAGTTCTTCCTCTCACGAGCGTACTGCGACATCTGCGATTGGGGCGGTTCTTCGCCGGTTTCCTTAGAAAGGTGGAAAATGTCAAATCAATTTTTTTTGTGCTGACAGCACTCCACTTAACCATTTGAAGATTCACACAGCTTAAGATGTACCACTACTGTCCTACTAAGGTCACGGTATCTTTACGTAGTATAATTTAGTAAAAAATAGTAAAAAAAGAAATTACCCCTCTCCGCTGCTTCCACAATCGTTTCTCCTCTTCGATCAAGGTTTTCTCATAGTGTGGTATATTACCGCGAGCTCTGGGGTGCTTAGGATCCAATTCCAACAGCTTCCTAGTCCACGTGAGTGCATTTTTGATGTCATCTATCAAAATAAAAAATAATCATGAAAAAAGGAACCGATAAAATCGGAGCTTGCAAAACAAACACAATGATCTAACAATTCTAACTAAATCTATTACATTTCTTTAACGTACATAATATTTCCTTAATTATAATGTTATAAACAATATTTAATTATTGTAACTAGAATTTTAAAATTATTTTATAAGCGTTTCTTTTAAAAAAAAAATAGAGACTAAAATAGAGTCAATATACACACAATATTTTTAAAATCATTAAACGCCGTATCCTTACCGATCAGATAATAGGAAAAGCTGATGTATTCGAGTATTTCCACTTCGGTGAATGGGAGAGGACCTTCGTCGTCTCCATACTTGCTCAGAGCCTGTGTCATCCAAGCGATTGCGTTTCTGTAGTCCTTGTGGTTGTAGAGAGCGCGACCGAGCTCAAAGCAATCGCTCACCGACATAGGCGTGCTGAAATATATTATATTATTATTACTAGCTCCTAGGAGCCCGCGATTTCGTCCGCGTTCAAAATGTTATATAGCCTAAAGCCTTTGATTATTACACTAGTAGACGAATTTATCTTAATAGTTCTGCCAATGAACGATATATGGCGTTTATATTTAGTGTGAACGAACGATATATATTTAGTGTGACCTAAAAGGCTAAAAATATATATATATATATATATTTATTTATTTAGCCTTTTAGGTCACACTAAATAGCCTAAGTCTTCCTCGATAAATGGACTATCCAACACAAAAAGAATTTTTCAATTCGAACCAGAACCACAACCAAACAAATAAACTCTTCAACTTTATATATTGGTATAGATTATAATATAGTATTTATTAAAAAAAAATACAGTGGAATTCAGATGAAAACTAGCTTTTTTTCCGCAACTTCTTAACTCAATTTTTATTGCTCTTATATTTTTGTCAAGCGTTCAATTTTTTATTTTTATATTTATATCAAAAATTTCATGGTTATTTTTTTATTAAGTATATAGATATATAGCAGCTCTCAAATTTAAAACTGCTTTAATTTCAATAGAGCACAAGTAATGTTTGCGAAAGAAAAATAGAATGAAATAAAAACAAATATTTCTAAATCATTATTTAACAATCTGTTTCCTTTTACGATCTCTTATCAAGTGTTGCTTGATACCTATAACAGGAATCCTTTTAAAAAAGTATTGGGTGATATTATAATCATAACAACAACAAACGTCAACAGATGATAAAATTTAAAAAAAAATCATACCTGTATGCCACTCCATTTAAGAGGCCTTCGGCGAGTTCCCCCACGTCGAGGTGATATGTTTCTTGCAAACGGGTGAGCGCTTGCGCAGCCCCTGTCAAATCTTCCATGGTCGGATATTTTACGTCATCGTGATTCATTGTTATATTCTTTATGTATTCTGAAATTGTTACAAGGCCCCCAGTTAACACAAAATTGCATATAATATCCAGGAATTAATTATAAAAAACAGAGAGACAGGCTAACGGTCCACCACTTTATGATCGTTCACGTTATCAACATAACAAAATCACTGTAAAAAGTTGATATGAACAAGGAAGAAGTAATAAGAAAATAAATTAAAAAATTGAAAGAAAAAACGTACTAAATACCTTAAGAAAAACTCATTAATATAAAAAACTAGTTGCTGCACGCGACTTCGTCCGCGTAACTTGTTTAAATAGTTTTTGAGTTTATTCGTCACAAACAAATACACAATTTCTCCTCTTGAAGATTATTTTTATGTAATAACTAACTGGCCCCGACTTCGTGCGCTTATCAACCAAGTTTTATGAAAATCTTTCGTTTAAGACTTATGGAGGAACATACATACATAAAATACCTAAATTTAGAGATTTATTATTATTATTGATGATGATTGATTGATGATTTAATATTTTTAAGATTATCCTTTAGTTTATCTACTTGTACCGAGTTACACTTTATAATCCAGGCGAGTAATTAATCTACTAGTCAAAATTAATTATAACAAGAAACAACATAAATTTTATACAAATGGCAGTTAGGTATGGTTTTTGTTTTTGTGTGTAAATTGTATGTTGAGAGCTGAAGATATTGAGTAACTAATTCAAATGTATAAAGGAATAAAATTATGTACCTGTTCCTATCTTAATACTGTGTTCAATATAATCCAAATCAGTCGTCAGCCTCTTGATCAATGTAAAAGCGTGAATGGGATTACCCAAATAGTTAGGGATGTCGTCCATAGCTTTTTCATGTTCTTCCTTGTAAACATTCAAATGCCTGTAATCACATGTTCAGATTTGCAACTTCATCTTAGAAAAAAAGAAATTACATATTTGTTAATTTGATTTATAAATTACTCCATCGACATCACTATTACCGACAAATGACTTCCCACCGAAGAAAAAAGACCTCCACCTTTATTCAATACTGACCAATGACCACGACTTTATTCAAGTTTGTGTATAAAAAATATTGCATCCCGGGGCGAAGCCGGGAGCGGGTCGCATAAGTAATTTATAAATATTCTGATCTAAATATACTCACTTCTTTAATGTTATCAGTCTTCTCTCTTCCTTAGAAATGTAGTCGTCCAAATCGTCTATAATTCTCTTATGAGTTTCTAGAAGCGGCTCCATATCGGCTATGGCTGTGTACAACTCTGCGTGACTCCATCTCAATATGTTCACTGACAGTACAAATCCAATTGTAAGAAATAAATTTGTACGTTTCATTTCCACAAAAAAATATTCTGAAACAATTAAGATAAATTATGAGATATGAAGCGTTTGTTATTTATGTTTCTGGAATTAAATTCGAATTAAAGATCGCGCTAATTTCTGGAAGTACCCAGTCGGTCGGTATCAATACTAATAACAAATCTATAGGTACAGCTCGGTGATGGAGTGTTACTTTCTTTTCAGAGATATCGTGTTTATAGGGTCTATACATAATACTGAAACTAAACTGAACATTTTTTCAATTTTTTTCTGTATGTATGTCTATATTCAAATTAACTAATTTTCATGAAACTTGGTAGATAAACATTTAGACGTACAGGACACATTTAGACGTATAGGCTACTTTTTTCTTTTTCAACGCGGACGAAGTCGCGGGCACCAGCTAGTTATTTTTGAATAGGAAGCTAGTTTAAATTAGCAAGAACGGTAACAAAAGGTAACGCAAAGCGTGGTTTGGAAGCCTAGGGAGGTCTCCCGACCAAAACCGAGGATAATATTTTCTCATCATTAATTTAATATTTTATCAAATAATATGTATTATAGATTTATTAAATTCGACATAAAATTAAATTAAATCAGTTGTTAGCAAGACTGAGTAAAATTAGTTAAAAAAACAGTTTCAATCCATAGGCCCCGGCAGTTTCAATTCGTAGGCATACAAAGTTCGTTATATAAAAAAGTAAGCACTTAAGTCAAGTATTTTAGATAAATAAACTATTACCAGTTACGTATACGACATTTCACAATACAACTGAACTCGACTAGAGGTCACATTTACATATATTTTAGCAATTTCGTAACTTTAAGGCGGGACATTCAAAATTCTTAATTTTAATAATGCTATTTTCAATCATGGAAAGAGCGTTAAACGACGAATGTTTTGTTTTATATAATCTGCAGAAAAATATTGCACCTATATTGTGCGAAGCCGGTTAGTATATTCTGTAATAAGTGACCCTTTCAAGCCTAATACCTTAATACCTTAATGAGGGGTCTTGTATACTTCTATTCGTTTTGTGAAATTAATGATAAATAAATTGTTTCCAGTATAAGCTTGAAACTAAACAACATCTAACATTAAGCAAAACAAAAGGTTGTAATTCAATGTGTGCAGTCACAATGAAGTAAGATAAAATAGAAGATATATTAGAAGGTATATAAGTCAGATGGCTTTTACAATATTGTTTATAATTTACAATGTAGAATATTTGCAATTCAAATTTAGTATAAATCGTGCATTAAAGGTTAATCCTCGTGTCGTTAAAACACGAATGCACTGCATGCTCTGCCTGTCTCGTTCTTAGTAGTTTATTACCAGTAAATAAAAATAAGTAACCTGAGTACCTACATAAAATAGCATTAGTTAAGTTAAGCAGGCAACAGGCAACAAAGAGTAAAGAGACTGGGTTGAGTAAAAAATATAGTTGTGTTGGTAAAACTGTATTGCCTTTTTTTCCAAAAAGTTCTTCGTGTAAACAATGAATTCGGGCAATGACTTTACGATACCTGTACTCATAATACCATAACGTTAGTTGAACCGGTGGGAAATATTTGCACAATGACAATGCATGCATTTTCGGATAAAAATCCAGACATAACAATGAAAAAAATACCTATTTAGATAATTCATTAACTTTTTTTAGATGTCCTTCAATGAGAAATAATATTCAAAAGAATCACTGAAACATATTAGCAGTAATTGGATATTTTCAATTATTTTTTTATTGCAAGAAGGAAATAAAAAGCTAAGGCCTGCTCATATAATCTATATCTATACTATTAATATAAAGAGAGATTTGTATTTTTGTTTAATATGAATAAACTCAAAAACTGCTGGACCGATTTTAAAAATTCTTGCACCAATAGAAAGCTACATTATCAGCGAGTAACATAGGCAATCAATACTAATAATAAATCTGTGTGTGGTTATGGTAAGTATGTATGTTCCTCCATAATTCCTAAACGAATTAACTGATTTTCTTGAGACTAGGTAGATAAACATTTAGACGTAGGTACAGGACACAGAATAGGCTACTTCTTTTCTTTTTTAACGCGCACGAAGTCGCGGGCGCCAGCTAGTATTTTATAAAGTTACGCAGACAAAATCGCAACTATAGTTTTAAAATAAAGGCAATTACTAAGGCAATTTTGTATTTCAATTGAAATACATTTTAACTGTTATTATTTTAAAGCGAAATAAACTGTTAAGTCCTATAAATGAGGATTAAATGGTATGTTAGTTTCCATGAAAGATAATAAAGTATTCGCAGGCTCGAACGCATCCGCAATGAGATTGAGATCTGACCAGCCGGACTGACAAGACAGTTAGCGATTAGTCACTGTGACATAAACAAAAATACTCTCGTATTTCATTTACTTGTCGCTAAGATTTTGTATTATTCATTTGTCGAAATGATAAAGTCAAATGAGTGAGACACAAATCCTTACATCCTTACAAGCCCTGTAGCCTTTGTCTGTCTAAGGCTTTCTGCTGCAACTGACTGTATATCTGCTAATTCCTCCTAAACTATGCAACGGATTTTGATGCGGTTTTGCTGTCGCTCGCAGATTCGCAATTCGCAAAAACTGGAGCTAGTAAATTATAAAAATCATCACAAAACATGAGAGATGATAATGCAATTGATAAAATCAAATTAATCATCACAGTCCTACGTTTCCAGGGATAAGAAAATATTGCAGCATATTTCTAGTTCTACATTGTGAAAGTCTACTAAACCAATGAATGGTTGAAGCTACACCTCTACAGCCAAAGTCAATCATCATCTATAGCGTCGTCTAATTAGTCGGACGAAGCAATCGGACTACGCGGTCTGAGAGTGTTAATCGGTGCTGAAAAGGACAATTAATTTTAATATAGATTGATGTACAAAGCATAAACAAAAATCATTAAATTGAATGGTTAGCTAGCGTAAGCCATGCAGCTTCTGGAAAATAGTTTTTCCAATAGGTCTTCCGGCAAAAATTTAAAACATCGGCAATGACATCAGCCTCTATTGAGCAGTTTTGGAAAACCAAACAAAAAATACTTCATATTGTTACAATAATTATTATGAAACTAAGTCGCTTTCCGCCTTTGCCTGTTTCTCTGTTTAATTTCTAAACCAACTAAAGGATACGGTTTTCTTTCACTGCTAAAAGAGCGATAAACGAGGGTTTGTGTAATTTTCAAAAAAAGTTACACCAGTGAATAGCCGAGTGAGAGCCGAGGCTTAATATTAGCATATCTTCTTGTTAATTTAATTCATTTAATTTTCTAGAAAATGCGGACGTGACTGTTCCCTCATTCAACTGACTGGTTTATCAATTTGCGTACGATAAATGAATACGCTGTCGCTTCTAATAAATTAAAACGTTCCGCTAGAACTTTCGGTAGGTGATCTCGTTGTTCCATTTTACGATGACATAAACAGAAAAGGAACCGTGTTATGAATTTGAATCGGTTCCTGGAGTAAGAATGGAATCATGTCAATTATTCAATGTTGCGATAACTAGGAAACAATTTGTTTCTATTAGTTAATTATTTATTACAGATTAAGTGTTGCGTTAAAGGCTCATTGGTGAATAATAAACCCGCCCTGAAATTAGTATATTTTCTAGTACTCTGTATACAGACCTAGTACCTACATATTTTTTCTTGATTTAGATTAACAGATTTCTGGGTCTTAGCTGAATAGATATTAATGTGCATTACGGATTCCTCGTGACAACGTTTTAATATTGTAAAACATTATTTAATATTTTTATTCATTGTCAAACCAAATTGAACTGGTTCAGTATCCTCATTCGGATGGCTTTTAGGCCCACTGCACTAAGTACCGAAAAGTTAGTTAAGTTATTATCGTCTCACATCAATATCAATTCTTGGGATGATATTTAAAAAAATGTCGTCCCAAGAATATAAATCAAAATAATTAGAAAAATTAGAACAATGGGTACTTACGTTTGTTTTTCCTAATGGAAAAAAAAAAATTAAAAATCTCTATTTCACGTAATTCATGTAAAAATATGCTTCACAAATCCGTAGTTTGGTAAAGCGTAGGTCGGACGGATGGACGGAAAGACGCGAGCGCTTGTCGGGTCAACGGACAAAAATGTACTACCATATATACCAGAAGCCGGCAACAAGCCGATGACCTTATCAAAAGCTGGTGACGATGACATCGTGCCATCATATGAATATTATACTAACTATGTTATTATTGTAAATTATTACATTGGTGTTTTTTTTACGCCTATATTTTTTGTGCCAATTATAGAACCATTAAGTAAACAAATCGATTCCGTTGATCAAACGTGATATGATACTTGACAATGTGCTTTTTTGATAAGGATTAATATACTTTTTAGTCTTTAAATTTTATAAAATAGAAAACATTTTAAAACAAGTTTTCTGAATAAATAGCTAATAAAAAAACACAGTAGATACTAGATACGTAGATTACTAGTGGGGACTGGGGATGTCTTTTTAGTTCTGTCTAGTCACTTCTCTGCAATTAAATGAAAGTTATTTTTATTTAATTTTGTCACTAGTTAGATAAATCATTATTTTTAGCTACAATGTATTTTATTTTATACTAGCTGATGTCCGCGACTTCGTTCGCATGGATTCCATCTTAACATATGAATATAATAATTATTAATTTTATAAACAAAAACAAAAACTGAAGGACTAAGTAGGGCTGTTCGTTCACTGTTTTATAAACTAAGGATTAATATATCATCTTTTCATTTTACCCATGTTTTGACTGACTCATTTGATCAAGACCGTTATTGTTACTTGATTGTAACATAGTTAGATTTTAACTAAAAATAGTTTAGCCTCATGATTCTTTTTGTAGTTAATGACAAGTACTGTAAACATGTTGTACCTACATTATATTATGTAGGTATAAGCAATAGTTTTCGCAGCTCACTCCAAATAATGACTTTTACAGACAATTTTTTTATATCCTTGAGTTAGATAATTCTGTAGGGATCTCTTAATTTTTTTTTTTAATGAACATTTTATAATTTTTTTATCAGCCTATGTTACCCGCTGATAATTATCTTTCTATAGGTGAAAGAATTTTTAGAATCAGTTAAGTAAGTAGTTTTTCAGTTTATCCATTACAAACATACTAAAAATCGGATCTTTCCTCTTTATGATATAAGTGTAATTAAATGAAAATATTTTTACATACACAAGTAAAAGTAAACAAATGTCTAGATAAATTATATTTAGATACACAATTGCAGCTACATTGAAGAATTTAAGATTTGCGTTAGGTACATTGCAGAATAGTATACCTACTGTCACATAATTGTCTTTTAACCTGGGGTTTGTCGCATTATCAACAGAAACGATTGGTACCATGCAAAAATTACCACATTATTATTGGCTTCCTTTTTAAAAATATGGATATATTGTCTTTTTATTTCATCAGTTACTTTATACTATTAATAAACAGTAAAATGTATAAGAAAACATGTATTATATTTATACTGAAAACAAATGTGCATAAACTTCCTTTTTTATCAATTCGCTTTTTTGGTACCTGAGCAGGACATTCTTTGGAACTACTTTTGTATGGCAAACATACATTCTATGTTTTAGTTTATAGAGTTTGGCATACCATCTCACTATTACATATGGGCAAAACATGACTTGTTCCTTTAATTTAATTCAATTCATTTGCTTAATGGTATAATTGCCATTAAGCAAATATATAGTAAAAATCAAACAAAGTCTATTGTATGCTTGTCACTGAGCATATTGTCAAATGGACACTAAACACCCATTAATAAATTACTATAACTATAATTGAACTCCTTTGTTATTGGTTATTTGAAAACATGTTATATCTTTACATAAAAAATAAAGATATGTATACATGTTTTTATTATACCTGTGATTTTTCTTACTTGATAGAGGCGGACACTGGGTTAAAAGTTATATTAAAGTTATATCACTGGGTTAAAGTTAAACACACACATCTGAGCTGGGCATTCAGCAGGTGTGTATTTATCTCACTAGTATTATTATCAGTATCTGTAGCAGATTTTTCATTCTATTCATAATTTTCAGTGCAAATAGTGAATAAAATTTCACACATCAAACTACAAAATAATTTGTTGGTAGTGGAGGTCTTGTTTACATTTACATTAATCATGAATTTCCTGTCATGGTTTTTTTTATAATTTCCTATCAGTTAATTAAGTTTTTATCAATTTGTTATCTCATCTTACATTATCTTGGGTTCCTTGCTAAATGGTAAATAGAGCCTAAATTCAAATAAACAGATTCCTAAACCATTATTACTTTGAATGAAGATAATAAACAAATAGCCATGTTGTTAATATTATAAATATATAATTATGCATTCTTAAATCGGTTCTAAAGTAATAATAACTTTATATTTTAGATAATTCTTTTTTTTTTTCATTTTTTAAGTAATTGTGGGAATAATGTAATAATTGTATTATATTACTACTTACATTTCAATGGGCACCTATAAGAAAATAATTTATATCGATACAAACTACAAACACAAAAAAAAAATGGTATGTAATAGCCTCACAATTAAATTAACTGACTTACAAAAACACTATACCATTGTACTGTATTTATTTACTATCATTAATTTAATTCAGTAATGAATATAATAATGTAAACTTGTCAAATTGTACAAGTCAAGCCCACAGAACACTATATACTCATAATACTCAGAAGCAGAACGTAGAATGAGTATAGCATCGACATTATAATAATAATAGCCGTGAAAACGAGACGCATTTATGCTTTATTACCTTAGAGGGAGCGAGACACATTATTGATTTTTTGTTTCTCTAGCGTATGCGTTTCTTTTGTTTGTCACACTTGATTCAGTGCTCAGCTCAGTCATCAATCACAATCAGTCAGTGTCAGAGTGTCACACACACGTGAGTGTCAAGTTGGTAGTTGGTAATACTGGTTGTAAACTGGTTGGATAACCTTAAAAAAAGAATTATATTTAAATATTTTATATTTATTTATTTACTATTCAGCTTATCAGCTATGCTATATTTTTAGGTTAAATTTCGGATTTACTCTAAATATGGCAAATGTGAAAATAAAAGTCATAAGTAGAAACCCAGAAGATTACCTACGTGCTACCAAAAAGGATATTCATAAATGTAAGCATTAAAACAAAAATGTACAAATGTAAATAATAACGTGGTCAAATAGATATGCATATTTACTTATGTTAAGAGTGAATAGATTCGTTTACTGCTGACAACTCGTTAACACATGTTATTTTCCGAATATATATAATAGCGCTATCTAGACTTACTACACAAAAGTCTGTTATGCTATTGTGCTTAGTAGGTTGTAGGTTTTATATACATTTTTTTTCTTATGCTATACATACACAAGCCTGTTATCCATTAGTATCATGCTGTTTGGATTATAGGCTTCATTTGACCGTGTATTTGCAAGCATCAGTGGTTTCCTTTGGTTGTTGTATGTAATATATGGCACAAATAATATTTCAAATCTTTTTCATACTTGACTGATCAACAGATCTTCTTTATTGAAAGCTTATCTTTAAAAATGTACTTAGATGTGGGTGTTCGTGATGTTCTTATCTACAATATTTCTTTGTATAAGAAAATAAATTCTTTAAAAATATTTTCAGTGCCAAGGAATTATGATCCCAGCTTACATCCACTGGAAGCACCAAGAGAGTATGTCCGAGCTTTGAATGCTGTGAAGCTAGAGAGAGTTTTTGCAAAGCCTTTCATCGGAAGCCTTGATGGGCACCGAGATGGAGTGTCAAGTTTGGCCAAGCATCCTAGTAAATTAGCAGTATTGGCTAGTGGAGCTTTTGATGGGGAGATAAGAGTATGGGATTTATCAGTAAGGAAATGTACAAGGAACTTTATTGCTCACGAAGGGTGGGTACGGGCTTTATGTTACACCCCAAACGGACACACCTTTACAAGTGTTGGCGATGATAAAACCATTAAAACATGGAAGGCTGAGATTCAGTCACCCGATGATGAAGATCCTGTTAATACATTGCTTAGTATGTCAGTAGTGAGTGGAGTCACTCATCATAGAACCAAACCAATATTTGCAACTTGCGGTGAGCATTGTCAGCTCTGGGAGAATACCAGAAATGAGCCAGTTAAAGTTTTTAAATGGGGTGTTGACAGTTTACATCATGTTTCTTTCAATCAGGTAATTTATAATTCACATATTATAATTTAATTAATTAACTAACTCCAACCAATACTTAATACATTAGAGCCGCAATAAACCAAAATTAAAGAAACATACTCCTATTTAGAGTGTTTATGTGTTAAAAACAAAAATATGTTTCCAAGGACATAAAACATGTTTATAAAAGCTTTCAATCACATAATATTTTTACTTAGACATAAATTGTAATAGTTTTTTTTTACAATGGTAGGTTTTATTTAAAATTGTAATAGTTTTTTTTTACAATGGTAGGTTTTATTTATAAACCGAGAAAAGATGAAAAAATTTAAAATAAAAACATATTCATACTGGTTTTACCAAACAAAATAGCAGTCTATACGAAAAAGTCTGTTGTGTGGACTCTTATAGTATTTATTAATGTTTTCAGGTAGAAGAAAACCTTCTAGCTTCATGTGCTAGCGACAGAAGCATTATTTTGTATGATTGTAGAGAAACTGGACCCCTCAGAAAGGTTGTCATGGAGCTTAGATCAAATGCTCTTTCATGGAACCCTATGGAAGCTTTTGTGTTCACTGTGGCCAATGAAGACTACAAGTGAGTTTAATTTTACCTTGTTTTTTTTTTAACAGCTCTTTATTTACACCTTAATTTTTGTAAACCAATAGATAGAATAGTATCCAATCAATTTAGGAAAATATCAAATGGTTAACGGCTTAACAGATTTGTATGAATTTGGATTAACATATAGACTTTTCCACTTTTTATACTGGAAAAAATGTTAGGTTCCTGTGGGATTTTAAAAAACTACATCACATGTGTAGTTGCGAGAGAGGATTTGTATGTTTGTAATGAATAAACTCAAAAACTACTGGACCGATTTTGAAAATTCTTTCACCTATAGAAAGCTGCATAATCAGCGAGTAACATAGGCTATAATTATTTATAAAGTTACGCGGAGAATTCGCGTGCAACAGCTAGTAGTAAATATTTTGTGACATCTGTATTTGTAATCACAAATATTTTGATACAAGAATATCAAAAGTAAAATTCATAATTGTTGTTTTTATTTTCAGTTTATATACGTTTGATATGAGAAAATTAAAGCAACCTATGAATGTCCACAAGGATCACACATCAGCGGTCATTGACGTTGACTATTCTCCGACTGGTCGCGAGTTCGTTGCCGGTAGTTACGATAAGTCTGTTAGAATATTTGAAATGTCCAAAGGACATTCAAGAGACGTGTATCATACAAAGAGAATGCAGAGATTGACATGCGTCAAGTGGACATTGGACGACAAATATATTCTAACAGGATCGGATGAAATGAACATCAGAATGTGGAAAGCGAGAGCTTCAGAAAAACTCGGTGTTGTAAGTATATTTTTGAAATTTTTTTTATGTAGGAAAAATGGGAATTTGGGAAAAGGTGTTTTGGTGGCGTTTTACAAATTAAACAAAAAATAGTATTTTTTTTTTAAATCAACTTGCTTCATGAAAACAATTGATGTTATGTACGACAATGATTTTATCAACTTCTGATTATCAATAGACAAGATTAACAGTTTTAGTGGACTTTCAATGGCTCTATTATTATTTCGATATTTCAAATGGTTTACAAATGTCATATTTTTTTTGTAAAATCATGTATATTTTATGTTACGCACATTTGGTTGCTTGCAAGTGTACCCCAAAAAATTCTTTAGAAAGTAAATATTTATATCACTTTAATTTATTTCTATGTACCAAATGTAATGAACGGGGCAAATATAATTATATGGTGGCCTTACGTTCTAAAAAGATATAAATATAATTTCAGCTCAAACCTCGAGAACGGACAGCTCTCAATTATGCAAACGCCCTTAAAGAGAAGTTTGCAAGCCACCCTCAAGTGAAACGTATAGCGCGCCATAGACACGTTCCAAAGCACATATTCAACGCTCAGAAGGAATTGAGAGCTATTAAGGATAAGTCTAAGAGGAAAGAAGCCAACAGACGAGCACACAGCAAACCCAATGCAGTCCCCTATGTAGCAGAGAGAGACAAACATGTCGTCAAAGAAGACGAGTAAACCAACAGTATTCAACACTGTTAAATAAAATAATATTACAATTAAAAAAGGTTAAATAAATGTGTAGAAATTGGTGTAAATTAAGCGATGGAATCTTCCTTGTGTATGAAATAAAGTGGTTGAGCAAAATCTGTGTAACTTTGATTCTCTCTATTTTCAAGTATAATATAAGTAATTAAATAATTTGTTTAGCGCCATCTATTGCCTAAAAGCACTGAAACGGTTATAAAGTCCTAATTGTGGATTTGGATTTATTAAAATTTGTAACTTGGCTGGGGTCAACCATGTGTCAATCTAATAATTACAATCGATTTTAAATTAGACATGAATATAAATCCTAATCCTAAACTGTTATAAATTTGAAAGTTTGTATAAATGGATGTATGTTTGTTACTCTTTCAAATAAAAACTCTTCAACAGATTTGGATGATAGCTTAAATGGATTTATATGTAGGATACTTTTTATCCTGAAAAAAAAAAATGTAAAAAAAAAAAGCAATTTCATTCACATAAGATTTATTCGTAACACTTTTAGATTAGATTATTTTGACAAGAGTTTCAGTGAAACATATTTTTCTTGTAGATTTTATAATATTATTTGCACATTATAATATTATTATCATTAAAATGAGAGGCCAATGAAAATAAGTTAAACTTTATGTTCTACAGTATAGTATACAATATTAGTACTTAATTATCAAAAACAAAAATACTTTCTCCTGCCAAATAACAGAAATAATAAGTATTTTTTAAAATTATCAGTATACAGTCAGCTTGGGTAACTTTGAATACTTTTTTAATATTTTTATGCCTACGACATAAAATATTATGTGCATACATATTCTTTTATATTATATTAATGAGTTGGGATTATTATCATATAATTAAGCTTAAAACTTCATTAAAATGACGATTAAATTCACATTTAACGAAGAGTTTGGGTAACTTTAAAAGCGCATTTTTTTAGTTTTGGCAACATTGATGAGTACTACAACTACAACAAGGTCGACAAACCTAACCTAACCATTAACATGTACGAACTTTTGCCACACTATCTGAGGATACCAAAATCCCAGAATTTGAAAAGAAATACACGAACAAACTTTCGTTACAAACACCTTACAATAATGCAAAAAAGTATATGAAAAATATGCTGGTGCAGTTTTTTCATATCAAGGTGGTGTATGCATTATTGCGTTTCGTTTCATGCGAAATTTTATGCCTACTACATAATAATATATTATTATATCTTAACATTATAATAGCAGGATAGAAAAAATATGAAGCTGTTTATGGAGTTTTATTCAGTAACCCAAGTTGACTGTACTTATTTAATACTTACATACTTTTAATTACCAATTTTTGAGTTACTGAATTTTAAAAGAAAATGTCAAACATGATTACGCTCTACATAAATCGAATTTTACAATCATTTATTATTATTTATTAACAGTTATACTTAATAATAATTGAAATTGCATAAGTAAATATTATAAATGACTAAACGTTCGTCTCAAATTATCACAAAATATGAGATAAGCAATCTTAAAACACATAGTGATTTTTGGCCTTCCAATGAGGTTTTATTGTACAGTCAGTAGCAACATTTTGACTTTGGCCGAGGAAAAATGGATCTAATCTAAATTAAATTAAGGAGTGTTAATGGTCGAGAACTAACACACTATGGCCCTTTATACATTACGATACTCGCAAGATACGATACTTCAGTCGCTTACCAATAGAATACTTTTGAGAGGAATGCGAGCAATTCCTGGGTCACTTGTATAATTTTTTTTTTAAATTTCTGTAGACAAAGACAAATAATTTTTTCGCCAAATTTGCTGCTCTAGGCTCCAGCCTACTCAGCCATCTGGTAAATCCGCCACTGTCTGTGAGTATCGTAATGTAAGTAAGAAGGGGCGTATGTCATACGAGTGAAAATGAACCAAATTGTATTATTTCTAATTACAAAACGAAACATTTTGACTCCTTCATGTTTGTCATTATAGTGAAAAACGTGATGAAAAACACTTGCGATATTTTTGTATTTTAGAAACAGAATATTTCGGAAATAAGAAAAAAATAAATAAACAAAACTGGATGCATACAAAAGTTTCGATTTTCTGCTTGCATTTAGTATTTAATTCTTGCTTGTTTGCCATTTTGATCATGGCTTGTATGTGAGCTACTCTGCGGAAACTCAATCTCGAGGCTTGCAAGGACCATACATTTAGCTTTGCAATGACATACATTAATATAAAAAGTATATTATACAGGGTGATTCCGGGGTCGTGACCCCAACCCTTTTTTTCTGACTCAGTAAACGATTGCGATGTTACCTGTATATATTTAAATTGAAATGCTAATGATTCATTTTTTACTTATTTTAACTAAAAAAGCATGATTTCTGAAAATGCGTGGTTACCCTACTTTTCATATTGCAACCTCTTTGAAAACAAAGCGTCTGATAGAATACTTAATAATTTATGAGTAATTATTGTCACAGTACGTCAAAGTCAATACACGTGTCAATAAACATTGTAAACTGAAATTAATAAAATAATTAATTAATTATGCCTCCGGCGTACCCTTTTTCCAATATCGAGCGTTCAGATATGGTAAAATTTTACCATCAAACGAACAACACTGTGAGAGCACGAGAGATTTTTCACCATCATTATCCCAATTTGCCAATACCAACCAGGCGTTTGATTGATTCAATGGTGCGAAATCTTCGAGAACACGGGCAGTTCAGCGTTCCAGCCCATGCCCAAGCACGAGGTGGTGATAGGCCACGAAGGCGAAATTACGAAAACCTGGATCAACGCATACTGAGATATTTTTACCGAGATCCGCAACGCAGTACCCGACAAGCTGCTAGAAGGTACAATGTCAGCCAAAAGTTTGTCTGGAAACTGCTCAACGTTACTGGATTGCATGCATACCATTTTCTACCCGTTCAAGATATCTCCGCCCCTGATTTCCCCTTACGGATGAACCTGTGTCGATGGATTTTAGACAATGAAGAAACAAACGTCCTGTGGACTGATGAGAGCACATTTACACGTGTTGGTTTGTTCAATATCCACAACGAGCATTTTTGGAGTGAAGAAAATCCGCATTTAACTCGGAGAAACGCGTATCAAACACGATTTAGTTTGAATGTTTGGGCGGGAGTTATTAATAACGTTATTATTGGCCCTCATTTCATCGAAGGCAGATTGAATGGAATGAATTACCTTGATTTATTACGAGAAGTGGTCCCGGAATTATTGCGAGGCGTCCCGGAGCTTTACTTAGAAAACCTGTATTATCAACATGATGGTGCACCTGCTCATTTTTATAACCGTGTTCGTGATTATTTAAATGAACAATTTCCCCAACGATGGATCGGTCGCCTTGGACCCATTGCATGGCCACCTCGCAGCCCCGACCTCACACCGTTAGACTTTTTTCTCTGGGGAGAGGTGAAACGGTTGGTGTATGAGCAGGAATCTAACACCGTAGAAGAGCTACGCCAGCGAATCATTTTAGCCTTTGAAACGGTTAAGCAAAATCACTTTGCTCTGAACAGATTAAGGGGCAACCTAAGACGACGGGCGGAATTGTGCATACAGGAGGAAGGTTCACATTTTGAACAACTTTTGAAGTACATTTAGTGTTGTAAATTTTGTGTAAATAAAGTATTAATTTTTATTGTTATTTTCTTAGAACAAAAATACAAAATATCATAATTTTCGTAGGTATCGATGCAATTATTCCTATCTGATTATCAATTTAATCATAGCATAACAATTTCATTATCTGTGACGATTGCAGTCTTTTAGAGTACACGCACTTGACATAAGTTTTCCTGGGAAACAGTAGGGTGACTATGATCTGAAATCATTCCGGACATTTTTTTTTTTTTTGTGATGACTAAAAAAAACCACAGGATTGTTGTTGGTCCTACTCTATCGTGATTCTCAGGAGAAACTAAATTAAATGCTCCTTGCTTGCTCCACGACCCCGGAATCACCCTGTAGATAGTCTATAATAGAAGACTGACTGAAAACGATTCTACCGAAATAAAAATCGAACAAATGTCGTGAGAATCCCCATAGTATTGAATCCAAAGGTCAATATTGTGCTGTATGTAAAATACCGTAAAATCAGTATGGCGTCTAGTTTTACTTATTCGATGCGATTTTCCATTTATTCCTCAACCAAGTGACCGTTTATTAACCGTTTACTAATAAATCGTTTATTCTCTGATTAATTGTAACATTTTAAAGAAAACCAATTCTCACTGTGGTCTCTTGTAGACATCTGTATTTTTTTACATTGCACACAATTTACACCGCTAATTAAAACGCCATATCAATCACTACGTTAGGCCTTTATAAGATTTGATTACAATTTTATCCAGCTGGATTCACGGGCCTGCTTATTGAGTTGGGAGCTGTCATTGTGCGAATATCCATTCTGGAATATAAAAACGTTTGTTTTAAGAAATAGCAACACCTAAGGTGGTCCAATCCAAGTGCACTACTGACATTTCGAATAAGGGATCGGGAATGGATAGAGAAATGGGCACTGGCATCCCTTACTCACTTTCCAGAAGATTTTTTATAAAACTCGCTTCACTATTTTGCTTGCAAAATTCTCTCTTTAGTTTTCATTTGGTCTGAGCCACAGATGTTCGGAAATGCGCGCGGCCGGGCGCTCCGCTAGAGATTATATGGCATATTAGAACAAACAACCGTCTCACTAAAATTACGCACAATCACGTACAAATAGCACACAATGACAACCGACCCGGCGTACCACTTACACACTTACACGCACACAACTGCCGGACCAATAGCATTTGTTCGCTCGCTTATTTGCGACGAAACACGTCATTGAATTGTCGAGCTAGACAATTCCGTGGCACGCTATATTCTTTAGCGGGGCCGCGAGCATTTCCGAAGATCTGTGGTCTAAACTTAGGAAATGAAACTTTTGTCTCTTCGAAAACTATTTGGCCATAATTATTGACACTCCAAATGAGACACTTAATCAGCAAGATTTTGCAATATTTTATTTTTGGTTTGTCATATACATATGTATATATATTTTTTTTATGTACATCTGCAATCAGTCAGTTTTCGACTATAAGCAGATTTTTTGAGTGCACTTGTCGGGTTGAGGAGGCTCCCCAGCAGGAACGATCACTCGTTTTTAAACCTTTCGTTCAGCCCCTGTACGTCGCATCTCTTGAGCCGCTTACGATAGCTGGCAGTGGTTAATTGATTTGCTAGTTCGTTCGGATGCCTCTCCAGACGATGCCTGTATTTTTCTGCCAGGAGGCTTATTTCCTTCCTGACAGTATACATATATACATATGTATATAAAAATATATATAAAACTAGCTGGTGCTCGCGACTTCGTCCGCGTAGAAAAGTATAAAACGCCATCTACTGTATTTTGGATAGATGGCGCTATCTCCCGGGCTAAGCTGCTAGTATTTACTTTTATTTTAGATTTCCCTTAGGAATGAAGCATTTTCCCGTGGTAAAAAGTAACCTATGTTCATCATGGATAATGTCGGCTTTTAATGGTAAAAGAATTTTTCAAATCGGTTCAGTAGTTTCGGAGCCTATTCTTTACAAACCAACAAACAAACAAATCTATCCTCTTTATAATATTAGTATAGAAGAAACAACGAAAATACTTACAAAATATGACGAGTTAGCCACGATTGGTCAAGATTGTACTCAAGGACTTTCATGATACAAAGTGTTTTCAAAGTTGGTGAATAGTCTAATACGTGAAGATCGCTGTTATCTATCAATGTTTCAGGATCATCTTCATCGTCATCATCATCATCACATTCCCTATTTGACTGATGTTTACATAACTCTTTGCAGGGGCTGAAATTGAAAGCATAATAGATTAGATTATTTATTTTAGAGATAAAAAAACTATTTTAGAACTCTTGAGATGATGTTTCAAAATTGCTTTTAGAAAAAATAAAAACTGCAATAGTAAGAATTTTAGAGTTATTTAAACACCAACGTTTTCGTTTTTGGAAATATTAGTCCTAGGGTTCCAACAACATATGAATATAATTATAATATAAATATGTTTGATGGTTTAAAGGTGCCCTATAGGGTAATAAACTGCTTAATAATGTTTTTTGAAAAAATATTCAACAGATTGTTTACTATTTTATTATTATATATGTATTTGTGATATGTCTTACCTTGTACCACCAAATAAGAAGAGTTTATCGTTATGTATTAGACACGCTTGTCGTCTCCTTATACACGGAACGGTGCCTGTCACATTTAGATGATCCCAGAAATTATCTTTAAGTGAGTAACTATAAAGATCATTGAAATGTACTTTTGTGTTTCCATTATATCCTCCAAATATATACATATAACCATTAAAAATCCCTAAAAATAAGATTAAAAAATTAATTAAGAAATAATAAATAATTACTTTATTTATGCTTTTTTTAAATGTATTATACAAATTTATCTTACAGGCAGAATGGCTTCGTCTTCCCTGTGGCCATTTTCCAAGAGGGTTAAGCGAGTACCACTTCTCTTCAACAGTGTCAAAGTAATGAATTTTTGGACAGTAAACTTCCTCGAGAGAATTATATGGACTGTTCAAATCTCCACGACCACCGTACACATACATTTTGTTATTCACGGCTACGGCTGTATGAAAATCTCTATTTGACGGCGGTTGACCTATCGGGTTTATAAACTTCCACTGCATCGTGTCCATATTCAAACAATGGATTTCTTGAGAATATTGTTCAGTAATGTATTCAAAGCCACCAAAAATGTACATTTTATTATCAATTACACACGCCGAATGTCCATCTTTGGCATTCGGTATCATTCCGGAAACTGTTGGTATGCTCCATTCTAAAGTTTTTGTGTCAAAGCATGATAAAGTTTCGCATGCTACGGCGTTGTTTCTGCCTCCCCACATGTAAATCTAATAATAATAAATAGAATGAAACATCTTTATTAATATGAGAAGAAAGAGAAGCCAGAAGGAAAGTACTTTCTATATAAATAGATTTATTAATTTTAAAGTTGTACTGAAACTGTTACAATTTTGTTTACGTTGGCACTTCGCCATCAATATATAGGTTGATAAAGAAATATAATTTATATAATATTTAGTTACCTTGTGACCGTACGAGACCACAGTATGCCCATACCTTTGAAATGGTACAACATCATTTATTTTATAGTGGACAATTTTCCATCTAAATGTGGTAGTATCCAACGCATGCACTGGTATGGACTCCCAATCTTTGTATTCTTCAGACGAGCAGTAGCCGCCAAATGAATAAATAATATCACCAACTAAAGCCGCTGCGTGGTTCACCCGGCGAGGGCCACCATCCAAATGAACAGTCCACTTCATTTTGCTGAATATGCTGAAAAAATATATGAAAAACTGATTAACACGTAATTATACAGCTCAGGTAAAAAAAAAAGCAGAAATTGGCAAATGAGAGGTAAACATGCGTATTTAGTACTGCCTATCCAATCTTATTACCCACACTGTCTCCGGCCTTCGCTGTCCGCTACTACTCCAATCCAAGTTAATCCAACTAAACCAATCTCTAACTAAATTTCTTTTCTTTCATAAATAAATAAAAATTTGCAAATTTGCAACAAAGAATTTGTTTGCTTGACACTTGCTTAACTTGACAGTTGCCTTGACAATATTTAGCTGACAGTGACAGATTGACAGTAGAGTAGACATTTTAAAAATGATTGACAGTTTTGACAGTGACATTGCTTATGGCAAACTTAGTTATTATTCTATGTGACAAACTTCCCGTCACACTCACGTATTCGCCTCGCCTCGCCCAACTTCGCGAGTAGTGTGGTGGCGGGGTTAGGAGAAGGCAATCTGCCCCGAGTGTTGCAATCATCATCATTATTCGTCCAAGGTTGCATCAGTATGGAAAATATGTCTGTCCTTTGACCTACGGACTAAAACGCTCCCCCAATTCCTCAAAGCCTGCCAGTCATAACCAACTGACAGACGTCAGGATCGCATTTTTTCCGTTGACTGCTGACTGCACAGAGTCTGAGACCCTCCTTATCTGAGACCTTTGACTTTGATGTTCTATCCCATGTCCCATCCTTCATTCGCTTTCGCTTCAAAGTTTGCGGGTTTCCAGTTCCAGCCATGTTCCAGCAATCATGAGATGAGCAGTCCTTTGGACAAACCTGGTTTTCACTTTCCCTTTTCAGTATAACAAGGAATATTAGTTGGCGGTGATAGAGCCATTAGAAGAACTACTAAGTAATCATAATGCTATTTGTACAGATATTCGTGATATGACCAAAAACCTGAAAAAGGTACCTTCAAACCAGTGGCGTAGCGTGGTCAAAATTGCACCAGCGAGGCCCCTTTTGTTTCGTTCCCAAGATCTACCCAATAAAACTATCTTACCAAACATGCTTTGACACGACATACCTACTCATGATAGTGAAAAAATATAAAAGCGCGGTGGTAGTCCGTTGGCCCTACGGATGTCACCTTGGCTTAACTATTAGGATTCTGCTTGAAGGCTTACTTTATGTTTTCCGAAAATCGTGATCGCCCTCTCGAAATCCTTTCCAGAGTGGCCCAAAATTGGGAAAAATTGCACCCAAAATTCGCATTCGCAATAGTTTTCGAGATATTAGCGATAAACAAATTTTGGGTGCAATTTTTCCCAATTTTGGGCCACTTTGATGCGGATTTCGAGGGGGCGATCACGATTTTCGGATTTCTCGACCCAGATAACATAAGGTAAGCTCTCAAGGAGAATCCCAATAGATTAAGTTAAGGTCGAGTTGTTTAAAGACTGTAGGGCCAACGGACTATCGGAGAATATATTTGAAAAGCATATAAATTTGAAAAAAAAAAAGAAGGTTTTATTAAAACTGTAAAGCGTAAAATTAGGATTTATATTTTGTTTTTACTTCAGGTTCAGGAAAGTGACGAGTGTGGCCAATATTTTTTAGGTTTTTATTTAATTTAAAAATAAACAGGGTGGTGGCATCGCATTTGAAGAGACCACGCGACGCCCCTTTAAGTGCGAGGCCGTGGGCGTGGACCCACTTCGCCCACGCCTAGCTACGCCACTGCTTCAAACAGCCCAGGAAAGCAAAGGATTAGTCGATTCAGCCCAATCGCCTAATCCTTTTAAAGATGGGAGTAGCCAGCAGCCATCCATTATCAAGCGGACCGTTAACCTGTTTATCAATCAATCAATACTAGTGATAAATCTGTAAGTGTAGGTATTGTATGTATTTGTATGTTCCTCTAAAATTCTTAAACGAATTAACTGATTTTCATGAAATTTGGTAGGTACTTAAGGTACTTAGATTTACATTTAGACGTACAGGACACAGGATAGGCTACTTTTTTCTTTTTCAGCGCGGACGAAGTCACGGGCGCCAGCTAGTTAAAAATAAAAGATATAGATAATAATAGATAAAAGACTCCTGACAATATACTTTTGCCAAGCGTTGGATCTCTATATTTTTAGACAGTTTAGTTTTAGTAGGTAACTAATAACTCTTTTAGTAACACGCTCGATGTTACATAGGCATTAGTTAAAACTATCTACGAATAGGCTGAAAGTAATCTTACGATAATAGTTTTCTTTTAGGCAGTTTTTTGTTTATTAACTATGTTGTTATTTTTTAGTAGGTATAGGTATGCCTTGACATATTAGTTATCTATAAAGAAAATGCAAAACATTACATATTGTAGATTTATTATGTGCCTTGACATAATTATAAAGAAAATAATCTTAGATAATTATATTGGTAGGTAAATATATCCAAAGTTATATCTACACACAAATAACTGTAGGTTACCTATACAATTTTTGTGCGATCCTCTTGTTTAACATCATTGTAAAAGGTAAATTTCATAAATCTTCCTATGGTATTTCCTCTTTCACGTTAATGTATCTTGTAGAATAATATTGTATTTTTTTCATCAGCAAAGAGCAATAGGCGTGATCTTTCAACGCCACGCGGCGTTAGGGCGCGAATCATTTGTTATTTCTCTCACGCGTTGAGTTTCCAACAAATTGTATTGTAACTGACAATATGAGCGATTATTGTTCGATTTTGTTCAAATGTGTAGTGAGTCCAAGAATTATTTCTTACGGCTGGGAAACATCGAACTAGGATTACCAAATAGTAGAGGCACAGCTTAATATTCGCTCATTTCTCTCGATAGAGCTTGGAATATTTCATTATTTTGAAAATATACCTAATTCACAATCTAAAATGTATGCTCTAGAATAGAACCTAGTCGTGAGAGCCTAGCCTAGGAGAGAACGACTTCAAATTTGTTATTGTTATATTGGAATTTTTTACTCACTCACTATATGTACTACAGCATCTAGGGGTTAGAGCGCCAAACTACTTGCTGGATCTGCTTGATAACTTGCAACAACCAATTGTTAGAATTGTTCACACAACAACAATTACATTACAATTAATTTACTCTTAATTTAAGAATTTAAGTAGCCTCTCTTTGTGTGTTCTACCGACTTCTGAGGTATTTCCAACTAATTGTGATAATCTCCTTCAAGCGAGGTGTGAACAAATTTCTGCAGAGTCGACAGTGTACGTGCACCGCAGAGGTGTGTGGGGTTTTTCTTGTGCAGGAGATATGTACTGATTTGAGTTCCACGGACTTTTTTGGGCTAAAAGGCATCTTCGGCGTCATCATGCTTATCATGTTATCATTATCATGCTTACTTGAACTGAACGCCATATGGACAGAATGTTTTTTTTTTCTCGAAGTAGGTCGAGCTTTATATTTGTAGGAAACAACTTGTTCTGACACTGTAGCACTCTCCGTCTCCAGGGAACATTTAATTTGGTCAACGTTGCTGAATTCTTGTCAAGTGTTTATCAACATGCTTAAACACCGGCAAACATCACCAGACTTTTGTGAAAACTCTTGTTAGACAGCCGGTAAAAGTCAGTACGTAAATAATTACAAATCAATTACATAGACAATAATTATTGCAATATTCATCTAAGTAGGTAGAAAACTTATAACTTTCTATCAAAATATACCGATCGTATTGTCGACAAAATGTATTTTTCTTCGTCCCCAGGCCTCGGGCGGTGACATGTCCCGTGACGTATAGAAAACGCATTGCCGATGACGTCCTATCTATAAATCATATTTGGGCCCGGCAATCGTCCGCCCGTCTGCTCGGCCTCCTCGTTTTTTGTCTGACTTCTAAACCGTTAACGTGTGTGATGTGATAGAAGGGTGGCGACATGTGTTCACTTTTCCTATAATGGTAGACAATTGTTTCTTTACTAAAATTGTGTAAGGGGTTATCTGTGAATGCAGTTGAAGCTCCGTAGCACTTGCACTTTTGCACAATGTTGACGAAATTTGTGGTTTTACATTAAGTACTCAGTAATGCATAAGAAATTCTATATTGTCTTAGGCCTTCACGCCACTTTGAATCGGAATCATTGGTCAAACCTAGTGTTATGTTTTTTTTTATATGAAAATCAGCAGTCAGGTTAACGGTCCACTTTATGGTAGGTGGACTATGGCTACTTATAAACTACAAGCAACGCTTTAGGGGTTGCAAATGCGATGCCAACCTGGATCAAATATAATTTTTTTGTGCAAATAGGTATACACATAAATAGGTATACCTTATTCGTTGATTGATCGCTCAAAGCCGTATCAAAATCCGTTGGATGGTTAAGAAGAAGTTAGCGGAGAAACAAAAAACTATAGATTTCAACTTATGTAGAGAGGAGATTAGGTATATGTTTTTCTAGAATTTTATCCTAATCATCTAAGTAGGTCGTTATTCGATCATTATAATTTCCAGTTCCTAAATATTTTGGGTTATAATAATAAAAATCGATTGACAAACAAATTACAAAAAAATCTTTACCCCAAAAGACAAAATCTTTACCTATCTATATTCTTAGAACCTTTTATAACGCATCAAATAAACATAGTGAAAAACTTATTTGGATACGTTTCACGCACCAACCGTTAACCCATCGAATGGCAACATTTATCATCGGAATCCTATAAAAAGTAAACCGGAACTAATCCCCGGGCCCCACCAGATACGCCCTCCCTAATCTGCATACGCCAAGGAAAATAATTTCACGCTCTTACCGCATTCTAAAGATGCCCCTTTGTTGTGATTTTATTTAGATATTGGTGCTGGAATAGGGCATGCCTTTTGATATGAACTATGTATATTTATAGGAAATCATTTTACATCATGGAGGATCATTTTTAAAAATGGCTTTACTTTTAACCCCTTTTTTTACAAGATGAATCCATCATGGGTACCCACATATGGGGTAGACCTACCGACTAAACCTCTTGGCGTCCTCCACGTCCGCTATAGGCTAAGTTGCGAGGTTGGACGACACACTTTCGCAACTCTGCCACGGGGTCCGTAACCGGAAACTGCTCATTGGGAAGGCGCGGAGCACCCGAACTGCCAAAGTGCGCCGTGCCTCTTAACATTGGCTTTTAACCCTAAATCGATTAGCGAAGTTTAATCCATGTTAGTTTGGATTTTTTATTCGGTGATTTGGTATTATTAATGAATCGAAAATTATGGAAATATAACAATTATTGCCTTAATTTAATATCATAGCATAGACTAGTTACTGCCCGCGACTCCGCCCGCGCAGCAAGAAAATCGGCGCAGTAGTTTTGAGTTTATCGCGAACAGACATACAGACGCGGAGGAGGACTTTGTTTTATTGATTTTGTTTTATGAGACGCAGTATTGATCAATTTGGAAACATTTCAACAAGAAAAATCCAAATGGATTTGGTTTTCTGTTTTTCTTTAAAGATTCAATGATACTTTAAAAATGATATTTGGTCAAACCATTTTTTTTTGCAATCGTAACTTTAGTCCACGTAACTTGTCCAACGAACGAAGGGTCCTAAATGTCAACACAAATCGATATCAAGATACACATTACATAGGTATAGCACATATAAATATGTCACAGGCGCATAAAGAGCCCGTGTCTAGTCGCGACGCCTCGATCGACGTTATTGATACACGGAAAAGATTTCTCTTTGATAGTTGCGGTTCGTGCGTTTTGATGCCTTACCTCATTTTAAGGGATGTAGCTTTGTCTACGAGATTTTTATCGATGTTTTTCCATATCTCTATTTTCGTAAATAGTGTTAATATATACTTAGGTAGGGTTATTTAATTAGAGTCATGTTACCAGCCCGAATAACCTCTAGTAGGTAATTGTGAAGTAATATTATATAGTGACTTTAATATAAGTACCGTTAGATTATTAGATATTAATTTTGTTTCCCTTTTAAGCAACTCTTCATTTCTAAAGACAAAGAAACGTTCCCAAATTTAAAATTTTTCAGCGATTATTTTTATTTTTGGATGGTCGGTATAATATAGTGGAACATGTAAAATAATAATATTACTTATGTAATATTAAGGGACCCCAACCACTCTTCGCTGCAGCGCGGCGTGCTATTGGAGCGGTCGCGGTATCGAACAATGATACTTGTATAAAATCCGCACTAATATTATAAATGCGAAAGTTTGTATGTATGTATGGATGTATGGTCATGTTTATTACTCTTTCACGCAAAACTACTGAACCGATCACCATGAAATTTTGCATACACGTTGTCTGGGACACCAAAAAGAACATACGGTACCTTTCTTTTTATAACGCTTACGAAGTCGCGGGCACCAGCTAGTTATATATATTTTATTTCTATAAAATAATAGTAGCCTTACTTACTTGTCATTACAGTATGTACTAAGGCTTATCTTATCTTCAATCTACTAAACTTTTCTACAAACTTATTTTTGAAAGCATTTTCTTATGCTTTCAAAAACCAGTTTTCAAAAATAAGCTTTAGAACATTTGTTTTATGAATGGCATACATAGATGCAAAGATTTAAAAGATGACTATAAAATAATTATTGCTGCAAAAGGAAGGTTAGAAAAATTGGTTTCTTGTATGGCTCAATTTTCATGCTTTATGTGTGAGAGTAAATGTCGATAAGTAAATAAGTCGAGGTTACACAACACTATACATCAAGAAGAAACTGCGTAACGTGCCCCACACAGCGCTACGTTTATTGATGGACTTTGGAAGTTTTCAATATTATGTCTACTTTACATAAGTATAATGCAGATATAGTTTTTTTTATTACCATTTCACATTTGCCTCCTGACGCGTAAATTGACTTTTAGATCGAAGATGTGACATGTACTTACATATTTACCACGTAGTTACATGTAGTATATCGTTAAGTAGTCACCTATAAATATTTGATGTTAGATATTAATACTAATACGATTAGTTCGAAATTATCATCGCCATTAGATCATTGATTTTAATATGATCACTGATAGTTGGTTGGCCGGTTGGTCAAATACCTTTCGAGTGTTTTTCGATTTCATATGTGAATCGATTAATAAACAAATTTATAAGTAAGTAAAAATATGAATATTATTTATACTGAGTTCGGTTCGAAGCGGTTTCTTATTACTCTATCCAAACGACATCGAAAAAACCGTTTGTCATTTTTATGTGACCACTTTTCGACGATATATTCTTTTCTATTGTCGTTGAGGTGCTCAAAGGGATAAGGGCCTTAATATACGATTATAGGTGGCGTTCACTATTGTGCTTGACCTATTCTTTGAATTATTACCATTATCACCGAGTGATAGTCTGCTCTTCTCTTTGACTTGACATCGTTCTTTGAGGTCAATTCTAAAAAGTGTATCTACTTTTCGTAGGTGTTCAATGAATTATTTATTCCTATAATACTGTAGTTAGCAGCCACACTTGCAGCTTCGGCATTGTTTGTGTTACAGGCGATTAAGGACCGTCAGTCTGTCTACCGAACTTAACATAAAAATAACTTAACTGAAACTGAGTACTACTCCAGTACTCCAGTAGTAGGTACTCTAAATAGTGCATTCATAGTTAGATAAGCACTTTGCAGAAGAACTTCACCGCGTAGAATAACAGCAAAAGGGGTGCGGCAGTCAAGTATAAGCGACAACTCAGTTAATGTCTTCCGGTCATAATATTATCATATCATATAATAAAATCGTTAAATAATAAAAAAAGAACTGTCACTCTATTTTACGAGTGGTCACAAAATGATTATAATGTGGCCATTACCAACAAGTCACAAGTTGCAACTTCTAAAAAATATCCTCCAAAGAAACACATAAAAAGCAGACATCGTTTTTCTTTTAAAAAACTCTCTCATTTGCCTATCAATAGTGGTTGAGGCAGATCTGACCGTAATAAATGTCATACTTTATAGCACTTAGGAAAAAAATGCAAGGGAGCCATTTTACATTTTAGCGAGTGACCGGGGAACGGTAGGTATGTCATATTACGAATTTCGAGTAGCTATTTCCTCGGGGAATTTTAAGTTTTTCCTTTGATGCCATTCAGTTGCTTGCTTTCTTTTCGGCTATTCCAAAATAGCATTCCTTTGCTTACATTGAGTTATAGCTGTCTCATACTATAGCTCGCTAAATATCCATAAAAATATATAAATATTAAAGTTTTTTTTTTTAATGTTAAGTTCGATAGCATATTAATAAAAGTAATGCAATAGGAGCTTCACGTCAGCTGCCGACCATAGTGGATTAGGAAAGTAGGTATAGGCAAATGTGCTCACCGAAACACAACACATGCAGTTATTTCACAGTGATTTGCTGTAAAGGGGTGTATACTTCACAAATGACTGCGAAACGCTGTGTGCCCTGGCCACTATTTATTATAAAAAAAAAATCCTACAATGAAATCCTGTGTTCGGTGGTCCGATCTACCTATTTAGTTGCCTTTGGTAAAAATAACATTTGCCCCCTTTACAATGGACACCTTTCACATAAAAGCACATTGTTACAAATACGAGGCAATGTTTCAAGACATCGTTTCAAGATTCCTTTTTATTATAGAATTTTATTAAAACTAATTTATTTATAAGTTTCTCTAACAAGTTCTAAATTAGTGACGCCAATTATATTAAATGTGAATTTGTTTGTTATAAGAAACTTACTAATAATTCCCGACGCATTGAGTTAAATTAAATATATTTAAATCTATAACTAAAAATAAAATATATTTAATTTAATAATGTAATAATTAAAATATCTACATATTTTTAAATATAAATATCTTAAATTAATTAATTGATTAATTAATTAATATACATATATTATAAAAAAAAATTACCAAATATTTTCTAATTTTTGCTTTTGGGATTTTTGCTTGAGAAAAAAAAAATCCCAAAATGATGTAGATTGTAGACAAATACGCGGACAATTGTAACGGCAACAAAAAGTTTGGTAGCTACTTTTTATTATAATAGATACATAATATATCGCTGCATAAATTCAAAAGTACCACAAATCAAAAAATTCCAAAAATGTTTTTGCAAAATGCACAAAAATGTTGCAAAAAGACTTATGGTTGTTTTATTCCATATTTAGTATACTTTGATATTTAGTAGTACCTATTCAGTTTATTATAAAAGTACTTAACACACTTACTAACGATGTATAATATGCATATATTTGATAAATATCTAATAAGAAAAAAAAAATGATAATTTTTTTTTCGATCGTGTAAAAAAGTGTAAAAAAGCTCTCCTGTAAAAAAGTGTAATTTTGATTTGTGATACTTTTGAATTTAAGCAGCGATATTATAAACTAATTACTTTTTCTTTGTTGTAATATCAAAGTATAGAAATTTGTTTTCTAAATTGCATTATCTCGAATTGAGAGAGAATTTTCCTGGATTTAGAATTTTACCTTACCACCTAGAGTTTATTGAGCTTAATTCTAATAACACGCAACGCTCACAGCGTGATGCGGCGATGTCGTATCAGATTATGTGCTACCATTGTCGCAGTAATGAGATTATAGTGTGCTTCACATACTTATCCATCGTGCACAAAACTGGATTCTGATATTTAGTTTCTAAAATTTTTTATTTAAATTATGCTGGCTTTCACCCGATCGACACTTGGTAGGTTTATTAAAATAAAAGCTAGTCACTAGTACTGGCTTCGCACGGATGCATTTTTTCTGCAAATTTATATGCACGAACCTTCCCGTTAATGAAACCCGTATCAAAATCCGATGGGTATTTTAGAAAAAGTTAGCGGAGAAACAGACAAAGGCAGACAGCGACCGACAGCGACTATTTTATAATACCTATGTTCAATAGGTAAATATAAGCAAGAGATTCTCGGAATTGGTATCATAACTTGAGCAAATTTTCCGAAGGACTAATAGATTTGTAATTTAAATATGAAAAATAATTAGTTACTCAGATAAAAATTAATAAGTCATCTAATTTCTTATCTAGGATATCATGACATAGCCGTGACTGTCGGGGGTATCTCTGGCTCATTTCTAAAAGAGAGTCTAAATTTTAGTCTAGTCTAAGTCTAGATTCAGAGAATCTATAGCATCTATGGAGAATTTCTGAACAATCAAAATAAAGCAAGCCATTTCGGCATTAAGTGAAGAAGAGACGATGTTTTTTAATATCTACAATTGTACTATGTTGACATTGTATAGGTATATACTTACAACAATTAGGTGTATGTTAAATAGCAAATTCCACATGAAACACATAAAAAATAAAGTAGAGATTTGATTCAACGCAATCTGTCGGTTCCTATGATTCTGTCGACAGGTGATCAATCAGATTATGTCACCCTTGTTTAAAGTATTCAATATTGCAAAAATTCAAATGCGATCACTTCGAGACGTGACCGTTAGGAAGATCAACGCATTAATGATTTGCTAGATATTTATTGTACTTTATACTAAACTAGGTGTGAGCCGCGGTTTCATCTATTGATGATAACGCGAGACTAAACCTCAGTGGTTTTTAGTGTAATCATTTTACATGTTAATTTATATATGAGCTTTGTGGCGATACTCCACATTACAAAAACACGCATATACAACCTCTTCATAGAACGCTGGCAGAGAAGATTCGAAAACGTCGACTTGAAAAATTCGAACGAACATATAAATTTTATTCCATGATTGATTTGAATATGAAATAGAATGTCTTGTCAAAATGTAGATATATAATTGTTGCCAAAAATTGTAAATAAACATTCTGCTATTGCTTTTCAACCTGACTTTTTCATGTATTTTGAATTTCATTGGCTGCTGACTAAGTTGCGGGTTGTTAATCATTCTGGTGGAAGTCGGGAATAGTCTGCAGCTTGCATACCAATATATGTACATATGTAGGAACATTATCTAAACCATTCCACAGCTGGGGAGCACTCTATACTGGCGACCCACAGCTTTTAAAATTGTTAAAATTGTAAATAAATAAATAAATAAAATAAAATATTGTTTAATTTTAAGGAAAATTGCTTTTTTTTAAAACAATAACCGTAGAAAAGCACAACCAAATCCACACATTACGATTGTTGCGAAGGGAGACTACCATTCATCTGAGCCTTGTGTGTATTATAACTGTGGAAATAACTCTGTCTGTCTGTTGGATCTTGGATACAGGAAAGGTACCTCTCATCCAGAAAAAAAAATGCTGTTTCCTAGGGATCATCAATCAATCAATCAATCAATCATCAATACTAATAATAAATCTGTGAGTGTAGGTATTGTGTGTATGTATATTCCTCCATAACTCTTGAATGAATTAACTGATTTTCATGAAACTTTGTAGATAAACATTTAGACGTACAGGACACAGGATAGGGTACACAGCTAGTCTAAAATAAAATAAAAACTAATGCCTGGCCAAAGTGTTATAGCAATAAGGGGTCAAGCGTTATGTTGTTCATATATTTTTTATTTTTTAAAGCGACGAAATCGCAAGCCATTCATTTATTCAGTTGAAAATACAGAGTATCAGTGATATGAAACTTACTTATTTGATTTTTTTTTTGTGCATTGCGATTGTAAAAGTACATGAAAGGTGTTAGCTTATTGAGTTTGCATACAGTGGCATGTTATTCACAAAAGACGCTGGTTCTCCTACAGCGGCGTGAGATTAGCTCGATACAATATTTGCGTTCAGCGAGTGCGGGGTGGCTGATAAAAATATTCTATTTATTAGGAACACCGCGAGTGACGCGGGCGGCACATTCAGAACGTGTCACGCGTTCACATTCAACTTCGATGCGTTTCTGAACACGTTCTGTTGGTAGGGTTGCCAACGTGGCATAAGCGTCCATATTTTACTGTTTGTACTTCGGTCACAGAAAATCACAAACATTTCATTTACAAGTGGCCACACTATGACAATTAGATCGATGTAGTGCTGTGTAATACTAATACAAAAGTATGAAATTTAATTTATTCAAATCGTGGGCAACCACCACAGAGGCTAGCACCACTGTGGGCAAACACCACGGACCCCAATATAATACTAAAACCAATGACTAAAACAGTGTCAGTACCTACTACTATGAGCACACATAGTAGAAACTTAACTGATTAAATGCCTCATGAGTGTTTTACGTACTTGTCTTTTTAAAACTGTATTATATTATAATATTTTTGTTGGGTGTGTAAAAAACAAAAGAAAAAAAATCAAAAGATTTTCAATTTGAATCTTTAAGTACTATGCGTGTCAAATGAGAATAGGACTGGAAATTCGCATTTGACACCGCATTTCTCACGAACTTCATTACTGATGTGTACGGAGTGCAAGAAAAAACAATCCACGAATTAATTATTATTTTTATTAGTTTTTATTATTTTTGTAATGTGATTTATTTATTCAGCTAGTTTATTATAAAATCGTATACATTGACCCATAAAAGAATTACTTATCTCGTGGAGACGCGTTAGCAAATTTAAGGGCTTTGCTACATAGAACCAAAGCCGAAAAGATCGTATAATTAAGATTTAAATCGTACTGTAATTTACACTTATAGTTTAATTACTTAATAGTTATTATATACTAGCTGGTGCACGCAACTTCGTTCGTGTTGAACGATGAAAGGTACCCTATGTCCTTTCTGGTGTCCCAGACAACGTGTATGTAAAATTTAATGGTGATCGGTTCAGTAGTTTTTGCATGAAAGCGTAATAAACAAACAAACAAACAAACAAACAAACAAACTCACATTCACATTTATAATATTAGTAAGGATATATATATTTATACATATATAAATTTATTAGATAAAATATAAATAAAAAATATTTATATTTTTGTTATTTGGATTTTTTTGACGACATTACTATGATGACTCGGATCATGTGAAGTTTGCAGCAAGCGCGATCCTATTCTCATTTGAAACGCATAGTAACTATTGATTTTCTTAAACTTATTTTTAATGTTGTTTGTTTAATTTTTATTAAATGATTTTTTTTTATTAAATTTAAATTTAAAAAATAATAATAATTGTGTGATGTGTCATCCCTACGCCTGGGACTATTACGCCAAGATGATATTCACACTCCTGTCAATAACGTTCATAGTCAATATGAGGGAGTTCGAGTAATTTTTTATCTGAACCCATTATATTTTTAACAGTTCACTATCAGTCAACATTGCCGTCAGTAAGTCACCATTTACGTGTTAGGAATAATCCCGCTTTAACAAATAGCAAGAAGAGAGTTGTTTCGTACCTACTCATCCTACGAAAACTCATCGCACTATTGTATTTTTTCTAACTTGCCCATAAGAATAATAATCCCCTTGGAACTACCAGTAGAACCCGGTGGTACTACCCGGTAGTATAGTTCCGGGTAAGAAGGGGAATATTTGACGTTATTGAACTGAAAACATTAGAATAAAAGTTAAGTTTATAAATGTTTACTAAAATACACACATATCGCTCCTTAAAAACTAAAGGACCACAAATCAAAATTACACTTTTTACAGGAGAGCTAATCGAAAAAAAATAATATTTTTTGTCTATTTTTTTCTTATTAGACACATATCAAATATATTCTTATTATACATCGTTAGAAGCGTATTTTTAAGTAGCATTAAATGTTTTAAGTACTTTTATAATAAACGGAATACTAGAAGAGATATAAGCATATAAGTTACTTTTGAATACATAAAAAATGATCAAAATATACTAAATATGGAATAAAACAGCCATAAGGAGCGATATATATTCTCAACTTTCCAACTCAATGATAATCTTATTTACGTAATACAATAAAGAAAAAAAGTCTCAAATTATTTTTTGGAAAAATTGTTATCTGAACTGATTACCTTTTGAAAAGGTTTCAGAATAATATTCAATATTGCGGTCAGTGCCGCCACCGGCACCGTGCCGGTTCGGCCGCTCTGAAATGAAAAGAGCTTCAACTTCAAAGCGCCGGGGAATAACTGGCAACACTGAGAGAATGCTAAATAAACTAGTAACACTAAAGCAAGAGTGCAAAATAAATGCGGCAACCGCACATCACACGGCCACTGAATGAAAAGACAGACCGAGCGTAAAGTGATGAAAACTACAAAACTACTTGCGAGGCGTCCTATTCTACGATTCTATTGCATAACGTATGTACCTATTACCGACAATTTTACTTGATATTTTTCTCTTAGCTCAAAAGATGACTATTATTCAATATAATATTAACACAATTATTTATACTTTCCCATATGATTTCCCAATTTTCCTGATAGTTCCAATGAAAATATAGTTGTGTTAATACTTAAGTATACGGTTTTAACAAATTTTATTATGATAGTATTAATATCGTGAGTATTATATTTATATTATCTACATTAATAGCAACTCGCTACCGGCTTGGCACTGTTGCAAATTTTTCTGCATATTGTATAACACGTACCTTCCTAGTTTATCGCTTTTTACTCCTTAAATCTGTCTTGAAAATCGTCGATGGTATATAACATTACACATTGATGGTGCTTTTAAAGACGTCACAGAATAGGTGTTCACATTTGGTTTTCGCGACACTTCCACTAAGAGTCATGTAAATATTGTCCTACACGTTTGTAGGGTGAATTGTGATGATTTTTACATCAAAGCAACCGTACAACGTGTCACATACAAACTGACACTCGTATCACGCCCGCAAACACATAGTGGATTATTTCAAATGAGCGGTGTGAAATCAACAAGATGAAAGAGCTTTTTTAATGAAGACTGTCTGCTCTTTATCTATGTAGATAGTGAAAGGGCGTTTCGAATGTAGCAAAATAGCACAGTATTATTATTGCACACCCACTCACCTTAGTGAATATTAAGACTGTGACAATAGGGATGTTGACCACTTTTAGAAAAGTGTATAAAATTATGTAATTTTTATAACTAATACTTTAAAAATATTGTGTAAAACACAATTCCGTTTCAAATGTCGCTCCAAAACTTACTGTCACGTGACCGTTGTGACGTCACTTGTTCCCAAATTAAATAACGTTAACCGAACGACGTAGTTTTTGACTTTGACGTAGGTGATGTTTGTGAAATATTGACGTCATGCACTTTGATTCGTGTTAAATGAAAATTAAATTCCTTTAAGAAAAATATCGTGTCTTTTATCTCAAGAAGAAGAAAGAAAGGGGATGTGGATTGGTCCCAATTATGAAGTGTATTTGTGTATTTATGTACCTAAAACATCGCTAGTTCATGACTAGACACACTGTTTTGCAGAAAAAAAAATCATATATGTAGTAGGAATTATTTGAATTATTGCTGTCTTATACTTGTAGTAGGGACTTCCTACCTGTGCATGAATATAGGAACTCGCATCACTGATAAACGATTGCATTCATCACATTAAGTATAACCACAGAGCGCCGACAAACCAAAAGCAATTAGTGAAAACATAATAGAGAATTATGAGAAGCGACCACCTTGCTTTGTGCACAAATTTAATTTCATAGTTCACCTGCATTAAATACATGAAACGTGGGCTTGTTTCGGCATTGCAGGGGAGTCGGGTACATTATTTACTGCATTTTGGTAGCATGGAATACATCGTAATTCGGTTATTGTTGGCGGTTGTAACAGGTTTTGTCTTAATACTGCTTTTAAACTGTACATTTTTTGAAAATGTAACTTGGCTAGACTTCAGATTTGTCATAGCCAGATTGCGTGTTTAGATTTAATGTAGCTCAGTCTAATATTAATAATAATATATTATATTATACATATAGTTTAGGTATTTTTATGTTGTGCCTATTGAAGCATATGCAGGTTTATAACAAAGATGTTTCATTGATACAAAAAATATGATCGGTCTATATGAATGTAAAAGTTAATTAATGTAAAACTTTTCAATGGTCTTACTTTGTACTCTAAATTTCTATAAATTCTAGTAATTCTAGTATATATTTCCATTTTATATAGTCTGTATCTCAATAGGCTATCGGTGATCGGCGATCGCTGTCAGCCACATAAAAATGGCACTCGCATACATTCGGAAAACCCGGTGAATTCATTTTTTCCATTAATTTCTGTGAAAAATTTTCCATCGGGGATTACAGTCTGTGGCCGTCGCGTCCTAAAGTTACGGCTTTAATATAAAAATAAAGTTTAACGAGAATGCAGTCTGTTGCAGCTTCGCAATGTTGAGCCGGATTTATTGCTTAGCAAACGCCATTTGCTTCCAATACTTTTTTTATTTGTTAAATTCATCTATTTACATACACAATTAGTTGTCTGACGAGCCTGTTGGATGAGTGTTTACGGTGCTTGCCTTACACTCTTTTCCAGGGTTCCCAGATTCGATTCCATGCAGGGTCAACTTTGAAAATGAACTGGTCTGGATCTAGAAAATATAGTGGCATAAGAATACCATATTGTCTTTAAAGAGCGCAATAACAGTTTAAAATTGCTTTATATTTGGTTAAATATACAAAAAAGTATCTATCCACTTATGGGTTTTATGTGTACCTAATATGTCTTAACTACTTGTACCTACTTACGTGTAACTAAAACGTTGTGAGATGTGACCAAGATGTGACTATAGATAACAAGTTCTTGATTGCGGTTAATGTTGTTTGTTGAAATAAGATCTGGAGATTATCTGTTGAGGGATTTCACACTTTAAAGATTATCTAGTCATTAAAAATGTTTAAGGGGAACTATACTACTTTGTCTGCTATTATTTTTTCCTTGGTATTTGGAAATTATTTTCTATAAATATTTAGCCTATGTCCATCCTGAAATATTAACCCTGAAATTCGTGAAAGATTTTTTTAAATAAAAAAGAAACGTACACATTTTACCTCTTTATAATATTATCTAGTGTAGATGTGCAAAAGGCTTTAAGCATTCTTATTTATATTTTTAAACTCATTTCAAAAAATCAAAATTAACAAGATGTAATAGGTATACATACCAGTATACCTACTAGTATTAGGTAAGCAATGATTCGTATTTTTGTATAAGCCTATGATATGCTTACCCTTAAATCAGTAGCTATCTCATAAACTTAATGAATTCAAGTTTTACAGTGGGTATGCTTAAATACAGATAAGAATGTCCTTTGTTCTTAATTTAATATCTATACTTGTTTTTTTCTGGCGTCATAATTATCTTTGAAATATGATTGATAACAAAACAAAGTGCGTAGATAGATACGTATCTGATTTAAAAATTTTCCTCTCATTGCTTTCTTTAAGAGTGATATTATTTATTTATTTTTTTATGTAAAGGTTTATATACGGTCCTGTTGATAGTATAATATGGGCGCCTACAGTCGCCTATTAGTAGAAGCAACGCCATAGGTGCCGCAAGTGTGCTAACGCTGAAGGATAGTGGGAATTTAGCATCCCTATATCTAACTCACCAAAACACAAAAGCACACATGCTGTTATTTCACGGTGGTCTGATAGATGATACTTACTCGTAGATGTCGTGTGACCGGTGTGACCCTCTCTATCGCTTCATCTAATGCTAGTTTTAACTACAATAGATAGATGGCGCGCTATCAGTGTTATATATTTTTATTTTTCAACGCGGACAAAATTGCGGCCATTAGCTAGAATAGAATGCATATACAAATTAAATATTTTTTGGTATGGAAATATGTTTTTAATGTGTAAAATATTAATTTACATAAAAATTATATTTAGTCAGTATAATAAGTACCTAGGTAAGTATGTAGGTTTCATGTGATGTTCCACGCCGGTTGTTTTATAATGTCTCGCAATTAATTTATTAGTGATTAACATTTCTTTAAATAACAATATAAAATTTCTCTTTTCCAAGTTTTTTTTTAAGAAGGTCCTTTATGTCCTTAAGTTATTGTGTAATGTAAACAATGTATTGTATTGTATTGTCTAACTTAACGTGTAATAAGTACTTAAGGGCTATTCTTTTAATGTGCCATTCTCATTGTTTAAGTTACAAATCTTTGTGAAAATCACTATACTTACAAAACAAAACTTTTCAATCGTCATCTTGAGAAGTCTTTAAAATACCCCATGTAAAATTCTAAATTGAGTCCCATTAATACTCCTAAACTCTTTGCAATAAGGTGCTTTTTTGCATTTTATAAGACACCATAAGAAATTGTATGCAAGCAGTTGTATCGAGAATATTGAGACACATTGTTTCAACACTTCCAACCCTAACCAACACAAAGTCTGAAGAGGTTTATTGAAGTAACTCATCGTTCATGTGAAATTATTAAAAAAAAATACTGGAAAATGCAATGGACAAGAGGGTTGTTTTGCGTTATTTTTATAAGGTTTCATTTAGTGTAATTTTGTTAAGGATTTTTTTCTTAAGACGGGCTGTGGGTGCGTCTTGATGGTAGATGGTTACCGTCACCTATAACACAAGCAACGCCCATGCAGGAGCATCTAAAATAATATGTAACTAGCAAACTATCAACGCGGTCTTACTCCGGTTAATTTTTTCTTACAAAAAGGCTACACCCACACCCTATAGCATCCTGTATCTGTATGTATAATAAAATTAGAATTGCTCTTATTGCTCACCTAATGTGAACTTTCTTACTGCTATTAAGTATTGTAGTTAGTACTTAGATAATTAAGTTTTTTAGGTTTGATTACAGGTCAGAGCCAGGGTGGGACAAGCGCTCCACTCTGCCCCACCGTGGCTACGCCCATGCGCCCATGTGCTGCAAGTGCGCTGGTGGCCAATAACGGATATTAGGAAGGGCTCTGGGATTCCTTATTCACTCACTGAAACACAACAGCTCGTAATTTTGCTGTTGTTTTGTTATTTCACTTTGCCCCTCTGTAAGGGGGTCGAGCTGCACAAATGACTGCCATACGTAGTATGAAAAAGTCAGTTCCAAAATTTGACCCCGCCGGGAATCGAACCCGTGATCCCTAAGGCGTTAGGCAAACACCCTTACCATTCATTCAACGGGTAGTCATTACAACTAACGTTTTCAGGATAGATAATTTATTTGCCATTATTGGAATTAATGATTTGTTTCGGACTTCCCTCAACATTTCTAATAACATAAGCAATAAAAAAGTCAATTTATTTTGTTGTATATATTGTTTGTATCAAATTAAGTTTGTAAATATACTAAACAGTCTTTTGCACGTTTGCACATAATACAGTTTTTTTTTTTAATTTATCTATATTATTTTCACATACTTTCAAATAAGTGGTAAAGCATAAAACATCTTCTGATAACATCTACCTACCCTAATAATTTTTTAAAATAATCATATTTTCAATTATTCATTCATTTTAGTGAAAATCCATTGTAAGAAAATGTTTTGTTTAAAAGACGTTAAGTGTGTGTAGGTATAGGTAGATAGAATTTTCTTTTGTTAGGTAGGCCTACTTAGTTTACATACTTATAATATTATTCACTTATTGGGAAATTTAATGGGTAGAAAAATCTTTGTTTTGTCTTTTTATAAAAATAACAAATATTTATAAAAACTACTGAGATAAAAAAAAATATAAAATAAAATATTAGTTATTTTTATAAAAATAACTAACACAGAAGATTATCTTTTACCTACTTAGATCTATATTCAATATTGTAATAAAATCTTATATTCAATATTATATTGGTAAGTACTTACTAGGCAAGATACTTCAGTACCTGAGTAGGACCTTCATTAAAAATTATCACTAGATCATAAATACCTACCTTAAAGAGAAATTCTAAATTAATAAAAGGTGAACTTTTCTTTAATAAATAACAAGCCTACTAAAAATATTAGGTAAGTGATAAATACTTCATTATGAAAAATAAAAATCTTTGACCTTTGACAAGCCTAGATACTAGGTACCTGGGTAGGTACCTACATACCAATAACCTCGTAACCTACATAAGTATCTATTAAGTGAAATAAACCTACACAATAAAATATAATCTAAACTATACTTTAAAACAATGTAGTGAAATTTTTTGAAATGAGTATTTTTTCATTATCCATATTCATAAATAGTATAATTTTAATTGTAATAATTTTATTTTTGTACAGTTTTTTTTAAAACAGTCGTAAAAACTCTCATAATATCTGACTGCGTACAGAATTCATATTGATTGCCAGAAGTGGCGTTTGGCGGTGAGTGCCGGTGACATTCTTTATCAATACACCCCCGTCTGAGCGCGCGGTCGTATCCACACACAACATCCAAAAGAAACAGAAACGTTTCTTCGCGCGCTCTGAACGCACACGAAAAAAGGGCGGAGACTTCGCGGCGACGAATTGCCCAATCGAATTAAAGTCGGAACGTGCGTTAGCCAATCGGACGCGTTCCTTTGGGCGGGCGCGCGCAAGCGGCCGCGCCCTCGTTTTGCTCAGGCTTTTTATTTATTGTTGCGCGGAACAGCGCGCGCGACGGGCGTGTGATGCGTGCGTAGTCTTATCGTTACGAGTATGGAGTCCGCCGTGGACTCAGCGTCGACTGCGAGCGAGGTCAGCGGCTCCTCCGGGGGTTCGCCGAGGGTTAAGGCCGTATCTCCGGCGCGCGGACTCAGCCCGCCACAGCTTCTAGCACCACGGCTACCCCTGCCGCCACCGGGACTCGGTTTACTGGGTTCCCTCCAAATGATGCATCATTCACCGTTGGAATTAATGGCGGCGGCTCACCACCACGGCCCGCCTCGCTACGGCAGCCCGCCGCCAATTTCCACCTCGGACCCTTCAGCCAACGAGTGCAAGCTAGTAGACTATCGGGGACAAAAAGTGGCGGCCTTCATAATCCAGGGCGACACAATGTTGTGTTTGCCACAAGCGTTCGAACTGTTCCTTAAACATTTAGTCGGCGGACTGCACACAGTTTATACGAAGCTAAAGAGACTAGATATAGTGCCGCTCGTGTGCAATGTGGAGCAGGTGAGAATACTGCGCGGCCTGGGCGCCATTCAGCCGGGCGTCAACCGCTGCAAGCTTCTCTCGTGCAAGGACTTCGACGTGCTGTACAGGGACTGCACTACTGCAAGGTACGTTTCTCAAACGGACAACCGTGAATGTGACAGTAGATAGATACGATGTGTTCTGTACCCGATTTGGAATTTGAAAGTGACGCGTACTTTACTTACATTCCTCTGTGTCATTTGGATTTTTTTTAATTTGCAGTTTGATGGCCCTTCTATGCTTATTTATTTTTTGTTAACGAATACCTAGATGATACTCTATTTTTCTATAACGTTTTATTGCGATGTCAACTAAAATTTTTTATTGAAAATTCATGTTAATACCTAATACAGTTATCTTAAAATTATATTTTAATAAATTAAACCGTGAAAGAAATAGAAAATACGAACACATAAAAATAATATTTTTTGCGCACTGCATTACACGCGGAGGGAAGTTGTGTTGCCATTAATTTTTCACGTTTTAATACGCGTCAAATATTTCCGCCGGAATTAAATATTTACGCGAGCTTCGGCGACGGAAGGGTTAAATCCCTGTTAATTAGCGCCGGAGGCCTTACATTTTTAAATAGTAATTTTTACAAACGCTAAAGTTAGATTAAAAAAGGTTGCGTTTTGAGCGCGCATCGTTCGGCTCGGGTAGGCCTACCTTACACAAGGCCTGCCGTTTTTATAATAGCTCCAGAATGCCATTATAAAAATGGTAATGTTCGCGGGAAGTACGCGTTTGGGAGATGTAAACTTTAATTTTTTCCCTCGTATTGACGTTTTGTGTTCGTAATATTTAATGTTTGTTTATTGGTAAGCGGAAATGTTCGGGACGTGCCGGCCTCTGGTTCGCAATAGCCCCGTTCTGACTCACACAGCCCCGTTTTAATATTTAAATCCGAGTTATATGACCGGTACCTACGTAGGTATAATTAAAACATATGACATCACAATCTTTTTTGATTTTTTACCTACGAATTTTTATTTACAATTTGTAATACCTATAAAATGTTAATTTTGAGTTATAATTATAGTTAATTTTACTTAATTAGACACGCTAGCCTACTTAGGTATAGGTACTAAATAAATAATTTGAAGCATAATTTTTATAATATTCATAAGAACAACACAAATAGTATCCGTATTCATACAAACTTAGTCTTAAACTTAGTATGGTACCTATACCTATACACCTACACATTTGTTTTTTTCCGGAACATGATTTTTATATGTTTACAGACAGAGTTAGCTGAATGTAATGCAAAATATTATAAAAATTAACAATACAATAAAAGTAAAACCATGTACGTTATTAAAAAGAGTTGTAAAAAACGCTAAAAGGCCGAATTCCCGTCGGCCGCCATGAGCAAAGTGCGGCGCGCATTTCGTCCGAAATGAAGCTAATCGTTATCGACATGTTTCCACCATTACGATTTCACTGATTTCATTAATAAATAATAATAAACAAATACCAGGTATACAAGCTTCATTGTGGATACAAATTGAAAAGAACATGTTGAGGTATTAGTTTACATTCATTAAATTCTAGTGGAATTTTTTAATAATCCTTACATAGTTATTATAAAACAAAGTCCTCCGCCGCGTCTGTCTGTCTGTTCGCGTTAAACTCAAAAACAACTGTACCGATTTTCATGCTGTTTTCACAAATGAATAGAGTGGTTCTCGAAGAAGGTTTTAGTATATAATTTACAAAATTAGTATATACAAAATTAGTATATATCTCGCGGGCTGCACTAGTTATTTATAAGTAGGTTATCAAAATTGCCACTTTGATAAATTTTGTATGTTTACCTAAATTAATATTAGAGAGACAAATACGTCATATTAACAGAAAACGAGCCCATGTTTATGAACCCATGTTTTCATACCCATTTTTTTAAGACAGTCGTTATTGCTCTTTTCATTAGAGAAAACCATATCAAAATCTTTTTGACACTTTAGATAAGTTAGCGGAGAAACATACAGAAACGGACAGCGGCTTCATTTTATAATAATATCTATATAAATATACATAATTATAAATTATTATTAGTAATAATTATAATTAGTAACTACACAAAATATAAACAATTTACTTAAACACAAATTAAAGTACATATTAAAGTAACCTTAACTTTAAACCAAGATCAAATTTATAATTAGAATAATAAATATTGTTGTGTTAAGGCTATAGCAACCCGTTTGTGCTACAAACGGGTTGACGTGCACATTGGAGATATACGTAAAAACATTTTTGTTCATTACTTATTACCTACCACAGTAATTATTTATATCATTTAAAATGTATGAGTAGATACTTAGTTAAACAAGAAAATACATTCTCTGATTCCATTTTAACTTTCATAAAGGAAATTCTCTTCCCATTGTACGGGTTCGTGATGCACTGCATGACATAGTGAGTTTGCCCTTTGCGTTCCGGGATGCGTTAAGAAATGCGATATTTTTCAAAAACGGAACGCCCGCATTACAAAACGCAGTGTAAATAATAGGAGGACGTTCCTTTTCACGCTTCAATAATTGCTCGACAGTAGATAAACGAGTGTGGATCGGGTTACATCAGTTGAAAACGGAATGGCATGGGGTGTATTATGACTTTGTATTCTTTAACTCTTTTCTCGACAGCTACTTATGACATTTTAGATTTCAACAAGCTCATGTTTTATCTATCTATCCATCTCTGGCACTAAATTATATATAGGTGTACCTATAGGAAACATATTTTATGTTAATATTTAATATAATATACAACCTCTTGTTACAGACTTCGTCTGCTTAGAATTTTTAGGTAATAGGTATAGGTACTTCGAGTGACTATGCCTTTCTCTCAGCTTTCCGCAATGTCCATACGAATTAAATAGATAAAATTAATAAAATTGGTTTTTTAATTCCTCATACAAATTTTTATCAAATAGGTATTTGACCCGCTTTAAGTAAGTCTTATTTTTGCGACAAAAAACAGGCTATGCCAAAAGCCAAAATTTGTACAGCGGTTTAAACGTGAATCATAACAGACATCATACTTTTGCAAAATATAAGTTTTCTTAAATTTAAATATATTAAGTATATTTATTCAAAACAATGAGTTTTCTATGATCTATAACTTCTATGAGGTTTTCTAATAACACACAGAGTAGGTGCTTTTAATTAAATGAAACATGTCTTTAAGATAAAATATTATTTATTCATAGGAACTTAGCACGATATTAGTGGCACAAAGTATATTAGTTTTAAAATTTAAGTAGGTTATTTTTTAACAATTAGATAATTTTCTTTTACAAAATATTAGACACGGAAACAATACCATATTAGGCATCAAATAGAGTAATAATTCTAGATTGATTTTATTAAAGAAAGGTAGATACTTACCTACGTACGCACGTCGCGGTTGATTTGAAATTGAATTTAGCTGATATCTGTTGAATGGAGCCAAGCACAGGGTAGCGTCCATTGTCTCTGCTACAAAGAGTGATGTTCAATTAGGGAGGTCATTAACACGACTTTTTATGGAATTTCCAGTTTTACGACATGTTTTGATGGTCCGCCTTCAAACGGAGTGATATTTTGTAAATAAACAATGCACTGAAATAACTGCCTCATTACCTTTGTAGAGCCGGTAGAGGTGTGTCGGAATCTTTTGATTTTTTCCTTCCATTTAACGCCAGCTTCTGAAAGATCATAGTAGGTCTCTTCATATCCTTCATTGATAATTAAATGGTATATGTAAACATATTGTATACGTATATATATTGGAACGTTATATATGGTGGAACTCTGGTTTATATACATAATTGGGTTGCAGTTTTCAAAAGTATGTCTTACACGAATTAATAATCTTCAGTAGGTAGGTATAACTTAATCCTATTATTTATCCTATCCTTACCTATCGTTGTTGTTTATCCTTTAGCGTCCTACGTTTTAGGACAGGCTACACGTTGTAAACGTTGGGATTAAGATGATAATTTTATTGTTAGGTATCTTCTCAAATAGGTATGCTATTTCAGAAGATTCAGCCGGGTTTGTGAACATTAAAATTTATTAAAAAAATATCAAAATAAATAGTTTCTAAAGTACAGGAATTGTTCAGAGTGTATTATTGTTTTCTGTAAAGTAGTTTTACATTACTTGTTACAGATTATGTGTACCTACCTAAACTGAATCGCCTTGTGACTGACTACTTATTTTATTACGTTTTCCATTCTCAAAATAAAGTATTGATTTTTAAAAAGAGGTAATGAGAACATTTTCAACAAAAATTTTAGCTTCGTTGTAGAAATATAGAAAGTTTTCTTAACTTATGAGTTTAAAAAATCAAAAAAATCAGTTTAAAAAAATTGCTAATCGACAGATAATAAAAATAATAAATATTCCAAATAATAAAAATTTTTTTTTTTTAGAATTTTTAGATACTCCTTAAGTAAGTAAGTAAATTAATGAATGAATGAAATGAATTAATATTGTTTCATACAAATTTAGACACATACCTATACCTATTTCAAAGCGAAGCGAGAAGAGACAATTTTAATAGGAATCACTACTCGAATATAATATGTATTGGCAAGAATCCAAATGGTCGTTTTCATTGAAATATTAAACCAAGACGCCTGCATTGCAGTGTCTCAGATATTGCTTCCTGCCAAAACACTTATATATTTTCCTATACATAAATTATATCATTTTAAATAGATGATTGAATTGATTTGTATTTTTGTTTGTTAAATGTAGCTTTCTATAGGTGAAAAATTTTTTAAAATCGGCCCTATCGTTTCAAAATATAAAATTTTCTCTCTTTATAATATTAGTTATGGATTATAATTCGATTATACGTATACAATCATACAATAGACTAAAACAACTTAATGAAAACTGTTCCATATAAGTATTTATAATGCGCAATCGCTTTTCGTTTGTTTAGAATTCCGAGTATAGTATGTACCTAACCTTAGATACCATGACTGTCTTAGAAAAATAGCTTTAAAATCAGAAATCTGTGCTTATACCTAGATTGACTGTAAATATTAAAAATAATTATAGATCCCAGTATGTGTGATTAAAAGCATTTTTTAGTTATTCTTGTAGGAAATGACAATTTGTATAAAGAAGGCGCCCGCGCCCGTCGGACGGCTGTATCGCGTTCCGCTCTTATCACGCTTCGCTGCACACTTTATCGGCAATCAGACTAACATCCACGCGAATGGAACTTTACTTTCTAGAATTCCGCATAAAACAAATATAAATCAAAAATTAAATTTTCTTCAATACGTAGAGTATAGAAAATAAATAAATACGGTAAATAGAATTAAAAACTATGTAATGGCCTTTCTAAGATCCAAACGTTATATTTTATCAATAGTTATCTATGAGGATATAAATCGAGACAGTGTTGCCTATTAAAATATAGGTAATCATGGATTTCTTTAATAAAAAAAGGTACCTGCTATGCTGCGTCCTTTTCTCCATTACACTGCATAGTAGGTCTAGGTATTACAATGATTTTCAAACATCAAAGCCTTTTTTCAAGGATTTTCGCATGAAATTATTATTATCGGTACTGAAACAAAAACAATTTTTTTGTCAGTCTATTTGTTTGTTTGTTTCGGCTAATCTCAGAAACAGCTAAACCGAATTTGATGGGACTTTCACTGATAGATAGCTGAAGGAGTGACTTAAATAAAAATAAAAAAAAATATAATAAATACTAGTGACCTTGGGTGCAATTTTTATACAAACCTTCCCCATTTATCCCTCCTTCCATTAGTGAAAGCCATATTAAAATCGGTCTTGCCAATCTTCAGTTCTTGATAGATTAACGCACCGTGATTATTTTTTAAAATAAATATAAGCGAAAAGTAGCCAGGTAGCTAGTTTTCAATAAAACACATTAATTTAGTATAGGACTAGTTTAGGACTAGTCTACTAAACAGCGTGAAATAGGAGAGCACGATACAAGGAAACGCAATTTCCTCAAAAGGCAACAAAGCGACAAACGTTTCCACAATGGAAATATCATGGAGGCAATTTATTACAACTGTTCAACAAGTAGCTGGGGAAGCACTCCGGGCCTCAGACGGAAAGGAAAGAATGAACAGCCGACAACACACCTCGGAACTCACTCGTACAACGATAGGGACACCCTCTCGCACAAACGAACGCACTCAAACATTCGAAATCCGAAGTACAATTGGAAAAACGAACGCACACAAGTGACACGGGGGAATCCCTCCGGCTAGACGGAATTATCTTGGTCTCTATTTCCGTTTCGCGTACTATTAAAACTGCATCTCGCTCACACATCTCACCGTAAAATGTCACCGTCTCTTTCGCATTCGGTTCATTCATGAATGTAGATTTGAATGGATTCGGAGTGAGGTTTTCCTTTCCACATTTTCCGAGTGAGCACTTGGGGCGTAGGATTGGTGACACTTGCACGCGTTGCTGAATTGTTGTTTCGTGACGAAACATCACGTACTCATCGTTTTAAGTGTACATATTTTATTCCGATGTTGATGTTTTATGTTTGCTTGTTAGTTTGTACGTTGCTAAAGAAATATTGTAGAAAAAAATGCGCGACATAATGAAATAACAAGCTCATTTAATTTATATTCGCATCCGTGTTAGTTATTGAATGGCTGATGGAAAGTATCGCATGGCGTGTATCGTAGTGCGCCAGTAGCCGTTGTATTGTAACGTCTTATAATTGCCGTTCACCATGTGTTATGCTCTAATCATGTTTAATTATAGTCACAACAAGAAGTCATTGCCGTTTATCATGAGATGAACTGTTACAAATGTATAAACGCGAGAAAATGATGGATAAAGAAGTAGTCTTCATGAGAGCCAACTGTTTCTAATTAGCTTGTACATTTCGTGTGTTCACGTTCTATTGATTCCTAAAATGATATTAAAATAAAGAATTTACTTTTAAATTAAACATTTTCTTCCTTACATACGTGAAATAATTTATGTATTTTTTTCACGTCTTGGCGGCAATGTTAGTTTAGTCAGCAGAGTGCACGAAATTTAGGTATTTAAAGTTAAAAGGGTTGTAATTGATAAATAAAAAAATAAGTAAGAGAATATTAAGTTCTTTTTATTATTATTTCTTAAGTATTTATTACCGACGTAGATTGTCGGACTCATTATAACCATGTTTAAAAGATTTAAGCCATAAATAGGCCAATAAAATTGATGCCAGAAAATAAGTGCTCTTTAACGTATTTGAGACTGCAAAAGGATTTTTTGGGTTCCATTGAAACAATGTTAAAAAAATGTCTAAACTTATTATTGAAAACTCTACCTTGAGTAAGAGATACTTAACTATAAAATATAACTTTTAATTATGACTGTAATTATTCTGCATAACATTGGAGTTCATTAGAGCCTGTTATAATTGCAAAAATTACCCAACGTCTTCGTTATACATTATACCCAAGCGATCGCTATTGGTAATTTTATCTAGCTGCAACTAATTAGCTGAATTAATGATTTGTGTCAAAAAATTGCCATCTGTCCTAGGTAAATTAGGTGACTATAGAGTCTAAATAACCAATCAGATTAGTAGGAATCCACTTGGTAACTACCACAATAAATGTAACTTCATTATTCCAAAGGTATAGGCCTATAATGTGCTATAAAAAAGGTTTTTTCCTATCTGAAATTGTAGATAAGGTTCGAATGGTTGGAGCATAATTATGTAACTAATTGATTAAGTCAGCTTTGAAAAGTTTTTAATAGTCTTAAAGCATTTTCAAATTTTTTATTACAATTATGGGCAATAGAAGTAACTTATTCTGCCGTCCATCGATTGAACTATCGACAAAATTATATCTATCACATATAGGATAGGATATCGATAAGATATATAGATAGATATACGTGCACTTGATTGGATATACATCAATAAATAATAACAGGTGTTTACGTTGTCAAGACCAACAAAATGGTTTCCTACTTCAGCAATGTTTCATTCAACGTACATAGTAATTAATACCTTTCTTTTCGTATTAGCTTATCATATTTTTAATGCATATTTGCATTATGTGTGAACATTAGAAGTCATAGACAATTAAGTTCATTTTTTTTCTTAACGTAGGTACACGTAAAGCAGGAGTGGGCTGTTGTAAATCCAATGCAGATTAATATCAAGACAATGGGAGGCGGAAATGCAATGAAACTGAGTTTTTGCACGACTCGCTTCACTCCCCATTGTGTGAATAAAACAACCTAATTGTCCGTAATATTAATAAGATAAACAATTTTCTCATATATATACAATACAATACTCAATAGATTTTATTATTATCCGTTTCTCTATATGTTTACAATTTATTTCTAGGCTTTAGACTTTTGCATATTTAATTACATATTCACTATATACAGTTCAAAAAATAGTATAGTTTCAAAAAATATGAAATTTTTTGAAAAATTTGACTCAAATTCCCTAGAATTGGGTTCTGGCATCCAAGTAACATTTATATATCATGTATGTATATTAAAACTGATGTCAGGAAAATAATAATAAAATTGTTATTTTTGGATACTATAATAACACAAAAATCATTAAAAAAATCTACAATACAACTCTCCCATTTCAATCACAACAATTTCTTTATGCTGCATTATTATTATGGATATGCAATTATCACTTCCAGTGCATTGAACGTGTGAAACACCTACATCGTAATATGTATGAAAGATTTGATACTCATCATCAATCAATACTAATAATAAATCTGTAAGTGTAGGTATTTTATGTATGTATGTATGTTCCTCCATAACTCTCAAACGAATTAACTGTTTTTCATGAAACTTGGTAGATAAACATTTAGACGTACAGGACACAGAATAGGCGACTTTTCTCTTTTTCAACGCGGACGAAGTCGCGGGCGCCAGCTAGTATTTTTTTGTAAAGAAATCAATTACCTAGATTTTAGACCATTCTAAAGAATTTTATTTTTACAGTAAATTAATTTGTAATATAAGTATTTTGTTTTTGTTTATAAGAGAATATATATCTCATGCTCTAAATTTTTTAATGTGAGGTCAAAAGATGATTTTACCTTTAAAGTTTTACCACCAAAAGTCCTAAATAAAATACTTAGTATAAAAATAATTATAAAAAGGTTGCTAGTATAAAAATGAAAAAGAAAAGAAAATAGAAATCATTATTATAAAGAACGATTGCAATTAAATAAAATTATAACAAATAATTTGATAGTTAAATTTTGTTTATTTTAAATGATAAGACACATTGGTATTTAGGACAAGATGGTTTGTGTGAATCGAATTTATCAAAATCTAACGTCACAGGTATTTCTATTAAAATTGATATTAGCGATTTTTAAAATTAGGACAAACTCAAATAATACTTTTAAATCTTTTCATATGTAGTGATGCACTATTATGATATTAGATGTAGTGTTGTTGGTATAACCAAACAAGAGTTTAGTAAAACATAACTATATTTTAGATAAATAATAATTTGATAAAATTTAATATGATGAGAACACTCTTTGCAATTTTATTTAAAAGTTATGTGACAAAGTCTTCATTGAAAAAAATATTAGGTAAAAGTTAAGTAAATACAGGGTAATTTTTTTATGGTATTCTAACAAATTTTCGCTAATAAGATATACTTTTTTAATTAAGGATTCATCTAAAAATAAAAGTACATATAAATGTTTCGCTAAGGAACCCTACGAAGCGAGACAAAGCCTCGTGTCAGAATGAAGTTATTAACACCAAAAGAAAGCACAAGAAAAGCATTCGCACGATTATTTCATTATGAAGTGATATCAGACACTCCAAGTGTGTGGAGGTTTTGCCCGTTTATTCCCATAGTGCAATCAATTTGTTAAATATATTCAATTTGAATTGTAACAATTTTACAGTTATGTTCCACTAAACATTGCAGTTATTGTACTGAACTTGCGTTCGTAATTTGAAAACAAATTTTTAAATATATGTATTTTAAAAGATCTATGTCACTAAATGGATTTTGTTTCCTTTATCAAAGATCGATCATGTAAAATAACTTTAGGGTGTTATTGCTTACATACATTGTAATTTTTCAAGTTTATTAATTATTTATACTTGTCTTATTTTCTAATCTTGATCGTGTATTTTCACCGAAAAGTATCATAAAATGTATTAAATTGTTTATATAAAAATTCATATAGTTCATTTATTTTATCTTATGTTAATATAATATTGTGTGTTGAGTGTTATTTTGAAATGACTAATTTGGTTTCGGATTTTTTTATCATATTGAGAAAAGTATAATATGATGACAGATTGCAGTTCCACGAATGGGTCCCAAATTTTGTTTCATTGACAAATAAGTAAATCACCCAAATAAATTGCAGTTTAGTGAATTGTCTATAAATTTCGGCTCTATTTATGTGTGGTTTGTCTGCAGCTGACTGTACTAAGATTGACAAAGAAACACGTTTGTTTCATTACTTTGTTATTATACTATAAAATGGTTTCTTTTTGAGAAAATATATTTAGCATAAGTAATAATATGTACAATGTTTATATGTGAAAGGTGAATTAAAATTCATTCAAATATAAATATTTAAATTTTTATAATTCTTAGAGATGAGTTGCTTCTATTCGAAGAAGATTTCATATAAACATTTAAAATACAACTACCCATTTAATGTTTGCAAGTTGTAATTGAAGATTTCAGAAGGAAAAAAATATTAATGACACATTTAAAGAGAAAGGCGAAGAGAAAATAATTAAAAAAGTCATCACTTAACTAGCGAACAAAATGGTATCGTTTACAATTTATAAAATGTTAACGAAGCAACAAATGAGATAAGGGCTACTTAAGGCCCGTCTTAACCTCTCGTTAAATCCTGATATACGGTTCATAATAAAACTTAATAAAACATTGGCAACAATTTAAAAAAGGGATTCAATAAAAAACTTAGTAGGCGTAGCAAATATCAAATGCGTCGAGACTGCAACTTTCCAGTTTCAAAAAAGAAACGACAGTAAATTGCGTTTTATAACTTGCCTCTTATTTGTTCTCTTTTCAATTAAATCATATTCCATAAATATAACTTTAACCTTATTTTGAGTATCTGTTTCTTTTTTAATTTTTATTAAATCTCCCTGATGTGAGGTGCAAATGCGGCCGAAGGTGGACCAAGCTTATCTAGTAAATGCTAAGTAACCCTAGTTTTGAAAGTTTTAGGTTGTTGTGTAGCTAATTTGGTACTAAGGCATTTCGGATTTCAGGCGTAATGGGAATCAGGCAATTTGTGATTTGGTTGTAATGGGAAAGGCAATTTGCATTTCAGGCGAAATGGGAATCAGGCAATTTGTGATTTGGTTGTAATGGGAAAGGCAATTTGCATTTCAGGCGAAATGGGAATCAGGCAATTTGGGAATTGGTTGTAATGAACCGGACGTATATTTTTTTTATAATAAAGTGATGTTATTATCGCAGTAAGCTAATAAAGTAATTGATAGATGAGAAACAATTTTTTTTAGTTAAACTACGTTGTTGCACGCGACTTATTACTCATATTACTATAGCCCATATTACTCGCTGATAATTATATAGCTTCCCAACAGTGAAAGAATTTTTCAAATCGGTCCAGTAGTTTCGGAGCCTATTCAATGCCAATAAACAAACAAACAAATCTTACCTCTTAATAAAATAAGTCATAAGTCATAGATAAAAGTTACACAAGACATGTCAAAAAGACAAAAATGTTAAATGCGTCATTGAAGTGTTAAAATAACAGATGATACACAATGTTACTCAATGAACTTATTGTCAACATCAAATTTATCATATCTTTAGCTTTCCTTATCTCAACATTAATTTTAAAAAAATTAAGAGGTTAAAATTAATAAAATTAAGACTAATTAAATTTCAATAAGTCGGTCTGGCTTATGACTTTTATGATTTAATTTGGTGGATCAAATCTTGAAATTTGATGCAATAAAATTTGTTAGCGTTGCATTTTATTTGAAAAAAAATAAAATAAAAAAAAAATGACACCCTTTTAGGGATAGAGTTCAAAAAATCCTTCACACAATTTAAACTTTTGTAAATTGTGAGGGTTTATTTTTGATGACTTGATGCGACTCATCGCAATACTTACTACTTAGTAAGAGTTAGTATTTTCTCTTTGTGGGAAATTGCGTGTGTGCGTGTGTGTGTTTGTATAGAATTAAACACAGTATGCTAACAAAGTAGCGAAATGGTGGTATAGGAGTGTTATAAAGTGGGCACTGGACACAAAGTCGGAGGCACGCCGCGCGCCGCGCCTTGCACTCCGATTAAATGTTATTTACGACCGATATAAAATTATTTCATTTCGACATTGGACACATTTAAAATAATTATCGTCGCCGCACTTAAATAACTTTGTTTCCAGTTTATGGTTTGCACCGAGTTGTAAACATCTATCTACATACCCCCCCAATTGACATTTCCACGTATTTTGTGCGGTGGGTGACCGGTGTTAAAGCTGCCTTTTTAACAACCTCATTATTACATTCTACACTCGCGCCGCAGTCGTGGGACGAGTGATTAAAGTTATCGATTGCACGGATGATAGTGAGAAATCGATGGCGGTCCAGATGCACAAAAATGGGGCAGTGGAATCGATTTGCCCCACATTTCGGCGGTCTAGCGGCTGTGAGCCGCCGGCGAGGGTAACGCTCGCGATAAGGGATAGTGCCCCCCCACCAGGGGCGGCTGTGTTTACCCCTCGCCCCTCGCTTCATAATATTTACCGCCCCCAGTCATACTTACGCCCCTCAGTATTTACGGGTTAGAGAAAAACAAGGGCACTCGAGTTTCGGAAGGTGCAACGTAGATTTTAATCCTTTCTGATGTTTATGATTGATGACGGATTTCGCGATCGGCGTTGCGTTGATGTTGATGGATTCTTTATGACTCCTTGTTGCTTATTGCCCTAATCGCAGATCGTGCTAACGGTCTTGTTTTTGCGATTAGCGGTATTAATTTTTAATTTTTATAATTTTACAGCGGTCGCGTACAAATTAGAAAAGCAGCCTATAGTAGGATAGTCTTTCGCAAAGTTGTAGCTATCTGTATACCAAATTTCTTCAATTACATACAAATTGTTTAGTCGTGAAAATACAGACAAAGTTTACTATTATTAGGTACTACACAATACACATACCTATAGTTTTCCACGAATTATTTAAGTATATATATTTTTTGTTTCTCTACTGATTGTAATACCTATATTTATAAGATACACATTCATTAATTGTAGGTAGTTATCATAAATTGTTTCAAATAAGAGTGTGTATAATTTTACATTTTTAGCACTCGTCGTGTCTTTAATTCGGTCGTTGAAAAAACGTGGCGTTGCATATAAAAACCGGTAAGATAGGTTTAGGTACGTGACAACGCACATTCTGCCTGATTCCAATTCCGTAGAGGCTTTGAAACAGTTCCGGAGTTATAATTATGTTGCGTCTATACCTAGTCAATCTAAACCATTTAAAAAAATGTTTTAGAAATTTTTAAAGTTTTTAGAATTTTCTTCAATAGGTATTGTAAAATCGATGCATTGATTTAATACATTTCTCTCACAATAACAATTCAGTATATAAAAATATTAAAAATAATTATAAAAACCAATGATCAACAATGGAGTTTACAAAGCGTCCATTTGAAATTGCCGCTGGCGCCATCTGTCAGTCAATAATAAACTTCAATGCCCTTTAAAAAAACTTAATTAGACCGCTCTCAAAGACAGAGTAATATCAATAGGTGCAGTGAAATAAATTCAGTTATATTAGCTAAGAGAGAATGCAATTATAAAACTTATTGTCTTCGTAGCAAAGTTGAATTTTGTTTGTGTTGGAAACTTATTGAACTGCAAACATGTGTTGTTGATGTAATGTGATGATGATAGGTAAAGACGTCAGTCATATTTATGGACGCGTGCCCAAAGTGTCTACACTGCTTTGTCAGGACTACATGACTAATTATTATTTTTTATTGCTACGATTTTATTATTCACTAGCTATGCCGATGTATTCACATACGCGATGTAGTTAGTTTTTTTTTTAAATCCCATTTACAAATCGCTAAAGTTGCTAAACTGATAGACAAATTTAAATGAATATTTTAGTCCTCTATGTTACAAAAAAACCCACTACTTGAAATTGGAAAAGTTTCGTTAAAATTTATTTATAAAGCGTTATATTACCTGTTAGTTACACGTCTAAATCGAAGGAAATTAAGTTTGGGGAATTGAAACTAGTCATTGTTCTTTTAATTGCGGTCAATTTGTGGCGTTCTAGACGAAATGTGCCGATCATTGTGCAGCGTGGGGTAACGACGTTCGCTTTCAAATTTTTCATTCGTCATAAGGGTGTTATTTTATTTTACTACACAACATCGCACAGATCCATACTAATATTATAAAAAAGAAGGTAACTCTGTCTGCCTGTTACCTTCTCAGGACATAACTAGCTATCACCATGAAATTTTGCACGTTGTCAGGAATACAGGAAAGGACATAGTGTATCAGAAAAAAGTACTGTTCAAGAGTATCGGTCATCTAAAATAAATAAAAAAACAGGCAAAAGTGTAATAGTAATGCAAATATCAGGCGTTATATTGCTTGTATAATATTTTTTTAATTATAGATGATCCCACGGGAACAGTAGCTTTTCTGGAGGTACCTATTTATCTCAATAAAATAAATTTTACAATAGTCACTATTGTTGTGTTGCTACTCTAGGTACTAATGTAAATGTTGGGAAGAGGCTTGCATTAAAAATCACCGATGAACTTGTTCCAGTTTAAAAACATTCCTTGAATTGAATCTTGAAAAAATACCCTATTACTTTTCTGTATCCTTGAGAACTTTGTATGCAAAATTTCATGATGATTGTTTGAGTAGTTAAGGCGTGAAAAGGTAACAGACAGCGTTATTTTCACATTAAAATTTATAATAGGTATGAGTAAGGATTTAGTTTTCAACGCCGACGAAGTCGCGGGTATCAGCTATAACTTGCGAAGCAGGAAATCGCCCGAACCCTACGAACAGAATTTCTAATAAGTTATCGAGTCAGCAGATCCCCCATCACTTAGGTGCACATTTCGTAACGTTAATATTTTAATAATTTCATACGAAATATCATTATAGATATGAAAGAAAGGGTTGCACAGTGGGCCGACTGCGCGCTGACTCGCACAAAACGCTCTATCTGCATATGGCCTCTGATTGATGTGGCCTGTAATTATTTGGACGCGATAATAACACCACTGAGGACGGCCGCACTCTGTTTCTGACTTAAGACGAATGAAATGAGAAATTCTATCGGACTCTTTAATAGAGCTTATTGCTTTCCGATGTTTTGTTGATTAAGCGAACAGAAATTGTTATTAACTTGTGTCGGGATTGTTTGTTTCGTTTTCACAATTAAAATTTTAATTGACTATTTTTTTTAACGAGAAATTGTTAATGAATTTATCTATATCATTCGCAGCAGACTAGAAATCCACATTGTTTGGTCAGATTAGAAACTCATTTCATGTTTGGAAAGAAAGGTTAGGTACTCTTTAAATATATGTGAAGACTAAGACCTGTTAAGAACAATTTCGATCATGTCAGCTTTCAAACAAAAAAAAAACCGGGTCAAAATCGGGTCATCCGTTTGTGAGCTACGATTCACACATATTCACAAAATCAAAATCAAAATATTTATTTATCAATTAGGTTTCTACAAGAAACTCTTTTGATCGTCATTATAAATTTAAATTTACCAGGGTTTCGGAAAAAAAAACCAAGATGACGATCCTGAGAAGAAACCCCGAAAGAAACTCAGGATACTATTCTTTTTGTCATCATTAAAATGTAAAATAGTACAATACACTTACTTAATATTAACAAACTTAAAGTATATATATACAATTATAGTTTTACAATACAAAACATAGTACGAACTCCGAATAGCTTAAATCCAGGCTTCTTTGTCGCTTAAATAATCAGTGATTTTATAATAGCCTTTCGAGAGGAGTTTAGTTTTAATGACACATTTAAATTTATTTATAGATAAGGCTCTGATTATTTGAGGCAGTTTATTATAAAACCGGACACTTTGACCCATAAAAGAATTACTTATCTTGTGTAGTCGCGTTTTATGAAGATTTAAATCACTTTTGGACCTAGTATTGATATTGTGTACATCACATTTTTTATTAAATTGACTAATATTTTTGTGCACATAAATTAAATTTTCATAAATATATTGACATGCAACAGTCAAAATCTTTATTTCTTTGAACTTTTCTCTGAGGGAAGACTGGGGATCTAGTTGATAGATGGCTCTAATGGCCCTTTTTTGTAAAATAAAAATAGTATTTATGTCCGCAGCGCTACCCCAAAGAAGAATCCCATAACACATTATACTGTGGAAATAACTAAAATAGACAATCCTAGCTGTATCTACGTCTGTTAGGCGTCTAATCTGCTTAACTGCATAAGCCGCAGAGCTAAGCCTTTTACTTAGTTTCTCAATATGTGGACCCCATTGTAATTTAGAATCTATGGTAATACCTAAAAATGCGGTCGATTCCACGGGTTCCAATTTTTCACTACCCAAAATCACATTCGTTCCAATATTTTTAACATTAGGGGTACTGAATTTAACAAGTTCGGTACCCCTAATGTACCCTCACACACACGTCAATCGCATGACACCTGTATTTGCGTCGGGTGTCAATAAAAATAGCCTTGATTGAAAGTAATTGTACCGTTAGAATATTTGTTTAACTGAAACAACTAAATGTGTTGATCACACTTTATTTGTACTGAGTTGACAAAACCACACCCATATGGAAATGCAAATACACAGGCCACACCCGAGTTACGAACATTTTCATAATAGCACAGTATCGTGGATTTATTTACATAAATGGCTACCATATACAGATTGTCTTTATGTTTTCTGTGCGTGCGACCCCAACTCAAACGAATCACAATATTAACATAAATAGTAATGGAGGAAAAAAAGCTATTATGCAAATGAAACATTTTAAGGTAAATATAAACTGACGTAATGCGTTGTTGGGTAAGGAATTATAAATCGTTTTTGTTAGTAAGTTGATTAGATTATTCCTCGCGTAAAAATATAACATTCCACTGTTCCTATCTCTTTATTAGATTTTTTTTATAAATTACTTATGTTTGCCAACATTTTCGCTTGCTTAGAATTCGAATAAATAATCATATAATATATTTTACTATAGACAAATTTTAGAAATGTATTCTAAAATTCTAGCGTGTATATTTATCAAAAATAACTAATGTGTCGCAAAAGAAGTCACATTACAATTTTTCTGGTTGCACTAGACTTGTTACGAAAACCTTAGCATAATGAAAATAAATACGGTCCATTTTGTATTTTCAAATACTATTTAAAATATTACTAAATTCTAAATTCAATTTGACCTTTGTCTCACATAATAAAAAATATATATTTAAATATTAAGTATATTTAATTTTAAAATATATTTAATTTAAGTATATTTAAATACATTTTGTACAGCGGAAAAAAGTAAATTTATAGTCCTGCACTCATAACATATGCCAAACAATACTTATGAACATCGTGAGTATTAATTTGGCGAAATAAAAAACGAAATTGCCATCCATTCAGATCATAGATATGAATACGTTATGATATACATTATTACATTTAATAACAAACGGCTGCTGAGTGGCGAATGTGCCACGTCACATCGAAACGGGAACCGAATAATAGAGTTCGCTTCAAACGTTTAGCGAACCCTCGAAAATTGAAATAAAAAAGAATCCATTCGAGATGTAACAGCGATATGATTTTGCACTTTTTATTTATTTCTGTTTGCGTGCATGTTTTTTAACGCTGGGCGGGCGGCGCAGAGCCACGAATCGATTGGACACGTCCAAATTATTATTACTGTACACTCGAACAACGTTCGTCATTGTAGAGACGTGAATAGATTGCTTGCTTTTATAAAATATTTTATTGAAATTACATATAGGTATTATAATTTTTATTCAAGTTTATAAATTAATAATACATTAGTTTATTTGTGTAGATTTTCAGTAGTTTAAACGTTTTATATATATTATATATTTATATTTAATTTTGTATTTATATAATATGTATATGAAGATTTAAATAGATTAAATAAAAACACATACCAAAAAATTCATTATAAAGTAATAAATGAGATTACAAAGCTTTTACAATACAAATCTAAAATTGCATACCTACTTATTTTAAATATCACAATGGAACCATTTTATTTCGCAATTTTCAATATAACCCCTAAAGGAATCTTTGAAAATATTCGGACATTCGGACGGGACCCCCTCAATTGTAAGAATGTGATTAATTAAATAAATGAACAGACTCGGAAATAAATTCGCGAACCCTTGGCCGCGCATTTTTTTATTACAGTACATATCTCATTTCGTTTTAGGGGTGTAATTGACTGCTTGTTAATTTTCCTTTGATTTTGAGTCGAAAATAATATTTTAAATTTTTCTTCGACATCATCTATTTACAGGTTAGACAGGTTGACGATCCACTTGATTGTGGTTTCTACTGTCGCCTATAACACAAGCAACGTCACGGGAGCAACGTATAGGGAAATGAGCTCTGGCACCAACTGGCACCGAAACACAACAGCACACATACTGCTATTTCACAGTGGTCTTCTGTAAGGGGTTGGTTCTGTAAATCTAAGGTGCACAGTAGTACTCTGCCACTAGTTTTGAGTACAAGACCAGAGCCAACTTTGAAAAGTTCATTTCCAAGGCTTACCCTGCCCGGAATCGAACCGGGACCCCTGGTACAAAGCAAGCACTCTAACCACTCAACGGGTCATCGTAGTTATCGTAGACATATTTTATGAAGACATTTAACACGTCAACTTTCACAGTGTGCTATTTAATTAGACGCTGTTTAATTGTGAATATCAATGCGTATAAAACATACGAATCTAAAGAGCCAATCTAACGCAAGTTCGAACCGATGCTAATCATAACAACGTAATATTCGCTACTCATATTTCCAATTAAAATTCCTATACATATGCATTGCTCGAATCAGATACTCTATTGTCCATTGAATGGTTACTAGCTTACACAGGTACGTACTAATGTTATTATGCGATTCTAGTGATTGCTCATCGACTAGTGTGTAAACAAACACTAGATTTGATATAGACTGTATTTAACTACAGTTATTTGATGCCCATTCTATGCGGACTTAAACATGTGTAGGTGTACATATAAAAATACAAAGCAGACTTACAGTATTCATTACCGATTCATTCATTCTGCGATTGAAAAAATTTTAAAAAAGAATTTTCGTCACTAGATAAGTTACATTTTTATTTTTTAAATTAATATTATCTCGCATATGTTACATAGTTTTATGGTGATGTCGTAATCAATGTTACTAGAGAGAGGTACATAGTATAATACTTGTTAGCAAACAAGATTACACGACATCCTGCTATCCCGGTGGTCTAATCCAAGTATCATCTTATCATTTAGTTTAAAAGGAAAATTTATGAATAACGCTTTTATTACATTATTATGGTCTATTAGAAAAAGAACTGCCGCTCTTTGTTCTAAACATTTACACTGGAAAAAGATTATAAATCTTTGTTTCATAAGTCTATATGGTGTCATTATTCTAATATTATTATATTCTACACATTTTCTAAGTTGAGACAAAATAATATCCTTTTAATTTATTCATATTAAGTTAGTACATATTTAAATTTGATTTATAACAATCAGCTCACTCCGATCTCGCAGTGTAACCCCGAGCATAGCCTTCTTCGTAGCTCGCTGAAATTTTGGCCTAGAAGATGTTTCGGTCTCGGAGCTTCCCGAACACTTCCGAGCTGGATTAGTTACTGACTTGTGTTTTAAGTAATGCATACTTATTAAATGTTTGTTTTAGAAATAACTTGATATGGTACTTAAACTTCCGTAATTTAAGATAACGGTGGATGCAGTGGAGACGCGTTGTCTGCTATGTACCTATTCGTAGTTAACCGGTTATTTTGGTTTAATGACTAAATAATTTTAATGTTTTATATTTAATGTCATATAAATGAATGATAAAAATATTAACGTGCCAATATTAACGTCAGTCATTTAATTAGATTTTGTAATTACCGCCATAAATCAATATTCAATTTAATTATATGCTATTTTATTAATAAAAATAACTATTGCTTAATAAGGAAAATATCAATTATTTTTTAAAATAGATGTTACTTCGCTAGTAATGGAAGTACTATGGTCAAGTGGATAGAGTATTCAGTCTCTCTTTAAAGGATCTTTGATTCGTTTTCCTGTAGACCATCTGGTCTACAGCTTTAGTATGTTTACGGTTGTTTAGGTCATGAATTAGCCTTTAGTCTTTAATTATGAGAGTCCAGCGCTTTTTCCCAAACAAAAAGTACCCAATCAGCCAAAAGAAGTTTTTGTTTCAAAAAATAAAAAGCGATTATAATTAAATATTTTTAGCCTTATATTACTTTTATATCAATTTTATTACATTGAACTTTAAAAAGAATATAATAGTGTTTTTAAGAATGATATTAATTTTAATGGATGCTGATAAAATATGTAATGTCTCATATGTGCACATAAATTTTAATTTTATCCACAATTACACTATGTAAACGCACAAGTTTTAAAATGAACTTGCCTGGACAATTCTATAATCACAAGTTCAAGTGGCCAGCGCTATAAACTGTCAATAAGCCTCACACATTCAATTGTTTCTGGATTAAACTTTCACTTATTAATTGAGGAAAAAAAATAACAAAAGCCAATCCCACGTCGTCGCTTTTAATTAATTTCATAAACAGATAGTACTTAGGTGCAATAAACATAGTTTTATTATTAGTAACACATACATTAAAAATAGGGTAATTGGTAGAACGTTAGGTTTAAATAGAAAATTATTCACACGGATACTGATGTAATTATAGATAGGTGCACAATTTTGTTATGCAATGTTTTCAGCAATCGTAGGTTTTGCACTAATAATTAGGTAAATGATTATCTAACATCGACTGTCGTCAATAGGAACATAGTATGTTTTATAAATAAAATATATAGATTCATTACCAACGATCGACTTTTGCGATAGCTTGTGTACTTGTATACATAATTAAACAATTAATAGCAATATACTTACCTCTTTTAATTTTTTATATATTATAGTCACTGATTTTCAGAGTTTAAGTTAATTGTAAATTTTTCTAATAACTAGATACTAATTTTATTATATTTCTTTATTTCGTTTAAAACTATGATGTACATATAGCAGGATCATCTCATTAAATACTTAAACTTTCTACCTTTTCTCTTTTCCATTATCTAAATTTTGTTTGTCGAACTGCGAATCCATAGTAAATAATCCATTAAAAAGTACAGTTCCTTAGATTTGCGTCATTATCTTATTAATGTCAATAGCACCCAACAAAATTCTTCATCGGTTACGAAATGCTTAGAAATTTAGAACAAATTCTATTAATGGAGAAAGTGTATAATTATGCGATCACGTCCTATCGAATCGGCTTAAAACAATGAACAGTCTGAATTTATCAAATAAACCGTGTTGCGTTACGAATGTTCAGCCATGAGGCGAACCCATAACAAATTTGAAACCGTTAGAAAGTGCTGGGACAACCAGCATAGAATGAATTCCAGGATCTTTATTTGCTGGGTGTAAATCTTATATTATGCCGTTGATCGGTTTATAATAATTAATCATCGTCGATATCGATACTAATAATAAATCTGTAAGGGTGTGTCGTGTAGTAAATTACTTTTTTTTCAGAGATATCGCGTTTATAAGCTCTATACATGATACTGAAAGTAAATTGACGATTTTTAGAATTTTTTTCTGTATGTATGTATGTATGTATGTATGTATGTATGTTCCTCCATAACTCTTAAACGAATTAACTGATTTTCATGAAATTTGGTAGATAAAAATTTAGACGTACAGGACACACGATAGGCTACTTTTTTCTTTTTCAACTCGAGCGAAGTCGCGGGCAACAGCTAGTATATTATAATTGTAATGTTAAAGAGTTGCCGCGCATCAGGTAAATCACAGCGGCATAGAAGGAAAAATTATTGTATGTAATACCTACCTAATTGTAAATATTCACAAGTACAAACAACATAAGTATACAAATTTTGTTTATGTAGTTAAAATTTATTTATTTTTGTATTATATGAAACTAATTAAATTAAAAAGAATAATATTATTTTGTCTAACGTTTTAAAAATTATTTTCGCCCTGTACCTCTTCACTAAAACTACAGAGTGGAGAATGTCTATGGTAGACATTATGTTAATTGTAGAATGTATGTTATGTTACGTAACTTTAGACACAGGTGCAATCAGCATAACATTGGCTGGTGTAACAGCTGTGTTAGTGATAACTATAACAAGTATACTTCATTAAGGTATTCACCGACGGAGTGGCTAAATTGGACTATTAAAACACTACCTAGGTATTATTGAGATTTAATTTTTTTTTCAGAATAGAAAAAATTACCGTGTGTTTCGATTAATGTAATAACGCCATAAAAATACATAAACCACGTTCGAATTTATTATGGTCGAATTTGAGCTTTCGTATCGAAAGCACATTTCAGTAAAACACCCTTTGAGCAGAACGTTGGCGTTCTAAGGCCTTCACTCACTGCGCCCGATCCGATCTAAGATGCGATCTGAACGCATGCGTTCTCTGTAACCAATGGTCGCCCGTGTATGCCTCCCCACTACCTACGGTATATTGCACGCGTTCCACTGATCGTATGCCGGTCAGTCGCGATCTGTCTCGTGATCTGTCTCGAACATAATCTTTAGTAGAATGGATAATTTGATGTATCGCAGAACGGGTCGTCACCGGTATCGCACTCAGTATAAAAACTCTTGCGATACGATCCAACGATCCGATCTGAAGACGCGTTCTAAAACGTATCGGCGGCGGCACGGATCGGCAGTGAGTGAAAGGCCTTAGAGAAGTGGGATTACACTAGTAAACATAACTAAACACCATCATCATCTACAGGACGTCCACTGTTGGACATAGGCCTCCCTCATTGTATGTCTTCTTCTCTAAGCACCTATGATAATATTATCTATATATTACTGCATCCCCATAGTATGTAATAGTAGTTTAGTAACACTTGGTAACCGTCAGCATGACTGTCGACAGGCAGTAATTAAATAATATTTAATAAATACAATAAAAAATATTCAAAGTGAAGTTAGTGATTACAGGCAAGTCAAGTCAGCATTGAAACGTAATTAAGAATACCTATATAATAATATTTTTATAGAGTTGGTGCAGTTGTGTAGTAACCAGTAGGAAATGCAATTAGCCAGAGCTCACCCGCGATGCCTCCGACTCACTGAAGCATGTAACTCCTTATCTCTCTTGCATGTTTTTTCAATATGCAATCCCAGACAATCGCGTTGCTTTATCTGGCAATCAGAATTCTCAGTAATTTTTTCCATTCGCTTTAATTGTACAGTTTCGTAACTATCCACTGGTTCTTCGTGTCAATTCACCTGCACTCAATTACACACAGACTATATTGAATACAAACAAACTAGGTATATCAACTTTATTTCAGCCAATTAACAGAAAATGATAATCACTTTTAAAAAGTATATTATTAAAATCATTTTTAGGGATAGATAATTAAATCTATACCAATATATAAAGCTGAAGAGTTTGTTTGTTTGTTTGTTTGGTTGTATTCGCTAATCTCAGGAACTACTGGTTCGAATTGAAAAAAAAAAATGTGTTGGATAGTCCATTTATCGAGGAAGGCTATAGTGGTCCATAAGCCAGGCACTAATTTCGTCAATGATTTCCTCTCACTCCATAATTTGTAAAATGCCTGAGAGAGTTGTATCATGATGCGTTGTGAACGTCAGCTGCGGCTCCGATGGTAGGTTGAGCAGTGGTAGCCCGTTACACTTTCAGAGCATCAGCTGACAAGCATTCCACCAAGATATAGTCAGCTGACTTTTTTATTTATTAACAGTAATACATAAACTATCATCTGATAAATTTTCTATTGGGAGGTAATCACTGAACACGTATATATTCGTGTGACCTGCAGACGCATAATCCACTATTTTATAAATAGCTGACAATTTTGTTTCTTCAAAATATTAGGCTAACTACAATTTGATGAATTTTTAATCGGAAATAAATGATATTTTTTTTCATTATGTGCGTGGGCGGCTACCACTGTACTGCTCAACCCACCATCGGAGCCGCAGCTGACGTTCACAACGCTTCATGATACAACTCTCTCAGTCATTTTACGAGTTATCGACTGGGAGGAAATTGGTCATGAAAATCTGTCGCTGGCTCATGGACCATAGATAGGCTATATAGAACGCGGATGAAATCGCGGGCATCAGCTAGTATTCATATATTTATGAATTGACTCAATAATGGTGCTATATGAAATCAGTAACCGTTCCCCTGATGAGCTTTAGTTATAGGGTTACTTTAGTATATTATAATTTATCGAGATGTGACACTAACGAAGCCGCTTACAATAGTGAACAATTCATTGTAACGTAAATATGAAAATAAACAAGAGACAAAAGTAAGAAAGAGTAAGATCAATAATGAAAATTAATTATTATTAAAATGGGTCTTCCATAAAAACCCCTCAACTTTAGTGAGAAAGCCACACAGTACCACTCTTAACTGTTCTTTAAAATAAGAACATATAAAAAAGTTTGTTTGTTCGGGGTTCTTCGCGTCAGTGTGTGCTATATTACGTATAGTTATAATTTTTTGCTGTTAGATAGCTCGCCTCCTTTCTGACGGCGTGAATTTTTCGCGCGTGTTCACTAACAATTAACAATTTTCACTGATTAAGTCGTATAAGAGTAAGTTGAACAATGCAAAAACAACTTCTAATTAAATAACATCTGTAGATTGGAATGATTGTTTACTATTAGTGATTCTTACTATTTTCTTAATGTGATTGATATAATTTTGACGAACCCACATGGTCTAGTGGTTAAGTAAGGCCTTAACACTCTGACTCAACGATCCCGGGTTCGATTCCCGGCAGGGCTGTAAATGAACTTTTCATAATTCAAGTAAATAGTAGGGACTTGATGTGTTTCGCAGTCATATATTTGGAATGGAAGGCTGTCTGTCGCAATGACTACCCTGCAGACCACAGTAAAATAATAGCATACGTGCTGTTATGTTTTGTAAAGTGAGTAAGGGATGCCAGAGCCCATCTCTTCTTAGTCCCACTAAGGTCGGCAGCACACTTGCAGTAAGTTTGGTTAACTTGTGTTAAGGTGACAGTCAGCTATCCTCTATAGTCTATACAAACGTTTAAAGATTATAACTTCGCTGTTTTATGTTTAATTTACAAAAGTAAGCTTGATACCGATTTATCTTGTTGTTGCTTGATACGAACCTAGTTAAGGTTCGTATGCATACAAACTTTAAAAAAAAGTATTAATATAAAAGAAATAATCCTTGAAAAATCCATATTTTAACACAAGCTTTAATGCAACTTTGAGGGTGATTAGGTCAATCCAGTATACAAAAACTCCAAAATACTCTACGTTCAAGCATCGATTAGTTTTTCAAGAGTTCAAATAACTTTACACGAAATAGATATATGCAGTAGTTTTGTCAAAAAGAGTATATATGCCGAAGGATCTGATTATGATTTTTGTGTATGAATCATTGTGCATCTCACTCGACTGCTCTTCCCGCGCTTTGTGCTGTGTGAGACAGATGAATTTTAGGTTGGGGACCTATGCATAAAATAAGTTACAGTTAAGTCAAATAAAACGGTAATCTTTACTTCTTATTTAAGTACACGTTAGCCATGCGTGAACCCGATAATTTCAGACACCTTGTTGTCTCTTAAGCATTATCATTGTTGGGTTATAAAATTAAACCAATAAATATAATTAACCGTTGAGCAATTAAAAGGCGAACAACTTCATTCTTTTTATTATTATTGAGTAGTATATGCGGATTAAAATTATTATTCTGACGACCTTTAACGTGTAGATGTCGACCTACTATAAAACTTATAGGTATTAAATATACTATTAATTCGTATAATGATGCGTATATTCCTTATTTCTTACATAGTATAATTAGAAGTCGCTTTTCGCGTATGTATGTGTGTACTCTTAAACTACGCAACGGATTTTGTTGCGGTTTTCACTATCATATTTTAGATAGCTTTGTAATAATATTAAACTAACTTTCACCAGCGACTTCATTGGCTTAAAATCAGTATACTTGTGATTTTATGTTAATAGTAATTTTTTTCTCAATATCCATGTATATTATCAAAATTTGTTCATGTATGTCTAATGAATATTTTGACTTTAAAATTCAAAAAAAGAATTACTTTTGATAAAAAAAATTATAAATAAAATTTTCTAATTATTTCCGCATTGTCGACCCAAGCACAAATTTTAATATTTTATTAAAGTGATAACAGATAAATCAATGAATTAAATTTGAAATAGGTATTATATACCTAATAAGTTAATTTAAATTATCTTAAGAGTTTTCAATATTTTTATACTCCTTGAGTTAATCATCAACTTCAATATGAATATTTGCAATAGGTAATTTCTATTTTAAACTGTACGAAACAACAATTTACAGAATTTCAAGTTATGATAAGTTAAGTGGGACGCCGTTTATACGTGTGTTCCCCTTGCAGTGTTTTTGATATCTCAATGCAGATAGTCATGTGATGTATGCAGTCCGGAAGCACAAGTGGCAGTGAAAACGTTGCAATGGAACCACGGACTCACTACCTTACTGCCACGGTTATGAAGCTTCGAAAATTACTCTCCATTTAACTATCAACATGTATTTTACTGACTAGGTATTCTCACATATTCATTTTTCATTAATTAATAATAATAAATGTTGACTTTCTGTGTATTTATTTAAATAAAGTTAAAAACGCACCTGAGTAAATCTGGCTGGTTTTAAAATTTTTAATTTGAATAGAGCTTGCTGCAGCATTTTCTTGTGTTCTAAATATATGTGGACATATTTCTATACATCAATGCCATGAAAGTAGAGTTGTACAATCAAAATAGATTGATTATTTAAAAAGAAACCAGCAATTTTTTCTCTTCATATATCATAAAAAATATTGTTTTTTAATAGTTATGTCTTTTTTAATATTAAGTAAGGTTGTCATTCGGGATGACGGTCCACTTGATGTGTACCACTTGTATATACACATTTGTATACTGAGTACATATTATATACACTTTGTATATTCGTACAGATCTATACAAACATACATAACTTTAGATGATACTCTAGCTAGACCAAATAGGAATGTTATCGTTATCTTTTATAATTTTGAACATAAAGTTGTTATCCATAATAGTTTCGTTTGAAAAAGTTCAAGTGGTTCGCGTGATACAACAAACTTAGTATGGAGAAAAATTGTGGCCGGTTGTTTAACAACGTAATTCTGTTTTATGGTGGCCGTTAATAGTGACGGTTTGAAAATTCGCCTCCTCTTATTGCATATTTATCATGTTGATACATTGTAAGCGAAATTCATATAACTTCATATTTCTTTATAAGTAAGTTTAAATATTTTTTTGATTGCATTGGGTAATAGATCTTACAATGCACTGGTTTTATATGAACAACTTAGTATTATTTCACAATAGTGGTCCATTCCTGGCTTCGCACACATAGCACACATCCCAATGCTCCTATATAATTTAATGGTAGCGGTTGGACACTTTCCCTTGCATAGGGTTGGTCCTCCTTACCTCTATTCTTCATGGCCAGCTGACTTTCCAACTAGAACAGCTTACTAATTCCTTACTACGTAATTCCACAATTACTCAGTAGTAATTGGTCAAAACAATATCTAAAAAAACACGATATTTCTGTAAAATGCTTACTGTACGATATGATACTAGTAAGTAATGTTTGTTTCAATAATTTTCGCAAACTCCAAACTGGTTCTAATTCTAGACAAGAATCTTCCTTAAACAGCGCAGACTTTATTGTGTTGAGTCGTTCACTCAGTTTACGAACCGTCGACGGTAACATTAGTTTTTCTGCACGAATTCGAGCCTTACGCTGTTGCAATAACGATCTTGTTGTCTACTATAAATGCATTGCTGTTTTGGTTTTGATGTACAATAAATCGTGACCACGCACTCGATGCCTCGAGCTAATCGCTCCTGTTCCCTTTTATTCTGCTAGCTGATGTCTTAAGGCCTACATGAAGCTAATACTGTTACAAACCTACTAACGTGTTCAGACTTTATAAGGTCGAGCATAAGTAAGCTAATTTATATTATGCAAGTGCTAAATTGGCACTCGATATCTTGACGGCCAAGAGGACTAATTTCCCAAACACTGAAAAAATATCTAAACGACATCTCTTCGGAATATGGTACTTAAATAACAATTGAAATTTTACCGACTTAGTTAACCTACTAATATGCGAACTTGTTACTGAATCAGACAAAAGGTCTGACAGGATTTGGATAAAATTTGGCACACAGAATACACAGTTATAATCATGATATTAACATATCGGATACTTTTCGAGAAATGTTAGGTTCCGTATTTTCAAAAAATGAACGAAACCGCTTCGAATTCGCGGGCACAAATAGTGGAATATAAAAGATAAACTATATAAAATGTATATTTGTATTTTTATACCTGGGATATAATCATTAATGCATTTTATTTTATAATCTTTATTATTAACTATATATACATATACATACGAGAATTAAATGTGTATATACTTACTTTATCACTTTTTAGATGCATGACATCATTGTAACTTGTTTTATATGGTTACAATATTTGGCTTTTCTTAGATTTTTTTAATAATTGGATTATTATTAGTATTTCAGTTCTGTCATTAGTGCTATTAATTTAGCTTTTAACGCGGTAAAGAGCTAATTATATGACAAATCAGCCGACTATTGTTGGCACGCAAACAAATGCAAAAGCGTAACTTAACGCACCGCTTATTATCACCTTGTCAGTATCTATTCTATTTTGACTCTTTCATTAAGTAAAAGGTTGCATCGTATTAAATAAATATTTGCATTTATTTATCTTTTCTGTTTCTGCACTTAATTTTTATGTTAATTATACTTGTATTATTTATTTACTTATTTTGTTGGCGCCCGCGACTTCGTCCGCGTTGAAAAAGAAAAAAGTAGCCTTCCTCTGTCCTGCACGTCTAAAAGTTTATCACCAAGTTTCATGAAAATCAGATAATTAGTTTATTTTTTTTTATTTTTTTTTCTTCAGAATTAAAATTTATTCCACGTTTCTTCCTATTTCACGTAGGAAACTGTTGTTCCTCGTACTAAAAGGATAGAAGGTTTCCCGTGTGTTAATGTATAGGCCATGGTCGTCTATCTGTCTACCGAGTTTCATTTAAATTTCTTGAAAGGTTTATATGCGATCGATTATTAAGTTGTTCTAACTTTTAGCTAGGTATTTTACGTTTACAGAAAATAGATTTATGTGGATGCAAAAAATATCATTTCTAAATTAAAATAGTTTAATCTTTACGTAATGGTAATTGCTAGAGTAGAGTAGTTCGTTAAATTAAGTCTGTAAGTAGGTAATAATTAGGTGACTAATCTTAATTATAATAATTACAAGTTACATATCTTCTTAATTTTTATTTATAAAATTTTCCAATTGACAACAAAAACATTTTAATCAAAAACAAAAAAATAATAATTTAATTATTATTTTCAATCACTAATAGTTAGTCCTGGCATCCTTATTTCATACGTGAATAATAATGAATACAAATTGAATTAAAAAATATTAAATGCTTTATTATTTTAATTAACGAGTTTATTATACTTCTATCGGTGTACCAGAGGTAAATGACGAAGTCATAAATGCAGTAATAGGTCGTGTGTTGTAACACTCGCGTTGTGCACTCAAGCTGAATGCTGACGCTTAACGTTTTTAATATTAAACAAATGACATGGCTATCAGTGAGACATGCAACAATGTTTCATGTAACATTACTATGTAGTTTTATTATAATTAGAAATATATTTCTTACTGCAAGTGACATTTCGGTTGTTAACTGTGGTAGTATCCAGTTGTTCATGTTTTGCTGACGTTTTCAGAACATATCCCGAGGCGGTTCACGTGAGAACCTAGAATATTGTAACTGTGACATTTTTAATTTATATTGTTTTTTTATGTTAAGGTCGACAGACAGGCTGACGGTCCACTTGATGGTAGATGGCCACCATCGCCTATAACACAAACAGCGCCATAAGTGCTACAAGTGCGCTGCCGACCATGGATAAGGGAGGGATGGGCTCTAGCATCTCTTACTCACTTATTATATCTTATCTTATTATTATTATATAAGGCTATTACCTACATAGAATAAAATATTTTTTGAGAGACTCAATTTAGGTTACATAGTCCATTTAGTTTGGCATGTATATCTATGCAGCCTCAGCCGAAATAGGGTAAAAGGTAATAGAAAAGAAAGAAGAAAGAATAGATATTAGAATGGTCATAGGTAAAGCTTTAACAGCAAAACGCAAAATATAAAATTTATTAATATTTATCACACGCCCTAGAACGTGTAACAAAACTCTACAAGAAGAGCTTTTATTATTATACTGCTTTGCTCTGTTTCTGTTTATTTATTTTATTATTTTATTTTTTTATTACAAACACAAACCTTCCTCGTTTGTCGATAGCGATGGAAATAGTTCCATTAGTGAAAACCGTATCAAAATCCGAGAAACAGACAATCGGTTAGTGACTTTGTTTTGTAATAATGTAATGTCACTATTACATTTTATCAAAAATATATTTATTTTATTAAATGAAATTGTAAACTACTTTGGTTAAAGGGGCTACTTTTAAATATGTCATAACAATACAATTTATAAGAAAACTTTTGCAAAACAAAGTATCTAAACTCTCCTGATTAATAAGTTGGGCAAAAAATAACCCTTTTAATTAGCGGTGGACGGACATTTTAATCTGAGCTCACAGGATTACAAACACTGTACAAGGACTTAAACGATTCAGAAATAATAATTCTTCCGAGTGTTATAAATAAGAAAAAGGATGTTGTTTTACACAGGCCAGGGGAAAGGGGTAAATGTAAGCAAAAGGCGGTTGTACACTGGAAGCTATAATGTAAAATGTAAAATATATATGTGTATTCAAGAAGCCGATGGATTGCCTTAATTTTTTTTCCCAACATAGAATTTTAACAGAAGAGTGTTTCTATATTACTTTTATAATATTACTAGCTAATGTCCCGTACGTCTAAATGTTTATCTACCAAGTTAATTCGTTAAAGAGTTATGGAGGAACATACATACATACATACGTACAATACCTACACTTACAGATTTATTATTAGTATTGATACCGAGCCATACCGAATTATTGAAGTATTTTCGTTGTCATTGCTAATTAATAACAAAAATAATTGCTAACGCTAAATCAAGTGGGACACAATTCATTACTTCATTTGCTCTAATTTTATAATATTAAAGCATTAAGACTCCAGAGGAGTCAACGAAGTAGCTATTCATATATAGTGACACAAGCCATTAAAATTATATATGCCAGTTATAATTATATGATGACAGTTAATGTCGGCGAATTTACTCAAAAGGCAAGCTATTTTTTCCCATTAATATTGGTCAAGTATGCATGTGTACTGACATTATTAAATTACATAGCAATTTGCGGCGTTCCGTCTCCCGCATTATAGTTACACGCACCTCTGAAAGATCCGACATAATATTACCATAGTAAATACCATAATTACCTACCTATGTATGAATGCGTTGGTCACGGATGGTTCATATTTTTTATTGTCGCCTTAATGTGACTCACTTAGTCAATGTGTTAGGTTGAATTTCAAAAAGTCCGATTAAAAATTGATGTTTTTCACGCGAACATAAAGTGCTATAAACTATAAATAATTGGAATTTGGATTAATGTGAGCAAAGGAAACCGTTCGGCCACAAGACACATAAATCGCTCGGTGCAAGTAAAAATGATGACTGTAAGTATTGTTTAAAAATCGACCTTAAAAATAAAGTTCTGGCGTCCCTGGTAAGACATAATTCCGTAAAAATCCGATAAGACGTAATTCCGTGCGGAGCCGGGTGTGGGTTGTTATTAAGAAATAAAAACATGTGAACTGTTTTTTTGACGGACAACTTGCCCGTTGTCTGTTAAACATTAAAATAAAAGTAGAGATTTTTAATCTTATCCTATAGCTTACTGATCTAGTGGTAGCTAAAAAACTATCGAATGAGCGCTGTTTCAAATGTGGATACAGCCCTAAGCAGAAACGGAGGAGTACTTAAGTAAGAAGTAATGTACTAATTGGGCTGTTTCCTTGGCGGAATCGCGGGTGAAGGGAAATTAATGCCCCCAGGAGGATAAATGTGCAATTATTTTTCCCGAAAAATGTTCGTAACGGTCGTGTCAAAAGTTTGTTTAGAGGGCAGGTGCGGCGGAAGAGTTACAAGTATCAAACTCTTATACAATACAACCGTCTTTATAATGTTCCTATACCTAAAATGTGTATATGTAGCTTATACATTTTTCAAGTGCAATATAAACAAATATATATTCCCTTTTACTTATGTTTACATTTATTTTATTTTACATAATATTAGGACATTAAAATTTAGAAATTAGTTTTTAATTTATTAAAAAACACGTGTGCTCTTTGATCTACCTTTTTAATAAATAATACCTAATATAATAAATATTTTAAATTTTGTCTGTAAATTATTTATTTTTAATTGATATACAAATAAAAAGTTATAATCTATCCGTTAACGCTATACTTATTGATAGTTATACTTATCAATTTTATAATTTTTTTAAAAACAGTTATTATAACATAGGTACCTAAATTTTGAATTTACAGATAAAAAAAAAACTTAAACAAATGTTTTTTAAAGTTAAACTGAAGACTTTTAAATTAATTGTTAAATAAAAAAAAAATTAGAATAGACATTTTATATTAAAGTAGGATAAACCAATATTATTTGCAATTTAATTATAAAGTAACAACCATCGTAATAAAGATAAGAAGTAAGTATTAGAGAGGGACAGCTTCTGGTATTACATTATTAATTAGATTTCCAAGTGGGGTGGATGCTTTGCAAATAAATAATTATTTCTACATTTTAAATGAGAGCAATGAAATTTCTGTCCACTTGAGCAGATCATTGCTGGGTTACGAGAATTGTGTCTTCCTTGTGTCTATTTTATACACTAATATAAAATATTTATTTGTAATAGTATTTAACTGTGTAATTAAAAATATATTCATTTTTAATAGTGCTTAAAATTGTGTCATTAATAATTCATGTAATTTTAAGCAGGAGATTTGTATTGTAGACTTCTTATCAGAATAACAATTTTAGCAAGGACTGAAGTTTTAGCAGATAAAGTAAAATTTTAATTTTTAGATAGTTTTTAATTGTTAGCTTCGAGATTATCTGCTTGTATTGATTGATTCAATTGATTCAATGCTTGTAAAGATATATTATTTCGATGGCATTCAATAGAACTGTTTTAAACTTGTATATCGTATCTGTATTTCATGACGAAATCTAGTTAGTACTTACAACCAGACTAAGAACAAATAGGAAAGCTTTTCCGAATCAAAAGCCCACGCTTCCGTGAGCTGCCTCCGATGAGTGTATAGATCTAATTTTTAACCATTTTATAAAAAATTAAACACCACGAACTATTCTTTTCTAATATTTTCTATCTCCCTCTGAAAACCTCCTAGCCAAATTAGGCTGGTAGACCCCCACATCCCGGTATAATCGCGGCCAATTGAATGCGTAGCCTAGATTGTATCAATCTAATTCTAGACCCTGTCAAATGTAATTTATTAGATGCAGGGACTCACTGTTATTGTAGCGAAATTGATTTAATTTTAAGCAATAAAATATGTATACAACTAATAATAAACACTTTGGATCTTTGGAAATGCACTTTGATCTATTTACTATGTAAAAAAGTCAGGATGCTTCCAAAAAGTAAAAGTGGCGAAGTGTAAGAGGTATTATCAATAATATGATATCATATAATGAATATATTTAACTAGCTGCATCCCGCGACTTCGCCCGCGTAACTTTTTAAATTATATACTAAAACCTTCCTCGAGAACCACTCTATCCATTGGTGAAAACCAAATGAAAATCGGGGCAGTAGTTTTTAAGTTTATTGCCAACAGACAGACAGACACACAGACGCGGCGGAGGACTTTGTTTTATAATATGTAAGGATGAGTTAATTATGAATAATATGAATGATAATAATATACTCACAGTATCATAATGATAGTGAGGATCTTTATAAAGAAACCAATACGTCACCTTTTGAAAGGAACATTTCACTATAAAAAGAGGGGATTGATGGAATTCGTGCTTTGCTTATTATGAACAAATTGCACAAATCAACAAAGCAACAAATCTAACAACCACAAAACAAATTAATATGGAGGTCTTTCTGGGCGCCGCATCAAAAGAAATGGACCGAAATGTTTGTGGTCAATTTATTTACTAGTGATTCGTTACGGTTTGGGCGGATACTTGGTCCGATGATAAATTGAACACCGTCGTTCATTTTCTTCGACTTTCGAGATAAGAAACACATCAGCCAACTTAAACCTTAAAGCGATATGAATAAAGTCTCAAAGGAAATCAAGATGTTTAAATAGCACATCAAACGTTGTGTTAACTGAATATTTATTTTCGACTCTATTTATTCGTCATGTAAATTCATTTTGCTACATACATTATTCGTCATAAAACTGTGGGATTCCGAATGACACAACAGACTGACAAATGATTACCAGTCACAGTTCAACAGCTAATTTGTATGTAAATACAATATTATTTATTTATATTTGAAATAGGTGATTTCTGTTTAGCTTTCCCATAGCTAATTGAAGTTTTTGGTCTTAGCGTTTGTAAATTTAATATTAAAAATTACGTTTTTTTTAACAGAGTTAACAATAACAATCATTGAATAGAAGGGAAAATAAACGCTAAATTGCACTCATTTACTGGGTCGCGGCGATCAATCATAGCGGCTAAGTCATCAGCCGGTTCAAATGTCAAACGAACCTAGGGTGGCAATAAAAAAGGAAAACCGAGTTGCCATTATTAAAAAAGTGACTGTGACTTTATTTCCATTGTGGATTGCTGATTCGGGATTATTAACTGACTTGCATATTTTTTGTGTTCTAATATTGATAGATTGGTGTTTCGAGTGAGGTGACTTTTAATTTTGCGTGTGTGCGCGGGTACGCCGTAAGTGCGGCCAATTGTTACAGTACGAAAGAAATATTTGTGTCAAAATATCACAAAACGATAGTCATCAGTGACTGTTCACACGCCAAGTGAAATATGTAGTCTGTGCCGCTTCAGTAGACCACTCTATTCATCGTGAGCTGCTTTTTCATCCCCACCTTTGTTCCATTCTAATAATTCTTTTTTAGAGTTTTAACGTTTTCATTACAACAAAGTATCCCTTTGTGCTGTGTATTAAGTATTCTTTATATGATTTCATATCAACCTAGATATTGTTGAACACATGTTGTCCATAATTGCCCTCGTTGTTACTGCATGATTAGGGAATTGGATTCAATTTAATGGAATTGATTTTCTTTAATTTTACGATTTCGTTTGCGTGATCCCGTCCGGTAATAATCTAATAAAATCGTCCATTGGGAATGGGAAGGGGATTTCTGTAGTAATGACTTAATATTAATCGGTTTTTATTGGTCAATTGGTCAATGTATAAATCTATTTCCATGATTATTGATGTTTTGTGTGACTCATACGTAGATGATATACGTACATAGGTATGCAAAGTTTCAATGTAGCGGAGTAAAAATTTTTAAAGATTTTCTTCGTACCTAATAAATGTAATCAAAAAAAGAAAAGTTGTTTTAGTGTTAACTTTAAAAAGAGGTATTTTATGGTATGAAAATTAAAGTTAAAAGGAAAGAGAAAGTAGTTTGTATTTGAAACTTTGTCAACGTCCCTTTTGGGCAGCACTTTTTTCTGATAAAATTTATCCTATATGCAAAATTTCATGACGATCGGTTGAATAGTAAAGGCGTTAAAGTGTAACAAACACACCCACTTTCACATATAACATTAGTTAAGATGTTAGATTCAAGATATGATTTTGGTATATTGGTGTACCATCTAAAAATTGTATTGTATTTCTATCTTGGAAAGTATATTCTGAACCGATAAACTATTCTATCCAAACGAGTTTGCTTTGTATTGTCATGGTTGTCGTGTTGAACTGTAATGTTAGATACGAATATAATATGTATATATTGAATGTAATTATTTCTGTTAGTATTCCAGCAGTGTGCGAATGCAAACACGAGTCAGATTGCGTGCAAGCGCACAATATCATCGGAGTCAAGCCGTTCGACGCTACCCCATATTTTAACAACTGTCCTAATACATCTTGCAATGTTGTTTTTAACTGTTTCTGCCCCATTATTGTTTGTTCTTTTTTTAGCATGTTTACTTTTAATTTTTGTATTGTATTTTTTGTTGCCGGTGTGTCCTTTATGAACAATTTTCGTTTTGATTGATCGATGAGATATAATATCTTATCCACGTTTTATTTTCCGTCGTCGTCTCTCACTATCGAAGACTGTACGCTAAATCTCTCTCTACTTGTCCGGTGCATGTTAGGTTATCTTTGATAAAATTATTGCATGTAAATTTATCTGTGTCAAACGCCCGTCCAGTGGAGTAGTCAAAATTTGAAAAAATCTAAAAAATTTTCAACGAATTGGATGGATTTTTTTCTTCATTTCAGGTGCCTGTCAATGAAAGCGCCAGACAGGTATGTCGCTATCTCGATTGCCCCGCACATTCGGTTTCATTCGGCCGGGTTCGGTAGCGTTCGGAAAAGATCGGGCGGACTCGGCCGCTTGCTTGGCCGTCCGCACGCCAAGGGGGTAGCCTGGAGGACCACACGACACACTCGCAACGCAGGAATTATACTCACAGTATTTTTTTCCAACAAAATTGCTTATCGATGTTTTTATTTTGATTGCCGTTTTTTTTCTGCTAAATTCCAATTCTATTAAAAAAGGTAGGTCCCATATCATCTGTCACTATAACATGAATTGATTGACCTTATCATTTTAGTTATGACCATACCTTATTTATGCTTGATTGGACCGTGAATCAGTCTTCATAAATTCTACTGCATTTGTTTAAATGGTGTGATTCTGTATTAGGTGTTATCATATTTGTGGGTGAAATGTTAGTTGTCGTTGTTTTGGGTCCAGGTTACACCCTAGCTTTTAATGGTTCAATAAATCCCTATCAAATCACAGATAAATTTACACTAGGCATAATCTTACGTAGAACCTACTGAATGCATTAGTTTCTTATTTCCAGTTTTATGAGCATGAACGTTTTTTTATTTATTTTTTCAATAACCTTCGTCTCCGAATCTGAAGACGGCACCGTGGTAAGTAACTCTAATCTAAACAATATGCTACAGCTACAATATGAGTACTTCGTGCAGTCATATGAGAAATGGTCAGATCTAAAACCAATCCTATGACAAATGCGTGATCGTCATCGTCAAATTGTAAAGGATTTAACGCCTCTGTTGGCACGCTTCTTTTGTGGGCTCTATAAAGCCGGCCATTAATATGTTTGATAAAACGTTGGCCGTATAAAAAGATACTGTTGAGCTACCGTCGGCTCCCCACTGAGAGAACTCATTGAGGAATGGTGCCACGCTGTGGACTCACAATGGGATCACAAATGCGTAGAATGTATCGCTCCTCGTATTTTGGTCATCATTGTGACGAGAGTGGCTTGTTAACAATCTGTGTGAGTTTTGCATTAGTTGCGATTTTTTTTTAATGCGCAGCCAGATGAGTCAGGAAGTTTAATAATAACAGCTGTTTAGTAATGGAAATAAATTTAAAAACGTGTTTTAATGTAACAAAATTTTGTGTCGTGTCCATTGAACTTAGAATGCTTTAATCGAATAAAATCAAATGTCTATTATTTAGTTTCCTCTAATGGAATATTAAGGCAGATCTGTGTCGTCTCGACTCCATGATCCTTGTTATCTATAATCCCTCCGGTAGCTTTTTAAGAGCATTAAGATAAAACGGAATGTATTGCCGCCGCATTTAATTGACTAGGTGTATACAGATCTAAAAGTAGGTAAATTTAGGACATTTGTTTTTCTTTAATTTCTAATGGTTCGGTTATATTGTTATAATCTCTTCTAAAATGTAAATTTTTGCATTAACCACTTGTAATTGAGTATATATTGGAGTAGTACAACCAAATAAATCAGATCTATATATCTGCAATCCAGTACCAATCATTGTACAATTTCAATACACCCCACGGGAATTATATGAATTATATATACATTTTTGGACAAAGCCAATAATGAAATGGAAACTGCTACTGTAAGGCGTATTAGTAAATAGCAATACATATTGATAGAATACAATACTAATTTGATATAATATTATTGATAGCTACAAACAACAACAAAAATTATCTTGGTTTGGAAGAGTGAGATTTTTAATAAATTCATAGAAGTGCAATGTAAAAACAAAACAAAATCACAAATAAAATTCAATAGTTAAATTATTTAATCATTACCTTAACGAACTTTCTATTTCTATTTCAAAGTATGTTCATACAATGTAACCTTTTCGTAACATATTCAAATGCAATACAAATAAATGAAGGATCAAACAACCTAAACATAGATAAACAGAAATGTTTCAAACAGGAAATATTTTTAGCGAAACAGTCGGCAATCACAACAAAGGATCCGTTTACATTCTAACGCCTTTTAAACTAACAAAGGCTGAATTCAAATAAACACTAAATCGTTAGCCCTTTGACCGTCCGTGGGCAATTTTCACTCCGACACGGAAAATGGAATAGAAATGATTTTGTAAAGGGTCCCCAGCCCCGACAGGTTGCACCCGTGTTATTCTCAAATCGGTCTACAACAAAATCGCATACGACAATGATGTAGACTCTACATCATTGTCGTATGCGATTTTGTTAGAAGGTTTGTCACTTCAAGTTGCATTAAATAAAATATGGTTTTGTTTAGAATTATAAGAGTTACAGTGTATTCATTGTGTTTGTTAGTGTTGTTATTAGATCTTCCTTACAGAATATCTTTTTTATGTTAAGGTCGACCGACAGGCTGACGGTCCACTTGGTGGTAGGTCGCCAACAACGCAAGCAATGCCTCAGTTTTTTTTAAATAATATTAAGGGTGGCAGGCAGGCTGATTATGGTAAGTGGCTACCGTCAAGTTGTGCTGACACCAGAGGAGTTGCGCTGCCTTAATCCTGCAGAAATTTATTTACTGCATGCTTGAATAAGCCCATATTGTAGCTAGATGAAAGGTGCAGAAAGTGCGCTACCAACTACAGTGGGATTAAGGATGAGGGATTAGAAAGGATTAGGAAATGTCTAATGCAAATTAAATAATTAAGTGATTGGATATTAAGAAAATGTTATTACTCTTATAAAACAAAAGTGGTTTCAAATAAAGATCACATTTTTTATATTATAATAATGTTAAATACAGTAAAATTGTATATTAATATGATAACTAGGATAGTTTACTGTAAATACATCTTGATAGGATTCTCATTTTTGAATAGTAGGTAGGTACATTATTTGTAAATAAAAAATACTTATTTGAAAATGTCTTCTCAAAAACGCGATGTTTTTAAAATATCGAATAATTTTGTTAATTGGACCCCAGAGGCAAGTGTCCGTTTATAGGGAAATCGCTGGAGAGGTGTTTGTGCCGTTTGGTTTGACATTGTGCCTTTGTGAGTTTGCGTCCATTTCTCTTCCATTCTCGTCCAGTTGTAAGATACATACATTTCACTCTCTACATATATATTTCTACATAATTACAATAATTAAATAGTTGCGTTAATACAACAACGATTAAGTCAAAGAAGAAAATCATCAGCTTTTGCGAAAGTGTATTAGAAAAAACTTTGTTCTAATGTCGAACTATTATCTGGAGAAAAATAATATTAAGTACATCATTATTAAAGTAATTATTTAAAAGAATCTGTGAAAAAAATATTATAACATTAGTGTCACTTTAACCTTTACAAGTAATATTAATTAAGTAATTAATTTATGTGAATACTAGATGGTCCGGCGACTTCGTCCGCGTAGAAAAATGAAAAATATAACACCTGAGAAAATATCTGACATCTTTATCGCTATGACGAAGATGGCGCCGCCACAGCGACATAGGCGCAAATTTTTTATATATCTTTAGACGATCATTTTAATATATTTTTGACATTGGAAATGTCTTTTCGTTCGCTTCAGTATAGGCCCCGATTTCACGAAAAAGTGCGATCCCCATATATCTCGGAGAGTTGTAAAGATATGATATTTAAAAAGGGCTAAAAAGACGCGTATTCATGAGAGCTGTAATTTCCAATGTGCTCGATAGTCGTGTGAGGCACGAAATCTGTGAATTTTTTATAATATAAGTATCCCATATGTTTATAGTCCAAGTAAACTATCTGTTGGCAAATTTTATCCAAATCCGTTTAGTTAATTTTGCTTGAAAAATTACAAAAACATCCATACATTAATCCTCATTAGTATCATATCAATCACCAATTAGTAGGATTTTCTTCGCCTTAATACATGCTGCAATCGTCATCCACAGAACATATTTTATAATTATAAGTATAATATAGATTGGGATTCCAATCTCTTTAATAGAGTTAAGTTAGACAGCAGCATGAATAGCAATGAATGAGTGTGTCATGAGAGTAGTTACGATTGTCATGACTATGTACTTACTGTCCCTTGTATTTAATGTAACCTCGCTCGTTTGAAATGATTAGAACAATTCGTCACAGTTAGTTACATTATTGAAATGTGATTGGTGGAAACGGTCAAGCTGATTCAATTGTTGATTTATTATGGTCGCTGCATACAATTGAAGGTTGTTAGTAATAAAACTACACAGCGCCTGTACAGACTCTGGTGGAATTGACACTGGAATTTTAAGATAACTAAAAATGACTATGAATAATTAGCTGTCGCACGCGGCTTCGTACGCGTAACTCGCTGGTGATGTAGCTTTCTATAGCTACAGCATGTAGCATCTGTAGTATAGTGCTTGTTACGTCTTTTTCTAAAAGCAGTTTTCGAATTTATATTACCTATTTGTTACAAATCTATCTCTGTATATTGATTGGCGCCATCTTAGAGAAACAGTTTGAATAGCAGCGCAACATGTTCGATATCTGATATAATTTCCAAGTGTTAATGATTGTGTTTAATGAGGCTTCTTGCCAATTATGTCATGTATGTTCGGTGCATTGCTTTGGTCAGTAACCGCACTCACCCAGTTGCGCGCAGAGGCGTGATGAGAAACGGAACGTGAACTTTCCCTCTCATCATATACCCTAACTGCCCATGAGTTACACATTACGCAATGCTCAACAACCCTGCCTTATCCCCCTCGTGTACCCTGTTTAAGGGTAAACATTAGTGCGGCGTTGCCATCGCAATCTTCATTCCAGCTAATCTCATGAAGTATGCATCGTTCTGATTCGTTCATTGTTTTACCATGTCAAAAAAATTATAAGGAATCTTCTAAATGCACTGACTCGGTTCTAGACATAAAGTAATGCACATAGATTTTCTCTATGAATTTAAAGGATGGACAAATAGACGGTCCACTTGATGGTAGAAGGCGACCATCATCAAAATACACACGCTATGCCAGGAGGAATAAAAGGATACATTTAGAAGTTTTAGGAAAATGAAGATGATGGACTCAAATGAAATACACTCATTGAAACACAACATCACAATTGCCTATTTTTTCATGGTGGTCAGAGTCGTCAGTCGGGCTGCCAGTTTATGACTGGGACAAATAATCTATAGCCGTATAAATATAATTTGTTAAGGTTAGGTGCAAAGAAGGTTAGGTCCAAAGAAATGTTCATAAAATGTATTCGAAGCCTATAGCCTCTAGCAAAAGGAACAATATACGCTTCACCAAATTCAAGTCAACAAAATTTGAGTTCTTAATTAAAACCAGCTCAATATTTAAAGTGTATATTTCAAAGTGTCTAAGACAAATGAATGTATAAAATTAATTGGACAAGTAATCGAAAACTGAGAAAGAATTTCTTCATCTCTGCTGTAGGGGGAGCGCGAAACAAATGAGGGGCGGACATTGAATAATTCGATTTCCTTATTTGCACCAATCAATATCTTATAAGGGAAAACGATATTGTCGTAACACAAGAAATGTTCATTTACAGACTTCATATCCGTTGAGATTTCATTTAGTATCGTGTTGCAGTAGTTTAGTTTAGTTAGTACTTATGTGAGTTTTACGAGTTGTTTGTGTTTGCGAGTTTTTCTTTTTATCAGATATAAAATACCAAAAATATAGAACTTATTACAATTTGTTGAATAAACAAGTAAACGAGAGTAATAGAGCGTTTCGAATATTAACTAATGACAACACTTCCAGTTCAGCGGAAGCTATGATGTGCGGAGCGCGGTTGCAGACGGAATATTAGTAGATATAATTGCATTTGCCACGGAGCTCAGTGATGTTTCCTACGGTTCGTACCTACCTACTGTTGGATCTTATAGACAATTGAGTTAGCAACACAAACCACCCTCTGGAATAAGTTGCCACTGATGAGAATATTTCGCCTCTAGATTGACTTCCTAACAACTTTTGAGGCAGCCTTTTGAGATACGTCCCACGTCGCATTTTTAATACTTTCAACTAAGAATCAACTGGTGAATGAAAAATTCAAAACGTTGCTTCCACGAATCGTAATTAGAAAACTCCGTTAAAAATAAGCTCATATTAAATTTTTCCGTAATACTGTCGGGTACTTATTTAATTCGAGATATAAAATTTCTGTGATTGAGCCCCAGCGGGTGGAGCCGAGGGGCGTGAATTCCAACAAAATTAGCACCAGGGGTCGAAATAAAAAAGCGAAGGAAAAATTTAATGAACAGGAAAATGCTCCTTTTTGCAGCTATTCCATCTATTTATCTACATCGGGATGCCCATTACCTTGCTAAGAGAAAAGTTTACATTTTTAATTTAATGATTCCACTTTGTGGAAGTTGGGCGGGTTTCGGCGAGATCTTAATTTGGGGATTTCTGAGGCGTCTCGTTTTGTAAATATTATTCCTTTAATAAGACCTCACGTTGAGGGGGTGCCGCTACTGCCGCCGTACACCGTGATTACGACTCTCTTCGTGAGCTTCATTTTGGACCTCGTCATTTTGATTGGCGCTAATGAAATTTTTCCTACTCTCCTCTGGCGTTTTCTTGCCCGTGACAGAATCATTTTCATGGAACATGAAACATTTCGCGTCGCGTCAACAACACACTCGAAATATTTAACGAACTCAATTTCGGGGACATTCGAGACGATATCTTTGTCGTTCTCATTTACGTTTTTCACTTTTGCTAATGCAATATCTTACTTATCTTTTTCCTGAGTGCGTGGCCCCATCTGTAACAAAATTTCTAAATCGTCAAGTCTCAGCTGCGTTCGCTTTGGCGATGACATTTCGCTTTTAGCGGCTCTTTTAAAATTGAATATTTGATGGCGCACTTTGTTATTATGACGAATCCTCATTGGGGAGAGAAAGCCTATTCCGTGGTCACGCAATTTTTAAATGATTTCTTATGACTTCCTACCCTAAGCCGTAACAAGTTTAATATTAAATTAGTTTTATTTATAAACTAGCTGTTGCATGCGTCTTCGTCCGCGTAACTGATAATTTTTGAAATCGGTCTAGTAGTTTTTGAGATTATTCGTAAGAATAAAACATCCATTATTAAAGTTAAAAGTTTTTAATTTTTAATTATCGTTGATTCGCACCACACAGTTCTAAATAGGCTAGTTTCACACGGATCGATAAAAATAGTTATAAGTACATATGACGCTCTATTACTCGCGATAAGTGGCGAATAAAATAAACATTTCCGCGATTTAAATGTCTTTCCTCCATAAAAACGTCGGCAATTATTGTTATAATACAATACATTACGGAGGGGTTATCTTTAGTGCTATCTGCAGCAATCTTTTTACTGGAATGCAATTTTCAATACAATACTATACGTATTGTTCTCGTCTACAAATCTTCTCGCATATGTCAGAAGTAAACACGCTATGATTGTTTGCATTAAGATTGTATACCTAGAGGTAAAAATATCACAGAAGCTTTACGTGAAAATTAAAAGTACAGATATTTTCATCTCTCATATCTTATCTCTATCTCATAATCTCATATCTTTACTAATCTATCTTTAGATACTAATATTATAAAGAGAGAAAAATTTGTATTTTTATATTGAATCAAAGACTACTAGGCAGATTTTAAAAATTTCTTTTTTATCAGCGAGTAACATAGGCTATCATCAATCAATACTATTAATAAATCTGTAAGTGTAGGTATTGTATGTATGTATGTCCTCCATAACTATTAAACGAATTAACTGATTTTCATAAAACTTGGTAGATAAACATTAAGGGCCTCTTTCACCATCCGTCAAGAAGGCTAACCGTCATTTATATCACCGGTAACCAGGGATAATGGAGCTGATATACCTTTCTTTATACGGTAAAAGACCAAATATTAAAATATAATAAATAAAAAGAATTCGACCATCGAAAGATGCAGTAAACCGAGTGCATAATTTAAAATTATTTCTAAAAGTAACTAATCAATACTTTACTTGTAGTCGGTGAAAGATGACATACACACATCGTCTTTAATATATTAAGATTAATACTTACGAATAACAATTGCTGATTTTTTTAACTAGTCGATTAATAAAACTATTGTTAGTCCTTTATCAGACGAACTGTATGGCACTCGTAAGTTCCCATTACAATCGCAAATGGTAACAGCTTAGTTCCTTTCTAATTACGCAGATAAGCGACTTCAATAACGGTACTTTTATCACATTCATATGTTTGGAATCTAATTGGAATTTCGCATGTTGATATGCGGACTCTTTATTGGTCGATATTATGTTTGCTTTCTGATATTCCTAATCGTATTTTCTATCCATTTTGATTAACGATTAATAATAAATGTTACAACAACGTTGAATGTGACAAATAGTAATATTACTTCTGTGCATATCATTCGAGCATCGATAAAAAATAATATTAGCACTTGTTCGTGAGTATGTCGTAAGTATAGGGGATGGCGAACTTGTGTGAAAAATGCCTTATTAATGATATTTTATTTACATCAGTTATTAAATGATAAGTACAGATGAGATTAATAAAAAAAGATATATTTCAAAACCTAAAATATAGCGAATAAGAAATTAATAGATGATAAAAAAAATGCAATATTTTTCTTCCAAGATTTAGAAGACATTAATTTTAAGAAATAAACGCCTAGAGTAGCATTTTTAAATTACAAGTAAATAATATAGAAAATCATAATCCAAGATAATTATTTTTTTATAATTTTTACTATTATCATAATTTGTCATGAAATAAAATAAAAATCGCGAGACAACATCGCCTTTACTCATATATCACATTTATACTAATTAACTTTAAATTTTGAATTTTATCTGGTGTTTATCTACTGTATCCTCTTAATATTTGAAAAACAGCACTGCTTATTACCTAAACTCATTTCAATATTTTTTTTTATTATATAAAATTATTATATTACTTAATATAAATTTCACAAAGCTCAATAAAGGTTGTTATGATGTTTAGATCGAATGATATTTTAGAACACATTAAACAAAACATGATATCATTCCTTATCTGATGATGACTAAAGAGCAAACTGTAAGTATATTGATACTGCTTCACTAAACCAACAGTAGAGCTGGACAGAATATTTTATAGCATTTTAACTTTTGCTGAAAATCGTTAATGTTAGCATGAAAAACAGTTCATCTTTTTTTAAAATGATTTTTATTCAATAGTTTCTAATATGTTTTAAATTAATTGATAAGTTTTTTTTAGGTTTTCTATTATATTTATATTATAATGGCATATCAACTATATAATGTAATATAACTTATAAAAAGCTTTTACATTCTCGCATTTTCGCTATCGCCAATTGCGTTTATGGCTTCAAAGTCGTCAAAATAATACATTTAATTCACATTACTAAAATAGTTTTGATTTAACAAGCATAAATACATTGTTTCAACAATACAATTATTTTTTTCAATTAAAAATAACAAAATGCACGTTTATCTTTTTAGTATTGTTTTCCTAAAAAATACTATATTAGGTTTATTAAATACCTTAAAATTAGATAGTAATGTGTTACAAGGCTATATTTTCCAGTATCAGCAAACCACGTGATTCTAAGTAGACCTCCTACGGGTCAGGCGGAAAATATAATATTGAATACGGCTTCTATACGTGTCTGTGGCCCATAAGATAGGGGAAGCTTGATATATGTTTGACTGTTGTTTACAATAACAATGCAGAACGCAGAACCTAAGAAAAAGTTCATATAAACTCTAGTAAGAAATTAGAACCAAGTAATTATCAATTAATTTTGCCCTTATCAGTAAAGTGTTATAATATTACATATTAGAATAAATAATATTTAATAATAACAGAAAAACAATGGACTAATTTCCTATAGCATTTATGTTAATTGACATATTTATAAGTTTAGCTTATTCATTTAAAAAAAGTTATAGTCCCAAAGTCCACTCTCATTTGTCAAAAACCTGTAAATATGAATTGCGGTCGATATTAATACATCAGAATGCCAAATTTGCATTTAAACGTTTACGATAGAAGATAATTTAGTAAATTACGGTTATTTTAATAGAAATTATAGTGAACATATCGTTCTACGAGGTCGAGAGGGGGTCCGTTTTTTTACAAAAACATCTGTTGTATGCATCGTATAAGTTTTTTTGTTATTTTAAAAGGAGACATGATGGATCAGTTTCAACACATATTCGTCGGCTCCTTTGTTGTTTGGTTTATGGCTTTGTAATGTGTTTCTTTGTTTGTTCAGTGCGTGTTACAGTTGCTTCCGAAGTTGAAAATATTAGAGCTGTATGACTCCTCGTCTTCAGTTTAATATAATCAAATGGTACAGTTAAGGGCACCCTGTACGAGCGAGTGAAGTCAGTGATGGGCATTTGGTAAAATTTGTTGTCTAAACTTACTATATTGCGAATAACTAAAGACAAGCTAAGCAATGCTTTCGCGTCACTTATTGAACTTGCCAAAATAATAAATCATATCAAAGCATTTTCAATATCTTTATAGATGACAACCCTTTTTTTTTCATTATAGCTAATATTATGTTTATAGAACACATTATTGGCTTTTAGTCGGTTTTTTTACAAGAATTCAACCAGTGAAAATGTCACAAATTTTGCATATTTTTGAAATTGATTGAACCAACTAGATATGAAATTAATTTCAGTTTTTTCTTTTATCCAAACCTTCATATTATATCTCCGAAATATTTTATGTATTGCTATGACCAATAACTGACGACTAATCATGGAATTACGTAGTATAAAATTGATGAGCAGGTCCTGTTAGTACAATTGTAAGTGCGCTTTTAAATAATAAATTATTGCGAGGATGACACTGTATTAATAAAATTCAATTACAAGCGGATTAGGGAACAAAATGTTACAAATTTCACAAGGCGACACTGCACAAAAGGTTGGATGCAAAAAAACATACTAAAAAGTTTTTGGAGTGTGGGAGTTAGTCGTGTCGTCAAGAGCCATCTTTTTAAAGCCACCGTTGCGTGTTTTTGAAATAGGATTTAGTGCAGATTGCCGGTGTCGACTAAAGCTTGCTTAATCTTATCTTTTAAGTAAAAAAAACGATCAGTTTGTCGTCAGGATTTGTAAATGCTATTGCAAGGCCATGTGACGTGTAATGCGACTAATTTTTAATGGATTAAGAACCCTATACACACATGTGGTCTCTTTTTTGATGTTTTTTTTGATGTCATAAAGTGTAAGAAATTTTTGAGTAATAAGAAACAATTCGCAATTTTGAGTAATAAGAACAATTTACACACAAATTCGAACTATTTTTTAAAAATTTATAAAATTTTTATTGGTAGGTTAGGTACCTTATGTATCTATGTGAAAATGATGTGAACCATAAATATAGTTTACAATTTAACTCTTCAAATATATTTTTTTCTTATAGTTAATTGCAATGTATGTATTTACAACGTTATTGAAACTATGTACAATAAAACATGTCTTTCAAAAATCTAACAGATATAACTCAATACTCATAAACAATACAAGTTTGAAATAATACAATATTATAGATCTAAGGAACTAACATTCGTTGTGAGATTAATGAAATTTAATCGAGTTTGTGTTAGGGGTCATAATTTAATTCAAAACGGATCCATTTCCTTTCTGCAAATAATATAATAAAGGTACATTCATAGCGGTTACAGAGAGGCGAAAGTGCTGCAATGGAGTGTAGAAAAAAAAGAACAGGAGTTTTGATTGATCACCGACTCGGAGTTGTTTTTTGTGTGAAATTAAAAACACGGACTGGGCATGCGTTGGATTAAAGAGGAATTTTAGTCGGCCAATAAATAGAGGGATCGTGATGCTTTGTTACCGAAAACAATTTCTTTTTTTGCAAAATGATGTACAACTCTCGCGGACACTGGGTGTCGCATTACCTTTTGTGACGCGCAACTAATCAATTATCTATATTCTACATTTTTTATTTATTCGAATCGTAATAGTAACTGCGAAATATATAGTCAAAATCAATTCTCAATTTCTCACTATAGTCATTTAGGACTTCACCGTGACTCAATATATACTTATTCGAATTTTCGAATATATTATCTATTTAAATATTGGAATAGTTGCCTACATCACTAAAACTGTCAAAAAATACTAGTGTGTCGGTGACTGAAACAAGTCTCATAATCTTGCATAATCTTGCTATAAATATAGATTTCTGTTTGTATCTACTATCTTGTGATTATTATTTTAAATATATAATATATTTTTTAATTAATGTAAAGCTTCGGCTAACACAGGAGTATAGAAAGAAACTTTGTTGCAGAATACTGTATCCTAACATAGATTCGATTAGTAGAGAATGAACCGAAATTGAACAGAGACGCCACATGTGAACCGCAAACGAGTAATTAAACCATCTATAATATATTAGGCAGCATTATGCATACTATATTCGCGGGAGACTTAGTAGAAATGTTAACGGGAATGGTAGGGAGATGTGTAACACCCAATACCGCAAAGGTAAAGCGTAATAATAGGAGCTATTTGGAACTTTATGAACGATCAAAATTGCAAGAGCACGTGTATAAAATACACTTTGCAAAGTAGATTTAAATTTTAATACAAAGCTTTCAGTCGAGGGTTGTAAGTAACGTCTTGACGTTAGAAAAACTTGGACCTTCCTTTAAGAATTATTATGACATAATAATTAAATGTAACAAAAGTAACTATAAGTATTATTCTATTTTTCAATGTTTTACAAAGTTTTATGTCATTTTACAATCTTTAAGCTGTAAAAACAGTTTGTTGGATTTGCACTCTCAAATTAAATTTATTATTTATTTTTTAATATTATATTTCAACTTACCAGGGGTATTAAATTGTTTAAAATTATTCCACTTTAATATACTATAACTCACAGTTATTTTATAATTTGGCACATAGAATTTTTTTTAACATATATTTTTTTGTAGTGTTTACCTTTTTTAGGCAATAAATTGTTTGGGAGTCTACAAAAAGTTTTTTAACAAGTAAAGTTCACCTTCATACTTTTTGACTAGATATTGACAATATTTATACGTTGAATTGTAAAATCTAAGTATTGAAATTCTAAACAGTTGCCAAAATTTACATAATTAAAATCGGACTTCAAACCAAACATTTTTTTATTGTTATAATTTTTTTAATTATGAATGAAATACTTGTTTTTTTTTTTTAAGAAAAAAAAAATATTTCGGCCTGTGGAGTGTCCACACTAAACTTTCGACAGTGGAGACTCAGGTGTCGACTGCGGCCGATTTCACAAGACAATGCTTAATAATTTCATTTCGCCATTACGGCGGCCATCTTTGCGAGTCGCACAGTTAGAGGGCATCGGCGCACCCCTCCACGGTAATTTGCATTGTAACCCGGACCACGTAGAAGGCCTTAACTGCCATACCACCACCTCCTAACTCTTGAATATATAATTTTGTTGCTTTTATTAACAGCAACTTCGCGTGGGAATTGGCGATAGCCTTCCGCGGTGACTCTTTATTGTGGACGATAACTTGCTAGATTTATTTTATAGTTCAACAAGAGACTTTGTCCTGTAAGGGTTGGTTCGGTTCGCGTTTTACTCGGACAATTTTATGCCGTCTATAAAGAGGGCCGATGCATATGGCCATTAAATTATTTCTTGGATTTATTTCACATCGAGTTTATTTTAGATTTTTTATTCGACGTCTTTACATTGTTTCTGCCTAAATGAAACTTCAACGTGTGTAATTTTTTTTAATTTTGCTAACCAAATTAAATTACTTAATATATTAGGTGTTGCGTCATTAATAAATTAAAAATTATTTATTTATAAAATAAATATGTATATTAAATTTTATTTACTGCTTATAAAAAATGGCTTATAAAAATCACGAATGCCATTTTTTGAGTTAAATTCGACGAACCAGGCTGACCAGGCTTTGATGGTAAGCGGCTACCGTCGCTTATTAGGTTATAATATAAGCAACGAACCAAATGGTGCAAGTGCGCTTGGGACCATATAGTGGGATTGAGGATAATGGATTGGTATAAAGAAATGGGCTCCAGTATCTCTTACTCACTTATCTAAACACAACAGCACATATACATATAAGTTATTTCTTGTATTAATTTTATTTAATATTAGAGTTTTCAAAATTAAAAGTTCTCGTAATTTTTGTAACATGTATTCACTGCAATCGCGGCTTTTTATTCAATCAATTGTTATATTTTTATTCAATAAAACCGTAATACCAGGTAGATGTATGTCATTAAACAAACATCACAAATAAATGTAATAGTAATTACTTTGGCGGCCTTAATGTAAAAGTTTCTTAAAGACTTAAAAAGTTTCCGTTGATGGTGTCTATAAATTAATGTGTTTCCATGTCTTCGGTCTTTTACAACATCCGATTAGTTGGAAGAATTTTTATTTTTATTTTCACATAAATATAAATTTAAAAATGTTACCTTGAAAAACATAGTTGAAAGGTTAATTTTAATCGACACACAAATTTTAAATTCAAATCCTTTTTGATGTATGCGACACTTCTTTACTAAAATTTCTCCCTAAAAATTTGCTATTTTAATGAATTTACAATAAATATTAATAATAAAATATATCCAAAGCATAATATAAATTATAATAAATAGAGTGCACTTTCTCTACAAAACAAGCAAAGCTTCCGACATTGACGATTTTCCAGTCGTCTGATATAAAAACGAGTAAGACAGGAATTGGAAGCACCGAGCCCCAGTGCGGAATAAATTGTTCTTCTAATTCTAATGGCGACTTTTAAGGGGAACGTATAATTCCATTTCGTGTTTTCAACTCTTTGGGGGCACCGAAATAGACATTAATAGGCCGCGAAAGGTTTTTGTGTGAATCTTAAAATAAAGTCAACTTTACCTTAATTTGAATAATTTCCGTACTCTATCTCCTTTTTTTTTTTTTTTTTTTTTATCGAGGAGAAATCCTTTTATTGATCCCCTACCGCTGGCTAGGCGGCAGGGGTATGTGGGGGTCGACCAGCAGAACTGGCCCCTACCCACTAAAACTCCCCGGTGCCTCCTTGCCCTTTGAGCGGGGTGGACCGGGCTCTGCCGAGGCAACAACTCCGATCCACCCCAGGGCGGCCTAGCCATTGCTGGCTAGGCGAACGCCAATGGGGGATTGCCCGGAGACACCCAGGCAATCCCCAGACGGGGGAACCTTGTGCAGGCACACACAGTTAGCCAACCATGTGCGCAGGTCCCCCATGGACACTTAAAGACGGGCTAGGTATGCCCGCCTTCTCCTGCCCAACCGTCTGCGTCTGAGGGAGGCGAGACCGGCCTCTTCCTCTCGCTCCCTCTCAGCTTCCTCCTTCTGCAACATCACTGATTCGCAGAAGGAGGCAACTGCTCTCCAGGTGGTCTCACAGTCAAGCATGGCTTCAACCATGCTTGACAGTGAGACATCTCCACCACCCAGCGCCACCCTCAACTCCCGACGCTGGGTTCTCCAGGCCGAGCATTCCTGGAGAGTATGCTCGGCCGTATCGTCGGGGTCGCCGCAGTGATGGCACCGCGGCGACTCCTCCCGTTTAATACGGTGCAGATAATGACCGAAGCACCCGTGTCCGGTCATTATCTGCACCATACGGAAGGTGAGGCTACCTCGACGGCGCCTCACCCACTCCTCCAGGACCGGACGGATGGCGGATACCGTCCGGTGGCCTGCCGTAGGGTTAAGGAGTGCTTGATCCCAATCCTCCATGGCCCTCTCCTGCGCCTCTGCCCGGACCCGTTGCATGTCCTCGGCAACGGGTCTTTCTCCAAGGGCCCTTGCGGCGACCCGATGCCGATGCACCTGGGACAGAACCAGGGCATCGACATCCCACGGGGGGGTGCCCGCTAATACGCAGGCAGCCCCGTGGCTGACCGTGCGATAGGCCCGCACGGCCCGGGTCGCTATGACTCTTTGAGGCCTTCGTAGGAGGGCCCGGGTGCGAGGAGTGAGACACTCCGCCCAGACCGGGGCTCCGTAAAGTGCCATCGACCTTACCACGCCGTGGTAAAGACGACGGCACGCCGAATTGGGTCCTCCCAGATTCGGGAGGAGCCGTCCGAGTGCGGCCGCGGCTACAGTCAGCCGTGGAGCGAGGAGCTTGAAATGCTCCTCGAAACTCCAGCGGGGGTCCAGTGTTAGGCCGAGATACTTGAGATGCATCCCGACCAGAATCCAGACCCCCTCCACTCGGACGCGGAGCCCCGGAGGGATCCTGCGGCGTGGGGGATGGAAACCCATGGCCCTAGTTTTGTCTAGGGCCACCTCCAATCCTAGCAGGCGGATGCGCCGGACGACCAAAGAGGTGCCAACCGACGCTAACCGCTCTGCGTCCTCCCACGTCTGTGCCCTCACCGCGACCAGAGTGTCGTCGGCGAAGCAGACAACCTCCATCTTGGGAAGGAGGTTGCCCCGCAGGACCCAGTTGTACCCCAGGTTCCACAATAAGGGGCCGAGAACGGCCCCCTGGGGTACACCAGCCATCATCGGCCGTCGGTGGACGGATCCATTAGCGCCCTCGTACAGCACTACCCGATCGGAGAGGTAGTCGAAGACGAGGGCGCAGAGGTAGGGCGGCACCCTGTGGAACTTGAGTGCCGCTCTTATGCATTCATGAGGGAGGCTGTTGAAGGCGTTGCGGATGTCGAGCGCAACCGCAACAACAGCCTCTCCCCTGCCGGTGGCCTCCTCAGTCCACCTTTTAAGGAGGCCCACCGCGTCCATCGTGGACCGACCGGTGCGGAAGCCGAACTGGTGCTCATCCAGGTTCGGCCCCTCAGTCTCAAGGTGCTCGACGATCCGACGAGCCATGATCCTCTCCAAGGCTTTGCCGGAGTCGTCGAGCAGGACCACCGGTCGGTATCCCGCCGGCGAGTCGGCAGGGCGACCCTCCTTGCGGAGAAGGCAGAGTCGCCCCACCTTCCATCGCGAAGGGAATTTGCCCCGGGCGATACACTCGTCGAGTACCGCCCGGAACCTCTCCTCCAGCGGCCCCAGCGCAATCGCCAGGGCCTTAGCCGGGACCCCATCTGGTCCCGGGGCCGTCCGTTTCCTCGCTATCCGCTCCCTCACCGCCTCAAATTCAGCGTTGGAGACGGGAGGGCCCTGCAGCTCGGCCTCCGGCAGTGGTTTCGGAGGCGCCATGGGGGGAGGCTCGAATGGGCCGGGGGTCGGAAACAGAGACCCCACGACCTCATCGAGCAGCGTCGGGTCAAGGTTGGCCGTGGAAGGGGAGCTCGATGCAAACTTCCCCCTCGCAGCCCTGTACGGACGACCCCAGGGGTCGGCGTCCAGGAGGGCCAGGAAGCGCTCGTGGGCCTCTTCTTTAGCCCTGCAGATACCTTTTTGCAGGGCGTTATGGGCCTCCCTGTACGCCTGACGAAGGAGGACCTCTTCGTCAGGCGTCCTCCTGGAACGTCTTCTCCGGCACCGGAGGAGAGCCCGCCTGGCCGCTAGGCATGCTGAGCGCAGGGAGCCAATCTCCTGCGCCCACCAATACACCCTCCTCCAACGTGGAGGAGGGCGCCACAGTGGCATGGAGGCATTGCAGACTTCCCGAAGGTCGTCTGCAAAGTGGTCCGCCATGCCATCGGGATCCCCTGCGAGGTGAGGGGGGAGGGACGACCATTCCCTCACCATCGCGGCCTCTTCCGCCACGTCCGGGCGGAGCTTGGCGGGAGCCCACCTGGGAAAGGCAACACCCGCCGTGGGATCCCTAGACTGTGGGGTCCTAGCGGCCCGCGTGGAGACCTCGTATCGGACATAGCGGTGGTCCGATAGGGTCTCAATATCCTCCTCCACCTGCCAGCCGCGGATTTGGGCAGCGAGGGCGGCGGTGGCAAAGGATACGTCGACGATGGACGTACCTTGCCACCGTACGCACGTGGGAGAGGTACCACGGTTGAGCACCTGGAGCCCCAGGCCCAACGTCCAGGACTCCAGAATACCCCCTCTCACATCCGTCCTGGGGGACCCCCACGCCGTAGATTTGGCGTTGAGGTCCCCCGCCACCAAAACTGGGAGTGGGGCCGCACGCCTCACCACACCCTCCACCGCAGCCAGGAAGGACTCGAAATCCGCCCGGCTGCGGTTAGGGGAGAAGTAGGTCGACACGACCACCATTCTCCCCCAGTTCGCTGCCACAAAACCCGCGCCCCTCTCTCTGAGGGAAAGGGGAGGAGCCGCGCCACCATGCCTCAATACAAGGGCCGCGGAGTCATCCAGATCCCCCAGCCAGTTGGGGTTCTGGGGGACAACGTATGGCTCCGCCACCACCGCCAAGTGAATCTCCCACTCCGCCATGGACTGACACAGAAGGTCCTGTGCCCCAGGGGAGTGGTTGACATTCGCCTGGAGGATCCTTGTAGAGGGCTTACTGGGCATTGAGCGTGTCCATTGGCTCCTCCCTTGCCGCACGGGTGGCTCCGGCCTTGGCTACAGGCGCGGCCGCTGCGAGACGGCCCCTGACTGCTGGGGGGGAGCAGTTCATGCCCCCCATTCGGTGGTTGGCCAAGAGCCCGGCGTCCGCACAGACGGCGCACCTGTACGTCGCCTCGCAATTATTGGCGGAATGCCCGTCCAATCCGCAGCGGTAGCAGAGACCGCTGCGGTCCTTAGTGGACGGGCACCTGACGACCGGATGGCCGAGCCCCATACACTTAAAACAGCGCATTGGGCGCTGCTCCAAAAGCTGTACGGAGGCCGAGCTCCAGCCAACCGTCAGCCGGCCACCGATCGCCAGTTTCCTGGCGGCCTCCACTGGTCCGTACTCTATCTCCTGCCCTCTTTACCTACATAATAAATATGTCTATAGGTAACTCAAGCCACCTATTATTTATTAGGTAGTCTCCTATTTTTGAGTTAAAAATTTGTCATCACCATACGCTCATTTTTTTAGGGATGAGTGAGTAACTGATACCAGAGCCCTTCCTAATCCTTTATCCTTAAACCAACTATATGTTCGACTGCGCACTTTCACCACTTGTGGCGTTGCTTCTATGACCGTCAGCCTGTATGACGATCTTATCATAAAAAAAATTAAAAATTGAGCGTTACCTATGATTTTCTCCATGAAAATACTACGAAAGAAAAGTAGAGATTGCATTCTGAATGTAATGTATTTTTTTTCTTGCAGTCATTTGTGAGATCATCTTACATTTCTTTTCTTTTGCAAATTGAACTTCAATGATTCATAATGAATTCTAATTGGTGCTTTATTTTAGAACACCGTGAGTGGTACTCCGTACACGTGCATGTTTGACTGTAATATGATACGCAAGGAAACAAAAGCTCGCGATAGGCAAGTGTCAATATCCTCTGTACGAGTGCAAGGAACATAGGCTGCCCGTATACAGTTCTCACTTTATTCAAGCAGTACAATGCCATTTTGCTTTCTGTGTGGGAATTCGTTGGCATGACATGTTCTGTACGAGTAAGTGGGCACATATTGATGGTTCTTGAGTCGCTACTGTATTTTTTTTTATTTACCCTAAAAAAAAATACAATGGGTGGTACACCGTTTAGTTTAGTGATCATGTTTGTGTATTTTGTTAGTCAACTCGCGGGGCAGTAGGTATAATGTACAGTCTGTTACATAACTGTATCTTTTCGGTCCTTATTTGATAAGCTATTTCAGTCTGTACACATTTATGTTATGTTTTGCAGATTCGTGTCTAGTGTCGAACAAGACACCGAGTGGAAAGCTAATAGTATCGAGAGTCGTTCGCGCGTTATAATTAGTACAAATAGTCTGCTCCGATGCGGTAATCCATAGACCGAAGCAACTTTTAGAGGGAATTTGATTTTATTCTTTTGTCTTACGTTTACCTATTTTTGTTTATATAAAATAAAATGACAAATTCTCATTCTTTATTCAAACAACTTGATAACATTAGAAAAAATATTTCAATATTTCTAATATTTTGGTGTTTTGAATAGTAATTAATAAACAAAGCAACATAATATCACTTATATTAAACTAGCTTGATACTTTTCTGCGTCCCTATTTCCTAGGTGTTAAATTTTTATTGCTTAAATATTTAAAATAAAAAAAATTACATGTTACTTCGGGAACAGGGCAGTGTTTCAGGACAGTGTTTCTGGATGAAAAATATTCCTATGTCCTTTTCTGTGTCTCTGACAACGTGTTATGCACATTTAAGTACATGATGATAGGTTGAGTTGTTAAGCCTTAAAAACGCATCACACTAACAAAGCCACTTACGCATTTATTATATTATTTGGTTTAGGATACTCTGATTGTTTAGTGTTAACTTAATTACTTATATCACTTATAACTACTTATATCAAGTAAATTATAAAAAAATATTAAAAGTCAACTTTAATATAGATGAAATTCCTAATATTGTTTTGTTAATGTAAACGATATTATTCTTGTTACAAATAGGCGTGTACCTATTTGTACTTTTGCCAAAAGTGCCCTGTCTAAATTCTCATAGATCTATAAGGCCATCATGGAATCCAGTAATCTCGCGAGTTAATAGATTCGATAATTCATCGCGACGCGCGTCTGAATCGATGTTGCGACGATTGATGGCACTTGACGAGTCTTGAGATCGGTGATGAAGCCGATACTGCGACGCTTACTATTTTACTTATCTAGGTGACATATAATCTAAGCTCCTTTTACGAGTACATAGGTAAATGTGGCTAAATGTTCAAGTGGTGGGCCGGGATGAGATACTAACTGTTGCAAGGTGAATGTCTGCGTAACTTTATAAAATTAATAAACTTTATTAAACCTACGTCTACGTTACTCGCTGATAATGTATCTAGGCTGTCTACAGGTGAAAGAATTTTTAAAATCGGTCCAGTAGTTTTATTCATTAAAAACAAAGTCTCATTATAATATAGATATATAGATTATAGATTTTGAATATTAGTATATTTTTTCAGTTTTATAATATGTTGAACGATAATTACATGTGAGTAATAAGACAATTGTTTTCTTAATATCGGTGTGATCCATTGTGGTATGACGGAACCTAACCAGTCTAACCAGTGCACTTACAAAAGTTACAAACCACAGAAGACCTACTCCTATTTAAAAATCTATTAGCCTTAAGTTTTTGCTTTCCCATAGCAGTTGACTTCAATAATATTCTCACCAGCGTCACTAAGTAATTCGCCGCGGCTTCCAATTGTAAAGTTGGAAACACATTTTTGTAAGAAATATCCGCTTAATACACCTCTTTGTGGTCACATTCCAATGATCGGTTCACTGACGCTGCCATATAATGGGTGGATGTAATCGAAATAGTTTTTTTACTTATTTGGATTGAACCGACAAGTGGTTGGTGCAGTAACCCAGTGTCCCTTCTCGGCTAACATTGCTCTTTCCATTCTGTTACTATTTCATGGTTGTTGACTGTGCGAATTTATAATTAAAAATTGGCGCCAAATCATCGCAGTTTTGTAACGCATCTACACCTAACAGAATCGTTAAACGGTAACACAAATTAACAACAGGAGTTAATTATGAGAAAAAAGACTCGGCTACCGTAGAGCAGCAGAGCAAACGCAGAACAATTAGACCGTCACTAATTACGTCTAAAAATGGATGGAATTGAATCCAAACATTTGTCTCCTAACGAATCGTATCGGGCGGCTTCGGCTCAAAGCGGCGTGATTCGGCAATTCTGTTCCATTTCCAAATGCTCGCTGCCCATTCGTTCCCTCGGCTACGCCTACTCAATAAATTAGATGCCTCGCGTAGCGCACCGCATAGTTAGAAACTAATGAAATCCCGAAAAGATCTCAACCCATTTTCTTAACAACTTTTCCGAGAGAACAAGCGCCTTCAAAGATTTTACCCCCAAGAAATAATTCCGTTAATAACGCTCAGCACTCACGCGGGTATGTTATGCAACCATAGGAATTTCATTAGATACACACGCGTCTGTTTGTTAAGGCGCTTTCCATTGCTAAAAGTTTCTTGAGGCGGGTATAATTCCTTTGTTTGTTGTGTGGGGGTGGTGCGCCCGTTCACCCGCTACGTTTTCTAAGTCATCGGCTCCAATTATGCCCCTTTGTAGGTTTTGATATGTAAATTCGCGATTTTATTAAACAAACCGTGATGCCATTCGGGGGCAGCGAGCCGGATTAATAGCTTCTTCAGATTTGTGTAATCGCTTTCTCTTAAGACAACTTCGGGGCAAATCGCTAGGGAGCGATACACTTCGAGTGTACCTTGCTCCGAAGTATCTGTTTGAAGTCGTCACTTGATGAGAAACCTATTCAATACAGTCATTTCGTTATTGCCAAAATTATTTCCCGTACAAATTAATCTACAAACAGAAACATAAAAATGCCCGTTACGAAGCGGTTACGGTCCAAACTACCCATTCGATTTAAGCTTAATTTTTACCCCAGCACTATTAATAATTTATCCGGTATAACGCGGACGTTTGCGCCATATTACAGAGCATAAATTAATAATGTCGCTCGCTTGTTTAACTGCGAATCAGATGAGTTTTATTGACAATTTTGTTGGGAAAGTGCAATTTGCGGGTGGGCCATCCAGTGACGCCAAGTGGTCACCAAATAGGGGAGACTCGGGACCTGAGGGGGGAGGTTCATACAACTATCGGCAATTGTCAAATGAACGTATTTAGCAATATCGATAGTAATGGTTAATGGGATAGGGTGCTCAAGATATTATAATATGGAGAAAGCTTTCGTAACTTAAAAGTTCTCAGATGAATTTTTTTTTTCAATTGGGCCAGTTAGTAATTAAGTGCGTTAAACATTAGTTGTTTCCTCCGGTTTCGCCCGTTTATTTAGAAAGTTTCGGACTATAGTGATAAACTTATACTTCATTGAAAGTTTTTTTTTTTAATGGTAATTTGTTTTACTCAATAAAATTTACGCTTGATTGAGTAAAACACCACGCAAGCATCTCCACAAACTCCACTTTTATTAAAGGTTGTTAATGTGAATGTGCATGAATGTATTATTTAAATTTATCATTACCCCAAATATCACACAATGAATTCATAGGAATTAAAAAAAAAGTGGACGAAATACTCACATAAAAATAGCGTCAATATTAGTAATGTAATGGATACAAGTATAATTATAGTAAGTATAATTATATCTTTTTGGGTCAAATTAGTGTAATATTTTAAAGTTAATATTGTTACTAACCATGATGGATCTGTGTAATCTAAATATGAATAAATTATTATTATTATAATAATTTACTAGCTGGTGCCCACGACTTCGTCTTCGTTCTGGATGAAAGGTACCTGTGCAAAATTTCATAGCGATTGGTTCAGTATTTTTTGCGTGAAAGAGTACCTAACAAACATCCATAAATCCATACAAACTTTCGCATTTACGGATTTTTATTTACGGATTTCGTACGGATTAGTGTAATCTAGCCATGAGAAACCTGACTGATCTGACTGTTTGGGCGCTTTAAACATTATAAGTACTTATACAATATTTATATTGATAATATAACTTCCTAATATAATTTTAAAATGTTGTAAATATCATTAATAAATCACATTAAAACTGAGTAAAGGGCTTATCGCAAAAATAATATTGTTATGAAAATAATAATGTAGGCTATAGGTAATAATATAATGACTGTCTCCACACTTGCGTAGTGAACTATCAGAGCACCGGTAGATGCAAATGTTTCCATCGCATTACTGTAACTCAATCCTCGCACGAATGTACACAATTGCATTTGGGGTTGCATTGAGGTGCTGCCACACCGGCAATATTGTGCAAACAGGGGCTACCGCCCGTGTGGACTGCGCTTTACAACATCATTGTATGTGCCTCTCAATGGTTCATTTAATCTGAAATTACATTTCATTTGCACATTATAATTGCTTAATATTGGATTCATAATTACAACAAAGTTACAATATTGGAATGCTTAAAGTAGGTGCTTACTTATTTAGGACATTAGTATTACTCTTTTTTGTCAAGATGATGAACTTATATATTTTTTAAATAATATATATTTTTGATATTTAGAAAGTATGATGAGTATAAATATTTATTACTTAGGAGGTTTAGCAGAGAAGCGTTATTTTCGTTAAATTTGACTTTGTAAATTTGACATTAAAAATTTGTACCTACTTATGATGTAATAAGTATTCTGAAGTTTAAATCATTTAATTTATTTCGTACATTTGTCTATTTATTACAAAGTTGAATGATTTAAAAAAATATGAGTCTCGTGACTTGTCGCTTGATTTTTTCCCTCTTATCACGCACAGTCAAAACGACGCTTTGTCGCCTCGAATTAACACAAGCTTTTGTTATCATTTAATTTGATTCAGCCGTGGGCTGTTTTATTATTTTAATGAGCCTCAATTTTCAGGGATAATTGAATGGACGTCGCACTGCTACGATTATTATTTCATTCGATACCTACAGGTCGGTGGCACGGTGGCCGAGCGCCAATAAAGCGAAGGCGGGATCCATTTTATCCTATCCTATCCTATAAATATATTCACATAAAGCCCTTCATATTTGCCACTAAATAATCTTAAAGTACATTTATTATGAATTCATGTATGCTCCTTATCATAAATATCAGTTTTCTTTACATTTTAACGACAACGTATTCGCAATTATGTTACAATGTAATAATGTACGCCTGTGTATTCGTAACTATAAAATAAAATCCTACACTTTTCTCCTAATATTATAAAGAGGAAAGATTTGTTTGTTTGTATAGAATAGGCTCTGAAACTACTGGACCGATTTTAAAAATTCTTTTACCATTAGAAGCCGACATTATCCGTGATGAACATAGGTTATTTTACAGCGGGAAAATGCTTCATTCCTACGGGAAATCTAAAAGTAAATACTAGCGGCTTGGCCCGGGAGATAGCGCCATCTATCCAAAATACGGTAGAAGTCGCGAGCACCAGCTAGTATTTAAACTAGATGGTGTCCGCGACTTCTTCCGAAATCATCATCAATCATCAATACTAATAATAAATCTATAAGTGTAGGTATTGTATTTATTTATTTATTTATTTATTTATGTATGTATGTATGTATGTATGTATGTATGTATGTTCCTCCATAACTCTTAAACGAATTCACTGATTTTCATGAAACTTGGCAGATAAACATTTAGACGTACAAAACACAGGATAGCTAGTCTTTTCTTTCTCAATGCGGACGAAGTCACGAGCGAGAGCTAGTTAAAAATAAAAGATATAGATAATAATAGATAAAAGACGCCTGACAATATACTTTTGCCAAGCGTTGGATCTCTATTTTTAGACAGCTTGTGCCCGCTACTTTGCCCGCGTAAATTGAGCGTAGAAAATATGTACATAAGTGTATTTTTTTTTTAAATCGGATGAGTAGTTTCGAAGATTACCTTCTACATGCAAACAAACTTTACATATTTTTAATATTAGTATAGATCCGCTATTCAATGCACTCAGCGTTCTAGTATTCGCCTAAACTGCTTTCATTTTCTCCCCTACTGATAAACAAAGCGGGACAATCATACGAGTAAATCATACGTGCCTTTATTTCGTATCTACTACTGTTAACTCGTTTGCGTATAGGTGAAGTTTGCATTACAGTTTGCTTTAATAAAGCGGGGTTGTTTTGATTTGTAGTTATTAATTTAAAAGTATACCTAACTGAGTAGTGGATACTCAGTGTTGGAAGAACACTGAAAATATTTAAAAAATGTGAAATAATTATTAATCATAAAGAATATTAAATTGCTACAAAGGTTAAAACTAGGTTAGGTCATTTTCTAATAACGTTTTTATTATAAATGTTAATAGGTATTAAGGGTATTCACAAAATTTCATTTTTGTACCTAACCAATGAAAAAATATATCATAACTTAATTACTTTAAACGCCACAAAACTATTTTTGTTTTATGTTATTATTATTTTGTTATAATATAATATATAGAGTCTGGTACACAAAGGAACAACCCGTTCCTATTTCGGAAGACACTTTTTTAAAATATGCAGTCTGTGCGTTGCTCAAAGACACCTCTCATTTTAAAACCGTCTCTACTTGAGTTTCATTCAGTTGGAATCAGATTTAGTATTAAATATTTAGTATAGTATTTCTTTATTTTAAAAGGGAAGTGAAACAATGAGACATATGAAGTGGTTCGCGGTCGAGGCAGACCGCAGACCGCGTGGCACGCGACGCTTATTGCCTTGTCACGGGCCGCAGTTTTGTTGCTACACAGTAAAACCACTATTTCCACCTTGTACACAGACTTTAGTCAATAATGGTTGTCCAAAATAGTACCACGAATAGCAATAAATTCAAAGATACTTAATATTATTAACATAAAACAAATTAAATTATCGAAAATACTAATTTATTGCTAATATGTAAGCCTTATTCGGTTCATGTGCAGCTAATTTGTTGACAGTTTCTTGTGTTGAAACCATGACAATCTTCTGTTTTTATGATTTTTAGGAAAATCTAGATGTAAGTGTGTTGTCTACATACATTTGATGAAGGATAAGGACTAAAAGGGGGGGTTGGTACTGGGTTCTGACATTCCTTGCTTACAGATTGTATCTTCATGATGGTCTTCTATAAAGGGCAATGGCAAAATGGTTTAAAATTATTAAAAAAAATAGGTATCATTTAAAAATGAAAGAACTACTTAGTCATTTATAATTCGTTCCTATACTATTTTTAACGCGAGACAACCCTATTTGTAAACGAAGATTGCGGTTATTTGTATTTCAAATAAAATAGTGAAGCCTAATGGTACACCCTAATTAAGTTTTTGGGGCGCGTTATTACCTGTTATTAATAACATTATTTTAATGTTAATTGATTTTGCGGGAAGTAGATGTCAGCTGAATGATATATTAATTAGATTCGGGTCAAATTTTCATATTTTTTGTGCATTGGACTTTAAATGTTTTTAATTAGGACATAGTTTGCGGGTTAAATCCAAATGATTTGTATGAATCGATAGATCATTGTAAGAAATACATTTTAATCTTTTGGTTAAAATGTATTTCTTTATTTCTGGTTTGTATTCTACCATATTATTTTGTATTCAAGAATTAAATTACCTCTGCAATGTGAAACACGTACAGGCTTGAACGGTGTTACCTATTTCAACACTATGAAATTGTTTTATTTGTATTTGAATTAGATAAGGTCGAGACTTTTTAAGAATCTGGGAACGGAAGTTCTCAGGAGCGCTGACACACGTCAGGTTACATACGCGTATAAACATTACTAGGCGTGATAAAAAAATTAATTAATCAATTGAAACATTTTATTATACACTACCGACCCGCTCCCGACTTCGTACAGATTCAATTTTTAGCAAATTATTTACAAAACCGTATTAAAATTTAGATGAAGTTAGTAGAGAAGCAGACAATGCAGGCATCGACTTTATTTAAAATATGAGATACTAGTGGGTGCCCGCGACTTCGTTCGCGTTGAAAAAGAAAATATATGCTAGCTTGACCCGGGCAAACGTTATTTTGCAACTACCGAAAAAAAATTCTTAAAAGTTGGTCTTAGAGATCGGACCTCATACTACAACAAAATTCTGAACGCACCTATAAATATTTGACAACCAAATGACAATTTTAAACAAAATACATCAATAATGTTTCAATAAATACATCAATTAAAAATACATTTTTTAATTTTTATTTTAAAACATAAAAGAAAGTGTATTTGTATGTGATGGTACTATGAAACAGATCTATAAACAACCGATATAGACACATGTAGAATTAATAAAAAGCGGATAATCATAACCCGGATGTGGATCACAATAGAATCATTCCCACATGCCTCCTTCGAAACAAAACAAAGTTTAAATATCGTCTAAACGCTGAAATAACAAACCGATTACGCCACGATCATTGTTACCGGCAGCCACAAGTTACAAGAGACTCGTATGAAACATTTAATTTATATCTTAATTAATTTTAAGTAAAGCATCCTAAAGATTTATTGTAGTTCTAAACATTTTTTGATGTATTGTTAATTATTATTAATTTAAATAAACTGATTAGAATTTAAATATTATTTAGATTTCTATTATGATTCATGATACAGTTTTCCCCAATGACTATAATGTTAAACAAACTTAACCTTCCCTTTTGTACAGTCGGGGTAAGAAAAGGTTCGTCACCTTAAAGTCGATTTTTGCTTGCACCAGGGCAATAGTCAGTCATTCCAAAATTTTATTTCAAACGTATTGTCAGTTGTCTGCTTAGTGCTTTAGTTTCAAAAGGTACTAGGAGTCTACTATTTTAATAAAGGAATGAATTTGAAAAATTACGAAAGTTTTCATATCCCGACTTTACCACTTAGTTCCACATATTATTTTATTAATTTGTCAGTCAATTAACCCATGATATTTCTATCTTTCTATTTAATTGAAAATTTATAAGTAGTGCTTTAGTTTCAAAAGGTACTAGGAGTCTACTATTTTAATAAAGGAATGAATTTGAAAAATTACGAAAGTTTTCATATCCCGACTTTACCACTTAGTTCCACATATTATTTTATTAATTTGTCAGTCAATTAACCCATGATATTTCTATCTTTCTATTTAATTGAAAATTTATAAGTAACTAGCTGGCGCTCGCGACTTCGTCCGCGTTGAAAAAGAAAAAAAGTAGCCTATTCTGTATCCTGTACGTCTAAATGTTTATCTACTAAGTTTCATGAAAATCACTTAATTCGTTTAAGAGTTATCTAGGAATATACATACATACAATACCTAAACTTACAGATTTATTATTAGTATTGATTAGATGATTAGATTTAGTAATTATATTAAGTATAATTGTCTCTGAAGGTCAAGTTATATTTTGAACAAAATAAATTTTAAAAAGTTCTAGAATATCTATTTACTTACCAACGCAGTGTTATTTTGTAATTTTTTAAAACCGCTGATCGCTTATGACTTGTAAAACAGAGAACACGGGCAAAGAAACAGTAAGCTGGTAGTCTCACTCAGCGTTCTAATATTTAATAGTTTTATGATGTATTATCATAACAAATCTCAAAGAGTTACTATGAACCAATGCTTACTACATTATACGTTTCTACTGCGATTGTTTTTCCAACCAAATGATTTTGATGTTTGTCAGATGTAGTTTTTATTGAAGAAGTACTTTCGACGAGTTATTTGTTTAGTATGTTAATGACAGTGGCGTTAATTGAGTGTTCTCTAACTCTAGTGTCATTTCGAAGTAATAAACATTAATTTATTGCTTCGTTATACTCAATGAATCTGCTTCTGTATATGGGCGTGTAGAAATAATTTTTATTGTAAAGCCTTTGGCCTTTGGCATTTACTGTGTGGCATTTGACTACAGCGATATCTTATGGGATCTACATTATTGGCTTGTAGTCAGTATTTTTCTCCTCCTGTACTGTATCTTAAGAAAAATTAAAAATCTTAATCTTTAAAAAAACTGCGTTATTACGGGAAGTCTGAAAAAATCTTAAAAAAAAAAACAATAAATATTAAAAAGCTTTTCTAATATTTCAAGCTCCTTCTGTTTGCAAAAATATTATATAAAAATCTAAATCTCTAAAATAGAGAACATTTGCCAGGCTTCTGAAACGTTGAAATACACACTGAACATCGCAACTGTATAATCTTCACTAAGTTTATCAATACTGCATTATATGTATTTATCTAGTTAAAAAAACTGTTTAAAGAGGAGAATTGGCTTTTTTATTACAAGTTTTATATATAGTTGGCGTAATAAAGGAAGTTCGGCGAACATTGGAAACCGGATCGTAGACTATGAAATGGCTCGGACGCCAACATAATTCATGACAACTAAGTAATTGTATTTTTTTATGTTGAATTTTAATAAATGCAATTAGCTTAGCCATTATGTTGGAGCTGTTATCGTTGACTTTTGCGTTGCTCGCTTTTTCTCGTCGCCCATTGATGGGCGAAGATGTAGAGATAAGGATTAGCGTGATAACGTCTAGAAGTAACCCATTTGGTATTTACAGACCGTTTAAACGTTATTATAGATAAAGTATCTAAAACGTTCGGTCCCAACAAGCGAGTCGATTCGGTACACAAAGAGCAATGCATGACACATTTTTTCATCATATTTTATTATGAACTGTTCAACATCCAGATGTAAGTCTGATCAAACAAAAGATTTTTCAGACGTACTCGTTCGTGTACCTAACGTCCGTAGAACTATTATATGAATAATTTATGATTGTTACGTGTTTAGTTTGAATTCGCACTGTAATTTGAATTATAAAAAGATCAGAATTATAGCAAAAGTAGGTATACATATATTTGTATAAGAAAATAAAATCCAAGCTTCGTTTATCTAGACAGTTTTCTTTTACGACTGAGCTGATTTTGAAAATAATTTAATGATCAAATATTTAGTACTAGAGATAAGGAACACTTAGTTGTGCAGTCATAAACTGGACAACCAGTATATTCAAAATTTTGACTACGTTAAAGTTTAAAACGCCGCCTCTATAACGAACGTAGTATAGCAGTACCTATAGTTAGTTTTGTTTCATAATTCCGACAACGCCGATGCTTTTCTAATAACATATTTTTAATGTATACAATCATTGAGTTTATTTTTGTTCGACACTAAACGATCACATGTCCGGGACTTTATTCTGTTTTAAATCCTTCGCGTGTTTGTTTTGATTATTAAAAGAAATTTCATTAAACAACTAAAAAATGGAAGTTATTTAATACAGGAAAGACGGAGTTAGTTTTAACACATGGTTTATTAAAAATATTTCCCGTACGTACGGTTTACTGGTGCATAACATTGACTAAATACCTCTTTCATTTTACGACGACTACGGGTGAAAGAGGTTTTCTTTTACATAGATAGTACCTACTAGTATTTTCCCGTCTAATAGAAATTGTCGCTTGCTCAGAACACTCAATCGATTAAAGGAAAAGGTATGAAAAGATTTTACATAAGTTTATTCTATATAAATTTAAAATAGTTCATAATTTTAAAATAATTTTTCAATAGCTTTACCTTTTAACACAAACATACATCAGATATATATGTCATAGGAAATAGAGGTTCTGCCTAGTTTAATAACTAAAAGTTTAGTTTAATAACTGCCTAGTTAAAATAAGAGAATTATTTTGATACTTCACACAATAATTTATGTTATATAAATTAGGATTATCAAATACTGATTGGGTAATACTCGTATCTCGTTCGAAATTGAGGGAAGTTTAGGAAGTTACGAAGAGATATAATCCAAATATCAGGTAGTTCATTTCGAACCGTATCAGAGAGGGGAATGTTAAAAAAATTATACCAGTGAACGAACCGAACGGTAGCAAGTTGTTTTTTTATTATTTTCGATGAGCCGTGTCAATATAATAGAAAGCTATTAAAAACTAAAATGTAACAATAATAGTGCATCCGACATGGAACCGTATTATACCTTTTGATGTGTTTTGAAGTCGTGGCGCCACTAACGGCTAAACATCATTAAGAAATCAATTTCTGCCTATTCTAAGGATTCCTTTTTTTTACAAACCGTGTTTTTTTTCTTTTAATTTGGCGTAGCTACAATATTCAGCTACTTTACATTCACATACATATAACACGCGATACATGTTATATCATTATAATATGTGATCATATTTTATATGACTAACTTTTGCCCGCGACTTCATCCACCTCCTCTTTTCTAAGGCGTTGTACTATTCATTTAATCTTTATTGATTATATACTGTAGGTACCTGAATGCAAAATTTCATGGTGATGAGTTGAGTAGTTAAGGCATGAAAGCGTAACAAACAAACAAACTCTTAAACTTTATTTTATATTAGTATAGATAAATACCTAGTGCCTATTATAATATGTAGGTAGCCATATTCTTATATTTCGTTATCTTACAATCTCATTATATTACGTATAAAATCTCGACACTACAAGCAAATCGTTCGCTTTTAATTACTACTTTTTACAAAATTGAATTCGCTCACAAATATTGGAATTTTTGTCATTCGAGTGTGCATGGCGCGGGGCGTGCCATACGTTGCGGGCAGCGTGGTCACCCTTCCACAAATTGTATAATTTAACACAACAAAACAATCCTCCGTCACAAAGTCAGCCTGAATGACCGCGTCCATACCAAACACACGTCACACGATTTACAACAAAACATGCCAAACGCACTCCAAACTGAACTGTTACAACCGATTCAATACCTTAAATGAAAAACTCTGACAAAAGGGAAAAATCGACATTTAACTTTAGAGCAACGTATTAATCAAAAAATACAACAAGTCATGAACACGATAATTATATTTCTTTCTTTTCTTGCCTCTCCATTACTAAAGGACGGCAGTAATTTTTTAAATCTCTTCTTGTCAAAGCCTTGGAACCTAAAAACCTCAATACTGGTCCATTTTCGTATATTACGCAGCCAAATAATTATAAGTAGCAGTGACTACTTAAATGAGAAGAACTTCCCTTACGAGCCTGAAATATAAGACGTTAGACGTTGTATTTTTAATGTAATACGCAGACGGATAATTGTTAAAAAGGGAATTTCATAGCGACTCAAGACATGAAATAAAACGATAATATGTCAGAAAGTATTACCGAACTGACAATAGGGTTTACAACAAAGGAACATTCTAAAGATGGCTCTCAAAAGCACGATAAAGTTACATCTATATTAGGTATGTCTGGGAACGGGAAATTATTAAAGAAAATTTTGTATTGGGGAACAAAGTATTAAAGTATTGATATTAATATTGAGAAATATTAAAATGATTACTTTAAAGATGCAAAAGGTTAGATGTGAAGAAGCTAAACTGATAACATTTAAGTGTCCTTTGATTTTAATAATTGAAAAGACGAAGCAACAATGCGGAAGCCAATATTGGTGGGTGATTCTTAACGAATAGAAACAAAACGGATTCGAGTCTTTGTGGAGATGACGTCTCTTTTTCATTCGTAGCAGTCATCGAGTTTCCTTTGTAATTAAATATTGAAATTAAGAAATGAACAGCCGCTAATTACAAGAGGTTGTCCCTTGGGGGCTGATTATGTTGCCCTAGCATTCGCAGAAAGGGATGCCGGGGACGAGCGCGCTCTTATTACAATTAATATTTAACATTTTAATGTTGCTTCTAGACTGTTACTTTGTAATTTTAATCGACTATTATTATATAGTGCAGTTCCCACTAAAGCATTGCCCTAACTATGGTCTCAGAGAAAGCCTAGAGAAATCAACAAATATTATTATAGTCATAGAAAAGTGTGCTAGGAAATTTTTCCACTCCTTTTTTTGACTACTCACTACTTAGCTTCTAACCGAAGGCTAGTACGAGTAAGGTTTACTTGATCTTAATTGGCTATATGGTAATCGTATATAAAACTTTTATATCAACACACATTACTAACCTTCTTGAAGCAAGTCTTTAGGCTGTTGTCGTTATTCAGTAGAATTACCAAAATAACCTAAGAAGTCACTGAGAGTAAATGTTTTTATCATATTCATCAGCATCTCTGCCATAGGACGTCTACTGATGGACATACTTGTAGGCCTTCTTTTTCAATTTTATTTCTATATTGGTACTGTTCATTAAACAAAAATTGAAAAAGTTACTAAAATTGCAAACGAGAGCAATCAAACACTTTAATTTAAAAGGCCTTATTATATATAGATTTTTTTTTAATTAAGACAAATCCAAAGCTTTTTAAAAAATGAAGACTGAATAGGTAGGCTACTTATATCCCAGATTACTAACTAGTTACCTTATATGTTAATAGAACTCGGTAATGATATCATAAATCATAACAATGGTGAAGCACGCTCTATAGAAATATTAAAAAAGAGTCATACAAGACATAAATTCAATGTTTGGACGTTTCAATTATCCGAACCACGTGGCGTGCCGACGATGATGTTTCGTGCCAATGGTAATAAAAATTAAAAAAAGCGAGTAATCTTTTATAAGTATTGTATGTTGGCGTCTCATTCTATTACTATTAGGAAAATTTATTTAAAAGTGAGACGATTATTTTTATTGTTGAAGCGTGTAAAAAAGTTTGTAATAACATTCCTTCATTACGATCTGACGGTAGATGGAATAGGCTCAGATCTTAATACGTTCGGTGTGTCTTTATTAACTGTCAACGAATCAAGAGAATCACCGGGAGCCGTTTAATACTCTATCAGACAAACGTAATTAGTTTTGTAAATAAAATGCCTCGAAGAAATTGAAACGTACCAGCTACCTGACTGTTGCGGTGACTTGCTACATTGCTTTGTTGATGGTACAGTCGACAACATTATATACAACCTCATAGCTATTAGGGTAGTCATTATGTTTTTTAAATTTTAGTTAGGTCATCAGCTTTGTATACCACAACAATGTTCAAAGCTTCTGAATATGTTTTTCGACTTTTTACATAAATGTCACATCTAAAAGAAATGTTTGAATCTTCTATTAAATAGTCACAAAGAGCTTCGATCTGAAAAAAAATAAATGGAAAAGAGTCAGATAAATAAGTGCAATAAGGTTTTTGTTGCAAAGTGTATTCAATCAAATAAAAAAATAAAAAATAAATAAACAAGCCGTGTTGCAACAAATTCTTCTTCTCTTGCTCCGTATAAAAAAAGACTGCTTTACTTAATGTAGTTGACTGTACTAATGATTTATATCTAGACTTTATTTCGATTTAAATTGGTTGTTACGATATTTTTTTTTCAAACTGTTGATAACTAGATAAACATGTAAGAAGTATTACTTTTTGCTGGATCGCTTCGAAAGTTTATATCTTTGATCAATAGGTAATAATTGAGTCAACAATATTTTTATTAATTTTACAATGTTAGCAATTACAACCATAAGTTTAAAGTGATAAAAATATTGTGCAGATTTATTATCTTGTTCATAACATAATATTAAAATAAAAAAGTACTGGACCCAAATTTGAACCTTGGGGTACATCTCAAAGGCGTGATCGAAAATAGATTGTCTTGTGCATTTTTTGAGTAAGACACATAATTAACTATTTATCAAATCAATAATTTAAATTAATAAGGAAAATTCAAATTAAAAGATTTTGCTCAAATATATTTACAATCGTGAATTGTAGGTAAATTGTTACACAATTTAAATTTATTATACTTATATCAATATTCAATCACTTTAGGCACTCACTTGGGGCAGGTAACTTTTAATAGACATTCACCTCACCTAAACATTCAGTTTTATTGCACAAAAAATATTTTTTAATAAAGTAACCTCTGACTGCCGGTAAACTTTTTCACCCTAAGCCCATTTATTTAATTTTTATTTTTATGTCACGATTAAATGCGGCTTAGCTTTCACTTTTTATTGTTACTGTCCATGTGCCCCTCAATTTTTGGTTGCAATTACATTTTTGTTGCGCTTTCTTATTAAAACGTTTTATTTTTAATGAGCAACTTTGTACTTTATTTGCATTTTTGCTTTTTTTTTTTAAAGATGCTTCAAAATATCAGGAATTTCATAGTATATGTAATATCTATTCACCCTAATTTAATAGAACAAGCTTTTGATTTTCTCTAACTGAACCACTTCGATAGTCCAACGGAGATTTTAAATTATTCTTATTGAATCACTATCACAACATTATTTAGCACCATTGGACTATTGCGGTACTGAAATTAGTTTCTTTTATCAATAAAATTAATAATAAAAGTTCTCTGTTCTTCCTCAGGTACTTCTCAAGGTGAATAGGTATTATATTTATTCGAGAACAATATGAATGCATCCTCCGACCGGAACTCGTTTTTTAATGAAACGCCAACGTTTAAAACCGAAATCATTTATCATGTTTGCACTGACGCTAGTGTAAACTGCTACTGCTCTTAAGTTTACCAAAGATAAGATTAGGCGCGTTTGTCTTACCTGGTCTAGCAATTTGTGAGCCATTCTCAAGATAGAGCTTCGTTGTTTTATGCTTCCGAGGAGCAAAGAACTTTGGTAAAGGAAACACTCTGTTTGTTGGACGTGAAGGATGACTTTTACATCCGCGTGCGTACCTTCGTTCTTGGTAACGAATTGTGCCCAGCTTTTAAATTGTTTTAGCAACGTAGCAATAATTAATAGAGTAGATATACTAATATTTATTTTCAGTTTCACTGTTATTAATAATAATCAGTGTACCGATATGTTACACTTTTATATGTGTTTATGGTGAGTGAGTAAGGGATGCCAGAGCTTACCCCATCCCTTCCTTATTTATCCCTTATCCTTAATCCTTCTATGGTCGGCAGCACACTTGTAGCACTTATGGCGTTGCTTGTGTTATAGGCGACGGTAGCCACCTACCATCAAGTGGACCGTCAGCCTGTCTGTCGATTTTAACATAAAAAAATAAATAAAAAAGTACATAAGACAATTCTTAGATATTTCTGAGAGACTGTAGACATGGCCCATTAATTAGGAAAATTTCTATAGGAATAATTCTAATAGGAATTTCTTCTTCCTGTGTTATCATAATACAGAAAACGAACCTTATCTACTGTAAGACGACATGCACCATAAGATTGCAAAATAACAGAAAGAGTGACTAATCAAATTAGAAGAATGTAAGGAAAAATACTCGTGATTGTTTTTCCATTTACTTATGACATAGTTAAAAAATAATGTTTGTGAAATAAAAACAGTTTAAATATGAACGTTTGATGTTTTAGGTTGTTTTTTTATCTTCGATTCAGTTTTAGAAGTCTTCAAAAACTCCATAAATAATTTGTAAGCAAAGCAAATATTAGATGAATTAAATATTATATTAAATAGTAATCAGCTCTATAAGAAAAAAAAAAAACAGTACATAGGTACCCTATTTTTTCTTTTAAAAGGTTAATATAACATGTTAATAATAGAATCGAGGATTTTGTATGAAAGTGTAGATGCTGATATTATAGTGGATGGTTCTCAAATTGCAATCAAAGAGATACAATGAAACTCAACGGTTTAACATTTAAAAAATATATATCCACTCTAAAATTTCCATAACACAAAAGTGAAGCATCTATTTTTAAAAATTCTCTTAATGTAAACATTTCCATATCGTAACAAAAGCGTTACACTATTTACAGATTATGACTATTAGCTTACAAATACACTGTCAACGAGTTGTTTTTGGTCTTTAATTTTTTCCCAAACCGGCTCGCAGTCAAGGGAAGGATGTTTACACCACGTGAACGTTTTGATTTAGTGTCAGTAATTGGTAGTGAGTGTGAACATGCACACTAAGAGTTGAGAATAGTAAATATAATAACAAAGGCGCGGCTGTCTATTCATAGTCTATCGATGCCGTGGATTTGTGTTTGTTTTGGTAATAGCTTCACGTGGCGCTTGAGATCCTACAGATTTTTATGAGGTTCAGAAGGAGGTGGAGTTATTTATATGGACTCTCTTGTCACTGTGTATATTATTATTTTTTTCAATTTATTCAGATTTCATATAATTTATTATCATATCTATGTCTGATTTTCTGTATAATGTAAGAGCTTCATTCAACACTTACTGGAAAAGTGTCAAATAGACTAATCGCCAGTTAAAGTAATGATTATTCCAAATTTAATTTTCAACACAGCCGTGTAAATACATTCAACAAATAACTAATCGGCATTTAATTTGAGGTAACTGAGACTAATAAGGATTACATTGAATTTTTTTTATTTTAGCAATCATGAAATACATTACCCAATGTAAGATCAATAAACTTGCTTTAGATCTACATTTTAATGTTTGTCAAACTATCTATCAAAGGCATATCTGTCGGGAATATCTGGGGACTCCTTTGTGGGTGCTATTTGATCAGTGACACGGGCGGTGAGTGATGAATATTGCCAAGCAAATATAACAAAAAGCAAAACTATCTTCGGTGTTGATTTCACTAGGGTTGGTCGGCAAAAGAATGTTGCACGCAGAATGGTAATTCCTTTGATGCGCCGTTTTCTATTTGGTCTAAGCTTTTGTGCCTAATTTTAATTAAAAGTTGCATTTACTTAATCAAATATTTATTAAATATTAATTAAGCACCAAACCTATTTAAGCACCAAAATGCCTTCTATAATATTTTTTACGAAAATAAAATATTATTATTATACGAAAATATTTTATATATTCAAAGATATGATTTTGTTATAATTTTATTAACTATCTACTCCCTTACAGAATATCACCGTAAAATATCAGTATACATGTTGCGTTTCGTTTATTTCCTAATTTCTTATCGTTAATCCTACTATACCTAATGGTCGACATCGCACTTTCAGCACCTGTGGCGTTGCTTGTGTTACCTACAGGTGTAGGTAACCATGTTCCACTGTGTAGACCGCAGCCTGTCAATCGACATTAACAGAAAACTGAAAATTGTATTAATAATTTAAACATTGATTCTGTAATGGATTAACCCTCTGCCGCTCGATATTCTCTTATAGTTGCACCACCCATATAAATCGTTCGGAAATCGTTCGGTAATAAATCGAACGCTTTTTAATGGCAGTTTATCGCAGTGAGCTTTGCGGTATTCAGATTACGGGTATGGCCTAAGTGGCGGCAAGGGAGCGGCACGTGCTCTCCTTATCTCTGTCCCTCGACACTTTCAATATTCGATTTCGTCGCGGTCGCGGTTTTATACGGTTTTTTGTGCCCCCGTCTCTACTCGCACCAAAAATAAATACTCACCTTTTTGTCACTTATATTTTAAAGTTCATTGACGTTATCATCAACTATGAAGCTGTTTACTTATTGGACCGAAAAGAATACTAGACAAAGTTATGCTCTTTCAATATTTTGCGACATTCTGGTCTTTTCGACCAAAGACCAAGATTTTCGTTTACTGACAGAATGTCTACTCCGTGTGTTGTTATTTTCCTGGGTAATTTTTGTACATTAAAAAAAGTATATTTGGCTTTTTTATGTGAGACAGACCCATTGATCCGAAAATCAAAAACATGGGCTCTGGCATCTCTTTCATTTAACATCACACTATTATGTCACGGTAGTCTTTAGTGGGTACTGTCACCAGTTAGGCAGCCCAGTTTTTGACTGAAATGTTAAGTGTTTTAGTAGTAGCGCTGCCACTACTAAAACAGCCAACTTGAAAACTTTTTTCCAAGGTTGACCCTGTCAGGAATCGAATCCGGGACCCTGAGCCGAAGTGCTAAGGGAAGCATCTTAACCGTTAGACTGATTATATATTCGTTCGTCTATTTCTTCAATAGCAAGTACTTAACTAAAGATATTTGCATTTTAATTTTATTTCAATTTGCATTTTAAAATTTTTGCTTAATTTAATTGACTGATGTAAACTTCTGTTTGTGTTTCTATGTAGCTAAATAATCAGTTGTTGTTAGTTCAACACAAAAGTTAGTTAGGTATACTTATTGCCTATGTATAGAGGAATATTGAGTAACGGTTTTGTTACGAAGGCACAACAGCGTTAAAACTCTTTATCGAAGACGTGCAAGGAAAAACACAGTGACAATATACAATCGCACCCCCAAAGCGTAACCGAAAACGAGACTTACCGCAATCCAAGCTAATGGAGTGTCTCATAATGACGGTTGCTGACATAAAAATAAATAGGCAAGAGTCAGTTTCTGTGTAAGCCGATACTTTGATAACAGCATCGCTCTCCCCCGATAATTGCCGAAGTTGGTCGGCGATGATGTGCCCAGTTGTAATGTGGCGCGGATTACGGACATGCCCGTGCAATTATCTGCGTCCATGATGCTTCTTACTCTTTCATATATTATTGACTAGCGACTGGCTCCCGGCTTCACACAGTGGCAATTTTTTAGAAAATTATATATAACTAACTGGTGCTCGCGACTTCGTCCGCGTAGAAAAGTATAAAACGTCATCTACCGTATTTTGGATAGATGGCGCCTATCTCCCGGGCCAAGCCACTAGTATTTACTTTTATTTTAGATTTCCCGTAGGAATGAAGCATTTTCCCGCGGAAAAAAGTAGCCTATGTTCTTCACGGATAATGTCGGCTTCTAATGGTAAAAGAATTTTTCAAATGGTCCAGTAGTTTCGGAGCCTTATCTATACAAACAAACAATCAAATCTTTCCTCTTTATAATATACCTATAAACCTATAATATATAGTATAGAAAACCTTAATGCTCCTTTAGTAAAGACCGAATTAAAATCCATTACATAGTTTAAAATATCTAAGCGTATATAAGTAAAGAGGGCATGGCGGGAAGCGACTGTGTCTGATACTAGCTGTTGCACGCAACTTCGTCGGCGTATCTTTATAAAATGTAGTATGTATTACTTGCAATTACTTATTTCATTCAAAGGAATTTTTTTTTCTTTCTTTTATTTCTTTTTTTTTCCTCAACCGTTGAATGTAGTTCTAGCCGAAAGTCTAGAAGTAAGAAAGAAAATGAAAATTTATACCTATTCAAATTCCACGTAATACAAAATACAAATTTATACAAAATAATTTATTGATATAATTAAGCCTATAGGTACAAAAGGAGGACCTCCTATTAAGTAGGTAAAATAGTTGTATCAGGAGACACCAGAAATGTAAAATAATATATACATAATATAAAATAGTTTGTTAGTCTGAATAGGTGTACAACACATTAGGCTTAAGGATAAGGATTTAGGTGACAAAGTATATTGCGTCCAAGAATATACTGTTGTCTATTACGTGACCATAAATCACGGATGGGAAAACAATAAGCGTGAAATTGTGGAAACTGTGGCCGACGTCTTGCGGTATTAAATCTTAGGGGAGTGAAATAAATAAAAATAAATCTGTACTTACCCCAACGCGAGAACTTGATTTATTAGATAAGTGCTGCTGAGTTCCGTAAAGCAGCTTCCACCGGCCAATATTAATTATAAATAAATATAATAACAGATTACTTCTTTGGTTTTTAATTTACAATGACATCCCAAACACCTGAACACTGGTGTAATTTCATTTATTATTTATTAAAATTATATTCTGAGCAGTTTTTAAACTAAGTTTACTGCACATATGTATCCTCTGTGTGAGGATAGGTATATCTACCTCGCTAGCCTAAGGCGAGTAAATTTTGTTAGTAGGATTTATTCTTCTTCTCTCCTAAACGATCTATGTCTTATCCACATAAGAAATGTGAACCGACCGAATGAAGTCCGCTACTATAGTTCAAGTGTATTGTCTTAAACGGCAGTAACGTGCTACTATGTCCACAGCTCCAGGCCGGGTCGACCACCGAAGCGCGCATCCGGAGTGGGTCTCTCGCTAGCCGCAACACAGTTCACGGGCCATCCCTTCAAGAAGCACCGGCTCGAGAACGGAGACTATTCACCATACGAAAATGGCCATATGAGTGGTAAGTGCCAATCAATAGTAACTTATGGTCGTTGCTTTCTATTTGTGAAAAAGAACGTAAATGAAAAAACATGGCGACGTACGCACTGGTTGAAAGGTACAAGAAGGTTGGCATTGGTTTTGTGAAGAAAAATTACTGTTTTCATAAACAGACCTTTCCAAGTGTTTGAACTTGATCATGCAAAATGCTAAGAGAATTCCATCTTAAGATAGGCGTGTTGATGAATTGTAATGTTGTCATGGCGTGAAATAAAATGTCTGGACAGACATTGTTATCATCTTGTGTAGAATTACTTATGTGTTAAATAAATAAATAGAACCATCCGATGCTTTGGTCTGAGCCAGTTTGTTAAGGAAAACCTAATTCTTCACTGCCAAACTTCCAAGGAAGGACTCACTACGTACTTACATGATTTTTTTACGTCTTACATTTTTTCCCATCTTTTTATGGTTACTTATTAAGTTATTTTCATTTAAATTGCGGTAAAATTTATGCTGACGTAATTCGGTAGTAGTGTTTTGAGCGATTTAAATCCGAGCAAACGCTACCATGACATGTGATAATATCAAAACCGGGAACAGTATAAGCCGGATAGGCGCCGGATATGAATCCCCGCCTTCTCGGGAGGTATGCCTTCTCATTTCGTATACAAATTACACAAATACAAAATTATCCCAACACAAACGGAGAAAAGGGAATAAAGTGATTAAATAGAGCTCAGCGCAAGACGGCTAGCAATCAATCATTTTTGTCGCTTACGGCTTTGTTGATACTGTGGTTTGCTGTCTCCCTCGCGCCGGCGCTTTTCATATGTCTCCTCTCTCTCTCGCTTGAAGTGTCGTGCCAGACAAGGGAGCAATTACATTCGTGATCTTGCATAAGCGGCACTTGCTTATCGCGCACTGCCGCATTCGACTTTTGAGTGTAGTTTGCTTGGTTTTTTCCCTAAATTTGCAATTCGAAACACTCTCATAAGTGAAAAAGGCATGAGTATTGTTTGCTATTGTTATATGATTTTTAAAATTGCTTATTTTCCTTTTACGTTATCTAAACAAATAGTTAAACACAGGTAAACAATTAAAAAAATGAAAATTCTTAAGCTCACGCCAAAGTCTAAAACGAGTGTATTGCAACTTTTTGTTACTGTTTATATTTTTCAAAATTATGTCTTTGACCCTTTTCTTTCAAAAATTGTATGGATGTTCTAATTGGATAAATTAAAAAAATAGACCTCTACAAAATACAATATACATAATAACTAAAAACTAGACTAGAAACTGCAAAAGATTACTAATTAATGATTTCGAAGTTGATTCTTGGGGACTCGGTCCTGAAATCACTGATATGAACATTGAAATACTATAAATACTCGTACGTCATTTGTTCAATGGAATATTTCATAAAAGTTTGTCATAATTACACTTCTTATTAAATTCGTTACTTTGTGAAGGTTTCTTCCTACATTTCCATTTAACAAAGCTCACATTGTAATTAAATTCACTCGCTTATTAGTATCAAATGTCTTCGTTCCTACTGAAAACGGGTTACGTTAAGCCAATATTATTTTGACGAGTCGTTGACAGTGGTTTACAGTTGATGAATCAGACGCACACATTAAAACATTCCCTCGTGAACTCGGGGTGTAATTTCTCAAATCCGTAACACACGCATATCAGGGTGTCACTGTTTGAGTGAGGAGGCGGGTGGCACATTTTCACCCCGTGAAATAATAGGATACGAAAACATCGGAGGCAGAATATAATCCTCCTACGAAGGTTGAGCGGAATGGAAATACAAATATGAAATGCGTGGAAGGGAAGTGTCGGTCCACGTGTCCTATACTCGCGTGAAAGGGTTAGGCAGCGATGTTTATCTTCAGGAGGTAAATCAAAATTGGTGTTCACACAGCGGCAACAGATTCACACTTATTATTATACGTATGTAAAAGATTCTACGGTGTTATCGTGTTTTTTAATAATTAACCTCCCTCTTTTTTAAAAAAGTACGCAATATGTCACAATTTTTAAAGACTGGAAAATGCGTTTAAGACTTAAGATAAGATCTGAAAATACAAATAAGGAGTATGCAATAATATCTATTAATAGGTAATTAAAGCCAAAGCAACAAATAATATTGTCGGTATATCGCGTTGTACCGGAGACTTTTTTATTTAGCCGCATTAGTCGTTCCAGAAATTCTCCTCGCCACAGTGTTAGAATGTAGTAAGTGGGTATGCGAACAGATAAAAAAACATTGGCTTTTCGGCCGAAACAAAATCCTGTTTGAGATTATTTTATATACAAACTAGTGGCCTGCTCCCGGCTTCGCCCGGGTTCAAAATAAAAACTATCCTGCCTAGTTACGAAGTTTTATCAAAATCGATTCCGTAGTTTAGGAGTTCATTTGGCGTCAAACAACGTGACACGTAATTTTTTATATAATAGTTATAGAGATTTTTCTTACAAATAATTTCTTTCCTCAGAAATAATGGGAAAATAGAGATTTTCTGTATCAATAAATAATTGTTGGAAACAAAATATTTATTAGCTATGAATATTTGTTATTACATAAAAAAATAACAAAAATAGCCAAATGCCTCAGCGCAAAACTCAAGAACAGCTTATCCATTTTTTTTTTAATATTCGTTGCAGTCTGAGGTAGGTATAAAGACAATAATTAGGTATAAAAATTGCCTGGTAAATTTGCATCCGCGCCAGGGGGTTTGCCAATAAAATATATTTATTTTTATTCTAATGAAGAATAAATATAACGTTTGAATCCCTTATTTGAATTTGTTACTTTATCTGTTTTGGCAACCCTCGTCACCAGAAATCTGGCACGAAAATGATGTGTTGATAATAATTAAAGGTTTCGTTTCGTATACTGTCGTCGCCCGCGTTCGCGTTTCGGATGTAAACCGGGGGATGATGTAAGGCATTATAACATAACTCGGTGGGGTATACAGCTTTACATTCTGATTGAATTCTGCTACTGAAATTAAGTAAGGATTTCCCTGTTTGTGTTAAGGGTGGAGTATTTTGGATCAGTCAATTCGCTACTTTACTTACATCTGTAGGCGTCTTTGTTCTTTTGTTGTTAATGTTTAATGGAGTGTTTTAACCCGTGATATTAATGGCGCCCTAATAAGTATTTTGCTCTCGAGATGATTTCAATAAAATTAAAACAATTAACTGTTTGCCTGCGAATTAAATGCATTTTATTTTCTTTTTGGTTTAATCGAAGTAAGTGTAAACTAGGTATCTATCTATTCCATATCTCTATCTTCTATATAAACAACTTCTTCTAAACCACACCACGGATTTTAATATGGTTTTTTACTAACAAAAAACGATAACTATTAAGGTTGTGAGTATAATTTAATTAAATAAAATAAGTTACCGAGGTCAAAAAATAGTTTTAACGAATTTCGATCTGTGCGTTTGTGCATACTAATATCAGAAACTGCTTAACCGATTGGAATGCGGTTTTCACTGGTGTATTGTAGCCAGCTTTCCGTAACATTGAGTGTTTGTTTCATTCCAATAGGTTTACAAACAAAAAAGTATACCAAACCGAAATATCAAGCGTACGAAAACAGCGCGTACGAAATAAAATTGATAAATAATTGATAAGAAAAAAATAGTATGAAAAGTGTATTCATCCAATGCTGCACATGTGTTATTTGTGTCAATAAATAGCGTTAAAAAAAAAATCAAAACTGTTCATATGAAATTTTATCTAACACAACTAAAAATTGTGCGCTTGCGTTATAAATGAGGAAACTGCAATAATGGACTCAGTGGCACCAATAATTTAACGCCGAAGTGAAGCGAGACGATCAAAAAAAGTGTTATTACGAATGTAAGCATTTCAAGAAAGTCAATGTTTTGCTATTCACGGCCCGTTGACGGGATAAAACGCGAACTGTGAATGCCTAGCTCCACTAGTTATGTAAAAAAGTGAATTAATTCAGCACCGCTTCACACATACATACAACGATGTCATAAAACGCATTGTACTTCGTTAATTAAGTGCACTATAAAATTGGTATCAATCCATTTGAGCGAGCATTGTGTTAACTGTTTATGTAATTACTGTTCATAAAAACGTATAGAGATAATTGAAGTAGCGGAAGGACACTAAGCATAGTTGCTTATTATGCAGTCTTATGTGTATAGTGTTCAGAAAAGGCATCTTTCAAAGTTCCGTGACATTCTTTTGAACGTTTCTGCAATTCTTGAATTTGATTTAGTTAAATAAAAAAAAAACAAATTTTTGTAAATCACAAAAGGAAAAGTTCTATAAATAATTCTAGTTCCCATTTAATAAAGGGAAAATGGTTCAATATTAAATAAACTGATATGTCTATAAACAGAATCTTAATGAAATGGTTTCGTCAAGGAACTGCAAGAATATTTAATGACGACATGAATAATTTTTACCTTGCTATTTGAAAAAGAAAAACAATCCGAATTTCTTTGTTAATAATTATAATTACATACATATAAGACAGAAGCTTTAGATTCTACAGGCAATACTTTTTTGAAATCGTAAACCACAACATGGTCCAAAGCTCACTTGTGAACTTGTGATCTATCGAATACAGATTTTTAAAGTGATACATACATCCTCCATAAGTTTACACACATGATTTATTGCAAGGTTTAACCAAGACAGATTTCAATGCTATTGAAACCTCTTTTTGAGACCAATTAAATGATCATTAAACTTCTACTATAATGTTGTTGAGTGTTGGGTCATTCAGCATGACCCACTCATGGTCAGCATGGTAAACTTAACATGATGCAATTATTACATTATTATTGCAGGGTAAATAAGGTAATGTACTTCAGACTTTTGTTCATGAAATTGACTTCTTGGAAAAGATTAATCTGCGGTTTGGATTTTAAAAGTTAAACTTAATATCTAAAACAAGACCTGTTCGCATTAAAGCCTCAAAAATCTTAGTATAATTTTTATCATCATCATCATCATCAACAACATCATCATCTAGCTTGTGTGTCTCTAATGTTAGACGTATGCCTTTCCCAAGGCTTAAGACCCTCCCAATGACAAGTAGATATAATAGTCTAATATTTTTGAATTATATAAATAAATATAGTTTATTAATAAGTGTATTAGCCCATTATTTTGTATTCATAAATATGTTGTGTCTACATAAAGCTGTCAGACTGCCTACAAAAGTTGCATATTTATAGCGATGTGTGGAAAAATTTCCGTAATTTCAACAACGAACCCTAAGGGTAATTTAATAAAGTAAGGTCACCGTTGTGTCCACCTGGCGAGTACTCGTCGAGTGCATCGACAGACATTAATTGCTGTACGATAAAAGCGAATATCGACTTTCAATTAGCGAAATATCATGTACATTCTGTCCGATGAATTGACCAACGTCTGGTCACCATCACGTGCGCTTGCACACGCCACGTTTCATCAGTTAAATGTGTAAATTAAATGTCTACAACAGGTGGAGTCATTATTATTTCTGGTTTAGAACAATTATAAAATCGCTGTTTGAATGTGTAACCAGCTGTTAATTCATTTAGTTTCACTATATAAATGTTTGGTTAATTTGATAGAGAATTTTAAATGTTAGATATACAAATATATAGATTGTATACATAAATTAAAATTAGTTAAACGTTTAAAACTGTATTATATTTATCTGTATTTAAACATGATATTATAAAATAAAGTCGCTGTCTGTTTCTCAGTTAACTTCTCCTAAACCACCCAATAAGATTTGATACGGTTTTCACTAATAAAAAAGCAATAAACGAGGAAGGTTTGTGTGTTTAATTATAGTAGCAGCAAGTTGCGAGATATTAATTGTGGCAGCTTTTTAGTTTCAATTATATTATTATGTGATCCGATCCCGGGGTCTAGTCGGCTACTCTCACGTTGTCACTTTTTATCATACTAGGTCATTGACAGTAAATAATAGGTATACCTAAACCTCTTACATACTTAACCTGATTGATGGATGCGGTATGGTGTTCTTTGGCTCGTATGTCGCATAGCACGCGTTGTTTTGAATTCCAAACACACGAAATTCAAATCGCGCATCAAATTATTTGAATTATCTCCGGTGAGGATTGTTCAAACTTCGTGCTCCAATTTTAAGGGTTGAAATTAATTCACATTGTTATCGTAGAAATAAATGTACATACGTGGACTACTTTATGTAGGTGTTTTGTAACGCCATAGTGTAAGTGTTCATAAATACTCAAACTCATACATATTGGTACCTAGACGATCTTTTTAAATTTAGGTTCGTAAAGTTGTAAAAAGTGTATAAATCAAAACTTTATTTATATATCACCCTTCATTGAACAGCATTGGATTTTATCATTGGACATGTGCAGTCTGAAGAAGAAACTGTGTAGAAACCTAACTAAAACCTAGTAAGTAGTTCATTGTTCATATTCATCAATCAATTAATACTAATAATAAATCTGTAAGTGTAGATTTTGTATGTATGTTCATCCATAACTCTTAAACGAATTAACTGATTTTCATGAAACTTGGTAGATAAACATTTAGACGTACGGGACATAGGATAGGCTACTTTTTTTCTTTTTCAACACGGACGAAGTCGCAGGCACCAGCTAGCCTAGAAATAAAATGAAGCCAAATAATTGGTTCATTAGAAAAATGCATTTAGATAAATTTTTGAGGTTCAACCCTTTTAAAAAAGGATTTATCTAATACTTTTTAATAGGAACTAAGATCCTAAATTTATTATGGAAATATTAATGAATATGCAGGTAAATAACTTGAACTTGTTCAATGTTTGTTCAAGACTTGTTGTTTTCTTATATTCAAAACATTTTTTACTGATTGTTGCTTACAGAAGACCACCGTAAAAATAGCATATTTCTTATGTACTGTTGTGTTTCGGTGAAAGGGATGCCAGAGCCTTATCTATAATCCTTCTATGGTCAGCAGTGCACTTGTAGCACCTATGGCGTTGCTAGTTTTATAGACGACGGTAGCCACCCCCATTGAGTGACCTGCCTGTCTTAACTTAAAAAAAAAATATTCTGCTACTCTATGGAGTTGTTAGACAAAAAAGAACACTTATCGTGTATTTCTTAATTACAGATAACAATGTGCATAAATAGCAGAGTGCCATTTAATTACAGTAAATTGTTTTAAATAAATTTAAGTGCACATGACTGTGAAGGGTTCTGTCGCCCGATGCAACGGCTAAATAAATATTTATATCGTTACATTAATATGTGCCTATTGTTCTTGCTCTTACGTGCATAAAGTACTAAATTTATTGACAACACACACAAGTTAATTAATTCCAAACCGGCTATATTTTTCTAGATAATGATAACAATGTGAAATTCAATAGTTCAATTGGTGTCCACAACTTCGTTCACGTTTTTTGAAATCCTACAGAACAATTTTCCAGGATAAAAGGTATTCTATAGTTTAATCCAGTTAATCGATAATACATCAGTGAGAGACGCATTTGAATCGGTTAAGCCGCTTCTGAGATAAGCGTGCACAAACGCACAAACAGACAAGGATTCTAAAAACTATTTTTTTTGGCCTCGGTAACATGTTTTTTTTTTTTGAAAAAATATTTAGTGTAAAACACAACTCTTTTACGATTTTATTATAATACTAGCTGGTGTACGCGACATCGTCCGCGTTCAAAATATAGCCTAAAACCTTCCTCGATAAATGGACTATCCAACACTTATCGCGCCCTCTCGCGGTGAGTAGCCGATTTGTTGAGTCTCAATGTTGTTTGCCTTAATAGTTCCACCACTGAACGATATATGGCGTTAATTATTATAATTTATATTTATATTTTTTTAGCTTTTTAGGTCACACTGAATAGCTTAAAGCCTTCCTCGGTAAATGGGATATCCAAGACAAAAAAAATTTTCAATTCGAACCAGTAGTTCCTGAGATTAGCGCGTACAACCAAACAACCAAACAAACTCTTCAGCTTTATATTTGGTATAGATATATAGAATAGGTGTATTTACAGTGAGGTAAAGAAGAGTTTACGTGTTAAATTCCCGTCGTTTTTGGCGTGTAACGCGGTTCACAATTATGTTGTTTTGCTATCCACTTATGACATTACTCACACCTTCAACTTATCGCTGTGGAATCGTTTTTGTTTTTGCCGGAGGAAAAGCATATCCAAGTTATTTCTTTTAATTAGCTCAACCGGTGTGCCGGTTGGCAACATTCTTCAAGTTGTTTTCATTCTTTTTTGTTAAATGTTTCCATTCCAACTTTATTATGTTGTCACGTGTTCCTTTTTTGAAATTTTAAAAGTAGCTTGCGTTTATTTTCAACGGAAGCAGCTTACCAATGCTACGTAATTCAATGATTTGTAGTTATGTCGTAGTAATACATAAAAAATCATGACATTTCTGATATTATGAAGGTTTGGATGGAAAAAGTAATGAGTCCAATTAAACTTGTATGAAAACGTCCTCATCACCATCATTATTATCATCAGTTTTTCGGAATTTACTGCTAAATTTAAGCCTCTCCTAAATGAACGCCATAGGACTATATGCTGTCCTAAAAGGTTTATTTTTAGTGGATATGTTGAAACAAATGACTTTCCTTTTATGGTAAATGAATTCGCTTTTAAATGTTAATCAATTCCATGATTTTGTGTCAAATTCTGACGACCGATTTTTACCAAATAACGAAACCAATTTATTCGTCATTTATCAACGACTGGATTCTTTGCCCGCAGCGGATTTTGTGCCAAACAAATTTTGAATGAAATTATATGTTGCCTGCTTTCTTCATTCGGTGTTGAATCGATGACATGCAATTACTGTTGCTTCATCAAAGAACCAGTGTTGTATGAACGACAAAGATTAATACAACAATTATGGCTTCCTTCGCAAACATGCCGGTGGAAAGGTTTTATTAATAATATTCGTTAGTAACGCCTCAAATTAACCAGGCATAGTAGAGAATGCAATTCCGTAGGACAATTTTTATTACGATAATAGCAACCCGCTCCCGGCTCCGCCCGGAAAAAATAATTTCGTTTTATTATAATATACTAAATAAAATTAATCTAACCGATGGTGAAAACCGCATCAAAATCTGTTGCGTGTTGAGTTAGTGGTGTTGTAGTTAGTTGAGTTAGAGACTTCAAATTCTAATGTGTAAAGATTTATGGGACATTCATAATCCCATAGAATCTGAATACTAGCAATTAAACTACATTCTGAATACTGGCATTTAAAATATTCTTGTAACTTGGGTATTGCGTTCTGCAGGTCATCGTTTGGCATAATAAAAAGGCTACAAACGACACTAACATATTTGGCATCGTTATACCAAAGCGTACTATTTTAAATTGTGTCATTTGTGTTGCAATTTTAATGCAAAAGTGGCATAACATGTGTACTTTTCAAGTAATAACTAATGTTACTACCCTATTACGAAACGCAGCTGCTCCTAAAAACCGAAAGATAATCTTCCCTTTGTACAAGATATTAATAAAAATATGTTATCTATATTTCGTTTCTTTGATACATGTTTCACAAAAGCACTCTCTACTTTTGTGAATGTTTACGAATGATTAAACTCTTTGTGCAGTGCTTTGAAGCCGAGGTTTAATACAGTTGCAATCACAAATGAACTCAATTCATACATTTCCAAAATGCTTTTTGTAAAGGTAGCATTCAGTTAAAATATTATTGTCAATGTAATTCAAATAATTATGGTTAGATCGATTAATAACTGCAAGACACAGTGTTCCAGTAGCGCGCAGCATCTGAATACAATCTAGAAATCTCCTAAATAACTTAATTTATGGTAATTCAATTTCTCGGTAAAATTTCATATTTCTTTACTAAAGTTTAATACGTAAAACACAACCAGCGGTTACCGTTCAAATATCTCCAATTTGATATTTCCTTTATTTCGTTCATAACACGCAAACACATCTCGCGCAGAAGACATTTACAGATGAAACCTCTTATTATGACACGTTTTGATCCTCGCACATGTATTTATCCGATATAAAACTCTATCCCGGTCAATTTACGAGTAATTAAGTTTGACCCTCTTTCGGTGCGAGGGAAAAGTTTTATTTGATCACGGAAATAGTCGTGGATTGACGCCGGACTCGTGTCCCATTGGCCGCTGTCGCGTAAAGATTCCCCAGTATCCGGGATCTTGATTAATGTTTTCGTGTGAATTTCTGCACCGTTTTCATATGTAATGAATGAGGGTGTTTCGTGTTAATCAGTTGTACATTTTACTCGATTTCATTTTAGATTAACAGATCGAGACGATAGTACTCAACTCAGTTGATTTGACCTCATTTAAAAAGGGATTTCAAAATCCTATAATTCGAGACACAAATTGTCCCAAAAATTTAGACAGGCCTCTCTTCGTTTATCGGCAGTAACCAAAGTGAAGTAAAATTATAAATATATGCTGCAGTGTTTCTCATCTGCACCTGACATTTCCTTGCAATCAAAGGAGCAAGCCGGATCAGAATTGGATTAGCGTCTTCTGCGGTGTATTAGTTATACAATAAAAATTTTAAATTTTATAATTGACTCAGATTAGAATTGGAAAAATGATTAAATTGTTATTAATAGAAGAGTATAGAGGGCGACAACGATTGTATTTTATCATAAAATAGTCTAAGTTATAATGGAACACTTAGATATAAAACATATAAATAAAACTGTTCAAAAGTAGCTTCTTTAAATCCAACAATCGGTGTTATTAGGGGAAAGTAGAAGTAACAACAGGTACCCGTTTCTAATAAAATGATGTCGACTACGACTGTGTGTCTAAAGGTTGAACGCTTTTATCCTCACTCAAGCCTATAACTTCTCAAATTGCGTCCGTAAGTAAGGGACGCGGATTAGTGTGTGCTAGGGCAAATATTTTATTACAGTCCAAATCTCCAGCCCTCAACGTTTTATTGTTCATAAGTCTCGTCCGAGCCAAATGAAAGAGTTTATGTCTCAAGATGTAAGTCTACGGTGTTGCCACTGCAGAAGAATTACCGTGTTTTCGTAAACCCGGTTCATTTATTTATTTTTATCGCGTAAATAAATTTGCTGTTATTTTTTCGTACGCTTAATTTAAGTAATCAGTTTACTCAGTACCTAAATTTAATTATGGACTTTGCTTAATAAGTAATGATTTTTTTAAAAATATTAATTGACTAGCACCCGCTCCTTATTTCGTCAAGGATTCTTTTTTGATATACACAAATTTTCCATGTTTTCTTCCCTTTTCGGTGGTTTAGAAATAATCAGCGGAGAAACAGACAGGCGCAGGCAGTTTCGGCGACTTGATTGTAAAATTTCTAATTTTTCACCCTTCAACACTATGTCTAAAAACCTTTTTATGCTAAAAAATAAATACCTCAAACTTAATTACATAATATATTTATGGATGGATGAATAAGAAATGTTTAAAATAATATTTATTTTCTTGTTACATCTTGTACAAATGTCTATGTTACATCTACTAACATCGTTCAGTTCACTTTGTTGACACAAGCTATTACCAGTATTGTGTCGATGGATGTACTATATTACTGTTATTGATTGTATGAGACGCGTGACTTGTGTCAACGATTGTCCCCGCTTTCTTCGCTAACACGGTTTTTCTGTGTAAATACTTTGAAGCCATAAATCGATATTGTATTCATCAGTTTTTTAATAATAGTTAGATTAGAATTTCAGGATGGCCATAGGCTAAATTTTCCGTGCAAAATTTTCTGACTACAGTAGAATTAAGGATCAAGACATTGGGAAGGGGTAGGAAAATGAACTCTGGCAACCCTTACTTACTTACTCACCGAAACACAAAAGGGCACGTGTTGAGGATGGCTTCTGCCACAACTTTTTCAAAAAAAAAAACTCAAAAAAATAGCTGGTGCCTGCGTCTAAATGTTTATCTACCAATTTTCATGAAAATCAGTTGATTCATTTAAGAGTTATGGAGGAACATACATACATAAAATACCTACACTTACAGATTTATTATTAGTATTGATTGATTGATGATAATACTTTTTTTCTTTCTGTATTTGTATCCGGGTCTGCAAATGATTGTATTTGTTATATTTGATGAGTTGTCTCGTGGTGTATGCTTTGTAGATTGGTTACTGATTCAACACTATTCCATGTTTCCGATTTGATTGTTTCATTGGCCGACAAGATTGTGATCCAATAATATTTGCGATGATTGTATCAATAATTTATTAATAATTTGTAAGTATTTATATTAATAAAATAAAATACAGTTATAAAATAATACTAGCATCTAACTGATGGTGAAAACCGCATCAAAATCCGTGGCGTAGTTTAGGAGCCAGACGCGAAAAGCGACTTCAAATTATATGCCTAGTACCTATTTAAAGATTAAAAATAATAAAGAAGACTATATTATACATTTGTTGCTCTGTCAATCCAAGATGGAACGGAATCGTTGCGGTTAAACTAGTTTGCGTAAGCATTCTTCCAAGAAAACCAACTTAAAGTACCTATCGATAGTGTAAAAATGGTTATTATTTATTTTTAATGCAATAACTGAACCTAGGCTCAGGAACGAAATTCATATTGGCAATCTGGCACCCTTTTTAGCCTTAATATACTTACAAAGGTACTTTTTGTGTATCATTAATATGTATTTTATTGAGATGCACATTTATGTAGAGCAACATTGTATTGACGACGGCGACGTGTAGCGAGAGATGAAGCTCCCAGTTCCTTTTAACTTTTTTTGTATTGTATTTACATAAGGATTGATGTGTGTTAATCATTTTCTTTAGTGAGTAATCAAACGCAAATATTTTTGAATTAAGTTTTAATGGAAAGCGAAAAAATTTATCTATTATGTAGATTCTACTAACCGGCTCATTAATTTTCGGAAAACCGAAAATTATCTACATTCTCTCGTACACGAGAGAATATACCAAAATGTTAAGTTGTAGATAAGTAGGTACATTACATTTTGGAATCGTAGCTCCCAAACAAATGGACCTATTATGATGCATTTCTTTTTGTTTGAAAGCTGACATAATCGGTTCAGACCATTGTAAACCATAAGCCCATTTCCTAGTTAACGAATAAGGGATTTTACTAACTTCGACAGGTTCAATTTATGTTAAATTTGGTATCTTAATTAGTTAATTTAGACAATTCATGTGTACAGCAGAAACTCAAATGAGTTTATAGTGCACCTAAACTGTGTACCACTGATGTTTCCGTGATATGGTAAAATAATCGTGGTACAATTTTTTCTAATTAAGATTTTATAGGCCATGTAGAATGTTGACCTTCATGTAGAATGTAGATATTAAGAAAATGCTCGCTTTTGCCTTTAAGAGCCGGCTAGCGGCTCCCTGAAAATTTTGATTGTTTACCTTATGGTTATAAATAAACCAAATACCTATCTCATTTTTCTAGATATTTTAAAGTCAGAATCACTTATTTCTGGTAACGGTACTTTTTTCTGGGTGAAAAAATGGGTGGGGGCCTATGTTCCCTTGACAGTGTGTATGAAAAATTTCATGATGATCAGTCGAGTTGTTAAGGCGTGAAAATGTAACAGACAGACAAACAGAGTTACTTTCACATTTATAATATTTGCATGGTTTACAAACGAGAGTAAACGAGTCAATCGTTTCGATAACATTTCAAAATTGGATTAAATATATAGAAAGTCTCGAAATGGCCGTTATTTCATACGAATCGTATGCCACTTGTACTCTGGCACTGCAATTATGTATTTATTGTAAACGGGACGATTGCCCGTTCGCTGTAATTTGCTTTTAATTCGTCGAGTTTCGTATCATTTTCGTGTTTCTTCGTTTTGCACGCCCTTGGAGATTTGTTGAATCACCGTCCCCGCCCGTCACACCTCGGTAAAGAATGGAATATACAAATACCACAATAATTATTTATTTTATATTTTACTAGCTGTTGCACGCGATCTCGTCCGTGTAACTTTATAAAATATAATACATTCGTGTCTGTGAAACCATGGAAATACACATACATAATTTCAACCCAATTGGTCAAGCCGTTTAGTAGTTGACATACCGACAGCAGCGCCACCTACCGGGTCCAATTGTATTTTTAAATCATCCAGGAAATCATCGAAATACCCATATAAAATTTCAACCCAATCGGTTCAGCCGTTTAGAAGTTATGAGAAAAAGATAAGTACGGAAGGATAATTCTTACTACCCGTTGTCCTATTACCCGTTTTCCCGTAGGAATGAAGCATTTTCCCGCGGTAAAAAGTATACTATGTTCATCACAGATAATGTCGGCTTCTAATGGTAAAAGAATTTTTCAAATCGGTTCAGTAGTTTCGGAGCCTATTCTATAAACACAAACAAACAATCAAATCTTTCCTCTTTATAATATTAGCATAAGAGTATATATAGATGATAAAACTGTAGAGTCTACACAGGTTGCATCTATAGTTTGTTTAAGAAAAATACACTATAGTATTTGTCACATACCATGGCTACCATGACAATAATTGATTTCATCCATTTCATGCAAGTTATATTCAACCGACTTCCAAAAAAGGAGGAGGTTCTCAATTCGACTGTAATTTTTTTTATGTTTCTTACCTCACAACTTTCGACTGGGTGAACCGATTTTGATGATTCTTTTTTTATTTGAAAACTGGTGCTTCCCGTGTGGTCCCATTTCAATTTGGTCCAGTTCTGACAATGGCATCCATGCGAAAAGACCATGAGACGGTTTGAAGTCAGTTTTTTTTGTTAAAAAGAGTTTATGTAGACATCAAACTATATACAGCATATACATACAGCATCAAACTGTATCGCCCGATTTTGCTATCATCGGGGCTTTGTAAGGTCAAAAATATACCTTACCAATTAACATATTATAATACCTTTAGGCTTATACCATTATATCATATGTAATTAGTCTTGCTAGTAGGCACTTGTAAAGAAACTTTGTATTGCATTTATTATCCTCGTATTTATTCTCTGGATTTAATGCATCTAATAATTTATTCCTTTCCAGTGATTTACAGGCCATTACGGTAATGTTAAGGTTTCCAGTTAAAACCACCAAGATATAAAACCTAGGAGTCTACATTTACGATAGATATTTCCTACTTTATGATGGCAACAAAACTTTAATAATAGGTACAGTCCTTTTTGTCTTATTTATTATTACCTCCTATAATGTAAAGGATCAACTCTCTACACTTCGTTGTTCTGTCATTCGTCATTCATGGTATTAAATTTTTAATTGAAATATTAAACTCAGCTCCCAGTTAAATACTTTAAGGTCAAGATAATTATTAATCTACAATAATCTTCTATTTTTCGTTGTCCATCGAACCTTAACTTGCAGTACAACTAACTTGAATTTTTTCTTTCCAATATTAGTATAGATTTCGTACTTGGTTGAAACTACTAATCCTGTCAAATATAAATTCCCTGTCGAATACAATTTATACAAGAACGACATAGAGACTTACATTGTCAGTCAAGGCAGGCGTTGTTTTCGTTTTATGGCCAATCATTTATACCCCTCGTTTGGTCATTTTGTAATCTGCCCATAATAAAACTCAACGGTTATATGGCTACTCCATTATCATCGAAACTGCGAATGTAAAGGTATCTTTTGTTACAATTTAGGAGCTTTAATATAATTACATTTTTGTCATTATTTGCATGATTCTGATTATCTAGATAGGTACATAGCAATATTTGGAATAATCTTTATAATTAATGAATAAAATTATTATGTCTGTTATGTCGAAACAACTACTTTAAAACACTATAAAGCCGAAAACCCACTCACATAACTATAGTGACTGACATAAATTTGTTCTCCCAGTTTTATCTTGCACTATAAAACTAATATTAAGTAAATACGGTACCTACTTGTACATAAAAAAAAAACACAATTTTCAAAATTTGACTGTGTCTGTTCCGACTAATCTCCGACTGATGTAATAATATGTATGTAATTTGGGCTACTTTTATGTTAGAAGACAAGGGTAAGCAATGCACTCAGTACCACCTACGACGCTGTTAAACATGACCGGGTTAGCTAGTGATAGATTAAAACGCTAGAAATAGTAAACTTTTGCTACCTAGAAATAAACAAATAGTATAAAACAGTCTATTACTTAAGTCAATAGACGTAATCGGAAAAAAAATCAATGCTTAGGTAGATAGCTTAAGCTTGGGTAAGCATTCATAACCTTAACCTTATCCTTCAGTAGATTAAACTTATATGCATCACCTGAATCACTTAGTTATCTACCTAAATTAAATCATATCCTCAAAACGTGTTATTGGTGACATTTCTTTGATTATATTAAGAACTCTATATTAAGCTTCTTAAATTGTATCCTTAACTAGTTCTTGAATTTGGCTATTCCTAAAATGAGAGCCATAAAAAATGAGCATAATTTTGATTTTGACTGACGTGTCCAAGCTAAGAATGGTGATGGTTTCGGCTACCTCATAAAATACACTAAAAACAAATCAAAACAAACACCTCAACATTTGGCGTCAAACACGTTTAAAAAATATAAATAACAGTGTTGGATGTTTTGCGATTATGATTACCTTTATCCCAACCTCCTTTAAACACATAAGTGATATAATTGAGGTCCCGATTCTATCGATTCTAATTCAATATAATGGCCGGTAATTTGGTGCGATCATTTGTCGACGACAGTCGATATTCGATCAATAAATCGATGAAAATCGATATAATGGCGGTTCAGAATCGACGTTTCATTTCTTTAAATGCCTAATTAAAGGATTCGCTTAATAATAGTCATAATGGTAAACGAGAAACATTTTTGTTGAGACGCGAGTTGTGTTTTGTAACGAATTATTATTTTTTTATGTCCACCAGACTACATTTATAAAACCTGGCTGTTTTTTTAAAAGGCTTTTTTAAAATTTTTATATTTACTAATTCTGTTTTATTTTAAAATAGTTATTAAGTAACGTTTACAATATTATACAATTCTTTGTCAACGTTTCCTTGACTGTGTGGTGCGCATTTTGTATGATAAAGTTTAAAATAATAAAAACGAAAGTGCCAATTCCTGATTTCATTACTATGAATGAATTATAATAAATTCAGTTCTGACCGAACCAATTAGAAAGGGATAGTCTAATGTACTAATATTAACAAATGAAAGAGAGAATCCATGAGGGTTGTTTTAACCGCAAAGTTATTAGATTTAACACGTATTTACTTAATTAGTAGGTGCGGTCAACCGAGCGATGCGGTTGTTGGGTTGCTTAGGTGTGCGGGCCAGGGTTTATGATTTTTAGATCACTAACTTAATAAAATTGTGGTCAAGGATGGCACCTGTATTTTTATATAATTTGGCACACGTTTGATAAAATATACTTTTTAAGGGGGGCAGATTTCACGGTGGCCTTCTGTGAGGAGGTGCCAAATTACTGCTAAGCGCAGTGACTACACCGTTAGAGAAGACCACCGTGAATAACTGTTTATGTGCTGATATTAGGCACCTTGTTACAGAAGAAAAGATTCGTGCTGTTCTATTCAGTGCATGAGTTAAGGCAATACCTACTCTGTAAAGTCAGACGAATCAATCAGACGAATGTCTGTAATTATCAGACGAAGGTAGCCAATTACATTTAAATGAACTGTCAGCTTTCCTGGAGCTTTTCTCACTTCATTTTATTTCAGAGATTGAACTGAAGTGACAGCGATGTCCACTTTTCGTTACAAATATAAATCATTTACGAAAAATAAAACAACACACACAAAGGTAAATAAAGGTACGCGTGGCACAAAAGATAACCCAAGCGGTTGAAACTAAACAAATAAGCCGAAGCAATTAATTCAGGGTCCATTGGTCATAATGTTTGTTTGTCTCTAACTTTTGTAACCCCCAAAATTTACGAGCGCGGTTACTACCTGTCTATATAACAATAATACGCATCTACACATTTAGATACACTTTATTTTAATTAAATTAAGTACATGTCTATTCCTTTTGACGTTGGGAAACTATAATTATTAACGATTAAAAAAAATTAATAGTTATGAAACTTACTAAGTAAGTACACAGAAAAACGAAATTCTATATTAACGCGTTTTATTGATTCTGAACTTATTTATTAAACATTGCAATGGAAGTCTTTGACTTTTTCTGACCAATTCGGTTCTCTTACCATTCTTCTGTCATGTCTGTATTATAATATACCTAATGTATTTCAGAAGTTAAATCTCAACTAAATCTTTAGCTATTTTTTTTATTTTTTTTTATTAGAGATGGGTTTGCTCTTGGCCAACAACCAGCTGAGTAGCAAGGATGAGGCCTATGATGGAGCGAGCTCACCCAGAATATGCCTATTCACTCGAACTTTGAAAAGATTAGGGTTATATGAGCTTGGAAACACAGATTTACTTTTTCACGCCGCAATGTCCTACTTTGACACGCGCATACCAATGGCCTGGCACAAGTATATGATCGCGGAACAAAGCGATACACATATTTAATTTTAATACTCAGCAATCCCAAAATCCTTTGTAAAACGTTGCCACAATGGAAAAGGGTTTCCTTTAACGGCCGAACCGTTAATTCGTGTTTAATTCGACACCTTGTTAATTGTTTCCGCCGCCCCAGTCCGTTTGGTGACCTTAGCGGGGATATTGGGGACTGTGGACAGTCAAAAACCTCCCAAAGCCTCCAAAAACACCCCTGCGTAGGGGGTCATTTTAAGAATATTTGCACAATACCCCCCTAATATTTACTCGGGTTGTTTGTGGTACCCAGAAAACAATAGTCTCGAAATTCATTGCTCATTTTATTATTGTTTATAGACCGTTTTACGGGCGATTCGATTATTGGGACCAGTAATTAAATGATAATACTGGCCATTAATTGGATTTGGTCCAGAAATGTAGCGAGTGTTTTGTTATTTGTTGTAGGTTTAGACATTAAAATTGTCTATTTATTATATACTATCTCCATCTTTGGTCTTTGTTTTTGAGTCTTACGTACCAATCGTCTGGGCTCAAGCTGGGTCCTGAAGGTTTACATTATTTATTTTGGAATCTGTATTTCAAATTGCAACTTATTTCAAAAATTTCAACTGGGATTGGGTCGGTAGTATTAGGTACATAAATAATGTTATTACGTAAGATTCCGTAATTAAAATAAGTTGAAATGCCATTTTAGTAATCGACCTTGGGTTCTTCAGTATCGTTTGCCATTCTTGATTGACAATTTATAATATGAGATATCCAGAGAAGGTCAAGATCAAAAATTTATATTATTAGACCCAAATAAAGATTAAAACTTTCCTTGTTACAGAAATGGCTCGTCTAGAGAAGTCTCCACTTCTAGCAAATGGTTACAACGCACCACCCACACACTTAGGCCCAATGGGTTTCATGCACCAGCATGCACTTATGTCACCTGGAATGCCTCACCACGGCGTGCCCAGACCCGATGGTTCCATCATCAAAGGGCAGCCAATGCACAACATGGAAGTACTTGCGAGGTAAGGAGTTTGGAACTTAAAAGTGTTATGGAGGTTCAAGTATCGAACTTTATCGAAGATACTTTTGATTGACAGAGGCCAGAAGCCGAGAAGATGTTTACTTGTAACTATGTGTGCAGGAATGTCCCCTAAGCTATTTATTTGATGTGAACACAGAATACCGACCTTAGGCGTATCAGCGCCTTTAATATATCTAGTTTAGAACAGAGGTTCTAAACTACTACTATAGAACTGTAGAGAGAGTTCTATAGTAGTATTAAAAATAATAAAGCCGAATTTGATAATATAACTCAACCTAGCTCCTTCAATTTTACACAAATAAAAAAACATATAAAATAGGTATGTATGCGTTGATTGCGACTGCATCACAATAATTAATCTTTATTAATACGTATGAAGCTTTTCCGAAAATTACGGATTTTAGGAGGAAAAGCCGATTTTTACTAAAAATTCAGATCTATTATGCCACAACATCAACTCTTGGTGTTAATAAGTATTTCGAATTCTACAAGTTAAATTAAATTCTGATTAAATTAATTAAATTATTAATATGTATATTAAATTTTAAGGTTCAAACTTATTTATTTATTTTGATTTACTGCAATACTTTTCAATGAACAGGTCTATAACTACTTACTTATTTAACAGTGAACATACATTAAAAACTAATTGTGAATAACATAAAAGAAAACATGAAAATTATAAAATCTATATATGACAAGCCTCACACTTGTGAAATGAAGTATCGCTCTTACTATCTTCTAATATCTACACAAATCATGAATAAATTCACAAGTACAGACGCTAAGACTTCCCATTATAAGGAATCAGAAACCAATACAAACACTTGGTAAATAAAAAATTTCAATTCATCCTTGATCGAATGTTGAATGCGACATCGATGTTCTTAAATTACCAAGGAATTACAAATCTTTAGCACTTAAATGGCTTTCGAATTAATAAGTTAACGAAAAGAAACCTGTTAGCAGGTCACAAGTGCACAGCGCAGGTTAAATGTCTGTCAGGGCTGTTAATCCATTTAGATAAGAACAAACACAGAATGACCCCACTTCCGTACCGATGAAGTCCCACAATGCCTTCAACTTACCCCACTGTCTTACTGCCACGGTAATATGACACTGCTACTCGTATGTTTTACTAATGTTGCGTTCTTCGTCAAATTAATAGGTCCAATTATGTTGTAACGTATGGTGCCATATGTCGATTGACGTCACAGGATGATAGATTTTTTTAAAGTATAAATAAACAACGCATATCAGCTTCGCACGTTTGCAATTGACATAAGGGAAAATTTTAATTTCAACGATTTAATGAATAATCTTTTTAGAGACTATTTTTTTATGAAAGAGAATGGAAGGCAGGCTGACATTCTCTAGCAGATATCTAGCAAGTATTGAAAATTCATATTGATAACATCACAAAAAAGTTACAAAAGTGGAATACTCTCCAAATTTTAATTACTATTAATGAAAAACTTAGCAACTCTCGTGAGCGGAGGTTTAAATAGATTTAAAAATCTTCAAATAGTTACATTTTTTTATTGGAGAACAGTAGCACTACCATGAGTTTATGACGACCGAAATTGCTAGCGAGAGATGAGCGAGAACGTAAAATATTTGTATGAAAAATTGTACAGCGCCTCTAGCGGTTACTCAAAGAACTAAAGCCGGTAACATGAGTTGTATAAGTGAAAAACCTATCGAATGTAGTCGCTAGCGACCATTAGCGACTAACGTTTAACTTGACATTTCTATACAAAATCGGTACCATGAGTTACAAATTTGACTGATGCTCTCGAGAAATACCGTAACGTTAGTAGTTAAATCATTCACTAGTACATTGAAGGGTGAAAGGTTCGTTATCGACAGAAGTAAACTAACTTAAGATTTCGATAGCAACTCATGGTAGTGCTACTGGTCCAGTTATAATTGAGTATATATTAACAATCAACTATCAGTAAAAAGAAATATTAAAATTATAATATCTAAGCTTTGTTACCACATGGTACGACATTGATATATCAACCTAAATACATTGACAATCCACACATTGACAATTTATCAGATTGACAATACAAGCTGGTGCCCGCGACTTCGTTCGCGTTCAAAATCCGGAATGTTAACCTTTCTCGAAAAATGGACTATACAACACAAAAAGGAATTTTCAATTCGAACGAGTACCTAGTTCCTGAGATTAGCGCGTACAACCAAACAAACAAACTCTTCAGCTTGATATATTAGTATAGATTATTTAAATGAGAAAAGTTCTAAGAAGGCATCATAATAAAATACTAATGAATCAATACTATTACATAATATTTACTACTATTAAAATATGTTTTGTGCAGACAGTAGATCTTACTATGGTACGCACTAGCAGTACCTGTGGCGATGCTTGATGAGTCCGTCTGATGATAAAAGAAAGATAAATGGGCTCACCAGTATTTCTATTTTCTTTGCTATTACTTTGTGAAAATTAAAATAAAGTAGAAAATGAATAATAATATTTTTGATGAAATATCTGCAATATAAAACACGCAAAAACACTGAGATAGATAGACGAGAAACAATTTTATAACATTTATTTACGCATGACTTGTCACTTACAAAATAGAAAAGGATTGTTTTTAAAACACAATTAATTTCTTGTTCCCCTCGTTCAACTTGACGAAACATTTAATATCGAGTGCTCATAATTATTATTTGCACACTGTAACCCCTTTATTTCTGTTGAAAGTTTTTTTCTGTAAACTTAAATATAAATTTGTTGCTTATTTTCCATCTCCAATAGAGTGTTCGGTAACAAACAAAAACACTTTTAAGAAAAAAAGTTTACAAAACCTAAATTGATATTTTCGCTCAAGTGCTTTTGTTGGCATTTTCATCTGGTCTATCTTTTAATTTTACTTATTTTCAATATTTCAACTTCTGTACACCTTTTTATTCTATTTTCTTATTTTATTTTCTTTGTCTGCAGATCTGGTATTTGGGAGAATTGTAGAGCGGCTTATGAAGACATCGTTAAACATCTCGAAAGGTAAGGGCGCTTACCTTATCAGGTTTAATAGTGGATAACAAACGTGTCAGCTTAATAATAAATCGTGGCGGAAATCGAATGTGACAATGTTAACACTTCCATTCGCTCGATCATTGTTCGATGTTACGAGTCGAGATTGTCTCATTTCTAATTGGTAGAAATATCGATCTGTTATATTCGGATGTGCTCTATCCGTTTTGTTCCTTTTTTTATTTTTTACTTTTTCATCATGAATTTGTATACTTTATTTATACCTTTCTTTTCATTATCGATTTGATAATTAAGGCTAAATTACATTCTTCCTTTGAGTTAGTCTCGAAAAGTAATTTTTTTATTCCCTTATCCTTTTAAAACTTTAAAAACTTACTGTTTCAAAGATTTTATTTATAACCTCAAGTAAGACGATTTTTCCAGCATATAGAAGCTTTCCCGGTAGCGTAAATGTCATTGAATATATTTTTATGAAGTTCTGTGATTGATCAGTTCTAATAATAAAAGATATAAGGTAGGTACCTTAAGAGGGTATATTTTTCGATGTTTGCTAAAACGTTTGTATAATGAAAATTGATAAAATTTCCCCTTGAAAGGGTACGAGATACAGTAACAAGATACGAAGAGTTCGTTACATGAGGAGTTGCGCAAAAATAAAACTTTTGCTAATTTAAATGGGGTGCAGATATCACAGGAGGGTGTGAAATTAGAGGAGACAATTAGATCCGTGGATCGGGTGTATTTTTAACAAATGACCGCTCGCAGAGCCGGCCGGTTGCGGGGTGTGAACAATTCATCAAGCTCATTCGAGGGCTAATCTCGATGCGAGGAAAAAGCGGCTCCCATGTAAATTGGACCGATTCAAGGGCCAATCGTTAGGGGAAAGCACTTTTCTTTCGTGTTTAATGGATGGTGATTGATCGGTAGGCGGCTTTGAACGATACTCGCGGTTTTGACTTCGTTTTCAAGTGAGTCAATTCAATGTTTTCTTTTGGATTAGATCGACGACCTACCCGTAATAATTCCGGATTGAGCTCTGTAAAAAACTACATAGTTTTTGCAATTGACCTAAAAAGTGGAAATCAAGGAACTATTTCTATTTAAATTAATTCGTAATTTTATTAAACTCAGTAATATTCCGTCAGTCAGACAGACAAAGATTTTTATGATAAGAGATAACTGCCGTATATAAATACAAACAACATCTGGGAAGATGTAAATGTGATGTGGCCTCTTATATAGAAATAGAGATAAGGGGCAAAGTTGAGAATGGGATTGAAGAAGGAATGGAGGGAATTGATGAAGAGAATGTTAGGCAGTGCGCGCTGCTACTGCAAAATAATGCAGTGTAGTTTTAATTTTATTATCTTTGAAACAAATAGACAGCTTTTGCCTTATTTAAGAAAGAATCTTTTGACGGTCTGTTCGAGAACCACTCATATTACTAAAAGTTTCGCTTAAGTCCGACGTTACGTATTAAGGGTCTTACAAAAGATTCGCTTAATAATCATGATTGAAAGGGACAGATTTATAAGGGCGGCTTTCCTCAACAAAATGCATAACAGTTCATTCCATTTTTTTTTTCGTTTTGCATTATAACATCAAAATTTTGAGTTTATCGTTAAACAGTTAAACCCAGTTCCCATGCAAATCCTTGTAATTAATTCTGTAGATTGGAAAATAAAATCGTATACGTGTAGGTGCAGGGTGAGGCTTGAAGAGGCGAGCGTGGTGCGGCGTAGAATTACAGTCGGACGCCGGGCCTTGTACCGATGTGTCACTGTCAGCCGCGATCGGCCGGCCACGGCCGTTGGATTAGAGACTTTTTAAAGATATTACCTCGTAATTTTGCCAAAAAAGGCGAAAACAATTCATTTACATTTGCAAGCAAGGTTCCTTATTTAGGTAAGACCTAGGGCCACACAGCTTGCAAATTCAGAATGAAAATGACCAAATCTATCAGATCTGATCTGCAACCCTTTGTTTAATACAATGATCCCATGCTTTAACTTTGATAAAAAATATCATAAATGAGACTAGAAATCTTTGGAATCTCAAGTCCTGCCAGTTACGAATGCTGTCATGATGGACTAATAATTATAGCTTAAAATGCTATTTGGGCGACATGCACGCACAAAAGTGGAAAAACTAAGAAATCTAAGAGAATACTAGAGACCGTAAAGCGACGCGGTCGTCGCGTGACAACGCATCGTCACTTTTAGTCAGGTGACGCGTTGCTCTACGCTAGATATATACTAGAAACGTTATTGCATGTAAAGCTCTTGGGTAAGAATTCAAAACATTAATAGTTTCAAGTTCAACTTCTATTTTCACATATTTGTTGGCACCAGGAACAGTAACATTTAGTTAAGCGGTAACTAATACCAGTACTTCAACAATTGTCAAGGATACAGACAACAAAGTCATATTAATGTGTTTGTCAAGACGATCTGGCCTCCTCGCCTCTCACATTATCTCGGTTCGTTTAATTCGCGCAAGCTCCCCGCGACCGGTTTCCAATGCTAACTCCAAATTAATTGACGGGATTATCTCCGATTTAATACAATTTGTGAGGTTTATTTTGTTTCCTTTCGTTGCCATTCATGTTTCATTATTGTTCATTTGTTCAGAAGACAAACATTGATATTTATGTCGAAACATATAACCGCACATCTTTTGTGTTAATATTTATTAAGTTTAGCATATAAAGTTTTATTTAGTGCCACTCTGCATGATGGATGGAAGTCTATTTGAATTATATTACAAATGAACAGGAATGAAAAATATGTAGAACTGAACGTAATTGGTTTATTATACAAGAAGGTTTTTTTCTACTGTAGCAATCGGTTAAAGCATATTACAATATTTTTCTTAAGTTCTTGTTAATAAAAAGCTAATTTATACTCAATGGTTTCTAATTCTTAAATTAAATTTATAATTTTAATATAAATACTGTCTATGTGTATTTATCAATGTCTGGAATATTGTTAGCTGTCTTTCTTTTTTTCTCTCTGAAGGCTAAAGAGTTAGTCAACTATGCACATTTAGGTGAGTTGGTAATATTTGTAGAAAACACCAAAATTATCTGAAAAGAATCTTTACTCTATTTATTAACTTGTTACTAGCTTTATAGCGTCCTCTATTATTTCTGTAGTCTGTCATAAAAGGTACTGGACTTTAAGTATTAAATTTTAACCAGTTTCTTTAGACCCGGAACAATGGCTAAAAAGACAACGATACTAAATCTATACCCCAAAAACGATATCGATCTAAAGCGCGCAACATTGTCTCTCATTAGATCAAATGAGATAAGTTTACGCGACGCAATCTGCACAGTCAATCAATAGTCGACTCAATTAGCAGTCAACAAATCGTTGGGATCAATGCATTCGTCCGGTTTAATTCCGTTTCCGTTGGTATTAGGTGCGATTAATCGTTGCGCCGGGTTAAGCCGGGAGGGCATACTCCAGCCGGATCGGCACACATCGCTGTGACGTCGATCGTTATTCATTCCCATGCCCCTTGCTACCGAAAGATAACGCTGTTCAATTTTTATTCTGTTTTAAAGCTTTTAAACAGTTATAAGATACAGCTTTTATGCAACTTTGTCACCAACAGATAGAGAGCCCATAGTTGAGATTACTCCTATCAGGATGTAACCAAAACATAACACGTGCTATTCTGCAAGCACGCGGTGACTTTTATAAGATGTTGGTCACAGCCAACATCTTATAAACAGTCATGATTTAATTTTGCAATTTTTTTAGTCATGACTCTAAGCTAGAATTTTCTTTAGAAGTTCTATTTTTCCCTAGAAACAAGTCATAGGAGATTTAGATAGAACTAGATATAACAAGGCATATGGCAACATTTGTGTGATCGAATCCTCTACCATTAATTTCAGCGAAGATCAAACGGACACCGAGGGTGATATTTATCAAGGATATTGCGAATTATTTTAATCAAATCAAATTCCCTTCGTTGTAAACAAATGCTTTTGATTAATGAGACGCGCGACAGAGCCTCGCAACCGTTGTGATAAAACACCAGAGGAAAAGGCAAAATTAATGGCCATAAAATGAACTCTTGTATCCGTAAGATAAAGATGCTGAATGCTTTGAATCTTAAGTGATTTTTCTTCGCTTCCTATTTTGAAATATGATTCCGACGATCGCATCTGGTGACTCTGTACATTTATTTAGGAGCTTTGGAATTAGGTGGGAGTAATTTTGCTCGATTAGTGCGTAACTTTTCCCGCGCTTCGGGAGATATTTAGATTGTCATGCCGCGAAATCATTAATAATAACGACTTTTGATTTTCACTGGGCTAATATGCAAAGGGCGTTGTGTGAAGGGTGCCGAGTCACGGCAGCCAGTCGTCAGCCCTCTGAATACCTTCAGTTTGTCACCAGTGCGGTCCTCCTGGAATTTTAACTAGCTCTTTGTACTCTGCCCTGCGCTATCATAGTAAAACTATTTGGTTGGTTTTGGTTTTGTGTGCTTTGCTTTGACATGGTTTGCGTTTTGTTTTAGTTTATAATGTTGATAAATGTACGAATAATTTAGAAGATATGGAACAACAGTAAAATTTCATAAATTTATAATTTCTATGAGATTTTCGAATAACCAGTTAGTTAAATAATTCTGATCAGCTTTTTTTTTTAGGCTAAGCTTTTTTTGTTTTTAAAATAAGTTTAGTTATAATTACTAGTTTAGGCACCAGTTACTATAATAAGTATATTTGTAATAATAAAAAGCAATAAACAGACAAAACACGGCACGGTTTACTAGTCTGATTCGAATTCTATAAATCTAGAATCAAAGCTTAATCCTAATTCCTGTAATACGATGAAATATTCTGAGTATTGCATGCAGAAATGAGGGGAGAGCATACAGTGTCATGAGGTAGGTAAGTTGCCGCGTCAGCTTTTATTAATCTGGATCCGACGCTTGACAGCTAAAGTCAAATTTCTCATCAAAAATAAGAATTAATGGGGAGCCGCATTAATCATTAGCCTGCAAACGGCAAGAGGTGTCTGTATCTCATTATTTTCCATTACTAATGATATGTACACAGCGATAAGGGATTCCTTTCACAAAAAATCTACCAAGTCACCTCCCCCGATTACTTAGGTGTTATGTGGCTTTTGTCATTTGATATTATTCGGTGGAAACTGGGTGGATGGGGTAAAATTCTCTTGTTTACATACTCAGTAGAAACATCATAACTTGCGCTTAGTAAGAAAAAATGTGGCATTACTAATTGATTTTCATAATTCACATATGATATTAAATTGACTTTAAAATTACATCTTCGTTTTGACTTTTGATTATTATTATTTTTAATTTCATTAAACTGTATTCTTAAAGTATTTAATAGTTTATGTCAGCTGATAAAATTTAAAATATACAAAATATGTGAACACAGTCATAATAATGATTGTTTATACATTTTAACTTTTATATTTATTATATATTTCACTGTATTTTAAAACTTTTGAAACCTATGTATTTGTACTCACTGGTGAATATTTATTGTTTTTTGTTTCATATGTTTTTAAAATATTGTCTTAAAATGTGTTCCGTATTTTGTATTTACATTTATAAAATTAAGTATTCGGAATATAAATACTATATCTGCCTAAAATAAAGTACATAAAATATGTATAAACGAGATACAATAAGAATGTACTTAATTCCTCTAAGTCATCAAGGCCCAGGTCATTTGGGTAAATATGGCAGACAGATAACAAACGCGATATAAGAATGCCATCATTGTTATTAATATTAACTTTACTCGTACGTAACATACCCACAGAAAAATTGTTTACAATGTAATTCTTACTTAAAACTAATAATTAAGCGGTGACTGATGACACTAAATTTAGAAATAATGGTGAAGTAATGAGCGGCGGAAATTATGAATAATCTTAACAGTGTTGGGCAGAGTGTGACGCTTGTGCAATCAATTAACTGCCTTCACTCAATAATTTTTAATAAGTCCTCCAAACTAATCACTTCCTTTTCTAGAGGCGTGACTGTTCTATTCCTAGCTGCAGTTGGTAACGTTGATGCTATTGACAGAAGATGTCACTTTTCTTATAATTATCCACGGGCCTTATTCCTTCGCGCCCTATTAGTACACATCAATCAATGTTGCCAATACCTATTTTTTACCATGCGACTGGAGTATTTTTTCCCTTGGTCGGTTTTTGTTTACGGAGATTTTTAAGTGGGGAATAATTTGATGAGGTCCGCCACCCGACTGTGCTGGATACGAGCGGCGCTCATTTGTCATCGTCTTGTCATTTCTGCATTTCTTTCGAACAGTTGAATCGCTAAAGTAATTATGTAAGTTTTTAGTTGGTTTTTTCCCATTCACCACTCTCTCGGACGTCTTTTGTGTTGATCTATCGATCCTTATAACGATTTATTGATCGGAATGTAAATAGAGTGGCCCCACTATAATTACGTGCTTATGATAATTTTATTGTTCTTTTTAATGTAGTACTTACCTGGCGTGCTTAACGCATTTTGATGACTTGTTCAGCTCGTTGACTCGTTTCATGTGCAAGATAATATCTGCGATGCTTTTCATAATATTGAGGCGCCAAGAGATAATATGGTACCATCACTTCTTAGGTACAACTATATCTAATTGTAAGTATGTCTTCAAAAACACATGCAAGCAGTGTAAATAAGTTACAATATCTGTACTTCCTTAACATTATTATCAATGTGACAGGTTGCGATGTTTAAATGTTTCTTAGTTATTAAATTCATGCATAACATAATAGAAATGAAATGAAACTTGTAAAACAAATAGATCGGAACTTGGTGAATAAAATACACTAGCGAAGCCTTGTGGGATCTCTCTCCAGACCGGTAGCTCGTAGGAGTCGTAGTTTCAACGTATTTATTAAAAAGATACTGGCACTTGGACTGTTATTTCGTTAAAATTCACACTAACTTAATCGTTAAAATTAACACTAAATTGAAATGTAATGTACAGTATATTATATTAAAGGTGATAAAAATAGTCGGAACAAATTAAAAAGCACAATGTAGATAACAATTCAATGCTGTTGGCATAACCAGAGTCCCTCCCGATTTTATCATAATTAACACGTATAAAACAAACGCACATCGGCCACCACAAGAACTATGAATACGAAATCAACGTGTCATGTTGTTAATACCGACATCGATGGGGTAAATCAAATATGTGAATCCACAGATCAAAAGAATTCATTACAGTGTGTAAATCACAATTTGCATGTGGCGCGGAGAAGCAATGAATATGCATCCGGAACGCCTGAGTTTCAACATTCTGTGCTTCGTTTGCAAAAACCAGTTCAAATACCATTCTATGAACACAAGGAATAAAATTATTATTTCTATATAAAGAATTAAATAGATTTGCTTAGTTCCCCTTTTAATACTTGTGTAGACTTTGGATTGACTATTATTTGTTTAGTGACACGGTATTCTTTGCACTGCAGTCATGAACTGAACTGGCCGCAGTAGTGGCTACTTAAAAATGTACCTACTTAACTTTAACACAGTAAAATAATAAATGCGTAAGCTGCTTTTAAGTGTATGCGTAAGCGATCTTAACCACTATTGGCCAAAATCTAAAAAATGCGACTGTTCTTAACAAAGTGACCATTATAATCAAAAGATCATTAGGTATATCATTTTATCCTGGGTGTTTATGTCCCTAATTGACATCTACCATCAAATGGACCGTCAACTTGTCTGTTCTTAATTAATATTTAAGGTACGGTACCTTTGTGCTTTTATTTTCTGATATATGTGCAAGGATAAAGAGTATTAACGAAAGTAATAATCTATAAGTTTAATAAAAACCTACTGAATTGATTTGAAGAACTTGGATCGTTTAGCGTTTCTGTGTGCCTACTTGATTTTTCGTGTTAACTTTCAAGTGCAACATACCGTTCAAACGGTCCACCGTCCAGAAATGCTGACACCACCAAACTGGACACTTGCCATTCCGTTCGCTTTCTGACCTTTTCCCGTTTTGTTATGCAAATTCCAGTTGCCGGTAGGGGGAATTACATAACAGGAATAAAAAGTGGTTTCAGTGTTTACTCGCTGACTCCGCTCTGTGCGTATTGTGTGTGAGTACGCATAAATCGGCGAGAAACACGATATTTCCCTGTAAATATTTACCCGGGAATATTTTTTCAAATCACTCTTTTGTCGTTTATTTTACACCTCCGAACACATTTTTTTTTCTAGAACTACAAGAGATATTTTGTAAGAATTTGTTTATTTATTAATAACATTTAAGACATTTTAACCAAAATACCCAATGGTAGAAATGTTATGGTTGAAAATGATATGTGTATTAGAATATTGTTATACCTAATTAAAGAGGAAAAAAATGTGGGCTTGAATTTAATTTAAAAAAATAATTGAAAAAAAAACATTTAAAGTCTTAAAACGATCTTAAAGAACAAAATTTATTTACTAAAGGTGAAATTAGAATAAATTTTGATATAATCACCATAAAGTTTGAAGAAGTAAGTACCTACTACTAAATAATTTTCCTATAATTTATAATCAAAATGAGATTTTGGTAGTTACATTTCTTAATTTGTCTTAGTCGTATAGGACAAGGATTCGTATGGAATTACGACTTATAAATAATTGTATACAATAAGGGTCATCAAACATAGTCAACCATCGAGCGGGCGGCCAAACAAGCGTCCAACCCTATAGCGACTGGTGGCCACAAATCAAATGTTTTGATAGCACCGCGGTATTAACGAGACAATTTGATTGCGGACATATCCGCGGCAAATTGCTTCTAAATTATATTTTCTGTTTACTTTCTGCCAAACTCCCCGTTCCGATGTGTGACGTATGTATGTGTTCGAACCGAATGCTTGTTTGCTTCTCTTGCGTTAATTATCCAATTTGTTTACTCGTTTTTGATATTGTTTGCATTCAAAACAGTTATAAAAACGTATACATATTCTTTGACGGCTCTTTTTATTCATCGAATCTTTTTACTTGTTATCCGTAATGTTATACAAACTACAGACATGAATACATCTTACAGTTCTCAAAAAAGAGATAGAAATAAGGAGAATACAGACAAGAAGAGAATTGAGGAACATAATAATAAATGTGGTTATTTTAAGAAGTGATAGCTTCAGTAGGATATTTTTTTATGCGTGGATTAGGAATTTATGATCACATGGTTTAAAGACGAATGATGGCCACACAAGGACCTACTCATGCAATTATTCAAATACATTTGAAGTTCTACCAATTCGCGGTGTACTCAGCTGTAGAACGTAATATAAGTATATAAATCTAATTTAGTTTTTTTTAATTGCTCGTCTAGTTAAACTATTAGCAATTGAACAAATCTCTGACACGTGTTGGCACTCCCACATATATATGTATCCTATATAGGAAAACCTTCGATTTCATTTAACGAAAGTAAGATTTTTATCTATATCTCTATTTCTGATCTTTATCTTTAGTGTACGGTAACTGAGTTTTCCGTAAATGCTAATTATAATTCATTATGAATACGGATATGATTGTATACTGTTACGTTACGGTCCACTGACAATAACTATTCGTGTTTCATTAAATTAAATGAACACTTTTGAAAGAATGTAGGAATGAATGTTAAACAAACACACTTTACAAAAACATATTTTTGTTTGTTATGAAATTGTTACGCGATCGCATACTCACATAATAAAATTCTCCTCAACCTCCTCAATAATAAGAACCTCCTCAAGTTGAGAAAAGGTGTGTGCTCAGAAATGTGACACCTATTTCAGAATAATAATTAAGAGCATTTTTAACTGTTATTTTTATCAATTTTCGTAACCAGCTTTCATAATGTATGAATCCAATACATTCCAATACAACGTATGATATTTTTCATTTCAGCTTTTCTCTGTAAGCAATTACAATTAAGCACAACACGTGAAGATTTAATACAATGAAATTTAAAACTTACTTTTAGTTGCAATAATACAATAAGTTATTAATTTCAATAATACACATAAACTTAACCTAGAGCGGGGAGAGTCAGTGAAAAATAATATGAATATCACAATACCAAAAATAAAAGCAATAGACAAAAACGCGTCGGGTTTCATTAAATATCAAATTAATTAATTAAAATTTGACAGGCCAGTATATTTCAATGAAATTTATCTATTCAGAGTTGTTACTTTTATCAATGGAGTAGACAAAACTATGATCGATGTGGCACACGGACCAACTTTGGTTAAGATAAATCGACACAGATACTGCGCTTGTCCTTTAGATAAAATCTACAAAGAGACAGACGTTTATTACTGAACATAATATTTAGTGTCTGCTCCTATATACTTTTTACAAAGTACGTACGACCCACTGCTGGGTACAATTTTCTTCTTTGATTGGGGATGTATGAGCTAATCCAAACCACCTAGGTCCTTATGTAGGTCTTCCATGATTGGTAGTCACTAAGGTTTCTTCGAGATCTTTTCTGTCAGCTTTAGACACGTGAACATGAATTAAAAAGAGTGTTGATAAAGATCAGTGATAAAATATTGTATTTAGTTAAAATAAAATTTAGTAGCTTCACTTTGATTGTTCTAAAAACTTTATATCACAATTTCGCAATAGAAGCAATGGTAGCTACACTTGTATTGACCAAAGGATAACTTACATAACCACGATCAAATCCATATAATTCTACATAAGCACCACAGAAAATAAAACGCGTACGTCGATACACCATTATCGTCTCGTTCGAAACATGTTGTGGTCAACGCGAGCGATCACTTCGATTACAATCATTACCCATGCATCTGATCCGTGCCCACTCAGCGGCTTCAAACGATGAACAATTTCAAATGTTCGCTATAAGTTATTTATGCGATTCGACGAGTTAGATTCAAGCCGCTGGAAAATCAGGAAGGGTTTGTCGCGTTACATTATCCAAGGAATTGGATTGGAAGTGTGCCGATGGATGTGAATTTTCTGTGGTCACTCCATATGCATTGAAGCCTTATTTATGCTATAGGTGGTTAGTGAATTGTTCGGATAGGATTACAACTCTTTAAATATTACGCTTATAAGAACCTCTAATAAGATCTGTGTGGCGTTAAACCACATACAATTTCTAAGCAGACATAAAACAGATTGATATTACGGGGCAATTTAACGAGCATTTCCCTAATAATCGTACAATAAAATTGGTCATTACCAAAACGCATTGCCATTACGGATAATGGTAATGTCACTAAAAAGTCGGGGTGTAGGAATCGTAGAGCAATTTTGCATAATTATAGAACATCACAGCGGGAGATAGGCGACGCTCTGGCGATCCTAATAACGTCACGCGGACTCGATCGGAATCTCGTTACGCTACTGTAAGCTGTAAACGACAAATTCCATCTTATTGGAATATATTCATATTTGAATCTATCTTTTCTGTTTCATGTCAACAAATATTGTTTCACTTGATGCAAATTATTCACTGCCAATGTGGCGACCAGTAGTCTAGAGATCTTTTCTGTACTTAGATGTGGTTCCAATAATAATCTAATAACAATAACAAGAATTAATTGTGGAGTGATTACCTACAAAAATGGTCACTTCTGCTGTGTACATAATTAAGTCTTGTTAAATTGTTATAGTTAGATTAATTGTAGTGTTAAATATTCTAACCATGAAAGTGTATTTAGTCCAATGTTATAAATCTCTGTTTGCTCAGTTTGATTTCAAATCTGATCACGTATTCCTAATGTAGTAATGAGCCCCTAAGCTCCTAAGATGTATTTTATTTTGCGCAAAACATATTTTATATTTCTTTTCACGTTTCATAAGCCAAATTTGCATGTCCCTCTTTGTATTTGTAAAGCGTAATGCTCCGGTCGCTTAGTGCACTTTTATTACGGTATTAAGTGATGTAATTTTTTTCATATTATATTATTCAAATTTAAATAACTGTCTCCGGTTTCCCCTGCGGAGGTTCCACTTACTCCACCATTTCTTTTTGTCGCCCCTAAATTTGGTTATTTTGGTTAGACATTTCCGCTACGGGACAAAGAATTCTACAGAGTTAGAGACTTACATTAAACTTGTAGAATCATTGGTCATTTTATTCATCCGTTTGTGTCATTAAAACTTCATAGACAATCACATTCTTAAGAATGATCATTGGAACCTATGGTAATTTACACCTTGAAAGTGATAAATTTATTGTTAGTGTAAAAAAATGAAGGAAAATTTTGAACGTTTCCTCTCTGAGGATCTACTGTTCCAAAATTGGAGAAGTTAGGAGGCCGCAATTTTTACAAATGACATCGTGACGTTTATGCGAAGGGTGCGGCCGACGACAAGTCATCATGTTACTTCTTTCCTATTATTCTGAAATCCGTTATTCCTTCCTCTGGCTTAAGTGTTTCTTGTTTTACATGGTGATTATCATTACATTGTCATTATTGCAGATTTTTTTTTAATTCTGCTACAATTTTAAAGAGTTTTAAGAGTTGCAACATTAAATCTCTACTTTGCAATTTACATTAATGGATTTATTGGAATTTCTTCTTGTCGTATTCGAATAATCTAACATAATATTCAAATTGGAATACTTAAGTACTCGCACTACCCCAACGAAATTTCTTCCCAAAATAGTCCTATCCTTTATTACATTGCAATATTGTTGGTACATCATTTCAAAGGCAAAACATTGCGTTATCTGCATATGTTGGAAACTTTTTACTCATAACAACGGCCCCTTTGCTACTTGTATTTTCTTTATAATTTATTCCATCTCTCCCCCACACATTGGCATCGGCCGCTGATATTTTTTATTCGATTAGTAAACCCCTAAGGTGTTTTTAGCCTTTTTTCGCTCGATTTTCTTCGAAGCTTTGTTGACTGTTTGGAAGGGAACAAATGCTCATTTCTTTTGGATGAACAAGTTTATTTATTTTTTCACAATTACTCATTCTATTTAGGAAAAATTATTTTCTTTTATTTTGATTCAACACTTCTATTTCTATCTTGCGTTATAGACAATAAGGTATCCATTACCTGTGTCACATAAACTTAAAAATTAATGTATTTTTTATTATTTATATTTATTGATAATATTTGTAGATACGCTCTTTGAAATTAATTAAGTTTAACTAATTAATATAAAATTAAATATTATTATTTCGTTTTTATTTTTCTTTCAAGACAACGGGCACCAAAACCTCATGGCATATTATGGTACCGTACAGGCTTGTATATCTACTCTGTGCATCTATGTATGTATTTTTTAATTTTAATTAACTTATTTTAACTACAAAATATAAGAAGAAAATTAAAATTACATTGAAGTGAAATAATATTTTTACTTTAAATAACTATTATTTGATTAATTGTTTACATGTTTAAACGAGATTTAGGTGAACTTAAATTAAAATAAGGAGGTCGGCCACAAATTAATGGCAACACAAGTACCTAATGCGCATTCTTCACTAAACCTCTCTCTCCTCAAACCACGATACTTACACACTCGATTTGTGTTGTGGAAGGAAGAGGGGTGAGCGGGGGTGAAAGGAAACTTTTTGATGGATCGGACGGAGTTTGTTTTGCATGTGAGTGATATGTCTGAAATAATAAATGTTGAGGCGTCGACGCTTCCCCAAAACCACCCTTCGCAAGGGTGAGCTAAAACGATTTTTGATTTGGGTGTCAAGCAAATGTTTTACGCAGTGACGCTCCGACGGGATTTGATTTTCTTAATCGATTCTCGAGAATGCAAATTTCGAGAATTACTTTCGTCGATCGCCTTAATTGTAGGAACTGGTAAATGGATTGCGCATTTGAAAGGATTCTTTGGGAGTTGCAGTACTTGTAGTTAACTTTTATGCTTACCGAACGTTTGTTAAGTAAATTGACAACAGTATAACCGAAAGCTTTGTTTAATACTTACACTAATCAGATTATGCATACAAGAACGGTTCGGAACGCTCCGAGCTGTGGTATTAGGTTATATGAACGTTCAGTATTAACTAATCAGCGAACATTGGCTTTGGTGGTAGATTGCAACGCATTGTCCGCGTTCGTGGCCCTGGAATATCTGTTTAGGCCACTAGCCATTCTGTAATGGCAATGGTTAGCGTTAACTAACTACGTTAGCCGTCATCGGTTCATAGCATTAGATACATTTTCATAACTAAACTTGTCACTGAATAGCTGAATGTAATTTGAGAGAGACTCTATCAAAAACGGCAGACCAAGAGCCTTATCGATTGAATTTACACTAATTATATTTATGGGGTAATCTCTTAAATTATTAGATCGATACTAAAAATTCTTTTACATACACAAAGCTACATTTTCGCAATGAAAACAAAATTTTAATAAATTTGGGTAAGATACACTTGATTTCTATGATAAAATTGGACTTTTGCCATTGCTTAAACTTGGCATTTTTGCTGTTTTTCTTATAATAAACGATAAAGTGTGGCAGTAATAAGTTTTGTTACTCAGTACTCACGCCCAAGAAATAACAAATGGGAATTGTTCTGCTATTTCATTGTCATATTTGAAGTAGAATTGCTTGCAAAGATATTTTATTTCGATAGGTGGAACGCTCTGATATTATAAATAAATAATGAAATAGAATCAAATCTGGACCACACATTATAAGATGCCTAAATTTTACCGCTTTATCAAGATTCTAACACAAACGAAGCTTTAGCTTAACAACCAGTCTATCATAAATGGCCTTTGAAAAGCGAAGTGAACATGAAACCAATTTTAACGTACAATCGATAAGTATTTTGTTCGCTTCGACATATTTTTCTTTATGCTGTTAAATCCATGAATTTGCATGTCACGATTTGGAAATTTGTTTTTATTTTTGCCGTTTACAATTTCCTCCGCCTTCGCAGCCATTCGTCGCCAATTTACGTTTTGACAAGTGAATGAATAATATTATTCGCTTCTTGAGTGATGATGGCTGCTGTTGGCAGTTTGTTGGGGCGATTGTTAATTTATCGCTCGCTAATTATTACTATGAAATGAGTTGTCTCACATTGAGAGTTCCGAAGAAATATATTTTGACAAATCTCACATAATTATTAAGGCTACATTAATATAAATATCATCAATCAAAGCAACACCTTTTATGTAAAGATAAAAACGAAATGAAGGAAGTTGAAATAATAATTTATTATACATATTATTGATTTCGACGTTATCTTTTGTCCGATCGAAAGATGATTCGTTTCGTATTTGATTTGTTTAAGATGTGAGAGACCTCGTTAGAACTTTGTTTAGTATGTGAAGTTACAGAGAGCCCTTTTTCGGAAAATGATCTATACTATAACAACTATTTATTAAAAAACATATATATTACGTATAATCACAAAAATTAATTTCATATTTTATTGTAATTAATTTCTATCCAAAATATTCGCCTAAGTGATGCTACGAGTACGCAGTGGTTTAGGATTAGATTTTGGGATGTCGCCTCCTCCCTATACTACTAGTGCTGAGTTACAAATTTTCATAAATTTTATGGTTTCCGTAATTAAGTAAACTAGTTAAAATAAAAATAAAATCTGTTGTTTCTGTGAGTGAGTTAGGCCAGGACCCCTTCCTAATCCCATGCCTATCCTTAATCCTACTAAAGTATTAAACAGACAGACAGACGGACAGTGTTTCTTTCTCCATATTAGTATCGATGAAAATCATTACAGAATGCACAGAAACTCGAAATTCATAAACCGGATATTGGATGGATACAATTTTTTTAATGTGTTTTTATTTATATAAAATAGACAACAGAAAGTATTTACGAAATCTAAATTGGTGAATTTTAATATCAAAGCTTTTTTTGTTACCTATAAGTAAAATTATTTACATATTAATAGGAGCGGAAATGAAAAATATATTAAATTCAAACGAAGCTCCGTGACTCGTCAGTAAAGTACGAAACGACTCCATTTCGAGGGTTGCAACACAGATTAGATTCGACATACAGAGATCGCAATAGACTACTTTATTATATAAATACCACTTTACCTATTTAATATATTAATGCTATATATTATATTTATATATATTATATATATTATGTACTTATACATACATTATAGGCATTATATCATGTACTAGCTGGTGCTCGCGACTTCGTCCGCGTAGAAAAGTATAAAACGCCATCTACCGTATTTTGGATAGATGGCGCTATCTCCCGGGCCAAGCCGCTAGTATTTACTTTTACTTTAGATTTCCCGTAGGAATGAAGCATTTTCTTGCGATAAAAAGTATCCTATGTTCATCACGGATAATGTCGGCTTCTAATGATAAAATAATTTTTCAAATCGGTTCAGTAGTTTCGGAGCCTATTCTATACAAACAAACAAATCAAATCTTTCCTCTTTATAATATTAGTATAGACAATAAAATGGAGATAATTGTTTTGAGTAGAATCGTTTTGATTAGTAATATTTTAAGTCATATAGTATCGTCGACCTGGCCTGGAACAATCCTACTTAATTAAATCCAGCAGCTTAATGTAGGCATATAAAAAAAAACTTTATGCTTAAATCAAACAATACAAACATGGTATTTATATCATATCAAAATAACGTTTGCCTTATATTTTCTTTAAAGCATCAAGTGGTGAAGACAATAGTGAATCAAGTGGCAAGGAAAAAAAGTAACATTTTTATTTCTCTGTATCTCACACTACACTGTAACCCACAAAAGGGTTCCGCGAAGGTTTAAAACAGCCACTTATTATGTATGTTACATTTCACTTTCAGACGTCATTTATATTCAAATGCTCAAAAGGTATTACTGTGCAAAAAATTCGAGCATTAACCCCTTTAGAATTGGTTTAAATGAAATTGGTCTGATGACAAGAAGTTTTAAATTTATATTAAAACTAGCTGGCGCCCGCGACTTCGTCCGCGTTGAACAAAAAAAAAGCCTGTGTCCTGTACGTCTAAATGTTTATCTACCAAGTTTCATGAAAATCAGTTAATTTGTTTAAGAGTTATGGAGAAAAATACATACATACAGAAAAAAATTGTAAAAATGGTCAATTTAGTTTCCGTATCATGTATAGAGCCTATAAACACGATATCTCTGAAAACAAAGTATTAGTATTGATATTGATGCATTTTTTTTCTGCAAATTATATACAAAACTTTTATCGCTATTTTTATTAGTGAAAACCGTGTCAAAAATTAGGCAAAAAGTTGTAGTTTTTATTCTTCGCATTTGTCATCTTTTATAGTACCGTTTATTTGTTTAATAACTTTCTCAATAATAATTTGTATGTAAAGGTTTTCAATATTATTTTAATGAATTTTCCGTAAGTGGACTAAATTATTGTGATCTTATAAATTCTTATGATGTGCTATCCAATAGCCGGCAAATTTAATATGAGGCAAAGGGACTTTTATTTACAATAAAACTCAATAAAAATGAGCGCAAACGGAAGCATCAGAAGTTATAATTCACAATCAAAAAAAGAGCTACGGAATTAGGGTAGCGGAACCAAAAGAACGGTATACAAAATGATTACATACAGATTTCATCCTTTCAACAAAGAGACACAGCGGGGTACTATAATATTATACTTTTGCCTTTGTAGTAGCTCCACAACTCAGTGGGATGCAATCTTTACGGTTCCAAATGATAAAAACTGTTTGTCAGTTAGCTTTGTGAGAAATTAGAATTAATTCCAATCGGTGCAAGTCCGTGACCGATTTGGCTGCTTATAATTTTTGGAACTGTTAACGAGATTGTGAGTTATTCTCGTTATTTTTTTTAATTTCTAAGATGTTATTTTTTGTTCCAGATTACGCGATGAACGAGGCGATATGGAACGCGTCATGGCTATGGATAAAGGTCGCGAAGGAGGCTCACATAATGGTAAGTATTGATATTCATGATTTTGTTCTATGGGCGAAAGTAGGTGGTAGAACAACGATTATGTGGAAAAGTTTTGTTTGATCTTATGACCTCAAGGTTTTTATGGCCTAAAGGTTTATCAACCCTATATGATATTATATTCATCACTGAGCAAACACCAGTTGCTAACAGACTTTTTCCAGTAAAGTCTAGCGTCTAATTTCTCAGTGCATCAAACTACATTTGAGGTTATTTTAGTTCTGCAGAAAAAGAAACAGCTTAATAATATAAATAAGTTGTAAATTTTATAATTATCAACATTCATGTTACAAAATACTCTTCAGATGAATAGTTCTTTAAAGGCGTTCATATTTTTATCACCCTTTCAAATATGTCTTGTGTTCAAATATGCTTTCTGGTGCTGTAAATTATGGCCACTTGTTTTGTGACTCTTTTTTCAGCAAGCTGGGTCAGGGTCCCTGACTCAGGGACTATAGTGCCGTTATAGATTTTCTTACTTGAATTCTCTCACTTGACTACACTCTGAGCATAAACCTGTTCATAGTACGCTGAGCAACAATAAGACCACCAGGCTAATAATAAGGCTTGCTTGAATTAATGTATAAAAATTAACATGAGTATTTTTATTTACCGTAGGTTCTTCACCTGGCCACAGTCCTGTTCTAAACCTATCTAAATCTGGTTCTGGTTGTGAACGCGAAAGACCAGATAGGGTAGATAGGGAGAGGGATCGCGATCGTGGTGAACGGGGAGAAGGCTCGGTCAGCGGCAGAAGCTCTGCCGCATCTCGACGCACCCCACAGCCACCTCGGTTGCCATCTAGAGCTACAGTAGCAGCTTCTCCACGGTCGCATACAGACGAAAGCGATACAGCTATCTCTGATCAAGAGGACAGTAATGTCAAAGAAGAAATGGATGGTGTGTATCATAATCGTTCTTTATATTATTAACCACATTAGGCAGCCTGTCTTTTCATAATAGTAAATGGATATATTCGCCTAGAAATATAAAAATACACCAAAATGGGCCGTAGTGTGTCGGTCACCAATCATGGTACATTATTTAGAAATAAATACTCTGGCATCCCTTGTTCATGCAAACACTGCTATCGCAAGTTTTCGCTGCAAATATAAATTATAATACCGAAGTACTTTTTATACAACCAGTCAAACACTGGAAGGTGAAGTTATCAACTCTCCAAGAGCTCAAGAGCGAAATTTACTTTATTAGCAAAAGAAAATTAAATTGTGTAATATTTCCCGTACCTATTCTATATATGTATATAAAATAAATATATACGAACGAATAGCTTTTCACTATTTCATTTTTAACTACATTCTTACAAACAAAAAGTTTGGTGCGTTGGTAATAACTTGTAGATGTAAACATTAACTCCGTACACAAAGTTACTTTTATGAATAAACTTGTATAAAACTTAACAATTTAAGATGCGTAAATCTGATGTGTCTATATTAATTTCAGCTATATAACTCCTTCGAACATGACAAGAAAGTGTCCGTGTAACATTAACACAAGCTAGTCATATCACCCGTTCAATATACTCGACATGTAATGCTCAACGAAATTACCCAGTAATAGCTTCAGCATTCATAGTTCGGAAATTATCAGCCATAAAACCACCATCCTTTTATTTTAGAAACTGGAAACACTTATAATAAGTGTAAAATTGCTACTCAATACAATGTAACTCGATAGAGTTATGATAATTATTTTACAACTAGGTGCACTACGGACACAATAAAGCTGCAAAAGCTGTACTCATCTATATTTTATTCACACGCTGCATTACAATAATTATTTCGTAAAGGAAACTAATAGCTGGCACAAGGATATTGTTACCGTCTGTCTCATCCATATACTTGGTAAACGTTCGTTTGCTAGCGTTCCCATACGATTTGCGGCTTGCTCTTGATCCCTAGACACCGCACGTCTTCTTGTAATGGTCCGATATAATAAAATCTTATTATGAGTTTCGCCTCCAATCGCTCCCAATGACGTACGAACGGCTCCTAAAAGACCCAATGACTGCGTATGTTCATATTATAGTTTTAATCTACACCATTATGTATTAAAAAATAAATCAGAATGCCTGTGACTATTATCTTTAAGTGGTTCCAGTAATGAGAACCGCTTATAATATTTTATTATTACCCCACGTGTTGGACTATTAAGACTATTAGGCCAGTGATGGATGGTGTGACATTTCTCTGCCGACGCTGTATGATTCGTTACTATCTAACACTTTTTGTCCAATGAATCTATTGCCTTACTAAATATTTTAATCAGTTTAGAACTATCTTCGTCTGGATCATCAATCAAGCGAAAACCACTTATTATGTCGACGTCACCAACTTATAAACGCAATTACAGTTATTTGAAAATCCAATGAGAAAATCATAAAATAATAATAAATTGAGGAAGAAAACTTATTGCTTTAGTACTCTGTTAGTTTTATAACGTATGTAGATACTTCGAGAAAAATAACGGCACATATAAGCAATTCATACTAATTAAACGTTAAAGTAAAAACTTAACTATGGGAGTTTACTTTAGAGAAGCTTTTAAATAGTCTTTCTCGTAAACATGATTGTTAATCCATAAGCGATTTTGTACTCGTATAAGCCAAGAATACAGAGGACGGCAGTAACGAAAACAAACAATTCACAAATGTAAATAGTCGAAGCATACAATAGCTAAATTAAGTGAAACAATAAGGATTGTATATTGTGTTATTGCAGGCTACACACAAAATGCTCCGAGAGCGTGGGAACGCAGCAATGTTAACGATTAGGTGTTGAAAATGTTCACGATTTACGGGATGAGCCCGGGGAAATTTATGTAAACAATGAATTTAATGTTGGAACCGATGAGACATCTATTATGTAGAACAAAAACGAATCAATAAGATATTAAAATCGCAATGTTGCTAAATAATTCGTATGCACATATATTTACATTGAACTCTATCGATACGTGATTCACGCTCATCACGATTACCGTAGCCTCATTAAAGAATGCTCTTCTCCAATGCTATACAACTTTGAACTTTGCCAGGCTGATATTAAAGCTTTCTTTAAATTAACGGGCTCATTCGAACCTGACTTCATTTTTAAATTCATCAATACTTTTGCTTTATCATTAGATCATTATGATTCTGTATCTTTTGATTATAGTGTTAGAGTTTAATTTTGTATTTCATCTTAGGTAAGGTCCTGTTAATTGGCCTTATTAGGGAGATGGTGTTGTGACAACCCGAGAGTGCTATCGTGAGCATCGACAATGACGAAACGATGTTGTCTTCATTATTTGATGAGCGTTCACTATCTTGTCAGTTAAATTAAATGTATAGATAGATTATTTCGGATCGTGAGAGCCCAGTCGAAACACTTTCTTTTTTTATGTGTGGGGTCTGTTATTGACATAACACTTAAAATATTGTATAATTAACTCGTCATATCACCAATGTCTTAAGTTTCATCTTTACCTTTCTCTTAAGTGACAATAGCAATCTGAAACTCTTTCATAACTGTATTGGAATTAAAACTTAATACTTATAACCGATTAAATCAATTATCTATTGTACGATATGCTAAGTAATTATAAAAATGATCAATGCATTCATTGCAATACTGGGCTCGACCTCTGTGTAAAAGGAATAACCGTAGGATAGTGCAGCGTTGTATATAAATCGGTTAGAGACAGCCCATTCGATGTCGTATAGCTTTGCCAGAGTATTATTCTGAATACTATTCAGAGACACCTTATATACATATTATAATAATAGTGTGAGAATTCCATCAATACATAATTTCAAGTTATTACCTTAATTTGTTTTATTGACACGTCTCATTCTTCCTCGTTCAATATATTATGTTTTTTAAGTTCTCATCTCTTTAGTAAAATATTTCGAGTAACAGTAATTTGTTTCTCTTGTAATGATTTGTAATCGCACTTTTATTTAAATTTATAATAAAAATTCTTATTTTTATATTATAGTTAATACATCGAATATTCAGAATAAGGCATTTCATTCGCCGGACGCCATCAAAGACTTACGCCAATGATCACCACGCGATATCCTTGTTCATCGAAACAGTAATTGCAATACGAAATGATACATGCACGCGATTCTCGAATATCGCTGTTTGTCGGTGTTGCTAGCTTTTTAATTTTATTTCATAAAGCTTCTTATGAAGCTATTATTGTAAACAATTCATTAATTACAGATGTTTCTCTTTAAACTTTGTGATAATATAAAAAAATTAAGTTCATTTTTACATTTATCTGATCTATGACTGATCAATGGTTAGTTACCATTATCAGAAAAATATCCAGGCTAGAAGAACCAAACGCTACCGAAACGTACATATCTTTTTATATAGTATAATAATTTTATCTGTTTATAATTTTTTTTTAAATTTTTTAAATGTATGTTTTAAAAACTCCAGAATAAGTGGAACGATTTTAACTCGGTTTTCACATATGGAATGAACAGTAAACCGGCAAACCCTGTTACGTTTAACCCCCGACGAAGCCAGGAGCGGGGCGCTAGTTCTTTATAAAAAATTGAATTATATCTTGAAATAGAACTATAGCATCATCTATTATTTTATTGTAACAGGAGCGGATCTCAGTGATGGCGAGCGTGAATTACCCTCGTCAGGTTCACCGGCACCAGTGAGCTACGCCGCACAAACCAACACGCCGCCTTCCGTACCAGTTGACCCAACTGCTGATACCTTAGTTTCTTCCACCGAGACTTTGCTCAGGAACATACAAGGGCTTCTTAAGGTGGCTGCTGACAACGCCCGACAGCAGGAAAGACAAATAAGTTACGAAAAAGGTAAGAGATATTGTACATAAGATGTATCTGAGAATTTTCTCGTACCTACGTAGACACCAACAAACAACCGACTTTAAAATTTGTTTCTTTGTAAGTATAGGTACGTGTGAAGTCTAAAGTAATTTTGATGTCGGCTATACCGAGGAACTCATTATACGTTTACCCTTGATAGGAACGCTGTTATAATGAATGGTTGCTTAGGCATATTTGCGAACATCTCGCCGTGAAATGCATCTGTCACGAATTTCTAAGAAACATAGCCGTTTTAAAATTTACATATGAAATTATCATAGATAATAATATGGAGACAGTATAACATACAGGAAGCCTTATCGATGTAAATGTTGTAATCGATATTAGTCAACATCTCGCGTGAATCGATTCTGCGTAATAGTACGTATGAGCAGCACTGATTACTCGCTGTTAGGGTCTTGGATCACGTACTTTTACCTTACTAGTTTCACCTAACTCGTATCTTAACGACACACGTTACATTTGCATCGCATTATATGTCGCTCATTTATTGCGTTATTACGTAAAATTATTAAAATTAGAAAATAGTTGGTAAATAGCAGTTTTGTTGTAATATTTTATGGATTATGGGTAGCCGCGTAATATATAGCTGGTACTTTGAATTGCTTGAGGCAACATGCCATACCAATTATTATGATAAAATTTGTATGTAAAATTCTAACTCTTTGTAGGTATCATTATATTAAAAAAAATCATTATGTAAATATTAGTCAAAATTCGATCGTTTGTCAATAAAGCGGGTTCTTATATAGTTTGCTCTGGTTTGGGTATTAAATGTTGATTAAAATTTCATATAACATTTGTGGGTACCTAATACTTAGAGGGACAGAGCATATAAGGTACCCGCACGTACAAAAGTTCGCTCATGTCGTGCCTTTGCAAATAGCCGTAGTACAGATGCGCCTGAGTTATAGCCGTGCCCACTATCATTACACACGATTCCATTCAGACAGCATAATTGTTTAATTGATATTTCTTCCAGTTATTTATTCACGTCATTTCGCCTTCATGAGAAACATACAGTGCACTATGGTTTCAAATGGTCCGTGGGAAACATTAAAGTATTAGAAATTATAAAAAATTACTATGTAAACTTTTACAAATAAAATTGGTAAGTTTCTCATTTGAAAATCTGTACGGCGCTTTATCTAAATTGTAGTGTATCTGTTAATATTATAATATTTAAAAAATACAAATTTAAAAAAGTATGAAAATGTAGTCAACATTATACAATTCAGTTATGGCTAAACAAAAGAAACGAAACGCAATTGTTATAAAACCCATAAAAATACAGAGAGGTCGGGGAGGAAATTCGCGGCGCGAGTCATCATCAAACTTGAATATCAATATTGCGCCGCGGGCCAATTGTATTAATAAACAAAACAAAATGAGAAATAATAATGCTATAGGCCAACAAAAGATTCCATTTCTCCCCCTGATACATAAGTAAATGCTAAAGGAATAACTCCCTAAGCCACCGAGAGTAAGAGTGGAAATCGCGTATAGACACAACCCGTAATTTTGTTATTACGATAATAAAATTATTGTTGATGAAACATTTTTTCGAATCGATGTGTCTGGCGAACTTTACCGTTGAATTTTTTTATAGAAATTACAGCAATCGCTCGGTCGGTTCGCCTCGGCCAATTGATAGGTGTTACTGGCGTCGAGCCTTGCGTTTTAGTTGGTTCTTTCGATTCCATCTTATATACGTTGCTTATATTACACGCCCTCATCTTATACTTATAAATGTGTGGTATTATGGAGCGTTTATTACTCTTTTATCTTTATTTTTTATGGACTACTAATATATTACTAACAGAAACAAACGTAAGAAATGCGTTGATTTTTCATATGATTGAATCTTAGATCAATAAATAGTTCAGGTTTCTAAATGTCAATAAAGAATATATAACAAAACAAAAAGTAGCATTTGATTACAATAATTTGATACAAATGAAAATGTATTTAAAATCGCTAAACCGAACAAATATACACATAATCTAGTTAAGTAAAGAAAGAAAGAAAACTAGCATGAAGTAGGAATTGAATGTTATGAAATGAATGAGAAGTGTTGAGTGCATTTGAGTAGGTAGTAGGTACTAGGTACAACTGTCAGAACAAGTGTTATAACAATGTGGATAACAAGTGTTATGATGCATCACATTTTGAATTATGCACAAATAAACACACCCAACTAAAAACATTTTTAGACCAGAAAAAAGTTTGAGTGTTATGAAAACATAGGTAGAATCAAAACAACCCTTCGGTCGTTCACAAATGGCAGATCACTATCTAGGCACATTCGCCGACAATTTTTACACTAGTGCAGAGTGGGTGACGCACAGACAAATATGTCCCGCATTCACTACCATATCAGATAACCACTGGAAGGGTTGTGTGAAAGGACTTTTGTGTGATAAAACGTTGTCGATTCGATGGTGTAAATAAATGGGAAATAGGTGTCATATTGTTCGAGCTCTCAGGTATCTTTTGTTATTCTATAAGGTTTCATTTTTATATATCTCATTTTTCAGCAGCTTTTTAACTGGTTTATTTTCAATTGACACTGGAAAAAGGTAATTCTTATGTTTAGGCACATATACCTAGCCTAGTTTTTAGGCACAGGTTTTCCTTAGATTTATTAGCTGTGCTCTTATTTGATTTGATTTTATATACAAGCGATTATGCCTTGGTATAAGAGATAAAATTGGACATTTATTCCAGTGAAGTAAAGAAGTTTTCTTTATTGTAAGGGTAGATTTTTATCAGGCACCAACTTAGTACCTTTGTCGACTAAAATTCTATGTACTTAAAACATATTAATCGTTTCAACTATTTAGTTTATCGCACAGTGGTTACGAAACCCTCCAATAAATGATATAAAAATAGAAACCAATAATATTGTTGTAAGTTCACAGTAACTTAAAAATAGAAAATATTTGTTTAAAATGTTTTTTAATATTCTAAACGTAACCAGTGTTAATAACTTTGAACACGGCACTTCAACGCATTCCTTGGTCAATCGGAGAAAATAAAACGCTTGTAACACGCAGAATCGGTCCGATTGCGATCGTCGCGGCATAAATCTGCTTCGGCTACTCTTTTAAGCCTTTATCCCTGTTAATTCTTACCGCTTGGTTTATTTCTGAACGAAATGGTCCGCTCTTGCTCTTGTTACCTTGGTTTTGTTTCGCTCTTTTGTTTTACAACTATCAGTTTTTGTTAAGCTAAGTGCTGTACAACGGACAAATGGCGAGGGAGAGATAGGGCAACCACACTTTATGGCCTTTTCTTGCCATGGGCAATGAATACAATAATTCAACAACTGAAAAAAACTAAAGTACCTTTTTAATTTTTATTAATTAGATTCTACTACTGCATCATATCTTTATTCATATTGATTCATATAGAAGGAATAGTCATCTCAACAAAAAGTCTTATAAAACAAGTAGGTATAACCATAATATTATTTTGGCCTATTAAAATTAAATTACAGAGATGAACAGCACAATTACATATATAACAATAAAACTAAATACACTTTTGTAGTTTATTTCGGATTCAATACAGAATCAGTTCACAACTAACTATACAATAATTATTCTAATGGAAATGCGTATGAACTAAAACAAGTAATAGTTGAAAGCTAACAAACACTCATATTATTTCCGCCCACTAAACAATTTCATTCTTATAAATATGTACCACAAACTATAATTTACTATGCGAATAGACCAGAAAATGGCAAATATAAGTTGTTGAGGGGAAACAGGCCATCAATAACAAAAGTGACCGATCGAACAAACATGAACTGGTCAACTGCATCATATTTGCAAACACAGTACAATATCTCAGGAGAATTTAATAATAAAAACTTATTAGAAAGCATTCTAAAACAAGTCTTGAAGAAGAAAGTAAAAAACTCAATTTAATGCAACATAGAATACTTATTGTATAGAAAAAAATTCTGGCTTCGAAGAGGGCGACAAAGGTAAAAGCGTGAATCTTTCAAAACCTGAGATTACTTACTGCGTGGTTTATCTTTACTTTGTCAATGATAAAAACTGATGAGCAAATAGACAGACAGGACTTGTATGCTCAGCTAATGGATTCAATTGATATGAAAGCTTTTACAATACTGACAATATTGTTGCGACATTATCACCGTAACGTTAAATTACTGTGTTTTTATATTTGCACAACTAAAATTAAAACATATTCTGATAAAATGAATGCGTTTAGTAAGTACAGAGCAGATTTTGACATTTATATCAATGTTGTACATAGAAATTATCTTTGTTTTACATTTTCATGAACCCTTTAACTGATTTAGATGTTTACATTGGAGATATGGAATCCAAATGGAGGAGCATTCTATGATATGTAATTCTGAGAACATCAAATGAAAATGGAGACTTTATGGCCTTCCAGTTACCAATTTTCAACATTTATTTAACTGGTGAAGATTTATTATTTTTTGGTTATTCGTTGGGCTGCAATGAATAGAGCAGAGTAGTAATCATAAATGCCAATCGATCTGGAAAAACTAGCAAAGAACACGAATACGTAACAAAGATTGGCAGCACGGATGCGTTGTAGCGATACCGTATAGATATGTTTTTTGGGATTCGGTCGCACTTTTTTTCATTAAAAGACAGCCAACAAGATAACCTATTACGTTGGCAATCGTTGAAAACAGCACCTGTACTGTTGTGTTTCGGTAAGGGAATATGGAAAGACTGTTCCCATTCCTCCTTGTTCCCCTCGTCCTATCAGTGTCAACATGTAGTCGTCATCCTGATACTCATGTTTCTAGGTGACTGTAGCCACCAACTGTCAAGTAAACCGTAACAGCCTGTCTGAATAACAAAAAAAGTTCTGATCCTAATTATAAAAGCATACTTACCTACCTCTTTGTTTGCCAAGACCAGAACTGTGCTACTACTACATCTAAGGCTATGCATTGTATTTAGGAATAGCTAGAGATTCTTGTCCGCTTTTCTGCGAAGAAACAGTCAATATCGAATTACAATGTAATAGAATTTGTCAGTAAAGCTGTCCATCACGAGGCCCGGCGCCCATAACTCAACAGTTCGCTAGCTCCCATCGAAGTACAAACAACCGCCCCCAGCGACCTAACGAGCCACCGCGAGATGCGCGGGCGCTGATACAAACAACGACGTATTGTTGCCGCGCCGCGCCAGCTTTCGCACCATTGTGCAACGCGGAGGTGTTCTGCAAAAATCGCACACTTCAATCTATGTTTGTTTACGTCTAGTTGTCGGTTAAGTTATGAGTTATTCTAAACTTTAACGCGAACGCTATAGTTAGAGCTCCGTCTGCAAAGCCGGGGTATTTTATTATCGTAAATCTCTGCGGTTTTCGTTCGCCTCGCCCGATGAACTATGTAAACAATAAGTGACATTAACGGTGGAATATTAAAATGCCATTCCCGCAGTACCGATATGCGAACGACATCGAGCAGCCATATTGGATTACTTGCGCGTGTCGCTCCGGTTACGTTGCGCACGCGACTCGACCACACGCGCGCCATCTACATGTAGCGGACCGCAGTTTGAAGTGGTTACGATATTAGATTAATAGATCAGCTGGTTGAATACAGGGTGTCAGCCCACTCACTTGAACTGTGACATATTGTAACCATCATGCAATAAATATACTTGATTTGTTCGGAACGTGTCAGAAACTGGATTAATAAACATAGTCAATCAACAACTAGGTAGTGTTTTTTTTTAAATTCTTAACATGTGTCAATTAGTAGTACTGTGTGAATTCTTACATGTGTGAAAATAGTGGAAAATATAATATTAGTATGTTGTATTATTTTAAATGAGGAAGTTTACTGGCGTTTCTTTAAAATATACCCGGTGTATGTAAATAATTATCTTTATTTTCTTAGGGGAAAACTTTCCGAGCGTGTTGCTCTGCGGCCCGAGGGCGTTCATGTGCTCAAATATTAACAATGGAAATATTAAATTTCACTTCTACACTCGGAGTTGGGGTGCGCACAGTGAAAAAGTAAAATTAGTATTGTAGTTTCATTAATTAGCTCAAAGTTTATTTAATTAATGTGACGTGAAACTTCGCATTGGTAATAATTTCGAGAAATCCATTATGTGGGCCACAAATATTAATTACTTTCACCCGTTTTATTTATGTCACATTCTAGGCTATTCATTGTTAACAATACTATCTAGAAAATCTATACCTATATCACTATATAAGACACTATATTGACATAAACATTATTAAGACCATATCCCATCAATTCCTTATTCTTAGTCGTTCTATGGTCTACTAGCTGGCGCCCGCGACTTCGTCCGCGTTGAAAAAGAAAAAAGTAGCCTATCCTGTGTCCCATACGTCTAAATGTTTATCTATCAAGTTTCATGAAAATAAGTTAATTCGTTTACCTACACTTAAAGATTTATTATTACACGACAACTTTGATAGTTGTCAGTTAATTACAGATAATTCTGTACAAGCATTTAAATATTCTTACTTATTGTAAAACTCGTTATTCACGTATTACATCAATTATAATACGTTGGTCAAAAAGTTTTAATAAAAAAACACAATTTCTATATCTTTCTTCTATATCTATATCTATCTTGTAGGCATGCAAATTTTATAACATCGTAATTTGTTGGGAAGGGGTTAGATGTATTTCGCCAGCGGCCACAAGTACAGCACAACTATTAAATTCATCAAATCATTCAAGCGAGAACTATGTAATCCATTTTGGCTTCCGATAACAGTAAAGTTGACTACTGAGTTCTACCAATACAATTCCCTCTACTATACATCTCCGTATTGTATCGCGTTTTTGCTATTACGATTATTCTTGGGCGTGACCCATGTACAAAATATGGTGACACTTGATTTCCCTCTATCGTGTGAACTATTGCTACTTGTATATACTTAATATTCATTCAAAATTCCAAACTAAACTTGTTCTTTTGTGTTATAGTTTATGTTATATTTGGTATTATGTTGCCAAATTTTATTTTATTTGGTACGATGTTGCGATACAATACATAAGACTCAGAATGTAAAAACATAAAATACAATGTGACCATATCGCGATATTGTATTTTATTATTAGCAATATACAAGTTGAACGAGTACTTAGTCGTGTTTAATTTGAAAAAATAAATATTTTCTCCAAATAATAGATTCAGAGTAAATTCACTATCACGCATTATGAAACGGTGCATTTCACTAACATGTAGCAGTGCAATCTGAGAAATCTTGTCTGGCATCAATAACTATTTCCTTACAAAAAAAAAAATATTAACAGCACGTGTGCATAAGTACTCAATGGCAATCCCTATGGTGGTGCTTGTAACAAGCGACAGTGGATCATCAGCTTGCCTGCCGATCTTTACACAAAAAATTGAGTTTTTTTCAAGAAGAAATATCCCGCACTCTGGCTATATTTGGTCTATTCCCAGTAGTTTATCTGAGGTAGAGCGTATCACTGGTCAGTTTCCTTACTCGTCAATTTCACTAATTCACCAGTTTACTCATTAAACAGTTTCGGTCTGCGGTATCGGTAGGTTGACAATTTATCCTTTGATTCGATATTGAATTTTACTCAAAATAGACCCTTGTGAAGTTGGGGCGAGTTATTGATCTATCTATAGCATAATGTTGCATGTTTATGTGGGTACTGTACTGGTTTTTATATCAACGTTATGCCGTCCATGCGATAAACCTAGGTTCAACAGACATTTGATGATGATGCTAATAGTGATTTATGCAGGAATTTTGATTGCCATATTAACATTGAACGATATTAAGTTTAGTGTGAAACTTTTTAGTAAACATTGTAATGTGCAATTTTTTAAACATCAAAAAAATAATAAATCTCACATTATATATTATTTGTAATACTAGCTGACTCGGCGATCTTCGTAATGTCTCAGAATAAAATAATGGATCATATAAGTAAATGGTGTACTAACACGATTTTCTTTTGTATACTTATAAATATTATTTAATATCTCCATAAATGTATTTTACCCGAATCACACCTGTTCAAAATGTACAACATTAGCTATAAATTTATAAGGTAGTTCAAATATGAATCCTGTACCGCAACAAGCTAAGAAACTCCCTTAGGATCTTGAATCTAATGTAACGCGAATAAATTTAAAATGATACGTCTACTGATGCAACTGTAGAATATTGAACTCTGTTACTTGGAAATTAATTTGAATTTGCTTTGTCTTATTGTGTCGTATACGTCGTTTACTTATCGCGAAATGGAAAGTAAAGGGGGTAAAGTGAGACAATCGTAAAGTTTAATAATAATTACATTCTCAACTCTCCTCCCCGGTTGTGCACAATAATTAACCGCTCAGAATTACTTAGCTGAAATAATTTAATGTGACGCACGACGCATCAGTGTGTGTACAAGTATAATGTATATGTACGACTAGCTGTTACACGCGACTTGTCCGCTTAACTTTATTAAATACTAGCTGGTGCCCGCGACTTCGTCCGCGTTCTCTATAGCCTTCCTCGATAAATGGACTATGCAACACAAAAATAATTTTTCAATTCGAACCAGTAGTTCCTGAGATTAGCGCGTACAACCAAACATACAAACAAACTTTTCAGGTTTATATATAGGTACTTATAACTTTCTCTGTAAGTGAAAGAATTTTTATAATCGGTCCAGTTCAACTAGCATGTAAAAAATCATGTAACTCATATATATTTTGTCAGTTATATTTTTTAATTTACAAACACGGACGAAGTCTCTTCGTTGCAGGAGATCTTCATATCAAAACAAAACATCATACGAATATTTTAAAAAATATCATGCACGCAGAATATGCTCATAACACTTGAGAATATGTCACCTTACGTGTTCTTAATATTTAAAACCGGTATAAACTAAAGTTAAGGAGCCGTTATTCAGCAACCAACGAAATTTGACCTCTCTCCGCTTGCTCCTTATTCTGCTCTAAACTTCAACTGTTTTTGGCCCTATGCTTCTGTGGGACTGAAATGGAGGTTTCCTCTAGTTGTAATTTACATACGAAATTAAGGGCTCCAAATAGTATAAACATACTCGATTACATTTGCGGAAATATACAGAGTGGCTCGTTAACAGTCACTTAATTATTAAATACTAGTTGGTACTGCGACTTCATCTGCGTTGAAAAATAAAACGTATAACGCCTGACAAAATATTACGATATATCAAAATGCAAATGCAAGTAATCCAATTTATTTGTGTATTTTCATAAAATTTTACAGATTTATTTTTGACAAGTGACAGTATTTTTTATTCCACGTGAATTCGATTCATCTGTATGCAGTTATAATTAATTTAATTGGTTTCATGGGTGAATGATGTTTAATGTTCAAGTAGAAGTAATAAGATTATCTTTTTTCATTGCGCGCATAAGTTGAAATATTAGCTGTTATACGCAAATGGTATAGAAATAAATTAAAATAATATAAGTCATGCCGTGCACCTGCTCCTGTGGGACTCCGCCAAGCATTAATATTCTTTATATGCAATAAAAATTTTAGAAACGCACCGAAACATCGGGAAGTTAGCTGGAAAATGAAAAATTACCGGTCAGGGAGCGGCGACCGCAAAAACACCGCATAAGAAACAACTAATGAAAGCTTAGAGCCATTCGCATAAATCTCCCTTACATTTTTAATACCAATATATCCGGGGAGGGGAGTCCCGACCTGGGGAAAGAAAAATGTAGCCGAAAACAAAACACTCACGAACTCGCGCTTATATCTTATTTAAATACCACCAGATGTTGTCCGCTTATAAATGTGAATATTTTTTTAATCGGTGCCGTACCAGAGACATAATGGTATCGGCCGATCTGCCGTCAGCTGGTATGTAGATGTACAAGAGTTTATCATGTTTACTGGCTAATTTAAAAGTTCCCTTAACAGGTGAGTTTGCTCGTAGCGCGTCCTGTCATCTCTCCGCGGCCGCATGATATCTCTCTTGACCCGTGCCTTTTTTATTCGGTTCGTTACCTAAGCTTTTTCGTATCGTCTCGAATCTCGTGGAGTCGTGTAGTCTCATTAAAATAATACGGAGCTACTGGATAATCTTATCCAGTGTGTTTCGATCGCAGATTGGGTGCGCGTGCGCCGATAACACTGCAAGTTATTCCGCCGTTGCACGCTCGATACGCTGAGATTTTTTAATTCATTTTGTGAGGACATCTTCATTACTTCTACTTTAATTTCGGTATAATTCAATTTTCCACGCTAAAATGTGATAAATAGGCGATTAAACGACATTTCCTAACTCTTACAGAGGGACAGCGCAATCATCTTTGCATGATAACGTTTTATGATGGAGGCAGGAATACCATCCACTTGGCTAAAGTCACCAGTCCATGTGACTAAAGTCGCCAACAATAAACATCACCAAGACTCTTAAATAGAAAAGGTTAAGGTAAATCTGTATAAGGATAGATAAATAAAATAAGAAATATAAGAATAGATAGATGAATAAGAAAGCATCAAAACACAATAGCAGACGCGTACTTTGATATAATTTAACTGATGCCAAATAACCCTACAGGACTGCAGAACTCTGCGTGCCATGCCGCTCATGATTTTAAACACATTTTATAGAATCTGATACATTTTACGGCCTCCGTCAAAACACATACATGGAACGAAGCGAAATGCAAATTCGTTATAATAAATTCATAAAATGATGTGTTACACATGTATGACGAAATCTTCGCGTCAAATGAAGTAGTACTAGACAATGTTTTTTTTTATGAAAGCCATTTCACTACCTGCCACTGTAAAATAACCCTTATTGTGATACGAAAAGGTCCGAAGTGAGCAAACCGTCTGCACTTGAGAGGCAAAATTTTATGTTCTAAATTTCACACATAATAAAGGGAGCAATTCTTATGATTATTAGCGTGGAGACTGCGGGAATAATCCTCCGGCGTGACACGGCCGTGTGACATAAGCCGGAAAAATCTAATAACAATAAAATAAAATTGCCTCCGGTTTGTAAATTTAAAAAAAGAATAGGGAAGAAAATTCGTTTTCCGCGCCATGACAACCATTATCGTTACTCTGAATTTACCTTTTTTAAGGAATCAGAAATTTAGATTCGTTAGATCTTAGTTGCTGAGATGTGCTGCTCTAAATTTCCTCCAATTGAATTATATTCGCAATGAACATAAATAGTTAATTTTAATTTGAACAAGGCAAAGCTTTTGTTATAAATGAATGTTAAACCTCTGAAAGTGCTTAAATCAACAATATCCCTGAGTAATATTTCGTTAAGTTATTACTATTAAAATTTCACCTTAATACCGAAAGAGACTTCCTCCAATCGAGTCGTGTTTGAAACGACCAAAAACACCGCGAAGGAAGATCTGAATACATGCTTTTGTTTCCCATTTCAAAGGCCCATTTCGGTTGCCTTCACCTTAACGCTCGTTTAAATTATTTCGCCAGTTTCGAGTCGTAAATTTTACGAAGACTTTAATTGTTATTTTAACTGCAAGCTCAACTTAGTCTTTGCGATGGTGGGGCCGAGAAAATATGTCTTAATTCGTTCACCCTATGACTTATGTTTCATTGAAATTAAATTGTTTTATTGTTCACAATCTGTATAAATTATCTAACATTGTCTAATATTTTAAATTAAAACGTAATGTATACTGATGAAAAATTTAAGCTTAACAAAATATGAGAGATAAAGGTACATTGCTTTTACTTTGAAACTGGGCAGACCGTTTGGCTGCAGTAACCACTGAGACATGAGACCACCGTGAAATAATAGCACTTTTTCTGTTGTTATATTATCTGTGCCGTGTGTAAACATTTGTGTCTTAAGCCTAACAAAAACGTTTATTTTTCCATTCCAACTCATGAAATCAAAATAAAGCGCGAAAATGAACAATAACACTTATTGTCAGATCGCATTGGATAACTTAGGGAGTCACATTCCAAATTTAAATATTACTGTTGTTTTTGCAGAGTGCATGAAATTGAAAAGAAATATGAATCTTCCTTGGCGTAGAACCCTCTTAAGTAGGGAATCGCATTTGGCTGTAGCGGAGACTAGAAAAAAAAAGCCAATTTGACTTCACGAAGCGTCACAGTATTCAAATAAGTATCAAACGGGTTACGTTATCAACTAATTACTTTAGAGGCTTATTAAATTGCGTAACCAAAATCGATCCTTTTGTTTATGGGTCTCGATCCTTTCAATCATCTATCGGCCATTGAGTTTCGGTATCATAATAATTGTCCATAATTATATATTCCCTTTAACCGGGCGCATCGTTTTTATTGTTATTTTATTTATAAAGTAATAATTTTTTCGTCGAACGCAACTCGATCAAGTTTTAAATTTGATTGATCCGATATAAAGATCGATTTAATAATCGAGTGTTCCGTTTTTAGTGTTTCGGTTTTCTCTTGTTTTTGTCGATAAACGTTTTCATTTTATCGTTTTTGTTTTGTTTCTACTTAGTGTCAGGGTTTCGTTGATTTATTGGTTACTAATTTTGTTTTTACTTATTCGTAGTTTTCGTAGTTTAGTTGATCGTTTTCTATTATTATAACGAAATTAAATGAGCTTTATCTTTAGAACTGTTCAACACGTGTGTAAGCTTGTGTTTGAAATAAACTACAGTGTTCAACATTAACATAAGACAATACAAGCAGTGCTACTAAGTACGCAAAGACCACCGGGAGGACCTTTGTAAAGGCGCTTCCACTCACAAATCGCGAGATGTTGAGATATGCCGCATACCGACGCGGGCCCTTAATGGCCATCCCTCGGCGTAGGTAATTTACGTCTCATGTGCGAAACCACTCTTAACTAAAAGCCTTCTAAATTACAGTATACTCTGGGATTGATTCGAAATTAATCTCGCAACGAACTCGGCCGTAAGATTGACTTTTTTGTTATGGGAAAAGCTTTTATTAAAACTTCGATCGCGTTTCTTCGCGTCGCGTATTAATAACATGTATTAATAAAGATTACTCCTAATACAGATAATAATACTTGTGATGTGTTAATTGATTTGAAATTTTTGTCAGTTATTATTATCGATTAGGGTTCTCTACTCTATATCCTTTTCTGTACCCTTACAAAGGCTAGGTATACCTAAATTTCATGGTGATATGTTGAACATTTAAGGCGTGAAATAATAACAAAAACGAATTTAAGGTTTGAGTACAACCTTATGCCAAGAAGCACAAGTCTACAGATAAGGATACACCTTGGCAAGTTGGATCAGTCGAAAGCGTTCCTTTTAGCAGAAAAGAGACATGCTTGCGTCTTGATGACGTTAAAACCAAAAAAATTCCTGTGACCCCGTTGGAATACAAAAGAGTCAAAGTTGAGTTAAATCGCTCTACCATTACTTTACTTCTCTCTGAGAATGTATTTCATCGCGACTGTATAAGTACTCTCCATGACCGTAAGTAGGTACTGTCTCAAGTTTTGTCCTCAAGTTTTTGGGTTTTCATAAGTCAAACAGCAGCCTGTAAATCTACAGTCTTTGGCCATATATTCGAAGAGGACGTATTAAAGAAACCTTTATAACAAGCAAAGCGTATCTTTATACAAACAAACAATAACTTAACATTTCAATCTACACGATCGCATTCGGAGATAGGTCGTGCGATACTTATACCATTACCGAAGGCTTATTATAAGCATGCGAGCAAGTTAACTTGTCTCTTCTTTATCGTGAAGATTTTTGTGGTCTGATAGCAATTGTAAGCGGTAGTCGGTGGCTACTTGCCTCTTGTACGTTCATATCATGCCTTGTAGATCCATATCGTAATAAGCAGTGGGTTTTGACGCTTTTAAAGTCGTTGTTATTGTCTAGTATATCCTAAGATATTATACTCCCTTTGAAATTTCACAATTTAATCAATAAATTAGTCACCGAGAGATCAATTGCTACAATAACTGAATATTTTTTACTAGCTTATACCTCTCTAAGCTCTAAATAATGAATAACATCTCTAAGGTTCAATCTATGTCAAAAGAAATTTTGCTTAAATCAATTAAGTAGTTTTGCGTGAAGAGCAGACAGACATATCAACAAACACGTACGTTTTATACATTTATAATGTTGATGTGGATTATAGTTTCTATACAAACTATGGTTACTGTTGGCTTTCTAACTACAACTAAGTATATTCTATTATGTCTAGTGGAGAAGTGTTATCATTTAGTGTAAAGTTCCAATAAAATGTATAAAAATTATATGAATAGAGAATTTTTAGTATATAGGAGATAGTTATTTAAATTTCTACAATTGAAACTCAGATGATGCTTTCAATGGTTGTTCGCCTGATACTGAGTTTGTTAAAATAATTAAAACGCTAACAGAATTATTAAATGAAACAGTTTTCGCTGTATTGAACAAGGTTGTTGCGGGGCAGGGCGTTCTTGTTTAGGAATCACTATCAAATTGAGGCGTAACACAGATTAAAACATCGAGCTTAGAATAGAATGTACGTAACACGTACAAAATTATTATATAATTATGTTATACGAAAAAGTAAGTATAAGTATTCCCGAAGAAATCTAAAAATTGTAAACTTAATAACTTAATACGTAGGGCTTTTAACAAGTCAAAAAATCGTTCCTTCCAGTTGTCAAGAAAAGAATAGAAATATTTTATTATCATTAATATGTAGCTTGTTTGTCTAATTAACTACACATATAAAAAGGATTTTATATATTTATTAATAACAAGTAAGAAAAGAGTATTTTTAATTAAGTATTGAGTTAGTAAAAACGTGTAATTTACTTAAATATGCGCTCTGTAACATTAGGTGATAACAAGTTGAAGTTAATCAGCGTGATCCCCTTACGATCTCCATTAGATAGACGAGACTTAGGCACCTAATTGAATGAGGGACCAAATTAAACTGTGAACGAGCATGACCTCTTTCTATTCAAATTGAGATCGTTCCTGACTTTACGTATGGCTCGGTATTACGTACTTTCGTATCGATTAAGGTGGTTTAACTTGATTGCACCGAACGGTTCTATTCTGATTAAGTTTTCATTGCTGTTCAATAGTATCTTATACATTGTTCGTATTTTATACATACTGATAATGGCAAGAGCATAGTATGAATTTACTTGCTCAAGGTTGAATTTGAATTGAATTTCAAGGTTCGCATTGCGTTTATATAGGTAACTCATAAATTCGTTTAAATGTGATTTTGACACCATTTTGAAATCCGTAAAAAATACCGGTTTTATCATGTTAAAAATTAAAATCGTTTTTAATAATTACTAGTGACCTTCTCTGTTTAAGATTGTTGATAAAATGTCATATTAGATACATAAAACACATTCCACACAGCACCATCTAGTTCCAAATCACATACAGTAACATTACACAAATTTTTGCTTTGCTTTTTAATTAAATGCGCTAGAACACATAAAGCAGCCATGAATTGTACAATCTTCCTGCATAATCCTTAAAGCGAGTATGACGAAGCAAGATGAAGTTAGTAGGTAGTTTCTCCCCCAATCATTTCCGTCAGGTTAGTTTTAATTGAATGTTATGCAAATCTCTCTATTCGACTCCTTCACAATAGTATTGGGATTCCGAATGAGTTAATCCGTGTTTATGTTCCTAATCGGCCCCCTGCTTAAGGCCTTGTTACCGGTTTAGCTCACTGTTAAATTTATACAGTCCCTTTGTGTACAGATAATGTAACATTGATTAAAATTAGATGTCAAAGGTAAATTCGTGTATTTAATAAAATACTTTTTTTACAGCCGAACTAAAGATGGATGTTCTAAGGGAGCGTGAAGTCAAGGACAATCTAGAGAGACAACTGCTTGACGAACAAAAAATGAGAGGTAAGTGATTTTTTAAAGCAAAAATGAAATGTAATTGTATATATAAGGTAACAATTTGCAGTATTGCAACTCAGGAATGTTATAGATATGAAATTTCGGATCTGGATTCGGATAATGTTACAGATATGGAGTAATTTCCGATTATCCACTTATGCATTTTGGTTTCGGTTAGGGATATTACGTTTTTAAGGAATTGTAAAATACAATACAAATAGAATAAAAATGATTCGATTATTTCTTGGTTATCATTTTGTCTTATCCAATATTTTTTGAAATTTTTATATCAAAGTCGGTTACGGTTACGAATATTTTTTTTATTTCTAATATCCGATAGTTTCGGTTACGGTTATTGAGCTCCATAACATCCCTTTTACAAATACAATGAATAATGAAGGCTTAACAAACAATTAATAAGCTTCGAGGGAACAAATACTGAGATTGGATATAATTCAAACGCGTCCATAAATCTTTTTTGCTATCACGTTCCGTATTCGCTACAATTAGAAGAAGGTCTTATTGGAAAAGCATTGTTTTCTTCCTCGCCACATTATTTATTTGCAACATTAAAACTATTATTTTCTCATATTACGCCAGCCATAAGTGCGTTATGTTGCCAATTTCCTTTTCGTGCCACCGACTCATCGCCGCCTCTTCCATTATTGTCTATGCCACAATGTAATGTGGGTGTTTAATTGATAGCATTTTTATGCGCGTATTCACACGTTATAACCTCGTGTTGGTTCTTGTTGTTTATGGTGTCTATTTGTTTGTACACTTTCCCAGAGCGTGGCTCGCGTGTTCGTGCGTTTTCTTCAATTTATAGGTTCATTGATAGTTTTATAGCCTCCGTTACATTGATGTCTAAGAAATCATCATAATTAGATACCGTTTACTGAGACAATTTAGTGCAGCACCATTAACAGCTGCATTTAATTTGTGTATAAAATTACTTATAGCCGGTCTAATTGTACATACGACTATTATCTATTATAATATATACATTTATAAAGTAAAGTCGCTCATCTGTCTCCGTTTGTTTCTCCACTAACCACACAATTTTGATACGATTTTCAGTAATGTGAAATGTGAATAAGCGAAGAAGGTTTGTGTATTTAATTTTCAGAAGAAAATCGCATCCGTGTAAAGCCGAGGACGGATTGCTAGTAAAGTATATAATGTATATTGTAGTGGCATGATACACTACTTTTTGGGTGATAAACTGGGCAGCCTGTCTAGGCTGCAGTAAACACTTCTTACACCCTTTACAAACCATGACTTACACAAGGTTATCATGTGTCAAATTACATATTTACAATATTGGCATTATACAAGCAAAGCATATTACAAGATTTTCATGTGTTCATAAGCGCGGTAGCCCCATACCAATATCTTCACGTCTAAAGGACCTAGTCTGCATCTAGATACAATATCATAACAAAAAATCCGAAAAACCTTTGCACTATTAGAATAAGTAGCATAAATATTTTACCATACCGCCATATATATGTATAACTCGAATATACTACAGTTAGAAAGGTTAATTCTTACAATACCACCCTTCCTTTACAAATATAACATTGCGTCAAACAATCAAAAGAAAACCCGTAGAATGGAGGTAACCTTTGTAGAAATGTCAAGCGACACACCAACGGTGACCTGACGCCTTGAGACAAAGGGTTTAATTCTATTGTGTGACACAAACACAAGCAGAATTAGACTTTATTGCAAAACAATAGTGAATCATTTAGCATGACATGCAATTTTAACTTTACATATTACAGTACAGTCTCACAAAGGTGTAGTACATATTTTAAAGTATCAGACATTTCTGGTTTTGTAAATTGTAATATAAATTTAAATGTTAATGAAGGGACGACAGGTCGCGTTGCTTTAATGAATGTTGGTAATTATTGCATATGGAACATGTGTTACGGAGTTACGAGTTAAGTTATGAACTTGAATGTGAACGGTAATAGTATCTATGAATATATTGGATCTATAAATACTCACGATGACACAAAAAATTGCTGTGTTCAATTAGTACTGCTTCGTAAAATGTTCATAACTTCTTTAACGTCAGTCTGCAGTTCCTTGGAGTTGCGTTTTCTATTTTACAGCGTCTCTATGATATCGAAGTTAATGGATTTTGCTGACAATTAGACGCTTAAAAGCTTTTTGACATCTTACTCGCGCCAATTAACACCTTTTGTTTTTCTGTGTCTAGTTTCTTTTTAAACTGTAAATAAACAATTTATGTAGTCGCTAATGATATTTTTATGAACGATTAAAGTACATAAAGAAATTTCAATTGACTGATTGTATAATACGATAGCTTTAATGAAAATTAACAAAAATTTAAAAGAAAAAATATTTGAATAAACTATAAATTTATAGTATAGATAGTTAAGTAATAAAAAAATACAGATACCTGTTAATATTATGTCTATTGAGTTCTTCCAATAGAGCGATCCACAGATACATAATAACTTATTACTAAATTCCTACTTAAGTACACGGTTCCCGAAACTGAACCCAATATTACAGTTTATCATCACTCTTTGTTTGCGTGAAGTGATGCAACAAAGAGGGAATTGGTGGTTCCATACATATTTCACACGGTGAATGAACTCGATTGCGAGACATGAGCAATACTGTTAATTGCCAAAAACCAATCATCAGATAGCGCTCTGTGTGTCCACGCTGTGAAATACACCTTAGTCACCAAAGCACCAACAACTATCCTATCTTCAAACATATTTTCTCTATATACTATGACACCTCTCGAACATCAAATTATATATAGGCGTTTAAAAATTTTATATCGAGTTCCCGACTTCATTGAAACCCATTTATATTCAGGTCGGACGAACTTAAATACTAAAATGTGTTTCGCCACTGAAAACATTGCCGCAGGAACACAAAATTAATGGAGAAGCTGTTCTCGTAATAATTAAACATCGCAAATGCATTTTATGTGTGGATACTCCCAATTTTAATAAATATACTCGCCTTTTGCGTTGCAAGGTTGCAGTTGAATTATATGAATTTTTAATCTAAATTAAACTTAATCCATATTTTTAAGAGGTTCATAGCACACAATAGGTATTATAATATATAATAATTAATATAATTGCAGTATTAGTTTTTAAAACTAATACACCAAAGTACTTGGCCCAGCTTCAATTGTCTGACCTTGTTTTCATATGAAACTAACTGTTGCCCGCGACTTTGCCCGCGTAACTTTGTAAATTATATACCTACTAAAACCTTCCTCGAGAACCACTCCTTTTTTTTTTTTTTTTGTCGAGGAGAAATCCTTTTATTGATCCCCTACCGCTGGCTAGGCGGCAGGGGTATATGGGGGTCGACCAACAGAACTGGCCCCTACCCACTAAAACTCCCCGGTGTCTCCTTGCCCTTAGAGTGGGGGGTGGACGGGCTCTGCCGAGGCAACTGCTCCGACCCACCCTCCTCGGGCGGCCTAGCCATTGCTGGCTAGGCTGACGCCAACAGGGGGATTGCCCGGAGACACCCGAGCAATCCCCAGGAGACGGAGGAGACCCGTGCAGGCACACACAGCCAGCCAGCCGTGTGCGCAGGTCCCCGAGGGCATTTGAAGACGGGCTGATACCCGCCTTCTCCTGCCCAGCCATCTGCCATGATGTTAAAAGGGAGGACTCAATGGACACCAACAGTGTCCATTGGCTCCCCCCTGTCGCTCCTCTGAGCAGGGGACCAGGGGCCACCCCCCCAGGCCTCCCTGTTCCCCTGAACTCCACCAAACACCCCGACGACAGCTGACGAGAACATGCATGGAGGGCTACACGTCCCGCCCCAGCCGCCGGGGTGACTTCATCAAAGTGCTCCGCCTCGAGCTCCGCTGAACGGAGCCCGCTCGGAGCACAGGTGTGGGCCTTGTTGGTCCCCAAAAATCCGATGGGACGAGCAAAGGTCGGTGGTTCTGTCCACCACCGGCCCCTGCGACCCCTCGGATCAAGGGTAAGCCCCCCCACCACGACAAGGTCATGGCCCACCTAGGGGGGGTCCTCGAGAACCACTCCTATCCATTGGTGAAAACAGCATGAAAATCTGTGCAGTAGTTTTTGAGTTTATCGCGAACAGACAGACAGACGCGGCGGGGGACTTACTTGGTTTTATGATGTGTCAGTATTTTCTCTAAACTTACAGGCTCGTATCGTAATACATTCTGCAAAGAAAAATTATAGGTAACTAGCTGTGTCCGCGACTTCGTCCGCGTAAAATAGTGACTATGGGTAGCATTTTTAATTGTTTAGGCTTTTTATTTTAAAAATTATACTTATTAACTCTAAAAAGAACATTCTAAGCCGACAATAGTCGTATGTCATCCGTGACACTAATCATCTTTCAAAACCCCGAGCGCAAAGAGTTTTCATACAAATGACGATACTTCCATACAAACTTTTATCTCCTTTTTCAACCCCTTACAACCCTTTTTCCGCATTAAAAAGTAGCCTATGTCCTCTCTGAGGTTCTAGACTACCTGTGTACGAAATTTCGTTTAAATCGGTTCAGTAGTTTTGGCGTGAAAGCGAGACAGACAGACAGACAGACATACAGACAGACAGACATACAGACAGACAGACAGACAGACAGACAGAGTTACTTTCGCATTTATAATATTAGTAAGGATAAATGTGTTAATGTAATATAGCAAGGAAATCGAAGACAATTGAATTTTGGGCGCAGTATTCGTAAAGTATCTGGCAACTAGTCTTATCCCATATGCCGTTCGCCGCTGTCCAATAACAATCAATCAGGGAGGCCGATCGCAGTCCGGCATGAAAATTGGAATAGGGCCCGGAGAGCCTAATCAACGACCGCGAAGCGCGCGGGCATTTATAATAGATATTGTATTGAATAGTCCACTATCGCATCGAAATCTAGTGCCTTCGTAATGTAATGCGCTTCCATTTAAACAGGGATGATGCCCTCTATGAAATTATCTGTTTAATTAATACACGCGAAAGAAAACCAATGGTATAGCAGTTTTACTACAAAAACATTGTATATATTGCTTTTATTCTTTTTAGCGTTTACGGGTAAGATGCATTCAATCATTTTGATTTATTGAATTATAATTGAGTTGGACTGTATTTCTGCCTTAGGGGTACCCATAAGGGTTGCCTCCTTCATTACTCAAAGGATGTTACGAAGTTAACTTACAGGGAGATCGAGAATACAATTCCACAGTTCTCGATTGATGATTTTGTAGCGACCCAGTTATGTTGTGATTGTGTGGCTTAATAAAGGGACTTAGTAATAAAATAAATTAGAATAATAATTATAATGACACGCTCAATTAATTAATGTAAATAAAAGAGTTAATATTGAATCTATCATTATAAAAATTTATGTAACCTTCAAACGGACATCAAAAAACATAATTATATCGCCCCAATTAAAGAAGGCAAATATTTTAATGTATATTATACAGAAATAATGCATATATTTACCAATATTTCTAATATCATTTAAAAAAACCTTTAAACCTGTTTTAAATAGTACATAAACAAATTCTATCAAAAAAAATACGTACTTTTTAAATTTTAAGAAATTAATTTTAGAAAGTATTTTATATAAACTATGTAATAAAGTTATTATTATTATGAACTAGCTGGTGCCTGCGAATTCGTCCGCTTTGAAAAAGAAAAACGTAGCCTATCCTGTGTCTCGTACCTACGTCTAAATGTTTATCTACCAAGTTTCATGAAAATCAGTTAATTACACAATACCTACACTTACAGATTTATTATTAGTATTGATTATTGATGATTGATATTTTTTATTGAAATTTATAAATAAATAGAAGAGATGGATTTTCATTAATAAATACCTACACTGCGTACAAGTAAGTACATCAACAAACTATTACTCACTACTCTGCCTCACTAGGCGAATGTGAATCAACGATTGCCTGCTATAAAAGCAAACTTTATGACAATGAATTGAAAAACTAATGAAAAGTTATTAAATCCGACTCTGTCCCCATGATTCGAACCAAAGGAGTAGAGTAGGTATAATTCTCATTGTAGTCGAGATTGCGTAATTAAATAACATGTACGCCGTAACATTACGGGCGTCTTGAAAGGGTTCGCTGTGGAAATGTTACGCCAATTATGCGAACATTATGTTCGGAATGAAGGGTTATCGATGTCTACAGTTGTATTTCTGCAATGTATTATGTCTTTATTAATATTATGTTATATAACAAAGGTTCTGTCGTATTGACACACAAATTTTACAAAGTCTCTTTGGTACAACATAATTTAGGTGTGTTTGGAACATGTAATATTATAATATTGCCTACAAATAACTTAATTTCTTGATTATACAATATTGTTATCTTTCTTTTAATTGTTTTTTAAACCTCACGTGCACAGTTATGAATTATAGTAAAACTAGCATTAAAATTCGTTACATATTTTAGAAGAAAAAACCTTAATTTTTTTTATAGATAGATATCATAATATAGTTGTAGTTTCAACCAATTTGAAATTTATTTTAAGTTCGAAATCCTGTTCATATGATAACAGACTGCTCCTCAGTGGACACCGCCCTTACAAACTTAGTGATCGATTGTCAGTTTGACTGTCCCCTTCTATTGCAAACAATATCACATCGGACAGCCGAATGATCAAATTCAAATGAAATCGTTTAACAAGCGAACAATCATATCAACATACGTCAGTAGGCAGTACATTCCATCGCAGACACTGCTGACGTTAACACCCCAGTAGCAATTGTGGGATAGGTAAAGGGAACCACAACGACACTTTGGATAGTTATACAAATATCGCAGTAGGCCACAACGAATGCGTTTTGAGTTTGAACCAACGATCATATCCAGCTTTTTATGAGCTCTATTGATTAAAAAGAAGTGTACAAAAACATGTACAAAAAATAGATAGAATAAAAATAGAAAACAAACTATCAATTTTTCTAATATTTTCCTGAAAGCCTTTGTATTTTTGTCAACTTGAGTTTGATAGGTTTATTATTTGCTCCTATAGGCAAAACAATTATGAAACATTCTTAATATCTTTCTATTCCTAGACTATACACAGCTACGTTTTTTTACCACCAAAATTTGATTTAAATATGATAATGAAAGTTTACTGTGGTAGAGAAACAATTCAGAAAATATATTTAGGGACAAATGGGGACAAAAAGGACAATACAAACTTTGACGCACTTATAGTGGTTTTTTTTTTATGTGGGACACAAACTTTGTAGGACACAAACATTTATATTTTGAAACATTTATATTTATGTTTTTGTCACGCATGTCGTCGTGTATGTACTATGCAAAATCATTATTGAAATGTAGGCCATCCTACAACAAAGACTATGTTTCTAAGAAGCGTTTGGTGCTTAAATCCAATTACTCTATTGGCGTTATTATTAAGTAAATTTCACTGGTCTTGAATTGGACAATTTTGCACAAAACATGGCCACACTAATCTGCACCCCAAATGCGTATCCGAACTGGCTATTGTATGCTAGCGCTACTCGGAAACCAGCCATTAGAGCCTTGCGATGTGGTGATCGTCTAGCTTTACAATGTCGGGATACGCTTTTGTTTCTAGAGTGTTTGCGAAGATAATTTCTAACTGCAAACGTTGCTCATATGGTCCGTGAGCCAGCGACAGATTTTCATGACCAATTTCCTCTCAGTCGATAACTCGTAAAATGACTGAGAGAGTTGTATCATGAAGCGTCGTGAACGTCTACTGCGGCTCCGATGGTGGGTTAAGCAGTAGAGTGGTAGCCGCCCACGCACATAATAAAAATTTTTTTTAATCATTTATTCCCGATTAAAAATTCATCAAATTATAGTTAGCCTAATATTTTGAAGAAATAAAATTGTCAGCTATTTATAAAATGGTGGATTATACGTCAGCAGGTCACACGAATATATACGTGATCAGTGATTAAAAAATTTATCAGGGGATTGTGATTTATAGAATGTGTCTGTCCACCGTTCGCGCCATCTATATGTATATACATTTTAGAACTAACGTATTTTTTTTGCTTTTTATTTTAGATTATCCCTGGGGAATTGTATTTTTTCTGGGTGAAAGGTGATGTACCCTATGTCCTTTTCTGTATACCTGACAACGTGTATGCAAAATTTAATGATGAACAAACAAACTCGAAAATTCTCATAAATTTTCATATGTTTTATATAGAGACTGTATACAATAGCCTAGCATATACAAACTATATGGAAATCTTCAAAAATAACGTCACCTTTCATCAAATTAGGACTTTTTCCAAGGCACTTTTCTTATTTTATAACATAATCAATTGAAATTCTACTAGTGGTTAGTTCTGTTTTTATCCACCTAAGCAGTGATAATTTTTATGCATTAATTGAAAGGGGTGTAACAGTCCCGCAAACGCTTCAAAGAATTCGTAAATGAGGAACGAGTGCTCATAAAAATACCGACAATTCTTCAGGCCGCATTGGGATGAAATGAAAAAATATTTCCTACGCCAAATCCTGACCGCGGCGCGACGTGAGACCTCGAACGCACCGGCCGCGGCCCAGATACACATCGTGTACTGAATTCAATTACTCTTGTATTCAATTCAGGACCTTTAGGGTTCTCTTCTCACATGGAACCTTTAGCTTTTTTACATAATATATAATAAAGTCGCTTCCCGCCGTATGCTTAGATCTTTTATACTACGCAAGAGATTTTAATGGGGTAATTTTAGGTTTGTGTAAAATAAAATAACATAACACTCATGTTCCTTCTGTATCTTTCTCAAATAAAGGACGTATCCAATACCGTATGCCACGCTTGTCTTGTATAAGCCACGTATGGCCCCCTATTATAGGTACGTTTACCTAGTATTTTATGCAATAAAGTGAAAATTTCGCACTCCACATAAATATGTAGGTATCATATATCGTACATAATACATAATTTATATCCACTTTGTTCGAAAGCAATTAAAAATAAATTAAAATTACAAACGTACGTTTTGAAATGTGACAAACTGACATTAGCCTCGTATTATTAGTGGCTTAGCCATCTTTAACTCATCTTAGCGACCAGTTATTAAGTTTATAAATGTGAGAAATACGGAACCATACGCGGGCTACAAGACAAGTCGGCGTTAGACCGGTTCGTGTATATTGCGATTTTTTTGCGAGTGTCGAGTCTCACGGCAAAGTTATTGGCGCTACGAAAGTTTTCGTCGACGCCGAGTAAATATTTACACTTGCAGAGTTGCATCGGCTTTTTTATTTTTCATTTTTGCTTGAGGTTAGATTGTGGGCAAGGAAAAATTGTTTCAGCCTATTAAAGGTTTCGTGTTCACGTTTCGTACATTTCCTTACTCTTTGTTTTTTGTTGAGTCAATTCGACTTAAAAGTGCATTAAGAGTGTACCACGAGGGTTCTCTACGCAAAGCTGAATCATACTGTGTAAATCAAATTCTTTATTGTCAATGTCATATATCTTAATATATGTATGTTATAATAATTATATTTATCCTAAAAATATTAGAAAAATGCGAAGTAGCAAGCACCAGCTAGTAATAAATATAACTCAAACAGTGGCTTACAATCGAGGTAGAGCAGTAAATAAAGTTTTATCCTTGAACTTAAAAAAATGATCAAATTCATAAATCGACAAATATTTACAACGATATAACTACAAGATTCTTATAGTGACTATAACAGGCAGTCCTTGTCCAGTACGTGACACATTTACAGATTCATCGATACCCCAGAATGCAGGGCACGTCAACGCGACATCCGAGGGACTTGTCCCTTGTATTAGAGTAGCGCCCATATTGTTCCAAACACTTGTTCCTATAGACAAATGTTTCAAATTAGCAGATATATACTAGATGTTGAACGCGACTTCGTCCGCATAACTTTATGAAATATAGTCTATGTTACTCCCTGACAATGAAGATATAGATATAGAAAGAGGTGAAACCGGTAACAGATTGGAATGAAACAATAACGGGAAGCTGGCTACAAATTACAACACATCACCGCATGTAAACCGCAATCAGCGATTGTTTTTTGAAAAAAAAAAAATAATAATAATAAATAGACACGGCTTGTTTATTTTCTATGTGTTAATGAACTTGGCTACACCAAACTAAGCTACCGTTTTTTTAAGTTGTACCACAGAGATAATAATATAGGTTGTACGTTGTAAACATTGCAAACCGAAGCCTACATAGCAAGGAATGAATTCAATAGAATCATCAAGTTAATCGTCGAATGTTATCGCGAAATGAAGCACAGTATGAGCTCAACGCGCGCGTGACTAATACAAATGATTAGATTTTGCCGACTGACCAGCCTCGCCAATCCCTATTGCACCGAATGTGGGGATGTTGGAAAGTATATGCATATTTGCATCTATATTTGTAAAAATATCTCACATTATCTGTCTCGTTCCATTGTGGTTAGGTTTTTCTGATTCTTAAAGTAAATACTTAGGTTTATTTTTAAATATTATCAGTATCACGTGTCTTTGAGATAACATTTGAAAAACAAAGAAATTGCTAAGATAATTTGAATTCGCATCATATGGACCGAAATAAGATGTGGCAGGAACTATTATTTCTTTTTTGTATTCTTCAAAAAAATGTTAGGTACTTACAATTTTATTAAATTCTAAAATGACACATCCTAGTTTTTGTGAACCTTAGACGCAGCAGGTGTTCGTAACCACCTTATGAAGTAAACCATACTTTAAAACATTGATACGCGATATCTTTGAAATCGATATCAGTAAATCGATCGAACCTTATTAGTCGGTTGCTAAAGTAAAATTGAAAATGTGTTCAGAGAACGATAAAAGGCGGTCTAGGACAATGTAAAGCTGGCATCGCATTACACATTTCACAGCTAAGTAGAATGTGCTGTTTGCTGAATACCATACGGTTAATGCACGGATTGACTGCCTACCATTCAAGAACTCGCGCTAGTCTTGTCTTTCCCTTATCTAGATAGCTATGGAATCTAATTGAATGAATCTAAAATGTAATCACGAGTAATTAAAACGGTAAATTGTTTTAGGCACGCATTAATATATTTGCCATACACATTCAAATACTGCAGGTTTATATTTATGTTAACCATCCATGCCATCAATTTTAAATTTTAAATTTTCTGTGAGCAATCTCTTTTTTTCAGAACATCTAAATAAAATCCAAGGCATGTGAATCGCATACTTAATCTTACAACAATTTTCTGTTCAAATTTTCAACCGAATCTGCCTATCGGTTTATGGGCACACTGCGTTTTGTAGTCAATATAATGTGGCCACCCCCTTAAAGAAGACCACCGTGAAATAATAGCAGTGTGCTGTTGTGTTTCGGTGAGTGAGTATTGATGCCAGAGCCTATTTCCCTGTCCCTTCCTAAGTCCTTGTCTTAATCCTATTTCGGCAGCGCACTTACAGGACCAGCTAAGGCTTTGCTTGTAATTGGCGACAGTAGCTACTACACATACTTACTTTTTCATTCATAGTACATTTTAGTTGTGTTTCCATTCATAAATTTATTTTATTTTACAAAGGCACAAATATTTCATTTTGCTTGACAAAGAACACTAGCAATGCTTTCTATTATTACATCTCTTGTGAGCTCACCCCTCCTGAAATTATTGCTTATGCAAAGTTGATTCCACTACAATAGTTCACTGAAGTCTGTAACAGAATTACGAGATTTAGTCAATTTTAATAATTTGTTATTGCTTTTTACCATCATCAAAATTCAGTCTTTCGGCGACCAATGCCTGTCTTGATTTTAGTTTTTATTAACGCCCGATGCCGATTAATAATTTGATATTTCCATGACATCGTAACCTTGACTTGATGCTGCATCATCAAGTGACCCCAACACAATCAAGTGGCTTGGACACCCAAACTCCTCAGCAACTTACTTACAGCAAATATAGCGTGTTTGGTCTCAATAGAAAGTTGAGGGTTAGTTTATAATCTTAATTATAGCTTGTTTGAATATTTGTTTGAAGTAGTAATTACTTGCGCCTCCGTTTACGTCATTTATTGAATAATTATTTTCGATGGTTATGGACTAGAATAAAAATCTAAATATGTCTTAATTGGTGGAATATTGTCAAAGTATATTGTACTAAAGTAAATTTTATGTACTTAGAATAACAACATTCGAAGTCCGAATATCTTAACAAACTATCTTATTTATATATAATTCTCATTTATAGTTCAGATGCAACATATATGAGCTTTATGTCAATATATAGAGAGAGATGCTGGGATTATTCCTCGATGAATGGGTGTAATGCAAAACAGTGTAGCATTAGATAGACAGCTGTAATCAAGTAAATAGCTGTTCCATACACGACGTTTAATTTAGCAAACCATCAGCATTCTTGGCGAGATAACGAAATGGCAGAACCGAGACGCGTGTTTCATAATCGCAACCTTATAATTACGAGTAAAACTAGTAATAATTACAACCCTGCGAAAACCATACAAGAACGGCGCTAATCAAGGGCCTATTCAATTCATTATAAGCGAAAAGCAATAAATATAACTCTAATAAAACCTCGCACGGCAGAGGAAGTAATATTAAAGTATTCCAAGAGCCCGAGATTTTGTCTAATTAATTTTGTATACACACTGTGTAGGGCTGCAGTGTCTTGGGAGTAGCACACAATGAGTCCGGGAAACCGAAGGTGGGTAACAAGATCCACGAGAACGCTAAATTAGAATTTATGATTGTGTGTGAAATTATTAGAACAGGTTTCGATGTACGTATATTATTATATTTCCTCGCGATGTGTAGTAAACTTTCACAGATATCCGGGGTTGTAATAAACTTTGTAATTACTTGTGTTATTCCTTGTATGTAGAAAACGACGGAAAACGTAGATTGTTTCTGAAGACTGTTAGATGATGATTTGATACAAGAGATAATAATTGATACGTGGTACTGTGGAAAATTATATTTTTTTCACTAAAACTTGTTCAGTACTAGGCTGTGACCGCAATTTCGTACGCTTGGTATTTCGATACTAGGTATAACTTTTTTGTTTGTAAACACTGAAGAAACCCGAGAACGTATATATATGGACTGAAAGTGTAAATAAAACATATAATTATGAAAAAACTAAAGATTTATATTTTCAACTAGGACCAATCAGAAGAAAGAAAAGTCAAACTCTCATGGGGACAAAATTTGATTTTGTTGCCAATTGACAATGCTAACGCCAATTGTCGTTTTTCGGATTGGTGTGATTTTTCTATGTGTCATGAATAAAATATGTACAGTAGTCATTATGTGTCTTGGTAGCATATGCACTAGACATTTAACGACGCGTCGACGTGGTCGTGTCGATTTTGCCACGATCGAATTGTCGATTTTGTCACAACCGACTGCACACGCCATGTGTCCACGTATCGTATTTGCAATCTAACACTAACTTGTTGCATTTTACGTGCATTTAATCATTTTAAATCGTTATGTGACTAACTTCATGTAAATGAAATTAAATCTAACTATAATTAGGTACCATTGATTCTGATTCCATTTTTTTTTTCTTTAAATCCAACTTACTTCTTACTAATGGTATAAATCAAACGTTTGTGAGGATGGATGAATGGATTAACATAAAGGATAATGAAAAAATGTTAGGTTACCGAGAGATCGTCATCGATAAAGGTGTGAGGCGTTCATATATTTTCTATTTCAACGCGAAGTCGCGGTCACCAGCTAGTCCGTAATATAGGAAGTCTTTGTATGTAGTTTTCATATGAACCCATTCATTTAATTGTGATTTAGTCTTTCATTTCTTTAAACATTAAATATTATGACGAAAAAAATGGTTCATCACAAGATTACATTTAAAATAAATACAATGTTTTGTTTAGCGTAGTGTAGTAAAGACAAACAAATTTGAAAGATAATTTTGTAATTGCCCATCGGAGCGTAGGAACTACTGAAGCGAAGTTGCGTGTTAGCGCCAGACCACTGGTAGTTAGCAGTGGGTTCAGAACTGGCGACACCGGAATGAGTCAGCTGGCCACCGACGCGGGTGGGTATATTGCCCACCCGTGCGAGCTTGACAATGTTGCCTCACTATGCCGTAACCAAAACGCAACGATTTGCAATAAACCAACCTTTGTATTGTAGCAATTTTGGGATAGAAATACATATTAATTTTAGTTACATTCATTTTGTTTTTATATGGTTTCTATATGGCTAAATTATCGCAAGAAACTTGTACAAAACAAAATATTTATAATAACTTGAGAATTAGGAAACGATAACTTCTATTATAACATTGAATATAAATAGGATTTACGTTGATGCAAGTTTGTGTCCATTCATTACGGAATGTGAATTACAAGTTACAAATTGGTAGGCTAATTTGAAGAATCTTAAAACCAAATTAAAACAAAGTTGCACGAAGTCAGACCCTTTCTAAATCCGATTCACTGGAATAGCATTAAGTGAAATAATTATCCGAAGGGCGATAAAGTCTCGTTTTAATTATAGAAACAAACAAAACAAGAGTTTTACTGACTTGCTTGAGTTAGATTCGGTAGGTATCGCGGGCCTTTGTTTTAGGTAGGACTTAATGCATTACTTAAAATACTCCATAGTAGAGTAATTTAGATTTTAAAATTTTTATATTTTAAAATCGACAGATTGTCGCCTATAAGTATGACACAAGCATCGCCACAAGTTCTGCAAATGCGCTGCCGACCATAGGATAGGAAGGAATAGGGAAATTTCTCTAGCATTTTCCTATCCCTTCCCTATTCCTGGCAACACACGCACACGTGTTGTTATTTCACGGTGGTCTTCTTAATCAAAATTCTTCTAATCAAAACTTAAAAACTATTTTAGTCACTTTAATTGTCAACATTTTTAAAAAAATTAACAATTCTTGCTAAAAGTTTTAATATTTTAAAAATAATTGTGTATTTTCTTAATACAGCCATAATAAAACACGTTCAGAAGTAATAATAACAAAGGAAATAATGTCAATGTAAGAGAAAGACTTGTTAATTATTTCAAAAGTTTAAGGCAACTTACGCCTCCCCCGCCCTTTCTTGCCGCCAGTCCTCACCCGGATATAGGAAATTCAATAATAATTGAACTTGTGCCCGGCAGACCGCATCCGGTGTCTAGGGGGAAATCGCTTATTGATCTTAAATGTTACTCAGATATCTTTGGTGAAATAAATCCAATCAAACCTTAAGAATATTATTCCACAATAGAAAATTAAGGAAATCATTATCTCCCAAGTAATACGAGGTGTAATTAAAAACGACCCGACTGCAAACAGTTACATACATATACACCTTCTTCAATACGCGAAACAATTGTATTCGCGTTAGTAATACGCGAACGATATAACGACACTCGATTGCGGACTAATAAATCGCGTACTTTGCACTGTGAAGCTTATTAATATGTTTGTTTATCGTGGACCACACACGAGTAACAGACTTCAGCCCGAAGCCATACACAGATTTCATTGCAGGATATCATATTAACGTTCGTGCTAATATCGCGTATACATCTGAAACTATTAATTTCGCAACAGAAATACTTGTTCGGAGATTGACAGTAACAATATTTAGAACATTATTTATAATTGAAGTAGGTTTTTTTGTTGTGAAACTAGGTTTTCAATGTCAGTGATTCTAGAACAACAATGGATTCGTATGTTTATACTAGTACTTTTTCATATATTTTTTTTTTTTCATATATTTTTTTTCATTCATACTAGTTCTTATATATTTTTTATTTGTTTATATATTACAATGTTATACATACTAACATTATAAAGAGAAAAGCATTAATAAATTTAAAAACTACTGAACTTATCTTAAAAATTATTTCAACTACAAAAGATGCATTATCAGATAGAAACATGAGCTATATTTTACAAAAGTTACGCGGACGGATTCGTGCGCAACAGCTAGCTTTGTATATATAGGTTTTTTATAATAATTTGAATATCAAATATTTTCACGATCATTTTAAAATAGTTTCACATACATAGAGTTCACTTATTTTCATTTTATTTTAAATATTTGAATAAGTTTTTTGCATTTATATGTCCACCTTGTATTTTAATCACAGTATTTCCAGGACGAGTTACAAAATTGCTTTGCGTCGACAAGGAGCGTGTAAAATTAATTTCTCAATCGCCATCAATAAAATCGATGGTGTTTTCGTCTGCATCCAACATACGTAGGAGATTATTCCTTTTATATTCCCATTCGGCATCAACCAGACGTTTTATGTTATATCCTCGGCCATTTGGACGTAAACCACCCGGTTTATCGACTTATTGGGTTTTATCCCGAATTCATTTGCTTGTTTATCCTTCATGTGCTATTACGACGAAATTAACAAGAGCTGTTATTGTTCCGTTCATGCTTTTTTATTTTGTTGTTTTGCCTTTTAGGTTACATGGGTATGTAGCTTTTCATTTTATTACCAAGAGTATAATTGAATTCGTGTTCTACCAGAAAATTGGTGGGGAAAAATGAGTTATCCTCAGCCCTTCCTACAAAAGGTACATGTGCGCGAGTGGACCTAATCAAATGACTCGAGCCATAATTGATACACGGTACTCGTTCCAATTGATATATGTATGTATAGTTGGCCGGATATCGTAAAGTAATTAAAAATGCACATTAAAGTTTACATTACATACTTTACTTTTCAATTAATGTTTTCAACACCGTCAACTTTTATTGTTATTTTAAAAATAAATGCAGTCTGGTAGACTCTTAACCATTTGTAAGTCCTATTGTTAATTTATTTCTGATTACAATTGTTATCTATTCTTGTTTTTTTTTATATAATTATTATTTAACAGTTGCTTCTTCTCGCGTTTGCGTATTCGCGGTTCGCGTACAATAACTAATATTTGATAAGCTTAGAGAACAATGTGTTTAAAACTAAGATTTCAAATATTTTAAAATTTTAACAGCATTTTAAAACAAAGAGTGTTGTTTGGTTCCGCGCGTTATCTATACCCCGCCCCTTCTCCCTTTCCTACCCCCCGGCACTCGCAGAAAAAAGGCGATTTACCTACACATTCGACACAGTCCACTATAAGTCGCTAAAGTGCACGCGGTTCGCTGATCAATTGGACATTGCAAAAGCTATATCCAGAAGTCGCGAGTGAAGTGTAGGTGTCCCGGGACTGGAAGGTCGAAAATCGCTGTTCGCCGAGTGAGTACCTCCGGATTCCTTTCTCTTTTACCCTTTAAATTCGCTAACAGTTGATAAAAAATGAATTACAATTTTGGAGACCCACACCGACCAGAGCGGCGGGCCCAGGCACTCTACTTTATGAACAGATTGTTTATACTGAATGCACGACGAATTGCTTTTTATTTAATTGCTTTCAGCGTTCTCAGTTAATATATATAAAATATTTGCATGAAAAATTTTCAAAACCTTAAACAGTAAACATTATTGTAAACCTATACAATAAATTCACTGTTTGCTAACTTCTTCTAAACCACCTAACGTGTTTCGTCACATTTTTCACTAACGGAAAGATCGACAAAAGAGGACGGTTTGTATAATGTATAATAATTTGCAGAAAAAATACATCCTTGAGAAGCCGATCGGTTTGCTAGTATATACTAGATAAAATTATAAATATATAAAGTTTGTATGTTTGTAATATTTTGTATATTATTAATATGCAGTAATGTTCAAAACTACTCACCCGGTTTAAAAAAAATATTTCGACAAAAGTTAGAACAGAAATTCAAGGTGGACATATATTTCACGCGGGAGAAACAGTAGCACTACCATGACTTGCTATCGAATTCTTACGTTAGTTTACTTCTGTCGATAACGAACCTTTCACCCTTCAATGTGCTAGTGAATGATTTTACTACTAACGTTACGGTATTTCTCGTGAGCATCAGTCAAATTTGTAAGTCATGGTACCGATTTTGTATAGAAATGTCAAGTTAAACGTTAGTCGGTAATGGTCGCTAGCGACTACATTCGATAGGTTTTTTACTTATGCAACTCATGTTACTGGTTTTAGTTCTTTGAGTGACCGCTAGAGGCGCTGTACAATTTTTCATACAAATATTTTACGTTCTCGTTCATCTCTCGCTAGCGATTTCGGTAGTCATAAACTCATGGTAGTGCTACTGCACTAGAAAAGTAAACCATAATACATTGGCTGCAAGATTGCGACTTTACTTATTTTGGCAAATTAGTTTTTCATCAGAGACAATCAAATAATTCTTGATATTGAAGTTGCTAAATTCCCTTTATCCATATTCGTAACTGAAACTACCTAACTAGTTGCAAGAGAAGAAATTTTTTCGGTGTTTTGTAACTATACATTTCACACAATAAATAACCGAAAATTATACAGAATTGCAATAAGAAATTAAAACCTATAGGCAATCTGCCTTATTTATTACGAATAAGGCAGATTGCCTTATTTAGAGAAAATCACCTGGTTCAGATTAGAACTATAATTTAGGTACAGATCTATTTATTATAAATGTATAATGCACATCTTAACTAATTTCGAATGCGGTCACAACTCGTAGCCGATTCCTTAGAACGCTATGTTTGTTATCCGATGAAATAATAATTACACTCTCCATACTTTGATCTGAATTGGTTCCGATTCACTAACAATCGCACGCGCCATTTAATTTAATATACTGTCAAAAAGCCGTCGGCACCTGTTAGTGTTTACAAATGGACCGGACATACGTTTGCCGCCTCGGTTTCCCAATAGGGGGTGCCGGGCGCCCCCTTCGTGAATTCACCTTTTATTTTGTACCACTCACTCGATTTGACTCGATTGAGAGTGATTTTTGAGCGTGAATGGGCAGCCTACGTAATTTGGCACTGACGGGACGAAGTGCATATTGAAAGCCATAAAGGCTTCGACCAAACTCAATCAGAGTCCCGTAGTGTCCTATTTATTGTTCTGGTCAAATGAAAGCAAATGGCGTAACATTTTCATTACGCTTTTAGGTGTTGTAGCATTGAAACCTTTTTCAATCCTTCAATGATTTTTTCACATTCACGTAAAATGTATCTTATTAATTACCCAAACTGAGAAAATTTTATACTGATATTATGTTATTTGCTTATAATGTAGCTTTCTATTCTATACATAAAATAATTTTTCTAGGTCCAGTAGTTTTTGAGTTTATTGATTACAAACAAAAATGCAAAAATAAAAAAATACAAATATTTTCTCATTAAGAATATTAGTATAAATGGATTAAATGTCTAGACAAACCAATAATGGTTTACAGGTATTGTTATCATTTTGTGTGTAAATACGTGTTAAATAACAATAAATAAATAAAATAAATAATATTTTATATTTAATAAACAGAAATTAATACATGATAAACTCAAAATAAAAAGCTGTACAGTATTCACTGGCTGCAATCACTGTGTGAATTCGTTTAAGTGTAACATTCAAAGTTTATATTATAGCAGTACGCCATAACAAGCCTCAGAGAATCTTAGTGAACCATTTGAACCCTCGCGAATAGTTGCGAGACAATAAATTATTTAATAACCCCCTCAGATATGGAGCTCGACCCGTGCACTTAATCAGCGAATACATTTGTTGGAATCACCTCTTTAGAAACAATTAATTCGGTCCTGAATAAGGCCTTTGCACTTGGAAGATGTCTTTGATAATGGACGAGGGTCGCCAGATATTCCTTATAAGATATTTAGCTGTCGTGTAAGTACATTAAGTACAGTCTATTGAAATTTTGATATATTAAGTTACAGATCATATTACAATCATGTACAAATTCGAAATCCTTCAGATTGTTTCAGTAATTCCTTAAAGGTTTTGTGTTTCAAAGCTTAGTGAAGACTCTACTGTAATTATTCATCCCATCTGACCGCCGGTCACCGGTGTCGGGTTATTACTAAGGACTCTGCGACCCATCGGTACATACAATCGGCCAATTTTATGTTGGAAATATAGGGACACAACTCTATATAGTCAGGGGATTATAGAGCTTTCCAAGGCAAAATACCAAGAAAAAATAACTAGTCAACTGTAAGTAAAATAAAATGTAATGTTTTCCTTTTCTCTAGTACTTAATTAATTTTATCTTACGTTACTTAACTAAATAATTAAAATTTCATTAACTAGTAAACACACTAAACAATTAAACTTATACATTTTATAACAAAACACCTGCATTGAAACTCAATAATAGCCGCGTTCCCTCTGATATAAACTTGGTCCATCTTGTTGAACTACATACTCTGCAGTTCGAAAGACAAGTTTCTGTCTTCGCGATCGAGCAGTAGTTTGTAGACTTTAATACTAAAGAAGTTGTTGATAGGCAATATAAAGAAATATTTGTTGATATACCATGCCAATACAACATATACGACATTAGTTTAACGACAGACAAAGCCTTAGTCTATTAATCATCGTTCGTGTCCACGTGCGCTCGGCATCTGCGAACTTTTAATTTTCTCCCGTACAAAATGCGAGAAGGGGTGGCCCATTTGATGTCCAGGGTCGACAAAGTTCGAACGCTTTATTACTGTGTCCGGCTTTAAGTGGGTGTAAAGTTTCAACACCCTTTGATTTACTTGCTACGCGGGAAATAGGTGCGATGGATCGAACCAAATTTGTTTGAGATTTGTCTTCCTCTAAAATTGTAACCATCCTTTATGTACAGTTAGTGTTATTTGTAATTGTATGGACGCATGTAACTCGGTTTAAAATTATTGTTATACATAATTGTCGGGGGAATGTTGAGGGACAATGCTAACCGCAAAATGGGCGCCACATTAATTGCTCTAATACCTTAAAGGACCACCTTAATCCCCTAATCGGAAGCCAAACTAACGTGGCTCCCGTCCCGCATAGAAATATCTTAAATTGGCAACACGGTCCGGCGGGGCGACCATAAAACATCTTAATGAGTACAGCCAGCAGCTGTGGGCCCCTATATTGCCGCTCTCATATCCATGCAAACTACCCAACGACGACGTCTTAGCGGCCTTACTTTCCTAGAGCTTGTTTACAAGTCGACAACTAATTTGATGCAATATGTGCATAGGACAACATTACGGGCGCTATCTCCTCCGTGCGTGTCTTGCATACATTTGCTTCCATCCTCACCGCAACCTGACCCTTGAATGAACCCTTCCATATTCAAATTTGGCCCAGGACGGCCATTTGGACACGGATTTGTTATAAGATTAAAGGAAGATTCACTTGTGAAACAATATGGCAAACGATTTACATATTTCGTTTCCTTATTAGTTTTGGGATATTTGTTTTGGGACCGACGAATTTACATCCACTGACCGATTAAATGGCCCTTAGGCGTCTTTAATGGGGGTGCCGCGTGGTCGTTGTTGGCCTTAGCAAATGTGTGCTTATGCGTAATTGAATATTTTATGGGCCAGAGCAAATTTAGTGCGCACGCTTTATTGATTTCTCCTTCAAGTGTCTTCCTCACTTAGACTTAACTGCGTTCGAAATATGAAAAAGAGGAAACATTTCCATGTTTGCGTTTTGAGTGTGCAAACAGTTGCATTCACATCTTGCCTTTTCAGTTTGTTCATGTGTTTATCGTTTGCATTTATCTGTTGACTGTTTTTATTCCACAGTTGACATTTACCCTCCGTTTCAACAAGCTCGTAGTTTTGAGTGATGAGTTTCTTTCATTCAGCGTACGAGTGCTCGCGTTGCATTACCTCCATTCAAGCTAAGATAGCTTCACTTAGTTTCCTCTTTTTCATTGCGGACGGGTTAATTTCTGCATCTTTATTATTCGAGTGGACGTTGTATGGGTGTAGTCTAGTCTGTCTGGTAGCGTAGATTGTGTGGCGAAAAGCAAACTTCAATTGTTGGGTCGCCGCGTGGAGGTAATGAACGCACGGGTGGGTCATGCCGTGCAGCTGGAGGCGTCTGGTTCGAGCGAGAGGCACGTTTAAGGTGGGGGACACTAGAGGCAGGGGCTCTAGGAGTGGCGTAGGGGGGCGCAACGCGTCCTGTATGCACAGCGCCGCTTCCGCATTCGTTAATGCAAAAGCGAGTACAGACTTCAGGTGTACATTTTCAGTGTTTGTGTGCTTTATACTCCATGTTGAGACGCTCGTCTTTCGCCATTAAGTTTCTGTTACGTTTTATCTCGCGTCCATGTAAAAATTTTTTAAATTACAAACTCGAAACGAATTACTTTTTATTTTAGAACATTGTTTAGAAACTCTATCTCAAATTGGCTATTTATTAAAATATCTAACACTTTTGTTCAATAAATGCGGTGTTTGTATTTTTAATCTTGCCTCTAAATGTTGTAGGTAATTGATTCCGGTATTCTGGCTGAACTTTTTATTTTGGATTTTCAGTGCAGATTAAATTCGTAGTTTAGTCGATTCTAATAATTGTGATAAATTATAAGACAGTTTAATGAATGAAGAAATACAGATTTGCTTTGCAGCGCTAAGGCTAATGCATGGCTTTGCAAAATTTCTAAATTAAGTATCTTTATTCTCGTTTTGATTCATTTCCAAAAGGCCTGGCGGCTAAAGATTTCATTATTGCATTCGTCCATTTGAACTTCATTAAAATCGCATTAGGATTAATTTTTCTCTCGTTCCAATTTTAATTCGCAGTTTGCTAAAGGGATTCGTTGTAGGTACGGATGCAATCACCCACTGTCAATATTTGTTGTGTTTTACCTGCGCTCATTTTTGTCTACAGAGAACAATGGACACATTTTAATGAAAAGCTTCATTGATAGGTACCTACTTCTTAACTTTACTGTATAAAAATTTGATTATTGTTGTATCTGAAAAATAGATATCTAGATAAACCATCGTGAAATAATAATAAGGGAAGCCAGGGTTTATCAAAAAGAGCACACTTAGGTACCTACATCTTTTTTTAACCCCCGACGTTCGACGCAAAAAACGGGGTATTATAAGTTTAACATGTTTAATCTGTTTATTTGTCTGTGGAATCGCAATTCGTAGCCCCTTTGAAGACCATCTGCGGGGTCCTTTGAAGAAATTTGAAGAATTTGCGTTTGCTAAATTTATGTGATCGTTATACTAGCGCCATCTCTTGATACATTTATAACTTATACAGAAAACGATCGGTCATGCTATACTTGTGATAATAAAAGTGTGATGTAATGATTGGCAATAACTGGATGCTGTTGATAGTTTGTTTGTAAATAATTAAACCTCGCATTTGAAGGACTTTAATATCTAATGTTTACGATTATATTATTAACCGTCATAATAACTATACAGCTTGTACTAGCTGGTGCCTACGACTTCGTCCGCTATGGTAAATAAAAATTATATCAACTGGGAAAATATAATAATATAAGTATTAAGTATAACGCCAGACATCTTTATCGCTGTTACGACGGTGGCGCCACCTAGGGTACAGTGGCGTCTAATGTTTTACATTTTTAGACGATCTCTCGGGAACCCAACATGTTTTAATATAAATAGTATCCTATATACGTTAATCCAGATAATCAAGTGTGTGTGTAGGACAAAATTCATACAAACAGGGTTGAACAGATAACCCTAGTTCAACCGTTTTGTAACAAACATCCATATATATATCGATCCTTACAAAATTATTAATATTAGTAGTTAGATACTAACCTAAGCGGAGCTATGTATTGAAGCAGAAAATTTCGTTTTAATTTATAGCGACGCTTGTTAATTTAAAACAAAGGGTCGTCAAAGTGAATTGTAAATCGATATTCTCCCAAATCGATGCACCGTATCCTCGCATTCGCATGCTATTGCGCGTCGCGACCCCTGCCAATGAATGTCTACAATATTAATTCAGGCATATTAATAAAATGGTGTCATGTTACGACCACACTGATCTCGCAGGAAGCATGGCCCGATGAGCGACTCAAACGAAAATAATACATCACCCGTTCCCGAACTGCATCGATTTTTTACTAAGAATTGATACCTTTTTTATTTTGTCCGATTCGTTGTCGACTTTTGTAAATATTAAATTACGAGACGTTTCTTCAAGTGTGTTCGCATTTTAGACAAGAGATCGCTTACAATTTCTTTCGCGTGTAATTTTTAAATATTGATAAATGATAAATATAAAATAATATACCAGATTATTCTTACCAGCGAAAGCGTCTTCAAAATCGGCCCAGCCGTTCAAGACAAAGACAAAAAAACTAATCATTTTTGTAATGTGTTCTATGTAGAAATAAGAGACACAATAATTTTTTTCTCGATTTACAGAAAGAATCTTCAATTTTGTTTATTTCAATTTATAGACATGTGTCTATAAAAGTTAAGGACACGTATGGTTGACAGTCAATAAAAGTAGATCGCTCGTCAAAACGGCAACAAAACTTCGACAAAAGCTATACATTCGAAACTCAATCATCGTTATTTTACTTTCTGTTAGGTTCGTGTATACGTGAACTGTATAACAATACTGACCTCGTTTTTCATTGGTGTATAGTCTGTACTTATAGGTATCATACAAAATAAATATAAATAAATATTGTATGAAACAATAGTCTAAATCACTACATATTATAAGACAAAGTCCTCCGCCGCGTCTGTCTGTCTGTTCGCGATAAACTCTAAAACTACTGCACCGATTTTCATGCTGTTTTCACTAATGTTTGGTATATATATGTTATGAAGTCGCGGGCAGCAGCTAGTGTATATATAAAACTGATAGAGGCAGATGTTACCTATATATGTATATTACATTTAAAATTACTTATTAGAATATAGGTTTGTAGTTAATTTTGATTATTAATTGTTCAAATTATGTAACCTGGGTACATAATATTTGAAATAATATCAAAATTTCTATTAGAGTATACATACAGTAAATTGGTATTATTTAATAATATTAGAGTATGGTAAATTTGTATTCACCAACAAAATATTAGAAGCAACACATGTTTAATTCTGTCTCTAAGTCAGCATAACGTTTAACATGTATTGTGTGTGTACATTAAATATTCAAAGTAAAAGACGTAATATTATATCTGGCATATAATTTGTAAAGTTAAAATGTCCAAAATGAGCGTTGCCGGGGGCTTCCAATATCGAGAATCGAACATTTCACGGTCCGTAAGTTCAGCCGTAGCGATACGGATATAATAACCAGTGGAATGGTAACTATAAAGAGAGATTGTATTTTTTTACTAACGTCGTAAGAAGTCGGAATGTCCGATCGGTCCTTTGATCGTTTTGATAAAACTGCTAGCAATTTTCTTCTTTTTTTTTCATAAAATTTTCTTTGTCTGCTTATACTTTTAGTGGAGTCGTTATGCGTTTGAAACGATGAATGGAATGTTATGAGAGATATTATTAAACTGATAATATTTACACATTGTTATTACACACACTGTCTATACTGTTAAAGAAATAAAACATTTTTAAATTTCATTTTCTCTTATTATTATAAAAAGATATGCCCTTATTATTATTTAAAAAAATAAGACATCTGTTAGTAAAATTATAGTAGACTATATTTCTGTTTATTTCTGTTCTTCTTTTTGCCTGCAACGCTCTACAGCTTCAGCTTGGTCAAGTTATTTTAATATAACATATATCTTAATTTTATCTATAAATGTAACAACATTTTAACAAAACAATAAAAATGTTAAATATCTGTGGAATTTAAACCGAATTTTAAATTCGAAGTTGTTTTAACACTTGACTGTCCAGTACATTCGTCTACAAAATGGTGTGGTAATTGAAATATGAGTTTTTATCGGTGAAGGTCAATAGTAGCTCGTAACTTAAAGCCCCACACGTTTGGCAGAAACAATAATCCACACAATTTTGAGGAAAATGTTTAGGAAAATGTTTATCTCGCGCGACACCCGCCCCATAAATATTGCGCTCGCCCAAATAAAACAGTGGGAATAGATAAAAAAAACTAAACGGTTCTTAGCGAATATAGTCGGGGACGATGGTGTGGACAGTTTGACAAATGTTCCCCTAATCTAATAATACTATTACTTACCTTGGTTATTTTAGTTTATACATTTAAGAAAGAAAGAAAACCTAATATGCTCAATTTAATTAAACAATCAATGCTCAACGACAGCCAATAGAATTGTAAAATCTTTCACTAAGGAAATACCAATTTATACCATATTCTCATATAGTTAGGGCCAAGTAGATTCTTATTGGACCGGAATTACGGGAGTGGGAGAGCTGTTCCGAGTGGCCCATGACAGAGAGACCTTTTCGAGGGTGATCGCCAATGTCGGGGAAACCTGATAGGTTATTTAAAGAAAAACATTCTTATTAAAAATTTAGCCACGATTACCGATTTTTTTTATAGTTTAATGGACCAGGGTGACTGGTCCATTCGACGAGGTGGCTACTTACCATCGCCCATAACACTAGTCATGCCACAGATACTGTAAAAGACCATAATCGTAATAATATTAGTAGAATAAAGGATAAGAGGTTCTGACATCCCTCACCGAAAGACATAAGCATACTTGTTGTTATTTCATGATAGTCTTACTGTAAAGGTGTGGTAATGTGCCCTTCTCCTACAAAATAGTACTGAACTAAGAACAAACACCTTAAACTAAATGAATATGAAATAAATATGTATAAGTAAATACATAACTGTACATACTGTACGTTTATAATGGTAAATAATAGAACAGGCTATACAAATCTAACTCATATGCAATATGAACAGTCCAATCTTATCTCTCCAATGATATTTCATGTACAGCTATCGGAAAGCCATTGCGTCTGTATGATTTTATTCTACGCAATTTATTTTCAATAAAGAACTATAAAGAGACTTATCTTAATCGCTCGACTGCCACGGAGAAGGGGCGCAGATGTCATAAAAGTCATTTCTTATTTACTTTGCACTGCATAACTTATTCGAAAAATATTATTGACGAATTTGTTTCAATTTTCATTTGAAGTAACAGAATGTGTGCTGTGAGATGCAAGAGCCTGTTTTCATGTTAAGCCTGATTTCTCTATTGGTGATTCTCATATAGGTTTGTTAATCCATCCTACCTTCTAATCTGTCTGGATTATTACTTAATATCTTTAACAACTTAATAATAACTTTCCGTTTCACTTTAAAATTACATATTTTTTGAAAATTTTCTCTTAAAAATACAATAAATTTAAAAGCCTTTTTTGGGTCTCAATTATGTACCTTTGAGTAAATATATATGAAAAACGCAAGTAGTTATTTCACTCACCTTTTGTGGTGTTATATGTTAAGCCATAAAGTAACAAGTACCTACATCCGTATCCGTAATGGGTGATCCGACGCGGACCCATTCAAACGTCTTCAAAGATAAGGTATTCACAAAATATTATTATTCACAGCAAAGAAATGCTCAAAAAATATGTTTCTGCCTATACCTACTTACTTATCAGTTTTATTTTGTAACAGCTACTACAGAGTAAATTTAATAAATTAATTGAACTATGGCCACGCTTTGAAATTTAAGCAATTAAATAGAGCATTGAACGATTCTTATACTCTTAAGATGTCTTACTTCCTCTTATACTTAGATGTAGCTGCAAAACAAAAAAAATGAAGAAGAACGTCTTTTCCATTCTTTTGTAAATTTTATTCAATTAAGTTAAATAGTTTAGGAGCTTTTGTTCTCGTGCTACACAACTCACTAAAGGCTAATTTTCTTGAGATGACTAGGAATTTCTGTCTTACTACAGAAAGTCTAAATTTTCATCTCATTCAAATTATTGAATGAGATGATGATGATGATGATGATTAAATATGTCAACGTAATACTCGTATGTTGAAGAAAACAATATTTACAAAACACCATAGAAAAAAACCGTCATCGCATTAAATTATTCATTTAAAAACGGCTAAGGCAGTATTTAGCTCGAAGCTATTAGGAACAAGTAATATCCTTATGGCCTTCCCTCGTCCTTAAGCCATCTAATTATGAGCACTAAAACAGTAATTTTAATGTTTAATCTGTTATCTTTGGACATTCATCGATATCTCGTTATAGGTGCTTGTGATGATACTAAGAATTTAAAATGGAATTAGCCAAGCTGTATGTACTTATACACCGTCTGAATAAAGCATCTCTAACAACCTATTTTATTTATTTATATACTAATATTATAGAGAGCTAAAAACTTGTATGTAGGAGTTAATCTTTGAAACTATTCAACCAATTTTCTTGAAATTTCGCATACACGTCAGAAATACAGTTTTTACAATTTGTTAGTTTGTCCAACAATTTTGTAAAAGAAATTCAATGTGAGATTGAAACAAGAAAAAAGTGCCTCTGTTTTTTTAAAAACATCTGATAAAGATTATTTTGAAGATTTAATTTAGAGCCGCATTGTAGCTCATTTACATGTTATTCGTAAAAGAAACCCTAGGGGAACATATTAACCATTTATGATTTTAAACTTAGGAAATATTAAAGAAAAGGAAACGTAATAGATGTAAAAAGATACGCAAGTGTAATAAGAAAAAGAAGCCGTTGGAAAAAAACGGCCCGCGGCGAATTAGGCCCCGCGGAAAGCCGTATTGTTCCGCGACTTTTTAACTGAACGAGGGGAAGGAAATCGGATGAAAATATGAAAAGAATACACGATGTGTACGCAGAAGTGAAACGAAACGTCAGAGATCGGGCCACAACCGCGCCGCGGCGGTCCGCAAATATAATTTGCATAGTCAAGTAGCCCAACTTTTGTCTGCAGCGGATGTACGAAACCATATTCGTTCGTTGCTTTTTAACCACACACCCATTCTGTATCGAGCAGTGCTTTTATTGCATTTTTCCCCTTTGAACGGATTCCTTCAATATTTCGGTGGTTCGTTTTTATTCATACGCTCGGTCATCGAATTGTTTCGCTTCATACAGGCACTCTTTATTGCTCTTTTGTTGTTACAATGCTATTTTCATTCGAATCACCATAACATATCTTGATCTTTTTTCCAGACGATTATCAATTTAACATTGTACTTTTTTGTATACTTTCATTAATTATGGAATTTTACACTTTGTGTACATAACATCCCATAAAGCAAAGTAATTATACGCACTTAAAACTGTAGATATTACACTTATGCTAACTACTGTAGCCGGTGCAATGTTTATTGCGGCTGGGTTATTCTTAAGTATAACTACTTTGCACTTATTTTCTTCTAAATTAGTAAAGGCAGTCTCTCGATTGACCTTGTACCTGACACTCTCAACCAAAAATTTTTATCCATTATCAGATATATTCACCCCTCACAATTTTTGCTATCGTCTATAAAAATGAAGTAAAATCCACTGAAAAACTTTATTTTTAGGAGCTTCATAAAGAATATTAATATTTACCTATCTACTATTAAATAAGTAAGAACGAATAGTTTAAAATATGAATCAATTATCTTCTGACAAGTCCTCACATCGAGTTCAAAGAGCTAAACGAACAATAGTTCGATTAACATATTATCACAAGTGCTTTAAAATTAGAACTACCGACAGCGGCTTCAAAGGAAATCAATAGAGTTTTTTTGTTCGGCCCAGCATCTGCAACGAATCGAATGAAATAATCGATTCTTGAATTATTACGATTCATCGTTGGTTATGAGGGAGCAATAGGCTGGATTATCGAACTCAAAGAGAAGCCGATAGACTACATACAAATATTGACTCGTTGAAACAATGGGTGCCAATATAGCGCGTCTTAGAAAAGATTAAGGAAGACTTTGATTGACATTTTGTATTCATTTGTATTAGTATCGAGTAGGCGAGTGTTGGGTGTTTAAGATTGAAATATAAAAATGTTATCTCTAGTAAAATATATTAAATTAATAATCGCTTACGCGTTAATAAACAAGAAAGGTGAGATGAAAAGGTCCTAAAATAAATACCAATGACGCTTCACTGAGGTGAGAAAGTGTTTTTGAGAGGTGTTAGACCGATTCGTTGCTTCGGACTCGACGGTCCGACGCATTTTCCACTGAACGGATCTTTGGACCGCAAACCTTTGTATTGACGAGAAATTAACTGAAAAAGGACCTTTCTATCCGACTTTGTGCACATGATTATGTACGGCCATATAAATATATCATTTGACATGTTATGCCTCATTGCATCATAACTACCTTCATTTTAAGCTTGACAATTTTTTACTTGATGAAAATAAAATAACAGCCCATTCCTCTTCATCGTATCTCTCACTCTTCCTTATATTTTCAAGATGCTAATCCTACAGGATTAAAAAGGCATAGGTAGCGTAGGCTATAAAAAACGTGGGGTTGTCGGCATGTCCGAAAAAAGTTTCATGAAATTAATTCTAAATGTCTTGTCGCCTTCTTAATGTCATTCCTATAAATTAATTTGCAACCAATGGTCTGTTTCAAAGTTATCTCTCTTTTTATCGTGCTAACGTTTAATTTGCTTAGATTTTTTAAATCAACACAATTTTATTCTCAGAATAAACCAAATGAGTTTTATTTATTACTAGCTGGCGCCCGCGTTTTCATCTGCGTTGAAAAAGAAAAAAGTAGCCTATTTTGTGCCCCGTAGGTCTAAATGTTTATCTATCAAGTTTCATGAAAATCAGTGAATTCGTTTAACGAGTTATGGAGGAACATACATACATATTATTATTATTGATAAAGTTTCTTTTTCGACATTTTTTTGTTAACTAAATCTATTTGTTGAGAGTAATTTAGCACCTGTAGTATAAGCTTTCTTTAATAAAGAACACTGAACTCCACAAGGAACAAAAACACGTATAATGTCTTTAAAAAAAGTGAATTATGAGCAAAAACCCTGTGATTCGAAATAAAAATGCAACGTTCCGATCGGTACGTTATTAGCAACTCGTGTCGGAGGTCGGATGACAAATGATGCGTAGGAGTCGATTGCTAGGACCTCGCCCGGTTCATTAGCAGAGTAACATTAATTACTAGCTAATATTTACAACCAATCGTCCATATTACCCCTTACAATTTCTTCTTAATTTTTTCATGGTTTCATTTAATTAAGTATTAAAAGTGTTTAGGTAATTATGTTACATTTATTTTTAGGTCGTTCTCAATTATAGCCCTATGGAATATACATAGAATATAATCTTCCATTGTATATAATAGTTATAAGTATATATAAAAATCGATTTGTGTATTGTAGTTTACCTATACGCCAAAACCGCTGAACTGTTCACGGTGAAATTTTGCGTACAGGACGTTGTCCAGGAAAGGACATAGAGTACATAAAATTCAACTCAGACGAAGTCGCAGCCAAAAACTAGTCAACTATATACGCTTATAAGCTAATGTAATATATTTAATAGCTACCCAGGCAACACATAGGCCAGATAACAGTATGAAATTCACAAATTATTCAGTTTAAAGCTTTGTTATAAGGGTATTAGAGCTGACAAGATAGGCAAATGCTGTATTGAATGATTTTTGGGCTATTATAACACTATGGGCTATTATGGGCTTCTTGTTGCTTATTCAGCTACTATTCAGCTATTACGTATGTTGCTACTATACAGCTTAAAGAAATTTATTTTGTGCCCAAATTGCTTGGATAACGGCTGATAACGGCAAAAAATATTCAGCCATTCTGTGTTACTTGGGTAGTCCATAACACTAACAAAATTAAAACCTTTGGCTTCATTAGTGCCATCTATTAAATAAGGTCAGAATTAAATTTTAACTATTATCTGTAGAATATTTATAATCTACTTTGAAAACTAAATTTAAACTAATTTTCCTAGTGAGCGCAAAACTAGAATAAAAAGTAGGTACGTACGTTTTATGTTAATATCCAGGTTCTCTCGTTAGCGTTTATTTGTAGACGATTGTAGGCAGGGCCCTTACTATCATAATTTGCATCAGCTCAATCATTCGTCAATTGAATATCGAAAAGACAAAGACAGAAATATACTTTCACGGCATGTTAGAGAAGGAGATGTTATCGAAGCGAACGATCGGAAATTTCATCGAAATATCAATATCAAGTCGAAAAGGTGGCAAGTGCATCAAATCGAGGAATTCGTGAGAATAATGCGAGTAAGAGGGAGACAGAGTGTGATTTTCAATTTTGTTGTTGTGGCGAGTATGTTGTAATACTTACCTGGAGCAATATGGCGCTCGCGCTTGTCTGTTCCGGACCTTAACCGTGTTTTATTTAAGACACCATACCTAATTATTTCTCTTTATATTCTTGCATACCTTTTATTTATCGGAAGTTACCTATTTTGCTCAATTCTTTTTCATATTATATATTTAAACTAATACATAGGGATACCATGTTCTGCAGTTACGGAATTGTCGACACTATTATAGAAGACTAGTCTGTAATTAAAAACTTTTACATTTTGGTATGTAAGCATACATAGATTTTCCTCCAATTTCTCATATCAGGGTCAGCAGTATACTTGCATTTCCCATCACATTGCTCACTGAACAGTGAGTTGACCTGTCGTTTTTTTATAAATAAAAATATTAAAATTATTTAAACTTTGTATTCTACAGTGATTTACCAGAAACGACTAAAGAAAGAGAGGAAGCAGAGGCAGCAAATTCAGGATCAACTAGATGTGGAGCTGAAAAGGCGGCAGAAAATTGAAGACGCACTTAAGCAATCAGGAGCACCCTCAGAGTTACTCAGAATTGTTACAGGTTAGATATTTTCTTATTACTTACTTATTAGTAAAATTTTAAACGACAGAAAGAATAGGAGTGCCTGCTACTCAGTTAAGTATGAGTGAAAAACCTCGCACTACTTTTTCACTATTTGGTTTATATAATATTAAAAAAGTATTTATTGTTTTAAGCAGCACCTACCTATATATGTTCGTATAGATTATCTATCTACATATTATTAAGATAATAAGTAAAAAACAAGAGATGGTTTGTAAGGAAAAACCCAGATGTTTAATTTTTTTCAATGTTTATTTTTTCGAGTGGTAATAAAACATGTTAACCCTGGTTTCGATTAGAGCTCTTCGAAATTGGTCTTGGTGTTGCTGGGTTTTACTCCCAGATAATTATTGTTGCCTTGCATTACCTGGCGAAACTAACAAATTATTAAAAGTAATATAAGTAAGTTATTAAGTAACTTATTATATGAGATATATACTATAATGAATATCCTGTATGCAAAGTATGAAGATTCCTAACGAAGCAATACTTCGATCACATTGCCCAAATATATCAGTTCCAATAACTGTGATCACAATATTATAATAAACATCTCAAACATGTCAAATTGTCAATTCCATCACTGGCAGACTATTCAACAAGTTCCTAAACATGATGATGTGCGCGATATATGCCTCTGACATGTTAACTTGCCGTCTGTCAACCTATCTCTACAGCAGCTCAAATTCGCTACTCTTCACTCACAACCGGATTTCAACTTTAAGTGGTGCACAGTTAAGATTACATTTGGATTGGTTGTTTTAATGACTTGTGACTAATAATTGCGGAGTGAGTATGGAGTGCGTGACGTAAGAAGGGCGGGTAAACGCTGGTGAAGGCTTGTACTAATCTCCGTGTCAGGAAATCGTTTCGCAGGCCATTTGAAACGAGGGTTCGGGTGCTCAACTAACACGCATTCGAGTTCAATTTCTTGCATAATCGCCTGTTCACTGCAACATTTATAAGGCTGTCTATCAGACTGGCTCACCTATATATGTGGCACCTAAACACTGACATGTTATTACTGGTACATTTTTTATTGAACCGCAAAGCACCTGTCCCATTTGTGCCACTATGTACCATCAATATAATGGGCCATAAAATTGAGTGTTAAGAGTATATTTAACTTATATTTATAAAATTATATCCATAAAATAGGATAGTGATCAGGTTTTGATGTTTTTTTTTTTTTCGGACTGATAAAACATTCAATTAAAATTTTACTGTAGAGCGCGTTTGCGATCTTTTTCTGACCTTTAAAGCCTTTAAATGTCTTGTTAAGTTGACTGCCGTTTTTAAATGTTATTAATTAATAATATTTTTATAGAGAACCTAACGCCAACGACGCAAGACAATCAGCGGTCGGAACGCGAAAATGGAGCAGACAGTAAACCTCCGAGTACGGAACCGCCCGCAGCATCGCCACCCTTCCAAAGAGAGCCCCCTCGCACTCCGGACAAGCCTCAGTGGAATTATCCACCGCCACCCGTAGACATCATGAGTGGAGGAGCGGCATTTTGGCAAAACTACTCTGGTAACTATCGCCAAAGCTGGCATTCATCTACATTTTTTTGACAATGCACACAGAGGTCACTTCTGACTGCAACAACCAACAGCTGTTTTTGCTGTTTTTCGGTTAGTGAGTAAGTTTTCTCCTAATGAACGGACGTTTCAAAACTTCAGTTTCAAAAGTTTCAAAACTTGATTATTTCATACAATATGGTAGTTCAGGCATCGAAATAATATATCTAGTTTGCTGAGTGCAGGCATCAGTTTCGTCAAATCAGTCAAATGAGAATAGCATTTACACTTAGTTTTTGTTTCACTGCTATTTAATATTTTCTTGATATATAAGAGACTTGCTGATTTAAATAACAAGCCTTTGTCGGTTTTTAGCCAGTCAAAATATTACTTCTTATAGAAAGAAGACTTATACAGTGCATTAGATAGAATTAATATACTTGCCTCCACGTTTTAGAATCCACAATTTTTCCCGATATTTACATTTTTATTTATAAGGGGTTATCTCCTGTCTATCTGGGAGTTACGAATTCGTAATAGGGGTTGAAACGCGAAGGACTGTGAACTAAATATAACATTGATATGGATTTAATAATTTCCTGTATTTTGCCGACGAGTGGCTTTTGCCGACAGACTGCTTTTCAAGTAGAAATTGCAACTAATTTAAGTGTCTAAACGCACGCGAACACGCGAATAAGAATTGCCCACTTGTAATTGTAAAAGTAGATACAAAAACAGAATTTATTTCTGTATTTGATTTGTCTCTATGCATGCAGGATTTAAGAAATATTCAAAAGAACACACAACTGTGAAAGACCTGTAAGAGGTCGGTACAAAAATATAAAAGGTTGGCTTAAACGGAAAAACAAAAATTTAAATTATAGGAGCCTTTCATCAAGTTCCTCTTTGCCCCGATGCCTTCGTCGCGTCGGTGGAAAAGAAAAATATTTTATTATTCGTAAATTAGAAAACTTTTTCTTCGTGTTTCATGCGAAAATAAAGATAGGTAAAAATCAAAAAATAAAATGTGTGCTGATAGATATTTTCGTAATAAGTATGTTATTTAGTTCAATAACAGATTTATGTAGATTCAATTATATTACATGAGCTTCTGTATTCATTGCATAAGTGAGTAAGGCTAGGTTCTCACTATGCCGGACCGCTAAATTTACCGGAACGATAAAACTGCGGGAAAGTTCAGTGGCTGTACAATTTATATGAATCTGTTCACGCTATGCCGGATGCGGCAAGAAACTCAGAACTCCGCGTTCTCCCCGTTTTGTCACTGCGAAGTGCCGGCAGAACTCCCGGACTGGCTAAGCTCACACCGGTAGTAAGGGACAATTAATACTGAAACCAAAAGTTGATGTTGCTGGATCCTGTGTAATGTTACTCATGTCCGGCCGCCGATTTCCGGCAAATCTGCCGGTCCGGCGCGGCGTAGTGTTAACCTAGCCTTAGGCTTATGTGTTTACAAAGTTTCATCAAAATCCGTTCAAAGGGTTACACTTGGTCGAATAATAGACATATTATAATCCAAACATCTGAAAAAGATTTTTTTGTAATATTATTAGAAAAAATAAGGAAAGTATACTTAAAATACACAGAAAATATATTTGATGCAAACAAGAAATTTTGTTTGAAAACAATTTATATTATGTTATACAGCTGTTTAAGTTTTGCTTGAATAATGTCATATTATTACAATCTGAGGTGCTCGTCCCGCGCTCTCGGAATGGATAAGCCAACTGATGTTGAGTAATATAAAGTTGAAAAATTAATAAAGCGGGAACTTCTTCGGTTCACTTTATAGGTGAGCTTGTAAAATGAATGGAAATAAAATCGTACTACACAGGTGCGCTAAACCTTTTGAAGATATTAAACTTTTTGTTTATGTTAAAATAATGCGACCGTACCATTTCACTTTGGTTTACGTATTTTTTTTACTAGTATTTACCCAAAATCCTAACCTAATCTGAATACAAATCCTAACTTAACCAGTTAGGAACCCAGTCTAACATTAATAGTTGGTTTTACGTTTGTAAAGAAAAATTTAAATATTTAATCTATAAATTTTAATAGTGGCAAGTCATACTGTCATGTCAGCACATGTGCTTTTATTTTTCTATGAGTTGAGTGGTACTTGTCCTTATTACTATGGTTACTAAGGTAATAAGGTATAATTAATAAGTTAAGGTTGGCAGCGCACTTGTAGCACCTGTATACTTGTGTTAATAGGCTTCGGTAGCCACCATCAAGTGGATCGTCAGCTTCTCTGTCGACCTTATATATATAAAAAAAGCTGATTAACCAATAAATGCATCGATATAAAGGTTTGAATAAAGGTTGTTATGACAATGACATTACGAGACTCAATAAAATAATTTTAATTGTGATTTATGCTATGTTGAACTGTAACAAAGTCACGAAGTTTGATTTCGTGAAGACAAGATAAATTTAAGAAAAAAAATCAAAGTATTTCTGTTAATAGAAAATCAATCCAATCTGTTTGATTCGTCACGGCCCAATACAGTCGGCAACAGTAGCGTCCCACCCCAATCGGAACAGCATTGTAGCATTGTATTGCGATCATTTAAACCGTCCGAGGTTCTTCTAAATTTACCTGAACCCGTGGTGCAGATAATCATCCTTTTGTTCACAACCTTCTCGAATTTCCTACTGAACAATTAATAGACTCGTTTTTTAACAATAATTAATATCGCTCTAACAAACAGTGGTGTCGATGGCGTTAAAAAATTTATTAAAAAAAAAATAATGAGCGGACTGACTTTCTCCGTATAATTCTGACAGAGGTATTGAATGTCTAAAAATTGTTAAGTTTTAAAGAACCTTTAAAAAAGGTATTTAACTAAATACCTACTATTTTATAGAGTTAATATAAAAATAAATAAAGTTACAATTATATCAAATATAAAAGTTTTTATTCAGAGCTGGTACATACAAACAATTTATGTAATACTTATTTTTAACAGCGCACTCTGACGCGACTTTATTACAAAATATGGGTTTTTCTAATTAAATTAACGATAGCATATGATGCTTAGAAAAAGTGTTATCAATTAGTAAATGATTTTTTAGAATCGGTTAAGGATAAAATAATTACCTAAACTGTTTTTGTATAAAAGAACGTGTAATAGATGAATTTTTGTGTAAACTCTAAATCTAAATTTCTCGTTCGACCCTCTATTTAATTACAAAATCGATTCGTTTCCCTATAAATTAAACGCTTGAGCTATTGAGACAGTTTTTCAAATCATACTAGAAAATAGAATGAACGCGGTGTCGTTTTCGTAAATAGAAAAAAAATTTGTATTAATCGTTCTCTTTTGTCTGAAGATCATTGTCTGTCATTCTAATCCAACTCTAAAAAACGCTATCGCGCTTGAGGTATCTTACTCAAAAGCTATACAACTGTCGGGCAGTACATAGTAGATACATAATCCGTTGAACATTTGACTAGCTGTTGGTCGAGTGGTTGAAATGTTTAGTCTTAGGAATCAAGGGGCCTGCTTTCGATTCCTGTCATGATAAATTAAGACACCAATTTTATTAGCTTAAGTGTAGATGTCCTTGTGCAGTGAAGATGTCTCCAGGCTAAGAGCCCTAGTAAGAAAATATTACTACTGATTCTATATCGACGCTCTCACACAGGCTTCTGCTCTGTGTGAGGACTAGTATCTTCCAAGTTATAGCCTATTTTGTATTGGCAGCATTTTACGTATAGATTGCTAACCACATTAGAACTTTTTTACGTTCTCAAGGCCACAATATTAACGGAATTTTAATCCACTATATTAACGGAAGTACGAGTAGAATACAAGTGAAAATTCATGCCAGTGTTTAAAGAGAGAAAAGCAGAAACAGGCTTCAGTGTAGTACTGACTTCGTCCTGGTAACATTATAAAATATTATTATAGCCTATTATACTCGCTGATAATGAGCTGTCTACAGGTGAAAGAATTTATAAAATATAAAATTTTAAGTATTCATTCTTCTCTCTTTATAACATTTTATTTATACTAAATAAATAAAATGTCAAAAATTACTTGATGAGTTTATTTAGAGTTTAATTATTTAACAACAAACTGGGACAACTCCACTGACTTTGCATTTTGTACCAAAACTAATTTGTTGAATTAACTCCTACGATTGAAGCACCCCATTTCTCTTTAGAATACGGTCGTTTTTCCGGAAAAATTCTCCTGCGAGTTTTCCTTTATTTGATATAACGTAATTAGGTCGAGTAATAAACAAAAAACAAATTGACAAAGTAACAATTAACGGAAATTGAAATTTTATTTTGTGTTCAAGATTTATCGGCTATTCTTCAGACTTTTTTTTTTTCATTAAAAACTCAATTCGTTTTCTGAATGAATTGTTCGGTTATGGTTGTTATTAGGTATATCAATGGTAGGACAAAAACATATTGTCATTCTCGGCTTCGTCCATTTCATAAGAAACTATTTTCGTCAATGACGTTTTACTTTTGTTTCTGTTTAAACAAATCGAATCACGTCCACCCTGTGAAGTCCGTTTTTGTCATCCTATGACCATTCGATCAAAACGAACCAGAAGTAATAAGGTTTTTCTAAATGTTTTTGTGTATTTACAATTCTCCGTGAAAGTTAATGTCATTGTTGAGCGATGTCGCCTAGTTTATTAGCATTTGAAAGCAAACTCTTATTATGATTGAATGTCAACTTATTATGGCCGCTTTAAGAAAACATTACAAACTGACTTTTTTTATCAAGAAGAGCGCTCGAGCATTACAGTTATTTCAAAGAACAAATAGATTATAGCTCTCAAAGGAACCGGCAATTCTGTTTTAGATGCGGCAAATGCAAAAATATTACGTATTCAAACAGATCTAATGGGACATTTAGGGGTGGCAGCGAAGTGAAACGGCAAAGGCCGAAGCTTTTAAGTGTATAATATTTAATTGTGACGCCCTAGGCGTATAATCTCGCCCGGGATAATAGGTTTCTGTTTCGGGACAACCCTCGATGGGCGACACTTGTGAGTGTAATGCCCTGCAGCTAGTCTTCACTGAGACAAATCGGATTATAATTGAGTTTTTTTAAGTGACGAATGTTTCCAGGACAACATTTACACTCCCACTGCGAGTCGTATAATAAACAACCGTTGATATGTATTTATATAAAGTGTAGTTAACTTATAAATTCGTAATTCTACTGTATAAATTGTACAATGAATCCTGGGATGAGAAATTGGATTCCCTTTTGAGAAAATGCTCCATCAAAGTAAGCAAAAAACGTGATTCCGTTTATATCTTTTATATCTCGTAAATTGCAGGAGGCGGCAAGCGTTGCATGAAATTGAATAAGCATATTTCGTAAAATGTCGACGTTTTCGGAGACAATTGCCTTACCTCACCTACTCTTGCCTCTTCACAAACTTTGTCAATTTCCTTAAACTCGTTATGAAATCCTCTGGGCTCCACTCGTGTTTCTATTTCTTTTTATATTACTTAAGCCCTCTACTCATAACGTTTAATGCATTTTCTCCTAATGTTGTTCACTAATTTTGATTTTACAGTTGAAATTTGATATTGAATTCAAAGATTCATTTCTTTACACAAACAGGCTGACGGTCCACATGATGGTAGATGGCAACGCCACAAATGCTGTAATTGCGCTGCCTACTACTTAAAAATTTTGAAAGCTTAATTTTTAAGACGTACTCAAACAAAGTTATGTATGTCGATCTTGCATTAATGTGTAATATGTGCCTTAGATCATTCCATAAATTATTTGTGCTACGACAAATTAAAGAGAGTAATTTAAACTATAAGACAGACAACCCTTCAGAAGCAATTTAATATCTCGCGCGATGTAGCACTTAGGTTTTTACTGAAGGGAATGTCTGATATTAAATTAGTGAGTGTTGTACGGATGTGAAGTCCGTTTGATGTTAAATGGCTCTCCCCAAAATATTAACGACATTTTCCAATGTAATATGTTACATGCGTATTATAACTTATGACATAACTCAGTAGGTACTGGTTTGTTTTGTCTCATTCGTACAAAATAAAGATTTAATAAATTTTACTTACACTGGGGAAAAAATTATGTGAGCTCCATATTTGTCACTACTAAAGACTGTGAGCAGCTTCTCACATGAGATAATACTGTAATAACAGCATTGTGAAGGCATTTATGCTTTGATTCGCCATATTTTCTTTTAATATTATTTTTGTAGTAGACAGGCAGATAGACCACTTGATGGTAGGTGGTTACCGTCGCCTAAGGACTCAAGGAAGACCAGGTGTAGGTGCACTGCCGATCCTGCAAGAATTTATAAACTCGCTTGAAGAAACCCTCTCTCGGAAGGGAAATTGTACAAACATTCTTTATTCCAATTCCTCCTTACTCCATTTATTGGATAATTGACAGCACCTCGGGGACTTCCCTCTATAGATAGACTTTTGATACAGCTGCCTGTGCCCAGGGGTGGTGTAAAGATGTTTCTCATCTCTTATTTTAGTCTTTTTTTGTCAACAGAATCCTTGGCACAAGAACTAGAAATGGAACGCAAGTCCCGTCAACAGGCGATGGAACGCGACGTGAAGAGCCCCCTTTCAGAACGTGCTGGCTACTACAAGAACTCAGTGTTGTTCAGTTCAGCCACTTAGCTGACAAACACGGGGGGCCCGGATTACCCCGACAGCCGAGACTACGACAAAGAAATGGAGGAAGCTAGGAAACCTATGATCAGCGTAAAACCTGAATTTAGGGAAAAGTAGAATCCAAAGAGAAGATTGGAGATTCTGATTAGGGCATTATACATCTCTTATTTCAAATCTATCATCTAAAAGATGTCCACATTATTTCACTGCGGGGTGTTCAGTTCATAATATTCATGTAATTGTTTAATCTAATGAAGTTTTTGATGTAATGGATCTCGATGAAGTTGTACTTCCTTTTGTTGAGATTAAAAGTAATGTAAATATTGTTATCGAGTCGAAATATAAATTATAAGGTTTCGCGTTGTTCAAACGAAATCTCATAAGCTCTTCTTCCATAGTGAAATTTGTAAATATTTCTTTATATTATTATAGTTAAGGTCTTTGCGATTTTATCGACGATTCACGTAATTTATTCGTCAACATTTAATCTCATATGAAAAGTACCTTTAAACTTAACATTAAATGCCATATTTATGTATTAAGCGTGCGTCTTTTATCTTTTGTAAATTAGAAAAGAAACGGTATACATTTTTCATTTTGTACCTACAAACATATCATAAGCGCTAACAAAAAAGAAATGCAACTTGGCTAGATGAGTGAAAATTCTTTTGTAAGGGACGGTTGGAATTGATCTAAGACTGCTCTTTCGAGGTTTTTCCAAACGTTTTATATTTTATACTAGTCGGCTTATCAATTCTTCATTACAATATTTAAGTTCCTACATTGATCAGTATTGCGTTTACCGTTAACAAAAATATACCTGAGTAGGTACATATTTTATACTAAACTAAACTTTGTTTTAATTGTTTACAAATACAATCCTGAAAAATTAAGTTAATTATTGTGATCTTCACTATCCTGTAATTTATTCAATTTAGTGCAATGATTAGATGTAACCAAAATTTAGTATAATTCTTATATAAATGTACGATATAGATGGTTGACTTTGAAACGATGGTTTTACATTTCCATTTTATCGACTGAACAACAAAAAAGTTATCGCGTACAATTTATCTAAGTGTTTTCTTTAAACGTAGATGCTGTATAAATTAGTTATAGTTGCTGTATCATGTGGACACATTTACAATCCAGAGTCGATGTATATGGGTAGCTATTTTAACAATAAGTACGGTAGTATTAACTACTTATATAAAAGTATAAATTATAGTGTTATTTATATTGATGCTTAGTTTACGAGACATGTTCGAGTGTCTATAGTTTGTATAAGTTTTAGAAGTATCGAGCGTTGGATTGGCGCTTCGCTATTAGAAAAGATATATTTCGAGATGCGATCCTGACGTGTCGTCTTTGGAGGATTAATAGTCAAGCGCCGATGGAAGAGTTCGCTTAATACAATTACTTTCATACATATTATCTGTAATGGGTAATGAGAAGTAATGGAATAAACTTAGTTGTTACAGTAAATGTTTAGCTGAACATGTGTGATCGTGTAAAGGGCGTGAATGTGCAACTTTTGTATGAGTTACTTTATTTTAAACAGTTGATGTAGTTACGACAATACAAACTTAGAACAGATATACTGTTTTATTTATTTATTTCAATAGCAAGTGTTAAGGTGGACACGTATTATAGAGGCGTTGCTTAAATAGATTTGTTTAGTCAAAAATCCATTAAGGAAAGTTTTTTATTTGGCAAGCACTATTATATAGAACAAAACTCTAACTCGAGATGGCTAAGATTCCAAGAGCATCTTGGATAATTCGCTACCAGCTTTTGTATACATTTGTCGCATAAATACGACACGAGTTACGAATTCTAACGCACACATTATTTAAATTAATAGGTGACAAGAGGAGCATTGAGCATGTCTACTGTCAAAAGCTATACATACACACGTGACTGGGTCCAACTTTGTCAATTAGCCTATTAGCCAGATAGCCAGTTTGCCAGTTAGCCTAAGTTTGTCAATAATTGTAAAATGCCACTTGCGGAGCGCGCGTTACTTATCTCCGTATTTTTATCCCTAACGTCACATTGTATATAGTTTGTAAAAAGTATAATATAGGTCGATAAAAGTTGAAAACTTTTTATTGTCACTGTCACTGTGCATTCGTTAAAAAGGTTATTCGTGTGGCCCTTTAATTTATAATTTTGACCAGACCAGCGCTTTTCTATAGTACGAATTCACCTTGTCCTTATCCATGACAGTTTGCGGACGTATCAAATTGAATTGGTACAAAGTACAACTAGAAATTTCACAACATCTAAGAAATTTTACTCATTTTTCATGCCAATGCTTCCTAAATTAACCTCTATTTAATAGACTTTTTGTAAACTATATTGCTTTTAAAGAATGGTTAGTCTTCTAAGCTAAGAGATGATTTAGGAGACATTGCCATGAATGTTCATTTCGAGTTTTGCCAATGCTCAAGTTGAAGTAGTGTCAAGATCGAGGCTTCCCAGTGTACCCAAATTTTGGTTATTATTATTTCGTATTAAAAGCAACTTTATTTATTATTATTATTTTAATTATATTATTAATTTACTTAAAATTGTGTGTGTGCCTTGTATTGTAGAAGAAAATATCAAGAATTAAAATGAAAATAACATTTTTGTGTTTCGTTTTATGTTAACCCTTTTAATATTGTACTTTTTACGAATACTTCTTGATACACAAACAATTTAAACGATTTAAATCTGTACAATATGGGGATTTTCAAGGTAAGCGTAATTAAATGAGGTCCCTATGGCTTTTGCTGCTAATAGACGCTATCCATCACCTTATCAACCTACCTTCTACGTGCTTCTACAATAAAAATATCTACGAGTGCCTATAGGTAACACAAAAATTAGCATAAAGCTAAATTCTTGATAATTGTAAATAATAATAAACCTGATCGTAAAAATATTCTAAAAACATTTAACAAAATTATTATTATTAAATGCGAGAAAATTATCCACTTTTGGCTTTAACAAAATTATCATAGTGAATAAGCAAAGTTTCATTAATTTCGGAAGCCTCTCTTTACCTATATGTGGCCGATAAATTGGTACAGATTACATAATAACTCTCAACCAAAAGTCATACTAGAATGTGGGTTTAAGAGAAGATAAAGGTATCCGCGGATCCACATGTGGAGCGAAGCTGTGGATCCAAGTGGAAGGAGGCGACTCGACAATGAAATCACCGACCATCGTTGGAGTTGGAGAATGGCAATGTGTCATTTGGGCAGCCCGTCTAGCAGCAGTAACTACTTACCCCCTTACATAAAACAACCATGAAATAACAGTATGTGTGCTGTTTTGTTTCGGTGAGTGAGTAAGGAATGTAGAAGTATATCGCCTAGGGCTACAAGTGAGCTACCGATCCTGCAGGGAATTGAGTACTGCTTGTATAAAGAAGCTCAGTCCAGAGGTAAGAGCAATGTTCCATGTGGAGCCTAAACTGAGCCTTATAAAGAAAAAAAAATCGCGCCGTTCCGATGTGAAATATGTACTTGCTTTGCCAATTTTTTCTAAGCCAAATTAGCTTTTTCTTTAAAATATATTTATATCCTTACTATCCTCTTCTTACTAATATTTTAAATGTGAATGTGAGTTTGTTTGTTTGTTACGCTTTCACGCAAAAACTACTGAACCGATCACCATGAAATTTTGCATACACATTGTCTAGGACACCAGAAAGGACATAAGAAATCATCCAGAAAAAAGGAGTATTCCCGAAGGGATCATCTAAAATAAAATAAAAATCTAACGCCTGCCCAAAGTGTTATAGCAACAAGTTGTCAAGCGTTATATTGCTTTTTTTTTCAAAGCGGACGAAGTCGCGGTCACCAGCCAGTATAAATATAATTATATTAAAATGAATGTATCGTGTGAGATAAATATAGGTTTCTTCTTTGCATTTTCGTTTACCATATAACGTTTTTTAGAAAATATATGACAGACAGGCTAATTCATTTTATGGTAGTGGAAATGCAACACGATGAAGATGCAATAACGCAATATTCCCCTGATAAGGATGAAGGGTTAGGTTAGGCTATGTCCAGCAAGGATCGGAGTACGCCAGGCATATTATGTCCAGGTAAATCTAACACTTAAAATAAATGACAAAGTATTACTAATTCAACACAATGGAAGCTGTATTGGTATTGTAATAAATAATTGTTCAAAATGAAGATTTTTTTACTGACAATTGGATTGAATACCTAATATTTAAGACATTTAAGACAACAAATGGGTTTGTGGCGGTGAGTATTAGAAAAAATTATAAAACTCTTAGGAGGATCCAAGTGCCAAGTCTTAAGTATCTATTAGCATTGACTGTTATTTAGTCTTGACTGACATAATAGACTCAGGTGGAGACAAAGTGTACTAGAATCCATCAATGGAACCATTGCAATAGATCAAAGTAGATGGACCGGCAATTACGCATAATATAGTTGTATGTAGCTCATTTGTTGATTGTACAATGTAAAATCTTCCTTTTTAGATGCTATCTACAGTAAACAAGCTGTAATAACTTCTGCTACTTATCAGTTGATGTTTTATTTATCACAATATATCGTACGGTTCACATAGAATATATTATATACTAGCTGGTGCCCCCGACTTCGTCCGCGTTGAACGATGAAAGGTTTTTCTGGTGTCCCAGACAACGTGTATGCAAAATTTCATGGTGATAGTTCAGTAGTTTTTGCGTGAAAGAGTAACAAACAAACTCACATTCTCATTTATAATATTCGTAAGGATTATCTGCAATACTTATAATATACGTACTGGTCGATTTTATATATCTACTCGTATCTAAAAACTAATAAAAGTACAATGTCGTAAAGCAAAGAAACACTCCGATTAAACTGATTCGGTTCGAGCTCGATCGCCGTTTAAAATCCTGTGAAATCGGAAAAGTTCATATTTATTGCTAATAGATTTTGGGCCGATGAGCACTCGGATGCAATTTTATTTGGTCCATATGAATGATTTTTATATTTGCCCTCTGGGTGGGGCGAGACCAGTGATGCGGTGCGCCCTTCGGATTTCGGACATTCGAGCAATTGCCCGACCTTATTGGAGGTTTTTTTGGGAATAAATGTATTACGAAGGTATGCTTCCTATGACTTCTTTATATGAAAGTTGCTTATGTAGCAGGATTATTAAAAATTTCCCACTTCTGCAAAACCTCACAATACAAAACTTCATAATTTAATTATAAAGTAAGTATCAAGACGTTATGTATAAAGTTTAACCAATAATTTGATTTAGAAGAATCATATAATAATCAACAATTATCAGTCTCATTACTTTTGTAAAATCTAAGTAAAATCTGAAAATTAATCACTTGAAGCTTACTGCTTGTAACAGAAGCAATCATAAAGAAAGTAATCCAAGTATCAGTTACATAAGTTATTAACTGAAACAATTGAGTTGGATAAAAAGTATTTTATATTGTAGATTCACCATCAGTTAGATAATTTTTCATGGATTTTTTTATATATTAATTTAATTGAGTTTATTTACTGGGTGAAGCCGGGAGCGGGTCACTAGTTAGAGTAATATAAAACTTTGTAAAATTATTTTAACCACTTAAAACTCTATTTTACGCAAACATGCATCTTGATTGTAATATAATAACAATTAATATGAAGGTGAAAGTTCACCCAATATAGTTTTATCCTGTAGGTCTCTATAGGTAATACTTAAGGCGGCAGAGTTAATATTGCGCGCATAAATATTGTCGTGGAAGACAGCTCCTTGCCGCTTGTAGTCTCAATTGAAGTATGGCATTTATATACAGGTTGATTTTCTTTTAAATAAATAAGTAACGAATCAATAATGTGTAAAGTGTATTTTAGTATATTTAGTAAAACCAAACAAAGTATAATCAATGTATGTGAAATGATATAATAAACCTGCACCATAATCTGCATATAATAATCTGCACCAAATATTCTAAATAAAAACTTTAAGATAAGTAGCAATAGGTTTGTAGGTTTTTCCAGATACGTTTGTTGGCGATAAGGCGTACCTTCAATGGATCGATATATTTCTTTTTGTTTCTTTTCTATTTATGTTAAGGTCGACAGACAGGCATCATCAACCAAACAATGCCATAGGTGCTGCAATGCAAGTATGCGGTCCATATCTTTTTACAAAGTATAAAATAAAGTTGCTCCTCGCCGCGCTGTCTGACTCTCTGTAAGCTTAGATATTTTAAACTACGCAATGGATTTTAATACGGTTTTCACTAAAGGAATGGATTTTAAATTGAGTAAGGTTAGGAAAGTTAATTTGCAGAAAAAAATGCAGCCGTGCGAAGTCGGGAGCGAGCTGCCAGTCTTATAAATTATTTATTTATTTATTCATACATTTACTCAAAATATATCGCAGTGCGTTAAGCCGCTAACTTCTTCTAAACCACCCAACGGATTTTAATTGGGTTTTCAGTTATTGAAACAAAGATAAAATCAGGAAAGGTTGTATACCTACATCAAAATTGCATCCCGGGCCAAGCCGGGAGCAGGTCACTAGTAATAGATAAATTAGTCAAAAAGCAATGTTTTTGAAAATTAGTTTAAAGACACATTCAATGATTTATGAGCATACTGTATGCGTCACACACGCACCTCACCGACAAGGACACAGGTAGGGTCGGTGTAATTTTCGCTCTCTGCCTCCGGATTAGTTTTTCCTTACGATAATTAAATAACTTTGAGTTATGTTGTTGCGTGATGTACGGCCGTGTTTATTGTCTTGTCGCATACGTTATTTGGTGATAGGGGTGTGGAAGCTTTGTTTTATTGCCTGCGACTTCATAGTTATTTCATATATTTGAACACACGTACCCACTTAGATCTCCTGTCCTTAAAGACTATTTTGTAATTTTAATTTGAATTTTTATTAATTATTATTCTATTTAATAAATTTGTATCAAAATGTTTCTCAATTCTTTATAAGTAATTGATTTTTATTAACTGGGATTAATTGATTATTGAAGTCCGCAAAAGCTCATTAAAGATAAAAATACTTAGGTACATCTTGTTTTAGTAATGGTACTTGTACGATTATCTGTTTTGAGACACACTGCGAGCCATAATCTGGGGAGCCTCTCTGCCAGTAATGAAACCATTAGGCAAAGGTGCTGTAGTGTTTTGGTGCTATCCAGTATCCATAGTGGCCACATATAAATCCCGTTTCTTGTTTATAGGCGGCCCTCTGTCTGTCGATATTTACTCAAAAAATATCTATGGAAAAATAATCTACTTTTGTTTTACATAAAATCAATTAGGTTAACCCAGTTGAAGAATTAAAATTCTATACATATTTTGTAAATGTTCGTTCATTTCATTTAAATGGAATAGAAAAGGCGATTGTCTACATTTCTGTCGTAACACTCAGTTGGGAAAACATCTTAAACCCTTTCTTAATGGAGGGTGCTTTGTAGCTATTTGCATTAGGTACCTATTATGTATCAACTTTGAAATTGTTATTTTTGGTAACAATTTATTAAATCGGTAACAATTCTAACATTTCCGATAATACATTCGAAATAACAAAATATATTATCTTACTAGTGATCTGCTCCCGGCTTCGTCCGAGATTTTTTACATACACAAACCTCCCTAGTTTATCCCTTCTTCCATAAATGAAAACCGAATTAAAATTGGTTAAGCGGTTTTGAAGTGCATAGAGGACAAACATTGATTTTTATTTATATAGATAAGGAGTAAAGGCAATATTAAGGAAATGCTTGTAGCAATTTGGAGGCATTTAAAATGAAATAAAAAAATCAATAAACAATCGCGACAGGTTTTTCTTTTTAACTTTTCCATCAATGCCTTCAAATAGGTCAACATGTACCTAATAATAAGGTTTTCCAATGTGATTTAAAAATCTTTTAAGTAAACTTTTACATTTTATGAACACTTTTCAAGTGGCTCTTTTGCATTTTCTTCTGTATTAATTTACTCGTATGTGATCTCTTTGTGTATTTTAACGGCTGCATAAAAGGCAATGCAGTGATGAGATGTTACACATAATGCTCCACATTTTTACTGTCCTGCTACTCACCACAGCGCATTCAAAGCGGATTACTTACTTACCCATTATGTAGATAGGGCAATGGGACATTATTTTTCTTATGGTGCAGAGAGTTGTAAACAGATTGTGGTCCACTTGGTGATAGATTAACGCCGTCGTTTGTTTACACAAGCAAAAACCCCCAAATACTAAGTTAACGCTTACTCAGCTAGTTACAGCGTGAGTAAGACAACGCTTACTCACGCTGTGCAACGCAAGAGCACATGTTACAGAAGTAAAGAGGCGATTTATGCCACTAGTTGACAGACATAGACTTACTGACTGTCCTCTTGTGGGACGATATCTGCTACCCACAAGAGGACCTATCGTCCAATATTAAAATGAGACCTTTTTCAGCAATACATTATAAACTTTTAGCTTTAGAATATAAATAAATATAAAATAAATAAATATGACACACATTCCACACAGCACCACACTAAGCAACTAAGTGCTTGTATTACGGATACCAGACAGTTGATATACTACATAGATTACTTTTTTTTTGTAAATACATACATATTATAAATACAAAACATCCATGACTCAGGTACAAAGGTAAATGTTAACACATAAACATTAGACCCTAGCGGGATTCGAACCCGCGACCGTTTGGTTAACAGCTAGGGTTACTAGACACTAGACCAAACGTGTCGTCAAACCCTTTAGAATAATTTGTGGAATACTTAGCAATAAATATAATTAAACAAAATGCACTAACACTGCTGTATATAAAAAGAAAGCAGAAATTAGCACAAATAAGAAAAGAAATGAACACTCAAAAATTATGAATACAATTGCAAATGGGGAAAGGTATGTATAGTATGGTATCTAGCACACTGTCTACATTACCTCTCTGAAGTGCTATGCCGCTGAGTTAACCATAATAATTGTTTTGATCGACAATCTAAAACATTTCAAGATGTCCTTAATAGGACCAAGCGACCCTAAGCCAAGTGTAATCGTATATTTTCAATCCTCTGTTTTTGTAATTAGGATTAATAGAAATTAAGAAGCCTACAGATATATATTACTAGAAGCTAAATATTGAATTTAGCCTTCAGTGTTTTATAAAATCAATGTCATAATTTTTTTAAATAAATTTGGTGCTGCAAAGTGTTTTGCAGAATATCTGAATGTTTCTGTTCATTGTAATTTATGCAAACGAATCTAACTCATTTTCAACAGAGCACGACCACTAATATTGAAATATCTAGGTAGTTATACACTGATATAAGTTAAAACAAATGAAGCAGCTATGTCTCAGTAACTTGAGTCGACAGCGGAGCTCTGGGCTCAACTCTCACAAATTCGCATTAAGAAAGGCACCCAGATAAACTTACTTCGCTTTTAAGCTTTAGCCGAGACCTCTTGCTGTTTATAAATCCAATTGGATTTACGGTTGGGGTACACTGAGACTTATCACTCTCGAACTTATTTTCAAATGTTAAACAAACGTTGAAAATCAGGGTTCACTCTGATATACCTATAGAATACTGATTCAGATTGTAATTAAATTTAAAATGTGATTGCTATAATTGAACGACATTTTAACGCTTTACTATTAGCTACGTAAATGAAAAATATTAGTGAAACTCAAGCAATACAAACTGTAATCCCATTTAGTGTATTAGAGCCAAACCAAAACCTAGAACGTGTACATAGGCCTGTACCCAGATCTGTACTCAAGATGTTCACTGGACATGGCTGCTTTAGTGATTTCCTATGGAAAAATGGATGCTGGGTAACAACTCAGTGCTTAAATTTTTAGCTGATCATTATCCTATACGGTCGAAAACTGCCCTTTGTTGAACCCTGAGCAGCAAGTTCTCATGGTTCCAAAGAAATTTGAAGGATAGTTAGAGAGGATTGATTCGACGTCTTCATTTCTGTAAGACGCTCTGCAATGTCTTGGTGGCATCGACCACCAGCTGTTTCCACTCCACTCTGTACCTCAGCCTTTCTCATAGCATTCACATTCTCTCATAGCATTAGAAATTTGAGAGAACCTATCATCAATAGCAGTTGTAATAAGAATACAGACACAAACACATAAAACACAATGCGCTTCCATTATCTCGTGTCAAGTCTTTTTGTCGTATAATAATAATAATATAATAATAAAGCTTTATTTATTTCCACAAACAATTAACAAAAATAAAATTACATCAATTTAATAAATTAAATAAACTAGTTGTGGGCTCGTGGATCCCTTGTTTGGGTAAAAGCCTCCCCCATTTTTTTCCATTGTTTCCTGTCACTGCCAATGTTCAACCAATCCTTCCCTGCTACTTTAATAATGTCATCTGACCACCTTTCCTTTGGACGTCCAACACTCCTTCTCCCTTCTGGTCCTTTCCATCTCGTTGTCGTTATGGTCCATCTTTTGTCTTTGTATCTAGAAATGTGACCTGCCCATTGCCACTTAAGTTTTAATGCCTGTTGGAGAGCATCTGTTAATTTAGTTTTTTGCCGTATGATTTTATTTCTAATTTTATAAATTTTTCTCAAATTTAAGATACTCCTTTCCATAGCATGTTGGCAGGAATTAATTTTAGACTCAATTTTGTTTGTATAGACCCACGTTTGGCATCCGTACAGTAGGCAAGGTATGATGCATGTTTCGATTACAGTTTTTTTCAAATCCAAACTATAATTTCCCTTTAAAATTTCTTTAAGTGTCCAAAATTTCTGCCAGGTTATGTTTATTCTCCTATCTATTTCTTCTTCGTTACTTGCCCTAGTTAACGAGACTTGTTTCCCAAGATAAACATAACTATCAACATATTCTATATTTTGTCCATTCACACTTATAGGTTTTTTAAAACTGTTCGTCATAATTCTGGTTTTTGAAACATTCATTTCTAGTCCAATTTTTGAGCTTTCCCCATCCAAACCACATATCATCTTTTCTAATTGAATCGGATTTTCCGCAAAAATGACAATATCGTCCGCAAATCTCAGATGACTCAAATATCTATCAAAGATCCTTATTCCTTTCTGTGTCCAGTTTAATCTTTTAAATATATTTTCTAGAACAGCTATAAATAACTTTGGCGATAAAGGATCGCCCTGCCTCACTCCTCTTTCAATTCTGATATCGCTACCTCTGCTTTCTAATTTTACTGTACCAACGCTATTGGAGTATATGTTTTTTATGATTTTTATGTACTTTCCATCAATATTAAAAGATGACAGAGCTTCCCATATAGAACTATGGCTTATGGTGTCAAATGCCTTGCGGTAGTCAATATATGCTATGTATAAAGGTTTATTGAACTCTTTATATTTTTCTATCACTTGTTCCAGTGTGTGAATGTGGTCCGTTGTGCTGAAGCTTGACCGGAAGCCTGCCTGTTCGATTGGTTGTGCTTGGTCGATTTTGGGTGTTATACGTTTTAATATTATGGACGTAAACAGCTTATAGATGCTTGATAACAAACTAATTGGTCTATAGTTACCAACGTCTAAAGGATTTCCTTTCTTGTATAGTAATATAATATTAGATGAAAACCATTGTTCGGGTATACTGTCCGACTGTAGCACCATATTGAATAGACATTTGAAGTGTTTAGTTAAAATTTGTGATCCTAATTTGAGACATTCATTGCTTATTCCATCTTGTCCTGGGCTTTTTTCAGTTTTCATAAATTTCAACTGCGTAAATATTTCTTGTTCCTCTATAGCTGGTATAGAGTTATCATCTATTAGTACATTTTCTTGGTAAACTATGTTGTCTTGTCTTTTATATAATTCTTTATAATAGTTTGTTGCAATCTCTACAACTTCCTTCCTAGATTGTGCACTTTTTGAATTATTTCCTAATTTTTGTATCCAGTTTTTATGTAAATTTAATTCTTTGAAAGCTCTCTTTGTGCTTCTATAATTTTTTAAGTTTCTTTCTATTATTTCTTTCCTGTGAAGTTTGTAGTCATTTCTGATAGATTTATTGGTTGTTTTGAATAAAAGTTTTAGTTCCTCTTTTGTTGCTTTTGTTTTTGGTTTCATATTAATTAAGATTGTTCGTCTTTTAATTAATTCAATTGTTTCATTTCTCAATATTTTGTTAGCTTTTTTGATGACTTTCTCCGTTTTTATACTATTAATTATAGCTTTAGATATATGATCATAATAATCTTGGACACTAGTTTCTTCAGTTAAATTTATTTCATTAGTATTATGGCGTAAATTTCTGATATAAGACCTTATTTCTTCATCGGTTTTTGGCGATTTGGATGATTTATTGAAGTTCTTTCTGCTTTTTTTGGGATATTCTAATTTCAACGTGGCTCTCACCATTCTGTGATCAGATGGAAATGCAATGTTTGATATTACTTCTGTGTTTGTTATTAGTTTCGGCTGGTTGGTAAGAACAAAGTCTATTTCGTTTTTCTGTTTGCAGTTAGGCGACTTCCATGTCCATTTCCGGTTGATCTTTCTTTTGAAAAAAGTATTTGTTATTGATAGTTTACGTTCTAGTGCATATTCTATTAGTCGTTCTCCTCTTTCATTCCGTGTTCCGTAACCGTACTTGCCCATAATTAGATTTTCTTCAGGTTTTGGTTGTCCTATTTTTGCATTGAAATCGCCAATAACTAATACGGTGTTACCCGCAAGAGAATACGCTTTACTTATATCATTATAAAATTTATTTAATTCATCGTTATTCGCTCGCTCAGTTGGAGCGTAAACTTGAATTACTGAGATATCCATACTGTTGATTTGTAAATTAAGAAATGCTACTCTTTCTGAAATTCCCGTGAAGTTTGTGATATATGCCTTAAGACTTTTCTTTATTAGGAAGCCCACTCCATACAAACCCTTGGTTTCGCCTATGTAGCAAAGGATGTGGTTCTCATACTCTTCTATATTACATCCTATTCGTCTTATTTCTGCAAGTCCTATTAAATCGTAGTTTATGTTTTCTAAAGAATGGATAAGCTCCAAATATCTTTCTGTCGAGGCAAGAGATCTGACATTAAAGGTGCAAATGTTAAGCCTTTGGCTTTGATTATAAAATATTTTTGATTTTATTTCTGGTTTTATTGGAAATGGAGGGTAGTGGTCTAATTCCCCACGGAGACCAGCCGGATTGGGGAATGTTGGGTCGATTTGGTTTTGTTTTCGGTTGTCGATGACTATTGATCGTTTTTTGTTGTTATTGGTGTTACTGGTATTGTTATTGATGCAGATCTTCCACGTGTCATAAAGTCTAGCATGCTTGTTTTGTTAATTTTCTTAGGAGCAGACGAAGATGGTTGATTCGGCGACTTGTTTGGGGAATCACTGTCGTCTCTCTTCCTTTTGTCTCTTTTATCTTCTTTGGTCCCTTTTATGACTATTTTGTCCTTGATTAAGTAGCAAATCTTTCCCTTAGCTCTTTCTTCTTTCAGTTGAGGTATGAGTTGCTTTCGTTTTTCCAAGATGTCTTTACTGTAATCCTCCTTCATATAAATATCTGAGACAAGTCTCTTCTTGTTTTTGATAATTTGGTTTTTTCTCCAGTTTGTTATGAAGGTTGCAAGAATAGGACGTGGTTTATTATTTTTCTCCTCTCCAAGTCTATAAGCGTTGTTTATTTCTTGTGGGTTGATGTGAATATTTAGTTCTTTCTCTAAGAGATTTATAATAGTTTCGATCGGAGACTCATTGTGATGGTCCTCTTTTACACCAAAGAAAACGATGTTGTTTCTTCTTCTGTAATCTTCCATTGATTTAATTTTATCTTCTAATTTCTTTACATCTGTTTTCAGACTTTTATTCTCTTCTATAAGAGCAGTTAGCTTCTGATTAATTCTTTCCGACACATTCTTAGTGACTGCTTCGGTTATATTTTTAGTTTGTGTAGCCATCTCCTCCTTCAGTATTTGCCTAAACTGATCCATTTGTTTCTCCATACTTTTAGGGTAATTGGTTTTTAATGGCAATACTAAATTTAAGCTGGCAATATTGGTTTCTAGGTAGCAACACTAACTTGTAGCTGGCAGTACTAACTTTACGATGATACACTGTCCGAACGTATTTCTCTAGTCTGTGGCGTATCAAATTATTATGTACCCTCCACTTCAATTAAATGAAATAATTTCGTTTTCTAACCTTCTCAGACTATACTTTCCAGCGTGAATAGGTTTTATTTTTGCACTTCGGTCGTCCAATATATCTTTTTCTTGTGGATTGATCACTAGTGATGATGATAAGTATGGTTACAACTTTTTGCACTTTGTTTTGACACTGTTTCAGAATTATTTTTATACGAGTAACAATCACAGATGTTTACTGTTTGACCACATACCTAATAATTTGTCGTATACCAGTCCAATAATTCTGTATTTCCTTCAATTAAGGTTGTATAAACGTACAGTGATCAGTAAAATGGCGTCGGACGCGTTGAAGGCGGCACAGAGACAATAATAAATTGTAATTACAATTTAAAATGAGCGGGCGGCGCCGTGGGTGTGGCCTGGAGCCCCCACACGGCACACCACCTTCTCATGCATGTGTGTGCACTTTTTACATTCACCTTTGCATATAATTAATACATATGAGTGTATAAATATAAAGAAAAACACTATTAATCGCACCGTCGATAAATTAGAAAATATAGCAATGAAAAGCGCTTGTTGCCTAACAGCGTTTACACAACTCGACTTAGCTTCCTGGGGCTTTCAAATATTTGGTGGCATTCTCAATCTCCACTTAATAAGTGTTTCTACTTTAGCTTTCTTAGCTAAACAAAAAAAAATTATGTTCCCTGAAAAATTACGGTTGATAAGACAGCTTTCAATTCGAACATTGACCCACTTTAATTCTAACCTCGAGTCCAGATAAATTTTATCTCTGAGTCAACAAAATTAGGAGGTTGAGAGACGCCCTGCTGCCAGGTGGGTAGACGATCTAAAGGGCTTCGCAGGAAGCGGCTGGATGCAAAAAACAAAAGACTGTACGTGGTAGCGAGCCTTTGGAGTGGTCTACATCCAGCAGTGGAGAGATATAGGGTGATGACTTTATGCGATAATGTAAAAAAATTCTAAGGGGTCAAATTGAATTAAAGTTTTACTACGAATTGGACTTAAGCATTAAGTAGACTTAAATTTGTGAATAGCGAGACTTCACAATATATCCCACTCTCGTCGTTAAGACTTCATTTCAAGGATATGGAGAAAAAAAAAAAAAAAAAAAAAAAAAAAATAACAATATAGTCTCTCATAGACGACTGTGGGTGTAAAATACAGTTTCGTCAACTTATCATTCATTCTACGTGACTAAAAAATGTATTTAAATAATCTTTTCATAAGACACACGGATAATAAAATTTAATTTGGCTGCAATCGATTCAGAAATACTTAGAAGCAAAATACAGTTTAGTGAATACTGCCTTTGCCCTTTTATAACTGTAATTAGGAGCAAAAAATAAATGATTGATTGCCGTCGTAAACGTCAAAATTTTGCGAATAAAAAAACTTGATCACAAACTCATATCGAAAAATCTTTGCAACATTACTTCCAGTGAATAAAAAGTTGTCTTAGACGATTGATTCTTATGTAACAATCAATTCACAATATTAATGAATGAGACCTCGAGCAGCAGCGTACCGATTCCGCACTACGTACATAATTCCATAATTACTCATTAGGTAATGAACAATACATATAAATAAACATGACACTTCTGAGATATGAATTTTTTGAGATAATATGAAGGTTTGTATGGAAACAAAAAACTGAAACTAATTTCATATTTAAAATTAATTTTTAAAGTTACATCTTCTCATCCAAAATGCCTCCAAATACATAATTAATGGAAGGTACTACTGCTTTTTATTTTAATTTGATATTATACTGTCGGCAATTAAAGTTTTACATAAATCTTATCTAGATAGGAGTTAGATACAACGGTAACGCGTAGACATGAGATGCACGGCAATAACTCCATTACTAGTGGGGAAGGGAGGTAGTAGGATGGGGAGGATTTGTCGCGAAGGTGACGGAGGTGGGATTATGGAAACTTCGTTAGTCTCACGAAGGTGTCTAACTCTGTTCAGACGCGGAATAGATTATAGCTTTCGTATTTTATGGGCGCATTGTCGTATCGGTTACAATACCTTTTTTAGATATGTCGGAAAGTGAAGTGACTCCAGAAGTTGACGACTAATCTGTAGGAACGATAAGCTATTACTACACTGACTTGGCTTGGGTGTGGTCAACGCGAAAACTGGCAAATTTAAAGCTATTTAGCAATACTAGTAGTAACCAGGAGAATTAATATTAAATATGTATTTAGAATTTCTGTTTTAGTTGATACAATTTTCTTTTCAACGTGCACTTGTTTATGCCGGTTAAGTCCGGCGAAGAGATGACAGTAGCGTTTCTAAAATAACGAGCGAAATTGCACTCGAAACGGGGCAACGTCGAATTACATTCAAGTCGTAATAATGCATAATTGAATTTCCTCGGAGTTAAAAGCTAATAAATAAAAAGGGCATGCTCGGTTATTTACGTGTTATTTATGCGACGGTACCGAGAACTCACCGGTGGCGGACGGAACAGTAATCGTTGAGAAATTGCGCCAATCAATGGACTTGGCTAAACGGTCAACCGTTTCCATGTTTTATATTAAATAAAAATACTATAAAAGTAAATGACAATAACTTTTAAGAAACGAATCGCGTTACCTATTTTTTTTTACAATGAAACGGTCCACTGTGGATCCCACGAAGCTAAGGCTACATCAATTATTAAGATATACATATGTAATATGCAATCGAGACTGGAGACTTTGACAGGATAGAAAAAGCTGAATTCGATCCTTATTATCTCTTGCGCAATTAAAAAAATGAGGTGTGGCTGTGTAGCTGTACGTTACGAGTAGCGTATTATATGTATAGTTAAGTATACATCCAACGCATTCGAATATATACCATATATGAGTTTTGGATGAAGATGATAGATAAGTAGACACAGTATCAAACTGTATCCCCGATTTTGTTATCACTTTTCTGTTTTGCACCCCACTATGGAAGCAAAAAAGATGTATTCACGTAATCACAAACAAGTGCTTTTCGTTTACGGTGGCCTTCAGTAAGATGGTATAGCCCATTAAACATACATGACATGTGTATGCTAACAATGTGGCCTTTTATAAAAAGTATTTTTATTATAAACTATATAATCGTCTATGTTGAAATAAAAATCATTAGAAATTATTGGCGATGACTCATTTGTTTTCTAACGTAAGTAAATAATTAAGAGTAATGTTTATAAGTACAAATTTTAAACACTCCATTAAAATTAGAACATATATTAGAACCAAGCATGTGTTAAGAGTTTAATATAGCGCCTTAACACATAAATACATGTTCCGGATAAAAGATTTTGTTTGTTTGCATACGTCATAAAACCACCCCCGCAGCGCTATGAAAAAACACCACTGTTTCTGCGTCCATCACAGAACCCTAGTAGTAAAAATCGTTAGATATAATAAATAGGTTCTAGATAAGACGACGTGTCGCCACTCTATACTAGCCGCTACTGACACTTATTACGTATCGCATTCACATTATTATTGCCATTACATTAGCGATGGCAATACTATTGTATTGCCATCTATCCTGAAAATTCAAACAACTTTGTCCATGAAAAATGTCTATATTTTTTAAGATTTCCTTGTCATAAATCGTTTTTAAATTTGGTTAATACATGTTTTAAAATTCTATTTGTTGTATATTTTTCTGACGTATTAGGTATAGTTTGGCAGCCTAATGACAGGTATCGAAAAAGGTATCGTATCTGAATCTATATTTCATTTGCCGGTATAATTTGTTCGGACATAAGAATTAGCTAGATGATATCTATACGTAATTAACTCATTCATTACTAACAATTAGAGTAACTTGAAATGTAGAAATACTTTTAGCAATAAAAACATATTCAGCATCTCTGTTCCTTCCTATTTGCCTACTGGAAACAGAACTTAAAAGCAATTGGACTATAATTATTGACAATGAAATTAAAGAAACTAAATATCAATAACAATACGTAATGGATGCATTTTTCTGGCAAACGGCCCAGAAGGGCGGTCTAATGGCATCGAACACGCGACTCGCACACCACAACCACAAAATGCAATTGGTCGATGGGCACAAGTATTTTTATAGTATTTTTTATTTGTTTATTGTTTTCTGAGTTACTTTGGCATTTGAGAAAATTGCTTATTGTTATTGCATTATCAACGTATTAGTACAGGTACTTATTGAATGTAATTGATTGCAATAACTTACCCTACTGGTTGCAATTTTAGGAGTACCTGTAGGTATTTAAGGCGAGGACTTAGCAGAAAATGGTTAGTTCCGTTGCCTAATTTGACTTCTTAGAGTAAAATTAAAACTTAGATAAAAATACAATTCATAATAGACTATATTTAAAAAAATTAATCCGTCGGATTTATATAAAAATTATATTTTCTGAGAAAAAAATTAGTAAATAGTAAAAATTTTTAGAAGCAGCTACATTTTTTTTAGGCTTATTAATTAACTTAATGTTGCAGTCTGACAAAATTCGTTGAACTTTTTGTGCTATTAATAACATTATTTTCTAATAAAATAAACATTAATGGCAAAGAAGAATTCACAGTATAATTTAAAGTCAGCATAGTATAAAAACAATAACGTACATAGTAGATTTTAGTTTGACATTTGCTAAAATTACAATAGTTAATACCTCGTTTGCTAATTCACTGAAGATATATATATATACAAAACAAGTAGCAAGAGAGAACAGTTTGAAAAGCACAAGAGGATGTAGTAATTTTCATTAAAATGCCGAAATGGTTCACGAACAGCATATAGTGAGTGTACGGTAAACGCACCAGTAGTTGGCTCACAAAGGCGGCCCCGCATACAAAAGGTATCGAGTGCAAGAGCTCAAAGTTGTGGAGGACGCAATCACAACTTATGCGGTGCGCGTTTACGTATCCACCTCGCTCTACTCCACAATCATAATAATGTATGTATTGTATACCCAACTAGCGACCCGACCCCGGCTTCGAACAGCGTTGATATTTTCTAAAATCCTTTCTTGGCGAATGCTGATTTATTATTATTACAAAGTATAAATTGAAGTCGCTTTCTGCGTCTGTCTCCTCCTAAACTACGAAATGTTTTAGAAGCGGCTTTCACCCTCGGTTATAAAATTTTTCAGGAAAGCTATAGGTATATAATATAATCTAATTAAGTTTTATGTCGCCAATAAATAAATTTACATGGCTTATGTAGGCCAAACCGCATAAATAATAAAACCAGCAAATAAAATTGATGTAGCTACAGAATTGTGGTTCAGAAATGCTAAAGAAAACTTATTATCTATATAATCTCTGCATATTATAAATCCGTCGTGTTTGTTTCTCGTTTCTCGCTAACTAATTCAACCACCCAAGGCATCTCTTACTTTTTATCCCATTGCTTCCCTTTTCATGTGAGCTCCTGTGCCTTACAAACAAGACCATAGAATTCGATCGGCTTCAACCTTATAAAACTTTGATCACCATCTCTTTTAAAATAACTAATATAAACATTCATGGGTGTTTGTTGGTCTTTAATCCTTATTCAGTAGCAAAAGGACTTAAAATATAGGGCTTCTAAGTAAATAAGTGGTGAGCCTAATCATATATAAATCCTTGCGGAGACCACATCCTGTTTAAAGATCTAACTAGAATTATTAACTAAGATTGGACGTTACAAATTTGAAGTTTCTCTGAAAGGGATTAGGGTTACACGTTCCGGTCCGAAACCCAAGGGATGTATTATTGTTTCAGTGGAAAAGTTTTACAGTTTCTACGGTTTTGGATTATTTTAAGCTACTTAATAATTTCTCTTAAGATCACTGATTGCATTGTGCTGATATCGGAAATGCAAAGTTATGTAATTTGTAGGTATAACTCAAAGTTTTTATGCAGACTCAATATTTTTTTCTATTGAATGTTTTTATTTTTAAAATATCAACAATTAAACAGAATTAGCGTTCCTTAAAAGGTTATTAATTTACCATGTGTTTCCGGCAACATCATTTGCGACGGATACAGTGACTATTGATTGATTGATTTCACAATCTTTTGGTAGGTCATGTTGTCCCAAATATATTCTGTACATTACCATATTAAAGCGGTAGTGCATGAATTTTAAAAAAAATATTGTCACTATTACTAGAACTTAACTAGTCCGATTCTCTTTTTGAATTGCCTCCTGAAGCCCTTAAATTACCTACAGATAGCAATTTTGGACAACTCAAGAAAAAAATAAGCTAATAATATTTGAAAAGGCAAGGAATTTACTTTGACCTTTTACAAAACGCTCACAATCTTTGTGCATAGTTTAAACCACGATTAATCCCTTCCCTTGCGTATATACATATCTTTGTTAAAGAGAGTCGTTGAAATATTCCGTGGTCAGTCCTCGCCAACCACATTTATTCTAAGCTAAACTAAAGACATTCTGTCTTCTGTATTTACCGTGCTCAACTCGTATAAAGAGTATAAATACCCTGTTTTAAAAGTATTCACAGACACCCTGTTTTTTTTTCTCTCTCTTTTATTTATTCAATTTTGATAGACAGTTTGAGAGTTCAACTATTAAAACAGGCAGTGCCATAATATTTGAAAGAGCATTGCTGACCTTGATAGGAAAATTAATAAGGAATAAAAAGGAGACAGGGGTATAGATTCTGGCATTCCTTATTCATAGAGAAGGTGTGTCAACGTTAATTAGTCAACATTGATTTGGTGTGGTATAAAGTTATCATGAAGTAACCAAGAAATATTTTTGTACCACTGAGCTGAAACCAAATATTGACTGCCGTATAAACTCTTGATCTTTCCAATCTTAAACTCTTGATTATGATTTTTGGGTTACTTTAGACGGTATGTAAGTACCTTCGAAATATATTCTAAATTTAAATGTCATAACAATATCGGGTTACTCATACAATATACTGTGTGAATATGTGTGGGAGTAGCAATTTTTAAAAACCATAATATTGGATTTTTTAGGAAATAATTTTATTTAGGACTCTGTCATTACAGAAAAAAAGTATGTGAAATGTCTTTAGGTGTTTGTAATTCTTTAAATGTTTAAAGAAAATAACTTTTAATAAGTTCATACATATATGCGGATCGATGTAAGCCAGTAAAACCCTTCAGCGGGCGCGGTCGCTTCCGTTCAGCACCGATTTTAATGTTTCACCCACTCATACTATATTAAAGATCTTTATCGTCCAGGAAGGTAGGCTATTAGTTTCGCTTGATTTTCATTAAACCCTTTCGACTTTTGGAATAATTTGTGTCAAGTCATAGATAATGTTTTAGCATTCATTTGTCCTCAAAATACTTTAGAAGAAAACACATTAAAATATTATAAATAACAGCATTTTCATAAAAAAATGTTACAAAATAAATGGAATGTCATACAACTAAGAAACAATTAGGCAAGGATGGTTTAATGAAAAAAGTTATTCCTCCAAAATAAGCAAGATAAGGGTAAGGATAAGATAATGCCCGCTGGCTTCCCTTAATCACATAACCACTTTTTGCTACACTATAGCACAAGAGAAAGATAGGATTTTGTTTAGAAAGAAAGAAAGAAAGGCATTTATTCACTGCAAGAAGGACATTAACATGACATTATACATAAGAAACAACAAAAACAAAATGACACAATTAAATTAATAAAAGACAGGCAGGTAAGATGTGTGTGTCCTCGCGGCAGTGAATCGGATACTGGCTCAGCATTGTGCTGAGACGCTAGACAAGCATCTGCAGCGCTGATTTTCATCCAGCACCGTTTTTATTTTGAACCTGGGCGAAGCCGGTAGTGTCTAGTTTTTAATTTTTTTTTGTCATGTTATTCTTATAGGGGTTTTTATTTTATGTTAAGGTCGGCACGTAGGTTGACGATCCACTTGATGGTAGGTGACTAAGCAAGCAACACCACAGGAGCTGCAAGTTGCGTTTATTAGAATTAATTAAGTATAAGGAATTGGAAAGGGATAGGGAAATGGGCACTGGCATCCCTTAATTAATTCCTTAATTGGTTTAATCTTTTCGTATATTTTTTAAGGTAACTTGTTTTATTTTTTTATTTATTATACTATATAATAAATAATAAAATAAAACAAGTTAGGACAGGTTCCGTAAGTCTTCGTTACTCACAGGCCCTTACTGAAAATCAGCGTTAAGGGTCCCTCGTACGGCCACCACATTATGTTATTATAGTCGTCGTTCAGGAATCTTTTTGGGACGCACCACTTCATTCATACTACTAAACAAACAAACAAACTCACATTCACCATTATAATAAGGATATATTATGTGTGTGTATGCGTGTGTGTACGAAATAAAAACATTTCTATCTTTTAAGTCTGTTTTATTTTGTAATGGGTTTTGTTAGTGTATGTCCAGGCGTATACTCAATTTATGAACGTGCCCTTACCATTATTACCAATGTTCATATCTTAACTAATACGAGTACAATGTTAAATTTTATTTCTATTTTTACATACCTATTCACATTATTTTTATTTTCCCTCTGGCCACAAGTACTTGCTGTAATTATAATTACGTACGGACATGCTCCGGTACTTTTTAATTGTTATTAACGTTTTTGTTCTCAATCGTCTGGCGTTAGGCATAAGACTAATTAGGCGACTCACGATAGGAAATTTAAATATAATTGTAGGAAACAATTTTATTCGTCCTTCACATTATCATGTAAAACTGACCTTATAAGGTTAATCTGTCTAATCTAAATATCTTTGAACCATCAATTTACCAATAAATGTTACAGGTGTTTCTTGGAGTATAGGTTTTAGTGTGATTAAATGGAAATTTACATCTTGATAAGTTTCTAAAGAAGATATAAATTTCTTATAATAATTAATAGTCTCGTCAAACCAACGAGTTGGTTGATTGGGCTCCTAACATAATATTTATAATATATTTAAGACTAGCTGGTGCCCGCGACTTCGTCCGTTTTGAACGATGAAAGGTAATTACTTATGTCCTTTCTGGTGTCCCAGACAACGTGTATGCAAAAAGCGTAACAAACAAACAAACTAACTAACATACACATTTATAATATTAGTGAGGATTACATTCTTTTTATGTAAAAACTAGGATGATGGTCTGTTTGGTAGTACGTGGCTACCGTCGCCCTAAGATTTAATTCGCCTGCAACCGTATTAGCCGGTTACGTGTAAGCAAAAATACGTGAAGTGTTTAAAGTCTTGAAGTCAGTCTTGAATTTTAGGCTATACGTTAAATTCTAAACTTTAGAGTATAGAATAGATACTGCCTACGAATTTAGCGTTTAAGAGTTTAACGAATTTAGCGAACTCTTTTGTTTCTTTTGTAAAAAAAGACCTCTTTTATGACAAGCTACATCACCTGGTTCAGAAGTGAAGGATGGATGTGACGTGGCATCTCTTCTTACTCACCGAAACACAACACACCGTAATACATGCTAACCGCCTTTATGTTTGAACCTGCGTTTATGTTCAAGTTACTGTTTAGCATACATTTTTAAGCGTTTTTTTTTTTATTCACGTATGGATTAGAAATAACAATGACTTTCTCTAACGGAAGTAGATATGTATGTTGTAGAATGTGTTTTTGATTAGTTTGTTAAATAGAGTGGAGGATGTCGTCCAGTAGGTTTTTGGAAGCGGCGCGTGGTATCGCCAACCAATCGGATTATCTCGTTGCCACCATCCAAGCAGTAAATTAAGAATTAACACGAAATTTGATTATTTTAAAACATGCATCGGGATACCCTTTCTAACGAAATTTCCATGTCGACAGTATCATATATTAATATCGACATGCAATAATGAAAACGTGCGAATAACTTATTAACTTTTATTTACAATTACTATTAACAATCGAAATCGTAAAGCATCTGAGACGTAGGCTCATACAAAGTGAAATTGCCTGTTTCAGCAACGGAGCGTTCTAGACTAGCACTGCTTTTTTTTTTCAGACGCCAAACTTCACAGTAGGGTGTGAAAAAAAAAGTGAGGTAACAAATCAGTATTTCTCGGGAACCAAGAACATTGTAATAATTTTTAAATTATTTTTCATTTCAGTTAAAGGACATAACTGAATCGACGGAATCACAAAGAAATAGCCACAGTAGCTCTCGTTCTAAAACCCATTATGACAGGCGCAAAATCAAACATTAGCTCAATGAATTTCAAAAGTAATGATTGCACATAATGATTGTAATATATCGGGTAATGATTATCATCAGCCTGGAGCATGGCATCAATTCTGCATTTCGCGTTCGCAGAATAAAATCATCCTCTTTTACGATTGTAAAGCAGGTTAAGAGGAAGTCTTATCAAGATACAATATTTTAGAAATTATCATATTACTTACAATGCATATATTTTGTTACATGCCAAAATTACTGGTAGGTATTTTTATTTTACTGATTCCTTGTAAATATTTCAAATACATATAGTGTGTAAAAATTATAGTACATGAAATTTTTAAACACATCTAAATGTCATTTATTCATATATGTAGAAACTTTAAAAAAGCGAAAAAATAAGAAATCTTGTACTTAGAAGAATCTTATGCATCTAAGAAATCAGTATAAGAAACAAACATACAACTTTACATTTTTATAATATTAGTATACCTAGATATACTTATTTCATGTTATTATTGTACGGGCACGTACGAGGGCGTATTATTAAAAAAAGCAAGTAAGTATACGCACATTATGTATTTTATTTTACTTCTTCTTCTCTTTTAATGTGTTGGCTCCATCAGATCTTCTCCGATGATTTTGCCAGTGTCATTAGTAAAAATAGCAATTTGTAATAGCCTTTTTTTAAACAAAAAAAGGCAAAATTGAAATTAAAAAATCAAAAATAGCAGATCCCGAGACTAGTCAGTCAAGTCAAGTCTATAATTTTTCTTAGTTTTCCAAAACAGGTCCGTCAAGTCCAAAGCAGTCAAGTCAAGTGACATTTTATTTTAAATAAAAGTTGAATACTTCACACTAGAAGCTCGCAATGTCGAATGTCAGGCGCGATGACAGATGTCAAATAGCTTTTGATATCTGTCTGACAACTGACATTTACATATTATTATGATTTCCGTCAATATCCAAATCCACATCGCGTTTAATGTTTATTCCAAATTCCAATTGAAGATTTTATACCACATTATGAGCCAATAATAAATCAAACAAGATACAGACACGTTAAATATTTCCCCCCCCTTAAATGAATATTTCGGACGAAGTGTTTGACTTCAAGCAAATAATAAGAAAAAAAAGCTATAAATCGTTTTCATATAAACAGCCTAAGTAGTTTTTGATATCGGAGAGCCGATGGCGAATTAGGCCAAACTGCCTCGTTTGGTAAAAACTAAATTTATAAACGTTTCACTTATCTGATTGCAAAAGGATTATCAAATTTACAATAGGCACCCGACCATTAAAAAAATATTTAGGCATTTCCAAGACGACTCACAAGAATACTAATGGAATATTTTTCTCTTATTACACCCACGTTCATTATTATAATTTAACAAGATAATTGACCTTTATCATAAGAAAATACAGAAACTAGCTGTTGCCTGTGACATTACTTACATAAAATGTTTTCTTTATAAACTACTAGCTGTTACACGCGACTTCGTCCGCGTAACTTTATAAAATATAATACATTCGTGTCTGTGAAACCATGGAAATACACATACAAAATTTCAACAAATACCGACAGCAACGCCACCTACCGACAGCAATTGTATTTTTAAATCATCCAGGAAATCATCGAAATACCCATATAATATTTCAACCCAATCGGTTCAGCCGTTTAGAAGTTATGTGAAAAAGATGTTAAATACGGAAGGATAACTCTTACTACCCGTTGTCCTTTTACCGTTTTCCCGTAGGAATGTAGCATTTTCCCGCGGTAAAAAGTATCCTATGTTCATCACAGATAATGTCGGCTTCTAATGGTAAAAAAAATTTCAAATCGGTCCAGTAGTTTCGGAGCCTATTCTATACAAACAAACAAACAAACAATCAAATCTTTCCTCTTTATAATATTAGTATAGATATAGAAAAACCGTAGAACATATTAGTTATTTAAAAAAGTTTTACTTAATAATTTATCTGCCATAGGTTCTTCAACAATAAATCTCTTAAAAACATAGTTATTTATTAGCAACATTTTACCGAAATGTATACAAGCTGTAAAGAAACGTTTCAGCATGGATTCATGTCGACGAAATGGTATCGTGACAAACATCCATGCTTCAAGGGGCCTCGAGTAAATCAACCGGCGAATGAAATCCAATTACTACCACAAAAAACTACCGTACGCCCGTATCAGACGTTTTGCCACCGCGTTCATCTACGCACTACCCTTAGCCAATATGTTTTCAAACACAAGCGGCCTTAACTCTTATTTTTTTCAACAAATATTTCACGTACTATAAGTAAAACCCAACACAAGGAACACAGCTATATTTTAAAGTATTTAAAAATTTCCCGTAACATTTTAGAATCAATATATACGTATTTATTTATTTCATTACTGGAGAACCACCATAAAGTCACTGTAGAATAGGGCACACTGCGTTTGGCAGTCATTTGGGCAGCCCGTCTGGCGGCAGTAACCACCACCTTACAGAATACCGCCTTGAAATAACAGCATTTTGTGCAGTTGTGTTTCGGTGAGTGAGTAAGGGATGCCGGAGCCCATTACCCCATCCCTTCCTTATTTATCCCTTATCCTTAATCCTTCTATGGTCGACAGCGCACTTGTAGCACTCATGGCGTTGCTTGTGTTATAGGCGACGGTAGCCACCTACCATCAAGTGGGCCGTCAGCCTATCTGTCGACCTTAACATAAAAAAAAAACATATACGTTAGCCACACGTATTTTTCAAATTAATAACAAAAATTATTCTGATTGTTTGGTAAAACAATCATAATTTTTTATACAAAAAATCGACCATGCTCCAGCAGTTAATATTAGTTCTTTATATTGCAGGTCGAAAAATAAGGGCCGCTGGATCCAAGCAGCTTCTGACCGGTCCTACTGGAAAATTATGGGGAAGCTTATGTCCAATAGTAGACGTCCTACAGCTGAGATGTCTTCATTCTGAGCTTTGTAATTTTCGATTTTCGGCAAATAACTCTGACAGCACCGAAAATTTTCATGTGAAGTACTTCATGTTTATTTTGTTTTTGTTAACCGAAATCAGTTATCAAAATCGTTAAACTTTTGTTTCCCAAGAAATAATTGTGTTTTGATATTAAATGGTCATTAACTCATCCGTCATTAACTTTGCGTTATTCGTAAAAAATCACATAATAAAATTATTGAATTTCAAAATTTTATATTGGCGCGCCCGCTCACAGTTGCCCATAATTACCAATGCGGGCCCAATTCATCATTCTTTATTACAAGCACAAAATTCCATGTAAATTTCATGCACGACCGATGTACGACGCGAATGAGTTTCGATATATCGCTGAGATCTCAAACCTTTTTTACTTCTCTCTGCATTTTACACGACGCACTCTTTATAATAATCTCAATGCAATTTTACTCTAATCGCTCCCGAGTATCATCTAAGTAAGGCACTGTAACAAGGCAAATAAGTCATTGAATAAATCTTTCACAAATTGTCCATAATCGAAACATGTAAGTCAATAAAGTAGTCAATAAGTTTAGATTGTCTACTTAAGGGACTTTTGAGACTCAACATTCCTTCCCAATTTCTTGATCCTTTATCCTACTGTAGTCGGCAGCAGAATTGCAGTACTTGTAGTGTTATTGCTTGTGTTGTAGGCGACGATAATCACCTACCATCAAAGGGACCGTCAGTCTGCCTGCCAACCTTAACATAAAAAAATCTGTGTATGTGTGTATGCCTATTCAGTCCTGAAGGTTAGCCGACAACTTCCTGAACCGGTCTCTGTCAAGAGCCAACTGAAATAGCTGCTCTACCCAGGCAATTCCAGTCTACTCTCAGTCAACAACAAAAAAATAATTATCTTAAATGAAATAATATTCTAATTACATTTAAATAGATGCACACCTTTACAACCGTTAAACTAAAATACAGGCTACATTTAAACGAATATAAATCATTTGAACCTACAATTTACATATAAAGAGTCTGTTTTAACTAATAAAATGACTTTCAAAATCATTGTCTCGGATATAAACAAGGGGTGGGAACAGAGCGTCGACTGAAAATGTCATTAATGCCTGAGTGAAATTCGGGTTTCTAATCGCGTCACTGCAAAGCTTATTACATTTATACAACGGAGTAATCTTGGAATAAAGTTTTCAATGGAAAGTGCCTAATCATTGAGGATTGCGAACCCTTGCCTACTGAAAGAACTCCGCCTATAAATACGCACGGTCGACTTGTACTCAGTGGAACATTGGAAACATTTCATAATATAATATTAATGTTGATTTTTTGATAATTCTTGTATGCGTGTCGTTATGGGAAAATGTGATTCTATAAAGGATAAATTAATTAATTAGATCAGTAAATCATTTAATGATAATAGATTTTAAAAAATATTACACAAGTCTGCGAACCTGTATTAGGTATGTAGGATTTATTTATTTATTTATTTATTTTAAGTAAATCTAATTATATTTTTAACTAATAAATGAGTATAACTCGACCGTTCATCCTTAGGTTAATGTCTTTAAGAATTTGGTTCGAAGATGACTTGGCAACGCGACTGCAAATCTCAATTGTGGATCATGGATGAATGATCATAAAGCATAAATTTTCTGTTTTTCTAGATAGATCACACAAGATGTGAGCTAAAGAATAGTTTTATTCTGGAAAATTAAAACAATTATTATTGTCCGCACTGTAAAAACTACTAAGTCTAAGTCTATAATAGGACTTTTTTAAATATCAACTCAGTACGAAGTCGGGGACGGGTCGCCAGTATATTACTAGTATAACTCAGCAATACAAATATTCAAAATATTTTTTGAGTATTTTTTATTGTTTATTGTTGGCCCTGAAATTCTTAAATAAATTATTTTTTATGTATATGTACACATTATTATGATGTTTTTAATAAATGTTAACATAAAAAAACTTCACCTCAATGTGATCCTTTCGTACTTGCCTTAGAAGCTGTCATCCGCGCTCAAACCGCGAAGTCATTGCATCGCAATAACCAATTGTGAGCGTATTACGTGTTCCATCACAAAGCCCCAAGCTTTTTTTATAACTCTGATAACAACTTTCTAGAAGGGATATCTTTTATTTTTATTTTTTTAATTCTTAGCAATAAAAAGCAATAATAGCAATTCAATATATACATGTAGGGGGCATATTTACTATTTTATTTTTATTTTGGCGTTTCACGGAGTAAATATAGTAAATTAATAAATTTACTTACAAATTCAATTTTTTTATTGTTTCTTCCACGGTGCTTCCACGGTTATTAAAATGGATTGATGTATATGGATGTTGTTTATTGAATTGACACTGATGAATCTTTATAGTAATACTAGTTGCTGCCCGAGACTTCGCCCGCGTATAAAAAATAAATAAAAATCTATTCTCAGATCTACTTAGTGTACATATAAAATTTCATCAAAATCGGTTAAGATGTTTCGGAGGAGTTAGCAACTAACACTGTGACACGAGTATTTTATATATTAGATAATTTAAACATAACAATAACACAGTCTGTAATTTGCAAATATATTCGAAAGAATACTTGATAAATTAAATTACTTTCAATTAATCAAATTAATACAAAATAATCATTTAGAATAAATTTCGACTGTGTATTTGTGTATTGTGTAAGGAATTTGGCAATAGGTAATCTTAAACTTTTATAAGGAGCTATTCTAGTAATTTTAATTCCGTTTAGAGATTTTTTATTACTTTGACTGTGATGCGACAAAGTCGTTTTTGCGCAAACATATCGGCTACAATGGAAAACGGGGCTTTTGTATTTTTCGGTTTGATTGATGATTTTAATTTCCTATTTGGTTCGATGATCCTGTGTGTCGCTGTCTTTTCACCAAACAGATATTTCCTATCTTTTCTTTGCTCTGTGTATGGCACACTTTCCATTGTGTCCTCTCAAATGAAATAAGAACTGTGAACCCTGTGAACTACAGAGTGAAGCCGGCAAAACTACGCCTTCGCCGTGTAGTTTATACACAGTTAATACACACACAAAAGCAATCAAATTACGCTCCGCCTTATTTAAAATACCGAATTCTGTAGTGAATTTGTTTAAAAATCAGTCTCCAAAAAATAAATAGCAGGTGGATAATAATAAGTAAAGTTTTACCTAATGGTGTTTATTAAGTAAAATATTCTCTATTAATTGACTGCACCCATAAACGTATTGAGCATCCACATTTTCGATGCTACGAGTGCTTATTTGCATATTGCACATAGCATATGCATAGGCTGAACAGTCCAAATGGAGAAGTAAATAAAAAGGTGGCATAATGCGGTGCGCGGATGTGACAGGTTCTATTTAAATATGGCGCCGGCGTCATCCCGCCAGTGACGCTGCGGTCGGCCATTTATCACCCTCGTCGTAAGCCTTCGTCGATATTATGATCAATGCCATTCGCCCGCCCGTCACACCTATTATATATTTTAATAGCAATAGCATTCTAATTTCTATCAAAAATTTCAAATAGAAATTCTTATATATATATTACTAGCTGGTGCCCGCGACTTCGTACTTCGTAAGCGATGATAAATTAAAAATATATAAGCAATTATAACGCTTGACGCCTTGTTGCTATAACACATTGGCCAGGCGTTAGTTACAGTTTAATATTTTAGATAATCCCTCGGGAATAATACTTTTTTCTTGGATATAAGGTGCCTACCCTATGTCCTTTCTGGTGTCGTAAAAAAGTGTATGCAAAATTTCATGGTGACCGGTTCTGTAGTTTTTGCGTGAAAGGGTAACAAACAAACAAACAAACTCACATTCACATTTATAATATTAGTAAGGATAAAACAAAGTCCTCCGCCGCGTCTGTTTGTCGCTGTCTGTTCGCGATAAACTCAAAACTACTGCACCGATTTTCATGTTGTCAATTGAATAGAGCGGTTCTCGAGGAAGGTTTTAGTAGGTATATAATTTACATAAATACGCGGGCGAAGTCGCGGGCAGCAGCCAGTTTATTTATAATACGTTCACGAAGCCATAACTGAATATTAAAGATAATAAAATAACTATTATTATTTTGTATGTTTTATTATACGGCTCACTCCAGAATTGTATACTCCAAATTAGAATAGCTCGTGCTGCCTCAGTTTTTTAAGCGAACGCTCCTTCTGGTTCAATAGTATTTTGAGTTTGAATGAGTTTGAGTTGATAACTTAGGGTTTAGGGGGCGGCTTATAACAATTTAAATATTGCATGAACTCGCAATAAATATGCAAATGTGTTCAAATCATGTTTAAACGTTGATTTTCTGAAATGAATTCGATTAATTTGTACTTTTTTTTGAGTCGCAGAGATAACAATGTTTTATAAGTGACAGCCATGGAAAAGAACTCATAAAGTTGACGCCTTGTGTACTGTACAATCTTGTCTATTTCGTAACTTTTGATACTTTTCTTGGTAAAAATAAATCATTTCCCTAATCGACTTATTAAGTCGATGATGGATACTATGATCGGATACTAAATTTTGTAAGCTTCTATGCTAAGTAGCTTCTATATTACCTTCTTCTAATACTATAGTACCTAAGTCTTCTAACATGACTCGGTATGAAAAATAAAGTAAACTTATTTTGTTATTATTGAGGTCTTCTTATAAATATACGTAATTAAGGAATGGAGAATCGCCACCCAACTTACTTTGTATTCTTCTAGTCACCACCTGAGGCAGTATCTTTTTACTTCTCCTCTCCTACGTTTCACTTCGTCGATTTTATTGCCTCCGTAAAAATACATCTTATAAATAAACTGCATAAATATTCTCATTTGTTATTTAAAGTTTTAATATCTACGCAATATATAATATGATATAATATATCATGGTTATGGCTAAATAACAAATTCAATTCTCATTGAAGTTAATTTGTGGTTTTTGTTATTATCTACTACTAAAAATAATTTTAATGGATCGCTCGAGAGTAGATAAACATCCATATAATGGGTTGAATAACAAATTCCATCTGAAATAAGCACATTTTAGTGATCGCAGCAACATTGTACCTACAAAGACAACGATGTCGAGTGTCGAGAAGTGCGTGTAACAAAAGAAAGTGAACCGGAAAGAGAGGCTACTTGAAAACGAGGATCCCTCACAGATCGCGATGAATGGACCCACGAGTGCTCCCGCCAATCGAGACTACAATCTGCGTGATCAATTGATCATTGACAACACCCACCACTTCTCTATTGACGCCTATGTATATGTTTTCCGCTGTCACAACTGTTCGATATCAATGCCGGTTCAATTGGTCGATTTCATTCGTCTAAAGTCTAAATCTTCTTTGTCTTTACATCCTTACTAATATTATAATTGTGAATGTGAGTTTGTTTGTTTGTTTGTTACGCTTTCACGCAAAAACTACTGAACCGATCACCATGAAATTACGTTATCTGGGACACCAGAAAGGACATAGGGTACCTTTCATCGTTCAACGCGGACGAAGTCGCGGGCACCAGCTCATAATTTGCATAATTTGAAGTCGCTTTCCACGTATGTCCTCCTAAACCCAGTGAATTTGAATGTAGAGATATATTATTTCGATGTCCTAAACCACACAACGGTTTTTGATGAGGTTTGTACCATCAATTAGACAATTTTTAAGGGAAGTTTCAGAAAAAGAGCCAATGCACTATCCCTTCCTAAAAACGTTTCCTTAAGTTTGCTTTTTATAGGCGACGGTAGCCAAGCCATCTACAATCAAGTGGGTTATCAGCCTGTCATCAACCTTTACATAAATAAAAGGATGTATTCTGAAATGAGTTATTTACTAACCGAAACACAAAAGCATACTTACGTGCTAGTATTTTACGGTATAAGAGTATACTTACAGTTTACTGATCCACTGAACCAACTTATAAAATTACAAACTATAAAAAATTAGCTATATTTCTTACTTATTTACTTAGATAGAACACCTTAGTAACTTGGATTACCTATATATAAAAATAGATCAAACGCTCTCAAGTTAAAGCTGTAGGGTCCTATATCTTTTGCTCTTATTATTTTATTGAACAATATACTCTTATACTTCACAGAACCATAGATAAAAGAAAAAATCCAGTCCTTTTTACAAAACCCCTGCTGTAATAAGCATAGCAAAATAACGACGATACAAAATTCGGTAATAAATATATCGAAGCGTTTAGTTTTTAAATCAAATTTTTAGTTACTGTGAAAGTTTTTTTTTTTTGAGATTATTGAATACATTATTGAAACATCAGTTCGTAAAAGAAGGTTAAGAAATTTGTGTTGCACAATAGATCTAAATCGCACTCAAATATTCATCGACCCTTTTGAACCACTCGAAAAAAATCCAATCAGCATAACTCGTCACTTTAATGTCGATCCCCAATTTGTTAGCACTTATCAAATCGCTTTATGCATAGATGTGAAGTAGAAAAATATGCAATTTAACTGTGTACGGTTTCGCAATTTTGAGTCTTATCTTTATCGCTTTATGACTTTTTTATTTTAGTAATGTGCATAAGATCTTTGTACGAGTGAAAAGCCGAGTGGTTTACTTAGAATTTAAAATATTCATAGCTTGTACTGGATCGTATTTAAATATTTACATAAGTATCACGCGGCGTCAATGACGTTTATCGATAAAAATGGAATCGAGTGGAAACAATTCTCTTCTTCGTAGGGCGGGAAAGACGGGGATAGTTGAATGAAGCCTATTCGAAAAGCAATTACCTCGTGATCACATTAAAAACTCAATTAATATTGTGTTCCTTTTTTAATTACGTAATTCATTAATTACAAATTAAATTAATTTAAAATTTAATGTTCTCACTACTTTGGATCTAAAACTATCAATTGCCTTTAAGTGAATTTGAAGTTACATAATTAAGGTGATTACGAGACAAAATGACACGTGGAAGAATCCTAACTAGTATTATAAATGCGAAAGTGACTTTTGTTTGTTGCGCTTTCAACCTTTTATGGTGAAATTGTTACACGTTGTTAAAAAAATTTAGGTTCCCGAGGATTCTTGGAAAAATTGGAAGCCACTGTCACCGTGACTGCACTACGTTTTAACATTTAAAAGCTTTTTTAAAGAGTGTATCGTCATACATTTAAGACATCAAAACGCAAGTAACGCCTCTTTTATCACGTCGTCAAAAATAAACTAAAAATGGGGACAAATCTTTATGTTTAAGGTCCTTCGGTAGTGACCTATTATTGAAAGCCATTCAAATAATTTTTATATAAAAAGAAACCAAAGGCCAATATTTGTATGTATAATAGAGTACCACACTGTGTGATTCCCCCATTCAAAACGTTCATAGACGTTAACACTCAGTAAGCAGGGGAGCGATACTTCCACTAAACGTCGTGTATTCGAGCTATAAAAAATAATGGATCTTAAGGAATCGTCGAGATATGCACGGAAATATGGCGGGAGGTGCGCGCTCGAAAAATCGTAATGGCGCTTTCAAAATGGGGATTAGTAAACGATCGACTCGAAATCGATTCGGGAGTATGTAAATATTGCTTATGCGTTAAATCTGAACAGGATTTATGACGTGGGGCAGGTTTGGGCATTGGTTATAAATATATATTTATCTGCTGTGTATCTATGTAGCTTCATAAGATAGATTCTGCCATTTTTTTGGCAGTTTCAAAACAGGTTTCAAGACCTGTCGCAGTAAAGAAAAATCGACTTGGCAAATCAAAAAATCGAAAAATCTCAGTAACTTAGGCACGCCGTCTCTTCACAGTAACCACCCCTAAAGGGATGGTATCTCTAGCGAGGTAGTATTTCAAGGCACTATCTTGAAATCTTGAGACTACTTTGAAATATCAGCACATGTTTTGTTGTGTTTCGATCCAGGGCCGTTTCCTTATCCTTTCCAAACCCTTATCCTTAATCCTACTTTCACTTTCAGCACCTGTGGCGGCAATAGTAGTCACACCGTCAGCCTCTAGTCTAGACCATCACATGAAAAAGTACACCAATTCATGATGATTGCAAATCTTAAAATTTTCTCATATTTTTTTTAATGAATTAATAATAAGAATGAAAATAACAGTATTCCAGTGGGAAAATACTTAATTTTTTTTTTCTTTCAATAATAATGTTATTTAGTGATAAAGAGTAACATTTATTATGAAATTCTCCAAAAAAATTATAAATTAATTAGCAATTGATGTCGGTATGAGAGTGTGTTAAGGTCTGTACAGTAAATAACATAAAACGAGCCAACCTAATTCCAGGTAATCGTGTTTGCGCGTCGCTTGTAAACATACCGAAGTAAATGATGGTTTCCTCGCGTACTATGTTTCTATAGAACACAGATCATACGGAATTGAGTTTATACTGTTATTGGTTGGAGATTACAATTTTTAAGGACATAAAATAATACGCGGTGTGCCAAAGGAAGTATAAATATTTTCAACCGACTTCCAAAAAAGGAAGAGGTTCTTAATTCGACTGTATTTTTTTATGTATGTTACCTCAGAACTTTCGAATGGTGAAAGCTGGTGCTTCCCGTGTGGTTCCATTTCAATTTGGTCCAGTTCTGACAATGGCATCCATGAGAAAACGGTTTGAAGTCGGTTTTTTTTGTTAAAAAGAGTTATGTGTGGCATATTTTCGCGTAGAGCTAAAATATATAAATAAATAGTATGTAAGTAACTTTCTCGGTAAGGCTGGTAAGAATGTACCTATGTGAGATTCGCTTAGCTGTTATAATATAGTATTGAACACCATTGCAAAACACTTGTTTCACACAACACTACACTATCACTTAAAAATGGCGTGTGTATTTTTATGTTATATACTTATGCGTATTTTTATATTTTTTTATAAAAATGTCTAGGTAAAAATGGGGCTCAGCATCCCTTACTCGCTCACCGAAACACAAACAGGCTGTTCTTTACTGTCACACACAGGAAAGAATCGCTAGCTGCTCGCTACTGACGGTTTGCATTTTTATTTAGAATTAGCTGGTACCTGCGACTTCAACCGCGTTGAAAAAGAAAAAACAAGCCTATCCTGTGTCCCGTATATCTAAATGTTTATCTACCGAGTTTCATGAAAATCAATTAATTCTTTTAAGAGTTATGGAGGAACATACATACATACATACATACATACAATACCTACACTTACAGATTTATTATTAGTATTGAGTATTGATGATGATTGATTTAATCCCTGTTATTTAACTAGATGATGCTCTTCTTGTATTTCGTATAGTGATTAGCAACAAACGGAAGAAAATTAATTACAGCTGTGACAAGCATAATATACCTAACAATGGCGTATGTACATATACATAGTGTGAAATCCCAAACAAGGGCACATTTGATACACCTACATCTACAACGGCCAAGTAATTCGTCTCAAGTTATCGGTAAGCAAACAAAGTTGTGGCCGACGGGGAGCAAACCCAATTATCTCTAATGAAGACAATGATATAAGCGCGGTTATTGATCTAGATTTAAATTTCATGACGGGTCAGTCCCTGCTATATGCGAGCCCTTAATGCTTCTTGGTAACTTTCGTACACTCCCTCCTATTATTCTTGATACTTGCAAGATTGTACTGTTAACATCTAACCTCCATTTATTTAACTTTCTATATCTGTTAACCACCAGTTTAATAGAATGTCGCTGGAAACGGGCTGTGACTTCATGCACTTTGAAATTGTGATAATAAAAACTAGTGAAATAAATAGTGACTTGTAAAGCAACAAAAGTCACCAAGTTACCGAAAGATAAAAATCACATAATATAACGAATACTGGAATTTAAAAAATATTAGGCATCTCTCATTATAATTATTGAGTTTTATTTAGTCAATTTAATGAGATTTGCCATTCGACGACTATAACAGGTTTTTGAATACGTTAACCATTATTCCTGTACTTTATAGTTCAACTTCGTTTAGTTTATATTCATAAACTTATAAACATAAACATAGTCTCATAACATAACATAAACTTATAATAAATTCATTTATTTGTTATTTGACGATATTTTTTCGAACCATGTGAAATTTGAATTTAAAAACTGCAATTGTAAGGCTGAAATGACAAGATTAATTTACCTCAATTTCATATATGCAAATGGTATTTTTAAGATGATTATTCAATAATACTACATTTTATATTTCTGATCTAATGCTACGATCAAAATGATCCGGTCCAAGTACGTCCAAGTTTAATGTCCACTAACTAATTTCTTATCCCCAAAACATAATAATATGAACCAACATATACATGAACAAACGTCTGAAATGATGATTAACGAGCGGCGCACACTAACTTACAAACCCAACACACACATTTACATACATTAACAGAATAGATCACCATGTCAGAGTCAGATTAAAACAAGCCTCATGTTAGGTAAGATCAATCAATATTCCTTGTGTTCTAATGTTTGCCACTCAGTAATATTGCAAGGGTTTTTTTTACCCACTTATTATGTAGTTATCATCATTCTAAGAAGCCTAACTGTGTCTATCAACTATTAAACACGCATGCAGCCCTAATATTATCTAGATTTGTTTTAGGAGATCTATAAAATTTCTTTGGGTTTCCCTGCTTGACAGTCATTAATGTTACGGACTATATAATAGTGACCGTCTCTTAATTGGTAACACTGTAAATAGAAATGGTTGCAAGAAAGCAGTGTATGCCGACTGCAACTAAGACAACTAGCCTATACTCAGCAGTGTGCTTATAACAACTGTTGTTGATATGATGACAGTAGCAGAACCCTTACTAATATTGTAAATAAGAAACTTAATCTGTATTTACATCTGCTTGTGTCCCTTTGTGTCATGTTTGTCTGCATGTTGGTCGATTTTCTGTCTGTTTCTAACAGTTGCCTTAGTCGTTTAGTTAAAAGACTTAAATTAAATTTTGTTAATAAATCATTAATGTAACATCATATAATTTCCAATCTAAACTATTTTTAATAATTCATAATAATAACTATTATTACCTACTTACATAATTTTAATCACGATGGAAAACAAGAGCAAAGAGCAAATTCCTCTTTTAATGTATGAATGTAATAGCGAGGGAGGTTATCGATCAGTTCTGTTGATACGATGAGTTCTCATCGGGGGGTACCGTACTTCCTCCTGTTAAGATGTTAATGATTTTGCATAATAATTGCATCGGAACATTCGCGAACGCGCTCCTACAAAATAGATCGCGTATCGAGTTATATTCAAATTTGCTCGTACCTTATTAAATGTTGTCTATGTAAAATTTTCCAAGAACATACCTAATTAAAATTAAATTGTTTATTTAAATAAAATTTTCCTTAATAACATACCTATTAGGATAGATTACAAACAATAGCCACATGCGTTGACCTGAGTTGACCTTATTGGTTGACTCGTCTTGCTAATAAGCAAAATAAAAAAATATTAATAATTTACGTTAAGGTCTAATTCAGTTTTAGAGGTATATGTTTTACTGAATTAGAATAAATTTATGTGGAAATAATTTATGTGAAAATTTACATGCAAGTTTTTCAATAGAAATGTGTTTAGAGCAAAGCTTTGCTGAATTGGAAATAGAGGCTTTATAATTTATTTATTTAATGGGTTTATTTACCACGTATCCTTGTGCCCACGGCTTCGCTACTTTTAAAATTTAAAAAAATAAAAACCTTCATCATGAAAAAATACATTATAACCTTTACGGTGATCGTTAATGAAGTTTAGCAATAGTGACATTATATGCAAACATACGTTTGATACAGTTATAATTTATAGGACAAAATATATGTGTCTAGAACACAAATATGTACTTGTATACCGTATTATCCAGTATTTACGACAAGAGAGATGCGACATTACCGTCGCAAGAGTATACAGATTAACGCATCGCGTCGCTGAGCTTATCTCACAAACTTGATACAAGAATTAACCGTCATGAGAACCGTTTAACGTAGACGATCTTAGCTTATGCTGTAATCATAAAGAGATACGAGACAAAATGTCAATTTCAAAATTATGGCTACTGATTACGTAGATTATGTAAAATGTTTTACAAATTAGTAAACGTTACGAGACCTAAGAATAAATAAATTATAATAAATGTGTGTTTTGTATATGTCCTATATGCTCTATTAAGGGGTGACACACCTTAATAGGATATAGGAATGACATTTGGTACAAACTGTGATATTCAGTGTATTTCAGGGTTGTCTTTGAAGGTTTTATTTGCTAAGTCGGACTAAACAGCTACTCAATTTGTGATTGCAGAACATATCGTTCTGCAAATACTCTGCTATTGTTGACACACAATGAAAATATATTTTTTTATAACGTATAACAATTTTTTTTTTTAAATAGTGTCAGCCTTTAAATTAAATTTACTTTTACTGTTTGGTATTCTGTTTCATTTAAATATTTTTCCACCTCTCTTTATTGGTATCAGATACCAATAAATAAAGATATTCGTTGTTGTTGTACCTAACAATAAATAAATGAATAAATGAGTTAATAAAATAAATACGACCAAGCCTTTTTTTAATATTTGGTCACAAGTATTACTTCACCCGGAGAACAGAATCCCAGTAATAATCTTTAGATCATCCGAGTCATAACAAATAAATGAATTATAAATATTTTTTATTGGTCCTCCTTTTTTCAGTGATCGTGCTATGTTACTGAAGATATATTTATGTGAGTATATATTTTGGTAAGACAAGTAATATAAGTAACTGTTATTTGTGTGGCTATTGTGCGATGCTGGCTCGGTTGAAACGTATCGGCTCCGCGGTGACCCCCGACCGCTGCCCACTTTCTCAACGATCCCATCCTTAACACGTAGTCTCGCATTTCTTACATAAAATACGTATTTATTTGATTTATCTCATAATATTCTAAGCGATTCATTGCTTTTTCTTTGTTGACGCAATTCATATAAATTTGTCACCTATAAATTAATAATAATAGGACAAGTTTATATTACATATAAGGTTAGCAGCCTGTGTAGCAGTAATGCTTGCCTAATAATTATACCGTAAGTATACTCAGAATGCCGTTGCTATATAAGTAAGTAAGCAAAATCTTAAAAACTATTTTTTTATTAATTTATAATGGGTTTGCTCTTGGCCACCATCTATAGCCGGTTTCTATTCCCAAAAGAATTAAATAAAATTAAGAAATGCATGCGTGAACAAAACAAACGTAATTTCTATAAAAAATGCGTTTCTTCCTTTAAGGAAGTATATCTTTATTACCCAGCGGTACAATAATAAGAAACGAAAACATCATTTCACACTTCCCCACACGGGGCTTAGAAAAAAGTAAAATCGTAGCAAGCGGAACATCTATGCCTCATTCTCCCCTGCAGCGCGCGCGGCTATAAAACAAAATACGCTTTAACAATGCGGAGATCAAGTCTATCAACATTTGACTATGCGGAAGCAAACCGTCACCATTCTATCTACTTTTAAGAATAATTTTAGTGGTTGGTTGCTACCGCCAGCGAACTATGTTAATTATGCGTATTCTATATTTTACGATGACGTATTAATGAATATCCTTATATCAATTTCTCTTGCTAAAGATTGCTCATATCTCCAAATGTAATTCCCCCGTGAAAACGTTTGGGAAACAAAACAGACTCAATCTATGCCGATAGAGGAAGGGTCCCTTGAGAGAGAAATGTTGAAACCAACTCATCAATCTGCCATCCTCTCCTACGAGTATATTACAAGTGGCATATATATGTATATGCGAATAAGACAGTTGGACCCTTCAGACTAAAACATATTCTTGGACATGACCTTTCAAAAAACTGCGGGTGTTGATATACGATATTTTAGCATAATTATCATAAATACTTTTTTTAAGTAGAAAACGTTAGTTTTTATATTATCTAAGTAGGTACAGTTTATAAAATATAACTGGTATGACACAGATTTTGATTTTCAAAAAATCATTTCACACTTTACTTTCTTTAAGTTTTCGTCTGTCTGTCTGTCCATACGAGAAACGAATATGATTGTAAATTCAATTAAAAATTTATAAACACTAGAAGACTTTTGAATTTAACTTACAGGAAATACATGAATTGATAATTTTCAACATAGCTTCACCTTAATCGAAAATATAATAATATTTGTTCAAGTGGTGAATGGAGCTAAGAATTTCAAAGCAAATAAAATCTTTGCCGCGAAATAATTAATTAAAGATGAACAAGTTATCTCGGAGCGACACCTAGCGGCCACCGTTCTCTTTTGTATAGCCATCTTTTCATCGTCAAAACTCATTTCAATTAATTTTCGTAGAAATAAGTAAATGATGTGCCCTTTAAAAGCGAGATATCATTAACACTGCGGCGGGAGTGGGGATCGGCTCGACTACGCCAAAGTGAGCATTGTATGGATTATCTTTACCTTTTTATTAAACAAATCTTCTTTTATATATAAAAATGTTACGTTGGTTTGTGTATGCTTCAAAAACTCGACAATTAATTTTAATTCTGTTTTCACAAACGAAAAGAGGGATTAAGGGGGTTATTTTTTCTTATTGGCCCTGACTCGATGAAGGCATGTGATTGGATTATTATTTTATTGTTTTTGTTAATATACTATTATATATAAATGTATAAGTAGTTGTATAATAACTTTATATACCTAATACTAACTCGCTGACCCGACTGTCGTTGCCCTGTCAATTTTATATAAAAATTTTAACTTGGTTAATAATACTTTAATTCTAAAATTAATCAATATACTATTTAAAAACTGGAATAGTCATTAAAAATCATTTAATTCAACAATAATAATAATAATAATCCATATTTAGATTAACGTGACGCACCTTTATTAAGAAATACGAAAATAAAAGAAAAAATAAAACCACCCTCTCCCCGTTTGGGCGCCACCCCCGCCTCCCACGGGAGAATCATTAGGAAAAAATCGTGTTGATGGATTTAATTACAAAAAATAATTATTCGAAAGAAAGTTGCCTGAATAAACTCGGACGGAGCGGGTTCTTCGATTCCCCCCTTAATCGGATTAATTTTACTTTTAAAAAGGAGGGGGGGCGTGTTGTAATTAATGGAATGATAACATTACCCAACTCGCGGTCGGCTACCTTTTACAGTTGCCCCTGTGTTACTCAAAACAAATAGGCATTGTTTTTGATGCGAAGACATCGTTCAGAAAAGCACTCGCAATCGAAATCCGAACGAGCTTCAGTAACGGCCCCGATGAGTAGCGTTTTTTCCACTCGGTTACCGTCCGGTGATCTGTTCTGAACGCATCTCCACTGACGCAAATCATATTGCCAGGAAGGGTTCGGGATTTGGAACGCAACCCGACTAGAAAGTACTAGTCATTGCCGCTGATTTTTGCCAGTCTTCGTGAGCCCCTTTTCACAAGACGTTTCTTTACATTATCATCGCGTGTTTTCGGAGTAGAGATTTAATTTGTTTCTGTTTAACCGTTTGACTTGTACCAAATTAAATTATACAACCAAATCGGGTTTAACAATTACTTACCCCTTACCCCCTTGTCTTCCTTTATTCTCATTTGGTGTTGCCAACTTTGTATTTTTAGTTACATATTTTGTTATTATGGTTGTAACATAGGAAATCTTGAAATTTTAGACTAACCAGCATTGTAATGGAAAGGTTCGAAGGTAACGATGACGTTGCATTCAAGGCTATGTGGGTATGTGAGGTGGCTACCGTAGCCTATACCAGCCACGCCATATGCGCAGCAAGATAAAAGATAAGGTACATGTTGTTATTTCTCTGTGTTTTAAGGGGTTCACTGTGTTTCACTGTGTTTTGTTGTATATTGTTTTTAATGAGTTTGCTTACACGTGTAAAGATTTTAATTTATTAAATTCAAAAGTAGTCAAAAGCATTTTATAACTTGACTAGAAAAGTTTTCTGAATTCTCACCTCTATAACCATTGAGTGCCATCGTCTCTGTCTTTAGTTCACCATAATTCAATAATATGTTCATACTTTATTAAATAAAACCGTACTTATTGATCAAACGAATTCAAATATCAGCCTAAGATACTTTAGAGGAACTGTTTTGTAATATATAGGTATGTTAGTCTGTAGAATAATCTATTTTTAATTATTATTTTATACAGTTTATGTATAGGTCTGCTGATGTATTTCCTGATGTCCTTAGGCGATGGTAGTCACCTTCAATGAAATGGAACAGTGGCCTACTTGCCACCCTTTATGATATAATAAAAAACAGGGGTACATTTTCATTTATAAAAAGAATAATTGGAAAATGTCTAGAGATTCAACCCTACACAAACGACGAGTTATTCGTGTGTGGTCTCAAAGAGAGCGTTATTTTTCCTTAAACTTATTTGCTGTCTCATGTCGCGATCATTCTTTAACGTTGTCTATCTCGGCGTACGTGTGTTCTTCGTAGAGGGCGATGACTATACGAACTTAACACCAGATGTTGCGTGGATTTCAGCGATGTTTTTCTTCTTTCCTTTTCTCGTTTACAATCGTTTACAAAAGATATGTTAAACGAAAAATACCATTGACTTTGAGAGGAATGAGTTATATGGGACTTTTAGACCCAATATGTTTTTTAACCAAGCAACGTGTTAAAATTTTATATCAATAAAATTAGTTATTGTTTGAACTCAATTTCGGTCAATTTATTTTCATTTTATTTTTGACCTATTTACCTTACGACTATTGCTAACCTTACGACACTAACCCGATTACTTATTTATTTATTTTTTTTCCCTCGTCGTACGTGCTATTTCACTTGCAAATATACTATTTGAAGAAGAGTTTGCCCAGGTTATTACTGCGGAACACAATGTGTCACGAGGCCCATAATAACAATTACTTTATATTTATGAGTTATTACACTATGTTTTAAAAAAATGTTAGTATATTATGTACTATAAAAACTGTCGTCAAGTTAAAGGTATAACATGTGACGTCATAGATAAGCTGAACTGCCTTTATGACGTTCATTGCTGTCGACAGAATATTCATAGACGCACTTTATGAATGTATTTTCCTTGCGTAGGTATATTTTTATGATTCATTATTGTACAAATTATTATAAGTTTTCAAATAATACTAATTCTTAAAATATATTGACGAACCCGTCTCTGTCTCAGGGATTCGATTCCCGTCTGGGTCAACTTTACAAATGAAATTTTCAAAGGTTTCTCTGGTCAGGATCCGGAAAGTGGTGGCAGAGTGTTCTGCATTTCGCAACCCCTTACAGAAAACTACAGTGAAATAACAGCATTTATGCTTTTGTATTTCAACGCGTGAGTACGGGATGTCAGAGCCTATTTCCATATGATCGGCAGTGCACGGGACCAATGGGCGCGTCGAATTATTTAAATTATTAATATTATGATTATTGTTACTGGTTACTTACGACTTTCTCATACACCTGCAAGGCGAACGAATATCCGTAGCCTGCATACCTACTCTGTTTTCCGCTATGTTTAATCGATGTCGAGACCATCCAGCGAAGCATCTGCTAGTAGTGACGTTAATTAATTAAAATTAAGGATTAATTTTAAGAATAACTCTCTTTTTGCCTTTATTTAGTTCCACGCTGATCGGAACTGTAAAATATTAAAAAAAAGCTTAGATGATCTACCTAACAACTATTGCAGACTTCTGAATCTGAGATTTATTGAGTCTGGTTTCAGTATTCAGGTACAATTGTGTTTCCAAAAAAGCCATAATTTATCCAAATTTTCATTGCCAAAAAAGTGCTATTATATATATATAAGTATAAGTAATAGTACATATATAAGTAATAATAGTATATATATAAGTAATAGTACCAATAATATACTATTCTAGTTCAGGTTTACATTTTAAAAATGAACACATTTCTAACTCGGGCACACTGCGTATAAGCTTTAACATACAAGTGCGTAGTGCACGGCCATTAATGTTACTACATTGTAAACAAACGCGTTTAGAATATAAACTTATATTTCGTCATCGTAGCTCATTCAGCAATACGACTCTTAGTTTACCTGTTCGTTTGCATTGTGCGAATTATACCAACACATTCATTTCTATTACGCAATAGAACTTTAAAATTGCGTTGTTATAATAAAATTAACAGAATTCCTCCAAGTTTGGTGAATGCCTACTCTATTGGCCGAGTCTACAAATGCTGCAACGTGAGTAGTTTATTTTCTTTATTGTTTTTATAATAGGACTAAATACGAAAGCCATTTCCCATTTCCCTATCCCTTTCCAATTCCTCATCCATATTATATATTGAGTCTTTTTTGTTATTTTATTATTAGTGATTTATTGCTTTATATTAATACAGTTTTAAGTTAGTATTATACATGAAATAAATTATTATTAATATTTGAATATAACTTGAAACTGAAAAATATTCACCTTAACAACATTTATTTTATAAATTCCTTAATACAATGTCTTAGCATTCTTGACCTTTGTAAATCATGTTACGTTAATCTTTATTTCTCTCAATCACTTTGTTAAAGAATTCCTTCCTATTTTTCGCAATAATAATAATCTTCAAATTTTTCTGTGCTTACCTACAATCTATTTTATATTCTACGTCTTGTCTTTCTTTTTATACATTATATCCATTATACATGAGAGTTTAAATATTATATCAATATAATATATTATACTAGCTGGTGTCCGCGACTTCGTCCGCGATCTCTATAGCCTAGCCTTCCTCGATAAATGGACTATCAATCACAAAAAGAATTTTTCAATTCGAACCAGATGTTCCTGTGATTAGCGCGAACAACCAAACAAACAAACTCTTCTGCTTTATATATTGATATAGATGTGGCTGACCCTTGAAACAGACACATCCAATATCGACGAAATACAAAAACACGAAAAATATTAAATAGATAAAATCTGTAAAATACCAGAAATAACATACATACTTGTACTAATAAGAATGTGTAATGCTAATTTTCATTTGAGATCATAATTTTCCTCAGACCAAGGTCATACTTTATCGGCGACCTCGAGTTCGCTGTAAATGCATAATGCGATAAAAACTACTCTAGCGTACATTTACATCAACACATAAGTGAGAAAATGCAAATGGAAAGGCAATTCGTTAACTTTGTATTGTAAATAAATATTCCATAATGCCTGATCCTATTACCCTATTAAGCAGCCCTATGATATGCACCTACTAATTATAATATTAGGCGCATTGGAATCTACCCAGATGCTTGTGTAAGCCTTTTACTTACTCGTACATCAAGTAGTGAATGGTCAACATCATCGTTCATTTATATATTTTTATATTACTAGCTCTGTTTCGCGGCTTAACCCACCTTAAAAAATCCAGCCGGTAAGTACTTAGGCATCGCAAGAATAGTGCAACGAATTGCATCCATGTCGATATTTTTTTCCTGACTTGTTGAGTTATTGATTGTTGAGTACGAAAATTACTGTTATTTTTGCTGTATCAATTTCCACGTTAAAAGCTTAACCTAAAAAAAGTTAAATTCTGCTATCAAATGTCATGTATTATAACGGAAACATAATAAAAATATACAATATACAATGTAGGAAAAAAATGAGGCAAGGTTTCTTATTTTGAGATTGTTACCGGGCGTGAGACGATACATACATAGCTTTAAGTTCCGAAGCACACGCTCTGAAATATTTATTCCTGAAACGTAAAGATCGGGCTGGGCGTGAGGAGTGTGAGGCTGTGGGGGTGTGGGGCGGGGTGCGGGTGGTTTATCCCGCGGTTTCCTTCCCGCCGTGTTTTACTTCGAGAATGGGAAGTCGCCGCCGACGGGTCGATAACGCCAAAGATAAATGTAATGAAAGAAAAGATGAATTCTCTTATTCTTTCAGCCAGTTCGTTCACGAGTCACTGCGAGATTATTCTACCTATATCAAAATATGTTATGAGAAATTTTACATTTAGGTACCTCAGAGATAGCCTAGTAATTTAATGCTCTTTCTTCATGATTTATTATCTAGGATAGGTATTTATTAATTATTATGAAATCGTCTGGATTTTAGCCATATACAGATCCAGAAAATAAGAAAAATAAACAGATAGTAGCTTCTGTTTCTGTTCTCTAAAATAACAAATCAAGTCATAAAATCTTAGATGGAAAAGCCAATTTATGCTGAAGAGATTTTTCTGTCGTTACGGCTTCACGCCTTAACTACACAATCAATCATAATGAAATCATTGTTAGGGCCACAGAAAAGAACATAGGGTATCTTTCAATCAGAAAAAATACGGGATGATTCAACGCTTTCGAAAATAATAAATAAATAATGAATATACCTATGTTTCAACACTTTAGCCGAAGTCGTGGGAAAAAGGTAGTAGGTAGGTACATATAAATCAAACTCCAACTTTTCAATCCGGTTATTGAGTACCTAATGGGTAGTAGGTATGCTTACTTGTGCTGTGTAAACTAAGGTTTCACGTTTAATTAAAATTTTGGGGCTTAGTAACCAATTAGTTCTAGATTTCTTTACTGTATGAAATGAATTTCGTAACCGGTTCGTATTTAAACCTAGTTACCCGTCGCAATGGAGGCAAGGCACATAATCTTTGTCGGTTCCCCGACCTCCGGTGGGGGGACATCCCCCCCTGTTCGATTGTCTGCGGAGGCTGCCTCGCCGGTGCCATCTGATGTGCCGAGAGCACTCCAGATCTGCATAGATCGTTGGCTTCGTTTTTTCCTATCGAAAAATCAATACTCACAGTTTTGTAAAGTCGGAAGAACGACACTCCTTAATTTTATTAAAGGTTCGATCTTCGAGGGCAACATTACTTGCATAATGTTGTCCCACAACTTCGTTTAACAAAATCTCAAGAAGCATCTCTTACTTGAGATTATTTGTTATTTAGATACAATGAGTAGGTAATTTTTAATCCAGAAGTCGTCAATAAATAAATGGGAGAAGACTTCGCTAATAAGTGCTTTGATTTTTTTATTAATTCCCCATTAATATATTTGTGATATGTCACAACATATAAATCAAAAGAAAGTGTGAACCATGAGATGAGTCATTAGTCATGTAATTTTTTTATCACAAGTATCTTTCAAATCTTATTAATCGATATATTGTTGCAATAAATCGTTTGACATGTTAACTTTAAACGTTGTTTTATAATATATATTTTTTGTTAAATTTTAAATGGAAATGTAACTGAAAATGACAAACATATTTCTCCCATAATATCTTAATGTGAGTGTGCTTATATAGGTCACCCATCCGCAGGCTGTAGAGTACTACGGTACATAATGTGAGTTGCCTCATCCCAAAACCATTTGGAGCTTTCCGCCACCTCCACCCTCAAGGGGAAAGAGGCTCAAACGCCGAGCAATAAAGCCTTCCGATCCGGCAAAACAAATACAAGGCGCATTCCAATGCTAGATATCATTCGCTCCGCCCACACAGTTGGCATTACGACTGTGAGCGCTCCCATTGGTCGCCGCGAAGCCTTCACCATTTCGAATTGGTTATTTTTTCTACAATTGTAATTTGGTACTGTCCGTTTGTATTGTACGAGTGTGGTGCGCATGTGCGGCAAGGAGGCGGCTACGTCACGTACACGTATCTACGTTTGGGAGCTTCCAATGTTTTATTGGATTCCTCTCTCCGATTCTCATTCGTATTTCGCATTCGGATTTGTATTCGGAGTCGTACAATGCCTACTGCGCAGCCGTAACATCTAGCACTTACTTTTATTTGAACTTATTATTACTAGCGAGTAACGGGCTCGCAGAGATATATTATTTCGATAGTAACGGGTGTGTTATAGATGATACTTACTTACAGACTGATTTTTTTGAGAATTCGGTCAGCTTGTCATACAAAATTAAAGTTATGAAAAATCTCCGATTTTTTTAATTTCATTTAGGTATGCAATAATTTTGTACAAAATAAATACATATTACGGCTCATCACATTTTGTGTTTTTTTTTGTTGCGATATTTGCAAATGTTAAGATTTTATATTCTTCAGACGTACAGGATCATTTTCAGGATCAATACAGTATTTCGATCAATGTTTCAGGATCAATTCAATAGAGTAATTCGATTAATGTTTAAATCTTTAAACAAATTTTACTTTTAAATTTTAAAATTTGCTTACACTTAATTTGCTTCCTTAGAATTCCTTGTTTGATATTTATTTCCCTGGTACTTTGGGATATTTTTCAAAGCATTCCAAGAAGAATCAATCAAATATTCTGTTTACGATAATAAGAGACGAAAAGCATTTTCATTATGCGACATCGTATGCAATAATACGATGGCAACAATAGTGTTTCTTGTCTAACAGTGGCAACACACCGCTGTACTCTAAAGGCTTACAGTTCAAAATGTAGGAACATTTGACGAAGACAACTGTAACAGGATGTTGGCATCCATAGGTTGCTCTGTCCGGAACAATTTCATTTGCCACTGGGCGAGGATAGCGTTGTAATTACAACAACAATCGATAGAGGCACCACCGTCTGCCGCACGTTTAATCTCGCCAGAATCAAAGGACCGACTCCTCACACCCAGTCCTCTACTATAAACGCCTCCCAACTCTGGCAAACTCTCATCCAACCTTATACCACATGCCCATTGCTGACTCAGTTGCGTATAACGTCCTAAAAGCAGTGTAAACGCACCAATGTACACCGTCCTGTCTATGTTGGTTGTTGTAAACTTGTTCCAAAGCCAACCTATATTTGTGGAGGTATGTTTATGTGTCCCCAGACCAGATAGTTGCATTTCCAGTTCCGTGTTATATGTGTGTATGTTGTAGAAGTTTTATTAAAGCTTAACGTTGCTTGCCGGTTGGTATTGCTCTTATGAAATCGTTGATGAATTTATATTTTTAAGAAACGGTTATTACTTAAATATCAACATTATTGATAAGCACTTGACAATATACAATCTAAGTCGATTGTTTGGCGAATATTTTTTTTTATAATAATATATTTCTGTTCGAAGCGCTTCAGATTTTTTCTCTGGTGCCCGCGACTTCGTCCGCGTAGATATAAAAGAATAAAAGAATAATGAGTTGCGCCTTTTTTATATTTTTATACACTCCCTCAATAACCTTACATTTATCAAAGTTAAAAAGTATCCTATACGTTAATCCATGCAATAAACTATCCGTTGAACCGTTTTGGAATGAAACAGTAACAAGCATTATCCATCCTCAAAAACTTACTTGAACCGCTGCGCTCCAGATAGACAAACACAGTTGAAAATCATGTACCTATTACTATTTAGTTTTTTATAAAATGTTATTAACAAATATTCCAAAGACACGTATAAATTCGAAAAGTTTAAATTATGTTAAAAACGTGTTAAAAAACTAACACGATATATTATAAAACTTATTCTTTTTACGTATTCACTATTCACATTTCTAAAGAGGTAGGCTGTACTTATGTCATTCACCTAAAAATATTTAGGTTCATGTAGATTTCATATTAGATATGAATTAATAAAGATGTTATGTGCATTTTATTTCTGAAATATTACCTCAACGTGTTATAGAAATGATTCCGTTTTCACAGAGTATATTGTGAAGAAGTTTTGCTTGCAAAAAAACATTGCAGTGTTCATGTAATAGGGGCGGAAATTTACGCGTGCCACTAATGGCGACCACAAATCTGTAGGCGCTATCGTGGTAAGAGGCGGATCGACGACGCTATACTAAGGGTTGCTGGAAGGCTCTCCAATAATAGAATCCAGAACCTTTTAAATACAGATATTTATATTACTTTATATAGTATATCGTCGTTGTCAAACTTGAATCTGCGCAATGTGCCCTTTTTTTGAACTTCCAACATTTTGACTGCCCTAAAAAACTGCTTAGTGCTTAAAAACAATATTTGTCGAAAAACAAATCATCAATACTAATAAAATAATAAATCTGTAAGGGTTGGCCAATGGCCATGGACGATGTCGCGGGCGCCAGCTAGTTAAAAAATAAAACTGGAACTATTTATACATATAGGTACTTCCATACAATGAATTATTTATTAGCGGTCCACTCACAATCAAACCAATGTTGACTCGACTGCTGGAAACGGCTTTATTCCGCTACACACTATTAATGGGATTGACGTATTTAAAACCAATATGGAACGTTCTACTAAAGCTTAATTTAAATCCTTTCAAATACATTTTGTTAATAAATAATTGTGCACTACCCAAAAATCATGTTGAGTGGTACTTACTTATAGAATTAAAATGTTCAAAATGTATTACCTAAACTTATATTATAATAGTTTTATTTATTTGTCATATGCCGCCGTATTTTGGATTAACATTAGTTGAACACAGAGTAGATAAAACTTAATGAAAGAAGGAAAAATGTGTTCGAAATTATTATAATTAAGTTCTACGGTTGGCATGAGATACTTCAAGGACCACGCGCTTTGCTTATTAGTTCTGCAGAAATTTACATTACTAGATGTTACGGAGCAAATTTAAATAATATTAAATTGCACGTCAGCATAGCCTTGCCGTTATAACGTCATGTTAGAATCTTACGTAGACTAGATTAAAAATTTGAGTTTTATTTTTGGAAAAATGTGACTTGAAATTTCTAATTTCTTTCTAACTACTTAGCGACTTGCTCCCGGATTAGCTATTTTTATACACAAATCTCTCCATTAAGTAAAAACCACTTAATGTCCTTTGAATCCTCTGTCATGCAGGACCTCAACTTTATTTCACTTGACAAATATACCTAGTAAGTTTACACGAAATGGAACATGCTGACAGTCTATTTGCAGGTATCGTCGCCTATAACACAAGCAACGTCACAATGTGCTGAAACTGCACTGTCGACCATAGAGGAAAAAGTATAAGAGATTTAGGAAGGGATAGGGAAATGGGCCTATACTTACTCACCGAAATACAACAGCACACAATATGCTGTTATTTCAAGGTGGAATTTCACACGGGCTACCCAAATAACTGCGTAATATATAGTGTCTACAAAAGATAGTCTTTTTAAATCTAATCTTGTCCAACTTATCTCTAGCAAGTAATCAACCCAACGTCTATACTGCATTATCAACGCTTATACTCAAAACCTAGTTCATGAATATCGTATTAGAATGGAATGTATACCTATGATTAATAGTTAGGCAATTTAGTATCAATATTGCATCGTTTATTTAACGTGGAGAGAGTAGGCGCACTTCCATAGTGAATGCAGGAGAATATTGTGGAATTAAAGCTGCATCGATGCATGCTGTAGGTATCGATTGCCAATATTTTGTGTTAGTGCTTGCCGGTTGGCGGCGGTTACACTTAGTTCATTGTGTTTGTTGATGTTATTTCATGCAGCGCCATTTCCCGCTGTTCAATACAGCCGAATGCACTGTGCACCGTTTGTGAAATTCATAATGATTAACGGCCCGTTTTCAAATTAAATGTCCTCTTAAAACACAACACATGTGCGTTTAAATGACAAAATTTTAATTATATTATTGGTGACAATTTCTTGTTAATTATGTCTTGTAATTGTTAAGTAACTGACCCAATTTTTAAAGCTTCGTTCGTTCGTCGTTCATGAAACATTCTTTTTGACGTGAACACGTTGGAGGCATTTCGGAAAAGTGATATCAAAGATGCAACGTAAAATAAGTAATATAAATGATAAAATTTTAATTATATTATTGGTGACAATTTCTTGTTAATTATGTATTGTAATTGTTAAGTAACTGACCCAATTTTTAAAGCTTCGTTCGTTCGTCGTTCATGAAATAGTTAGCTAACTTTTTGACCTGAACACGTTGGAGGCGTTTCGGAAAAGTGATATCAAAGAAGCAACGTAAAATAAGTAATATAAATCATACAAAAAATGTAATCGAATGAAGATTTCCTATACAATCATCCTTATCGTATTCCTACATCCATTCTTCCACTTGAGTCGTCCACAAATTTTCACCTCTAGCGGAAAACTAATTAAATTTAAAATATAAATTACAAGAACATTGTATATGCCGTCGGCATGTAAAGAGCTATGTATAAAGCTGAACAACCCACCTATGAGTTGGAACGCTGCAACACATATAAAGGAGCTACAGAGCATAAGTACTTACTCGAAATCCTAACGGACATAGAACATAACCGCAACGCGTAAAACGGATAAATTTCTTAACATATCTCGTTTTCTGTTTATTAACTAATAAGAGTAAGTATGAAATACTTCAAATGTTAACACATTTTCATTCAAAAAATTGAGTAAGTTAGTTACTTTGGTTTTGATTCAAGCAAATGGAGCAAAAAGTAATTAAATAATTTATTTTAAAACTAACTGGTGTCTGCGACTTCGTTCGTGTTAAAAAATTAAAATTTTAATGATTTGATAAGATCGCTATGACTACGCTCCAAAAATTTAATCTAAATGATTATGAAAGCGACTTCAAATTTATACTAAGTGAAGACGTAAGATCAATAACATACCTACAGCAATTCATAACAAGTTACATCCTAAAGTCCTCGCTACTTATAGAATAGGAAGCGAGTGTAGGTAATGGCGCAAAATAGTGACGCAGTATTATTGCAGAGGGTGGTGGGGGGTTCCCCACTTCCAGGAACCAGCGCGACCCCCCCTTGTATCCCGCCTGAGAGCGACTGAAACGTTCGCGAGAAAAATAAGATCCGTACTCCGTCCCGCTTATTCTTAGGAAAAGCTTTTGTGTATTTTTTAGCTGATCGTTTATGTGTGTGTGTGTAAGTAAATAGTGTGCGAATGTTTCTTTGTATGTACGCATTCGTTTTGCCTCTGTCTTTGTATAAAATTAATGTCGGGGCGGGCTTTTTTCATCGCGAATAGAAAACAAAGTTCGAGACTTTGTTGCTTGACATTTACCAATTTCATTTTTTTGCTACAATTTTCTTATTTAAAAGGCTGGAATAGACGAACGAAACAAGAAGGTGGAAGTTGTGAATTAACTATAATATTTTTTAACGTTCGTTTAGCGGAAAAAGAAAAAATACAAGGGCCATATACCCAATCTACTTGCTTTTTTAAGTTGCTATATTTATTTTATTAATACGAAATAAAGATTGGCGTAAAAGCTATTAGAGTTATAGACCTACAATATATAGTAATATAATACAATACAATACCTACCAAATATATTAGTACAATAATTATGTTATAGTACCTACCATAAACAGCCATGGGCCAGTGACCACATCACCACCATGAAATGATAGCACTTGTGCTGTATTTCTTGAGTCAGTAAGTGAACTAGAGCTTGTTTTACCCGCTTATCTTATTAGTACATAGTTACAAGACCATTTCAGTCTGTCATTACAATCATTACAATGTATTACAATCCGACTGTTATGTACTTAAAATATTAAACTAATTATCCTATCGTCACGTTTAGATATTAATAGATTTGACCTAAAAATCCTGAAATGAAGTATATTTAATTCTAAAATAAGTTCCGCTTTCATTGCCACACCAATTTAATTAAGTATTTCAAATGCCATTAATATAAACAAAGGCCTGTAGGTATAGCTTATAAAAATATCAAAAACACAGTAATATTTTTTTTTTCGTATTACTGTTATTTGATAATGTAAAGAACAAGTCAATTCTTTTTCTTAACATTATTTAAATAAACCAAATATTCTGAATAAATCTGAATAATCTGAAAATTCTTGAAGTCACGTATCACATAAAAATATTATGTACAATAAGTACTTATTGAGATTGAAATCATAAGTTTTTAAAATGTAAAAATAATCAATTTAAGAATTTGGAAGTCAAAATCTCCCCCCTTTTTGGCGAGACTGAATTTTTTGTTGCAAAAATGTCGATTACTAAATATTTAGCAGCTTATTTACACAAAAACTTCACGTTTATGTATTTATATAGATAAAATTAGTATCCGAAGTACTAATATAAAAATAAAGGATATCAAATCACCATCACAAGCAATCCTCTGGAAGGCCCTTAAAGTACGAGTAGCCATCCGCTTCATTGAGGCAGTAAAAGAATAATACTACAATTATTGTTTGTCAAAAAAGTCTGTAAGGCTGTTTGTCTGTCCGTAAGAGAAGAGTGCGGATATATCCGAAATCCGACACTTAACGCTCGTAGAATTGTGTAGATTCTACGATTTTATAAAGGTACCTGGTGCTTAGATTAAGCTTATCTAAATCATCTAAATAAGAAACATTACTCAATTTACGTCATCTGCACTTACTTTAGGAATAATGTGTAATTAGCTTTTTAAACCTTTTATTTTTTCGATTATGCGCAAATGCGTGTAGAAATGTGTGAATAGCGCCATCTTTACTAACACTTAAAGACTAAAACAACACGTGCTTGAAAAGGTTCGTTTCATGGATCAATTCATTTCATTCCAGGATTTTTATTTGAAATATGTTCCCGGGAAAAGGAGCAGATGTCACTATTCACGAAATCAAAGATTCATATTGGCCTTCTATTTCGTCCGCGTACCTTTATAAATTACTAGCGACACGCTCACGGGTTTGCCTGGGGTGAAATTTTTATACATACGAAACTTCCCTGTTTATGTCTCTTTCCATGTCTTGTGTGAAAACCGAATTAAAATCGATCTACCCATACGCGAGTTTTTGAAGAATAGATACACAAACCGACTTAACATTTTTATATAAAAAGACCATACCATAGAAAGTATAATGTCATAACAGCAAAAAAAAACCTAATTTCAGCTATCACAAAGACCCAAGGGTGGTAGATATTATCGCATAAAGCTATCAAAACTAATCTATAGGTACATATAATAATATCGTAAACGAGCTTTTTTTAAGCTTTTTTAAACGAGCTTTTTAACCTTTTTAGACGAGTTTTTTAGACCTTTTTTTAAACGAGCTTTATTTAAGCTTTTTTACACGAGCTTTTTTAAGCTTTTTTAAACGAGCTCTTTCGCGCAGCAGTTTCCAACTTCCAAGGTCAGAATAGCCACGATAATCGCCAACCTTCATGGAGAAGTGGCACGCTAAGAAGAAGAAGAGCTTTTTTAACGAGCCATTAAAAAAGCCTTCAATACATTTAAAAAAAATTATCTGTACTTATGTTACAGAGAAAATAGTTTTTATAATTTTTCCCTATTTATCTGCATTTGTGTACGCTAATCTCAGAAACGGCTGCAGTTTCCACTGATCTATTGATAATTACCTGTGTTAAACGGTTAAACTATAGAATACAGAATGTTAGGTTCCTGTGGGAATTCCAAAAACGAACTACAACGCCTACCTACGTACCATAGGTTTCTATTAAAACATTTCTAGTCCATTTATAAAGTAGTCCATTTATCAAGGAAGGCTATAGACTATAGAGAACGCGGACACCAGCTAGATGTAATACTTTGTCTGCGCCGAACTAAGTAATGTAAACTTTCAAATAAATTCCCATTCAATATTAATTACTTTTGAATCATAATTCACATATCGATCTATTATAAATGTAGTTAATAAATGAGTAAAATTATTCTAAGCCTACGTCAGCTTGCGCTCTGTGACCTTAATCATAACCTACCTTAAGGTCTGAACCATTGGGACATCAATATGCGACGAACACTGATGCCTAAGCAATATACCCGATTCCTTCACACTCGTTCGATCAACGCATGCACATGTGAGACGCAGGTAACCAATTTGAAATTTCGGTAGTAATATTTCGGTGGGGCAATGCACTCAGCAACTGGTTGGGTGAGGACGAAAGTACGAATTTTTTTACAACAATTTAAGTGAAAGATCGCATTGACTTTTCGTTTATTCCAAGACAAAAATACTTTAATTAAATTTTAAAAGTTTTAATGAACATGTGCTAATTATGAAAGTCCTGACCTTTTAATTAAATTCAGTTTGGCAGCATGAAGTGTGATGTTGTGTTTTGGTGCGTGAGGAAGGTATTCCAGAGCCCATTTCCCTAATCCCATCTAGTTCTTTATCCTTTATCCCACTAATGCCGACGGTGCACTTGCTGTTGGCGTTGTTTTTGTCAATAAGCAAAAATGGCCACCTTCCACAAAGTAGACCGTCACGCATGTCAGCCTGTCTTTACAATTACAATTGTTAATGAGTTGAAGAAAGCTTCAAAGCTAGCAAATACCTATATAAAATAATTGCAAACTAGCACACGATTTTTCCTCCATGAGTTACAGAAATCTCACGTTAGATGTTAACAATTTAACTTGAGTACAAATCAATTCAATATGATTTTATAGATCGAGCAACTTATGAATTCCAAACTACGTAATTCCATGACCATGCATTTATTATTTGGTCGTAGTAATTAATACATAAAAAAACATGACATAGCATGAAGGTTTTGATGGAAACAAAAAATTAAAATTAAAATTTCATATAATTAATTTCTGAAATGTACAGAATTTGTGGAATCGCTGGTTAAATTCTTGTAATTATTGACTAAAAACCAAAATATCCTAGCTGTAGGTACATGTAATGTACATTTCCATAATGTATTCCTACTTATTACCTAATATAATTCCTATAATATTCCATAAATATTCCTAATTACCTCCCACGCTCGTACATATATGGAAGTTCTTTCAGTGATTTGTTGAAACTATGACAAAATCAAAATCAAAATATTTATTTATCAATTTGGTTTCTACAAGTAACTCTTTTGATCTTCATTATAAATTTAAATTGACCAGGGTTTCGGAAAAAAGCCAAGATGACGATCCTGGGAAGAAACCCCGAAAGAAACTCAGGATACTATTCTTTTTGTTATCATTAAAATGTAAAATAGCACAATATAGTTTTACAATACGAAACATAGTACGAGCTCCGAATAGCTTAAATCCAGGCTTCACTGTCGCTTAAATAATCAATGATTTTATAATAGCCTTTCGAGAGGAGTTTAGTTTTAATGACACATTTAAATTTATTTATAGATAAGGGTCTGATTATTTGACCACAAAATATTCGTTTTCTAAGGTCAAAGAACTGGCCTTGGATGCCGTTGCATAATCACTGTATACCTTGAGGTACTAAGATTACCTTAAAAAGGGAATAAACTAATATCAACGAAGCATTACCGGTTCTCCAATATTGACTATATTCCAACTTTCACTTTACAATTTGGACCTCACATCCCGATGGGTGAGCAGCCCAACAAGTTTACGAAATCGTACTAAAGACTTGTTAGAAAAAGTTTTTGAAAAATTACTCAAAGGTTCTGTAGATATATAATAAAAGTAATTTTATTGTGTACAAATTGAGTTAATTATTTTTTTTTATTTAAACCGCCAGACAGAAACGCAAATCGTGCGATTTAAAATTAAATGGTAAAAAATAATGACTTCTGTCAGTTGTTAAAGGGGCTTATATGAGCGATCTGGGTCAAAAGTTAAGAGTTCGATTTCAGGCATGGCCACGTTTGGAAATGATCTTTTCAAGGTTGGCTCTGGTCTGTGTTTGGCTAGTAGTGGCAGGGCACATTTGGGCGACCCGTCTAGCGGCTGTAACCGCGCCCTTAGTAAACCACCTCTACGGTTGCACTTGCACCACTTGAGGTGTGGACGAACAATAAATAGACGGTCAGCCTATTTAGGTCAACCAGACCACATTACAGATTTAGGTACAGATTTAAAAAGCTCTGTTTCATAATTGACTTTGCAAGTAGTCGAAAACGAAGACCGTTGGGTCAGAGGACTATACTCCTTTACAACAAATGCTCCGAGAAAAACGAGTTCGTCACATATTAGGTACAACAGATTTTTCAATTAAATGATCGCTTACGTTTATCGTGTACCAAAGTAACTTTTAAAACGTTTGTATACATTTTTAGAAGTATGTTGTTATTAAAATCCTTTCAAGGTAGTTCTCGCTATATGAGATTTTTACAAGAAAGCTAGTTATCGTTTTCTCTGCAATTGACAGCAAAATAACATAACATTCAATAAATTATATTATATTTTCACAACTTTTCTGCTTTTAGTGCTTTGAGTTAAAATTTAATATACTATTAATAATATTTCATTGATTTTATTTATTGAAAACACTTTTTCAATAGTAAATTATACAGATTATACTGCTTACTAAAGCTACTTTATTTACAAACCGTATACCGTTTTCAAAACAATAACTGTAAGTACTTAAAATATGAAAAGTCTTTATGTTAAAAGAAATTTAAAATCTATATTATTTAAATAATAATAATGACATGTCTTTAAACGAACCCCTAAAAAACAAATAAAACACGTATAAAACCAGTACAAGTTTGAGGCATCATGCCTCCTAAGACATTACGAAATATATTTTGCTTATCTTCTGTCGAAAGTGATTCGGTAAATAAAGATTTGGTTTCGGTAAGTTTTTTCACCTTTTTGTTACACACACCTAAAGTTCTATACTTAAGCATTTATATAAAACATTTTTTGAATATCAATTACCTGTAGCACTAGCTCTAGCACTCCCCTTGGTGTTGCCTGTGTCCTTAGGCGACGGTAACCACCTACTGGCCCGTCTACTACGTTTATATATATATAAAATATAAAAATGTATTTATATATTATAAAAAAAAAACACATTATTTCCTCAAAAGATATTTTTTGACAAGTTGACAGACAGGCTAACGGTCCAGTTGATGATAGATATGTCTTCTAGTCTACCGTCGCCAATAATATTAGCAACGCCTACAGATGCTGTAATAATAAGTATAAGTGCGTTGCCGACCATAGGATTGGGGAAATCTAGCATCCCTGACTCACTCACCGAAACGCAACAAAACACTGGGTGTTATTTTACCGAGGTCTTCTGTAACGGTCTACTGCCGAATGACTGCGAACTGAAGTGTGCCACTAGTAAATACAGGCAAATAATGCATTAACAATGAATAATCTATATCTATCTATACTAATATTATAAAGAGGAAAAATTTGATTGTTTGTTTGTTTGTATAGAATAGGCTCCGAAACTACTGGACCGATTTGAAAAATTATTTTACTATTAGAAGCCGACATTATCCGTGATGAACGTAGGCTACTTTTTACCGCGGGAAAATGCTTCATTCCTACGGGAAAACGGGTAATAGGACAACGGGTAGTAAGAATTATCCTTCCGTACTTATCTTTTTCACATAACTTCTAAACGGCTGAACCGATTGGGTTGAAATTTTGTATGTGTATTTCCATGGTTTCACAGACACGAATGTATTATATTTTATAAAGTTACGCGGACGAAGTCGCGTGCAACAGCTAGTATTATATAAAGCTGTAGCGTTTGTTTGTTTGATTGGTTGTAAGCGCTAATCTCAGGAAATAGTTGTTAGAATTGAAAAATTATTTTTGTGTTGGATAGTCGAGGATAGTGTTGGATCGAGGAGGCTATAGGCTATAGAGAACGAAGTAGCGGGCACCAGTTAGTCCAGTTACTGCATAATGTAATGAATGTACGGGCAAATAAATGATTTGATTTGGTAAAAAACAAAAATAAACAAAGATACATTTTCGTTCAACTGTTCCTCCATTTAACTGACATTCTTTTTGGAAACTATGATTTAATTAAAAGGACCGGGCGTGGTGAGACCCGAGCCCTGGGAGAGACTTACATCCAGGTCTCTCCCAGGGCTGATGATGATTGGATCAGAGTTGTTGCCTCGACAGAGCCCGATCTACCCTGCTCAAAGGGCAAGGAGGCACCGGGGAGTTTTAGTGGGTAGTGGCCGGGCCCGCTATGACTAGCATAGCGCAGAGCGCCGGCTGACCCCCACATATCGTCTAGCCAGCGGTAGGGAATCTGTAAACGGATCACTCCTCGTTAAAAAAAAAGGGCTGATTTTGATGATGATGGACTGTTGTGTTACGATGAGTGACCAAGGATTTTATTATATAATTTAAAAAAAAACTTTTTTATTTCAAATTCACTGCGTGATTTCAATAGGTAGTTCTAAGTACATTATCCTCTACTATGAAAGTTACATCGTGTTTTGTAGTTATAACTCTTACTTCTATTACTTGCTATTTATAAGATGACTTAGGTACTTATATAATAAGTACATTTAACTACCTTTTTTTAAAAAAAATATGTAATTTTTTCACAATAACATTTATCCTCGTCAACATTCTTTACAATTATTAAAAACTACGATCGATTCGGAAAACTGCTTTTTAATAGGGTTTCTGACAGGCAAATAGACACGGTCATTTAGCCTATAGCATTTTATTGATAAATTTCAAATTAAAATATACAATATTCAAAAGGCTTAGACAACGAATCATTCATTGCTAAATGACTTCGAAAAAATGTCTTGTCCTCTTTGGATTAAAAAAACATAGCTTTTCTTGATCTCTCAACGTTCGAAGTAGATTTTTTTTATCTCAGTACACCAATCGTGCTATAAATTTATACATATATAATATGTGTAAAATGCATATATAGGTGCAATAAGCAGTGCAAGCCCTTTCTTCGTTGCAGTGGCGTGGGGCGGTTGAACTCGCACGGGGTGACATTGCAACGAACGTCCGACCATTACTGCACTGCACATTTGCGTTCTTGACACTTGATTTCCAAATTATTATTGTTTTTAATTAAGATCATATACATTTTATTCAAAAGCTGTGCGCTGATGTTATTTTGGTAATGATGTTTCAAAGCGTTTAGTCCGAAAAGGAGGGATTTCGATAAGATGGAGTCTGTATTTCCGACTGACTATGGAAACGAGAAGACAAAGTTGACATTGCCTTATATTCAGGAGTGTAAAAGATACGAATATGTGATAAAATGTTATGAAAGGAATAAATTACAACTTAAAATTAGCAGATATACCTACCATCAAAGAACCATCATTTTTGGATTTTTCAGAGCTTGTGTCTTAAAAATAGACAGTGTTTGAAGAAGATCATCCTTAATTACAGTTTCACATTCTGCTATTAAAATGCAAAAACCTCATCAAATCTTTAAAATTAATAACTACTTATACGCTGATCAGAAAAAATATTATATACAGCCATAGCTGAATTCTATTCGACATTTGGTTATGTAAAAATTCAACTTTGTTATCGTTTAAGAAAAAACAAGGCACAAAAAGAGATTTTGCTTTCCGCAATTTCGTGGTGATTGGTTGAGTACTTAGTTAAGTCGTGAAAAGGTAGATAAACAAACACATTGATAATATTAGTTATGGAAGTATGGATAGTGAGGAAAGAGAAAAGAGCTTTTATTTGAGGGGTTTATCTAAAATAATAGAAGTATCCACTCTGATCAATACTAATAATAAATCTGTAAGTGTAGTGTAGGTATTGTATGCATCTATGTTCCTCCATAACTGATTTTCAGGAAACTTGACAGATAAACATTTAGACCTACGGGACACAGGATAGTACTTTTTTCATTTTCAACGCGAACGAAGTCGCGGGAACCAGCTAGTGATATAAATATAATGCCCAAGGATCAAATTGTTCCGAATGAAGCACACGTTAAATGCACACTGCACTTGCATTATAGTGTACGGATGCACCGACTCGAATTTTTGGCGGTTTCAACTCTGTCCTTGAATTTCAAGTTTAGATTACTGCATGCATATTACCAAAACTTGTTGGTTTAATGTACTCAAAACATGTGTAAGATTCACAGTATACTTATTAGCCCATGCCTCGACACAATTGACGACAGAGCTGCGCTTATCAGTGGTCGTAGAATAATATGTAGATACCTTCCAGAAAAAACTTAATTCTAACTTAATTCCCAGGAAAATCGGTTCGGTAATTTTGAAGACAGAGTCGTCAATGGTGAAGGTATTTTAAAGGTAAAATTAAAGAGAAGGATACTACATACATACTCTTCTCAAGTAGATATAACCTTTATTCGTTGATAAGGGGCATCGAACCGTTACAAAAACAATAAACATAATACGTCACTTAGTTACCGACCAGTCACCCTGATTCATCAATACAAATCACATTAGGCTAGGTCAAGACTCTAACCCAAGCGAGTAGATGTACTAACGACGACACAAAACCACTAACTAATAAATAAAAAACCGACCCAGGCGCAGGGCAATGCACTTTTTCGTGGTCGGTCAAAGAAGATCGTCAAGCGCCTGGTCCTGCCCAAACTGTGCATTGCATGACAATTTTCCCCAATTGTGACATATGAAAAGTGAACTTTAAACATATTAAACCAAGGCACAGAATGCCAACAACAAAACGTTCACTTAAGTCGTGTTCACTTCTAAGAGCAAGTAAACTCAAGCATGCGTGTAACTCAATAAAAGAAAAAGCACCTTATAATGCACGTAATTAGACATATTTTTAAGCATATTAACCGAAAATTGCCAAAATTAATTTATAAATCGTCTGACATATTGTCCTACGGATGCAATGGAATGCAAAAGTGAGGTAGGTACAACACAATACTGTAACTAAGGTCATGCACGACTATTGTCGGTGACGTAATGTCATCATTATATGGAATTAATTCTAAATTAATGTTTAGGTCAGTATTGCGTCTGTATACTTTCGCCAGGTGTTGGGTTCTTATTTTTCGGTGAACCATATGTACTTGCTTCTGGTTACCTTATATTCTTTTCTGTGCCCTGGACAACGTATATGCAAATTTTATGATGAACATTTAAGTAATAATTAGTGCATGAATAGATATCAGACGGACAGAGTTACTTTTAACACATTTATAATATTAGTATAGATTATAATTATCAAACATAAATATTATTGGATGTAATCAGCATACCCAGTACAATTGTAATTCTAGCCTGAGCACAGGCTAGAATTACAATACGCAGCCGATCTAGTAATATTGAGGATAAAGTGATCAGGAAAAGGATAAGGCAATGAGCTCTGGAATCTCTTACTCCACCGAAACACAACAGTGCCTACACATGCTGTTATTTCCGTTTGTTCCACCCAGATAACCAAGTTCGATAACTGGTTAACTAGACGCACTATTTTTTCCGCGGAGATAACCAGCACCATGGTCTTCTGTAAGGAGGTACTCAGAACCGCCTGCTCAAATGACTTCGAAATACAGTGTGATGGACTACTACTAAAAGATGGAGTCTTTTTAAATCCAATCTTGTCAAGGATTCCAACTTATCTTTAGTAAGTAATTAAACAAACTTTCCTATAACTGAACTGTCGATGCTTATACTCAAAACCTACTTTATGAATATCGTAGTCATAGGGACTCGAGCTTATGAATGCTTTCTGCCACTTCCTTGCGAGACATAACGTGCTTACATTACGTGAGCACCGCCTATCTACCACGCAAGGTTACTGCCGACCATCGTTTTCACGATGTCCGGCAGCGAAAAATCAGCGCCCACGACGATAGACAGAGCGGCGCCACAGTATACTATAACTACATATTTAATCTGTGGCGACGCGCTACTCTGCCCATGCGTGGCAGTCAGCCAAAGAGTGCTGCGCAGTCGACGGCTCTCTAACGGCCACTCGGTGAAAATAACGCCCGAAGGACCCATGTTTGAGAGCACCTGCACGAGGCGGAACGTGAGGATCCCTTGCACTAAATACAGTGTGATCTGCCACGACTTCAAGTAGGTAAGTAAATAATATTTTTTTATGTTACCATATATATATATATTCCAGTGGATCGACAGCTTGTCTGTTGCCAGGCCAATAGACACATATGACTCGTGGTAAGGTGCTGCAAGTACACTGCCTACCATAGTGAGATTAAGGGTAAAGGTATTAATGAAGGCATACATAGGACACTTGCTGTTATTTCACACTGGTCTGGTCAAATGACTGCGATACTTAGTGTGCCATTATACCTAATAATAAATTGGATTTAATTCAGCTAATAAGTTAATACAACATTTATTGATTCTGATGCGGTACGAAGTTTGCGGGCTCAGCTAGTATCAAATAATTTATTCGGTTAATGTGGTTATTTTTTTTTACAAAAATATCACTTTCCTTTGGAATTTTGGGGAAAAGATTATATAAAATTATTCGTCTCTTTAAAAGCAATGTTGTCTACTTTCAAGTTTTTCTTCGGCTAGTTTTCGAGTTTTTGAAGCATTACACAAACAAACATAAAATTTATATAAAATCTATTTTATTAAAATCTAATCAATGGAGTCCGTTTAGAAAATTCATTCATTCATTCATTAAATACTTATTAAAATATCGACTGTCACAAACTGTGATTAGTCAAAGAAGTTACAAAAAAATATTACATAAATTAACTCTCCAGAAGTCACTTATTGCTAAAGACTTAAAAATAGAATAATATGTGGTTGTAGATGAAGGCCAACGATTTAATATATTATTATTCAACAAAGGACTGTTCAAGCAAAGAGGAAGACGTCGCCGATAGAAAAACACCGATAAAAATTATCTATTTTCGGATGTTCGGTAGATTATGAAAATCGCCTACTTAAGTACTTTCTGGTTACCATAATATTATTATCTGACTGTAAAAAGAAAATCTATAGATAAGGAATCTTGTGCATAAGTATGATTGCTCAACTAGCTTCCGGGAAGTGTACATTGATCATACAACAAAGTTATTTTATTACTTATTTGCTAACAGAATAGTTCATTGAAACTTACACGTGTTATTTCATGTTCGATAACGAACATATTTATTATTTACCACTAGTTGGTGCCACGTTAGATTTTAACTTACTTTTATTTAGTACTACCTGGAGATCATGACTTCGTCCGCGTTGAAAAATTGAAAATATCTGACATCTTTATCGCTGTGACGACGTAGGTGGGTCCAATTTTTTTATATTTTTAGACGTTTCCTTTCTAATATATATGTTAGGTAATAAACTATATATGTAAAAAATTTCCGTTCAAATCCGTTCAGTAGTTTCTTGTGAAAGAGTAAAAACATACATGCATTCATACATCCCCACAATTCCTCACTTACTCGTAGGTATAATATTTAATAGGATTCCTGGCTTCTATTCCAAAAAAAATTAAGACTGGTTGAAAGCACGATGCCTACTTTGATTACTGATAGGCTAAGCTGTAATAAAGATAAAGGATATGTCTAAACAACATAATACGCAAACAACATTTCACACCTTTTTTTTTAACGTGGGGAAATCAGCGATCCTGATTCACTGCCAGCAATAGGGTGCTGGCAGGATATGCGGGATTTCTACCCGCTAAAACCCCACGGTGTTCCTTTTCCACGCACGCACGTGCGACGGGAGAGAGGTGTCAGCGCGAGCATTTCGTCCTGCTCTCCCGCCTGCGTTAACCCAAATCGGGCGCCTCAAAGGTTCATCGGTAGGAGGAGGATGGTAGGATCCCTCCTCCCCGGATGGCAAGTGTGGGAAAACGTGCCGGAACACAGACACGTCTTTCCCCAGGGCCGGGTTGGTAGGTGAGCAGATCCCATATCCGCTCACCCTCCGGCTGATCATGCGGGTGCCTGGAGTCGGCCGTATAGCCTCCTCCGCCTCCCGGTTCGTTTTCGGCGGATGTCATCAGCGGGGGCGGCATCCTCCCTCGCCCACTTCGCCGCCTTCTTCAGCGAGAGGACTTCCTCGCTGAAGGAGATCACGGCCTGCCAGGCCTCTTTGCTGCCGACCATGGACAGAACCACGGCCGGCAGCGAGAGGTCTCCTCAAACAACATTTCACACCTGCCCTACCACAACACCAAAACTATTATTCAATTTTTATGTAAGTTTCTGAAAACACATCAATGTGTTATGTGTTATAAGTGCATATAGGTTTATGCATATACATATATATAATAGGTTTATTAAGATTTTGTCAAATATTGTTGAAACTTCTTTGCTTTTCCGGCGTCAGCCTAGCCAGTAATGGCTAGGCCGCCATAGGGGTGGATCGGAGTTGTTGCCTCGGCAGAGCCCGGTCCACCCCCGCACAAAGGGCAAGGAGGCACCGAGGAATTTTAGTGGGTACGGCCGGGCCCGCTATGACTAGCATAGCACAGAGCGCCGGCTGACCCCCACATACCCCTACCGTCTAGCCAGCGGTAGGGAATCTGTAAACGGATTTCTCCTCGAAAAAATAAATAAATAAATTCGTAAAAGCCTTTCATGACTTACTTGCACGTCATAGTAGGGTGACACGTAACGCTCCACATCGTACACCCAAGTGCTCCATTTGGAATACCGAGCGAGTTTCCGGTTTCCTACATAATAGAGAGGGATGTTTACCAAAAATAAGAGTAAACATTCACCTCCAACCGACAAAACATTATAGATGTTCTTGAAGACTTTTCTGAAATTGATATTACAAAATTTATAAAAAAAAATGGCTCACAAGTCGAATCTTATTTGACTAACGGCCCGCCCCAGTTTCGCACGGATGCAATTTTTTCCTAAATTTTTTGTACACAAACCTACCTCATTAATCACTTATAATTTTTTTATCACATTGGCACGTGATTATGGTTCAATTTCCATTTAACGACTTTATCTTCAAAGGTCCAAAGAAAAGCTTTGCAACCTTTATTCCTTTTTTCATTGATCACTCTTTCCATATTATTATCGGAAAACAGTTTCAAAATCCGTTGAGTGGCTTAGAAGAAGTTAGCAGAGAAACAAACAAACGCGGACAGCGACAGGTAAACGAAATTATTAGGTAAGTACCTACTGTGAGTCAACCATAACAGATATTATGCCATCGCAAAGTTTTCTTTAGGATTTTAGAAGAATTATAATTCTCTAGTATATAATTTTTCCCTAGCGGCTGATTCGGCTGTGCTTACTGAGGTTCGCAGGATTAGGTGATGCAATTTAAATTAATAAAAATAATGTATTTTCTCAACAAATTACAAATTAATAGATTTGATTTTGACCAAAATTAACAATATATAGTCATTTTATTATTGAAGAGAGTGTGTGGCAATAGCTTACTTCATTTGTTAACATATCAAAACTATGACAATGTCAAAAATTATGAAGACTGCTTTCCTGTGTTATACAAATAAAGTCGCGCGCTGCACTGATCAAAATCAATCATAGTGAAAAAATAAAAAAATATTTTTAACACATTGGAAAATCGTTTCCAGAGTTTTCGTATTACGGAGGTATTATTTAGATAATAAATAATTTGTGAAAGACGTATCAACATTTAATGTGGAGAGTACCTACCTAGTAGAACTTCGAGTCGATATCGTATATAATGCGTCATAAGGCTATATAGACGACTTACTTATAATTTGTATGAAAACGTGCATAATATTCTTTTATCGTCGCCACGTACTTATGACGCATCACGATACACTACGTCACTGATTATAAACTTGTGTTTAAGTACTACTTCTTGGTGCTGTTGAATAAACTATAAACAATCCCAGTGCTACGGATTCTGTCTTGAAAATTGGTTAGATTAACATAGTTACGTAATAAACCTTATGGACACATGTTCTTGTATATTTTTTTGTATATTATGTTACAATAGGTTATTGAATATTAAAATAAAAGTTCTTAGCACCCCAATAATTCTTGAAGTGTACCTACTTTGCTTTTGGGCTAAGACAGAGCTTATTAGTTTCGCAAGAAAGTCTTCCAAAATAGAAGAAAATAATTAATATCATACAAAAAACCAACTCATTAAATAAAAACGAATCGCTAATTGTATTGTTAAGTGCAAAACCTGTGTATGTCTGAAACAATTCGGCTATTTGTTTTTTTTTTTTTTTTTTTTAAAATATTCTTTAACATTTTCTTTAAGTCCGAGGAAGGTTTTCGTGAAGAGAAAAATTGGAAATTGAAAATCCATTCGAAAACTTGGCCAGTTTGCTAGTTCTTTATAAAAACCGTTTTGTATTTATGAAATGTTCCAAAATCTTCTAACTATTTATAAGGACATTGTTAGACATCCCTTCAAAATAAAATGTAGACAATTCGTAAATTAGTATCTAGATACAGCGAGTTTATATATTTTTTACAATTCTAAGATATATAAGTAAGTAAAGTACTATAATTTTAAGATGTATATACGTATTTATACTGTTATATATTAGATTCAAATAATTGAAGTAATTGATTTTAATTAAAAAGAAGCGCTTGTGATCTTCGTGTAAATATAAAATTGTAGTATAAAAAAATCATTTCCCATCCATAGGGTATGTAAAATACAGAGAATATTTGTAATTATACATTTTCGTATATTAGGTACATTTTCCTAGACAACCCTTTAATTTTTATAATAATATGTTGTACAACTTTTTATAATAAAGTTTACAACATATTAAAAATAAATTTTAGTATTAAATAAATTTTAATAACAGTTTTAAAAGCTTTCCAGTTAATTTCATTTTATTTAAAATACAGTTTATAAGTTTTTAAGCATATTTAAAAGTTTCAAAATTACGTCAGTTCTTGTATTCTTCGTACATAACCCGGCCACGCTTCGCTGCGCTGCGCCGCGTATGGTACTGGACACTGCTTATATATATAAAAAAAATCTAAAATTAAATTAGCTTAGTTAATGCTTATGGCATCAGCTATCTGTCAGTGAAAATTAAATTACCTATAAAAAAAACCTTATAAACCTAATCGGTCTAGCCGTTTCAGAAATTAACCGACATAAACAGACGCACAAACAAAAAAATTAAAAATTGATTTTTGTTATAAGTACCGTGTGTATAAATTGACAAATATTTAGTAAAAAGCTGTATTTTATTATAACATTACATTTAAATTTTAGTTAAGATTGTTTAGCTGATTGTTCCAAATGCATTCGTGTTTTTCGTTCTCTCAATCATTTTTACCATTACAACCCCTTTCTGCTCACTTGAAACCGTGTTTTCAGGCAAGGGTTTGAAGGCCGCGCATTGCTAAATCCGCGATGAGGTGTGTCCGTGGCGTGTATAAATGCATACGAATCTTGCCTCGAACACGACTGCCCGTCGAAACCGCGTCGAGAACGGCGAGCTAAGGCGCGCGTACGCCTTAAAAAAAAATAAACAGCGATCTAACGACGTTACATCTACCATACATATACCTATCATGGACGACGCAGAAGTTTATAGTAAAAATAATAATTTACAAAAAAGAGATGCGATCGAATGCCTGGAGAGCCACGTGATGAAAATCAAATGGAAATCATGTGGAGATAAAGTGTTGGATATAGGCTGCGGCGATGGAAGTGTGACAGCTACATACATTAAAAATCATATTCCAAATAATTTCAAATTGTTGGTCGGATGTGATATTAATGAGAACATGGTGAAATACGCGAATGAACATCACAGTGATGAAAAAGTCACGTTCATTGTGCTCGATGTAGAGGGTGAAATACCGAAGAGACTGGAAAATTCTTTCGACCATGTTTTCTCGTTTTACGCTTTACATTGGATCAAGAATCAAAAGTGAGTATTTATTGCTAATTATTAATTAAAATAAATATTATAATAGATATATCAAATCCCCGTTAAATTTAATTTTTATTTATTATTTATCAAGTAGTTTTAAGTTTTCATATTAAAATTGTGATTAATTATTAAAATAAATGTTATAGAATATTGTACCTACTATTTTAATTGACGATTTTTCGTCATACTTTCGGAATTTTATTTTGTGCCCATTCACATAAAAATGCTAACACGCCCATTTCAGATACATTCTACATTTTTTTTTCTATTTTTAGTCTAAACACACAATTTGTATTGCCCTCAAAATAAGCAAAATACACTTGTGTTATCAATATTCATACAGTGGACGGGAAGCGTAACCACATTCATTTTCAAAGTGGTCTCCACCTGGCGGGACCCCTGAACGCTAAGGCAAACACAATATCAGGCATAGTAAAAATATAGAAAATTCAAAAATAAAAACATTTCTTCGTTTCAAGTAAAGTAAATAATTCATTGAATTTTTGACCAACCTATTTACTTGCATAATATATATGCTTGTTGGTGGCTCTGCATCATCATCATCATCATCGTCATCATCATTGCGAAGCCATTTTGGAGAGTCACAAAGTTCCTTATTAAAAAATAATCTTTTACATAAGGCGTAGTAGATAGGCTAACAGCCTATTATTTGAAATATCTCCTATACCTACCACAGCTCTTAGTGTATTAAAAACTTCGTCAATTACTCAAATACTTAAATAGGAGGAACTCAAATAAATTAATTAGATTTGTAAAATATTCACTGTCTTCAAATACCTATTATGCCAATTTATATTACGTCGGTTCTTATACAGTGTTGTTGTCCTGCATCACCCCCTCGTGACGAGTTACAAGAAGAAATAAAAATCTTCTAGAAAGAATGACTTTTATGTCAAATTATGGTGAAAAATTAAGTTTATCAATATTGTTCATACTAACATTAATTTTTATACAACGTATTGATAAACGATTGATAACGATTTGATAACGTATTGATATTTTTATACAAGTTAGTTCATAATTGTATGAAACATATTCTGTCGATATGTGCGTCTCTCTTAATAGACATACAGGCAACTTTAGCTACGTAGTAAAACCTCTCCAAGTTAAATTTTGATACTGCTTTTCTTAGTTAAATTTCTTAATACGTAATACCAAAAGTATGGAATCATTTTTTTTTATTTGTTGTGTAATAAGAAAATATTTTTATTTTTTCAATATGATCAATTTTAAAAATTGGGCGAACACTCGTAAAAATAATCGTATCCATATTTATTTGTGTTATACAGGAAAGCAGTTGAGTATTCATAGTTTTTAAGATTCCCATAGTTTTCATCCGTTAACAAATGAAGAAAGAAGTTTGCCACACACTCTCCTCAAAAATAAAATTATTATATTTATTGTTGATCCAGATTGCAACGGAACTATTCTTGCGAATCTTATTGAGCACATCCAAAGCAGCCGCTAGAGAAATATTATGTACTAGAGAATTATAGTTCTTCTAAAATCCTAAAGAAAACTCCGCGATGGCATATGGTTGGCTCAAAGTAACCATTTCTTTCAGTAAAACTTTCGTTGTCCGCGTCTGTCTGTTTCTGCGCTATCCAGTGGATTTTAAACGGTTTCCAATAATAACGTGGAAGGACCGATTAATGAGGAAGGTTTTAGAAATAATTCGCATCCATGTGAAACCGCATGCAAACTATCTAATCATATATAAATTGACTTTGTAAGTCATTTTTTTTATATAAATTTTGTATTATAAATTTCAGAAAAGCCTTCAGGAACATCTATAATCTATTGTCGGTTGGAGGTGAATGTTTACTCTTGTTTTTGGGGAATATCCCTCTTTATGATCTATACCGGAAACTCGCTCGGTATCCTAAATGGAGCACTTGGGTATACGATGTGGAGCGTTACGTGTCACCTTACCATGACGTGCAAGTAAGTTATGAAAGACTTTTACAAAAAATAATTATTGAAAAAAAATATCAAAAAAACTCCTCAAACAGTTTCTGAGGAACTGTTAAATGCCACCATCAGTGGTATTGTAATACAAACTTCAACTGAGAAAACCCAGCCATTGGCAAACGACAGACAAGTATATTCCATATAGGTCAACTAGTGTTGGTCAAAAAATATACAAATAATTGTATGCAATTTCTTTTCAGGAGCCAGAAAAAGTAATTGAAAACATGTTGACTGAAATTGGTTTCAACGAAACGAGTGTAAAACGTGACGAGAAAACTTTCGTTTTTGACACTTTTGACATTTTGAAAAGTAAGTTATCTTCTATTTCCTCCATCGATGTCACTTTTGTATCGTAATGTACTTTTCTTTTAAATTTTTTTAAGAAAATAATATAATATTTGTGCGAGACTTAAAAAAATTTTTAAATTTAAATTGACTCTTCGCACAATACCTACGAAACAAAATTGTGTTTTAATTACGAACATTATTAAACCTATTATTTGCCAGTAGATATTATTTGCTATGAACACAGTAGTAAAATAACATACACTACAGAAATCGCAGTTTTTGTACCTAACAAAAGTGGACGCCATGATCTTTATTTCCGTTCACATAATTTAAAATAACATAGGTTTATTCACTTAGGTATAAACAAGTGCCTATATAAATTTTTCTGCGCAGTTCCCCTTGTCTTATGCTTATACTTGTCTTATATTTTTCAGAAGCTGTTAAGGCCGTAATTCCTTTCAAAATTCCGGACGAGATGTTTGACGAATTCATGATAGACTACGTGCAAGAGTATCGGGGAGTGAACTTAGGCGATGTAGTTAATAATAATGAAAAAGTCACGATGTCCTACACTCTCATAAATGTTTGTGCGAAGAAATAATATTTCATATTTGCAATATTGCAGTTCTTGGGGTTACCGTTAATGAGTTGAAAAAATGTACTGATACTGTTTTTAGACAAGGACCAATTCATATATATATAGCTGCAATAAAACTTTCTAAGCTACGGAGCTTTTGAGAAAAAAACTTTATTACAATTTAACCGTATCGCAAGTGGCTTTTATTACTATAACATTGCGATAGCATAATCAAAATAAGTATTATTTTTGCATTGTTATTTTGTTATACGTCCGCCATGTTAGAAATGCGTAAGTTATCTTTAATATATGTAGTTTCAACTAAATCCAACAGATGACGCTAATAATTATTCTACTATGTATAACAAACAAGTCCGATTAAAGCAACGAATATAATAAAATGAGTTATAATACATACTTCATTTATATTTTAAATAAAATTGGATCTAGTATTTATTTATAACATGCATGTATTTGATATTCGTGCATAAAAACAAATGAACAGGCATGTAAAAATCGTTTATTCCATTGTACGAAATTTAAATATTAAAAAAAAATCTACATAATTATGTAAAGTACCTACATACATATTGTGTTTTGAGTTTTGGTCAAAAACCTAGACTTCATTAATGTACGTATATGTTGAATGTTATGTATTTTTTAAATATTAAATTATTCTAGAAAAACTCCTGCAAATCGTGGGATTCAATGTAAGTACAAATGTTAGTCTTATTTTATTTTTATAATTTAAAATTTATTAAGTTAGTATGTAAACATTGCATTTATTTTAATTTGTCATAGTTTATTTATTTTAATTTAGTGGAAAACCTTTTGAATCTAGGAGCAGACTTTTGGAGTAATTGGGTACGATATTATGTAGGGGTAGATAACTTTGTAGATATTTGTAAGTATATAGATATATATAGATATCTTTACTTACGAGATTTGTTAGAAACGCCAACATCACCAACATTTAAAAAATCAATAAATAAGTCAAATAAACTATCTCTTTGCCAAAACCTAACTTTCCAGAACCTAACCTATTTGCTTCCAGTACAAATAAGTCTTGTAACACATTTTGTAATAACTAGGTACACTGGCTTTTTCTCAAAACAAGTAAGTACCTAGGTATTACGTGTGCGCATTTAATATCATAAAGATTCCAACCTAAACTATTTGTTTCCAGTACCTATATACTGATAATATGTAAAATATATGCTATAAATGATATGTGAATGAACTTTCCTATTAATAGATAAAATATGTGTAAAATTATTTTATTTATTATGCTGATGTTAACAATCCAATCATATATATTTTTATGTAACATTGTTTTTTTAAATTATATTGATGCTGAGGGTTCTAACAGACCTGGTTTGTAAGGTTTTATATGTACTTGAAATCAAGTTAGGTTAGATTTTAAAATTATTACTAAATTAATTGTAAACGCATTTTTCTCACCATAAAAACCATATTTATAGAAAATAAACATCTACTACAAAATCTCATACGCAATTACCCCAAAAGTGAGCTCCCAGATTCAAAAGTTAACCCAATTTAGTAATTACCAAACTTAGTTTTAAAATATTTATTTTAAAATTGCTTTGTTCTTTTTTAATAAATCAAATATAAGTAATTACTTTGTTTTTATTTATCTATGTTTCGATTAATAGTTTAGCTATTAAAGTGTAAAGTGTTGCTTACAAGAAAAAATAATTTTCAGAAATTTGATTTTTGTATATTACAACGATGGCACCTCCACAACTCCGCAGTAATACTTTAAACTCAGTAAAATCCTCAATTTAATCTATAAATCTATGATAGTAGGTGTCGCAGACTATTGAGGAATCATAGACGTTTATTTGTCATGAGAAGTCATTTTGAAGAATAGAATTTTTAAGTCTTTTTCATGTTTAGCTCCACAGACAGGCTGATGACTTTCCACTTGATGCACTTTCACATAATAGAATGTGGCCTGTTATGTTACATCTTTACTAATATATAAAGCTGAAGAGTATGTTTGTTTGTTTGGTTGTAGACGCTAATCTCACGAACTACTGGTTTGAATTGAAAAAATATTCTTGTGTTTGATAGTCTATTTATCGTGGAAGGCTATTAGGCTATAGAGAACGCAGACGAAGTCTCGGACACGGCGGACACTACTCTCGGACTAGCTGGTGTTTTTTATATATATAAAACTAGCTGGTGTCTCTATAGCCTAATAGCCTTAAAGAAGAACAGAGGGCAGCTTGATATGTCCCACAAAGACTCAAGCCCAGCAACTCCATTGAGTCATACAAAGAGCCAGTGATCGTGTATTGTATACCTACTGCTAATAAGCAAGAAAATTGTGTAATTTCCTTAAGTACTTACAATGGTACGATTAGACTTAACATACAATAAGTCTATATAATATGCGTTCAGCGTTTAATATAGTTTACATATTTAAGACATAAACACGTATGTCATTTTTTCATTGCTTTTTTGCAACAGTAAATTTTGTCAATATACAGATGATATTTCCTTTCCTTGAGTAAGCAATACTTTTTGTCATAAATTCTCCATAAAAGAAAGATGAACCAAAAAATTTAATACTCCATTCAGTCAAGTTTATGTCCAAGTGGTAGGTTTTCTGAAAAGAAAAAAATACTGATATAAAATTTTGTACGCGACTTAGTCCGCGCGACAAAAGGTTACTTTATAATATTAGTAATGATTCATAGAGAAACAGCTCTATTTTTTTACATAGATTATTTTTCAGAATTTTAATTACGAGTATGACTGGTACCAAACACCTTTCACGAATTTTAAAATATTTTTAAAGCCTTTCAGCGATGTGGACGTGACCACATGACACTTTACGCTTTCAGTGCTAGAAAACTAAACATACCTATTTTAAAACACAATACAAACTTTCTTTTGTCTAATAATAAAAAATAAAAGAGTAATTAGTACCTTTTCCGCAATACAGTTGCTTTTGGGACCTAATTGCAATTCCAGTAAAGTTCCAATTGCAAAGTGTTCGCACGGCTTGTCAAATTTGTAGTTCAACAATAAATTTCGTCGATTATCTTTTAGACTATAAACAGTGCAGCGCAGCTACAATTAAAAGCAAAAAGAAAATTAAATTAAAAATAATTTTAGTAAAAGTTCTCGTAGGTATCTTACCTATATATTTTTTTTTAAATCACTCATAATATTTTCAAGGACGTAGACTATTTTCAAGCAATAAATTATATTTATATTTTTAGTATTCATATTTATATTTAAAAGGAAAATGCAGAAATTAAATGCGACAAATGTCATTCAGTTTTGTCTAATAATATTATTATTAACAACAATATTATTTCTATAAATTATAAAAATATATATGTACATAAAAAATATTTTATTATTATATATATATAAAAATTACGTGTCGTGTCACGTGTGTCTCCGGGATGAACTCCTAAACTACAGAAACGACTTTGATAAAATTTCGTTACTATGTATAATTTATTTGGTCCAACTTAAAAGATAGGATATAGTTTTTATTTTGAAGCCGGGAGCTGGCCGCTAGTAATACAATTAGTTTTAATTACCTATACTTACTTAGCTAAGTGACTAGAAAATGTACGTGTTCTTTCTTACGTGTACTTATACTTAATTTAAGGTAATAGAAACAATTCACTACGCTTGTGCCCGCGACTTCGTCCTCTTTGAAAAGGAAAATAATTATGAGTAATATAACGCCTTATATGTTTAATATACGGTAACAATTTGAGCGACATACCTGTTCTATAGGTGCAGGTTCATAAAATGAAATATCCAGAACTGCTCGAAACCAATTCCCTTGTTCTTTAATAAGTGATATAGTATTATTTGTAACATTTGTTGCCTTGGGACCCTTACAAGTTTCGTAGTAGGTGAAATTTAGTGCATATGGTCCCTGTGGATTTCACAATATAAAATCAACAAGAGATATTTATTTTTAGTTCAGTTTGGATTACTTATGAATAATTTTAACAAGAGTGGCCTAATCTTCTATGCAGATATGCAGACATGCATCGTGCAATAGAAAACATCATGCACTTTATAGTATTTTGATATTTTACTTACAAAGTTTTTGGCAGTACCGTAATAAGTGTCAAGAAATGCAATTTGTATAGAATTCAAAAAAATCACTATTCCCAAAAACGATACCATTTTGGCTACTCCGATCGCTGTGAATACACAAGTAACATTAGAATGTAATTTATTAAATTAAATGAGTTTTATCTGTAGTGTAATCACAAAATTATAGTCAATGCTATAATAAACACACATATCTGACAATGAATATTACGGAGATGAAGCTTCCTAACATTTTATTTAAAATCCGCAATGGATAATTATGTACATACATAAATTAACGTAAGTTAAACTTAAAATTCTTCTGTGTTAACTAACATAATTTAATTTTCTCATAAGTAATCAGATAATAAGTATTAAAAAACTTAGGAAACAAATCAATTCTGTAAGAAGCTGAGCATTTTCTGAGCTTGCTCTTTTCTTGTACATGCATTGTCGGCTACACGAACAAACGAGGTATTTTACGGTTACGAATGTTACGATATTGTATAAGATAGAATACTTAGGCAATCATATATTATCTTTTAAGCTTTTTAGGTACCTATTATATACAATACGTAGGTATTGTATAGAATACCGGATTATACAGCATAGCCGGTAGCATATCCATATTATGTGGGAGTATATATTACACTAGCTGGTGCCCGCGGCTTCGTCCGCGTTCTCTATAGCCTATTATATAGCCTTCACGATAAATGGATTATTCAACACAAAAATAATTTTTCAATTCGAACCAGTAGTTCCTGAGATTAGCGCGTACAACCAAACAAACAAACTCTTCAGCTCTATACAATAGTATCTAAGTATAGATAAGTGTAGTATTTATATAATTGTCTGTATGTGAATCAAATTTATTAATAATTTAATGTGACTATTAGTAGCTTTATTACCAAATAAGTGTATCTAACAATAATTACCTACAGTTATAGTTTACTAATTATCGCTAGTCTAAGTTTTTTACAAATTAAAACAAATATACAGTCCATCAAAATAATAGGATACACAAATTTAAAATTTTGAATTTTAGTTAGCGTTTAGCCTATAAAGGAAGGAAAAAATAAAATATCCCAAAAATTAATTAAATGAAAAATGATTTATTAAAAAGAGGGTGGGGGGTTAGCATCACTAAGCAAGTAAGCACCGAAACGCTACGTTTTATAATTTCAATTGCTAACATTGATTTAATGATTGAAAGGCTTTTGTTTGTTGACTGTTATTATTTGCCTAATATAAAATTTAAGCACTTTTCAATATAGTTATGCTTTCTTTTTTATATAACGTACTTTTGACATCATACAAATTAAGTTTCCTTTCTTTGAGAGTCCAATACTTTTCATAATAAATTCACCGTAGTAGAATGATTTTCCAAAATATAATTTGCTAAGTTCTGATGTATTGACGACAATATAATAGGTTTTCTGAAAAATAAAGAATATTTAAAATACTAATTTATTTATAAATATCGTGAAATAAAAAATTGTTTAATATTTTATGCGAAGGGTCATCACATCAGACAGGCTGATGGTTCACTTGATGGTAGATGGCTCCTGTCTCTTATAACATAAGCAATGAAATAAGTGGCACAGGTGCCGACCATAGTATGATTAAGGTTAAGGAATTATAAAGGAATAGGGAAGTGGATGCTGGCATCCCTTACTCACCGAAACACAACAGCACAAATGCTGTCATTTCATGGTTGTCTTTTGTAAAAGGGTGGTACTGCCACTACTTGCTAGATCCAGACCAAAACCAACATTGAAAAGTTCATTGACAAAGTTGGCTTTACAGGAAATCGAACCCGGGACTATTGAGACAGAGCGCTAAGGCCTTTACTCAATCAATGAGCTCGTCAAAATTTAGATTGAAAAAAAAAAACGTCACATTCTGTTCCTTTGTCATAAATATGGCAACCCGACAAATGATGGTAACCTTGCCTTTTTGCTTATTCGGCTATTATCATTCAAGGCTCCAGGTTCTTGATGGTAGGAACCCAAACTAAGCTCCCATTTAAAATATAGACGATTCGGATGTAACGCAAGCTCGTGGCAGCTTTTTGAAAATGCAAAAAAGATTTTTGGCGAAAGCCATTTTGTAAAACTCGAGCTCGTCAGATTTTCATACAGATAGTTCAGCCTGAATTACTGTTCTTAATCTGAAGATTATATTGAGGATTTTTTTAAATACAGCGTCTACAAGCTTTTGAACGCCTGTAGACGCTCACCCCACCGGTGAAAAGAAAAACATCATATAACCTTTTTTTCTTTCTACCATCTAATCTTCAAAATTCAATAGTCCCAACGACGCTCGAGTGACTCCACATTTAGCATCGTGGGCGCCCCTTCCAGTGGAGGCCACGCACCGGCAAGCGCAGCGGAGGAAAGAAGGCCTGATAAGGGCCACGGGTCGACAGTGGATACCGGCTGCTTCTGACCGGGACCTATATCCAGCAGTGGATATACTACAGACTACAGCTGAGATGATTATGATGATCCCTTTACAAGACAACTGCGAAGTCAAAACCCATGTTCCCAATGGTAGGTGACGGTAGCCACCTACCATTAAGTGGACCGTTAGTCGTTCTGTCTTTTCTTATCTTAAAAAATATGATTATCAATTTTCGATACTAACCTGTTTAGCAATACAATTACTGCCTGCCCCCAAATATGTTTCCAATATGGTAGAATACATGAAGTGATCGCAAGGATTTTCTATTTTTGATGTCAATACAAGAGTCTTACGATTTTTATTAATCATGTAAATCATAGTGGTAATCTTAAAAAATGAACAAATAGTATTATTTTACCAAACTTCTCGTCTTCTCATAGTGAAGTATCAGCCTTTATATATATATTAATACTAAGCGTCCTGCCCCCGTGGCTTTCCACGAACTTGAAATTTTCAAAAATATTTTGTGTTACAGGCGACGGTAGCCACCTAATATCAAGTGGACCGTCAGCCTCTGTCGACCTTAACATAAAAAATATACCTAATATTACTAAAAAGTTTCATCAAAAACCGTTCACTTAGTTTTTCCCTGAGTAACCAACAACTTTATAACTATTTCTAGTGACGTTATTCTAATAGACGTTTCTAATAGACCTTTATAAAATTAACTAAGCAAACAAATCATTGTAAATAAAAAATTAACAAACCTCATCAATGCGAGTCTGTATTAAAAACGTGACATTCACATTTAATTGATACGAGTATTGAGTGCGTGTATATAGAAGACTTATTTCCGTATAGTTCTCCTTTTTGGGACCTTTACACAAATCATAGCCGAGTAAGTCTATGTATCCGGGACCCTGAAAAAAGTAATTTACTAAAATAATGTAAATTGACAAGAAAGACACAGAAGAGAGGCCTGTAGAGATAGGCTGTCTGTTCTTTACCATACTTACAAATGTGTCAGCATTTTTAGGGATCACACCTTCAACACTGGTCACAATTACAATTAACCAAAACATTGGTAATACCAGCAACAATAGGCATATATTTTGCAACATAATATATAGTCACAAAATAGAACATTTATAATATGGGGATTGTGGTATTGAATTGCTATAAAATGAAGTTATTTCATATAACAATGTCGATCTGCCTAATGCATTTTTAATGGACAATCCACACCACATGTAATGAATGCAGATAAAGAATGTAAAATCTGATTTTAAGATAAGAATTATGATGGATTATTACAATTGAAAATTATGGTTCGATTTTTTTTTTCATTATATACACATTTTTCACGAGTCAGAAACCTTGGAGTTCTTATACCTATAGGTACTTTACTTATATATTATACACCCGTTGCACCTATTTATTTTAAATTATGTTATATGTACGAAGTTTTTGTGACAGAATACATAGGTAATAAATTACCAACGATTGAAAAAAAGAAAAGAAGACCAACTAACTATAGTTTTCGAATATTGATTGAATAATCTATCATATCGTTGGATGCTGCTAATGAATAATTTTCTAATAAAACTGATTTAAAAAACTTTGAATTAGACATTAACTTACTAGCGGGCCGCACCCGGCTTCGAAAGGATTTTTTCTGCAAATTATGCATAAAAATCTTCCTTCTTTAACGCTCTTTCCATTAGTGAAAACCTCATTAAAATCCGTTGCGTAGTTTAAAATATCTAAGTGTACATATACAGAGAGACATACAGCGGAAAACGACTTTGTTTTATACTATGTAAAGACTTTATAATTATACCTTAAAGAAATTAATTACTCAAAGAATATCAGTATTGTATTTTTTTCTACGGCTCTAATACATTACCTTTTGGGAAGAAGTTCACACCAAATGTTTTCTATTATTTTTAATGAGTAATCTCTTATTTATAAAATAAATAAAATAATAAAATAAAAATAAAAAATATAAAAGGTTTTCTATAGACTCTAAAACCGCTGAACCGATGAAATTTTCAGACAATCTTCAGATTGGTGCAGTGGGTGTTCTTGTGAAGTTTAGTAGCGATCGGACGCGGAAGAACTCGCGGGCAAAACCTAGTAATAATATATTAAAAATATATATATTGAAAAATTTAGTATGTTCACGTCAGGGTACGTAACACGAGTATACTCGGCCCAAGTATTCATTTTACTTTTTATATTTGCACACCTATCAAATTATGAATTTCATGACATTAAATTTCATATTAAAAAAATCACAGTTAAATAATGAATATTTAAATAATCACAGTTAATAATAATGAAGTATTCTTCATTGTTGCGGGCGACGATAATAATTATGTACGAGTATGTATGTGGTATCAGACGCTCTGTGGATCATCTAATCGCACAGAAAAGTTATCGATACATATCATTGTGATAGAGTAATAATAGCAAATAAAACAACTGAAATGAGTAGTTTATAATTGTTTTAATTCATTGTTTTTTAATTATCCCTAATCGTCAAATTCTTCTCCATATGAGCTGGAATCATTAGCACATGAATCGTCAGTAACATTAATTTATTATTAGTTATTAACAGTATAGAGGCATCTTTGGAGGAGGCCTATACCCAATCCGGGGTTCTTGCTGACTAAATTAAAGTACCTACAATGTGAATAACATTAAATTCAAAACTAACAAACTGAACTTTTAAATTACTATAATTTAACTAACTAACCTACTAAACAAATGATAGTATATATTTTTTTTAGTTTCAAATTGTAAGCTACTTCTCAATGTAATTACTCGAACTTTGTAAAAGCAAGAAATAAATGGCTTATTTATTTATTTATTTATTTATTTATTAACAGTATATAAAAATAATATTCTTATGTATTTAAACCTAAAGAAAAATAGAAAATATTTTTGTCAAAATATTTTTATTTTTAATCATTTTAAAATATGTTTAAAACAAATTTATTACTTAACAAATATATATTTTTTATATTTTTTTTTTACATTTAATTCTTCTTTAACACATGCACTTTCATTTGTACACCCAAAAAAGTTTTCTTATGGGAAATTAGAAAACTTTTAATAAGATATCTCCCGTAAACAAATGATCCACCATAAATCATGTCTATTGCTTCTGTGAGGTTTAGAGAAACGTAGTATTTACCCTGTAAGAAAATAAGGATGACATTAGTTCGCAATAAAATAATCTTAATTCTTGACAATTTTTTTTATCGATGGCCTTAAAATGCGTAAACAGAATATGTAACTAACCGCCTTAATAAGACATTTATCTGTTGCTTGAAACTGTTTCTTTAATAAGCTTCCCATCATGAAGTGGTCGCAAGGTTTGTTCAACTTAAAATTCAGGAATTGGTTATCTAAGTGATTATTTTTTAAAGTAAACATCCTTAGTGACATCTGAAACAACGACACTTTATTCTAATAATAATATCTAACTTATTTCATAAAATTTTATATATTAGGTACTTTGGTTGGGAAAAGGAAAATATAGTGTTTTAGTACGTCAAGTTTTACGCTAAGCAATACATTTAGTAATTTTTATTATAAGGTTTACATAAGTAGTCATCGCCTTCTACTACTAATGAGACATTTATCAGAGTTATTTTTAATTAATTTTTAGGTAGTATTCGAATGTAGAAATATCTGAATATGCAAAATTGATGGAATCTTCTAAAAATTGCTTAGAATTTATTTAACTCAAAAATTGCCAATAGTTATTAATGTAATTAATATATTTAACTAAGTATTTTTAATGCAAATTCTCAACTTACAGCTGATATTGCGTGTTTGGTGCTTATAATTTTAATTACCTATAGCTTGTGTTATATTCAGCTTCGAACGCTTTCGAACAATAATAATTTGTGGCATAAAGATACAAATTAAACAGAATAACTTAATTGAAGTCAAAATATAAAATACAACCTCATCTATATATGTGGAGTTATGTAAGGTTAGATTACAAGTGCCAATATAACTATCCTTCACTTTATCGATTATAAGCGATGCTGTGGCCGTCGGAACTTGCTTTGAAGTATTAAAATGTAATATCTTTATTTCCTCCCAATACATTTCATAGGGGCCCTGTTGAGAAAAAATATATTTAAATACATGATAACAAAGTTACTCAAATTAAATTATGTCTCTTAAATAATAAACAGATAGAAACATTGCTTAATTAGGAGATTAGCTCTTGCACCCGACTTAGTCCACGCAACTTTATAAAATACTAGCTGATGCCAGCGACTTCGTCCGCGTTGAAAAAGAAAATACGTCTAAATGTTTATCTACCAAATTTCATGAAAATCAGTTAATTCGTTTAAGAGTTATATATACAAAACCTACACTTACAGATTTATTTAGCTAATAATATAGCTTTCTATAGGTGAAGGATTTTTTTAAATCGGCCCCTTTGTTTTTGGAATTTATTCATTACAAATATACCTATAAACTTCAAAAATACAAATCTTCTCTCTTTATAATAGTATAGATCGCATAGAAGTATAGATTAGCTCATAAAGGCAAACCGAACAAAAGAAAGACTTTGTTTCTCACTTACATATTTCAGGTCCCTATTATATTGAGCATTACTCATAATCATGACAAACAATATAATAACGAAACTGAATAACATTTTTATATATGTCATATAGGCACGAGCATTAAAAAATGACTAACGATTTTATCTCAATACCACAATAGGTAATGTTGCCTACAAATTCGCTGTAGCTACTCATATTATGTAATTTTGTTTATATTTAGATCGTAAATGTTATGTAACAGCTCTTTATATATCACTATTTAGGTGATGCCCACGACTTCGTCCCAACTTAGATAAAAAATAAATGATATAACGCTGAATTAATTATGTAAAGCAATATTACACAGGCAAATTATGTACACGTTGATGCCAAGAGATGGAAGTCTATTTTTAGTTAGCTGGTGCCCACGATTTAGCCAATGTTTTACAGTTGAAGTCGAAATAGACGGCGCATATCTGTCGTGCAGCGAATAGGCGTTGGGATAGACTAGTCTTGGAATGAAAAACATGGTTGAAAAGCCCTGGAGGTCGACCACTTCCTCGCTGGACCGATGACCCCAAAAAGAGGATGGCATTAGAAGGATGCGGAGAGCAAAATACTAAGTATGACAAGGCGCTCAAATAAAAGCTTAAATGAAAACTTGTGGGCTGACGATGGTGATGATGATATATGTATTCAATGCTTGTTTTCAATATTAGTTTAACAAAAAAGTGTAAACATTTTGTAGATCGTAGACATACTTATATAAAACGTTTTTAATTGAAAACTATATTTATACTATTTTTCAATGACTTATTAAGATATTTGTGCCCATAAACTATTTTTTATAAATTTGATTTGTTCGTTGTCTTTGATATTAACGATCAAATTACTGTCAGCTGCTATACCTTATTACTTATATGTCAAATTTAAATACTAAAAATGGTTCATGAAGTCTAAAATGTAATTCTTCAAACATGAAACGAGGGAAGGTAAAATTATTTTCATGGATTTCTTAACATGAGTTAACACTTTAGAAACTTATTTTGAGCCAAGTTAGTTAGAATGATATTAAATACGTAATTTACACAAAATTTGTATCGGCATGTGATCGCTCCGAATGTTTTTGACTGAAGTACAATTATGTTTGATGCTGGTTGTTTAAATGTAATCATCTACTGCTCTCACAACATTTACTGCCTCTATCATAACAAAGAACCTGTTAGAATTTTCCAATATATAAAAAGTTAATACAACAACTTTATACATCTATAAACTTCAAAATAAAATTATTGGTAATGGTTGTGTAAATCTGGTATATCTGGTTTCGCTCCCACAGCTCTTGTATGGTCCCATAAAACATAAGCTTGTTATCTTAGCTTAAAATGGGATATATTATGGTTCATTTATATTAATACATTATCTGTAATAATCCTCAGCCTACTTGCGGTCCTTACTTATTGTTCTTTTATTGTTTTCATCTCAAAAAAGAAATTAAATATCAAACAACACATTCTTTTACAGATACGTTCCGAGGTGTCGGTAGCCTCTGTGAAATCTGAAATTAAAGAAGATATCTACATTCCGCCATTAGATGATGTCATTGTGAAAATCTATAATCTTCGCTTGACAGATGAAGAACGACCATACTATGCAATTAAAGTTACATTCTTCGATCAACTCATAATTACTAATACAATCAAACCGATTGGAGCTAGAGATAAAGTTAGGAAAAAGGTCACCCTGCAAGGAACTATGAGCTATGACCCGTCCGATTATGAAAGGATGTGCACTTTAGCTAACACGCCTTTAGTAGGTTTGTAGATTGATTAAAATTAAGATAGATAACCTTGGGGTACATTTATTATAACATAAGTTCATGAACGATGATTTAAAAAGTAGCCTATGAACACCGAGGTACAACGATATTATTTTGGATGGATTTATTTATGGATATTATTTTCTGTAATTTCATAATCACGTTTCAGACTCCCACAGTCTACTGCATGCAGGCTATTGCCTAAAGTCAGGACCAGTTTTTGTTTATATTTATATAATTCTTTCGTGAACTATATTTTTAGTTCAAATACAACCCTTGGTAACTGCGGATTCAAGTGATGAAATTACTTTGGCTCAAAGTTATCAAATTCAAGAGTCTTCAATAACAACACAATCTCAAACTACTGTTCTCAAAAGTACTGATGTTAGTTGCAGTAACATTGACATATTACCACTTTTTATGGGTAAGTATTTCTGTGATATGTTTTTTTTTTGTCTTTGATAACTATCTTGAACTTTTTATTAGAATTACCTACTATAGTGGATCCAACTTCGCACGGATGCATTTTTCTGCCAATTACGTGCTTACACCTTCCTTTTTGAAATCAGTTAAGTAGTTTAAAAGTAAGCGGAGAAACAATCAGACGCAGCGACTTCAATATTTAATGTAGAGTATTACAGAGATACAATAATTTAATAATAATAATAATAATTAGGTAATAATTTTGTATATTAATTTTAAATCTACATTAGTGTTGTTACAAACAGAAACATCACAGCGATAATGAGATTATTTTTAAGTTTTAATTGGTATACCCAAAAATTATAATGTATAAAATAAAATATGCATATTTCGTATATAAAAATCTAAGCATTTTTTTATAATCTCTAAGAATAAACAACTCAATTGTCTACAACAATATATACCTAATAGAAAAGTTGTATTCTCTTTAGCTATTGATTTTCTACTTTCAACAATATACGAAAAGCTGTTTGTTTTTCTATTGCTTTTCTACTATTTTTATACTACATACTATAAGTAGTACCTATGGTATGTGTATCTTAAGTAAAATAATCATCATAAACCAAAATGTGTAAACAATGGAAACTGTTTTCAGAAAGGGATTCAATGATAGTAACCAAACGAATGGAACCTATGATAGAACCGTCAGTTCTGTTTAGAACTAGTTGGGATAACCTTCCTCTTCTTACCATGAAAATAGAAGTTATACGTGACCCTGCAAACGCTCGTCACCACGTTATCTTAAAGGAAGCAAATTATATGAAAATAACTCTTATAGGAGCATATAATATGTTGATACCGTTTGACGACGAATCGGCTTATACTGCTGCAACTAAAATACCTTTGCACAATGAAACTGTAAATTTTGTATAAATTATCTTACTACATATAGAAATACAATTCAAAAAATTTTTTACACAACATTGTATTATTATTATATATAAAGTAGGAAGTATAGAAAGTATTTTTTAGATTATGTAAAATACTAAATTTAAAATGTAGTGCATTTGTAGTAAAATAAACTATTTTTAATATAACTTCTTATAATGTTTAAAGAATACTGGACTTGTAACCTATAATTACGGAATCAGATATCCGCACAGATTTAATAGTAAAAAGTTTTACCCCAGCTGGGAACACCTTAGAATTGGAGACAATATATTTGCTAAGTCAGAAGAGAAATTCCTTTGTGAATATAATGATATTCGAAATGAGGCTGATATTGATCTTCAGTATTACTTGAAGAAGATGCCATCAAGTAGTAAGTTCAGTAATGTTTTTTGTGAGAAAGAATTAGGCTGCTGGAAAAAATCTTGACTAATGTCAATCATGAAGTTCTCGTCTCGATACCATCACAATTAACCAGTAACCTCAAATTAACATGACTCACACTCTTAAAATCAACTAATTAACATAATGTATCACTGTATTTTTCTTTGTAAAATTCATCAGACAAGCAGTCGGTCCACTTAATGGTAGATGGCTACCGTCGCCTATAACACAAGCCCTGATACAAGCAGTGACAGGGAAAACTGCATTATTTAAATACTTTAAAGATATATTGAAAAATAATTGTCATATTCTGCCTCCATTGCAGCTAAAATTATTTGGGGATCATTTCATCGTACTCTGCTGTTACTGCATACAGAAGAATGGCTATACGATCATTTACGTCAGTATAAATGGCCCTTTGAAGTACATATATATAGCGAAGTAGAGGGCTATAGCTTTATGGGCTTCGTTGATTTATTTTCACTTTTATATCCAGGAGGTATTTACTATTAGGCAATTTAAAATGGTACCTAATCACTTAAGCAAAAATTTTAAATATCATACGACTATTGTTCCAGTAAGAACTGTAAGACTTGCAGTTCCTTTGCGTTGGATTAATGGAGATGAAATGTATAAGGAGTGCGGTTGCGAGCTTTTACTTACGCCAAATGAAACAATGCCTTCTGCAGCAGCTATGTCTCAGAAATATAACAAGTTAGTAAATATAATTATTATAACATATTACAAATGTAAAATCCTTAGGTATGTTTTGTTTTGTAAACAGACAAATTTTCTATGAACGTGATCTTTCATAACGTGCGCCAAAAAATGAGTATAACAATATTATTAGTATGTATTTAGGAAAACAAGTTTTATTAATTCGTGCAATTATTTTAGGGGTACAGATGATTCGCTCACATTAAAGGACAGTCTTGAAAAATCACCACCGACTGGTGGAGACGATAACGACGCATTCATTATACTCGAAGTTCAACTTGGTCGGCCCCTCAAAAAAATTGTAATACCGTCGATAATAACGCAGTTAGTGTTTATTTTAGTCTTTCGTTAGTTCATAGTGGTTTTCATATTAATACTAGCTGGTTCCCGTGACTTCGTCCGCATTTAAAAATAATAATTTTAAAACCTTTTTATTTTTAAATGACCCCTCGGGAACAGTACCCTATTTCGGGATGTCAGTTACCATATCCCTTTCTGTATCCCTGACAACGTATTTGCAAAATATCATAATCACCCGTTGAGTAGTTAAGGTTTGAAAAGGTAACAGACGAAAAGGTAACGCTACCTTCACATTCATTATATTCAACTGACCTAATTAATAATCGTATTTTTTCAATGTATAGACAAAACCTTTTTGACTGTATTTATCTTAAATATAGGATCAAGTTACCCACGTGTTTCAGAAAAGAAATAAACGAAATGCTAAGAGAAATGGAAGATCAGGGCCCGAACAAGCGTGAATGCGTTGGTCGCGGACAAATGGAACCAGAATGGCAAAAGATTGTTGTTAGTGCTAGCAATTCGTTACGCAGGGTTCCCTACTATTGTAAGAAGCATATTTTGTTTTTATTATCTTAGCCTTATTAGAGATTGCTTATAAAATATCTTACTTTTTTAGACAAGATATTCTGACACGCGTATGTTTTTTTAATTTTATTTTTTATAAATTGGTCGACAGGTAGGCAGGACGGTTCACGTTATTGTCCTTACAACACAAGGAATTTATAGATTTTTATATTTATTGAACTGTTCACAGCTGCTATGGATTTATGCGGATTCAATCGTCAACTAAGCGAGACTCGAACTCGAGTGGAACTTACCACGTCGTTTTGGCAATCGGCGTCCATTTATCTTAACAATCAATTCGTCTTAAAAGACTTTCTTGGAGATACATATGAGGTGGTATTATTAAGACGCTACACGAGTATTTTATTTGCTTATACTTATACTTACACGTAATATATAATATCTAAAATGAATTTACCAATTAGCTTGATCCTTCTTTTTATTTTCGTTACACTTGTCGTAATATAATAGCTATATATATTTACGGATAACCTTTTGCTTTTATTTTAGGAAATGATAATGATGTCTCATGCGTTTCTCATGCGCAGTGCGATTTCAACACTTGTTAATGATGGCAAAAAGAAGTTGTCACCAACTTTACGGGCAGCGAGACACGCGAAGCAAATGCGAGATATTGAACACGCCGTGAATCTATACTTGCAGGTTTCTTGGATACTGCGATTTACTTTAATAACTAAGTCTGACGAACTATCGAAACAATATAGTATAATGTTCCAACCCCATTCGGGCCTGAACTAATTTCATTATGAAGAAAACTGAGGTCATACATCGAAGATATATGACTCATATGAACTAAGTATCGTCCATAGTATATCAAATAGACGAGAGTCTGCCCACCATCATCATCTAGGCCGTAGGAGTAGGACGTCCACTGCTGGACATAGGTCTCCTTTTTTGGAGATTTTGGACCCACTCTTTTTGGAAAGTTATGACGACATAGTTTTCAAAAAGGACCAGTCCAAAGCAGCCTGAATCCACCGTCTATCAGAAGGAGATAACTTTTATAAGCTGCTAAGGAAGGAACAGAAGGCTCAAAAAAAAGTCATAGTAAAAGAAGACAATAAAGAATGAAATCAGCAAATGGGAAAATAACAATTCACACAACGTGTATAAAGACGTATATAACGTATATAAAGATTCTTAAAATCTTAAGGTTAATTTTGAATGAGATATTTTACCTATATTTCAGCTGGTGACAGAGAATTCGCGAGATGCGAATAATTGGCGTGAATTGGCAGTTTGTTTGCGAGATGTGGATCGTGATTGGGCAGATGTGTGCATAAATAAATCTATAGTCCTTGATCCTCGTCATCCACTAACGTAATTAAATTATTGCAAGCTACTTTAATACTTACAGATGATTAAGTTGAAAGGTCTAGTCCAAAATTAAAATACAATATAGATTTCTAAATCGATAAGATAAAATCACACTATAGATTTGCAAATACCTCTAGTTAGATTCAATTAGTTCTCAAATCTTTAATTTTATTCTTAGCTCTAAATGTCATCGCCTACACAATTCTCATAATCTGCATTTTTTTCTAGACTGCTCTGTAAAGGTTGTTGGTTAGCCGAAGAGGACATAGAATCAGCCGAAATATTTTTCACAACACTTCTAGCCTTGTACCCCTTCTGGACCGTTGCATGGACCGTTGCGAACACTTATTATATGGAACGTCAACTTTTCCATATGGCTGATCAAGTTTGGTTACATCTCAAGAAGTAATACTCATTATTACTTTGTTTTTGTGTTAGTTTACTTTAGACTAAAACATAACTAAAATTCATAACTTTTAACATAATTTACCCTCCGGAGCATTCCGTCTATTTTCCTAATTGGTCAACTTTTATAATATGAACTTACTTATATTTCTTGTAAGGAACGTTACATAAAGAATATCATAACAGAAAATCAGTAGTCGGTTTAATCTATATATGTAATTTAATTGGAACTACAAAATGAAAATTTAGATAATTAAGTTAAAAAGTATTGCCTATATATACCTACAGGACCCTGGCAAATGGATTAGACAAGGAGTGGAAAGATTACCCGCGATCGTGGGAATATGAGCTCGGCGACTGGTGGGAGCAAACCCCTTTACTTCCTGGTGTCAGCACATATTATGATGCAACTGACCTTCTGCTACGAACAAGGGCGTTGATCGTTAGTGTACAATTTCCTTATTAATTAGATTAGGTGACCGTGCCGATAGAAAAAGCAATAGTGATTATATAGTTCAGATATGTCCCGGTTATTCACTTACAATATAAAAGAGGGTGTAATATGTAACATGTTTTTTTATTAAAAAGAGCATAACTGCTTACAATAGAATTTAATGGACCATTTTCCAATAAATCATTTTTACGTACTATTTTTAAATACCCAATGCTTTTTTCATCTATTAATTATTAATTATTATGTAATAGATGGCAGACATGTGTGTATCCCGAGCATTTTGTGAAAACGGTGAATCACCCGTGTACTACCATATGGTGGCTCTCTGCTGTAGATTGCGCGGAAATATAAACGACGCTCTGTGTCACTTGCAAGCTGGAATTAAGAAGTTTGGTGATGTTAGTTAAACGATTAGACCATAAAATTTTTGGCGGTGATGAGTTTTGTCTTGGTTTGTAGTATAAGACACTTACCACGTCATGCGTACTCACCCAGTTACTCCACATATATAAGCAAATATTGTTACAAAAGAAGATTAAAGAAGAAAAAACTGCGGTTTTCATAATTTATATTTCAGTCAATGTGGCTTTCATTAGTGGCTGGGTGTTTCGAATTCAGCCGCGGGCAGCAGTAATTACCCATAGAACCGTCGTGGAATAACAGCATATATTTTGATGATTAAGTAAAGGTTGCAAAGCCCTTCTCTTTATCCCTTCCTAACCCCTTATCCTTATTCTAAATGAAGTCGGCAGGCACTTACAGCATCTGTGGCGTTACTTACATTAATAGGCTACAGTAGCCACCTACCATCCAATGAACCGACAACTGGTCTACTAATTATATAAATATTAAATTCATCTTCAGATCAGTTATTTGAGGAGTTTAGAGGCGGAGTGTCTGAATAATCTGAAAAGATCTAACGAAGCAATGGCAGCCGCTGAGAAATCGGGATGTAGCATCGGAGCTTATGGGTATATACTCATTTTATCTAAATTAAATTTACATAGAGGCGATGAAACTACTTCATATGAAAGTATAACTGAATTCTGATATTCTAGTATACTGCTATCATTACCAAATCGAGATCCCGTTCGCGCACGCTCTATATTAATTGATTTAGTGCGTCGGCAAGCGAGCGCTTACACGTGGATGGCTCTTGGAGATAATTGGATGGAGGTAAGTTGTAAACCCTTTGACCAAGCTTTGATTATTGTTTTGTATCTACCAAGAAATTCGTTGAAGCACATACTCAACCAATGGATCTGTAAAACTAAATTATTTAATAATTTGATATCATTCACTGATGCTCTTATTGACTCACTAAAAGCAAGACATAGGTACATACTCGTATTTGGCGCTGTTCTGGACAGAAGGGCGGCTTGCATTGTGCTATAGGTAAAAGAGTAAATATACCTACAAAACATCGCTTATAAAAATTAAATATGGAAATTTTTACAGCAAGCTACGAGAGAAGGAGGCGCAGGAGACGCTGGAAGGTCTGAAGAGAAAAAAAATGCTATAACGTATGCTGAAGCTTGTGCAGTGCGTGCACTTCAATATGATCGAAGCTCGTCAAGAGGTTGGGCCTTGCTGTCGAAAGTTGTTAGAACATCTTCGCGACGGTCTTTTTGCTTAGAAATGGCTATTGCTGTAAGCTATCTTGTTTTTCTTTCAAATTATTTCTTTTGTCCTAAGTAGGGACGTATCTACTTTTAAATCAGTAGGTATAAGTAATAAAGTAAGTACTTTTTTATATTATATTTTATATATTTTATTCATGTAGGACTTGTTTATCTACTACTTTTATTACATTTTATGCAATGCATTCAGGTATACAAAAATATAGGTATACGTAAAAAAATAGGACATAATAATAATGAGGTAAGTAGACGGAATGTTCCGGAGGGATCCCGGGACGGGAGTCTATCCACTATCGGGTTAAAATAGAAAATAAAAAATAATACAAAACAAGTATACCAATTATTTTGGTCGTCTTCAATGCCTTATAGGCCTGTTGTAAGTACCTACCTACATTTTTTATTTTTTTTATTTTTAGTGTGGTTACAAGCCTTCGGAAAAATTTATTGTCAAGACATCGAACTACCTAAGAAGTCAAGAAACGGTGTGTGATCGAGTTGGCTTCGCATTACGTGAATGTCGATGCGAAAATAAATCAAATTTGTGAAGATATTAACTAAACTAATGAAAGAATTTATGTTTATTCCAAGTTTCGAGCATTGGTGAAGTATGAAGTCAAAATATAATAAAAAGATATGAGAAAAATTAATGACTTTTAATGAAGATAGCCTTGTTTTTCAGTGAAGTACAGTATTTCACTAAGCTGGGGCCGGAAGGTTCTCGGGTGGAGGCCGGCAAGTGTAGCGTAGGAGTACTTAGCACCCACAAGATGGACAGACGACTTAATAAGGGCGACGACGGTGGATTCAGGCTTCTTCTGACCGGTCCTTTTGGAAAATTATGAGGGGATTACAGTATTTCGATGATTCGGTACGTTATGTGTTATCGCAGGGTATCGTTCTATCTAATCTCGAAAAGTAATCTTAAAAAAGTGAAATAATGAGTAAATAATCATGCTTTACTTAATGGCATTGAATACAGATCACATACCTACACTGTTGATGAAATATGAAACATCATCATAATGAACGGACACTGTCAGAAGCGTCGGTGATTCGTAGGTAATGGTACTTACTATCTTAGGTATCAACAATTTAAATGTAGGGTTAGTTGCCCTAGCAGGCCTAGTATCGTACCACTGGAATTAATAGTACCTACTAGTGATACTACTTGGTGTCGCTAATACCACTAATGCGGGTGGTACAGATTATTCCATCAACGCAAAAAACTGTTTTAACCGACTTCCAAAAAAGGAAGAGGTTCCCAATTCGACTGTATTTTTTTATGTTTGTTACCTTATAACTTTGGACTGGGTGAAACGATTTTGATGATTCTTTTTTTATTTGAAATCTGATGCTCCCCGTGTGGTCCCATTTCAATTTGGTCCAGTTCTGACAAAGGCATCCATGACAAAAGACTACGAGACGGTTTGAAGTCGGTTTATTAAGTACAACGTGTAGGTACAAATTGTTTTTTTTTTTATGTAGGTACGGACACAGCTAGATATAGATTTTATTGAAGATCGAAAGGTGCACCAAATCTACTATTGATATTTATCTGCACGCTATGCATTTGCGATTATTGAGTTTTGTCCGTCTCTCGTTCACGAATAGGTAAGCAGGTCATAATAATTTATGACACGAAATGCTACTACAGCTAATTGTTCACGAGATAGTCTAAGCTTAAGTTCATCCACAATGAAACGTGTACTGTCAATGATTTTAATCCAAAGAGCTGTGCTAACATTTTCTCTTCAACTATTTACTCCGATTTTAAATATAACGCAAGGGCAACTGCTAGGCTTGGAAACAAAAGGTGGTGCTTATCGGAAATATTTAGGGCTTCCTTACGGCACAATTTACGGAAGATTTGATGTAAGTAATGTACATTTAAACATTAAGATGGTCCAAAAAAAATACAGGCTTCAAACGATTTCCAATGAACCTTACGTAAATGAAAATCTGTCCAAATGGTAATAACCCAAACTAGCTTATATACCTATATCTGTCTATACTTCTATAAGTACTAATATTATAAAGAGGAAAGATTTGTTTGTTTGTATAGAATAGGCTCCAAAACTACTGGACCGATTTGTAAAATTCTTTTACCATTAGAAGCCGATATTATCCGAGATGAACATAGGATACTTTTTACCGCGGGAAAATGCTTCATTCCTACGGGAAATCTAAAATAAAGATAAGATAGCGCCATCTATCCAAAATACGGTAGATGGCGTTTTATACTTTTCTACGCGGACTAAGCCGCGAGCACCAGCTAGTCGTCAATAAAAACTTATCTTTATACTAATTGATAATGTAAATAAATAATAGTGTGCTTGAAGTAAATTACCTATGCGATAATTTTTCTTATTTGGTATGTAGAAAACCCACTCTTATAGAACGAGTGACCTATGTAATTATATAGGTATAATAACCCTATCTTTCAAATTTCATATATTGGCAAATGATTAAACGCCTTTTATAATTTCGGAGCAATGTTGCGTTTAAAGTTAAGTATATCTAACTAGCTGTTGCCCGCGACTTCACCCGCGTAACTGTAAATTATATAGAATAGAATAATGTTTTATTTGTAGTAAAGGACATTATAAACTAAACCTATACTAAAACCTTCCTCAAGAACCACTCCATCCATTGGTGAAAACAGCATGAAAATCGGTGCAGTAGTTTTAAAGTTTATCGCGAACAGACAGACAGACGGCGGAGGACTTTGTTTTATAATATGTAAGGATATTATGTATTTATTTATGTTAATAATACAAGCAATCAAAGTGCTGCAAGTGCGCTGTCGACCATAATAGGATTAAGGATTGGGAAGGGATAGGTACGGAAGGGACTCTGACATCCCTTACTCACTCACCGAACATACATGCCGTTATTTCGGTCTAGTTCAATTATGAGTTTAATGGTCAAGGAGGCCATACATATGAAAAAGGTATTTTTTATACTTCTTTCAGGATCCTGGACCGCCACCGAATTGGTTAGGCATATTAAATTCAACTCGCTACACTACTAGTTGTCCACGATACCATGAGCGACTAAGACTTCCAATAGGTGATGAAAACTGTTTAACATTAAATGTATTTTGCCCCGGAAAAGATAATAGGAAACGTTTATATCCAGTATTAGTATTCATGAACGGAGATAGTAATGTAGCCATAAGTTATAGTAATTACATTTACAATCCAGACTTGTTGGTCAGTAAGGGTTCCGTCGTTTTAACAGTAAATTATCGCTTGGGAGCATTTGGGTTTCTCTGCTTAGGAATAAATGGCGCACCAGGAAACGCGGGTCTAAAAGACCAAGTTGCGGCTTTGAGATGGGTTCAAAATAATATACGTTTCTTCGGTGGTAATCCTGATCAAGTAACCGTTTTTGGTGAAAGCGATGGCACTTCATCTGTTAGTCACTTGATTTTGTCTGAAAGAGCAAATGGTTTATTTCATCGAGCAATAATGCAAAGCAATTCTGCATTATCACCATTAGCTTTTTCGTATGACCCTATTGCTCGAGCGACATTCGTTGCAACAAAATTGGGTTACAACACAAGAAATCCATTTGAATTATTAAAGGTTTTCCTAAATGCTACAAAAAATGATATAGTACTTGCAAGTTTGGATGCATCTCTATCCAATTACATATTTAGACCGTGCGCAGAAAGACCAGTTTATGGGTCCGAGGCTTTTATCACAAAGAGTCCCAAGGAAATAATTGAATCTGGTAACTACAACAAAGTACCCGTGATTAGTGGCTACAACGATAAAGAAGCACTAATTTATGCTTCAAAATTCAAATGCGATTTCAAATGGATATCAAATTCAAATGATTTCACCTTTATTTCTACATTGCTGCCTGAGAATTTGTTCTTCAAAAACAATGATGCAAGAATGAAAGCATTGGATGATATCAAGTCATTTTATTTTGAAAAAGAAGGAACTGAGCAAACTTTGGAGGAAAATGTGATCGATTATCTCTCAGACATTTTGTATCATTACCCTTCAGTTACCTTGAATGAATTTTTATTGAAAAATGGAAATTTTAGTGTATATAATTATTATTTCAAGTATCTCTCTTTAAGAAATTTAGTGAAATCAGTAAAAGGCTTGCATAATGTAAGTGGAGCAACGCATGGTGACGAGTTGTTCTACTTATTTCAACCAATTGTTCTATGGCCGATCTCATCTACTCTGAGTGATATACTGCTTATGGAAATATTGACAACTATGTGGGTTAATTTCGCTAAGTTTGGGTGAGTTTTGTTTTTTTTTTTTACATTAGTAGGTATTTTTGTTTGTAATGAATAAACTCAAAAACTACTGGACCGATTTTAAAAATTCTTTCACCTATAGAAGTATCTATACCTACTAATATTATAAAGAGGAAAGATTTGATTCTTTGTTTGCTTGTATAGAATAGGCTCCGAAACTACTGGACCGATTTGAAAAATTCTTTTACCATTAGAAGCAGACATTATCCGTGATGAACATTGGCTACTTTTTACCGCGGGAAAATGCTTCATTCCTACGGGACAACGGGTAGTAAGAATTATCCTTCCGTACTTATCTTTTTCAGATAACTTCTAAACGGCTGAACCGATTGGGTTGAAATTTTATATGGGTATTTCGATGATTTCCTGGATGATTTAAAAATACAATTGGTAACGGTACGTGGCGCTGCTGTCGGTATGTCAATTACTAAACGGCTTGACTGATTGGGTTGAAATTTTTTATGTGTATTTCCATGGTTTCACAGACACGAATTTTATAAAGTTACGCGCACGAAGTCACGTGCAACAGCTAGTATCTTATAAAATTACGCGGACGATGTCACGTGCAGTAACACCTTCGTCCGCGTAATTAAAATTTACAGTAAATATTATACCAGTTGCCAATATTATATTGTGTGACGAAAACAGTGTAAACCAACTTGCTAATGGATAAATGTATTTTTCTAGTGATCCAACAAAAACTAAGTCGTCATTGATTCCAATAAAATGGGATGCAAGCAGGAATGGGTCCTTGAAGTTCATGATAATCGATAATGAGTTAAAAATAGGCCTTTTGCCAAACCCGGAGAGGATATCTTTTTGGAAGCACATCTACAATGATTACGGTATATAGAATAAAATGTTTCTGCAACAGAAGTTTTTATTTTCAACTCTGACTTCTATTAGAAGTGAAGAACAAATAATTAACAGTTACCATTTTATAAACGATTTATATAAGTATTATACGTTTTAACGCAAAATAAATAAAATTGTAAATAAGGGTCAGTTTTGATACCTACTACCTAGGCACAGCACTTGGTCCGGGAAGATATATTTTTAAGATTAAATAAAAACTATTAATAATAAAGATAAAGTTTCATTTGATACCCCACTGAATAGGTTTCCAGATATTTTTCATACAAAAAATTAATAACGTCATAACTGGAAAATGTGTCAAGTGGCGGATACCCCAAGTCGAAAATACTTACTAAAACTCTTATACTAAACTTTCCTAAAAGAAATTCTTCATACGCGAACTTTCCTACAGGACTACAGTTAGATCCTGGGCTGTGCCAGCAGTATCTGTATGTACTTACTTTACTGAGATTATTTTTCAAAATAGTGCTCATAAGGTCTTAGTTTTTTTTGATAGATAAGGCAGTGAACTAATTATTCACTAATGTCAAAATATTGGAATCTCACGAAAGTGAGATAGCAGATTTTGCTTTGACAATGACGATATTATATTGAATTTATACATAAAAGTAGAAATTGTAATCCAGAGGGTGTAATGAAAGAAACAGCACAAGTTCGGTTATGTTGCTTTTTACTATCAATTTTTGATGTATGTGTACAAGTATGAATTCGAGGAAAATAAAGGAATATTCAATGTTTTTATTATAATATATTCTACATCGCAGTACTCGCCATCAACAAACATTACTTATGTTACTTTCGATATAGTAGGTACTACTAGTCAAATCAACTTTTGATCGATTCGCCCACTTGTATATATATAATGAGAGCATTTATTTCGTACAATCTTCTCTATCCAATCGTTTCAAATTAAATATACTAGCCAAAGTAAAACGATGGGTTCTCTGCAAAAGACAAGTCATAGTGCGTAAACGTCTAACTGTACAGACACGAAACATGGGATAGGAGACCAAACTATTACAAGATTTCAATAACAGATGCACAATCATATAAACAAATGATACGCCTTCACATACCATCGTAAAATCGGTGAAAAATTCGCAATAAAAACCTAAAATTCACGTACGGAAAATCTAAAAATATATTATAATAGATTTCAAATGTCTATACATAAAATGAGTGTTTTCACTTCGAGCCTGAGTCCCGGTCGGTGACTCGCTACCGTAACATACAGTTCGTATCGAAAGTAAAATTACATAAATGTTATACTATTGTATTGTATATATATATTTTATGTGTGTGTGTGTGTGTGTGTATGTGTGTGTAGTGGCGGCGGTCGAGCGACCGAACACTCGTACGCTAAATCAGCCGTAACATCTTGATCATTCTGGAACGTTTCACATAATTCAGCGATAGCTGGCTTTCTAATCACTTTCTACACTAAACTTTATTGAGAAAAACTATTACACACACACTCGTGTAGAGGAGCCGGTCGTGCCGTTGTTCCACCTTGTGGCGTTCACACGAACACCTTGGCGAGGCCGTCGGCACCGGCGCTGGCGATGAACGGCCGCATCGGGTGGAAGGCGACGTCCAGAATGCTCTCGTCGAACTTCTTGCGGTGCGCCGTGATCTCTTGCACACACGTCTTCGTGTCCAGGTTCCAGAGGCGCACGGAGCAGTCGTGCGAACCGGACAACAGGAACAGCCCGTTGGGGTCAAGCGCCAGACCGGTCACGGCGTCCAGATGCGCCACCATGGCGTGAGCGCAGCGACCGGACACCGCGTCCCAGAAGCGAATGTGGCGGTCCTCGTGGGCCGTCACGATGAGAGGCAGCGTCGGGTGCGAGCGTACGCGGTTGGCGGGACTGTCGCACGGCACGCGCAGCACTGGCTGCGTGGTCTCCAAGTCGTAGATGATTAGTGTGCCGTCGCGGTAGACGACAGCGGCGCGGGTGGCCGCGTCTGCGAAGTCGGCGGCGGAAGGTGCGACCGTTGGAGAAAGATCGTCGGCGCGTAAGGTCGCAAGCAGCGGGCGAGCCGCGCGCGGCGCCCACACTCGCGCCGTCCCGTCCGCCGACGCCGACAGAAGTCGCGCGCCACCCACGGCCGCCCCCGCGCACACCGACCACACGGCGTCCGTGTGATCGCGCAACACCACTCCTTGCACGGAAGGGTCGTACGGGTCGTAGGGGTCCGCGGTGGGCGGCGGCAGGTTCCAAACGCGGATGGTGCCGTCGAGTCCGCCCGAATAGCACTCCTCGGAGCGCGGCGCGCCCATGGCGAGGCACAGCACGGGCGCGGAGTGCGCGCGGAAAGTGTACAGGGGCTCCACGTCGAGTCCGGCCGATTTCTTGGCGGGCACGGTGCGCTGCAGGTTCCACAGCTTCAGCGTGTGGTCTTCGGACGCCGTCACCAGCGCCGCCTCCGTCGGATGGAACGCCAACGCTCGGACCTAGGAGTTTTTAATTATTCTACATTATTCTGCCACCACTGGTTTTAAATAGTAATAGTCCAAAGAATTAACAATATATTTATTTCGACCAACCAGGATCATATGAACAAATTAATAGTTACACATGTTGATTAGTTAGTACATAAACGATACAATTGGTGGTTCAGGCACTGACAGGCAAGCCTAACAGCGAATGCAGCAGGATGCCTATGCACCAGGGATGCACCAGACTTCTATTATAACTGAGGTATATAATTCAGACACCTCTGGAATCGTTTCAATGATGATCATTTGCCTAATATTGTAAATGCATCGCGACTTGTATGTTTATATACCAATTTTAGAAAAGTTGTGAAGTCCAGCCACACTAGACTTAAGTCTAATACATAATTATTATAAAACAAAGTCTTTACACTTACACTTCATAATAGCCTACAATTTATTATCTTCAATGTTCGAACTTGTATTACCAATGTCGGCCTGAGCGCACCAGTGGTGAGAATGTGTCGAACCTATAATGACTTTAACAGCCGCGTTGAGGACCTCGACATCTTCTCCGATAAGATTGGTGCGTTTAGGAATAAAATTCACAAAGCATTTAAGCTCAGTAGGAATCACCAGGGTAAATAACATAGATGGTGTTCTGGCATCCTGAATTTGCATTGCATTATGTGTAACTTCTGCATGTAGCGTGGCATAGGCTAATTGTATATCTATAACTATATGATGTATACGTATTTCTGTAATTATGTTTTTCTATTAAATTATGTATTTTAAGTTTTTGTTACCGTTCTAGTGGCAAATGTTGTATACACCTGTAATTGGTACTTGTGTCAGCCGAAAAACTATGTAAACCATTATATCATGAATAATTGTAACACGTGTACTGTTGGTGTATCCTAATTAAATAAATAAATTTAAATGAATATGTTAGGAGTTATCGTCAATTAAAAACTAGGCGCGAGATAATAAATAAGGAATAACGCGACGCGACGCGACGACGGGACTCGCTTGATGCAAGCCTCGCTCCATCACTCGCTGACATGCAAAATTGCACCCGTGCGAAGCCTGAAGCGGGTCTCCACTCCAGTATTACATAAAAGACTAATGCAAAGTATTTACCCCATCGAAGTGCGAGCGCAGTGTAAATTTAGCGTTCCACGTCTTGCGGAAAGACTCCTTGTTGGCGTTGCCCACGTCGTAGGATTCGGGCTCGTTGCTGACGGTGAGCTGTGCCAACTCGCCTAACGCCAGGGGCACCTCGTCCGACTCGCCCGCGCCGCCCGCACCGCCCGCGCCGGTGGCCGTCGCCGCCGCTGCGCTGCCGCCCGGGAACTTGCCTGCCACATCATTACACTCCGGATTCAGAAGATGCCTAATCAATTGAACTTTAAAAAGTTTTGGGTTATATGAGCTCAGACACATTGAAGCAGCAAGTAAGTTCCAATCCTCGACACGACAGTGAGTTTTTAAATTAAAATTTTAATTTAAAAAATCATATTGGTAATTTGACAAAATATGATCATTCGGCTTATTTCAAAAAAGGATGCAAGGTCAACATACGTCTTATGATATCACAATTATGGTAAATTATATCAAGATAAAATTGAATTATTTGGCAGTGAATCAAATATAAAAATCTCGAATCTGAAATGTGGCCGACAGTCCGATTATTAATTGCTATTATACCTGGAATTGTACCAAATAAAAATAGGAAAGCATTTCACAGTATAGGATAAATGATGAAACAGCAACTCACCCACTGGATAGTCATCGCCTTGTCCTCCAGATTCCCCCTCACTATCAGTGAGTAAATTCAACTCATTGAGTACCTCCTCAGCTTCATGATCGACCTCCTCACCTACTAGTAACACGCTTTCCTTAATATATACAATATTTACCATATAACTAGACTAAAATATCATATAAAGAGACTAAAATATGAACAATTTATTGATTATTGATAAAATCAACGTATTTAAAAATCGAAACGAGACAAAATATATAGTGCATTTTTAACAAGATAAGAACAATTTCTCATGGCATGACATTTTATTTATGTTAAGGTCGACAGACAGGCTACAGGCTGCGCAATAGGACCGCAGTAGGAAAGGATAAGGGATTGGGAGCGGACAGGGAAAATGGGCTCTGACATCCCTTACTCATTCACGGAAACAACACTGCCGCCAGACAGGCACCCCAACTGCAATGACTGTGAAACACGGAATGCTCGGCCATTACTTTCCAAATCCAGGCCAGTTGAAAAGTTCATTTTCAAAATTGTCTTCGTAATATGAAGATATAATTTACGGCGGGTACTTCGTACGACGAAAACCACACGTACGAAGTTGTGGTCACAAAGCTAGTAATAAAAATTTATAAAATTTATGTGTAAAAACACAACAAAAATAAATGTTATAAATTAATCAGACCTTGTTTCGTAGCAGCATGGTGTTGTTTGGCATCAAGGTCGTCAATATCGTCCATGTCCATTTCTTGGTTAGCGAGAAATTCGAAGTTCGCAAACACCGCAGCAGTTTCTTGAACCGACAGCCCTTCCTCATTGTAGCCTGCAGCAGGGCCACCTTTACGAGGTTCCTTGCCACCTGAATTCGTTGAGCTCAAATCAATAAACTCAAGAGATTTCTCACACAAGAAACAAACTAAAATGTTCGCCTCATAAAATTATAATATAACTAGCGACCCACTCCCGGTGCTCTCATGATGATCAGTACTGACGATATGCACTCCTGACCGAGCGAACGACGCACTTGTCATTTGTATGAAAATTCATAAGTCGTTACAGAGCTGACCGTACACATGCGTATTGCTACCGCGGTCGGTCGTGCGTAAGGTCAGGCCTGACCGTCAGGAGAGCACTGAAACCGGCCTAAACCTTCTTCGTTCATCCCTTTTTCTATTCGTGAAAACCGTTTCGGCGATTTGTTTGCAAACTGTTTTTGTACCTGCACACTAAACTTTACATACCATAAGCATATTTGCGGACCATGGAGTGCATGTTGTAATCAAATGTGTCATTTTGTTGCTTGTCATAGTTTCTATAGTTTGGGTCTTCCGGCTGTTCTTCGCCACTGAGTCCGAGAAGTGCACGCACCCGACTGGAGCGCACATCTAGAATTGTATCGGTGTAGCCTATTTCCTGTTAAACAACAATTTGAGATATTTTTATCCAATATTTTACCTAGTTAATATACATTACCCATGGTATTGTGTCTGCAGACAAGAACGAAAAACACCAAAAAATCAAAACCTCATTAAATTATCTTCAATAGATGTTATTTAAATTTTTGATTACCTTTTAAATATTTACGCATATTGACTTTTGGTACAAAAGTAGCAGTTGAACCCAAATGAGAACATTGTGCACCTAGTAGCAAATGTGTAGTGCTGCTTCATTACCATACAAATTTACATAAACATCTTTGAAGCGTTTGATTGAGTAAAACTTGCACTAGGCCCTCTGGGCATATTATTATGATTGACAATTAACTAACTAAATAGCAATTGTACTTAGCTATTTATTTATTACTGTAATTATTTATTTTCATTTTAATATTGACATAAAAACATTCGTCCAATCCAATTTGAGTCTTTATTCTTTTAGCCAGGTCACAACATATTTTAATTGGTTCTTTTTTAATGAAAGGGGCGACAAAATAGCTAATTTTCCACCCAGAAAATCTTTATAAAGACAGGCTCTGGCATCCTTTACCTGTATGAACTTGGTATTAGATTCTTATGAAAAATAATAATAACAATTTAATTATTGAAATACTTACCTGCAGGTACTGTTTGATAAGCAGCCGCCCTTGTTTCCACTGTGCACGTTCTGCCGGCTCTGTCTCTATGGGAGGCTCGTCGGGGGGTGGACGCACATCTCCCTGCTGTAATTCTACTCCATACTTGAGCTGATGGAACTTGGCACGTTCCTGCTTCAATGCATATTCAAGCATCTTAATTCGTCTAACGAGGTCGTTTTTTAGATTCTCTTGGCCCTTCCTCTCACCTTGGAGGAAGGCGATCCGCGCCTGAAATTAAAATAACTTCTGTTATATTCAAAGATTACATTTTACATTTATACTTGCAATCACTAAATTACCCAATACATAAGTAGATTTTTAGAGTGTATCAGGAAATATGTGGTGTGGGCTTTATGGAGAGTAATACACTGCTATTTAAAAAGTGACACATACTTCCCTTATCTTGCCTATTATATAAAGACCATATAGATGTTTTTGTTAGAAAATTCCCAAAATTATTTTCTCAAAAAAATAACATTATAGTGGTCAATATAACAAGGCAAAGTGATTTATTGCAAAGACCAAAATGTAGACTAGAATTATAAAATATAAATGTTTATGTTAGGGCAATTACATTGTTGTGTAGTTTATTGCTTTACAATAAAATATTAAAATACTCAATAATTTGAAGGAATTGCTGGATCCTAAATTTGCAATAACTTTGACAGAATGATTATTAAACTGTTGCTATTATGACTTTAAAGAAGTTTATAATAGAATATTTTAATTATTTTAATGAACATAATATAATTAATTTTAAAAATACGAAAAATTATAATAATTTGCATGCAATTGTCGGGTAGAACATATTTTGTAGTGTTGTAAGTATATGAATTAAGATTCTGAAGACATTTGAGTTTGCACAAATAAAGTTTTTTAAAATTATTCATATGCCTGAATGAAAGTGTATTAAACATTGTTATAATATTATTAAATTAATGCTAGCCTCTATTCTTGGCTGCCAATGTTGTAGACACTGGTTTGAATCCTGGTAAGAAGTGTAGACCTCAGTATTTAATTCCAAGTGTAGATTGGAATAAATCAAAGGAAATAATATTATTTCCTTTGTGTTATTGTGAAATTGTTGTGAAGAAACCTACATATCCCAGAATATTAATAAATAAATATAAATAACATTAAAATTATTTATAGTATTTTTTATAAGACCAATTATTAAATACAAAATAATCAAAAATTCGATTGATTTACAAGCCCTAATGTTTTCAGTTGAAAGTTTCAAACTTAAAGGTTTATTATAAATCCAACACTAACCAATAGATTCTTAATTTTCTAATACATTCATTGGAATTTATATTTCTTAATACGTTTAAGTGTAATTTCATCAATGAACAATTTATTAATTACCATTGTCAAATTTTATTACGTGTTTTATTTATGAAGTACGTACCCACCTAAAACCTACATATTAATAACATCAACATAGTTGTTGTAAAGCAACTATGATACGATCATAAAGAATATTTTAGAACACTATTGGTTGAAATGTTAAAAGTGTCAGAAAAGGGAAGAGCAAAGATTTTTCATAGATGTAAAGAAAAAAATTACCTCAAACTCTGCTCTATCCACTTCCCATTGTGATCTCTCAAGTTCGAATCTCGCCCATTCGTGTTGGATAAAATGCAAAATGCCCGGTATTGAATACTGGACTCTTTGACTAGGTTCATCATTTTGTTTATTATTTATACTGACTCCGATTTGAGATCCCACTTGCCCTCCATTATGATGAGGTACGGAGCTATCATCCATGGCTGTGGGGATTTTCATGACATGGCCACCATTACCGAACTTGTCACTGACTTATCATAAAGAACTATGAACTACGCGAAATGAAATACTAACACATTATTTAACTATATTTCAACTAAATTTCACGTAGGTATCACCATCTAAAATATTACAACGACAAATTCATTGACAAAAATTATTGCATGACGGAATATAAAAGTCGAAACGACGTTCGTCCATCCGCTCGCTACATTGCTTTTTCTTTTTTTATGCACGATGTTGCCATTTAAATTAATTAACAAAGAACTAGCTATAATAGATTACGATTGATTTTAAATTATAACAATGTAATTATCGTGTTCCATTAAAAAATAACACGTATTTGCAAACAAAACATAATAGTTTAGTTATATATTATGATCAAATTATTATTCGTCGTCCGTCGAATTGAATTTTAGTTTTTTAGTACTAGAAAAGTATTTTATTATGGCTACACACTACACTAATGCTAAGACCTAAGACCTAAATTAAATAGTGTGTTCATTATAAAAAATAATATTCTTTATTCTATATTCTTGTTCTTACAAGAAGCACCAATCAATAGACTACTTCATATTGTTTATTATCAAAAAATATTTTATACCTATTAATCCGCTTGGTTTTGCAGGACAAGAGTTGTCGTGCCCCTAGCGCCTGGCTCGTATTTTTTTTAACCCCGCCATCAACACACTCTCGCGAAGTTTCTTGACGAAGTATTCGGGGAAGTTGACCGAAGTATAAAATATGACGTTAAAGTTTAAGCACTCGTTCGAAGTAAGGCAAAGTGCCCGTCCACACTCACGTATTCGCCTCGCCTCGCCCAACTTCGCGAGAGTGTGATGCTGGTGTAAGAGAAAACAACTCAAAAGTAGAGAAATTTATCGTACAATAGGTATGTCCGGCTCTGGTGAAATGGACACGAAAATCGGCTATAGGCATCGATGGCTATAGGGTTAATAGCTCATTTCATTATATTTTCACATGCATGTAAAAGTTATCGCGCGATGGAATATATCACTGGCATGCTACAGAGTATCGTATCATAATGTGTGAAGGACCTTAGTAAACAATAAAACACAGATTCAGCAAATGAGTTATTTATTACAATAATAATTCCAGGAATGCCAAATAGTGGAAAATTCGATCACGGTTCCCAGTTACATAAAATTCAAGGTATCCATATAGGTAGGTTCCTTATCAATAAAATTATAACTATTGTTGTTACAATGTGTCTGGTATTGTGAACTGGTCTTAGTTGGACTTCTTGGAGTCTTTAGAGGGCGAACGTGACCTGGATCGCGACAAAGAGCGGCCCTTGGACCTGGAGCGGGAGCGCGAGCGGCTGCGACTGCGCGAACCGGAGCGCGGCGAGCGAGAGCGCGAGCGACGGCGGGACCTCGAACGGCTGCGAACACAAAACTCACTTAATACTTGCAGACCTTATTCTCGGCCAACGGCCAAACGCTGGCGCCAATGGAGAAGTCGATGTTAATTTCTCACTCAATTCAAACAAGGGACAAGGTTTTTCGCCGATTTTCATCAATGTTGTATAGCATTGTATGGTTTTCGATTATAGAAAATTCGCTCATCTTTTATATCGAAAAAAAATTATTAAATTGGTTTGTATATGCTTCAAAGACTCTAGAAGGGGTGGACCGATTTTGATTCGGTTTTCACATATGGAAAGAGGAATAAACGGGGTAGGTTTGTATATATAAAAAATGCACCCCGGTCGAAGTCGGGAGCGAGTAGTTATATAATTTTATTTATTTTCTATAATCAGAACTTTTCCGTTTATTTTCTTCTTTTTTTGTAATCAATATCTATAGGTAATAACCAATCATATTAATAATAATAAGCATTTAGAGATTTGTCTGTAAAATAATGTTCTGATGCATTTTAATTTTGATTTAAATTTTGTACTAAAATAGTATTAAGATTAGTAATTTAAAACAAGTAAATTGTAAATGTAATATTTTTTCAAATTTTTTACGAAGATATTCATATCGTCAATATAGTTTTGTACCCCATACAGCTGACCGTACAGGGTACTAATAAAATTCAATTTCATCAAATATTTTACCTGTAGTCACCTAATAAAAATAATAAAAATATTTTTTTATTTAACAAAATTGCCAACCTTCTAAAGCTTTGGTTTTTTATTTTCCTCACTTCCACATACTGATCTAGCAATAAAAAATTACCTTGGACACTGTTTAAAATATTCGAATATACAATTGACTAGCATCAGGAGCCCTAGACAAAGTGACATGACGAAGACGATAACGAAGTTCGAAAACAATAAAATGTATGGGATTGACATATGCCTTCGTTAAGTCACGTGATACTTCCCATACATTTTGTTGTTTTCGAACTTCGTTATTGTCTTCGTCTTGTCACTTTGTCTAGGGCCCCAGGGCTAGCAAAATAAAAATATCTCTGCATTTTTCCAAATGATTTTCAAGAAATGGTAAAACTATTCCTTCGTAATATGTACATTTGGATATTTTTAACCACATTAATTATATTGTGGTTTCCCAGTCACTTTTCAAAATAATTATACAAAATTTCTTAAATTCCTTTTTCAAAATGCTATAATGCGTGTAATATTGGCGTAATTTCGCAATAACCTCCAGTTTCAACGAGAATAGTAAATAATTTCTGAAGTGGTTTAGGTGTGCTCCTAAAGGTGCCATATATGTTAAATATGTGTCTCTTTTTTCTCCTATGTCTTCATATAAAATTCTTTTTCCAAATTTCAAGAATCTCTACCTTACATTTTTTTTAATTAAAAAATACCTTACCATTCTGAATATTATGTGTCTTACTTACTTTAATCCTACCATCTCTGCAATTTGCAGCTTCATGGGTTTTTCTAAATATCTTATTGTTACGAAAATGACAACGAAATTAGAAATAAAAATGTTAGTAGCCTTTGCTAAAAAAACTCCAGTGTAAAAGCGTAATCTGCACTAATAAAAATAGCTCCACTGAAAACCTGGTGATTGCTCTCAATACAAATACTGTTAATAATATGTAACTCACTGAGTGCACGCAGTGATTACAATAGTCGTGTGTAGCGACGTGTAGAACAAATTTAGGGCAATGGTGTTCTCAGTAAATGGAGTACACGTAGGCCGTCACTACGGAGTTCGCAGAGCGAAGTTACCGATGGGGAGACTAGCGGAGTACACGCCGCGGAGATAAAGCTACGTAGCGCAGACAATTAGTGCAGACATTGAAGATTTCACTCTCGGCGCACAGGCCAATGATAACCTATAACATAGTTATCATTGGTTTATGTGGATCCAAATACAAAGGGAAGGAAAGTACTTACGGCAAGTTGATATTTTAACTTGGTTTCTACAATTGAACCCTTTTAAAAGGCTTCTATACCGCGGCGTTATATAAAGATATTTCCACTTATTCTAGCTTATATAAATCCTTACCTTCGGCGACGCCTGCGAGTGCAATCACGAGCATAGTGTCCACGATCTCCACAGTCATAGCAACGGTCATCATATGGACGAGGAGGCAAGCGAGAGCGAGGCGGAGGGCCTCTGCCTCCATATCCTCGGCTACCATTAGAACTTTCAACTCTAGCACGACGGCCGCAAATTGTACGTCCATCCAATCCACGAATCTGCATTGAGAGTTATTTTTTACAAACATGTAAAAAACTATAAAAGATAAATGAATACATGAGGCACAGGTAGAAGGTGTTGGTACTCCTCAGACTTGAACTAGTGGCGATTTATCTAAAATGTCTACAAGTGATCTACCTACACAATAGATTCCACAAGTATGTGTGAGATACCTACTCAAGTAGGAATGTAGGTTAGGTATATTATTTTTCACATAGCACGGATACACTGACGTTTGCTAATTGAAGTTATACAGACAAAAATATGTTGTTTGTATTTCATATAATATTCAATAAAATAAAATTCATTTATTGTATTTCCCCTATATCTTTTTTGGAAAAATGAAATGTATGAAATAAAATGTCACCCTACCCATGCTGGATAAAAATGATAAAAAGTGTATCATGGTGTAGGTTTAGGTCACTGATAAAGTTTTTAGAAAAATTAAAGGGAATTAAATACTGCGCATTCCTTTGATAAAGCCGGCTAGAAAGAGTCTATTTAGATTTTTAATTCCACGAGATTGGCTAAATAAAGCTCTCGTGGTCGTGGCGATGAAACTTACCGCATCCTCAGCATCGCGAGGATCTTCAAATTCGACAAAAGCAAAACCAGGTGGATTTCTTGCAACCCATACGTTCCTCAATGGGCCGTAATATGAAAAAGCATCTTCCAGTTCAGGTTTACTAGCATTGTTTCCTAAATCTCCCACATATACCTTGCAGTCGCCGTGACGCGACATGGCTCCTAAAATAATCGAAAAAGGTTAACTTATTTTTCGCGACACTAACTTTCTTAAACCAATACACAATTTTACTTTAAGTTAAAAGTTAGAATAAAATCCTTGCTTACGTATAATGTTGTTATTTTCGTTTTAGAATGGTTTTATGCTTTATAGTTAAAATCACTTAACCGCACCGCACGCTACCGCTAACGCTAATACTTTATGGATTTTTATTTTTTACAGTCTACCTACTCTTTCTTGTCTCTGCAACCGGTCCATGATGGTGTTTTCGATGGACATAGAGTCATTCATAGTGGTCATAGTACAGTATTATTCCCTGCAAAGCAAGGAGGATAGAGTTTGGGATAGAGACATAGAGATACTGCAAAACACAAACTACTGCAAAGTATTGATTGATTGGTATTGATTGCGTACGTCGTAAGCTGGTCGTAAGTACGTTAGCATCTACTATTTAGTTTGTTTGTGTTGTGGTCGTAAGTATCCTCTCTCTAAATCAGGGCTGTCCAAGCTGGGCCTATTCGAACTACTAAATGGATTGGAGGGCCGCAGATACTACTTTAAAATTTTGTGTATTTGTGATAGGTAAATAAAAATTCACAGATTTCGTGCTTCAAACGACTATCGAGCACATTGGAAATGATGAATCTACGAAATTCAAAATTATGTTGTTCTGACTTGTTGACTCCTTTCAAAAAGGTTTAAGCTACAGGGCAAACCCTAAACCCGATCGTATTTAATTGTAGCTGACTAAACGAATTGTACTTTGAGATATAAGGGATCACACTTTCTCGTGAAATCGGGGCCTATACAGAAGCGAATGAAAAGACCTTTCCAATGTCAAAACCACGTCGCGGGCCGCACAAACATAAACCGCGGGCCGCATGCGGCTCGGGGGCCTTGCTTTGGACAACCTTGCTCTAAATAATATGTTCCTTGATTCGTAGCAGTAGCATTCACATAGAGTAGTAGCAAAGTAGTAGCTTTAAAAATTATTACTCTTTGGTACTGCGTACTGCGTACTGCGTTGCGTAGTATAGTATATCAAATTATTTTATCAATCAAATCAATCAATTTGCTTGCTTGCATAGCATTAATATTTCATTGTATTGTATTGTATCAGACATAAATATTTTGTTTTGCGAAATATTTGTGCATCACTAGCTTTATTAATTTCAAAAAAATTTAACGAGCCTATCTTCAATAGTAAATTCACAAAGTACAAACAAAAATTTGTTAATTGTAGAAGTCATGTCGCGTCATGGCGACTGTAAAGTATATGTTGGAGATTTGGGGAACAATGCTAGTAAACCTGAACTCGAAGATGCTTTTTCATATTACGGCCCATTGAGGAACGTGTGGGTTGCGAGAAATCCACCAGGATTTGCCTTTGTTGAGTTTGAAGATCCTCGCGATGCTGAAGATGCGGTAAGTTTGATGGCTACAAGTATTATATTAATGTTTTAAAGTTTTTGCATGACAATGGACACGTTAATATTCAGATACGCGGATTGGATGGACGTACAATATGCGGACGTCGTGCTAGAGTTGAAATGACCAACGGCAGCCGAGGATTTGGAGGCAGAGGTCCTCCGCCCCGCTCTCGCTTGCCTGCTCGTCCGTATGATGACCGTTGCTATGACTGTGGAGATCGTGGACATTATGCTCGTGATTGCACGCGCAGGCGTCGCCGAAGGTAAGCATTATATAAGCTAGAATAAGTGGAAATATCTTTATATAACGCTGCGGTATAGAAGCCTTTTAAAAGGGTTCAATTGTAGAAACCAAGTTAAAATATCAACTTGCCGTAAGTACCTTCCTTCCCTTTGTATTTGGATCCACATAAACCAATGATAACTATGTTATAGGTTATCATTGGCCTGTGCGCCGAGAGTGAACTCTTCAATGTCTGCACTAATTGTCTGCGCTACGTAGCTTTATCTCCGCGGCGTGTACTCCGCTAGTCTCCCCATCGGTAACTTCGCTCTGCGAACTCCGTAGTGACGGCCTACGTGTACTCCATTTACTGAGAACACCATTGCCCTAAATTTGTTCTACACGTCGCTACACACGACTATTGTAATCACTGCGTGCACTCAGTGAGTTACATATTATTAACAGTATTTGTATTGGAGCAGACACCAGGTTTTCATTTGAGCTATTTTTATTAGTGCAGATTACACATTGATATTCTGGACTAGTTTACTTCAAATGATTGTTTTAGAGGAGACAACTAATACTTTTTATTTATATTATCATGTCTATGTTTTCGTAAGTAACATGGCTATGACAACACTTTAAAAAAAGAAACTCCACAGATATTGCAATTAACACAGACATGCTGCCCAATTTATGAATGTAAAATGTAATGTGGCCTACAACTACTGAAACACCCAGGTCAGAGCAACTTTGAAAAGTTATTTCCAAATATTCCCATACCAGGAGATGAACTAGGTACCAGTAAGCCAAAACCCAAAGGTACAGTCGGCAGCATAAGTCGATTAACACATTCAAAAGTACAAAACAACTGGACACTCAACTTACTTACTTACTGAAGCTTTTTACGATCTTTTGTACATAAAGTTTATTTTGTTCTCTAGTGGTGACAACGACTTATGGCGCATTAAGTGTTTAGTTGTTTTGCATTTATGAATATGTTAATCGACTTATGCGGCCGACTGTACCTTAGCTAATTTGAGTTTATAAAACTGAAATTATAGTGAGAGCTTGCTATTGACATTAAAAATATTACAATTTATCAATTTACTTATCTCCATTCTTGAGAGCAATTTTAGAAAAAAATCTTGATAATCATATTACCACTAAAAGATGAAATCAATACACTTATAAATTCTTATTCTTAAGAGTTAAACTAAACTTAAACTCACTTCAAATTTGTATACCTCCGTCACTCGACGCAAAAACGGGGTGCTATAAGCTTGATGTGTGTCTCTGTGGAATTTTTGCTCCCAAATGAATAGACCAATTTTTATCCAGTTTTTTTTTAAAGCTGACATGATAGCTAATTTATCACCCCATTTAATGAAGGGATTTCACTATCTTCGAGTAACACCTGTTACTTCAGTGGTGTATTCATGCCTTGGTAATCTTGACCTGATGCTTTAGCACTCCATTCAGCAGTCTGAGGAACACCCGACTCCTCAACAACTTGCAGTAGATATAGCGTGTTTGGGCTCGTGATTTTATTCTACAAACAACATAATTATCTTAATAGAAAGATACAGTAAATTGAATTAATGCTTGCTCTAATGTGTTTGTTCAAATATTGGTACAAATGGTGAGACAATAGTGTCTATCGAGAATATAGCATTAACCCTCTATATTGGCTCCAGCATTGGCTGATGGCCGTGAAGGACTGCAGGTATTAAGTGAGTTTTGTGTTCGCAGCCGTTCGAGGTCCCGCCGTCGCTCGCGCTCTCGCTCGCCGCGCTCCGGTTCGCGCAGTCGCAGCCGCTCGCGCTCCCGCTCCAGGTCCAAGGGCCGCTCTTTGTCGCGATCCAGGTCACGTTCGCCCTCCAAAGACTCCAAGAAGTCCAACTGAGAACACACTCCATACAGGATACTATGTCATAAATAGTCATAACTTTGATATTGATAAAATTACATTACCAATACACAATGTTTTGTATTAGATGTGGTAAATTGAATCATTCCTGTGTTGCACTAATTTTGAATTAATAATACTTGTTTGCTTACATTTCTTGTTTTTATTATGAAATTTTCAGTCCTCTACAAACCAGTTCAATTCAAATTCAAAACATTTTATTCTCTCTCACACACCTTCGAGTTTTCTCGACACCCGAGATAGTGAGATATAATGCTGATTAAAATAGGTAATGTGCTTGTTAATTTCATTTACATGTCGGAACAAAGCGTTTTTCCGCCTCATTATTAACTACTAGCTGGTGCCCGCGACTTCGTTTGCGTTGAATAAATAAAAGATAGTACTGAATGCTTATTTATTTATTAGCTAACAATCATGATACAAAGACTAGATTGGGAATTTCGATACTTAAGTAAGACAAACACCCTTACTCGTGGGGCTTGGATTTTAGCTAGACTTAAAGGGAATTTATGCAAAGCTACCATATCCGTTCCACTCACAAGATGGACTGACAATCGGATAAAAGGGTCGTGATTATTAATGCGGATCCACGTTCCGAACGAAGGATTAAGGTCTAGGGCCCCAGGGGCCCTAACCAAGAGCACAATGCAAACGGGAGCCCGGTGATTGGTTGTTGTAACGCCCACATAAAATTTTGACCAATCATCGGGCTTTATTTTCTATCGTTTCGTAAATAAACGCAACGCTCCCGTTTGCATTGTGCTCTTGGCTAGGGCCCCTGGGGCGCTAGACAAAGTGATATGACGAAGACGATAACGAAGTTCGAAAACAACAAAATGTATGGGAAGTATCACGTGACTTAACGAAGGCATATGTCAATCCCATACATTTTATTGTTTTCGAACTTCGTTATCGTCTTCGTCATGTCACTTTGTCTAGGGCCACTGAATACTTTCAGTCTATTGGGATTGGGCAAATGGGCAATATTTTGTTCTAGATTTTGCTATTTTTTTCGCATAGAAGTATTGGGCTTAAAAGTCTAGTTACCAGATCATAAAATTCCAAAAAAAAAGCAGTAGTGTCAATATATATGTGATGACATGACACAGAGTCAGTTGTCAAACAGACTTGTCAAGTTGTCAGTTTCGTCTTGTTGTTTTTCTGTTTCATTCGATTCTTTATTTATTCTTTGTTATACGATTGTAATAAATAAAAACAGTGTAATTATAATTTAATTTAATAGCAATAAATATTACAATGGACAAAGATATACTCAATGTTAACCATAAACATTATTATGGATGGTTAAGAATTATAAAATTTTAAATTTTGTCTAGATAATTCCGTATTTTATTTTGCATTTTATTTTACAAGACAAGACCTCATTGCGATGGATTACTTGCTTAATTTAAAATGGAATTGGCAGGATATGTGTGGGCCATCGGGTTTACAGCCCTGGGACGATACTACAAAGGACTTTGGCAGGTGTTTTCAAGAAATTTTCATGCAAGTGCCCATATTTGCTATAATCGCCACTTTATCCGGATTTTATGTGGGTTACAGAAGAGACTGGGTGGTCAGAGAAAAGACCCAGGAACGTGCTATCGTTATACGTAGTTTCATTGTTTTAATCCTTGTGTTCATCCCTATTATAGAGCTATACATTTTTATTACAAAAATGAATTTCATATTATATCCCGTTGATTATTTGATTGCTGGTATATCGTGCCTTAGCTGGTTAATACATTTTGGCTATGTATTGGCACTGAAACATAGATTGGGGCCAAGTTCACGAGGACCAACATCACTTTTACTATGCTGGAGTGTAGCAGTTATACTGAATATAATTGCTATCCGAAGTGCCACCATTGCCGGGTCTTCAATTGGTTTTAACATTGCCACACTCTGCTGTCATCTTGCCTATTTTTTAACTTTAATTCCTTCAAGTGACTCAAGGCCCACATTTTACTCTCCGTGTCTAGTTGGCTCTCAACATTCTCATGTGAGTAAAAAAATATTTGTAATATACTTTATTAATAAATTTCCTCAGTGCCTTAAAACAAAAGTATTCGACTTGTGTGTTGTGCCAGTGATGAAATATGGTGCTGAAACATGGTCCTTAACTATGGAAAGGTCTATGCTCGGGGTTAAACTGTGAGATAAAATCAGGAATGAGAGACCAGTAGAAGTCCGCATTGGAAAATGAAAAATTAACACCTGAGAAAATATATGACTATTATAATGCCCTACATTTTTGTCACTGTGAAGACATTATTAGTGACAGTGGCATCTATATTAATCTATATAAATAAAAATGAATCCCTAAATGTGTTGCATCTGTAAAACTCGAGAATGGCTGGACTAATTTTAATTCTGTCTTCACTCATGGATAGAGGGATAATCAAAGAAGGATTTTACATTAAAAAAATGCACCCCGGGCGAAGCCGGGAAGCGATCGGTAGTATATTATATTTTTAGACATCCCTCATAATCCTAACATTATACCAAGATAAAAAGTATTCTATATGATACTCCAGCTAATGAAGTATATGTGTGCCAAATTTCATCCAGATCAATTGAGCTATTTTTGCATGAAAGATTAACAAATATTAGTAGGACTAGAAGCATGTAATGGAATCCCTAAATGAGCATTTTTAAATGCTTACGTAAGACGCGACGTAATCGTGGGTAAAACTAGTGCCTTAATGTGGGGAAGTACCGCGACTGTGTCATGCCTCCCAATAATGAAAAAGTAGATAAGCTAGTGACGCTATGTACAAAGTACAACAAAGATATTCGCATTGAATGGCAAGGTTTTCCTTCATACTTTTTGGGCTGAGGGAATCATAATAAATATAATAAAATAAGCTTTCTTACATAGAAAGTAATTAAAAGTATACAAGTAACTATGATAAAAAAATAATAAAAGAAAACTAACTATCTAGTTACTGGTATTTTTATAATTGTTCAAAATGCATTCAATACAAACAAGTACACACTTGAATTTAACTATTAACATCCTATTTACTATTGCTATCCATCGAATTAATATAAACTCTGCGAGCATGGAACCCGTCCCTTCATACTAGTTACCGTAAATTTTCGACGCAAGTGTTAATACCTTCAAACTATTAGCATTTAAAAAGAAACTTTAAAAATTTGACATTAGATCAGACAGTTGATGGCTAATAAGCGGGGATGTTTCATGCAAGAGTCAACAATCATTTTTGTGTAATAAAATTTAATTCTTTTTTCAAGTATACAATAAGAAAAAAGTTAACAACGAGTAGAAGTAGTTATTCATAAATACAAAATATTCTACTTCGAAAAATTCAAAATTCGAGATAATTCGAGATATTTACATACAATAAATTACTAATTATTTCAGAATCAAATTTGATATTTGGATAAAGTAAAGGATAGATAATAAAATATCAGAAGTATGCATTGTGATACTTTAAAGAATTTTGTAAACGCAGATAGAAGTGAAAACTTCTATTTTTCCAATTTTAAAGTTATAAATATCATTATACACATACACACACACAATACAATGTATCACCAATCCAAGTGGGCTTGAGTTCAAATATTCCCTAATATTCCCTATTCATTCAGTATCACCGACCCCAGCCTTGTTCACAGTTCACAAAACGTGCCTAAAGATGTTTTCACTTCAATAAATCTTGGTATCTTTTTCAATAATCTTTTTCCAACTGAAAATGAAAATAGGAACTCGAAAACTAAATAATATATTAGTAATAATTATAATTATAATAATAATTTATTTATTTATATTACTTTTTTATATATGTATGTATATTTATTCTCTTATATTTAGTCCCTATAATAAAATAAAATATAATCTTAATAAATTGCATTAGATCATTTGGCATAATGACATCCCTAAGAATATGAGATATTTTAATTTTAAGGTTTTGTATAGCAAACGGTGTACTTTTATGTGAAAAGTGATCCCATTAGCCTTGAGATAATGGGACGAATTATTTTTGCACCACTTGACAACACACGAAGGCATGTTGAATAAAATAAACTATTTTTTAAAAATTTCTTTGACAGCGTTTAGACGTCCGCACTTGACAATGTGGCAAAATGAACTAATTCAAGTCGCGGCTTAGTATTTCAAGCCCTGCCCACCCCGGCTCAGCTGTCGAGGGGTCATATTGAGATGCTAACAATTTTTCCAGTATTTTTCAGTTCGCTGTTGCTATTTATTTTCATTAGTATCAATTCTTGACATTTTATTAAAATTCTTCTTCTTCTTCTTTTAATGTCTTGGCTCCATCAGATCTTCTCCGATGATTTTACCAGTGTCATTAGTAAAAATAGCAATTTTATAAGCCCTTTTTTAACAAAAAAGGCAAAATTGAAATTAAAAATCAAAAATAGCAGATCCAGAGACTAGTCAGTCAAGTCAAGTCAAGTCTATAATTTTTCTTAGTTTTCCAAAATAGGTCCGTCAAGTCCAAAGCAGTCAAGATAAGTCATATAAAAATTTAGTGTCAAGTATACATATAAATGTCACTGCTCAATTATTGCAGACAGAATACACACCATTACTTCCACACATTGATGATGGAGTTCTTGGAACAGCCATGCAAGGAACCAGTTGGTTCTCCAAATTGGTTTTTTCGTGGATAAACCCACTTCTACAAAAAGGTAAAACCACTAATTTACCTGATTTAAGTTATAATTTTAACAAATCTCGTAGACTAATAGCACTTTCTTTATGCACTCACTATGACCTAGTAAAGTACCGGTTAAATACCCTTTTAATCTAGAATATTTGCCATTTTATCATTTATTTTCTTTTCACAACTTCCCATATTTATACAGTACAAGGTTCTTGTCACTCTACACACACAATTTTGTGTGAATATTGACATTTAGACTTTTTCAGTACCAACTTTGAAAAGTTCATTTCCAAAGTGATGAAAATTGAATCCTGGATCCCTAAGTCATAGCGTTATAGGAAACAAACAACCATAACCACTAAACCAATGGTCTCATTGAATTATTCTAGGTTTGGAAAACAAATTGACAGATACAGAAGAATTATATGATCTCCCTGCAAAATACAGATGTTCCTACATTGGTGCGAGAATAGATCACGCTTTGGTCGGCAATGTAGATCAATATCAGCAGTTTGAAGAAGTACCTCATGAACCATTCATTACTTCAGGTAAAGTATATCTAAAATCATATCAACTTTATAATTTTACTAGCCGAAGCCGTTGACTTTGTTCGCGTGGAATTCATCTCAAAATTGAAACTGCCTTTGTTATGATTATGGTTAAAGATGGTTTTCTTATTGCAGGATATGGTGCTATCGAGGAAAGCGGACCTCATACATCGACGCCGGTAACACCGACAACTCGCGTCTTGGTGCGATCAAACCGCAGGCAGAATGTGACGCTCTTGCGCGCACTGCACTCGTGTTTTGCCTTGCAATTTTATAGCATTGGAGTGTTGAAGCTCATATCAGATATGGCTGGTTTCGTTGGACCGATGCTGCTTAACAGACTGGTTGCATTTGTTGAAGATGAAACAATCGATCAGCATTTAGGGTAACAATAACATATTTTTCTAAAATTAATTAAACTTTCTTTCATGCAGGCTACGGTACACTCCTTTTTATTTTTAAGCGATAATCGCCTATTGCTGCCTATTATAAAAGTTTGCTTAACATCACCGTGCAAATTATTTGAGTTTATGTAATGTTTATGATAAATGAACAAACACTCAATCGCTTTTCAAACAAATGAGGCCACATTAGCTTGTATTAACAAATGTGGTGATTAACAAACGACTTATTAACAATAACGATGACCAAAACTAAACTGAAATATGATAATGATAAAATTTTCTAAAACGCCGGTGCTATTTTTTTTCTTTAAGTGTTTTTAATCTAAGTATTGCACATGAAAAAATGCATTATTTATTTTTGGATCATTATTTTCTTTAGCCCATCTTTCGATTACGTAATGTATCTATGTATTTATTCCATCAAGTGTTATATAGTTATTATTTTGTAGTTGTTGTTTTACAGATATTTGTATGCAGGAGGATTGTTAGCGTCGACTTTGGTGTCGGCATTTTTCAACGTCCACTTTTCGTGGTTGATGTCGATAATAGGATTGAAGATGCGCGGTGCGATAGTCTCGACGATACTCAGAAAAACATTGAGTGTCACCTCAACGGAGTTAAACAAATCGTTCACAGTCGGTGAAATAACCAACTTCATGTCCACAGACACTGATAGAATTGTTAACTCTTGTCCAAGTTTTCATTCGCTTTGGAGTATTCCATTACAGGTGAATACACTTTTCATATTTTAGTTATTCTAGCTAATATTATAAATTGGAAAGGGGTTTGTTACGCTTTCACGCCTCCACCACTCACCCGATCATCATGAAATCTTATCTGGAAAAAAAGTATGGCACTATATTTAAAATAAAAACAAAACAATCAACGCCTGCTTAATATATATGAGCAATAAATGTTTTAACAACAGAAAAAAAGGAGCAAAAGCTAGTAGTATTACTGTCGCTTATGTGACTGGATCTATCTCATCCTAATATTCGCTGTGGGATGATTTCAGTATTCAAATTCAATAAACAACCATAAATTTAATTAATATTATTCAAATGCATAGTATATATCAAAGAGGTAATTCTATTCATCCTTACTAATATTATAAATGTGAATGTGAGTTTGTGGGTTTCTTTGTTTGTTACGCTTTCACACAAAAACTACTGAACCGATTACCATGAAATTTTGCGTACATGATTATCTAAAATATAAAACTGTAACTAACGCCTGGCCAATGTGTTATAGCAACATCGCGTACGAAGTCGCGGGCATCAGCTAGTATGTAATATTATAAAGAAATAAGATTAAGGTAACTACTATTAAGGTATTTTTGATTTCAGCTGTTCATAACGTTATTTCTTCTGTACAAACAAGTGGGCATATCATTTCTGGCCGGCGTGGCGTTCTCGGTGATATTGATACCAATAAATAAGTTGATTGCAAACAAAATCGGCCAACTGAGCACAGAGATGATGAAGCACAAAGACTCGCGCGTCAGTTGCATCAGCGACTTGTTGAAGGGCATTAGGACGGTCAAAGTTCACGTATGGGAAGATTATTTTATAGGAAAAGTTTCTGGTGAGTGAAACCCAAAGTCTTACAAAATGTCGTACATCATCCTCCCACTGCGGAAGTTTGTGAGGGTGAACATTTGTTACTCTTTCACTCAAAAACGGCTCAACGGATTTGGATGAAATTTGGCACACAGATAGTTTATTGTCCTGGAAAAGTGTTAGGTTCCCGAAGGATCGGCTAAAAATATAAAAAGAGGGCGCCACCGTCATCACAGCGATAAAGATGTCTGTCGTTATGATACTCGTATATTTTCTCAGGTGTTAAGTATGTATTTTTTGCAACACAAACGAAGTCGCGGGCACCAGCTAGTGCTAAATATTTATGTAACACAATAAAGGGACCCGCTCATTACTATATTATTTATTACTTTGATAGACGCGAAAGTAAAGAATACCAGAACACTGCCGGTTGTTCTAAATTCTTCATATACACTATTTTCAGAGCTTGACTGTGATAAAAAAAAGGATTTTTTTTGTAAGTTGGTAATGGATACACTCAAAAACTACTTTACCGATTTTAACACATCTTTTTTTTTAATGAGGCATCTGTCAATAACGGAAATATGCGAGAGACAATACATGCAGTTCTCGTTTTTAAAAAAAAAAAGTATAGTTGGATAATTTTTTTGTTTGGTTCATTAAAGAGGCACGCAACGGTGAGTTGCGTTACCTGCGCGGGCGCAAATACCTGGACGCGGTGTGCGTGGTGCTGTGGGCGACTACGCCCGTGCTGGTCGCGGCTTTCACCCTGGGCACGCACGCGTTGAGAGGGTTAGCACTCGACGCGCCTACCGTAAGAATTTCTGTATACGCTATTAACATCGCAAATCTTAATAGGCTCTGACCTTGAGCGCGGACTAGCTTTCTCTCGTACAAATGTTGTAATCCGCGTCGCAATACCACCTCACAAACATATTTAATACGCGATATCGCCAGAGCCCATTAGGTTTTGCGCAGATCATACCATGCTATGATTGGCCAACAGACGATGATATAGTCACCGGGCAGGTTAATTGTTAACAGGTTACCGCTTGGGCGTAAGTGGCTGGTCGTAGCTTGCAAGGGGCCATTGTTTAATAACGTAAATGTCTTTAGTGGGAGGGGGGGGGGGGGGGGGATTTCGAAATCTACACAGCACACCGTTATCTCGAGGAGGATTGGGATTTAATATTAAGGTCGACATACAGGCCGACGGTCCATTTGATGGTAGGTGGCCACCATCGCCAATAACACAAGCAATGCCTTATATGTGCTGCAAGTGCGCTGCCGACCATAGAAGGATAAGGAAGGGATGGGGTAATGGGCTCTGGCATTCTTACGCATAGCATTACTTAAGAATGGAGTAAAAGCCATTCTTAAGTAATCTATACAACGAATATATACATAAAATCTTTTGTCAGTGATTCATCAATGAAATCAGCCTTTAGGCTAGCCTACTAATACTAAGCCTTTCTTAGTAAAGATAACACTAAGAAAGGATTAATGGAAACTCCACGCCTAAAGCAGTAAAATAAGGGATAAACGTTTGTATGAAAAACTGTCATTTTCAAAGTTAGAATTCATATTAAGAAATAAGTAAAAAAATCTTTCAAAAACTTTACTGAAAGATTTGTGCTCATTTATACTCAAAATCACCTTACAATATAAGAATAGAAACAAGATAAGATACGAGGTCGATTAGTTGTTTGAATGAAAAATCATAAATCAAATGTATTTTCAGGTATTCACCACAATAGCATTAATCAATATGTTGATAGCACCATTGAACGCGTTTCCATGGGTGCTGAACGGGCTTACGGAGGCGTGGGTATCTTTAAAACGGATTCAAAAGCTTCTGGATGTAAGTAGAATTTTATTTTATTTGTTTTACCTTTTTTAAGTGTGATTAAACAATGCCCGACCTTAGCTTCCAGATACAGATTTGGAACACTATTACGATTGTGTGAACAAAAATCACGACGAAGATAAAATCATTATTATGAAAAACGCTAGTTTTGCATGGGCGAAACCTGCGCAACGAAAAAAGACTGAAGTCGTATCTAGGAAAAATAAGGGAAAATCGACAAAGAGGCTTTCTCGAGTTAATATTCAGACAAGCGATTCTTCAACTTCACACGGAGAGGTGTTTACTCAAAATGAGCCTTTTATGTTAAGAGATATTTCACTGGAAGTGGGCAGAGAGGAGTTAGTATGTGTCGCTGGTACTGTGGGAAGTGGGAAAACATCCTTATTGCACGCCATTATCGGAGAAATGATAAAGAAGAATGGTGAAATACAGATACCAGACAATCTGAATGGTGATTATTTTTGGATTTATTTTTGATCTCCCCTGAAGTTAAAGCTAAAAAATTGCTCACATACCTTCATATGTTTGATTGTGATTTATTTTTAGAGATTTATAAATAACGAACAAGTATTAAAGACACAAATAGCACCGAGTAACGCTGATCTATATATAGATCATATCCTTACATATTATAAAACAAAGTTCTCCGCCACGTCTGTCTGATTTTCATACTGTTTTCACCAATGGATAGAGTGGTTCTCGAGGAAGGTTTTAGTATATAATTTACAGAGTTTTACTTATTTTAAAGCCTGTGCCCAACAGTGTCTTCCTTGAGTATTAAATTCATACACTTGTTGTTCGTAACTATTTCAGGTTTTGGTTACGTCCCTCAGAAGCCGTGGCTGATTCGCGGCACTATCCGCGACAACATTCTGTTCGGGAAGCCGTACGATGAAGCCAAATTTAAGACTGTAGTCGACGCGTGCGCTCTTACTGGTCAGTGTTCATTTTGCCTAACAACCGATGGCCGATTTTGTTTGCCTCAAACAGAAAACACCTCTATTTCGTCATAATTTTCGTAACAATGATCATGTCATCGATGCCTTTCGCTCACGTGCAGCATTGATGCAATAAAGTTTGCTATGTGCAAAATACATTTGAAATATTGAAAAAAATATTACATGAAGGTTTATTGAAAAAAAAGTTTATTAATTTAATAGTTTATTATTTTGATAATAGAGTAAATGCACATAACATACTTTACTGAAAGGTACTTAGCATATTATACTATAGCATACTTACATAGTTCGACAAATAGTGATCATAAGCACTAAGCACTTAGCAGTTTTTTTATACGATAGAAAACACGGCAGTGAACTTTTTCACTTTTTCATTGTTTGAAAACGACTATACTCTAATTGCAGAAGACCTAAACGTGCTGGGTTGGAATGCGTACGTTGGTGAAGGAGGTTGCACTTTGAGCGGCGGACAGCGAGCACGCATCAGTCTCGCACGCGCCGTCTATCAAGACAAGCAAGGTTTTCCATTTTATATGTTTTTTTTTTTCGTTACGTTATTTTGTGATAAAATGAAATTGTGTTAATTTTGTGCCTGACGGTTTCACTTGCATATTTTATATAGTATTGGAAAGCACGCGAGTTTTGTATTGCATGTGGCAGTGTACCTGCTGGACGACGTGCTGTCTGCGGTGGACGCGCGCGTCGCGCAGCACATCGTGCAACGATGCGTATTCGGCGTGCTCAAGCGCACCGCGCGCGTCATAGTGACGCACTCACCCGCGCTCATCGCACGCGCCAATCACGCACTCATGCTACGCGATGGCCGCGTGCTGCACGCAGGTACTTATTTAATTCAGTTATGTATCTAATTAAATATTTGTCCATTGGCACACTTCGTCCCAGTGGCAAACTAAGCAGCCCTGTCAAAATAAAAAAAAAACTATATTTTGATTTGTCTAATTGAAATATTCACTTGATACACTTGCCTTTAATAACAAAACTAGGTGGCGCCCGCGACTTCGTCCGCGTTGAAAAAGAAAAAAGTAGCCTATCCTGTGTCCTGTATGTCTAAATGTTAGTCTACCAAGTTTCATGAAAATCAGTTAATTCGTTTAAGAGTTATGGAGGAACATACATACTTAATTACTTACATAATAAGTCTTACGCTTTGGCAGTTTAAGGAGTACTATTTTCAGCAATGAGTGTCTGCTGTTAATGATTTTGTAATCAACAAAATATTAGTGATTACTTATTTATATACCGGTTTAAGTGGAAAATTTAATTTTTTATTTAAATCCAATGTCAGGTCCGCCGGACGCGGTGTTGAGTGACATAGAGGAAGTAATGCCCGAACCGGAATGGAGTGGAGAGGAACCACCAATTGAAACTCCGACTGCACTCACCGAAGACGATAATGTCAGCCGGAACTCTCTTGACGATCAGGTATTATTGGATTTGGTAGATACTTTTTAAGTTTTTATATGAGGAAAACACTGAACTCGCTCCGTCACACTCACGTCACGTGAAATTTAACATGACATCTAGTGTGGTGCTCCTCAGTAAAAGTGGCCTATTATCTTCTTCTTCTTCTTCTTCTTAGGTTTAAATGGCAATGCGCCTCATTTTAAAATGGCCATTATCTGCCAGTGTCAAGTTAATGTCGCAGTGTCATTAGTAAAACATAACAATTTGTAATTGAAATCAAAATCAAAAGTAAGTCTAGTCAGTCAAGTCAAGTCTATAATTTTCTCATGTCAGTATTCCAAAACAGGTCCGTCAAGTCCAAAGCGACTGCTTCATAAAGACCTGACTAGGTCAGGCCACTATTATATCCAACAGTGATAGCTTGATGATGATTCATAAATATAAAATATTCAATATATATTCGTTTCGTTAACAGGAGACAATGTCAGAAGGATCTGTCGCTTGGTGGGTGATCGGTCTGTATCTGCGATCTGTGGGAGCGTGCCTCACCGTATCTATACTCCTATCTTTGGTACTGATGCAAGTGTCACAGAACTACACGTTCCTCTGGCTCACATTCTGGGTGAAGTATCAGACGAAGAATTCGACGTCGTTAAGCATAGACGAACATGAAAATAGTACCATACTTGACCATGGATTCAATGTGGCCGATAACCTTGTGCATACTATAATTAATAAGTCCTTAGATTTGATCAATGGTTTCAGTGGACAAAGTGAACCGCTTGGTTATGTGAATTTAGCCAAAGACAATATAGAATTGACAGCCAATGTGACACCTTCAAAAACAGACAACTTCTATTTGGAAGTGTATTTCGGTCTTGCTGGCATCAATTTGGTGTTCACAATAATGAGAGCATTCCTGTTCGCGTACGGCGGAGTACAGGCGGCGAAGAAAATTCATAAGATGCTGTTGAAAATTATTGTGAAGGTAAGTTGTTAAAATGATAGTTTAATTTAATTAAAAATATTATTCATTTTATGAATCTGTGACAGACAAGCGAAGATAGATTATATGCCGGTAGAACCCCAGGGGGGCCTCAATAACGCTTTTTAAAATATTTCATGTAAAAACACACATTAATTCATTTATTTATTACGTTAAAACATTTTTTGAATTAATCGAGAATTTATAATAAATTAGTACGAACATTTGCGTGCCCTTTTTGGGTAGATTTTTTCTAAACATATTATTTTTGACTTTTTGCACTTGCACTCAAGTTATTTTATTGTTCATGTAGAAATATGTCTGAAATATAATTTCTTTATTATTTCAATTGTTAATATTTTAGATTGTGCATAATGAAAAGAGCATAATGTGACTAATTATTGTTACAGGCTAAGGTGAAATTTTTTGACATAACACCAACAGGACGCATATTGAACAGATTTTCATCCGACACGTACACCGTAGACGACTCGTTGCCATTCATTCTGAACATACTGCTCGCTCAAGTGTTTTCATTGCTTGGTAACTATAATAATTTATAAAATTATGATATCACATTGCAAATCTGCTTCTATAAGTATCATTCATGATTGACCACTTGGTGTTTCACGATTACATGGTTGCAAGAAAAAATTGCAACCATGTAATCGAATGGCCCTGTCGAGTGACTGAGTGAGACAGTGCAGGGAAGCGAAGCGACCTAGTAAGTAGAACGAGGGCCTAGCTACTGTCTCGCCGCTTTGTTCGGTCGAGCGTTCGCCCGAGCACTTGGCGCAATGTTTATACGCACCGAGTACTCGGCCAAAAGCACGGTCTTGCCCGTTTACACCTGTACGTGTGATCAAGGCATAAAATTTATGTTGAGAACAAACAATTTTGACGATGTATTACTGCGTGTAGGTGCGTTGTGCATGACGATGTACGGGTTGCCGTGGCTGTGGGTGTGCGTGTTGCCACTGGCGGTGGTGTACTATCAGCTGGCGCGCCGCTACAGGCCCGCGTCGCGACAGCTCAAGCGGCTGCAGAGCGTGACACTGTCGCCCGTGTACGTGCACTTCAACGACACGCTCGAAGGGGCTCGCGTTGTTCGCGCGTTGCAGTCGAGCGGGCGCTGGATGACACGCGGCGAGGAGCTGCTGGAAACGTGGCAACGAGCAGCGCTGTCGGCAGCGGCCGCCGCACAGTGGCTAGCGCTAAGGTTGCAGTCTATGGCCGCGGCAGTCGTGGCCGGGGCTGCGCTACTCGCAGCGCTGCAGCGCACGCAGCACGCAGCTGATCCGGGTGAGTGACGTCATTATAGTCATCCTACACTATAGATATATAGAGAAATGGACTGAACGTTATAAAGTAACTACGGGCAGAAAAGTGCGAGATAGAGAACCTGTCGTTGCAGCACCAAGTAGTCTGCGAGTTACCCAACACCTTACCAACAGAAAGTTCATAATTTTTAATTATAGGTAGTTCTCATACCGCTGAACTAGGCGTGACATTGGTCGTCCGGAAAATCTCCGAGCTGGGCCTCAGGATAGCGCCTCAGAAAACTGAGGCGTTGTGGTTTCATTCCCTACGCAGAAGAATGGAGCCACCCATCTCGGTGATAAGGGTAGGGGACACAGAAGTCCAGATGGGTCAGTGCATGAGGTACCTTGGCCTCACCCTGGATTCGAAGTGATGTTTCGAAGAACATTTCGAGCGCCTTGTACCCCGAGTTCGAGGGGTAGCTGGTGCATTGCACAGACTGCTACCCAATCTCGGCGGACCACGGGAGGAAGTTCGCCGCCTCTACATGGGCGTCGTGCGATCTATGGCCCTCTATGGGGCGCCCGTCTGTTCGAAAGACCTGGCGGGCTCTTCCCGCTGCAAAGCTCTCTTGCACAGTCTGCAGCGGTTGATGGCTATTCGGATCGCACGAGGATACCGAACAATATCTTTTGAGGCGGCGACAGTCCTGGCACGTTCTCCTCCGTTTGACATTCTAGCTGAAATGGACGCAATGGTCTATGACAAGTTGCGGAACGATTGTCGGGAGGAGGAGGGGGAGGGTAATACGTCAGGATCGGGGCTCGGAATGTTACGGCGGAACGCTCGACGACGGGCCTTGGAGGTTTGGCGCGCGAGGCTGGAGGAGCCTCGTGGTACGCGCCAACGTATAGTCGGAGCAATTCTACCGAACTTCGAAACATGGATGGACAGAAAATTCGGTTGTGTTACCTACAGATTGACTCAGATACTCACCGGGCACGGCTGCTTCGGTGAGTATCTGAATCGAATCGGGCGGGAAAGGACGGCACAATGTCACCACTGCACTTCTGACAGGGACTCCGCCCAGCATACGCTGGAGGACTGCTCTGCTTGGGCGTCCGAGCGTCGAGTCCTGGTCGATCACATCGGACATGATTTGTCCCCACCAGCAGTAGTCACGGCTATGCTGGTGAGTGAGGATGGCTGGAGGGCCGCGGTCTCCTTCTGCGAAGCAGTAATGCTTCAGAAAGAGGTCGCTGAGCGAGATCGGGAGAGAACCGATCCCGCTCGGAAGAGGCGGCGCCGGGGTGTCGGCAATCGAAGCCGATAACTCCAGCAAGCGCTGCCTACGTGTCGCGGGCGGCGTATCAAGGGGAAATGCGCCGTCAAGTCACGCGGCCCGAGACCAGTCAAGGGATGTGACTAGCATCCCTGGGAGGTGCCCTCCCGAAAAACGGGGGGCATAGCGGGGGAGGGTCCTGGTGCGCTAATGCGAGCCCAGGATCCTCCTGCTGCTTTGGAAGGACGCCGCTTGGTTTTAGTGGGTATAACTCCCTCATTAGGGGGAGGGGAGTCCCACATAAACACTCTGTCCCCCAGACGGCGTGTGTATGCGTAACGCATTACCGAGCATTTAAAAAAAAAAAGGTAGTTCTCATACATACCTACTAGATAAATATTGAGTAAAATCAATCAGCAAAAAGAGTGCGAGCTTGATGATTGTAATATAGTAATGAAGTCGATTTATTTGGGCGGTAGGTCTCGTCGGTCTCGCTATATCGTACGCCATGTCAATGACGTCGATGTTAAGTAACGTGCTGAACGCCTTCACGGAGACTGAGCGCGAGATGGTCGCCGTCGAAAGGCTGGGTGAATACATCACGCAGGTTAGTGTCATCATTTCTCTCTCCTTTTCACTCCCACCCCCCAGTCATATTATTATATTTTTACGTTGTAACATTAAAAAACAGAGTATTTCCTGGGAAGATAATGAATTTTCTTGAATGTTTTGGCCTATTATTTCCTTGCAATTTAGAGAAATATACTGTACACGTCTCGGCCAAAGTAGCGGCTTCGGCAGTAATGTACGTTTCTTTATTTATTGTTACGTTATTGGTATCTTTCAGGTGGAAACTGAAAAAATTGACGGCGATCCTCCCCCATACGGTTGGCCATCACAAGGAGTTATAAGTTACGAGAATGTAGTTCTAAAATACAGGTACTTAATTTTTTATTGTGTGGAATATGTTGGCATTTATTTTTATCGCAATTAGGCAATCAGTGATCCTTATTTATAATAGATATTATTAGTATTGATATTATCCACATTATATTAAGTATATTATTGTGTTACATATTAGTGTTTATGATATTTTTTTTTGTTTAAAATACTTACTAGTTCAGCCAAAGTGTGGCCATCCCAACAGCCGGTCTCATGTGGTTCTGATTTTTTTGCAAAACTTATGTTAAAAAGAATTTTTATTTTAAAATTAAACGCCATGCCAACTTGTGTTATCTACCAATGACTAAAAGTGGTCATCACATGCCTCCCTAAGTTTATTTGGAAACCTATCACATATTATGTTAATGTGCTACACAGTGGACGTGGGCAAGGCCCTTCGGCACTGAACGGCGTGACAGTGTCCTGTCGTCCGGGCGAGCGCGTGGGCGTCGTGGGTCGCACTGGCGCCGGGAAGAGCTCTCTGTTGCACGCACTCGTGCGACTCGCCCCACTGCACTCGGGCAACGTAACCGTCGACGGCGTGGAAGTAGACAAGATCCATTTGCATGCGCTCAGGTATATGCAAAATTTGTTCATTTATTTATTTATTTTATGCTAAGGTCGGCCAGACGGGCTAACGGTCCACTTGATGGTAGGTGGCAACCGTCGCCTGTAACAAAAAAAGAATAGAAGATTGGAAAGGAACAGCACACGTGCTGTTATTTTACGGTGGTCGTCTGTAAGGTGGTTATAGTCGCCGGGCGAACTGTCCACTTGATTGCGAAACGTAGTGGGGAGACAATTCCGTTTCCTCTAATTTCGTTATCATCAGTTTTCTGAATTGTCTCCCAAATTGGAAGCAAAATTAAAGACTTATTCACGTCAAAAACATTCAACAACAACTTTAACAATACGCGGTTACGCGGTTGTTAGATTTGTCGATATAGTAAAGTATGATGGTGTGGTGGGTGGCACAGGTCGCGGATCGGCATGATTCCGCAGGAGCCGTTCATATTCAGCGGCAGCGTCCGCGAGAACGTGGACCCGCTGCGGCAGTACAGCGACGCCGAAGTTTGGCGCGCACTCGAGCGCTGCGGCGTCCGCGCCGTGGTGACGTCACGCGGCGGCCTCTCCTCGCCCGCGGATCATCTCGCGCGCGGCCACTGCCAAGTGCTCGCTCTCGCCAGGGCCTTGCTGCAGCGCGCCAAGGTATACTCTCCTTATCATTTCTGTTTTGCGAGAGTCGGCACTACACTCATCGCTCCTATGAAGCGTTAAACTAACACTGTTTCGCAGATCCTCCTAATAGACGAGGCGACCGCCAACTTGGACCAGGAGAGCGAGCGGCTGATCCTCGACACGCTGCGATGCTCGTTCGCGGGCTGCACTGTGCTGCTGGTCGCGCATCGGCTGACGGGTGCGCTCGAGTGCGACCGAGTGATGGTGATGGGCGGCGGGAAAGTGCTAGAATTCGCCCCCCCAGACGAATTGCTCGCTGATCCTACGTCGCATCTGCACGCTCTGGTACACGCGCACCGCTCTTAAAAGTTCACTTGCTTACCGATTACATACTACGTAAAAGATATGATATTTCTGAGATATAAAGATTTGCGTTGGAACAAAAAAAAACTGAAATTAATTTCATCAACTGAACGAATTAGCTTATAAATTACAAAGAGAGTGAACACCTCCAGTGTTGCCAAGACAAAATTATAATAAATACCACACATTGGCAATACCAGTTTTCCATTATCGTTGCTCAGTGGAATCTAGTCTAGGTATTAGGTACTAATAGCGCTGGGATATATTAATTTGTTTCGACACTGTAACGGCTGAATTATTAAAACTCAAAAGAAATATTAGCTATCGATAAGAGTTAGATGGTTAAGACGCAGAGTAATAACTATAGTTGCAACATTTTATTAGTATTTAGTAACAGAGGTTTCATATAATTACAATAATAAATTGTCAATTTAAAAAGATGTTGCATGTTGATGATGTTGAAAAACAACATCCCGATAAGTTTCAGAATTTATGCTTATTTTCCATTAGTATTATGAGAGCGTGAATTTTTTTAAGTGCGTGTGTTGTGTATAGCTAATTTTCAAAAATTCCGATCGTATTTTTTTTTTCATTTCAGCTTTGTTAGTTTTTTTTTGACGGAACAAGCTCAGACTGTTGTATTTTATTCATAACATTTTTATCCTTTACTCGTGACTCGCTCCCGGCTTCGCCCGGGATGCATTTTTTATATACAAAAATCTTGTTCCTCAAGTCCAAACATTGATTTTTATTTTTTTCTAGGTATATTTTTGTATAAATAATTAATCAATTTTTTTATACACACTTAAATGATAACGTAATTTGTTAATTTTTACTTTTACGTGTATTTTGTTTCAAATATGTAATTACAAATGACTGAATTTTAAAATGCGTTTATCTTATTGTGATTATATAATTATGAATAAATAAATACCCGTATATTTTATGAAACGAAAAAGTATTAAGTATTCAGTCATATCGAAAATTCCTATTGTGGCCAAAATGTGTTTCTTTTTTTAGTTTTTAATTGTATTGTTATTTATGCAACCGAATCAAATAGCATTTTTTAAGTAGACTACTTTATGTAAAAAATATATTAGCCCTTTAAACATTTTAACAATTTGTTAATAACAGTTATTATAGGTATAATAAAAGTGAATTGACGAAACATTCTTACACAAACTGTGTAAACTGCAGAAGGTATATTAAAAAAAAGTACCCACTGTTAATTTTGTATGCAATAAAGATATTTTTCTATTATATATTGTCTAATTTATCCCTTCGGTTGACTTTTTCCTCAGTTAGTTTTTGTTCACATGACTTTTTACCTATAATGGGGTCGTTTAAGCCCAAAGAAACAGCCGATAAAAAAATCAAAATTGGTTATTCGATAACATGAAATGAATGTCGAATAAACACCAAAACCAGTATTGATATATTATGACTTTATTTAATATTTGTATCATGCTTCTGGAAGTAGGAAAACATGAGAAATATGCAATTATACAAAATTCATTGAAACCGACATTAGTATTAACTATTAATGACTGGTTCAGCAAAATATTAAAAAACCAACCAATGTGAAAATTTTGTGACAATAAAATTATAATTTAAAAAGTTTTAATTAAGTGAATTATCAGTTTAGGTTAAAATCAAAACTGTAAAATAAATAGTTTGAGGTATGACACTCGCAGCATAAAAAATAGTTGGGTTTGGGCCAAGTATATAAACAAAAGTTCCAAAAAAAAAGTGTAGAATCGTTTTTTAAATATTCAACGTGCATCTAATAATTTAAAATTGTCGACTATGGAAAATATGCTTTTATATATATCATTTAAAACTTAAATTATAATTAAATCTAAAAAGAATTTTACTAAAATCTCACTTCCACTGTCACTAAACAGACACAACAAAGTCTTTGTAAAAATGCCATCATTTTTCTATTCACATTTTCTGAACAGAATGTTTGATTAGACAGAATAATATCCTAATTTGACTTTAATATACTTTTTTTCTTGAGTTAGACCCACTCTTTTCTGAAAATGATCGAAAAACATATTATACTCAAAAATACAGCAACTAATTAGTTTTAAGATTAAATTCAACAAAAAAATTTGTTATTTTTTAAAAATGAAGTTAAAAAGTTGCTCGCTTGAAATAATCTATATCAGTTTTTCTATAGTTTTTTTTTTAAATCTTTACACTCACTTCACCTCTTTGTCTCATTAAACGTTCCAAGTTTCACTTTACAACACACGAGTCCGATTTGTTTGGTCCGAGGCTCGCGGACACTTCGCACGCGAAAAACTCGTCGAAATTAAACTCTGATCATTTATCCCAGAGACCGGCTTCCTTCATCTTCGTTTGAAAGTATTTCTCTAAAGTATTTGCGCATCTGGAAAAAAAATTGTGTTCAAACTGAGTTGGGTTACAGTCCTGAAACAAGCAGCCCAAAATGAAAGTTTTATGTATAGGAGCAAAATATGAGTAAATTACAAATGGAGCTAAAATTAGTATAATTGTTCTCACCTATAGTAATCCGTGTCGGGCGAATTGTAGACGCGGCAGTTGGCGAATATTCGCATCATGTCTGCGATGAATATTCTCTTCGACACGTAGTAACGCATCTTCAGACGCTCCCCCATCGTTCGCAGATCTACAACACATTTGCTTATGCTTATTATATGTTATGACAGGCACACACTATTGTGTCTACAGATAAAATGAGAAAAACCTCACTGACTGTGAAAAGAGGGTCTCAATTTACTCACCCATTGGATATTTTATGTGATCGTAGTAATCGGGTACCTCCGATTTGTCCACCGGCTTAAGGAACGGCCATGCAGCCGCATGATTCTTCACCTGAAAACACCACTTGTTAACATTAAAAAAAAACCTTTTTTATCATTACCACCCAAGTACAAAATAGTTTAATAACGAATTCGTACACACAAAATAAGATGCAACCTTTTTCTCAACCTTATTGAGCTAGAAATTTAGAAGTAGAAGAAGTGAGACTCACCGCGTGCAGTACGTTCCGTAGCGTGGCAGCATCGGGCTCCGCGTCGGGCTCGTAGAGACCTCTCGTCGAGCGCCACGATCCCGCACCGCCGCCCCCTGCCTCGCGCAGCCCCGGGATTGACTCCGTCGGAATACTGCGGACCTAAGAGGATACGAGTCGTCTTAGAGCGAACCACATCTCTAACCAGCGCTGGCAATGGAGCCAGGTGCCAAGAGGCGCTCAGCTCAGGGGCTCAGGGCTTGGCGATTGCCCTGAATTATATGACGATTGCAATGCCATGTTGATTTCTCTTGCACATCGTTTGACGCCATTATATTAATAATACAATCTTCTTTATTGTCAGCAACACATTTCATTTGGTGAATCTGTTGAAATTAATGTTTAAAACATACAATTTTTTTTTATTAACTTACGCCTTCCTTAAAACATGTTAGACCAGGGTGAACTTTTCTCACTTCCTTTTGTCGCATATCTATTAGTTTCTTCAGAATCTGTAACAAAATTAAATAATCAGGGGTTGTTACTCTGGTTGGGCGTTTTAGATAATTCAATCTATAAATTGAAAATAGATGTTAATGATTACCTCCTTCTGCATGCGAATGACGGACGTGAAGCGCGTGTAGACGATGCGGGGGTTGAGCTCGCAGTGCATGAGCGTCGCGCCCTCGTAGTCCTTTATATAGCCTTGGTACATGGCGCGAGGCAGCTTTATGTCCTTGCTGAAGCCCTGCTTCTTGAAGTACCCTATGCACACAATTACCTTATCAGGTCGTCTTATCCATCTTGTGATCTGTCCAAATCCTAATATCATGACGAACGACTGACGAACCATATCGAGAGACCTATATACCTAGACAACTCATCTTTAACATAATTATTATGTAGATGCTGGTATTATGATATGGTTGTATGAAAGCAAGTTTCATTCAACCAATAAAACAACTAGATGGAAGTAGAGAGAAGAGCCAATATTACATGGAAAAAGTTCTGGAGTCTCGAAGAAAGCGAACTCAAAAGCGATATATATGCCCATACGGATGAAAACGAAAGTCATGAATACTTGCATACTCCCCTCGTTAACTTGCGAAGATATACATTATTAATTATTTTGAAATACACTGTTCACTATAATTTTGGACGACGCGTAGTAACCCTAGCTGTTAACCAAACGGTCGCGGGTTCGAATCCCGCTAGGGGCCGAGTCATGCATGTTTTGTATTTATAATAATTTAAAGTAATCTCTATAGTATATCAACTGTCTGGTATCCATAATTGCTTACTGTGTTTAGCTCAAAGTATAGTATTCTAGAAAGATTCCATGATTCATTGAAGCTTTAAAGAAAAACATGCGGGTTAAACGATTTCTATGGTCAGAATATTTTACATGGAACGCGACACCTAAAGTACCTTATACCATTACAATTATTATTAAACAATCCTAAAACTTTCCATTACACTTATTTAGATAAAAATACGATTACTTACCGATAGCAAATTCATCGGCGAAAGTTAAGAAGTGCAATATATTGTTTCTTATGTGATAGTCTTTGAGGTGGTTCATGAGATGTGTTCCATATCCCTTCACCTGTTCGTTGGAAGTCACCGCACAAAAAACTATTTCACTGAAGCCCTACAAAAAACACATCAATGGTGTATAATATCACGATTATAATTAGACCTTTTAATATCGGTCAGAAAGTAAAAAAAAAAAAATTTTTTTTTCTAGTTTACTTTTTAGCTTTTTTTAACATGTGGATTAATTTATAGCGCTGGTTTTAAGTAAATAAATTCATGACAGGAAATAACATGTTGGATACTGAATGCTCAAGTGACGTGGTGTAAAGATATCTTGATGCAAAATATCCAAAAAAAAAAAAAAACAAAACTAACCTGAGAATGAAAAGTCCTGAAGCAAATGCCACCTATCGGTCGTCCTTCCTTAATCAGCGCCAACGTTTTGTGTTTTCTGACAAATAATTAAGTTTGTGAAACATTTAAATGACCACTGATACGTTGGGTGCATTAAATAAAATCTATTTTTGCAAAAATATCAGATAATTTACTTACGGATCAAACACGAGCTGCGAAATGTACTCCTTCGTCATTTCGGGTAGTTGATGGGAAAACACGTTATGAAGACCTGTTTACAGGTAAAATAACTAATTTTTAAAAACCATAACTGGAAAACATTTGTCAATAATGAGTAGTTGTACAAGTAAACAGCTATAAGTAGGAAGTAAATAATTATTTACAATAGATTGAACAAAATTATTTACCGATGAGCCAGAGCATTGTTTGCTTGTTGACGGGTCCGGTGAGCGAGTTACCAATCACATGGAACTCTATCAACTTCCGTTGCTCTTCAAGTTTGGCGGCTTCATCGCGAGGAGCTTGTGTTGCAAACAACGCCTGCACAACAACTTAAACATTTATTTTGTGTACAGGTCGTCAAAACAGACCAACTGTCCGCTCGATGGTAGGTGGCTACCGTCATCTATAGAAACTACCAAACCAATTTATTAGGAGTTGGGTGTCCCGCAACCGTGTCATTGAAATACCACCCAAGTAACAGTATACCATCATAGGAATGTGAATGGTCTTCAAACACCTGAACAAATTTTCATGGATCGTAGCTAAGAACAATCCCGATCAAGTCAACTTTCAAACAAACAAAAACAACCTGTTTGGAAACTACTGTGTCACAGAGTAAAATAGATGGGCGTCGGGCGTTACTCACATCGGGTCCGCTCATGTAGTTGGGATCGGTGATGGTGGCGACGATGTCGGCGACGGTGCATTCGCTGACGTCGTCACCGCTGTCGTCAACGCGACGCCTTTTGGCGCCGGCTGGCGACGCGTCTCCCGCCCCCGCGCGCCCCTCCGCCAACGCCGCTCGCTTCACACCCTCCTTCACGGTCCCTTCGCAACGACACACCAAAATACATAATATACACTTACATTTTAATAAACAAACACTTTATTCAAGTGAACACTTCTTCAAGGAATGCAAGTGAACCGTCACGCTCGGATCAGCGGAGCACTCGGTCGTGCATTAAAAGTGGAAATTTACAAGTTTTCACTTTTATCGTGTGCTCTCATAGGCACACACTTTTTTCTCTAAGCATTAAACGATTGATTTCAAAATTATATAAAAATGTTACGGTTTGGAATAAAAAAAACATGTTTACATTTAAATAGTAAAAAGACAATGTAAGCAAGTGCATAGTGACATTAAAATTTGTCGTCGGTAGTTGTGAAGCTAAGTTTTCACTTCTGATGTGCAGTTTTTTTACAATGACTGATGATTTTACAATGAACACCTAAAAGCTTGTAAAACCTTGTATGAAGCAGTCGGACCACGACTATCGGCATGTAAAAATATAAATTAACCATTAATATGTTTAATTACCTGAGGAAAGCGAAACAGTCGTATATCCATCCTTGCTGTCTCCAGGAGTGGTGACACGTTCGAACTCGCCACGTCGGCTTACTATAAAAAGTATGTACATATATATAAAACTGAAGAGTTCGTTCGTTTGTTTGTACGTGCTAAACTCAGGAACTACTTTTATGTTGGATAGTCCACTTATCGAGGAAGGCTTATAGGCTATTGAGAACGCGGACGAAGTCGCGGGCACCAGCTAGTAAAGTATATAAAGTACTAAAACTGATTCGGTCCTGTTCTCTCTTAAATGTTAATATTTATCTGTGGATACGCTTGTGGAATATGTGTATTTTATTTTTCTTTTTTACTATATTTTTGTTTCTGTTTGTGTCCCAAAGATTAATAAAAAAATAATAGTAATAATAGTTAAATACCTTAAGATAAGTTATTTTATCAAATCAAAAGATACACTTACCACTGGCTTTGTTTTCTAATATGGCTTGCAGATGATTCGGTGGGACTTGTTTGTAATCCGGGTCCCATATCGGGGAGGTGGGGGAAAATATTTCCTCTTCCAGTAGAGCCAGGAACCGAGGAAAGTGGGTAAGCACCAGGACCTGTCATTGTAATATAATGAATAGATTATTACAACATTTTTAACAGTATCGTATCTGTACTAATATAAAAGCGACAATGTTTATTAATTTTTTTTGTTTGTAATGAGTAAACTCAAAAACTTAGTGGATGGATCTTAAAATTCTTTCACCTATAGAGGGCTACATCATCAGCGAGCAACATAGACTATATTTTATTTTATAAAGTGACGCGGACAAAGTCGTGTGCAACGGCTAGTGAAATGAAAAATATAATCCTAAAAGCTAAACAAGATCAAAGTCTTTCTTACTTATTTAATAGTGTAAACAGGACACTAAAATAGGAACTATATAGACTTTTATTTTTAAGGATGAGTCATTTGTTAGTTTGGAAAAAATTGCAACACATAATGCAACACAAATATTTTTTTTAATATAGCACAGTTTTATTTGGATCTTATGACAATTGATTTTAAAAATTCATGCAATATTTAAAAATGCCTTAGGATATTTATTGTCCAGATATAAAACATAAAGCTATAAAAGCTATATACTGAGTTTTTATTATTGGAAATTAAACACCTACACTAGGGTGAATGAAGGGTATCCATGAGGATTTCTCAACTTTAAGGCTGCGATCACGAAACCAGCGGAGCGGGCGGCGGGACACAGCGGGTGGCGGACCTAACCTAACTTAACAAATCAGTATGCGTTTATCGACGACGTTCAATAACCAACCCGCTCCGCTCCGCTCGTTTCGTAACCTCAGCCTAAAAAACAAAGGCTGGATGAGTTCGTACCCGTTTCTCGGGCGGCATGCGATCACGCTCCGAGTGGCACTTGTCCATGAGTTGGCGGCAGACGGACTTGAAGACCGCGCGAAGAAGACTGCGGCCAAACACCAGCGACGTCTCGTGACTCGGCAGCGAGTCGCAGAACGCGGGCACGTGGCAGAACACCAGCCACCTTTCGTTCACCAAATCAATGTTAGCAGAAAATTATTTTGCCACTTTTTGCGTCATATAAATGTCTTACATACCTTGTGTAATTTATTTGATATGCGGAATTGTCGTCTGGGTTTGACACTTGCTAAAAAATAAAAATAGAATTCGTTAAAACGGATATTACTCTACCACCAAAATGTAAAAATCTAAAATTGGAGAACTCTATCTTTAGAGAAATTTTAAATGTAAATCAATACTCTCCTCGAAAGTTTATTATAGAATCGCTGATCATTTATTTAAGCGATAATGAAGCCTAGCTTTAATGGTTCAGAGTTCAAATGTTTGTATTTTAATTTGAAATAAAAAATTTCCACGAGCCTAATATAGAGGAGCTTTACATATTATATTACATATTTCAATTCCCAAAATTTACTGTTTTCATATAATACTTTACTTTCGTTACTTTTCGTCAATTAAAAATTATTTAACTCACCAATCTTCTAACACCCGGTGTCTCAAAGTTCCAATGGTTGAAGCAATGTAGAAACATTTTGGCCAAATCGTACATGGTCTGCCATTCCCTCTGAGTTAAATTGTTGAATTTGTATAAGACGAAGTTAGTGATCGCTTTGGCAATGGAAGGCCTCTCGAATGGAGGCTGACCCAACGGCCCATCGATACGAGGTAGTGAACGATTCAAGATACACTTGCGGAGTAACTGTCAAATAAAAAAAATTCAACAACGTTATTTCGTTTTCAGCAAATTAAATACAGTTTTATCTATAACTAGTTAGTACTAGCTGGTGTACGTGAAATCGCTGCTTTGAAAAATAAAAAATATATTATAACAATATAACACCGCCACACACATTTTTAGACGATCCCTCAGGCACCTAACATTTTTTCCAGGATAAAAAGCTTACTCTATGATAATCCAAGTAATTGTTTGTATGAATAAGTAACAAACATAATTATAGCAATATATGGTACAATATTAAATATCATTATTTTATATTTATATGTTGTTAAAGTAACCGTGAAATGCTCTTGTGTTTTGGTAAATTGAGAAAGGGATGCCAGAACCCCATTTCCCTATCATTTCCCAATCCCTACCCAACTATATTGTTGTTTACAAAGATTTACTATATTATGCACAGTATTATTAGTCATTTATATAGTAATTAAAGTTCCAAGTTTCATATAGTAAACTTTGAGAAGATATGACTTGATCTTAACTCATAAACTAACAGATGAATTCAAATTAGTTGAATCATACAGTTATCTGAAAGCCATAAATAAACAATATCATAGAGTCTCTTACTTTAAACAGGTAATAGTAAACTCGTTTGGTGTCTAGATCGTCCTCTCTGTGCATAGACATAAATATATTTTCAACATCGACCACAGCACCGAGAAGTCTATTAATTTCTGCTGTAGGCAAACCTTGAAGTTGGCTTATATGTTGCTCTGTAAAGAAATATCATCACATTATTAAAAAAAAACATGTCAATCATATATGGCTCTCAACTTAGCACAAAGCACTGAGACTTTAAAAAATAAGTTTACTATCCCAGCCAACGGGTTGAATAATATTTTATTATGATAAATCTTTACTAATATTATAAATGTGAATGTGAGTTTGTTTGTTTGTTATGCTATCACGCAAAAACTACTGAATCGGTTTTCACTTATGGAAAGAGGGATGATTGGGAAAGATTTGTATACAAATAAAAATTCCACCCAGAATTAAGCAAGGAGCAATCCCTTGGGAACATAACATTTTTTCAGAGTAAAAAGACTAAATATGACTATAATGATAAACCATGTAATGAACTATCTGTGTGCCAAATTTCATTCAAATCCGTTCAGCCGTTTCTGTGTGAAAGAGTAACAAACATACATCCTCACACACTTTCGCATTTATTAGAAGGATTTTTTTAAAAACATTTTTTTAGTATTTTTTTTTTAATTAGTAACTTACCAAGTACATGGTTACAATTTCTGCAAGGGTCACTAAAGTTAGCCGATGGTTGAGGAGTCTCGTTTCGATTGTTTCCTTTGCTTTGCTGTGGTGTTTTCCATCCGTTGCAAGCGCAGTCTGGAGTCTGTTTGCAAAAAAAGCTATGTTAGTACGTTTTCAACTGGAATATCAAAAATGTTATTGTACTTAGCACAGAATTTTTCAAACCTGACAAGAAGAATATATGGCTAGCTTGAGCAGTTTCTTTGTGTGAGGCCAACTGTACACTTGCTGTTTTCTTTGTTGAATTCTCTGCAAGTTAGACTGTCTTGATGCCGTGCCTTCATTTGGTTGTGTTGAATTACTGTTTTGTGATATATCACTTGCCATTATGCTTGCTGCACCTACAATTTAAAATAAAAAAGTAAATCCACATTTTATTGTACATGACGTATCAGCAGCAAAACACAAGATAACCTACATAGTAATAAAATAAAATAGCTTTTATTGCTAGAAGTGCCTTTCGGCAAATGTCTCCTCCAGATCCTTCTACTGAGCTATATCTGTAGCCACTCTTGTTCAGTATGGGCTTAAAGTCAAGTGGTTCAACAGTAAGTTGCTTAGACCATTTTTCAAGGCTGTAATGTATAGTCCGAATCAAACTTAATGGCGGCTCTGAACATAGTTCAAGATGGTGCGCAGAACGCAATATTAGGTATCCGCAGGGGTGTACAGCTTCCGAGCCGCCATTAAGTTTGAATCGGACTATAACATATAGTCTGTCCATCCATCTCCATTTTTGCTGACATCAATAACTTTCGTTTTTTGTGTAATGGTCGAACTGTGGATGTGATTTTTGATTCCAAAGCATAATTCTCTTTGTCGTCCATTGACATACTGCGAGCCCAGGTCTCATTAAGTAAATAATATTTTGACTTAACATATTTTATTTATTCAATATTTACATGGTGTTAAAATATAAACACAATATACAAATTATAACTTAAGCTTTAGTCATTTACCTTCGTTTTGTGAAGAATCAGCTTCAACGTTTGCCATTGCCAAGTCTTCCATTTCGCCCGTAATTGTTAAAACTTAAAATTATTGTTAAACAAAGAGAAATAACAAAATATTATAAAGTTTTAATTTGAATTTTGAACTTGAGGTAGAGTAGGTAGTTATTCTGTCAAATCAAACAAAATGACAGATCTGTCATAGTGTAATTTGTTTGTCCCTATTTAGTGTATTTAAGTCCCTAACAAACACTAACCAATCAATAAAGATGGAACAAAAAGTTCACATTATACGATAAGTAAAGAAAAGCGAAAAAATGAGCTCAATTATGCCGAAAATCAGCGAAAGAAACCAAGTCTACGCCACTGCTATTGTTTCGCGTAATGACATTTGATTTTGACAGTGTGAGTGTGTGTAATGTGATGGTAATGTGCATATGTAATCACTGATCTCTAATATACCTGGATCGGCTGCTGTCAAATTATTTTTATGTCTATTTGAAAATCGCCGTTTTGGCGCTGTAGCTGTGTTGTCATCACTGCTGCTATTTTAGCCCTTTCGGCGCCAGATCTAAAGGAATTTTAGGGTAATCAACTCCCATTTTTAGCAGTTGACTCCTAGCGGATAATCTAGCGCTTTATCGAAATGATTGTTAAGTTATACCATATTTATAACAATTTAACCGAACGTTATTTCTACTGAATGTTTTTAAACTAATTCAGGATGATGAAAATGTATTTATGGCAACACCACAAAACTTTATCACCTTATTGCGGGGCCTTGCATCGCACAAACAAGTTTAATGAAATTTAGATATCACAGAGCCACAACCAGGTCCATCTAGTTCTGGGACTGGTAAAACTTTTGCAACCGACGATGCATTTGTATCAATTTGTTTAGATTATTTAATAAGTGAAAAATTATGAAAGTAATTGATATACTTACGTACTAGATTAGGTATATAACTAAATTAGGTACTACATATTTGTATAATTTTTGTTTAGATTACTTAATAAATGAAAATTTATTAAAATACTTTATGGTTTAATTCTATCGTGCCTTGTATAGGAAAAGCTATTTTATGTCATAACGAAAATTATAGGTATTTGAAATGACGAAAAAACTATGCCTAAAAGCAGTAGTTTTTTGGTCAATCACACTTTTTAGCGCAATCTAGCGCTTTTCTTGAACTGATTTAGCGCCCAACAGTCAAATGGACCTGGGGCCCTAGACAAAGTGACATGACGAAGACGATAACGAAGTTCGTAAACAACAAAATGTATGGGAAGTATCACGTGACTTAACGAAGGCATATGTCAATCCCATACATTTTATTGTTTTCGAACTTCGTTATCGTCTTCGTCATGTCACTTTGTCTAGGGCCCCCTGGCAGCACTGGTTGCCATTGACCCTATAAGCTCATAACGAAAATAGCAGTATTACTTCAAAATGGCAACACTGCTCAACAAGGTTTAATTCGAAGATTTTGAAATGTTCTGAAACGGTATTTTTATTTCTACTCATCTCATCTCTACATTTTCATTTAAAAATTCGTGTTTCTTTTTTAAAACTAAATAATAATAGCTATTATTTCTTGCTGTAAGAGAAATATTACTTTTTTTTTTATTTATCTATTGGTTATACAGTAATGTTTACATTTAAATTAAACCTTTAAACCTAAGTATTTACTATAGGTACATTAAGGCACGAAATAACTAATTCTAGTTTCTAAACGCAATTCTTTCTAGGTTTGAATTTAAAATTAATAATATATTATGTAAACTAATATGTAAATTACTCACTATATAGTTCCTATGAGAATTGCGGTTTTATTTGAATTTACAAATTTAGGGGTAGGTAAGCTCTAAGGATGAATATAATGAAGTAAACATTATTTTTATAACATATATTTAATAATAAATTATAATAAATTTATTTAAAAAGTTATAAATTTCTGTCATGTGGTTCTTTATATGGATAGTCAATGTAGTCGAAAATTTCTTCTTCTGAAGATATTGGCACTGCTTCACCGCGAACTCCTAACAAAAAATATTTTAAATGTGTGGTAAATAGATTATTTATACATTTATCACCAAAACCAAACAAACTACAAGATTAAAACTGGTTTAAATTGTATACTTTAACATTAAAATAAAAAGAGACATATAAGGAATAGTGCATTTGTCATTGAAACAATATAACTTTGCTAGCAATTTTAATTTTGGTCAGTGATTAAGCCCATTTCTCTATCATTTTCTAATCCTTTCTACGATTGACAAAGCACTTGCAGAACCTGTGGTGTTGCTTGTACGGTAGCACCTACCATCAAGTGGACCGTCACGTCAGCCCGACTGACAACATTCATCATGAAAAAAAAAGAAGAAAGCGGAGAGAAGTTTACCAGTAACCCCTATGGGTGTCAGTGAATACTCGTTGAGAGTGTAGCCCATCTCGAGGGCGTGAGCGCGCATAGTTTTGTTGAAAACATCACTACCAGTGAAATATAGAACCGCACAGTAGTACTGTTCTCTCGGTATCAATCGGATATCCAAACGACGAGCTGGTAGATCTTTCCTTAAACGGCACACACCCTAAAAGAAACTTTGATAATAACCAATAGCTATCTAATAATAACTGTTGGCTGTGGCAACCGTTGTTGGCTAGCTTGTTGTGACTTCGTCTGCATTGAAAAATCGTATCCTACTTCCTACTCCTACTAATATTATAAAAAACTTTGTAAAGATAAATGTTAGTGCTCAATTAGTTTCAGGTTTATGTAAGATTTGCTCATGTTATTTCATTGACTCAAGTTAGTTGAATAAATCTCCTTAATTGCTCATTAATTGAAATGAGTTGAATAGTATTTAATAAGTTGCCCTGACCATGAACTTAGTATCACCAATGGAAATTGTATCAACTATGAAGCCTTGTAAGGAATCAACCAGGTCTTTCAGCATGCTTTCCTTGCATTTCTTTTTTTCCTCTTTAACTTTAATTGAGGGATGTGTTATAAGGACATCAATATCACCACTTGTTTCTTTACCGCGCCTGAAAATGATAGAACCACTCATTTAAAAATCAGGAAATGTAATCCGGCAACTAAAGTATGCAGGCAATAGACCAAATACAAATCTTACCTGTAACTTCCACAAATGGTAACTGTAAATTCCGGATCTACAGTAGAAATTAAGGATTTTAATTTATTATCAATTTCTTGTATTTCAGATCTAAGAATTTTTTTTTCAAAGTCCTCTAAGTATCTGTAGAAAAATAAAATTTGTTAGTATTTATAAACATTAAAAACATTAGTTGATTAATGCTTTAATGTATTGTACAAATTAAGGGGAGATCTAAGTCCAGCAGCAGCAATAGTTAGTTTTGAATAGAACTTACTTTAAGCCAATTAATTGGTGGTGATTTAATTTGTCTTTATTATGCTCTAAGTCATTGAATGTTTTAATTCCCATCTTTAAAAGTTCAGCCGCTTTAACTGGTCCGATTCCACTTACTCTTGTAAGCAAATTTATAGCTTGTGCGTCTTCATCTTCATGAATCGTTTTAAGTTTCTTTAGTGTTCCTGTCTGCAGAAACTCATCAATTTTTTTAGAAATCTTTTCTCCGATACCATCTAGTTTTCTAGCTTCTTTACCGGATGCAATTCTTTTTGGATGTAAAGCTAAAGTACTGGCAGCTTTTCTATATGCATTGTATTTATGAATGTTTCTACTAACATTCTTTTCATAGTCTGCCAGCTCAATTAGAAATTCGCAAAAGTCTTCATTTAAATTGTCACTGTTGGAAGGGGCTTTTCGCTTGCTCATTTTGATTTAATTAGATTGGTACTTCACTCCCATTGTTATATGGGGGTATCGAAGTTTAATTTAAAAAAATAACTAAGCTAAGACTAGTTTGGAAAATGGAAATTCAATCGGAACATTCTTAACAATATTTACTTTCTGGACAAAAGCCAAGGATGGACAAACATTACTATTGAAAATTACTTTGAATTTGATATTTTATTTACACTCTGCTTAACAATGGACTATATTAAATATATATCTATAAAATATAATCAATTCTAATTTACGATCCCAATTTATTTAATAACAAAAACAGTTTTTTTACCGCGTAAAAAAAATACTGCTATGCTGTCATGTCAAACTGAAAATTCTGAGCTGACAGTAGTTCAGTAACTTAACTACTAGCTATCTGTCATGAGCACTTGCCTCCATATATACAAGTACGGTCATGAGAGTGCAGAGAATAACTAAACTACTCTCAATCTCAATATTACTATACTCTGGACTACTCTCCATGGAGAATAGCATAGACACTAGTATACTAACGTAATAGACGCACAGACTCCCCGTTTTCCGCGTGACGAAAACTGAAATGTCTACGAGTGCGTGATTAAATAAGTGTGTGAGTGAGTTTTAGAGATGTCCCTTCGTTATCGACAAGTAACAAAGAGCTAATGGGTGAGTTATAATGATTTTTATTTATACATATCTATTATTTCACTAGACAACTCGTTCACAATAGGTAATTCTGTTCAGTTGAACATAAAAACTTAAAGTGAAAACTAGATATTGCTTTGAAATGAAACAAGTTGTTGGTATAAATTGCTCTATTAAAAATCAATAACATTTATATTAACAAAAATTAAATATCACATTAGACAAATATTACTTATGCCACCTACGGGATTTAAAAATTGAAATTTTGATAAGTACTATTTAAGCCACAACATTAGTATAGGTACACAAATGATCTGGTTTACAAATGATTTTTGACAAGTATATACCCCCTCCCACACCATATTTATTACGCAATTCTAAAGTAAAAAACATTTACACGTTTGGATTGTTTTAATTTTTATGTTTCTTAAAAAAAAAAATTTGGTACGATTATTTGTACAAAGGTACTAGCGATTTTTATTTTTTGGTAATAATGAAATTATTATTGTATAACAATTTAAATCTACTTGTCAAAGCTAAAAGAAAATAAACTCAAACACTATTAGTTTTTTTCTCTATAAAACAGCTAAACCAAGCATTAAAATCAACGACATTATAGTAAATCATCTGAGCTACGTTTATATATTAAAATTTTAAGAGATATAATTTTAGTGCGAATAATTTTATTACCTATTAATTTAATCGATATCGATGATTCAAATACTCAATCACTACGTAAATTGTGGCAATTTTCACAGACACAATATCTTTTTTTTTTATTTATGAAAGTGAGAAATATATATAAAACACAAAACTACGTGATATCTTACATTTATTACACAATTTACCATATTCCTTAAACCTAATTTTCATTGAAAATAAGGTGTTTAAAATTGATAGTATGTGGATCATATTTCACTGTGATATGTCTCATTATTTGGATTATTCCTGTGATTCACTTCACAACCAGGCACTGAACAACACCCCGTGTTGATTTTAACAATAATTTTTAACAAAATTTAAAAGGATTTCTTGAGAAATTACACAAAAACTGAAGGACGCTATTCGCAGCGTTCTTATATGTTACACTAGCTCTCTCAAAGCCAGTCATATTTTCTCATTGTTCCCTGTCTCTTTCGCACTCGTATTCGTGTCATAAGAGACTGCCTTCTCGCTTGCACGCTCTGTGGGTCTATTACGTAGTATACTAGTGTCTATGGAGAATAGAGAGAGGTAAACTCGCTAGAGGGTAGTTATAGTTCAGAGAATAACATAACCCGGCCCTCACACTAGTCACACTCTCGCGAAGTTGGGCGAAGCGAGGTGAATAAGATAGCGTGGCCGGTCACCTCGCCATACTGCGTCCAACTTTACCTCGCTTCGTGCTACTTCCATTTGTTGTCGGTTTTTGCGCTCGAGTCAAAGGACTCGAAGTCGCGTGCGTAGAGTAACTTATAATATATATGCAACGCGAATGAGCTCTTCGCGAAGTTGAACGAGTGTGTAATGGTGTGTAGCGACGCACTTCGTGCTCGGTCAACTTTCTCGAATACTTCGCAAGAGTGTGGAGGCCGCATTAGAAAGAAAATTTTAAACTTCTACTTGTTTTTTATGTTTGTAATTGTATGGTAATTGTAATTGTCATGTAAATGCTATATAGTGTAATTGTATAGTAATTGTCATAGAGTAATTATAATATATATAATTGTCAATCATTTGTCAATGTGTTAATCTGTCAGTCTGAGTGTCACTGTCGTTTAATTGTTTTTTTTTATGCTATGCTACATACATTTTTATTTTTTTATTTTAATATACCTAAACAACCTAAATGTGATGTGATTGCAATAATAATATTGTGAATTTGTCGTACGTAATTTTAATGCGACAATAATAAAAAACGATGTTAACTAAATCATTGCGAAGGAGTTCATATCAAGCAAAATATTTCATACAACAATAAGACAAAAATAACCTGCGAGATGGACAACGTAACTGACAAACTGTTTCAATATTTTGGACACAAAAAGTTCAAAAGTCAGCTACAAGAACAGGCTGTTAGAGCTATAGCAAGAGGTACGCGTATTTTTAAATGGTTCATATAACTTAAACAAACTACTAGACAATAGTATCGTGTGGCCTTTTTCTAAAACAAATGATAAGAATTCCTGCTTTCTCTAGTAGAGACGTAGCACGATTAGGTTTCGCTTTTCAATTATTCAGATATTTTTTATTTTCAATGCATTAATCCTTTCCCGCAATGGTCTGCTGAAAGAAAAAGCAGAAATAACTATATATATATTTTTTAATAATATTAATATTATTTCATTCACTTTAACTAAAGTCTTTAGTATATGTACTATCTTTATTATCATTGTTAAAGTTTAAATAATTGAGTATATGATATGAATGGGAAGCTTTATAAATTATCTATTGATATATAGATGTCATTGTATAATTATACTAACCATTACTTTGTAACAATCTACTAGGATTATAAACTGTCACTATAACTGATACTAGGATTGATAGATTGTGAACGGACATTAAAATTGACAATCTAGTGCTTATATTTTCGAAAGTGTATAAACTGACCACGACCAGCCTTCAAATTGTGATTATTGACCAACATCAATTCACTATAGATCTACAAAAGTACTAGTGGACATAAAGCAAAGTAGTAAGAAGTGTGAATGGACAAATGGAAAAATTAAAACTGTAACCATAGAAGAGTATAATTTAGCTAAAGGTCAGCTAAAGGGCACTAACGGGGCACTGCTGCCTCAATAGGCACCTTAAAATAATAGATCTCACTAGTGAGATCTATTATTTTAAGGTGCCTATTATTTAGTACAGGAGAGTGTCGCTTCTGCCGCGAGGCAGAAGAAACACCAATGCATATCCTGTGCGAGTGTGGCCCCCTAATGCACAAGTGCAGTCACATCCTAGGAAGCCACACAATGGCTTGTGAAGATGTGAAGAATGCCTCTATCAAAAAAGTACTACAGTTTCTCAACGTGGTAGGTATAGGTAGAGAGCTTTAGTTTACATGGCGATCACAATATTTCAACAATGGACGAAGTTATACTGGTTCTCTAGCAAACGGAAATAGCCACTAAGCAAATAATAATAATAATAATAAAGGTCAGGGAAGGCGACCATCTAATAAATAATACCGCCATGCTAAAAAACATGACACCATGCATGTTTGTTGTTGTTGAAAAAGTGTTAATAATAAAAAGAATGTTGCATTGAGATCCAGTGGTACAAATAATTCCAATTCATTTTGTTTGGAACTATATGCACATGAACACATGCTACCAATAACGCCAACCAATCAATGGACAGTTTACAATTTAAGATTATTTACAATTATAATACTGTGCAGCAGATGGTTCTTTTGTTTGTAATTTGACGGATTAAAGATAGTAAGATTATAAACTGCCAGCTAGACATGGTCGGTATATAAACTTATGAAAATATAAGCATGTAAATTTTAATGTCCATTCACAATCTATCGACAGATTATAATCTCACTAGATAAATTATAAACTAACGGTTCGTACAATTATATGGTGATATAGACATTCATAGATTACTTTCAGTGTTTTTGATTTTTTGTAATACCTATTTTGCATAATTATTATTTTATAATTTTATTTGAATAGTTACAAGCAATCTAGCTTTGTAAGCCAAAGTCATGTGACCTCATTTAGGGTGATGTAAACTTAATGTAGAACATAAATTTATGTTGTAATCTTCTTGTACTTTTAGGTGTTCATGATGTATTTGTTTCAATGCCCACTGGCTCCGGCAAATCATTATGTTTCCAACTACCTGCTATGTTACAAGACAATAAGGTTGCTCTGGTATTCTCACCTCTACTTGCTCTTATAAAGGACCAGATAGATCACTTGACAAAACTAAAGATACAAGCAGAGTCGATAAATTCAAAGATGACATCTAAAGACCGAGAAAGAGTAATAAATGATTTACGAAGTATTAAGCCAAGTACAAGATTCCTATACATTACACCCGAGCAGGCTGCAACCCAAACTTTTAAGTCATTAATGGCACATTTGGTTAAATACAAAAAGGTTTCATATGTAGTGGTTGATGAAGCCCATTGTGTCAGTGAATGGGGCCACGATTTTCGCCCGGATTATTTAAAACTGGGTAATTTAAGAGAAGAATATAAAAGAGAGGTGACATGGGTTGCGCTAACAGCGACAGCGAGTGCAGAAGTTGTAAAAGACATATTGTCAAATCTGAAATTGATACAACCGGTCGCACAGTTCAAAACGCCAAGCTTTAGAAAGAATTTATTTTATGACGTCATATATCAGAATATAATAGAAGATGAAGTTGGTCATTTATATGAGTTTCTGAAGAACAGCCTGAAAGAAGTGGAAAATGTTAAAGCTGTAAGTATTGATGTTGTATTGTCTTATTTTTATGTTAAGGTTGACAGATAGGCTGACGATTTACTTGATGGTGGGTGACTACCGTCGCCTATAACACAAATAACGTCACAGGTGCTTCAAGTGCACTGTTGACCATAATGTGGGATTAAGGATTAGGAGGAAATTGGCTCTAGAATCCAGTGATATGTCACAGTGGTCTTCTGTGAAGCCTAATGACTGCAGAAACACCGTGTGCCCCGCCTCAAAATCAAGATGAGGATCAACTTTAAAAAATATATTTCCAAAGTTGACTACTGGGAATCGAACTCAGGATCCCTAAGCAAGCACCCTAACTACTCACCCAGTTTACTGTATTGTCTTCAATAGAAAATAGTTGTGATCTATTTATGACAAGGATTGTTTAAACACATTGTTTTTTAAATTACTGGTTACATCTTTCTTTGAAATTGATGTTTTCATTCTTTTTTCTTTTCTATTTGTTTTAATTCTATTTAAAACACGTCATTGATTTGTTCATTAGAATAGAATGCACAGTGTATTTGATTTTTTGTCACTTTACAGTTTTATTTATTGTTCCTAATATGTTATTGTTTCAGAAAGATAACAATGTTGTAATAGTTTACTGTCGCACGCGGGATCAAACTGAGCAATTAGCAAGTATGCTCAACAAAAGAGGACTCGTGTCACATGCATATCATGCAGGTAGGTAATATTAAATGTATATCGTTTACTAGCAACCTTATTATGCCGTATAATTTATTTAAAATATGTTTTCGGACGCTTAAATATACGAAAATTGAGTTTTATCTTCATTTCCTCTGGCATATGTAAATAAATTTATGTGCTCATATGGAGAATTTCAGGCTTGTATACATATTATTGTTGTAATGTTTGTATTGTACAGTGATATACACGCATGAGTGTGTTATATCACCATAGTTGTTTAATCAAACTAGCTTTGAGCTCCAGTATTTGTAAACACATTGGATATGCTCCGACAGGCCTAAAGACGTCGGATCGAATCTCCGTACAGGAGCGATGGTCTCGCGGCGAGTGCCCTTGCGTGTGCGCCACCGTCTCGTTCGGGATGGGCGTCGACAAGGCGACTGTGCGAGCCGTGGCTCATTGGGGAATCGCGCAGAATGTCGCCGCTTACTACCAGGTCTGCATTATTTCATTTTTAATCAATATTTATTTACTGACCAGCTGTGCTCGGTGGTCCTCTCATACAATTAGTGTGGCCATTCATTAATTACGGTAACTTACTAATAATAATTAGTTATAAGATATAACTTACTCTTACTCTATGTAAGAGTACAAACGATTTCTCCGACTTCTTATGTAAGATTTAAGGAAAAGATCAATTGTATTCAAACTCATAATATATTATCAATATCTAGAGATACCGCTAGTAACTACTAGTGCTATGCTAAATGCTGAAAAATGAAATGTTGTTATTCAGGAGTCCGGTAGAGCCGGTCGCGATGGAAAGTCGGCGTTTTGTCGCATCTACTACTGTAATAGCGAGCGGAATGCAGTCAACTTTCTCTTGAGATCAGACCTCGCTCGTGCCAAGACGGTCGAGCAGAAGAATCGATGTAAGAATGCGTATAAAAGTTTCGAGATCATGGTCAAATATTGCGAGGAAGTAAGGTAAAGTCTTTATTTGTATCTTATTATCTGTAACTACTTTGAGGTATAAGGATGAGTCTTAATGTGTTCATCACAACTTCAAGTATTCTATTCTATTTTCTTCATGGTTTAATTGGATGGTTCTTAATACTAATTACATAACTAAATTTAAAAAAATAATGACAAGGTCCGACTAAGCTATAGCATATATAGAGACATACCACAATTTTAATGTTAAAGGACCAAAAAATAACATGGAGTAACTAAACATAGTCACCTCCATTTGGTTTTTGTTGGACGACTTTAATTACACTTATACAGTTCCGCTTCTATCAGCAAAACTGCCGTTTTCTATGAACAAAAGATGAATTGAGCTGAAGAAATATAAGACACTCCTTTTAGAACTGAAATTCTCTAAGATTATCATTAAAATGAAGTATACATCAAAAAGATTTTAAGTATGTAAATATCAAATGACTGAAAGATATAATGTATGTGGAGAGAGCTCACTGTTGAGAAAACTATCTACAGTGAATGTCCGTCAATGCAGGTGTCGTCACGCGGTGTTCGCCAACTACTTCGGGGAAGAGAAGCCGCAGTGCACGCAGCGCTGCGACGTGTGCGCAGACGAGCGCACCGTGCGCCGCTCGCTGGAGCAGCACCAGCGACGTGCTCTCGCCGCGACGCTCGGCGGCGGACTGGCGATGCAGCCGACCGACAACGACCTCAATCCCTCCGACTTGTACGGTGGCGGCAGATGCGGCCAACACAGGTATCATTCAAATATCAAAATCTCTAGTTATATTATATAAAAAAAAGCTAAAATATATATAAATAAGATTAAATAATTTGCAGAGAGGCTGAAGCGTATGCAGATGCTGACAGTGACGATGATTCGTGGTTAGAAAGTAACCGCAAACAAGTCGCCGAGGAGACCAAATCGTTAATAATGAAGGAGTTCGCTGACAGAAGAAAACGTATTGAAAATGAGAAGTCAAAGGACGACGTGATTCCTAAATATTCTAAATGTAAGGCGGCTGAGAGCACAGCCACTAAGGTATGTTCTTTTCTCATTTGTTATAATTATGGAATAGTTAAATAAAGTTGGAAAGAGGCTACATTGCGAGCCGGCATACACATGTAACTACTCGTACATCCAATGACTAATCTTTGCGATACGCGAGTATAGTCAAAATAGCGGCTAAACAAGAACTGAATAACTAATCAGAAGACGAATATCATTTTATTTTATTCATATTGTCATATTGCAATTTAGAGAAATGTACTGTACAAATCTCGGCCGAAGTAGCAATTAGCAATTCACTTATGGTCCACAATTGCTGTTATTCCGGCGTGGGGCGTATGCGGTACTGAACACCATAGTGTGGTCTAAGGCTTGATTTCCTCCTACACTGACGTCGGTCAAGCGTACGAATAAACACAATACTCTATGGGCCACCGCACAGCGCCGCTGACGTCCGCGGCAGATTTATTAATACGCGCCGCTGATGGCGCGCGTCGGTGCGCTGACGCATTACACCACTATCGCGCACTCAATGCGAAGCTTACCGGGCAGCGCAGGCGAGCAGAAAAGCGGTAGGGGCTTCGCTATTGTTCCGACGGTACGCGACGGACGGTACGCTCAACTGACGTCAGCGTAGGAGGAAATCAAGCCTAAGCAGGAATTGTAATGGGCAGGTGACTGGGTTGACGGTGACGTGCCGCGAGAACTACCTGTCGCTGCTGAGCGCGGCACTCGCGGGCGGCGCCGGCGCCAAATCTCTGCCCCGTCGTCGGCTCGAAAAGTGCGCCGCTCATCTCGAGTATCGCGTCTTTAGCTCCAACACAGTCATCACGCTCTACAGGCGCGCCATGGTCAAGTTGGTGCGTAACTATTGTACATTTACATCTATGGAACCCCAGCTCCCAGCTTCGTACGAAATGCAGTTTTTCATATATGTACATACATGAACTTTCTTCGTCTTAAAATCCGTTGGATGGTTTAGCAATAGTCATCGAAGAAACAGACACAATGGATTTTTATAAAATGAAGAGATGAAAATGAATAATGAAATAAATGGTTGAAATCAATGAAACATATTATATTAACTTAATTATAGTGAAGCAAACTATAATTAAGTAGTACATATAATGTAGAAAACATACACAATTTGTATGACTTTGAGACAGTAAAAATCCTTCCCACAACATTTATACAACATTAGGTATGAAACAATGCCGGCAAGGAATTTTTATTTCCGAGTTTTACAAAACAACGAATAACATTTACACATTTGTTATTCCAGATAACATCTGTAAAGGCATGCACAGATGATTTATATCCAGAGCTAAAAACATTTGTTCTAGAAGAAAACGATGAAGATTCGAACCAAACAAATATCCACGGTAACTTTGTTTCGGCATCACAGTTACAACCAGGTAAAAATATTTTGAAACACAAAACATATTTAATAACAATTGTATAAGAACTGTAAATTGTATTTTATGATAAATAAATACATATAATAATTCTGAACTTTGTTATGTTTACAGGCATGACAACGAATGGAAAAAATAATATGTTATCTAAAGTTGACAAGGAGATGAAACGAAAGTCAAATTCTTTCAAAAGAGATCCTCTTACTCAAACGAAATTGCACAATTACTTTAAGAAGGCTTCCGATATTATGTCCGACTCTGAAGAGAACAGCGACTATGATAATCGTATTGCCAAAAACTCGACATGTGGTCCTGAAGACGTTACCTTAAAATTAGAACATTCTCCCAGCAAAGAACATACTAACTGTTTGGATTATGAATCTATAGAATCTGATTATGACGACGATGCGCAAGAAGATAGTAACACAAAAACTTTAATAATTAATATTACATTAGAAGGCGTTAAAAGTACAGATAAGAGTAATAAGCAAGAAAATTTAAAAGAAACTGAAAACAGTGAAGACTACGACGAAAATAAGACAAGTGACACCAGAAAAGAAAACAAATCTCGAAGAAAACATAAATCTAAAATTAAGAATACACAAGAAGATACAGGAACCGAAATAAAAAAGGAAGAAAAGGAGTCGTTAAATATTATCAAACCTACGGCAAAGAGAAAAATTAAAGTTTTATTTGGGGATTCAGATGATAGTGAGACGGAATTTGATAACAGTAAAAAAATTAAAAAGTCCAAAGATACTAAACTTCAATCAAAAGATACAACGAAAATTTCTCACACGGAGCAACAAGAGCAAATTGCAAGTAGCAATAAATCAAAGGAAAGAGTAAAAATAAAAAGTTCCAAGTATTCCATTCAAGATAACTCTAGAACGGAATCAAACACAGAACCACACAAATCCAAAGAAAAGGAATCTATGTCTGAGAACAGAAAATCTAAACACGATAATAAATATTCTAAACCAATCTTCGATAAGAAAAAGCATAAAACGAGTAAAGATAATAAGGCGCATGCAGAACAAAAATCTTTATTTGCTTGTAATTCTGATAGTGAAGAATCTAATTTAGTCATTGACGACCAGTTAGCAGATTTCAATGAAACAAACGCCAATAAAAATGAAGATGAAACCATAATTGTGGATAACAATAATATAAGTGATGCCAGAAGGAATATTCACGATGATTCTACATTAATCGTAGACAATAATCCTCAAATGGAATCTCAAAATGATGAATCGCTGCCTATAACTAACAATGATGAGGAAGAAGTAAATAAATCAGACAAATTAATACTAGAAGCTGACAAACTCTTGCTAGAATTGAAACAGTTTTCTGAAAATCCTCCGGAACTAGTCGTTTCTGATGTCCCAATAATAAAAGATACGGTTTCGCCAGAGTCACCCAAAATCAAACATAAAAGTAAAACCAAAGATGATACTGCATCTTCGAAAGATCATAAACATAAAGCTGTTCATAAAAGAGATAAGAGTAAAACGGACAGCAATAAAGGAGACGGTGGAAAAAAAGAGAAAGAATCTGTCGCTGCCATTAAAAAGGACGTTAAAGAAAAGAAATCCGAAAAGGTGGACGTGGCAGGGCTCGTAGTGAAGTTATTGATGCCTTATTACAAGAAGAAAAAGATTAGCAATAGAGATTTGTTTAAGATAACGGCGCGGCACATTGTACACCAGCTCTTGGCTATACAAATTACAGGTAAATTCGTTTTTAATAATTCATTAAATATTATTTCAACAAATTCATATAAAAATCGAGTATCATAAACTAAAATAATATTTCATTTTCAAATAAAACGTAGTACTAATAATCAAATACATAAATATTTGAGATACAAACAAGTAATCATATTATGTAAGTATCCCATGAAAATTTTTAAAAATAATAAAAATTAACTTACTGTGGTCTTGCTGTAAAAAATTACTCAAGAAAACAGCACAAAAGTGGAATCTATTTAAGAAATGTTAATTTGGTCATATTTCACACACTTTTAAATTACAGTGTACAGCTTACCCCAACACTGTCCTAGAGTCCAGATACTTTTTAAAACTCTACTTTTATAATTATAAATATATTAATATTTGATTAAAATCTTGATTTACAGAAGAGGCAGCGATTGACACGCTACTGAAAAAATCCTTCACCAAGGATTTGAAAATCGAAAATGAAAGTGATTTAGGTGTGAAATTAAATTTACATAAAGTTAGTTAATTTTCATCAGGAACGATGTGCCAAATTGAATTCGGATCATTCTTAAGCTTCTGTCGACCTTAACATAAAAAATAAAGAAATGTGCGGGCTTACATTAGTCATAAAAAAGACAATTTGTCATTCAGTCGATTTAAAATTCAGTCTATTTGGGATTCAGGTGTATTCACATTTCAGGCAATTTGGGATTTGGTTGTAACGGACACAAAGATCTTTAATTACCAAATTGCATGCTAGTAAGGCGAATGTTAAGTGATAAATTACCTGAAAGTTTGGTCGGGATTCAAATTGGCCGAATTCTGAAGTTTGTTATTAATTATTTTGAAAAAAAAAAAAAGAATTGCAAAAGGTTGTTTTCTCGATCATATACATTTGATATTTATTTATTTACAATGTTTGTTTTATGGGATTAAGAATATATTTAAGGCGCATAATACAGAAAGAAACATCACAAGTTTAGATATGCCTTTTAAAAACCGTGAGGTTTATTTTATAGGATTACGAATATATTTAAGGGAGATAATACCCAAGAAAAAAAAAATACATCACAAGTTAAGATAACTGTTAAAAACTGAGGTTTCTCTTTGTCAATATTTTGTTGTTTATGAAAATGTACATATTATTGTTGGAACGAAACTAGCAATATGGAACCTCATGTTATTTTTGTATGAATCAATATAGAATATCATTGAATTACTTTTAATGAAATATTTACATGTTACTTTCAATGTAAAAATACATACTCGTAAAAGAAATGTATTCAATTACACACCAGTTTGTTTTGTAAATTAGCATTAATTGGAACGTTTTTGAATTTAAGAAATAAATTTTACTTGCCTAAATTTTATTTATTTTTTATTTAATACTAGCTGCTGCCCGCGACTTCGCCCGCGTAACTTTGTAAATTGTATACTAAAATCTTCCTCGAGAAACACTACACATTGGTGAAAACAGCATGAAAATCGGTGCAGTAGTTTTTGCGTTTATCGCGAACAGAGATGTGGCGGAGCACTTTGTTTTATAATATGTAAAGATAAGAACTAGCTGGTGCCTGCGTTCTCTATAGCCTATACTCTTCCTCGATAAATGGACTATCCAACAAAAAACAATTTTTCAATTCGAACCAGTAGTTCCTGAGATTAGCGCATACAACCAAACAAACTCTTCAGCTTTATATATTGGTATAGATTAGCCTCTTTCTCTTATTACCTCGTTAAAGTAACGGTTAGCAGAAGGATTAATTTACATCATCTCCAATCTCTAATAATATTGCATTTGAACGTTTTATACGATTGATGGTATTAAAAAAACACTCCACCCGATTTTAGAGTACTTCGTTTTTTTTGAAAAACTATAACTTTTAAAATATTATAAAAACATCCGCGAAGACAATTATAACAACAATGAAGGGAAGGGTAGCGCATACTTTGTACGGTTGCTGTTAACCTACTGTTTGAAAGTACGAAAACAATTATGTGCCAAAACGCTTTAGGGTGGGTTGTACCATAGGCTTGGTTATTGTTACGGTCAAAGTTAACTTTAACGGTGACAGTCGAAATTAACAATCGCATGTTGCACCATGATATTGCTCCACTATCAAAGTTAATGGGGTTGCCATTATAAAATAATGTAATTTTCATGGGTTGTCGTACTAATATATTTTTTAATATGGCAACATTCAAAGTCACCTGTCACAGTTGACTTCACTGTAACAATAACAATGATCGGCCAATATAGCGCGGTTGTTGTTATCGTTAAGTTTATGGCGTCATTTTAACCGTTGTAAAAATGGTGCAACGCACATTATGCTTAACCGAATATTCAGCGGCTGATTTGGATATGGTTACCGTTAAAGTTAGATGGTGCAACCCACCCTAAAAATACTCTGCAGTGGCCGTTCCCTTACCGCAGGCAAAGTATGCGCATCATTAAAAAAAGTAAAACGTATATATATGCACGTCACAGAATAAGAGATATATTTTATTTTAGTCAACCAATCATACATTGAAATATTAGATATAAAGGACGGCACTTCGAAATACTTATAATTTAAGTAGAATAATTATATAAATAACTAGGTCACACATAATTTTCAACTTACATAATATTTTCATACATATTTTCAGCAACAGTCTTATTAAATAATTTAAAGTACTGAAAAATAAAAAATTACTAGAAAAGCAAAAGAAAAAAAAATGCAATTTAAGAAAACTTTGGATACATACAAGTAGATACCTACTCGTTATAAAGAAATCAGATCACTCTTATAGGAATGCTGTCTGATACCATATAACATGCTTCTAAAGCAAATAAAAATATAATTTTCTAAAGCAAGCCAAATTCTATTTTTTCAACTTAGTTGAAATTTATGCAAAAATTTTTTCAACTTTTATGCACTACTATTAGGCACATTCATTGTTACATATTATAATTATATTACAATTATTATTATCTTATAGATTACTTAAACATTGATTCCAACGACATTTAATTTTATAATCTAACTTAACTTGAAGAAAAGCTTAACATAAAATAGAGAAAAGTGATGGAAAATATTTTAGTCTCTTCAAACGTTGGAAGGCAAACGGCGATATACTTTTCGGCCAACGTAGCCCATAATATAGCGAAATATCGATTTTTTTAATAGCGATTCGCCAATAGTATGATTTTTTTAGATACCTAAAAAAAGGTATTAATATTTTTTGCTAAGACTATTTCTTTTATTTTGCCAAATACTTGACAGGGCAAGCCGCTATTATACATTTAATAAGAAGTATTATGTATTGTAAGTAAACACCCGTGTGCCGATATTTTATGGTTACATAAAAATACGGAGTTAATGAGCTGAACAAATTATTATTTTTGACGAAAACACATAAGTAATGTAAGCAACATACGCATTAAAACAGTGTTTTTGTTAAAGGAATTACATTACACGATAGAAAAATGAAACATTATTAAAAATTATAAACGAAATGGTATTGCAGAAAAATATATTAACGTTTTTAAATTAAATTTTATTTTTGTTAGTGTTATCAAAGTTCAATAGATGGCGCCAGTAGGTCGTTATGTGAAATGACCATCTAAACTAAACTAAAGCAAGGCCAACGAGACAACGCAAACAATGTAAACAAACTTACTGCGGGTTGTCAAGATAGCTTCCTATACCATGAAATAGCTATCTATTTCGCCGTTCGCTTCTTTTAAGAGACAACTACTCTTACTATAGATTGCAAAATGTTAAACTAGATGTCGCTTTACACGATTTGAACACAATATCACTTTGTTTTTTAAATCATATAGAGATTAAGCGATCGAGCGGCCAGTAGTTGTTTTTTATTAATAGAATTTTGTTTTTGATTGATCATCAATTTATTGCACGTAGGAAGATGAGATAGAGAGACAGGCGTTGGCTGCACGATCGCTTTCTCTTAGAGTGTTCATGTGTACAAACGCGTGTTTACATGGAGCGGTTGGGGCGTTTGCGGGGCGTGTGCGAGTTTGTGGGGCGAGGCGCGGGCCGTCGCCTCTGGACGAAAGGCGTGTCGGGGTCGGGAGCGGCGGACGCGGTGACGAGGTTGCGCGCGTTGCCGAACCTGGTCGGCTGCACGCCGATCGTCTGCTGGAAGTGATGGATCCGACCCACCATCTCCTCGTCGTTCTCTATTAGCTCCTCTATCTGTCAACGTCCATATATTATGTTTCACTAGTGGTCACGTGACCTACCCCCTACGCCCTACAGAATACCACCGGGTAATAACAAAGTGTGCTGTGTTTCGGTGAGTGATTATCCTTAATCCTTTTATGTTTGACAGCGCACTTGCAGCACCTGTGACGTCACTTGTGTTATAGGCGTTTAACGGACTATACCATTAACCATTAATCGAGGCTAGACCTAGAATATGAAATAGAGGTAACAATAAATAAAGACACCATTAAATATATTATGACAGACGAGACCAAAGAGCAAAATTTATAAAATACTGTACAAAAATTGCGCGGATGTCAATAGATAATAATAAAGATTGACAAAGCTTAATTTTATTGATTAATGCACAATAGAGACAAGTAACATAGAATATTAGGATAAAAAAGGTCCCTGATACTCGTCAGGGGAATATGTGAGTTAAAATTAAGATAAAAATTGAAATATACGGCCCGTGGGGGTGAAATAACCCCGGGAGGAAAATAAAAAAAAAAAAAAACCATTAATCGGTTACGCTAATGGGCAACACGGCGTCTTTCAATCGTCGAAGAAAAAAATTATAAAGATTTTTGTTTTTCTGTTTTCGATCTTGTCCAAAAAAGACTTCTTATGCAAAATAATTATAACTTAAGTATAACACGACAAAATCACTCTGTACAACCGGACACTGAAACACGCGTCGTGTGACCAGGTTTTGATTTGACCGAATAGACGCAAGCTCATTAGGAACTTACCTCCTTATTGTAATCGTTGAGGAGGTCATTGGCGAGCCGCACGAGATAGGCGACTAGTTGTCCTCCGCCGGCGCTTAGTCGCGCGTACAACCGCAGAACGGCCGGCACCAGCACTTCGGCAACCGTCACCTTCATTTTCTGTAAACACACACCGATGACAAATCCTCGCTCTTCGCTCGCTTCATTTCAGGTTATGTAACCTAAAGTGGTTTCCGTTGCTTCAAACAGGTCGATATAGAATAATATAATATTTAAGTATTTTTTAACACTAGTTTTATTAAATTCTTCCGCGTTGAAAAACAATAAGTAATATGGCTAAACCATAACAGTTTTATTGCAGTTATAAATTTGTCAAGAATTGCATTTTTAATTTTATGACTTTTATCCAGAAAATAAGAGTACATACTTCTTTTTTGGATGAAAGTGGTAGACGCAAAATGTCGTAATGATCGGTTGAGAAATTAAGGCGTGAAAAGTAGCAAAGCTACTTATTCGGATTTATAAGGTTATAAGTATTTGTTTTATGGTTTATGAGTACCTACGCGTCCGATTATGGTAATTATGAATGATCACTACGGTAGCAGAACATCCGCTATTAGATTGTGTAACTCCGAATAGGTAATAAGGTGATGTTGAGCAAAACGAGAAACGAAGGTCCTTTATTTAGTTAAATAGATTTAATAGACTAAGCGCCTCTTTCACCAACGTCATGTAAAGTGTTGATTAGTTACTTTAAGAAATCATTTTCTGTTTTATTGAATTATGCACTCGTTTTACTGCAACATTCGATAGGCGATTTTTTTTTATTATTTTCTATTTAATGTTTGGGACGTTTACCGTACAAACAAAGGTATATCAGCTCGATTATTCCCGGTTGCCGGTGACTTTAAATGACAGTTACGTCAAGTAGGCCATACTTGACGTTTGTGAAACAGGCGCTAATAGAATTTAAATACTAGTCGCTACTTACGTGCGATACAATATTTTTAGTAACTCTCTCTTGCAGATCTTCTAAGTCGGCACCATCACCCGTGTTTTCGTTGGCCTGTTTTTCTAAAAACAATAAAAAACAGAATCAATAAAAAGCAACAAAAAGTTATTCTACTAACAGGATATTTTGAATATACGATATTTTGTGAATGAAGCTTAATAGATACTTACCCAAATCTCTCTGTTGCTCTAGACATACAAAAGAAAACAACGTTATTTTTAATTTAGGTACTTAATATAATTATAAACCCCTTTTCTTTTAAACTGTAAAGCCTCGTCTAATTCTGGTGAGACTGGTTCTGGTGGTAATTTTTGTTATTTAATTTTCGTATCTGCCTATATAGCAAAATAAATTTACATCACAATTGAAACTAGCTAGGCCATCTCTTTTGACAAAGGAAAATATAAATAACAATTAAAATAACAAATTGAAGAACTGCCACAGTCTAATATCTAATTTGTTACTGAAACCTTTATACATTGCATTGATCTTAATCCCTGTGTTTATATTTTGCTTTTATTCCACAGTAGACTGTTTATCTACTACTATAATAAATATATAGAATAGATATCTTTTGTATGTACGTAATATACTATACTAAAGTCAAGCGTTAAAAATTAGCAGCTGCATTTAAAGGAAGAAAGGGTTCTTAAAGAATGGGGGTGTTTAGATTGATGCAAACTCACTTGGCAGCTTCATGCGAGGCCCGCACAAAACTGTGATGGTGTCGAGCACTGCGTCGTGTAGGGCTGCCGGCAGAGTGCCTCCCTCCGCCAGCCCACCTGTGCCCACATTCTCTTCGGACACATCCGCCGCGTGCTGCAACACCTGCACCGGCCACTCACACTGTCACTTCGTCAATAAGTAAGAGTGTCGAAGTCACACGTTAAGATCACTCCGTCAATCAGTAAGTGTCGAATCACACGTTAAGATCACTCCGTCAATAAGTAAGTGTTCAGTCACACAATAAGATCACTCCATCACTAAGTGTCGTAGGCTGGTGTTTCCTTAAGCCTTATCATGAAAAAAGCAAGATATCAAACCTCTTTAGCTAGTCGACATTGCACGTTCAACTTCTGCACGAGCGAAAGCCGCTGCAGCATCACGTCGTATATCAGCTGCCGCGAGTCAAACGATATGTACTCTGAAATAAATAAATAAATAATGACAATATACCTAATCACACCATAAAATACATTTAAACTTCACATCATTTGTATGCCATATTTGTATTTCTGTATAATGAAGTCAAAATTTTGCTCGTTAGATTTCATGTCGGATATCGGATATGATTAATTTAACTGAAATGTAAGATTTTCAATGTCTGTCGGAAAGCGCATCCACTCCACCCACAAAGCGGATAGACAATCTGATAAAGGCCGGGACGTCCTGCGGCTGCGATGAAGATAATGATGAAAATAAAAGTTGCCTAAATTACTCCTCATAAAGAGCTATCTGACAGTGAAAGTCCCGTTGAAAACGACCAATGGTGTCTGAGATTAGCCTGAACAAAGTCAGGCAAAAATTGTTTTCTTTTTGTTTTTAGTACCGGTGTCCTCGCTGTTGTAGTAGAGCACGCAGTCGACGAAGTGGTGGTAGATCTTGTCGAGGGACAGACAGCACGTGAGGTAGTACTCGGCAGGCTCGCTGACCTCGTGGTCGTCGTCGGCGAGCAGGGCGCAGTAGCGGTAGTAGAGCGGCGGCCGTAGCCGCAGGTAGCCGGCCAGCAGCAACCGCGTCACGCAGCGCGCGGCCACGCGCCGCATTGCGTTCTCGGAGGGCGGCGTCAGGCACTCGCATACCGTGGGCAAAATGGGCTCCACGATGCTCGTGTAGCGAGCGCACACGTCGCACAGCGCGTACAGCGCGTTCATGCGCGCGGCCAGCGGCGCGTGCAAGTCGGGCAGTAGCGCCGCCAACGCCGGCGTCAGCGCTACGGCCGCTGCCCGCGACCGCAAGCACAACCGCCCCGCCGCCGCCGCGCACGAGCCCATCGCGCACACTCCCCACCCTTGGTAGATAAAAACCAAATTCGTACCGTTTATTTTCCTGTACATACGCATGTATAGGAGCAATTCTTACAATATCAACATTATCAAAAAGCGAACAGTAAAATGCTAAATGTACCTGGTGGCGGTTGCGAGAGTGTGTGTTGCAGGTACTGCACGAAGGCGGGCGACGGCGGAGAGGGCGCCACTAGCGACAAGTCGGCGGCGCATACGCATTCCTCTACGCGGCCACCTGCGATCGCGCGACTTTCCGCTGCAATGTTACACAAACATAGTTTATACATAACACATACATACCTTATAATTTCATATAGACACGCCGACGAAGTCGTGAACAAAAGATAGCAATAATAATTAACTGTATGTCGAGCTAAATCAATAATAATATAATATTGTGTAACTTTAGCTCGCAATCTCACTCTATGTTCATAATAATAAGTTGTATCACTACTTAATTATGGTAAAATTATGTAGACTGCTATGTTCGGGACAAACCCTGCGTGGTTTTTAGAAGCACAGTTTAAAACTGTTGTCTGTAATAAAAAAAATGTATTGCATCCCAAACTCTTAGCGAGGATGTGATTCAGCACGATAGCCCAAATGCAGATTGGTTTTGATTTTGGAAAGCCAGGTTTTTTTTTTGGAATTTTAATATCAGCTCCATAGAGTGATCATTAGTAGGTACAGAGCGCTACTATCGCTCCGATCGCTTAGTGAGCGTCGTAGACAAGTGAGCTATAGATAGTTATATCGAAGAATGTGTGAGGAATAGGGATGTGAATCAATCGTTCGACACAACCAGTGTGTTATCGATATGCTGATGTTACTGCGATACCCTGAATAGCGATACATTTAGCATTTCCTTGTAAAATCTGATCCTTATATAATATGACCATTAGTGGATGTATTATTATAATAAAATTATGTTTATTCAAGCAGCTAAATTTGTGAAATTAGATTTGATTACTAAGCGATTCGTGTTTCCCATAACTTTGTAAATTATAGTTAACTAGTTGCTGCCCGCGACTTCGCCCGCGTAACTTTGTAAATTATATACTAAAACCATCTAAATGGCTGACCATCACTCTATCTATTGTTGAAAACAGCATGAAAATTTGTGCAGTTGCTTTTGAGTTTATCGCGAACAGACAGACAGACAAACGCGGCGGAGGATTTTTTTTATAATATGTAAGGACTAAATACTTTAGTATTACGAAAGCAATATACAAAAATACAAATTAAATATATTGATTTTGATACTGATTCATGCACATAAAAAATTACAATAAACTACTACCATATAAAATCTAATAATAAGACAAATTCATGGCGCTAATTCAGGTTTCATAAAATATTAATCCAAAACAACTGATTTAAAACATGATTTTCACATGAAAATATAAATCGAATATATAATGACCCAAAAATATCGACTCCTGCGTCGATCGTGTCAATCACTAGTATCGTAGCGTAGGTGCGGGGCAGTGCGGTGTCACTTCCATCCGCGCCCGTCCTACACCTACTTCACCCCCGCGAAGTGTAGTTTTAATTCGGCTCAAAAATATAATTAGCAGATTACCGATGAAATATGATGCCAAATTTCTGTTTATTTTGTTTCCTAGTATCATTTTTACAAGATTTTATGGCATATTTAACCAAAAACTAAGTGATTATTCAGTGGGAACACGCTCGTCATAAGCGTTCGGTTATGACTGGCGAGGGCTAGAAGAGATCAAGTTGTATGTTCCCACCCGCGCCTCCTGTTCCCTCTTGAACCTACTTGTTGGAATTATACCTTTATGATCAGCTCATATAAGTATATTACGTCCCCATAGGTACAACGCCTCTCCTATATGTAAACAGAAGGCTTAATTAAAGCAACAAAAACACAAAGGAAACGTAAACAACTTACCTGCTTGCATCATATCTGTGGCCCACGACAAGTCGTTATTGTCCAAGTTTGCGGCTAATGTGACTGCGGGAATACGTGAACCTGTCAAAGTAATTTTCTAGCAATCATAAATATCTAATCCTCGCATAGTATTTTCGGGTCATATATTATATGTATACATACACAAAAATAACCGCAAACCACCGAAAGTACTTTTTTTATCAGCATGACATTTTCCGTAAACATTATCCATATGATTATATCCAAAAATGATGAGCAACAAATATTGAACAAATGTTTCAACGCCTACGAAATTTTTCCATTAAAGTAAGTATGGGTGACTTATTAATAAAGTTCATGTAAAGCTAATTTTTTTTTTATACTATTAAAATGTAGACCGAAATCTCTAAAATAATATAAAACATTAATAATGTATACCGTCATCGGCGGAGGTCAGTCGCGTGATGAGATGGTGTCTCAGGGTGTTGCGTTCCTCGTCCTTAAGAAATCGTCGCCACGTGGTCAATACGTCCAGCGTTAGAGTCATTAGGCGAACATCACCTGTCTGCAATTTCAGATTATTCATTTATTCATCCCCTAACATTTTGGTGTGGTTGTAGTCGGCCCAAATCAATAGTTTGAGAGGTGTTTTTTTTAAAAACTTTTACAATTTCTTACAACTTACAACAGATTTTTACAAACTTTTTTACTTGAGGGGTAGCTGTGTTTAACCTAATATGTTTTCGTATAAATATAAAAAAGGCAGACTATTCAGTCGGGCCTAAGATTTATCAAATCTAGGTGGAAAAAAATATAAAAAAAAGATATAATTTGCGATACATTGAAATTTAAACGGAATAATATTTGTAATATTTTTCATTTTTTTAAAGTTGGTGTGGTATAATCTGTCATTGTTTGAGAATATAAATGACTGTCTTTTATAATAACTTTAACAGTTCTTCATAAGACTCATTAAATTGTGGATAATTGCGTGTAAAATAATTATGTATGTCAGGCCTCGTAAGAGCCAAACAGGTACCTGTAATTCGACGAGTTTATAATAGTAGTCTAGTATAAACGCGAGATTGGGGTAGTCTAGCTGCCTCGCGACGCACCCTAGAAGCAGCAACGTGTGCAGATCATGTAACTTGTTGCTGGCGCCCAAGTGAGTGCTTAATATATCCACTATGCGTTGACTGAAACATATTTTTAATGAGATAAATCTCTATCCTTCTCTCAATATCCTACTAAAACTAAGATCACAGATAAATGATTGGTCTCGCTGCGCTTGACTAGATACGGCCCCTACCTAAAAGCAATAGCTCCGTGAATGCAGCAACTTTTTATTGTAGTGTGTGTAAAACATCGTCACTACTTATCACTTTTTACACATTTTAATTATATTTATACACAATTTCACTACACGCAAATTGATATTTTATTTTGCCAAAATGAAACATTCGGCACGTACACATCACAGACAGTTTGCGCAGTGTGACTAACTCGGGTACGCCAAATTCGGCGTAGTATTTGTTGCCGCATTTTTCAAGTACGGCGGCTGTATCTAGTCGAGCGCAGCGATACCAATCAAATATCTTTGACTAAGATATTTACTGCATCCGGTTGCCTGTTGCATCTATTGTGAAACTGTTCTGTACAAGTTAATATACTAACTAACTAAGGTGTGGTAAGTATATTGACTAATACTAAGGTGTATTACTTAGTTTGTAAGTTTACACGAGGCGGGAAAAGTGTGCAGTCAATACCAGAGAAAACGTTGAGGACCAATAACAAATATTCAGTCCCCAGAATTTTATGTCTAGATTTGAACAATATGGCCCTATAAACATAAAATGAGTAGTAGTTTTTTTTTGTAATAAAAGGACAAACTGACTTGATGCAATTAGATGTGCCACCGATCATGGTGCAAGCTTTCATCAAGTGGCGTTTCATTTTGTGGCGAGTTATACCCGCCAACATCATCCATGGCAGTGATTTTTCTACTGAGCTCATCACGTCATACTTCTGCAGCGGTTCGAACAATATCCGCTTCATAATTGACAGGACTTGCTCTTGTACCTGTCACATATCATACCGTTTATGAATAAAATCGATTCAACAATGGAAAAAATAAAAAAGAGACGTTATTAATACCTTATTTTCGGGATCGGACAACTGGTGAATGGGTCCGGCGAGGAATGCATCGAAGGCTGCGTCTGATGGTTGGGTGATCACCATATCGGTTATAGCTGCTATTGCAGTCGACCGAACGATAATGCTCGCGTCTCTACAGAGACCGATTAATATCTATAAGGAAGAAAAGAGACATGACATTTTGCAGTCATTTGAGCAACCCCCATTACAGAATGCCAGAGTCCCCCATACCTTCATTATCCCTTATACGTAATCCTTCTATGGTTGGCAGCGCATTAGCGGCACCTATGGCATTACTTGCAAAACCATAAATTAAGCTTTTGTTTCCGAGTTATTAATACATAAATTTTAATGTCATTGAATAGAATAGGCTCCCCTCTTACATTTAAAATAGTACTAGCTGGCGCCTGCGATTTCGTCCGCGTTGCAAAAGAAAAAAGTAGCATATCCTGTGAACTGTACGTCTAAATGTTTATCTACCAAGTTTAATGAAAATCAGTTAATTCGTTTAAGAGTTATGGAGGAACATACATAATACAATATGTACCTACATTTACAGATTTATAAGTAGGTATATTGATAAAAGAAAGTCGTTTTTCGCGTCTGTCTGTTTGTCTGTATATACGCTAGTAATGAAAAAAACTTACGGCAACATCGTTTGTAGTTTCAACTTCAGTGATTTCTTCGTTGCAGCTGCCATTGGGCGCAGGAGAATCGACCCCAGAATCGAGAGCAGTATTGGACGCGGCACTGCTGTGCCTCGATGAGGAAGAATCCCTCACTGGGGGAGATACGTTACTTGCGATCGCGTCCACAGATATATTAGACAATTTGTTCGTTGTTTCCGATGTTCCATCGACTATTTGCGACGAGGAATCATTAACCGATTCTGTAAAAGTATCAGGCGATTCTATACTGACACTATTATTGGATGTTGACGGAGTGTTCGTTGCTGAGGTCGTATCGGTATCGCATTCAGAATCGTCATTAATGTTGTTGCGTTCAACTCCATCTATGTCCATAGCATTTGCTACTTCAGCATTTGTTGAATTGGCTCTGGTTGGGGTTGTAGCCTGGTTATTATTATTTAAAGTGGAAACTTCATTTTCAGGAGATCTGTCGTTTGATACTATATTGATGGAAATAGGCACGATTGGCGCTCTGCTGGTGATGACAGAGAGTTTTTGTACAAGTCCGATAGCTGCCTTTCGAACAAGAGCGCGTTCGTCGCCTACTCCACGAGCTGCGACTACCATGAGTCGTGTTACATCGCCCATACCATTTAGTTCCTGCAAGTAATATTATTAATGCAACACACATAATGTACCATGGCATTATTGCCTCATTGTTTGTGTAATAACCAGTTTCAACGTTTATATAGATATTATGCTTAAGAATGTGCCTTTCTGTGGCGATTTCTGAGGCTTGAATGAAATTCGCTGACGCCGATACATTCGCCAAACGTAAAGATCGACTATAGTAAACAGGTAGTCAAAGTAGACTATAGCCTACATGGATAGTTCTTCATGTTATTAGTATTGACAATATAATAGATACAACCCAGTGCTAGACTGGAGCCTTCTTCACATTGTGAGGTAGTAAGACTAGTAAGCGCATCATGCTAGCTCACTACCAATTTGGCAGGTTCTCTCACGATATTAAGAGCAAGTGATAATCATTTCTACGCCATACATGAAAAAAAAAAAAAACCGTAAAGGGATTCGTACCTAACGTCTAACGTTTTAGTAGTCGAGCGTACTTCCCACAGCACTATTATTGCTCTGTAAATATATACTAACCGCTCATTGTTTTAGTATGCAGATATTTACACGGCTAGTTGACGTTTCGAATGGTACTAACGCAACGTCGCCAACTTAAGAGGAAACATAGAAGTTTCGCAAATTATAACATAGTTTTTATTTTTACTAGTTCGTATTATATACACAAAAAAGAAATAAGCTGGTTAATGGAGTGCTTTGAGTGCTTTCTTATGTGATTGTACATAAAAGAGGAATTTTTAGCTAAACTTTTAATTTTCTCTGTGTGTAACAAGAATAATGCACGTCCGTACTTTACCTCTATGGCTTGTTTCATGGCAGGTCGTTCACTAGCGACGCAGGCGCTCAATATAGTGAGCGCGCGCACGCGCAGAGTGGCCGATGTGTCGTTGACGCGCGCGTATATCGCGTGCAGCAACGCCGCCAGCGGCACCTTATGAGTGCGTCGCTGTTGCGGAACCATTTCCTCGTCTCGCTGCAATAATAGGCTCGCCTTTAAGATTTTCCTATCGACGAACTTAAAAACCACGCCGGATTCATAGAGGTACAAAAATAATGTTGAAAATTAATATTTTCAAATTTTATCTTAATAAAATTACTTAATCTTTTCAATTTATAATTTAATTCGGAAGAAAATCGGAATTTTGTGGATGTACACATTATTGAACAGAAGTTATCTGCATAATATCTGAATCAACAGGTAATTGTACATAGTGAAATGTAAATATGTACTAGTGTTCGACTTAAGCTTTGGTTTTGGCTTTAGCCAACCTTTGGCCAAAAAATCTTCGGCCACCTTCGGCTTCAGCCGAAGGTTGTGGTGATAGCCGATTAATCAGCTTCGGCTTTGGCCAGAAATTAACCTTCAGTTGGACACTAATATATACATACATACCTATATTTTAACTTACCATTTCCTGAAACCGGCGACTGTCAATACTATTTTCATCATCGGAAACGATCATATTGTACGATGGTTCATTTTGTTCTATTGTAGTGTTGCAATCCTCTGTTTCTTCAGCGTTATTATTTAAAAAGTTCGCTATTAAATCCTGCAAATAAATATGTCTCTGATTAATGTTTTTATGGTGTAGAATGTTCTGTACCTGATACCCAATAATTATGTCCGGTGTACCAACCACCTATATATTAAATTGGCCTTATCAAAGAGTCTGTCAATGTCAAGGGGATGCCAAGAGGCTTAACAAATTAAAACACAGAGAAGAATCTTTCTTACCATTGCAATATGCCGATGTACTGCCTTAGCACTTACTGATAGTTTGAGTATCCATCTAACCATTTTACGGAAAGCATTCTGTGGTAAGAGGCTCATCAATCCAATAACTAGAGAAACACGAGCTGTACGAACTTCTGCTCTTTCCTATAAGAAAATTGTTAAATTAGATAGTGAAAAAAGAAAGTGAAGTACTATTTTAGGAAATAGAAATAATTAAGATTACTTTCATACTTACCAAGCCATCAGTAGTATAACAAAGGTGTTCTAAAAGAACCGTGTAGCCAGTTAATGCAGCTTTTCCATATGTAGCGAGCAGTAAACCAGAATATGACACATAAGATGCTCTGACGCTGCTCTGAAATTAATTTCAGAACCTATGTTACCATTCAGTCTTTTACAAAGGCTGTGTTTATAGCCAAATTATACTCAAACTATAATATTAGATTTTCTTTAAGTAAATACTAAAATTAAAGTGATTAAAATTTAATTTAAAATGAATATAAAATTTATAATTAATATTTAAATTAATATAAAATACGTTAAATATAATAAAAATAAAAATTAATTATACATTGTCAATTACACAATGCCCCCTATAGATTTTATTGCCACTAATAAAAAAGAAGGTTGTCCTGGCTGGTGGAAAATGAGTAGAAATTTACAGATTTTTCTTACATTACCACATGTAGTCAATAGTTTCGGCAAGAGGCACTTGTAGAGAATTTGAATAGCAGCACTGTTTGGTTCACCATTTGGATCGCATAACAATGAGTGTATAATTTCATACATGACCGGTGTAATTTTCTGTAGTTCAACTGTATCTGTAAAGATATATTCAAATGTAGAATACAAATGTATGGTTTGTTCTAAATTCTAATATTTTAACATAGCTTACCAATGTTATATTTGCTTAGAGCACCTCCACTTGTAATATCTACAAAGTTACTCAAAATATCTTCAAAATTAATGCTTGTGTGAACAATCTTCAAACTTTTCATTATTTTCTCCAAATCAAAGACAAAGTGTACAAGCTTCTTTAGTACTAAATTCACATCAGATACAAGGTCTCTTTCATTCAAGTAGTTATCACTTTCACAGAGTATTTTCGGAAAACTGAGGCATGTTATGGCGTGAGCGAATAGTTGAGAATGGTAAATATGATATGCTTTGTACCCTGGGATCGCGAGTAGTTTATAATAAAGACGCGAGGCTAATATTGCTTGGTCTCTGTACTCTTTAATAAATACATTTTTAATTCCCAGTTGTATGTTATAAGCCAATAGAGCTAACAAGCCTTTAACTGAAATTCTATGTGAAAGTACTGCCCAGGACTTATCTTCTTCAATTTCATTCATTTCTGATTGAAGCCATATATCAACAGCTTTTGCGATATCTTTAAATAAGGATTGTATATTAATATCTTCAATGGTATTTTCATACTCAGGCGGGAGATCCGCAAACTCTAAAAACTCAGAGGAATATACAGTTTCAACCCAATCCTCACTAAGAGAATCTAAACACAAAGCACAAATTTTTTGTAGTAAATGCTCCATGTTTTAAATCATTATAAAATACTCAATAGACTATATAAATCAATAACTGTAAATTAATATTAAAATGTGTAAATTAATTATAAGAAAAAAAGGCATAATTGATAAGTATTAAAATTAAAACAAGACATGATGCTTCTCATGCTGAATAAATAACTTTTAAGCAAGCACAAAGCAACAACAAGCAACAAGCTGAGTCGAATCAAATAATCAAATCAAAGCTGAATGGCAAATGCAAAGTTGTCATTGTCATTTGACTTTGACAATTGACACTTTTCCCATTTAAAGGAGCATGGGCAAATTAGTTGGCAAGGAGAATAGAGTTAAAGGAGCGCAAGCTCCGTCTATTAAAAGTGTCCGTTGAAAGACGACGAACTGATGGCGTTGGTGCAGCTAGTGATAGTAAACAATTCAACTCAGCACGCACTTCACTCCGTTTCATTTCATACTCTCAAACTCTCTAGATCACTGCCCTAGACACACCAGCGCCATCTCAATTTGACGATTTTAGTTGCCACTTTTTTAGTTTAACACCCATATAAGATTGTCCTCCTTATCTCTACGCTCCTTATTAGTTGGTATGGAGTCTGGACCAATGCTCAACAGTGATAAAACTCATGCCATTTGAAAGCTTTTGGAGTTTTATTTAATTTATACTACGACAGCCAAGTCAAAATCTAGCGCGAATATTGTGTTTTAGAGCTCTCAATAATATAAAAGTACTTGGGAGTTAGTAGCATATTGTGTTTTATATTTAAAAAAAAACATGTTTATCTTGATACATTGATTTATCAAGATCTTTTAAACATTTTTTATTTCAATACTCATAACTACAATAACATTTTTAATAGTGTACAAACTATAACTTCATCCAGATAAACAAATGATAAAAGTATTACATTTATACATCAATGTGAACATAAAAAAAGAACTGTTACATTTTTTGTAGTATCTATATAAATAAAAATCATTAGGCGAATGTATCGCTTATTAAAAACTAAAGGGCAATAAAAAAAATCCAAAAATATTTTTATTGCAAAAATACAAAAAAAAAAGACTTATGCTTGTTTTATTCCATATTTATTATTTATTATTTTTTATTTTGATCATTTTATATATATTCAAAAGTAACATATGATTAAGTATAACTCTTCTAGTATTCAGTTTATTATAAAAGTACACATTTAGAACCTTTAATGCTACCTAAAAATACGCTTCTAACGATGTTTAATATGCATATATTTAATATATATCTAATAAGAAAAAATAGACAAAATTTTTTTTTTTTCGACTAGCTCTCCTGTAAAAAGTGTAATTTTGATTTGTGGCCCTTTAGTTTTTAAGCAGCGGTATAAAGAAAGGGTCAAATACTTGTTTTTTTTTTAATTATTATGAATGATTTCAATTTTTTTAGTTTTAAAATCTACGAAAACACTATGTTCGAGCTTGATTTTAACTTAGCTGCCATAGTATAAAATGAATTATAGCATAAAAGCAATCATTTGGCACAGGTTCCATCAGTGTTGAGAAGTTGGTCCAAAATGTCCTATTGTCATTTACCATGGAATAATAACTATATAAGTTAATAAATAATTCTATGAACTCGCATACGGCAACCAAACCAACTCTATCTGAATAACATATTATAAGTTACTCTATACTGACAATGATAACATGGCAACACTGATTGCTGTGTTGATTGTATTGTTGGTCTCTTGGCCTTTGATTTGTCTTTGATGGTGTTGGTGTGAGTAGGTGTGAGTCAAGAAGAGTCAAGTGTGAGTGAAGGATTAAGAAGAAACAAATCTGGAAATTGTAAAATCAAATCAAAATAAATGAATTAAAAATAAAATTTTGGCAGAAGATATATGATGTGAACTGACAGAAAATTAAATATATTTATGAATAATTAACGTTGAAAAAGAAATAATAAATTTTTTCTTTGTTGAAATCTTGTAGTGAAAGAAGAAACCTTGCATCAAACCTTATATTAGAGAATTTAACAAAATGTGTGGTGGATTTACTTGTTCAAAAAATGCTTTAATAGCATTGAATATACTTTATGTGGTTAGTTATCACCTTTTTTTGCAATTATATTTTATACAAAATATTTTTTAGTGTCGAGAAATATCTTATTTATTTTCAGGCGGTTGCGTCTATCTTAATATCTGTCGCAGTATATGGACAGACATCATCTTTGACTGGAAATCTACCTATCGTTGGAGGTATTTTAGCGTGTGGAGTGTTTTTAATATTGGTGTCCTTGTTAGGATTGGCAGGAGCCGTTAAACACCATCAGGTTATGCTGTTCTTTGTATCCTTTTCAAGAACTATAATATTATCTTATACCATATTTCTCTCTTATTAATTGTTCTCTACTTATACTTATTCAACTCATTTTTTTTACAACCAGGAAGGGTTTGTACATATTACCTTAATTTACTTGTTCAAAATTTAACATAATCAGTTAATTTTTAGTTACTGTAACTCTAAATATTTGTATCAGTTTCTTTGAATGGTAAGAAGACAGTATAGAAAATTGATTTATCCTTAATGTCACAATCAGTACATGGTGATTTTGTTCATACTGTTTCTGGTGCAGTTTTCTGTAGCATGTGCCTGTCTTGCAGTTAATTCTGATCAGCAGGAGATGTTAGCTCAACAGGTATTTATATTTTAATTACCCATAATAGATTCTTAAGAAAAATTAAATTTTTATTTTATATAACACAAGTAATATTTTCTTTTAGCATATTATACTACTAATATAAATGACGAGCTGCTTATAGGCTGTTTTGCTGATTGGGTGTTTTACTTATATGTATGTTCAATACAAAGGCGAAATTTCATCTAACTTTGAAAAAGACAGTTTTCCATATGTTCAAAAGAAACTGCGGGTTCATCCTTTATGTTACCCCTTTAAGGGTGACACTTCCAAAAATCCTTCTTTAGTGGATGTTTGCATCATAAAATGGATCAACTGCCAAGTGGTTTAATTAAGCTCTGTGTTGTTGAATCATTCTAGACAAACAATTATATATATTGAATATAGATAACTCCCTTAAAAAGCCTTAATACAGACTTAATACAGAAAGGTCTTCCCTATCTTTACAATTTTGTAAGATTTTTCTACTAATTTTAGTAGTGAAAAATTTGTTGTGTCAGTTTATCACTATATTAAGAATATTTTTGTAGGGATGGAATGAAGTCCAGAAAGACGTAAGGGGTCAAATACAGGAAAGGTTCCAGTGTTGCGGCTTTCAGGATAGATTGGTTAATGGTACAGCTGACTATCCCTCTTGTGATTTAGTTGATGTAAGTATACAATAAAATCGAAAAAAATAAAATCAGGAACCCCATCGTGCATGATTATAACTATATATATTTTTTCTTACAGAATATATGCTGCCAAGGTTTGCCCGTGAAATTAAGTTGTCAATGTAAACCCTGCATGGAACAATTGAAGGAAACTATTGACTATGCATTTAAATTGTGCGGTGGAATCGGACTGTTTTTCAGCTTTACAGAGGTATGTGATGATATTTTTGTTTGAATTGTGTGCATTATCTTATCACTGTTTTCACAGCCCATATATGATAGTATGAAAGATAAAGTCAAAGGTTAGTGGGATAGATAATGTATTACGTATTTAATATTTAATATAGAATCGTATAAATGTGCTATTTAAAAAAAAAACTAGAATGTTACTGTCCAGGAAAAAAACGAGTATGAGGTGAAGCCAATTACTTTCCAAGAGAATTTCAAAGCCCTTTTAAAACAAACGGGAGCATCAATAAAATTGCTATTTTGGTTGACACTAGTATAGTAGGAATAAATGGAATAATGGGCAAAAACATACAAGAAACTAAATTTAATTTATGTTAAAATCTATTTATTTATTCAGATTCTTTTGACGTTATGCCTTGGTGATCTCGGTAATTTGTACTCATTATAAATGTCCAGCAATTACAATTATTGTACTCTTTGATATTTTTGGTGAGCTGACAGAAATGTGTTGATTGATGTATTAAGGCATTTCCATGCAAGTGGAAGAAAATTTTAGTTCAATACTAACTATCTTATCTAATTAAAAATCATAATCTAATTAGTATTAAAAAAATATTGTGTAACACAGATGCAATCTGGTTTATCTTAAAAAAATTCATTTCCTTACATTTTATTGCTTGGTGTAATTATTTACATAATTGATTAGTTGTATGATTAGTTGTAATAATTAACTTTACTTCAATGTATGAAAGTTGGTAATTAAGAATAGTATTTAAGTACATTCTATTATGAAAAATACTAATTGCACATCAAACCATACATATAGAAAGAAGTTATATTCATAATATGTATGTACGTACACATCTGTTATATTTATATGGCATCACTCCTAACTAATGTGGTAAAAAAACCTTGAATCCAATAAACAAATACATATATATGATGTATGCTTTTCCAATTGGAAAAGCATTTCCTCGTGGAATTCCAGAATTCTTTTTAAGGGAAAAAATACTGTTTGTAATAAATTCCCTTTTAACTTTCTAACTCTGCAGTTAATAAAAAATATACATAGCAGGGATAGTATAAGAAGTAGAATTATGCAATAACTAAGTAATATAATGAACTGTAGTTTACATATGAAACGGACTGAGCAGTAAATTTGATGTGCAGTTAGTGGATATAACAATCGCACGGTGTTTTTTTGGTGTGCAATTAAATATTATTAAAAAAGGTTCTGTAGTGGGATGTTTCTTTTATTATGGTTGAGTCTGAGCATGCATTAGTGACTAACAAATGTACGATTACGTTACAGTTTCTGGGTGTTTGGTTGACAGTAAGATATCGTAACCAAAAGGATCCGCGAGCTAACCCCAGTGCATTTTTGTAAATAACCTGGCAATTCGGACTTCCAACTAAAAATATACTCGAGGTGGATTGGTATTTCGCGCTTGTCTCTCGCTTCTGCATTGCATATTTATCATTGTCGTAATGTTTGTATGTTTCTTATGCATGCTTAAAGCTATGTTTGTGTGGGTTTTCATCACATTATTATATATCAACGGGCGCCTTATCACGATGTTTTCATTCTCAAATCTAGAAAAAAAAAATGGGTTTCATTTACGTTAGCAGGAAGGCATGGAAGTTTATGTTCTAAAGTTTATAATTTCTATAATATCTACTCTTCAGGCATTCTTGGGGTCTCCCTCATAAACTTCTAACATTCTATATAATAGTGAGAGGTGTTTGAGCCAACTTTCCTATCATGACTTGTAAAGACTCTTGTGGCCAATTAGAACACCGTCTTGGGGTCGGCAACGTAATTTCATTCCCTCTGTTCTATTAATTATATTTATAGGTGTTGGTAGTCACTTTATTATGATTTAAACAAGCAGCCTGTGAGTCCTAAATAATCCGATTTTGACCTTTTTTAAAAAAGTAGCGGTATATTCGGGAGTATTTTACGCCTTGGCCGTCATCGAATCAAAATAATTTCTGTTATTTAATAATAAAAAAAATGTAACTTCGGTTGAGATTGCAACTAAACTTAGAAATTAAATGTTACCTTTTACTACATTCGTGATTGACGCCCAATTAACATTTTATGTTGCTTTTGCAGTTTGTAATTTTTTTATTTGTTTGTTACGCAACAAATAATACGTTTCTGAACTTTCTGAACAAACTAATACCATTAGTTATTTTTATTTAGCATAGTATATTAACATTGCATTATTACCATCAAGATAAAGATAAAGTTTGCACAGAGAATGAATGATACTGTTGTTCACTTTGATTGCCTGTTATTTTTATAACAATCTTTACACAGGTGCAAAAATATCTACGGCTTATTTATTTTTTCTTCAGTGTTTTATTTTTTGTACATATACCTCTGCACTCAATTTAATATGCCAAAAATCAATTAACGGCTTCACTGCCCTTCAATTTGAGTGAATCGAGCGCCGATTTTTTTGTTTTATCCGTCTTTAAAACCTATGAATAATACTGATTATATATAATAAATAATAATATACGTTTCTATACCTACTTAAAAAAATTTTTAGAATTTCAAAAATTTTGAAGCCCACCTAAAACAATGTTCTTCGCCCATAGAATATTCATAGCAGTTTCTCGCACCGGTGCGTAATGGGCTCCCCGCGCTCACCTCCACACTCCGCACTGTGCGGAATGGACAGTGAAGCTGTTAAATCCATGGATGTAATTGTTAAGCTCATGAAATGGATGAGTTTCAGTTTAAATTGAATTTCAATTCAATTATGTAAATCAGTTTGAACTCCGGTGATTTGTCTTAACTAACTACTCAAATGATCATCATAATTTCCATACACGTCAGGTGCTTTTCATCCGGAAAAAACCCTCGGGGAATTTCATCTAAAAATAAAAGTGTAACGCCTGCTAAAAGTATAATAGCAATAAAGATGTAAGATGTCAATGCTGATAAATATCAAAACCCGAAAAAAAATATTTGGCTTTTTATATTCACATCATGGTAGATACAAAAAACTAAGTGATCAGCGCACATTGGAATAACGTCGTATCACATACGGGGCGCGTTTGGTTTCTCGTAAACTCGTTGGCAATCCTACTTTCCACCCTTGTACTATGCGTGTCAAATGAGAATAGGACTGGAAATTCGCATTTTGCTCCGCATTTCTCACGAACTTCATTAGTGATGTGTACGGAGTGCAAGAAAAAACAAGCCAAGAATTAATTATTATTTTTATTAGTTTTTTATTATTTTTGTAATGTGGTTTATTTATTCAGGTAGTTTATTATAAAAACGTATACATTGACCCATAAAAGAATTACTTATCTCGTGGAGCCGCGTTAGCAAACTTAAGGGCTTTGCTACATAAAACCAAAGCCGAAAAGATCGTTTAAATACGATTTAAATCGTAATGTAATTTACACTTATAGTTTAATTACTTAATAGTTATTATATATACTAGCTGGTGCCCGCAACTTCGTCCGCGTTGAACGATGAAAGCGTAATAAACAAACAAACAAACCAACTCACATTCACATTTATAATATTAGTAAGGATATTATATATTTATACATGTATAATTTTATTAGATAAAAAATAAATAAAAAATATTAATATTTTTGTTATTCGGATTTTTTTGACTACATTACTATGTTGACTCCGATCATGTGAAGTTTGCAGCAAGTGCGATCCTATTCTCATTTGAAACGCATAGTATCACAGTGTATTTTATTTAATGTAAGATTTTTTAATTTTTTTTACTTCTTTTTTCACATTGGCTGATAACGTTATTGCATGATTGCACGCATGTACGAGTGTTTTGGCGTTGTGTTTATTTATGATAAAAATTTTGTTGCCTTTGCTGGTCCAAATAATTTATTGACAGTGTTTCGTTTTGAATTTCAGCTGTTCGCTGTATGGCTGGCCCGACGTTATCGGAACCAGCCCGATCCCAACTATAAGGAACCCCACGCTGTTTTCCCGAGAAAAAATTATTTATATTAGATTCTTCGGTATAAATCATAGGCTTTGTTGTTCCCAATGACTCCAATTTAAGTATATTAAGGAATGTAATTTAGTTAATGAAAAAATAGCATACAGGCCACGGTGACTATCTAATATGTCTATTATGTCAATATTAAAATTTTCGATTTTGTTATTATGGCAATCATAAACGTTGAAGCCTATATCGTCCAATCGGCGTGATTGTATGGAGCAACCACACTCTTACAGAAACCATCGTTAAATAACAGCATATGTGCTGTTGTGGTTTGGTGTGTGAGTAAGGGATGCCAGAGATTACCCTATCCCTTACGGCCATGGATGGCCGTGCACTTGTGCATTAAAAAAATAATATTTGGACGATAGACTTAAGATAGACTTGATCGTGTATGACTGGCACACTTATGCAAATTAGTTTTGTGTTTACTAATATTTCGAATTTATTTCATTTGTAGAAATCCTAATTTTGAATACGCATAAGTATTGTCACATTTTGTGCTTATGATTCTTATAAATTTGCTTTCTTTTATTTTAACTTGATGCAATTTAAATTTATCGAATGAAGTAAAGTCGCACAGCAATTCCAGAAGTGCCAACATTAGAAACGCGTTAACACATATTTTTGTCACAGATTTGTGCTCTTTGTAAGACAATAAGTCAAGTATTAATATAATGTAATAGTTATTGTTTAATTTTAATTGTAACCTGCTTCAGTACAATACTTGATTATTTATTTTCGTAATTCATTACTAAATACTAAATATTGTGAAGCCTTTTATAGTCCTTTTATTTGGAAGGGAGACACCTATCTATATGTGTTGCATACGTACTACTGAAATGATGCTACCATTATAATAATTTTTATCAATGTATTGTACTGTAGTAGAAAACATTAATTTTTAGAACAGTTTTGGTTCAATTTACTGTCGCTAGAGCGCTTCTTGAATGTCCAGTGAATTTGCTAAATCAGTTTGTTAAAGTTATTCTCACTCCATCATCACATACTTACAAGTGTTACAATATTCTGATCTTAATTTGCAAAAAAAAATAATAATTAAGGGATTTTTAAAATGTGTACAAATAACGTGTATTTTTATCATAGTTACTTGCCAATCAAATTATAGTTAATGAATATGTCTGTATATTCATATCGCTTTGTGTCTGCATTATTTCTATGAGTTAATTTAGTTTAAGCTGTCCTTAATCGGAATCAGTTTTAATAAGAGGCTTGAAACTTTGTATCAAAAGATGCATTTCATTATAACAAAGACATGTGTGTATGTGTGTGTGTCCCTCTGTGTGTGTGTGTGAGAGAGAGTGAAGTTTTAGTAAATGTAAATGGAGTTAATTTTACAAAGTACCAAATACCAATGTACAGTGATCTAATTGAAGTACTTTAGTTTTTATGGGAGATTAAATCAAGAGTACACAAAATTAAAAGTAAAGTAAAAACTGAATTAGGCTGTCTGGGCGACACCCTCAGTGATGTTTAATTGTATGAAATGAGCGCCATCTACCCGAATTAGTGCACACTTCTTGGGTTATAATGATTTTAACTTCGTCAATAGTTTGTTAAGATGTTAACAGATGGCAACAAAGTGTTTTGAAAGTCATAGCCATTACATATGTAGTTTTTACTTTTTACTTCTGACGTGCATTTTTTTTTCATATAAATGCCTATTTATAAAAGAGACTACGTTTCTGTATATTTACCTATAAAGTTTCTCAAACTTTATTGTGAGTCGCAGCGATTTTTATTCGACATTTATGTTTGAATTGCATGTGAATTGTAATCGACGATAAAATCGTATTTTAAAAATCATCTTCTCGGTCACATGATACATAATAATATGATATGCTAGTCAGTGTATTAACTTATTTTAAATGCAGGCATATTTAATTTAGCTTTCGCTACAATTAAGCTTTACTTATGATTAATTAATTATAGTTTTTTTTTAGAATCTACACTTTATTCGTCTATAGTCCATTGAGTGTACAAACACTTGGTTTCATCGTTAATCGTTACCAATGTTTGTTACGAAAATAAAATGGTGTTTTTTAAGAAGTCACGCAATTTAATCCAGCGCAGGAACTTCATTTCAGATAACAATTTTGACAAGTCATCAACTATTTTTTTTAATGTAAATAACGCATTCATTTATTTTGAACGTAGTTACAAAAGTTAGCTTACAAAAGTTTGCGAGCACTATATTAAAAAAAAAAACAAAAATCCATCTAAATATTTATAATTAATTCATTCTAATTATATTTTACTAGGTTGAAATGATTACCACATTGAGTATATATATATGATTCTTGATTATTTTGAGCGATCAAGTCTCCATGGAGTCATTTTCGTTTATTGCTTTGAAATCCAAATACAATACTTAGTTATGAATGATCTAACGAGCAAATCTTTGTGAAAACTTCCAAGTTGTTTTTTAACTGATTGAATATAATAATATGGCAGAAGTGAACTTCGACAATGAACTTTCAAAGTTGGCTCTGGTACGCGGTGTTATATTAGAAGTGGCCCAACGTGAAATAACAGCATATGTGCTGTTGTCAACCTGTTTAAATTCATTTTCGCAGACTATTGCTAATTCCAGATTTTTAAACAGATTCTTTACTAGATCCCAGTTTCTGTCCTAAAAATATTTTTTACATTTTTTTGTAGTTTTTTTTTAAATTATACTTATTTTATCTGCTGCTAGCTTTAATTAGTTTTATTTAGAAAGTGAATTTTTTTTTGTGCAATTGACTTGGAAAATAATCAAGTATTTTTAGAGGAATTTTAATTTATATTAGTAAATTATACTACAATCTTACTTTTAATGTTTTTTTTTGTATATTGTTTACACATTATAGATCTCCAACGACATTATGAACTACTTTCATTTAGGTAAATCAACTTGATTATATTTTAAGTCAATGCTTTTTTTATGACGACCGAGTTTGTTTAAATCAAGACGGGGTAACCTACCATAGGACTAGGACCTAGATATCTTGTAGGTACTTCAATAATTTATGCATCATTAATAAAAAGCCTTAATAATAAAAAAAGAAATATAAAATAGATATTTTCAATAAAACAGAACTATCTATTTTTAAGCTATCCTATGTAATATTAAGTGATTTTGAAATGTATGAAAAAAATATATTGTCATAAAAAATATGTTTTTCTTTGCTTATTACAAATTATAGATAGTATCTATAGTCCTCCTTTCCTTAAAATAGTTATATGTTGCTCAGCGTGTAATGAAATGTATGTACGTATATATCAAACTTTAAATAAAGTGTGTTATCCAATGTATAAAGGTTATTTTATTTTATGCGTATCCCTATTTATTAGTGATACCATTTTATTATCACTATAATTTCATTTTACTTTATAAAATTTGAATCCGTACCAAATTAGTATTGTACACCTGCGTACTAATAGTAATATTTGTAATCTCCAATGCTTTATTCAATGTAATAAGGAAAGTAATTTTTTACTTTTTTTTATTTAAGTATAAGGACTTCTTGGATTGTGATTGAACTTTATTGGTGTGAATAATGACTTCAGTTTTATATACGAGTACTTACATTAACTTTTTTGTTTTTTGTAAAAATTATATCTAAAGTGATTATATTAATGAAATATTATATTTATTAATACATAATCACTTAAGCACAAGCGTTCAGTTACCTAGGATAACATATATTAATATATAGGATACTTTTTAACTTGGAAAAATGTATCTTTTTTTTCTTTGTATTTTTTCCTGAGGGGGAATAGTCAAAAAATATAAAAAAATGAATCGTCACACCGATAAGATGGTCTAAAAGATAAAATTAAATAGATTGAAACAGTATTAAAATCTGTTTTGGTTTGTTAAAACTAAATAAAAAACAAAGACTTCATGCCTCACAAAAGCATGACAGCGACTTTGTTTTGTTCTATTTAGAGTTTTTGTTCACTCAAAAAATGGATTAGTAGTTTTTGTTAGATTATTTCATCAAAATGTTTTTCATAAACTTAAGAAAAACGATGTACGCTCGTCATCAGGGTCACAGCGAATGAGTGAGTCAGTCAACGATTTGTGCTGATGAAACCGTTATAACATAACGGAGCCTGGTTGAAATCGAAAGTAAAAATATATACGCAAGGTATTGTGGTTCCGACTTTTTTCATTACTTGTTATGAAAGTTTAACATTACCTGGCAATACATATGGTTTCTTTTTATTAGTAATTTTTTTTAAAGTAGTAGACGTATACGGAATAAATACATCTGTAGGTAAACTATACCTACACTATCGCATTAAAAGCCTACTATACCTATTATATTTGTAGAACGTAGAACCTTACATGCGTTCAAAGACCTCGGTGTCTTCGCGATGTTTTCCTTCACCGCTAAATCAAATGATCATTGTTTTTAATCCTGACATAGAATTTAAAAACCTAAAAGAACGTGGGTCTTCCGTACTGTCGTTTTAACAGCGAGCGTAAGACCCAATAATATTATATTCCTTAAATGTTTTTTTAAAAGATATTGCTCAAAAATGGTCGGATGTAGTCAAACCGGCAGCGGAACTCCAGATACATCCTTAGAAAAGAAATCAGAAATATTTTTCCGGCAATTAGTTGTGTAAGTGCTTCCGGAAATAAGTCGCTTGTAAAACGTGCTACGAAAGCTACGAAGCTACGAACGTATAGTTAAAGAGCCCTATTGAAGGTATGGATGTTCACCGCGCAAGCTTTTTCCACGCACCGCCAGCGCCCTACTAACTGGGCGGAAAATGTTCAGTGTTCACTCGGTTGTCGACGCTCGGCAGTCACGCAACGCTTGCCCCACTCGTTACACCTATCGATCCGCGGCTCGTATTACCAAGTCGTGTATTTCTACTTTAATTACATTCTGTGTAGTGTCTAGCAATCAAAATGTCCTTCGACAAAGACGAACTACGCGACGAGTAAGTACTAGTACCTACATCTGATAATTGCTTCGTAGGAATAAAGGTTATTTTTCCGCGCCCATTCATTTGCGCTTGAATTGTCCGTTAATATTAATCTGAATACTTCCAAGCAGATTTTTGTAAGGCAATGTTTGTACATTTTTAAAATAAATGTTGGTTTCAATTTCAAAAGCAACGTGTTCGTACTTTTACATAAAGGGGCCATTCATTGTCCTTGTTAAAAAGCTGTCGTGGGTTGTCGAGACGAGATCTTTGTATTGAACGTTAAGGGTACCGCAACGTTTGATGAGAATAGAAGAGGTTGCTCCAATAAACAATGATATGACCCGTTTATGTGAAGTAGGTGAACTTGACTCGACCTCTTTTGGTAACCTACTTATGTAAAATGTCCTTTCTTTTATAATTTTTCGTATTAACTTGGAATTAATAAAAAAAATGGTATTTTTTAAATCTTGTTACCACATTTACAACATATTGTGTCTATACACTTCGTTAAAGTTAATGTGTAAGCTTTCCCTTTGCAGGCTTTCATTCGAATAAGCAAACAAAGCATCAAAGTGTTTGTTAAATTAAATAAGATAAGATCGACTTACAATAATTTAAATTATATAATATCTTAAATTCGAAATTCAAAAATTAATACAATAAATGCAATTGTGTAATTGTTATTACATATATTTTTTGAACTAATGAATCGTTTCTTTTAATTTAAATTATGCTAAACTAGATTAAAGATTACAAGATCACTATAATCGCACACGTTACAACCCAAAAGATAAGATTACCTCTTTTTAGTAATCGACATTTCATTGGCATGAATCGCGCTGTGAAAATAATTACCTATAGTGAATTGGTTTTATCACTTTTTTGAAAACACATTCTTAACATTGTTATCCTTAACTAGCAAGTTTCTGGTGTAAACTCGACAAATAAAGTGATTTATCACCCTAAGGCTGGTTTCAGTGCTCTCCTGACAGTCAGTACTGACGATACGCACAACCGACCGCGGTAGCAATACGCGTGCGTACGGCACGTACGGTCAGGCAAGCTCTGTAATCACTTGTAAATTTTCATACAAATGACAAGCGCGTCAGTCGCACGGTCGGTATTGCGTATCGTCAGTACTGACCATCAGGAGAGCACTGGAACCGGCCTAAGATTGAACATTCTTTGTATCTTGTAAAATGATAAGGCTGGTTTTCCTTTGAAAATTCAATTATGTCAATCTTCAAATCTAAGCCTTATATAGCGAATTTTCAAATGAATGGAATTTGTTATCGAAACTGATAAAGCACTTTTCGTCGGCCTTACAAATGAAATATCGTAATACCTGGAAATCTATTAAATTATTATTTTTTGAAAATTATATCTGCTCTCGCGTTACTTTTCATCATCGATGCTTTTCATACATTTTTGGATTTTTCGCATAAGGATAGATTCTCAAAAAGACAGATTCTCATTTTTATTATATTATGCTAATGATATTTAGGGCCTCTTACACCAACTACAAGTAAAGTATTGATTAGTTACTTTTAGAAAGAATTTTCTGTTTTATTGAATTATGCACTCTGTTTACTGCGTCATTCGATAGGAAATTTTTATTATTATTTTCTTTTCAATGTTTGGGGCTTTTACCGTACAAACAAAGGTATATCAGCTCCATTATCCCCGGTTACCGGTGACTTTAAATGACAGTTGACTACTTGACAGATGGTGAAAGAGGCGCTAAGAGTTGTTAGTCTTCAGAAACAAAAGAGGTTTTTAGCAAGCCACATAACTTACCATCACACCGTAACACGCAGGCTTAGATACATCTAATTATAAAAATTCATCGTTCGTCTTCCATTGCTTATTAAACGACTTTGATGCTGTTCATGTTCATATTTGACAAGTAGTCTGTTCGCCTAGGGATTGGGGGATAGGTAAATGGGCTTTGGCATTCCATACTCACTCACAGAAACATAACAGCACACATACTGATCTTTCACGATAGTCTTCTGGAAGGGAGTAAGGTTACAGTTTCTTTTAATTTATTCCGCTCGTCCCTGTCTAGGTGACAAAACGTTTTTCATATATAGTTTGAGAGATCAAAATGCTATATCTAGCTTATACGACGGGTTCATAAGTCCTACATTTTTCTGATCCACAAAACATTTCTCTGTTTGCTATAAGAGCCAGGTATGCGATGTTCACAAATATTTTTTCAGACCTTATAAATAACTTCCGGCAAACAAATGGTTGTGGATCAATTAGCATTCACGGTACGACGATTTTATGAAGCAACCGTGTCATATGTCATTTTTCATAACCATGTTTAATGGCCTGTCGTTATGCTCTACTCTAAATTTAATGCCCCATTGTTAAATCTGGTAAACATAGCACCAAAGTTACGAGCTTAGTTTGAGCCCCATGAAAATTCTATCATAAGTATCTTTACCACGGAAACCGCAATAACCTGTATACCACTTTCACATTGTACCATTCACATTCTACCAAATCGTAATCCTACAAAAATACAACTTTACCAGAATTCTATACCATACCTTCAAATAACTAATACCTATCATTTTTTAACACTACCAAAATACACAACCAGAACTTAATCCTACCAGAAAAACCAAATGATTTTTTCGTACATTATGGGAAGAGCATAAAATATTAATTAGCTTGCGTCGGTAAGAGAGGTTCTTTTAAGTTTCCCCGGGGGGACCACCCCCGTGGGATTTAAAACATTTATTTTTATGATTTATCCAATTAGTTTTTATTCATCCTCGGTAAGTTAACGTGATATAGTTTTATATTGTAAATTATGAAATTCCGCACTGAAATTCCGGGGTTCTGAACTGCAGAATTAGGTCAAGGATATATCACCGAAGTAATAGTATTATACCAACACCAACCAACACATCAATTGAACCAAGTGTTGCTGTCGCGAACTGCATGATTTTAGGACGGTTTAATCAAGCAGTAGCGAATTACTAATATGATTATTTACCTATACATATCGTACACACGTATCTGCTTCGCTGATTTAATTGTAGTACCGCTTTACACAAGCGAACCATCAACTGATATCTGTTGTTCCACTGATCAACTGATGTTTGAATAGGCGAGTCCTCAGACAACCTCAACTGATAACTGAATAGGCGAGTCCACAGACAAGCTCAACTGATAACTGAATAGGCGAGTCCTCAGACAAGCTCAACTGATAACTGAATAGGCGAGTCCTCAGACAAGCTCAACTGATAACTGAATAGGCGAGTCCTCAGACAAGCTCAACTGAATTGACGGGTCCACCGACCCTGTAAAAAAGGCCTCCAACCTCCCCTTATAGCCTTCCCAGTCCTCTCAACTTGGTGTGATTTCTGGTACTGATTTCTGATACTGATTTCTGATTACTGACACTGATTTCTGACACTGATTTCCGATACTGATTTCTGATACTGATTTCTGATACTGATTTCTGATTACTGACACTGATTTCTGACACTGATTTCCGATACTGATTTCTGATACTGATTTCTGATACTGATTTCTGACACTGATTTCTGACACTGATTTCTGATACTGATTTCTGATACTGATTTCTGACACTGATTTCTGATACTGATACTGATTTCTGACACTGATTTCTGATACTGATTTATGATACTGATACTAATTTCTGACACTGATTTCTAATACTGATTCCTGATACTGATTTCTGATACTGATTTCTGTTACTGATTTCTTATTACTGATACTGATTACTTATACTGATTACAAATACTGATTTCTGATACTGATTTCTGACACTGATTTCTGATATTGATTTTTATTACTGATACTGATTACTTATACTGATTACAAATACTGATTTCTGATACTGATACTAATTTCTGACACTGATTTCTGATACTGATTTCTGTTCCTGTTTTCTGACACTGATTTCTGATACTGTTTACTGTTACTGATTTCTGATACTGATTTCTGATACTGATTTCTGTTCCTGTTTTCTGATACTGATACTAATTTCTGACACTGATTTCTGATACTGATTTCTGTCACTGGTTTCTGACACTGATTTCTGACACTGATTTCTGATACTGATACTGATACTAATTTTTGATACTGATTTCTGACACTGATTTCTGATACTAATTTCTGACGCTGATTTCTGACACTGATACTAATTTCTGATACTGATACTAATTTCTGACACTGATTTCTAATACTGATTCCTGATACTGATTTCTGATACTAATTTCTGACACTGATTTCTGACACTGATACTAATTTCTGATACTGATACTAATTTCTGATAATGATTTCTGTTACTGATTTCTGACACTGATTTCTGATACTGATTTCTGACACTGGTTTCTGACACTGATTTCTGATACTGATACTAATTTCTGATACTGATTTCTGATACTGATTTCTGATACTGATTTCTAATACTGATTCCTGATACTGATTTCTGATACTGATTTCTGATACTGATTTCTGTTACTGATTTCTTATTACTGATACTGATTACTTATACTGATTTCTGATACTGATTTCTGATACTGATTTCTGATACTGATTTCTGATACTGTTTTCTGACACTGATTTCTGTTCCTGTTTTCTGACACTGATTTCTGACACTGTTTTCTGACACTGATTTCTGACACTGATTTCTGTTACTGATTTCTGATACTGATTTCTGTTACTGATTTCTGATTTCTGACACTGATTTCTGATACTGATACTAATTTCTGACACTGATTTCTGATACTGATTTCTGTTCCTGTTTTCTGATACTGATTTCTGATACTGATTTCTGTTACTGATTTCTGATTTCTAACACTGATTTCTGATACTGATTTCTGTTACTGATTTCTGACACTGATTTCTGATACTGATTTCTGACACTGATTTCTGATACTGATACTAAGTTCTGACACTGATTTCTGATACTGATTTCTGACACTGGTTTCTGACACTGATTTCTGACACTGATTTCTGATACTGATACTAATTTCTGATACTGATTTCTGATTTCTGACACTGATTTCTGATACTGATTTCTGATACTGATACTAATTTCTGGCACTGATTTCTGATACTGATTTCTGTTCCTGTTTTCTGACACTGATTTCTGATACTGATTTCTGATACTGTTTTCTGACACTGATTTCTGATACTGTTTACTGATACTGATTTCTGATACTGATTTCTGATACTGATTTCTGATACTGATACTAATTTCTGACACTGGTTTCTGACACTGATTTCTGACACTGATTTCTGACACTGATTTCTGATACTAATTCCTGACACTGATTTCTGACACTGATTTCTGATACTGATACTAATTTCTGATAGTGATACTAATTTCTGACACCGATTTCTGATACTGATTTCTGTTACTGATTTCTGACACTGATTTCTGATACTGATTACTGTTACTGATTTCTGATTTCTGACACTGATTTCTGATACTGATACTAATTTCTGACACTGATGTCTGTTTGGTTCGGCCGCACTAAGCAAAGAGAAATGAAACTCGATAAAATTGCATCGGCCCTAATTTTTAATATTTGTAACTGAGTCTTACCGCGTAGGTAAAATGCGATACGTTTTAAAATGAATTGCGGAGGCTTTTTATAATTTTCAATACATTGCAAACCTACCCAACTTCAACTATCACATTTGACTTTGAAATGTGACTTTGACTTTGACTTTGATAGTTTAATTTGTTTGAATTGAGGACGTTTTAATAATTTTCATTACATTGTAACCTGTCAGTCCTTCAATCCGCATAATAGCAACAGCCTTTAATCAACCATTCTGTCTAATTCCTTTATTTCAAGTTATGCTGTATGAATTTATTTATCTTTATAATTATAACAAGCTTTTGCCTGCGACTTTGTCCAGGCAAAGTCTTGACTGCGACTCAGGAACAATTACTTTATTGCTCGATGAATTAAAAGCGAAAAAACTTTCTTTTGCATTTACAATAAATTAATTAGGATTAGGATGCGATGTGCGGAACCTTAAACACATCTAAATGTAGGGACAAATTAATGAACAGTGGAAATACTGTTCTAAAGTGAATGATTCGGTATAACAATACGCAATTGGTTTTAATCGGCGGCCCCTATAAGCAGTCGACTCCCGACACCGAATCACCGAAGTTATTCCGTCAGTTAGCGCTTGAAAGTCAACATAGTGCAACGTTATAGTGAGTGTTGCGTTGTTATTACGTTAATATTAGCAAGGAGGTATTTCATGAAGTAATACTTGGATATTACTTAATTTTTGTTCACAATAACTTTTAATATTAACAATAAAGGTATGTATTAAATTTTACTATAACTCGCGAATTATATACTATACTGTACTAATGTGCAACTATAAATTTATAAGTTTTCTCATTAAAACTTATCAGTAGAACGATTATTGATACTGAGATATGAGAACACTATAATGCATTTTCAATGTTTGTATTTTTTTTAATTCACATGTTACACCTTTTTGTATTCGTGTAATAATTTTTTTTATTATATAGGTACCTATTATTTTTATTTTAAATAATAATAATAAATCTGTAAGTGTAGGTATTGTATGTATGTATGTTCCTCCATAACTCTTAAACAAATTAATTGATTTTTATGAAACTTGGTAGATAAACATCTAGACGTATAGGACACAGGATAGGCTACTTTTTGCTTTTTTCTAACGTTTTATAATTATTTTCAAATATTTTATATTTTACTTAAGTATTAAAAAAAACTTATTAAAAATTCATAATTAATTGAAATACACTGATTGCATTAATTAAATTGATATCCAGTGTTTTTATTTAATTTCTTATATTGCTCTAAGTAATTTATTTAAAGTCAGTTTTACAGCTTGGTGAGAACGCTTGGATAAGAAATAATGTCTTTAAAATATAATTTCTTATACCTATGGCATATAATACAATTATTGTCTGACCAAAAATTGATTATGGTACATACAACTAGGTCTTCGATTTATTGAACAGTAGGATTTAATTACACTATATCTACATGAAACGCATTTGTTCTATTAATTATTAAATAGTATTAATTCTAAATAATTTAAAAAAAATCTAAATAAATACACCAATAATTTGATAATTTAAATTCTAATCGATAATAAAACAAAAAAAAAACCTATTAAGACGATATAATCTAGCTATATTATTTTTATGGAATTTATGTGTTAATGAAAGAAGTCGCTAAATGTCACACCTGACAAGTAACCTTTTACTTAACTTAAACTTAAAACCAGTTATTGAATGTTAACCTTGAGAGTGGTTTGTTTATCAACAATCAAGTTTGAAGTTCACTTTTTAGCGTTTCATTTGTTAAGACATGAATTATTGTCACTCGGGGTGACAATTTTAAAAACAATAGATAACCTTTTTTCAATGATGATTAAAGATAATACGTAAATATTATGCAAGCTATACAAATATTTACTTAAGTATTTTTTTATTGTTATTGTCAACGACGCAAATATACGCAAGTATATTTTGTAACGAATAACCGAAATTATCCGAAACTAACGGACAATTCGAAATAATTACATAACCGTATCCGAAACCGGTATAATATTAATCTTATATCCGTATACGTATCCAGATCCGAAATTATATATCCATAACATCCCCAATTTTAAGGTTTATCTTTCGTACCCTACATATGTAAAGTCGGGGTACGAAAACCTTCACCAGTTTTCCAATGTATTCCTTTACTAACTGGCGCCCGCGACTTCGTCCGTGTTGGAAAAGAAAAAACTAGCCTATTCTGTGTCCCGTACGTTTAAATATTTATCTACAAAGTTTCGTGAAAATCAGGATTTGTTATTAGTATTAGGATTTGTTATTCTATTATAGTAGATTGATTAAATCGTAGAACAAAATGCTTTCTCATGTTAAGGTCGTTAGATAATATGGCGACCATATTAGGAATTGGATTATACATAATAGGATAGGGAAGTATCCTCTGACATTTCGACTGCGAATATAGGTACCATCGAAATCATATTATCTTGTATTTAAGTTCGCTGCCCACTACTACTAAAACTTTACTGATTCAGCACAAATTCAATACAGTGCCTAGAAAGTAGGTTTTTAATCAGTATTTATTTTAAGCCTTTAAAGACTGTTACAAACCAAACTGAAGTTTAATAAGGCTATAAGTACCAACGCCAAAAAAAAATGGGTGTGTCAGCTTCGACACAGGACTGAAGTTCACTCCTTATCTTATATTACGAACGATTATAAAATTTAAATTTTCACAATACAATTGGAACATACTGAAAGAACAACATTGTTCTTTTTTTAAATAATATGTTGTAGATCAATGGTGTAGATGTATAAATCCCTGAAACTTCAGATATTCTAAAATATATATAATAAATAAAAAATAGAACGTAACTATAAACGCATTCGTGTAACAATTTTAATTGAGTTGTACCACTGGTCAGTTTCCTTACTCGTCAATTACTCCCATAACTAAGTACCTAAACTCCAAAAAAAGCTTATAACAAAGGTTGTATTGTGCTGTATATTGCGTATAAGCCATGGTCACAACTTTCGACATTATTCTTCGTATCCTCGCTTATCACAAAGTTGATATGATATGTTACACATCAATGGTGAACATGAACTCTATTATGTGTTAATGTGCGTCTAACATTCCGCAATGTAGATAAAAAGCTGATTCACTACATAAATACACTTTACTGTATTTCTTTCGTGTAAAATTATTACTCTGTTAAATAAATATCACAATATCATATTAATGATCTACTTTGTTTTCATTTTATTTCTTTAAAAAATATTATTATTATAAAATGTAGAGCTACATAAATCAAAAGGTTTTTCAGTATAGATATTTGTCTTTACATTTGTTCATTTAAATAATTCTATTTTTATGCGAATCTGAAGATTATACCAAACAAAAGAACACCGAGATCTTCGAGATCTTTTATTATCAGATTTTTATTTAGTTTAAAGAATGCTTCCTCAGTGCTTAAGGCTTCGGCAAATATGTATCTGAAAGGGCGCGACGACAATAGTTTGTTGGTCGTTATACTGAACTACACAGGAGTCCACCAACAAAACATTATTTCTCAAAAATAGGATAACAAAATTCGAACAAATTTTCGAAGTTGAAAAACTATTATATACTAGTTTCGGGAAAAAAATATATAGCCAAGATGATGACGACCCTGAGAAGAAACCCCGAAAGAAACTTAAGTTACCATCCTTTTTGTTATTTGTCACAGCTGACGTCTTACTCAGAAATAAAGGACCAAATTCTTTATTTCTGAGTAAGACACTCCATTTATTTTGTATCAGTTCACTGCGACAACAAGAAGAACACGATGCCGTGTAATTGTGAAGTAGACGTGTTAAAAGGAGAATGGGAGCATCACAACGGATGCGAAATGAAAGCCAAAAGCTCCACTCCTATGGAACTGAACGGCCACCATCACCCACACAGAAGGATTTACGACGATGATGATGAGGTCCAGCCGATCACTGAAGTCGACATCTACGATTCAGTAGACCTGCGCGTTAGGTTGTTTTAAACAATAAATACCTATTAATTTGCTAACAAATAATAAAAAAGACACCAACAATTAAAAAAATCTATATATAATATTTCTAGAAAGAAGCTATCGTACCTATTGTTACGACATATACATGGGCACATTATTTTATATGTGCTCACTATGAATTTCGCATGGAATAATAAAATACCATTGTCTATTTTGTTTTTTAAAATAGTTACTGTATTATTTTTTTTGTTTCTCTCCTCCGAACGGAAGCCGAGCGTTGGATCTTTATTTTTTAAATAGTACATATTAATATTATTATCTTGATTATTATTATAAAAAAAAATGAGATAAAATTTAACGCAATACACAGGAACCTTTGTCTGATATCTAGTTTACATTGCATCATTTTAGAATTCTACGGATTATGCAGTATGCTGTCCTTTAATTTTCTAATATATTTAATTGACAGATATCCCGATGGCACTGTACGGTTGCGTAATCCCAACATCGAGCTCATGGATCAAGACATACTTTACCACCTGGCGCTTGGCAGCGGCTCACACGACCTTGTTGAAATGTTCGGTGACGTCAAGGTAAAAACCGCATGCAAAATGTACAATCATTCGTTTCTAAATTAGAAATTTTTTGTTGAAGTTCAAACTATGTTTATTTTAGACTTGTTAACCACCTTTCCAAATGAGAAGCTTACCCTACTATAAGCAGATACTTCGAAAGACCATTTTTTGAACTCCTAGATATTTTTAATACTCAGTTTCATTTTAATATTATTTTATTATTATTATCATGATACATAATTTATTATTAGAAAAATTATTCAAGAATGCAATTTTGTTAATTAATTTATCATTAAAATGGTTTGTATTTACAATATTTATATTACTTACTTTTGCCCCCGACTTCGTCCGCGTCTCCCGGAAATAGTATTTTTTTTTCTGGATGTGATGTAACCTACCTATGTCCTGTCCTTTTCTGTATATCTAACAACGTGTGGCAAATTATCATTTTGCAAAATGCTGTTGTGTTTCGGTGAGTGAGTAGTGCGTGCCAGAGCCCATTTCCCTATCCTGATTCCTTATCCTTAATCCTATATATAGTCGGCAGCGCTCCTTGCATATAGGTAACTGTGATATTGCTTGCGTTATATGCGACGGTAGCTAGAGCTACCTACCGTCAAAGTAGTTAAAGAAAGACATATGATGAAAATGTACATACATTCATTTTCTTAATTCTATAAAACCCAATGTGTGCCAATCGCCTACTATGATTTTCTGAAGGTGTCGTGTATAAGGTGTGTGTGATTTTGTGTAAGGTGTGTGTAGGTTCACAATGAAATAATATGCGTGCGAGATGACTACTAAAATACATTTATTTTTAAAATTGGCATTTTGCATATTTCATACGAAATAAAATCGCGCGAAATGACTAAACTGTTTATTGACCTAATTGGCTTGACGAGAGTTTAATTTAGTACAGGTGGCCAAATATTGATCGTCGTTGAAGTTTTGAAGCACACTTAAATTAATATTTATGTGCTACTTCCACGTAGTTCCCAGTCTTTATTTTATTCATTATGACAAAGCGACCAAATCGATATTAACGATTTCACCTCTGTAGTAATCGTAGGTCAACGGACACAGCGTCAACGGAATTCGCTCGGGCGCCTTGCATCCGCTCAGGTGCATCAGAATACTTGTTTAAGTATGTCATTCACATTATCATAGTTGGCTTAAACTAAGGACAAAGAGATCTTTCGAAATCTTAAACCTGCGTAGGATTTAATTATATATTATTATTATTTGTATTGACAGAGATTTTTTATACTGAGGTCGACAGACAGACAAGCATATATGCTGTTATTTCACGGTGGTATTCTGCGTTAATTGCCCTCACACGGAATAACTACGAAATGCAGTGTGTCCCGCTACTATATTCAGAGCCAACTTTGAAAAGTTTAGAAATATTTTTAAAAATAAACCTTTTTAAAACCTTTTAAGTCTCCTAATCTAGCGGTTTGCATCCAAATTGTAGGCTATTGTAAATATTTTTCCTGTTCCAGTTCGTCATTATGGGCGGTACTCCGAAACGTATGGAGCAGTTCGCATACACGATAATGGCGGAGATCGGCCACAAGCTGCCCTGCGGTACAACGTTACAGGACATCAGCCAGTTTTCGTATCGATATTCTATGTACAAAGTCGGCCCTGTTCTTTCTATCAGTGTAAGTACTTATCTACAGTGGGTGGCCATATTATTAGGGACAGGGCTACTGAGTACAGACACAGTTTTTTTTATAGATAATATTTTCTGTATTTAATACAGAAAATACAGTACAGTACAGTAATGCAGTACAGTATTTAAATAGAAACTTATTGTTCATAAATGTGTTGTTTCAATTAGGTAGGTGTATGCGACTTCTACAATTTTACGCCTTAATTTATGAAAGTATAAGGTCTGCTCTGTCTGCTCAATTGATATAAATTAATGGTATGCTGTATACCTACCTAGTACCTACCGTACGTAATGTTTCAAATGTAAATATTACTTTAGTTTCAAATATAGACATCTACATAGTAATTCAAGACGTACATGTAACTAAACACTTTTAAATTAATAAAATAATGGACTGATAGTCACCTTGGTAGGTTAGGTGTATACTGTCTCGGAACACAAGATAAAACTAGGGGTATTTAAAAGCATGTAAAAGAGCATTTAATAACGAATGTGTAGGATTCTCTTTGGTTAAAGTATTTAGGTCAATAAAGTCATTATTTGCTGTATTGTCAATAAATCATTACAGATTAAATCACAGAATATGTATAAATTTGTAACGGTCGGTCGTGCGTATCATCAGGACCGAGGTCAGTAGCACTACCATGAGTTTATGACGACCGAAATCGCTAGCGAGAGATGAGCGAGAACGTAAAATATTTGTATGAAAAATTGTATAGCGCCTCTAGCGGTCACTCAAAGAACTAAAACCGGTACCATGAGTTACAAATTTGACTGATGCTCTCGAGAAATACCGTAACGTTATTAGTTAAACCATTCACGTGCACATTGAAAGGTTCGTTATCGACAGAAGTAAACTAACGTAAGATTTCGATAGCAACTCATGGTAGTGCTACAGGAGAGCTCTAAAACCGGCCTAAGTTCTTATAAACCACCCAGCGGATTTAGATACGGTTTAGACACGGTTTTCACAAATAGAAACAACAACAAATGAGAAAGGTTTGTGTAGGTATTTAATTTGCAGAGAAAAATTCCATTCATGCGTGTCCAGCATTTGTATCAGTAAAAGAATAAAAAAAAATATAATGACTTTGTCCTAAAAATATGATTTTCACAAACGTCGACCTTTTTAAGATACAGGATACCTACTATTGTTACTGTATGTATACTAAGGCGTAGTTTGAATGTGATGGGATTACATATTTTCATATGCTGCATATTTATCGTTAATAAACGATGTGATTGATAACTCTCTTTGTAAGTTATAATCTCTATAAGAGGGCAGATGATGAATGTGAGAACTTGTGAAGTTAACTCACTCGCTTGAGTCAAATGGATGATCGATGGTATTATCAACAAACATTATTAGGTACTTGCTTTGTTTTTACGAATATAATTAACGATAAACTCCATCGGTGTCTAAAATATCATCATATTTATTGAGGTTTTATAAATATTTGGTTGGCAAGAAAGATATTTCGGTTTGGACCAGAAGATAGCGTGAATGTTTGTTTGTTTCGTTATTGTTTTCTCAATTTTAGTTTCATAGTTAGTATCAAGTCATTAACCCTTATAGAAGACTACTGCGAAGTTACAGAACTCGTGCTAATGTTTTTGGGTGCGTAAGTAAGCGATGCCTGTGTAATCTTATATCTCATCTAAACATCCTTTACAGTTGATGAAAGCCTACAATTAAGTGGACCGTTAGCTTACTTGGAACTTTCATATAAAAGAAACCAATTTTAGATTAAGTGGAGTTGAGTTTCTGTACGAAAATCAGTTCATTGGTTGTAATTTGTTAACAGCATGGAATGGGTATACCTCCAGTAGGTATACTCCTGCATGAGATGCAGTTTCTGTACGAAAATTAGTTAATTGGTTGTAATTTGTCAACAGCACGGAATGGGTATACCTTCAGTAGGTATACTCCTGCATGAGGTGATAAAACTGATGTATCACGCTAAAGTACGTGACCCGGTGTTTTTCCGCATCGGCACATGCGGCGGCGTCGGATACGAGGGCGGCACAGTCATTATATCGGAGGAAGCTGTCGATGGCACGTTGAAGAGCGCTCTTGAATTGGTATGGCTGCCTTTATACATTTTACTTTTTACTTTAACAAATTAATCCACACATTTTTCTTGCCTAAACTTTCGTGTAGTTTTTTTTTTACATAAAAATCAATTACTGTGCGTTATAGTTTCGTAAAAACTCAGGAATAGCTAAACCGACCTTTATTAGTTTTTTTTTTTAAGAAAAGAAGGATAAACTGGAAAAGTTTGTATATATACAAAAATTACATCTCAGGTGAAGCCGAGAGCGGGTCACTATCTGTAAATTAATGTTTATTTGAATTTTATAGACAGTTCTGGGGAAGACGATTCAAAGACCCGCTAAACTGGACCGAAGACTTGCTCGTGAGTTGAAGAGCCTTGCAGATCCCGAGGACCCCTACGACACAGTCATGGGCAGGACCATGTGTACATATGATTTTTATGAAGGTATGAGAAACACAACATAAGTAATGTAAGGAAATATACCTCCTGGTGTTGCTCCTGTCGTGTCCTTATAATAATAATAATAATAATTGGCTTTTCGAGGGGGAAGACAAGTTAAATTGGAATATAATAATAATAATAAACTTTATTTGTATGGCGATGGTTCACTTCTTGATGGTAAGTTGTTGGTAAGTTGATGATAAAAGTTCTTGATGATAAGTAATGTAAGGAAATATATACCCACTGGTGTTGCACGTGTCCTTAGGTTCCCTTACCATCAGTCAGTCATATTGTAAAGCTAAACTTACACAGTTAGTAAATAATAACTGCCAATCTCTGATTTTCAGGTCAAGGCAGACTCGACGGTGCGTTTTGCGATTTTACAGAAAACGATAAAATGGAATATTTGGAAAAAATCCATAAAGCGGGAGTTGTGAATATTGAAATGGAATCTCTCGCGTTCGCTGCCCTCACGCATCACGCCGGCATCAAGGCCGCCGTCATATGCGTCACTTTGCTTGATAGACTCAAAGGAGACCAAGTAAGAATTCGGACCTCACAGCTTTATCACCTGTAGGTTTTGTGTAAATTATAACATGTGTAGTTTATTTACCACATCCTTACTTAAAAGTACTTTAAAGCAGTTACCAACTGTTTTATGTCTATCCATATACGAGTATCAAGATATGGCGCTGTTAGTCTCAATTTGTTATTGCAAAAAATTATATGTGTGAAAATGAAGCCTTGATGAAATTTTAATCAAAAGTAAATAAAATAACCACGAACTTTGAACTATAATACCTACATCAAATTAAATTATCCAAGGGGTACACTTAGCAGCTGCTTTAACACAATGAAACACTATATATACCTATTTTTGAAAGTGCCACTAACAGAGACTTCGTGTCATTTGCAGGTGTTAGCACCTAAGGAAGTGCTGGATGAGTGGCAACAGCGACCGACCAAGCTTGTGTGCCGATATATAAAGAGGTAATTTTTTGATAGGCGTCAAATGTGTGAGAATTTTTAAAATATTCACAATATCTAACAGTCATCGAACGCTTGCAAAAATGTTTCGATGTTCGTATGATCGTATGCTCGTATCAAAAATGATCTCGTAGTGTGGTCGTTAATGTGTGCCTGAAAAAAATGTGAAAAAAAAAAAAAAAAAAAAAATTACGTAGATTGAGGCAGGCAGATTGAGGTTCTCTATATTAATGTTAAGGTTCATTACACAGTCTGATTGACCTTCAAATGGTAGGTGACTACTAACGCAACGCCTCAGGTGCTGCAAGTGCGCTCGCTCCATAGAAGGACCATAGAAGGATTAAGGATAAGGGTTTTTTTGGGTATAGACAGGCAACGGCTACCCTGTATTTTACCCTGCACGATTAGCTATAGCAGATCATACTTCACGCCACGCATAATATGCCCAAAGCATTCCAGTTTTTTTACTTATGGTTTCCAACATTTTACATCATTCTCTTTAGAGAAAACTAGTGATGATCCAAATTAAATAGTAGGAAATTACGAAGGAATTGCTTAGATGATATCTAGTTATAGCCTAAGCCACACTATATCGCAAATTCGAACAACTTGGCAAAATTGAAATTGTCTGCAGGTTCGAAATTTTTTTATTTTATTTTTATGTTAAGGTCGACAGACAGGCTGACGGTCCACTTGATGGTGGTGGGTACCGTCGCCTATTAAAATTTTGTAGAAATACATTTTAATAAGATTTCATGGTAAATTGGCAGATACCTACAGATGAAAGGTCGGCTGTCGCTCGAGGGTCACGGCTCGGTCGCTGTGAAGAGTCCTCGTCGGTTCAAACTGGTTCAACAGGAGTCTGAAAACTACGACTAAAACCCTAACCTTACCAACTATAATTATAGAGTATACAAACTCTATGCTCGTGACCACAGAGCAAACGGAACGAAGGTACTTACTCTGTTCATCTGTTGTAATTCGGCACGTGGCTATAGAAATAGCGACCGTTATTTGTTTTGGTTATACATATATGATATCATTGGAATTAATTGTTCTTGTGGCAAGCGCACTTCACTGCCATGTTGTCTACAAATTGTAAAGTAGAATAAAAAAATGAGCACGTGTTTAATACTATAAGTAGATAGTAGTTATTTTGACATGAGCTGAGAGGCGCGGCCAGTATTTTAAATTGTGAAAATTCATTATTAATGTTTGAGACTTGCTTGAGGTTATAGATATTTTTCAAGTTTTGAGTGTGCTATATGTGTGCTTGATAGAATTTTTTTATCTACTCTGACTATGCTTGTCCTTCGAAGTTTTTCTCAAATATTACTACACCGCATCATAACCGAAGTGAATCTTGAGGGATAAGTGGCTTGAAGAGTAAAAATATTACCAGCCAGCCTTATGTTTTCAACAGAGGTCCTCAGAAATAGGTAAAAATATCTTAAATAATTTCGGCCTACTTCAATGGAGTTGTCTTTCATATGATTGATTAATTATCAATTATTTTTTCGTATATTTTTATTTCACCGACGACGTAGTCCTAAATGTGAATGACAAGAAATCGTGATAAGTCATCTTGATACTTGTACCACTGATCAATAAGCACAGTGGAATTATAATAGCATTATATGGCAATGATCACGTTTCGGTATTTATAGAAAATATTCGTTCAGTATCATTTTTCATATACATGACGTATCTGTGTATATTATTTACAATGATAGTCAGAGTGGAATACTATGAAAAGTTCCAAATTATTGTGTAGGTATATATGTATATCACAATATTCACAATGCAATGATTACCTGTTACGAAACTTGTTACTTTAACTTAAATCTTGCTCTATATACTAAAATATACCTGTTTACAATTATTATTAAAAATAAATACATCTACATGATGCAACTCGTAACGTCATGTAGATTAAAATATCTTGACATTCTTACTACTTTCAGAAATATTTATTATCAACATAACTTTTAACATATTAACTGTGACATATCGTTTAAAAAACTATTACTCTACAGTAGTGAAACTATTTAAACAGATTTTTTGAATATTTTGTGTAATACTAAAATAAAAAAAAAGGAAACGAATATTGTACTATCAATTTAATAGTTACCTATTGTAATTTCGACAGTTAATGTAATTATTACATACAAAGTTTGAATAGTTTTAGCCTAATTGCGTAAGAACGATTTATTAGATTTTAATATCTAGTGTGTTTGGTATAAGAAATGTTATTGCAACGTTTGTGATAAGTTTTGACTATAGTGTCTAAGGTATATATCGAACAGTAACGTGCTTCCACGGGTGATTGAATCGTTGTTAGTTCAATGTTACCGCACTTACAGTGTTATATTAAAAAAATATAAACTCATAGTACCAATTTTAAAAATGTACAAATGCGATATAATAATATGTTAAGAAGACAACCCGATCCGTTTAGCTTTCGATCCAATTGTATATCAGTAGTGACAAAAAATCAATATAAATTATTACCTAAAAATATTTCGGGTACAGTAGGTAGACTTACTCACCTACTACTTTTAAAACATATGTATTTATGTAAGTAAATATAATTTAAAAATTTGTCCTTAGATTTCACTGTTCGTTATCAAGCAAATCCTTCATAATAGTCATTGTTAATCAATACTTATCGTTGATTAATTCTGTTTAAGAAGAAATAAAACATACATAATTAAAACGAAATATATTAACGTGTTAAAGAATGAACGCATTAAAATTACGCCTAACTACTTTTAGAGATTAGCTCCAGCAAAGTTTCTGTGACATTAACGTAAAAATCTTAAGGTTGCACAGTTCGCTAGATTATCTTTGTTTATTTTATCTTGTTTTTATATTCGAATATCATCTTACTCGTTTTATTTGTTCATAATGTAGGTTTACATTGAAATAAGTGTACTAAAGTTATATAAATTCAATTAAACACAAAAAATGAAAGATTTCATAAAATGTTGATATGTTGACGCAAAAAAATAACATTTTTTTTAAAAATAAGACTACCTATATAGATAATTTTAATTTTAATCTTTCAGTGATTTAACGCTTTAATTAGAAGCCGCATAATTTTGCTAATATCCTTTTTATTGTATGTTGTAAATATAATTTCGGCTCTAAGGAAGTTTACTTAAAGGCGCATTCCAAACTGAAATTTATTTTTTGCTATTGTTTATTCAATATACATCTTTTACTACTTGTAAGGCCATAGGATTAGTATATTAAGGGCCTCTTTCACCAACTACAAGTAAAGTGTCGATTAGTTACTTTTAGATATAATTTTATTGAATTATGCACTCTGTTTACTGCATCCTTCGATAGGTGAATTTTTTATTATTATTTTCTTTTTAATGTTTGGGACTTTTACCGTACAGACAAAGGTATATCAGTTCCATTATTCCCAGTTACCGGTGACTTTAAATGACAGTTAGCCTACTGGACACATGGTGAAAGAGGCGCTAAAAGTTATTAAATTATAACACCTTATGTTATTGAAGTAATGCTTGACTTGAACGTCTCTTTGTTTACGTACCTAATTAAAATGTTAATTAAAATTACATGTATGGAAATATATGATGTATTCGATGTTAATGTTGAGTATTATAACGATTAGGGCCGGCGTTGACTGAAGGTATGGCACGTCGTCGTGAAAAATGTTCAGGTTAGTATTTCGTTACTCCGAAGTCGCTTGTGTTTACATAATTAAAATGTTAAAATGATTGAATGGGAATTAGTAGAATTAATGCTGAAGGGATGCTTAGGCATGCCGCAGAACGCTACGGCCTCTTGGTATTGAAACAAAGGAGTGTGAGTGCTAAAATAATTGTAATAAGGTTGAAAATAATATGTTCAAGAAAAAATGCTTTGCCATATCGTGCGACCCATACCTCCACTCAGAGTTGGCCCTTACAATAAATTTGAACAGTTGTTGTTTAGATTTAAGTGAGAAAAAGCGACCTAATTGTAAGGTATTAGTTATAAATATATTAAAAAAAAAACCTATTTAATTGTGTCTGTTTACAGTGTATGTGTGTTATTTATAATTTTTTTTATGTATTTTTGAAATTAAAATGAGACCTAACGGAATTTAAGGTTGCTAAATATGTATAATTGAAGTTATATCACATTTTGATATCACGATGGTAGAAAATTCGATGAATCAACACAAGTTTAGCTTTAATATCTTTTTTAATTCTATAATGTTATTGGATTTAGAAAAATGTTAAATACCCTTGACTTTTTACATAAATAAATACCAATTCTCATGTTTATTCTAAATACAAATATGTAATCGTTTTAAATTAGCTACATATGCCACCATAAACAATTTTTTGTTACATTGAAGTAGACGTATATCTAAATATTTTTGTAACCAGTTTGAAAGCTCAATATCTATTGAAATTAAAGTTATGAATGCAACTACTTTTTTATTTATTTCTGCCTACCGTAGGACATATTTGTTTTGATAAAATTTGGAAACCATGGCCGTTTAATATTTGAGTGAAATTACTCTTTTACTCGGTTTTTTTTAAAAAAAAAAAAACTTATTTTAAAAAAGCCTACTTATTAATCGCGTTCATCTCAGCCGCAGGACGTCCACTGCTGGGCTAGACATATTCCTCCCCATTATTTTCCAACAAGACCGGTCAGAAGCATCCCTGATCTATCGTCGACCCGCGGCCCTTACTCCAAATTTCGCTCTGGAATCGAAACCACGACCCATGAGTTCGAGCGCTAAGTTGATCTTCACAACTCGACAAATAGGCTCGATGAAAATTTTTGAGTTTTCCCAAACTCATATTAACATACTGTATTGGTTGAAATAACTTTATACCTTAGTGTTTGAGTTAGTCTTGTTTTTTATAAGATGTTTTTTTTCTGTACTGACATCTACTTAGTACGGCATTCCTTATAACTAGTCGAACCAGTAATTTTGTTTATAACTTTTTCCGCTTGTGTTTTTATAATCATAATTAAATTGGTAGGTACTACGTTAGTAAATTGTCAAAAACATTATATGACGCTGTTAAATAAAATAAATTATAATTAACTCTCGCCATCCCTGCCTGTCAAAAGCCAAAGTTTTAAATTTTTATTATTAAAAAGTAAATAATTAAGTTAGTAATTACTCGTAATAAAAATTTAAGCTTTCGGCGCGAGAGAGAAACGTAGAGGCTGACTGACGGTCTATTTGTATATACTATCACTGTCGCTTTAACATAAAGAATAAAAAACAGTTAAATGGCTTGACGTAAAAAAAATCATTTTTCTTATTTTCACACGATTTAATAATATCTCCTGACTTTCAGACAAATAACTTACCAACTAAATATTAAGGGGTTTGATTAAAGATTATGTCGTAGAAGAAAAGGCGAAAAATATTTACATCGTTTCAGTATGGCACCTTAAACTTATACGAGTATTGAGTAGTTATCTAAATTAAAAATATCATATTCGGTACATGAGCGAGGCTTGACAAAATATCATAATATAATATATAATATTATGTTCCAAGATTTCCTCTGTTTTGAGAATTAAGTGTACAAGAGGTTGAAAAGAAGGAGATTATATTAGTTTATAATAGTTATGTACTTAGGTAAAGTGTCGAATCGGGTCCGCGTATCACCGGTCATTTTCCTTACTCGCCAATTTTACTAATTCACCAGTTTACTTGCTAAACAGTTTCGGTATCTGCCTTAGTAGTAGAGGCAACAGTCAGTCTTAGTAAATAAATAATGATTGAATTACTTTAAAATCCTACATTGTATTTATTAATTACAAACAGGAAGTAAGTATACAACATTATACTGTGAATTAATATTCGATATTATTAATTAATGAATTTATCGAACGTCAATTTATCGTAGAATGTTAAAACGTTTTATCTAAGTTGAAGGAACTTCATCAGTGCATCGTAAATGAGGCGGGGACTGGTGTCGCCATCGGCAGTGTACCGTACCCCTCTCAATGCTCCATCTTCATTTCTAACAACACCGTATTCACCAACAATAAATCCATCAGGCGTTCTCTCTTCAACTCTGTATTTTCTGTATTGGCGACCCTCAACCACGTAGCCCACTTTACATTTGTCTTGTTTGCAGTTTTCGGTGCTAGTTTCTTGCACTCCGTGGCTTTTTCCGTCGGTCAGAACGCTTACTTTCTCATCCACTTCGTAATTCTTCTCTGGCTGATGTTCAAAATTTCTTTGTGTTTCTGAAATAGTGGTTGGATTCGTTAGTATAGTGGTTATCGGTGTTGTATTGATGAAGCTATTTGTGGACGCATGTGCTTGCTGATGCCAAGAGTCACTGTTCGGAGTTAGATGCAAGGATGCCGGTTCGCTGTAAAACTTTGCAGGTTCGCTGTAAACTTTAGAAGGCTCGCTGTAAACCTTAGCTGGCTCGCTGTATATTTTGGCGGGTTCGCTGTAAATCTTCGACGGTTCGCTGTAATATTTGGCAGGTTCGCTGTATATTTGAACGGGCTGATTGTATATTTTTGGTGGTTCGTTGTAATATTGCTGCACTTGACTAAACGATTGCGCTGGACTCGAGAACGTGTCACTAGGCCCATTAGGCGTGTCATGTAACACATTAAAACTCACAGTTGTCAATCTTTGATTGTTCCCCCTTTCGCTTATCTGTTTTTGCGTTAGACCTTGAATATAATTTTTTGGTGACTGCGATAGTGACCTGCCTAACGGTATATTGTCGTTTCTAGGAGTGTTCTCGTTGTCCTTGTTTGGAATGTTGAACTCTGATTTTAGAGAGGGCTCGGCTATAGAATCGTCAGTTTCGTTCGGCTGTTGGTGTTGAATAGCCAATTGAAATGGATGAACATTTTCCAGACTGTGTAAACCTCTTACTCCTTTCTTTGCATTGAGTTGTTTGATAAATTCTATGTTAGCGCCTGCAAGATCAGGGGGAGCATCAGTTTTACCGTTTGTGCTACTTCTTAAAGTAGTAGTTGTAATAGTATATTCTGTAGTACTAACAGTATCTACTGTTGTTAAATCTCCTGTTGTGACATTTGAATTAAATCTACCTCTCCCTACAGCTACAGATGATGTTATTCTTACAGATATGACTTGAGGGTCGTTTGACTGAGCGTTTTCTTCGGACTTTGGTGCATTATTAGCGTTATAAATTAATTGTTGATCGGCGTGACCAAGGTTTTCGTTAAGTTGATTGTTCAATGGGCGTGACCTCACTATAGCACATGGCAATATCTGCAAAAGAAAAGAGACAATTTATTACACAAGAGTTGCTAACTGTGTCTAAATATTGTTATTTTCTATTTATATTCACAGCAAAAAAAACCTGTGCCAGTTTTAAATTATAAATAATGCATTTAAACTTTAAATAATGTAGGTATATTGTTTCACATTATGAATTACAATCTGATAAATTAACATAAATCGAACTCCGACAGGATGCTAGGTTGCAAATCTTTTTTTTTTAATTTTCAAAAATATTTTAGCATAAGTTTTTCGTGGAGCGATCTACATACAGGATATACGTAATTACAACCCACGGCCATTTAATTGCTATACCTACCTACATATGACAAAGTAAAATATGAATATTTATTTATACACTAGTTATGACCTACGAAATATGTGGAACTGGTTGTAATTTGAGCTCGAAAGTAATGAGTGGTTTTAAGGGTCAGTTTACTTCTTAAAATCGATCTTTATAAACCACTGCCGCAATTCAGACTGTGCTAACCTTAAATAAATAATATTGTAAGATTTATCTATAATGATGACAGGGCCTGCTGATGACTAACCATGTTTAGGCCGGTAACTAAATTTATAAATTATATTTGTTCGACTCTATTTTTATTTATAACTAGCGACCAGCTCCCGGTTTCCCCAGGGTGTAATTTATTATATAAAATCTTCCCCGTTTATCCTTTTCTATGTGTGAAAACTGAATTAAAATCGGTCTACACTTGACTTTTTGAAGCGTATACAAACCGACTAACATCGACTAACATTTTTACTTATATATAAAGAATAAGATTTATTAAAATTTTATTAAAAACCCTTTTTACTATATTACATTACAAAGTTATGCAATCATTCTTTTAAATTAAAGAATTGCAATAAGTGAAAGAAAAATATTCATATTTTGTTATTATATATAATTTTTGTATTGGCTCAGTTGCCTATAGTCTAACTAAAGGATAACTCGTCCCAGGATGAAAATTTATTGTGATGAGAAATTAAATTATTCAAACGCGTTGGGACGATTATCTTCATCTAGTTATGTGTACCATCTTAGTTCCTTTTAGGTACTAAGCTTTGGCTCTACGAGCTCCTGGAGAAAGCTGCATTCTCCTGGAATTTTCAAATAAAAATTTTCCGGTACAGTCATATACCTACCTAATACAAAGCTAACACAATCAGAAACTTCTTGTTATGAATTTGTGATGAAATTCTGATAAATGACACCGATTCAAGTTCAAAAATATTTATTTACAATTATATTTTCTTGAGGTGCAAAGAGTGAAAGGATAAAGAATATAACATAAAAATTCCAATTTGAAACGTACCTAGAAGCGTATAATATTAGTCAATATGCGTATAAGTCAATATGCGTGAAAGAAATAAGTCATTATGCGAGTAACCCGCTTAAAACACCTATATGTTAGTTACGGCAATGAAACTATGTCTAATATTAAAAGAAATTTTTTAGATTATAATTATAAGAAACGTGTTTTAATTAGAACATTGAAGGGCGACGGAGCATTCATAATCCGAGCGGAAATGGTGGTTGGTTCAGCGACTGTCAGTGGCCGAGCGTTCGGTCGCGGCCTTGTCCAACGTACCTGCGCGAGCACCGAGCGCATTGCGTTCTTTGGTGAATTATGTGTGAATAACTCATTTATTTCTTAGCAATGTAATAATTTGAAAACCACGTTAACAAAAAAAGTTACAATTTTAAAAAAAAAGTAAAATCTAAAAATTTAAAAATCTAAAAAAAGAAATATTTTGGTATATATTTAATTTATTTATATACATATATTTATTCTAATTCGTTGGATATACATATATGATCTTAAATACGATCATCAAACTCGTAACGCACATGAAACAGTCACACCCCAACCACATCCTTTTTTTAGCTCTAGTTACCTACGTAGCCTATACGTTGTTTCTAAGTTCCCTAAAGATGAATAATGAAATTTAAAATAAATCACTATAAGCTATACAACATAATTTTGCTCGCTTAAGAGGGAAGTATAGCTTGCGATAGGTATTTAGGAAAACACTTGCTATCGCTTGTGCGCTCTAGCCCCGGGGCAGTCGTGCGATACAGAGCGTTGCAGCTTTCGACTGACAATAGTACTTTTTTTGATGAAATTTCATATCGGGAAAAAACAGTTTCCACTAACTAAATCTTAACAAATCATTTTAATTTTCATGCCGACCGTTTCAGCATAATATATTCTAGGTTTATAGCGTTCGTTTTTTTTAAAAAATTAGATTTTTTTATAAAACAAACGATTTAATTCGACAAAGTTTTAATCACAAAAATTTAGTTATTTGAGGTTAAATAACTTTGAATCTATTGAAAATTTTGAAAACAGGAAAACCTATAAACTAGTCTTTCACTGTGTCAATAACATGCAAAAAAATCATGGAGATTGGAAAATATTTAGAAGTGGAAAAACATTTTCTCTTTTTGTATGGACGAGTGCGTGCTATTCTTCCCTCTTAATAAAATTATTCCACAAGTCGAGTTTTCAATGTAATAAAACACCAAACGCACTTGTGTTTCTGTTCTAGTTTTGCTACGTTAATAGCACTTTATCTGTAAATTAATAAAACGCATAAATATGCAAATATTTCAATAACATATTTGTTTGTACTTTCTCTTTTTGCTCACTTAATTGTTGCTTACCTAAATATTTTTCATTTTTTTATTGATTATATTATTTCGTATCACGCGTAACCAAGAATACATATTGTATTTATAAAAGTGTAATTAAGAATTTTTAAAGAAACCTTACCTTCTGAGTTCATTCTTGATATATATACTAAAGGCAATATTATTACAATATATACATTTTATCCTGATTTAAAATCTTGATTTTTTTTATCATAATCGCTGAGATCGCTAATAAGAGTCGCAAATGACATTAAATTTTAAAAGTAAAAAATCTGATTGATCGACCACGGCGGCGCTTCAGCTCTATGATAAGTCAAAATTGTTGAGCTACAGATAATGTCTAACTGTCTATTGTCAACTGTATAATTGCATTAACGATAGCGATCTAACGAGGTCACGACTTTTCTTTTTTAATTCGATTACCTACGTCTGTATGAATGCATAAAATCGTGTAAAAGTCTTCGTAGATTTAATCAACATATAAATTAATTTCAAAAATTATCAACATTAAACTAATGTAAGCTACACCATCCACTTAACTGTATAAATATGGTTAGTCTAGTGCAATTAGACGTTTTTAAGGGAAAATGAAGGAATTCAGTTGTAATGAAGATATAATAAAAAAATGAAAGTGCCAATTTTAATGGGTAAACTTTTTTTTATGGCCATTCAAAAAATCATTCAAATCGGTTCATTTATAACTGGATACCGAGGTATAAACTTAATTGCAATCGATTAACCGGGAAACTTTACTTTTTAATTTATATCGTTGTTATATTAACTTCATATAATTATATTAATTCCAAAATCCCTCTGGCTGGACACAGTACCTCAGATTAAATAAGAGTTACTATCGTAAATAGTACTTTTAACTAGATGAAAGGTACCATATACTACATAATTATATCCTATTTTGTACCCCTGATAATATTTGTATTCAAAATTTCATGATGAACAGTTGAGCGTAGCAAAGAAACAAACTCACTTTCGCATTTAAAATGTTTGTAGGAACTTATGGCACTTTTAAAATTAATTGTCTTGATTTCCTAGCAATAAATAATGGTGTTGGATCGCTGTTAGTAAGGCTATATTTTGCATAAGCTGTATAATTTCTCATTTATGTAGCAAGTTAGCGTTTGCGCTGTCTCGCCGCAGCCGCCCGCCGCGCCGTGACATTGTGACAGTGAAAAATAGGAAGGTCACTCACGAGTGGTATTTAAACTTTAACTTTGAAATATGGCCACAATTTATTCAAGTTATGCCATGTGAGATTGGGTGTGTATTTACTTCAGCCAACGCTGACAAATACTCGTAAGGAAAAATATATTTCTTTTCCTATTAGCTGCTGTAAACTGAAGTCGCTCCTCCTAAACCACGCAACGTATTTTAATATGCCGACTGCTATGTAACCACCAGCTAAATAATTTTTCGCTGAAAGTTTATCAATCAATCATCATTAATCAATCAATACTTACTAATAATAAATCTGTTATATTTCTCCATAACTCTTAAATAAATTAACCGATTTTCATGAAACTTGGTACATAAACATTTAGACGTACAGGACACAGGCTACTTTTTACTTTTACAACGCGAACGAAGTTCGGCTGGCGCCCGCGACTAAACCTAAGTTTAAATAATAAAACCTAAGACTAAATAATAAAACCTAAGTTTTCATGTATAAGTAGAAAAATATATTTTGCAACCAAGTGGCTGAAACTTTACGCGTCTGTTTGTTTCTAAGCAAATAATACTTAATACCACCCAACGGATTTTGATACGGTTTCACTAATGGAAAGAGGAAAGAAAAGAATTTCAGAATCCACTTGAGCTTATTTTACATTTGTATTTCATATTTTATTCATTTCAATTCATAAGAGTACTAGGAGTTTATTAATACTTTTAAGATTTTTTTTAATGATAAAGCGTCACTAGACAACAATTCTATCAATCAATAAGTTTACTTAAATACGGTTTAAGTACTAAAAGTACGCACTTAGGCGGTAACCTTAGTTAAAACCTGTTTTGAAGTAGACTTATTACATATACCTAAACTTTTATAAGGTAAAGGTAATTTAATTAACTTAAAGCTTAACAGGTGTTAAATTATAAATAATGATAAATGAACGCTACTGCGGAATCAAAATATACTTACATAATTATATAAATCATACTTTTATAAACATGATGCAATGTGCACTTAACTATCTCGGAATTTGCAACTTCCTTTAATGTATAAGATTCGTTTTTCTATAGGTACCATCAATTCTACTGGTTTTAGTAGCCTTGTTTTTCTTCTAGTAGGTATATCTATACAAAATAGTTCAGTATATTTTTCTCAGTTGTTTGTGAACAAATTTTTGTATTGATTAGAGGCTGTTGATGATCTTTGGTGCTAAATAAATTGTAATCAGTTTTCTTTTCCAGCCTTCAAAATGATGGCCGAAGAGGAACAGTGCACGAACACATAAATCTATTAGTATTGACGATGGCGGTTTGAATTGTAGACATATTTGCTTTTCATTGGAATAGGTCGATAATATTTGAATAGGGGCTATCATGTATGATATCAATAAATATTGAAGCATTTACCAGTATTTTGAATGACTACATTAAATTCAGAGTTTTTGACTTTAATTAATTAATTTATTGGACCTTGTTTCCTTGTCACGTTATGGCTCCTCCAGGCTAAAACATTCTTAAGTCACATCTGTGCTCATCATCTGAGTTACACTGGGAACGAATATAAAAAGATGAAAAATAGTACTTCACAAGTAAGCTACGTTTATGCCATTCTAAAATATGTAATCATAATACCACCTTCATAAACTTTTACCATCGTTCATGACCCAATAACGATATTTTTATGTACAAATCAATAAAATATAGCACGCGATCAGTGATATCGTCACGCTAGTTTGTAAATATTTTACAAGTAACAAGAGTCGCAGTGGGGATTGTGATTTGTGTATAGCAGTTTACGAAATCAATTGTATAACAGGTATAAAGTCCCTGAGCGACATTTTATTGTAATGCCTATTGATAATACTTACTTATGGTCAATGTTTAGCGTAGGCAGTTGTCAAAGCTTTTTAGATCCGTGTCAGAAAACGTACTTGCTATTTCTACTAGGACAGATCTAGTTATTTTGTAAATATAATATAATTTCAATAAATAATAATATTTTCATTATGAAAGGAAAATAGAGAAAATTAAAATAAAATGAGAACCTTCCTTTATAAAAATCACATAAGCTTGGATAACTTAACAGTTTAACTTTGTTGTACAAAAAGATAGCGAATTTCTCATTATATATAGGATATTTCTGGTCTTCTCAGAGCAATTTTTCTAACTGTGTTACCCTTCATCGTTTGATAAAGTTATCATTATTTCTTATTCATACAATTCACTAATCACGATTTCATTTCAACAAAAAGGCTCGTAGACTCCGAATCGCCTAATGTTATACAATGTTAATTCTTTTATACAATTGAATTTAATTTAAATGTAATATTAAGTATTCTATTGTACCTATTTTGTATTTTTTGCTATTTTATCAATTAATATTGTATAACATAGGTGGCCAAATTATTAGGGACAGAGCTCATATTCATTTAATCAATGAATGATTCCCTTACATTTTTATGCACGACTCTGCACCGTGTCACAAAGACAGAAGTGTACTTGCACTCCTGGCCGAAAAAAATGTTTTAACTTGACCAGGGAAATCACCAGACATGACCCATCGAAAACATGTTAATTCACCAAACGGGCGATGCCGAAAGAACTGATTACCGCCAATCGCTAATTGATTTAAACTCTCATGACTGAGAGATTGGAATCATAACTCCACACTCCAAGAATGGCCACCCACTGTATTTATTATATTTACCTATACTTGGTTCATTCAACAGTTTTGTGATAATTAGATATGTATGCCTATTATTCTCAATTAGCTAACAAGAAAATTTGGTTTTTCTGAAATAATGTTCGGGCTGTTTCCTACAATTTGATTGATAAGTACATGAAATGATTCGATAAATATGCTCTTCCTGTACACTTTCGCAATATCCTTGAATAACCAATACTTACGTAAGTAATACCTAATTGTTGCAATATTATATAAGTTCAAAAATTAACATTTATGCCATTGTAATAAAAATACATCTGAAGCCACTTACCACGGATTGTTGAGTATAAAATATTATCTACAAAAAATAAATTTAGACCTGATTAGGAAAGGCGACCAGTGAATTGCCCAAAAAGAAATTCTAGTTTACAAAAATTTTAAGCGTTTACCAACTATTTGTTTTAGAGACTTTTTAATTGGAAACATATTATTTGTAGTTTTCTATTAATCATTTATTGTGGCCTTTAAGTAAATAATCCATTATCTTGTGGTCAGGACTCACCCCAGTCTTGGCGTTTCATGTTATCGGTTGTGGTTTACACTGTCTTGTCAGTCAGTCAAAACGCAATAAGGTCATAAGTTCCTAAATTACTGACGCTTAAATACGTTTTAAAAAATATTCAAAATAACCTTGAAATGCCCGTGAGTTAATCTAATTAAATATTTACTTCAACAAACTTAACTTTATTATAATGGATTATATCATTTGCGCTTGCCATCGCAAGCGCAAATCTGATCTGCGCAGATAAAACATGTCTGTTTTAAATTTAGTTAAATAAATGGTCTTAACCGAGAAAATGCGACCTTGATATTATTTCGATGTATAGGTACATTAGATGTTTCTAGTATAAGGTAGGTATTTTAGTACTTACTTATACCATTCCAATTAGCCATTAACGCTCAAAGCTCAACATATTTCGTATACTATGTGATACAAAAAAAAATTCAGCGTTTCACTTCCTCTCACTCTCTGGGCCCAATACAATTTATGTTTTAAATTTAATTGCTGTTACTAGGCCGTTACCGACCACAATTTTACGATTTCTCGTGCTTAACCTTTAAAAAATTCAAGTTGGCTACTTGCTAACAATAGCCCAAGACTAAAAAGAATTTTAAATGATAGTTTCCTGCAGCAAGAACTTTAAAAAAAGTCGCACCTGTAGTGATAATTTAATCCTTATAAAATAACTTTAATTTGTTACTTTGTCTCAAGGAGAAATTGATTCTTTTTTATATGAAAAAATATTTTAGAATGAGGTACAATGAGGTAGATAAAATATAAAGATAAAATAGTTACATATGTGGGATTTTCAAGAAGTCTTTTTGCCTCAGTAGTTCAGTAGCGTGAATTGACATTCGGCTGTATTAAATCTATACAAATAGATATTATATAAAAAAAAATTGTAATTTTTTAATTTTGTTTTAATGAATAAACTCAAAAACTATTGGACCGATTTTAAAAATCATTAAAAACATAGGCTATCTATACTAATATTATAAAGAGGGAAGATTTGATTGTTTGTTTGTTTGTATAGAATAGGCTCCGAAACTACTGGACCGATTTGAAAAATTCTTTTACCATTAGAAGCCGACATTATCCGTGATGAACAAAAGTTACTTTTTACCGCGGGAAAATGCTTCATTCCTACGGGAAATCTAAAATAAAAGTAAATACTAGCGGCTTGGGCCGGGAGATAGCGCCATCTATCCAAAATACGGTAGATGGCGTTTTATACTTTTCTACGCAGACGAAGTCGCGAGTACCAGCTAGTATTTTATAAAGTTACGTGGACGAAGTCGCGTGCAACATATAATATAAAATAAAATCGCTATCCGCTGCTGTCTGTTTCTTCGTTAACTTCTTCTGAACTATGTGCCTAATCGATTACGTTTGATACATTTTTCACCGATGCAAATATACATAATGACAAAGCCGTGTGCGGGTCGCTAGTGTGAAATAAACCAAAAAATATATATAATTACTGAGTTGTTTACAAAAGACCTTACCATGAATCTAACTTGAGGTAAGACCTACATATTTTGTTATTGTTGCAAAAACATTAATCACACGGTCTACTTTTGATGCCAATGTCTTTTAAATAGATCTTCTTTTTACGAATTAATTACGAGTATTTTGTTAGTTCAAAATAGTCCAGAGCAAGTTCAAAAATATATTTTAAAATTTAAACTCTATTAAAATTATGTTTACGAATGAAAATATACTTTATTAAATATAACATTAAGAATAATTCCACATCTAGCTATGAACTAAACACAACCTACAATATATCAACCTAATAATATAATATAATATAATATATACCTTTTTGTAAAAGAATATATTACATGTATAATGATATAATATAATATCCAATAAAACTTTTATAAAATAATTAGTAGACATAGCTAACATAGGACTTTGGTACCAGTGCCAGATTAAGAAACCCCTTAAATAAAATACAAAAACCTCTGACTCCCGATACAAAAACGGGGCGTTATAAGTTTAACGAACGTGCCTGTGTATATCAGTGTGTCTGTTTATGGCATCGCGGCTCCCAAATGGATGGACGGATTTTGATCCATTTTTTTTTTTTGAATGTTGGCCCATTTTCCCTAACCCTTCTTATACCTGCATACATACTATACAGTCGGCAGCCCACTTGTAAGAGGTTTCTTTGCATTTGCAGGGTGAAATGAAACATGTGTTTTTTTCACACATTTGTCAAGACAACAAAGAACGCAATTTTCCGTAAAATATTACTTTGGTATTCAGCAACAAAATGCTGTTAGCATGATCTGCATAGTCCAGTAAATTTCCACTTTATGTTTCAAATTAAAATCAATTGAGTTTGCAAAACATTTTTACAATAACGTTGGCATTATTTGTCAATAGCATATGAGTCGTGTAAAGTTAATTAATAAGCTATCTCATTCGTTTAAAAAAAGTTATTATTGATCTTTGAATGTGGCAAAGAAATAAACAGTGGCTCTGTGAGACAATGAATCAACTTTAAAGTTTGCTTATTTTTGGTTTGTATCACTAACCTCGTCATAATATTATTGTTTAGAATTATCTCGTACTTATTACTCGAAGCCGATCTTTATATTACCATATTGTCTCGCAGAGTAAGTAAAGGCTTGCTAAGTGCGAAACCCGTTCTGATTTACCAGATCGTGCGGTATTTTAAACTCGAATGCATATAAATTGTACGATGATAGCGAACTTGAGAGCACAAAGAAAATACAATACTGTTCGTATTGTGAATATGCGTTAATATGTTGACGTCTCAAAGTATCGGGGTGGTATCACCTATTCGCGCCCGGTAAAAAGAGAAAAACATTTTACTTTAAGCAATAAATATAGAAAGTCAAACAGCCCGTTTCCCTTTTTTATATTCATTTTCATTGTATTGTATTGTGGACGGTCAAGAACACACGTATCTATCCTCTGAGACACTTATTAGCACTGCATTCAGATGTATGCGTAGTTTTGAGGTGAAAATATTTCTTTGAATTGAGACGGTATAAATCTTTGATCTTATAAGTTATCGTTTATCGTAAAAGCATGTTCATCTTTAACACGAGAATATATTAAACTAATTGCTATTCATAGCAGCTACTATATAATAAAGTATTTAGTAAGTATTACCATATAAAAAAATAGTGCTTAACCAATAACTAACATTATTAATTATTATTAATTATTGTTAGTAGTAACTAACAGGTCAAATTAGTAACTAGTTTGTACAGATTGTAATGGCAATTTAGGCCTAATAGGTGCGTTATTTTAATGGAAAATTACAACAAGCAGCACAAGGATTATGCAAGTTTAGTGATAAAAAATACGCTGCCGATCCTGACGGGATAAGTAGATACAGGATAAATAAAAATTTTTAACAAAAAAATTAAACCGCCGAAAAAACTGAAAAGCACAAATAATTTTATTTAACCTTATAATAACTAAATTCTAAGTTCGCCAAACAAGCAAATTAATTAATAACTTAAAGAGTGACTGCGGCGGCGACTCAAAATTACTTCGGTGAACTTATATTAGTTTAAGAACTTACTTAGTTATTATAAGGTTAAATAAAATTATTTTTTGCTTTTCAGTTTTTTCGGCAATTTAAATTTTTGTTAAAAAGTTTTATTTTACAATTTTTTGTGGTTATAATCTACTATTTAATCAACTCGGCTTAGCATTAAAATCTGTCAGTAAATAATAAATCACCCCTATTTTTCTCTGACCAACTTTACCCTATCCATTAAAGAAAGAATTATCAAAATCGGACTACTCTATTAAAAGTTATGCGTAGTAATACATAACAATCAGTGAGTGAACAATCAATCATCCCCTGTTTTCCTACCCTTAGGGTTGGAATGTTTTTTTCCAAATTTATATGGATACCACTCTTTCAAATAAAAAAAGAAATATCAAAATCACACCACTCTGTAAAAAGTTATGCGTGATCATACATAAAAAAATATATACGAGTCGAATTTGAGAACCTCCTCTCTTTTTTGTTTTTTCGTTACCGTCGGTTGAAAAGAAGATGGGGACTAAATGAGCTTTGGATTGCTTAGTCGCGAAACTGTTCTTATGAAGTGTTTAGTCTAGAAACCTGTTATTGATATGGCTTTTATTTTCGTTAATTTTGAAAGCATTATAAGAAAAAGAATAGAAAAGGAAGAACAGGAAGAAAAGGAAGACAAAGGAAAGGGAAAATCAAAAGGAATTCTTCGGTTCATGATTTATAGACCCAATATGTAACGTTTTGCAAAGATTTCCCTTAGGACATTTCCCTCGGATTTCCCTCCACATGCATTACATTAGCACAGTCGGTGCTGCGGGAATTTTTGCGGGAAAATGCGCAAGAGCTCAGAGGAAGACGAAAAACCTAACTCTTGTCGTCCTAAGATCTAGTTTACGCTTTACACGCTTGACATAAAGTTCATTATACAATGCACAATACCTTCACTTTGATTCTGTTCGGGTGTAATATAAATTGAGCCATATTTACCCATCGAAATATTAATTGAAATAAAAACACAATGTCATTGAATGTGGAAGACAGTGTGTGTGTGCTATAGCTATAACATTTTACTAACATTACCTATCTCCTCTTTTTATATGTAAATAAAGACGTTTTTTAATTGTATTGATTATTTATGCAATACGATTTATCTATGGTCAATTTAAAGTACAAAATCTAATTCTAAATACAAATATGGACAGCTCACATGCATTGTTACAGTTAACACCTACCGACTACATTTACATTAACATCAGGAAGTCATCTAGCCCTCAATTGGAGCAAAATCAGTCTGCGTATGAGATCAAGTTTGTAAAGATCACTCTGACATTTATAGGCATGCAATACGCATATATTTATGTGTAAGTATGTGTAGGTTGTTAACACTTTTTTTCTTATCCTTTACCTTTAGTGCGGACAACAGGACATCATAAATGCTTACATGGGAGTCGATTGAATAGTATTTTCATTACAAAAATAAGGAATAATTTCAATAAGTCGTCTCTTAAAATAATTTAAGAGACGACTTATAAAATAAATGTATTTTATAGTTATTATATTATCCATACTAATATGAATGTGCACTAAGCATTGCACTTTCAAGTGCACTAATTAAATGACTTTCAACTTTCAAGCCATGATTTTATTACACTTGCCGATATTTTTATTTAAATGTATAGCTTTTTTATTAGATAAGACATCTATTTAATAAAACATGACTAAATAAATTAATGAAGAATACAAAAAAAAAAACCGATTTAATACATACGCATATTATTATTGATTTATTTTAATGAAACCTGGCCGATTTTTTTTTCATTTTCCTACACAAATAAATTTATATATAAAATTTAAATATTCCCTGAATGAAAATAAGACTTATTGTTGAATCTTTGAAAATTAATAACAAGTACTTATCAGACAGCGAGATATTTCTTCGTATTTGATATACCTAAGTAGAATTCAATACATTTCTGAGCATGAAAAATGTAAAGAAAAATGTGAAAAAGTTGAAGATCAAATATATTTTTCATAATAAGAAGATTATAACTACAAGAAAAAAAAAACAGGGTCTTAGAGAAAAAAAATGTCGCTTATAAGAACTTCGTATTAGGTAATTATTTTTATTGCAATTTATTATAGAAGTGTAATATTTAATTAACCTTTTTTCAATCAATAGACCTTTTCATCGTATAATTATGATCAAATTAAGCATTCACATTATGTGGAAGTTTTCTATAAGGCTTTTATTAATTAATGTTCAATCGCTCATTAAAAAGTTGTCGACAATAATTGGCATCGAGCAAGTAGAATGTGTTAATTACTATAATACTTGTGACTCCGGCTTCGTACGCTTCGATTCGCTTTTTTTCCTGCAAATTAAGTATAATTATACATAAACCTTTCTCGTTAATCGCTCTTTCCGATAGTGAAAAGCGCATCAAAATCCATCTGGTGGTTTAGAAGAAGTTAGCGGAGAAATAGATACGAAATATGAGAGACTGTAGTTCTTTTTTTTTAAATATCATAGGATAAATTACATTAATCCAGCTAATATTTAAATTTGGCTCTGTGTGCCAAATTCTATCCAAATATTCTAAATGCCAATTCACAGACAAACTAAAAACTATTTCTTTAACCTCGGTAAATATTTTATGTACTGACAGACACGGCTCCTTTACGATTTTATTATATGCATAGATGAAATATAACTCCTCTACTCCCTTACAAAAGATCATATATTTTGATGTTCGATGAGGGAAATTCAGAACCTATATCTCATTTAATTCTTTACATCTCTTTATTGACACTCGCTTTCTCGAATTTGTCATTGCGACCCCTTTGGTGTTGCGCAGGTGCAAAATCCCTTTGAACGGGCTGTGTGTTTGTCCATTGTACTCTTACATGTGAACTTAGATAGTGTTTATTAACGTTAGCTAAAGTTCAAGTGAGTAGGCATCTTTTGGGTGAGCTCGCTCCATCATCTTTGCTACACAGCTGGTTGTTGGCCAAGAGCAAACCGATCTCTAATAAAAATAATCTTTAGCGAAATAAAGTATTAATTAACTATGAAATATTACCAAAAACAGTATCCAAGAAAGGAGGTGCTTCATCTCGTCATTGAATAATCTTTTTCACTTTTTATACACTATATCTATTGTATTGATAAAGACATGTCCACTCTATCGGAGATCATTAATTCAAACATATTTTTGGAGTTAATTGTTGCAAATATTTATGGCATTCGTTTCTAAGGCGGCTCTCGGTTCACAGTGCAAAACTAAGCGCTATCCTCTATATTACTATTCGATCTACGAATCGAAAATAAGCGATTCGCTTCTAGTGCACGTGTGGCCTGCGCGCGCGCCGCGGTCAACTACGGCGCATTCGTACTAGTGACCTTACAATTAAGAATTCATTTTATTAGTGCACTTTCTTACCACGCGTAGCAAGCTTTATCGAACGCACACAAATATGACACATTTCGATAATAATAGTATTTAATTTCGCTTAAAACAAAAGCTCAAGTTTACGTATAACTTAAAGCTATAACTTAAATTACATTACGCTGACAACTATTTTTCTTTGTTGCGAAGAAATGTAGACAGAGTAAGTTATTTAAGATAATTTGAACATAATATTAATAATATGCTGTTAACGTTCAAGAAAGAATAACTCAGTTTAAGTTACGGATTTAATTTATTTGGCACTATGCTCAACTTCATTTTCTTTGTTGTTAAGAAATACAGAAAGAGTAAGTATTGTTATTTGATTTAAATAAATTATTGAATAATGATTTTGAATTTAGTTTGATAAAATTCAAAAATAGGTAAACCCAATAGCAGTTATAATTTATACCATGTAATACATAAATATGATTTTTTGTTTTTAGAAAAACATGTTTGTATGAAAAATAACTTTGAAAATGATTACATATAATATAGAAGATACTATTTAATGCCCATAGTATGGATCATGAGCGTATTGCGGAGCGTACTGTTCTTCGTAGTGTTCTTGATAAGGTTGTATCTGAAATATAATAATAATGGCGATATTATTGTGATTTGATAAGCATACCTAGTCGTAACTTAGCCGCCAGTTTGGCGAGTTTACTAGTCATTTCGCACGATTTTATTTCGTAAGAAATGTGCGAAAAACCAACTTTAAATTTAAATATATTTTTAGCAGACTATAAGTACAAGTAATATTAGTAGTATATTTTAGTAGTCATTTCGCACACATATTATTTTCTTAAGAAACTTGAAATAACAGCAATAACTCTTTCCACAGAAGACCAGAGTTTTTTTATGTTTAGGTTGGCAGGCACGCACCCGGTCTACTTGATGGTAGGTGGCTACCGTCGCCTATATCAAAAGCAACGCCAACGATTAAGGATAAATGATTAGAAATGGGCTCTGGTATCCCTTACTCACTAATCGAAACACAACAATACAAATGCTGTTGTTTTACGGTGTTCGTCTGTAAGGAAGTAGTTTACTGCTATCAGATGTGGTGTCAATTTTATGACTGCCAAACGCAGTGTATCCTCTTATTATAAAGTTCCTTGACATATTTTCGTTACCTTATGAGCCGGTTTCTTTTTGTCCACTGTTACGTCGTGGTGATGATTTTTTATCTCCATGAGGTGGTTTTCCAATAGGTCTTTTAATTTCAATTTTGTCGACAAGAGATTCGCAGCTAACGCTTTGTCAAACGCTTTCAACTGCTTGATCTTCGTCTTGATAACCCACATGCTGTCTTTGAGTAGATCTAGTTTTCCAGGTGTAAGATCATCCTCTTCTTCGTAATCGTCCTTGTCGTATGATGGCGTATCGTAGGCAGCCCGAAACAATTGCTTGTCTTCCGCATCCTGAAGGTCTTCGTAGCGAGGAGTGTATCTTGCAGATCCTGCGAAAAGAGAAGCTGTTAGCAGCGAGAAGTCCTGCGAAAGGTTAAAATAACCTTATTCAAACTTAAGTACCTGTACATTAAATGCATAAACTACAGCCTTATTATCAATATATTTAAGTAATGGCAGGGCACATTGCGTTTCGCAGCATTTGGGCAGTGACCAACTCTTTACAAAAGACCCCCGTGAAATAACAACATGTATGTCGTTGTGTTTCGGCCAGTGAGTAAGGGATGCCAGAGCCCATTTCTTCCTTATCCCTTATCCTTTACTTTCTACTATGGTCGGCTACGCACTTGCAGTAACTTTCGCGTTGCTTGTATTATATTCAACTACCATCAATTGAACCATCAGCCTGTCTACTCAACTTGAAATTTCGTATACACGTTATCAGGGATACAGAAAACGATATAGGGTACCTTTCATCCAGAAAAAAGAACAGTTTCCGAGAAATCAATATAAAAATTCATCGCCAGATAAAAATAAGAATAAAGATTGAATGAATATTTTGACGCCTAAGAAAAACGACGTGGATGAATCTAGTGGCGGACAAAATCTAGTTTATGTGTATAGAACACTAAAATTCATTGTTTAATTAACTGGTTTCATTGTTTAATTCACCATTGTTTTATAACTGTACCTATATATTTTTCATATATATGCTTATATATTTCATATACAGACAAGTGCGAAGAACTCACTTGTCTGTCAACAATCTTGTAAGACATCTTAATATTTTCACACTTTATACACTTTCACTGTTAAAGAAAGTGAGTCATTACTAATCAAGATCAATCTAATATCCCCAAACTATCACTTATCGAACATTTAATTAAAAGATAATGCACCTTAACATTCCAAGAAACATTTGATCCAAAAATAACTTAGGGACAAATATTGAATATGCATATAAGTTAAAGTTTTATATGTTAAGGAAATCTGACTCGCCAGTATTCTTTACGGAATTGACATGTACTGTACTTACCTGAATTAATTAGCAAGAAACCACAAAATAATAAAAATAACATTTTGCAATTAACAATAACCTTCATGTTAACCTGCTTTATTCTAAAAATATTTTGAAGGTATCTGTAATTGTCTTAAATAGTTGAATCTACCCTCAAATTAATAAATGTTAACAAACGAGCGGAGTTTACTATGAAATGGACAAACGAAATTACGAAACATATTTACGAAATAAGCAAAATGTTTTTTGAAAAAACAAAATCTATTTCGGATGAATAAAACAAATATTGGTGAACACGTAATTTTATAATATTTTTCTAATACTGAAACATAAATTTATTCAATAAATAATTAATATTTTAGGCATATAATAACAGGATATTACTTTAAAATAGGATACTACAAACATACAAGATGTTCACTTAACATATTCAAACAAACAAAAAATAATTTGTCCGAGTTACTTTCATCTAGGAAGACTAGCGTGCATTCAGAATAAGTAACAAGCAAATGCATACTAAAAGAAAATAACTCATTTGTGTTATCGTTTTGGAAACTAAAGATTTTTAGTGTATAATTGTGACAATGGTTTGGAGAGACGAATTAATTTGTATTAAAAGCAATTGGAACACGAGTTAGAACTAATACAATCAAATAAGCCTCAACAGGGAAGAGCCCACAATTTTGTAAGGTAGGTATCTGTTTTAACGGGCGGTTGTCTACGAATAAATAACTAAGTGCAGTCTACTACGATATGTATTGAATTAATTGAGTAACTTAAGTGATACCACTTTAAATAATTCTATATGAACACACAATGATATTGGGTACCTATATTAAACTTACTTAAGATCTTACTTATATCCAACTTATATCATTACTTTTCTTTTGAGTTGGCTAAAAACTTCGCGCGGTAAAATGTTAAAAACGTCATCTGAAAAGTTCGAAAACTTTCTTACCTTCGTAAAAATAAAAAAGTATTTGAGTTCAGTTCAAGTTTTATACTTGAACTCGACTACTATTTCTAAAAATGGCGTTTAAATATTTTTTAAAATAACCATTAACTTTGTATCATTCAATAAGAATGGGTTTTATCCAATGAGTTGATTTATCCTCGTTTGAAGTATGCTTGTGGCATAGAGTTTTTGGCCAACCCAATACAAATAAGAGTTACATTAATTATTGCCCCATAATTAGTTAGCTTATACTATAAAACTAGTACACTTAATGAGAATTGCCAACTTACAACTTAAAAAGAAATCAAGTTTCAGATCGAAATGAAAGGCTTGAGGAGGCTCTTTGTAAATCTAAACCAATTTAAAATTAATCACAGAATAATTTTTAACTTTAGCTAACTCCTTTATGTTTTTATACTTAAATACAAAATAACAATTAGTTCATAACAAAAAAATGTAATGTAAGAATAAATTCTAAGCACAAATGCACAATCAATATCGTTGTATCGCAATTCGAATCATACATACCAAACTTCAAAGGTCACAAGTTGAATGCGATCAATCTATTTCTTCGCTTTCTATAACCACACTAGCTGGTGTTCGCGACTTCGTCCGCGTAGAAAACTATATAACGCCATCTACCGTATTTTGGATAGATGGCGCTATCTCCCGGGCCAAGCCGCTAGTATTTACATTTATTTTAGATTTCCCGTAGGAATTAAGCATTTTCCCGCGGTAAAAAGCATCCTATGTTCATCACGGATAATGTCGGCTTCTAATGATAAAATAATTTTTCAAATCGGTCCAGTAGTTTCGGAGCCTATTGTATACAAACAAACAAACAATCAAATCTTTCCTCCTTATAATGTTAGTATAGACATCAAAGATAATAAAGGAATCAATCGTTTGGCAATGAAATCTATCATAACCCCAACGCTAGTATAATGCCCTGTATCCTGTGAGTTCCGCTAGTGAGGAGATGTCCTTTAGAACCGGGCACGGCGTCGTGAGGGTCACAAGGCCGCGCGCGTCTTGTACAAGTCGTCCTCAAGATCGAACGCCGGGTCTGCGTACCCGGAATCATCATAGCGCAGCGACCTGCCACAAATATATTTTAAATCGCTTTAATATCTCTTGTTTACTTCTAATTAATATTATTGTATAAAAATGTTAACTTAGACTGATTTTAATTCAGTTTTCACATATGAAAGAGCATTGTCGCTAGTGTTTTATAAATTTGAATATGAATCTTCATATATTAATAATATTATAAATGAAAACCTATGTATGTTTGGAAGTTTGGTACTCAATTACGAATTTGGCACACAGACACCTATAATATAATTATAGGATCCTTTTTATCCTGGAAAAATGTTAGGTTCAAAAAACACTACATTTGGGTACGCAAATCCAATCCTAACAGATTGAAATAAAAAACTTTATATTCACTTAATAGGTCATACAAATTGTAATAAATTAATATATTTTTCTATTTCTTTTCGTATTATTAATAAGCCAGAGTGATTGATACACAATTATGTCGCCTACAAGACTTTCATTAGGAAATTGTTTGTGAATTGTGATTGTCTATAAAGTTCATTATTGAAATAAAAAGTCTGTAGTTTAGGTATCTACTTTTAAGAGGAAAATTTAAATAAAAATTTAATTTTTAAGAGAAAAAATAGGTAATTTTAGGAAAAGTTTTCAAGCGCCTATATTTAGTTAGAAATCTAACTACAAGTAGATACCTAGGTAATGCGTACCTAATATAATTGTTAGCTGGGTGGAATGATTTATACCTACATAACACATATATAAGAGGAAGAATTTTCCAAGTAGCCTCACCTTACTTCCATAAATTATCATCTTTTAATACCGATAGCTCGCAGTTTGCGTTTGTAATGCAAAGATTAACCCAACTAGTATTTTATATATTTGTTTATGTTGCATACCAAAAGGTGTGCGTATTAAAAGAAAAGGCAAACTCCCATTTGTCGACGTAAAATCACCTCAAGGAATAAACCATTTAAAGATGTGGCTGTGGATAAAGACAGTGATTTGTTTAATTACCTGTCAGGAGTTCTGGTCCTGCAACGCGAAGGTGGGGGCGAACGAGACGAAGCCCTAAGCAGCGCGGGATCGTCATATCTACGTGAGACTATTGTGAAGTCGTGATGAGCATCTATCAATTTTTGGAGGCGCGACACCATTTCGAAGTCCGATACCGACGAAGGCACCAATATGCCGAGCAATTTGGCGATCGAGTTTCTGAAAAAAACGCAAGATTGGTAAATTATGTAACTGAAAGGCCATTTTAGAAGATCGAGATTCTTCTTCTTTTTTTTTCTTTTTTTTCCCTGATAAAAAAACTGTAAATATTGTGTCAAAGAAAGTGGTTTATTTTTCTGATTGATATCAAATCAAATTCTTTATTCCTCAAAAATAAGATACAAAACAAGATTAAGTCTTACTTTTTTAAGTCGATAAACTATAAAACTATAACTCTCCAACTTCTAACTAAGCACCAACCTAATTCCGCAAATTACCTACTTATAAACCGTCTATAACGGATTTTGATTTGGTTTCACCTAGTGAAAAGTGCGATAAGCGTGGAAAGGTTTGTGTTTATAATTTGCAGAATATAAATAGTAGACCTAAAGCTTTGTAGCTGCGCCTCTCTCCTCTGGCACTCGGCGAGTGCTTCCTTGGTTCTCGCCAAGTCGTCTCTTAATATGTTGATCTGGTGTTCAGTGGTGGTACGCTCCTGTTCAAACGTCTCTCCCGTTGACCGCACCTGGTCCTTCAGAACTGACACCTTGCGATTGTAACGAGCTCTAAGCAATTCCGCCTCCTCCACTTTCTTCTGTAGCTCTTCTATTCTTCGTGCTCGCTCTAAAGACGTGATCTTAAAAAAAAATACAATTTATCAATCTATCTATATCTATACCTACATGCTCGTATCATGAAATCGTAAAGGAATCGTGTGTGTGTATATAACGATGTACATGTTGTACTTATGTTAACGAGGTTAAAAAAATAATTTTAGAATTATGTCTAATTGTCTGTACGTTTATGCGTGCTAATGTAAGAAACAGCAGTCATGCTATACTCCAAAAGAGACGATTTTTAAAGGCACAGATCTCCTTAATGAGTAGTTCAAATAATATGAAAAAAATACAATATATTATGTGTAATATGGCCAATAAAAAATACATAAGATCATTTTTCTTTTATTGGTGTTACTTTATCAGTTTTTTTTTAAATATTGAACTAAAATATCTTAATTTTCTATTTTTGAATTATTTTTTAATTTCAAAATTTTAATAACTGTCTTTGCAGGGGATATTTTTAATGGAGTCCTATATACATTTATTAATTGTGTGTCGCTATTTAAAACAGTTACACAAATGTAAATTAAATGTTTGTGTATAATTTTGTAACAGATGTAACAAAAAAAAAAACAAATATTCGTATATAATTAATTCGCCTTCCTTCATAATCTCGACGTAATACGTAGAAGAAGTCGATTTGCATTCAAGTTTCTCACATACCGACACCTAATTGGTATGTTTTAATAATTGCTGTACCATCTAATTGATGATGTAAATACTAACTTATTTCTTTATAAATTAAGATCAATGAATGAGATCATGGTTGTTATAAGTAAACCACTTTAGCCTTGTATGTAAATTGTTCCAGTAAATCTACTTTGTATTGCCTAGTTATACATTAATAATAATACCAGCCATATAAAAGCGGTACGCACAACTTGGCAGAAATTAATAGAGATCGCTTGAATATTTACTCACACTCTATTATTATGACGCAATGCTATTTATGGTGTTAAAAATCTCTTTTTATCAATTGCCAACTTATTTTGTAGAATTAATATATTTGGTGACTATATAAAAGTATCTAATTTGGCGAGTGCTATACAAGCCAAAAGCTTTTTTCCTCATTTTTTTTTAAATTCCTTAAAACCAGATTCTTTATGATTTGTTGCAAATGTCGCCTATAACCCAAACAACGACAGGTGTTGACTATATTAGGATGAAAGATAAGGGATAGGAAAACCGGAAATGGGCTTTGGCATACCTTACTCACTCACTGAAACACAACCTTACTCGTGTTATTTCACGACGTGACGTGACGTGAAGCTGAGTAGCTTTATCACTACACAGCATTGTTTGTGGCTGCATTAGCTTTTAATGTTTTACTAGTCAATTTTAAAATAGTGAAACTAGTTACAATGAAATTATTAACAACAATTGGTTAAAAAGATTACCTGCCCGTCATTTTGAAACTTACCTTATACTCTGCGGCGTCAGCTAACTGTGCGTTTAGTTCGCGAACATGCGTCCGCGCATCGCTCAGTTGGACTGACAGCTTGTCGCATTGACGAGCAAGTTTCTTGCTGCGAGCGACAGCCTCGTCGCGTTCCGCCTGCAACACTGCCTTAACGCGGGAACTCTCTTCCTAAAGAGTTTTAGTACATGATTACGAGTAAACCAAAGCCTAGGCTGAGGTAGCTTAGAGTAGAAGAAGCTTTCTATCTCCTTCCCAAGCTGCCTATTCAAGGGCTCCCGTTTACGTTTGCTACAGGCCCCGCTCGCTCTGTATTATATGGCACTAATCTTTGTATTACATATTTACTAACTACTAACCTGCACGCTAAGCTTCCGTCGTAATAAGTCTAGGTGGAGGTCTTTCCGTTGCAACTGTTCCCTAAGAATTCTTATCCGTCGCTGTAGTTGATAAACCACGGCTGTCTGTAATTTATTATTAATTATAAAAAAAATACAAATAATACGCATTAGAAAAAAGCTGCAAAGATCAAGAATGGTTTATAAGTATTATATTTGAATATTACGATGAGTTCTAAATTTGACAATAACAAAGTGAATGGATAGTTTTGTTAGCGGTGCTTTTTATAGGAATTTCCTACATTGGGCGTAGCCAGGACAGGAATTAGGTAGTAATATATTACTCTATTTCTGATGATAGTGCCTAGAGATCTATGGAGTTCAGTCATGAAAGTTTTCCCGATAGCTCCCTTTACGATCTACCGGATTTTTGACTATAGGGGTACTACAGGTAGGTACAGGGGCCTTTAAAATAAATTCTGACTACGCCCTACATCTGCCTATTGGATTACGTGCGAACAATACAATGATGATACAAGTGACGCTTTCAATCATACTGGTTAGGTACTTAACTACGGTATGATTTTATTTTATTAACAATTCACATGCCGAATATTTCATATCTTACTTCTTTAAGATAAGGTAAATCATGGAAAGATCTTTCTCTGCGAAGTCTCGGCAGCGTGCCATAGTATCCGTAATAAAGCAGCTATGTAAAACACATATTAATTAACATTGACAAGCGCAACGATATCACAAATTTAACAATACTTACAAAGAAATGTCAAACAAAAGCATATTAATAAATAGGATACGTATGGCCATAACCTTTAGAATACAACTGTAGCACCAACTTTCACCTTTAAAGAAACTATTTTATGAGCCGTACTGACCTTATCAACAATTTTATCACTTTCGAGTCTCGCCAATTGTTCAGCTCTGTGTAGGACAGATTCTGTATGCAATTCTATGCCGATATCTTGAGCAAGTTCATCCATATTTAGCGTTCTGCTCAGACGTTCAAGGAATGCTACAAACTGTAACAATAAAACAATTTTAATCGCGAAAAAATATTATATCTCGTTTCTTCCTGGTTGATTATCATAAATGTGGTGTTATATTCCAAGATATTTTAACTGCTCATTGTCTCACGGTACATAACTATTATCGCGAATAGCGATATTTCAACTTTTTTCTAGTTCGTCATTGTCACATACTACGATCTACTTACGTTAGCTTTGTCCTTGCGTAGATTGTCTCTAGAGAGTTCTAGGGCGTTGAGTTCTGACTCTAATTTGTGAACTTTGGCTTCGAGCATATTCCTCTCGTCTTCAAGTATACGCACGCGGGTCGCAGATTGATCGTGAAGGTGTGAGGTTTTGGTTAATTGTTGTGATTCCATAGAAAGTTTGTCTCGCAACGCTTCTATTTGCTACAAATAAAAATGGAACATTTAAAAAAGTTGGTACAAATCAGCTGAATATTGTAGCAAAAATCGTGATAAAAAACTTACAACGCTTTTGTCTTTGTTGTCACTCAATATTTCACGAATTCTATCTTTTATGGTACTCTCATGAGCTTCCACAAAACGTGTGGGTAAACTTAGAAGTATTGCTATAGATTCCATCGTGTTGCGAAATTCATTTTGAAGTCTTTGATATTTTTCGTCGCGATGTCTTAAATCCTCTGAAAATTGTTAAAATTTTAAGTATAAAAGATAGAATATGTATAATATGTTATAATAACCTATATGTCGTAACGTTTAGATACCTTTGAGTTGCACAATCATAGATTCATTTTGATTTACATTGTCTGTCACAACATTTAAATTTTTCGAGCAGTGTGCTAATTTTTCTCTTGCTTCGTGCAGCTCCCGTTCTAAAACTCTATTAGAAACGGCTAAAGATTCCTTCTCCTGCCTAAACCTTTCTATTTCAAGAATTTGAGTAGATAATTGCCTTTGTAACATGTCCTTATCGGTGTTAGCTCTCTCCAACGAATCTCTACAACTTCTCAAGTCTTGCTCCACGGTTGACAAGTTTTCTGTAGTATTCATGCATCTGTTCTTGAGCCTAGTTATTTCTTGTACAAGTTCAGCCGCTTTGATGATGAGACTCTCTGGAGAATGCGTATGGGTTGTATCACAAAAATCTGAGTCCAAAGCTGCTGATAATCGCCGAACTAGATCGTGAAACTGACAACGAGCATTCTCCTTTTGTTGTTCTTCATTATGACATTCAAGTTCTAAAGAGCGAAGTTTCTTTTCCAAGTCTTTGCATTTTTCCTCGTAAAACCGATTGTCTCTATGGAGGGTTTGCACTGTAATTTCGCTTCTGCCTTGAGACGCTTGTAAATTGCGTTGCATTTCTTCCAGATCCTGTATTTTCTTTCTAAGTGACGAAATGATTGCATTCTGTCGCGCATTTTGTTCGCGTATATGATCGATTTCAACTTGTTGTTCTAATATTCTCTGATCTCGAGACAACATTTGACTTTTTAAATCGCTGTTCTGAAAAGAAATTTTTTTATTTATTAAATATAATTTATTTCGAACTGAATATAGATCCCTATTGACATGTCACTTACTTCAGAAATCAATTTTTCTCTCTTGTATTGTAGACCGGCAAGATCACTTCTCAGCGCAGTGATTACATCATTCCCAACATCAGGCTCAATCTACAGTCATGTAGAAAATATTTGTTAGTAAATACTAGAGGTGTACTTTTTAAAATATTAGTACCACTTCGCTACTCGGAACGAAGCTAAATGTACCGTACAAAAGGCAACTACCCAAGTACTTTTTGTTTGAAATGTTGCGTGATAGGGGTTGCTTGCTATTTTAGTCTTGTCGAGTGAGAGTCACGATTATACGAGTATTCATGTTTATAAACGATAGTAGGTGGAATGCAATAACTTATTTACATAAATTGGGGATTATCGTGGATCGTTTTTATGCTTAGGTATACAGGGAAAGCATGTCTGTTTACTAAAACAATACTTATAGCCAGCTATAATGAACTATGTATGAAGTAAAAATTAGAAGGGGGCTATCAAAGCGCGTCTTGAAAGTTGCATATAACCTTGATAGGGATACGTATAGGATTCAGAGAATTCCGTGCGTGGTACGAGATTTACAGCACGCTAAGGTTCTTTTGATAAAAGGATGACTGCAGTGAATGTAATACAAAATTAATTTGTTAGGTGGACTTGTTGTACGTGGTTATAAATGATCTGATTAAGTTGAATGAAAATTGTTACAGTGATTTGCGCCAAAAGAAAAAATGTCACAGTTACTTACTTAGTTCTACAATTTCTTTTATAAGTAAAGTAACACAGATTTACCTACTGTTTAAAATATGAATGTATGTACACTATACTAAAAAAAAAAAAACAAATTATACCTACTTATATTATAATATTCCTGTCTTATGAGGCGCAGGATAGTTTAATATTCATTATCATCATCATTTCAACAGCAGAGCATCCACTGCTGGACATGGGCATCCCATAATTTTCTAATGTGACCGGTCAGAATCGGATCTTCTCATTTCTGATTCGATCACGTAGTTTAACCATAAGCATAGCTCTCTCCATAGCTCGTTGAGCAACGTTGAGCTTTCTTACGAAGTCCATATACCTAGTAAGAAATCACGTTTCATCGCCATATGTCATCACTGGTAACACACATTAGTTGAAAATTTTTGTTTTGAGACACTGAGTCTCCGAGCTTCCCGAAATCCGAGCTGGACCCGACGACTGACCTTCTTCTCGAAGTTGGCTTTTCCTAATTGGACTGTTTGTCTCAAGTATTCGTCAACAACTTCGAGAGTTGAATTCCCAACTTTTACTGGGTAGGCACAACACGGACATTAGACATAACTTTCGTCTGGTCCATGTTCATTTGGCCCACCCTTTGAGAAAACCAATTAAGGTCTTCGAGCATCGTGTTGAAGCAAATTGTGAATTTACATGATAACTAGTTTTGTTAAATAAATGATATTATATTACACATTTATCCGCCAATATTTTCAATCGCACTGTTATCGCTGCGCCGTCAGTAACATCTTGATGCGTTATTTGCAACCCATGGCGTTGATTGTGTAGAAGTAAAGTTGTATTATATTTTTATTTTATTTTTATTTATTATGTGCACTTGATTGTGATTGGTGAGTGATAATATAGCACAGGGCTGTCCAAGCCGGATACGACCCCGGGCCAATCCGAACTACTAAATGGATTGGAGGGCCGCAGATACTACTTTAATTTTTTTTAAGAAAGATTTTTTTTTTAAATATTGTATTTGTGATAGGTAGATAAAAATTCACAGATTTCGTGCCTCACACGACTATCGAGCACATTGGAAATGATGAATCTACGGAATTCGAAATTATATTGTTCTGACTTGGTGACTCCTTTCAAAAAGGTTAAGCTACAGGGCAAACCCTAAACCCGATCGTCTTTGTTTTAGGCTCAATTGTAGCTGACTAAATTATCCAGAGGAGTTTTTCTCAAATTTATGATATCATTCTTCGTTTCCAAAATATCGAGTGCCAAAATTAAAAATTCTGGGAAAAAAAAATATCAAATTTTTTTCACTATTTGGGCCATAACTTTCTTCGTTTTTGACTTTTTCGGAAAATTCTTTTAGCACCTTACAGCTCTCATAAATACGCGTCTTTTGAATATCATATCTTTACAACTGTCCGAGATATAAGGGAATCGCACTTTTTCGTGAAATGGGGGCCTATACAGAAGCGAACGAAGAGACGTTTAGAAATGTCAAAACCACGTCGCGGGCCGCACAAACATAAACCGAGGGCCGCATGCGGCCCGGGGGCCTTGCTTTGGATAGCCTTGATATAAAAGACTATCTGATACTGCGTAAGGCTATTTTTTCATTAGGTAAAGTAAGCCAAAACATGGCCAAAACGTATTCGTCTCTTTTCAATATATATCATATATATTACAAATTGCTTTCATTGAAAATGGCTACAATATTTGCAATATTAGAGTGTTAGAATGTAAAATGGCGGGACATTTATTAGTAGATAATGATAATTTCAATATATCCTGTTCATATGATTTTTTTATAGGTATAGTGTGAGGCTACTAATAAAAGCAATAATATGCAAATATTTTTAACAAGCTTCGAAATAAATTATGGTCTACTTTCGACCAAAGGGAGAACACTATTTAAAATAAATAAATAAACAAGTTTGAACTAGACAACTTTATATTACAAATATTATAATATACATAACTAAACATATTATTGAATTTTAGTTAAACTGTATAGTCTAGTAGGTACTTTATAAATAAGTTCAAATATTTTGATATTGTATTTGAAGTTTAACACAACAAGTTTAACACTCAATTTTAAATGCTAGCAAATAATTAAATACCTGAAAAACATGTCATACCTCGGTTGGAGATTTACTGCACAGGGCTTCGAAGATTTTCCAGTCTTCAGTTTCGTCTTTTCCTTTATCATCCTCCATTGTTTATCTAAAGTTGTTATTAAGCTCTCGATCTAAAGAACAGTCACTAGATATTTTAGTATCCTGGCAGTACTAATATTTTCATCAACTACACAAAATACGTTGTATTTCAGGTTGCTAAGAGCCCATTCCCACGCGGCTGTAAACAAAAAAATCGATTTTGTTCATTGTAATGTAAGCCAACTTTTGGTTTTGTGGCTGTGGTTTAGGTACAATACCTACGTAAATACTTCCGCAAATGTAGACAATACAAATAAAGGCTTTTGTTAAAAAAACATATGCTTACTTTCTCATGGTTATAAAGATCGACGAATACATGCCATGTTTTCAACTATATTCTATTTACTGTTTTCATTTCAGCAGCCTTATAAACATATCTTTTGATATAGGTAGGTCGGCGATCAATTCTAATCTTTGGTGACCAGAATTTTTATATTAGTGATTTGAATGTTTGTATGCAATCAATCACCAATATTTCGCAATCGTATTCCTTGGCCACCCCAAAGAGCGTTTGTATTTCGGTTAGTGAGGAAGCGACTCCAGAGTCCAGAGTCAATTCCTCTATCTGTGGCACACCTGTCTCTTATTTATTATGGACCTCGATAGAGGCAATTGTATAATGCCACCCCTTAACGATATTACGATAGCGTAGGCTTCTTTCTTCAGTTCACTTTTATTTAGGGTCCAAAAGCGACTGGGCGATGGTCTTGCGAAAATGTGGCTCCAAATCCAATAGAATGCTCCGATGCATCAGTTTCTACAGTAAAAGGCATTTTATCGTCAATAGAATGGACACCAGATTTGACTAGACTGATATCACAGATTCGAAACAATTAACTAGCATTGGAATTTAGCGAAAATATCTTTGTATTTCCGCTAAATTGTCCTAACTGCTAGGGAGTGGAGCTCATTGCCTGCGTCCGTGTTTCCTCAAAATTACAACCTCGGGGTCTTCAAATCCAGGGTAAATGGGCACTTACTAGGTAAGAGTGGTCCACCTTCGGCCGCATCTGCACCTTACATCAAGTGAGATCGCGGCCTTGATTTAATAAAAAATAAATAAAAATTACCTACTTAGACAGAATGTGAATCTTTTCAGAAAAATTTGGTATCCACTTGTAGTGTGTAAACATAGCCTAAAGTTCTCCTGGGAGCTGGTAGGTCATTTGAAGAAGGTAATCATTATCGAGTTGTTGATAGTTTTGAGAGAATTTGCTTTTATCTTTGTTAGAAATCAAATTATATTTGTTAGCAGCATTAAAATTTAGAAAATGTTCTAGGTTAACGTCAAAGTGACAAAAAAGTATCCTAGGATCCCATGGGATCTTAGACGTGGGAGCCAAGCAAGTGGGCGGAGGGAGAGTTAACATATCTCATAACATATAACATTCTGTGCTGTTGTGGTACCGTAAGGGATGCCAGAGCCCATTACCCCATCCCTCCTGTAATATTTGATATGCTATGATCCTCGAAGTAACAGTCAATATAATGGGTTAGTCCACTTCAGTTTCTAACTATTCGGATTGTTTTCGTTCATTTTGTTTTATTGTATAACTAGGTGGACTAACCTGATATAGTGAGTGACGAAGACTGACCTCTTTTAGTAACCCTAATCGGATATTCACCTTTTATATTTTAAAGGCAAGTTTTTTGAACGGGAAAATACAATGAAAAATTCCGATCATATAGAAATATGTTTTATTTATAAAGGAACAACACCTTTGTTGTAACAAAATGAATTCTTAGAGCGCTACCTCACCGGGACGCCACGGCCACGTAGCTACCGACGTAGGTTGACCCACGGTCGCCAAATTGAGTGGCCAGTGGCCAGTGACCTCTTGGCTACCGTCTGTCAGTTTTGAGAATAGAGAATGGACGCTTTTGTATTTCAACAATGAACCTCCGGTATCGAAACTCGTTCCTTTTACTATAAAATGACACAAAATTTAAACATTTTAAATTTGGAACACGCGCGGCCAACGGTTTGGATACTGAGTGAGTGAGACGCAGTTTACTCGCACACATTTTCCTGAGTCTCCAGTCTTCACGTAGAGCGCCGACGTTCGTGGCCACGCATCTAAGCCGTCGCCAAGTGCGTTATCTGTCAAACACTTCAATATAAATTGTTGGCCACGTCGTCGGCCACGTGGCCTTGGCGTCCCGGTGAGGTAGGGCGCTTATTCTAAATCAACAAAATAATTTTCTTTCTTTATAATTCGAAGCTTTAATGCCAATAGATCTCTCTACTGCTAAAACCATTTTCTTATAGTAATTTTAAGTTATCAGTTATTTTTAATTTATACGTAAAGGTGGGATATTTCGAAAGTTATTCACAATAATTTTGATTCATTCCAAAAGGAAGAATTTAGATATGAACATTAAAAAATTAATGGCACATCTTAAGTATGAAAAGTGAAAACACTTATCTTATCGTCGGATATTATTCAAATGAATTAGAAGATTGTAACAAAAAATATTTATTAATATTTAGAAACGACAACACAATATTTTATCACAATCAAACAAACTTGTTCAGTATTAATTCTTACTGTGTGACCTGCGTCTTCTCGTCCATGAAAAATCCCACAAAACCATCCAGTTTGTATAAGTAACGAATATTTGGTACTTTATCAATTTAAAAAAAAAAAGTATTCTAACAGATTCGTTCTCACCACTTAAGCTACAGATTTATACGTAAACCCTATTTTAATATCACTTTCACTATCTTTCCAAAGAATCACTTAATACTATATTCTAATCTCTTAAGTATTTCAATTTGTCTTTTTTCTTTAATAGAAAAGTATAAAGCTAAGGAAACACTACAAAGAACCTCGCTTAGGGATAATCTAAGCCCAGCTCACTTAGTGCCAAGAGAGTGGAGATATTTGTTCTGTTATCTTCATAGGACAGCGCGAAAGTGTCTCCTATTTAGCTTGGCACGTATAGTGTGTACTTAGTCTTATCTTATACAACAATATTTTTATTACTACCAATTAGTTAAATAAGGTACAAAAAGTATCAAAAAATAAGACCAACATCAATACAAAATCTGCTTATAGTAACACGTTTTCGGTATAGTTTGTCTCATCACAGACCACCGTATTGTCCATTTAACTGGTAATGCCCAGTTAGTATATTTAAAACACTATTTAGGACTCGTAGTTAAATTGAAAATCACTCGCGATATGAGGTAGACGGACATAGCTTATCAATCGAGTGAACAAAATTGGACGACTCTATACTTAAATCTATAATAAAACGAAAAGTAACAAATGAAAAAAGAAAGACACGTATCGCGTCAACTAGTACAAAAAACTTAAGGCTAGAGTAAAAAAAAAAAAAATGCAAAATGAAAAAAGGGGGTCCCCCTTAGACTCTACTTTAGAGGAAGTAGAGTGTGTCAGTCAGTGCGTAGTGGGGCTGAGTGTGCAGACTGTTCCCAGCCAGGAAGGCCAGCTTGTGGGCGTACTGGCACACGGACGGCACTCGAACCTGCGACGAGCAGTTGAAGTACATGTGTGTGAGCTTGTATGTCAAGCGCTGGATCTGAAAGCAAATCAAATCACAACTTTATATACTAGACTCGTAAGACTCGCTGAGCGGAACTCGTTTGCAAGCGAGGAAGCGCAACTTTATTTAAATTGTTTGTCATTGTTCCGAATAAAAAAATATAGGTATGTTTTGTAGTTAAATAAGAAATCAAACACATATTAAGTTTTTAAAAGTTTCTAAAAACCAATATAAGTATCACTTTAAGATATTATTTATTACAATTATTACCTTTGATTTTTATGCGCATAACTTTTTTAATTAATAAATAAAATGAATCAATGAAATTTGTTGTTTATGATTCTGTGTATGAAAAAGGGGGTATAATTTAATATTAATATTATTGATTTATGAAGTTCGTGTAATGTGTAACAGCCAGCTCACACCGAGCAGACATTTCACATTTCAAGGCCAATTCAATACCTCTGACTGAACATAATTAATTATTCACGTAGTAGGTACAACGCTAGTAAGACAAGAAAACAAACTTACTCTGTCCGGTCCTAGCGCTGTAGTGTCCTCTATTACATTGTATGAGGTTGGCGCTATAGTGCCTTCGCGTACTTGCTGCGACACCAAGTAAAAATCGTATCTGTAAAAAGAAAAGATAATTGATATATTGTGTCGCCATGGGAGGCCACGAGTGACGAGGATAAAGCCAAGGTTAAGAAAGAGTAGAATACCTCTCTGGCAGAGTGACGACGTCGTCGACGACGGTGCCGGGGCGCGGGTTCTCGCCGCCGCGTCCGCGTTCCACGAAGAGGCGCGTGTTGATGCGCTTCGACACGATGATGAACGCCAACTTGGGTGGCTCGTTGCCGCCGTACAACTCCGTCAATCTTTGTTTTATGTTCGCCAGCTGCCGGACAATATTAAACTTAACTACTAAGTAAAAGAACCGGTGCGGGATTGAAGCCACACACGTAACGATATACTTTGCGCGAGTATAGTTTGCACATAATAAACATTACTCCAAAGTGAGCACAGCATAAATGGGCTATCGTCTAATGAACAGCTAAAATATACTTGAGCAATACCAATGTTTGTACGAGGGATGACGCCTTGGTTTAATATTTAATTGCTAAAGACCATAGTGGTAATTATCAATAAAATAAGAAATTTTAAATTACATAATTTTGAAAAACCGTAATTTGTGAAGTTAGTACGTTAAGTATGTGAGTTTTATGAATTTATGATTCTATTGACTGTTATTTGTATTCTATTTTGCTCCAGTCTTGAATAGTGGACTCCAATATACAATATAAGTGGATAAATTTGAAACCCACATGCAGCTTATGAAAAGAAATGCAATCACCTCGTGGGCCATGACGTATGGAATCTGACCGTCGCCGACGCCGTCGCGGTAGAAGAATATGCGCGAAGGCAGAGAGCCGTTCACTTCCTTGTACCGCTTGAGGGCGTTCGTAATGTTGAAGCTCATGTGCGAGCTGAGCTCCTCGCCCGACGTGTGCGCGTTCACCGCCGAGAAGTAGTGCGTCATTTGAGAGTCGAGCGTCGCGACGAACGCGCCGAAGCTCTTCTCCTTAGAGCGTGTGTCGTGGCACACGTCGTAGCCGATCACCATCAGGCCGCTCATCGGGATCACGACCAGCCACGGCGCGCCGCCCAGCTTGCAGTTGATCTGGATGGCCACCTTGGTTGCTATGGACATCGCGTTCTTGCTCGTCATGTTGCGTGCGCACACCACTTGAGTGGGCACCGGCCGCTCCACGGTGCACTTCTTCTTGATGGCGTCATACCTGTGCATCGTAAATTATAATTTTTTACTCTGAACAAAAATAATTTACTCGAAGGCAGTTGACGAAGTAGGCCCTCTGGTCTCATTTTTCACGATGCGATGTGGTGACCAAGTGTGTCCACTCGATGAAAACCAAGCATTACCGAGAATATCGGAAATTTAAATAAAAAGATGAACGAAACCACGGGCCACGGGTCATGTAATGGTAATGGTAAATGTAGTCAATCTGTATAAGACATTAGTTCTACTACGAAGGACAATACACTTTACAAATTTCTAACAGCACAAAAAAAAGATGACAATTACCGGTCAGACATCTGGCGGGCGAGCACACACATTATGAATGCCGGGTTACGCTGGCTGATTATATTCTCCAAAGCATTGGCATAGTCTGTTTGGCTGTCCCGCTGGATTGTAACTGAAAACAATTATTTCTATTAATTTATACCATATCACAAGGATGGTTCATTGGAAGGAAGTACCACACCAATAAAACTAATCATTTTAGGAGTTAATAAATCAATACAGGTTGTCGAATTGGTGCCGGCTTAATCGCATGTCGCTTAACATCGATAAATGCTTTCATCTGCATTTCTCTAGGGATTTCTCAGACGTACCACTTTGATGGCACTTCTCTGCGAAGCGTGAATTCTGCGAGGGACCTTGGAGTTCAGATTGACTCAAAACTTCGTAATGACCACATTGACAATATTCTGAAAAAGGCGTTCAGGTGTCCCTTGGTTTCACCATTAGAAATTGCAGGGAGTTTAAAAACCCATCGACAACGATTGCTCTTTACAATTCTTATGTGCGCTCAAGCCTGGAATATTGCTCAATCATATGGAATCCACACTATGTTTCGTGCTTTGTTTGTCAAAGAATGTTAAGAATGTTAGACAGTTTGTCAAAAGAGTTTGATATACTTTGTCTTTTATTTTTAACTAACTGGTGCCCGCGACCTCGTCCGCGTTGATCGATGAAAGGTACCCTATGTCCTTTCTGGTGACCCAGACAAAGTGTCTGCAAAATTTCATGGTGATCGGGTTCAGTAGTTTTTGCGTGAAAGCGTAACAAACAAACAAACTCACATTCACATTTAGAATATTAGTAAGGAAGTAAGGATTGTAGATTCATGTTTCATCAATAGTAATAATAAATCTCTAGGAGTCGGTCATGGAGTAATTTACTTTGTTTTCAGAGATATCGTGTTTATAGGCTCTATACATGATACTGAAACTAAATTGACCATTTTTAGAATTTTTTTCTGTATGTATGTATGTTCCTCCATTTCATGAAGCTTGGTAGATAAACATTTAGAAGTACGGGACACGTGATAGGCTACTTTTTATCTTTTTTAAGGCGGACGAAGTCGCGGGCAACAGCTAGTACTTTATAAAAATAATACTTAATATCGATAACGTCATAGCACTCTACACTAGGCCTTTACAGTACTCAAAATAACAATGGTCTCTGTTTTGCGCCTTCTAGCATACATATTCAGTATTCTGAGGTTAGCAATTCTAGTTACCAATTTCAGGTCGGGGCATTCTAAAGCCGACGCCGCCGGCGGTCTTCATGATGAGCTCGACGAAATTTTCCGTATCACGTCGTTGCCTTTCCGGCGTCACTACCACCCACTTAGTCAGGTTGGCGATCTTCAGCAAAGGTTTCGACCTAAAACGCATTTATTGTTTCAATACTTACAATTTGTAATAAACTTGAATCTTTTAATTCAACTAATTAAAAATCTATATATGTATCTACCTATCTATACTTATAGTTATACAATCGTTAGTCCCGTGTTATTCATCAACACAAAGCCTAAACCACTAGGGATAAAGACTTGAAATTTTTGAGAATTGATGCATTTTATGATGTAAGCATTCACTAAAGGTATTTTGGAAATGCAACCAAAGGAGTAAAATAAAGGTTGAACCCCGTATATACAGGGCGTCCCACGACTATGCCACTCTATGCCACATAGAGAGAAAGTACCTTGAATATTGTAGATGGAACATTTTACTGAAAGAAGACATTATTTTAATTTAAAAAACAATTTAAACTGCATTCATAGATTTCTAAATAATTATATGGTTGAACCGGGAATCGTGGGACCCCCCGTACATAATCTTTGCGATAATTAGCTATAAAACCAGATTGTTTTTGCCTAGTTAAAATACTACGAGAATGTTGGTCAAGTGATTTAGGTGTTAACTGACTCAAGGGTTTTGCAAGTTCGATTCCTACCAAGTGTGATCACAGTGAACAATGGGTACAAATTTATACACACCGCATGTCTCTAGTCCACCCGTCGTTGGTGTCGCCAGCTGGATATTTGGAGTCGTTGCCTTGGATGATCATTTCGGCGGGCAATTGACGACCCTTGATTCTCACCAGCTGATTCGACAATTTCAAGTTCCACGTACGTAGTTCCTGTTGTAACGTAACAAAATAGTTACTGTGTCTGATCATTCATACTGTGGTTTTACAAAAACTGATTTACGATAGCAGACGAAAGCAGGGTTCGCAAAGAACTTAACTTGAACTCATTGAAATTTACCGTTTCCCACCCCGTGCGTTTTTAGGGACCAGGATCCCTAAAAACTAATACATATTTAAAGTTATTAATACTGCCTACAACAATGTTAGCGCTTATTTTCAAAATTGCTTGCAAACACGAATTACGATTGCGGCAGTAGCAGCGTAAAAAACCATACCTATAATAAGTTTAATAAAAAAAAGTTATTACAATTTAAATTATAAACATTATTACATTGCCTAGGTCAATGCATTATGTGCCTCATTGTTGACCTCAATTACTTCATATTGCATTATTAGGGTAAAAGTGCAGCGTCGGCACTTCCCTTCATGCCTTCAGGTATATTGAAATAGCCGTAAAATTACTTTTTCTGACGTTTTTTTCCTGAGTAAAATTGTAATATATTTTCATTACGACTCGAAAAACGTTAAGTTTCCATGTTTTCGGAATATTTTATTACCACCAAATCAAAAAAAGTTGATTTCGAGCTGTCCAAAGTAAAATAAATGGTTGGAAAAATATATAAAAAAAGTTACCTCCACTACTTCCTTGTTGGTGTTCATCTGCCTGTTGAAGTCGAGCAGTTTCTTGATGCGCATATCGGGGCCGACTTTGGTGTGAGTGGAGAGCGCGCGCATCAATTGGAAATTGTTGCGCATTTCGTCAGAGAGGCCAGTCATACGACACAGCTCGGGTACGAGGTACACCAGCTCCGGCATTCCGGCGCGCACGTCGCGGGCTTTTGAGCGCGAGATCAGCAGCGGTTGGTTTGCATCGCGGATGGTCACGTTGTATTTCTACAATACAGGAGGCATTATCATCATTGTTGTTTAAATCTGCGCTTTTTCTACTTCAAAACAACTCAATATGCCATTGTATTATAATTTGGTTCCAATAATTTTGATGTAAGTTCTTTTTAGCATAATAATTGATTTGTAATAAATCCAATGGTTGATTAATTTTGCTTTTTAGTTAACAAATGATGTTAAACAATACAGTAATTGTAATTTAGAAATTTTCGGTTATCCACGATTCAATTTCATTAGATATTTATTAGAAGAATAAATAAAAACATTTACAAATTTTGCTTTTTAGTTAACAAATGATGTTAAACAATACAGTAATTGTAATTTAGAAATTTTCGGTTATCCACGATTCAATTTCATTAGATATTTATTAGAAGAATAAATAAAAACATTTACAAATAAAATAAAATAATGCTATATCTACAATACTAACAATATAAAAACAAAAGGCAGGCTTTTCAAGATTAATCTACTGACATTCAAGTTCATAGTAATATACTTCCTAAATATTTAGGGAAAAAAAGCTTCAAGTTTTACCTTCTTATAGTAGTCCACATAAGAGACATTGGCGTCGCGCATTTTGAACGTGTCTGTGGGTTTCTGATCCCACGCGACGTCATCTACTGTGTACGTCTTTCTATTGTAATCAGTCATTACAATCTTACCTATAAAAAGTTATTTATAAGAAAACACAAGTTACGAAACAATGGGATACAAAGTATTATGTGGTATGATGACATTAATAATAACGGGGATTTTTATAGCTTTAATTAAAAAAAAAAAAAAACTACATTTGCAAGAAAGCTTAAAGATCTTCAAAAAATGTAGGTTAATTACTGCAGATGCAATGAGAGTAACAAAGACTTGTTTATATTACAAGAAAGGTGTTTTTAAAATCTTACCTAATATATCTTCCAGGAAAATTTTCCTATATTGTGTACCTTTAGTATTGACATACTCAGTAAGCATCTGATGAACGGTATCAAGACGCAACACCTGTAAATAATTTATCAATGAGACTATCTCTACCATATTGAAAAGTTCGTATTGACCGTTGGGCTGAAAAGTTCGTAGAATCGTAGGCTAGCACACAGATGGCGTTACTAGTACGTACTTGCAATCAGTGGCAATATTGGGGCAGTGGGGCAGTGGCATAAATTGTAAACTTTACAAAAAAAAAAAAATACACTTTTATTATAATTAAAATTAACAGAGTTAGGCTTAGCACGCACTGATTATTACCTTGTGTGTTATCTCAGCCACCATAAGCAATTTGTCCTCATACTGATTTATTGTTGTTTTATAGCCAGGCCATATTTGTAATTTATACTCTGATATGTCAATCTGAAAAAATTAAGAATAATTTATAAAGAAAATTGTATATATTATTTAAATGACTAATACCGATTTATTTATGATAAATTTATTTACCTTAGCCGTTGGGTCGAAGTAGTCGCGTCCCATCAGAGACAAGTTTAATAAGTTGAAGCATTTTCGCACTATAATATTGAATACTTGCAGGTAATGGTAGTCACCCGGACTTACATCACATGTTAGCTGAAAAGAATATGTGAATTTATTATAAACTAGTTTTCAAAGTAAATAACTTCTTAATAATATAATTGGACAGAAAGTACATAGTATTTGAATTTAAAATACATCTGCCATACTGTGTTTAAAAAATAAAACACAAAAATACTTACTTTTATCATAATGCGCATCCGTTCGTTATCATGTTTACGATCAGAATAAAGCTCCATTGGATCTGGGTGTAATCTCTTTACAGTGTACAACACGGTCCCATCAAACAAATATCTACAATTAAAGACAAGTTTTAAAGTATTAAATGTAAAATAACAGACTTTAAATAAAGGTGCACGCGTTGAGGTGACACTTGTAAAAGACGCCACACGTTGTGCGCTCCGCCTGCCGAAGGCCCAGCAACCGACCAGCGTAAGTGACAACATTAAAAATGGCGACCGGCATATGCTTATATAGCAGCGCATAGCAGTGAGGCGATAGATGTGGTACGGAACTCTTGTCCTGGACGAAGTAGGCCAAATACCGCGTTACAAACGGCTTAATTAAATAAAAAATATTACTAATAATCTTTTCTACTTTAAAAAATAATTAATAAAGCTTATTACCCGCCAAGTGTTTTGGCGTGCACACGCAGTAATGCCTTGCGCAAGAATGTGTTGTCCTCTTCTGGGGTAATATCAACACGGTACTGGTATAAGCACCACTGCGGCGTCGTCTCCACCGCGAAATAATTGGCGAGCAGGTCCAGAGGTGTACCCGATGTTCCTAAAGTAGAACATAAAAATATTCTTAAAAGTTCATCTCGTAAATAACTCACAGCCCTAGAGAATGGACTGTTTATAATTTTAATTAACGTTTTGGTCTCTATATTATGTTTAAATTTACATTATTTTTGTCATTTTTATCACCAACCAATATGCCCATATTGGTTTGTGGTTCCTTCTCTTATTGACAACGGCCATAAGTACAATTTAAATATGGATTGGTAATTTAAAAAATTTAAAATTAGCAAAAGAAAGCTCTCTGTAGAAATATGTATTTGTCATATATTGTCACATAATATCTTAAATACTTCTACTGTGAACGGTCACATCAACTATTTCGCTTACAATGCAAATGTATGTTATAGCCGTAACAGACATTCGGATTCGGTCCGGTGGACCATATCCGCCAGACAAATCCGTTCTCGCTACAGGCGACCCAGCATCTTCCGGGAGCTAGTGACACTTTTGGTTGCTATATTTGCCCAAGCCTAGTTTTTTTTTGGTTGTGATAATATAGGAGTGAACCAAATCCGATGTGCAAACAAGTGGACAGCGGAGTCCATTAATAATAATTATGTTCACCAGATTACTCTATAGACAGTCGAATTTGGTTTGGAGCAAACCAATCTGCCAATCAGGTTGAATAAAATCCGAATGTATGTTACAGCTATAATAAATGTTGTAAAGCACTGACAATGCAGCCTGATGGGTCAAGTTGCGTCAATTGCGTCAAGTCACTTATCGATATTGCATCATGCATATTTTTTGCAATGAAATGTTAAAGCGTTATCAAAGGAAATTAAAATTGTCACTGAACCAAACTTTTGTGTATAACCTTTACATGTACCTTGTAGCTACACATATTATACAAATATTTTTTAAGTATACATATTTTACAAATATTCCACACCTTTTTTGGTCACCACAGAGTCGGGACGAGTTCGTAGGATAGTCATATTTTCAGGCAGGACTCTACCGCCGCCTCTACGCGCTCCACGACCGATAGTTACGACACTCGCCTCCTCTGCAGACGAAGGCTCTCCAGATCCACCTGAAAAAGCATTTACAAGTTAAGTCCTACTCTAATAATGTGCACACCTCTCCATACAAAAGCTTAAGCTGAATTGAGCTGAATAAATGTAATTATTCCTTTAGACTTGTGTTATGAGACAATGGACAGGATGCAAAACCCTGCACACTTAGACAAGTTTGAAAAGTTCATTTATGCGAAGTTGGCTGTGCCATGAAACTAAGCCAGAATACTTGAGTCATAGTGAAAGAATTTGACTAACCTACTTCCAATGATTGCATCTTTTGTTGCACTTGTACGTCACCGGGATGGTCTGTTGAAGGCGTATTACGGCGCGCAGCACGTCCGACCGTGACAGTTACAGGAACCCCATGTCTAACGGGTTGTGACATAGTGGGGGCACCCCAAGCACTAGGCGGAGTAGGACGGGGACCAGATTGGGCGGGAGCAGCTGGAGGCTGGCCTTGTGGAGCTTGTTGGGCTGGTCTTTGTTGCTGCCCTGGTCTGCGAGGGGCAGCACCAGTGTCAGCACCGCGGCCCGCTCGACCGCGGCCACGACCTCGTGGTTGCTCAGACATGCTAGAACAAATTAATACTAGTGTTTACATAGCAATACTTACCCACAGCCTTGGCTCAAATAATGCAAAAGCAAAATAGCATAATTAAACGTAGGTATGTTCTATACTTGCAAAGGAAAATGCAAGTTCGTGATTTATAGCAATGTAGACAACATTGCTATAGTTTTAGCCAGTCTTAGTATAAAAATTTACTACCAAGAAAAAAAAAAAAAAACAAGATGAAAGTAATAAAAATAATTCGAAGTCATTTGTTACATGGATACAAGTTTTTTGTAAAAACGAATAGGTACCTAAATTGTGATTTCTTTCTTAATATATTTATATGTACTTACAGATAGCCAAATATGTAACCAGCACAATACAAGACAAAAGTATGAATAATTTACAAATTTTAAGAATTCCAAATTTCAATTAACGACAGAACACGTTTTGTTTGACTTGTTTTTGAATTTTTGATTGAACAAGCTAAAATGGCCGTTGCCCGGTGTTGGACGCCAGCGCCAGCCGCCATGGATAGGTTAAGTAGGCAGTAGACACTTTTAGACCTTTGTCTAATTTTCAACTAGTTAAAAATATGAGGTTGAAAATGAAGAATACGGTATCAAAACGAAAAAGAATACGGTATAATGAACACATGAAATTTGTAGGTTATATATCAGACAATTACTTGATATTTCAATGCATTTATTTTTAAAGTGTACCATGTTGCTACTTCATGAATATGATATGGGCATTGTAATAACTACATCGTAATCAATTACTTACCTCAGATCGTAGTAAAATGCAACTACAGGGATGGTAAAATTCAAAATAAGTTTGAAATCAAATTGTTTTACAACAATTTTCAACAACAAAACAATGACAAAAACAAACGTCTTCTCTGTCCTTGATCTCGTATTCTCGTAAAAAAAAGAAAGATAATTAATGGAAACGGAAACAAAGTTAAAGAGTAAATAAATTGTTATGTGTAGAAGAAACAAAAGCTTTGTATTTGCGAACACAGAACACTATATTAGTTGAGTGCAATTAGGTTTACTTTTACTTTACGTAGTAATAAAATGCAATGAAATCCCGTTCCGTTAATTTTAACTATTTATTTTATTTATGTTTTGAACATTTGTATTGTAAAAGTTATTTTTATGAGTTTTTAAGTTTTGTAGTGAGCACAAACTAAATAGTAGATACTAACGTATCTGCAGTACAAATGCTCTGGACATGGGAAAGCTCACCTGATTGGTTATAGCAAGATAGAAAATGACATTTGAGTTCCCCCGCCCCTCTCACCCCTTTGTTTTTTTTTTTACGGATTCTTGAATTTATTTTTAAATGGATATCATCACACAATTAAAACACATTAAATAATGGGTACATATTTATTTTTTAGGATATACACAAACATAACATGGACTTAATATACGACTTAAATACAAACTAGAATTGAAATACACCATAAAACATATTATATTGTATTAATAATAAACATTTATAGGCATGTAGAACAAGAACACAAACACTAAGTACCACTCTCCAAAGAGTTCAACGGGATGCCACTCTTCTCCGATTCTTGAAACAGCGATGGATATGCTGTTAAGATTTCTTTGGAGTCACAAAACGAGTTGTGGCAGATGGGAGAATTCACTTTTTCTATTCCGTAAAAAATCATCATTTTTCGAGTCTTTTTTTGCACATTGTATATTATCCTGGTACACAGAACTTGTAATACATACTTAGTATGTATGTATCCAAAGATTTTTGTTTATAAATGATTATAAAAATGCGGAAATTAATCTACGCAACAATAAACAACAATCATGTTGCAAAACAAAATGGCTTCTCTCTCTTATTAGAAGGGTGAGAGGCAAGGTCAAATGTCATGTTCTATTTTGCTATTACCACAGGCCAATAAATTCATATGTCTAGTGATTTTTCCTTGAAGATTACCACACAAACTAAATAGTAGATAAGATTACCATGCCAGTAACTATTATTTAATCTGTGCAAAAGTTTATACAACTAGCATGCAACTAGCCATCAACTAGCGCTGTAGTGGCGCCCCAATGCAATCAAAAATATTGTGGGAATTTTAAAACAACGTGCACGGCGGGAATTTTGAAACAACTTGTCTATACATTTTTTTGAGTTAATCAACAAATTACTTTTATGCATAAAATATTTTTCGAAATAACTTTAAAAGTTTGAAAACTAGCTAATAGCTACAACTTGAAAACCGCCAAGCTAATCAAAATAATGCATCGAACATATTTTGTTTAGAATTTAATGAGGATAATTTTTGCCTTTGAAACTTTTATTAAAGATTTCGCAAAATACTTAAAAAACTGTTAATGTGGGTTTTGTGGGTTTCAAAAATTTATTAATTTGTTTGCTTCCCCCATCCATACATTGCTTACACAGAATGACTGTATTATTAAAAACATTTAAAGGTAATTGATTGAATAATCACACATAGTGTGTGTGATTTCAGAATTAAGTCGTTTTTTTAATACTTTTATAGAAAACAAATTGAAATAACAACCCTTACCTATATGCACCTTATCCAACGATATAACGTGTTACGGAAGGCGTTAGAAAAACAGTGCTCTAATGTAGTTTTGATGTTATCGAAAGTACAGTAAAAGGTTCCAATGTATTCTTCTATAGAAATTAATGGTTGCGTCCACGTGACGAATCGCCACACTATTTGGTTCGGTGGTCGAGTTTCATGAGGGTGGCGCAGAAAAGGTCCCAATAAAAAAGGTTGACCTTAGATTATAATTTTCGGTCGCTTAAATCGCTTTTGTACCTTTTTACGTACCTACCTCGTTTACGATTGCTATTAGCTGATTATATTAAAGATACATATTATATTTACAATGGAAGAATAAATTTATGTTGAGGAAAAATAAGAAAGTTTCATAAGTTAATATTATTATGGGTCCTTTGAAAAAAGCAAGAAAAAAGCAGAAGAAAGATTTCTACAAGAATATCTACATGAAAATGATTAAAATGATTAAAAATATTTTCAAAATTTTTTCAAAAATCTAATAAAATATTGTTGTATAAACAAGTTCTCGTGCCGGTGTGGACTTATGGGATACAGCTATAGGGCTGTACCAAACATAGCAACATTCTGATGATCCAACGATTTCAGAATAAAGTACTAAGATGCATTGTAAATGCACCCTGGTATATCCGCAACGACGACCTTCATAGGGATCTCAAGATAGACCCCGTGATTACAGTCATCCAGAAATATGTAGAGGCTCATCAAAAAGACTTCATCATCATGTGAATGTCGAAGCTATTCAGCTTCTTAATATCACAAATATAGTTAGACGTTTGAAAAGGACAAAATCTTTTGAACTAGTGTAGTGTTAAAACAGTGATATTCACGAAGATCACAATAACAAAGTGTCTTTTGAATTAGTGCAGTGACAAGCTAGTGATATGTAGTGAAGTTAGTGCTACTTGTAAAGAACACAATAACAAAGTGTTCTCCCCTTAATAGAGACAATAAGAATCGTGTTAATGGACATTATTCTTAGTAAATATTACCTACAGTTAATACTTTAGGTTATATTAAAATTACTCATTAGTCTTAAGACTAGATTGTAATCTTATAAGGATGCACTTTTCCAAGTATACCCATAACTTTCATCAAAAAATCTAAAATAAATTTCAAAAAATTATATATAACCACATTTAAAAAGTCGATTTACAATTACTATAAGTAAGTTGAAATTAATTTTTGAAAATAATCTTGGAGAGCTAATACAAAATTATTTTTGATTAAAAAAAATAATTTATCCAAATTTTTTTTTTAAATTAACCACATGAAGATTTCGAGTCAAGGAACGACATCCATTTTTAACATTTGCAGTAACTTTATTTTTTCTCTAGATATCCCTTGGCAAACTTTTTTTGTCGAATGTCCGCTAAATTCGGGGTCATAGTTTTAAATGTTAAAAACATTATTTGTGAAGTTTTTATAATTACGAGTACATACTCGTAATCGTTTGCTATTGAAATCGCTACTTATAAATTTTAAAATGCCCACAACTTTTACACCGAATAATAATAAATCATAGTAGATACGTACCTACATTACTAATACGCACTTAGCGGGAATCCTGAGGGTGATTAAGTATTGTTTGCTACCGTTTAATAAAAGGGGGAAAATGTACATAAAAACATAGTTTAATGTCTATACTGCCTACTTAAGTTCGATTCGTATTACATTGTTATACTTTTTACGATAAAAAGTAGCCTATGTTCATCAGGGATAATGTCGGCTTCTAATGGTAAAAGAATTTTTCAAATTGGTCCAGTAGTTTCGGAGCCTATTCTATACAAACAAACAAACAATCAATCAAATCTTTCCTCTTTGTAATATTAGTATAGAGTATAGATAGTCATTATGTTTGACACTGTGGAAATAAATAATATTTTAACACACTTAATAAAATATGATACATTTATGTATATTTTATAGTAAAATGAAATAAATAGATAGTATAAGTAAAATAGTAAAATATTGTAAGATATAATAGCTCATGCTACGACTACATGCAGAGCGGAGACCATTTTGGTACACTCTCCTATAAATTGTAAAATGCCAATTGTAAAACAATTGTATATAGTAAAGTACCAAATAAACATTCTTTCTATATTTTAGTTAGTTTACTTCTTATTATTTATTTACTTCTCCTTCTATATATACAGTAAATATACCTTAATTTAATTATATACGTACTTGAATTTCATTAATTTTGTTACAGGTAATAATTGCCTGGTAATAATTGAAGCAAAAGCCTCTCTAACGAGGGCAATTAGATAGTATTAACATGTCTATAGAGAATGTCTGGTACCAATTACACCAGCTTAATGTTAAGAGGCTTCGCCGAGTAAAAAGTACATCAAACATTACAATCAAATATCAAATATTCATAAGTACTTATACTTACTTATTAAGATTTAATTTACCTATTTCTTTTTTTATATCTAACTAAATAGTAATATGAACTTTGACTGCGTGGAAAATAAAAAAAATATAACACCTAACAAAATATAAGGCCTGCCTGTCATCTTTATTGCTATTTTACTTTTGAAAGGCGTTGGATTTTTATTATTTTGATAAAAGTTAGGTACTCTTTATATTTTCTGTATCCCTAACGACGTATAATTAATTATGCACAATTTCATCATGATCTGTTGAGTAGTTAAGGCGTGAAAAGATAACAGAAGAATACAGTTACTTTCACATTTATAATATTAGTATGGACTACTAACAGGTTCATTATTATTAGTCTCAGGGCACATTATAATAATAATAACTTTATTTCAGACAAACATAGCTTTGAAAATTTATAAACTAAAATATTATGTTAAAATAGACATATTTACATATTATACAAAAATCAATTTTTATTAAGGGCGATATGCGTTGTTACCAATGTTTAAATATTGGGTAGTCCACTCTAACAAGTGGACAACCATTCACAGTGATACGGGTGGTACAAAGTTACATTTTTTTGTTCCGGCTTTGAACATTAACAGCTCCCTCTTGGTGGAATTATACCTGTGCCCGTGGATTTCAGCGTACTTCTCGCATATACTCAATAGTTTTCTAAGGGCACTGATCGAAAGATCGACTCGACTGACCGACTTAGCAGCGTCTGCGTAGCTATAGCAACCATCGATGAACAACCGATGCCAGCGCTGCTGAGTTCTTTGACCAGTGAGTTCATATACAGATTAAAAAGTTTAGGTGAAGTTATTCTACCTTGTTTTACGCCACATTCAACGCAAACATATAACAGCAGTAGATAGCACGCTGTCCAGCACCTTGGCTATAGTTGTTGCTAGTGATATCGGCCTATAATTACTCTTAGCTGATGTATCACCTGTCTTGTTATTTATGATAGGAACTATAATTGTTTACATTAGTTCATCAGGTAAGTATGTGTGATTAATGCAATGTGGGAACAACATAGCCAACACCCTTGATAAGTTAACGCCTGCGTGCTGAAAGTGCTCAATACTGAGACCATCATGTTCCGGAGACTTTCCTCGAGCCCTATGTTTTATACTTACTTCGGAGGCAGTAATTTTAAAAGGTGTCTCAGGGGCAGGAAGTCTCTCAGCACTGATTATCGCCGATGTAGCTTTCTTAATTTTGGGTGGATCAATTTTGAATGTATATTTAAACATGTTAGCAATGTTTTCAGGTTCATTTATTCTATCAACACTCATTTGTAGATTCGTCTTTGGTTTCAATTTGTTTGTTAATTTCCAAAATTTTCCTAAGTCTAGCCTTATGCATTGTTGCAATTCTGTACATTTTGATCTGTTCCTGATTGTCTTGATAGTATTTAAGTTTGAGCTTATACTCTTTACGAGCCCGTACTTTACAAAGTAGGCAGACCACGGGCAATACCCGTCTGCAATATTTTGTCAAGCAGTGAATATATCATCTTTATTTTTAAATAGACAAAAAAAATCTAATTTTGTAAACTCAAAAAAAGCATCTGTTTTCCGATCGCTACTAAACATGAATTTAAAAATTTAACTCGAAAGCGTGCACAAGTTGTTATGTGAAGGGTACAAATGCCATTCATATAACAAATTATTAATATTCAGATTAATGCTTCTGACTGTTTTTACTAACTAATTCGTATTCTATGTTATATTTTCAGATTTAATTAATATTTCTATTTTATTCGCTATAGATTAGATTATAGAATATGTTTTTTTTCTTTAATTAAACCTACTCAAGCTTCCGCCAAGAACATGAGTTATAATTACATCCCTTTTACTGCCCGCGGATAAATTATTGTATGAGTCTGCATTCATCGCTATGGTATCGAGATTGAGTGAAAGCTATCCGAAAATAATCTTTTATAGGGTTCAGAAGGAAAGAAGAGTAGGACGGGGGGCGGAACAACGGCCTCGTTACGCTACTTCCGCCGGATGTCGCCTCGTGATGCATTGTCGCTGCTTGGAGGGTGGACATTGATGTTTTTATTTTCATCGTAAATAATAATATTTTTTAACCTTCGAAAATATAATATTGTTATTATTACAGACTTTCTTATTACAATAAAATACCGTGATGGACAGATTGGGAGAGTTGAGTCATAAAAGTGCTTATTAAAAAAAGGTCGAGATTGCTTTTTCACTACTAATATTATAAAGACAAATGATTTGTATTTATGCATTTTTTTGTAATGAATAAACTGAAAAACTGCTGTATCGATTTTAAAAATTCTTTCTTTTTCACCTACATTGTTAGCGAGTATCGTAAGCTACATTTATAAAGTTACACAGACGAACTAGCGTGCAACGGCTAGTAGAGAATAAAAAAAAAATTCGCTGACCAACGAATTGGCCAGCGGGGAATTTAAAAAAATACCTGGATAGCATGCATGTAAGTCATCATCATCATCTCAGCCGCAGCACGTCCACTGCTGGACATAGGCCTCCCCCATAATGTTCCAATAGGACCGGTCAGAAGCAGCTTGTATCCACCGTTGACCCGCAGCCTTTACTAGGTCGACTGTCCATCTTGCGGGTCTTATGCTGCGTTTGCTGGTCCGTGGCCTCCACTCGAGCACTTTCCGGCCCCAGCGGCCATCGGCTCTCCGTACTAAATACCCTGCCCATTGCCACTTCAACTTACTGATCCGCCGGCTTATGTCGGTAACTTTCGTACGTCTACCTACGGATCTCCTCATTTCTGATTCGAACTCGCAGTAAGTAAGCAAGCAGCATGTAAGTAATAAAGTTAATTAACAATCCCCAAGTTCTTTATTGTTTTGACTAATTGTTTTGACACCAAGACTAATAGTTAAACTGTAGGAATGGCATAAAATTTTCAATATTTTCACCATTGATCAAATAGGCCGACGAGTTGGTCCGTAGGTCAGAAATGTAACATTATTATGTACACAAAATATAATACAATAGTTATGTTACGAGAAAAATAATTATCAGTTGTCGAGTGTCACTCGGCGGCTGTCAGAGTATGGGAAAGTAATAATGTCGATGCAACCAAGGTGTCTTTTTGGTCCAGGCCCCTCGGGAAATCACGGTAATCCACCGCGTCGACAACGCGTCGGCTAAACCTCTGTCGAACTCGCATAGTGTTGTTCTTACATTGTTGTCGAGGTAGTTTTCATGTTATTTATTAAATATTATAACTAGCGACCAGTTTAGGCTATTACTATTTACTCTTTAGGATACAATAGTAGGAAAACATTCCTAACATTGGTGAACTGTTTTTGTTGTAACGAACATTCGGAAAATGGGCAAGTATGACATTGATTAACTCAAGTGCTCAAGTCAACCGTCAATATGCTCGCAGATCTTTAAATAAAAATGACCAAATATTTATGTTTTTGGACTTTAAATAACATAGACTTATTTACTACAAATAGAATTTTATCTTTCTGAATAGCAAGTAGAGTAAGGAACTTTATAGAATTGTAACAAAAATATCGATAATATTTATCGATAAAGCATTAAACCTAAGGCCATCTTTCATCCCTATTGAAATCGCGCTTGAATCCCGAGATCGCCGTGAATGAGCTCTGATGAATCATGCCCGTTCGCATGGAACGATATACGCCACATTAAAGCCCAGACATAATACTTGGGAGTAAAACTGTTCAAAAGAGGGTTAATGCGTGTAAACCGGTAAGTAAGTATGTTTGGTAAAACGGTATATACAAAACATTGTTAGATTGTTCCTCATATTAAACAATGACTTTTTTAGCATTTAAAATAATTAGGTATTGTAATGTTATTTAGTATTTGTGTAAGCACTTACTAAATATGAATGTTCAATGTCAAGCATTTGTAGAACGAAATTTTACAACCATATCTATTGATCTGTATTTTTACTATTTAAGATTTTTTTTTAGGTAAATGTAAAGGCTACCGTCGCCTTTAACATAAACAATACCATAGGTGCTGCTAAGTACCTAAGCTGTCAAACTTAGTAGGATAAAGGTTTAATAATTACAAATAAAATACGAAAATAGGCTTTGACATAACTTACTTATTCACTCACCGAAACACAACAGCAAACATGCTGGTAAGGTTTAAGTTAGCTGGTATTTCACGATGGTCTAGACGCAGTAACATAAAAATGCAAGTTCAGTGATCTTAGCTTAATAAAAATAATTCATTTAAGTTGACATGGGAATGGATTAACAATTAAGATTGATTAACACCATTAAACGCTATATTCCTGAGTAGCTAAATTTTCCGGTGTAATCCTCGAAACGACAATTACGGTTGAGATGACAGGCAGACTCATAAGTCTTCATTACTGGCCGTCCAACTTGCCGCCTTCGTAAAACTTGTACGAGCGAATATCGAACAAGCTTAGATAGGCCCTTTATAACAATGTCCGCTATACTCCCCCACACTTTAATCTTCTCTAAAGATGTCTCATGTCCCATCGTTTTTATTTTAATGAAGTCAATTTGTTTGTTATCTAACAAAATATTTATTGTATTGTTTCAAGGTAATTTTACTTAATTAAAGTACTTAAGTAAGTACATGTGAATTAAAAAAATATATTCAATAGGTTTTTGTAATTGAAGTTGGATTTGTTAATGTGTAGGTTATTTCAGTTAAACTATTTCACTGTTAATAGGTATTAATAGTGTAAAAACCGCACGTGTGCTGTTGTTTTTCTTTGAGTAAACAAGAATAATATAAAAAAAGCAAATCACTAGCTTTATTATTAATTTATTTTTATTTTTAATACATATAGCATTTTAACTCTTCTTACGATACTAACACGATTCAGTAGTAAAACATATTTTTTAATGGGCACGAATAGTCAATGTATCATCGTCAAACGGCTCCGTTTGCGTTGAAAGCAAAGTTTAAATTTAATATATCACAGCTGCGATTTTAGACAGCCTCATTAAAAGTGACGATCATTAAGGGGAACGCGACAATGAGATAATGTTACCCATTAACTAACTAGATTTAAATCCCATCATCTTGTAATGTTTTTATTTACATCTTACTTACATAGTCTGATAAATATTACGCTAGTTTAAGATTTTTTTAATTACATATATATATATATATAGATTGCTTGTTTTAAATCTATATCCTTACTAATATTATAAAATAGAATGTGAGTTTGTTTGTTTGTTACTCATTCACGCAAAAACTACTGAACCGATCGCCACGAAATTTTGCGTACACGTTGTCTGGGACACCAGAAAGGACATAGGGTACCTTTCATCGTTCAACGCGGACGAAGTCGCGAGCACCAGCTAGTACTTTTACTTTCTTGAAACTCTCATTTTTGAAAAGAGTTAAAAAACAACGAATAAACAAGAAACTCAACAAAATTATTCTTATTTAGTGGGTTTAAAAGGTAACAAACACATTTTTGTTCTAACGTTTATGAGGCAACACGATGCAACAGCATCTGTATTAAGCTCGCTTTTCAATAATACCCCCGCTAAGCCTAAAAGTACATATTCAGCATTCGTTACGCGTATCCGTCATTATCATACTGAGCGGGCGATTGAAACGTTCTACCACAGAGTGGGGAGCAGACTGGCGTGGAGACTTCATTATTAACCAACAACAATGCTTGAACATTTTTATTGCTAATTCTAGTTTTTTTGAAAAACTTCTTTATTTGTTACTAACTGGTGTCCTCGACTTCGTTAGCGTTGACCTCCAGAATTTATATTAATTCGATGTTGACCTCTTGTTGCTATAACATATTAGGCCAGGCGATATTTTTTTATTTTATTTTAGACTAGCTGGCGCCCGCAACTTCGTCCGAGTTGAAAAAGTTAAAGTAGAATATCCTGTGTCCCGTACGTCTTAATGTTTATCTACCAAATTACATAAAAATCAGTTAATTCGTGTAACAGTTATGAAGGAACATACATACATTTACAGATATATTATTATATAGTATTAATTGAAAGGTACCCTATGTCCTTCCATCTAACCTTGACAACGTGTATAGAAAATTTCATGGTGATCAGTTGAGTAGTTATGGTGGATTGCTACATTTTTATATTTATTTATAGTATTGTTACCCCAGTAAAAATCTACAGTTATTACCACACCTACTGCTAGTCCGTTGGTCGGTGCGAATGCAATAGCTAGTGAATTTGGAAAGGCCTGAAGGCGCAACGATATTGCTGTTTGCGTACAACAAATATTTGGCAGGCCGCTCCCGCCTCCGCTACTTACTGGAGTTAAATCAATATTTAAATAATTTCAAAGTTTGATTAATTTGCAGAGATACTGTTTACAATGATGTCGTTAGATTCAGATTAATATTACACATTTAAATATTGCCAAATTTCATTTTCATCTTTGAATTGCGGCCGACTACTTTCTTGTTGGCTTTATGTTTCGTTTGAGTGAAAAAATATTAGGGTGTTTTCTTAGGTATGTTTACAATAGGTAAGTACATACATATTTTTAATAGCGTTATTAATTGCAACTACTCTGACCGAAACCTGTATAAGATTGGTAGCATAAGAAATCATTTTTGTACGAAATCGAACTCATCTGACCAGTTCTCCAACAAACATCTTTAATGAACTTTAACGAAAAATTTATCTCATATATAAAAATTAAAAATACACAATACAACATTAACTAAATAACCAAAAAAATCAGATAAAAGGAATTAAGTGTTTATAAATACACTGATCCCACGAATGTTTAGAAATGTATCGAGATAAACTGTGACCATTAAATCGTTTAGGGTGTGAATATTTTATGTGTCCCGGTAACGGTGTCAACTCCCAAAGGAAGGGTACATACAAAACACTACTGGCACTTAATTAAGGGTAAGCAACTTCGAAGGGTATGAATTTCAATTAACGTAACGCGGTATCCCGGAACTGTGATTGCTATACGCAAATTTTCAATTGAAATTTTAATTAAAAATCTCCTGTCTAAATAAAAAAAAGAAAGGAAAATGCAATTATTGTTCAAGATACTTGTGATTTAAGTGTAATTGTGATTTATTTCATTTATAGATTTAATTTTACGTACATAAATATAGCTGCAACAATTATTAGTAAAGAAATGTTATAAAAATGGATAATAATATTATCAAGTTTGTTTTCACTTCTGAAAGAAATAAAATTTAAAATCGAACGTTTCTCTCAACAAAGACAATAAACGAACTTAGTTAAAGCTTCCGAAACTGTGAGAATAAAGGATGTTAAAAAGAAAAAGGAATATTCTTTTAAGAATTTAAATAAATTTCCACTAAAGATAGGGAGAGGGCCGACTCTCGTTACAAAAAGGAAAAGAGGAAAACGAGTGCTAATAAAAGTGCCATAGAAAACATGCAATTTTAAAGTAGTGTCGAATTTAAAAACGTTTTTTAATACAGGGTCGTAAAACGAATAAATATTAAATGTACCTTGTCGGCCGAGTTATATTCACAATGTCATAATGATTGATCAATGTGTGTTTAAAAGCCTTGCTATCCAAATTCCTATTCAAATATGAAAATATTAAAGATATAATTTTTTTTTCTCTCCATAAGAAACTTTGCCTGTAATACTTATAAAATTACAGTACAATAAATTATAATACCTGAAAATTTATAAAATATTAACTATACTGTTCGTTAAACTACACTAAAACTGATTATTAAATGAATTTCAAAAATCAATTAATTTTTGTTTTCATATAAATATTTCTGTATACTAATAAAAATTGTACTAAAATTGACTTTCACAGGAATAATGTAACTGTAAATGCATATTAGATATACATAGATTCATTTCTAGATATTCCTAATGGAACGAAACAAGCTTAATGCTTTCATGGTTTTGTGTTTTATTATTGCGTGACCAATTGTCTGTTACAGTTTTGTGACATAAATGAACAGTTAATGGGAAAAATCCATTAGACAACTGATTGCATATCATTATTTTAATTATAAACCTATAAACCTTGTGAAAACTGCTCAAAAATTCACAAAGAAATTATCTTATCGGTTTCAGCGGTTTAAGAGGAGTTCAGTGACTCTCACACCACATAATTATGAATGATACAAAGCAGAGCGAATTTTACAAGTTTATATTATACTAGCTGGTGCCGCGTTGAACGATGAAAGGTACCCTATGTCCTTTCTGGTGACCCAGACAGTGTGTATGCAAAATTTCATGGTGATCAGTTCAGTAGTTTTTGCGTGAAAGAGTAACAAACATCCATACATCCATACAAACTTTCGCATATATAATATTAGTATAAGTGCGCTGCCGACCATAGAAGGATTAAGGATAAGGGATAAGGGAGGGGTGTGGTAATAGGCTCTGGCATACCTTACTCACTCACCGAAACACAACAGCACATGTGCTGTTATTTTACGGTGGTATTCTGTAAGGTGGTGGTTACTGCCGCCAGACGGGCGATAGATTACATAACATAATTATGACAGATGGTATTAATATGGTCCATATTAATACCATCTGTCTGTCTGTATTATAAGCATTTACAACACCCGCAATGAACGATCTTATATACTAATATAATTGTTGAGTTAGTGTGAAAAACAAAACCGAATAAATATTGAAGGCAGCTTTCGATGAAAAAACATTCACGAATCTGTGGGTGAGTGGGGATAGGATGATAGGGGGTGAGTGTGAGGCGTAGGGGGGTGTAAACACAAAGGTTCAGCGAAACCGGCAGTCACGTGGCGCGTCTACCGGGGGCGCATCACTCTTAGGGCTGTTTTTGTCGGAAACTGCTGCAAATAACAAACAAAATTAAAAAAAACAGTTCATTATACTTGACTTTACGTTAAACTGAAACGAAACATAAACGTATCGATACATAATTTTGGTTTAAAATTAACTTAAGTGCCTTAAGAGTGATGCCCTCCGGAGAAACGGACTCAATTTCCAAAAAAGCACACGTCTTCAGAATTTTAATGCAAAATTGTATTGAATTAGAGTTATTGTATTAAATACAACAACCATTCTGAAGAATATCAATACAAAACATATCAAAATAAACTATCATATCTAATTTTAAAGAAATATTTATACAGTAACTTTAAATAATAAGTAATTTTATAATAAATAAGAATCTGTATTTAAGTGCTTGAAAATAAACTCGGATATATTATACTTAAGGTAAGTGATTTATTAATATTTATTTTCTTAAAAAAATATTGTAAGTATGCAGTCTATATGTTAATATTTTGATGTGAAATATAATTTATCATTTAGTCAAACACAACAATTGCAAGATTGAATGTATTGGAAGTAAATATTTCTAATATTTCTTTTGACAATTGAATGCAATTCTTGATTATTTTTCATAAAAGTATTATATAGAAAATCCAGCTATATGTAATTTATTATTAAATAAAAATATTACATGTACGAAAATTACGATGTTTTACGGTTAACTTAAATAGTAAAACTAATTCTTAACTAAAATTTTAAAATAATTTATTTTTTGTTTTCTTCCAAATAATTGTATAAACAAAATAAATTTAATACTGATTAATGATTATATAATTTACCAGCTACCCGCTCTCAGCTTCGCACGAGTGCTATTTTTTTGTAAAATATTTATAAATACATTCCCCGCTTAACACACCTTCCATTAGTGAAAACCGCATTAAAATTTAAACGATCTCAACGTACATACAGAGGAACAGATGGCCGGAAGCGACTTTATTTTATACTAGCCGTTGCACATGACTTCGTCCGCATTACTTTACAAAATATAGCTTATGTTACTCGCTGATAATATAGCTTCCTATAGCTGAAAGAATTTTTAAAATAGGTCCAGTAGTTTTTGAGTTTATTTTGAGTAACAAAAATACAACTTTATACGTTTTAAATTATTCGTAATCGTGACGTCACAAACGTTGAACACAGTAGCTACGAAGCGCTACGAAAGCTACGCCGTAGATGGACTCTTAGACAGGCTTAAAAATTTACACTATTATTTATCAGTCAACCTTTGAATGTTATAATGAAAATTTTATTAGGAACTATCTTTTGCCGCCTACTTTGTCCGCATCGCTTTTTCCTAGGTGTTTATTCAATTTATTTAACATTTTCAACACTTATTCAATCTTAATTGCTAAATATTTTTGTAGAGCATTAAAATTTAATTTTTATTTTAGACTAGCTGGCGCCCGCGACTTCGTCGCGTTGAAAGAGAAAAAGTAGCCTATCCTGTGCCCCGTTCGTCTAAATGTTTATCTACCAAGTTTCATGAAAATCAGTTAATTCGTTTAAGAGTTATGGAGGAACATACATACATACATACACTTACAGATTTATTATTGGTATTGATGATTATCTTCGGGAACAGTGCTATTTTTCTGGATGAAAGGTATCCTATGTATACATATCCCTGGGAACATGTATGCCAAATTTTATGATAATTTGTTAAGTAGTTAAGCGTGAAAGAGTAACAAACAAACAAACTGGATTCCGCATTTTTAATATTAGTTAAGATGTAAATATATAACAACAACGAAATGGTTGATTTAATTTAATAATTCAAACACGAAAGAATCACATTTAAACACGAAGATTTTTTTAGCATAATTGAAATATATATACAAATTTTATATGTTTTACTATTATACTACTACTTTAAATTTAACATTAATTTACATTAAAAAAATAGCAGATTAGTACAAGATAGAGATAAAATTTATAAAATTTAGTAGAAATATTAAAGAAACTAGGTAGTATCCGCGATAAACAAAATCAACAGACAATTAATTATATATAAAGAAAAACTACTTACCAGAATACTTCTCTCTTTATAAAATTATTTATATAATTATTTAACTGATTTTAAAAGTTCTTTCACGTACTTTATCAACGATACAAAGCTACATTATCAACGAGTAACATGAGCGGAATGTAATTAACAAAAAATAAACATATCTATATTAAAATTACAATAATGTAATCCAAAGTATCAAATAAAATAAAATTAAAAAACTATATTTACCTATAAAAGTCATTGTTTGGCGTGCGCTGCGAAAACTATTTGATGTTACATAAAATAACTTACTACGTACTCATCAATTACATACAAAACAAAACCGTCATGTGTTATTACATATTTTTTTGTTTCAAATTAGTCAATATTAAAACAAAAAAATATAAAAACAGTGAGTGAACAGTCAAACATCCCCTGTTTTCTTACCCTTAGGATTGTTTTTTTTTTAAATTTATATGGGACAAATTTCGGAGGAAACCCTTTCCAATAAAAAAAAGAATTATCAAAATCGGACTACTCTGTAAAAAGTTATGCGTGGTCATACATTACAATCAGTGAGTTAACAATCAATCATCCTCTGTTTTCTTACCCTTAGGATTGGTTTTTTTTAATTCATATGGGACAAATTCGAAGGAAACCCTTTCCAATAAAAAAAGAATTATCAAAATCGGACCACTCTGTAAAAAGTTATGCGTGGTCATACATTACAATCAGTGAGTGAAGAATCAATCATCGACTGTTTTCCTACCCTTGGGGTTGGATTTTTTTCCAAATTTATATGGGACCAACTCCGGGTCTAATTACATTTTTTACATTTTTTAATTACATCTTTCCAATAAAAAAAGAATTATCAAAATCGGACTACTCTGTAAAAAGTTATGCGTGGCCATACTTAAAAAAAGAAATATACGCCTCGACTTCTCTGTCAGTTTCTCCGCTAACTTCTTCTAAACCAGCCATGGATTTTGATACGGTTTTCACTAATGGATAGAGCGATAAGCGAGGAAAGGTTTGTGTATATAATTGGATTGCAGGAAACTGAAAAACCGGCGGGTTGCTAGTTTCTGATAAATTCTTAAGAAAATATATTGTAACTTTAATGCGTCTGAAATTTTGTTATTTTATTTGAATACGACAGCAATGTGACGATTTATATAAATGTGCTGTTTTCATCTGATTAGTTTTTAAAAAAAACAAGCGATCAGACTCTGGCTTTGCATAGATGCAATTTTTCTGCAAGTTGTATTTACAAACCTTCCTCGTTTGTCGCTCTTTCCATTATCAAAACATTATCAAAATCCGACGAGTGGTTTAGAAGAAGGTAGAACGAAACAGACAGAAACCGATAGAGACTTTATTTTAAAATATGTATTGTACACAATACATAAACAAGTTTATAAGTATCAAATAACAATGCTAAGTATACCTATTTCTTAATATTCAGCACTTATTTTCAAACTTATTTTAATTCTCTAATTCTCTTATAATATGTTATATATCTGCGGCTACGCTTATGGAACATAATATGTAACTTATTGTTTTTTTGCTATATTTTTATTTATTTCAAAATTTGATAAAATATAACAATAGTGTTTTAATGTTAACATAGACCTATTCATTATAAAAAAATATAAACCCAAAACTGTTTACAATTTAATGGAAGTTTTCTAAATATTGATTAAAATAAAAAGCTCTGTGCTTCCCCCCCTAATGTTGTAAAGTAATTCAATAACCGAGTCCGCCTTGAAAACGTTTAGTCGTATTAGTGTACGTCAGCAGTTGTTTGTGCCGGGAGAACGTTAATAGAGTTATTAAATTTAGCGTTAATTTATTCAATTTCGAGTGGGTAGGAAGACAATGGCAGCCAGGGGCGGAGCTTTGGATGGGAAACGCCCGCCCGCGCTCTCACCTGAAATACATTCCACACAGCTTTATACTGTGTAGCTCTCTCATCCATTATTATGCATGCATCTATGTATACATAGTTAGTTATACATTAAAGGATGCTTTTAGTGTTCCTGTTTGATATTACTTTTATCAATACGTAAAAGCTGCTCAGTAAAAATGTCTTGATCCAAATATGTACCTCGTTTTTTTTCTGTTTGTAAAAATTGTGGAATATTATGCTACATACAATATATTACTTAGTAGTTAGTACTACTGGAAACAGGTTATTCCTGTATGATGTATGTATGATGGTATTGGAATAGTCTTCCACGCTTGTCCATACCGAAATGGCAAGAAGCAGGTTTCCTCACAAAGAAAGATCACATATAAAAGAGGTCTCTTCATAGCAGTTCCACATATACCTGTGTTAAGTGATATAATACTGAAAGTTTCTAGGATTAATAGAATTGAACGAAGTGAATAGAAAATATTGATAGCTAACCCTTTATCACGCTATCACGCCAATTTTTGGCGTGATAGCCGTGGGTGGTGGCGATCCTTGGGAGAGACCTACATCCAGCAGTGGAGAGACACGTGCTGCTTAGTATCATGATGGTAATAGCCATTAAATATGTTATTAATTTTGCAATCCGCTTTATAATAGGTAATTATTGAGAGCATATACATATAATCATTCTAAAAATTCCTTCCTTCATCGTTCCAAGTATCACTACAATAAAGTTCTGAATGATATTGGCATATTTTCCATCAATTTGAATAATTGCAAAAAGAAAATAGGCCAATTACTTTAAAAAAAATAATTTCTATCACATAGAATATTTTATTTTCTTTTTTTGCTTTTATATTTATTTATTTTTTAAATTAATGGATAAATGTTAATATGTAATGTCATGATTTTTTAGGCCTATTTGTATGTAATTTATATATTATATGATAGCTATAATAACGGCTATATGAAATCTAAATAAATAAATAAATATATATAATACTAGCTGTTCGACGCGACTTCGTCCACGTAACTTTATAAAATATAATACATTCGTGTATATGAAATCATGGAAATACACATACAAAATTTCAACCCAATCGGTTCAGCCGTTTAGAAGTTATATGTGAAAGAGATACCGAAGTACGGAAGGATAACCCGTAAGAATGAAGCATTTTTCCGCGGTAAAAAGTAGCCTATGTTCATAACAAATAATGACGGCTTCTAATGATAAAAGAATTTTTCAAATCGGTCCAGTAGTTTCAGAGCCTATTCTATACAAACAAACAAACAAGCCAACAAACAAACATTCAAATCTTTCCTCTTTATAATATTAGTATAGATTATCAAAATAACTCTCAATAAATTCTCCTACAATGCCAATAATAGTCTCAATCGAATCTCAGAATTTCAAATAACTGCGGTGCGGTTTAAAGGTAAATTTTATTGCTTTGTGAGCGGAAACAGGTTGAGCCGCGTCCCCAAGGAGCGATCGGTCGGCAAACATCCGTATCGTACACACGGGAGAATACAACTGAAAATAAAGAAGTGTACACATAGCCCTAGAGACATTGACAGCGTGTGTGTGTGTGAATTTTCGTGCTATGATACAAATGTCTTAACCGCTTTTTTATTTCTGACTAGACTGATGCGGGGGATCAGTATAAATTTATTTTATTAAATCAAGGCAGAACGAACGCTTACCTAGAAACGATTATTTATTAGTAATGCCCTAGTTTTGAAAACCCCGAAGCTGTAGTCTTGAGAAAACACAGGCACAGGCAATGATTTCCTCTCCTTAGCAGTTTGGATAAGGAAGATGGAACTGAACTGTAACGCTTTGTGTGTGACCGAGTAATATCAACCACAGAGGAATAAAACCCCTGTCCTCGCCTCGTCCGCAAGTGGAACATAAGAGTAAATATTCTATTGCATATACATTTTAATAATGAACCTTTCAAGTAGTTAAAGACTATTTCAAATAATCTTCATAATTCAATTCAATTCAATTCAAGTCTATTCAAGTCTTGGTTTCGGAGATTATCCTCTACATATAAACAACCATACAAAATCCGTCCTCACTTGTAACTAAATAGTCATTAATTTACGAATTTAGTAATTAATTTAGAATTTATTTACTTACTAAGGTAATTGAATGAATAAAAATGTATGCGGGAGTATCCCATTAAGTATCTGATGTGTGTGTCTATCAAGTGCATTTTCGTAGTTTTCGTGAAATTAAAAATACTCATTATTGGAACGTATATTAAAATCTAATTTGTCTTTAATAAGAGTCTTATAAACTGTATAGCCTTTTAACTGTCGCTACCTTTCTTTTATATAAGGTCAAAGGAAATTTGATGGCTTTCCTTTTCATCAATGAAGCCTAAAAATGTTGAAGTAATTTTAAAAACGTATTAAATTCATTTCATTTAATACTCAACAATTATACCGTCATAATTTATATAAAACATAAGCAAAAACAATAGAATAGTCGTATTTGCATTGGATATATTTATAAAAAATTGAGAGAGAAGCTATAGCAGAATACCTTTGGAATAACGATTTTTTTATGTTTATCTTATAATATGTTAATCCTGGTAATAAACTATATTATTATGCCAAATTTCATCCAAATTCAGCCATTATTGCGTCATGAAGTAACAAACATCCAAACATTTAATTTTGACACAAAAACATTTTGTGTGAAATTATTTCATAGGTGTTTTTATGCAAGTAAAACAGCGGACATGATTTTGTTATCTAATGAATCTACTTTTAACAATAAAAAGCGAACCGAACACGAATCACGATACAAGCTTAAAGAATTTAATAAACTGTCTCTAAGTTATTTTCGGTTGAGTTCGCAATTTTCTATATTAAATCTGTGAAGCGGAGCGGAGGCAGGTTGCTATGATACCTTAGAGAAGTTAATAAGTCATAAATAGCGTGGCGGAGGGGACGAGGCGATGGGCTTGTTGATAGAAAGGGAGGGGAAGGGGAGACACCTCCAGGTAGAAGTGGTGATAAGCAATCGAGTGGAAAAAGGTACGTTCGGAAACGCTATAAGGTGTGTTCAGACTTTATACTATTTTTGATTTAATCTATTTTTCTCAATCGAGTGTTAAAAGATACGATTCGAAAATGACAATTCGAGAGAAGGGATGTATAAATATTATTTTTTTAGACTACTTCAACTACCGGTAATTGTTTTTCTTTTTTAATAAAGTGTACCTACTAATCTTTTTGATTATTTCGACGACTCTGGTGTACGATAAAAACTCGTATAAGTTTATGTAGCAACTAAACTGTGTACTAATGTAATTGTAATTTTTCTTGTGTAAATAAATAAAAATAACGCTTTTTAACAAAAAAAAAATTCATACCGTTTTCTCATAGATGCCATTGTCAGAACTTTACCAAATTGAAATGGGACCACACGGGAAGCACCAGTTTTCAAATAAAAAAGAATCATCAAAATCGGTTCACCCAGTCGTGTTATGAGGTAACAAACTTAAAAAAAAAAATACAGTGGGAGACAATTCAGAGAACTGATGATAGGAAAATCGAGGGGAACCTAACATTTTTACAGGATAAAACGTATGCTACTTGTTAATCCAGGTAATACGATATTTGTGCCAAGTTTCATCCAAATCCGTTGAGCGTTTTTTGCGTAAAAGAGTAACAACCATTCATACATCCAACATCCATCCTCACAAACTTTCGCATTTATAATAGTAGGATTTTAGCCGGGTCTCTTAAGCCGCCGTTCTTTTTATTGTTAGAGGAAAGGCTCAAGCAGCCTTCATTTGGTGGATTGACTATACTTGAATCTGCTTTTTTGTATCTTGTCATATCAAAATTTGACTAAGGTTTAAAATGTAGGTAAAATGAATGTCGAAATGGGGTTGATTGGAAAAAAGTTAATGTTGGCCATTTGTGTCTTGCGGGTTGAAAATAGCGTGAAAGGTGTATTGTTTCGTCATCGTCGAGTAGTACTTGTGCCGTTGAGTGTGAGATAAAAGGCGATATCGCTGAGTGCGCTGTATCACAAGTGGTCGATCAGTGCCACCAAGTGGCGACGCGCTCGGCTCTTCATGTTAACCGGCCCCTATACACATATCTAACACATTTTCCTTTACGAACACATACCACATTAACTAATTACTATACTGATTAATTAAACTTCAATTGTGGGAACCACAACAGACTGGGGGCAAAATTGAATCCCAATAAAAAATAAAATACAATAAATAATATTTGAATTTACATCATCGAGATAAATACATCTCGTTTTTGTACATCAATTTCAAAATGGTACAACACATGTTGTAACGATAAGTTTGTAAAAATAAGCTCATACCGCCTTCCCCTTTCTTCCATCTTGTAAAATCTCCTCTTTTTCGGACCAAACCATTATGTAGACTCTGATGTTTATCTACCAAGCTTCATGAAAATCAGTTAAAGAGTTATGGAGTTATGGAGTTAATCACTTTAAGAGTTATGGATAACTCTTAAAGTTATCTTAAGTTATCTTAAGTTAGTGGTTTATTATTACTATTGAATGACTATTGATGATAACAATACGCTAATTCAAAACTTATCTTTCAATTTATAGGAGTCTGTTAACTATAATATGATCAACAAAAACCGTACCACTAACTTAATACAGGTAAATGAATATGTAATATAATTATTATTAACACATAATATGTATATGGCATTATTTAATTACATAATTAGATTTAACTACTTTTTCTCTGACTAAAACTAATAGTTCCTAAAAGTTCAGTAAAGTTTTCAGATTTGTGTTAACGATGTAACGTGCACGATTTCAGGACATTATATTTTAACCGGGTTTCGTAGCACCCCCACAGTCTGACGTTTTAACTTATAAAACGACGCATTAATCATGGTGGCAGGGTTGCCGTAACTTAGCATAACAGCAATAATAAATGTTCGGTCGTATTACTGCGACGGTGACATAAATGTTTTTAAAAAAAATTCTATACACTAGTTTTTTTATTTTATTTTAAAAGATCCTCGGGAACGGTCCTTTTTTTTGGATGAAAGATACCCTATGTCCTTTCTTTCCCTGACAACGTGTATGAAAAATTTCACCATGATCAGGTAGTTAGGACGTGAAAAGGTAACATAAATTTTCATCGTCGTTACAACTATAAAAATCTCAGGCTATAGCTGATAATACATTTTCGCAAATGTTATAATATATTTTTCATTTTTCATCGTGGACGAAGTACCTACTTAGCTTGAGCCGGCAAATATTACAGTAAATAATTATTTATCAGACTTCTATCTATCTCTATGCGATATATAGATCTCATGATACTATCTGAACTTCTTACAGTACTATCTAAAAACTGCAATATTTCAAAGGCGACAAGGTAATATAAAAAACCCGTTCCATTATCTGAAATCGTTTTAAAGAAGTTTGCGCATAAAGAGTAGATTATATTTTTGAAACGTTAATATTGCTGACTGAGTAGGGTTCTGCAAAGCGGTTGGTGCCCGTTGGACCGGGGAAAGTTCATTTGCGAACTCCTCTGTCCGTGAAATGAACTCGTCCCGATATTGCTCCGATATCATTCATACTGATGTCTGCCCTGCGAACGGGGAGAGAAACGCTGACTATACGCTTTGTTTAAATATATTAATGTTATATTTCAAAGGAATGAAATTGTGGTCTATAAAAGACGACTTCCATTTCAAATTCCATATAACATAAAGGGACTTTATTATCTTACTACTAGCCGGTGCCCGCGGCTTCGTCTACGTTGAAAATTAAAAGATATACAGTAAATAAAAGATATATTTACATTGCCTGAAATTATACATTTGCCATGCAAGCGTTGGATTTTTATTTTTATTTTTTAATGGAATATTTAGTCTATACCTATCCATCCTGAAATTCTATTGGTGAAAGAATTTTTTGAATTGGATGAGTAGATTCGAAGATTACCTCTTCCATACAAACATACGACATATTATTTTTTAACGAACAAAAAATTTGAAGTATATATTCAAATAAAAATTAAATTTTAGAGTCGGTGCCAGCCAAGAAGGTTTAAATTCTGCGGCTTCTCTGACTCCAAAATTAACTGATTATAAATTGTAAATATTTATATAAAAAATATTTCGGTGATTGTCCTTTAATGCTCTTTGCTTTACAGTAAGTAATTAAAATAGGACTTTCAACTTTGTACTTTAAGTTTGTACGTGTAGATATAGTCTTCAAATCGGTTTTTGTATTTTTATTTTGTTTTTTAAAAATATTAGGGAAGTACCTAGTGTATTTTTATTCATAATTGGCGGAATAATCGCGTAATAAATATACAAAATTACTGTTTTTAATTTACAAACAAAACGCTGAAAAAAATAACATTTGTATGGGTCCACCTCTTGACCTATCAAAGAAAAAAGAATCATCAAAATCAATTCATAGCTCCTCTTTTTTGAAGTCGTTATAAGTTACCACTATAAATAAAATATTTTAATTTGACTTCAATAAAATAACTAAAAAAAATAAGGAAATGCATTTGGCTTATAAATTTGACTGCTGGGGTGTTTCATTTCGCCTTTTGAGTGTACCGTACGGATTGCATGATAATATCAGTAGTGAAAGTACTAACCACAAATACTTGGGGGACCTTCTGAAAATTTTCTGAAAATTCCAAAACCACGCCCCTTTTACAGGGAAGCCTGCGATTGGTTCAAATACGTCTACGTCCGTAGACGTAGCGTCCAATGGCTGTAAGGGCTACGCGCAGCCGTAGCGCTCTGGCTGAGAGGAGTGCGGGGTGCTACACCATCGACAGACGTTGCTACGAGGCTGCTGCTCATAGGAACTAAAAATGTGAGTATTAACACAATACACAAAGAATTCATAATCTTATTTAATTTCCTTTGCATTTTTTGGTGTGTAAATTTATTGATTTTTAGTCCCGAATTGAAAGGCCCAAATATATGTATATATAGCTATGTATGTGCATCTATCTATAGTATGAGCAACCGATTATGTAACACTTCGTTCTAATATGGCGACTTTATGTAAAATATTAATCATTATTAACGTTTTCCTTATTAGTAAAGAAAGAATTACATAATATTATTTGGCTTTGAAGAAATATATTTTATTAATTTATATTTGCTTTTCATCATTTACTATTTCAAGTAACCTTTGTAGAACTGTTTGAAATTTGAATGGTGTCTGATATTCAATTTAGCCTCAGCGATCATTCAAATTTGTGTGATGGACAGGCAGACATTCTATATTGTCGCGTACGTACCAAAGCAACATAAAAATGTAGCAGTGGCGCCGTCGCATAAAAGGTGCAAAAGTTTAAATGATAAATTGAGTATAGTATAGGGGAATATCACGTCTTTCTTACTGTCTGAATCGGCACAATTCTTTTACAGTTATTTCTCGTGAGGAGTTTTTTTTATGATGAAGAAGACTAAGAAGTGTCCATATACTGCTGTATATAGGCCTCTCCCAAAGCTCGCCTCCGCGCACGGTCCTATGCGCATCGCATCCATGCCTGCCTTTCAAGTCCTCTGTCCTACTGGCCGTAGGGAGACCCATGCTGAGTTTTCCAAATCATTAAGAACTCGTTTACTCGATTGGGTTATCCTATTTATTTAATTTTATATATTTTTTAAATACTCGCTCTCGACTTCGCTAGGTGTGCAATTTTAATATATAAAAATATTCCTCGTTTATCCCTCTTTGTAAATTTGAATACCGTATTAAAATTAATCTAGGTACCCATTCTCGAGTTTTTGAAGCTAACACAAACCAACCTATCATTTTTATATATGAATATTATTTAGTTATATTGATCAGACACAGGTTATTGATGATTATGAATTTATTTTCATATTTCATAAGAAGACTTATTTAGTTTTATTATTTTTAGGTGTTACATAACAGCGAGTGCAGTTTAATGAGGGATAACAAGCCGGAGTCATGCAGGGGCTTCAGGCCGCCAAGGAGAAGGCTTCAGGCCTATTCGCCAACAAGCCTCTTCTGTTCAAGTAAGTCTCACAAGTATTTTTAGACGACTTTAAATACTCAAGAATTTTTATTTTTCACTTAAATACCGTTTTTGTATAAAGTTTCCACTAACCATCCAGTATTTTATCTAATAATATACATATTTGTATTTTCTTATGACTTATGAAAAGTGACGGTTTTTACAACTGTACAACGAACTATGTACTACTTTTTCTTATCATAGTTTAGTAGTCTTAGTTTCCAGCACTGTTTCTGGAACTGTAGTGTTATAATGCTCCATATACTTAATGCTATTGAAAATAGAGGAGAAACTCCATGCCAACTTGTATGGCACCTATTGCCGAATTTATTATGTATTTATTTCTTTTATAAGATGTACTTTGGAAAGTGTGCTCGAGAGCTGCATGAGCTCATACTGCTTTCCCAATTCTTCCATCGGATATTCAGACGTACGACTGGTTACCATCCTCATATTGTCGAAATCCCTCTTTTTCGTACCAAGCGCTTTAAAACATTCCTTATAATGCGCACTGCCTAGGCTTGGAATTCCTTCGCAGCGTCTGTATTTCCGAGCTTATATAACCCAAATATTTTAAAAGTTTGAGTGAATAGGGATCTTCTGAGTGAGCTTGCTCCATCATAATCTTCGCTATATGGTTAGCAGTATCAGTAAACCCATCTCTGATAAAAAGAGAGGTCTTTCAGCTTGTGTCTTTATATATTATAAAGGTAGGCAGGCATGCCGACGGTACATTTGAAGTTTACACATAAAAAAGTGATTATGCGTCTTATAGAACAACAATGAACAATGAAAAGAGAGATGAAAAATAATAACGCCGAGAAACAATTTGTGTATCTTGTTGAAACACGGGGAGATGTAGCAGAATGGTGAATTGCTAGGAGTGGATCGACGATAATATTGACAGCCGGATAATATGTGTTGCAATAGAAATAAAATAAGGGTGGAGCAATCGTGGACTGATTCTCTCTCGTAGTTGTTAAGGCAGGGTTGGCAATTCCGTAGCTTTCGTAGAGCTTCTTAGCTTCTGTATTCAACTGTTTTTTAAGTTTTCTGTGTTTTATTTTTTAAGTTTATTTTTTATAAGAATTTATTAAAGCAATTGTAGATCTTTTGAATCTCAGACAGCCACGCTGTCTGTCATGTCAGGCAAATGGTTCTTTAAAGAAGTTAACACCTAAAAATAAATATGTACGTAAGTAAATAGCTTTGAGATCTTTATGCAAATGGATTTTATTTATTTAATACTGATTTTATTTCACACATGTTTAATATAATGACGTAGTATATGAGGCGGAATCCCGTTTAATTTTCATTATGGACTGCAGAATATATATTGATAACATTATTTAATGTTAAGAAACTAGTTGGAGTCAATTATAAAGGCTATCAAACTTAATTACTATTCTCTCAGATTATATGAAAATATTATTTTGCATTTTATTGTGCAAACCATGTGTGCATTACAATTTAATCTAATCTAAGAATTCGGTTCAAATATTAAATTTTAGCAAAACTTATCGGCTCAATTATCATTATTGTAATGTAATTTCTACACTAAAATTAAAGAAAAAAAATTAACATATTTTATTGTGTGCTATAAAAGCGATTACTGTACTAGGAAGGAGTCGGTTCAATAAATGGCAAAGTCGATAAATAATGTGATTATTATGTCGGGCCGCGACAGCCCTGGGAGTACAGTCGACTGCGTTGCGCTGATAACAAACAGACATCATCCGGATTTGTGTCATCATGCGAACCGATTCCGACGGTAATGCGCGTTCCGCCTTACCAAAAAACTTTTACCATTTCCTGGACAATAAATGTAAAAATAAATTATTTTAATCATGCTTAAACGTGCATCTAGGTACTTTGTTACCGATATAAAAAAATAATATTTTTTTAGGATTTTTTGTTCGCTGGTAATTGGACCATCACGCTGTAGGTCCAATTAACAGCTGACGACAATTAACGACTTATAATAATATCTAATAATAAAAATTCGTCAGTTTCCGGTTTGTACACATCGTAAATTTATATATACAGATTTTAGCATATAGCAAGTAATGTAAAGTAATATAGCAAAAAATCACATAACCTCAATTTCGTTCGATTTGTTCAAAATGTTCACAAACTCCTCACTGACATGCCATAAATTGCAAGTATAATACATAAAAAATACTTTTTAGTATTCGATATTTGGCGTTTCTTATATTAAGTACAATTTTGTAAGATAGCTAAAAACCAATACTGCAGTTTAATTCAACTACTAATTTTATTTCATAACTAACTGTTAATTTTAATCCTTACATATTTTAAAACAAAGTCCTCCGCCGCGTTTGTCTGTCTGTTCGTGATAAACTCAAAAAACTACTGCACAGATTTTTATGCTGTTTTCACCAATGAATAGAGTGATTCTCGAGGAAGGTTTAAATATATAATTTACAAAGTTACGCGGGCGAAGTCGCGGGCAGCAGCTAGTCAACTATAAACTTGTAAAACGACCCAAAATAGTTGAGTCAATCTTTACAAAATATTTTTTTTGGGGACTCTTAAGGTCTAACATCCTACAGCTTTGTATTATTAAGTCAACTTTGAAAAACTTGTTATCTTTAATAGACGGTGGTGTGGGTACTCAAGTCTATGAGATATTACGAGAATTGTTTTCGGTCGAGTGCGCTTCGTAGATTACAAATGACTGTTATCCGGATATATGACATAACGCTGACTTAATGCCATATACACATATTATATACTTGTTTCCTGTTTATTATTTGCAAGCGGATTATATTGTTGCTGTTTATTTTTTTGAGAAAACTGACTAACTAATTTGGTTTAGTAGTGGTTTCGCACAATTTTGTTTCGTACGAATTATGCGAAGAAGTGACTTTAAAATATTTTTGGTCGTTATTTCCCACAAATTGCGATTTTTATTCCTTTTATTTAATCCGTATTATATTTGATTTTATTAAATGAGTTGGTAAACAAGTGCGTTTTCAAAAAATAGCAGAATTCAAAAACACACATTAAAAAAAAAAAATTCAAAAAATGTTTATTAAAAAATTACAGATTTTTTAACTTAACTTAAACTTAGATTTTTAACTAGGGGGTAACTTTTGTATATAAGGCAACCGGTAGAACAGTATGGGCAGCAAGGCAGTTAAATTGTAGCTACTAAGGCAGTAGAACCTGAAACCAGCAAAAGCCTCGTACTTGCTCTATATCAATAACGGGTACCATGTTTTTATGTTACAGATTTAATTATGCCTTGGTCATTATTAGTATTCAAATATTTTCCCATTTTTAGTACCGAATGAAAATGTTCATTATGTTGGAGATTTTTCTTTTATATAAAATCTTGTTTTAACGTTTTTAAATAATATTTTGTTGAAAACAATGCGTAAGAAAAGATTTTTATTGTTGTTAAGAAATTAAGATTATTGTAGAGTAAATTCGGGAATCCAAGAAATGACAGAAGTGAATGGTAATTCTATTTTTTTTGCATTACATTTAACAGATGTATGGAATTTTGTGATTTTTAATGTTGAAGAAATTGTTTATTTTCTGTAGTATGTGCGGCCTAACCCTATGATTTTAAGCTCACAAATTGATGATGGAAAGGAGAGGAAGGGTAGCCGGTTCATTATTTAGTCCGTTTAAATCACTAAGTCCTTAAAAGACATTAGCAGGCTTTGTAGCGTTATCGCAGTACACAAAGGAGATTTGGAACGAGACAGGGGGAGGGTTCCGTCAATTATCACTCATAATGTTTAGCTTATAGAAATGGTACGACTATATTATGCGTCCATGATTTTAGTTTTATAATCTACGTAACTGTATCGTTTAATTAAATTCGTCTGGTGAATGCCTTTTCTGGTGGTTGTAAGCGGAAAACCCATTAACTACTTTTGAATGCATTATGTAATAAGTAGATTATCTGTGACTTCTTAAAAAGTTATTTTTGTTTATGAAGCTTTGACTACACTATATATATATATTATTATACAATGAGTTTACATTTTACATTACAACTTTTAGCTGAAAGTATTCCTAAAATCAAGACCTGTAGAATGACTATGATTCCTTCGTATTAGATCAGTAAAAAGATTCATAATATAATAATAACAAAACAATAATATAATAAGAACTGATGGGGATTCAAATTCGTGTCTCTAGAACTGAACTTTCTTAGTAAAATCTAAATGAGTAAAAAGTAGACGTATTGTTTTTGCGAACTACACACTTCCGTATAGGTACGGTGCGAGGCTGCAAAATGCTTGTACAGCACTTACGCTAATTGTTTCCGCCATTTGAATATTGCCTACGACAATTACTGGATTGGTCCATCGTCATCAGCGGACTCCGACACCGCTGCACGTAATTCCCCTAAATTAATTGCTCTGTCATTTTGTTTTATTCAGCTCGTAACAAAGCAGACATTAAAACAAAACGAGATGTTAATGTATTGAATTTTAAGTTTATATTCCAATTCTTTCTCAAAGTTTTCTGAGTACTCTTTATGAAATCGGTTGTATTATATCATCAATACTAATAATAATAAATCTGTAAGTGTAGGTATTGTATGTATGTATATTCCTCCATAACTACATATTAAAGGAATTAACAGATTTTCATGAAACTTGGTAGAATTTTCATAAACATTTAGACGTACAGGACACAGGATAGACAACATTTTTCTGTTTCAACGCTGACGAAGTCGCGAGCACCAGCTAGTCCTAATAAAATATATGCAAGATAATAGTTTGGATGTCACAGATAGAATGACATATAGGATTTTTTTAATCCTGGATAAATATTAGGTTCCTGTGGTATTTACAAAAACTCGAGAATGGGTAGATTGATTTTAGTGAGGTTTCACATATGGAAATAAGGATAAACGGGAAGATTTGTAATTTTATAAGAATTGGAACTCCGCTCACGGCTTCGCCCGGAAAAAGACTTAATTAGGATATTTATATAATATATATAAAATACCATGAAAAATTATCGAATTTTTGGTGAAAATCGCAGTTAGCGGCCCTTCAGATAGACGTAGAAAGCGACTTCGAATTGTATAATTCATTCCATATATATGAAAAGAAGATGATAAGAACATTTATGAAATTCATTAGAATCCACAAATAAACCTCCCGGAGGCATGGAAATATCAAAGGCTTTGATTATTAATCTGCGATCTATTCAATATGTTCCTTTACAACAGACCCTGACAGCAGGTGTTGTGTTACTCAACAAATTGGTTGTTACGAAACATTCGCCTGCGGGTCTGCGGATAAAATTTTAATGAGCGGTGGCCTCATTGCGTTGAGATGGCCAATTAGTCTTGGATTCAAATCGTGCAGCTATTACATGTCCTTTCACAAACCACCCTTGAATAGTTTATGAGGGAACCATTTAGTAACGAATATTATCTTATTGAAACAGCAATCGAGCAACGCTGTACGTAGGATTTTCACATTTTTGAGGAAGTGAAAAATTGCCATAAGAGGGTTTGATTGCGTAAATCCTAAAGGTACAGTTATAATTATATCTATTTTTTTGTAACTTTGCAATATGTGTCAGAACAAGCTACTTTTGAAAATTTTCTGATCGTAGTTTTAAATTCAGAAAATAAAAATAACAAATAATTCTTGCTTGAACGCGACTTCGTCGCTGATAAAATGATTTTTATAAGGGAAATATTTTATTTTTTTAAAACCTTTTTAGATTTCCGGGCCATTACAACCAAATCCCAAATTGCCTGTTTCCCGTTTCGCCTGAAATGCAAATTACCTTTCCCATTACAACCAAATCCCAAATTGCCTGATTCCCATTTTGACTGAAATCTGAAATGCCCTAGTACCAAATTTCCGGAAAATTTGAAGATTTTATTATTATTAGATATTATGCACGTTTATTGTTTATCAGAGCCAACTTTGTTATTTGCAAAGTTACAATGGCAAAAAAAAACAAGTGAAGAAGCCATCTACCATCGAGTGGACCGCCAACCTGTCTGTCGACCTTAACATAAAAATAAAAAAAAATAAAGAAATGTGAGGCTTACATTAGTAATTAAAAATTAAGTCAATTTGGGATTTAGACGATTTAGGATTCAGTCGATTTAAAATTCAGTCTATTTGGGATTCAGGCGTATTCACATTTCAGGCAATTTGGGATTTAGTTGTAATGGACCGAAAACCTTTTAGTTATAAGTTTTTGAGTTTATTCGTTGCAAACAAAAACAAAACAGTCTATTTGGGATTTAGACGATTTAGGATTCAGTCGATTTAAAATTCAGGCATATTCACATTTCAGGCAATTTGGGATTTAGTTGTAATGGACCAAAAACCTTTTTAGCTATAAGTTTTTGAGTTTATTCGTTGCAAACAAAAATACCAAATCTTGTCTTTTTAAAATTAAAGATTTCTAATATTTAGAAACTAATAAAACAATTTGGCGTCTTTGCGAATTTTGTTATTTCGCTATTAGGGTACGTAAAAGTTTTTCCATAACTAGAAACAATCCCGTCATCTCTCGAGATCGATAGGTGCCTACAAGTCTGGCCGTCGGGACAGCGCGGCGTCTCGCGTGGCGCCAAGGGGACGCAATCATAAATCTTCTACCGAGCAGAGCCACTTTGCTAAAAATAATTATTTTATTTATTTGTGAATGCTATTTCATATAATTTATGTTATGAGTGACTTGTTTGATTCATCTGAAATAAATGAACAATTTTACAATCGGAAATTGAATTACTTATATCAAGAAATGTTCACAAGTAAAGTTAATCAACTTCATGGTAATTGAAGATTTTTAATACTAACGCAGACTTTTAGATTATACTTGCATGGTAAATTATATTATGTCCTTTCGCGGGATTAAAGCTGCTGAATTTTTAAATAGTTATATTAAAAATGTCAGTGACGTGAAACAGTCCGATAATTTATGAAGAATATTTGTTGACTGTGTAATGTTTATATATGTATTTGATTGTATTTTTTCTGTCGAATACAAAATCTGGTGAAACAAAAATCTGACGAAACAAAAATCTGTCAAAATGGCAATAACTCGTCAAGTTGTCTAGTTATGAGAAATTAATTTACTATTAATATATTAAAAATACAATATATTCACTGCTGGAAATAGGTAGGCATTCCCCATAATTTTCCAATAGGACCAGCCTCCAGTTATTACACTCATTACACGTTGTACTGTACACGGATACATTTCAAAGGTATTATCAGATACCCGGAAAGTCATATTGTAATTAAGTGCTGCACATTTTTAAATGAGAACTCTCTGTGGTAGGACAGGATTTAATTTGGTCTGTGGCCGCACCAGGCAGGGGCGGGGCTGGCTGCCCGCATTAATCCTACTTCAAAGGACATGTCCAAATTAATCTCTGTCTATTTATAATTTTCTATGATATCCAGTACGACACAATGTATTTCAATGAAAACATTTTAATGATTTTTTTAATTAATTATTTTTTTCTATTCAATACTGATTGAAAAAGAAAAAGCTAAGAAAAGTTGTGCTATTTATTTTGAAAATAGTCATTATGTTTAATGAAGCAAACTTATTCTGCAATGAAATAGTTTGAATTTATTTTTCATACTAGCTGGCGCCCGCGACTTCGTCCGCCTTGAAAAAGAAAAAAGTAGTCTATCCTGTGTCCTGTACGTTTATATTTTTATCTACCAAGTTTCATGAAAATCAGTTAATTCGTTTAAGAGTTATGGAGAAACATAAATACATACAATACTACACTTACAAATTTATTATTAGTATTGCTGATTGATTGAAATATTTTAATAATTTTCAAATTGGCTGGTCGAGTCATCGTCCGCGTTGAAAAATGAAAATAATATAACACCTGAGAAAATATTATGAGTGTTACAAGTATCTTTAATATCGCTGTGACGACGTTACTTATTAACTTACCGAAGGGCTGTAAGGGTTAGTTACTGCTACAAGACGGTCTGCCACTACTAATTTCCTTTTAATTTTTTTTTGTATCACATTAAATTCGTGTTATGCATAACTGAGTTCGCAATCAAGGCAATATTTTTTTAGATACTAATTATGTACCATAAAACATATAATATAATATAAAATATATAATAGATGGAAGTAATAGAAAGATATTGTGGCGCCCGACGACAGGCGGCAGCTAAACAGACGAAGTGGCGCCTTCAACGCTCATTTCGATTTCGGCATTTCAAAACAGCCGATGTGCCAGCACAGAGTACTGATGTGTTTGTAGGGTACTATCAATTTTATATCTATACCAACATATAAAGCTGAAGAGTTTGTCTGTTTGTTTGTTTATTTGGTTATACGCGCTAATCTCCTGAGATTAGCGCGTGAGCTCCTGAGATAAAAAAAAACATAACGGGAAACAGCCAGTATCTAAATTTTTCATCAAAGTTTTGACATGCTTAATATTCTGGTTTCACTATGAATTTGAGCATTTAGTATGTTTAAAAACCAAATATATTTAAAAAAAGTTAAATACTTCTTGTCATTATTTCAATAAAAATAATTAATATTGGAATAAGTAGATCTCCTTGCGAGGTGCTGAATTAATAATTTGATAATTGAATTTTCTTTACACTACTCATATAGATTGTAAAACAGAACCTAGCTAACATTTTACATTTAGATATTTTTTATTAAAATAAGATTAATTTCCAATTTAAAATATGACAAAAAATGGCATGAAAACAATCAATTGTGGTGCAAAACTAATGCCATATTTTGAAAATATCTTTGAGGACTGTATTTTAATGAGTTTTCGTTGGATAAAATAAATTCAAAGTACACTAATTCAATTTAATGTTAACGTAAAATATACCATTAGGTTCTGATATAAGAGAGATATAGTAAGCAAAAAAGTTAATCCCTCTGTCTGTATCTTACATTACTCTGTGCATCCCCTTCTTAGTGGAGCCGACACATTCGCTGTTTTATCGACGCCACCATCTCCACTAATGTTCCTCGTGTGCAAATATTTGAGTTCGACAAGACTTATTGATCACGAGCGAGATCATGCTGGCTCGCACTTCACTCTGCCTCCGTCACGTTTCAAGTGCTTGTATGCACTGCTGCCACTGGAATTTAGCTTTTATTTCAATGCAGTAATTTTTATTAAAGATAACGTGCAATTTTTAAATTCGGGATAACAAATTATTGTGATATGAGACAGACAGCCGAACAAAATAGATTTTATGGACCTGTGCAATACTGGGTGCTAGATACTTAACTATAGTTAGTTAGATTTTGCTACAATATCAGGCTCAAAAATATAAGGTTTTCTTTTATTTTACAATGTTTTTGTTGTTTATTTTTATGTCCTTACTTGCAAAATATAAATAGAATACAGCTTTAATTGAAAATTTAAAACGTATGTGGTTTAATAATTAATTTATATATTTTCATAGATTAATATAAATTTAATGCATTATAGAAGTAATATAATGAGATAACTATATATAACTGGATTATGTATGATTTATTGATAACTGAATGCATTAATTTCCAAGAAGAAGACTATTAAGTGGAAAAAGTTTCGGCTTGTGTATTTTAAAGCAATTTAGGGCAAGTATCTCTGTTATTAAGCGAGAGATGTTCCGAAAGTCGATTGAATTTCCGGCCGGTAACGACATTGCGGACCAAACGATGCCGGAAATACAGTTAATGCATGTCAATTGTTGTGCCCCTGACTTCGTTAGTAGGAAACTCACCCACCTCATAACACTTAATAGTTGAATGACTTTGCGAACCTATCTGCAAACTAATTACATTAAGTATAAAGAAAGAGTTCGTTACATCTTATAAGATACTAGGTACTATAGTACCTAATGATATTAAATATAAGGTACTACAGTAATGTAATAATGTAATGTAGTAATGTAGATCTTATAAGGTACTATAGTACCCAATGATATTAAGATGCACCATTAAATATATTCAAAGGACAGACGAAGGCAGATACACTAATATTATAAATAGATACTTAGATTAAAAACCTAAAAAACCAAAACTAGTGGACCGATTAAAAATTCTTTCACCTATAGAAAGCTAACATTATCAAAGACTAACATAGGCTATATTTCGTAAAGTCACGCGGACGAAGTCGCGTGCAACAGCTGCGAAAATTTATAAAATATATGCTATGCCTATGCTACTCGCTGATAATGTAGCTTTCTATAGTTGAAAGTTATTTTAAAAACAGTTTTAAAAGGATATGAAAATTTTTAAATTTCATATTTACCGTTTTATTTTGACTGCAACACTTATTACACTCCCCTATTTACTAGGTACTTTCTTGCTATATTTTTTTTATGATTTATGCTATCAGAGATTTGATGCATAAAAAATCTCCGATTAAGTTAAAGGAAGCTTTTATAAACGAACCTTTTAAAAAATGTTGGAAAGTCACCCACAACGAACTTGGACTATGTAGTTGAAGTTGTCACCCGCGCTTTTCCGCGCAGGGAAACATAACAAAGGGTTGCACTCGCTGATTGCTTAATGGAGAGTGAAGGCACAGATAGGACGTGATAAATCACCGCCGTGATTACCGAGCCATTATCTAAAATACGATCTCGGCGACAACTCACTAAAAGTAAAGTTGTTCCTGTAATTGACAGACGCGACGCGTCCAGATTCTAATGAAGGAAGCGATATTGTTTGAATTTCAAAATTACGTAATAGTAAAAAAATAATGTTAAACTCGAAAGACAGGCTGATGGTCCACTTGTGGCTACCGTCGCTTACAACATAAGCAACGGTAAATTTAGTCAGGTATATATTTGTATTTTTGTGTGTTATGAATGAACTCAAAAACTACTGGAATAATTTGAAAAATTCCAAAAGCTACATTAATTTCAGACGAAGTCGAATGCAGCAACTTGTTATATATAAAGGGGAAAACAAACGCGCAATATAATCTTTTTTATTTATGACTATTATTGAATAGTAGATATTTATTTAAATGTGATAAGTATACGACTTTTATACTATTTTCATTTTTAAGGTCTTCAGTTGAAATTTTTTCTGAAGAGTTAAAATAGTCAATTTCAGTTCAAATTGGCGATACTTGTGCCTATGTAGAAATAAACCCCCTCACGAGATTCGATCAACGACAAACAAATAAGTATATCGGCGGCACAATCGAGTCTATTTCATGCAAGCCCTTCAACTGACTCTCTCAAAGAGAAGCCTGCACGATCCGACGACAAAGTCCTTTTGCCACCGCTTCTAACAAGTTACAAAGTGGCGTAATAGTACAACATAGACGGTATTAGATAGCAGAACTTGATTAAATAATTAATTGAACTAGTACTTGCTAAAAATTGAATTATTTATTTAGTAAAAAATTCATTACCATTTAAAAGTTACTTAATGATAATTAAAAACACTTCTGGTGATTAAAACAGATAATATAAGTGATTGAGTTGGCACTACTGAAGAATACTTATTGGAAATACTAATTAGAATTTAGGTCAATTTATATTAATTTTTTGATAAATTTTGAAAAAATCCGTATGTTATCTCAGTAATTTAAAATAAATTATAGTTAGATAAGAATATATGGAACGTGAAGTGGTTTAGGAACAAATAACATTAATCCCAGTAAGTCGCTGGGCTCACTTGAAACATTTATTACGCATCGTATTGAAACGTTGGCTTAGTATTTAAATGGAATCCCATTTGTACGGGCGAAACATGAAAATAGCGTGGCTCTCAAACGGAGAGGGGTGCCGCGTAGACTTAATAAAATACGCCAATCGTCCGCTCGATCACAACATTGTATGCAAATTAGTGTAAACATTATTTGTTTTGGCACTAATTAATATATATGGACAACATAAGTTGAACCCTGTAGCATATTTTAAAGTCATATTATTATTTTTGTTCCTTGGTGCATTATTTGTAAGTAAATTATAATTAGGATCTGTTAGGATCGTCAGAGCATTTGTAGCCTACAAGTATTTATTCGGTGATATACCTTGCAATGTTGCTTGGGCCACAGAATAAGTACTAGGGCCATAGTACAAGTATTTTCGGGCTTTTGGGCGTCGGTAGACTTTAGATATTGCCATACTAAAGAATATTTAGACTATTGACAGCAAGAAGACTGGAAACAATGCTGAAACAAATATTACCCCGCGAGTATTTAAAATCGACGCGAAACAAGACGTCAGCGAACTCTAGCTTATAATATTATATAAGCATAGACCTAATTATAAAAAAGACAAGGCAATAATTTCATTGAGTCATTCTCAGTACATTAACCGTAATGGCACTTCTAAGACGCACTAAATTCTATGCAGGGTTCTTTCCCATAGCTACGCACATATCTAACACACCACTCTATGGCGAGAGTTATTGTTGTTTTTCAAAGGCCGAACGAACAGTGGATGGAAATGTTACTCTCAGTTGAAAGGGGTTTCTCCCGCGATTTCACTTTGCCTCCGTCAGATTTGTTCGCTCAGTGCTTGCCGATTTTATGGTCGCGGTCGGCTGTGTTTAGAAGCATAAAAATGCAAATTTCAAAATGTGTTCGCAGCGGTGAAATGCTTAAAGAATGACGATTTGTCTCGCGACGGGATACTTTTAATAGGATTCGTATTTTATTTGCTGCAATAAAAATCCTTCCAACACTAAACTAAGGAGATAATATTATGTCACGAATGTTACAATGTGGGTCGTGACCAAATTGGACTAAGTAATGAAGATTAGAAAGTAAATTCTATATTTTGGCGTCATTTTGCACATTTTTTAAAGCTGTATTAATTTATTTCTATTACTCGTGTAAAAGACAAAAAATTTGTTTGAATATTATGATGTAGTAATTATAATAAAGTAACTTTTGTATTTCTTTGTAAGGTGTTAAAACATTTGTTAACTCTTTATGGCTTTTATAATTTTGTCAGAATTTTTGAACTTTATATAGAATTTTTGAATAAGAAATAGAAATTAGAAAATATCTTTTACAAATGCAACATATAATATAACCATGGATTTTAATTATATAGGTGTGGTAGCGCGGTGACAATCTATTTATTAAGGCTTTCATTTTATATTTTGTACTAGCTGGCGCCCGCGACTTCGTCCGCGTTGAAAAAGAAAAAAGTAGCCTATCCCACAGGACACATCCTGTACGTCTAAATGTTTATCTAGCAAGTTTCATGAAAATCAGTTAATTCGTTTAAGAGTTATGGAGGAATATACGGGCCCGAACATACATATATACAATACCTACACTTACAGATTTATTATTTTAAATCGAATAAAAAACCACCTTAGTAGGCAATTCGTAAAAAATATCTGCATTTCTTTTATTCCCTGCATTTTCTCAAAACAGTTAAAGATAAAACTATGTTTTAAATGGGTTTTGACGTCTTCATTCATTAGATCCGGTTTTAAAGCTACTGTATATGTATCATATCTACGCTACAAGTGTTGAGATAGCCCTGACTGGCGGAGGATTTTCTTATAAAGAAAATAGTTATTTAAAATAAGATATTCTTTAGAACATATTCGTCGCCTACACTTCGACTGCAAAGTGAGAGTTTAAGACAAGCTTATAGAAATGGTTAAAGATAAGATTTTCTTTAAAATTTATATCATATTCGTGGTCTACACTACTACAAAATGACAGTTTAAGACAAGCTTAAATGAAGCTTTTGAAGTAAGTGGATTATAGTCTAGTCTAAACGGAAACTTTTCATGCTTTCATTTTGTATTATTGGGAAAAAAATTTCGTCCATGCGACTCGTCTTCGATGCGATAGTATCAAATGGATGAAACTTAAATAAGCATTAAGAAACATTTTGGCGACCTCGTCTGAGATAAGTTTCGCTTGATCCCCGGGCATTGTGATAGCCATCTGTGGAAAAGTCCATGAAAAGCCCGGGGTTCATTCGCCATTCATGGGGTGATTTGATTTACTTAAGATCTTCGGCTTGATACTCTCTATTAAGCGAGTGGTTCTCGAAAGAGGACGGTCGTTTATAAAAGAATAATACGATGCGTCGGCTAGGTTTTCGTACCGTTTGTATAATAGGCGAGCCATTAGGTGTCTGTGCCTATATGTATATATTATGTTGTTGAGTGAGGAGAATTTTATTTGCGCCAACTACTTTAAGCAAGGTAGGATGTGTATTATCGTAGAAGGGTGAGTTAAAGTGTGGTTCCGGCGCGACTGCGGGCGAACAATTTATAAAATGAGTTTGCGGTGCAACCAAGCCGTGATACTCCATTGGTTACGTCTCACTCCTTTAATAGAGACGTCACTGGAAATCGATGCGGTGTATCGATAATAAATCTTTAATATTTCTTCAAAACTGTGGCATTACATCACTTTTTAACACATCAAAAGAAGATATATTACGAGAGGAAACAGATGTTTAAGTAGTGGTAGACAATATCGCATATTGCAGTCATTTGGGCAGCCTCTCTAATGGCAGTAGGCCCTTTTGAAGAAGACCACGGTTTTGAATAGAATCGTACTGTTGCGTTTCGATAATTGAGTGAGGGATGCCAGAACCCATTTCCGTATCCCTTTCTAATCTTCTAATCTCAAACCTTCTAAGGTCGGTAGCGGACTTGCAGCACTTGTGGGGTTGTATAACATATTGTAGCCAACTACCATCAAGTGGAAAGTCAGCTTATCTGGCAACTTTATATAAAAAAAAAGTTTAAAATCAATCAATTTGCAAATCTATAGAATTTATTTACTTAATATATCTAATGAAGCAACTATTATTACTAATCTAACTAAAAAATAGAAGATGACCACAATAAATAAAATGCCTGTGTCTACATAATTGATGATACATCAAATGATACGACACTGTTCTGACTGCAAAACTTATCACGCGATGAAATAAAATATAATATTAAATATTGTCAAGTTTTGATTGCGCCCAACACTATTTCACGGACATTTGTCGTGGAACGTCACCATTTTTCCCTCGCTCCGCCATCAGTGGAAAGTTAAAAGCATTGAAAGACATATCGTGGGTTCCTCCAAGCTCCATTGTTCTCGCGCCCTTTGTCCCTCGCCGAATGTTTTAATGTAATTGGCTTTGTGAAACCGTTTTTTCGACTTTCACTGTCGTGTGTTCGCGTTTTGTTACATGTACGCATTGGATTTTATTAATGTTTTGATATGAAATCAATTATAAGACCTACTATTAAGTGTGCACCAAATTTAATGAAACATTTTACGATGATTAAAAATTGACATTTATGACATCAAATGAATGTTTCCTTATACAGATCAGATTATAAGTAGAAGAGTATGATAGTTTAATTAGTATGTACATTATTTTCTATTTTTAATAACCTATTTCAATAAAAATTAATCCCTAAATGTGTTGCTAAGCTCAAAACTCGAGAACGGCTGGACCTGATTCTTCTGTCTTCTGTCTTCACTCTGTCTTTACTCATGGGTAGAGGGATAATCAGGGACGGTTTTACGTAAAAAAAATGCACCCCGGGCGAAGCCGGTAGCGGGTCGCTAGTGTATAATAAAAATAATACAACCCTAAAATGGTATTCAAATTTGTACTCAATGGTACTTTTTATTATAAAGATAATGAAAGGTCATATTTAAATCATCACCTAATGTTTTATTTTTTCTTTTTCACCATATATTAACATATAAACATAAAAAAAATCATACATATTAAATATACTTACCATGTCCCTTCATACGAAGAAATTTTTCTATCTATACTAATATAAAGAGAGATGATTTGTATGTTTGTAATGAAACTATTAGACCGATTATGAAAATTTTCACCTGTACAAAGCTTATCAGCGAGTAACATAGGCTATTGTACAGAATTGGAATAGATAAAAAAGTTCCCTCCACTGTTTGCTAGGTACGTGTAATTTAGTTTAGTTGAGTAACATGAAATAAGATTTATGTATAACTATATCGTACGCTGATACCCGGTCTCCTCTGACTGAAGTAAGTGAGTTGGATATAAATTGGGCCATTGTCTGTGAATCTGGAGCGTCCGCGTCTACGACATTCTGCAACGCGAGGATAAAAGGTTTATTTCTCATGAAGAAATTACCTCTCTCGCTCCGTCCAACGTTTTTTGCCACTAGAGTGAGTGGGAGCGAATGTGTTGATTACGAAATCGTTACGGAATCCTTGCAGAATAAGATTGCTGCTCCTGAATGAATTCCCTTTTGTTTTCTCTTTCTCTGTCTATTGTCGTTTCATTCCTTCGCACAGAACTTTCTAATACATGTTCCTGTCACCATAATACAGGATCAATCGGCAGCGTTATTCAGTGCGTTTTTACGAAAACAAATAAATATTTTATGAATCTCTCTATAAATCGCTTCATCCTTCATCTAAATTATTATAAAAAAATATTTACAACATTAACCAAAATTATTTAAAAGTTTTGGAAATGAAAATGAAGGCTTCTTTAGACGAGCTGGGCAGTTGTTTCTTTGGAGAATTTGATAAGAGATTGGGGACAGTAGATTGGGACCAACATGCGACATTTTTTTTGGCAAAAAAATATTAAAAAAATTGCCTGTTCTAATTATGAATTGGATATCTCATTTTATAATTATGTTTATTTTATATTGTTCTTAAAATAGAAATTGTTTTAATTTTCACGCATACTTATTTGAATTTGAATTATCAGCTGTATTGAAAACGAATGATTGATATTAAAGTAAACTTAGGTACTAAAACTAAGTTATCAATTTTTACATTAAGTACTTATTACTTATATTATACCTACTTCTTGCCAAAGATTTCATACTTATTAAAAGTCTATAAGATGCATAGGTTTCAAGTAATTAAGTATTTAAGGAAGCAGTAAATATGAAATATTATCCAAATGAGTTAAACGATAGACAATTCTATTCAAATTAAACAGACAGACAGAGACTGTCGCATAATATCCATCATTAGGTATATGTAGTAACATCTACCTTTATACTACTTATATTCATTTCTGTGTAAAAGAAAAAAGGAGTGCTCTTATCACTCAGATCAATTAAAGTTGAGTATTGTGATAAGAAAATGTTCTAGAATAACCCACAGGGTTCAGGACAGAGAGAGCGTGGCACGCATCAGGCTAGTTTGATATCAGCTCCCGTGACGTCACTACCGTTCCTTTCGTCGCATTAAAATGAACCTCCGATAAATCACATTTTCATCATAAATCATTTATTCATTCGACTCTCATTTACTAAATCTATAAAAAAAATACATAAGTTTGGAATTGATTTTGTAGTCGCGTAAGATTTTCGAATCTCATAACTGAATTTACGTGATTTGTGAATCCTAAACAAAAAGTGCTAAGGAGTGAAAATGAAATGAAACCAAATGGAATAGAATAGAATCGGTAAATCCAACAGGTTGTAGTTTGGTGGTTCAGTGTTTGTCGGAACTGTAATAGGATTTTGGACTTTGTATTTGTGGAATAGAGTGGCGAATTGTTTAAAACTGTCTGAGGGTGTGATATCAACCTGTTGAATCAGCTTCGAGAAATCTACAGGGAGAATGTTTTGGAGGTGGATACTGTAAGTAATTTGAGATACGACATTTATAGATATTATAAAAATATGTTCACATGTTAAACATAATATGTAATGTTTAAAAAATATTTATGTTATTTTCTTATAACTTGTATGAGATTTTTATATTATTATGTACCTATCACATATAAAAAAAAATTAATATAAAAAAGTATGAATATGTAAATTACAGTGTAAATCAGTTATCAGTGATCTTCAAGGGACCACAAAAATGTTTTGGTTGTAATAAACGGAGAGCTGTTATAATATTAATTTGTTATAGGGATTCGGCAGTGACCTTTCTAAGTAGTTGTAACTGATATGTCGTTATAACCGAAGTCGTTATATCCGGTTTCTAATGTATATTCTCTACGTTTAAACACATCCAAGCGTTAAAAGTGTGTGGAGTCCAGTAAATTACCTATTTCATCTGCAATCATTTCTAACGTATCGCTGACAAATACATATGTAAGGTATTAAATTGTAACAGTACATAATTACTTAATTTTTGCTCAGTAATAAGCTTAATAAATTTGAGTCTTAAGCGTCACTGAATAAAAGCAAAAATAGCATTAAAGTTCAAATTTCCTTGTCGGGGTAGATTTTATCAAACTTTTTTGTCCCCTATTGCTTGTCTGTAAATCATAGCCGAGTTTTATGTCTTCACATGTGATTTTGTCCCTACGGGTGGTCCCCGGAGGCAGCATTATAACGTCACAGGTATGCCAATTTATTTTTATCATTGAACTATTTTGGAGTAACAAAATGGCTACGGAAGGGAAGCTCAGGGAGTAGTGAATGATAATAAATAAGGCCAATTCCCAACAAGAAGAGATTAAATTTTGATGTTATACTCGGAGGTATACATATACGAGTATGTGCCATAAGAACTGTTGTTAGTTCAATTTATAAATTGACTAGCTGCTGCACGCGACTTCGTCCGCGTAACTTTATAAAATTTACCCTATGTCCTTTCTGGTATCAAAGACAACGTGTATGCAAAATTTCATAGTGATCGGTTCAGTAATTTTTGCGTGAAAGCGTAATAAACAAACTAAATTTTTGTTAAAAAGATATAGAAAAGAGGAAATTTTAATCCATTCTAATGATTTAAATATAAAAGTAACTCTGCCAGTGTGACTATTTGTTACCTTTTCACGCCTTAACTACTCAACCGATTAATATGAAATTTTGCATAATATGTATTGTCAGGGATATAGGGTATCTTTCATTCAGAAAAAAGTACTGCTCCCGAGGTAACAGTGTAACAGCAATAAAGACGTCAGGAGTTATGTTGCTGATATATTTTGTCTAGCGTTATATATTTTTAATTCTTAAACGCGGACGAAGTTTCGAACATTAGTCCGTAACATATAATTGTTAAAACATATTTTATCAAAATGGCAACTACTATTTATACAACAACTAGTTTTATACAAACTACAAACTGAAAATCAAAACATTAATAAGAACATTAACGGGAAATACATATTTTTCATACATTTGTTACAAAAGTTCAAAGGTGAAATATTTGAAATACACGATTAACTCAACAAAAAATTACATTTTTAGTTACATTTTTAGTTGAGTCAGTTTAACGTAGTATTTTTCAAAATACCAGATACTGCCTTATATTAAGTATATTAAGTATGTCAATTTCTTAGTAAAATTAAATTACAGAGCTTTTTAAAACTTATATGTCAGTCTTTTTAGAATACCTTAATATAAAAATATCTTATGAAAAACAATAGGCTATTTAATAAGTTAAACATCAAAATGTTAAGAATAGCATTTTGGATCGATACTTGAGTCGCTGTGACCGTTTCGATGCCCAGGAGACATTGCGACACGAATATTAAAATTATCAACGACTTTTCCCAATTCCCGCGTCTATTAGACCTGAAAATATTACCCCTGGGATGCTGTTCAATTGCTCGCTTCCATTTCATTCTCCTTAGCATTTATTTCTGCTCAAATAATATTGCGAATAACTTGATTGTTTTAATTATTTCACATGAAACTTGGTAATATAATATACAATATACCATATAAAAATATTAAAGAAAATCTCAGAGGACTTACTCTTTGTATTTTCCACTGAGTTTGTTTGAGCACTGTTTTAATATTGCTTATAAACTAATTTTGACATGCCTCACCGTCTCATTTGCTATAATATTAAGATACAGTTTTTTATGTTATTTTACAAAATGGTAGGTTTGCAAAGTTTCGTCTAAAAATATTTAAAAAAATTGGCACCACTGTCGTCGTAGCGACGCCACCGTCGATATTTAATTTTGTATTATTGGGCGTATACCTCTCTTTTTGATAACATGTCCTTTTGATATTGGGACCTTTTGCTACTAGGAAGAGCTGCTTTTGCTTTTAGAACGTTTTGCTAATGGCGTTTTGCTTAAATGTCCTTCCGATACGAAGTCACAGCGGCGGTATTGTTGCGATAAGTTAAAAATAATTTAAGTTGTAAAAATAAGAAATAAGTCTAGGTGTTGAATGATTGAATGTTAGGGTAAGGAAATTTATATTTTATTAGATGTATGTTTGGTTAGGTAAGTAATTGTAATAGGCGTAAAATGTTTGAAATTCACCCCTTGAGTATTTAATGCCCGCGCTGCGGCGTTCACTTCCACTTAAGCCGGGGTGTTTCTGTAATTGATATTTACAACTAACCTGGATTCAGGAACGCTTTCGTCGGGATTAAATTTGGATCTGTTTGGATTTTCTTTCTTTGCGAATTCACTTCAATTTATTTACAGCCTGCATTTAGAGTTTATCTCGTAACATTTACAATCACGGGTTCGAATTTATGTAACTTATCTACATTTGCAATGTTCTTAAATTGAATTTTCTTTGAGAAAGTACTCGTATATGACCAATTGTATCTTTGAAATAAACTTTTGATATTTGCTAACATAATTTTAATATTTAAAAAAATAATTTCCTAATTTTCCTAATTTTTAATAAGGAAAAATTGAAACTGGAACCTTCAAATTGATATTATTTAAAATTGAATATACGGTAATAATTAAACTGTCTTATCAGTTTAAATATTTTTCTAAAACAAGTTACCAAAACTTCTTCAGAGTCAAATCTTTAGATATTTCTTCAGAGAATTTTACCAAAGAAAAAGTTCTTAGTGTGAAAGTACTCTTATAAAATGTATGTACAAGCTGTTTGATGGACAACAGCACATAATAAAGTACAGCAATGTTACGGCAACATAATAAAGTAAATACAAGTGTAAATTGACGGTCGTCAAAGGAAAAACAAGAAACAATAGTAGCAGATCCCGCGCGTGAGGTCTGCCCTTGTCGGCAGATTAGGCCCGGCCGAAGAGAGTAAGAATCCATGAACGAAATATCACTGCAAATACAGCGAGCACACTGTTTGCCTTCCATTTTTATTATATTTGTGAAATGCTATCGGTAAATAAAATATTGGAAATAGAAAAATCACAATAAAGCACGTTTCGTTGTGATATTTTATTTAATAGGAAATACTATGGACTAACTATTTATATATGTATAGTATGACGCTTTAATATCGCGCCCCTATTCATGAAGCTTTCTATACTTTCTGTCCAGAAATATGTTATGGAAATGCACATTTCTTCGCCATTTATATCACGAATTTACTTAGTTACCAACTCGATATCTATTATTACTTTACTAATATTTTAAAGATGAATAGTTTGTTTGTTTTTTTGTTTGGTCAAACGTGTTAATCTCAGGAACTGCTGGTTCGAATTGAAAAAGTCTTTTTGTGTTGGGTAGTCCATTTATCGAGAAAGGCTTTGTAACATTTTGAACGCGCACGAAGTCGCAGGCAACAGCTAGTATACGATAAAACCGAATTAATCTTTTTTTTTAAGTAGAAAAAAAAAAACAATATTTTGCAACCAAGGGGCCGAAAATGTGTGCGTCTGTCTGTTTTCTTCTGCTACCACCTACTTCAAAACCACTCAACGATACAAATATGGTTTTCATTAATAGAAATATGGATAAACGAGGAAGCTTTTTTTTTACATGAAAGTTTGTGTGTTTAAAAAATTGCACCTCGGACAAAGAAGCGGGGTCGCTAGTATTCTATAAATACATTATTAAATATTCTTCAAATCACACTATATTGTTATTATAAAACATATAAGCATATATCAAAAACTAATAGTAACTGTTTTGAAAAATATATTTGCTCACACTGGCTCCAAAAAAATCGATGATTGATGAAATAAAGTGACGGTTGTCACAGTGGATTTCCTCCTCATTGGATTCACACAGTATCCGGGAACGGCCATAAAATAAATCTGGTCATAAATAAAAGGGAGGAGGCGCTAACAAGCGTCTCGGGTTCACCAAGTAATATTTCTTGACTCGGCTTCCCATTTTTGTCATAACTCCATTATGTTCCCAAGTGTCGAAATGCGAGATCGTTCTTATTGATTTATTTATAAGAATTCGCTTAATGATATTAAGCTAAATTTATTTTCACTTGAGCTGTTTTACATTAAAGCTAATAATACTTATTTTATTACTGTCCAAAATTTAGTAGTTTCACGATTATTTTATATTTTTAGTCAATATTTTTTTTAAAAATATCGGTAATGTAAAGTGGATGATACGGATAATGATAATGACAAGTAATATTCATGATAATGTTTAATGCTATGGAAATTAAACTTATTGTTATGGACTCATGATAATAGTTATTTTAAATCTTTAGTGAATTAAAAATGTAAATTTATATTTTATGTTAACTAAATTGTATGACGTAACGTAATTTATGCGCTTAGTACCGTAGCAAAAAGCTTGGAAAAAACCAATATATAATCATCAAAACTTATGTATTTTTATCAAATTTTATTTTTGGACTATAATATTTACTTTCTATTTTGTTTTGATTTTGTATAATTTTTTTTTTATTATTTTGTTTTTATTTTTAATGTACCAAATTGAATTATGTACTCAGCTGTAATTGGCTTGCACACTGGACCCTGATGTAGAACGATGAATGTTAATGTTAAGTGTGCTAGGCTGTTGCTGTTTTAAACAAATAAATAAATAAATAAATAAAACTTAATAAAAAAAAATGGCTTGAATTCCCTCTGTTCCTAACATAAGCGGTTACGCCGATTAAAAATAATACACGCTAAAATATTAAGAATCTTTTATGTAATATACTAATTCCGGTATGCGATACGGGTGACATCCCGCCCAGACGGTCAACGCCATTGACAACTTCAAGCGGCTTAAGTTAGTAGTGTGAAATTTTGCAACACATATCTTACGTACAACATTTTAACAATTTAATGTGACCTGATATTCATGAACTCAGTTCTATAGCTCAGTTCTCTCAGATAATTTCAACTACGACGTAAAGTTTGAACCTTAATACCAAGCTTTTGACAGATTCCATTTTTATTTCACTATGCATCTTTTTAGACGGTATAAAAGTCACTTACAAAGGGTAAGATTTAATTTTTTGACTCGGATGCTGCGTCTGAATACTTAGATATGCATTTGCGATCGTCGATCACGAAGGGAGGTCGGGAAACAAATTTAACCGACAATTGTAAATCAATTAGAGAGGGTGGCCTTATGGGGTGTAATAGCTACCCTCCACCGCACCCACGTGGCTACCAGGGACGGAATAATAATGAAAAATATTCAACGCGAATTAGTTGCAAATTTTGTTAAAAAAGCTCAAACTTAGGCGACCCAATGAAACTTTCATACATTTATGAAAATATATTACATGATTGAATTTAAAAATTAAAAATGTGAGTTCTTTGAAAGATCTATCATAAAACTTATCAGTACAATAAATAAAATAAAATCTATTATTTTCTAATTCATGCATTATATAATCATTTCTATTAGTACTAGTACTAGTAGTAACTACCGGCTTCGCCCGGGGCACAATTATTATATACAAAAACCTACCCCGTTTATCACTCTTTCCAAAAGTGAAAACCGAATTGAATTCGATCTGCCAATTCTTGAGTTTTTGCAAGACTAATATAGATTATTTTTTTTAATTAAAATAATATATATGGGTGTGATATACATACTGTATATGAAGATTGTTTGTTATTATTAACTTAACTTAATTAAGATTAACTTGACTCGGTAATTGTACATATTAAATTATTAGGTATAAACATTTAACCTACAATCTTACAACGTCAAACCGGTCTTATGTTGAAGCGTTAATTAATTAATTAATTAAGGAGTTCTAGCATTCCCTCCCTGGTCCCTGTAGGTATTCATAGTGGGGAATATTCAAGTGCATATTGTGATCTACGCAACACCCCCTCCCCATTCTCCTTAACCCTCGCCCGCTCTTCACGTCTGTATCAGGAGTTCAGTCCTCAGGAAGGCGAGAAAGCTCGTGCGGTGATATTATTTCTTTTTTAGAACACTTAAGAATTGTACAAGTTCGTGGGTGCGAAATTCGCCTTTACAACTATTTTATGTTATTTATGAGGACATTGAATAAAAAAAAACTATACTATAACAAAAGAAAAACTATATTTCCTGGTGCTACCTAAATGTTTTTTCACCTATTGTGAAGTAATCATATGATAAATTAATAATGAAAATCTATATGGGTTCTTTTTTTAGAGAAAGTATGACAGGTATCTGACGGTCCACTTGTAGGTTGTCACAGACGCGTAAAATATTATTACAAGCACTAGGGAGTATATACTTAGAAATATATAGGTTAGAGGATAGTGGAATGTGTTCTGGAGTCACTCTCTCAGACATCGAAACGACATCACTTGTGGTGTTATTACAAATGATTTTTCTCACTGGTATTTAAAAATGTTAATAAAAATTAGGTTTTTTTTTATTAGGTTCAATAACACTTAAAACAGATGAAATATACGAATTTTTACATTTGAATTTTAAATATAAGTTATATTAATGAAGAGTGTTCTATAAAATAGGAGGACATTTGTCATGGTCAGTGAGTATTACACTATAAAGAGCTCAGGGACATTGAGAACGCTTTATTAACAAAGTTGGCAGTCGAGAAGTTAAACTAGGGGAGGGAAGTGGAGTGATGGAACTCGTGCAACTTATTAATACAATTCCTCTCTGCTACTATATATTGAAACTAAATACTCATAATGTCACTCTAGAATAGAATTTAAAGCTGTTTTTGAAGCGTACAAATACCCTTTTTACAAAAAAGTTAAGGTAAAACTTGCTCACTCATCACTGAAGTGCAATAAAACACATGCTGTTTATTTTACAATTTTATTGTATACTCTGACAGTGACGGATTTGCCTAAAAGTAAAATATCAAAATTATTATATCCATTAACGGGACATCGATGCGCTAAAATAAAACAGTAATTATATGAGTTTAAGTCACAACACATAATTACATGTAGTATAGCGCAGTCTATGGGGTACATTACGGGCACAATGGGTACCACGGAGACACGAGGGGTGACAGAGTTAACAAAACAGATAAAGACTACCTTCTTTTTTATTCATATTTACAAGCGAAAACTTCCAATATAATATTATATGCTCAATTTCAGACGAGCTTTACACTTTAACTAAGCTCTAAGATTTCTTCTTTGCCATTTTTTGTAGGCTTATGTTATCTGATTATACTATGTCAAAAATGCTTTATACTAAAACTAATATAGAAGTATGATATTTACTGTTTTTTGGTGAACTTTGTCCATTTATGGTTATGTCTTGGGGTTGGGTTCATTTAGATTTTAAAATGCAAAACGTGTGCAAAAGTTCATTATAATTGTGTCGTAGTGGAAAAAACGCCGAAGTAGTAAAACGAAATTTTAATTACATAGTATTTTTTTATTTGAATCATTTTTTTTTTGCCCAATATGATGTTTTACATATTATCAGGACTTTCGTATACCGATATTATTTACAATCTAAATAATTTATTGAACCCATTTTAATTTTACAATAGTTTAAAATAGCCTTCTTCTACGATATGAATAATATTGCAGTGGTTATATCACACCCCCATATCTTTCTAATCGTCAACTTAGCATAGCTAAGTCTAATAGCCAATTAGTTATTATAATTTTAGCGCTTCAAAATTAATGTTTTATTTTTAATGTTACACAACAAGTTATATAAATATAAGCGATGTAACTGTTGATGTGATATCTCGTCCATTCGACTCTAAATGCATTAACGTAGGGTGTTGCGTTAGTATAACATGACTACTTAATATTTAAACAGGTAACCCAATTCGGTTAAGCCATTTCTGAGATTAGCGTGCACAAATAATCAGACAATTTTTTAAAAAACTATTCTTTTAACCTAAGCAATATAAGTAAAACGTGTACAATTTTTTTTTAAATATTGAATGTACAGACACGGCTCGTTTAGTATTTTTTTATATGTATAGATTAGGACGGGATAGATATTATATGGGTTCCAGTATTCCTCACTTACTCACCGAAACACATGCTGTTCACGGTGGACTTCTTTAAATGGGTAGTTGCTGTCGCCAAGGGGCTGCCTAGTATATGACTGCAAAATACAATGTGCCCTGCCACTACTAAAAATAACTGTCAAATTACAAATAAATGTAACAATTCGTGCTCCCAATAAATTTGTAGGGTTATAACAGTCAGGTCTGTGTTGATATCTAGGGTGCGGAACCAGCGAGTTTCTTTCCACTTGGTTATACCTTTTATGTGGCGATTCATTACCAACTGCGTTTAAATGGGGGACGCCGACAGATAACCACATTTATTGCTTTTGTCAGCGGAAAAATGAATTTATTCGCAGAGGGTTTCTATGGAATCCTAAAAAACTCATCACAATTATGGGGTACACATGATAAAATTGTATTGCAATATATTGAAACACTGCAATTTGTGGCTACCCAGGAATACTACAGTAAAGCAATACTCCTTTTTTTAATTTATGGGCGACAGTAGCCTCTTACTTCAAGTGAATCATCTGTCCATATGTTTAATAACCTTTAATAAAAAAATATATACTGTGAACTATTTCAATAAAGTATTTTGAAAATTTTACTCTCATCCCTTTAAAGCCATAAAACATCGTCAGGGAAAACTACATCTAGTGACGCTGACGTTAAAAATCATTTTCGTGCAGAATCGTAATACGTTTTAGTCGTAACAAAATTACAGCTCTCTCGCTAGTCCCATCAGTGTCATAGCTAGTTGTTTGCAAACAATATCTCTCGACATACGACGGCGACTGCTAATTTAATTCTGTACACGTCTATTCCTATTACAATTACTCGTGATATTAGTGTACATATAAAAAGAGATTCAGATTTGATGCTATCAACAAAGGATGACATTAATAGATTTGAGACATTTTTAAATTTGAAAAAAATAAAAGAATTTAGATTTCTCGCCTTCAGACTTTTGTGTGACTCTCATAATACAATACTTAATAGGTTTCTGACTGTTAGTACTTAATTTGTTCCACAATTAGGAGGAATGCGCAATCAGTGCAGTATGGGTTTGTGTCCAAGTATAGTGAGAGTAAATTATCATAATTTCTAATTCATACATGAAATATTTTCTCATAGTTCCGTTATAACAGTAAACATATCCTTACTATGATGGGATAATTTCTTTTCGAAATATGCAATTATCGCACCCAACACCTGCAGGCGCGGAGCAGCGCTCTACATGTCTGTCCCGTTCGAGAGTGCATTTTAATTTTATTTTCCCTTGTGATACGCGTCGCTTCCAATACCGTTTAATTAAGAGGAAAATAGAGCTTAACATTTCACTGTGTAATACAGTATCTTTCTAATTCTCTTAACAGTTTAAATTAGAGCTAATAATATTTTCTAAAAAGTTACTATAAATTACTTCCTGTTATTATGATGAAAGGCGGCCAGCAACCTTTTTTTTTTTTATTACGCGAGGAAATCTGCGAATCAGATCCCCACCGACCATGGGGAGATCGGTGGGGTATGTGGGACAAGGCGGCCAGCAACCTAGCAGTCCACTCAATGCTTAAATTTAAGCTAGTTGCTTGCTAGTGCTAGCTAGTGTGATTCAGACGCTAAACATATATAGGATAAAGTACAAGTTGAGTAGTTACTTACTTATGCACTGAAATAGTACACCGAACAATGCAGTACTGAACAGTACACAGTCATGATATTACTTGAAGTAAATTATGCATTAACGGTTGCTTTGACCCCAGTGTGTTGCACAAATGTAAAGGCAGTTTCCCATACATCATCCCGTAGGTGCCCAATCTACTGTGATTCTAATACGCGTTTTCATCAACAGACAGCTAGAATTAGGGTACACCTAACTACTAATTAAGCCGGCTATTCACAGCAGCGTGTAGAATTCTGGCGTACCATGCAGGATTGTGAATGTGACAGCCGTGAATGGCCGGCGTTATGTGTCTCCTAACTCTAGCTAGGTGACTGTTGGTGAAAACGTGCATTAGTCATTTTCTTTACGCGAACGGTTAACTACAAGGACATTATAATGTGCTTCAGTTAATACAATGTGTTTATAGTATATTTCTTTTTTAGAAACGCACAATATGAAAACTTTCACGTGGACCAGAAGGGCTATGATCAAATGTACGATGGAGAAGATCTGGAAACACCACCATCACCTAATAGACCACCACCACGACCCATAGGTAATGATTTTTTTTTGTAAAAAGTTTACCTATAAAATCTTTAGTAAGAGCGACTCATTTCATTTCGATGAATTAGATAGTTTAGCAAAATAATGCAAAATTGAGAATCTATTACAGTACAATATTTTTCATTATAAATACTATCTAATATAAATTATAACAAGAAATATTAGTATTTATCTTCTATATAAAGTTAAACTAATAAATATAATAAGTAATAATGTTCTTAAGGTGAGAAATTAATAAGTAATTTTTTTTTAAATATATTGATATTATTATAGTCACAATTTTTTTATAAAAGTTTCCCAAGATAACTAGTATTTATGAGACTTCAAGTGTCACCATTAATAAATCTTTTCTTTAAAATACATTTACCTATATTCAACCGAGGTAAACAAAAAAATGCTTCAGTAAACAAGGAATAAATAATGAGTAAAATCCATATTTAATTATACCTATCTCTATAAATATCATTTAAGAGAAATATCTATAATTTTGTTAACAGATAAATACGTACGAGCAGAATGCCCTTGTCTGAGCGCCCGTTATACAGTCGCATTACTAGCGTGTTTCGGATTCAGTATTATGTTCGGCATGCGTTGCAACATGAGCATGGCTAAACTTAAAATGACTGAAAAGCATAATGTAAGTGACATCTTTAAGTATCCATAACTAAAAAAGTGCAGATAGTTCTTGGCAAATACTTTGAAAACTGGCATATTTGTATTGAGAAACTATATACCAAATCAAACATTGTTTAACAGTAATAAACATGTAGGTAGTTAAAGATTTCTGTTTTCATCTACCAGTTTAAAAAAAAAACTAGTAGAAAAATGCAGAAGAAGTTCATGATTACACGAATACCGCAGGTTATTAGCCAGTTTTTAAAGACTAGACTATTTCTTTATATGTAACGGATGTACGAAATTAAAAATTACAGACTTCAAGTGGAGTCAAAGAGGACACTCCATTCAATTGGACCGTATCCGTAGAGTCATCAATCGATTCTTCATATTTTGCTGGGTATCTAATCACTCAAGTGCCAGGTGGTTTCTTGGCGTCTAAGTATCCGGCTAATAAGATCTTTGGTGCTGCAATAGTTGCGTCAGCTGTGTTCAATATGGCTATCCCTGGAGCTATGTCCATTGGGCCCACAGCAGTGGTCTTACTTAAAATCGCCCAGGGTTTTGTAGAGGTAAGAGTTGCTTTTATATATTATTTACACAATTTGTATTAAGTTAAGCTACGTAATGTAGAGTTTTATGTATAAATTATACTTAGCGAACCTAAGTTAGACCGGACTCTCCACTCATCCCCGGACAGAAAGGTAATATTAGGTATATGGGACTAAAATTGTGTAGTGAAATTTACAACACAGTAACTTATATATAGTTATATACTTACGTTAAAAGACAAGATATTTATATATTTTTTTTGTATTATGGTAGTTAGTAAAAATGTATGCTTAAGTATATATTTTTTACATATTTTATAAAATATATCCTTAAAATTGATATACGAATATAAATAAATATGTGTCTGCCTTAACAAGTATAAATTGAAAGGCATGCGTTTAAATTTTGATCATTTGACATTCAAAACGTGAGGTTGCATGATCAAGCTTATTACTGATACTTGGAAATTTAGTAACTGAGCCCTTGGCAAATATGCGACTCGTCACGTTTGGATTTGGTCCCCTTCCTATTTTACATTTTCGATGGAATCGCTTAATTCTGTTGTCGAGTGACATTTAATGCGTTTAAGGTGCACCATACAACATGTCTTTAAAACTTGACTTAGCTTTGTACTTAAATCTTTGACTATAATTAGCTAAAACACATACGTATCTATATGATACCTGTAGGACATCTGAATAAGAGTATTTTTAAATGTTCACAATATGCGAACCAATAACATTTTTTTTGAGACACATTTTCTTTGAGTATGTAAAGGAAAATAATATTACGTTTAGATTTCACATTTCAATTGTGTGTATATCGATCGCTATAAATATCCAATCGTACTCGAGTACATTCGACATCGCTTTCCAATGTACGTACAAAGCCTCTTTAGGATTACGCAGCCCTCCGTCACCATGGATACGTTTTTGCTCGTATTATATCCCAGCTTAGCTGATTCTTCAATGCCAATACTATCCTATTAAATTTTCTAACCGTTTGTGAACAGTTGCTAACAATTCAGGCGCAATCATATTACAACATTTGCTATATGAATTTCTTGTTATGAATATTGGAAGATATCAATACAACCTTACATATTATAAAACAGAGTCCTTTGTCGCGTCTATCTGTCTGTCTATTCGCGATAAACTCAAAAACTATTGCACCGATTTTCATGCTGTTTACACCAATGGATAGAGTGATTGCCGAGGAAGGTTTTAGTATATAATTTACAAAGTTATAAGTTAAGTTATATATTTGAAAAGTTGTGTGACGGAGAAGCATATAGCGTAGGAAAAGGACGCATCAAACAGCTAGTATATTAATTTTTAAAAATTAAGGATCTTGACGAGCATATTTTAAAAGGAATTTATTTTAAGCGATCCTGTACGAGAGAATCTCACGACATGATTATTTTATGAAATGTATTTAAGTCTTGGATGACAAGGAACAAATGTCCCTGTTTTGTCTACCATATTTCCTACTTGTACTTGATTTATGAATATTTTCGTACAGGGTGTCACATATCCGTCGTGTCATGGCATTTGGAGAATGTGGGCGCCCCCTTTAGAGCGATCTCGGTTGGCCACCTTAGCTTTTTGCGGAACGTATGCCGGAATTGTCATCGGTATGCCACTATCTGGGATTCTTACTGATTACATTTCGTGGCAAGCGCCGTTTTATTTCTATGGAGTCTTTGGCGTTATTTGGTAAGAAAATTATATTCATTTTTTAAATTTTTTATTAATATAGAAAAGGTAACAACAGGCTGAGTAAGGATCATCTTAATAGTCTTAATGGAAAATGGATTCACATGCAACATCAGAGGATATAAATTTGCTACCAAATGAATATAAGCTACATGCGTAATTGGAGGCAGGGGAATGATTCAGGCATCACTAACTCGTTAACCAAAAGACATCACACGTGTTGCTAATAAAGAAGAAAGTCATGACAGCCGCCATACGAACTACCCATATCTGGGGAATGTGTCCTGCTCTTACTAAATATCAGCATTTGTTTTACATATTGTTTTATTTCAGGTATATGCTATGGTTGTGGCTAGTGTTTGAAAGACCTAGTAAGCACCCACATATTTCGGGCAAAGAATTAACATATATTGAACAATCACTGGGCACTGCCAGTCAAGCAGCAATGCCGAGCTTCTGGGATACACCTTGGAAAGAATTTGCCACATCGCCACCAGTTAGTAAAATGATTACTTATGTATTATGTAATTTTCGATTTTTTTTCTAAATCATCTAAGTGATAAATGTACCCAATTGAAAGTTTTATTGTGCTTGAAATTTTTGGATATAAATCCATTTCATGATAAACATCGGTAAATAAGCTTACATTTGGTGGCTTACATTTATAGGATAAGAAGGAATGTAGGATTACCAGAATATGCTTTTATAAGTGCTTTTAATTGATTTATTGACAGTATGCCCCTATTAAAAAGTATATAACTTCGTCCGAAAATCTTAACTTTTAATAGTTTATTTTTTATTTAACCAATGTATTTATCCAGTCATTATTTTTTTTAACAGGTGTACGCTATTATTGTAGCCAACTTCTGCAGAACATGGAATTTCTGTTTGCTAGTTATTTTCCAATCTTCATACTTTAACACTAGGTTTAACATGCAAATCACTGAGGTAAATATCGATTTGTAATTAAATATTTATTTTATATATACAAATATTACAATACTCTTTTATTTTTCAGTCTGGATTCGTAGGTGCTATACCCCATTTGATTATGACGTCACTGGTACCAATCGGCGGCATGTTGGCTGATTATTTGCGCAAAAATAATATCATGACTACCACTAACGTTAGGAAAATGTTCAACTGTGGAGGATTTGGTCTCGAGGCATTCTTCTTTGTACTCGTCGCCTATGCAAACAACAAGGTAATTATAACATATCGATTATGCATATCATTAGCCTTGATCATTAGCTTACTTTATGGTATATATGTGCCTTAAAAGTAACTCATCACCAATTGGGAAAAAATCCCTGCTGAACCTAACAGCATAAAGGAACAAGCAGAAATAGGGAAACGATCTCTGACATCTTGTTCACATATTGAAACAAACAGCACATGTGGTGTTATTTCACACTGATTATTTTTACAAATAAGCTTGCGGTTTTTGGCTAAATGAGTCCCATGTAACCTCATTCAAATTTCGAACTTTTCAAAGTCTTATTTCTTTAAGGTATATCTATACTTGGTCACACACTCAGTTAAATTGTAAGGAATTTATTTTAGCAATAAGTACATTAGTTAATTTGCTTGTATTGTTTTAGTATGTGGCGACTATTGAGTTGACGCTAGGCGTAGCGTGCAGTGGCTTCGCAATATCAGGATACAATGTTAATCACCTGGATATCGCTCCTCGTTATGCTTCCATTCTGATGGGTCTCTCTAACGGCATTGGAACCATCGCTGGATTCGTCGTGCCCATTGTTATAGACTACATGACGCAGGAAAAGGTATTCAACATTACTTATAAATTGGTTCCGTATCTTCCTTGCCGTTTAATGCTAAAATTCTAATATAGGTACTTCGTCTGTGTAGACTAATATGTGTGAATATTAATATGTGTGACTAATATGGGTGTGTGAACCCAGAACAGTTCGATGGATTTTAAAACATCTGAAATTCAGAATGACGTGTTGGAACTATGAAGCAACGGTTTGATTAAAAATGTATATATTTTTATATTTTACTAGCATAGAGGTAAATCATAATTACTCACGTGTAAACATCTTATAAATACTATATGCCGACTCCTATAACAAATCATAATTAAACAATATCAAGATAGTTTAGTCCAATTTTCGTATTGCACTCTACAGATTTTTATTTCCCTATTTATCATGAGATTCTTGTAGACTTCTAAGTAGTAGTTTTTATGCTTTTTAATGACAGATTTTTTTAAAGAGAGTAATAAAACGAATGCACCGAAAACTCTAAAGTGACACTCCCCCGCACGAAACCGTATCGGTTCTCTTCAACGAGCCTTCGAAACAAAAAAGACACTCGGCCGTGGCTAATTTAAAAAGGAAATCGAGCTCGGTGTGACACGCGTTTGGAATATCAAATGAATCTCTTTGTGGGTGCGCGCTGATGCGTTGCACCGAGTATATATCGCGTTGAGCACTTTATTATCGCTCGAACCGAAAGAAGTTATGCGCAAACATTTTACACTATGCACAATAGGTTCCGTGTAGCGAATAAATATGTGCAGCACTGGAAGTGATATATGTAGAAATATTCACTGTTATAACTTGTAACGTTTACTATAATTTTTGTAAAAAAATTAATGTTTACTTTAAACATTTCCAAATTCCCTTCAACACATTAGATAAGTATATAAATATAAGGATATAACGAGTCATCGGGCGTATATTTTAGTAAAAAATCATGCAGTCGTTCCCTGTAAAGAAGAGCCCAACCTTGAAAATGGGTTTATTTTTTTACGAAACCGAAGTCAACTAATTTAGTTTCACCTTATTCTTCAATAGGATAAACTAGAAAAGGCGATAACGGAATGGCGCGAAGTGTTTCTAATGGGAGCTACAGTGCACTTCATCGGCATCACCATATACGGTATATTCGCTTCGGGTGAACTTCAACCGTGGGCTGATCCAACCCCAACTTTCGAGCCACCCCTTAAGTCTTTGGAGCATGAAACTACTTTTGTAAGTTTGGCATTCTTTAAAAATTTTCGACGTAGTATAAGGGTGTAATACTGTAAAATAGAACCTCAGTTTTGGGCGCATGCAAAACAGCAGAATATTTTATGAAATCATCTTAATTAAGATTTAACAATGGATTGCAACATGGTTACTTTTCCATATTTCTTTCCATTGTATATCAACTCTGTAAATGCACTTTTTACATTGATTTACTCCTATGATCTTTAAGAATATGTTCACTAACGCCACTAATTACAAAAACAAAAAAAAAACCAATGCATTGCACGATTTCACTTTTCCATATAAATATCAGCTTGCCCAGACTTGTAAGTATACTGGGCCTAGGTGAGATATAAATCGGGATTATACCGTTTTATGTTAAGGTCGTCAGACAGTGTGACGGTCCATTTGATGGTAGGTGGCTACCGTCGCCTATAACTTAAGCAACGCCACAGGTGTTGCAAGTGCGCTGCTGACTATAGTAGGATTAAGGATAAGGGATAAGAAATGGATACAGAAATGAGCTCTGGCATCCCTTACTCACACATAATTATTATGATATTTTTTCACGGTGGTACTGCCGTGGTAACGGGGCGGTTACTGCAGCTACCCAAATGACTGCTAAACGCATTGCGCCCTGCCACATGTTAATTTTGATAACTGTTTTCAATTTCTTAGATGGAGAATTCGTCAGCGCCTCTTAAGAGCACGGATCCGCCAGCTTACGGCTCTATAGCACCACCGCCGCGTCCCGCCCCTCCCCCCTCGGCAGCCCAAGCACACGTACCTAACAACCCTTTTGTTTCGGGCGTCTTCTACCAAGCCAAGCCAGTGCAGCCTCCAACCGAACATTACCAAGATCCCACAGAGGACGGCACTTATTAAAACTCCAGCTTGTATGTACGCTCATCTTAAGAAACTTAAAAAAAAAACGCTTGGTATGTGGTACTTTGAAATTTTTGTAGTTAGACAAAACAATTGTTTATACCTATACGTATGTATTTGTTCCCACTCGTAGCTTAACGAAACTTCATATCGAGAGTACGAATATTGCCTAATATTATGCATACATTGCTGTCGCTTTTGTCTCGAAAGGACTGTTTAAAATTTATTATTTATTATAACATAGAGCTGTGGTTCTTCCTAATTTGATATAAAAATATAATTTGCTTAAAGTGTCGTTGCAAGACAAGCTGTTTTTACTTTGTCTCATGTATGTACTTTTGTTGTGAAGTTCTGAACTTATTTTATTACTGTTACTTAATTATAATAGTTCTGTTTTTAATTTAAATAACTTACCTATATGTTGTTAGTTATGTTTGCTCAATATTTGTATATAAGATTTTCAAATGTATAAAAAACATTTGCATATCATACTCGTTTAATTAAAGTAATCATCACCTACGAAGTATTTCAACTAATGATATTTTAGAAATGTATCACAGTATCACTATTATTTTATGACTTTTTTGTGCAAGTTCCATTTAAGACGATGTGGACATAAGGAAGCGCCACTCAACTTTTTTTTAAACAAAAAGATCTGCATATAAAGATTATCTACAATATTTGCGTTTACAAATCAGTCCCATTTTTTCTCTATATCTATAATATCATTGGTTTGAACACTTCAGTTAAATGGATTTTCGTTTTTAATTTTACCAGAAGATGCTTCATAATATATTCAAAATAATTTCTTTCTTCCGAACGCTAAGTTATACAAAACTGTTGAAAAATGTTTATTAAAGAAATATTCAAACTTTTCAAATTTAGAATTGTACTTACTTAACAAATATATTTATGATGGATGTACATGTATAATAGTTGTAGAGAAATTAATTAAAATGTTAATTGCAATGGGAAGTAATGTAATCATTGACGTTATTTGTATTTTGCCTTTGAAAATATTTATTGAAATAAATAATGGATCGTATAGTAAGTAAGACTGTCGTATGAAAATAAACTCTATGAGAGCAATATCAAGTAACATTTTGCTTTACGCGTAAAATTTTTAAATAAATCTCACTCTAAGAATATATAAAGGCGGCAATTCACGACCGGAACGGTACGAAGTAAAAATGAATCCATATGGCTCGACGCGACGCTATCCAGCTTAATTTTAAACATACGATTTTCACATTTACGGACGATTTTTTACGTTACACCGTTCCATTTGGCTTGTTAGCACGGTCGTGAATCCACCTTAAGTATCTTTAAGCAAAGTTATTCTTACAATCATGCATCATCAATTTAAGTACAATCATTAATAACCTTTAAGTGTTGAAGATCTATATAAAAATCATAGCTTAGATGTAAGTCCAGATTATGTATTTATTATTTTGTCCCAGGGACAATATGTAGAATACATTTTTTAAAGACTTCTTTTGTTATAAATTATAAAACACACATTTCCCTATTATAAATAATCATATTTTATTTTACATGAAACTAATTTTTTTTAATTATAGGTATTATGTTTCATTGAGCTGATTAATTGAATATTATTTCAGTTGAAGATTTTTCTTTATATTTTTTTTTTATTAAGCAGTGATTTTCATATGTATTGTGTTTATTTAGGATTATTTTTTAGGATTAAATAAAGTACTTAGATATACCGAAACACTACCTGTCAGGTAAGTAAATTTTAGAAAAATCTGTTTGCAGTTGTAAAGAAATCTTTCTTACTTAAATTGCATGAGATGTAAGTAGTCGCAAAGTTAACAATTTGGAAACTTATTATTGAAATATTTTTCATTTAAGTATAAACCGCAGAAACATTTTTTATCTATATTGAAAAGTGAATTCTTTTTCATATTGGTCACAACTTTGATATTTTTCAAAAAAACCTTTGCAATTCTTCTGCACATGAAAATGTGAATATTGATGTTTTACCAAATTACTGTCTATAAAATAATAAATTTATTATTATTATCATTTTAGCACTTTTTGAAGTTTTTTTTTTTTTTTTTGACATTACCAAACAAAGCGAAACATAAAAAAGTATATATAATTATAATTTAATAGACATAATATTATTATCTAAGTCTCTTTAGCTTAAATTTTTTTTTATCATAGGGAACCCACCACAAAATAATAGTGTGATAATAATATATAATAATAAATTAGCATATGTGTATATATTGTTAATTATGTATTAATAAATAAATAATAAATATAATAATAATAATTGCATGATTTTTGAATTTAATTTTGGCTTGACGCATAGGTATTCCCATTGCTGCATGCAACTAAATTTTAGAAACCGTAGGTAGAAGCTCAGATAAAATAAGAACTAAGACTACGCCGGTAAAACTACGCCTTTGACGTGTACATACACTGTTACACACACAAATGCAAACAAATTACGCCGCGCTTTATTAAAATACTTGCTTTATTAAAAGTGAAAACCGAATTGAGTAGGGAAAGAGGGAAACAGAATGAAAACCAGCCTTAAAAAAAGTGAATGGAATCACATTTCACACGTAAGTAAACTGAAAACCTATTTTTAAAATAAAAATGAACAAAAATTGAGGTTATAGTTTGGAACACAAAATCTCAATACAATAAACGGCCTACGATTCACTATGTTGTACGCAAAAATCTGTCTATAATTCTTATTTGGTCTGAGGGTAGAAGTAGAAGTAGTCGTTTCCAATATTCTAAACACTTGCACCCGCATTGCCATTTAAACCTAAGAAGAAGAAGAACACTTGCACATATTTTAATTATTTTAATTGGTATTTTGATGCACTTTCGAGTTTTATCACTAATTTTGTACTTCTAAGTTAAAGTCAAACTTAAACAACTATAAATAATGCACAGTAGATTGTACATGATGCACTGTTAGAGTTTCTTTAATTGCACTTTTGATAAGAGTAGAATTACTTGAAGATATTAGCGAAAAAAATTTTTTTTATTCATTATCACATTTTAAGACGTATAGAGTCTAATAATTCATTAAATAATTTCATTATGTTAATAGTTATTAATTATATATTAAAAATACTATATCAAACTTATAGAACCTTTATTTATTTTTATAAATAAGTTTAAAACTCATTACAGTGCATATAATAATGCAATATTTTACAGAATATTATATTACATAAAACATATATCTCAACATTTTTGAGCTAATATTCTCAAGTAACTATTTTTATGTATGACAATATCTATGACAATCATAGTCTGAATGACTTTAGAAGACAATAATTTTGAGTGCTATCTTTGAATTAATTTATTGCTCAATTTGATAAGGAATGCATAAAACATCGATGACAATAATGCTCGACTGAGAAATTGAGACCAATTTGTCACTTGTTATACATAGCACTCCTAGAGCTAAGCTAAAATTTATATTAATATTTAATTGGACTTTCATTATTGAATTATGAAAGGCTAAATCTGTTAGAAGGCTCAACGATTGCGTCTCCAACATCTACGAGAATCACCCACGGAACAACCCTGGTAGCTACATACGTATCACAACAGTCATTAAATAAAAGTGATACCTTATTTGTGCTTAGACATACTATATGAAAGCTGTATAAATTATTCCAGGAGTTACAAGCGATCCAGATTTTACGAATCACATTAAAATGAAAAGCACATTAAATTGTAAAATATCAGACTGGTGCGGTTTGTTATAATATTTTGAAATGGCGTCAGAGTTCAGATTAGCCTCGATACTAAAATGTGATGGAAGATTTAATGCTCATGTTCGTATAATTAAATAATATGTATAAAAAAAATAAATGTTTCTTTTTTTAAAATTATTTTACATAGAATAAGATATATTTTAATTAAAATTACAGTATGTAATGAATTACGTGCAAAAATCTATATGATTTTCTTTAGAGCTAAAAAGCTTAAAAGCCTTGATATGAACAAATTGACAACGTACCTCTGATGTTTAATGAAATTGGTTCTAAGTTTTTTGTATTATTTAAATTAAAATTGCATAGGTCAAAAGCTAATATAAAGAAATATTATAATAATATTCGCTTACATTTCATTAAGTTTCATTTAAAATATAGGAATTTATCTTTTTGTAAAAACATTTCAAAATATGATAATTTTAATAATAAGTTAGTGTAGCCATAAATATATAAAATATTAGAACCAATGTAAAGTAAATACAATAAAAATTTAGTATAGATAATAGGTAAGTCAACATTTTATATTAAATTGGACATGGGTGAGAATTATCATAATTCAAAACATATTTAAGTTTCTAATCATATCTTATTTACACACGGTATCTAACTAAGGGCCGCCTTAAACAGTCGGAATTAAATCCATACCATACAAATCTATGGATCTTTCACATACAATACATACCTACAGTAGTTTTCCGTTCCGTTTTTATCCGAATTGAAATTCCGAAACGGAATTCCGACTGTATGTGGCGGCCCTTAATTGTAAAATTTTGAGATAAATCATGACTTAGGATTACATTGTAAAATATGATTTTGGGAACATGAAAACACGTGGATAAACTGTTATTGTTTACGATACTAGTTACAATGTTGGCTTCTTCAAGCTATCATCATCCACTGCTGGACCTAAGACCTTTTCCATATATATTCCAATAAGACCTTTCATATGCACCGTCGTCCCGCGGTCATTATTACATTTCTGGTCCACACAAGGTCCGTCCACCTTGTGCTGACGTCCTACGCTGCGATTTCCGGTCCGTGAATGTGTTTGAGAAGGTTCTTCAAGCTAGCCGTAATGAACAATTCCCAGCAGGGTCGGCACTGCACTTGTACCCTGGTGTTGTTTCTATCCTTAGGCGATAATAGCCATCAAGTGCACCGTCTATCTGCCCGCCACCCTTAATATTAAAAAATGTCATCGGGAGTTTTATTTCATTGAACTATTTCAATGTGAAATTATTTGAAAATAATTTTTGAATAATATTACTTCATTGGAACACTTATTTATTTTTAGAAGACAATTTAAATAAATTATGTAAGAATATTAATTATAAAATATATAAATTGTTGTTTTAAAATGTCTCTACGCCGTCAATTCTGTGCTGTATAAATATTTTTAATAACTTTGAAGAAGTCGTATTTGAATGTTAGTGTTTATTATTAGAAGAAACGTTTTAGTGTTTAAAAGCAAATTAGATAAAGATGCACTTAGGAAATTGTTTGTTTTATGTTAAGTTATTATTTTAGACTTGACAATTTTTTGGTATGGATTTGTTTCTTCGATGTAAAAGCCATTTGGTAATTGATATGCTGCTTGATACCATACCAGGTGGCGGCCATTTTTCCTAAACTAATATTATATGCGAAAATATAATTTGTATGTTTATTTGTTACGCTTTGACGCCTTCATTACTGAACCGATCATTATGAAATTTTAAATGCACGTTTTCAGGGGTATAGTAAATAAATAGGCTAGCTTCTTGCTTGAAAAAAAAAAATACACTGTTTCCGAAGGACGTTGTCGAAGTCGCGGGAAAAGGCTATTATTAGATCTCAAATACAGTTCAAAGCTTGCAGCGAAAAAACAAACTTCTAATGTACTACATACACTTTATTTAACGGCTGGGAAATGTGCATATTATCTAATAATAAAATTGATATAGTTTTCTTTAAGGAATTAGTTTAATTTTTAGTAATCATTAAGAAAACAACGAACATACATACATTAAAATTGTACTTCTCACAGAGTAACACATTTTCAATCAATGATAAATATAGTAATCCGATGATAATTTTCACGATGTCCAAATTCATGGAAGAAAGGGTAACGATCCCCACTCGCACTTGTTATTGTGCACTAATATATTAAATATAAGTACATATGTATATTATATATTATTATTATTATAAAAGTATATATACGTATAAATAAATAATAATTCGTTATATATACATTTTTAAAGTTAGGTACATTTATTTTACTAAATTTAAATTTTGAAATATTTTAATTTGGTTTATATATCTCATACTTATATGTATATTTTGTTAAAATACAATATGATATATATTTATGAATAACCTTATTTAAGCAGTATGTATAAATATGATATTTAAATATGTTCTTTAATATTAATTAAGTGTTTATTTAATATGTGATAGGATGAGTAAGACAATAATGTTATTTTTTAATGGGGTGATCTCACTCTATAAGGCTGTGTCGACAATAATAAAAGCTTTCCTGGAAAGCAAATTAGTCTGTAAACATTTACAATAAGTAATAGTATTAAGTATTACATAAGTTATAGTTTTACTTTATATTATTAAGTTACGTGTAAAGTTTACAAGACATATTTCGTGCATCATAGTTTCTAAAATCTTCTGTCGCCCTTGTCCCACATTATTTTGAAGTAATTCATTTTTTTACCATAAATTTTACATTATACAAAATAAATTCGATATTAATTGCTCACATTTTTATAGCTACAGAAAACATGAGAGTTAATATTAAAAATAATAATATATTATATATATATTTTTGAAAAAAAAAAAAAAATAAAATAAAATATTAATTATTGTAAATTGCTTGTTAGTGATACGATAATATATAATAATCATATTAATTAATTACGATTGTATTTTCAAAATATCACATCCTTACTAATATTATAAATATGAATGTGAGTTTATTTGTTTGTTACGCTTTCACGCAAAAACTACTGAACCGATCATCATGAAATTTTGCATACACGTTGTCTGGGACACCACAAAGGACATAGGGTACCTTTCATGAAGAAAAAAAGTACTATTCCCGAGCGGTTAATCTAAAATAAATAAAATAAAATAAGCTAGCTAAAGTATTATATCAACAATGCGTCAAGCGTTAATTATCACATACATTTTCTCAGGTGTTATATATACCAGCTAGTATTTTTATAATGGAATCAAGTCGTAGGCTATTATTGTGGATCAGTCTCTTCATAGTGAAATTCGATAGTGTATAGCGGACACAAACATGTTGACCTTCTTATGAGTTCATCTCTATTCTTTATGGGCGTAGTAGTAGTAATATTCACAAGATTCTGTCACTCGTGTTAGCCAAAAGTTAGCTATAACTGTGCGACAATTTACATACTATTTAGCGGATATAGTGTGGTGTACATAATTACTTTTACATTCGTAGCGCATTTAGTATTCAAAATAAGGTAGCCGATGACGTCACAAGTTTCTGTTGCGAAATAGCACCCATAAAGGCTTATAAATAAGAAATCATATAAACATGAGTCCAGTATTTCAGTCAAATAGCGCTGGAATGGCACGGGCACAGGAACGCGTCGTTTACATTCTTACTTTGTTAAGGTGATTCCACGCTATTTTGTACAATAAATATGTTAAATAAACTTTATATTAATTTAATTAATTTATGTTTATATTAATTGTACGAATTACATATTTTCCTTGTCTGACCATTTTTTGAAAGACATTTTTTAAATCGGTTCCCTGAAAAGGCGACGCGTGGTTACTTAACAATAACGCATGGGACTGCAAGTTTAAGTGGCATAGATTCCAGTCCCACTAAAAGTGCGCCAGTGCGCGAGCGGCAGTCACTGGAATGAAAAATAGTAACATGCTCCATTCTAATCCAGCGCTGGATTCATTTAGGCTAGGTTCACATGACCGCGAGGTAAAAGTCAAACTAAATAGTGTCTTGTTTACATAACCGCGCGATCTCGGTCTTGTGTTTCAGGCCTTACTCACTGTATCAATGTAAAACATAAATAAAACATTGGATTATGACACCATGATCGTAACGCAGAAGTTATAGCTGCTACGTTCGTAGCACTATTAGTTTTTATAGCGTAGCCGATGACGTCACTAACTTTATCAATAATATTGTTCTGTTTCATTGTATATACCGAAATAACATTTAACATATTAACATTTAGATATATATATAAAATAAAATAAAGGTAAGTATGAGTAATATTTTTATTCTTTTAAATTCATTATTTAAGTAAAGCATTTGTAAATAGATATGAAAGGTATAATGTAAATAAAATAATATTGTAGGTTGATGTCTAAAATAATTTAAAACTAAAGTATTACTTGCAAGAAAGCACTGATTTGTCAATTACTGATTAGATTCATGTTAAGGGATTTGCTTTTGAAGTCCTCGTCACGACAATAATTGTAAATATTTTGTGCTTCGTTGCTTTGAAGATTTTAATTTAGCACAGACTCGTAAACACCATAGGTTCATTAATTGTTAATGAGATTACTTAAATTTATGGTTTAAATACATTTAATATGATTTATTATATTTTATTTAATATCAGGAATTGATATTAAATAAAATATAAATATAAAATATAAAATACATTTAAACTTAGGTATTATATTACCTATATTATAGAATATTTACTGTGCATTGAGTTATTATTATGTTCACATTTGACAATAAATAAACATTTATACCAATTGCTTTTTTTAAATTATTTTTTTTGCATTTATTAACTTTTGATTAAAAATTAATTCAACCGTAATTAGAAGGCTTTCAATCCATTTTCGACATTATTTCAACGTAATTTCAGCACAGTTAATAATAATTGTTTAACTAATGGAAGCTGTTAAAATGCATTAAATATGTATTGTAATATAATTTGAAAATTAAACTTAATCCACGGATCCAGTATTTCTTTTATCAAATTTCCAAAATAATTTTTAATTTGCTGTCTCTATTATGCCACAATTTTTAGTAATAAATTTCAATAGGTATATATACGCTATAGCATATTTATGTATAGGATACTAAATGATATTTGTTAAGTAGAAATTGTAGGTGTAGGCTTATTAATGTCCCAATAATTAATATTAGCAACAAAAAACTTGTAAAAACTATATGTTTTATAACAGTTTCAATATGGCCTACAAAAAAATCTTTGCGTGTATATTAATGCTTTCAGCTTATTCATTAAAAAATATATATTGTAAAAAAACGTCTATATATTGACCTACTTTTAATATCGTACTCTGATTAAAACATTGGCTTTATTTAATTTAATTATTTTTTTTTCAAGGGAAATGTGTTGTTTTATTACTTTACATTCTTATACAACGAGTTACTTGTGTATTTTATATATTATTGTCTTAAGTTTTTTTTGTGTATCATTTATGATGTTGAAATACGTAGAATAAGTTAGATTAGGATAAAGTTTTCGCGTGGAAGGAGTCATTAAATAAGTCGTACAAAGTTATAAGTTTTCATTAATGTCACTAGTCCTTTGAAGATGCAGTTGTAATTTTAAACAATATAAAATTATATATAATATTTAGAAAAGTGTAAATATTTCTGTGTGTTAACGGTGTTTGACTATATAAATTTGGTAGGTAATTAATTAATAAAAATATCATTACACTTCTATTTAGCGCGGGTTTTGGTAATGTATAAAAATATTGATACTGTTGGAAGAAATTTTTGGGAATGGAGGAAGTATTGGGAGGTGTTTATATTTAACTATTGTTTAAAAGATTTTGCGTATCATGTAACGAAATAAAAAAGTACTAAAGTAAATGAGAAAAAGAAATCATTTGGGAAAGTACGACGACTGTATTTTTGTTTTAATATTTCAATAATTTTACTAACGTGAATGGTAGTTTTATTTTAGTAAAATACAAACGATTTCCTATTGCTACTACGAGGAATAATTAATTTGATTATAAGTAATTTTTTGTATGAAGTTTTTGCATTAAAAATTATGATGTTTCCTTAAATTGTACAATAGTTGAATTTTTTTACAGTGTGCAATAAATTAAATGGTGATAGTTATTCTATTTGTTGTTGCTATTAATACTATATTATATATTTACTTTAATCATATAAGAATAAATAGAACGTGGGTATACTTACCCAAGTATTTGAAATGTTTTCTATTACATTCTTAGTCGGTGAAATTTTCATATAATTGTTAAATAATTGTTTCTCGGTGTTAGTTCTATGTCTCTACTGTTATTGAATATGAAAAAAATCGTAATATTGTAACTCTGAAATGGTAACATTATCTTCCCTAATATATGTTTGAAGACTACAATTTTTTTTGTTTTATTTACCATTTTTTAAATGAAAGTTATTGAAAAAAAAGTAAAAAAAGTCAAGCAAATAAAATACTATATTTATCCTAGTCACTCAAATAGCTCAAATATGAGCAATATTTTATTTTCAATAGAATTTGGTACTAAGCCATTTCTGTCCATTTCAGGCATTAGGTATATAGGCAAACCGAACTCCTTTCAACTATTCACTAAATTGAGATGGATAAAGAATAAAATACATGTTCTATTAAATATCATTTAATTAGAAAGCTGCATATCAATAAATATTAAATTATTACAAACTATTTTTGATTAATCTTATCATAACCAATTTTTTATAAATATTATATAATTGTGACTATGTGTTACTTAAAATAGTAAGTTACTTATAATAATATCACACGATTGGAGAGTTAACTATTTAATAAAACATTAAAAGAATATTTTGAGTACCCAATTCAAACTGAGGAAGAAGATAAAACACACAATAAAAATCTTTGTTTTGATTTCTTCTATCGAAGAATTACACTTTTAAAAAATTATACTTAAATACTAAATTTTAATGTCGTCAACTGTTTGGAGTAATTGATCTTAGGCGTCTGGATTTTCCTGGAAAACCTCTAGCATAGGGTGGTTTCGCGTTGGTTGTTACATAATATATTCCTCGAGCACTGTGAAAAATGACATTTATTTACTTGCTATGTAGCATACATAAAAGGTAACACTCTTTACTTTGTCAATAGCGTGATACCACAAAAGTATAGTATACTGTATAGGAATTACTATGACGCTACTGTGCGTAGGTAAACCTACTGTTTAGTTGAGAACATTAATATTTTATAGCAATGTCGTCCAGACATTTTATTGATTACTTACTTATGTGACAGATGTTCGCCCATTAGTACGTACTCGGTGTCTTTAGGTTCACACCATCCTATCAAGTAGGAGAATAGACTATTGCATGGCCCAGCCCAGAAGCCTGTGCGGCTATTTATTGATTCTATGAAGTACGGAGTCACCTTTGTGTGATCACAGGACAGTGTCTCTGAAACATAAACGACAATTTTGTTGCAATATTTGAAATACAACATAGGTTATACATAGATATACTGCTTCTTTTGCTTTTTGCAATATTTTGCATAGCACAGATTAGGCCGTAGCTAGTGGGTAGCACTTTGGACTCTGAATCCAGTGATCCGAGTTCAAATCTCGGTGGGATCTATATTTTATTCTTTTAAAAACTTAACTGGTGACAAGCGAGATCCAACGTGCTTCGATTGTATAACTTGTTTCCTTAAATTAACATAACGCGGAAGTTATATTCATTAAAATTTTTTTACACAAACTGTTATTTAGCAAATTCATTAAAATTCATTTTAGCAAATTAAATATTTTGCTTAATAGAAGGAATATAGACATTGCAATAGAATTATCTAATCACTAGCTGGTGCCTGCGACTTCGTCCGTGTTGAAAAAAAAGTAGCTTATCTCGTGTCCCATACGTCTAAATGTTTATCTACTAAGTTTCATGAAAATCTCTTAATTCGTTTCAGAGTTAAGGAGGAACATACATGCATACAATTATAGATTTATTATTAAGTATTGAGTATTGATGATGATGATGATTGATGAATGATAATCTAAAATTTTGAATTGTACTACAGCGACATCTGTGCACGGGAAAGGAAATCTCATCAAATTGCAGTGAGGTATTATTATTATGCACACTCACTGTGGTTCAAGCAACTTACGCTGACAGTAATATTTATTTATATTTTTACAGATGTCGCTTTGCTTAACTTTATATAATTACCAATATTATTTGGAAAAACAGGACACTTTATTCGTACAAATTTTATTTTATTTTGATATTATCCAACAAGATATTTTATCTAAGTTTGATACTGACATAATTACTTAGGTATGGTGGGCTTGAAATAATTTTCGAAATACTATGTAGTCAAATACCTACAATCCACATGTTAATAAATGAAGATTGAGTTTGGTAATACTTAAATTATATTTATGTGTTTATTAATGTAAGTTTTAAGTGTTGCAAGTAGTGTTGAGATTTTTGAACGAAGTTAATAAAGTCAGTTTAATCAGTAGATAAAATTTACTTACGAAAGATAGTGTCATGAGCGCAGCCCGGCTGACTGGAACCTCCGTTAACATAGAAATCTGCGTGACCATTGGGACCCCACTGGCCTAGTATACCAGCGCCAGTGTGTAGAATATCAACAAAAAGTGCGTCGGTATGATCTAAGTCTCTAGAACGATTGTTGCCCATGTAAAACAATATTGTGGGATCCAAACCTGTAAACCAAATATTATTAAGTAAATAGGTTACATTAAAAGAACTTCGATTCGATAAATAAATTTAAAAAAAATTAATTTTCGGTTTGTCGTGTAAGAAAATTGTATTTCGACTTTAAAATGTTCAAATTTAAATTTTGTGTGATTATAAATATTTCACAACTCTTCTTCAGTGATGTTATTTCTTTTAGTTAAAAAGATTTGGCCTGTTTTTAGAGTAAAACGGATTTGCTTAAGAATTTTAAAACGTTTGAATCATTACGAATTATTACACATATATTTTATTTCTCACATATTTATATTTCTTGAATAATATTTTTTATACTTATTTAATTATTTAGTAAGTAACATATTCTTCAGCAAATGAAAAAAAAAATGCTTAAATTTTTCCCTCTGCATTTGCTTAAATGCTTAAATTCTCTAATTCTATTTTTTATGTTTTTTAATGCTACATAATTATATCAGTTTGAACCAAGTAGGGTTTTCCGTGACCGACCTGTAATTCTTCCCAATTTTCCATTCGACAAGTGATTGGCGACTAAACCCAAAATGTGAGCTCCAACACTGTAGCCGATAGTATGGACCTTTTCAGGTGGAACTGCCTTCACAGGATGATATTGCAGATACTCTATGAGCTGAGCGATGCACATACCTGCAAAGCGTGGAGCCCACTCTACCTGAAAATACATGTCAAAATACACTGTTAGAAATTAAAATTAAGAAATAATCAGTAAGTTTTTCTCCTATAACCTTTTAACCTTTATTTAGTTAAAGCTACATTTGTTGTGTTTCGGGGAGTGTGTAAGGGATGTCAGAGTCCATCTTAATAAAGAATAGAAAGGGTCCTAATCCCTTATCCTTAATCCTTCTATGGTCAGCAGCGCACTTGTAGTACTTATGGCATTGCTTGTGTTATAGGCGACGGTAGCCACCTAACATCAAGTGTACTGTCAGCCTGTCTGTCGACCTTAACATAGAAAATAAATTATAAAAAAACCACTGGTGGGCACTGCACTTGCAACACCTATGGCATTGCTTGTGTTATAGGCGACAGCAGTTACCTAGCCTGTCAACCTGTCTGTCGAGACCTTGACATAAAAAAAATCCACAATGCTAGTGATGCCACTCAAGAGCTCATTTATGTATGCCCTGGTTAAATTTGGCATTACCAGGAAATAGTTTGGCACTTGCTTATTCCATATACATTAAAATAATTGTTATGTAACTTATTAATTATATTAAATTTATTACTTAAATAATTTTGCAGGGAAATACTAAAAATTGTGTCATTAAATAATATTTAAAGTATGATCTTTGCACTATGTTAAAAGTTATCATAATGATCTGTGTAGTTAATAAATAACTCGTTTGTTACCTGACTCAAGCAAGGCTCCTTGACGAGGCTTCCGTAATCAGCGATGATTATGTTGTAATCGCCTCGGGTGAAATACGCCTTCCTCATATCGGTGCTCGGGGACAAATTCCGACCGCCCCCGAAACCGTGGACGACCACCTTCGTTGGATGTCTTGGATTGAACTTCGAACGCATCAAAGACTTATTGTCTAAAGTGTTCAGAAGTTCGCCATATTCTTGGGTTGTTCTGAAATATGAGTTATCATAATATAATTAACGATTTAGACAATAATTAATTTAAATCCTTTGACCATAATATGTTATTTATTATACATTCCAATTGTTGTAAAAAATGACGGATCAAGTTTGTAACTTAGTTGAATTTCGTTTTTTTTTACTAACAAAAAATATTTCCTTGTAGAAATCAATATAACATTGTTCAGCAGCGGTTATAGACTGTTAGTTTATAATTTTATTAATGTAACTTATTCCCATTAACTATGTAACTAACTAAACATGAAATAACTATGTGCACATTTTGAAGTTTAAATAAACTGGTTTTAATAAATTATTTTGTAGTTCAACAGTTAAAAAGTAACGAAAGAGCAGACACCAAACATATTCGTAGATGAGATTACTCACAAAAAACATAGGTAACTGTAAAAAACCAAATACAAAATATCGCAATCATATTTGAGTCATAAAGTCCATTTTCGTTCTTTACCTAGTATAAAGAAAGAACTGCATCCGAGGATGTGGACATCGGTAAGGAGGTGGTATACACGATGTTGTATTTAGTAGATCTTTTACTGACTGCGGTTTCTTTTCACGTCGTGATGTTATTGCATTCTCCTCTCCTTCTGACATTGAAACTAAAAAAAATATGCAATTGAAAATCGCAGCAAATGCACTTAAAATATTTACTACTAAGTAGCTGGTGCGCGAAACTTCGTGCACGCTGTTGTCCGTTTTTCGAAGATCCCTCAAGAACCTAACATTTTTCCAGGATAAAAAGTATCCTATATGTTAATTCAAATAATCATCAATACAATGAAAATTGCATTCAAATAAGTTAAGATTAGCGTGCACAAACGCATAGGTAGATAAACAGGAAAAAATCTAAAAACTATTTTTTTTACCTGAGTAACATAAGTATAACGTGTACAAATTGTATTTTTTTTTTGTGTACTTTATTATACGTATAGATTAGATAGATATTCAGTGGAATTTAAATGAGCAGTTTTCTTATAATCACATCTAAACATCGTGATTCTAATATAGCAATTTAAAATTACTAACATATACTTAATTGTTTGAAATAAGCAGAGCGAGAATTGAGTAAGCTTTGTTTGTAAATTTTACCTTGAAGACCTTTCTTGTTAAACATGTCTTCGCAATTAATGGTGTCAAGTAATTGCCTACACAATTACTAAGTTAAATATGACATTGTCGTAAAATAATTATTGACTATAAAGAGATGCTTAATAAATATAATTATCTATCATACGCAATGTTGAGTTTGTTGGAGTGCCGAAATATTTCCGTCGTGTTGTATGTAATTGATTTAATTCGTATGTTCAAGGAAACTCAAAATAACATAAGAGATCTTTTGTGTCTCATTAAAATAAAACATAAAGTAACAACATAATAATGTATGCAATGTGCCTCTATTTGAAATTACTAAATGTAATAAAGAATGTTGGTTCACAAGTGAGTTGCCATGCAACCGACTCGGCTGCAACTGACTGCAATAATATTACACTTATATTGCACTAATACCTACTGTACATTATGTTGCTATCTTTCCTATTTCTTTTAATCTTATAATACGACTAGCTGGTGCTAGTCGTGTTATTAGCGTGTTGTATGGATTTTATTAGTATGGCTTTTTATTAGCGTGAATCACCAACTAAAGAATCCTTTGTCCGTAAGTATGTTGATCACAAAATCTTTGGGATACGAATGAACGTTTTTAACTTGATAACACCGATCCGGTCATGAACTAGCAATAACAACTATAGCAAACAGTACATAAACTATTTTAATACACATATATACTACATATTGAGGTCCAATCCACTTTCATTCTATGTAGTAGTAATTTTTGTTTTGGTTGAGATTTTCTCTACATAATCAACTTTTAAAGTTTTGGTCTTACTGAGATAAAAATAGGATTATCTGGAGGGAACCAATATTGTCTATCGTTTATAATTACAAAACAATGGGTTCACTTTTTCGTACCTTTCACAGTCCTCCATCTTCTCTTCTTCTTTACTAAATATTAAGGTGTCTGATTACAGAATTATGCCAGTAATTTATATATTATTTTATCGTACATCGTATTTTACAAACTTCATTGCACTATAATTATTTAAAAGAACATTAAATTCTTAAGTCATTCTATAATTACTGTTTCATACAAAAGTCAAGTGTAAAACCACCTTGGCTTACTTGACTTGTGATGACACTTAATTTTACACATAATTAATTTAACTTAACACATAATTATTTGACCTGACATCTATTAAAACCTATTATATTTATTATACTGTCCAATTTTTATAAGGCAATATATCTCACACAATAATTATTATGAACTATAAAACCAGAATAACATGATCTTCAATTGAGTTATTAGCGAAATGTCGATAGGTCAAAATATATTGGTCATTGAATTGTGTGAATTGCACTTTGTGACAACACTTTCACCGTTCAATGGATTCATTTACTTTCCATTGATTCTTTAGGTCTCAGGCGTGATCTGGTTCGCTGCGATTATGTATGAATTACATAATTTCTTAGAAGATTCTAGAGAATTTACAAGAGTTCCGCAAAAATAAAAGTTGTGGTACCCATTGTTCTTCTGTATGCAAACGACCACATATGTCATATTACGAAAATGGGTTACACGCGTGGACGCGCAATGAAATAATGTTATTGACTACGCAATCCCATCAAAGGCTTTTGTCGCTTCGGATGTTGTGTAACCACATATTAAATGCATCTTTACAAAAATCTTAAGGTCAATTGCACCATCTTGTAGCCTTCGACAATATTAGATATAAATAATTATAATATTGACGAAGGTTCCAATAAGGACAAGCTAGCAATCATGTTACGAAGTATTTTTGCCTCTAATTATCATAGTTTGAGTGGTTTGAGCTTGTAGGAGTCGTACATTTAGAATATATATCTACTAGGTACATAAATTACAAATAACTTTAACTTAAATTGAGGCCATAAAGCCCCAATATAAAAATTAATAATTGGCATGTACCTCATCAATATGTAAGTGACAAGTAAGATGTAATTGTTTAATGAGTATACGATTTTTTTAATTAGAGACCTATGATTTAAACTATTCTGAGCTATGTTTAGTATCAGGTATTATATTATATAAATATGATTTCTGTATAATCGTTGTAAGGAATTTAATTATTGTTATTTATTTTAAAGATGATGAAAAGTATAGTTTGTTTCATATTTTTCTAAAACCCTAATACTTATTACACTTTATGTATACTATAAAAAGTGTCCTGTTTAACTGTTTTACTTTCACAGTGGTTGAAAATTACTCAGAGTAGGTACCTATAGTTCTCGGGACTTTCTCGGGGTTTCAATATTGAGGAAAATCTTAAGACAACTAAAATCTCACAGCTCGTAAAACTAAACACAGAAAAGTTTGGGAAACTTCTTCAATAGTGGAGTGGATACAGACTCTGCGATTTGGTATGGGGGAGGCGTAATACGTCTAATAGTGTTAACAACGTGTTCCTGTCTGCTGCTAACGATGATGATGGCTGTGCACTCTGTTAAAGTCACGTTTCTAAAATACTACATTTTTTATGTATGCAGGTAGACTCGGTCTACTTGATGGTAGGTGGTTATAACCCTTCCGGGTGGTTAAACATCGTCTTTATACAAAAGAAACGCCTTAAGGGATTCCGAGTGCGAGTGATATACTTAGGGTTTTGGCAACTTTTACTAACTCAATTTTCTTTAGACAACCTTCGTGCTGTTCTCGGTATTAGTCTTCTATTTTTTAACGAACTATTTTCCTAATAATCCCTTATCCTTAATCCTACTGGCCATCCTACTATGGTCGGCCAATATACGATGGTCATATTGGCTAGTCAGTTTATGTCTGCAAAACATAGCACGAGAAAAAAATATGTGGCAATACAGTAGAAGCTGATTAAGTTAAGGTACTCGTAACAGGTGTCTTGGGCATCAATCTTATTTTTAATAAATTTAAAACTACTAGTAAAATTGTAAATAAACGTATTAGGTAACTCGCGTAACCGCTACGCGGAGATACGATCGGAGTGTTGTGTTGTGATGCAATCCAAATGTTGACCGACTTACCTTACCGCATTCGGAAACGGCGATAAATATGCGCGCGCGCACACTCCGCTACGGAAGTAGACCTGCGAGTCGTACTTCACTTTTATCTAGTCTGTTACACGTAATGTATATACCTAATCGTGGGCATTTTAATATTTTAAAGAACATCTGCACTACGAATGACTACGAAACGTAATGTGCCCAGTGGTGCCAAGCCGCTAACTAATTAATATGCGAGTTCCGATTATAATTAAAATGTTCATGAAATTGGGTAAATAATAGGGAAACCTATGCAGGTATTATGTATGTAACATGTACTTACATACGCAAGGTATTTTAATTTGATTTGCCTTTTAATTTTGATTAATGACATGTATCCTAACGAACGATGTAACGACGTAACAGATAAATGAAAAAAAAGTACAGTTTCTTACGGAATTCAAGTCTAGTCTACTAATTATGGAGTTGAATAAGTACAAATAAAGAAATAGTCAACTGTTACACCGTTTCCTATTAGAAAAATGTGAAACGAAACGTTTAGGAACACAAAACAAATTAAATCAATTAGAGACAACTAATTTAGTATATAAAAATCTAATTCGAAATAATAAGAAAATCTTTATAAACTAGAAATGACACTTTTGATGAACCACATCTAGATATTTTCGACCCTTTCACGTACTTGTCCTTGTCCTTATTATTCTAATATTGAAGTTTTAGACCTTCGTAATTACTATAATAATAATAATTTTGGATACAATAATTACAGAGATTTCATTATGAATTCCTTCAAAAAGAATTTCAAAAATTAGTGAAATCAATGAAATTTAAATCAGTAGAAATAAGCAAATTATTTTTGTGTTTGGTGGTTTAGTAGAATATAATAAGCTGATCACAAAGGGCACTAAAATAAAATAATATTAATAATTTGGTTTGTTCCTGGTGACTGGCCGTCAAAATGTTGCATTCCTTGAACGAATCTCGTTTAAAATTCAAGTGTTCGTTGAACTCGCTTCGAATGTGAATGGCGGTTTCCAACCTGGTTTTGTAAGAGGAAGAATATGGAACAACATTAAAACAACTATATACATAAGTACAGCAATGAAAATGTACTTAAATGTTGGTTTGTACGAAGTATCAAATTTGTTAAGTAGGTACCTACTCTACTCATATTTTGAAACAACGTTTCGATCATATCTAACTTAACGACCTGCATTTTTTTATGTACTCGTTATCCTTATTTCCATTTGTGAAAACCTTATCAAAACCTGTTAGGTTCTTTAGAAGTAGTTGGCGGAGAAACACATAGAAACCGTTAATATTAGTGATTAAAAGAAATCAACACGTTTTTTTCCGTGTAGATACGTAATTTAAAAATCGATATACCTTTATTTAATTACCTTACCTCATCATCATTACAAAATAATATGAGACAAATTCGCTCGTCAAGTTCACGTATTCGTAATTTGTAATTAAAATTTCTAATTACTAATTTTTCTTATGTTAAGTTAGACAGTTTTATCCTTTCTTTATCGCATTCCACTCTTCCTCTGGCGATTCAGATATAAAAATTTAATTTAAGTAAAATTTAAAGTTGAATTATACTTAAAGTTGAAGTTAAAAATAAAAACACAAAAATAGTTAAATTGCAGTTACAGTTAAAGTTAAGATAAGTTAAGTTAAAACTGTTGTAAGTAGTAGAAAATAAAGGCTATTTTATTTTATATATTTTATAAGTTAGAGAGACAGACCGAAGGTCTACGTAATGGCAGGTGGTTACCGTCACCTGTAACACAAGCAACACCACAGGTGCTGCAAGTACGTTGCCGACGATAGAAGGCTTAAGGATAAGAGATAAGACATAAGGGATGTCACCGAAACAGAACGCAGTTTGCCCTGCCACTTAAAAATACCTTGTATTTATAAACACTTTTTAAATACTTTTAAGTATTATAAATACTTTACATAATAAATTGAAAGAAAAATAATATAACATTTTACTTCGTCACTCACGACAAAATATTATAGATTAATTGGTTTTTATATTATCTATTTAAATATAGAGTGAATTTAGTTTAAGTATTATTAGTCGTAATAATTACTAGTAGTGAATATGTTAAAGAAACAAAAAGTACATAATATATTCATATGTTTATTATGTCATCATTTCAGTCAGCGTCAACTTAAAATACTTAACAATGTGCATTAAATTTACATAAAAAATATCTTCTCATAATAACTTTCGCTACATCATTATTATGTTGTATATTATGTATTAGAAATATATAATTATGTTTCTTTAATACCAATGTAGATTTTGAAATTAAATTATTTGGAAAAAAAATTTCCAAATAATTTAATTTGTTATTAATAATTAAATCCAAATAAATATAATCAGATGTTATTAATAAAAATTTAGTATTTAAAAAGTAATATTGTGGTAATTTTTTTTTATTAATGGTCGCTTAGTACTAAACTTGTTAGTCTATAGGTGGATATTTTATCAGGTTAAATAAAAAAATAAATAAAGAATCCTAATGTTTAGATGTTTGCTACTCAATAACGCAAAAACGGCGGAACGAATTTTGATGAAATTTTTGAACACAGTAAGTTTATTACCTGGATTAACGTATAGGATACTTTTTAATCTGGAAAAAATTCGGGTTCTTGTGGGATTTACAAAAAACGAGATACAGCTAGTACCTCAAGTAATATAATTTGAACTTACCGGAAATTTGACACATCGCAATTCCAATAAATAACAACCACTTTGAACCTTTTAACATGTTTAAATATTTTTTTTTGTTACGTATATTTTTTAGGTCGAAGTATTACTTAAGTTTTTGCATGCGGACTTGCAAATTACACAGAAATGGTTTGGTGCGCGTGTTAATAGGCGCGCGTAGGCAACTGATTTGATGCGAGGCGGTCGTCGCGTACGATTTCCGTGCGTGGACTGCGAGCGAAAGTGGTAGTCATTCAGTGTTGACCCTCACTTCCCTTTAGCCTCCTCTTGTATAAAAGTCAACCACAAACTCGTTCGGAAACTCACGAACCTAGCCTTTTTTGAAGAAAAATGTAAGATCTCAATTGAATAATGTTTGGGATTGACCAAAAGCCAAAGAAAAATATAAATACTAATACATATATTATAAATCTGTAAGTAGTATTGTTGTATTTTTCTCCATAACTCTTAAACTGATTTTCATGAAAATTGGTAGATAAACATTTAGACGTACGGGACACAAGATAGGCTACTTTTTTCTTTTTCAACGCGGACGAAGTCGCGGACGCCAGCTAGTTTAAAATAAATATCAATATCGTAATATTTGTAAATAATTAGTAGAAATATTGAAGTTTCCTTGAATTCCATGCTTTATCCTAATCCTTATGCTATAAAATAGGTAATAATAAATATGTTTGGATGTTTGTTCCTCAATAACGCAAAAACGGCTGGCAAAATGAAATTTGACACACATATAGTTTTTTTTCATTTAAGTCGAATAAAATCGCGAGCACCAGCTATGTACCTATGATAGTTAATAATAATTCAATCACCTTATTTCATTGCCCTCTTTACTATAATTAATGTGTGCAAAAGTTAATGTTTCGTAGAATTTTATTCGTTGAATTAAATTCCAGAAAAGATTGTGTAAAACTCTACTTTTGTGAGCCGAATGTGAGCGCACGAGTGTTCCTTTTAAAACTGTATCCGCGTATTGTAATATATATTACGTAAACTTTGGCATGGTTCAGCCACTAAAAGGAGGTGAGTGGAACATCCTGAATGAATGTCGCTATTCTCATATCTTTTGTGGTAGGTATAAAACTCCATGCATATTTTTACTTTGGTATAGGTCGGATCCCGTTATTCTGCCAGAGTTGGCAAAAACACTTGCTAATTGGCTAATAGAACGTCAATCTGACTGCTTCCTTAATTGTAAAACAATAGAGTATGACAAAAGACCCACTTACGGAAGACATAGGTATTATGCCGATCTTAGCACGACTCGGGATAATAAAAGATATAAAGTTTATTTATAAAAGAAAACTTTACTTTATCCTGGAAAAATATTAAGTTCCTTTGGGATTTTCAAAAATCGAACTACAGCGCATACGAAGCCGCGGGCACAACTAGTCAGCTATACTTTAATAGAAAGTGAACAAATTAATTATTTTGAGGATTTTTCTTACCCCCTCATTTAGTATGCATATAGTTATAATGTTACAAGGAACAAATTAATTTTCTTATACTAGAATTTTCGCTTGACTGCAAATGGGACCGGCCTCTGAATTGGATATAAAAAAAAACACATAAACACGGTAATCGTTCTTTGCATTACAGATTTTTGTTATTTAACACATTGGATGCATTTAAGTAAGGTGCAAGCCGGATAGGTTACGAAGCACTGATTGGTCGATGCAACCGATGACGTCATATGTCACAGACGTAATTGGCGCGAACGCCCCGGTGGTTAATTACGTGTTGCTCCTCGGAATGCACAGGTGACTGATCAACTCCATATTCCTTTCAATAGTTCGAGATCAAAACTTCTCTTTGACGGATTACTGTTTTGTTTCGAATGTTGACCCTGAGCGTAGGGCGATTCGGAATTGGTGTTGAAGAAATATAGTCCAGAAGCGCTGAAATATAATAAACAAAAAGAAGTTGTAATATAATCTTAGTTTTTTTATTTTAAATAATAGGTTTACTCTTAACCAGTATCTAGTCGTGCAGCAAAGACGAGAGCGACGATGGGACAAGTTCACAAAGAAGAACTTAAAAACGATTGAAAATACCAAAACTGAGGAATTTAATTTTTTTTAAAAACTATTTAAAAATACAATATATTTTTGATATGTATTTTTGGAATTTTGATACATATTTTTTGTAGAGTCGATACGTATACAATAATATACATAATATGTGTACAGAGTTAGTATTAAAAAAAAGTTACGAAATTATATTTGGGAGTAAGTTGCAATAAATTAGAAGTACAACTTGTATATTATAGTAAAAAATTAATTAAAATTAGGGGCCAAAATATAAGCGAAAAACATAACATCACTCCTTACTATTAACGAAAGAACCCAAAGACCTATAAAGTCAGAATGTGACATAACTCAGGCGGAAATCCTGAATCACTCATGACATAATACTTACACATATGTGGTTAATAAAGATAGATCATATTTCGACATGAGAAGGAAACGGGCTTAAATTAAAAGGAAACTTCTGAATGAAATGGTGAAAGTATGGAAGTGTTTCGTTGACTGCACTTAACGCACTTCAATTGTGGAGATTCATTGATTGTTGCTAAAGTGCAACATTAAGTACAAGACAAGAATGACAATACAATTCTTTGTAACAATTGTGGCTTTTAAGATTAACCTAGCCTGTATAATTAATGAGTTAAGATTTGGTAGTGGCAGGGCACACTGCTCTTCGCAGTCTAAGGGCATTATGTCTGGTGGCAGTAACTATCCTACACAACATCTTACAGAAAAACGCAGTTACAGCACATGTGCTATAACTGCAGTAGCCACCTATTATCAAGTGGACTGTAAGACTGTCTACCGACCTTTACATTAAATAAAATGTAGTCAGTTTCGTTACAAATTCCAATCACTTTTTTTAACAGTGTGAAAAGATTCACAAGATGGGAGAGGTTTTTCATTGTTAGTTATCTCAGTGAAAACCTGTTAAATCTTAAAAGATATTTAAAGTTTTCGGAATAAAGAACACTGTACACGACAAACAATGTATTAAATAAAAAAAATATGTATTCAAAGATTTTTCTTACTTCAGAGGTACATATTCTCCAAATAGTATGTCTTCATTAGAGCCAACCAGTTCACACCATCCTAACATGTAAGCGATCCAAGAGTAGCATTTCGTCGCATAAAACCCAATATCCGTTACAATCGATTCAGCATAGTATGCAGGGGCTCTGGCGTGGTCGCAACTCGACTTTGCTACAAAATTTATATTTTATACTACAAACATTTTATTAAGTCTCCAAGATAATACGGAAGAAAATGCCTACATTCATTACGAGTCTCTCGACATCCCGGCTGCGTAAGACCTCCATTGGCGTAAAAGTCAACGTGTCCAAGGGCTTCCAATTTTCCCTTTTCTAAAGCGTTTGTATGGAGCACGTCAACAAAGTGAGCGTCGCTTGCGTCTACCTTCTTTTTATCATCAGTTGTCACAAAAAGTGGCATTGCTGGGTCAAGCGCTGTAAATAATATTTAGGGTTTTATAAGTGATTTTCAACTTATAACTGGGAGATCTCACTAATAAATTTTACCCTCAAACTCTATAAAATTGATAACCGAACTACCTGTTATCCTTTCAAATTTTCCAGATTTTAGATAATTAGCCACATAGCCTGTAGTTTGTCCTCCAAGACTAAACCCAATTGGATGAAATCGTTCCAATTTAAAGCCGTTATTATTTATCAACTCGTCTATTAGTTGGGCGGTACACATGCCCACGAGTTCAGTGTTTCTTGCTGCTTGAAAATAGCATGGCTCTTGTGCTATTGGATTGTAATCGACCGAGATAATGTTGTAATTGCAACATTTCAAGTAAGCTGTAATAAAATATATTTTAATATCAGAAGAAAATTCGATAATAAAACAATAAAAGTTTTACTCTCAACATAAAAAAAATCGAGATTCTCAATAAGGCAAAATTTCAACTAATAACTTAACATATTGGCAACCCCAGGATCGACTAAATATTACTTGTGTCCCTGCTAAGTAAATTCGTCATAAGAAGAACCACGCTAAAAACTCTAGCTGAAAGACCCAAACCTAATGATTTAGCGGATATAACTATTTTGTAAACAAAGTCAGCAACATACTGCTACATTTGATTTAAGTTCTATAACAATAAGATAAATCAATAAATAAGAAATTGTATGCTACTCTACCTGGTCTTATTTCTGTGTTTGGTGAAAAATCTTTATGACCGGTGTAACCATGTATAAGAATTTTAATAGGAGCACTGTCGACCCAAGGAGCTGATATCAAAGATTTTTTTTCCGTCACTGACAACTGATGTGGGTTATCTTCATTTGATCTGCAACAGTTTATTAATAAATATAACTTCGGAACAGAGGCAAATACAATTATGTGTCTATGTGTCTTTTATAAGATGTACTTCGGTGAGTGTGCTCAGGGGCTCCATGAGCCCATACCGCCTTCCCCTTTCTTCCATCGGACATACAGACGTACGGCTGGTTACCATCCTCATCTTGTCGAAATCCCCCCTTTTCGAACCAAGCGCTTTAAAACATCTTTTATAATGCGCACCGCCAAGGTTTGGAACTCCCTGCCTGCGTCTGTATTTCCGAGTTCATATAACCCTAATCTTTTCAAAGTTCGAGTGAATAGGCATCTTCTGGGTGAGCTCGCTCCATCTTAGGCCTCTCCCTTGCTACCAAGCTGGTTGTTGGCCAAGAGCAAACCCATCTCTTATAAAAAAAAAAAAAGTCCAGTCGCCTTGATAAGGCCTCCTTGTCATCTGAACATTCTCCATATTTATTATGACATCGGGTTTGGTAAATTATTATTTGATATTTTTGTGCGAAAATTGGTAGAGACAAACCCCCCTTTATTCAAGCTCAAATATAAGTAGGAATAATACCTCGTGTATAACCAAAATGTTATGTTTTCGTTTGGACACTCCATTGGTGGTGTTACGCACTCACCGTCGGGTAATTCTGCGTATGAACCTGAAAAAAATATCAATGGACAATTACATGATGTAACAAATTAAAGTCTCTTAATTACTTCTGAAAATATACATACCTAGTATTCATATTGCAAGTACAGTTTAATGAATGATAGCAAACTAAGTAATACATTGTAACTTCAAAACGCTTTGAAGTTATCAACGTAATTAAGATATTATTGTGAACAAAAGTCGTAATTTGTGTCAACACTTGAAGCAAACGGATAACAGCTTAGATAACAATTTTTAACTTATTTGACGTTTTTGTCGTTCTTGTCAAAAGAAAATTGTGTTAGGTACTATTATTTACTTACTGTTGTGATGAATAAATTTTTAATATAATTATAATTGGGCTTACATTTTAATTTTAGGAGTTTTTTTTTTTAAATTAAGAAAAGATACAAGGATTATGCAAGGATCATTCTACTCCGTTTCATTTTTAATTTTTTTTAATGCACTATATTGTCTATACTGTATCCGATATACCTAAACAAAAGTTTATAGGTGAATATTACAAATTATAATTGAAATTGTTTCTCTTGTTACTGAAAATTATTTTGACAAAGAGGTGTATTAATTATTCCAATAATAGTGAATTATTTGAATCGCAACATTCTATTCAATTCTCGATATTTTTTTTCTGTTTTTAACAGAAATAAATTTACTATTCGGCTCCGTAGCGTTCGGCGTCCGAGACATCTTCTCGTCCAAAATTCGTCAGTGTCTCAAGACAAAAGTGTTCGACCAATGTGTGTTGCCAGTGATAACATATGGCGCTGAAACGTGGTCTCTAACTATGGGCCTCGTAAGGAAGCTCAATGTCGCTCAACGAGTTATGGAAAGGGCTATGCTCGGGGTTACACTGCGAGATCGAATCAGAAATGAGGAGATCTGTAGACGTACGAAAGATGCCGACATAAGTCGCCATAAGTTGGATCAGTAAGTTGAAGTGGCAGTGGGCAGGGCACATAGTACAAAGAACCAACGGCCGCTGGGGTCGGAAGGTTCTCGAGTGGAGGCCACGGACCAGCAAGCGCAGCGTAGGACGTCCACCCACAAGGTGGACAGACGACCTAATAAGGGCCGCGGGTCGACGGTGGATCCAGGCTGCTTCTGACCGGTCCAATTGGAAAATTTTGGGGGAGGCCAGCTATGTCCAGCAGTGGACGTCCTACGACTGAGATGATGTTGATGATGATGATGATGATGATGAAATTTACTATGATACATAGCAATAGTTTAGGTCACATTTTAAACACAAACAAACAAAAAAAAAAACTCTTAAACATGTTATTGAAACATTTTTCAAAAAAAATAATGTTAAAGACATTTTAATTGTCATTAAAGTTTTATACAAAATTTTAACAGTACTTACTTGAGAAAAAACATAACAAGAAAAATAAAATCGTCAGGTACATTGTCTCGATAAATGATAAACTAATACGAATCAACTGAAGGGTTCACTTTCGCATTTATAGAAATTGAAAGACACGCCTCACTAAATTCTACCTTATTCCCAAAAACTCGTGGGTTGAAAGCATTCTAATAAAAATTGAGACAGCGAAAGGTATGGGGCTGCCGACTGAAAATTTTCAGGTGCATTCCTTTAAACACCGAACCAGACTGTTGACTTCAACAAAGTTATCACTCATATTAATTCAATTAGTATAGTCGTAAAAGCATATCAATTTTTAAATACCTTAGTACTTTACAAATGTATTATTTAGATGGCGTATACATATACACACCGTCTTTTACAACTACAGTAGGAAGTTATAAAAAATAATTGTTCGCTAAGCCTACTTTGTTTACGTATTTTTGTAGGCAAATAAATTGTAGGAAATTACCAGAATCCTGTATTTATTAATCTTTTTAATTTTCATTACGTCAATTTGTTTGTTAACGTAGGTATAACCAACTGTTTTAGGTATATTAAATTATTTAATATTAAAAATGTGGTAACTGTCGTATTATTTTCGAAGAATTCGCTGCTCTTGCGAAACTATAAAGGTGGATAACTAGTGTGAATTTGACTGCAAATTTTATTAGCCCTGACACAAATTGTACGAGTTAACCATGAGTTAACTATATAGTGAAAAACCTATTCAGCTAAGTCTTATTAAACTTTTATTTTTTCACAGATATATGTGAAACCAACTTGAAATTATGAAAAAATTAGCCTACAGAATTTAAAGCGTTTTTATTTTTTTAGTATCAATATGTAGGTATGGTATATAAAATACTTATATTTTGTGAATATATTTCTATTCAAAAGTTTAGGCCTTTTTTAAGACACTTAAGTCTTCAAGGCACTTTTTTAAGACCTTTTTTTTTTAAATAAATGTTTTGCTAAATCGGTTGGGACCATTATATTTTTAACGAACTTATTATTAGTGCATTTTTAACGAAACTTTTGAGAAGATGTTACAAATAGTTTGCTCTTGATTTGGTACCAAAATAAATTGCTTTTTTAAAAGAAATTTAATAATAACCACAAGAACACAGTAATCAACAAATACTTACCTCTTCCCATAAAAAAAAACTATGGTTTAATCCACATCAATCTAATTTTATGAAGCAAAGGTCGGCCAAATGTAATAAACAAATGGTTGTGAAGGTTTTGTGGAAATTTTTAGACATTACTGCGATTATGTGACATGTTTACGACAATATCATTTCATTACATAACTATATCTATCTACTCACAAGATTTTTATACTTCTATGATATCTCATGTCCACCGAAATGATAATGAATTTCTGTTAGCATTTCATTATTAGTAACCCAGTCAAATTAATAAAATCAGGGGAAATAATTCGTGTAGTTTTGAAAATTGGTACAGTTATACCTGACGGATGAACATGTGTAGGTATAGTTTGTTAAGATTTAAACAGATGGCGTAGGTTTCACATCTGACGTGTATTCCTTCCTATGTTTGTCTATTTTATCCAGAAAGTTGCAACATATTGTTTGAGCAGTGTAAATAAAATTCTTAGGGCCTCTTTCACCGTCTCCGAGAAAAATGTCAAGTAGGCTAACCGCCATTTAAAGTCACCGCTAAGAAAGCGTACGAGTTTCACCATCTTCGAGTAGCATTACTCAAGGGTAATTTCAATGAAATTGACACAAGATACTCGTAATATTTACTCGCCAATTAGCTTTACTCGAAAAGTAACTAATTAACATTTTACTTGTAGTTGGTGAAAGAGGCCCTTACTCATTTAAGCAATAAAAATTATATTTAAAAAATCAGCCCACACTAATATGGTAATTATTTCAATTACAGTTTTCGGCTCCATAGGTATGCTGTTACAAAATTTATGTAAATGATTTTAAAATTACCGCAAGGAACAAGCACTCTACTACGCCTTATCGTTAGTATTTGTGTTTTTTGCCATTTAACAACAACGTTACTTTTATAATTACTGTTAAAACTATCACTAATGCTAACTTAATATGCCAATATTCAACTTGTAATGATTACTTCGGTTTTAATTGTATACTTACCGCTGATACGGCTAATTAGTGAACTTTTAAATTACTTCTTCTTCTTCTTTTAATGTCTTGGCTCCATCAGATCTTCTCCGATGATTTTGCTAGTGTCATTAGTAAAAATAGCAATTTGTAAAAGCCTTTTTTTTAAACAAAAAAGGCAAAATTGAAATTTTAAATAAAAAATAGCAGAAGAGACTAGTCCGTGAAGTCAAATCATGAAGTCAAGTCAAGTCTATAATTTTTCTTAGTTTTCCAAAACAGGTCCGTTAAGTCCAAAGCAGTCAGGTCAAATCCAACTTTTAAATTATTAAGCGCCTGTTTCACAAACGTCAAGTAGGCCAAACTGTCATTTAAAGTCACCAGTAACCGGGGATAATGGAGCTGATTGACGTTTGTTTGTACGGTAAACGTCCCAAACATTGAATAGAAAATAATAATAAAAAATCGGCTATCGATGGATGCACTAAACCGAGTGCATAATTCAATAAAACAGAAAATGATTTCTAAAAGTAACTAATCAACACTTTACTTGACGTTGGTGAGACAGGCGCTAAGTGGGATGTTTGTTAGACGGTAGATCCAGGCTGCTTCTTACCAGTCCTATTGGAAAGTTATTGGGAGGCCTATCTATGCCCAGTAGTGGACTTTTTACGACTGAAATGATGAAATAAAAAGATCAGATTGAAAAATTCATTTATTATGTTATATACACTAAATCAGTCCTTTAGAAAAGAATGCTCATTTGGCACTTTGTCACTATTATAATATTATGGCATTTAACAAATTAATAAATCAAGAGCTTTGCTTGTTTATGTTTTGAAAATTGGCTCATCGCTACCTTTAACGTAACGATCAAATCACAATAATTTATTATAAGTACTTACAATCTACTTTTACATACAATTATATACATTAAAAAACTTAAGACAGACAAAGCTCTTAATATAAAGCAATTTACGCACGTTCTTGTACCGTTGTGTTTTTATTCACAAAATGTTTTAGCCTTTACGCTAGGCTATGCGACCGAAAAAGTATTTACATAAGTTTTAACACTATTTACAATGGGATTTATGATTACTTAAAAATAACCCTTTATCACAAATCAATAATGTGGAGAAAAGTTTAAATTGTTATTTCTGTTTTTAACTTATCATATTTTTTTAAATTCCACCCATTATTTGTGATAAATGATATTTTAATGAATGAATTTATCAACGTAAAAAATATCATGAATTAACTGTTACACATGTATGGCAAGTTAATATAGTATAATTAGACCTTGATACAAGGTATAAATTATTATTTAGACGGCGACAGCTGAAACAGCAATGGAACTTTTAAGGTACAAACAAATAGTGATTTTAAATATTACAACAAATATTTGTAAATTCCAATGCTGTAATTGCAACCGCAATTGTTATATTGTACAGTCAAAGCCACAAATATATTTCATAATATAATAAAATATCACGATTGAATCATTATATGGAATCAACAATAAACAAGCAATCATTAATCACTTTAACATGCTATTTGGAGGATGCTCTTGTGTATACAGCTTCTTATTAGATTATATGCAGAGGTTCACATAGATATTAACATAGTTACATTATATCGTGGTCTGATAGTGTGTAATAAATTTGACTCTATTATACATTCGCATTCAATAATGTTTAAAAACAATTTTTGATTAACTTGTGGAAGCAATACTCGTATATAATTCTAAAACTATATACAATACTTAAAGAAAAAAAATATTTTTGTATTTGACTGTACTTTATATGGCTAACATTGCTAAAATACGTAATATACACAGTTTACAAATTATATTGTTTAATTTAAACATATTCTTCAGAAGGCTTAGGTGTCCCATTTGGAAGTCTTAATGAGGAAGACATTCGACCGTTTACAGAATCAGGGAGTTCCGCAATGTCTTTATAGACTCCAAACATACTTTCGAAATTTAGGCTGTAATTCAGAGGATAATCCCAACCTAAAGTGTCCGGAGCAGGAGAACCATTAGCTTGTCTGTACAAAGCGGCACCCACATGTGGTCCTAGATCATCATCGGACGCGACTAGAGTACTCAAAGAACCACGGAATGATGAATCGAAACTTTCGTAAGGAGGTGGTAAAATCGGTTTCTTTGTATTATTTCTATCATTACTAACGTTTTGTCTTCTCACGTCATCAGACTTGTCAGCATTTATACTATTATTATCATACTCTATTTCACTACACGTAAAACTATCATTACCACTCTCATCATCTGACCCTGTTGAACTTCTATTATCCACAGGTGGAGAATGATGTCTATGTGACATATGATGGCTGACACCTCCACCACGAGGAGCTTCGCTGGAACTGGAAACTGCGTCTAATGTTGAAACTAAGCTCGATGTTCTTTGTCTAGCATTCATTCGTTCTATTTCTTCAGCAGTCAATCCTACCGCTCCAGAGCCAACAGAAACCACTTGAGGCACTTGAGGTGGAGCGCTTGGTGTCTTGCGCCCAGCCGAAGAACTTTGTCCACTGAGTTGAGACATTACAGGACTATTTAAACTTCGCTCACTGTTACTATGCAACGCATCTTTACCTACACCACCAGAGCTTGACGTAGTAGCCAACAATGCGCTCTGCAGAGGTTTTCCCGAGATGTCATGTAGAGTTAATATTCTTGGTTGCTGACTGAGTTCGCTGCTAGGTGACAAGCGAGCAAGCGGTGTGGTTTGATGCTGTCGAGCTTGAGGTGGTTGTTGTGAATTTTGTGGTAACACTCTTGGTGGATATCCTGTTGCATGGTGAGGTGAATGTCTGTGTTGCGGCGTTTGATGTTTATGGTGATATCCCGCTATGGGAGGAGGAGTTGCTTTGTACTTTCTCACACCAGCGGCTTCTCTGAAACCTTTATAGTGGTAAACAATATCTATGTCTGAAGGAGCAATGGAACTCGCATTTTCTAAATCATAATGTTCAGGTACTTCTGAATTTAAATCTATGCCACTTGGATGGTCGTGAGTATGATGTGAAGTGTTCGTTGATGGTGGTGGCGGTGGATGGTGATCTTCTCTCAGTGCCGGGCTTTTACCAACCACGTCACGATCTATTATATCGGGACGCTGAGGTCTCGGCGGATCAATGTTCATTATTTCTCGATCCTTATATTTCTTTGATAGAAGTTCTGGACCGACTATGTGACCCACATTGCGCATTAAGTCTGCATTATCTGACATGTAACTATTTAAACTAGTTTCATTCGCATGGAGACTCCTGTTCATTAGGCTATCATTTGTTCCAGCAATAAGATTTGGTGCGTTTAGTATAGCTGGCCCGCCATTATGTTTAGAATGTACGATATTGTTTTTATTTGGTGTACTTCCTTTTTCCTTCTTTTGTTTCCGAAGCCGGAATACTATGAATGATACTAAAATAGCAACAATCAGAATAACAAAGAAGACTATAACTAAAGTGATTCCAATACTAAGAGGGTCTGGACTTTGAGTTAATCCAGAACCAAATGCACTGTGACAACCAATTAGAATTTTTCCTTTCTTAATTGTGTCTTTAAATATCGATCCATTTCCATTAAATGGTTGTATTTCATTATTGACAGTAAAATTAGCTAAACACCCTTCAAATTTACTATGAACAGATGACGGCAGCCATTCCGATTTAACTCCTCCCAAGGAAATGACGGTTAGATATGGGTCTAGGAAGTCATGTACGCCAGCAGTATCGAGTTCTTCGCCGACATTGTTATTGTCTATGACTAAACGAATGCTTCTACCAAGAGAAAATAAAGTTATGTTATGCCAATTTCCATCTGATATGTCGTGTTGTTCAGGTTGAGTCATATTTACCATAGTATTTTGTTTTGAAGTGTAACTAACTTTTCCATCAATTAATTCTATTAAAGTGTAATATTTGTCAGTAGCAGCATAAAATAATATTCCATTTTTTCTGTGAGTTCTCATTAAGAAACTCAAACTCTTTGGAGGAGTATTTGCTTTATCTATAATTTTTCCATTATTTTTAATTTTTTTATCCCAGGCTATATTTCCTGTGTAGAATGTTTCCAATAACTGCATTTTTCTATGTTTTTCAGATATAACGTAAGAAACATAGCCATTTTCTCCAACGGATATAGATTTCAGCGACAGGCTACAATCGGGGGATATAAACTTTTCATCACATTTGCAATAACTTGATTTCCATCTATCTAAGCACTCTCCGACACCACATTTTTCTTTTTTATAGCAAGCTCCTTTCTCAGACCTTTCACATTTAGTTTCAACGCCTCGAGACTGTAAAGGATTTGTTAAGTTTAGCAGTCTACCATTAATTGTTATGCTGTGTACACATCCAACAAAGTCGTCGGAATGAATCTGTCCAGGACGTTCCAGTACTGGATCCGCTTTGTCTAGTCCACCAATTAGAAGAGGTTGGTTATTGAAATTCAAGGTCCTGAAAATAAAATTCAAGGAATTAACTTTATTTTGAACATTTTCACTTACAAATAGATGTTTCTTTTTTAATCCTACTATATAAAAAAATTCTAAAGTATGAAAGAATGAATGGATGGATCTAATAATGGATGTTTGTAACACTTTTACATAATAAGCTTCCGTAGTCGCATTCTAAAATTAGTGATCAGAATGGAGACAATGAAGAAGGGAGGATATGTTCTGCGCAATCCTCACTGGTTGCTGTCTGATTGGCTACTACATCGACACCACTTAGCATAGTAGATAATAAAATTGCCGCCTACGGCATTTATTATTGCGTCATTTTATTACAACCTAGAGTTGCCACACAAAACTAACAAAATTAATCACTTTGTCTTTTCCAGATCAGAATGAGTTTTATTTTATATGCGATATAATTATGGAACTAAACTTCCAAATCGTATTTTATAAAACTTTACAATAGGCTACATAAAAAAATATAGTAAATTATATTATATAGTATTAAATGACGACTGATTTTTTTATATTGCTAGCAAATGTTATAGTCATATATGTAGGGAAAATGTTAACATATTTACCCGGCTTGTCCTGTGTCATCATCGTAGCAAGATTTATCTCCCGGCTCACATTCCATGCAAACGTCGCCGTGATCTGTGCAGTCAGTAACACTCAAAGAAATGACTCTACCATTTCTCGTAGCTGTAAGCTTGTGCCATTTGCCATTGGCAAGGTTTCTATTTGGACCATTTATGGCTACAGATGTTATAGAAGTTCTTGCTCCACCAAAGGAGAAAACTGGATGTCCTCCAAGGAGTTCTATGGCTATAAAATCAGATCTTCCGCCAGTTTGAGCACCATAATTATACAAAAGTAGTGCATCGGACTTTGTTGTTGCAAATATTATCGTAATGTCGTTTGTCGACGCATCTAAAGCTGGAAACTGCATAAATGAGAGTTCATCAAATCCAAACGTCGTACTTTCACAGTGAGTTCCATATCGACCATTAGTACAACTGCATTTGTAACCAGGCTTAAGACTAATACAAATTCCTCCGTGTAAACAAGGGTTAGGTCTACACGAATCTACTAAAGCTTCGCAATGATTTCCACGATAACCTGGTCGACATAAACAAAAGAATGACTTCCTGTCTGCACTTTCTTTACATGACCCGCCGTTTTTACATGGATTACTATTACACAAATCATCTCTTTCTAGTTCACAAGTTTTGCCTTCACGATGTGGTTGACAAGTACAAGCAAAGTCGTGGTCATCTTTACGGCATAAACCACCATAGCGGCAGGGATTCGGTGAACATGGATCCTGTCTTTTTTCACAATTTTTTCCTATAAATCCATCTGTGCAATGACAAGTGTAATCGTGACTTACGAGAGGCGATGAAAGAATTAATGTTGAACTCTCTGTGATTTTTGTTTCATCTAAAACTTTTATGGAGTCTGTACATATTCCGTCATTTTGGCAATGATGAGAAACGCACGGATAGTAAGAAAGCGTAATATGCTTTTTTAATAATTTCTCTATTTCAGTTTCTTTACTTTTTAAGTGCCTTTCTGTAGTTTCCCTTTTCCATATATAGTCATTTTCTTTTGTGGCAATAGTCAAATCTAAGTTAGTTTCTATTTCAGTTATACTATACAAGTACATGTTTTCTTCATTTTTCAGCCCTAACTTTAAAATTTCTAATAGGCTGCGATAATATTGTGCAAGAAACTCTGATGCAGTCATGTTATTCACTCGAATAGTTACTGATTGTTCAACAGTATTGTTGTCAAAGGTAAAATATTCAACGCTCACTGATGATACGACATCTTTGTGAATTCCGTCATTACCAGAGATTGAAAAAGAATAGCCTTGACCAGGTCTAATAGCGTTAGTATATAGATCACAACCTTTCCTTATAGCAAGCAAAGACAGAGTGTTTTCAGAAGCAGATTCTTTAATTATTCTACATTTATAATCCCCTATTATATCTGGATCATTTGGTTTAACATCAGCAATTCTTCCCGTCGGAACTTTATTATTGAAAGCATAAACAAGAATATGAACCGATCTTGGTGTAGGTGGGTTATCATTTCTATCTAGAACTTTAATTTGTATGGTGTAATTTGAAGTCATAACCGGTGTGCCACTATCTTCTATTTGTATTATCACTTCTAAACTGGGTGTTACTTCTCTATCAATTTTCTTAGTTGTTAATAGAATTCCACTATGTTTATGTACTTTTACGTAATTTGAATGCCTGCCGCCAATGATGGAGTAAGAGAACGGGGCACCATTTGGAGGTAAATCTGGATCTTTGGCAGATAAAGTGGTTATACTTGTATTTGGTGGCTCGTTTTCATATACGGCGCCATTAAAATTAGCTACATCGAATATCGGTCCATTATCATTGATATCTGTTAAAGTAATTTTTACAGTGGTTGTTCCTGTCTGTGGTGGGATTCCAGTGTCAATAGCACCTACAATCAGAGAGTACACAGATACGGTTTCTCTATCCAATTGGCGGGCTACTTCTATTTCTCCAGTTTGTGGATCAATTTTAAAGTCTTGATTCTGATTGCCACCTATTATGGAGAAACTAAATTGATTGTTTTGTGGTCTAACGTCTTTATCGACCGCTTGCACTTTGATAACTTCTTGACCAAGTTTTGCACCTTCAGAAATAGTAGCTTCATAGAAATGTCGTAAAAATTCCGGAGGGTCATTGCCGTCTTGAATTGATATGATTACTTGCGCTTCATCTGTATCATTTCCATGTATTCCTCCAGAGTTTTTTGCGAGTACAGTGAGGACTACTCGATTTTGTGTCTCACGATCTAAATAGCGAGCAACTCTGATCACGCCTGTTTGAGAGTTTATACTGAAGCCCTTGTCATTGCTAGAACCTACAAATAGGTAGTATATTATGCCATCCTCACCACTATCTTGATCTGTAGCTTGTATAACACCTACTTGAGTTCCGATTTCGGCTGACTCTGATACGTCAAAATGAAACACTGGTTGTATGAATTTCGGGTAATATTCATTGACGCCAGTGATATAGACAACAACTTTGGTAACACTGCGCATTACAGAATCAGGATTTTCGGCTAGTATTTCCAAACTGTATGATGTTTTATCTTCATAGTCAAACACTTCTTTTGAAAATATTTCACCTCTATTGACATCTATGCGGAACAAAGAGGCCATTTCATTTTTAATGTAATATTTGATAATAGAATTTTTTGGTGAGTCTATGTCCACTGCTTTTACTTTGTATATAAAACTGTTTACAGGCGAATTTTCAGGCAGGAATGCAATGTATAATGTTTGATTAAATTGCGGGGCGTTGTCATTAATGTCAGTTAAGATGATTGTAAGTGTTGCAGTTGTTTCTTTGGATTTAAAACCAAGATCAGTAGCAGTTATATTCAGGCGATATTCTTGTGTAGTATCATAATCGAGAGGACGTAATATGCTAATAGTGCCTGTCAATGGGTTTATTTGAAACATTTTATCCATATTTCCAGATGAAATTGCATATCGAATTATACCATTAGGCCCTTCATCATCGTCACTCGCTTTTATAGTTAATATTGACGATCCTACTGGTTCATTTTCGGGGACTATGACTTGATAACTTAAAGCAGTAAATTTAGGGCTGTAAATATTTTCACCAGTAACAACAAATGTCACGGTAGTTTCATCCGATTGAGGTGGTACTCCTCGATCAATAGCCCTGACTTTTAATTCGTAATTTTGTCCTAAATAGTAGAATTGTTTCGTGACGACAATCCAACCATTAATTTTGTTAATTGACAGGTAAGCAGAACCATTTCCTCCTGACACATGATATTCAATTTCAGCATTAATACCGAAATCCAGGTGGTCCTCAGCTGTTAATTTTATTATTTTTTCTCCTAGCTTTGCATCTTTTGGCACAGGTACGAATTTTTCATGATCTTTAAATTTCGGGGCATTATTGTTTGCATCCACTACATTAATGGTAACAAGGCATTCGGAAGACATTGGAGGTTTTCCATTGTCAGTAGCTACTATAATTACAGAATAAGTATTTTCAGGCGATGAGTTAATTGATGTTCTTTTGTAATTCATTGTATATTTGCTTAATATTTCTCCGGTAGCGGGATCAATAGCAAACAAATCCGATGGTTGCTGCAAGGAATATGAAATAATAGAATTTGGACCCTGTTTATCTTTATCTGTAGCAATGACCTGCCCAACAAAACTATTTCGTTTCTGTAATTCTGGGAAATTAAAACTGTAAAATGAATACTCGAATTCAGGAGCGTTATCATTTTGATCTTGTATTGTAATAGTTAAAGGTGTCTCTGAACGCCATGCTCCATCAATAGCAGCCACTTTGAGGATGTATTCATCTTGAAGTTCTCTATCCAAAGGTCCAGCTACTGTTACATTACCACTTATAGGATCAATTACGAATTTTCCGCTTGGATTTTCGACGAAACTATAAGTAGCATTTGAGTTTGGTCCAGAATCCAAATCTGAACTTGTTACTCGTATTACAAAAGAACCTATTTCTGCATTTTCTGTCACGTTAACACTAAAAAGACGCGTGAATCTCGGGGGATTATCATTTTTATCTAATACAGTTACAATTACTGTTGAAGTACCAACCAGTTGTGGTACTCCATGGTCAACTGCCTCCACTAATATTTCATAGAATGGTATGGATTCTCTGTCTAATGCAATATTTGTGAAAATTTCACCACTTTCTGAATCAATTTCAAAGGTTTCTTCATAATCATTTACAAGCCGAAAAGAAATTCTACCATTTTCATTAGAATCATCATCATGTGCTACGACTTTTATTACTTTTTGTGGTGGAGACTCCTCTTCTAGAACAGAAGCATTATATAATACACTTTCAATAACAGGGGCATTATCATTAGCATCTGTAACTTTTATTTCTATTTCAATAAATGACTTTAACGGTGGGTTGTCAGAATCTCTTACTTCAAACCACACTTCATACACTGGCATTGTTTCAAAGTCGAGTCCTTTTCCAGTTATAAATACTTCGCCGCTCATAGATTCTACTCGTAAAGCATCACCTACATTGCCACCGGCAATAGCGTACTGTAATAAACCTGTGGGTCCTTTCTTTGGGGACGTTGCTGATAATCGTGTTACTAAAACTCCTTCTGGCGTATCTTCCGAAAAAGTAAAAGTTAATTTATTATTCACAGTAAATTTAGGAAAATTTTTCACTGACTTAGGTATAATAAAGAGTTCAGCGGTGCTTTGTTTCGGAATTATACCCGAGTCTGTTGCCATAATTATTAAATTAAAAGCAGATGTATTCTTTTCTTTTAACTTCAATAAGTTTTCTTTAGCCTTAATAACACCTGTTTCTTTATTTATTGTGAAAAGTTCCTGATGACCGCCTTTTAAACCATACGTGATTTTCTTGTTTAATCCAATGTCTTGGTCTGTCGCTTTCACTCCGAAAATAAAATCGCCTTTTACTGTTCTTTCAGATATGTAAGTTTCATAAATCGATTGTGAAAATGTTGGAGTGTTATCATTTTCATCTTCCACATAAATGGTAAGGTTAGTAGTAGCAGTTCTTGGGTCTGTTGTTGATGAATCTTGTGCCATAATTATCAGATAATAAACGTCCCATTCTTCTCTATCTAAAGTGGCATTCGTTGAAACCGTTCCGGTTGCAGAATCAATTTGGAATTTTTCTGATTTATCGCCAAGGAGACTGTATCTAATTTTGGCATTATTTCCTAAATCTTTATCTGTAGCTTTGGGGTTTAAGATTATCGTCCCTGGTGATAAGTTTTCTTTGACCGTTGTTCTATAACTTTGTCTTTCAAATTCGGGACTATTGTCATTCACATCTTGAACAATTATTTTCACAGTGCCAGATCCTGTCAAAGGCGGTGAACCTAAAAACAAAATATACGTAAGTTACGAAGTTCTGTAGTGGAAATGGGAAAAACGGTAAAATAAGAGCATGCGTTTCGGTGAGTGAGTAAAGAATATCAGAGCTCATTTTCTATAACCTCCTAATACTTTATCTTTTATACTACTAAAGTCGGCTGTGTATATGCAGTATATATGGCGTTTCTTGCGTTAATATATGTTGTTTTAATTTTGAAGCGTTTTTTTAGTAATAGCTCACTTGTAGTAGATGTTAATAACAGCACGTATGATATTGTGTTTCGGTGAATGACTAAGGGATACCAGAGACCATTTCCTCATCGCTTCCTAATCCTTTATCCTTTTAATACTACTATTATAGCCAGGAACGCACTTTGTTTGCAACACCTGTGTCATTTCTTGTATTATAGACGATGGAAGCCACCTACCATCAAGTGAACCGTCAGCCTGTCTGCCGACCTTAACATTTAAAAAAATAAGTGACAGTAGCTACCTTCTATTGAAAAATCAAAAGTTATTGTAAAATAAATTATTCTATAATAAAATGTAATGTAAAATAAATAAAATATGTACCTGTATCCATGGCTACAAGAGCCAGAGTATATTCGCTCTGCGCTTCTCTATCCAGTGTTCTCAATAAGGAAATTTGCCCAGATGAGGCATTAATTCTGAAAAGATCTGAATCTCCTTCCTTTATAAAATAGCGAACTTGATTGTTAAATGGTGGTGAATCTGCATCGAATGCATGAATTGTTATTATATACCCGCCATTAGGTGGAATTATATTTTCCATAACGTACGCTAAGTACGGTGAATCTAAGAACGTGGGTGGGTTATCGTTTATATCTTGAATCAAGATAGAAAGCTCAGCCGTGTCAAATTTTATGTCATTTTCTGCACAATCTTCAGCTCTTATTGTTAGAATATAACGGGATTTTCTTTCAAAATTAAGATTTTTTGCCACTCTGACAACGCCTGTATCTTCACTTATACTAAAATCACGATTGTCGTCCCCAGATGCAATTGAATATCTTACTCTTCCGTTCATACCTTCATCTATATCAGTAGCTGAGACCTGAAAAACGTATATCATAATTAAAAAAAAAACGCATATGTAGATCATGTATTTTTTATCCAACCCGCTTAATATCCACCATTACACATAGAACTAAACCACCTTTAGAAAAATTCTTTGCCAAAGTAAACTGAGCTCAGGACACTTATTGGATATTTATTGGAATTCAATAACATTATTCGTTATTAACTCGAAAAAGGGAAGGTGTAAATTTAATAACTTGGTCATTTTAAAACACAACTTACGAATTTGTTATTATTAGAAATAAATAAGTTACTGTAAGAATATTTTAGTAGAAACATAATATATTTCTATTAAGTACAAAAGCATTATTTACTTGTAATACGCTGGCGCCAATGCTAGCATTTTCTGGAACGGAAGCACTGTATTGTTTCGGGTCAAATACGGGACTGTTATCATTTTCATCAATAATGTTGATTGTTATTTCCGTTTTGTTCATTCTAGGTGGATCACCTCTATCTTTCGCAGTCACCGTAATGACGTAACTTGATTTAAATTCTCTATCAAGCTTTCCTGTAGCCCTTAGTATACCGTCAACGTTTCCCAGTGAAAAATACCCATTTACTTCGGGATCTGATGACATAAAGTACTCAACATAACCATTTCTTCCTTCGTCTTTATCTATAGCTTTAATTGTCATTATTACAGTATTCAAAGGGATGTTCTCAGATATTGATGTTACATTGGGCGTGACGAATTCTGGTGCCATATCATTAACATCTTTTATCTGAATGGTTACCTGAAAATTTAATTGGACAATTTAATTAAAAAACTATAATACAGGTTACCCTAAACGCAATGTAAAAAACGATAAATATGATTAAAAATCAACAACTCATCTTTAACGTCTAATCAATAGCATATTGTGAAATTTAACAATGAGATGTTCAACAATGGTACGTAATGAACGTGATTTTTACTACTTAGTTTGACTACTTGCTTTTAAAACTCAGTGAACTCGCGTAAGTTTATGATAATTATAAGGAGAAAACTATTGAACATAATAAAATATATATTTTTTTATTTTATTTACTCTGTTGTTATGTTCTTTTTATACTTTCTTATGTTTTTATGTCCTCTTATAATATACTGTTACTGCATACTATCTACGTTTACAGAAACAAACCTTCTTTACTGTTTATTGTTTTTGAAATTAAAACTTGATTACCTGTACTGTTGATGACAACTGAGGTTCCGGCGGTTTTGCCATGTCTTTAGCAGTGACAATTAAATTGTACACAGGAATAGTTTCTCTGTCCAAAAGTTTCGCGGTATAAATCGTACCATTATCAGCGATAAAGAAATCCTTAGCGTCGTCTCCTAAAGTAATGCTGTAGCCCAGTTTTCCATTTAGACCTGAAATTTTAATTGTCGAGTTTTAGTTTTTTTTTTATGTTTAACAATTGTAATGGTTGTTTCATTACAGTTTCTACTTACTCTGATTTGTTCCAAGAATGCGTAAAATTTATAAATTGGTTAAGTTGAAGTTCACAATATGTAATGTTAATTAGAAAAAAAAAAGAATTGCAACAAAATTACCTGAATCAATATCCGTAGCGCTTATAGTGACAACCGAGGAGCCAACGGGAATGTCTTCTGGTAATTCATTAGAAAAGCTCATCGGGTCGAAAACTGGAGCATTGTCGTTCAGATCAATTACATTAACATATACCGTGACTGTACCGGAGAGAGAAGGGTGGCCGCTGTCTTGCGCTTGAGCTACTAATATGTAGTGTTGGGTCTGAAATATAATACAGTTCAAATGATTATGAAACTTGCAATAAAAATATTAGAGACATATGCACTTAAGTTTAATATTTAAAAAAAAATCTGTATTTTTCTATGTTAAGGTCTACTGACGGTCCAGTTGATGGTAGATGGCTACAGTCGCCTATAACACAAACATCGTAATATGTGCTGCAAATGCGCTGCCGACAATAGAAGATTTAAGAACTGCAACACTCTTACGTTTGTATCATAATAATTTATTGTTGCACAATAGTTGGAGAGTTACAACAATAATAACTTCAAAACAATAAGTTACATATGCCGGCAAAATTCCGCGAATGAGTCCGGCATTCATATTTTCCATATAATAGGACACCAAAACTTCCCAGCTATGACAAGCTCCCTCATTCGCGGATCGTGAAGCGAGATGACGATTTAAAAAACAAGCAGTGGTCGCGGAATCCGGCCCGAGGATGTTTTGCCGACGGCCGCTTTGTCAGACATTGTTCGAGCCTTAATTTCGATGGCGGATCGAGCGGGCAAATGCCGAATATGATGCGCGACGCGAAAAAACTGTACCGGGATGAAATTAGCAGCTCTCTAGCGGGCGGGCGGTCGAGAGAACGAATGTACAGCGAATTGTTTTTACTAATTAACAGGGCTGGCCGACTTAATGAGTCGGTGGCGAATCGCTGCGGCTCCTTATGCCAAACCCGCCCTTATGTCCCCGCGACGGAGACACGGCGTACCGAGAAAGGCGCTGACGGGACTCAACGATAATTTTTAAAAACAATGGGACTGGTTTTTTTTTTATTAAGAACACTCTGTGAAATTGCTGTCAGTAAATAAGTACTCGTACAAAGTAACGTTTAACTTAAGCATTTGTTACTGAGAACTACGATTATGTCCGTGGCTGTAGATGAGAGGGTTTGATAATAGTTGAATCCGTAAGTGCCACAAAACACCAGTTGATTTATGTCCGTATGTCCATAGAAAATTTAACGACTTGTCCGTCATTTTACTACAGCATTGATGAGTATCACAATAAAATTGCTACAATGCTGGCTGCCGCAAAAACTGGTTGAATAGGCTTTAAGTTGTGGCGTAATTTATGAAAAATAAATTGTAGGTACATATTATAGAGCCGCACGCATAAAATGCACCTTAAAGAGTAGTAAAAAGCTACTTGTTAAGAATAGTTTTTAATGAAAAAACATTGTTTTTAAGGAGCTTTAAATATATTGGTGATTACTATCTAGCGGGAGTGCTTTGCTTTTTAGTTCCATCATACTCTATTAATATGATAAGTCTTTGTACTCGTAAAACGAAAATCTATGATGGCATACGGCGATACCGCCCGCGTGCTGCGGTCGGGTCGTATACACGTTAAAAACCCGCTTTAGGGCAACACTGTCCTTCGTTACTGAATTGCGCATCTTACCTACAACGAGTAATATATTTTACCCGACCTGTAATAAATTTTATTTATCCCTATATTATTTTTACGCCCAAAAGGCATTCATGTAAGTGACTCGAATTATGTTTTATAAGACCGATAATTGTGCCGTTGTCCATACGTAGAATTTAAAGTAATTTTATGAATAACTTATTATTACTTTGCGACGACGGCGAATTTTAAGATCAAAGCTGAAAGTACGACACATAACGGAAGATATAATTTCCTTTAAGTAAGTAGATAGCTTAAGGCGAGTATAATGTAACCTCAAAAAACTGTGGAAATAGATATAATTTCTTTTTTATTACCTATTATTTATCGGTATTTTTTTTTAATAAATCTTGTCGTAAAACTTTGGTAATACCGCAATTAAAAAATCTTATTTTAATTATCTAAAAGCAACACGCTCTAAGCTTCGCACGGAGTGCACTTTTTTCCCCGTTTATTCCTCTTTCCACAAGTGAAAACTGAATTAAAATCGGTCTAGCCATACTTAAGTAGTTACAATATATTATATAACTAACTGTTATACAATAACGCTGATAATGCAGTCTAATCGGTCCGGTAGTTTTTGAGTTTACTTATTCATTACAAACATGCAAAAATACAAATCTGCTCTCATTATAATATAGTACATAGGTACAATCAAGTATACCTAGGTACTATAAAATCGATATAAAAACTTAATGTTTGTAACAACACGGACTGGTATATTTTTAAACACGAGCAGTTAAAATCAGTCGCACTTGATCGCATTGATTGACAGCTAACCGATATTATTTCTTGTGGTAACAAATTTGAATAGGACAATTTATTGATCAAAGAGATATTATATTAACAGTTGACGCAAAACAAACTTTGATTAAATGAACAATAAACGTTGAATAATAATCTCTCTGTATCTAATAAAGTGGAACTACTTGAGACGTCATGTATAGACACATCAGGGTCTATGCGGTCAACGCTCCAACACTAGATCTGTGTAAAGATAAGTATTTCCACCGCAGTGCATAGCCCCGAGCGACGAAGACGCAGCGCGAACAGGACGTCAGCTTAAAAATAACATACTTCTACAAATTAACTTATTAAATTTACTACTTTCATGACCGTGTGTATCTCTGTGACTCTATTGTAAAATATAAAACATCAAACTCCATATTAACAAGTTCTATTTGACAGCTTCGTTCGTCTAAAAAGTCGCCGAAAACTTTAAGACCGAAACGCATTTATAATATTACTAGCGACCCATTTTGCCGGCTTCACCCTATGTAATTTTTTTAAATACTTTCCTCCTTTATGCCTCCTTCCATAAACGAATTAAAATTCGATGAGTGCTTTAGAAGTAGTCGGAGAATCCGGAGAAACAGACATGAAAGATTTATAATATGATGAGATAAAAGTTCTGTAGCACTACCATGAGTTTATGACGACGGAAATTGCTAGCGAGAGATGAGCGAGAACGTAAAATATTTGTATGAAAAATTGTATAGCGCCTCTAGCGGTCACGCAAAGAACTAAAACCGGTAACATGAGTTGTATAAGTGAAAAACCTATCGAATGTAGTCGCTAGCGACCATTAGCGACTGACGTTTAATTTGACATTTCTATACAAAATCGGTACCATGAGTTACAAATTTGACTGATGCTCTCGAGAAATACCGTAACGTTAGTAGTTAAATCATTCACTAGCACATTGAAGGGTGAAACGATCGTTATCGACAGAAGTAAACTAACGTAAGATTTCGATAATAACTCATGGTAGTGCTACTGATGGTTTGGTTCGAATCGAAAACTTCGAACTATGTGTAATTTGGTCCAACTTAAAAGATAGGACAGTTTTATTTTGAACCTGGGCGAAGCCGGGAGCGTGTAGCTATTTTATAAAATTCACGCTGGCAAAACATGATTCCGCACAAAACACAAACACTAATATAGATGTAAAGTAAATTGAGGAATTTTGATAGAAAAACAAGTAAAAATAAATAGATACAGCACTCGGTATTGATACTAAGGTGTTTCAATTCAATTTGTTACTAGATGGAAAAAAGAACGATCAAACATTGGTATTTCAAAGTGTTTTGCTTTCATTCCACTTTTACAGGCCTCTAACGATCGTAAAATATGGGAAACTCGACGAACGAGTAAACTTATCGCCTTGACTGTTCACGTTTTTCCTGGTTGTTTATCAAGTGGAAGGATTACCTACTTAGTCTATCGAGGCAGCAATAAAAATTTTATACACTTTTTATTCTTCTCGTAAACTTTGCACGTAAACTAGCCATTAATTGTGACACAAATAATTTATTTTCTTTTTAATTCCACACTTAAGTCTTGTTAATTAAGGGCAAAACAGTTGTCAATAAAATAAATAAAAATGTTCGACACCAATGTCTTGTGCAATAGTTCTTTTTATTACCTATGAATAATGTAAAGTCTACACTATAGAGTATCAATCAGGCAAGTTTGAGCGGACCATTTATTTTGTTAAATAAAATTATTTCATCGGAGAATGCCAAGGTCTGTCGCCGTATTTATTTCATTTGTTCACAGGTTTACTCAAACATTTTACACGGTAATCTCTTAATCAGTATAAAGTGTTTTTAATTACGCGTAGGTAGCCGCGCGACGATGTCATTTCATCGTCTGCGTTATTTTACTTCGCGAGAATTTTAAATACCTATTTTATAATTTCTCATCGACAATACTTTAATATGGGGATTAAGAGCAATATTACTGTTCAGTATTTTTATATCTTAATATGCGACTGTATTTAAAAACGATCAGTTTTGCCATTAATTTAATAGGTTCTGAACCTATGCTTTGGTAAGTTATTTAAGTGCCGCGACTTTTAATTTCTAAAGTATATAAATATCAATTTATCACAGGTAATACGCGTTACTGGGACAAGAAATCTTTTGTATTTGGTTATACTCGTAGATCTGATTTAACAATAATTCCAAATTCAACGACCAAAATTTGGGGTAATAGTCTAATGATTAATAGTCTATTTCAAAAGGTCGTCAGCTGTGTGTCCAGTTGTCCACTTGTCGGTATAGGTGGCTACCGTAACACAACAGCATAGATGGCTTTATTTTCTTCTGTAAGGGAATGGTTACGGATCAGATTGGCTGTCAACTTACTGCGATACAGTATGTCCTGCCAGTACTTGCCAGATCCAGACCAGAGCCAAAGTTGCCACTGCCAAGAATCGAAACCAGGATCTCGACCAACGGGCTCGTCAGTTATTACGATATGTAATTGTAAAGTTTTCAAACAATGCTGAAATATGTGTGTTGTACATTCAAGGCAAAGGCACAACGTACTCGCGATTGGGATGCGGGTTCCGCCCACATGATCCTCCTACAGGATTATTTTCTTGCAAGTATTACCGTCGGTACATAATGCCGATTCCACCAACAAAAGGTCTCTCATAGATGATCTTTTATCCTTCTATTTAATTAATAATTATAATATTATAAGTAAAGACATACAGACATGAATTACAACCTCGGGGTCTTCATATCTAGGGTAAATGGGCAGTTATTAGGTAAGCGTGGTTCACTTTTGGCCGCATCTGCACCTTACATCAAATGAGATCGCGGCCAAGCGCTGCCTGGATCCAATAAAAAAATATATAAATTAATTTTTACCTCTTCATAGTCAAGTCTGGCGGTCAAAGTGAACACTCCAGTTTGAGGGTTAAGCGAGAAGATATCGTTGGCCCAGTCGGAAATGACAGTGTATGTCAATTGAGCGTTAGCTCCTGAATCGAGGTCAATAGCTGCAACAGTACCAACCACAGTGCCTCTTGCTGCGTTCTCGGGTATATCAAAGGAGTATGCACTGTCTTTAAATGTTGGCGGATTGTCGTTGGTATCGGTCACCTGAAATTATATTACATTGGTGTTGAAAAAGTAGTTTCTTAAAATAAGAGGAAAGCCGACTGACAGTCCACTCTTGATAGTTGTTACACGTATAAACACAGGTAAACTCGGAAGTTGCAAGTTAAAAGCAGAGAGAATAAAGGAATTTGTACCACTTGCTTTTAATTCACGGTGATTTATTGTTACAGATGCCTAAAGGGCTACCCAATCCCCTTAAATCTACCAAAATTTATCTTAGACTAAAAGTGTGACATTATTAGTCACACTCTCATTGTATTTTAATGTCAAATTGCTTAGCTATTTGACCAGGATAATAGAGTTTCGATTAAAGTATATGACAGACAGACTATCCAATAATAGGATCTACAGAACTTGACAAAGTACGAGAGTCGTATTGGCGTGATGGATAATTCAAATGCTACGGGAAGAAATATAGTTACAGGTTACATGCAACATGAAGATAGAGAAATGGGCTCTAGAATCCCTTACTCACACATAGAAACTCCTTTGAATACGTGGTATTATTTCAGTATTGTCTTCCCCGAGAGTATGATTACAGACACCAGACGGTATGTTGACTATACAATTTCGAAGCACAATTGTGCCTAACACTGCATTAACGTATTTCATATAAGGACCACTTAAGGACGATTGATTTGATGTATCTATCAGCGAAAGATTAAAGTTCACTTCTATGACAATATAGTCTAATATCGTGTGTGTGATCGAAAATATTTTGCATAAATTAGAGCCGTAAATATTTTGCATTTCCTTGGTAATATATTTTACGCCCAGCATTAACCAACCAACTAAGTTATAAGTCGACAGGACAAGTGGACCCATGATAACAATCAGATTGATTGCAGTTGACGGCGCGTGATACGGATATGGATAGATACATGTATGCTTTTGTATCTACATAGCTTATTTTAGTTTATTGGAGCTTATAGCCTTACTATCCCTAATAATTATAATTTATTAAAAGATACCTTCCTCATGTCATTTAGATTTATTAGAATCTTTAAAAATACAAGGAAGAACACTTGCCTCAGGAACTTTGATGCACCTTTCAATCTCTTTGAAATGGTAATACAAATTAAAAACACAAATGATTATTATTTTATTAGGATGGGAACTAACCTGAATTGTTATCATAACGTCCGTATACTGCAACCCGTCATCAGCTCTAATGACTACTCGGTATTCCGCTATAGTTTCTCGATCCAATGGATCTTTCAAAGTCAAAACTCCTGTACGGGAGTCAAGAATGAAAGGTGTAGATTCCTCAGACTCAATGGTGTATATTGTAGTTCCAATAGTATCTGGATCTTCGGCTGTGATCGTGGCGATATGTTGACCTGGTGCTAAGTCTTCAGATGCGAAATAAGCCGCGGGGATGTTCTTGAATTGCGGCGGACTGTCATTCTTGTCGAGTATCACCACTTCAACCTGAAACAATTTTAAATTACGTTATTTATTGCGAACAGGATGTGACACAAGAATTGCATTGCACCAGAAATTTCATACATTAAATATGTAAGTATATGAAATGATAAATAAAATTAAAACTAGGTTACAAAGTATCCAATTTTTTTTAATCAACATTATTTTCTTTAATATTTAATTAAACATGTTACGAAAAATATTTATATTATTTTTTTATTTTTTTATTTATTTATTTACACAAAACAATAAATGGTATACAGATAAGGTGCACTATAAACTCGGTTAAGTTTCTAGCGTACACCTGAGTTGTCCATAATAATAGAAAATACATCATATATAATTACAAACATAACACAGAAATACTACAAAAACAATAAGTACATAATTTGTTGGCAGCTATTAATATTATTACATCTTTAATACATCCAACGCACCCGCTTGTCCCACTCCAACCTTCAGCCGGCTCGCATAAGCAATATAATTTTACATAATTACATAAGCAAATATATTTAAAAAACAATGGACAAGGAAATATTTTTCCTGGTGGCCCTAAACATCGCCACAAAAAATCAAAAAGAGCAAAAAGAAAGAAGAAAGCAAAAAAGAAGAAGTATAAATCATAATACCCAATATACCATAATATTGTAATATCGAAATTACAATATAGTTAATTGCATAAATAGTGGTAGTTAATTGTATTAAAAAAAATAGATTATTCATATTTTCCTCCTATTGCTATATATTTGTATATTTATTTAAGCAGACTCTGAAGTATCTGCATCTGATTATTACACATAATAATATTTCAGATATTTGAACGAGGTTTAAAAAGAAACTTGTACTTAAATAATATGAAAGAAATCAGAGCATGCATTATGAGATTTTCCTATCTCTTATTACTAAGTGCATTCATCAATATGATTAATGAGGTTGATTTTTTTCTTTCTCGCAATATCATTTTTTGTACTTTTTGGTTGGTATAAAGTTTTTGTTATTAATTTTTTCAATTTCTGGCAGGTTTTTGTGAGTCGATTTCGCAAAGATTGATGGTGTTTGATGTTGCTTATCGTTCGCGCACATACTGCACGCTCAATCACGACGTGAATATTATGTTTTTACAAAAGAAAATAACTAATTCAAGTGTAATTGTAAGACTAAGGCTGAAATTGCAGACACTAGACATAACCCGTTTCAATGAAACGATTCTGTCAATATCTTTTATCATTTGGCCTCACAAGGTACTGTTTAATTCTTTCCTGATCCGATGTATTAGATAAGATTTATGAAGTCTCAAGTGAGCTTTACGGACGTTGGTCGTTGGACGATTACAAAAAGGCTATTCGAAACGTACTCGACAAGTCAACAAAAGAGCAAAGTAAAAGACCAAAACGGGTAAGATTTCGTAATTCGAAGTAAGAGGAATTCGGAGCACAATGATCGAAGCCTCCGCAGATGAGAAGCGGCTGATTGTAGAGAGTTCCCTGCCCTCGAGAGGATGTGCATTTGTTATGATGACTCAATATTTTCTTTGTCCGCCTCCGAGAGATACCGGCTTAAGGAGGCCTCATAGAATCAACGCCCACTAAACGTAAGAGAAGCAGCAATTAACGCTGATTGTGCGACCGATCCATACCCGAGGAAATAAATAGTAAAATTGTGTTAATAAAATTTGTCGAAGTGAAAGCATGGGAAATCTTTGGTTCGTTGTAAACATTTATGCCCTTTGTGTTGTTAGTTAGAGAATTTATTAGCTTTACATGTGTGGTTCGAAATGAAATAAAGATTTCGCTCCTAATTGCCTTATTGAAACTTAAATTGTCAAGTGAACAGGTTAGGCAAACAACGCCTCACACTGCCCAATAAAAGTCGTCGTATACTTCGCTGACGTTTGTTACTGCTAGCGTGCACCACCATAAAGGTGTTTTATGAATTGTCAAGAGATTTCCTACTCTGTAACAATGTAAAATCATGCAACTCGTATTTAATACGCGAAAGTCTAGCCGTGGCAAACATTTTCTATTAAGAAAACGGACATTGCGTATGGCAAACAAAATGAACAGAAAAAAGGTAGAGATTTATTATAAACAAAAAGCATACGTAAGCCGTTCGGTACGCTAGGGGACCCCCTAGTGTTCTTGTTTGAAATAATCGATTAAGGGAAGAGAAATGACAGTACGTCGGTTTAGCGGGATCGTCGATTAGTCAAGTTTCGATAATTGATTGTGGTTCGCTACTAGATTAATAAGATATATTGTGAGTTTCCTTGTAGCTCACGGATTGACTGATGATCCTTATCTGGACCTTATAATATGTAAAACAGCGATCAAACATCAATGTTTAATATCCCTACAATCAGTTGGAGTTTAAATGAAGCCGCGTCTAGTTTTTTTAACCGACTTTTAATAGTATCATATTGATTTATTATAACTGGCGACTTGGGCTATGTACTTCACAATTTAGAATTAACTAAAGTAAATTAACTTACTTATTAATTAATTTTAGACGATTGGACCTAACATAATTACAATTAATGCAATCGTAGGTATTATGTAGTTTTTTTAACATATTAAAATAATTAATTAATTATATAAAAATTTTAAACTTATTTTTGTAGTTTTTTTAGGTAAAAAAATTTTTCAATGTTTGTTTTTTTTTTCATATTCTTCTCAAATGTTACATATTTTTAAGTAAAAAGCAATACAAAATTTGGCCAGCACATGACTTGTTGTAATAATTTGCTGGGTAATATTTTATTCTGCGTGATCGAATCAAAAATGAAGAGATCACCGATAAATATTTCTCAAAATAAAACCTTAAAAACAGGTAAAATATAATGAATAAATGAGTGTGAAACAAAGTCGCCTCACCGCGATGGCGCGATCCGCGTCTAGCGACGATGCTACGAGGTCAAATCGGCTCTTGCTAATTCAGTTGATTTATAACAACCATAACTTACATAGATTGTTGAAAAATATACACAGATACGATAAATTGCAGCCATTCATCAAACTTACATTACTATGTATTTGCGCCTAAAATCTATTGCTGTGAATGGGAAATAATTATATTTGTTTTGTTACCAAATTTAGTTTTTACAAAATAGATTATAATTTAGATATTATTATGTGCATATGCCTTAAAATTGCCTTACCTTACCTATACTTATTGTAAGTTTTTTGATTGTGCTGTTGGTGTAACTTTTGGAAAATAAATAAATAAATAAACATTTCCTTATTTTATGAAAATCATAGATATACATACAATAATGCGACTTTGATTTTCAATTAGACTTTATAACTTTTTAAACCTTAAGAAAAAGTTATTATTTACTGTATAACTTGATGGTTGGTATATAGTTAAGTTACAATCACCCAAAGATTTTAATATCCCATATTACAACGCCCTTAATGTACTGACGACCTTACCATCATGTTCTTTAGTTACAACTAGATAAAAATTTTACTGACCTTTAAGTGTGGTAATGGTAGGAAAAGGAAAAAAATATTCTAATATTTATTTTATCGTGAGCCAGTTTGAAACGCGATCTGTTAGCTTATTACTGAAAAAGCGACCACACAATATTGTTACCTTTTTTTGAAACAGTGTAATTTTGTGAGCATCAATCATTCAAGAAGTCATTTACCTTTAAAAATTTTGCCCTCAGTTTTTTTTTTATTATCTTATTTAATTTTTAAAGTACTATAAACCAGCAGTAAGGTTCTTAAAATATTAGACTGTAATAATAATAATGAAGAAGTAATAAAAACCTTTTATGTCATAAAGTGATCACAGCAATATTGGTTGTTTAGCGGAATGTATGCTGTTGTTTAGCTTTCGCCGATATTAACAGCTACATGAACTTATGAGTGGATGTTGTCGGTCGACGGATATGGTGGCATCGTTTAGGGCTAGACTCTATGTTTAGATCGGTTCGTGACCGCATAGGGACTGCACCGAAGCCGCTATCCCCTCGGGACTGGCCACAATTATGTTATGGTGCCAGAGATTAGTCGAGGGAGAAGACGCGATAAACATCTTTATTACTACAATTTATTAAACATATTGATTGCAATTTACTTGTTTTACATTAATTTTCTCTAATAGAATATCAATTATTCATTGCCTGTTCGATTAGTATCAACCTATTAATATTTTTCACATATATGCAATATCTCTTCCCAATCGTATATAATACAATCGTAAACGAGCTATGTCTGTAGGTACCTACATTAAATATTTCTTTCCTAAAGATATCACTAATTATCACTAATTACTAAAACTTTCTTCTATGACAATTTAAAAAGAAATGTAGATCCTATGAGTACAAAGAATTAAGGGATATAAGAAATACTTTCCCCCACAGGTTAGCCTAATTTTCAAAGGAATGATCCTTTTGCAATAGTCTCTTTTCATCAAAATTGGTTCAGCAATTTAGTCGTGTTAATACAACAGAGTTACTTTCAATATTAGTAGGGAATAAGTTTAATTTTGCCTAAAAGCACATCGGCACAAGTTTGGTGAATGCATTAGCATGCGAGATCTGAGTCCGCCCACACTGACTATCGGCCGCATCCCCGCAAATATATGTAAAATATGCAGAAAAGCACCCCGGATAAAGTGCACAGATAAGCGTCGACGCAATTTACATCGCCTTGAGCGCATCAACCGAAATGTTTCGCCGTGTGTTTACCAAAATCGTGCAAGAAGTGGTTTAGTTCCTGATTTCTTTTTAATTTTCATAAAATTCAACTTGCAACTTAATGAGCCAGTTCGTCGAGTGTGTAAACTGTTACTTCATTGACTCAAATCAAAGATTCCAGATCTATGATATCTTGTTTTTGCTCTTCCTTTAAATATTTAAAAGAATAACAAATTTAAAGTAAGCTTTTTAATTTAAACAATCCACAGATATATGTTGGTATTTGTGTATAATTCGCGATGTGCTATATGGTTCCGAGTTGAACAACGGTTTATTATAAGCATTACAAGGCGGTTATGTATGTAAGGATTACAGCTCGCGGGAAGGCACGCAAGCGTCCACAATTTCTCCTAAATTCGATACCCGAGGGCACTATCCGCGTATTATTGCCTGATCGATAGTATAATTTCGTAATAACTACGCGCTTCTCACATATTTTTGGAAAATGTTTAAATATCTACCTAAAACTGCATACACTCACGCACACATTATAAAGTAAGAAAGGTAAGGTCCCAAAGACAAAATGTGGCATTGTTTTAAGACTGACACGTATTTGCCTCGCTTTTTGGGAATTATAAAAATTCCTACCACAAACCCACTCGATATAAAATATTCATTGTACAAATGGCTTGTCAAAAAATTTCGAATGGTATAATTTTATAATGATACAGATAAAGGCATTGGCTGAGTTTGGTTATTGCGTGTCCAAGAATAAATATGCACAAACGCACCTCGCTCGTTAGCGCCCGCCGCGGGTTTGACTTCGATTCTCGGAATAACTAATATTTATGAGTGATTTTTAAAATATGTCCACTCTTTTTCATATGAAAACACTAACAAGCTGCAACCAACAGTTCTATTTGTAACTTCGTTATTTGGCACAAGAAATAACATAAGCTTTGACCACGGAGCTTGACACATAATTAGCGACGTCCAAAATTGAAAGCCATGAATTAATTAGGTAAACATGAAAATAATTAGACAGAGAATTAAAAAATAAGTAATCTTTTATTGTTAAATGTTAATCTCTTAAAAACTTGCGCTTTTTACTCTTCAAAATCTCGAGAATGGGTAGACCTTAGAGTATACATAAGCAAGCTAACGGTAGTATTATATACTGGTAGGGATAAGTGGTGGCTACCGTCGCCTGTAACACAAGTAATGCCACAGGTTTTACAAGTGCGCTGCCGACCATAGTAGGATTAAGGATTAGGAAGGGATGGAAAAATTGGCTCGAACAATACCAACTCAAATATTATTAACATTTATTCATAACTATATTTAAATATCTTAATGGTCCTGTCATGAACGGCTGCAATTAACAATCGCCGTGACTATACCATGGGTCGTACCAGTTTACCTATGTAGAAAGGCTATGCAACAACCGTTAATTTCCATAGTCGCAGTGAAAGCCGGAATAATCTAACAGTAACGCTGTAAACAATATTCGCTGGCTTCCAGCAAATAAATGAAGTACACGAAACGAAAATCACGAGCTCTGAATTTTTCAACGTCGCCCTCGGATCGAGATCGGCTCAGGCGCAGCGGCAAATATAAAGAGGCTCAACATTAACCAAGGGGGACTAGAATAAGACTATATTATTCGAGTTATTGAATTATAATTATTGTTTTCTCTTCGAGTGAAAATAATAGTATTGGTAAAGTATATATAGGTAACGTAACTAAAAGGAACAATAATATAAAAAAAGGATTCTCTCTTTTGTATATTGATATTATGTTCATTTATATTTTTGTTTTATTGATTTGATTTGATTTTATGTTAGTGTTATCTCAAATAATGTTGTGTTTTCCTATAATTTAAATTCATACTTGTGATGTTCTTTTAAGAGTTGTAATATAATATAGTGAATTAGTATGTCTTTAGTTGGTAAGCCTTTTCAAATAAATAAACAAATAAAAATAACTTATATTCATTTTTAATTTCTTATAGTGCGCCTTTTTTTTGTTTACAAAGAGAAGGGTGGCCTGTGGGTTATGTCGGAAGTTTTTTCAAGTTATCTTTTCGAGGTCAACTTGCACCTTCTCTTCGTATAAAATGACACTACTTACTAGTGCTGCTAATTAATCCGTACTAATATTATAAATGCTAAAGTTTGTATGGATGTAAGGATGTTTGTTACTCTTTCACGCAAAAACTACTGAACCGATCACCATGAAATTTTGCATTAACCTTGTTATAACCTACTTTTGGTCCACACAAAACATTATTAAAGTCTAATTTAATATTTATCTAAAAATGCTTAAAATCGGCAGAGTAGATGCCGAGATACCTTCAGTCTTTGTAACCTATAACTACAACTAAAATATCTTATCTATATAAAGTTGATAACCTTTAAAAAAAGATAATGTGTCACTGTGATAGCACAGTATGCGATATACTCGCCAACACTGCTTTCACTCCACTGTCTTCTCAATTAACCTTTGTTGTGAGTCGCAAAAAACACAATGATACCGTTATACTACTTCGGCACGTCGCTTACTTAGACACAAAAACAAAACATTTACTTCTTGATATAGGCGATTAATCTCCAATAATTACAGTCTGTACAAAACGACAAGTCATCTCAGTGGAAATAATAGGAACGGGAACAAAAGAATTACAATGCGGATTGTGGCGGTCGGTTCGCAGGTGGTTTTGCGACTTATCGATGGGCGATATAACCATTTCGATAATGACGGGGCCTCTGCGGCCGACAGAGAAGTAATGTCGCAACTTGCTCGCCGATTTCGGTGTGCCCGTCGGTCATCTCTAACGATGGAGCGATAATTAAGATCGGACGTCGGCATTATTTACGCCCGCAGCGTCCCGACCCGGCGCAACGCGATCACGACTTTTTCCATGTCGGGCGAGACTATTGTTGCTCTTGTGTTTAGTTTCGCTAGACCTGCTTAGTGCACGCTCGAATTATACAACCTTATTACATCTTACAACGATCGGACAGCTTCCTGTATATGGATAACGCATTTGTAATTTTAATGGTCACATCTCGATAACTAATAGGAATCGAAGATTTTCTACAATACATCATTACCATTACCTACAGAAAACTACTGTGAAAATAGAGCAAGTGCACTATTGTTCGAGGGAGAGTTGTCAGAGTCTTTTCGTCTTTTCCTATCTTGTATCCAGTCTTCTAACCATTGGGGGGTTGCAACGCGTTTTGTATCCTAGTTTATATGCGACGACGGTAGCCATCTACCATCAAATTGATCATCAGCTTACTTATCGCCCTTGCCATTCGTAATAAGAAAGATATTTCTTACAAAAATACAACTCATAAAGACAGAAACTTACAATCGTATGCAATGATCTTTATTAGTTGGTGTAAAAACTTATCTCCACATAAAAAAATATTAATTTTTCTTTCAGTATATTTAACTACACTTTAGTTCTATAGTAGGTATAACGAAAGCAAAGCGAAAAACCATAGCTACTTAATTTCGAAATGTGTACTGTTTAACCTAAATTGTCACTTTCACTTATACACCCTAATCAACGTAACATTAATTTTACAAACCTAACAACCTATTGTGTATTGTCACTATTCTTTACAACTACAGTTAAATACATTGTAGAATATTTTAGTAATGTAATAGCTACTTAGCACAACCCGAGCAAAAGCTATCTTATTTCAACAAAGGCACAAATATCTGCACAAACTTCTCACAATTTACATATAAACAAATATGTTCAAGTCAATAAAAAAAATGAGAGTTTAAAGAGTGGACGCTAATGTTAAAAAACTTATTAAAAAGGAACCTGCAAGCTATTTAAAGCGTAACCAAGTGTTTATTCGCCTTCGGTTGGCATTTATTTGAGAACAACTCTATTTTCATGCATACAAACGCGATAGCAATACAGTTTTATTTCTGTATTTATCTCTGTATCGAGAGTATCGTGTAATACGATCAAACTATTCGTAAGGTACCTCGTGTTTGTATTCTACGTGCCCAGACGACGGCCGCCCGTCGAGATTCTCAAACACAAATTAAACGCTTTCAATATTTTCTTACATAAACATAACACGATGTTTTGTTGTTTTTATGGTTAAATCGATTGCCACAAAAAATATTTTATGAGAAAATAGCTGACAGGTTAAAGATACACTTACGAACTCACTTTCCAACTCGAGCAGCTAACCAATTCCATACTACTTAATTCCATGATTACTCATTAGTTATTGGTCGTAACAATACGTTCATAAAAAACGTGACGTTTTTGATATAATTATATTATTATGTTCAATGAAGGTGGATGGAAACAAAAAATTGTGACATTTTCAGGTTGAATTCTTGTATTTACTAACTAAAATCCAAAAATCTTTTTCTTTCCAAAAATTTTTATCTACCAAGTTTCATGAAAATAGAGTTACGGAGGAACATACATAGATACCATACCTCCACTTAGATTTATTATTAGTATTGATTGATGATGAATGGCTTATGGCGAAGTTATTATTGTCACCTGTTAGCCAATAAGTTCATACAATCCGGCACTTGCTTCAAATAAAAACTGTTTGAAGATTTTATGTACTTTTGCCACTTTAAACTGAAGACAAGCAAGTGTTTATAATACACAACAGAAAATATACCAATCACTGATAAACTGAAAGACAGATTAATCATAGAATCTCAAAAGATAGAACCATAAAATTTGATCATACGATTAGAAAATTACTTTTTAAGGGGAGAAAGGTGACTTTCTTGGAATACTTTGACTGTAGGAATTACGACAGCTTTAGAACCCTAGAAAGAAGACCTTTCACAGTAATGGTCTCATTACTTCGTGGTAGACTTTTGCAAGTTTCGCTTTTAACAGTTTAACCTTAAATTGTAAGTTTATTTTAGTGTCTATAAATTATGTTGTAAGTGGGGTGTGTGCTTTTTGTTCTTCGGTTTCATTAAAATTCTCAATGTTTAACAGTAAAGCAGAATGTTATCAAGTGGTTGCAAGGCACACAATGGAAACGAGATCGTTGTCGGTATATAGCGACCACGACGGCCGCGGGCCCGGGTTTGACTCCCGTTCAACAAAATGCAGGCTAACGACCGTCTCTGATAGTCCCACTGTCCCACACTTTACCTAGGCACTAGGCATGTACCGTTTTTATTCCACTCTTTAGTCTGATATCGGTCTTCATTAGAATCCAAATTTTAGATTCTTAACAACTATTACGTAAAGACTGTCCCTTACGTAGGTCCCTTAAATTCCTTAAAATCTATGTATGTATGATGTGTGTGGATCGATGGAGGTACTGCTTTGCATGTATGATAAATTATGTAGTGTTTAGTGTTTGCTAAGTGATACAGGTATCAATGATATGAGCCCAGAAATTAAAATATTCACATGCCTAGAGAACTACTACTAGTTTGCTGTATGAAAAAATTCTTGAATCATTTGGTTATTTCATTTTACTTTTTGTATATTTTACTTTATAAAATGTTGATTTCCGCTTGTGAACATAACGACAGTAACACACTTTTTCAGGCTTGCTCATGGCTTGCTTTATTAAAGACAAGTTTAGCTGTTTATAAAATAATTGTATAAAAAACATATCAATAACATCTCGTCCACTTCTGTCAGTCTAGATTTATATCTTTTGATCTTCCGTTGAACAATAGATAAGTAAAGTAAATCACTATTCTTCAGATTTAAACGCAATCAATGTACCGACGGGCGGCAAGAGTTTGATTAATGAATCTCTAGTCGTATTAATTGTGTGCCCTTTTGTGGATATCTAGCGTTTGCAATAATAAATACCAAACGATAAATATTTCATCTGACGAAAATGATCGCAGGAAGAAACGTGAAAGAGAGAGCTTGTTATTATCCTACTATGTAATATTATAAATGCGAAAACTTGTGAGGATGTACGGAAGTAGTATTTTACATTTAATAACTAGTGAAGTAATTTGGATGAAATTCGGCACAAATATTGACGTTTGATTTTATTATTGGTTTTGATTATGAATTAGCTATAAGTAATCCGTGCGAAAAATTTATATAATATTTTTTTTTCTTAATTTCTATTCTAATCTAATATGTTTTTCTGGTATTTGAGCAGGAACTCAGTACTTTTACTTATCGAGACAATTGTACAAAAGAAAATCTTAAAACCGGTTTATTCATTTCCAAATATTATCAAATCTTCCAAATGTAGACATAATTACACAAAAATTCAATATTTAACTTTCATATTTAATTTCTTTGTCGGACTCTTTAAAGGTAAAAAAGAGCACATTGAAATCAGCGTGATGATACGCGAGGTTCATTATTGTGCCCTAAACTTAATCGAAAAGCTAAAAATTGATGAGACGTCACTGCAAAAATAATTCACACTTATTTTCACCGCCGCAAAACAAAGGCGCTTTCACATTGGCGCATTTATTTCATTTTGAATAAACCGAACAGTATTTATTCTGATACGTAGTATTTTTCTATTCTACAGTAGATATTTGATTATCTGCTTTATACTTAATAGGTATCCTATATTCCAAGATTCCAACATAAAAGTATCTTACTACGCCTTTATACAAATGCCTTATAATAGAATTTTTTTTATTAGTTTTATTTTTACATAAAATGCTAATTTATTAATTAATTGCCAAAGTAATTAACTAATTTCGAATGAAAAAAGTCGAGTTATTCAAGTTATTTCTTTTAAATTAAATTACCTAAAATGTATCATAAAGCTTTTATTGTAAAATAGTGCATTATTCTTTTACTTTATGAATTTATAACAACTAGCACTATACCCAATCATCCGTGTTTGATTGATATTGACACTTCACGCGATTAATACACAACAAGGGGATATGCTTATATAAAAAATAAAAATGAACACATGACAATTTAATAACATACATCCATATTTTTATGGTAGCGTGGCAATAAATTTTATAACACAAATTCTTTTTATGATCGAACGTTCGCTTACTAATCTACCTACTTGTTTGCACCTAGTCCAATTATATCTGGCCAACTAGTACAATTGAAAAATCATTATTAGCCATATTCATGGCCTGATCGTCTGAACCAGACTTAATTCCTCGTCTTATATTACCTAAGGGCTTAACCAGTTCATTAAGGATCGTTCAATCATCTTTTAAGGGGAGGCAATGAACTCGGTTCAACCTTGGATTTACGTATTTAAATTATTTATAATTAATCAACGTAATGTACAAATTGGACATAGAATATAATGAAAATAGAAACGAAGAAATTTTAGTACAGTATAGAGAAATTAATCTATAAAGAAAACGGCATAATTACTAGGTCATTACAGATTCAAATAAAAATATATATAACGTAATGCGTTTTTAATTAAATGATAACTGTTTTGTTGAATTATTAAAATATTTTTATTTAAATATCTTTTAGTTTACTTAATTATATTTTTGATAAATCTTTTCTAAAACCAACATCAATATTAAAAACTATATATATAATTAGATATTTTAATGTACCTACGGGAAAAATGCAACGCGTTGTCACGTGACGACCGCGTTGCTTTTTGACTTACTTGTCTAGACTCTAGCTAGAGTATAGTAGTAAGGGAATATGCAATAAACGGTCAACATGAAAATAGAACAATCGTCTATAATTATTTTTTATGTACCTACAAATCTATTCGCTTTATAATTTCATAACAAAATTTATGTGATGGTCTATATGTTACCAATGAACTTAAAATCAAGCAAACAAAATTGGGTTACTAATATTTAATTCAAATCATTATAAGCCTGAATAAAAAAACATTTAGGTATTTCCGTATGGAAGAGAACACATACGCGAAACATATAGTTACATGCCTACAACCAAATAAATCTAGATAGTCAATAACAGGTCAGATAAATAGTAAAAAGACTAGACACCTTAATCCTCTAGTTATCTAATAAAACACTATAAATAATTCAAGTGATTATCCAATGCAGACACCACCTATCTTCTTAAATATGAACACTTAATATCTTGTTCTTGACCTTAAGTTGAGATGTAGCGTTTCATTTCAATGCGTTTTTTTTTTATTCGAGATGAACATAGAATTACAGAATAGTGCGAGTGTGCGAATGCGTTTGACCATTCCAACAGTTCCACATAACTCGATACAGTTTATGAGCATCGCATCGACATATGCTCTTACCGGCTACGTAATGTACACAACTTGTACACAACTTGAAATCATTAATAATAATTTTATCCCATCGAAATGTTTTCTTTTGTATGCCGGACGCATCATGAACATATATTATACTTTGCTGAATGTTAATCTAACTGTTTACGATTTTGGCTACAAGTTTTGTTGTCGCACAAACGTGGTAGCAAACATCATTCTTACTATTTTATTACTTATTTATACTAAATTGGGACACTTTTAAGAAAATACATAATTTAAGGTAGACGACTAGAAAAAAAAATAAACAATTTAAGACAGGTAATATTTTTTTTTGTAAGTAGTATTATATCTGGCGAATACTTCTTAATATTTCAAATCATAGAGCTTTCAAAGAAACAACTTCATTAAGCGTACCTATTACCTCATCAGAGGATACGTCTTCAGTAATATTAAAACCCAGTGCATACCTCTACTCCTATATTTTTATTACATTACTAGCTGAAGCCCGCGACTTCGTCCGCGTTGAAAAAGAAAATGGTAGCCTATCCTGTGTCCTGTACGTCTAAATGTTTATGGAGTTATGGAGGAACATACATACAATACCTGTAGGTATTGGATGTATGTATACATTACAGATTACAGATTTATTATTAGTATCAATTACGTAATCAAATTTAAAAAAATAATTTTGAATGCAATTATCACACGCTGTCCTCATTTATTAAAGAAAAGTTATCATCATATTTGTTGAGAAATTTAATACTACTTATAAGTACGCAGGTCTCGTTTCCCCTTATTACCATGGAGATGTTCTATGATGAAGCTGTTATAATGTAGACCCTTCGAAATGATTGCTATCTGACTAATTTATAACGATTAGTCGCTTGCTATCTATTACTTAGAACTAGGACGCACGCGTCAAACTTTATTACAGGTCGTTCAGAAAATGCTTTACCTACTCTAGTTCTGTTGCCTTTTTACGTGACCAGCAGGAGAAATGGTCTCATGTTAAATAATGTACCCTATTCTTGTAAATATTAAAACTCGTATATATGCATAAAACCAGTGTCACTGGAAAGTGTTATTTTTTATCAAAAGAAATACGCTTGGTCCACTAAATGCTACAAATTTTAATAATTTAAATTTTAATACTAAGTTTTGATCAGTATTTTATGTATACGTTTTAGAAACACATTAAAAATATAATACTTTTATCGCTAACAATACATGAATGTTTTTAAAAACCTAAACGAAAAACCTTACAAGTTCTAGAACATAATATTGAGGATATGTTGGTTAATATTACCTAAGATTGTTGGTTAATACGAGTATGTAAATACCTTGATAAAGGTATGTAGGCAGTGGTTGGATTGTTATTATAACGTGTCTAACTTACTAACAGTGGGAAGAAATGTATTACACTTCCTGAGATTACATCTAATAAAAATTGTATACTAAGGGTAGCACTAATGTGGGTGATATTAGCCTAAACAAAATTGTTTACTGAGAACTCTTTATAAGTTATATGTCAACTTCACTCAGACAATTATCTAATTATTATCTTAATCCTAATAGGCGTCATGAATAAGTCTCGACGCTGCTGTGACAACTTAAATACACTGCGTTAGTAAGTTGTCACTTTCTAGTAACAATGTGGGTCAAATCTAACACCGCGGCTTCCCTAAGACACGTCAATTAAGAAACAACTTAATCTAGTATGTAATTGCAAGCTACACATCTACAGACTTTCCTATTTCTGCCATAAATCTAGTAGTTCCGCTGACATGGACTGATATAGACATTTTAAGGCTAAATGCAACATTGCTAATAACTAATCCGTGTTTGTTTAAGCTAAGATATACAATTTTTCTTTATGAGCTAAACAAAGTAAGGATATTATTTATTTGGCACAATCTATTTTAAAATAATATTTTAAATTTTAAAATAGATGTATTTAAAATTTTGTTAAATTATGGTCTGACATTATTATTAATAGTTACGTTACTCTAAATATTATTGGCTAATATCTAATCTAATCAGAGTATCTAAAAATATTTATGGATAATCATCAGGCATGCAAATATAAACAAAATAAACTAAATTAACTTTTGCTCCCAACTTCGTACGCGTTGCTCGAGAACAGTCAGTTAATTTTTGAGTGAAAAGTACTCTTCGTCCTTTACTATACTCATACATAAATTTACTCCTGACAACACATACCTACGCATAATTTAATTCATTGTATAGTTAAGTCGAGATAGAGTAATGAAATTTTGTTTAACGTTAGGAAATTCTCGTGGACTCCTACCGGTTAAAACCCCAACGAAATTCATAGCTTTATGGAAGTTTCTAAAGAATGGTTAATATGACATTAAATTTGTGTGTAACAATTGCAGCTCTCGATACATGACAATATCGAAATGCAAAACGAACTTATCGTCATGAATCAATATAGACGAATGTTGTTTTAAGGTTAGAGTATTGCACATCAATTGGTATAACACGAGAATCATCCATCAAATCTCGTATCCATCTAGCAGAAACAATCTTATAGGGTTAAGTAAAGTTCAATTTACGAGTAACATATTTTACAAGATAATACCATTAATATAACATTGAATTCACAAATGCTAAACAAAAATTTATTTATATAGGTAATACTAGAGATCTTAACATATTTCTCTAACATAACATAATATTCTTTAACATAATTTCAAATTCTATCTTTACATGGTATAAAATAAAATCGCTATAAGATAAAATCCTTACTAATATTATAAATGTGAATGTGAGTTTGTTTGTTACGCTTTCACGCAAAAGCTACTGAACCGATCACGATGAAATTTTTCATACACGTTGTCTGGGACACCAGAAAGGACATAGGGGTATCTTTCATCCAGAACGCGGACGAAGTAGTAGTATTAAATAGTAGTATTAAATTAAAGCTAGTATTAAATAAATACATGTGGTGTGATAAATATCATAAAAAAATAGAAAAATCAGTTCAGAGCGAATAAGGTTCTCTGTTAACAAATTAGATATTGAGAACTTTTAACTGTGATTATTTATCTTGAATTATATACAAACAAAACAAGCTGTTAATTGTTTTGAGAAAGAAGTGTAATAAATACTATAATAGGTCGTGCAAACGGTGCGGTTGGTGAAGGATGAAATGTTTCCCATGACCGCCGAGCTGCTCGCAATGCGTAACCGCCGATATCTGTATCAACCTCTCAGCGTTAGTTTGTTTTAGATAATTACACAGACTTGTCCGCCCTCAGCTGGCCTTGAGTTTCCACTAATGGTCGTGCCATCTTTCAAAGTGTGCCAGTTCTGTGACGGCAACATGGGTTCATTAACGCTATCGCTCGGGCCTCCACCTCAGATTGTGTGTAAGTATAAGTGTATGTTATCTGGCGATGCTTTTAGCGCGGAGATTGCGTTTCTGATTCCCTACACTGGACTACCGACTATCGGTGTTCTCAAATAGAATTCTTATCCACTCGTCTGCGGCGCTGCTTTAAATTAGTGTATACATGAACATAAAAACGTCAAAGCAAATCTAGACATATGAGCCGTGCACGTAAACGCTCCACTCGTTTTATTTATTTTGTGTCTTTATGAGTAAATAGAGGGCGTCACAAACATAAAACTTTTATTAATTTATTTCCTTACTCATCATAAATTATTGATCGAAAGAAAAACGAAGAATAATTTATAATTTATGGGAGTAACTAAATTGCACGCACTAGGAAGGCGTGGAATGAAAATTCTCACAAAATGTGTCAGCTCACGTAAATTCATATTTATATGTACCTACAAAACATGACTTATATAAAACTCCTAGTTTTCTTCCACGACTTTATGGACTTTATGGACTTTTTCGCGCGGCCCTACGGAAAATTATTTTTTATATAATTATGTAGATAAAAGTACACTTAAGTACTTCGCTTTTAAAAAAAAGTACTTAAGTGTAGTCGAGTTGCAAAATAATAGGGTGGAAATTCTTTATATGAAAATTTTTTGATCGAGTATATGAATCAGCGAAATAATTATATGTATGAATCAAGATTGCATAGTTCAGAGAGTTTTCCCCACATGAATGAAGAACTCTGCATAAATTGCTTTTGAAATAAAACACCTAAGCATATCAGCAAGAATAAAGACAATATTATTATTTCTAGCATTTCATACACTACTTAACATATTTAATTCCAGGTCAATAAATTGTAGCTTATTTGTCAGTTAAACATGTCTAATAATATATTATTATCAGGCAACGAATAACGTTATCGAATAATGTTGGCGATCGCAAGACAGCTTCGGGCTAACAATTTGTAATTCAAATATAAATCGGACCGAACCTGAACGTGGCTTTGACATGGTGTAGCTAAACACAGCGGCCGTGACCAAGGAAAAACCAAGTACTGATTAAATTAAAAAATAATATATAAAACATTACTAATAAACAACCCATTGACAACGGTAGCCATGTAATACCAAATGTATTGTCATGTCAGCCTGTCTGCTCTCATTTTATATTAAGCTATATTAAGCTGAAGAGTTTGTTTGTTTGAATTTGAATTGAACTACTGGTTCGAATCGAAAATTTATGTTTGTGTTGAATAGTCCATTTAACGAGGAAAGCTATAGGCTATAGAGAACGCGGACGAAGTATCAGGCACCAGCTAGTACAAAATAAAATTCGACGCAATGATATCTTTATATTAAGAATATGGCTTCTAACAGAATTTAGAATTTGAAACCAAAGAACAGAATTTTTGAGCATTATATGCGTTCCAGTGCAAGTTCAGAATGGTCAGAATTTTTTTCAAGTTATCAACTTACTTTTAACTAATCCTTAGTTTCGACTTAGTCCTTAGTTTAACCATCTCATTGTGATTGTGATTTGGAAATGACACAACTAACTTGACGAAACACCTTACACCCAAACAAACCCAAAGTTTTGAAAAGTTCTTTGACATAGTTAAGAAGAAGAAAAGCTCAGAAAAGAAGTTTTGAATTCTAGAATCACTGGGCCAGCTAATTAACTGATAGACAATAATTTAAATAATATGTGAAATAAGTAGCATTTTATATTTGAAACGAGTATACATGTCCAATAAGATTAATTTCAAAGTGATGTGAACAAAATAATTTTAGAGTTATGGTTGTGATGTATCGGGCAGGAGTGAGATCGCGACACGACGCGTAAAACTGTCATGATAAGAATCGATTGCAAAGATACAGATCGAGTCTCGATCGAGTCTCGCTCCGCCGCAATACGGACGACAGTTGTCCGGCATTCCAAAGAAAGCACTTGCCTTGTAAGACTCGACGTTGGACCTTAATTAGCAATATATAAAGAGGAGAATTGTTAATCCCCCCTTTTATTTAGAACTCAAAAATTGAACCGGTAAACTTTACTGAGTAACAACGTAATTGTAAATTGAATAACGGAGTATACATTTCTTTAATGTATGAATTAACGCGCAAGTAAATGAAGTGTTTCTTTATGATATGTATAAGTTGATATGTTAGGCATTATGTAAAACAGTTTGCATTGTCGGTTTTGCTGTTTATTTATTCTAAACCAATCATTGCAATGCGATTTTCTCATAGAGAATTTCTACCGAAAGTGTAAAATATTTCCGGAAGGTGAATAGAAATTACAAAAGCAAGTAGTTTTGAAGAACTAAATTTGTAGAATTCAATTTGGTCAGAGACTGTGCGGTCGTGTACAAGCCAAAACCAACAAGCAAGAGACCTCGAAATCCGGACAGCTTTAGGCATATAGGGCTGAATGGTTTTCACTATCTATCCTTATCCTACACAATTTGATTGGGACTCACAAAACGAGACTTTATACAACTCCATGTTTACCACATCTAAAAACCAGACAGCAATCAGATCTATGGTTCATTCAAGATGTCAGCCCATACACTACTAATAGTACTTATGTTATGTTGGAGAATTACAGCCAAACATAGGTTTGGCATTACGCATAGGCGAAATTGGGTAAAATTAAAATACTATAAAACTTTAATTACTTAGTTTTCTAAGCTAATTGAACAAATGTAGCCATAGTTTTGTTGACGATAATTTTTGTAGATTTCAGGAGAACCTTGCGGGAGCCCGCGGTCGTTCACCTGATCGCGTCCAATTTATGTACTTTTTTCCTTGGGTATAGTGTTACGGCTATAAAATTGAGTTTTTGTTGGTTGGCCTCATGCTCGGCTAGATCTCCCGTCGCGAGATATGTTGATTTACGTTTAACGCGCGTGACCCCTCGTCGGAGCCGATCATAGAGTCGATAGACGATTCGAACTCGCGCGCTCCCAAGATATCAGCGCATCGCACTCGTGCCGATGTATCTTGGGAAATATTTCGCGGTGTATAGCCTCTTGCCGGCCATTCGGACTCAGATTTGAAGATTTCTTTGTGTTTCACACGATACGTTTCCTTTTCCTATAATAAAATCATAGTTTACACTAATATTGTGCACAAACATGCCGGATAAAGCAGAATTTTCCAAGGGTTCCTCTAGTCCCGTGTCTGCGTGAAACGTTAACTAAGCACCAGAAGGATGTTACACGGGCTTAGAACGAATAACAAACTATAGTTCGCATCGCATTCGAGATACTAGGAATCGCGGATATATCGCAGATAGGAATTTTTCGTTCTATGTAGGTATAGGTATGTGTAGTTGTATAGCTATAGTCAAAATAAAAATATTTATTCCTAAAACAGGTCAATCAAACAGTAATTTAAAACTAGTCCATCGTGACCTAAATTAGTAACCATATTACCTACCTACATAAGATGATAGTTCATTTCAATTAGCATCAGACATAACCATGCATTATTGTATGGAAATATTGGACTCATTACATTTAATACGTTAAGTTCCATTTGAAAACAACGATAACCTTTGATCTTTGCAATAAAGTAACTTAAACATGTAATGACTGCGTTTAAATGCTTAAGGGCCACCCATCCGAACTCAAGAAGCTTTGGAAACTGTAGCTTTTTTTAAATATATCTAACTTTACTTATGTATATGGTTTTACAAATCAAGAAATTATAGTCAAAACTGAAACTAGTCTTTACAGGTTCTAATTTGTCTCAATTACTTAATTGCTGCGAATACCATGGATCATAAACAATTATGCTAGAACTTGGGGCAGTTCTACATAAAGGAAATTATCGTGTGAACTAGACCGGTACAAATTTGCAGAGAGCTGTGTTTTTATAAATTAATATGACATTGAGATTCCGAGAAAATATACAATAAGCTAATCAATGAATTAAATATAGTTATTACCTATATATTTGTAATAAAGGTTCTAGTTGGAGCTTTTATTTATTAAGTCGATTTTATAGGTTTAAAAAGTATCTTATATATCTTATATGTTAATCCAGGTAATAAACTATCTGTGTTCCAAGTTTCATCCACATCTGTTAAGCCATTTTTGCGTGAAAGAATAACAAACGTCCATAAATACATCGTAACAAACTTTTGCATTTATAATATTAGCAGGATTGCCTAAATATCTATAATAATAAATGTGTGTATTTGCATGTCTGTTACATGTTCTCAACAAAATATCTGTACCAAATTAAATATGTATTTCAGCTTGCATTCAGAAGAAGCGTATTTGCTACTCTTTTTACTTATACCTGTTGTAACCGCTCTGGCTAAAGCTAGCGAAATAAATATTCGAATGAAACATTTGTACACACGCAAATAATATATTTATATAGGTGCACATTTGAATACCTATATGATTTCTCAAACCGAGTCCGGCATAAAAATTTTAAAAGTCAAAGTTTTGTGTAGGTAACATATATTTAAAACACATTACGGTTTATCTGACAAATAAAAAGACACTCCCGAGATAAACACACTTCATTAGCATTCGCTTTCTGCTTAGTTAGTGTTCGCCGAACGATAGAACACTAAAGTATAAACAAGTACAACAAACACACATTTACAATGTTAAGGGGTATGAATATTTGCTAAATGTTCCCAAATTCCTAATATAAAACATTATATTAATATGACTACATATTATAAAACAAAGTCCTCCGCTGCGTCTGTCTGTACGCGTAAACTCAAAAACTACTGCAACGATTTTCATGCTGTTTTCTCCAATGGGTAGAGTGGTTCTCTAGTAAGGTTTTAGTGTATAATTTACAAAATAGCGAGGGTGAAGTCGCGGGCAGCAGCTAGTGAGGATTTTACACAAAAACGGCTTAACAGATTTGAAAGAAATTTGCTACATAGATAGTTTATTATCTTGGTTACCTACTACCGCTTTATTATATTTCCAGAAAAAAAGTTAGGTTCCCCTAACTGGATTTCCCGAGTTATGTAGAGGGTGAAGAAACCTTAATATTTACATTTAACTTATAACGCCCTGTTTTTGCGCCAGGCGCTAAAAGAAGTTCATTTCATTTAAATAATATTAGTTTTTGACTTTTTGTTATTTTTGCAACAATATGTTAAATTTTATTTCACATCACATATCTGAACATAATACGATATTTAATTTTTATATGAATACATTATAAAAGCTATAAATATTGCGAATAACCCCCACTGCGGCTATCAGACATTTTTATACGTATAAGAAAACAAATTCCTTAACGACCCAAAAATATTTTATTCTTATTTCGTGTTGTACTTTATAATGTCATAATTCGATTGTATTTTTTTTTAGTTTGATTTTATCTTATACTCAAGAGTATAAGATAAAATAATATGAAATAGTACGTATCAATGACAATCTTTTGATGATCCCATTGGATGAGTGGTTAGAATGCTTGCCTAAACACAAAAAAATAAATAAATAAAAAAACCCAAACCTATTTATATTATAAAATTATGACACAGGATAGGCTACTTTTTTCTTTTTCAACGCGGACGAAGTCGTAGGCGCCAGCTAGTTGTATAATAAACTCAAAAACTACTGTATTTTAAGCGGGCGAAGTCGTGCGCAACAGCTAATGTATATGTAAGAAATTTTATTAGACTTCAAACAGATCATGTCAATAAATATCACTACAATAAACATTGTATTATTATTCAATCGACATGGGAAAATTTATATTTCGTTGACATGTTTCGTCAACTAATACATATTTACCGCCAACCAATCACAATAAAGCACAATAAAGTTAAACGTCTTCCGGCATTCGTCAAGCGGACTGAACTCGCCACTAGTTGCGCAACTCGCCACCCAACTAGTCGGGACCTAACAACCTACGGCTGGGACAATTGAGCGATTTGTCAACCATTACATTAGGTAACCGGTCACTGCGGTTGGCGCGACAACCTTTTTACCAAATGTCGAACGGATCTTCACGTCCACTCCTGTTTACGGTATATTGTACCATATAGGATCAGGTTCTAGTGCAGTAATGGATACTTTGTCAAGCGATAGAGTCGAAAATCTTCAAACGTGGGTAGCATCGAAAGCACAATTGCGAGAATCGCAGACTCCTTACGCAAGATATATCTGCAAGGGACACAATGGACGAGGAATGCTTGCAGAACAAGCTTTTTGGATATTTATTGGATAGATTTTGTGTGGGATGAATTTGCGTTAGTGCCTAAAGACCACTCTGCTCCTACAATTTACTTTTTCAATATACATAATTATTATGAAACTACTTTCACAAAGAAACGACGCTTTCGGCCTAATTATTACGCCCAAGCATCGTTTATTTCCAAATAATGGTAATTTTCATTGCATAGCGGGCGAAGCTGCTTGCTTGCTTGAAGTAAAAAAAAAAATCTTTTTATCTCTGATTAAAATCGATTTCAGCATCTGATGATTATTAATTTCATTTATAGTAGGTATCGCAATCATAACAAGAAAAAACGTAGGGAAGATGTTATTTCTTGTTATAATTGAATATTATACAAGGATTGCTGTAATACATCTGCCCGTAACAGGCATTTCAAGCGTAGAGAGAGATAAGTGTATAATCAGAATATGCAACAATGTTACTACACTATCAGGTCATGACAATCGTAACCGGGTGTCACTATCAGCACAGAACATGCTATAGATGTATTGAATGTCCAACAAACGTTCGCTCGCAACAGTAAAGGGGAAATACTGCTATATTATGCAAATATCTTATTACATTGTTCCAATAAATATCGATTTTGCGAGTTGTTTGCGTGTATCGTGAAATCACTTAAGTATTTCTAGACCTTCATATTTACTAAAAAGCTCGATGAAAATATTCTACTCGCCATTGACTCCCACTAAAGTTTATCATGTCTTTGTCCGTATTCTAATCAAAACGGAATCAATCAGGATTTTTGTAATAAAATTATTAGGTGTTATTGTTATTATTTTTATATACCTAGTAACATCTTTGTACATTATGGTTTAGCAATAAATATATTTGAATTTGAATTTTTAATTAACGAATTAAGGCATTTAAATTTAACTATGTGAACATTGTCTAAGAGAAAATATTTGTATTTTTGTATTATTTTTTTTGTAATGAAACTTAACTAGGAGACCGATTTAAAAAATTCTTTCACATATAGAAAGCTACATTATCAGCAAGTAACACAGCTAGTAAGTATTTCATATTTTGATTACAAATTTTTCAAGTATCGTTTATAAGTTTTACAAGTATAGATGGTCAAATAGAATGTAATTAAATTAAATTAATCTAATGGTTCGAATCGAAAATCTGTCTACAGGGAAGAAACCGGCAAGAAACTTTTGTAGTTAATCTATTTCAATTATATCTTTTTTTGTATTTATTTAGTGATAAACACAAAAAAAGTTAATGTTTAATTATATTACTGTTATTCATTCGTGATTTCAATTTATCCTACTTTATTTAAAGGTTACACTCTAAACAATCTACTTGTGTTAAAATAAGTAATAGTAAGTACTACAGGTAGTAGTTAAGATATAATTTTTCAGTATTGATTTACAAATTGACCTTTGAGGTAGAGTAGGTATGTAAGTCGGTTGCCACCCGATACCGCTTCTTCTATGACCGTCACATTCGCAGATCATTGCATCGATTTGTACCGTTCATATCGCAAATACATACATATTTGTTAATACAATTTAATTTTTTAATTTATATGAAATTCCATAGTAGATTTTCAATGATATTAGATAGATAGGGATTATACAAAAGAGGAACTATACGCGAGTTCTGTTAGTGTCTTATAGTTTTTTTATTTTTTTTATTAGAATTGGGTTTGCTCTTGGCCAACAATCAGCTGTGTAGCAAAGATGAGGCCTATGATGGAGCGACCTGACCCAGAAGATCTCTATTCACTCGAACTTTGAAAAGATTTCGGTTATAATGTTGCTGGAATCACGTTGTTCAGGTCTCCAGATGCAGACTGCAAGCACCTTAAATGACAATAATAGAAAATTTGTAAATAATATTCATACTAGCGACCCGCTCCCGGCGCGGCGTAGAGAAAATCTTTATTTCCCTTTATCTAAGTCCGATTCTTTTTGTCTGAGGCAATTTTTTTTTTTTTCATAGTGGATACCGCGGATAGTTGGAATATCCACGCTCGATTTCTGGCATTCGGAAAAACGCATTTAGCAACACTAATCTGTTCGTTTGAACTCGTTTATGTGTTAAACACATATTTTTTAAAACATTTTGTTGAATATTTACCTTGTTTTAAAACAAGGTTCAATCTGGAATCAAACGTTAATTGATTTGATTTGAATAACTAAAAGAAACTAAAAAGTAAATAAATCAGTCGGGTCGAAGCGAAGTGTGACATCGGTATGCTAATATAAGGATGCGGCATTCTTCTCTGAAAAGGAAGCGAGTGAGTATGGCGGTGACGTATCGGAGCTGTTATCCCGTGGGTTCACGTGCCCCGGGCCTTCTAACCACGTCTAACGGTGGATGCGCCCACATTGTAGGTGTCGCCTGACTGTGCCGGCCATCCGTCCCCGTGTACAGACGATTTACGAGACACCTTTTACTTTATTGGGTAGAGCGATTCACATAAATCCACTAACTACATCGCAGCGTATAATTTTTAATGCACGACGCAATTCGTTTTCAGTCACTAAACTACTAGATATTTTGCTCATTTTATTACTGGCTATCAAATATACATTTCAGTACTTATGGTAGTATCAATTTGTAGTGGCACGGCACACTGCGTTTCGTAATCATTTGAGTAGAAGCAGTAAAACCCCTAAAGAAGATCACTGTGAAATAATAGTTTTAATGAGTGAATAAGGGATACCAGAGCCCATTTCCCTATCCCTTCTCAATGCCTTATCCTCATCCCACTATCCCACTATGGCACTATCCCACTATATCCCACCACTATCCTCACTCACTTCCAGAACCTATCATCAAGTGGACCCTCATCGTGTCTATAATACAATAGTCTATAATACAATTATAGTAAACTAGTCTTAATTACAAAATTATACTAAGTAGTGACAAACTGTGAACGGTTTAATCGTAGTTTTCCACCAAATACTAATATGAACTTACATTTAGATTTATACTCTTAGATTGAAGGTACTTGAAGGTAGGTGATATTTATCACCTATTAGCAGAATCAATACCAAAGGTGCTGCACATGTATTGTAGCCAATAGTAAAACTAAGGTTAAGGGATAGGGAAATGGCTGTATTGGTTTATTTATTTATTTAATTTATTTATATAAGATAAACTAAATATTGCGAATTTTTTATGTGTAAATTTTTTTCCAAGCTGCAAGATTAAATTGCTTGTCTTCAGTCGATTTATGGTTAAGAATTCGATAAAACAGAACTTGTACGCGTACTTATCGGTACAGTTATCTGTTCATGCGTCCTATAATCGGCTAGAAGATTGAGTGACAGCAGAGAGCGGACAGTAGTCAGACCGTCACACCAAGACGGCAGAGTACCGCCAAGTCTAGGTTTGTCCGTTAGGCATTCAATCTCGCACAAATTACGGGATACTTTGTAAGCCCGATCTCCAGTACCTTCAGAGTTTTACATTAATTTATAAGTTAGTATATACTTTGTATATAAAATATAGACCTTCGACTTATCTCAGATGAGTTTGAAACTATTTGAATGCCCAACAATTCACGAATCATATTAAATGTATCATCATCATCATCATTTCAGCCATAGGACGTCTATTGCTGGACATAGGACTCCCTATGATTTTCCTATGATCTTCTCCCATGCTCAGAAGCAGCTTGGACCAACCGTCGACCCGCAGCTTTTATTAGGTCGTCTGTCCATCCATGGCCTCTACTCGAGAACTTTCCTACCCCAGCGACCGTCAGCTCTCCGTACTATGTGTCCTGCCCACTCCCACTTCAACTAACTAATCCGCCATGTTATGTCCGCCAGTGACCCCCGAGTTTATTGAGCGACATTGAGCTTTTTTTGTCATCTGGAAAAGTGTATATCATCTGGATACCATTTATGTACATGGAGATAATTTTAATGTTTATTAATAAATTAAATAATTACGTGCAAAGAAACACTATTATTCCATTACAATTATTCCTCTTTAGTTCCGCCATAATTCTAACAATGACCGCAAAACAGTCGTTTTGAATGCCACTATAAATTGTTCTCCCGAGACTCAGTGATAACGCTACAAATCAAGAGGGGGAACGTTAATTACTGGGCAGGCACACTTACCTATCTATCCTTAATGACTAGATAGAGATGTGAAGGCGCTTGCGTACGTCTTAGGATCAAGTTATAGTGCACCAATCAAACTGGTTTCACGCTGAAACTAGTTACAAATTGACCATCGAATGTGGCGGGCTATCTCGATGCTATATCGATTTGGTGACTACTATGATAGACAGTTTCATAAATTCAATACCCTATCTCTATGCTTCTATATCTTCTATGCCGACCATAGAAGGATTAGCCTTCTATGGTCGGCAGCACACTTACAGCACCTATGGCGTTGCTTACATTATAGGCTACGCTACGATAGCCACTGACATAAAAAATACCCCAAAATTGTCAGGACTACAAGTTTACAAGTAGATTACAAGTTGCTTGAAATATACACTAGTACGTTTATAGATGAATTTAAAAGCCGCATGATATCTCTGTCTCGATCGTAGATAAGCCACTTTCTAATCGGGTCAAATAACGTTTATATTTACTAACTCGTTAAGCAACGGATGTTTCTTGTTGATTATATATGTAGTAAAAATGCTGTACTATTGTTTTAATTTAAAACTGATCGCAGAACGATATTCAGTGTAACATGGTTTAAACCACGTAGGTGTTTAAATGGCTTAAGGTTACACGTGTGGTTGATGGCATGAAATAAACTGCATTTTTTTTTAATAATGAGAATTCTTCTATAAATGAAATACATTTCTTAATAACCAATAATGGCATCATAAATGTAATACAAATCAAAATATTTCATACGCTTTAAGTGGAAAAACTATTATATGTATATAGTATAATAGAATGATTTTTATGGAGAAAAAAGATACATTGGAGACTTTACATTTTAATTTCAGCAAGTTACACTGAACATTTTTTATTTATACTCTCGTAAACTATACTCATACTGAAAGTCAAGTTAAAATGGTTGAATGAATTTCTCCATTCCATTACTAACATGATTTTATTTCTCTTACTATTTCATTCACAATTAAGTAGGTACTAATTTGTTTAAGTAACGGATACAATATTTTAAATTGTAATTTAAATCTGAGATACATTGATACTGTAATTTAACCTTTTCCATATTTTATTATTAATTATTTGTTCTTATATTAACTGTTATTTGTATTTTGTTGTTTTTTGGTCTTTATTTGAGATATCCGACATCAAAAAAAGACATAAATAAATAATAATAAAATATGTACAAGTAACAGTCAGAATAAAATTTATGTAAAAATTTTTTTTAATGTAATTTAATTACTGTAAAGAAACGAAAACAAAAATCAGGCTCATTTTGCACAGAAGAGCAGAAATGTTAAAAATACACATAGGCGAATAGTAATAATAATTAACATACATATACTTAATTAATTTGTTTGCTGTCAGCGTAATGCGAGTTTATTGGGCACATTAAACGGCATTTATAGGATGGAATGGGATGGGATTTATAGCATCGTCCAATGTTTTCAATATACGCCTCTCACGCAATGCCGCTGTCACGGTGAAGGATAAAAAAAGCATGCAACAAGGCCTGCGGTTAGCAATTTTATAATAATTCAGAACACTATAATAAAACTACATTTCATTCGCCTATGTTACAGCGAAAACATTCATTGTTCTCAGCGGATAAAAAGCCATAAAGAATAACTATTAGTTACTGTTATCGAGTCAGCATTCCCACATAAGGAAGCCTTCCTAATAATGCGTGATTAATTTCCAAGTTTAGCCTGGAGGCTCGATTGTCCGGACAGGTTGCGTTGGGTCTAGCCCGCGGACAGCCGAGACGTCTACGAGGGAACTAACCCAACCTTATAGATAAGAAATGCACAAATGGAACAGTTCGTTTCGCATTTAATTTTAAATTGATTCAATTCTTCATACATACTAATGTGTCTACTTCGCAAGGTAAATCATTAATTATTCACATAAATGCTTGCTAAAACGATCGCTGGTTCAGATAGCGGATTTAAAATTCTATCAGACGAGACTACTTTTTTACATCACTGTGACACGCATGATAACTATACGTAATTCAATAACCCGCTCGCGGCCGACATGTTTATCTTTTAATTGATAAACATTTTAGCTGAGTAAATAGTTGCAAGGTGCATATTTAGAAATGCCATAAAAACTGGCTCTACATTCTCGCTAGAGTGGAACTGTACTTTTATCTGCACTTTGCACATTATTTAGTCAAAACTTATATCTGAAATTGTGAGAGGAACATTAAAAAAAATTATGTTCCTTTCAGTTTTCAGTCTTTCAAAAATTACCTTTACTTCTAATTAACAATTAAAATTTTGTCAATATTCACAGTATTTAAGATATACTAACAATAATCATACAAGAATATCTACGAAGTCGCTGTCCACGCCTGTCTGACTGTTTCTCTGCCAACTTCCCACCCAATGGATTTTGATACGGTTTTCACTAATTGATGCTGAGTTAGTTTATAAGTGGAGTATACAATATTATGAAATATTGTTTAAATGTGAATAAATTTATGGCTTGTTGTGTACTCTGTTGGCTTCCTAATAAATAAAATATAAATATAAAAATGGAAAGAGCGATCAACGAGGAGTGTTTGTGTATGTAAATTTTAGAAAAAAATAGATGGGGGCGGAAATAAATCGTAAAAATAAACCAGTTAAAAAGTAAAATTATAAATAAAATTGTTTATAGCTAAATAAATAACTGTTAACCAAAAAATCTTTCTTATCTAATAATATATAATAGAATAATAATATATAATAGAATTTAGGAAGATAAAAAATAATATTTGTAAGAGTACGAAGGCAATAAGTGTGTTAGCCGTTAGGCTACATCTAAAAATATAAGATACATTTTAATTACTTCCACGAGATTGATAACCCACACTATTCGTATGTGGGCGTCGTTACAAACTCATGTAATTGCATTGTTCAGTACATTGATGTACAGAAGTGTGTCGGTAGTAATAGGTTTTCGTGATAGCGAAGTAGCGTGTGAACTCTGCCACAACAATCACTGGTGGCCATTCACGATGTAGCACATAAGGGATAAACTTAATGTAACGTTATTATTTACAGGACTCCATGTTGCAAGAGTCGAATAATATCGACCACTTTGAAGTACATTTGGCATTTAATCTTCAGTGAAATAGAGAAGACTGTAAGGAGACTTGGAGGTAATGTTATAATCAAACAAATGACACATCCTAACACAGCTAACAGATGCTGCACTTCGCTGAATAGCTAAGGCACTCAGCACCAACGAATCCCATTGCATGGTACTTAACATGGCAATCGATGTCCATGAAATAAGTTCTTCTGTAGGTGAACATTTAGCGTACAACTTTATCAACGATTCTTTATCAGTTAGCGAAGATATCGTCTAGGTAAATTTTAAAACAATTCCAGTTTGAATATTTTTAAGTCCAATTAAGATTCATTTGAGATCTCACTTAACTTCTCTGGATACTTACTTGTAGTAAGTATTGTCGATCGCGTTATGCTAGTATATATATTGTCCAAGTAAGGTACACGTATCGATTGGATTTCCACTGTTTACCAGACAAGTTTGAAGAGCACATATAAATTTTGTGTAACAACCGCTTGACATCTCCGTTACTAGGGTTAACACGGTAACGGTTCTAAGTTCGTGAGCGGAACCTTGTTTCTAGCCTACGGCAGAGAGGTCCACCGTACAAATTTTCAAGTGTCTGTAATCTCTAGATTATACTGATACTGTCGCTTTCAGCTTATAACTTAGCATGAATACTGCTTTCCATGTAGCACACGGCAGTGCTGGCTTACACTTTGTGTATTCTTTACCACGTTGGTCGATAGCTAAATTAGATGTTGCAGACTAGACGGGAGGTTATTATGTACCGTTTAAATCAAACCGTAGTGCCCTGAGTGACCCAGCTTGCACACTTGACTCCAATAGTAAACACGAATTTAAATATAAGTACCGATATACTTTATATTCAATGCCGCTCCTAAAAATTTTCTGGAGTTGAAGATGGTCGTGATCAACATAATTTTGTTTGATCCGCTGTTTGTCGCTGAACCGATTTTGATGAAACTTTCAGACAATCTTCAGATTAGTCCAGCGAGTATTCCCGTGAAGGTTGGTAACGAATGGACGCGGACGAAGTGGCAGCAATATTACTTTTTAGGTGTGTTATATAGACCAAATAACAAGGCACTTAAAAATTACTTAAAAATACGTTTATTTATGTAAATATCATATATTGTATAGTGATTCAATAAAGTAACAGAATCTAAGGGAGTTGAATAGATAATGCCAGACCAAGTTGAGAGTGCAACAAATCACGATTTAGCTATCGTATCGCAAGCAAACCATCATTTCAAGAATATTGAGGATCTAGCAAAAACTGATATATAGCATTGTAAGCTATCCACAATATTGGATACAATCGAAGTGTACAGTACGCCACCTATGTTCATGACACTAAATTACAATATCTCAAGCCAGTTGCGAGAAGTTTAGCATGCACCGAATACACTATGAGGTCATTGGAACGGACTTCGTCGTTGAATACTCGTTCAATACAATGTTAACGACAAATAAAATTGATTCTATTACAATACCATTATTATATATCGGTTTGCATTCTTAAAGAGACTCAACAACATGACAATTTCTAGTATTTATGTTTGACTCTAGTATACAAAACTTAAAAAATATATATATGATACTTTTTTAAACTTTTCCTCTTTTTCAATTTCTTTGGAATCCCCCCTATTTTTATTATGGTAATATAACTGTTTTGTGATCAATGTTATTAATTAGTTATTCGCACATGCCTAAATCTTTTTAAGAAGTTAAAATTTGGACCTCTTAACAAGTTATAACTGAAAGTTAATACTGAACTAACTAAACTATGAAATCATGACACAATAACTCTAAATTCAAGGTTACCACAGTATCGTTACAACAATCACAACACGTTAAGCACATTCGTACCCAGGCTCCACTGTACTGGTAAATGTACAACCATACTCGTAGCTGTACCTACTGAACGAGCGATATGATCGGACTCCCCGTCGCCTTATTGATAAGGTTTCCATACTTCCCGTGGGTATCGGAATGCTTCTGAGTTTATTTAATATAATTTCTGTGTAAGGAAAGAATTGCTTTGCAATTTATTTTCGTGACTTTAAAATATTTTTCTTCTGAGTTTTTGTTTGAGAATTACAGTTTTAAGCTAATATGTAAAAGATTAATTTATTACAATTCCATTGCCTTCTAAAGCTAATTTCTGCTAATTTGGACATTATAACTTAAGGATCTTTTGAACTGTGGATAAAACTCGACACACAGCTAAATAATACCCAGCATTAACCAAACTAGGATACTTTTTATACCGGTAATACCTGTCTTTTGGATAGCAGTGTAAGTTACGTTCTGAAGTTATGGGTAAAATCTAAGCGAAGCTTAGTTTTCAACTTAAGATTGCGCAAGTTGTATATTGTGCAAGGAGCCACAGGCAAGTGTCTGCAAAATTTTCAGCAAAATAATCGCATATCCCAATAAATCCACCTACATCAAAATTGAAACCAAGCAAACTGTTGTAGTTCAGAGAACAGTATAATATAATATTAAACAAAGGAAAAAGCTCATGGTGCAGCGGACTCATTTAATATTGAGGAAGATATGTATTTTCATCTGTTAAACAATTTAATAGAATAACATCAGAAAACGAATAGCATTATACATCAGCCAATAGAATAGCCACCGTAAATTGAAAGCAGCGATTATGATGGGCAAAATAGATTCGCCCGAGGTCGAGGCGACATCGGCATCACGAACCGAGAGCCAGGTTAAAGAGCGATCCTCTAACCAAGCTAACGAGTTATGAGCTCAACCTACACAATGGCCAATTTCTCGGAATTTTCCTTTGATGGATCCGAGTTCACTTAAGACTATTACGAGCTTTACGGTTTTGAGGTGATTAAATGCAGCAATAAGTAATATGTGCAGTGCATAATAATAAATGTTGAAGGTTTTAATATTTGTAAACAATAAAATAAATATACAAATATTGAATATTGAATACACATTATATATGCCACAAGATTTTGAAAAACAGTGAAGAAATAATACAAGTGTATAACAATCACTATTTTTATTAAAAAAAAAATATAATGATATCTTTTGTAACGGTGAACTAAAAGGTGAGAAAACTGCATGTCTTAAGAGACTAGCAATTTCCGAATAAATTGTAAAATCCTGACAATCCGCTATGTTTTATCGTGGAAAACAAAACAACCCATACCTCCTCCACACATTAAACAGGAGCCTTTTGTGATAATGATGGAACAGTGATTTTTATTATACTTATTCGAGTAAATGCTGATAAGAATGTGAATATCGCTGTTAAATTTGATTATTTTGTCAAAACACATTGCCTATTTGTTAGGATATCGCCCTAATCCAAAGATTTAAAATCTATGCCCTAATCTATACTAGGAGATTGCAATAGCGTTTAGGATCATAAGATAGGAAAGAAGGAATAAAATAAAGAGAAGAACGCACTAAAAACATAAAAACACACGTAATAGCTACTGTTAACAGACGATCTACTCAGTTTTGAACTTAATGTAGGCATTGTTTCTTAAGATATTTTTCAATAAATACTGTTGATGTATATTATGTGATGCTGAGAATAGCTTGGTCTCGGAGCTTTGAAGGGACAATTCTCAAAGCGATTCGACACGGATGACGAACAACATCACAACCCGCTCCGACGTCCCGTCACGAATATTCGACCGTCACTAAAGCATTACCAACAGGCAACTTATTAATTTCACTTATTTCCTAACTGTACACACGTTATTTACAATAAGTGGTATTAAACTTAAATAATATTTTCTTCTAACCACAATTACAAGGTTTTAGAAGAATTTCTAGAGATCAAGAAAATTATTAAATTAATATACTACAGAATATTTATGCTTATTCTATTTAGTAGTGGCAGGGCAACGCAGTGGCGTTTCACACTTATTGCACCCCCTTACAGAACTCCACCGCGAAATAGCACATTTTGTGTGATTTTGTGTTTCTGTGAGTGAGATAGGGAGGCTAGTTCAGCCCTATCCCAATCTATTATCCTCGATCCCACTATGGTCATCAGCGCACTTGTAGCACCTGTGAAATTGGGTGACGACGGTAGCTATCGTTAATCAAGTGGACCGTCATTATTATTTTCGTAAACTTGTATAAACATTCTTTATCATATTAGAAAGTGTCTTTTAGGGCACGTTAAATGACCATAAAAGTGATACTGAAATCCACTAGCTGGTGCAAGCCTGATCGGGATTCGAATCTGCGACTACAATATTAACAGCAGAATGTACCACCCACTAGGCTATCACTGCTTTTGATAGCGTAACACATATAATATATTATCTACTGATTGATTTTGTTCTTCAGTTCATTGGCCTGCAATATATCCTTGAAACCCCATTAGCGCACGTCAAGCAAATACATTTGTAATCCTAACGAGTTACTATTGACTTAAACACGCCAATACATTAATTTAGGCAAATAGATTTTGTTTCGTTATTAACTTGGAGATAGAGATTCTGCAATAGAACCTTAAAGTGCTAGAACGTGATCGAAAATTGTATAAACTTGGAATATAACACCTACTTAATATTGGGAGCGTCGTTGAATATTCCAAACGCTTTAGAATTCAACTACTAATTTATTGTATTAAATTATATGAAGCATTCATTACGTATTAATAAATACATAAACATAATATTTCTTTATAAATAATTTATTTATAACGAAACCTAATAATTACCTACCATATAATAATAATAACCTAATAACCTAATAATACGTAATAATACTTATACTAATCTTTTGGTCTGTTATGCTCTATTTAAATGAAACTATCTTTCATTTTTTTATATTCGTAATGAATTGGGATGCAAAACGGTCACTCCTTGTGTTGTGTCTAAAATAATTGAATATTATTAAAGTAGTTACATAAAAATGAGCGTTTTCTCATAAAAAGTAAAGAAGCATTAGAGAGATTCTCAAGCTTTCCGTCGCAATCCTTGTAAAATAAAAATGTGAGAAGAGCATCGCAGCGGCGCAAGCGATTCGACACACAGCGCCGTCAACCTCAGCGATCACAAAGCTTTCTCATTAAACCATCACCGGCCGAAGCCGTGACACTAAAAGTTATTTCAACGAAAAAAAGACACTCGAAACGTTTTTGTTATATTTCTTGACGCTCTGGAAAAGGGCACAAAAGATTTTCTTAGCTGAAGCGTGACTGTCGTAATTAAGTGAGGCGTTAGCAGCATGCTCACGTCTATCTACGCATCTAACTTTAACGAGACTTCAAATTCAAAACTTTTGTAATTTATTAATTATTTTTAAAACAATTCATGCAAGCACACTGAGTACTTATACTTCTTCCATTAACAGGACATGCAGTTTCTATTTCCTCAGTAACCAATCTCTTTATTGTAAAATTTGTTTCGGTATTATAGTGGTCGATGGCTCCATTATGACCCCCTGGAGTTTTATTTTAGAACTTGCTAGTGCTCCCTGTCGACTTCATCCGCGAAAATGAATCTTATCTTTGTTGCGTTGTTTGTTTGAAAGACACGGTTTGTTCACTGCTTCTTGATTTTAATATTGATATTTTAACATATAAAAAATACATTCACATACCTATCAATTCTCACAAACTTTCGCGTTTATAATATTAGGCGACGTTTGTCAGCTTATCAGTCAGAGATTAACTTATAAAACAATTACTGACTTCGCTAAAGATGAGAACAGTCTTTTTATGATACCTAATTATTAAAATGTCATAATAAATGTCTATTCAAACACATTAATTGTATCATGTAACTAAATTCCAAGTACCGAGCAAAGGACACGAGTTCGTTCATCTATCATAAATTTATAGCCGAGGAAGAAATTTAAAAACAGCCAATCATTTACAATGTCCCACCACATAAAATCCAACTTTAATAAGCAGCTTCCAATTTAAAATCAAAATTATTTTTAAGTCCGCTGTCTCTCAGAAAAGGGACCCGTCGGGGGCCGGATTATAAATCATAAATGCCACGTTAGCCCCGCCATACGGCCGGGTTTCGTATTGAAATTATCGCCTGCGAGCCCCGCGTAAAATATACAAAACAGTCTCAGGTTACTGCGTCAAATATTTCTTATGAACGTCTAAAATAAAATACACTGACTCATTAGCGGACAGATTACTCGTGTGCCCAAAGAAAATGCTTTGTTTTACTGACAGCCAAAGAGAAAAAATTGGTTTGTTATTTTTAATGAAAAAATATTTTTTTCACACAACCCAAAGTCTTCATTTCTCTGACAAATATAGCAATTATCTGCATTTAGAACAAATATTGCAACAATTTTTCTGTACACTATTAATAAAGATTAACTGGAGTCTCTGTGTTTCTTCAATAATTGATTTTTTTAACTATGTGTGTTTCTTTGGGCTGGATTATGGAGTGCATTTTTTAGAGAATTTCTAAAAACTATTTTTAAAATTTAAACTATTTAAAATTTTTAAAACTCCTAAAAGATTCTAATTAATAATGCATACGATTAAAATTAACACAAAGTTGATCTTTTGAAAATACTTAGGTAATAAAAAAACTTTAATATACTCATATATTAAATATTAAAACAACTCAAGTGATATAGGTACATAAATAATATCTGTCACCTTGAACTATAATAAAAATACAAAAAAAAAATTATAAAACAAGAGAAAAATTTAGCAGTAGGTATACATATTATTGTTACAAAATATTGCTATTACTACATTTGTGAATGAAGCTTTCAATCAATTTTTATTCTATCAAATTATCAATAATTAACAACGTATTTAGTGGGCAGCGAAAAAATCTCGTTTAATTTAATTAATGTACGTCATAATCAATCACATTTAAGACCTCCCATGAAAACTGTAACAGCTGCCAACTCTCACAGTCAATATACGCTTCTAACGTGCGTTTAAAAGTGGCACATGACTTCCGTAATCAAAGCATTGAGCGAACAAAATGCTATACTCGTTCCTTAAAACAAACAAACATAGACAAGACAAGATCGGATTAAAAGCGACAAAATAAAAAGAAAGCCAGTTTCGAACTGTCGGATTATAATGACTACTTCCTTTGGACAATTAAATCCACTAATGTCACTTTCGAGTATTAGTTGCCATAACTATTGGTTAGAAAGTCACTTTGTAAGTTTTCGTGGGCGTGCAATTTAACTAGCTGTTATAATGCATAATTGGTTTTTAAACAATACGAATTTTACGCTCGGTGTGAGTTTGTAAACATAAAAAAATATAAGTATATTGTAAAGTCAGTAAATCATATCAATTAGTTACAAAAAAAATGTAAAAAAGAAACCTAAAATGACTGTTAAGTTCATTATAAAATCAATAAAGTGTGCCTACATTAGATTTTTTAGACTTTTTTACATTTTTCTAATGAAACTAGCTGGCGCCTGCGACTTCGTCCGCGTTCAAAGAGAAAAAAGGAGCCTATTATGCTAAATAATAAATTATGACATATAATAAAACTAAGATAGTATAGAAAAAGCTTAATTCTAAGATTTTTTTTCTTAAATCTTACAATATTATTTTTAACTTAGCAACTGTAGTTTGAAGTTACCAATTATAATGATAATTTCATTATTGTTTTTCATTATATAATTCCTCCATCCATACTAATGTCGGTGTGTCTGCTGAACACTGTATACATTTAAGACAATTCTTATTAACTTCAAATAATGGCCTCCTAAAAAGTATTACGGGGAATGAAAGTAAATAAGGTTATATTTGTTTTTTGAGTAGAACATAACAAACATTACTTTGAGAACACTAACGCTCCGGGATCATTGAACTCGCAGCTGTCGCTCGCTTTCGCAGATTCAAGAGGCGGTCTTTTTGCATGAAAATGTGATCGCCGATATTTTAGGACAATCAAGTTATCCTGTAATAACTTTTATATTAATATACTGAATGTTACAAGTAAATGAAGCAAGTCTTTTTATTCATTATTATTCTAAAATTCAACACTAATAAAATATATAATTTGAAAAAAATAAAGATTCAATAAATGTTGTAACACCTAAAAAATATTATAAATGCGAAAATTTTTGTGAATGTTTTTTACTCTTTCCAGCAAAACCGGCTTAACGGATTTGGCTGAAATTTAGCTACCAGATAGTTTATTAACCGGATTAACATATAGGATACTTTTTATACTGAAAAAATGTTAGGTTCTTGTGGGTCTTAAAAAATAATAATCTACAGCGCTTACGAAGTTGCGTGCAACAGCTAGTAACACATAAATATAAATACCAAATAACAGAGCTGAAGTGTAATAAATAAAAGATTCGATGTCACCATGAAAGTTATCCAGTATTCTAATCCAATAATAAGTGACTTATCCTATTTGAAATGACAAAGGATATGATAGATGCCATAAATAACGACAAAGATGAGAGAAACTTATCTTGCACACATTACGTAGGTACATGAGACTTGTGTGGGCTAGAAATGCAGAACACATAAATAATGACCCTCATTGTTCCGAAAGGTATGATGAATGTATTTGTGTTCTTAATTTAAAGTTGGGCAAGACTTTAACCTATACTAATATTATAGAGAGTTTGTATGTATTCAAACAATGTTTATCCATGTATAATAATAAACTACTTGTGTGCCAAATTCCATCCAAATCTATTCAACCGTTTATCATCCTCACAAGCCTGATTATTAAAATCCTTCCGGTAGTTTTTAAGTTTATTCATTACAATAAAAAATTACAAAAATAAACAAATCTTTACTCTTTATAATATTAGTAAATATTTGAATTGTAAGGCAGTAAGAGCAGAGTGAACTATACGTAAGTAGAAAGATGCCATTAGATCTTTGATGATCCTGGACACAAAGGAGTGACTTTACCATTTCTGTAAAATTGAATTCCGATCTTCACTATTTGATACCGTTGGCTTCTATCTCAATAAAATATCGCTAGCAAGTAAGAAAAGGCGTCGGATCGCTACGACAGTAATCGCGGCCACAAAAACATACGCTCATAATTACAAACCATTTATAGGAAGGCGACGACGTGCCTTACATAATGTTTCAAATCAAATATTTTATAGTCATAAGTTGATGTGCAATTAAACTAACTAAAAGCCTATTTTACATTGTATAATAATATTTTTCAGAATGATCTTATAGCATTGTTTACTCTTTATTTTAGTTTATTGTATCGTCAATACTCAATACTAATAATAAATCTGTAAGTGTGGGTATTGTATGTATGTATTTTCCTCCATAACTCTTAAACGAATTAACTGATTTTCATGAAACTTGGTAGATAAACATTTAGACGTACGGGACACAAGATAGGATACTTTTTTCTTTTTCGACACGGACGAAGTCGCGGGCGCCAGCTAGTTAAACTATATAAATTAAAGATTACAACAAATATAAAAACAGAGTCTGTATTAAGTACTTATATAAAAATATGTGGTTTTACTATTTAGACTATTACCTACTATTTAGACATTCTAATAACATTTCGCTCGATAAACAAGATAAGGTTTAATGCCTGTATAGGTACAGGTTTTAACTATTTTAGAAAAACAGCTGGAGGGGAATAGCTTTGCAATTACAGCGGGAACGTCTTCTCCGTTCGTCGGACCGTACGTCCGCGATCCAAGATGGCTGCCACATGCCTGCTCAATGTTGACTTGACTAGTAGCTGAATGCATTTTCGCCAACGGCTATCTATGCTCAGTAGATCTATCCGAGGGCACGCTGGCGTTTACGAATGGGGTTCTTACTTGAGGTAATTTAAAACAATATTGCTTTTATTAATGCAAATACAAATTAGTGTTCGTCTGCGTCTGTCACGTGTATCCATGTGTGGGCACAAGAAAGATTTTTTTGAAAGCTTTGCACTGTATTTTTATCTAGAAGTCAAAATAGGCGACAAAATAACACTTGTCTGTTAAAAGTCCTCGCCTTAAATTTGTATTAAAACTATGTTTGGTGGTATTTCAAAGTGTACTCAACGAAATGCCTTATCACTTAGGAAATCATGCCAAAGCTCATTAAGTATATGTAAATAAGAATTTCATGCAAAACAAAACATAATATTAAATATGTTATATGGATACTTACAACCATGTTCAATAAGTTACGCAAACGCTCTTACCTGAAAGGAAAGATTAAATTAATAAATATTAATAATAGTGTTATCAAATACGTATAAGCAAAACAATAAAGAAATTATTAATCCCTATAATTTTATTATAGTAATTGTGGCTTAAAGTTTCAAAATTATATGTATAGTTTTACAAATTAAAATATAAGTAAGTAACAATGTATCACGGAAAGGAGATCGAACTAAATCTAGCAGAACAAGACATAGTTGTACTGTAACCCCTGGTATCAGTCCTCCTGGCATTGCTTGTTTTTCCAGGCAATTAATATACTCAGTGTTTGTTATAATACATCGAAAAACAGAATAAGAGATAAGAAACTGTGTGTACTATTTGAGTAATAAGCATTAAATTTATTGATATATATACCTAATTTATTATTCAAATGGCATTATTAAATTACGTAAGTATTACAATATATCTAATATTGAATTGCAAGAAAAAAAATATTGCGACTTATAATTGCCAGAGAATAATCAATCATAACACAACAATATCGTGTCGGTATAAAAAATAAGTGCGAAGGCAATTTGCAGTTTTGTTTCACGGATTATGTTGGATTATAAAATTGAGTAATAAACCGGCGCTCCACTCTCCATAAATGTAAAGTTCCTAATAATAACGTTCACACATTAAACGGTCCCGCCTAAACTGCACAACAACCCACCATTACTCAAACGCGTTTGCCGTTAACCCAAAACCACATAAGTCACATTTATCGCCACATCAAAAAGCAATCAAGCGACAAAAGTTACAGCGAGTCATCGAAAGGAACTCCGACAGAAATATCTTTGAAACGTACCTAATCGATTCCACAGTGGGACCGCAGGTAACTCTACCCGTCATTTACAGATGTTCTCTATAAAAAGGTAGTGGTCCTGTGTTAATTTGTTGACTGCTTAAACATTTGTTCAACCAGACACTTATATTGCCACATATTATTATTATTTCTTTAATTGTATTTTAGTATGATTAGATTATAGCGATCGTTCTAATCCCAATTATTGGTGTGCGTTACTCCTAGGGGTACGCGAAGTAGCGTAAAAAAACACTTCTAAATATATTTTTCATTTATCAATGTACTGTGCATCGATTAATAAGGGATGCAATGTCATGAAACAAGTCCTGTAAAATATCAAGAATGAGTAATAAAAGTAAAAAAAAGTTTTTCAATATGGGGTACGCCATATTCGAGATCATTCTTGAAGTGGTACGCAGAAAAAAGTAATTGGAAACAACTGATCTAATACAATAGTCATAAAACTTTTTTGTAGTCGAGATCCAAGTCTTTTTCCAAGTAAAAAGTCTAATATTATAGTTATAATAATTTTATAGCTATAGCTAGTCTATAATATTATAGGTTCATACTTTAAAATAATAAGTAAATTTTGTGTGTGATTTTTAAACTCAGTGAAAAGGATCAGTGTTAGAAAAATAATAATAATTGTATTTACAGTATCGCCTTAATCAATTTGGCGGACATGGATTCTTTAAATTATTAAGTTGCAGCGACTTTATTGGAATAATAAAAATAATATAAAAATGTTTATGTACTAAAAGCAGATATTAATAGGACCATTATAACGTGAGCCATTCCCGCGATGTCCTTTAACGTTGCCCCAGACACCCCCCGCTGGCTTAAGAAATATGTTACCTGCCGCTCGATAGAGGAAACAAACAAATTGACGAGGCTATAAATTTTTGAAATGACCCTGCATTCTGATTAAAAAACCAATTTTACTCTCCAACACTTAGACTATTTTTACTTTAACATTTTATACGGGCATTTGTTTTTATTACGTAACCTATAATATTCATTTTCTGTAACGTCTCTCTAAATAATAAATGTCAAACAAATTGGAACTTCCACAGAGCATAAATTTATTAATCGAACATAAAGTTATTACGATTTAAAATGTAAATTTGCCATTATAATTTTAACAACATTATTCAGCTAGAGAAATACGACTATCAAATGAAAGAATTGTATTCCTTTAAAACATTTATGATTCAAATAAGTTTTAGTACATAGAGGTGTTCTCTTGGTCTCCACAATTATTATAAAATGTATTTTCAAATAATAGATTTCCAAAAAAAATTAATGCCTCATGAGTGTCTAATTAGTCAAGCTGATAATGTTCTCGTTAGAGGTTTATTAGCTACATTTTCTAAAAACAATTTTTTGTGTTTAAATAATACCGATTTTTTTTTAGTTTCCCCACGAGGGTTACACAATATAATGTAAATACACATATATTTATTCAGTTTTACATGACTGTGTCTTATTAATTGTATTGTACATTGTGGGGGGAAAATCGCAGATACCCCTTGCTTAAGCAAGGACCTTGTTCATCAATTATTTTATTATAATACAAATTTTAAAAATCTTCTATTTAATTTTTATTCGTCCTGACCGACACCGTTGCCACTTTGTGGCAGAAGTCTAAAAATTTTTTTTATTATTTGTTTATTTTTCAAGATTTCGTGCGGATTATCTGCACTCAGATTCATATCAATATCATGCTCCACGACTCGCGCGAACCTGGGGCAGTTTACTAATAGAGGCGGAACAGTTTCCGCTACCCCATGTCAGCACAAGCAGTCCCAGCTGAAAACCTTCTTGATCCTGTGCATGACCAATCTGCAAACCCACCATGACCTGTAAACACCTGTAGCAGGGTTGGTGACAGCTTTTCGATAACATTTTAAAGAACAAATAATAAACACCAATATCGCCTTTTGTATCTTACTTTATTTATACTGTACGTAGGTATAAAATGACCTGACAAACCATGGACAAGCCAGAGCTAAGTGGCAATAATGTATTTTAAAGAAAGTAGCACGCGATGCATAATTAGGATTTCTATGCTGAAGAAAAGTCACTGAAAATGTCACCATACTGATCTTAAAATATCTGACCAAATGAAAGTAATTTACTTTACATTAGCAACACAAATATACAACGTGTTCTATATACAAATAAGACATATTTTCCTTTGTTCACCGTGCAACATGTCGTACATCACTCAAGCAGCTGACGCCTTCAACCACTAATCAACAACATGCTAGTAGCCAATCAAACGAGAACCATTATTTCGCTGGAGTAAACTAGTAGTTAAGTCTCGGTTTACCGCAGTAGGTCGCAGATTCACTATGTGCATCCGGCACTTGCGCGCTTTCTCGGGACCACCTAAGCGAATTAGTATAAAGTGCTTGAATTATTTATTGATACATTTTAAATTACACGTGCGTGATTTATAGGCGAGCGGAACTTAGGGATACATGTCGGCTATGTCCGTATTTATAAACGGCAATGGATACAGAATATTATAAGGCAGATTATAGATTATTCAATGCATATTTTGATTTAATTAAAATAAATATTATAAAAAAATTATACTAGTTTGTCAACGAGGCCAAACCTCAAGTAAGGTCTTAAGTCAAGTCAGTCAAGGAAGACCCAAGCTACCCACCTATACCTATAGCTAGAGCTGGAGATGGAAGTACCGCTTTTTGACAGTGAGCGTCTTAACATGTGTTTTTCGGGGTCCTTCGCTATAAGACCGATCACCGAAAGGACTATTGGAAGAAAGATTGTCGAATCGACATACCTTATGGTTACCTCGTGGGCTAAGTCCACGGGCTAACCCTAGGTACTTACTTAGTTTGTTTTTCCCAACTTTCACGAGTTGTTCATCAAGCGAAAGACCGATGTCAAAAAGCATAAATTAAATTTATAAACTATTAGCGACTCGCTCCTGGCTTCGCCCAATAGGGAAAACCTTAATTAGGTTCTACTATATATATGAAATTTCCGTGAAAAATAAAGCTAACTGCTGGTGAAAACCGCATCCGTTGCCTGATTTAGGAGAAGTTAGAGGCCATACAGACAGACGCGGAATGCGACTTCAAATTATACTATGTGAAGATAAAGACTAGCAACTTGCTATACACTAAAAGAAGTCTCTTCAAAATGTGTCAGGGGATAAATTAGAACTTTCACTACATTTTGCTTGACATGTTAATATTACATTGTTGTGAGACTGTCATCGCTTTGGCCCGTTGTAACGTGAGACGATAACTGGACTGTCATTCAAGTAGGTACGAATCCGAATGGCACACTTTATAAGACAGGCCATATCTCCATTACTGAAATTACAACGGATCACAAACGCAATGCGGTCTCGACCTATAGGAAATCGTCGTACACAGTACTAGTAAAAGCAGTATGGAACTATTCGGTTTCATTTTAATCTACACTGACATTTACAGAATTTGCGCTGCGAGATTAAAGAATGAAAGAGCAGATTCCCATATCCTCAAATTACAGAACTTTGAGAGTAGTCTGAATTAGTTCTTCTGCTAAATTTATTATTAAATAATTAAAGTAGCGTTCAAAAAGACTTAATACTTTAAGCCTTATACGGTGTCGTATATTATCACATATATCATTCGGGCGTTAAACAACAAAACGTAAACGAATACGTAGGAAAAAGCTACTTGGACTATAAAATTTTTTTATTGCTTTTCTTCCCAATGGATTGTAAGTTCAAAGACCTCATATATTTTACTTGATATTTACAATACAATCAATTTGTATGCATATATATGTACATTAATGACATCATTTAGTGAGTATTCATATAAAATGTAGAAATGTAATTTCGGTAAAATAATTTAACGAAATATAAGTTCTTGCAAGTCGTTGAACTCTTTTATATGACTTCGTTTGAATTAGACGCACTGGTAGTAGTAGCATTGCAATATTTGATATCTTAGTTTCAAAATAAAGACATTTTAGTTATCAATAAAGAAATGTTGAACATTAAAACAGTGATTAAGGAATGTCAGACCCTTTTCTCTTCCTATCCCTTATCCTTAAAACCACTAAGATGATAGGCGACGGTGCCACCTACCATAAAGTGAACTTAGCATCTTAGCATAAATAATATTTTATTATAAATTCCATTGCCAAATATATTAAATATTACTCTAACATGACATAAAATTATTTTAACACAATCTTAAGTCTTAAATTAACATCAATACTCAATACTAATAATAAATGTATGTTTGTTTCTTCATAACTCTTAAACGAATTAACTGATTTTTATGAAACTTGGTAGATAAACATTTAGACGTACAGGACACAGGATAGGCTACTTTTTTTTTAAACGCGGACGAAGTCGCGGGCGCCAGCTAGTTTAACTATAAAAGGGTAAACCTTAAATGTTTACATGACAGCTATTAATTATTTGATAATGTTGTGTACTAAATGTTTACAAATTCTGCAAAATTTATGAGTTTTCTAATCGGCCTATGATTTAATTAAACGCTAATTTACCGGCAATTAATTAAACATGACTTGTCTAAGTTAATAACTTCGAATGTGTACATGTGTCGTTACTCTTCGATACTCGACTTGGTAAAATTGTTATACTTAAGTGCATTATAAGTGTGATGACTAGTCAACTACTGGGTATAAAGTGGAAGTAGGAGAGAATTTCTTTACATTTGCATTTTTAATTAAGTTAATATATAAGTTTACATTTCTGAATGCGTTCAGAATCCCTGTGAATATCCTGTGAATGATCCTCTCCAAGAAATCCTCATATCTGTTAGATGTTATCCGAAATAAGGAAACTCTTAGGAGAAGCAACTTAGTCGGTAGAACCTAAAGAATCAGGCAGTTAAATTTAATCATTTAATTTGTGGAACTTATATTTAATACAGTGAAAATAATTATGTTTTTCACATTCTAATTAGTATAAAGTAATTGTAACTAACACTGAACACTACTTGTACTAACACTACCAAGCACTGCTTTCCATATTTTTCCAACTAAAAAAAATCTAAACAAAATTCAAGAGTCTGACTGTAATTCAATCATTTTTTTAATCATAATATAAATAATATTTTACCATAATTATTCTGAAGAGTTTTCTTTGACAATCCACTGAAATCCCGTAATATTACTGTGCTCAGAATTTCTGTTTAAAATACGCAAAAAACCGCATAGCGCAACTAATAGGTAGAAAATTAATTATTTTGTTATATGAAATTACTTGAAATTAATTATTTTGTTATAAGAAATAAAGACTGAATATGGTGGGAATGACTATAAAAGTGTTAAGTTTTACGAGAAGATAATATACATAAAAAGAAAATATTATTCCGTTATTGTATTAGAAAAGACATTGACCGACTATAGTGCCTGTTCTATGATGGCGCACATCAAATCTTATAGTTCAGGTTTTTCTTTCTATTTTTGCATAGATATCTATACATTAGGAATATTATTTTAAAATTCCATACGCAGGTATTTTTAAATACCTAAATTAAATTTTTACGAAGTATTTTTTATGAAATATGATGTTGTTAAGACTGCCTTAAAATAAATTTACAAAAATAACTATCAAACAAATAAATGTTTTCATTCTATTGCAAACTGATTAAGTTAAAAAAATGGGATGTGACTGTGTCGTGTAATATGGTCTTGTATTGTAGACTCAGTCAGTAAGTAGTTTTTGAGTTTAAAACTACTTAGTTAAACTGTTTAAACTGTTTTTTGTTTGTAATAAGTAATCTCAAAAACTACTTGGTCCAGTATCCCTCACCTGATTTTTTTTTCTGATTACTAACAGGCTGAAACTCCGTGAGTAGCTTCGTTTTGCCGAGACGTCCATCTTTTTCCTCTGCGAAAATTCTCGATAGAGGTAGCTAAAGGAGTTAGCAGCCGTAAAAAACTTCCAAGCGTAGGACTGGGAAAACGTACCACTCAATTTGTAGGACTATGCGGCCATTTTATTATACAAATGTTTACTAAGCTGCAGACAAAAAATCAGTTGATTAATAATCCCATCCCTCCCAAAAAACCACTCCCAATATATCACAAAAATAGGTCATAAAAGCTATAAATAATCGCATATAAATGGCAATAAAATGGCCGCATAGTCCCACAAATTGAGTGGTACGTTTTCCCAGTCCTACGCTTGGAAGTTTTGGAAGCAAACCGAAGCTACTCACGGAGTTTCAGCCTGTTAGTAATCAGAAAAAAATCTAGGTGAGGGATACTGGATTAACTGCCTTTGATCAAGTAAAACTCGCACTAGGCCCTCTGGGCTGATTTAAAACATTCTTTCACCTACCGAAAGCTACATTATCATCGAGTAATATAGGCTATATTTTATAAAATTTACACAGGATGAAGTTAATACAAATCTTTTTTTCTTAATAACTAATAACTGACCGAACCTTACAGTAAGCAGAAATACAATATACAATGATAGCTCCCACAAATAAAACCCGTTATGAAAATAAGTAGGAAAGTGATACCAATAAATAATTTTAAATTGAACAAGCACCGTCTAAACTTTGTAGCGCTTATTACAATTATAATTTATTTTATGCTCGTGTCACAACCTGACCTCGGTTCAATATAAATTTATATTAGCCACCTATATCAATTGTAGGTACAGGAAATACTTACAGGATCCCATTAAATCACACAACTCAAAACAAGCTACCGGCGCCGAGCCTAATTGAAAATAGCGAATATTCACTGAATAGATTCAGCGTATTAATTAAAACTAAAGATTCTCGCCTCTCCTCGCTTACGCTCAGATACCTTCTTACTCGCTACTATTTGTAAATGTTCACCTTAATCCACACCATTATAATTTAAGCATTACGTGTAAGTTTTAAGGATTAAATTTCAATGACGTTTTATTAGCGTTCAATGAGCAATTTTCGACTATAAATAAAGGAGTTTAAAGACCATTTTATAATGACAAATGGTAAGTATGAATGCGAAATCAAACAACGAGCGTAGTTAATAATTTATTGATATAAGACATGCGAAGCCCATAAAGTTTCCTTTGGCACACGTCCCGGTCTCTTTTAATTTGTAACTCGTTAGCATTAAGCGGCCGTACGGTCTGCACTGTGTACCTACGTGTAGACGCGGCTTAGATTAAGATTTCAGCTTTGTTTCAACAAACAAATAAACAAACGCTAACCACATTATCTTGCTTTATTGCCACCTCATTATCTGGAAAGCCTCTTTCAATTTATAATACAGCTATCTGCTAACGCAATCTGCTTTTAATTGTTTACTTTAATTTGTTAACATAAACCTTTTATGGGTCTGTATAGAAAATTATTTAAAAAAAGCATAGATTGTAAAAAAGATTGTTAAAAAATTAAATATTCTTAAATTATTTATTTTCTAATTACTTTCCTTAGTCGCAAGTGGGAAAAAATAACCCGTTCCACCTTATCCCTAATGAGTATTCCCTCTGGGAATTTTTCCCTACCAGTAGGGATAGGCGGTAACTTTTCTTCCACCTATCCCTGAGTCTACATAGAAGATTATTAAAAAAAAACTATAGATTAATAACGGACTAATAAGTATAGATTTATCCCATTAATAAATTAAATGTGAAAGTTTATAAAAAGTTTCAAAGTTAGTCGGGTTAGGTAAACCACTGAAACTTGGCATAGGAGTTCAGAATTATGAATTCTTATGAACTTATGAATTATGAAATACTTACCTAAGAACCATATGGACAATTTTAAACCCGGTAGTCTTTACTCGAGGGATTTCAAAATGAAGTTAGTGGTCGAATTAGACGCTTTTAATGCAGATATATTTTTTATTCGGTGTTTTAAAAATGAGTTTCTATGACATAATATTTCACACTTATGTGTTAAATTAAATCCTGTTTTGTACAAACAGAAATAAATGCGAACGAAGTGAAAAACAGCTACCTACTCATATTCATAAGTCTGTCTATACATCTATACATCCAGCATAATTTAAGAAAAAGTTTGTATACCTACACGTTGTTACCAAGTTATGTTATGTTGGTTAATACGGTAACATATGTTACTTACTTATGTTATCGAGGCCGAAAAAATATGTAGTTTTTAGAATTTTTGTCTCTATGTCTGTGCTCGCTAATCTCAGAAACGGATTAACAGATTTGGATGCGGTTATCACTGATGTAAAGTAAAGTAGTGTTGGTTTCATTACAATCGGTTTACAAATAATAAAGTTACGGTAACTATTACCTATTCTGTGATTACGTTAACTTATACATAATACCGAAATACCAAGCACAGCTAGTATGTACACCTAATACATTAATTTAACTAGTAAGTACCTACGAATTTTAAAAATGACAGAAAAGCATTTTATAGAACCAAAAACGAGTGTGACCATTTAAAGCGGAGTGTAATAACGAGCAGGTTAAAGTAATAGAGCTTTATTAAGTGAGTAAACATGGCACCGAAACGAACGAACATAAGTGTCTCAAACAATAGTAATAACTGTTGAACAAACAAAAGTTATCGGGCTGAGCTAGGCGCTTGGCCAAAAGCGAGGGGGCGGCGCGAGCGGAGAATGTTAGAAAAACTTATAGAAAATGACAAGCGAGTGACAAGGACGCACACAGTTACACCATAGAAGAGAGAGGGATGGATAGAAAACTCGTTCTCCGGCATTCCGCCGCTTGGTTGGATTTAGGAACGGGGGCAGCACGATACGATTAGGAGGTTATGCTGTGTTATTTTTAAGGCTCGTAGCCTAAATATCTAAGCAGATGTTATAAGGAAGCCGTTTTGCGAGATTACGCTTTAATTGGGATCGTAAAATTGAAGGATTTTACAAATAGAAGAGTGCATGTAGAGAATTTTTTTTCTTAACTACGAATTTATCATAATTATTAAGTATAGGTAGTAGAAAAGGAATCTTCTGGGTGAGCTCGTTCCATCTTCGGCCTCGTCTTTGCTGCACGGCTAGATGCTGACCAAGAGCAAACTCATCTTTAATTAAAAATAAACTTTACTTACTTATAATGTTACATTTATTATAATGTGTTTTTTTTTTCATCTTTTCAATTTCTGCGTTTTTTATAGTTGGGTACTACTGGCTCGGCTATTAAGTGATCAAGGCAGACACAGTTCGAATTCCGGGTTCTGGCTTGCACTTGCATCAATCAAGGCTACTTAGGTACACTATCTGGTACCCGCGACTTCGTTTGCGTTGAAAAATTAAAAAAAATAAGCAATATCATGTATCAGGCGTTAGTTTTTTTAATTTTAGATGTTTCCTCGGCAAAAGTACTTTTTTTCTGAATGAGTATATCATTTCCGGTATCCCTGAAAATGTGGCACAAGCCTCTCGTTAGTATCAAATAGTGAAAGAGGTGGGTTTTCACCTATTCAACTTCAAAGGAAAGCGTCGAGGGAAATATCTGGCAACATTTGAAGACATATGTTTCTTTGAAAGATTTTTTACGTACAATTTCGAATCAATTATTGTCTGAAGAGTGATGTTACAGTAGTGTCATGGTGTCTGGTGAAATAGTCGCGCGACTTTGCCGCATCAGGTCGGACGTCAACCGCCACACGCACGCAACACGCAAAGAGATGGTGTCCGGTTGCTTGTCGTGTAGCGTTACCGGCGTGTAACAAACCTCGTCACGACAAGTTGTGACACGGCAACAAACGCCGACACTACCCGCGATAAACACTTTTCATTTATTTTTGATACGGACCCGTGTAAGCGTCATTTTTTGCGCATTACCGGTTTAAACGTGTTTCTCTCATAACGCTAAACTGACAGATATTAGTGAAAACCTCTTATTAAGCGGTTTCTTACCAAGATTAACTCAGAGCGCATAAGTAGATACATTTTTGAGTCCAAAGCAAGTACATTTTTAGAACTAAACATTTTTGAGTTCTAAAATGTCTTCGAAATTGGCAGTGTGCCCTGCTACTTATACTTACTACACTATCTAGCTGTAGTAACTACCCCCTTACAGAAGACCACCGTGAAATAACAGCATAAATGTGCTTTATGTCTCGGTGAGTTAGTAAGGTGTGCTAGAGCCCTAATGGGGTAATCCCCATCCCTTCCTTATCCCTTATACTTAATCCTTGGCAGCGCGATTGCAGCACCTATGGCGTTGTTGTTTTATAGGTACCTACAGTACACCTACCTATTGATATAAATAAAAATCAATGTAAGTAGGTAGTAGGTATGTCTGTCCTTTATAGACCGCTCAAGCTATGGAAAGGGATAAACGAAGGAGGGTTGTGTTCATAAAAAAATCAATTGTGCAGGTCATTGGTGTTAAATATAAAGTCTAAATACCATTTTTAACAGAATGGATGTAATTTTAAATATTGATCAATACCTAAACAAGTATCGTTGGCTACGGCAAGGGCCCTGTTATATTTTTATATTCGTCTGTGCAACCATAACCGTGCAGGTTGCAAACTTGCAACTACGTATTTATTGCATTAACATAAAGTAATAAAAATACCCGTGATAACCTTGATCGATCGCATGTACCCACACTCAACCCTCAAGCAACAAACATGATGTTTTCAAAAAAATTATAAAGATACTTTATATAAATTCCGAACATGACCGCGACTATGCCACCAGGGATAAAGTGTGGTAATAACAAAGCAGTAAGTCATAAAATTGCTCGTGCCCATTTTATGCACTGGCTACTCATTATGAAAATTCGTCAGCGAAACTTACTCGAAAACTGTGTACACAGAAAGAATTCATAACCAGCCTTAATTTTTATATTCATCAAGATACGTTATTGTAGACTCTGACAAAATGGTGACATGGTTTCAGTACAAACACCTTTTGTTGTGAAAAAAATGTAAGTATTTATTTAATATTTACGATTTGAATTTGTTTCAAACAAAGTTATGTCATTAACAGACACGTTTTCTGGATGAAAGATACCCTATGTCCTTTCTTATATCCCTGACAACATGTATGCAAAATTTCATGATGATTGGTTGAGTAGTTAAGGCGTGAAAATGTAGCAGACAAACAGATAGACATACAGAGTTACTTTCAAATTTATAATATTAGTATGGATATGGATTTATTCTTGTGTAGAAAATATTCGATTTATAGTCATTTCAAACCGTCGAAAAAAACTTTAAAATAAGATAATTACAAGAAAAACTAAATATAGAAACGTAAAGAGGAATATTCGGTTAAACGTTCTATCGAAAGTATTAGTTACATATAATGTATAAAATTCTAATATAGAATTTATAAGTAAATCCAATTGACGAATTTTGATAAACCTTGGCACGCAGATATTATATCCGGTACCTTATTTTATTCGGTATTAATTCTCAGAGAACTCGTTATCCCTGTAATAAATAAGTTTACTGTCACTTTAGATCCGACTTTGTAATTGAGAATGCGAGTTAAGCCGCCGTGAACTGCTAGTATGTAACAATAAACAAAACGGACCGAGATTTCGTCGCACGCTACGAGCGTGTTTAAAGAACATCTCTAAATTTGTCCCAGTGTCGCCATATTTACTTGGCACCGGTGTGAGAATAGTTTCAAGAAAAAGTACCCATAGGAGCGAGCTTCTTCTCGGAAGTGTCGAAGTGACGCACTAAGTGATAAACGACAGGATCTCTATACGGTAACTAGTCTTAAGACAATGCGTGTGTTTTTGTTGACAGTAGCCAACTCCTAGGTCATTACAATAGCATAAAAGTTACCAGTTATGAGGCAGCCGCGCGATGTGAGAACGCCACTTGCAACCGGTTTGAGGTGGTTTTTGTGAGAAAAAGGATTCAGAGTAACCAGAGCAACTTATAATATACATCTAAGAGTGTCAGTAGTTAAGTGGAATGTAAAATGTTACAAAGTCGCATTCGGATGGCATATGGAGCGAGCTGGCGAGCTACCTGTGTATAGAAATTATAACATAAAAGATCGATCTCGAATTATCGATACGCTGCGAACAACCGATCCATAAAAGTCAGAAAAAGAAAAATCGAATCTCGTATAAAATCGCAACGCAGAGATACGGGCGGCGACGCGTTCGTGCTGCGTAGCCCACGGCTGCATCTCGATATTTCATGAAACAACCGATTTATATGCGCTGCCGCAGTCCAGCGAAACTTTAATGTTCACCGTTCGTAATTACTGCTAAAAAGTGAAAATAAAGCAACATTAAATCATATCTATACATAAACAAACAATTAAAGATCACAATCAAAATATGATAATTTTACATAATCATTATGTCCGACTACGGCTTGATTTTCGTCGGCCTTTACGAAGAAGTGTGCACATAAGCAAATTGTATTTTCAACGAACAAGTTTCGCCAAAAACTTTAGGGGATCTCTATAATACATACACGAAAAGGAAAAAATTAACATGGCAGAAAGGACGAAAATGATTGGCTAACTGCAAGAAATTTAAATAGAAATGAACCGGTTACATTGGACGTAAGGAGAAAGAGAAATAGACTAGAAAAATCACTACATGGGCTGTGACACGTGTTAAACATGGTACATAGTGTGAATAAGTAATTAAGAAATTTCCATTATCCCTTCATTAAGAACTAGTAAGAATTACCTTTCACTACTGGGCACAGAGTATGCACAGAGCACACACAGGCACAGAGGCCTGTGTGTATGATTATCCTTATTGTAAGGAGACTAGTTAATTGCGCTATCCTAGCCTAGAAGCAGGAATTTAATTTTAAAAATTGCAAATCTTTTCAAACGCAGTCTTCGCGATATTCACTATTCTAATCGACACGCAAAAACAATAAATACTCGAATGTATTAAGCATGGTGTACTGTTCCAGCAGCTAAGCATTCACCCACAGGACTAAAACTGTTACGTAAAAGAGAAATATAAAATCGATCTTAATAAAGTAAAATTTACGAGATTAGGTACTCTGTAAAAAATTACATATCACTGCTTAAAAACTAAAGTGCCACAAATCAAAATTACACTTTTTACAGGAGAGCTAATTGAAAAAAATTAAAATATTTTTTGTTTATTTTTTTCTTATTAGATATATATATATCAAATATATGCATAATATTATACATCGTTAGAAGCGTATTTTTATGTAGCATTAAATGTTCTAAATAGTTTTATAATATTAGAATAGATATAAACATATAAATTACTTTTGAATATTATTATTTTTTGCTATTTTGCAACCATTTTGCAACTTATTTAAGTTATTTAACTTATTTAAGTTGCAAAATGAAGGATCGTGACTGTATTTTTTCAATAAAAACATTTTTGGCTTTTTTGTTTTATGGCCCTATAGTTTTTAAGCAGTGATATACCTAATGGAATTATCTTTTATAATGGTAAAGGGTAATGCCATTAAACCTATGTAATTTTTAATGACAATTCTTAATCACAAAGTAGAGAAGGTTTTTAACAATAAAATAATCAGTTACAAACAAATAAATACGAAAAGCTAAATAATAGTAACCAATTAAGCAGGAGATATTAATTTCAATAAAATAGGTTTAATGTACTCCAGCATATTTACATGCAAGAATAATGCCCGTGATCACCGATAATGTATCAGATATTAGATGGAAGGATATAATAAATTATGAAAAATCAAATAACAGAAGTCATTAAGGGTTGCACAGCTAGCAAAGCAATAAACTTAATCTGGCATTATTCATTATGTAATTACACATTTATGAGTTAACTCCGCACACTACACTACGGCAAAAACCGAGATATTAAACTAAATTAGTACTTTAATAGCGTTAATAAACTGTGTCTACATTTGTTTAAATGACTTCGTTAAATATTTAGTTTTTGTAATTGGTTGGTTTCTTAGGTTGGCTCTGATGAAAATACAAAACTTAATATCATTTGAAAAAAATTTCTCGCGTATGTAGTACGTAAGTAGTTTAGCCTCTGTATCGAGTATCTACTACATATCTCAGATCTATATAACTACATATTGATATTATTAAAGCCTCGCAGGCCTGAAAATTATGGGTTTTGGTTTGTACCGTTAAGTATTACGTAATGCAATTTTTGAAGATTCAATCACTATGTAAAAATAACATGTAATGTACATATTTATTTCAGGCAATTTGTCCATATGTTATTATTATTATTCGGTATGTAAAAAGCACTATCAATTCTTCTATGTTACAGTAGCAAAATCTCTCCATTGGTCGTTAATATTTATTTAAAATTCCTATTTTTACAGAGGTACAAGTGAGGGTTATCTTCACTGCAGGAGGGTGTACAAAAATAATATAACAATCTGGGGACTTAAAAACTTTACGGAACATTGTTTCAAACGATTTGAGTGGGTCGTTTAAGTAGTTGGCTCCCACTTGTCACTTTACAACATTTATCTGGGTACATGCATCAGCAGCGAACATTAGTCCTCGCCACACAAGTTTACTTAAGATACCTATCTCTGGACACATGGATTTTAGGACAGTCACGTCCAACACGATATACGTTTTCTAATCATTTACATTGTTAAGAGCTACGAGGAACAATATTGCATCGCAGGATAAAATCATTGCAGAGATGAGTGTATGAGAAAAGAGAAAATGTAATACCTATGTTTTTGACTATTAGATGCTAGAAATATTTGTATGGAATACTTATAGACAATGGTGATAATGTTTACCAGACTTATATATTTTTTACCTTTGTTTTAATAAGATACAGCATGTTTTCTGAAGGTATATAATCAATTACCATCAAGTAAGCTTTTGGTAGGTGGCTACCATCAACCTTGGCACTTAAGAAAAACCAAGATGGTGAAAATGCGTTGCCGATACTTATAGAAAAATAAAAACATCTGTCTCTTGACAATTCAAGATTGATATAGAAGTTGGGTCTGACATCCCAGCCACACATTGAAACACCACACAGATCCTATTGATTCATATTTGTTATTTTTAAAATGGTAGTAAATGCTGTCGTGTGATCTACTTTAAACTAGTTTTCGAACTCAGCAGGCCCAGCGCCACCACAATTGCTCGTAGGAGCATAAAATGATTTATTAATTCTTTTGCGGACACACAGAACCTACGTGTGAAATTTATGTAAGCCTCTATAAGTGTTAAACAATAAAATATTATAGTTAAGTGCGCGACTGTACGTCTATGGATTCAAGGTGCCACAGAACCAGTTCACTTGACAGCGTGCTTCATAAAAACATTTATTTTTACTACCGAGTCATGTGCTTTTTACTGTAAATAAATTATATACCAATTTATTTTTATAGAATTTAGTAACGTTTGTGTAGACACCTAAACATTTCGCCGAGCAATTTACGGACTATAATTAAATCTAGATTTTATTTTAGATACATAACGCATGACTGTGTCTATGTTATTTATAGAAAAAAAAACGCCTCTGCATTTCATAATATTGATGGTTTAGCAGCTTAAATTATGTGGATGCCTGAAAATTGCTTTTGTCGATAATTTGATCACAGAACTTTAATTTTAACTTGAAACGACTATTTAAAAAAAGTAACACAACGGTGAGACACGGACACGGAGTGTGTATCTGTGTGTCTGTCTGCGGTTGTGTAGCTCTCAAAATGTACCGATTTAATCCGTTTTTTTTTGTTTGATAGGTGTTGTGATTGGGATGGTTATGAAGATCTGTTTAGGAGTTTGTCCATTAACCCATTTCGGAATTGACGATAGAATTCAAGTAATTTCCACATTTTCTGTTTACTATGTGAAATTTGATATACTGATATTTCTGTGGTATTTCCATGACATGGTAACCTCGTCCTGATGCTGCAACATCAAGTGGACTGCTGGTTTTCAATTATAACTGTTTTTAGTTTTAAACTTTACGATTTCATCAAATAATAATGATTATTATATTCCACAAACGATAAAAGACAGCTGGAACGGGGATTATGTCAATTGTGGTATAATAGTTATTGAACAAAAGATCTGGTACCTTCCAAACTTACATCTACGAGGCCACAAACCATTACAAACATGTTTTGTATGAATCCGCTTAATACTTATTACTGTGACAGGTATATACCCTTATCTGCGTCCAATGTCTGATGGATCGATGTTAAAAAGCTCGCTCTTGTTGTTCGTATTCTCTTATGTTGTGGTGCTCTAATCGACCAGCCTTTAATGCACGCCGCACAGCCCTTTTTAGAACTCGTATTTTAATAACTATACAATATTTCTCATGTGTTTTAATTTGGCTGTGGTTAATTGTTGGAAGAAGACAGTAAGTGTTTTTTTTTGTTTCATCGAATGAATGCACATTATGAATCAACACAAAAGTTAGGTACCTGAGAGGTTGTTTTTTAATCTTGTGTCCCATGCGTCCCTTTGAAAACTAGATTGCATTTACATACACCTGAGGCATTAGGAGGTAAAGATGATCACAAAAAAATATTGTAGATACTCAGATTTAAAATGTCCCATAAATTGATGGCGTAATCAAACTCTACTAGGAATTATTTTTCAGTAATACTAAAGTCTCAATTAGGATCTTTTACGTAATTTTTACATCTATCTTTTTTTTATTGAACTCACTTTTTACAATAAATTCTAATGCTCTTTAACCTCTTAACTTTAATAAATATATTCGATTCATAATGGTAATATGCAGTTGATATTATTACTTATTATAAGTAATTAATATTACATTATTATGTTGGCAAACTGACGAATCTCAAATAATGTCAAGACTCTATGGCAACGAAAGTTGTTCGTTCACTCAACGACGCTCACATTCGTGTTCTATCTCGTTTGTATGTGTGAGTGAATTATATGTAGGAATAAAATAAATAGTCAGAGATGTAAAAATCGGCCTCCCACTAAACGTAAGCCCGTGGCCACAATAGGACATGTCAGATTATAAGATGAATGAATTTGGATTTTGGCGTCCCGCCAGCGAGCCTCTGCCTCTACCTGAGATAAACGCGCGGCAAGAATGCATTATTGGTATTGAGAATGCCACGGGCTTTGTCGATTTTTAAACGTCAAGCGTAGAATTAATAGAGTTAGGAATAATAAACAAAAGTTTTTTAATTAAGTCGTATTGTTTAAACGGCGAATCGTGAATTCATCAGTGCCATAGCTAATTATGGTTGGATTGCTTTTATTTTCAAATGAATTGTGCAATGAACGGGTGAACCAGAGTTACATATTAAAGCTATGAGTGTCGGATATCCGACGTCGAGCTAGAAGTACAGTCGAAATAGAAAGTTTTCAAAACAATAACTTCAAAAAATGGGATTACATTTTTGTAGATAAATAAATATATATTATTTCAGTAACATTTTAAATTAATCATTTATTACTTAATTAGTAGGTTCTACTATAATATCATTGAAATCTAAGTCTGCCGAGTATCACTGAGCATTATTTTATAGAGTCTTTACTCAAATTAAATTGTTCTAAATAAAATATTTGTTTACACAATATTTTCATTGACAAATATGACAAAAGTAAGTAATACAGCAAAAAAAAAACCAAAATTTTATGTAAAGATATGGCGCAGTAAAGAGTTAAAATAAGCAGTTTTGAGGTTAGGCAAAGTCGAGTCGCTAACCACTTTAAACGGACCAACGAGACATCAATAATTGCGCATTGAGCAGTACCTACTCAAGTTTGTAATGTCGATTGGCCCCGAGCGTGGTCTGTCCCTTCGCAGCCGACTGTACCCACCAGTGCAATCCCGAACAATGGCTGCTAATAATAAGGGACGTCGTATTTACGAGCATACGTGCCCTCCGAGCTGCGACGAGCAGGACCTATTGTGCTCAGACCTCCTAAGATTATTTCAGTGCCTTGCACTTTTCAGAAATCCTTCTTTTAACTTAGATTTTATGGCCTTTAGATGAAATGAATCAACCGTTTGCGGCGTAAATTTAATTTACGATTTACCGAAACAGTTCTCTAGTGTTGGAATGCCGTGCTGCAAGTCGTAACTCATTTCTAAAGCTAGTCATTTTTAACCAGCACCTCAGGTGTTTTGCACTGAGGAATTTTCATAATTAACTACGAACTGTAACTTTCTGTGTGTAAACTTTTGTGTTACTGTTGTGTATGTAGGTACGTATTTTATTTAATAATCTTAATGTTAAATTTTAATATCATAATTTACACTAACATGATAAATGTTTCAAAAAGCCTATAAATAAATATTATTTTTGTTATTAAATTAAAGATCTATCTGTAATAAGTGTGTTTATAATTGATTTCTTTATATCTAAAATCTTTTTCAAATAAAAGTCACCTGGGACTTCTTTTTATTTTCTTCAGATGTCTGCTTAGTGCTTTAGTTTGAAAATGTACTAAGAGTCATAAAGGAATCATCATCACTTCATAAAGGAATGAACTAATACTAGGGACTGAAGAACATACTTACAACACGTACGATCACTTGGCAATACGTTCATAATCGTATTAGAGTAATATCGATCGATGGTTTGTAATCAAGTTGTTTAACTTAAGTTTTTCTGTTTAGAAACTGTTTACTGGGATATAAGTTGCCTTGTAGTCTTGCTTGAACAAAATCAAAATCAAAATCAAAATCAAAATATTTATTCATCAACTAGGTTTCTACAAGAAACTCTTTTGATCGTCATTATAAATTTAAATTTACCAGCAATGCCAACCGAACCAAACAATGCCTCGACTTCATTTGCGTATCTTGTAAATTCTAGCTTAAGTATATGTTATTCCTTATTAAAAACTACAGTTTCGTAGTTTTTGCGTCAAAGAATAACAAATAACTTCACAAAATTTCGAATTTATAATATTAATTGGATAATATATTACATCAATGCGAATCCGAAGTATATTACGACTGTATAATGTAACTACAATATGGCTCTTCACGTTAGTGAAAAGGGCTTTTGACACTTCGCGCCTCTCGTTTAAATAAAAGCCTACGATCGAAGTCATTGAAAAATTTAGATTATCAACATTTCTCACAGTATAATGTAATAGCTAACAAGCTATAAAAGTTGTTAGTAGATACTACCCACGCGGTGACCTAAATACATGAGCGCCTGCGCACCCGGCGCCCGCCAATCACACGACGCCGTTCAAATCAAGAGCCGGCGCCGATTCCACCATCTATAAATTCACATGAAGATATAACACGAATTATGGACAACTATGCTATTAAACAATATTAGCAAATGCCCTTTGAATTATAGTTGCTGACTTCACTTACATCGATTACTGGTAGTGCGTAGAAACCTTTCGTGGCGCCAACGACCCACATTATTATCTATTTTGCTAACTAATCCAATATCCAACATAAAAATTAAAAATAAATTGATATGTTATATTAAAACTAGTGTTAAAAAAGACAAATAATAACAATTTTTTTTATTTGAATTTATAAGTGAAAGGTTTAAAATACCTTATCTAAAGAGGCCATGTCTCTATACTAAATATAATAATTAAAAACAATCCAAAAAAGCAATTTGCACTTTGCGTTGTTACATTTGCACACGTTGTTACTTATGTTACAAAAAAAATGAGGTAAAAAAAATAGTTTTAAGAATTTTTGTCTGTCTGTGCTCACTAATTTCAGAAACGGTTTAACCGATTTGAATTGATTACATGGATTAACACATAGGATACTTTTTATCCTGGAAAATATAAGGTTCTGTGGTATTTTCAAAAAATGAACTACAGCGCGTACGAAGTTGCGGCTACAGCTAGTTGTGAATAAAATAGAATTATTTTTGGATAATTAATCTATTATTTTTAAGCCAGACTAACACCAATTAGCAATAATTGTATCATTATTATTCACATTGTCAAATAGCACATTAACTTATTCTAAAAATATACGACCAAGTTCATAAAAACATAAAATATATAAAAAATAATATTGACAAAACAACTTCATATGAATAAAAGCCTTATTCATATTTTCCCGTTAATTCCTTCCACTCTTTATCGAACATTTTAAAACAGCTTTTGCAGCAATATGATTATATTTAAATGACATTTATAACTTTGTAACTGGTACAATATATATGCAAATCGCTTAATGAGTAAATTAGTAAAGAGCCTTGAAATTAAACTCGTAACGGCACCTAATCTCATGGAATTAATTTATTTAGGTGCCAAAGTAACCATTATGAACATGGATTAATGTAATGTTTATTTCCTGTTAGATGCGGTGGTTAATCTTTTGCTTTATATCTCATAATATGTATAATTTGACTCTACTTTCTCAGTGGGTCTACGACATGACCACTCGTATAACATAAAGATAAATAAAGATAAAAGAGAAAATAAATATACAAAATTTAAATGAGCAACTTAGTTCTGTACACTTCTCAGACTATTTGCAGTTATACTTTATTTTTATGTAAAGGTCAGACATGACAGATGACACTTCACTTGATGGTAAGGTGGCTACCGTCCGTCGCCTATAACACAAGCAATACAATGGCTGCTGCAAGATCGTGGTCGACCTATACTTAGTCAGGGATTGCCAGAAAAAATTCGGAAGAATCAGAAATAATTTGTGAGGAATTTTAACAAGAATTTTTAAAGTCAAAATCATAGAAACATTGGAACATTGGAACATCAGAGAGGCCATTACGACATAATTATGCGATTTATGATGTATTACAAATTTTAATATAAAATTTTAAGATAAAGGGAATATTTTAAGAAAATTGAAATATCAAAAATTTCAAATCACGACTAACATTATAGTTGTTTATTAAACTTTTGAAAACTGATATTGAGTGTAATAATCCTGAACGTCGTTAGGATATTTTAAATGTTCGTAAATAAAGTTTAATAGAGGTTTCCGGCTAGAGAAATGCCTCAATAAATCTAATGGGAAAAAGTATCTCGTTACAACGGCTAAGCGCGTTAGTACACGAGCGGCCTTAACGCCGATTGTCGACAAAGCAACGCGATGAGAATTGCTCAGTTTCATGAGCTTTTTACCCAGTGAGTGGCGTCGTAAAACGTGCTAAGCGACGAAACACCTGTACACTCCATTAATCACGTTTTGCACCAACTAAATCTCTGCACTAACTTAACTATTAGGTTGTTTATTAATTTCTATTTATTTATTCCTATACTTACTTACAGGTTAGTCTTAGTCTTAATCTTTACAGGTAAATCCTCATGTGTCGGTGTAACTCAATTAAAACTGAACTGATATTTTTGGCATTGTATCACCCAATTTAAATCTTAGTTAGGACTTATCGTAAATTAAAAATCACAAGCGAGAAAATAAATTCAAGCAGTCTCGCACTAACGCAACGCGATGGAGCCTTTTTTTTACCTGGATTAACATACAGGACACATTTATCATAGAAAAATGTTAAGCTCCTGTGGAATTTTGGAGTAAAAATATCATTATTTTCTTTCTTAAATTGTGTGCATGGGAACGTACCGGCTTAAATTGCAAACTAAAGACAACCGTTTTTTTAGAAAAGCTGAAAAATGACCGTTCACAGTGACCGCTTTCTTGGACATAATACTGCCTACTAACAGTTAGAAGAATAAATGAATACTTGTTTCAATGAATTTTAGACTTTACGCCTTTCAGTTAAAATTTATTTTTCATACTCACACTCTGTAAGAATTTCGACAGCTACTCAAAGTGCATGTGAGTCATAAAATTCGTGCATGCATAATGTCTTTTTCTTTATAATGTTTCGAAGAATTTGTTAACATAACCGTGGGGACAAGGTACGAGGTTAAGGTAATCAAACAAAATAGACCTGAACCTGACAGAACGGTGTGATCCCTAATGATTTTTATATTGTAAGCAGATATCAAGTTGTTTGTTCACACTATAAAATTACAACACTATAAAAAATATTTTAAATAAATGTAAAGAGAATTTGTACAATACCAGAAATAAATATACAGATTGTTAGTCAATCATGCAAAAACGGCTAAACGGATTTGGATGAAAAATGGCACACATAGGTATATTTTATTATACCTGGATCAATATATATATACCTATATATAGATACTCTATTCTGGAAAATCTTAAATTCGTCACACACACTGAAAATCACACATTTTCAAAAATCGAATTCAAAAAAATATTTTAAAGATTAAATCACTCGACTCGAGTGATATACACTCGAAATTTGCCCTCCTTGTCAAACTTAGCTTCCACTTACTTATAACACGTACAACATACTAGATAATACACACTACGAAATTATTTACATTATCAAGAAAACAGTAGAAAGTATGGAAATTATTTCCCATAAGCCTACAACGGAAAACACTAACAGAACATCAAATATATGTTCTACTTTTTTTTCTATAACATTATTTATACATTCACTTTACTACCTTTAAGTCAACAAATTCATAGATAATGTCAAGTTTATTTTAACAAGTAAATCAAGCCTATTCTTAAGCGTCGACATAAAGCAAGAAAATGTTAATCTTCCTCTGAAACGTAACTTATTATCCAACGTGCGGCTAGACAGATTAAGACGAAGCAACAAGGCAGTGTATGAGGATTATTTATACTTTAATAAGTATCTTTGGTTTTATCTTGTGTTATATTAAATGAAGTAATAAATTGCTTAAAGGACAAACCAAAAGAATCGTCACTTTCACTATTTTCTTATGATTATTTAAAAATAGTCAATGTCAATATTATCAAGATAATTATTAAAAAACATCACAATACTGAAATTGACACTTAATAAATAAAATTATATAAATTGATAACAAACACATTGTTTTATTGTACCAAATATAGTTAATATTTAATAGAGCCAAGTAAGTAGTAAGGAGAACTAATCCAAGGCCTACACTTAGATATACCGTAGGTGAAGTGTATAAAAAGTTTAAAATAGTAAAATATGAGGTTTCGTCGCTCGAGGGATGAGCGTGCGTACCTTTTAAAAGGTTTTCCAGTGTCGTACGAGGCATTAAGCCAAAGCGAAGATAAAACAGGTAACAACAGCCCGGACGATATGTTGCCTTCGCCATAAATACGTTTATCTACTTTGCTTTTGTTGGTCGAGATAAATCGGGTCGTTTGACTGGTGCGAGGTTTCAGATTGAGATATACAGGATCTCCGAGTGTTTCCGTTTTGTCTATGTAGCGCTACATTTGCTTAAGTGTTTCCACTCCATAAATCTGAGGTCAGTTGTAAGCGATTATTTTCACGGGGATGCGGAGGTTTGCGCCTTTGCGCTGTTAACACAACAGACGCCGAGCTTTAATTGAAATTGTTTGTTCTGCTCCGGAACCGAAGATTTTAAACAAACTTTGAATACAGCGAGAGGTAAATACCTATGTTAAAGTCTTTTGACAGATATACACGTTGCACTAACAGTTAAGTGTGCGTTCAATGGGATCTGTAGTGGAGGCGAATAACATACAGATTGCAAATGCTGACCTATATTTTTTTGAGACCGAGATTTCGTTTTGACATTCCATACAGTTCAAATTGTATGTAAAATTCTTATGTTTGTAGTTATTGAATAATGAAAATGAAAAAAATTTGTAAATAATAAATAATTTCTGGGTAATTGCAAAAAATCCGGCGCCAAAGGCCACGTTTAAAAAATAGAACAAAACAAAAATATTATAAGCTATCGTTATATAAAACAACAAAAAAATATTCTTTATAAATCTAGTACTGAAAAAAAACAGATAATTTAAAACTATACTAGCTAGCGTCCGCGACTTCGTCCGCGTTAAAAAAGAAAAAAATAGCCTATCCTGTATCCTGTACGTCTAAATGTTTATCTACCAAATTTCATGAAAATCAGTTAATTCGTTTAAGAGTTATGGAGGAATATACATACATACAATACAGCTAAACTTACACATTTATTATTAGTATTGATTGATGATGAAATTCGGTCGCATGTAAAAAATATAAATGTTTCTTATTTAAAAATATATGTATACAAGAATTTTAGAAATCAACAATTTATCGCCTTTATTTAAAGGCTTTCGTCTCCTAAATTAAAAGTAAGGTATGTACACGTGTATTAAGAAAAAAAAAACATGTTTTAAAATGTTCAACATTATAACATAATTCGAGTGCATGTTTAGGTTGTTCCACAAAATATTTAAAAGAGGAAGCGACCCATGTCAACTGTCGCACTCCCACACATTTGTTACAATACGCTTCACAAGTAATGCAAGGTATACAATATACATATATTTTTCCAAAATAAATTTACACTGCGCTTACGCATACGACAGTATAGGTATATTTTTTTTAAATACCTATCGACGTTTGATTGATCGATTTTCACATTTCTGTAATTTTTTCTAACCATTTATAATATGTCCAAACTTCACTTGTTCTTTAGTGAATGAAATTTTTGTGTTTCTTAAACTTTTTAAATCATCATTAATAAATAATTTATAAAGGGTTTCTAATAAAAAAATAATAATAATAAAATTATGCCCTTTATTTGTACCAAAATTGAAGATAAAGTAAGTATCTTGCAAAATCCTGTCTCCATTATTAACTACGAGCATAATTGATCTTTGGATACTTTAACACGTTCATTGCCGCATCAAAAATTTCAAATGTCATATGAATTCGCCAGGCGAGTCCTTGGCAATGAACGGGTTAATGGCAAAAGGTAATAAATTAAGTGACACATTTACATGCGAAGTCAGAGTAGGTTGCAAGTAGATAAAGACAGGCTTAATTTAAAAAAAATCCCAACTAAGTATGTAGTTATACAATAAATCTTGCACGAACCAATGACAAAACCTCTCCGATCCGGAAACACATTCTTAGGTCAGATAATATATGAGTGTCGCTTAAGCAAAAGTAAGCCCGATATTTCAAACCACGGTTAACTTATTGGCTGTTATTAATAACAAGTCTTTCCTAACTTAATCTGACTTGAAAGGCATCGAGTCGCACCTCGTGTAGGCAATGCATTGTTTGGACGGTAAATAGAATAGTTTAGGCGGTATTGTAGTCTCGAATACACATGAATACCTTCCAACTGTCTTCACAAAGCGATTTAAAATTCAAGCGAAGGTATTTCTAGGTATATTGTATATTAGTACAACAATACATAGTAGGTACTTAAAGATAAATAATGGGTATCGAAAAATATCGGAAACCACCATATAACATTACAAAAACTATTTACAAAAAGTCATTTGGCCCTAAAACTCGCAAAGAAATAAATAAATGTTTATTTTATAATAACATCGCCAGACAGGCTGACTGATGGTAAGTACACAAGCATCACTTACTGGCATCACTTACTCTCTCAGTCAATTAATTGTCTGTCAGGCGTTGAATTTTTTATATTATATGTGGATGATCCATCGGAAACAATACTTTTTTCTCACAGAATAAGGATTGGATAAAGATTGGACGGAACTGAAATAAACCTATCACTATTAAAGTACTAAACGCAAAGTACCACCAACACGTAAAAGTAAGATCACGAGTCTGTAAATTATACTTAATTATTTTCATCCACAGTTATCAAATTAATGTATTTGTTTAGAGACACCTTTCGCATTAATTATTTTAAGAAAACGTAATTGTAATGATATTAAATTAACGTCCGCAGCAATGGATCACACATCATAACAATATTTTTTTTTTTATAATAAGTCTCGAGTCAATCGTAACTCGTTAGCGGAGTGGAGGCTCGGACGCAAACCTAACTTCTAAAGAATCAAAGTATCTCTTGAGAGTTAGCGCTGTGTCATTGTACGAACTAAGTGGAATAAAAAAATGCAGAGTCGACGTCATACAACATTTTTTTAGTATATTATTCGGATATTCGCATACCTTTTCAAAGAATACTAGCGACCCGTTCCCGGCTTCACCCGGAGTTCAATTTTATATATAAAAATCTTCCCTGTTTATTCCTTTTTCCATGTATGAAAACCGAATTAAAATTAGTCTACCTATTCTCAATATTTTTATATGTATTTATGTAAAAGAAGATAAATGAAAGAGGAAGACAAAAAAAGAAAATATATACTTCAGAATAACAAAATTTTACTTATTATTCTATTATAATATAAATTAAATTCTTATTCCCACAATAATTTGTGCACAGCAATACAAATTTTGCAGTTTGTATTATCACTAATTAAAATACTAATATAATTAAAATTAATGAAATAGCAAATTTATTAGTACAAATCACAATATATCAATGGACGCGACTTACTGGAACACTATTAATAACATTCGTGAATATAATATCTTCTCCATAAGTTTTTGTTTCCAGTTAAGGGAACGCGGACGATTGAGTGGCCATAGGTTGGCGTGTGGGCCGTCGAGGACTATTGAGGGATTTCTCTTTTTTCAGCGTATACGCCTCATGACGCGTTCGCTCTGTGCTCGCCCGCGTCGCTTTGCACTATGACGGCATTGTCCACCATTCACTAAATAACCCGCATTTTAGCGCTCCAGCGAAATGTAAGAATAAAATGACGTTTGAGTTATAGTATTCATGCGGCATCGTAAGGGTTAAATGATTTACCGTCCATATTATTTTGTTTGTCGTTGTTACTTAAACAATCCTACTACTCCTACTAGTAATATTATAAATGCTAAAGTTTGTTAGAATGTATGGATAGATGTATGTTACTCTTTTACGCTAAAATATCTTAACAGATTTGGAAGACATTGGCACACGGATAGCTTATTACCTGGATTAATATATAGGATACTTTTTTATCCTCAAAAAATGTTAAGATGTTTTGAAAATATAAAAAACTGTATTGGCGCCACTGTTGGTGGCGACCCTATCGTCCTTACAATAAAGAAGTCAGATATTTTTTCAGATGTTAAATTTTCCATTTCCCTGAATGCGCCTGATAATTGATTTTTGTTTTTCGATTCTCTAATAAAATTGAATTTGCAAATAAAGCGAAGGATAGCAATAATTATGTCCTATATTTCAGTGCATTTTGTTTAGGTTATTACGCTATAAAGAGGCACGCTAATGCTCTTCGCGAGCTGTAAAAATCACTTCGCCTGCATAAGTTGAGATAGCCGCTATCTGGATGATTACTCAGAGGGACATTGGACGAATAAAGTGAGCTTTTATCGTATGTTTAGTGGTCGGTGTAAGACTGAAATGTATCTCTCGAGCACAGTCGAGAGTTCATCGTAATTACTTGTTCTACAGTATATAACCTCTATAATAACATCAACAGGGACGAAAAATCGCCAGGCTAGCTAACGGTCCACTCTTTAGTAAGCTAAATAAATACAAGCACCATTCATAAAAACATACCATTTCTTTTCAGGGAGTAACATTTTGGTTTTTTAAACAAAAAAATATGTTCCACTCTTGATAAATCTCTTGATAATCTATCTCAGATTACCTAACAGATGACATGTGACAACGAAGCTTACGTTTCCGCACTTTATTTATCCTTAAAATAGATTCCACAATTTATTTATTTTTTGCATTAATAGGTGGAATTAGTTACCGTACTTTTTTAAGTATATGTATATAAAAAAAAATCGTCAAGACTAAACACACCGCTTTTATTATGAGATAACCATTCAATGAACAGGGGGCGAAACCCAGACATTTCTGAAATCTTTTCACCAAATCTATACTAAACAGAAAAGATTTATATTTTTGTTTGTATTGAAAATCTTAAAAACTAATGGGACGATTTTTTTTAATTCTTTCAAAGCTACACTATCAGCGAGTAACATAGACTATATTTTATAAAGTTACACGGCCGAAGTCGCGTGCAACAACTAGTTAATTATAAAAATGCAAAACAATTATTTCTTTTAAAAAATATCTCAAGGAAAATTGTTGTTATTTCTTTTGATGTTCTACGTATACGAAAGAGAGACGTTTATTATTATTGAACAAAAGGTCGAATGATTAGCACGACAACTAGTTAATTATTTACCACAATATGGGAATACAGAGCCGTGGGGAAATTTAAACTATGCATGTTGGTGAGCCTCGATAAAATCAATTTTGTACTTTACTGTCGGATGTCATAATAAATACAGTTATATGGGCGGTCATTTTCAGTCTTATTTAGATTTAACTACCGTAATATCACGCATCCGAAACCGTGTCTTACCAGTATTAATTTTAAATCGAGATTGAGTTGGCAAATGTTTTAATAAGTCTACGTTACCTTTCTCATGTTTCGTGGATAATATATTTATTTTTGTGTGAGTCCGAATTCTTGTTAGAATAGTTCGCTGAGAAAAACTGGTTGTGTATCGTAATCTCGTATAAAAATATGTAGATAGTGACGCCCCCGAGGTGATCTCTAGTTCTTATGGACTATTTTGAATATTATATTTTATATCTCTCTATCAAGGAAAGTTTGTTTTGATTGCGTATCTATTTATTGAGTTATTGCGTCTCATTTGTAAAAAGTGGACGAAGTGGAAAATTATGCAAATAGAAAGCCCATGTGTATATTCTAATGGGCGAAGAACACATAATTTGTTACTACGAAGAAGTTCAAGAATGCACGTTTCAAGTTAAAATGTAAGCATAATAAGAAGTGACGTTTTGTTTCAGTGTACAGTTGCTCAATACTTTATCTTTTTTAAAAAGATCAGACTTTATCTTATTAAGATTTATCTTGAAATTATCTTTTTTATGTAAGGGTCATCAGCAGGCTGGTGATCCTGATATATTAGGTGGATACCATCGTTTATAAAACAAGCAAAACCACAGGTACTACAAGCTACAAGTGGTACAGCCCTTAGTAGGATTAAGGATAATGTTTTGGAAAGGGATAGGCAAATGGGCTCTGGCATCCCTTTTCCTGACTGCTGACTGAAACCATCGATGACTGAAATACAACATATGCTATTATTTCACGGTGGTCTTCTGTAAAGGGTGGTTACTGCCATCAGACATGCTTCCCACATGATTGCAAAATGCAGTGTTCCCTGACACTACTTGCCAGATTAAAAAGTGATTCTGCCGGGATTCTATCCCAGAACACCTGACTAAGAGCGCTTAGGCAAGCATCTTAATCAATAACCAATCGTCCAGTGCTCGAGAAAAAAAGGGCTACTGTTTATCCTATCGATTGCAGCGCATTTGAAGTTATTGATGCTTGGTATGTTTAGAGTGGTTAATAAGTATGGACCGTTAGCCTGCTTGCTTAATAAAAATTTATTGAACTAGGTGGTGCCTGCGACTTCGTCTGCGAAATAGCCTATCCTGTGTCCCGTACGTCTAAATGTTTATCCACCAAGTTTCATGAAAATTGATGGACGAACATGCATACATAAAATACCTACACTTACATATTTTTATTATTATTATTGATAAAGAAATACTTAAGTGCCATCCTTCTTCGCACGTCCAAAATAAATTTCCACTTTTACATGATTTCACTGCCATTAAATAGCAGCGCAAACTTTACAATATTCCTGCACAACCTATAAACTTTGTGTATTGAATAGGGTGGCGATGTTTGTTTAAAATTGACATATTGCGTGCAAGGAAGAAAATTCTATTAACAGCGTGGTGCCCATTCGTAGCGGGGGTCCTTAGGTGGTCGCGATTAGATTTTACCAGCGTTTGAAGGAGCTGTGCAGCCTCCGGCATAAATTCTTGGCCTGCTGTCACACAGATGAAAGATATTGTTATTAAAAGTCTATAAAATTATAGCCATCAGTAATCAGTATTCAACGCTCATGTGGCAGTGAGAAAGAATTAAAGGCAACATGTTGCGATCCGACCGAGAACAATAGAGAGAGAGTAAGAGACAAAAACAAGAATGCAACTCAGGCACAAATACAGTCGAAAACATGCTTTAGCTCGCGACGGTCGTCCCGGGCATTAATTAGTAATTGTAGGGCGACAATCAAACTGAAAAAACTCAGGAATGAATAATTTGTAGGGCCCGCTTGTATACCGAATGCTTTTTCCTTATCGCTTCAAAGATAATTGATTTACGGACGTGGTTAATCGCGTTTATAATTGGCTCAGCGAATATAAAGCGTTCTAACTAATGGTTAATTCGTATCTTTTTATCCATGGATTCGTCTCTAACCATGGTTCTCCTCGTTTGCGAAAAAGTTTTGATTTGTCGTTAAGGCGCCAGAAAAGGATGCCCAAATTATATATCTCGCGCATTGGCCGTCGTGAAACTCAAAAAACCGTTTAAAAATCACTGGCTCCGCCCACAGTCCGCCCAGACGTCTCCTGCGCACTTATGATTTATCGCTACGACGACAACCCGCCCCTCACACTAACTACCCGGCTTCCGTCTCGCTAATTGTACGCGAGTATACGATGCCCTAACGAAAATCTTAAATCGCATTTTCGATTCTCACTTCGGTGGCTTACATCGATGCCGTAATCGGATTCGATACGCCATATTGCTCTTAATAACTTTAACATCGCCTGCTATGTTCAATTTTGATAAAATTGCTATGCTTGATCACTCCTGACGTCATATTTTTATTGTGTTATTTGCAGTTTTATTGTTTTGAAATGAATTAATGAAATAATTGAAAAGATACCAAGAAATCCTTGATATACCTACGGTAAGGTCTTGGCTTAGATGAGTAATTATTGAGGATTATCATAAAGTAAGTAATGACAGACAAACGCAAGAACGCCTTGATGCAGTCTCGCTTCAAGTAGGTACGTGCGAAGTGAAGTAAATTCATGTATTGTTTACTAATTTAGCCACTGGTCACGCTTCAAGGACGTGGATCGAACGCTTTCAGCATAATTTGGAAGTATACACGGCCAGTTCTCACGCTACGGCCGTTCTAAGTACATTTTATATGCAAATCTGTGATGGTTTCTAAGCAGATTCATACAATAAAACTGTTAATGGGTAAAATGAATTAATTAGTCATTATGATCCCTTAAATAGAAACTTTTATGCGTATTTTTATTGAGCTGGTGAGGCTATATTTCATATTTTCACTAAAAGACAATTAAAAGAAGTTACGAAATATATCACATCAATCTTACATTTACTGTTTTTTTTAAGATATTATAGAAACTATGGTAACAAAGACAGGTTACGTAAAAATATTTGAAATCTTCATTACTTTTAATTAATTTTGATGGACAAAGAATTGGGGAGCATCAGCAACTATAGTGAAACAATTTTTAAAATAGGTTCAGATACCTATTACACTCTAAATACAAACAAACACAAAATTGTCGCTCCGCTCTCCCTCCCCCTTTCTTTAGAATATTGATGTAGTAGGTAGTACTTACAAATTATAAAGAGGTGTATTCTGTACTTACAGAACACTGAGCAATATTTCGCGAATCTTCACAACAAGGGAGCAACCAATCGAGTGTTAATGGTATGCGTTACATGTAAAATAATATTTAAAGACGCCCGAAGCCCAGCCGGTAACACTAATAGAGAATTTATCCGTGACAAATTGAACGCTTAACCAGCGCACGCTGCCTCGAATAAATTAACTAACCAAGTACAAGATCTCTTTTGGAAATAAAAAAACCAGTCCTTCCGTTTGTCGCGACTGTACAACTTGTATAGGCGCATAGAGCGTAAAACCTTTAACTATTTATGTTAATTATAACGTTCATTCTTTTTAAGTTATTCTTTTCAATAATAGTTACGACGTAGATGTACGAAGTAAGTAGATATTTGTGGAAGAAGAGCTAAATAAATTTAAGAGCTAAGCTAAAAAAATCTTCACGTCAGAATTGAAAATTTCTTAACATTTCAGATATATTTCTTAACCAAAGATTTTTTTCGTATTTTTTCCAGAGATGGTATAAATAAACCAAGTCGATATATTTATATCAAAGCGTAAATCACGTGAGTTTACATACATAAGTGCCCAAAGCGCCTAAAGAAGTATTCACTTCAATAAATAAATTGCCAAGAACTAAACACACTAATTTTATAGGCCCCAAAGTAAGTATCTAGTTTTAGGGGACGAACACCGCACACCAAGTCAACTTTGAAAATTCAAGTAGATGGCCTGCCGAGAATCGAAACCGGAATGGGATTGAAGCGTTAAAAAACTATAACCACTCTACCAAAAGACTCGTCAATAATTAAGTATTTACAATGTTTATACATTTTATTCTTATTTAAAAAAACTTTTCAATTGTAAATTGTAACTGTGTGAAAAAGTTAAAATATGAAAAAAGCAATAATGTCTATGATATAATATTTTTATCTAAGTTTTAATTTTACCCTAAAAGGTCAAATAAGGTGTCAAAAATAACGCTTTTCAGCCGCTTAGCAGAAAAGCGTAGATAAAAGCGTAGACTTCGCCTTAAGTATAGACACTTCGTATCTCTATGTACCTACACAGTTATATCGCAAGTGATATGTGAATCAATATAAATAAATTGCCTAATAGAATTGCCTGCGGTACACGATTGGCCAGGAATCAGATACTATAACTCAACACGCAACATATCAATTAAAGGGTGTATTAAACATCCTCATCTCCATATACAGAGTGTCGTGATTTAAATACGAACATAAATTGTTGTTTATTAAAATACCTTCGTAATATTTTGAAAAATATTACGATTTTTTTTTTAAATATAAGTTCAGAAATATTGTGACCACTGATATATGGTGCTATTTGATCATTTCTTAAATAAGACTGTATATGTATGTTAAAACTTAAATGTAAATAAATAATAATAATATTTATATTAAATATTATATATTAAGGATGCAATTAATTTGAAATATAAAATGCATACCATATTAAAAATATTTTCTTTACACAGGAGACGTTAAGTGAATACAGAAACGAACAGATAAGCAATTATAGTTGCGTTGAATAATGGGAATTATAGTAAAGTTATTACATGATTATTTACTTGAAAGGTGACATTACCATCAGTCTTGAGTGCAAAGGCTATCTCGTCGTATAACTATGCAGTTCCTATCTACATATCTACCTACACGCGGCTCTAACGCCGCAAGATATCTCTGTTTTGTCATAAATAGCAACTATATTTACGATCAATATCTTCTCGGTGATTTACCGTGACAATGTTATTAAACCTCTTTTCTGTTCCCGCATATCAACCACGTTAGTTTGCCTAATTGGGTAATATTTATACTGATAAATTAATTACATTCAGTCGAATTTTGTGTTTTACAGTTATTGCCACTGAAATTCTGTATCACAGAAAAATCTCTCGCATCTCTTTCAGCATACAAAGATACCTTGAATCTAACCACGCCAAAATTTGGGCCCAATGCAAATGTAGGGGATAAAATTTATAACCATTGATCAAAAACTATAACGCCTTTTCATGCAATAGCTAATAGCGATGAACTCCTCAAGTATATTGCGATGAATGGTGGCAAGAATATCGGCATACTTCCCAATGTGTAGCCCTTAGAAAATACAAAGAAATGTTCTGCTGAAAGGAAATATAAAAACCACTAGTTTTCGTATGTTAGATCACCGTCAATCATTTACGCCCGTTTTCAACAATATAATCGAAAACGGTTTGCAGCACACTCCAGCAAAAGCCTAGCACAATGCAGCACATTCATTAGATTTTCGAAAAAACAAAAAGTCCCTGCTGCCATCCAAAATATTTTTTTTAGTTTTTTGCCTATAGCGGCTCTGTTTTTTGAGATAATCGAAAACGGTTTGCAGCACACTCCAGCACAAACCTAGCACAATGCAGCACATTCGTTAGATTTTCGAAAAAACAAAAAGTCCCTCCTGAAGCTAAAGTCGATTTTTCGTCATCACCGCTCCGATTTTGAGATCCCGACTCGCGGTTTACGCAGCACAAACCTAGCACTAGCACAAGTCAGCACAATGTCTAGTTTTTCGAAAAAACAAAAAGTCCCTGTTAAGTTCCAGTATTCTCAATTCTTGCTACACAGTTGGTTGTTGGCCAAGAGCAAACCCATCTCTAATAAAAAAAAGACGCACTTTAGAATTTGTCTAACAAAAGTCAACCGACGTAGCATGCGAGGCCCTACTATAGTGCTTTTCACACGTTAATCAAACTGTATCACATTATTAATTACAAGTTTTCTGGTTTCACTAGAACCCGGTTCAATAGTCAATGAAAAGGACAACCTTTTCATTGGCTATTTAATAAAATGCCTAATTGACTTGGACTACTCTAAAATGCTACGTTTCACGTCGTAAAAGATAAATTTCACGTTTAGGCCGCGTCAGTTGACTTTTGTGACAGACTCTATATATATCCTAATGTATAAAAATTGATTTCTTAAAATTTATCCATTAAAAAAATGTTCAGACAAACTAAGCAACAAAAACAGAAGCTATTAAGGCGTTTACAATTTCATTACTCGCTACCTATGTATTGAAACGGGTCGCGGGTTATCTTCTGGCTGTTACGCGGTGCGATCCCTATCAACCTCCTCATAAGTACGCATTCGTCTGTTGCAGCGGCTTTACTTCGCACCTTTGTTTCTAAATTAAGTTAATGTGTACCATAAACATCTCTCTGAAGACCAAAGATAGCATATTTCTCGACTATCGTCATCTAAAAATGTACTCGATAGACTTATTGGCAAAGACTCTTCGCGAAATAGCATCTACATACAATCTTTTACGAGAAGCTTCCGCTATCCCCAATTTGGTGATAGAGATAGTGTCTGAAAATAGTTTTAATGTATTTTTTTTATATATTAAGGCATTTATTGAAATTTTTAATAATTTTATAAGTACGTTCCATTTAATACTTTAAAAAAACTATTTCTTATTATTTTTATGATTTATTTCATAAAATTAAAAATATGTATTTTTTGTAAAGAATTTATAAATTACTAGCTGGTGCTCGCTACTACTACTAATTACTAGCTACTTTTTCCACGTTGAAAAATGGAAAATAATAACATCTGAGAAAAATTTTGACAATCGCAGTGACGAGAGTGGCGGTATTTTTAGACGATCCCTCGGGGTCATTTTTTCAGATAAAAAGTAAAAAGTGAAAAGTGGTAAAAAGTATATAAAAGTATTATATATTAATCCAGGCGATAAACTATCTGTGTGCCAAATTCAATGCAAATTTTGCGTCCATCCATCCAAACTCATAAAATTTCGCATTTATAGGTCGATTTGGTAACACGTCATTATTTGTTAAAACAATTTCACAAAATCGGACCACATTTTTAATAAAAATAAAATATTTTTTTCCACTTTTATGTCTATGAATTAAATTGTAATCAACACCATTACTTTAAGAGTTCTCACTTTAAAAGAGATACTAGATAGCTATTGGTGCTTGTTGCAAACGAACGTGCAAGTGCTCATCGGGACCGAAGTAATTGTTTTTGTAAAGAATTAATGAGTGTGTTTCTGGTTTTTGTAGAGGCAATTTGCATGCGTACCTAGCACGGGCGACAAGTTAAGTTAAAATGCGTGCCTGCCGTTGTTTATTGAAACCCGTTTATATTCTTATACAAATTTATGTAGTATATTTCAATACCATTGATTTAATGTTAGCATTATACAGAGACAACGCATATTTATAATAAGGACAATAATTTATAGGAAATATTACACAAACAATATTTACATTTTGCATGTCTTCCACAAGAGAAGAAGTGGTAACTAGAACTTAGTTTTGTGTCCAATGATTCTATGATGTATCTGAAAAAAGTGGCCTATCCTGTGTCCTGTACGTCTAAATGTTTATCATCAACCAAATTTCATGAAAATCAGATAATTCGTTTGAGTTATGAAGGAACATACATATAATGCATACAGAAAAAATCGTCAATTTAGTTTCAGTATCATGTATAGAGCCTATAAACACGATATCTCAGAAAACAAAGTATAATTTACTCCATGATCGACCCCTACAGATTTATTTAGTATTGATAGTATTGATTTGTAGGTCGGCATCAGTTGGCATATAGGCTGACGGTCCACTTGATGGTAGGTGGCTACCGTCGCCTATAAGTTATAACATAAGCAATGCTACAGGTGCTTCAAGTGGTCTGCTATGATCAAAGAGAATTAAGGGATTGGGAATCACCGAAACACAACAGCACACATGTTTCAAGGTGGTCTTCTGTAAGGAGATTCTAGACGGTTACCCAAATGACTGAAAAGCGCAGTGTGCTTTTATCCACTACTTTCCAGATCCACACCAGAGCCAACTTTGAAAAGTTCATTTCCAAAGTTGACTCTTGACTCTACCGGGAAACGAACCCGTGAATCCTGGTACAGAGCGTTAAGGCAAGCATCTTAACCACTCATTCAACGAAATCGTCAAAATAACATCCATTTTAAAATTTCCTGGTTCTTGAATGTTTCAAAATTTTAACGCCTTTGAATGAAAACAAATATTTTATTTACCTACTTCTATTTCGTTCAATATTGTTGTGGGTACACAAGATGTAAAGTAATATCTGCAAACGTTAATAGTCTACGGTACAGGAACGAACTTTGGCTTTCGCCTACGAGTATAATAAATTGTAACAATCTCGTGTCACAGTATTAGTTGCCATACTCCTCTGAAACGACTTAACCGATTTTGATGAAATTTTATATGTAGGTACACTTGGTAGGTCTGAGAATAGGTTTTTATTTATTTTTTATAAGCGGGCTTAGTCGCCGGCAGCAGCTAGTAAATTGATATAAATCAGTTTCTTAAGAGAAGATTAAAAAATGCTCAAACCTTATTTGAGGTCTTGCAAAGCGTCAGTAAAAGGTAAGCCTTACCTGTAAATATAAAATAAGTATGAATAAAGTTTATAAAATAAATTTATAGTACAAATAATATTACACATTTTATAATGATGAATGATGAAATTAAATTAAACAACTGTTTTATAGTTAAAAATTAAATTACAGACTTAAGTCATATGCTCCAGACCAGAGATATGTGATTTGTATGCAGATCATTGATGATTTAAATAAATCACTGGTTTTGAAATGATCGAAGATCGAAAATTACCTTCTAGATGGAGATTTGAGCGATGAGAATGCAACTTTTTTAATAATAAATTTATACTTAATTTAAAAAAAAATCATCCTTGAATGCCACGACCGTTTTGTTAATTTTTTAATGTTTTTTTATTTTTTATTTTGTTAGGACAAGGTTTGTATGAAATATTTTTTAGGAAAATTGTCAAGACACTATTAACTGTTGTAGATCTACTGTAGAAACATCTACAATAGATAAAAGTTTCTTACCTATTACTTTTTTATTACATTGGAGCATAAAGTTCGCAATACCTATACCTATTATTGATATTGACCATGGTTCTGGCAGAGTTAGGTCTAGGTACTCTATACGAATAATATGTACGTAGACATAAAGGTACAAGCTTATCGTGACTGGCTCTATATCGCGCGGTCATTTAGATCATAAAACAATAGAACAGTTGCAACCGAGAGAATGCTATGCGCAGTTATGCAAATAGTAGAGGTCGCGACCGAAAGCATGAATATTGATACAACATTGTCGAGATCACAGATTTCCCCAATGATAGCCCGTGAGTACACTTTCTGTAAGCACGATCTGTAACGAACTATTCTTCAGACAAAACTATAATTTTAAGGCACTCTTCAAGCCCTGCAGCCTAAGTTTTGACATTAAAATTGGGGCATACAGAGACTAAGGAAAACCTTATCACTACTGCTTAGTGATATGAGTAGAATGAATAACATAGAGGAATACAAATAAAAGGAATTTAATATTTTTAAGAGGTGAATTTCGCATTTATGCATTTATTTACTTGCTGGTGCCCACGACTTCGTCTGCGTTGAAACTATGTTATAATATATTAATGAAAGTAATATGTAATATAACGTCTGACATCTTTATTGTTGTGAGGAAGGTGGCGTCCAATTTTTCATACCTGTTTCCAGACATATAATTATTTTTATTATATATCTATAATATCTTTTGAAAATCTTTCTTTTCTTAGACTTCTCGACTGTAATGTCGAAATATTATTATAGAGAGAGGCAACAATTCTTCAGTATAACGCCCTTCGATTCGGATAAATAGAGTGGGAGTCCAATACCTAGTTATTAACAATTCCCTATTCATTTAAAAATGTACTCAGATAACCTAGCAGTCATTCGGTTACAATAGTCGGCTAAGAAATGACTTCAAAAACGTATATAACTTCGTCAAATGGTAATAAAATGAGACCCGTTTTATGGGCGCACCTTTATAGCCGCGGGCTACGTCAGGATGAACGGCGGATGCCACAACGCAATTGGCTCCAATATTGGATCCAACATTGCATATTACATAGCCAGCGAAAGTTCAAATAAAATATTTATAGGTAAGTAACCGTCAAGGCAATACATTTCGGATCAAAGTTGGATTTTTTAAAAACACTTTTAAAGTAATCCAACAAAAATGCGAAAAGGACGTTTGTTACTTTTTCACGCAAAAACGGCTGAACCGATTTGGATGAAATTCAGCACACAGATAGATTATTATCTGGATTAACGTAACATTTTTTATCCATTTTTTATTTTTTAACATTTCCTATCTATACTGTAAGTGTAGGTATTGTATGTATGTATGTATGTTCCTCCATAACTCAAACGAATGACTTTCATGAAACTTATAGGACAAGTCGCAGGCACCAGCTAGTATATATCTATAATCATATTTTTTACTGCAGTTTTTAATCAACGCCACACCTTATTGTTTCATAGAATCCATCCGTGTCAAAGTAATAACAGCTTTTAATGCCATTTTATATTTCCTCTGGACATAAAGATTTTTTTAACTAGCAATGATTTAACAACAATGATAATGAAATAATACTTATTTCATGCTTCAACCTGAACCTTTTGAAGCTACTAATAATATGATCTAAAAAATAATAACTTAGACTTCAGTATAAGATTAAAATTACTTTGCCTTTCTATAATAGTACTTGGTCAGTAAAATAGTATCTAAATTCAATAATTTATTTCAGAACTATGAATATAAATCTATTTTAAATTTCGATTTTTTAATCTAAATTTTCCCCATTTGTAAATACTGTTCATTACCTGTAATTGAATATATTATGAAGCTATAGAATATGTAAATATAAAATAATAAATTAAAAATAAATATTATCTAGTCTTACGCAATAAATACGCAAATAATAAATATTATTAGCCGAGAAATTAAAAAGAAAAACGGCATGCTTATTATCTAAATGTCTCTGTTGAACGACAGGCGAAAAATGTGAAAAATTTGCGCAATATCACACTAAATCGTTAATTTTTACGTGATACGATTTAGTGTGATATTGCACAAATTTTGCTGTCTTGTAACTTCTGTCCTAAACTGGTGTTATTGCATGGACACCGCGACATCTCTGGCAATAGCATAAGAGGTCACTTTAAAATCAGTTATTGGTAGTAGCTATACATAAAAAAAAACATGACATTTCTGAGATACAATATGAAGGTTTGTATGGAAACAAAAAACGGAAATATTTTGACTATACTAAATATCATAAAGAGAAAATATTTGTCGTTTTGTTTGTAATGAATACACTCAAAATACTACTAAACCTATTTAGAAAATTGTTTCACTTACATATAGAAAACTTAATTATCAGCTAGTAAAATATTTTATAAAAAATAAAAAAAATTATAATAGTATAATATTTAAATATTTTTAAATAATAGTAAAATAGTAAAATATTTAATATTTTATATAATTTTTTTATTTGCAACCTGAAGAATGTCATAGTCTGCGATAGTATAAGCTAACTAGCTGGCGGCTGCGACTTTGTCCACGTTGAAATAGAAAAAAAGAGGCCTATCCAGTGTCCCGTACGTTTAGATGTTTATCTACCAAGTTTCACGAGAATCAGTTAATTCGTTTAAGAGTTGTGGAGGAAAACACATACAGTCATACATACATACAATACCTACACTTATAGATTTATTATTAGTATATTGATTGATACACAGCAATAATACGCGAGTTGGAGCCAAATAAGAAAAGCGTTAATTGTTGTAACCATTCGTAACTGCTAACAATAGAGGTCTGACAGGAGCAATTTTCAATCGCATTAAAACAGTATTGTTTTACAGCGATAATTTAGAGACATTTTCTTACATAAATTGTTTTGATTTAGTGTCCGTCCAAGCACTTGAACTCGTAATTATTTATAGTTTAAATGAAGCTATGTCGTAAACGCCACCATTGATTTATTTACGAAGGCAAAGTTATTAAGTCCGACCTAATTCGTTTACGTTTTCCCTTACCTTAATGCCGCTATTGATAATCTGGCCTCGCTATCTACCATTCTAAGTAATTTCTCTGCTATCTATATACTCGTACATCCCATCTATAGTACTATGTTATTTGAATTTAAGGGATTTACTTGAGCAAGGGATGTATGACATTCAATTGACGCTTATTATGAACCATTAGAATTTTTACCGAAAAAAATTTGCATACCTTATAACTTGTATATTATAACTAGCTGCTGCACGCGACTTCGCTCGCGTAACTTTATTAAATACTAGCTGGTGCCTGCGACTTCGTCCGCTTTGAAAAAGAAAAAAGTAGCCTATCTTGTGTCCCGTACGTCTAAATGTTTATTTACCAAGTTTCATGAAAATCAGAGTTATGGAGGGACATAATTACATACACTTACAGATTTATTATTAGTAGTATTGATTGATGATGATTGATTGATTGATAGCCTAAAGCCTTCCTCGATTAATGGACTATCCAACACAAATTTTTCAATTCGAACCAGTATAGTTCCTGAGATTAGCGCTTAGGTACAACAACCAAACAAACAAACAAACTCTTCAGCTTTATATAATAGTATAAAATATAACGTATTAATTGGTGCAGAAGTAATTTTTTTTTGTGTTCTAATTTGTATTGTGCAGTTTCTATTACTTTAGCTAAACAATATAATTTGTCTTTTACACGTTTAAGTATAATATTATTATTTTTCAAAGGCATATTTTTAGTATTTACTTTGTTTCCACATTAAAGGGAATGAGACTAACAAGACGCATATACATATAAGCGAATAAAATCACCGGTTTTTAATACATTTTTGTTTTACATTATTAAATAATATGTAATCATTAAATTAAGTACCTACTAATTTGAACAACGCTTGTACAGCTATGCGAACTAAAGCAATGAAATTTTGTTTGTGTGCGTAGGTCGTTAACTTGAGCTTATTCAAACTTAAATAATAAATTGAGATCCTTTTGAATGTCTACGAGCGACAGCGCATAAAGGCTCAAACCGAGCCTTTTTATATCATAAAAGGCCCTTACCCTACCTATACTTTTTTGAATTAACAATATTGAATAGGCTTATTACTTAGGTGGTTTAAGATATCGCACAAATCGGGTTCTCACACTTGTTTTTGGTACTGCAAGAGCAGATTATTTTACCTAAAACTTTTAGCACATTATCGCAATCAATATGACAACTACAATGACTTTATTTGATTTGAACGGATTTGGATGAACTTTGGTACACAGATTTATTATTTGGAAATTATTTTAAACAAATCACAGTATTATACAGTATAGATAGGGAAATAAGTATTGCCATTTCTTACTTACAAGCAAAATTGCTTGCTACAAAGTCACGTTGCGGTGTCTACAGGAACCGAGTTCCTATGAACTTGGCGATTTCACGCAAACACGAAACTCCAAATTATGTTCATTTTATTTGAAAAAGGCGTGTCGACACTGATACAATACAATGTTTTTAATTCCCATAAAAATAATAGTTACATATATCCTTATAATAAATTACCCCATTCCGCGTCGATTTATTTAATGACATATAATCAAATATAGCCTTTGTATCGCACACAAAACTCTAGGACAAGTTCCTCGACCAATTTGATACTAAATTTACTTACAAGCTGTGGATCATAAATAACTATGTTACATATGTAATAAACGGTTACGAGGCACAGCCAAATTAAATATTTCTGAACGGACCGCTTCTACAGAATCGGTGATATAGTTGTGTAGGGATGTCCATTAGGCAAAAGTTTAGAAAAAAAATATCGAATTTTAGTGTATCGATATTTAAAGGTACAAATAGTAATCTTTAATTTTATTAATGATAAAAATAAATAATGTTACTTAAAAAGTTTTTTGTTTATTTTTCCAAACAAGATCTTGTTCTAATTATTAATATTTTATTTGTTATTTTTAATAACAATGAAAATCTCTACTAATTTGTTACATAATTATAATTAAATAGGTAATATAGGAATATATAAATAGTAAATAACAATTTAATTAAAATAATTAATTATGTATTTATAAATAAATGAACAATGAGCAAATCCTCTTGCTCGACTTGTCATTTTGATCGATTCTGTTTTCATCGAAATCGATAATAAGTGTTGAAGATAAATCTCCTCCCTACCGACAAAATGGCGTTTAGCTGCTGTGCGCCGTTTGATTATCGACGGGCGAGGCTCGCCTCTACAATTATTGGATGAAATGTAGTATCTGGCACCGTCTATTATCTTGCTTACTTCATAACATTCTCGTTTCCAATACTAAAACTCTCCGAATTGTTAAGTGTTGTGAACTAATCTATTGATAGCCTAGCTCCACAGACTTATGGACGAAATACACGATCAAGCGTTTGGCGTGACGACAAAATGACGTGAGGCAACGGCGCCGATTTTACATACAGTTTTTACCATTCACGATCAAATTTTGGCTTCACGACAGTTAATTTGACGCGATGGACTGATCGTGTATTTGGTCCTTTACAATAACGTGTCATTTGAGATCAAGTCTCTAGCACACAAAAGCTACAGGTCATTATCATAGAGCATCATATAATAATGATACTCCATCAGTTACAAAATAAATACACTTGACACGTACTTAAGTAGGTTAAGGTATTTACAATTATTTGATTATTTTGAAAATATGTAAAGCAATAATAAACCCTGACATAGATATTGGATGTTATAATTTTTTCAAGCACTGGATCTTTATTTAAAAATACTTAGCTGATGCCCGCGGTTTCGCCCGCCTAGCCCAACCTGTGATTAGCAGTTAAAGAAAATACATGTGTTAAATTTACTTACTACATTTTTTTTAATCTTTATATGTATTAAAATAAAGTCGTTATTCGCTTCTGTTTACTTTTTAGTTAACTTCTTCTAAACCATCCAGGTTTGATACGGTTTTCACTATAAAAGAAAGTATTGAACTAGTGTAAACTAGATCCAATTAACGGAACTTATTGCAAAGGTGCTAAAACACTACGCAATACTTTGGTTCTTGAAATGTGTTGTACCTATGTAGGTATATCAATCTGAATTCCTCATTTTATTGAATGAAGTTGACAGAGGCGCGCAATAATGCGATTCTAAATAAGGTAACGGTCCTAATACGAAAGCGTGGGCCTGAAATTCTTAAGATTTCACTAGCCGCCATTTGCATTTTACAACTTTTATCGGTGTTCTTAAACGAATTTTGCCGCGAAAGGCGAGAAATGTTCACTTCATATTGCCTGTGTTTTCTTCAAACCAGTTTGTGTTTTGTGAACCCCATTTATATTGAATTTTAGCAGACAAATTAGTTAATAATGTTGACTATGTCTTTATAAAACTTTGCGGAGTAAATTAAATTAACTTTTAAATATGCAAATTGCTTCACACTATTATTTAAACACTTTTAAAACATTACGATCAGAATGGAAAAATAACAAGATAAATCTCTTATCTAATCATGTCGCCAAATAGAGTGTAGCAAACTTTTTTAAGTTTAAGAAGTTTGAAAACAGCTATTTGAAGTTTGAAGCCCGCGACTTTTGGACATTTTGATACTCCGGTCATTCTACATAGGACCTAATGGACCAAAACTTTTCTCTGGGTAAAAGAACTTTTCCCTATCTTCTTTTCTGTATCCTTGACAACATGTGTGTAAAATTTCATAATAATCGGTTGAGTAGTTAAGGCGTGAAAGTGCAATAAACAAACAAACTCACTTTTGCATTCACAACATTAGTAAGGATTTTAAAACGATAAGTATGGGCACTATAATAATGTAAACAAAGATGGTATTGTGATGGTGTCACTAATGCGAATCCTTAACATTACACGCAATGTCAAAACGCGTTCGCTAATTGTAATTTAGTAATGCCTATTTGAAGGCAACGATATCAAGATCAGACCGCCATCTCATTTCGGCCTCCGAAATTTATTTGACTTTCGCGATGCGTTGTGGCATATTATACAATAACGCAGTAAATCATATCAAAAGTTAATGCCACGGAGGTGTGTCGGACGCGGAATTAAAATGCAATAATATCTCCGCCATGCCCGTAATTCTGGCCTGTCTCAGATCCTCGCAGATTATCGTAAAGTATTTATTTATCCAGCGTTCCCTCGGGAGGTTAGATACCATCAGGAAATCAATTTTGCGGCGAAACGTCGCGGAGGCGTAATGTTTGCGGCCTTTATGTTACAGGTGGCGATATAATGCCGATTCATAAACCTAATAATACATAAGAGCCAATAACTTTCAGATACGTATTTATAAGTGTGGATAAATTTTCATATAACATAAAATAACGATGCGTATATGCATACAAATTGTAATAAAATATAAGATAACAAATTACTTTAAATAGGTATAATATGAAAGTTTGGGTATACTCTAACTAACAGAACTGTAGTATGTAATACTAAATCTAAGGGTTATACTTACTATAATAATATACATATATTTAAAACACACTATAATGACAACATAGAAAAATGCAACAGGAACAAACATTACATTCCATTAATTCTTAAAAAAATATATTTAAAATCAAAGTGTAGATTTGTTACGTTAATAAGTACATAATAATAATAAACCTTATTAGAGATTCAAATAAAATTATAGATAAAAACTAAAATGATAAATAAGAAATAATAGAATAAAATTATATGTAGACCAGAAATTAATTTCACTTATTTAGAATTTAAAGTGCATAATAGTATAATTCAAAATATGTAATATTAACGTAATATTTCTAACGTTAAAATATTGGCCTTAATATTTCAAAGATTCTCAACGCATGAGCACAAAAAGGACAGCTGCAAGTACGGCCAGACTAAACTGTCATCACGCCTCCGCAAATGATACACAAATCATAATAAACTTCATACAAGTTCAAACTTATAAAGTGCATGTATTGTAACTATATCTATCCTAAGTTAAGCATCGATACAGGTATGACGTAGAAAGCAACAAACCCACTAGAAACCGGTTCGAGTTGACGTGAACGCACACATAGAGGATGACCAATTAAGCGAGATCTGTGACAGTGTGATCAATGTCCCTCCTGTGGTTCGTGATGAGGTGCGTTAGAGGGGGTGAGATAGGCCGCAGTTTAGTGGTTCTTATAATCGACCAACGACGATAAGAAAGCGGGAACGGTCGGGGATTGTCGTATGAAACTGTCATAGTGCGAATTCGAAAGCTTACTTCACTTCATATCTTTAGGACAATTGAAATGTTTAATAGCCTCATTGACCATAAGTAATACTCGTTTTTTATCTAATTCTATGTATAACATATAATAAAATCGTAAACGAGCCATGTTTACATTAGTATTCAAGTTGTACTTAATGTTACCGAAGTCAAAAAATAGGTATTAGATTTTTTGACTGAGGGTTTGTGCGTTTGTGCACGCTAATCTCAGAAACGGCTTAACATAATAATATGATTGTTGATTAATGATTAGATTAACACATAGGATATTTTTTATGTTGGAAAAATATTAGGTTCCCGACGAATCTAACATTTATAAATGAGTTGTCTAAAACAACAGTTGTCTAAAACCTGTAAATGGTCTAAAACTCATGTATGTGAGTTTTAGGTAACCTACCTAGGTTTCTTTCTTAGGCCGTAACAAATTTTATCAAAATCTGTGATTTAGCCGCAGTAGGTACCTTTTTTTATGACGGAGTAACTTTTTTTGATACGTAGCTTTGCAAGAAGTTAAGCTAAATTCCAAATCGTAATATTTCTCTATCCAAACATGATATAACGTGTTCTTTGATTTCAAACTCATTACAGATTCATGCTTAAACAAGCCCCTGTCCATAAAATTTGACAAATTAATCATTATTTGAATGAGAAACTTGATATTTTTCCGTGCCATGAACAATTTGTCAATGTTTAAAAGCTTTTGATATCGACGCAACTACATATAAATTTTAAGGTAATAAGATTCTTAGAAACGTTGTATTTCAAGTTTATCACAACTGTTCTTTTTTTGGGATATTTATGATTGGTGTATTTGAAATTTGGTTAATTTATTTTGTAGATACTTTTTCTGTTTATTATTAGGAAAATATATTTATCTAGCACACTTTTTGACGAACACCATATATAAATATAACTTTTAGTTATTGAAAAATAGATTATACACCCTTTTTGAAACAATTTCGAGGCAGGCAGGACAGGATTCGAGGAGACAATAATTACGAGATTTGTTATAACTAAATTTATTAAAGAAGTAATTATATTAAGTGAAAATGTAACAAGACTTTTAATGAAATGGACATGATTTTCTCATCTATAAGTAGTCAGCGATCGACAGGTCGAACACATCGCGATCTCACTGAACTCACTGTCGACTCTCTCCTACACTTAAATAGTTCACTCATTTAATTACCTGTACTGACAAGTAGAACATGCGATACATTTCTATAGTTAGCTAATGTTAGATTTCAAAAGCATATAAGAGATAGTAAGATGTTTTTTTAACGTTACGCTAATAATACTCAAAATGAAGTACGACTGTTCCCACTCTGGTGACTAAATCATAACTTATTATATAAATTATGAGAAATTTATTTGTTTGTTATGCTTTCACGCCTTAATTACTCAACCGGACATCATGAAATTTTACATACACGTGGTCATGGATACAGAAAAGGGCACAGGAACCCTGTCAGTGTCGTTCTACGACTGACAGGTTTTTTAAAATATTAAATTGCTTCGAAAAATTAATTAGTAGTAATCACAAATATTTATCTACATTCAATTGTGTCTCAAAATTGGTAGTAGGTATAAAAATACCTAAACGGTGAACATTTCTGGTTTATCGGATATGAAAATATAAGGTAAGTGATTTTTTTCCAAACGATAACACTTTTAAGGGGACGAGCCACCCAAACTCGTTATCAATTGCACCTCAGAACACATTAAGGCAAAGTAACAGGTTAAAATAAACGTTGATTTAACATTTAAAGTTTTGGTCAGAGCCGCGGTGCATTCGTCTCGGCCACCAATAAATTTATTGATAAAAAAGCGAAACGTTCATAAGTTAAATACAATCACCGGTGAATCGGTTACATTAGTTGGTGGGAACAATCAATTTATTGAAATGAACATATAAATTTACCAATAGAACACATAATAAATATGACACGAAATGACGAAATTCACAAATCCCAATTCATGACAGCGAACTTTCACTCTCACACAAAATGCTATTTGCGATAACTTACATACTATTACGAGAAATTATTTAGATGATATGTGTGGATGTGGAGGCTTTTTCTTTAAAATAATTACTTACTCGTTTATTTAAAATTAACTTATACATTTAACGCTTCATACTTCTGCGACCACATCCTACGCCATCTTTCGACTCACTCTCTTCTACCTCATTCACTCCTTTCATATTCTATGTAACAAAATCAATCTCATTATTAAAATTAATCCCACATACATATAAGCACACGTATTCTGTCTCTTGTGTGAACTTAACTGAGATGAAATGACAGACTTACGTGAAGAGATGCCAGAAACTCTTACTCTATTTGCCTTTTACTCTTAATCAAATAGCAGCACACTGGTATGCACTCAAGATTTTGTTTTTGTGTTCTTAGAGTGACGAAAACCACATACAAAGAATTATTATCACACTGCATGTTACTATTATCGAAAACATCACTAAGTACATGTAGAAAGAGAATTACCTTACCTTATGCACATGCTAGAAGAGAGCATATCAAAGACATAAAACTTTTGAATGTTCTAACGTATACGAGTAAATGTATGGAATAAAAAATTGGGAAGTTTTAACACAATGTGCGTCTAGCTAGGTGGTGGCTAGGCTAGTGGGCGAGAACATAAGACTATTAGTATTAGCGTGAAATAACGAAACCCATTTGAGAGTAACGCAACGTGTACGTTCATTAAGGCGAGTGTCGATGCCCGCGCCGACGGGTGCAACTTGCATAAATCAGTCGGGGGAATGCTGCCCGGTGCCCTAATGCGCTTTCGGTGTCCGTTGATAGCTCAAACCCCTTCCTTGTTCATCTTAAGTCGCTTCTCACAATCACTTTTACACAACAAAATACGAATATGACATAGGGAAATCACATACTCTAATTTAAATAAAATTTTCAACTTGGCAATGACTATTTCATTGTTATGTCTTTAAACTAGACAAGATTTTTGTGCAGATTTCAACAGCGCCGCGAGTCATTGATTGATTTATTTTATAGTATAGTTTATTTTATAGATTTATTTTTTTATTCCAGCGAGTAGTCATAGACTACTCGCTGGAATTTAACTCTAGAACTCGGAATTTAGGGAAATGGGCTCTGGCCCTCTGACATCCCTTACTCACCGAAACACAAAAGCAAATTCTGTTACTTCAAGGTCTTTTTGTTAAGGGGTTGCGTCCACTGCTTGCCAGATCTAAACTTTAAAAAGTTCATTTCCAAGATGGAATTTATCGATTACTACAATCATTAATAGATTTACAGTCAAACGATGCATTATTTTCAGAGATTCTAAGGATACTATGGAACCTCTTTCTTGTGTTTTAAGGCAATCTCGGACTACACAAAGACCTATGGCGACTAAAAACCTCAAATAAAAGAAGTTTTGTTTCTCTTGTTATAAATCCAGAATGTGGTTGAGATTGTTTAGTTAACTTCTATCCACCTATTTGCAACCTTTTGACACTAATAAAAATCAAATAATATTAAGAAAAAAAAATTGAAGTAAATATAGAAATGGAATGAGGAGAACTAATAAATAGCTAAGCATAAGTGAACAAACTCAATAAAATTCCCGATCCGCGCATAAAACCAAACTTGTTAAAAAGCACTGTTTTATCAAACAATATGGAGCAGTAAAAGTGACACTTCTCACTTGCGACGGCCAATAGCCTTCCGTCGATTAAGTAAGATATTCGATTGGTATCTTCAAATAAGCAAGTTTCAAGTTTTATGTACATTTTATTATTCTTTACATTTTTATATTTTTTATAGCAAGTGTAAGATGGTTTTGTCGAGCGGTTAAAATAACGGTAGCGCTTGAGAACTTCAGTGCGATTCTCAAAACTTATCAAAATAGACCAGAAAATTTTGTATTAAGTAATTACCAATAATATTTATGTGTTTCAAACATATTCAAAACCTCATTAAAACATACATTAGCAAAAGCTTTCGTAAAAAGTTTTCAGTTTGTCTTTACACTTATTTCTGTTATTAAGCTCAGGCTTAAAACACAGCTTAAACGTAGGTCAATAAAATTCTCAGAGTTCAACATTTATACGTCAAAAGGTGAGGGACAGTATCGTAATGCCATAAAAACTTTTACGATCAGGAGACCAGTTTTACTTTTTATTCCTTTTCTCCTGACAAAATAATAAAATTTCATTTGGAACTTTTCAGAGTGAATTTTAAAAAATCATCTCACTACCTATATATTTTTTATTAAAATATTATAAATGGATAGGTAAATCAATCCCTAAAATGAAATTGAATTTTTAAATTTTTTAATAAATCTTCAATACAAATTACAAGCGAAACTTAATGTTCAACACACAATCTACGTAAGTTTTCTGAGTGTTGAGATATCGCTGCTGCGTTGTGAGAGACGGACTTATCGTTAATTTAGAGCCCCCGATTAGAATTCGTCGGACGACATTCGCTAACGAGCATTCGCTTTAAAGAATAATATATTTTTTTTATTTCGACAAAAGTACTGTGCCGATGTTTTGTCTTTTACCGGCGATTGTACGAACTTAATTGGATTGTCTGCTTTGAGGATACCAACATTAATTGTGATCATTCAATATCAATATCTCACATTTTAATTAATAACACGTTGTTTTACAAATCAAAATAAAATAAATTTTATTTATACTAACTTATAAATAAATTGTTTGATAATATTAATTGTTTAAAACTTTAAACTAGCAGCTCGTTATAGAGCATAATTTAACTTTGCGTCATTTAGGTTCAAAAATTGCCAAGCTCAAGATACGTGATTATTATCCTAACTTAAATCTATCTCTTAGGGCTTTTATATCTAAAATTAAAATATATTAATGTTATATAAATTAATAATAATATTTCTGTATTTACTACCGAACATATCGAATATATCAATCTTTCGAAAGAAATTCTGTAAATGACTTTAAAAACCAATTTGTTTTACAATTAAAAGAAATAAACGGGCAGACAGACGTCGATAATGACTTTTGTTTTCTGTAATAATATTTTTCTAAGTACTAAGCGTACAGCTGACTTAACACTTAATCATTATGTCTGTAATAAAATTAAATTACACAAAAGGAAAATTACATTAAAATATAAATTAAAAGCTTACCTTGGTTGTAGTTGTTCTAAGCGGAGTTCCTGAGGAGACAGCACAAATTTCCACTTCATATCTGTCCACACCAGATTCACGATCCAAAGAAACTGCTGTGGATAATATCCCTAATGAGGAGTCTATATCAAATAATCTGTCCACTTGTCTGCCATCCCCAGTCACATTCACTATGTAGTACTCTAACCCGGATTTGTAATTGCTAGTCAAATTTAGCACAGCCGTACCAGCAGGTTCATTTTCGGCGACCGACACTGATCTTAAATTACTCCACGTAACACCTTGAAGATCAGATCCTCCCAATATCACAGTTAAGTAAGTCTCTGTGCTTCTTTGTTCACTTAAGACAGCTTCGTCTGTTGCCTTTATAACTAAATTCCACCTAGCTTCTTGCTTAGCTGGTGGATAACGTAAAGTAAGTGCACCATTGCTTCTATGTAAGTCGAATAAATCATTTCCACCGTGTATTAACTTGTAAGTCACCAATCCATTTGTTCCTGAATCCAAATCTCTAGCTAAGACATTCATTATAAAGATTCCACGTCCCGCACTTCTGCCCATTCTCTCTGAATTTATAACGGCGGCATTCATTGATACAAATACGGGAGCATTATCATTGATATCTTCAACAATAACTGTCACCAATTTCTCTGCAGATAATCTAAGTGAAGGTGGTTCAGCTCTATCATAGGCAACAACAGTTATTCTAAAAGTGTCGATGCTTTCTCTATCTATAGGTAATAAAGTGTGTATAACTCCTGTTTGGTTGTTTATCGCAAAATGTCGTCTATCATTGTTTGGATCTTGATGTGTAATCGAATAATATACTTTGCCGTTCAAACCAGAGTCTGGGTCTTCTGCAGACACAGTGACAATAGGCGTATGTTTTGGAATACCTTCTCTTATTTGTCTCACAATTGCTGTATTCGTAAAGATTGGTGCATTATCATTGGCATCGATTACGTTAACAGTGAAAGAAATACTAGACGATAAACTTGGATAGCCATTATCAGTTGCAGTAATATTCAAAATATAAGAAGTAAGATCTTCATAATCCAACTGTTTATGTAAAAAAAGTTCTCCAGAATAAGTGTCTATATAAAATGATTCTTTTCTGTTTCCAGCAGTTATCGAAAATTGCAATTCTTTGTTTACTCCTATATCATCATCTGTAGCGTGAAACTGTATGATCTTTTTATTTACTGGCTCTGTTTCTACCACCGAAACACTCAGTTGTGTTTGCGTAAATACGGGTGCGTTATCATTTTCATCTAGTACATCTACTGTTATAGTTGTGGTAGCAGATAGAGATACAGGTTGTCCAGAATCGTGAGCAACTATCGTTAGATGGTATCTGTCTATGGTTTCTCGATCTAGTGGTTTATTTAGTTGCAACTGTCCAGTAGCGGCATCTAAAGCAAATTTTCCTGTCTCGTCACCACCTATGAGTTTGTAATATATATCGCCATTCAGACCTTCATCAGCATCAGATGAATATACTCTTATTATTGAAGCACCTACAGAAGCCCCTTCAGAAACATCCATTCGATAAGATGTTTTGTTAAAAATTGGTGCATTATCATTAACGTCAGTAATATAAACTGTAACTCGTACTGAGTCTGACAATTTAATGTTACCGTTATCGCTTACTGTAACTGTTAATGTGATATAATTCTGTCCCGTGAGTTGCACTAAATTCTCTCTGTCGAAAGATTTTACTGTTTTTATGAATCCATTTCTGGAATCTATTCTAAAATCGTTATGTGCCGCAGGTAAACTAAATGTTAATTCAGCATTACGTCCAACGTCTTTATCCGTTGCTGTTAATTTCCCGACAAATGTATCAGGAGGCTCATTTTCCTTTATTTTGAAAACAAATGTAGTATTTGTGAATTGCGGGCTATTATCGTTTTCGTCTAATACATGAATTACTACAGGGACTTGAGACGATCTAGATGGTTTTCCTTGATCTGTTGCTACTATCGTCAACGAGAAATAATCCTTTTCTTCTCTATCCAGTGGACTTTTCACATAAAGGAATCCATCAGGAAATACGCCAAATTTTCCATCGGTATTTCCTTCTGATATATGATATGAAATTCTACCATTTACTCCTAAATCAGCATCCGAAGCAGACACAGCAAAGAATCTTGTATTTACAAGTGTAGATTCTAATAAAGAAGTCTCATAAGAAGTGTGGTCAAATATAGGTGTATGATCATTAACATCATCTATGATTGTTGTTATTGAATGTTTTGTAGAAAGAGCAGGTATTCCATTGTCTGTAGCAGTGACTTCAAGATACATAGAATTTCCTGGGTCACTAGATATGGGTTTATTCAAATATATAACACCGGTAGTTGCTGATATTCGAAAACTATTGTCAGGGTTGTAACTTAAATTATACGAAATCGTTCTGTTTGATCCAGAGTCTCGATCTATCGCTCTAGCAAAATATACCTCTTGTCCAACAGCCATGTTTTCTGGAATATGAATCTCATCCTTATCTTCAGTAAAAATGGGATAATTGTCATTGACATCCAGAACAGAAATATTCACTGTGGTAAATCCATAAGCTAACCCACTTTTAGCCATTACTTTTAAATAATAATTCATTTTATCTTCGCGATCAACATTAGATTCTGTAGTTATAACACCGGACTTTTCATCAATTTTAAAAACGTTTTTAATGTCACCTTCTAAAATAAAATATGACGTTTTGTCACTAATGATTCTAGTATTAACTTTACCAACAAATCGATCTCTTTGAGTCTTAGCAGTGCCTTTATCTTCAACAACTTTATACGTATATCCACTGTACCCTTCAAAGTCGAGGTTTTTACGGTGCGACAACTTAATTATTTCCACCACTGCGTCATGAAATGCACGGCGATTTCCTTTATCTTTGCAAGACACTCTTAACGTATAAGAAAGCTTCGGAGCGTTTCGAAAATCTTTTTGCAAGACTATATATCCAGTCCATGGCTCAACATCAAAGTAGCCGTCTCCACCGCTTTCAAGTTTGTACATTATTCTAGCATTATCACCCTCATCCAAATCATATGCCTTTACTTGAAGTATGTTAGTTCCGGAAGGCAAATGTTCATCAATACTTTCGATATATCTTTGAGGGTAAAATACAGGATCGTTATCATTGACATCAAGAACTTTGAGTAAAACAGTTGCAGTAGATGATTGCGGTGGAAATCCCTGATCTTTGGCGATAACTTGGATCTCATATAGAGGAATTTTTTCCCTGTCTAATTCTAAAACCGCACTTAACTGTCCAGTAATGGGATCTAAGATAAATGTATTAGGATATTTCCTTTCGATGTTTGATGATAAATAATAAGAAACCGAACCATTAGTACCTTGATCATAATCAGATGCAGTTAAAATGAGAATTTCTTTAACAGGTTTAATATTTTCGGCAAGACTAGCATTTATTTCAGATTGTGGAAAAGCTGGTGCTTCGTCATTTTCATCCAGAATAGTTATTTTTAATCTTGTGTAAGCCCATTTAGGATTAGGACCTCCGTCTCTAGCTGAGACATTAAGTTCAACCGTTCCTTGAATTTCACGATCTAATATCGATTTTGTAGTAACCAAACCTGTTAAATGATCTATAGTAAACCACTGTTGCTGATTTCCATCATAAAAATCATAAAATATTTCAGCATTTACACCAGTATCTTCATCTGTTGCCGTTATACCAGCTACATATGTACCTGCAGGGGCTAATTCACTAAGAACACATGAATATTCTGATTTTTCAAACACGGGCTCATGGTCATTTACGTCGTTAACATGTATCACCAAAAAAGAGGTAGCTGTACGCGGAGGAGTTCCTCTATCAGTTGCAACTACTGTCAAATTATATTTACTTATTTCTTCTCTATCTAAAATACCATTTACATGTACAATATAAACACTAGAAGAATTTTCTAAACGAAAATGATTTAATTCATTTCCCGATATAATTCTGATAGTAGTTTTTCCATTCAAACCTGCGTCTTGATCTGTAACAGTAATTGCAGCAACAAGGGATCCATTTTTAGCATTTTCATCTACAGTTGCATAGTTAGCTGTCGGTGGTACATAAGTGAATGTAATAACAGGATCGTGATCATTGGCATCTATAAGGTTAACAGTAACATACGTTCTTGCATCTTGTCGCGGTACTCCATGATCTCTGGCAATAACAGTCAAGACACAGGTCATATTACACGTTGTGTTACTGCAGTACTTTGGACAGATCAATTTTTTTGCTGTAGTTATAACACCTGACTCTGGATCTACTGCAAATTGTTTTTCTGTGTCTGTAACTTCATAAGTGACTTTGCTATTATCACCTAAATCACTGTCAGTAGCAGTCACTTTTAAAACAGTAGTACCAGGAGGTACACTTTCATTTAAAGAAACTGAAAAGTCACTTTGGTCGAATATCGGTGGATTATCGTTAACATCCAAGATTGTCACATTAACTTGAAGGTATCCATACTTAGGAGGATTACCTCCGTCGCGCGCTGATATGTTTAAAATATAGAAATCATTGGTTTCTCTGTCGAGTTTTCCAGTAGTTTCCAAATGTAAATATGAAGTTTGGCCACTTGGATTCACTGTAACATTAAGACGGAATTTGCCTTCATTATCGCCGTCAATTATTCTGTAATCATTAGTAATGCCATTTTCTCCCAAATCTCTGTCTGTCGCAGCATCCAAAAGCAACTTCGTCCCGGCCGCTGCACTTTCAGAAAAAGCGACAGCTATACTCGGTTCAGGAAACTCGGGATAGTTATCATTTACATCTGACACCCTTAACCGAACTTCAATCGGATAAGTTGGCTGACTCGACAATACAACAAAAGCATAACGATCCACGCTTTCACGATCGAGCACTACATTCGTTCTAATCTGACCAGTAATCGGATCTAAAATAAACTCTTTAGGAGGTTCATTAAAACGATAGGTGAAGCCCGGCTTTATTGGAATCTTCCCGACAACCGTACCCGCCGGTTGGTCTTCTGGTACACGTAGATCTACACCGGTGTCGACGGCACGGGATTGCATTTGTTCGGCAGTGGCACCAGCGACGGATAGCAGCACAAGCGCAACCAGCGCCACGTGCCATCTCCCCATCCTCGTCATGACACAGACAAAAACATTGCAGGGTTGTTTTCTCGTCAGCGAAAGTAACGTGCTTTGAGAGAGCGATCGCCGTCCCGTTCGCTCAGACTCGCGCACTCACTCGACTCAGGTATGCAACATGGCCGCGACGACCTGCGCGCGCACGAATATCTCACAGAGAGTGCGACCCGCCGTTGCGCCTACGCCGTCACATTCATACGTAAACACACGTGACACACACTATACACTAGTCAAATTCACACTGTTTCTATGACAATACAATTCCAACGCCCCTTTACGGGTTTCGAATAGTTAACACAATAGTAGACATGTCACAATTTTGAATTTCAACGCACTTTTTAGTTATGTTTTTGTTGATTTGACAAACGGGTCGCGGTACAAAGCGGCATGCGGACTGCGTCGCGGTCGACACGGCACTGGCGGGCGGAGGCTTTCACGCCGCCCCGCGTGCCTCTCCCTGTACCGCGACTTCCCCGCACAGCTTTGAAAGCTTCGACTGTTGCTGCGTGATGATGATGCCAAGATAACGGCTGCCCGCCGAACGATTCGACTATTTATTGTTCGATACGAGTCACTCACCATTCTAAGAAACGCACCCGGGGTCTACCTGTATTCTCAAACGCAGTACCTGTTCATATTAACTAACATGTAATTCTGTTGTATTAGTTGCAATTGCGCTTCCATATTTTCGTTTTTTCTTTCTATTAAAGTTAGAGTGTAAGATCTTCTAATTAAGAAGAATATCAATGTAATAAAAATTACGTTCAGATATTAAAAAAAAAAAAAACAAAACAAAATACTAATTTATAAAAAGAATATACATATAATATAAATCTTTATAGTATTTTACACTTTATTTTAAAAATCAATTTTAAACAAACGCTTTTTTTAATTTATAAAACACTCACATACAGAATATTTTATTCGTTGAAATCTTTTCTATGCATATAAAATAACTTGTGTAGTTGCAAACCAATGTCTACGATTCTTTGTAGCTAAATCCGTAGCAGCTGAATCTATACACACGTTACTGTGCGATTTGTTAGTTTAACTTATTAGAAATGAATTTACCTTTTGTTATTTAATTTTACTAAACTATGTAGATTTTATATTAAATAACTAACCCACGGTTTAGCACTTCATTGATTTTCAAAAATACATTCAAAGCGGATATGATAACAAACCTTTGTTTAAAATTTTAGCTTAAACGAAACTATATTTTTTTTGCTAAACGATTTTATAAATATCGATTAAATAACCTTGTTAAATTTTTGCTTACTTATAAAATTAATGCAAAATATTCACTGCCATTAAAATTTGTTATTAAAATTCGTCAAATTTTCATTTAGCTTAAATAATTTCATGTAATTATATTATAATACAGCTTCTAAATTAGGTTTAAATATCCTAAATATCTAAATAGATTATATCCATGACTAACCTTAAAGATTTATTATTAGTATTGATGTCGTGGGCATATGTATCAGTTCAAAGAAAATACTTTCACGTCCTCTATCGACACAGCCTTAAAGTCAGAAGGGATGGAACAGGCACGACGGAAAGCTCACATCGAGTCTTTGATCTTCCATTCAATTTCAGCAGATGGCGTTCAAGTAGTTGCAAATGTATAATACATTAAAAAAAATCAGATATCTACCATATAATATAAGCACATTTGAAAATTTCCCCAAAGCTCTCTGTTTTTACTTTATCTATACTATTTTTAGTCCTTTTAAGAACAAATACAGGTATATCCATTAAAAATACGTTAGAATGAAAAGATTAAAATGAAACCTACATTTCTTGTATAGATATTTTAATACTCGAGTGACGCAATTATTATAACGGATAACAAAAGAATACGTCATCTTTTTCTTTAAAAATAACCTTGTATTTGCGCTGATTACATTTTCTATTGGGACACTTGTTGCACGAAAGCTTTGACGTCACGTCCCCTTTCCAGTGTCTGCGTGCTGACTCCATTGAGGGGGGAACCGCGCCTCCTAACTGAGTGGGCCGCCTGTTGACGTAAGAACTCACATTCATGAATGGAATGAATCCCAAAACCGTCATGAGTTGACTATAGCTTTATAGTTATATGATAACAAGCTATAGGTTTAGCTGTTATAACAACGTAATAACCTCGATATTATGAATATGTTATGAGTAATCTACGATTTATTTTTGAAATTTCAAGGTACAAAATTGTCATATATACTTATATAGTTTTTGCTATTTAATGCCAACATAAAACTTGCAAATATCCAAACGTATGCTTCTTTTTAATAAAAATATTACAATATTCTTTGTTTACTCAGAATACAACTTTTATAATTTTATCCTTTTTTATCAGATTGTCTGTCTGTTTTCCCAGATGCGAAACGTAGGTACTTACTCCACAATACTACTTCGTTAGATGTCTGAACTACTTATTTCCTTTGGTAATTTGTCCTTATTGATTTTCTATTCTGGGCCTAATCATCGTAGCATTTGTGGGTGTTTTAGGAAAAATATTTTTATGTAAAATATAAATGTTTTGACGAGCCCGTTGAATTAGCGGTAAGCCTCGGCCTGAGGCAGGGTCTACTTTGGAAATTAACTTTTAAAAATTGGCTCTTGTCTGGATTTGGAAAGTAGTGACGTCGGTCTTCCCCAATACCATCTCGGAACAGGAGTCTGACATAACCCACCGGTCTGTCCCCAGGCCGGTAAGTGTCCATGATGGATTCCTCTTGAAAAAAAAAGAACTAATAGTAGTTTAGCATGTGAACTAATGGACTTTTAGAAACAAGTTAAAAAAATTAATTGAGTAACCAGTTAAAAAACATTTTGATATTACGTTAAATCACTCCTAATTCATCGCAAAAGTTAAGTATATAATATATAATACCTCCACTCCAGGATGTTCACAGCTGTTTTGATAACATAATCTTTCCTGTCATGGTATAATGGTTTTCCCATTTCCTGCGATATCATATCAGTTATCAGTTATCACGTAATAGGTTTTTTATAATCGGAAAAAGAGGTGTTTTCTACGAACCTATAATGTCAGCATTCATTATTAGCACTGGGAATAATCGAGAATTTAAATTATCGTTTTATTACATTACTTGATCAAGTATAAAGGTAAGTAGTGTTACACTGCGTTTCAGAAGACTACTGGTGAATGAGTAAGACATCCCAAATTTCATAGATATTTTGATGATAGATTTTTTGTATCAAAGTTTGTTGGAATGATTTGATTAAAATTGTCATCATCTGCTAACTGTTTATGAATGAGCTGAAAGAAAAAATTCGTGGCTGAAGCAAAGATTTAAGTCTTTGGGCTGAAGAATATCAGAGACTAGGATAGCTTATAAGGTTGAGTTGTTCTAACGAACAAAAAACAGAGAGGACTGTTACAGACTGAACGCTAACATTCACTAGTTGGAAAGGCATTTCAAGTAGAAGAAAATAAATGACCTCCGGTGTGGAGAGTAAGAAATACAGAAACGTATCACTGTCTACCAGATAAAGAGGATATAATACACTGAATTCGGTCATGCACTTAGAATTAGAAGTGCATGACCAAATTCAAGACTTAGAACGAAACTTAGAATCGAATTAGAAGAAATCGTATTTAATATGTAAACCATTTAATAATATTTGTGCACATCAAATTATGTTTTTTCTTCAAAATTCGCCTTCAAAGTAATTGATTTATTTTCTTAAAATAACTACTAAGTACTATTTTTGTTCAAGTACCTAATAGGAAAGCTAAAAGTGAGCTAGGTCGACAATATCGGAATCCAATAATATTGTAGTAGCGAACTTTACCAGCCCCGGCTAAAAATAGAATCAGCTACCCCCACGCAGTGAGAGAGACCGACATATTTTTGAACCGAGAAGAAAAGAGACAAAAGCTCCCACCGAAGCTACCTTATTTCACACTAACGTTCCAGACACGGCATTTTATTAAAAATTCAAGATTTAAGAAGACAACTCGAATATTTCACTTTTTAAGTTGCTGTAAGATTTTTCTATTAGTTAATATTTTTTTATATTGAATGACATATTTAAAAAACAAATATTCATCTCAGGTTCAGTTTGTCCAGAATTTCTCACATGAAAACCATAGAGGCTAACCTTCCTAGGTATTAAAGTAAGGAACCATATATTTTAAATTTCGATTTTTGATACACAATCATATTCTATAAAAAATCAACCTCTCAAGATCAAAATAGGAAGATAGGTATAACAAAAATTGTTCATAATTTTATTTACAAAGATATTTGATTGGTCTCGCTGCGCTCGACTAGATACAGCCGCCGTACTTGATAAATGCGGCAACAAATACTACGCCGAATTCGGCGTACCCAAGCTAGTCACACTTCAAACTGTCTGTCTGTCTGTGTGCTGAATTTTTATTAAATTTTAGGCATAATAAAATGCCAATTTGCGTAGTGAAATTGTGTAAAAATATAATTAAACTGTGTAAAAAGTGATAAATAGTGACGATGTTTTACACACACTACAATAAAAAGTTGCCGTATTCTCGGAGCTATTGCTTTTAGGTAGTGCCGTATCTTGTCGAGCGCAGCGAGACCAATTATTATTTATCTATGTTTATTTATTTACTAGCTGGCGCCCACGACTTCGTCCGCGTTAAAAAAGAAAAAAATAGCCTATCCTGTGTCTGGTACGTCTAAAAAGACGACTAGTTCGGTTAACAGTCCGGTTGAAAATCAGTTAATTCGTTTAAGAGTTATAGAGGAACATACATACAATACATGGGCCCTTAGCCAAGAGCACCCAGTGCAAACGGGAGCGTCGTAGATTGACGAAACGAGAGAAAATAAAGCCCGATGATTGGTCAATATTTTATGTGGGCGTTACAACAACCAATCACTGGGCTTTATTTTCTATCGTTTCGTTAACAAGCGTAACGCTCCCGTTTGTATTGTGCTCTTGGCTAAGGGCCAAGGTGTAAAAATGTGTAACTTTATTCTATCATTGATTTCAAATTTTCATAGATTTCATGTTGTCGATTCTAAAAATGGGATCAATAATAAATTGTTGTTTTAGTGTACATACTTCTGTGCTGTATTGTCTCTACTTACTGGGTCATGCTTTTTTTTCTAGGGCTCACGCATTTAAATCTAAAACATTCCTATATAAATCTGCAGGTTTAAGAGATATTTAAAAAAAATAAGAATAAGAGAATGTGCTTATAAGACAAACGCCATTGTGCAAGAGCAAGTAGATTCGGACTGAAAATTAGGTTACATTCTTACTTGTACTTGCGAATGTCTGTAAAATGAAAATGTACTTCGCTATATTTTGATACTGTACTAATAGCCTATCTTTACCCGTTATTATGACCCGCTACTCATTTTTTTGGTGATCTCGCTGTGGTCACGTGACATTAAGACCGCGTTCGTCCGATCACTTGTCAGGAAAAGAAGAGGAGAAAGGTCCTGGAGCACAAATTTCATCAAAAAAATATATTCAAAACGCAAAATTCTTAATTTTACATTAATCACTCAATGTGTTGCCAGTGCATAATTAAAATGTGGCTGGACAGATTCGGATTTTTTTTTTTTCAAAAAATCCGTGCAAAGAAAGGGCGGTTCGCTAGTTGTATATATTTTTGAATTTTTGGCATGCTTTAACAGGGATTAAAAAATGAAAAATTGCCTTTTTTTGTGCACGCCGCGCCGTTAAAGCATACATCGTAAAGCACAAATAATGTGTGGGTACGAATTTAACAAATAGCCGTCTTCATCTTTCCAATTACTTTAGACGAAGACCTGACATAGCTTGTAAGAAATATTCAGTGTAAAATATAAGCTAAAGGTGGTTATCTTGTGCCAAAACAGCGTACCTCGTGGAAATTCGTATTACTTTGTTAATATTTTATTTTATCTTTACTCATGAATTTTCGAATAGGCGAGTCGTGGTTCGTTTGCAATATAGATGCTTGTGAGCTTCCTCAGAATACCTTCCATGCTCTTCCCGTATTAATGTTCGTGAAAATAATTTTATTACTTTACAAAATCAGATATGTCTATTACTATATTAAATTAATATTATAAAGAAAAAATATTTGCAATGAATAAACTCAAAAACTACTCCGATTTTTAAAATTCTTTCATAACATAGACTACATTTTATACTTTATAGTTACACGGTTGAAATTATTATTGAAGATAATTTTGAGATATAGGTAACTTATGTGTTGTTTTCTTTAATATTATAATGCGTCAAACAGACACGAATATAAGGGAATCATACGATTTGTTCAGCGCCTTCTATCGTCGGGTGTTAATTGGCAGTTTACATAAAACGGAGACAGAGAAGTGAATACAATGTTTTTCTTTTTTTATGACAGGCTGACGTTCCACTTGATGGTAGATGGCTACCATCGCCTATAATACAAGTAACGCCATAAGTACCTACTACAAGTATGCTGCCGATCACAGTAGGATTATGGATAAGGGATTGGGGGAAGATATTGAACGTCCTTACTCTCTCGCTGAAACAACAGCACACATGCTACTATTTTACAGTGCTCTTCTGTGAGGAGATAAGGTGCTTACTACCGACATACGGGCTGCCCAAATGATTGCGAATGAACACTACTTTTCAGATCCAGATCAGAGTAAACATTAGATCTGGGATAACACTCTGACATCAAATTACAAAGAAAACAAATTATGGGTTTCTTATAGAATTACTGGTAGATATTTGTAATGAAGAATCTGGTGTAGGATATTATAATAAGCGCATAGCAAATTGCAATGAACGGCAAGGCCAATACTGCCCAGGATGACCTAGATAACTGACCTGGGCCTGAGGATAGAATATTGAAACCACAGCGAGCTTGCACTTAGTAAAGTATGTTGCAGATTAATTATTCCGAAAATAGTCAAATGTGATCTTGTTTTGGTTACTTAATTCACGATAAATATTAAATAAAAACCATATAAGATCATTACTTATAAGATTGTAACAGAAAATATTCCACTTTTTTCTGTATGTAATCCTTACTAATATTATAACTTACTAATGTGAATGTGGGTGTGTTTGTTTGTTTGTTACGCTTTCACGCAAAAACTACTGAACCGATCACCATGAAATTTTTCATACACGCTTTTTGCGACACCAGAAAGGACATAGGGTACCTTTCATCCAAGAAAAAGGTACTGTTCCCGAGGGATTATCTAAAATATAAAACTGTAACATAACCTGGCTAATGTCTTATAGCAACAAGTTGTCACGTGTTATAATTGCTTTTATATTTTTAATTTATCATTTATAATTTATACGAAGTCGCGGGCACCAGCTAGTCTCAGGAACAACTGAAAGTATATAATCTTATAAAATTCTAAATATTGGTAACTCATTAAATAAATAATAAATAATGGCTTTCCTCGATAAATGGACTATCCAACACAAAAAAAAATTCAATTCGAACCAGTAGTTCCTGAGATTAGCGCGTACAACCAAACAAACGAACTCTTCGGCTTTATACAATAGTATTAATAGATATTATAAAAGTAAAAATAACTCTGTTTATCTGTCTGTTACCTTTTCACGCCTTAACTACTCAACCGATCATCATGAAATTTTGCATACACATTGTCAGGGATACCAAAAAGGACATAAACGTACATTTTATACAGAAAAAAGTACTGTTCTCGAGGGACGCGCCAGAAGTCGCGGGGAGAAGCTAGTCTTAACCACAAAATACGCGGCAAAAGCATAACTTGCGGAAAACAGGAAAATGTTACCCTGAAATGCCTCAGGAAGTGACATAAATTGAGGTCCCATAAATATTTATATCCTGGTTTCTTCTAATTATCCGCTTCGTTGATTCAAGGAGTAGGCCAAGTGGACATCTGAGAGCTGATATTGGCAATGATGATGGCAAGAATCTTTTAATTAGAATTATTTTCAAAATTTTTACATTATTTAAAACTAGAAACTTTTAAACAAAGCGAGGGGGTGGAGGGGGAGGTTAGTATTTCCGTTTTTTATGACATAGTCACTTTCATCTCAGCCGTAGGTCCACTGCTGAACATACGCCTCCCACATATCCATATAATTATAATACAAAAAAATCCTTCTATGAAACATAAAATGTCCTCAATTAGAAAAATCTTAAAATTTGAATAAAGATAGTGTATTAATCAGCGAACGAGGAGAACATACGATACGACTTATCTGGATTTAGCTTTAACACTTAGCTTAACTTAACTTGAGATTTTCACGTGTTACAAATAGACCATATTTTGGTCGGGATTTGACGATAATAATATTTTATTGATGTATGCCAAGACGACTTTTGGGCGCCAGCCGGTCGTCGACCCCTTGTTTGTGACGATTTCTACAACCGAATCTGACGATGCACTTTGACTGCACCGAACTACATCTCTCACCCCCTATACTGACCTACCCTTTGGCGGTATCGAACATTTCTCCAACGAAACTGTGACAAACGCCAGACCTCTTTATACAGACGGACATTTTTGACAAATTCTATTAGTCACACACAATTAAATCCTAACTAATCCTAGCCAATATTATAAATGGGAAAGTAAGTTTGCTTGTTATGCTTTAAGGTAACTTACCTTTTATAATGAAAATAATGTTCCCAAGGGATCATCTAAAAATTAAAATTAAAATATTCGACACATATTTCATAAAGATTGAATAAATGTATAAGCCCCTAAGAACCTAAGGGGAAAGTTAGGTAATTCATAAATCTATACGTGTGGAATGAAATACTCTCATAAGATCAATTTATTTAAGTACTGGCTAAGTACTTTTAAGAATTCGACAACAAATCAAGTTATAGAGCTTGTAAAATAGTAATATTTCATTATTTTATTAATTATTTAAGTACTTAATCAAGTCAAGACGTACAAATTAGTCTGGATTCAAATTGACATAACTAACATTAGTTACGGCTGAAAACATTTGTAGAAATGGAGAGATATGGCGACAACTATTTTACTAATTACGGGCTAATATCCCTCGCATATTATGTAACCAAAAAAAATAGACTACCTATTATATAGGATTCGACTCTTAAAAAAAGAAAAAAACATTGATTACAATTTTATCGCTAAGTCAATTTTGGCAGAAGGTGAATGTCGAATCTAGCTTGGACCTAGTTCAGGTATAGATCCGGGGCACATTTTCCTTAAAATTAACCAAACAAATGTATTTGATCAATGTATGTTACTAGTGGTGACATATTGACAATACTATGGTGCTGAAAAATGGTGTCAAACTGTGCATATTGTAAGAAATATCGACCTCGCTCGACGAGCTACGGAGAGGGGCCATGCTCACGGTTACCCTAGGTAACGGTAACGAGATCGAAACAGAATAGAGGAAGTCCGCAGACAGACAAAAGTCACCTTACATAACCGACCGATTACCGAGTTGAAGCGTCAATGGATAGGACACAGTTCAGAGGGCGTCCGCTTACAAGGTGGATAGACTATTTAATAAGAGCCTAATAAGGCTACTCGATGCTGGATGACTCAGGCTGCCATGGAACGATCCTTTTATAAAAATATCTTCTTCTTTATGTGACTCTCCACTAAAGGTCGTCAGTCAATTTTTTAAATTTCAAACAATTGCTCCTAGGTTTTAATACCTGTCCACACTCCGATATTACGCAGCCAAGTAAACCCACTTCAATTGAAAGTAGCACCATCTATCTACATATAAAGATCCTAGTAAAAATGTAATTTCAGGCATTAATGTACGACAGACTTTATATCTTTTAATACTAATAATAAATCTGTAAGTGTATTGTATGTGTGTATATTCCTCCATAACTCTTAAACGAATTAACTGATTTTCATAAAACTTGGTAGATAAACATTTAGAAGTACAGGCTACTTTTAACTTTTTCAACGCGGACAAGTCGCGGTCGCCAGTTAGTATTGAATTGAATAAATTATAAAGAGGAAAGATTTGATTGTTTGTTTGTTTGTATAGAATAGGCTCAGAAACTACTGAACCGATTTGAAAAATTCTTCTACCATTAGAAGCCGACATTATCCGTGATTAACATAGGCTAATTTTAACCGCGGGAAAATGCTTCATTCCTACGGGAAATCTAAAATAAAAGTAAATACTAGCGGCTTGGCCCGGGAGATAGCGCCATCTATCCAAAATACGGTAGATGGCGTTTTATACTTTTCTACGCGGACGAAGTCGCAAGCACCAGTTAGTATTGAATAAATTTGCTGAGATAATGAGTAACGAAGCATGTTAAATAGATAAAAGTTCGCATGAAGTACAACCAAACTTAAGTTAAGTTTAGGATAATGTATAGGCATAAGTAAAACATGAATTTCCCCCGATTTCTCGAGTCGTGTACAAAATGTTAAATGAGTCATAGAGTTTACATACTTTGTACAAGTGCTGTGGTGAATATCGACTTCGAAAATTATAAAACTTTTATCTATATCTCTTGATAAACACGCAAATATTCAAATGGATTGTGTTTCATGTGTAATTTGTGACCTCACTGAAAATGTTTATGTTCTTTTGTATTAGATTTGATGGAGATCGATTGTTTTATGAAGCGTCTGTTTAAAAATTTATACATGTAATATCGTAATCTCATTTCCGTCGGAAAATGGCTACTCTAGAATTAAAAAATTGCGTATTGGACAGGGAATCTTTTTTGTGAATTAAATTTTGGTTTTTCCGAATCTATAGGTACAAATATTATAAAGAGAAAACATTTGTGTTTTTTTTTAAATGAATATACTCAAAAACTACTCGACCAATTTTAAAATTCTTTCACCTATAGAAAGAATAGGCTATAGAAAATATAGAACCTATAGAACATAGGCTATATTTTATAAAATTACGCGGACGAAGTCGCGTGCAACAGCTATATAAAATATACTTCTTATATATTGAAACTTTCCTCGTTTAACGTTTCCATTAGTGCAAACTGCATGAAAATCAGTTTCGTAGTTTTTGAGATAATCGCCATATATATAAACAACAGACCTTTATTTTACAGTATTACTAGCTGGTGCCCGCGACTTCGTCCGCGTTGAACGATAAAAGGTACACCCTATTTTCTTTCCAATGTACCAGACAACGTGTATGCAAAATTTCATGGTGATCGGTTCAGTAGTTTTTACGTGAAAGCGTAACAAACAAACTCACATTCACATTTATAATATCAGTAAGGATTATGTAAGGATAAAGGCCATATTACGCCCCACGTGGAGTACTGCTCTCATCTCTGAGCTGACGTGCTAAAGTACCAGCAAGATCCATTTGTCACCTTGCAAATTCTATACGGTAGGTATGTGAACTTATATAGCAACGTGAACTTAGTGTTGTATTATAATGTAACATTTGCTTCACCATGATGCTGGTTAGGTTATTGTACTTAATATATGTATTTTAGCTATAAGTGAATTTTTTTATTAGGTTTATGTAATCTGTTTAAATTATTTATTATAAAATATTATACTTATAAATTTCCTTAAATTAAATTATTACATAAATAAATATTTGTTCATATTAATAACTGTTTTTTTATGGGAAAGACGGTTGTGACCGTTCAATTTCATAGATAACTTAGTTGTTGACAATAGACACCTTTCTGTAAACAGAAACAGCATTATGGGGAAGCAAATGCATTGTTAGCCAGATAGGAAAGGGTAAAGGACAAGGTTAAAGAATAATAATAGTTTCTTTTCTTCCATGTAGTTACCAACCCAAACATATACTTCCAAATATATTCATCCCTCTCAGAAAACACCATTGAAAACTCCAAACTAACCAGGTTTTAAGCTTCAAAAATAATGTTTATTTAATGTTCAAGATTTTGAACTACAAAAATATCTAGCGTAAATTCTATAAATGTGTGATGACTGAAACGTTTTCTGCGAATCCACCCCACCCCCTGTGTCTGTTTTGCCCGCCTTTTTACACACATTATATGTCTCTTCCTATAACAATTGCAATTTTTTTTTAATATTTGTTTTGATTTTGTGCAATTACATATTAACATAATGAATATATAATTATGACAACCCCATTGGTCCGCTGGTTAAGGGTTAAGGAGGTCTCAGGTTCTTAATAACGCCTGGATATCTTTATCGCTGTGACGACGGTGGCGCCACCAAAACGACAGTGGCGACCAAATTTTATGCGATCCCTCAGGACTACTCTCTAGCAACACTTGGGACCCTAACATTTTTCCATAATGAAAAGCATTCTATATGTTAATCGCAAATACTATGTGTGTGCCAAATTTAATCCAAAACCGTTCAGTAGTTTTTTACGGCAAAGATTAACAAAAATCCATACATCCATCCATCTACACAAATTTTCCCATTATTTATAGAATTTGAGAAACATAGAATTTGAGGTTCCACGCGATCACGTTGAAAGTATGTATTTTTATTTTATGAAAGATAATAAATTTATGATTGATAGCGTTCTTTAGAGTGACTACTGCAATATCCACTTAGACTTAATCTTCGAGGAATTTATGCATGGAAACGTCCCTCGTCAATGGTGTTCAGTAGAAAAACAGTGTCACAGTTTAGTAAGATGAATAATCTGCGGGCGCGATCGATAGCGGAGCGACGCGGGGTTGGGAACAGGGGGTTGTGTGGGCAGAGGTCGGGGTGTACGGCTGGGGGGGTTGTGGAGGGACGTTCATTGAGAGCGTGTGGGCGGCGCGCGTGGGCGACCCCTTTATAAGGCCGGTGGGACCACCTTCCCACACAGTCGTGCCTCGACAGTCCTAGTATACTGACTATGTTTTGTGACAAAATGTGCAACATGCCGCTCTCGGGCTTAAGGTAGGTGTTTCTATTAATCATAAAAAAAACTAATTGTAATTTAATAATATTAAATTTATCGGATTTACCAATTTTATAATAAATTTTTACTTCTTTGATTTTTTTCTTGATATAAAAATTATTTTCATTAAAAAAATAAGTGATCGTTTTCTGACATTATTTAATAAATGTATAATTTATTTTTTGTAGGATGTGGGCGATCATGCTCGGATATTTAATCGCTCAAACGAAGTCGTACCCTATACAAGGATGGCCCATGTATCCTCAAACGCCAAGAGAATATACGGACGACGATTATTACTACGCTCCGAAGGTACAATATTACTACGACGCACCTGCCATCCCAGTACCTGAAGTGTACGGTCAAGTGCCGTATCCATATTTCTACGATCCTTACGGACACTTCGCTAATGAGCCGACAAAACATCAAGAGGAAAGGTTCGCTGCTCTCCCAATAGGCCAAGAGACGTGGTTCGAAAGCGAGGCGAACCCCCGTTGGAGATCAAATGATGTCGATGATGTCAGCGCAGCTTTCCTAGACAATTTGATTCTTACACAAATGGCCCAAGACGCACAGAGGCGAAGGGAAAACGCTCGCGCCGCATTCACACCTGTAGACTACGAAGACAGAGAAGACAGAGTGGACAGAGATAACGAAGATGAAGATGTTAGGGAGTTGAAAGCTTTAGCTGGAAAACCCTTATATCACGTACCAAAAACAGTGCCCAGGATCGAATACGACGATGATGATTACCCTGCTGATGAAGGCTTCATTAATTGGAATGGAAACAAGAGGAGCGTCACTACAGCAGCACCGATTACAACTGTACGTCCTAAATTGGGTCAAGAAGAAGTAGTCATGCCAAGGCCAGCTCAACCTATCTTCCACCACAGCAAAGAGAGACAAAATAAAACAGAATCGACCTTTTACAACACGATCGCTAAACTGCTCGGAAAAGAATCTTCGAAGTCGCTCAATGAAGTAAGTTTTCACTGCTTTCTTTAGTTTAATGTATCTAGAAACGCTTAATGACTCTTGTTTTCAAAGTTTCCATATTCTATGGTACCCGATGTCTAAAAATAGCCTGGCCGGGCCGGGGGAGGTGGGTGACACGTACAGCGCTCCTCAGGCCAGAGGCCGGGTCGACACGGGGTGGGGTAGTAACAACTAAAATGCTGTTTTTTTACTAGTACAACCAGTAGCTTTCATTTTATTAATTAATTTCAACACAAGTTATATAAGATCAATTTGTTTCAGGGCGCAACTAGGGGACGAAGACTCGAAAAGCGTTTCGTGGCTGGCGATTCAGACCTTGTGTTGGAGCTTCGAGGATTAAAACACCGAATACCTACCTAAACACATACACCTATATACAGCCAACAATTTATGAGACTGAGTATTAAATAGAATAAATAATTAGCTATGGCAACGGTGGCCTGACTATGCAGACGTAAAACCGCGCAATCAAAATTAAAAAAAAACTTAGGGTAGTCTCGACGTCATCATCAAACATTCCATCAAATTTAATTGCCGTGAATCAAATAAATTTTTCAATAGAGTTACGCGACATTTTTAACTGGTCTTTTCGATTCTATACTTGTTATTTTGGATACAGATTTAGAATAAGAGAAATATATATATATAGTATGCCACGATGCGGTAATGGATGTAAAATGATCGTACAAATCTGTGACTATAATCTCCTAAATGGAAGTATTGTTGATTGTAAATGCACGATAGTTTAAATAAAACGTTGCTCCCTTCATATGGCAGCTAATAAATGCACGAGTAAAATGTGCAACTTGTAAATAATATATTATTATGTACTGATTATGTCTAAGACTTTATTATATTTTAGATAGATATTTAATGAATACATAACACTTTGTTCATTGCATTGAACATTTGAGGAAACGATTGTCATTTAGAAGAGGTCTTGAAAAGTCAAAAATTTGTGTAAAAAAATCACATAACTTTTTCATATTCGGCCTAAAGGAAGATGTGCTTTTTTTTCATGCTTCTGTATAGATAAATAAATTTACCTATATTTTTCAGGTGCTAAAACTTTTTAAATCAGCGCTCTATACAGACAATACCAGAACACAATTTTGCAAAGCAAATTTGAGTATACTTATATATTTGTCATTATAATAGTTAAGTGATTCTCTATTGATGGAGGATTAAGTGATATTTTAGCTTTATATCTCCTCTCTATTAACGCAACGGTCTATAAGACTTAACGAACTTATAATGTTAACTTATTGCGTCCTATGATTACTTGTTATCATTATCATTATCATTCAGCAAGTGACGTTGCCTTTGTGTAGCTTTTTATCTTCAGACTGTTATCGATTTTGCTACTCTAACTTTCGATAAACAACCTTAATTGTATATATATTTATTATACATAATATATATCTTCTTAACTTTGTCACAGTTTGGTTAACTTCTCTATTTATTATCGCATTTATGTATAGTGACGTATCTTTAAAAAGTACATATCTGTTTAATATAATGTCAAATTAAATCACAATGTTTCTAATTAAACTTCCCTTTCTTAATTAGTTATAAACCCATAAGTAATTTAATGTGACCTGTAAAGTATTACTAGTTGATGTATAAAAAATATTCGTTATCCAATCAATTTGTTATCTATTAATGTGGTATTTTTTTGTAGTAAATCACTAAACATTACTAACATTTGATTAAAATTAAATGTTAGTAGAATTAAAACGGTAGGTAATATATTACCATAAATAAATAAGATTTCTTTTAAATACGTATTAAATTTAAGCAGTTTTAAAATAATGTTCCGCTCATAATATGAATAGGTGAATGTTAATAAATAATAATGGCTATCCACTTATATTTTGTATAGAAATCTTATGAAATGATTGTATTTTAATAAATAGATGTTTTATTTTAATTAACAATTACTTTAACATACTTGATCTCTTAGAGAACTATACATAATAAAGTATATACATGTGTACTATCAATAAATGAAAACAATGTATAAATGAAAAGAAGAAAAATAAACATTTAAATGCATTTAACTGTTCTCGTTTTATTGAAATTCCGAAATCGTCGTTGCTTACATTGAAAATTATGTAAAATCTTTGTATTTGTTTTGTTTTTAAGTTACATAATTTTATTTGTTAAATTCATACAATTTCGGTATCAAAAAATGTTAAAAAACATATTTCCAGCCAATTCCAGCGATAGAATCACGTTTTGAGATTCAATAAGAAAGCTTTGAGGAAGTTCGGGTAAAGCGAATACCCCGGGCAAAGTTAGTTCCTCCTTAGTACTTACATTCAAGTTATCCATTTGTCGAATAGATATTTTTTTCTAATAGTAAGAAAAATATTGATTTGATTGTTAGTTTTAGCTCTATGTTAATAATGAGACCCGTTGCATTGATTTTTATTTGAAACGATATAAACTGATTCTTAAGAAATTAGGTAGAGAGGATAAAAATTAGAAGAAAATCAAGAAATGCAAAGATATTTTATGCTTCCTTTCAGTAAAATATACACATTGACGGAGATAAGGAAACAGAGAAGATTAGATACGATGTAATGTGCGTTATTAAATATGTCATAGGTATATTCAAAAGCCTATTATTTTTGTGGTATATTTGTGGTATTTATTACAAGAATATTTATTTGTATGTTTCTTTAAAATGTTACTGATTACTTTGTTAGGCGACGGTTACATGTAACGGTATCTGTGATCCGTCAATGAATAATTATGTATCGTGGTATTTATTGAATGTGTAGTCTGGCGTATTGATGGATGTCAATATTTCCATGGATTTCTAAAAATATTGACATCCAACAATAAAAACTGAACTGATGGATCACAGCTTACCAACTTATGTTTTCATAGACTTAAATTTTATTATCCACTTTGCCCAGGGGTTCGGGCAAAAAAGGGATAAACCTTAAAGCGGCTTACTCCAAAATTTGTCATACAAAATCATGTTTCTTAAGCAACGCTAACATTTGTGAAGAAAAGTGAATATTGAGGAAGGATATCAGCTGTAAAAAGACAGCTCTGAAAACTAACTACATTGTTTTTGTTTCTGAAAATTTCTTTAAAATTGGTGCCTGAATTTACCAACAGACAGATCAACAAACCTATAATTTGACTGCAGATGTCCACCGACACTTGTAACATAAGCAACAAAGAAAATATCCGAAATCGACAGAATAAAGATTAAAGTCATAATGAAATGAACTTTAATTGGCAACCCTTATTAACTAACAAAAACTTAACAGCACATGTACTATGTTATTTCCTTCTGATTTCCGTTTGGAGCCTAATATTGGCTGCAGAAATGCTGCCCAGTTTATGACTGAGAAATTCACAAAAAAACTTTTACGAAACCAAAGTTAATTTCAGAAAATAATAATAATATTGTGTTAATCTTACAGTTTTATTTATTTGTACGATATTTATGCTCCATATTTTTTCATCGAGGCACCGATCCGAAAATAAATTATTCTTATGAGGATTGTAGTAAATAAATTACACAGTTTTTATAATTATACAACTATATCCACAGTTTTTAAATTATCCTGCTATAGCACTGTCCTTTAGTCTTACTGTTATGTATACTTGTTTAAAGCTTAAGAAACTTTAAGTATAAATTTATATAGTTATTGATTTTTATGAGCTACAAGAATTACCTACTACGCAGTACTTACAACGATTAAAATAACACTAAAATATTTTTTTGAACAAAAATAGATAACGTTAGTTCGCGTACTGGAGAAAATATTCACAATAATTTTCGAAACTATTGGATACGTGAAAGTAGAAACGATGAAAGAAAATTCTTAAAATAGACACCCGTTTACAAAGGAATAAAGAAAATGCGTAGGCCAAAGTCTCGGGAATCTACTGTCAACCTATTATCGACGAAGAGCTTAGGGATGTTGTTTCAAATTTCACTGTAGCAACCAACACATTTTACGTGACCATTGTGATCTGTGACGTCATCTAATTCCTAATGGTCCATAAGCCAGCGACAGATTTTCATGACCAATTTCCTCCCAGTCGATAACTCGTAAAATGACTGAAAGAGTTGTATCATGAAGCGTTGTGAATGTCAGCTGCGGCTCCGATGGTGGGTTGAGCAGTAGAGTGGTAGCCGCCCACGCACATAATAAAAAAAAAATCATTTATTTCCGATTATTTATCAAATTATAGTTAGCCTAATATTTTGAAGAAACAAAATGATCAGCTATTTATAAAATGGTGGATTATGCGTCTGCAGGTCATACGAATATATACGTGTTCAGTGATTACCTCCCAATAGAAAATTTATCAGATGATAGTTTATGTATTACTGTTAATAAATAAAAAAGTCAGCTGGCTATATCTTGGTGGAATGCTTGTCAGCTGATGCTCTAAAAGTGTAACGGGCTACCACTGCTCAACCCACCATCGGAGCCGCAGCTGACGTTCACAACGCATCATGATACAACTCTCTCAGGCATTTTACAAATTATGGACTGAGAGGAAATCATTGACGAAATTAGTGCCTGGCTTACGGACCATAATACTTGACTGCTTTTGAACAAGTGACGTCATGTACTTTGATTGGTGTTCGTTGTCACGTGACTTGAGTTGAATATCCATACTATATAATAATTGTGAAAGTAACTCTTTCTGTTTGTCTGTCTGTCACTTTTTACGCCTTAACTACTCAACCTATCATTGTGATATTTTAGATACATACACGTAGTCAGAAATCCAGAAAGTACATAACCTTTCATCCAGAAAAAAGTACTGTTCCCGAGGAATCATCTGAAAATATAAATACATACGCCTATTAAAAGTATAACAGCAATAAAGATGTCAGGCGTTATATTGCTTGTTTTTGGAGTTTACTTCTTAAGAATCGATTTGCATAGATACTCATAGGATATACTCGTATATAAAATTTATGGGAGTAAAATCAAAATTGTCACACGAATGCGTTATGTTAAGTGTTATAGTTACATTATTGAATATTTTAGAATATATCTGAAATTTCAGATATATTGCGCCATCTACGCAATATTATATATATTTCAATGCGAACGAAGTCGCGGCCACCAGTTATAAATAAAAATTGAAGTTGTTAAAAATAAAGTAAAATCTTGTATTTTTTATTTATTTAGGTACCTATTCTATTATGGAAACTAACGTTTTGCGGCAAATTTATACTTTTATTTGAATACAGCGAACACCTACTTAGACTAGACCCTTAAAGATCAATGACACTCCTGTCAAATTCCTCATAAATAAATTAACTGCGATACGCAGAATCCTTCATTCGAGAATATATTCACTTCAAGCAAACAGTAACAACGCCACGCCTAACCTTTGACCTTTTCGTAGAATGAATCTCCCTGAAACCCACGCCCACTGCCTTTCGTCTTTTCTCTTGTTAAAACTTGATAACATTGTAATCCCAATTAATTTGGTAATTATTTCAATGATCTGTAAACAACAATAATAACGTTTTATGGAGATACACCTCAGGAAATTCAGTATATACTAGTGACCCGCTCCCGTCTTCGCTCCAAGTGGCTCTATATGCAAACCTGATTATCCCACTTTCCATACGTGAAAACCGAATGAAAGTTGGCATAGCCATTCTTAAGTATTTGCGAGCCTGATTATTATACACCAATTATTATAATAATTGGGTATACATTATGTTATCATATTAATTATGTTAATGTCATATTAACATATTAATTTTAGTAAAGATATCTTCTTGTTATTTTTTATTATTATTTTAGGATTCATTATGCTTCTCTTAATTTAGAGAACAAAAAGTACCAAAAATCACTTTTATTCTGTTACTAACTGGTGCCCGCCTATAGAAAGCTACATTATTATGCTATATTATAATGTTACGCGAACGAAGTCGCGTGCAACAGCTAGTACCTAAATAACGTTTGACATCTTTATCACTGTTACGACGCGATATCGCCATCGTCGTCAGTAGCACTCATGTTTTATATTTCTAGATCTAGACGACCCTCTCGGGAATCTGATTGTGTCAAATTTATCGCCTGAGATTAACTTGCACAAATGCACAGATAAACGGACGAAAATTCTAAAAACTTTTTTGACCTCGGCAACATAAGTACAACGTGTAAAAGCTGTTTTTTTTTTTTTTTGAAAAAAACAATATTACATGTTATTATAAGTAGGTATTATAAGGTCGACAATGTATGTCAGGTTTTTTTAATTATATTGCTTTACATATTTTACATTTTCAGACTAAATGTGCCAGTGTGCCAGTAAATTAAGAAGATATTTTACACAATTTTTAAAGTACTTAGTCGATTGTCCACTTTGGTCTTCATGGTGTTTGACGACATACCATAAAGCGGTCTCTACCATAAAACGGCACCATTTATTATCCTTATTCAATGCGGCCTCAACTGATGTCTATTCAGCAGTCAACTGTTGTTGGACCGAAAAAATTAATAGCAAATCAATAGAACTACAGATGTTTTTATTAGCATACCTATCGTTCACGTAACTAAAGTGCATTGCTTCCCTGGGATTTAGGTCGCAATGGAACAACGACCGGGTCAGGAGTTCGAACTATCTGAGGCATTTGAAGTATGGCTGCACAAGTTACTTAAAAGAAGTAGGACAGAATTACACAATTCAAATATTGGTTTGAATTAAAATAAAAGTCACTCAAATACCTAATACGCATTATACTTGAAATTACGATTGTTCAATTGCGATTGACCTCAATCTTAAATATAGTGAATGAAAAAAATGAAAAATATTTATTGCATAAATCTTACAAACAAATAGCTAAGGAAAAGAACTATAATGTTAACTATCAATCTGAAAACATATTAATTGCAATCACTAACATAGCTTACAGATAGCTTAATCACACGGCATCTGATGGTAAAAGAAGATGAGTTCGAAGACAGTTACAATTTAAACTATAAAAAACACCCAATCTCGCAAACTTTTATATTTATAAGATTAAGCATGATATTGCAATGGATGGTACTTTATTTATTCGAAATATTTGATCAATGTTTGAGATATTTAATTTTTCAAACAGACAGTTACCCTGGAGAAAAGCTAGTGAGATACTCGTATTTACGTAATCTCTTTTATACAACCAAGAAGAGGTTGTTGTTAGATAATTGGCTTTTCTCAGAATTCTCAGATTGACAAGGTTATATAAGAATTGTCATATAACATCTCGCAGGGTATTGTATCTTTCAAATATCTATAGGTACCTACAGTTTGTGTGTACCTACTTATTTTATTTTAAATCGTAAGCATCCGCTAACCAGAGTATTTTTATTGAGATTTTTTTTACTGAGAGTAAAGCTAGATTTTAGCAACGAGTAACATGATAACACGAGATTAATTTATCAACGCCTAAATAATTTGTAAAGTTACGCGGACGAAGTCGCGTGCAACAGCTAGTATAATATAAAATTACACTCTTACGTATAATATCTACCACCTCCCTAGTAGTGGTAGTAGTGACACCCCATTCTTGTTAACCCTCACCCAAACTAACATCGACATCTCTAGAAAAGAATCTGAAAGTGATTTATTATTCATTATAATTAAGAAGTTCCCCTTCAGTTGTTCCATAGCAAAACAAGATGTTTTCCTAGAAGTTTTTTATTAATGAAAATTACCAGATTCAATTCACTTATCCCGGAATTTCCCTTTTCTAATTCAGGCAATCGTCAGATTAGTTCAGCGGGCGATCTTGTGAAGTTTTAACAATTTTTATTTATTTATTTATTGGTAAACAGTAACCACCCACTGTACCAAGTACCTACCAGTCCTACCACCATACTTACCGTAGTACGGTGGTGGTTTTCATAGATGCGGTATTCATCCTCATTATTTGGGCAAGGTGCCACTACCAAAGAGTATAGTAACATAATAGTGAGATGAGAGTAGAAACTTTACCCCGTGGACGCGCAATCTCCCGAGGTGTTTCCACTAGCTATAATATGGGCTACTTCAAGCGAGCTGTAACAAACTTCTACAGGGTCGGCAGCGCACTAGCACTACCCTTGGTGTTGCTTATGTCCTTAGGCGACGGTAACCACCTACCATCAAGTGAGCCGCCAGCCTGCCTGCCACCTTTATATTATAAAAAAAAATGTGTCATTTTTTTTCGGACAAATTAATACAAATTTGGATAATTTTTTCATAGTTTATTTATACAATACTTCAAATTTTCACTTTACAATTTAGTAATAAGTATTACATTTTGTACTTAAGTATGTGTTTATTATACTAACCTATTTCTTTATTATCGTATGAAAAAAAATTATTAAGTAGGTACCATGTAGCTTACACTTATAGCGTAGGTAATTATCATAATCCGTATCTTTATTTGAGACAAAAGATAAAAAATATAGATAATCTTTTAAGGATTCGTGAAATTTTAATCCATAATGTATTAATATTGCGCATGTTGACTCACCGTTTTTCTTTTAATATTGTTGCTTATATGCCCAAACATCCTGAAACCAAGCCACAAGATCTAATAAAAATAGTGTATTGGAGAGTTCAGTGACCGCTTTTGACATATTTTGTTTTTGTTTGACATTGACATTCGAATTGAAAGAAAACTATTAATTTTCAGTTTCAAAGTTGCTTAAAACTTTGAAAAGTTTTATTTTTAATATATTTTTATAGAAATCAAGTGATTTTATAACAAAATAAAAAGCAATTGAGTAATAAAATGTAATGATATGCTCTTTTTTTATTTAGATAACAGTAATATTTCCCGTTACTTTCCACGTCAGTGTTATATTTTGTTTATAAGAAATATATAGTGTAGTATTTTTTATAAAAATGCGACGTGCAAAAGGATATCAAGATTTGGACGATAATGCCGTGGTGTTTAAACCTGGGCCAGCTCCCATGCCTCCACCTCAGGAAATTGAAATGGCCTCTGTAACTGTTGTTCCTGATGGTAAGTATTTTTTAATACTAATTTTTGAAATATTTGAATTAGAAAGTAGGGTATTTGGGGGTCTAGATTGTGTAGGAATAATGACCCGATGTTAGTTTTATAAAAATATAATATGGTACACATAATATGAGTTTGGGCAAAGAGACTATTACAAAATGTGTTACAAGACTTATTGTATTGGAAACATGTGTGACATTGATGTTTTTAAGTGATTCTGATGCTCATAGTTCTAATGAACCTGGTATGTAAGATTTATTTGTACTGGAAACAAAGTTATATTAGGTTCTAACTTCTTTCCGTTAAGTTGCGGAAAGAGTGTTCGTCCGACCTCGCAACTTCGCCTATAACGGACGCGAAGGACGCCAAGTAATTTAGTAGGTAGGTCTACCCTACTACTATCTCTGGGCAGAGTCCGACATAACCCACCATTAGGTATGCCACCATTAGGGTATCCATGATGGATTCCTCTTTTAAAAAAAAGGTTCTAAGTTCTTTTTGAAATTATGTACATGGGATTCCTCACCATAATAAGTATGTATATTTTTATAAAACATCCATTTCTATATAATCTCACCCCCAAATACCTCAAAAGCCTCCTCTTCAATTCGATACCCAACTTGTACTGTACAGTTGCAGCACCAGTGGTGTTGCTTGTGTTGTAGGCGATGAGTAGCCACCTACCACCAAGTGGACTGTCAACCTTAACATTAAAAAAACAACAACTAAGCAAATAGTTTTCCAATATTATTTTTATTAATTTCAGACACATTCACAGTAACACAAGCAGTTAATGCCCTGGGCTTTGGCTGGTTTCAAGTTAAATTATCACTTTGTACTGGACTATGCTGGATGGCGGATTCTATGGAGATGACTATATTAAGCATACTATCTCCAGCATTGCACTGCGAATGGAACATTAGCAAGTGTGTACCTATACTAGGGCCATTGAGAAGCGATACCAAATGTAAACAAAGTTACCGCAAGGTCATTTTTTTATGTAGAGCTTTAGCGCGGCGATGTCCAGGTTGTCCTTGAATATTATTATCAAATGCAAGCTCGTATGCTACATTGTCTCTTTCAGTTTAATTGTCAGTTCATAGTAGAGTGAATAAACTTTTGTATCGCTTCTCGATGGCCCTACTTTATATACTTTATTTTAGTAATCAAACTTATTAAGATAGGATTTGGTTCTTGCTGTCTCAGATTTTAACTAAAGCTTTTAAAATAATTTAGATCAACATTTGTGGGTCAGGATGACCAGAAAAAAATGCCTTTATCCTTGCCAGTGGGGATAGATTGGTAGGGATAAGTGGCAGTTTTTATGTATAGACCTGCCTCATTTTCACAATAAATATAAACTTGTTTAATCAAATTTTGAATTTAATCTATTTTTTTGTACAAAGTTTTTCATATTAAAATATTAATTAAATATTATTAATAATAAACCCTTTTATAAAAAAAATTTAAATATAATTTTTATTTTTTAGATATCAGCAAGCTTTGACTACAACAATTGTTTTTCTCGGAATGATGTTAAGTTCTACTTTTTGGGGAAATATAAGTGATAGATATGGAAGAAAGACTGTAAGTTTTTTATTCTGGTTTTATAACTATTCAAAATTTGCATTTAATATCATCATACCTAATATATTATTCCTGAGACACAAAATATATAATTATTATAAAAATTGGAATAAAGAAGACAAACAAAAAAAAATTGTATGTGTTGTGAATTCACAATTTGGATTTTGTTTTGATTCCAGGCATTGAGTATGTGTGGGGTTTTACTGTTTTACTATGGATTATTGAGTGCTATTGCACCAAATTTTCTATGGCTATTGTTTTTAAGAGGTCTCGTCGGATTCGCTATTGGCTGTGTACCACAGTCGTAAGTATAAATCATTGTATAAACTTTTAAGTTACCCAGTTTCTTAATTAATTAGTCCCTATTTAATATTTGGAGCATTGACAGGGTAATCAGAATTATTGTTTTAAATGAATCCTTACATTTGCGTTTTACTTTTTCTTATAAGATTGACAAGAAATACATAGTATTATCCAAGATATCTGGACTGGAGACACCTATGTCCATATTATTTATTATGCCTTGATGTAACATACATTAATTTATATCTATTCCAGTGTCACACTGTATGCAGAGTTTCTGCCAACTAAACAGAGAGCTAAATGTGTCGTTCTGCTTGATGTAAGTTTTTTTATTTATTTATTTTAATTTATACACGTTTTAGTATATATTAGTAATTATTAATATAATAATAAATAATTTTTCGAGCCACATACGTGATCGACTTCTCTTCCTGTTAGTTTTTATGCTCTTTTTTCTCTCTACAGTGTTTTTGGGCACTTGGAGCATGTCTCGAAGTGGCACTTGCGCTTGTAGTGATGCCTACACTCGGATTCCACTGGTTATTGGCGCTATCTACAATTCCACTTTTAATATTTGCGCTAATATGCCCGGTATGTATTTTTGTATACTTTTAAAATCTAATTCATGAAACGTTAGAATTAGGAGGGTTAGGAAAATGGGCTTCGACATCCCTTACTCATTCACCCGTAAGGGGTTGGTTTTTGCCACTATATGAGCTGTCCATTTTGTATCTGCAAAAGCAGTGTGCTCTGCTAACATTACTAACATTTTGAATTAAAAAAGTATTTGGTCTTATTTATATAGTATCATTTTGAATGACAAAAAGTTAATAATTCAATCTGTTTAACAGTTTCGCCATAGTGGAAATTAATGTGTAAGTAACATAATTATAAAATGTCTACTCGATACATCATAATAAATATAGTTTACTAGCTGGTGCCGGCGACTTGGTACGCGATGATAAATTAAAAATATTAAAGCAATTATAACGCTTGACAAATTGTTGCTATAACACATTGGCCAGGCGTTAGTTACAGTTTTATATTTTAGATAATCCCTCGGGAACAGTACTTTTTTCTTGGATGAAAGGTACCCAATGTCCTTTCTGGTGTCGCAAAAAACGTGTATGCAAAATTTTATGGTGATCGGTTCAGTAGTTTTGCGTGAAAGCGTAACAAACAAACAAACTCACATTCACATTTATAATATTAATAAGGATTGTAATGGCGCATTAGGAGGACCCTGTTTAGTCAAATCTGTTCGGACTAATAAAACTTATTTCTTTAAGTGAAACTTATTTGCGCGTGATTAAAATAATATTTCAAAGTCCGAATATTGTGTGACGGTTCAGTCAGTGTAACGATCACTGACACATATCTTTCTGACTAACTTGAGTTACTTATTTTCGATTTTCAGTGGCTTCCTGAATCTGCTCGATTTCATGTAGCGAGTGGTCAACCAGATAAGGCGCTGGCTACTCTTGAACAGGTATTATTTTTTCCAATTTAATTAAAGCAATACATAATAATTTATCATTATGTAAATGCCTACTCATTTTATAATTATTATACTAGTGATCCGTGTATATATTTAATTTTTATATTATATTAAAAACTGGTTTGTTTAATGAAGAACACCAGCACATCTAAATAAAAGTTACTGGATTTGATGCGCCTACTCGTGCAAATAATAATAGTTTTTGTTTCATCGAAATCGGGCCAGGATTTCTAAAGTTATAGCGTTGTAAAGATTCAGCCGCTTTTTAAGTGCGATGACGTCATAACGCGTCATGCTCTCATGACGTCATGCTATGTACTGTTAGGGAGTGACGTCACACGTTAGCGCGATCTCTTATAGTCGGATTTTGCTGCGGAAGTCGTCTTTAACATTTAATATCTCAGTCATTTTTGAAGATAGGAAAAAAATAAAAACAGATTCTTTTTTCTCGAGTTACCTATTTTGTAGATATGCTGAAAAAAAAACATTGGTATTCTCCATTGAGGTTTTAGTTGTGGAAAACTCTAGCAATACTACCCGACAATAAGTCTAGGAAAGTTTCTTTGAGAACAGTACTCATCTATCATTCCAACATCGACAGATAGCCCACGACAATGGGCGACCAATGCTGCTGGGACGACTCGTGTGTGACGATTCAGTTGGTATAGGGCAGCGAGGCCGATTAAAACATCTCCTGATTCCTCATCTCAGAAACACAAGTCTACTGCTGTGGTTTATATGGTGAGTCAAATTATATAAGCCCGGAAGGGGACAATTCCAAGAGCAAACATTTGCAAAGAAATCACAAATGTAATCAATAAATTCGTACAGTCACATTAATAATTAGTACTTAATAAGTGCAAACTATTAATATGAGATGTTCGACGATATGTCTCTGCGAGATATGTCCCCTGCGAGACAATGTCGCCCGACATTTGTCTCGGTCCCACGATGTCGCCCGAGAAGGAACAGAAAAGTATTTAAAGTAGGGATGTAACGATACATAATTATGCCGATACGATACTGATACCGATTATTGTATCGATGGCTTAATAGATAAATAATTAACAAATAAACAATTAAATAGTTAACTTGTATATCTTTCTTTATTATGCATAAAAGTTATTTAAATTTAAGGCCGAGCCTTGAGAAGATGTACAATCAAAATTTAAAGGAAACATTTATAAATATATATATATTCATTTTTAAGAAATAAAAAAAGAAGAAAGAATTAGGAAAGTTCAATTAGAAAAGTGGTAAAAAGTAATATTACACAATGACAACTGCTCAATATCGGTTGTATTATAATCGGCGATACCGATATATCGGCCTGCCGATTATACCTATCGGCCGATATATCGATATCGTTACATCCCTAATTCAAAGCCTGTTGAGGGACAGCTCAACAGTCGCGCATGTCGACACTCGCAGAGCATTTCGCTTACATTTCCCGCGACATAATTATAAGCGAGGTCGGGCGACATTGACAGTAATCTAATTAAGTTGAAACGAGGCTCTTTGGAGATTCCGACTGCTTTTCGACAAAGTGTCGGCCGTTTAAGTTGCCTTGCAAATGAATATTATGCAATTTGTAGGATGTCGTGCGCGTTCTGCTACTACGGGCTAGTGTTGATGACCACGGAACTGTTCGAGACTGAGCCGGACGGCTCGAGCGAGTCTTGCGCCGCCGATTGTCGCCCGCTACAGACCACCGACTACATGGACCTACTGTGGACTACCCTGGCAGAATTTCCCGGTAACTTATTCAAACTATCACTCTCGCCCATATCCCGACAATATCCTAGACTGATTTCTAGGCATTTCTAGGAATACAAGCAACGCCAGCGGGAATTCAAGGGCGCTGCCGACTATGATAAGATTAAGTATAATGTTTAGGGCCGGTATACAAAAGAATTTTTTTTGGATGCTTAAAGGATATGTTTAGGAAAAAATCGTTTGCCTTGCCATATTAAACAGTCAGTGAGTGCCGACCCTTAAAATATATAAATGGACTCCCTTGAAAGTTTTATTGGATGGAATATAAAAGTTGTACCTTATAAACTTAAGCCCTTAGTAATTGGTCGAGTTGTTAAGGCGTTTAGTGCTCCTGTTTCGGGGATCCGGGATTCGATTCCCGCCAAGGTCAACTTTGGAAAATCACATTTCAGTGCCATATGTCATCACTGGCAACATACATTTCGACAAAAATATGTCTCGCGAGATGTCTCTCGGATGGCTTATTCCAATGTAATAAAAATATTACCCAACAAATTTCAGGTATATTTGCAACAATTTTCATCATTGAAAAGTTCGGCCGTAAGAAGACGATGGCGTCTCAGTTCGTTATATTTGCAGCTTGTATCGTTGTTCTCATTTATAATAACGGAAAGTGAGTGTCCTTTTTATATTATTATTCTTTAAAATATTAGTCATCAGAATGGTAGATTTTGTTCCTTATTCAATGCTTTTTTTATTTAATTAAAGGCTAGAAAATAGGCTGACATTCCATTTGATATAAGCTACCAATTTCTTGGTATTTAATTAATTTGCTTGATTAAGGGCCAGTTTTATAACGATCCGTTTGTTAGTTAAAATTAACGTTGTTAGTTAGATCCGTCGGTTTTATACGTTGATATAAAATTTACATTTTATTACACGAACAAATTATCTAATAATATATTATAAACAACTGTTCGTTAGTCAACAGTACAATTTGACAACTTAGCATTTACTGGCTCGTTACTGACTATGATAGGGTCGTTTTATCTTACGTTTCGTTTATTTTGACAACGGACAAATTGAGGTTAGAAAATATTAAAGTCTGTAAGACTACAAAGAAACCATCGACAATATTCATTTATGAATATATTATTAATATTAATTTATTTATTTAAGTTTACTTCGGTGTATTTTTTACGGACACCGTCAGTAAACGTTATTGTAACGTTGTTCTATTTTCATTAATTTCATTGTGTCATTTTGTTTTTGTTGTTTCTGTTTCTTATGTAATGTCATGTTAATGTCCTTCGTGCAGTGAATAAATGTATTTCTTTCTTTCTTTCTTTATTGACGGACCGTTAACCGTTCGTTACCAGCAATGTAACGAACGGAAAATGTACACGTCGTTTATAAAACTGGCCCTTAATATATTATATTTAAATGATTCCAGCCGAACATTTCTCACGTGTGTACTGTTTCTGGCGCGCGGTATAATCGCGGGATTATTTCAAGCCGCCTACGTCTACACTCCGGAGGTACGTACATAATTTGTTTTTTGTAAAAAAAAAACAATTGTTGTTCCAATAGTAAATTTATATCTTTATACGTGAAAAGGGAAAAGAAAATTAGTACCTCCTCCGTTTTGGTTTTTTCGTTATCGTCGGTTGAAAAAAAGTCCAATTGATATATGTTTTTGTAGGTATACCCAACAGCTTTGCGGTCGACAGCAGTCGGCGCTTGCAGCGGAGTCGCGCGTCTCGGCGCCATGATCACACCTTACGTGGCACAGGTATGCCATCTGTTACACTAGCCGTTGCACGCGACTTGGTCCGCGTATCTATACAAATTATAGCACATGTTACTCGCTGACAACGTAGCTGTATATGGGTGAATGAATTTTTAAAATCGGTCCAGTAGTTTTTGTGTTTATTCGTCGCAAACAAAAATGCAAATCTTCTCTGCAATACTATTCAATAAATCTGTAATTGTATGTATGTTCCTCCATAACATTTAAACGAATTAACTGATTCTCATTAAACTTGGTAGATAAACATTAAATTTAGACGTACTGAGGACACATGATAGGCAACTTTTTTTTTTTTTCAACGTGGCCGAAGTCGCACGCACCAGCTAGTTTTAAATAAATTCAGTGTAGAAGAAAGCGTCCTTATTACTAAACTCCTCAGTCTATATAAAAATTTTAAAGGTACCCAAGTAAAGTCGGGGTGCGAATGCCTTCGTCACTTTTCATTTCAAATTAATTACTTTATCTTTTAACTAAAGCAGACAACTGGCAGACGTTTAAAATGAATTTTCGGCATGACTTATAATTGTCCTGGGGTGCTTTCTTACCGCGACTGTACCTGTACACGATATTAAAAAAAACTCTTCTTTTTCCAGGTGTTATTAAAGAACTCCATAGGGATAGCTACGGGCGTGTACTCCTTAGCAGCGGTGCTCGCAGCCGTCGCATGTCTGGCGCTTCCCATTGAGACGAAAGGCAGGGAGATGCGAGACACGGTCACGGCCACTGGATAACGTGTCTTATTCTCGTGCGTTAAGGCATAAACTTGATCGACACGAATGTCGACAATTCTTTGAAAGATTCGTACGACACGATACGTTACGCACTGCACCCGAAGGCATTTTATATATATATATATATATATATATAAAATATATATATTATATATATTATATTATATATATTTATTATATATATTATATATATATATATATATATATATATATATATATATATATATATATATATATATATATCGTGTATACTCTGAATAGTAAAATAAAATATAATAGCAGACTCTCTCATAGTAATATTATGCGACTAATGTGTAAACAAAATAAGGAATCAATTAAAAAAAAGTCATTGCATTAGCTGTTATTAATATCATTATAATTTTATTATTGTGATTGAAATTCTTATATTCATCCAAAAATGATATTATTTATAGCTTAGTATTTAATAAAATACGATATTTTTATTTTAGCATATTTTTTTCCAGCATATTTTCTATTGCTATTGATCCAAAATTGTGTTTTTCTTTTGTGAAAAGAATCAGTTAACGATTAACTGTGTTGTTATTATTATTTTTTTAATTTATATGTACTATCAATAAAATTTGTTAGTACTTCACAGAAATACTCTAAGAAATAATAATGAATTAGACATAAGGATCTCTTAATATGACTCTAGAATAAAACTTATTGATTTGTGATTATGTACTTAACATAATAATTATGGTGCTATTAAAACGAAGATATTAAAAGTATTTTGTAAATAGACATTTTTTTATATGAAAAATTTACACGCGTTCTTGACCAAAATGTAATTCTTAAATTTACAACCAGAGGCGCCACTGTGCTAGTATTTTTTTTTTCAATAATAATATGAATGCTAAATTTCTGTATTTTGCATTTTTTTCTGCAATTTTTATTAAAAAAAATCTATGCAAATTATGTCTTCATTTGTTACTAGCTGCTGCCCGCGACTTTGCTCGCGTAACTTTGAAAAATTATATACCAAAACCTTCCCCGAGAACCACTCTATCCATCGGTGAAAGCAGCACGAAAATCGGTGCAGTAGTTTTTGAGTTTATCACGAAAAGACAGACGCGGCATAGGACTTTGTTTTTTTTTAATAATATGTAGCGATTTATTAGAACTCGTCGATTGATATGTCTACAGTGGCGTCCTCTATAAATAAATAGTTGTACATAGAATTAATTGTATTTATTCAAACTGGATAAGTTAATATTGATCTGAAATACTTATAATAATTTGTACTCTATATAATTTTAATATTATATTATTATAATTCAGCATTTACTCGTCGAATATTTTTTAAAATTATTATTATTATAGGAGGTACATTTCAATGTGTGATTTCAATTTAGATTTTTTTAAATTTTTTTATTAAAAAAATAAACACTTACCGACTTACCACTTTTAGTTTAGGAAAGTTTAGATTTAACTATTTGAATTAATTGCTGTATTTGTATGTTCTTGTTTTTTTTTTTTTGCTTGTACATGTTGGAATTAATAAAAAAAAAAACAAAAAAAATATGTAAAATAAAATGTAATAAAATATGTAATTTCTCTTTAAATAACTCTTTTAACAAAAATAAAACGACCTCAAACCGTTTTCTCGTCGATTGTCATTATCAGAACTGAACCTAATTGATTGGGTTGGGACCACACGGGAAGCATCAACTAACTTTCAAATAAAAGAAAAGAATCATCAAAATCGGTTCCCAGTCGAAAGTTATACAAAAATAAATAAAAATACTTTGAGAACCTCCTCCTTTTTTGGAAGTCGATTGAAAATGACAATACTTCATACATTTAACCTATAAAGTTTTTTTTTTTGTATAATAAAATCGGATTAAACACATTTTAAAATGTACCTCCACATTAGTACTTACTTACACCGCTAAAGACTGCTTTTACACGCTTAAATAATAAGAAAGAATCACCTGACGTAGATTTATATTATTAATGATAATGATTATAATATATTGTTTTATTGTTAATTTAATAATTTGTTTAACAAAAATAATGTATGTAATTTTTATAAAGCACATTTTCTCATTAGATTTTATTTAATGTTAAGTTTTTATAAATTTATTTTATATATACCTAGTTAAGTTTTTTTATGCTTACGAGGTTAACCCATTAAATTGGCATTTTCTTCATCATGTGGCTTATAGCTAGAAAGCTTTTTAATATTATATTTTTTAAATATTGTATGTATGTCAAACTCGTCAAGAGAAATTTATAATTAGTCTAATTACATCAAAACAGCTAACACCTAATAGTACTATATGTATTTGTATATACAAAGTTAATGATAGTGAGGTATACTATATGAAGTAATCTTCGAAACTACTCATCTGATTTAAAATAATAATACTAGTGTTTTTTTTTTTCAGTAGGTTCATAATATTATCTCAATTAGAATTTCTCTTGACTTGGACTTTGGTGATGACTATTTATAATTAGAAATAGTAGGCGAGTTAAAAACTCGATTTATACTCAGTATTAAAACTATACATTCTTTTACTTATCAGCTTGCGTTTTATAATATTAAATCGAAGTACTTAAATCAAAATGACATAGAAATAAAATGTCTATGAAGCAATCGGTAATGTAGCTAGTCAACTTGACACGAAAATTTAACTGCCAACTTTTTTCTGTTTACGTTATTTTAAAAAATGTTAATAATATGTTTGAATGATTTTATTTTCTTAATACTATTTATATTGATTGTATGATTCTATCTTACAATTAGTCTACGCTCCCATAATAAACCTAGTCTTCCTTTATCCAGTATTAATGCTCTTCCTAGTTGATATTGTATACTAATAAATTTATTGTTTTATGACACAATAAAATACTTTAATTATCTTTTTTTGGTTATTTCAAATAATCTCTTACGTAAGCATTACTTTTTTTTAATATAGGTTTACAAAGTTTGCATTTACAAGTTTTATAGTATAGCACTCTAAAGTCTAAAGGTCTTCCAAGTCTTATTATGATTGTTTTTGCATTTAAGAAAGTGCATTTTTTGTTATGCTAGCAGATTTTCCTTGACATGCTTACTCTTCATATTAGTGATGAAACCACTACATACTGTACCAAATATAGTAGATTATTTTAAGCTAATTAATTTGTCGCAAATTTTACTTTATTTATTAAACATTTTGCACATTTATTTTTGTTTTCTTTACTAGGTATTCCTTATGATATATTTGTATTCCTTAGATTACAGTCATGAACTTTTGTAAATAAATAAAACGACTAAAATTTTAAATAATACTTTTAATATTATGAAGACAATCATTTCAAAGTATTCTAAAATTAAAGAAATCCTCTCATATAATCTGTAATCCAGTTTTATTAAAAAAATGTCAATCACAGTACAAATCACTGAAACGAACCAAATATACATACCACAAATCAGTCGAAAATTAATTCTAAATTTAAACCCTAACACTCGTGATAGATGGAGTTTGGTCAGATTTTTTTTAAGTAGTTTTAAAATACCTAACAAGAAGAAAAATAATAATCTGCCTGATATAATAACAAAGTTGAATTGTGTCTTCCAATTAACAGTAATGATATTAAGAAATTAATAGTAATGAGCTTTTACAAATTTATTTAAGTAGGTAGGTAGAGTACAAATGCATCTAACACAAGTGTAACATCTATTAAATTCTTACTACAAATACACTAAATTAAATAGTAATTAAACATAAAGTAGCAGAACTTAAAATTAATAACATACATTATTATCATTCTCGAAGATATAACACTACAACCTATCTAAGTAGTTAGGATTTCATTCGGTTTGTAGAATGTATGTGAATTTGTGCAATTCTGCTTACAAAATAGACAATTTTATTCCTAATCATCTTGAGATCCATCGTGTCTTCCTTAGCTTGTGTTGAAATATAAAATTAACAATAACTTAAACATCTTTACCCGACTGGTCATAAATAAAATAGATTTCACTGGTGGTTTAAAAGTTGTAAGTGAAGTTAAAATTACAAAAGTGTCTTATGGAATAAAAATGAAGTAAACACATCAAATACCTAAAAATAAAATTTTAATCAGCCATCATCCAAACTCTAGCGCATACAAACTAATGAAGACTTAATGAGGTACTCAATGCTATATTTACAATTTGTGTCTTAAGGTTTAGAGTTTTAGAGTTAAGTTACAACAAATTGATTACTTTTATTAAATATCCACTAATAAACAAAATGGGGAATTTATCAATGAATGTTAGTTATCAAATTCTAAAAAAATATCTGCCTTTAATTTCCCAAGATCATCGAAACTAGAGAACACTTGCATTGAGTTAATGGATGCCATCAACTGAAGATACATTTTTATCAGTCACATAAGCCACCTTCAGCCCAACACAGACGTAGCTATAATATTTCTATTATAGCAATAAATAATACTACATATTTTATATATAGGTAGTTCGTTAATATTTTTTGAGTGACCACATACAGTTAAACTTAGTAGGACGGTAGTAATGTTGTCAAAATATTATATATTTTAGCAAATCAATGTAATATGTATAGTATAATTATTACATTCTGTGCTGGGCTTAAAACTCCTATTATTTGACAAAAATAATATGAGTGTATGTGGTGTATGCCAAGAAAATTATTTTGAATAAGAAAAACACATTGGACTATAGGACAAGTTCAGGCAGAAATCATTCAATTGTAAAAATAAAGCTCCATTCAAATTCTTTTGCATGTCATCACTAGTCTGCTATATGCTACTCAATCATACAATATAATCCTAAAGTTACGGTGGGTCGGGTACAGCTGAACCAATCATTCTTAGGTACTAGTCTAATTAAATTTCTTATGACAAACACAAAAATTATACTCTCATGAAACACTCAAATATATAAATCATAATATTTACAATAAATTCAAATATTTTTTATCACACACATTCAAAAAAATAATTTTAGAAGTTAATAGGTAGTGGTGCCTTCCTAATTAGTGCTATTAGATTAGCTGCCTAATTTGGAATAACTTCAAGGTGGTTATTTTAAAAAAAATTTATGATTTTGAAATATACATTAGTGTGCATAATTATGTCATAAAATTATTAGGTATAAAATATTTTCATGTTATTTGCATAATAACTTTAAAAGAATACTACTACAATACATGATGAAAGTTACTATTGACTTTTAAAAATAAAAAAATACTTATTATGAAACTACTTTTTCACAAACGGTTTGTACTAATCCCAGTCTATAATTTAATCGTCATCTAATTCTATTACAATAGACTCTACATTTGCCGTAGCCTTTGCATATTCATCTTTCAATTGTGTAAGCAATGCACACTTTGGTATTTTAAGTTCATCAGCCTCTTCGACTAAAGCTTTTAACTTTTGATATCTACCAGAATCGGAAGCTGTGGGAGAGACTATACTTTTTGTCTCATTCATCCATTTGTCGAAACTATTCACTCTGCAGTCAATAGTTTGCAACATAATATTTAACTCGTCCATGTCATACCTGTAGTTTAGAGTCTTTTTTTCTATGGCACAGGCACAAGACTCGGTTGCATGTTGTAAACAGGCCATGTGCTTGCATTCAGAACAAGATACAGATGACAGGAAACATGTAGTCTTACAAACTTCACACAGACGTTCATCATCACCAAGTAGCTCGAATGCCGTTCTACGTACATTTTTCATACCCAACTTCGCCATAGACGCTCTAAGTCTACCTTCCTCCTCCGTCGCATAGACCAGTTCTTTCTGTGTTTCCAGTGCCGTCTCTAAATCTAACCGATCTCCGTCTAGTGCCATTTTGCAAATTAGTTCATCATGTGAAAATACACAAAATCTCTTTAGATTTTTGTAGTGGCTGATGCACTCTCTGCCTATTTGAAGCCAATCGGGTGGTGAAAAATTAACTGCTTCAGCAAAATTGTAACCTTGGTTGAAACCAGCATGATAAGCTCTAGGAAAGGTCACAACAAACTCTCCAGCTTGCTGATCTGTTCTGTATATTGGCACACCTGCTGTCATTAATATGTTCGGGTTCATTATTGTTACTAATTGATGAAGTAAATCAGGTTGAAATTTAAACAAATCTGGCGCCGCTGCCTTCATAGCGTTCTCCAATAACTCTGCTCCACTACCCGGCACACCATACCAGGTTTTAGCTTCACCCCAGTGCAAGTAATTAATAGAATAACTCCAGTGATCCTCATTGTGCCAGCAAAATGCAGAGAAACACATGCCCACATACATCCATGGCACAGTCATTCCCGATATATCTGCATTTATAAATCTGAGAACGGAACCCTCTAACACAGGAAGATTATTCAAATTCCAACCTGAATCAACATACTCTTGGTCACTCGGATATAAATTCATAGAAGATTTAGTGGGAAAGCCAGAACCGTGATCCATAGAGTGAAGATCTGCACCATATTCAACGGTGACATTTTCATCAACTGAAGATATAATTCTCCAAAACTCTTTCTCTACAACAGGAATAGGAACCAAGTGACCGGACATGGAAAAATAATCAGTTTTAAACTTGTCTGCCATTTCTCCAAATTGTTGGAGTGTGTACTCTCTCTCCGCTTGGGCAAAACCAAATGCCTCAGCTGGCTTGTGTACCTCTTCAGAGATGCAACAAGGACATCGCCAGTCTCCATCAGGAACTGTAGTCAAAGGGGGCTTAAGACAAAACGTATGGTATGTATCTGAGCAACCATTACATATTAAGAGTAAATCATCCCTATGATCTTTTTGGCAAATAGCACAAGTATACACAGCTAAAGGATCTAGATCATACCTGGGTCTCTTCCTAGACTTCGTAATATCGAATTCCTCGTCATTGAGGCCAGGCATTTTTGGTCCTGGACCATAACATGCTAATCTTCTTAATTCTCTGTTACGTTTCATTTCTTCAGTAAAGTTTTTCGTTGGAGGAGATATATCGGGCTTTATGTCGGATCCAGTTTTTGCTTTTTTAATACTCGTATGGGGTGTTTCTACATCTGAGTCATCATCGTTGATTGTTATTATTGACTCTATAGCAACTTCCTTAAAAGACTGTTTAAGACTTTTATCTTTTAGCTCTTGTTTTTCAGACTTCTTTACCGTTTTCAATATATCCGCTTTACTTCTTTCAAATATATCAAATGGATGTAAAATCTTTTCATAATTGTTTTTGAGAAAATTCATTGTATTAATATTTTGCGAGTAACCCATTGAATGAGCGATCTTACGCCATTTTTTCGGTGTATTACAATATTCGTAACCGCCTTCTTCGTCAACCCAAAACTTTAAACAATACAAATCCAGCGTTTTGTTCTCAATCATCGGTATCTTTAACGGCGAACCCTGAAGCTCCCAAAACTTCAATATTTTCTCAAGAAACAATAGCTTCAAACGCGTAATGGCTTCTAGCTCGTTAACTTTTTGTATCCGTGGTACAAATTTTAATTTGTCCACATCCAGTGAAAACGGAGGCTGCCATCGTGCTGGAGGCTTTATTTTACAAATGCCAGTCTTCTCTGCTACCGGACGAATTTTAGCAATATATCCGAGGGGATCGGCGAACTCTTCAGGGGTAGGTTCGAAAACGGGAGCTTCAGGTGGTGGAGTAAATGTGAATTCCGCACTTTTCTGCATCGCATTTTTCTGTATATTCTTAATATCCATTTTGAATTACTTTTAATAAGCAAATAACTTGAAACCCTTGATTTTTCGGAACGTTATAGTCATTTCACACAACAATAAAAAAGTGTACGTGACTATTCGCCATGTGTAAATGGCTCCTAAAAATTTTCAGTAATCGGTAGACAAATAATAATCCATACTGAAGTGTAGCTCGGGAAGAGATTTACAATAACAAAATATACTTATTGCAGCTTGTAATCGCACGTGCGAAGTCAATAAAAACAAAATACTCAAAAATGAAGAACTCTCACAGTTTTTAAATCAAATTTAAACTTTATCGATTGTTATCACTCTCACATCACTAGGAGAAACGACATTATGTACACGATAAAAACAGAAACTACGATACGAGAAGACAGACAGACAAACGGACAGTTTTCATTCGGTATGGAATGGAATAGAATGGAATCAAAAATCGAAACCGCACGCCAGGCAAAATGTAACATTCCGGCCCGCTGCTGCCTGTCCACCGATACTTGTTTTCTTGTGAACGAAATACCACTGATTTGTAAAAAGCACTGGATAGGCTGCTGTCAAATTATTTTATTTTTATTTCTATTTGAAATTCACCATTTTGGCGCTGCACGTTCGGATTTGGTTCGACCGGACCGGCGGACTTGGTACGCTCCGAACCAAATCCGACCGTCTGTAGAGTAGTCCGGCGGAGATAATTATTATTAAACGAGTCCGCCGCGGTCCGCATGTTTGCACATCGGACTTGGTTCGCTCCGTACCAAATCCAAACGTTTGAAGGCTTGTCCGGAGGTTCTATTTCGAGAGCCAGCGACACTATTTTTTATTGGTAGGAGTTGGTTTTTCGAAAATAGACGTGGCAAGAAGTGTTTTTTTTTCATAATGGACTGCCAATAAACAATAATAATATGTATAGTTTCAGCTTTGAGCATTTTTGACATTCACTCACTTGTTTAATTTGTTCCATTTTTGACATTTAAACATATTTGACATATGTATTATGTTAAATGTTGTTGTTGCCACTTGTTATCCCGCGATTGAGGTGGCAGGGATTTATTTTGTTGATAGGCTATATTATCACGACAAATAAAAAAAACAGGCTTGGGCAAATATAATAACCAAAAGTGTCGCTGGTTCCCGGACGATGCTGGTTTTGTCGCTACCACCATAATTTTTCCGGTTGTCTGTAGCGACAACGGATTTGTCTGGCGGATATGGTTTGCCGGACCGAATCCGAGCGTATGTTATGACTATATTATGGAGAGTAAGTATGAGTAAGTACATGGAACTAAAACCAGTGATGTGACATCACTGATGTCTGCATGATAGGGACATTTATAGAATACACATATAATATATTCATGTTTCAAAACTCAAGCGAACACAAATAAACTTAAACAGTCCTTAAGACATTAACAAATATAATAAAAAGTAAATAAAACAGACACTATTATACTTATCTATGGATTAAAAATACGTAAACTTCAAAATAGTTCCCGTGCTTTCGTACGGGGGCGCTTCAAAATGGTACACGAAAGTGTTGGTTGGGGATATTTGAATACTGGCTGATTTTTAGATTTTAGAGAATAGATTTTTTTAATAGAGAAAAGAAGGAAATTTATTTTAAGTGACGGAGAAAATTTTATGTAAGTCGTTTTGTAAGATATGTACTGAGAAGTCGTTTTTGAAAGATTATATTTAATATACATAGCTATGTATGTACAATGGAAAAATAAATTTACCTTGAGGAAAAATAGAAAAGTTTTATTAGTTAATATATTATAAGTCTTTTGAAAAGCAAGAAGTAAAGCAGAAGTCGAGATTTCCTCAAGAGAAAGTATCTGTAATTTGTATGGGATAACCATCCAGTACTTTATTAGAGATCAGTGACGAAATACTTAGATGAACGCAATGGAATGAAATGAACGAATAATATACGAGACAGTGCAATCTTTCGATAGTTTTGATTTTAAGCGGTCATTTTTAATTTGATAACATTATAAACATTATTACCCCGCCATCACACTCTCGCGAAGTTCCTCGACGAAGTATTCGGGAAAGTTGACCGAAGTATGAAATATGTATAATCGTAAGGCGAGGTGCCCGCCACACTCAGGTATTCGCCTCGTCTCGCCTAACTTCGCGAGAGTGTGATGGCGGGGTTACATTAGTTAGATGATCATGATCTCACTAGAGAGTACTATGTTCCTTGCATTAATCCTTGTTCACTCAAACGAACTTATAGGGAGATATGTGTTTGGCAGTGATTGATGGAGATAATAGACAATATGAGTGTACAGGTACACAGTACATAATATACTTTTTTAGTCTCTTCGTAGAAATCTCACTGTTCAGTTCAGACGCTCTTACTGTTTAATTTGTATTTTAATTTGTATTATTATTATTTTAAGGTTTGAATTTCGTTTAACTAACGTATAAGTATTAACTAATGTATATTTTTCATTTTATGATTATATCAGGAACCAAAATGTTTATTACCTTAATTAATAAATAATTCACAACTTAATGGCTAGAATAGTTTATACAAAATAAAAAGTGTAGGGTTGTGGTTAAGTACGTAGGTATTACTATATTATTTTATTATAGTTTACAAAGCTAAAAGTAGGATACTAAAAACACACCGAAAATTGTTAACAACAAATAAATAAATACTTTTGTCTTTGTATGTATGTATGTATGTTGTATTTTGTAACACAGTTTCGCTAGTAATGCCGCATCTCTCGATTTAAATCTTTGCCTAGTACCTATACAGGATGGAATTTTGTAATGCCACCTGGAGGCATTTATTTTTGAAATTATATATTTCCTTTATTTTTGAATAGAAAGAAAACTGCATTCAAAGATTTTCGAAAATTCGCTTGCCACACCCGGGAATCGAACCGACTAAAATCTATAAAAAATTCAGCCTATATTTTTATTCCATCGATCGTTATATTAGGGTAAATTATAAGATGAAATCTCTCTAACAAACTTGATAAATTAAATGAAAGGGAAACCTCATGGTTTCATAATGTTAAATTATTTTAATTATTTACAAAAAATGGTAAACTTACTAATTAGTTACTTTACAGATATTGTAAACATTTTTTTATATATTATCTTAAGATGTTAAACATTTTTTTAAAATTATGATTACAAATTAAAAAAATATATTCTATATTTAGGAATCCCATCACTATAATTTTGTTCATTCCATTTTTCTTTCATTCATTGTCATTCATTCCCTATCGGCCGATGGCCGTGCCGCTGTGTTGGTGCTGCTTTTCTTAATTTCTGTTGAGTTTGTTATTTTACAAAATGTTGTAATTTATATATTAATAATCTCAGGCTCAAATTAAATATCATAATAACTTTCTTAACCTAGGGATTATAACTTGATAAAAACTTGTCTTATTTTTCTCGTAACTACTGTCTTGTCTTGGTTATATTTATAAAAAAGTGTAGGGTAAATAAGGTTTACCATAATTTTATTAATAAAAATGATAAATGCATTTAGAAGAATTTGTCCGATTCAACTGCAATACCAACAAATACGGTTGGGTCATAGGGTCAGAGGTAAAGCTCCCATATTTTGCAAAACTATAAAAGAACGTATTGATGAACTTAACTATAAAGATGAGATATATACTACAAAAATTGATATTGGATTTACCAAACCCAAGTAAGTACTTTCAATATTATCTTGTGTTTATTTGGTAAATGGTAACAGATTTGTATAGAATATACCAAAACAATCTATTTATATGAATTTATGCCTATCTTCTATATATAATATCTATATGTGTATGTTATGTTCCATATAGACCCCAAAAAATATTTTGATAATATTTTCAGGCAATCTTCAGAATAGCCCAACAGGTGATCCTGTGAAGGTTTAGTAGTGATCAGATAGAATTTTTTGTATTTTTGTGTCATTTTTCCCCACAAAACAAAAATATATATAAGCAATGTTGAAACTCCTAAAAAATTTAAATTAAATGTTAGTGCATAAAGCAACATTAAAATATGTTGATAATGTTAACTTGTTTATAATATTTCAGAATACCGCAACAAGAATGTAGAAGTAAACGCACAGAACTATATAGAAAAAATAAAGCTGATCAAACTTTGGAACAGTTGGCTCGAAACCATAAACTAGAAATTGATCTGAACAAATGCAAGAGTGATTGGCTTGATACCAATGGCCCGTTTCAAAAAAAAACTATCGCTGAACACTATGGTGTGTTTGAACATTTGTATGGGGAGGGCTATTTTATTCCATTTGTTAATTTGGATGTACTATATGACTTGAAGGATGGGTCTTTGTTACCGGCCTATTCTGGTAATGTAATAAAACCCGTGGAAGCACTTCAAGCCCCCACAGTTACTTATGAGTCAGATGGCAACTCACTTTGGACATTAGCCCTAACAAATCTTGATGGTAATCTGACTGAGAACGACAAGGAGTATGTTCACTGGCTAATTGCAAACATACCTGGTAATTTTATAGAGAAAGGAGACACTTTGGTGGAATATTTACGTCCATTCCCATTGAAGGGCACAGGGTATCACAGATACGTTTTTGTTCTTTACAAGCAAGACGGGATAATTTCTTATGATTTGCCAAAGGGTAAGATTTTTTTTCACTCACAATCAATAGGGTGTTCTCGTAAAACCTGTTTCCTTAGTAGTAGTATTTAAGTTTATTCATTACTAGCTGGCGCCCGTGACTTCATCCGCATTAAAAAAGATAAAAAGTAGACTATCATGTGTCCCGTACTTTATCTACAAAGTTTCATGAAAATCAGTTAATTTGTTTATACTGATAGCAGAGAATACCCATAGCTAGGAATCACAAAAGAAAAAAAATGTCACAGTCGCCATCTCCTGAGGGAATAAGTACTAGTAACCGTTTCAGCGAACTGTTGGTTGACCCCACAGAAGCTCTAAATAAACCTAAAGAAAAACAACCTAGCAAGCCACCACCTATTATTCTATACGGAATTGATGATGTTAAAAAGCTAACGGAATTCCTTGAAATGACAGTGGATAAGGATTGCTTCACTCTAAAAGTTGTAAACAGGAACCAACTAAGAATATCTAGTACAGATGTAGCAACATACAAAAACATAATTTCTAGTGTTAGAAACAGAGGCCTCATAGGTCATACTTTTAACTTAAAAGACCAGCGTTGCTATAGAGTGGTCATTAAACACTTACACTATACGACACCACTTACCGCTATAAAAGATGAAATAGAAAAGACAGGAAACCAGGTCTATGGAGAAATTATAAATGCAAGATTTGGACCGGATAAGAAACCAACATCTACATTTTTTGTAAATATTGTACCAGGTTCAAACAATAAGTTAGTGAAAGACATAAAATACATTTACCATCAGTCAGTTCTGATCGAGGACCAAAAAAAGTACAGCACTACCGCAGTGTCAGAGATGTCAACAATATGGACACTCGAAAAACTATTGTATGAGACCTTATCGTTGCGTTAAATGTGCTCAGGGACATAAAACCGCAGATTGCCCTAAGAAAGATCGGACTACACCAGCTAAATGTGCCCTTTGTCAAGGTGAACATCCAGCTAACTACAAAGGTTGTGAGGTTTACAAGCAAATACTAGCCAGAAAATTCCCAAAAGCACAGAACCAAAGAACATTAAAACCAGATCAGAGACATAGTACCCAACATGCAAATGAACATCCACAAGAACGAAGAGACAGAATCCTGTATTATGAAATTTTAAAAAAGAAAACGGAAGAACCACCACCTAATACCAACACAACAAACAAAATAGAGGAACTGCTATTGAAACAATCAGAAAAGTTCGAAATACTCTTACAACAGATGAGTACCATCTTAGGTCTCATAACCACTCTCATCACTAAATTATCAAAATGACTGCTCTCAGAGTGGCCACTTGGAACATCAATGGGTTAGCTCCAAATACATCTGAACTAGAACTTCTGATTACAAATAAAAAATTGGATGTCGTTCTCATCTCTGAAGCTCACTGCACAGACAGAAGCAATGTTAAAATTAAAGGATGTAGTACATACGTCACCAATCATCCTGATGGCACCGGACACGCTGGAACTGCCATAGTAATACGAAGTTCAATCAAACATCACGCTTTACCGCAATATGGAACAGACCATATCCAAGCAACTACAGTAACAGTCGAAAGTAAATCTGGAAATCTTAACTTATCTGCAGTGTACTGTCCGCCAAAGCATAAGATTGACAGCACAATGTTCAACCATTACTTTTCGACGTTAGGAGGTCGATTCATCGCTGGTGGCGATTGGAACGCCAAGCACACATACTGGGGCTCTAGACTAACAACAACCAGAGGCAGACAGCTCAAACTAAGTCTTGGCACAAATAATTTAAATACAGTCTCCACTGGCGAACCAACATACTGGCCACATGATCCGAAAAAGAAACCTGATCTTTTGGATTTCTTTGTCACCAAGGGACTTTCAAAACACTATTTGAAAGCTGAATCATGTCTGGATAGTAGCTCTGACCATACTTTGGTTATATTAACTGTTAGCGCTACATTAATCCATTATGAGGTACCAGAAAGTCTTTATAACAACTTTACTGACTGGAAAGGCTTTAGTGATTATGTAGAAGAGAACGTCGAACTTAACGTGTCTCTGAAAACAACTGAAGAGATAGAAGAGGCAACTCGCTACATAACAAATCTTATACAAAAAGCATGCTGGATCAATACTCCCACTTGTACTGTAATCAATCAATCAAATAATGATCAATCAATCAAGAATCAAGAAACACTTTGTAGAGAATTTGCCACTCGAAATTAAGCGGATGGTGTTGGAAAAGAGAAGATTGAGAAGAATTTGGCATAGGTCTCGCCAAAGATGTGACAAAACCGCTTTTAACAGAGCCATTAAGCAGCTTAGAGACATGCTACATAATGCCAACAACGACACACTTCGGCATAAGCTGGAAAATCTTACTGCTACAACCTCGACTGATTACTCCCTCTGGAAATTTACGAGAAATATGGCAGGACCTCAACAAATAAAATATGCAATTAGTACTGATCAGGGATGGGCTAAGACTGCTAAGGATAAAGCCAACGTATTTGCCAACTATCTTAGCAGAGTCTTCGTGCCAAACGAGAGTAACTGCACTGACTTCGAAAAAGTGGTTGATGAAACACTCCAACAGGACTTCCAATTGTCTCCTCCATCTCAACCGGTAACAACACAAGAATTGGTAAGAACAATAAGACAGCTTCCAAAGAACAAAGCTCCAGGATTCGATTTGATACTGGTTGGTTTTTATTACTGTTCTGTTTAATGGAATAATCCGAGTACAACATTTTCCGGATATGTGCGGATTGCACTGCAGTGAGTTTGGGTAATAATATTCTGCCTCAAAGTGATTCCGTTCGATACCTTGGATTCTACTTGGACAGAAGATTGACCTGGAAAAGACACATCAAAACCAAACGAGACGAGCTGAATATGCGATTTAGGACCATAAACTGGTTGATGGCACGCAACTCAAAACTGTCAACAGATAATATGCTCTTAATCTATAAAATGATTCTAAAGCCTGCATGGATGTATGGAATTCAACTGTGGGGAAGCGCCTGTGACTCCAGCATACTGATCCTGCAAAGGCTACAGAATGGCATATTGCGAACTATATCAAATGTACCATGGTTTGTGACTAATGCTGAAATCCATGAAGCGCTAAATGTCAAAACAGTTAAGGAGGAAATCAAACTATCGGCCTGTAAATACAAAAAATGGCTCCAAAACCACCCAAATGAGCTAGCCACACAACTCATAACGATGACTTATGACAAACGCCTAAAACGCCACGATATCCAAGGTTTGGATGCTAGGTGGTGAAAAATAAATGGTGGCATCTCCTACTGGGGAGAGCCTCAAAAAGACAGAAAAAAAAAAAAAGAAACAGATTTGCTTATAGTTTGGAAATGACTGATTGCAAATGAAAAACACAGCAAAAAAAAAAAAAATTTGTTTAAGAGTGATGGAGGAACATACATACATACATACATACATACATACGGAAAAAAATTCTAAAAATCGTCAATTTAGAACAAAGTAAATTACTCCATGACCGACCCCTACAGATTTATTATAATTATTAGTATTGATGATAAACAAAATATATTTTCTTTTTAAAATATTAGTATAGATTATTTACAGCTTAGTGTGGGGGTCAACAATAACTTATGGCCACTGTAATTTAATTGTTTAAAAATAAATAATAATTATTACTTTGTAAAGAGTTCTCATAGTATAAAAGTACTGAAATTGGTTTACAGCATCAACTAATATGAAATATCAATCAATGCATTAGCTAAGTGTGTACGAAATACTTCTGTTTAATTGCAGTTTCTTCATCATCGCCTCTTGAAAGCAGAACATTTGTAACGAGAGATTGGTATAAGCAATACCAGGACAAAATTACGCCAGCAGGCCTCGCATTTTTCCAGTCTGATTGGGATTATACGGTAAAGCAATTTTTCCAAGAAACTCTGTCAATTAAGGAGCCAAGTAAGTTTTTATTATATTTTATAAATAATAAACGTCTAGTGCGGAATTATTATTCTATATAGAGGATTATAGAATTTTAGAATTATAGCTTTGGTATATTTCATTGCTATATAAAGTACCTAAGCTAGCTTTTATGAAATAAAGACTAAATTGAAGCAAAACTAAATAAATTTTATTTTTATTTAAGCACATTAAAATTTTCTTTAATTTTGTCTTTACTTTTGATGATATTTCAATATCTAACTGAGCCTTTTTTTGCGGTCCATTGTATTTAGTGCCGATATAATATAACATGAATATAACTTGTATTATAAAACTAGCTGTTGCCCGCGACTTCGTCCGCGTTAAAAAAGATAAAAAGTAGCCTATCACGTGTCCCATACTTCTAAATGTTTATCTACCAAGTTTCATGAAAATCAGTTAATTCGTTTAAGAGTGACGGACGAACATACATGCATACAGAAAAAAATTCTAAAAATGGTCAATTTAGTTTCAGTATCATGTATTACACGATATTTCTGAAAACAAAGTAAATTACTCCATGACCGACTCCTACAGATTTATTATTAGTATTAATTATAATATGTATCTTTATATTGACATTGCATTTCAGTTTATGAATACGATTTCCCGGCACCGTACATTAGACCACAGGAATGGTTCCCGAGGAGAAAACCCTTCAATTTGTATATGGATAAATATCGTGATCCGAAACAAATAAACAAGGAATATTTACTTCGTAAACTGAAGAATGAGAATCCATTCAAGAGACCACCACCACCCCTCAGGTTCCCTAATGCTCACGCTTTGCCAAAGGACATGCCGTCCTGGTTGAAACTGCATGAAAGGAAGATTAGAATGAATTGGGGTAGAATCAATGATGTGTAAAACATCATTTTTTTGACTAATCCACACTAATTGACAATAATAAAATGATTAGTTGCATTTAATTGTAGAGTAGATACATATGTGTTGGAGTATTTATGGTTTTTAAAGGGAACACGATTTACCTATTGTCGAGTAGTAGTTGAAAAGTTGTGTATTTAATTGATAATAAAATACATTTTTAACTTCATTTTGTTTTTGCTTCCAATTAAATTTTCCAATTTTGTTTTGTAATTAACAACAATTTTCGTATTTAAATCAGACGGAAATACTGCAAAATTTAACAACATTGAAATTAGAATTTCAAAATAAATATTACTGGAACATCTTTTTTTTATTTGGCAAGGAATTGATCTCATGGCAATTATTTTCTTAAAGGATGGTTTAGAAAAAAGAAGACAACATTTAGGAATAAGAATTTATTACGTTTTTGTAATCATATACAAAAATAAACACAATAAAGCGAAATTTACATTTATCAATTAGCATTTTAGCAATGACAATGTTACCAATTATTGTGTACATATTTTAATTAATAAATCAAACATTTTTGGTATACAGTTTGACACTAGACATAGATTTCAACTGGGAAAATATCTTCTTCCACATAAATTCCCGTTAAATCGGAACCACTAAACTAGAATTAGGTAACGTGTAGACAATTTTCAGACTACAACCTAAAAAAAATGGACAAATACAGTTTGGAGCTTGATTTTCTCGTGGAACAATGGAACAGTACTAGATGTGTCTCAATCGCGTCAAACATGAATAATCCTTAAACCCTAGAGCCGTCAAGAACTTAAAATAACATTTATGTATTAAAAAAAAAACAAAAGGAAATGAATTTTTATACATAATTAAAATGAGAAACATTTTTTAAAAAAATAAATAAATGCATTAAAAATACTCAGTTTCAGTAACTTGTGTGAATCATTGAGCACCGATATAGCAGTCGACACTTTGATATAGTTATTTATTTTTTTAACAAACATATACTGAATATATTATGTACCTATATGTACTGAAATTTTCCGTTTTGTATATATATAATATATATTCAAATAACAACTCAATGTATGTATCAAGACAACTTTTATTGTTCATTAGGTGGACCAAAAACAATGCAGTGAAAAATTTTCGGTATTAGTTATAATAAAAAAATAAACTATACCATTAAAATATATCTTTTTTATTTTAGCATTTAAGTGATGGATTGTTATATATTTTTTCTACCCCTTAGAACATAGCAGGTGCAGTGATGCAAACAATGCTATAAGTAAGGCCAGCCTTAATATTAGTAATGACACTTAATTTGCACAAACTACTTTCCAAATCCCCTTCTAAAGATACAAAATAGAATTCTGTGGATTAACTGATTATAATAATATGTAAGTAAACATTGGACCGAATGAAGTTAGTCTAGACCAACGTCATCGTCGGTCGTCGGCGGTTTTGGTCCACCTTGAGACGTTGGATTGCCTCCGGGCATCGCACCACCCGAACCTGAAAAAGTATTTATATTAAAATAATATAATGCTTTGGAATACGTACTTTTTAGGGCCACTGGCACAGCACAGCAAAGTTTTTTTTTTAATATTTCGATAGCATAATTCAAATTTTATTCATTGATACGGAAATATTTTGAGTGCTGAATGAAACATTCCCCCGTAGCATAGAAAATATAATATTCCCCGCATTTTCCCGAGGTAAAAAGTAGCCTATGTTCATCACAGTGATAATGTCGGCTTCTAATGGTAAAAGATTTTTTCAAATCGGTCCAGTAGTTTCGGAGCCTATTCAATACAAACAAACAATCAACTCTTTCCTCTTTATAATATTAGTAATATATAAAATTCTCGTGTCACAGTGTTAGTTGCCATACTCCTTCGAAACGGCTTAACCGATTTTGATGAAATTTTTTATGTACACTTGGTAGGTGTGACTGAGATTAAGGTTTTATCATTTTTTTATTCGATGTCGCAGCAGCTAGTTACTTATATTATAAATTAAAGTAAAAATATAGAAAAAAAAACCAGTAATTTTTGTGTGTGAAACATGGTTTGGCGAATAAAACATTTTTGATATACAAAACACATTTTTGTTAAATTTGTAAATATTTCGACTTGATAACGTTTCAATCACATACCTGAAAATGTATCGCCAATTTTACTCTTAAGTTTTTCAATGAATGCAGAAAACTTCGGATTGTTCTGATATTTGATAATATTGGCGGGATTCCTGGTCACGTCGGCGAAAGCGTCTGCGATTTCTGGATCCTAAAATATTATGAACCATAAGGTAAATAACTATATAACATAAAAAAAAGTTTCTAAACATTTTTATATTTCATTTAAGCGAGGATGATTTATTTACAACATCCATGAATATTGATGATTCCATGAATGTCTAGACTAGAGGATTTGGAATGCCTTTGAAAATGCCAGTAAATTGATAAATCATGCGAATGAGCAATGAGCATAAAAATGTGTAACCAAATATTTAAAAAAAAATCTTCATTTCTTGTACAAAAAGTTGGCAACCCTATTGACTAGGTCGATCGGTGCACTGGTAATACTCGAATGTGTATGTGAAGGGTACTCACGGAGAATACGCTCACGAGTTCGGGATCGTTGATGAGCTTCTGGAATTCCTGTAGGTTGAAGGCGAGGCCGGGACCCGCGCCCGGGACTGTCCCGCCTTCGGCCTGAGCGCGAGCGGCCGCCGCGCGAGCTTCCTGAGCGACCCGCGCGCGTCGCACCTTGTCGCGGTGCTAAAAGAACCACACTAGTGCTTTACTTGACGGTCTCTCCTGATTGTTAAACGGTTATCACACTATTCAATTTGAAAGAAACCAATTTGGGACCCCAAGTATTGAACTAGTTGATCACACTGCACTAAATTGATTTCTAAATCGAAGGTATAGAGGTTGAAAATAGATAATACATATTATAATCTAAAATCTCTAGTGCTTTATTACATGACTGTCTCTCCAGATTGTTAAGCGGTTATCACACTATTCAATTTGAAAGAAACCAATTTGGGAATCTAAGTATTAAACTAGTTGATCACACTCAATATCACACTCACTACACTAAATTGATTTCTAAATCGAAGGTATAGTTGTTGAAAATAGATATAGGTGAATTATTATATTAAGGTTTGAAGGCGACACTTGCGGGGGCAATCGGCGCATGTGTACAATGTACATGTACAAAATTGTTAATGAAAATGAATTTTATTTTTTCTTATTTCGTAATTTTTCACCTCACTAACTTAACATAACATTCAGTGTTGATATTCCTTCCATAAAATCATCGTGCGGGGCCATTACAACAAAATCAACTATGAAGTACAGACCAAGAATAAATTATTAGAAAAAAAAAACTATACCTCTTTCTCCTCCTTTTTACGCTGTACGCTGAGTTTGTGTTGACGTATTTTCTCAGCGTTGGGTTTCACCTCGGTTAACCACTCGTTGGTTTGGTCATCATAGTCAATTTTGAGAGATTCACACAGATCGTGCAAAGCTTCTTCAAATTGGCCGAGCAACCTATTACCAGATATACAATTATATTATTTTAAATACATTATTTATTAATAGAGTCAAGAAACTATTCTCTAAAACTTATTTAGAAAAGCTTCTTAAAAGTCTGAATGACCCATTGTACTTAATTCTACTTCATTATACCACTTTGGCCAGGTGTTTAGTTTTTTATTACATATTTTAGTTTAGTTAGATCCCTTGGGAGCACTAACTACTTTTTTCTGGATGAAAGGTACCTACCCTATGTCCTTTTTTTGTATCTCTGACAACGTGTGTATGCTAAATTTCACGATAAAAGATTTGAGTACATCATAGTTAAGATTTTTTTTTTTTTTTTTTTTTTTTGTTTTTTAAGGGTGTACTTGGAAAAGTGCATCCTTATAAGATTACAATCTAGTCTTAAGACTAATGAGTAATTTTAATATAACCTAAACTACTAGCTGTAATATTTACTAAGAATAATGTCCATTAACACGATTCTTATTGTCTCTATTAAGGGGTGAACACTTTGTTATTGTGTTCTTTGCAAGTAGCACTAACTTCACTACATATCACTAGCTTGTCACTGCACTAATTCAAAAGACACTTTGTTATTGTGATCTTTGTGAATATCACTGTTTTAACACTACACTAGTTCAAAAGGTTTTGTCCTTTTCAAACGTCTAAATATATTTGTGATATCGAGAAGCTGAATAGCTTCGACATTCACATGATGATGAAGTCTTTTTTGATGAGCCTCTGCATATTTCTGGATGACTGTAATCACGGGGTCTATCTTGAGATCCCTATGAAGGTCGTCGTTGCGGATATACCAGGGTGCATTTACAATGCATCTTAGTACTTTATTCTGAAATCGTTGGATCATCAGAATGTTGCTATGTTTGGTACAGCCCCATAGCTGTATCCCATAAGTCCACACCGGCACGAGAACTTGTTTATACAACAATATTTTATTATGTACTGACAACGAAGAATACTTTCCTAATAGCCAGTACATTTTCCTATAGCGAATTTCTAACTCGTCGCGTTTTTTTTTTACGTGAGCTTTCCAGCGAAGCTTAGCGTCCAATGTCATGCCTAAATATTTGGCTGTATTCTCGTACGGTATCGCATGATTGTTAACGTATACCGGATGATAACTGTGGGGCTTGTTTGTGAAATCTATGTGAATAGATTTCGCCTCATTCAGTTTGACTCGCCATTTTTTTGTCCAATCAAAGATGATGTTCACAGCTTCTTGAACTTTTTCCACTGCTTGTTTGTGATTATCACCAGTGGCCATTATGGCTGTGTCGTCTGCGAAGGTTGCAATTGTATTATTTTCTAACTCTGGAATATCGCAGGTGTATAGTAAGTACAGAAGCGGACCTAGTACACTACCCTGTGGGACTCCAGCTCTTATTTCTTTAAGCTCTGAATATGAGCTATCCTGTCTTACCCTGAATGTTCTATTCGATAGGTAAGACTCTAAAATATCTGCAAACTGCTTCGGTACCAAATTTCTTAGTTTTAATACAAGGCCTTTATGCCAAACCTTATCGAATGCTTGTGATACATCTAGGAAGACTGTAGAACAAACCCTATTTTCTTCTAATGTTTTTTCTATAATAGTGGTGATTCTGTGTATTTGGTCTATCGTGGAATGTTTTTCTCTAAAACCAAACTGATAGTCGGGAATTAATTTTCTGTCTTCTATAATCGGTTTCAACCGTTTTAGAAGTAATTTCTCCCATACTTTTGAAATGATTGGCAGCAGGGAAATAGGTCTATATGACGTTGTTTCGTGGAGCGGTTTTCCAGGCTTTGGAATCATTATAATTTCCGCAACTTTCCACATATCTGGTACATATTTGAGTCTGAAAGTGGCATTGATAATATTGGTGAGCTTTACTATTGCTTTGCGTGGGAGGTTTCTTAGAACTTCTCCTGTAATAAGATCGTAACCAGGAGTTTTCTTTAGACTTAGACTTTTAATCTCATTTTCTACTTCTTTTGGTGTAACGAATCTTATGTCTACACTGTCATTAGAAGTTTCACTTACTGTAGTATCATTCACAGCTTCTTCATTAGGCTGAAAAATTCGCTCTAAGTATTCAGCGAACTGCATTGCTTTTTGCTCATTACTTCTAGCCCACCGTCCATTATTCATTTTTATTGGTGGAGTGTGCATTATTGGCTTTTTTATGTTTTTAATAGTTTTCCACAATGAGTAATTTGTTGTACGATCATTCGTTAAACTACTGAGATAAGTATTGATACTTTCTTCTCGATGTTGCTGGATTAAATTTTTAAGCTTTTTTGTAAGATTGTTCAACAGTCTTTTGTCTTGTGGATATCTGGTTTGTTGCCATTTTTGTCGCTGTTTTCTTTTTAGAGCAACGAGATTTCTTATTTCTATTGGGTACTGATTATTTCTAACAATTTTTTTAAAGACTGGTGTATTATTCCAGGCACACCGTTGAATATTTGTTATAAATTGGCTTACGTTTAGGTCAACTTGTTCTGAAGTTTTCAATGATCCTTTCAGATCGATGGCTGTATCTAAATCTAATTTGAAATTTTCCCAGTCAGTGTATATATTCACTAAGGTGGGAATGTTCTCTTTTTGTACCGGCATTTCATTGAGAGTTAGTATTATTGGCGAATGATCTGAATTCATATCATGACCTGCCTCAATTTGAATAAAGTTAGGAGGTATATTTTTAATAATGAAAAAGTCTATTAGGTCTGGAATCTTTTTGGGGTCAGAAGGCCAGTACGTGGGACTACCTGTTGATATTACATTACAGTTTATATCTCTGATAGATTGTAATAGTTCTCTTCCTTTTGACGTAGTAAGTCTAGAGCCCCAATGGGTGTGTTTTGCGTTAAAATCACCTCCCAAAATGAACCTGTTACCCAGATTTCTTAAAAGGTGTTTGTATTTTTCTGCTTTTAGCAAATACTTTGGCGGACAGTATATGGCTGATATTGTGATAGGATATCGTTTGGTTTTGACATAGATTCCCACAGCTTGTATGTCAGCTTCTTCGAATTTATGACTTTCATAATGATATATATTATCTTTTATTATAATAGTACTACCTCCTCTTGCTTTATTATCAGGGTGTAGTGCATGATAAGCTTTATAGCCTCTGATATTTAAATAAGATTCTCTAGTGAAGTGAGACTCTGATATGAGACACACATCAATATTTTCTGTATTTAGGACTACCTGTAGTTCATCTTGATGTTGGAGTAGCCCATTAGAATTCCATGCCATAATTTTCAATTTGTTCGCCATTTCTTTTGCTTTGGAATAGCGATATTAGTGCTATTTTCAAGTTTATTAAGTCTTTCATCAAACGATGATAAAAGACTCAGGATTTTATTAAATTTGTCGTCTATATTCGTACTTATTGACTTAGACATTGTTTGTGCTTGAAGGTCTGGCTGTATTCCTTTGGTAATTTGTGCAAAAGTTAGATTTTTTGTAACAGGTTGACTAACACCTTTTTTTGTGTTCACCTTTGGAACGTGGACGGCGGGTATCTGCTCATTTTTTTTCATGTTTTTATTTTTTATTTGTTGTAGTTCTTTAGCGACTACACAACCTCTATAATTAGCAGGATGAGGCGCCCCACAATGCACACATTTCGGCTTTGCATCTGGTGGTTTGTCGCAGTCCCTTGTTAAGTGTTTGCCTGTGCACTTGACGCATCTCGGCTCTTTGGAGCAATATTTTTGCGTGTGACCAAAAGCTTGGCATTTTTTACACTGTGGTATCAGTTTGGTAGATTTAATTGGTTGTATATCTACTTTACATCCCAATATAGACTTAATACTATAAATGTTGTTGATATTTTCGTCTTTGTGGAAAGAAAGCATGAACATATTGAGAGGCTGCTTGGTTTTCCAACTAAGTTTGTTGACCACGTCCTGGATTTTATATCCTTTGGATGTCAAGTCTTCAATTATTCTCTCTTTTAGGCAAGAAAAGTGCAAATTTTTTGCCATTACTCTAATGGGTCTATTTTGTTTATTCTCATACGAGTACCATAGGCAATTGTTTGATAACAAAAGTTTAGATATGGATCTGTATGAATCTTCATTGGAGGCGTTAATTTTAACATTTTCACTATTCATCATTTTTACTGAAAATGAATCTTTAGCTACGTTTTTTGTTAATAGGTCGTAGAAATTTTGATAAGATGTGAAAATATTATTTTCACATTAAATTTGTAATATTATAATGGATGGAGACAACCTTGAGCTGTCAAAAAATTACTTTATGAAAAAAATATTGCATTTTGTTTGCATGATGTAGATTTACATAACCAATAAAAGAGTTATAAGATAGATAGTGTAAATTTGTCGGGTATTAGATGTCGTGCGTGATATTAGATATTATACCTGTAAGCACGACCACGGAATTTGTAAGCCGCTGCGCTGTCACAGTTGAGCTGTAAGGCTCGGGTGCAGTCTTTGATGCAAGCATTTGGCTTGTTCAGTTTCAAGTAAACCTGAAAACATGACCATCACTTTACATTAACAACATTTATTATATTACCAACAGATCTGAACGAACGTCAAATAATATCCAATGTTTAGGCTTAGGTGAAACTTCCTATCTCCGGTTGAGAGAAATCATTTGTATGGTTAACGGGTTTCTCCTTTCAAAAATAATTTATCTTTTGTTAATATTTAATTACCTGTCCACGTTTAGCAAAAAGTAAAGCACTTTGCGGATTCAACTGAATAGCTTCTGTGTATAACTTGAACGCTTCGTTGAATTGTTGTTCAGAGAACGCCTTCATGGCTTCGGAACGTTTTTCATCGGAGAGGTCTCTATTCTCCTCGCTGATTTCCTTAGTATCATCAGCATCGCCCATAACTTGTGAATCATCTATGACGTCTCCTTCAATACAACCTAAATAACGATAAGAAACAAAGTCAGAGCAAAGACTAATTTAATGTAAGTACTATATTATATTATGCACATACACTATGTATAAAAAAATTGTTTATTTACATGTAATATTCGAAAATACCGAATTACTGAGGCCAACACTCATTGACCACTCTCCAATGGCCTTAAAGTATGAATGATGAAACTTGTGTTTTACATTACCTTCTAAGTCAAGCTCCACATCAGATTCAGATTCCGAGTCTTCCTCAGACATTGGAGTGAAATTGTCAGCATTGTCTTTGGCAGTAGAGCTTAAAATAAAATAATTTGAAGTCCTTTTAAATAAATGTATAATAAATTAAAGATTTACATCCGGCAATTTAAATATTTATTTACTTGGGGCCTCTTTCACCAACTACAAGTAAAGTGTTGATTAGTTAATTTTAGAAATAACTTTCTGTTATATTGAATTATGCACTCGGTTTATTGCATCATTCAATAGGCGATTTTTTATTATTATTTTCTTTTCAATGCTTGAGACTTTTATTGTACAAACAAAGGTATATCAGCTGCATTATCCCGCTGACTTTGTCACCGGAAATAATTTAGGTGATATAATACAGAAAATCAATAAAACAAAAAATATTTCCAAAAGTAATAATCAACACTTTATATAGTTGTAGTTGGTGAAAGAGGCCCTAGTTCTGGCTCTGGTTAGTCATGTTATCTCTTGAATATTTCATTTTATTTATGTAATTTTACTAGTTATGTATGTAAGGTATATGTAAGTACTTCATCTGTGTAAAAATTGAAACCACTCACCTGTCTCCTGAAGCCGTAAAATTCTTAGCATTAAATGTGGCAGTCGGTATCGGCACGCCAAGTGACACTAGATAATCTTTGAAGAACGATAATTTAGGATCTAGTAATATTTGCGGTTGCGATTTGCATATTTGCACAAAAGCCTCCAGTTGTGATAATTGTTCTGCGTTAAATGGGCAACTCATTTTCGCCTTTTTAAGCACACTGCCGGCAAAACAAAAACAAGTGAATCAGAGTTCCCGTGCCATAGAACTAGTCAATATAATCGATTAGAAAAAGCTTACCTTTCTAGAATTTGACCCAATCAATTTTTGACTCTTCGCTCGTAACTAAAAATATGGCAATTAGATTATAAAGTAATATGATAATTGGAGCAAATTAAATCAAGAAAGAAAAATATGTCCGGCTGGTTGGAGTTGGATGAAAAACATTGAACGAGTGAACGAAGAACGAAGGCGACTGGGTGGTGACTGGTGAGGTGAACGAATTTACACAGAACATAATGTTCGTTTAACTTGTACCATAGATTAGTTATTTATCTATGATTTGTACAGTCTACAGATATATTACTCTATACTCTTTGGTCTACACTACAGACCATTGATACAACATTGATATTATTATGATATATTATTTATGTACTAACTTAATGCCCTTAGTCCTTATTAAATTAATCGTTTCAAACAATATTGTCTTTTTCTTTGCTTTTTCCTATATTAAATATAAAATTAAATATAAAATACCTTTCATACAGAAGAAAATGCCTAAATAAGTATTCCTAACATGCTATATTGAATAAAATAATGGTTTTCTTGGTAATAACCAAGGAGAATAGAGGTAAAGGAGCGCAAGCTCCGTGTATTAAAAGTGTCCGTTGAAAGACGACGAACTGATGGCGCTGGTTGCAGCTAGTGATAGTAAACATTTCAACTCAGCGCGCACTTCACTCCGTTTCTTTTCATACTCTCAAACTCTCTAGATCACTGCCCTAGACACACCAGCGCCATCTCAATTCGACGATTTTAGTTGCCACTTTTTTAGTTTAACACCCATATAAGATTGTTCTCCTTATCTCTACGCTCCTTAGTAATAACTATAACGCCTTCTGAATCTGTCCTCTGTCTATTACCGTATTTAGTTATTCACATTCATGTATTCGTATCGTAGGTACCAAAGCTTCCCCTTACGATCGATGGATGGCGCTAGTATTAAAATTAAATGTCGATTATTGAAACCATGGAGAATAGAGGCAAGGAGGACTAACTTTAGAAAAAACTGCCAATTTACAACAATTAAATAGTGATTCATAAATTGGCCAGAATGGCGCTTCATACCAAATTACTTAGGCTCGGTTTCATAGCTGTTTTCGAATAAAAATCAATTATAAAATTATAAAATTGTTTGTCTTGACTTTGTTGTCTATCAACGCACAGCCTGAACTTGAAATTTGAAACATAGTTTTATTTTATATCGTGAGCACATTAGCTATGAAAGGATTTAGTAGTTTGAAAGCCAGCCGTTAGTTTTTTTTATTTTATTTTAGATAATTTACGTATAGCATATTTTACATTTATTTTTATTTTATATTAAAGATTAACGATGAAGAAGATTTGGCAACACAACGACATAATGTATACTTAATTGGTTTATAAAACTAACATAGTTTTTCAATGAATTCACCTAAAATAGTCAAACAAATAATGCGCACACGAATTGACCTTATTATTAAAATTGTAACAAATAAATTGAATTTTAAATGACGTAATGCATTATGTAAACATAAACTCGGTTAGTACTTCGTAACGCAATTCGATTATGTTGTACCCCAAATCAATTATTCAAATTTCAAAGAGGATGTCAATATTTGGTAAAGTACCTATAATTTATAATATAGGTAACCCATATATCTAGATATACGTAGATGTAGCTTTCAAAGTGATCAGTTGTAGACGTACCATGCTAGATGCTAGTCTCCACTAGTCTCCAATCTGTTGCTCGACTAATATATTTGGAAACGTTAGGTAAATGATCGACAACACAAAAATTATATAAGTTCATACATATAACTTAATTCATTTACAAAGTAAATAATATGATGTGTTACTAACGTCACTGTTCTCCGTTTCTCATAATATACTAGCTGCTGCTCGCGACTTCCTCTGCGTAGAAAAGTATGGGGGATAGAAATCCGGTAAAAAATTAAGTTGTATCTAAATTCTTTCTTTCTTTCTTTCTTATCTACCGTATTTTGGATAGATGGCGCTATCTCCCGGGCCAAGCCGCTAGTATTTACTTTTATTTTAGACTTTCCGTAGAAATGAAGCATTTTCCCGCGGGAAAAAGAAGCCTATTAGCCTATGTTCATCACGGATAATGTCGGCTTCTAATGGTAAAATAATTTTTCAAATCGGTCTAGTAGTTTCGGAGCCTATTCTATACAAACAAACAATCAAATCTTTCCTCTTTATAATTTTAGTAGAGAAAACAAAAAAGGGAACATTTATAGACAAGATGGGAACCCTTCCAATATTTCCCGGACTTAATCTGCTGGCTTGGTTGAACCAAACCTTACAAGTATATATGTACTAGCTGGGGCCCGCGAATTCGTCCGCGTTAAACGATGAAAGGTACTCTATGGCCTTTCTGGTGTCCAAGACAACGTGTATGCAAAATTTCATGGTGATCGGTTGAGTAGTTTTTGCATGAAAGAGTAACCAATGTACGAGTGTTGGTATTGTATGTATGTATGTTCCTCCATAACTCTTAAACCAATTAACTGATTTTCCTGATAGATAAACATTTAGACGTACACAGGACACAAGATAAGCTACTTTTTTCTTTTTCAACGCTAACGAAGTCGCGGGAGCCACCTAGTATTATATAAGTAGGTATAATCGAAACCAATCGCCTACTCGTACGTATGAACTGTCGTTACTCGCTTATCAGTTATATTTGACTCATTTCGCTAAATTACCGCTATTATAACGAGCCAACTCCGTGTATGATAACAGTCTCGTAATATGTTAGACGTTACGACCAATTTTCTTGCGAAGCCTGCTTTATTATTGCTTTTCCGTCACGCGATCATGTTCTAAGCAACAATGATAAATCAGAAAATTTATAAAGGTTTCACAGAATATGACGTGGGTAAATTATTTATTTGAAAGCTTTATTCAATTCTGAGAACACGTAATATCTGTAAATTGATTTGTAAGCTGTTGTTCAGTAACGTGAATTTGAATGGACGAATATGTAAATATAATAAGTACAGTTAGCTTCATATTTATTATGGTAACTCTCAAGATGTATAAAATGCATAAAATATTGTATATACGCAAGGATGATCTGAAAATTGTGTGTGTTTTTTTGTACTCGCCAAATTAAAAAATAAAAACAATTTTCACAGCCAGAAAAGTCTATAGAAATATATGAAAAGTTTGCATGCACTATTTCAAATTAAGTTTCAAATATACTCTGACCTATTTCCAGTTAGTATAGTACGCTATATTCCATAATATACATATAATAGTAAAATATTTTTATTGAATTTTTTAAATAAATAAATGAACATCTTTAAATAACGTTTTAAAACAATCATCAATCATCATCATCATCAATACTCATAATAAATCTGTAAGTGTGTATATTGTATTTATGTATGTATCTGTATGTTCCTTATAACTCTTAAACGAATTAACTGATTTTCATAGAACTTGGTAGATAAACATTTAGACGTACGGGACACAGGAAGGCTACTTTTTTATTTTTTAACGCGGACGAAGTCGCGGGCACCAGCTAGTTTTAAATAAATTCAGTGTGTGGCAGTCAGAATGTCCAATGTTTTAAGTAACGGTCCTACTGTACTTACTTAAAACATTGGACATTCTGACTGCCACTTATTTTATACTGATTGTACCACCTACGTTTGAGTATATAATTCAAATCGGATTCCTTTATAACGTTTCCGATAAATACAGACACTTGGCCTTCTTTGATTATGAAAAAGGTGAAGAGAGGTGCCGAGGGGCGAAAAAGGTGGAGTGCTAAGCAAAAGGGTATGCTGAGGAAATTGTGTAAAGCGCCCCTCGAATGAATCTCGACTTCTGAGTGCGTTTTTATTGTCATGCGGAGGATATCGCGATTTATTAAATTATTATCGAGATTCCTCTCAGACAATTGTATTGCTCACGTGAGCTTCCACCTCTTAGGCACCTTATTCAAAACGGTATTCAAATAATTTTAGAAGTTCGGACCAATTAAAAACTCAAGATAGAATTTAGTATATTTAGGCCGGCGTTGCCATAATATAATTCATTTTTATTTATTTTTTGTCCGTTCCACCTATCTCTACTAAGTTTCCACTCTGGTAGAGATAAGTGGAATTTATTTTCTACTTATCCCCACTGTTCGTAATTTTAAAAATTGGTATTATACAGTCGCATTGATAAATGTTTTAAGGACTGTCTAAATATCCAAATGTTATAGTGTCAAATGTTATTGGCAATGTGCTTTCCTTTCATGATTTCAATGTTATTTGAATGCATTTATAAGGAATGCTCCCTGGTTTATACGAAACTCGGAGGTGCATCACCACCTAAATGTGGCTTCTGTGAGGGAGGAAATAGGACACTTTTCCAGAAGTTATAAGTGCCGTCTCCAGAGACATCCAAACCGACTGGCCGTGCAGCACACTGTGCCTGTTACAATAAAACGTCTCAAGAGACGAAATATTCAAGACCTGGACTCCATAGTAGACTGAGGAGTCATTCCCAATGGGGAACTGGCTTTACAAGCCCTAAACACCTTTAACAAATCTGCTCATAGTCCTTGGACTGATCGCATGATGAAAAAAAGAAAAAAAAAACATGTTATTTGAATAACACACGTGTGAAATTTAATTTGATTCCATCCTTGCTTTTTTTTTTAAGATTGATTTTTACACTCATTCAATACGCGATTCTTCAATTTCACTAGTAAATATTTTAATAAGGCAAAGCGTAGATTGATTGCATTTGTGTGCGAGTAACCATGTATTTACACGGCGTTGCATAATTTTTACAACAAAGAAAGTGTATTTACCTTTATAAGAAACGGAAAATAGTCTGTCTATTTTTTGTGAAACACGTACATTCACGAAGAACCTTTCGAGATAAAACAAAGTTAATTTGTCAATTAGTGTAACGATTTAATAAGAACGTCCCATCTTCTATACTGCCGAATTAGGTAGCTCGCTGTTTGCTAACTAAGTCTTGGTAAACACAATTAAAACCGCATCTCGCATGTGGCCGGATTCCGGGAGACTTAAGGCATAATTTTCCGTTGTAAATCCGGGCTTTAAGAAGGCCTTTCAAATTTCCCGTCGGCCCTGAAGGAAAATTTGACGATTCCTTTCATCGTTTGTTACGGAAGGTCGTCTATATTCTGATTAAGTTATTATTATTATATTCAGATTTACAATAATATGCCTAGACCTGGCCCTTTAAGACCTGAAGATAAAAAATACCGTTTAACAAATCACTTTAACCATTTTTATAATAAACATTTTACATTACAATATTTTAAACTTATACTACTAATAAATATTATAAAGAGAGTTTCGTATTTTTGTTTGTAATGAATGACCTCAAAAACTACTGGACCGATTTTAAAATGTCACCTATAGAAAGTTACATTATCAGCGAGTGGCATAGGCTATCAATCAATCATCAATACTAATAATAAATATGTAAGTGTATGTATGTATATATGTATGCATATATGTATGTATGTATGTTCCTCCATAACTCTTAAATGAATTAACTGATTTTCATAAAAATTGGTACATAAACATTTAGACGTACATAGGACACAGGATAGGCTACTTTTTTCTTTTGCAACGCGGACAAAGTCGCAGGCACTGGCTAGTATTTTATAAAGTTGCGCTAACGAAGTTCCATGTAACAGCTATCTTTATAATTCGATGATAATTTGCTGGCATTTTTATACGCTATGTAAAATGAACATATGCTTTTGTTCCTTTTGTTCAATGAGTCAAACAAATGATTTTTCTTTTATTTGTTAATAGATAAACAAATGGAACGTATATTATTATTTTTTGTAGCACCATTAAACCCAATTCTGACAATAAAATGTAAATAAAGCTTGATGTGTATTGAAACATCGACTCTTAAGCTTTTTATGGGCTATTAAGCGGTCTTTAAATTTTATTTGCTTCTGTCTTTTATTTCACAAAGCCCGAATATAAAACATTTGATTACGTTCATACTTGTTTTTAAGCTTTTCAATGTTATACATACAACATCAAATACTAGCTGTTGCACGCCACTACGTCCGCGTAACTTTATAAAATATGACCTATGTTACTCGCTAATAATGTAGCTTTATATGGGTGAAAGAATTTTTAGCAACGGTCCACTATTTTTTAAAATATTTTTATTTTATCTTACACACTACATAGTACTCTTTACAATCACTACATAGTATAAAACAAAGTCGCTTTCAGCTGTCTGTCTGTCACTATATATGTATGGTTAGATCTTTAAAACTACGCAACGGATTTTGATGCGTTTTTTTTAGTACATAGAGTGATTCAAGGGGAAGGTTTTTAGTATATAATCGTTATATAATTTAAAAAATTACGCGGGAGAAGTTGGCGGGAACCAGATATCTACTAAAAATAAAAATACAACACCTGAAAATTTTATAACAGCAAAGATGTCAGGCGTTATATTGCTTTACACATTTAATCAGGCGTTACACACTACACCTTCCTTACTTTTAACGCAGGCGAAGTCGCGGGAACCAGCTAGTATTCTTATAAAATTTAAGAAAATATTATCTTATACTTAAAGGGGCACGTTATAAAAGGAAGGACATACATTCGCCCTAAGGTGAAATAGCAGAGTGTAGATTCTTCCTTTTACCTACTGCCAGCTACCACGTCTTTTTAACACTAGAAACTTCTTTTTCAACGCCTGCAGCGCACTTACTTCAACCTGGTGTTGCATCTACAATCAAGTGGTCCGACAACTCGCCTCTTAAGTTTTTCATAAAAAGAAATACAATTGTGGGGTGTTGAAAAAATGTTCAGAGCTATTTCATTGATATTTCTTTTCTTTACACGATGCACTAATTATTCAATACTGACAGTGATAGCCTGAGTGATACACGCAGTAGTGCAGGTTGGAATCCAAGTTAGCTTAAAACTTCGAGTGTTCAATTTACTTAATGTGTTTAAGAGCTTAATTTAATCTGGACCATTTAACAGTTTTAGATGTCCGAAATAAATGAATTTCATTTTAAAACTAGCTGTTGCACGCGACTTTGTCCGCATAGCTATATAAAATATAGCCTATGTTAACGTAGCTTTATATAGGTGAAAGAATTTTTTAAATCGGTCCTATAGTTTTCGAGTTTGTTCATCACAAACAAAAATACAAATCTTCTCTCTTTATAATATTAGTATGGATTATTCTGTTAATTGGGTATTGAATATTTTACTATTTAACCTGTGAAGTAGCCACAAAGTCCGGCTTTAATAATAATAACTCCAAATGAGAAGAGTCCAAATGATATTCCGCATTGCCCTGGTAATACCTATTCGGCTAACGAACCACAAATACGTTATTGTATCGTATCTACCATGTCATTATCTGATTCAATAAATATTCATAGCTGGATATTGAACGTATTGAATTGAATATAAATATAATATAACTGTATTGACCTGTGCATATTATGTACTACACATAACACAAAGGTTAAGGAAATGAAATATGTGATATTTATAATACAGTGTTTGATTTGATAACAGAGAAAAATTATTATACCTATATTTTATGGAAAATGAAAAAAAAAAAGGCTTTCGAGAACTTAATGCTGAGCAAAGTACAGTGATAGCCAGAAATAGTAACATGGTAGAGTATTAGTGCTTCCAGAATTGTAAAACAAAAACCTTAAAAAATATAGTCAATATATTTAAAAAAATTGTTAAGGTGTCCCTAGACGATCATGCAGCATGGCATGCGTTACATGCTGTCATGCATGTATGACCGTTTAATTGTATCGATTGATGTGAATGACATGCAACTACGTGCTGGCAGTTGAGTGATAGTTCCCTTTATTTTTCATCCTGCAAGCTATGTCTTACATACACGCATGATCGTCTAGGTACACCTTAACATGCAGTTTAAAATGCTAGTGTTTGAATCCGCAACTCTTGAGTTAGCGACTTTAAACGCGGGACTGCAATACTTATCAGTTATACTTGTAAGTTATAAAATACAAATTGTTGAGAGCTCTTTAAAGTATCATAGTGATAAATCGCCTAAAACCAGTGCCAATATCACACAAACACGAAAGATAATGACATTGCCGGATATCGCTTTCCTCCCGGGGGAATTGTAGTTACAATTGCCGTGGGTGGAATAGTTGATAGTATCCCTCTCACCGAGAAAGAGAAAGATTTGGAGTAAAGAAATGCGTTTAGAGGTTGCTTTCTAAGCAGCTGAAACGTATTTTATCCTAAATATATTAACTTATTTTTCATAGGGATCGATTAAAATATTCGGGAAAAGGTTTATAATAGTTTTGAGAACATTTTGAATTTATTTAGGGCATTTGAAGGGAGACAGATCGGCTAAGGGTTAGTAAGATAAGGTATTGAGAAGGAATAGAGAAATGGGCTCTGGTATCCTTTATTCTCACCAAAATTAATTTTCATGGTGGTCTTTTGTAAGATGGTTACTGCCTAAATACAGGCTTCCTGATTGATTCGTATGACTGCGAAAAGCACTGTTAATAACACATTATTTCCACAGAAATAACAACATTTAAAAATAGTTTTTACTGCAAACTTGATTACAAATAAATAATTTCGGTGTATGATAAGCTTATTCCGAATATGAATAAATAATCTATAATAATCATGAACATAGATTTTTCCTTTACGTTGTTATTTGTTCGGTAAATAGTATGAAACAAAGACTTTATTTCATAATATTTTTATGACTTTTGTAAAAAAAATATTATTAATACTGACGATACTGAGAAGCACGCTATCCATTTGTTGAATTAATTAATATCGCAGCAATAAATTTGTATCACGGATTCTATAAATTTACTAGCACACAATTTCTTGTTAGCTAACATAATATTCGTACCTTACAAGAACGAGTATTGTAGTCGGACGATGTTTGTTTATGACATTATTAAATTGTTGCAAATAAGTTTACTGCAGAAACAAAAATTCATTAAAGCGTTGCTAGATTCAAGTTAGCTTGTAAAAAACAGACAATTCCAGTAAATATTAACAGCACATTTCCATGCGTGAATAAGGGATCTTAAAGTTCATTCCCTCATTAGTGAGATTAGGAAAACGGATTCTGATGTTTTTCTTGTGTTAGTTTTTTATAGAACTAGCTTTTGCCCGCGACTACGTCCGCGTTAAAAAAGATAAAAAGTAGCCTATCACGTGTCTCGTACTTCTAAATGTTTATCTACCAAGTTTCATGAAAATCAGTTAATTCGTTTAAGAGTGATGGAGGAACATACATACATACATACATACATACATACATAGGTACGGAAAAAAATTCTAAAAATGGTCAACTTAGTTTCAGTATCACGTATAGAGCCTATATACACGATATTTCTGAAAACAAAGTATATTGCTCCATGACCGACCCCTACAGATTTATTATTAGTAATATATTGAATGTTGATGATTCCACTGAACTTGAAAAAATATTATAAACATTCTTTTTAATTATGTATATATGTCGTCGGCACATCGTAGAATTGGGCATATCATGATATTCCTGGGCACATCATATTTCTGTTAAAATTGAGAGGGTCACCTCACTCCGCTTCGCTTCGCTCGGCTCCCTAAATTTATTTCCATATAAACCTAACACGCTCCTCCTCGCTTTGCTTCGCTCCGCTCCTCGTCGCACCTATTTTTGACTTTTGGTGAAAGATTTTTGATTTCATACATTACGAGCTGCCCAATTCTACGATCTGCCCACGACATAAATATATAATAACAACCTTTTTTTAATGAAAAAAAAAAAAAAAAAAAGATTGTCACCTTTTTCTATACCTATTAATACACAGCAACACCTTGATATTGAAACTAATAGTTCAGACGAGGTCAAGACCCTTCAGCATTGTATGCGCCGATGTCGCAAAGCTTTGTTCCCACCTTATTTAAAAAAGCTTACCTCACCATCAATAGTCTACCTCTGTACACTCAATATTACTTTTTACATCGAGTTACTAACCGTTCAAATTAAACCTTATTGTAGGACATTTTGATTATGGTTTTTTAGTAAATAATTCGCACCTGTCGCCTATCGCAAACTTCGCGTCTTGAAAGTATATAATATTACTTATTGTAACTCCTTGTCGGAGTCTGTACTAAAATAATACTAGCTGGTGCTCGCGACTTCATCCGCGTTGAAAAGTATTAAACGCCATCTACCGTAGCGGATCGCTAAAAATATCACCAAGCAGTTGTCATGTTAGTCGCTTCACCTGTTTTGGATAGATGGCGCTATCTCCCGGGCCAAGCCGCTAGTATTTACTTTTATTTTAGATTTCCCGTAGGAATGAAGCATTTTCCCTCGGTAAAAAGTAGCCTATATTCATCACGGATAATGTCGGCTTCCAATGGTAAAAGAATTTTTCAAATCGGTCCAGTAGTTTCCAAACAAACAATCAAATCTTTCGTCTTTATAATATTAGTATAGATATAAGACAATTATAACAGTTATAAACAAATGAGGAGCACAGAATTATCCTGTAGTCCTGATAGGAGTTAATAATACGGATAAAGTGGAATAGAGAACCAAATTCCTTAGTCATGTATCGAAACAACAATGCAGTTGCTGAATTTTTTTTCTAATACAATGGACATTGCTGAAAGATAGATGATAGAACACTGATTGAGAGCGAGACTGAACGCTCTTCTTTTCATTAATTATACCCATTATGTATAACTAACTGTTACCCGCGACGTCGTGCACGTTCAAAATGGCCAAAAAAAATTTTTCAATTCGAACCAGTAGTTCATGAGATTAATGCGTTTAACCAAACAAACCAACAAACTCTTCAGCTTATAATATTAGTATAGATTCTACATGTAAGAGTAGGTATACATATGGTATGGCTCGCGATGTTTAACTCGAGAAACCTTCAACCCAACTTAGCTATTATCTTTTCAATAATAACGAAATCCGTAAAATATCCTGTACAAACGGAAATACACAATTAGAGTAATGAAGTGTGCCTCGGAGGAACGATATCTCGGTTTACTATCATTTCAAATCTCGCCCATTATTTAGTTTGACAATATAATCGGTCAAGTTGGGCCGGAGTACTCAGATGGGACCAATTTTATTAAAATGAATAAATATAATACTTGTTTCATTTAGGATTAAGTTTAATATTTATTGTGTACTAGCAGTTGCCCGCGACTTCATCGCTTCATCATCATCAAAACATAATAGTAAGCAATATAACGCTTGACCTTTTAACAACGCTTTTAACACTTAAAAAAAAGGGTGTGGACGAAGTCGCGGGTAAAAGCTTTGTTGTTAAGTCTATCATGGTATGGAAATACCACCGAAGTAAACCAAATTTCACCAATTTTCACATCAATTAAACATTTGGAAGTTCTTCAACTAGAAAATGGGCTGATGGTCTTCAAACGTTTAAACAGATCTCTTTATATAAAACTAGCGAACCGCTTCCGGCTTCGCCCGGGGTGCATTTTTTTTACACAAAAACCTTTCCTGATTATCCATGAGTGAAGACAGAATTAAATCGGTCCAGCAGTTCTCGAGTTTTACGCTTAGCAACACATTTAGGGATAGATTAGATATAGATTATAGCTAAGAACATTTCCGATCACGACGACAGCTTTCAACAAAAACCGAAATCGGTACCATTCGTTTGGAGCTTACGATTCAGACACACATGTCAAACTTATAACACCCCAAACTTATAAGAGGCGTGCGGACGCAGTCGCGGGCAAAAGCTCAACTACGATAGCTAGTTAACTAATAAAAAAGGCGCATGAAGTCTCGCATGTGTGTTTCATAATGTTTCCTAACATTTAAACGTTTGTATACTATTCCATGTGGATAGTACTTAAAAAAATGAACTTTACCCATTACTTACCTACTCCGAGTTAATCGTAGTTTCCAGTTTCAGCTCCATATAAAGCTCCGACCATTTAATGCTATTGTTACACTTTTACAAGAGGACTCATAGCAGTGGATTCCGATTTTATTGCAGCTCTGCACTGTGCAATATGCACCCGCTTAATGCACGTATTACGTGCAGTTTCCATTAAGTATTTCAGTTATTAAAAAGTGTTTAAAGTTAATGTCCCCCTCCCCCAAAGAGTTTGACGCAACTTGTCCTAGTTTAGTTAAAACTAGAATCCTAATTAAATGACTTTGTTCTACAGTTTGAAAGTTAAATTAGCTTTGTGGTGTTGTTTCGTCAGGCCACTTAAAATTTTGACTCAAATCAAATGATGGATTAAACTGATTTCTTGAGTCTCAGAATTTTCTTTAATATCGTAGCGAACAATTTGCTTCAAATTAATGCGAAAAATTTAGCTCTGGATTGGATCTGGAAAGCAGTTTTGGAAGATATCTACTGTAGTCGGCAATATAGGCGACGGTAGCCACCTACCATCAAATGGACTGTCAGCCTTTCTGCCAACCTTAATATGAAAAAAGGTCTCTGAAATAGTAGCAAACGATTTACTGTACATATATACAAGGCGAAAGCTACTAATATTATCGATAAAAGCAAAACGATTGCGTTAGTTCAACAAGTTCTACTATTAATAAATTGTTCTATTGATAAAATTGGACAATTGGCAAATAGTTTTACCGTAGAGCATACTAACTCAAATAATTTTAATAGAGCTTGTCCAAATTCTTGATATCATAAACTTTAATTTTCCATTCATGAGAGGTTTTTTAACACGAAAGATCATATTCAATATAAGCAAGTCCCAAATAAACTGTAGCTCTACTGTATAAATTGTATGTAAAACTATTCCAAAGCGCAGATCGGATAGTGCGGATCAAATCGATGCTTCTGGTTCAAAGGTCGCTCGCTCTTGTTACTGAACCATAATGGATTTCCCTATGTGTTGTGAATCATTACCATCATCAGCCTTTCCGGTCGATCTACTGTTGAACTCAACGAATGCCGAAGTTCATTGCAAAAAACATCAAGTGTAAAAATTATTTAATAAAAAAATTTTGAAACTATGTAAATACTGAAATGTTGACTGAAATATATTATTGCGTTAACATTTTTACAATGTTGGATACTAATATTATAAAATGTGAAAGTAACTTTGTGTGATGTCAGTCTGTTACCTTACCACGAATAAACTACTCGACCGATCATCATGAATTTTTGCATACACGTTGTCAGGGATGCAGGAAAGGACATAGGGTGTACCTTATTCCAGAAAAAAAGGACTGTTCTGAGGGATCCTGAGGTTCAAAAATTGTGGCGGCGTCACTGGCTTCATGGCAATAAATACGTCAGGAGTTGTAATATACTCATATTACTCACTAGCTGGCGCCGGCAACTTCGTCCGCGTTGAAAAAGAAAAAAAGTACCAAGTTTCATGAAAATCAGTCACAGTTAATTCGTTTAAGAGTTATGGAGGAACATACATACATAAAATACCTACACTTACAGATTTGTTATTAGTATTGATGATATTTACTCTCAAGTTTATATATTTTTATTTTTCCACGGGAAAATTATGAGGGTGGCCTAATTTATCCAGCAATGGACATTGGACATCCTGCGGCTGAGATGATGATGATTATTATGTTTTTAACATGCAATAAAACCTTAAATGTTGTATTTTGTATCAGCAATACAATAAAATAATAGAAACGCACTTACTGTATATTAAATTAAATATTGATTTACACAAGAATATACAAAAGAAATGTATTCTTAAATATAAGGAACTCAAAGGAGATTATCTGGGTTGTCGAACATTCTTTTCATGTGTCCCTCCTGCGCTAGCCATTGGAGGACACTCATAAAAAGTTACCACTTCATCGAGTGGGGTTTCGTGAATCAGGGTGGTCGGAAAAGTTCGGGAGTATTCGGGGCGGTTCGGCTCTTTTGGGCGGGCGGAAATTCAGTCTTCGAATGCTACAACCGTGGTACGACGCGTGTCTTTTGGGCGGTTGCAGTGCAACATCGTTCATGTTATAATTATTGTTGTTCAACAAAATATCGCACCAGATACAATGAATTAATTAATAAGAAAATAAACTACAGAAAAACTCCAGTACGCTTATTTAAACTTGTGTTTGAGTGCAATTACAAGTGTAAATTAAATTTGTGAGAAAAATTATTTGAACTACCACTGGAAAGGATGTTAAAATCGTCCAACGAAAGTATGACTTGGAAAATGGTGAGTCGCCTAATTAAATTTAAAAACTTTCCATTACATTCGTTTATTGTAATTATTAAATGTAAGGATAAAAACCAAAAGATTTAAAAGACTACACCTTTTTCGCGTAACAAATTGTGTCTCTATCCTAATGATGGTTATCTAGTGAATTCATTGACAGTGATTGATTCGTGTATTATTTCTTGCGACAAGAGAAAAATCTGTAGCTAATACGCACTTCATGTTATCATGGTTTAAGAATATTTTAGGCTAAAAAGCATTACTTTCCATTTCTTAAAAAGAAACACAATGAACCGGTTTGAAATGTGGTTACAGAGAAAAATTCTTCGTGTCTCGTGGCCTGACAGGGTCTCGAATTGATGGAAATTCTTTGAAGAGCTTTAGTTACTAACAGAGAGCTATTGGCGAATATTAGGGTTAGTAAAGTTGTATAGCTGGGTCATATGTTGAGGGGTGAAAAGTATCTACCATAATTATGCTCTTAGAGGCCTTGAGGGCCAAGATTGAGGGGCGGGCAGGAGTGAGTAGAAGACAGCAGATGTTTGGTAAAGGAACGTCCGTCAATGTAAGAGCTGTTCCGAATGGCGCGTGATAGAGGGGCCTTTTCGAGGGTGATCGCAAACGTCGGGGAAACCTGATAAGGCACTTACAGAAGAAGTCCATTTTATAACAATTTTAGTCCGGGTTTGTCTCGTAAATTTATACATTGTATCGATTATTATTTTTAATAACAAGTAACACGTACGCCTCTCGGAAAGTTTTCATAATTAGACCTATTTATTTCCTAATATTTGTAAAGAAAATGAGTGCAACCCATATGAATCTATGAATTAAAGTGAAATATTGCATAACATTCTAGTTTCTCGGAGATAATATGGTACAGTATCCCTCACCTGAATTTTTTTCTGATTACTAACAGGCTGAAAATCAGCTGGTTATAAGTAATTTTTATGACTTATTTATTATGATATATTGGGAGTGGTTTTTTGGGAGGAATGTGATTATCTACTTACCAGCTGATTTTTTGTCTGCAGCTTAGTAAACATTTGTATAATAAAATGGCCGTATACTCCTACAAATTGAGTGGTACGTTTTCCCAGTCCTACGCTTGCAAGTTTTTTAATGCTGTTAACTCCTTTAGCTATCCTATTGAGAATTTTCGCAGATGAAAAAGGTGGACGTCTCGACAAACCGAAGCTACTCACGGAGTTTCAGCCTGTTAGTAATCAGAAAGATATCCAGGTGATGGATACCGGACTAACAGGATAGATTTAAAATTGGAAGGTTTTTCTAAAATGTGTAAAATATGAAAAAAGAAATGTAGCTGATCGAAACTTTACTTACAGAACCTAAGTTAATTAATAAGCTTAAAAACTGTTGTCGCTGAAATTTTTCATTACTGTGACAAGAAAGTTTTTTTTTTGAGCAGCATTTTTAAATATAGTCTATTATGCCTTGTATTTTAACTTGGTTTTAATTTTACTCTGAAGTCAAAGTAGGCGACGAAAATAACGCTGTTCTACTAAGCCCTCGCCTTAATTAACTAAAATTGTGTATTTCTACGAATTTTCTTTAAAGATTGGTCTTATAATTTGAAAATCACTATGACAGGATACTTCTCGATTATCAGTGTTGCTGCTTTGACGAATACATATTTCGAATAGGTAGGCATTTGATGGAGGCGAAGTGCCCACTTATCTAGGTACCAACTTTTGCAATCTGGCATCGTCGAAGACCCTTCAGAAGCCTACGTGATACAGCACAAAGGAAGCGAATCTTATAAACTTACAATCCTCTTTTTCTTGCCTCGGGAAACTTTCATGCGAAATTTCAAACAATTTTCTTACCCCGGAACGGTTTAAGATACGGAGACGAGACAATAAGTTCGTATTGTCTTTTGTGAATGTTTTTGCTGTGTAAATTGTACGGTTGTCGTGTCTTAATTACTCCGGCGCGTATCTTTTGTACTAAGATTATTTAACAATTTGTTTTGATGGATCAAAAACAATAGACGATATCTACGTTTAATATTGTGCAATAAATTTAAATTAAAATTGAATTTTTCATATACTTATATTTTTTTTTATCATCCTACAAACACACCAATTATTGTACGACTGTAAATATGAGGAGTAGTAGCCACAGGCTGATAATGATTACAATGATGATGATATATTTATACAAACTTATGTACATGTACAGTAAATGCCTAATTACTAAAGTTGTAATTAATTTTCACAACTCAGTTTTTGGTTTCGTAATGGCTTGTAAGTCTTCTTTTTGTACCTACTTACTTACCAAAAAGCACTTTAATTAAATTTGTGATGAAATTACTTGGATTTATTAAGGACAAAGTAAATCGAAGGGCCGATAACTTTGTTGTCAACAAAGGAATTTTTCCGAGTAAATTTGTAGGAAAGCGACTTCCTATGACATTAGAAACTCCACATAATATCGATTTATTTTAATAACACTGAGAGGTAGAGAGTGTAGTATTACTTCACAATTATAAATGTCATGTAACGTATATTATATTAATAATATAATATCTAATTACTTATATCTAATATGATATTATTGCTAAATAGATATTATTTGGCAATGGTATCTAATTACTTATGGTGTCATTGGAAGTGGCTTACATTTAAAATACAGGCTCGGCCTAGTTTAGATGTAAGAATTTATTTAAATCTAACAAAATAATTAAGTAATATACGATTTAAATTCATGTATATGTAATTGTTGGAACAAATAAATGTTTTTATTTATTATTTATTATTATTATTATTATTATTATATATTTCCTCTTCATTTTGTGATATTAAATCAAGACAGAATTATTTTACCTACTATATCTAAATAGTACTATACCTACTATACCTACTATATACTAAATATTTAGCTTAAAAACGAAGTAAGCAATCTGATAAATAGACTGACACCGTTTTACACATAACCCTAGTTAATTTTATATGAAATATACTCTTAACTCGATGTCCCTTCACGGATTAGGTAAATTTATCTAAAGGGCTTAGCTTATGTAGCTTAGCTTTTAGCTTACGTATTCTAAAACTTAAGATATACATAAAAATTATGTAGGTATGAGAGAGTTCTTCTAAAATCCTAAAGAAAACTCCGGCATGGCATATCTCTTTCTTATACGATTGACTCAAAGAAATTTTTTAATAACTATAGAAGTATACAATTATATAATCAAGGGAAGTAACTTCAAATTTATTACCTTTTTTTTCACGCGTCCGAAACCGGGGCGCGTCGCTAGTACCCAATAAAGGAAAGTTCATACAATTGTAATATACTGCGTGCGACCGAAGGCAGGGGTTGTGAACCTATAACATAGTTTTATTGCGGGGCGCACAGCTGCGAACTCGCATGCTTTAAAAAGTGGGAATGCAAATCAGTACACAATTGTTAGGTATGCGCTACGCCTCCACAATCATGTTTGCTGGCTTGGCTTTATTGCCCGCACGATTTATTTACCCACTTCCACTCCTCACTATTTAATTAAAGGAGCTACAAAATCGGTTTAATTGCTTAATTTCGTCTTAGTAGTGGTTGCGGAAGAACACAGGACACTAACTGTTTTTATACAATATCAATTAACCTACATATTTTGGCTTTATTTTACCCTTAATCAATAAACTTATTTTATTTTTTGTAATAAAATGGGACAGTTAAGCCGACACTAAATTTAATTGTATGAGCTACTTAGGAATACAGGCATAGATAAATGATTGGTCTCGCTGCGCTCTACTAGATACGGCCCTACCTAAAAGCAAAAGGTCCGTGAATGCGGCAACTTTTTATTGTAGTGTGTGTAAAACATCACTATTTATCACTTTTTACACAGTTTAATTATATTTCTACACAGTTTCACTACGCAAACTGGCATTTTAATATGCCCAAAACTTAATATGCCCACAGACAGTTTGCAGTGTGACTGGCTCGGGTACGCCGAATTCGGCGTAGTATTTGTTGCCGCATTTGTCAAGTACGGCAGCTGTATCTAGTAGAGCGCAGCGAGACCAAATGACCAATCAAATATAAAATACTAAATAAATAATTAATTTAATGCTTAGTAAGTAATTAAAAGCCTTGGGAACATGTACCGATGACTACATAAGTGATTTTATTTTAACTTCAATATTTAATAGCAGGTTTCATTAGAAGAAATAACACTTCGTCGACATTATCAGCTATATCTAATATCGAGGTATAAACCGTAAATAGAGCTGTCACCGGTTTTAGATTACTCGGTAATAATAGATTCCGTTTTATATTTTTATTCATCTCACTGCCGAGTTATACCGATAAAGCTATACCTATCTACAATCATTTCAATTTATCTTGCGGTAACATTTCGTTCGAACATTTGATAACATTAGGGGCCGCAGGCGGTAGGCACCGATAATCCTTTTTCGTTAGCAAAATGATTAACATTTCACGTAAATATTGCCAAGTCACTAACAATGTAACAATATTGTTACAATTACGCCCCTGCTCTGGTTCACGCCATCCCTTGTTTTCATATAACAATTTACCAAAATACACACCTACCACTAAATACAATGTGCACCTACATATATTACTTCTATGGCACCTACTTATTAAATTTTCATAAATATAGACCACTTTCCTGTTAATCCTAGCTTATTGTATAGTATAAGCGTGTAACTAAATGTGAAAGTAATTCTGTCTGTCTGTTACCTTTTCGTGCGCTAAACTCAACCGATCTTCATGGAATTTTGCATACACATTGCCAGGGATACAGGAAAGGACATAAGGTACTTTTCGTTAAGAAAAAAAGTACTGTTCCTGAGAGATCATCCTTAGTAATCCGTACTAATATTATAAATGCGAAAGTTTGTATGGATGTGTGGATGGAACTAAAACTACTGGAACTAAACAAAAACTACTGAACCGATCACCATGAAATTTTGCATAAACGATCTCTGAGACACCAGAAAGACACTAGAACGCGGACGAAGTCGCGGGCACCAGCTAGTTTAAAATAAAGTAAAAAACTAACGTATGGTCAAATTGTTATAACAAGTAGAGGTCAACAACTGTAGTTATTGCTTATATGTATATATTTTTTATTTTTCAAAGCGGACGCACTCACGAGCACCAGATATTATTTCACATTATAATAGGTAACATACACTAATTGTACAATGATATTCGTCGTATTGAATTTAATTGAATTTATCCAATAAATTGACAACATTGTGAACATAACATTATTTTAGGTAGATAAGTACAGCAATATCGGATACCTGTCCTACCTCAATTTTAGATCTGTCCGATAACCCACTATATAAACTGGCACGATTTCAAATTCCGGCCTATACTAAGTTTTCACGCGTCGCAAACACAAGTAATCCTAGCTAGATTAAGGTAGCCAAGAGCATTGGCTCGTGCAGAGTCATCTATCTATCTACTGACTTTTTATGCGTTGCTATAAGAATTCTAGGTTGTCTTACTCAACGTAAAGATGCTTTGAAAAAGAGTATGTTTGATGATTTCGTTCTTTCATAGGGCCGTCGTAAATTGGATGACGTCACTTCATACTTTTGTCGTGATATCCTCCAATGTGCGCCAGGCCTTAGGCATTGAAAATACTGCTTACTGCTAAAGCAGAGATTTGTTATCTTTTTGTAACGATCTCGGATTATTTTAATTTTTTTAAAATTTCTAATGCATTTTCTTTTATTTTATTTTTAATTATAACTATTTTAATGCACACGATACAAATACACGAAGTACTGAGTACCAATCCACTTTCCTTCTTTTCTTTTTAGAGATATTCCCTACAATAAAAAATCATATCTCTAAAAGAGCGACAATATGGCCTATCGTTTACATTATGAAACAGTGGATTTACATTTTTGAAACTTAAAAAAAAACATTGAATTCCTTTGTGAAATTGAATATTAATTATTGTAAAAACAACCTATGACCCTTTTTATTTATTTTTCACTAGGTCCCAGTCAAAAAGTCTAAGTTTAAATAGTTGCAGGGAATCTGGCTGCAGCATTGTTTTGCAAGACCACGGTTAAATAGTAAAGTAAGGGATAAAGAAAAATGTTTCGGTGAGTCATCCCAGAGCCCATTTCTCTGTCTCTACCTCAGCTCTTTTATACTTAATCTAATTAAAGGCAGCGGCACATTTTCACTACTTGTAGCGTTGCTTGTGTAATAGGCGACGATAACCCCTTACTATCAAATGAACAATCAGTAACTATGTCTGGTGACTTTAACATGAAAATTCTTTCAAATCTATCAAGTTTTATGTACGCTTATAATATTGCAAAGATTTGTATTTTTGTTTGTAATGAATAAACTCAAAAATTAGGTACCTGAACCGTTTTAAAAAATTCTTACATCTATATAGAATCAGCAGTTGTAGCTGCTGTACTTAATGTAAGTAAACATTTTTGAGAATCATTTAATATTTACCAGACGCAAGACTTCAAAAACAGAAGTGTCGCAAATTGACTTGCAAACAACGGCTATTAAAAATAAATGGCATTAGATACTGACTCTAGTTATAAGAGATTAATATTTTTTACACCCAACAAAATATGATTATTTTATAACCAGCCATCACGGTGCAAATATTTATATGTTCTCGATAGAGAAAAAAACAATTAAAACCTATTATGAATTAACCATTGAATCGGTTATTACAATCGTTTTTTATCACTCGTAAAAAAGTGCAAAAGTAAAAGAGAAAAAGTCTTGTCATTTTGCCGTAAAAGAATTTCGTTTGTGATCACAGTAAAACGCTCAGCCTAAAAACTAAAGTGCAAAGTTGCTTGCCTGGTAGCCTGACCGATATCTACCTACTCGTAGTTACCTATGCGGGCGGTTCGTTACTCACTAAAGGGATTAACGTCCCGACGTCTGGCATTCCGGTCAGACGCGCATTGCGTACCTATCCTACTTATAACTTCGATAAAATTAGTTTATAACGTATTCGAATGTGTTTTTCAAATCTTATTGTTCACCATGTAGTCACAAATTTTGACGAGTCCATAGGATTAGTGGTTAGGGTGCTTAGTCTTGGTCGTAAGGTCCCCCGAGTAGGCCGGCGTACCTCCACTTTCGGGTACGCCTAGGTTCTGACAGGGAGCACAGGCTCCCCGCGCTGGATAGCCGTGGCGGGGCCCCGAAGTCGTGTAACAACGTCCCCACGACCCCGCCCTCTAACGGCCGCGGTAGATAGAAAGTCGTTGGGTTTTAGCCAGTAGGAATCCGGCATAACCCGCAGTGCCCCCTTCACTACCGGGTATCCAAAAGGATTTCCCAACGTTAAAAAAAAAAAAAAAAAAAGGGTGCTTACAAACGTCCCGACATAACGTTCCCTATACTGCCGGGTATTCATGAGGATTTCCCAATGTTAAAAAAGGGCGCTTGCCGTAACCCACCGTTTCAGGGGTCCTGGGTTCGTTTCCTGGCAGAAACAGTTGACTCTGGTTTTTATTTGAAAAAGTAGTACTGCATTTCGCAAATATTTGGGTAGCTTAAAACTAATATGTTAACTATGTTAACCTGACTATGTTAATTACCTAGCTAATGTTCTGTAAGCAACGATTAGTGATTGCATTTAAAATGTTTTCAAACTGTTACTTAATATTATAGTTCCTTAGCCATTTGTTTGTAAGTTTTTATTGTAATAAATATTTTTCATTTTCATTTCAATATACTTGGAATCATCGCAAAAAATATGTCTGCAAGCAAGTTCGTTGTTAGAAGTTATATTTAAAAATAAATCATCACAACATATATTTCCTATTAAACGCCCTAGATGTTAATTACCTTAAGAAGCATCAAAATGACGTATTCATTAGATATCGTGAATAATTAATTGAAAGAGGCGGAGATGCTTTTGATTTGATTTGATTTGATTTGATGGAGATGATTTTTTTATTTGAAAGGTGGTGCTTCCCGTGTGGTCCCATTAAAATTTGGTCCAGTTCTGACAATGGCATCCGTGAGAAAAAGGTTTTAATTCTTCTTTTTTTTTTTGTTAAAAAGAGTATTACTTTCTAACACACTTAAATTAGATTTCGAATGGGTTAAAATAATTTTATATTATAGTTTATTTATAAAGATGGCCCGGTCGTTAATCGAACCGGGGACCCCTGAGACAGAGTTAGAGCGCTCAACCTCAAAAATAAAACAAAGACAAAAATAAAAACAAAAGGAAACACTGAGTTAAAATATATATCAGATGTTAAACATCAATTTTACTATGAAAGAAATAATAAGACGTTGAATACACTTGCAAAATATATTCTGAATATTAATACGCGAACAGCTCTAGAAGATAATGAATTAAGATTCTATTGACACTAACGGGAAGTGTCAGGTAGGGTAGTGTGTGATACAGGCAACTGTTTTGATAGGACAAAAGCTACTTAAACTGGGCCACCCCAGTCTCGACGTCCTAGTTACATTATAACCGTTCGGCACATGTGTATTGTGTTCAGAGATTTATTTGTACCCAGCTCAAAAGCAAATACATAATGTATCCCTGCTTTTGTATTTCCACATATTATTGTACAGGATAACCCATCAATATATTATGGGTCATAACGGAAAAAGTTTCAAACCACAAGAGCCATAATTTTCTTTTAAGAAATCGCTATGTCGATTTTAAAATTTCTGAAAGAAGTCGTACCTATATTATTCTGAAATAGTTTAGGTTGAAATTGTCTACAACTAAATGAAAAGCTGTATTTAATTATTTTCTCTGTTTGATTAAAGTAAATATTTAAAGTGATAATAATCATTTATTTTTATAGAAAGATAAAAGCGTATACGTTTAAATATAATATTTTGCAAAATTTTGCTTTTTTACATTTTGATTTTTGTACATTATTTAGCTCTTCAATTTTATGTTAAATTTACAACAATCTAAATGGATTTTAATTCGAAATTCGCTTATAGAAAGAGGGATCCCGGACGAAGCCGGGAGCGGGTCAGTAGTATAATATATGCTCAAAATGAAAGATCAAGAATCCTTACTAATATTATAAATGCGAAAGTAACTCTGTCTCTCTGTCTCGCTTTCACGCCAAAACTACTGAACCGATCACCATGAAATTTTGCATACACGTTGTCTGGGAAACCAGAAGGGACATAGGATACCTTTCATCCAAGAAAAAGTAATGTTCCCGAGGGATTATCTAAAATATAAAACTGTAACTAACGCCTGGCCAATGTATTATAGCAACAAGTTGTCAAGCGTTGTAATTGCTTTTATATTTTTAATTTATCATCGCGTACGAAGTCGCGGGCACCAGCTAGTCTATTTATAATATCACTAATAATAAAGATTTGTATTTTTATTTGTAATGATTAAACTCAAAAAGTACTGGATTTTAAAAGATTTTTCACTTATAGAAAGCGCCGTTATCAGTGAGTAACATAATTATGCTATGTTTTATAAAGTTACGCGGACGAGGTAGCGTGCAACAGCTAGTCAGGCATAACATGTGTATTAAATTGAATGAATTACAGCTAAACAATTTTAATTTAATAATTATATATTTAATAATTTAATAATTATTATAATAAATTGTTGAACAAACACTATTGTAAACCGAGGTTGTTATAGTAGTAATTATATAATAATACTGAAAAAAATGTTATCGTCCTGAGAATGTGGCACATGGCGCCACGCCACGCAAGTCACGCAACGAATTTCAGAACATTAACATTTAGCTTTCAACTATGTATAGGCACAGTGAAGGAAATCATTTTAGTATTTATTTCCTTTTCCTTTCCACGACATGAATGACGAGTCGCAAGAAGCATGTTATTATGAGGTATTCCAGAAATAAAACGACATAATATACCTACTTATTAATTCGAGTTAGTTAATTATTTAGTTGATAGCGACATGTTTAAATATTGATATATTAAGTAAAATGTGTTGAAATTGATATGGTGTTTTTATGCTAAGTAAATCTCACGTTTGAATTTTGAAAAGCTTATTAAAATTCAAATATATATTTCATTAAAGCTCAATAAAATCGTTTTTGGTTTCTGCAATTTAGAAAAAGTATGTTTCCATTTAAAACCATAACCTCCAAGTAAAAACCTCTGTTATATACACTGACGACCAATTTTATAGTTCTACGGTAGAACAAAACCAGTAAAACTAAACGGAATAGAATTTTTTTGTTTTAGTTTGATTTCATCTAATCTGTTTTAGGACCAGGGGATTTGATTTTGCATCTACAGTTTCCGGCATTCGAGCTTTCGATCTATTACTAATGATTGTAACAACTTTGGTAGGTGAGTTATGTATATAAGTAATTTGAAAGGTGTAAATACTAGTCATATAATTTTTTTTCAATTCAGTAAAAATAAAATTTAAAGCATTATTTATTATGCAAATAGCTTTGCTATGCGGAGCCAATTAAAATGTGTATTTTCCCGTTTTTAAAAGATCTCCATTATAATTAAAATAGAAGGTTGTTTTTCCATATGAATCCGAGAGAGGGACTACGTATCAAATAACAAAAAGAAACTCGCACCACACTTAAAATGGGTATCACGAAGGATCAGACTTCAAAGCCGAAATTTGATTTTGTCTAGATGTGTCGTCGTAATGTAGAAACGAAACAAAGGTACAAAAACACTCATTCATGCTGTCAAAGAATAATATAATACATTTCGGAAATAGATACAACAAGTACAACTCAATAAGTGTCAATGTTAACTTTATAGGTTTTCACTTACCTTTTAGCTGTAATTGTTTCCTTTAATATAAAGATTAACAAAGAAAAGAAGATAATATACTGTAATAGGATGTGGTGTACAAGTTTTCTTTTAAGGTTTTTCATAATATAAATAGATTCAGAATACATTATTATGATTTCTCAGTAATGCAACCTTATACGGGTCTTGGCCTTATCCACAATCTTTTTCACTTTGTTCAGTACTTTGCTCTTCCGTATAACTTTATTTCTTCACTATCTGAGCAATTTTATCGTTTTATAAAAAAAAATTCTTTCATCGTTGAAATAAAATATAAGTCTTGAATATTTCTCAGAACTTTGTTGCACAAGTCAGCTACAATTAAACCTATGCATATCGTATTCATTAATTTTATTTTTACCCATCAGATAAATAGGTATGGTATAGATATAAGGTGCAATAACATTTATGTTGTCATCAATCAGTAGTGATAATGATAGTGATAATCAGTAATAGATTAGTTATGTAAGACGGTAAAAGCTTATTATTATGCTCTTTTAATAAAGGTAGAAACTTATGGTTTGTTATTAAAACTTTAAAGCTCAGGCACCCGATCGCTGTAACATATAATATATTTGTAACATATAATAACTTTGTTCGAAGTACTCATATAATATATTTAATTATTTATTAGCCACTGTTTTGACATATAACATAATTTGAAATTAATCGCTACTCCTTAAATTTTTTTTTTAATGATCTTGAAAATACCTATACAAGTTTTCTTTTATATACCAAAGAAAAAAAGTATTTTGTACTGCGTTTTGTACATATATTTTTGTTAGGTTTGTAATAAAGACATGAAAGGATAAATACTATAAGAATTATAAAAAAATAAGTTTCAAGACTGTCTCTATGTAATATGACACATTTTTTGTATCGACATCTACGTTCGTATACATATATGTACTTCGAAACGCAGTGCAACTAGTTTCAGCTTTAGATGAGAGCCAACTTTGAAAAGTTTATTTCCAAAGATGAACCCTGCCGCGAACCGAACTTGGGAACCTTGGAGCAGACCTTAACCACTCATCCAATTGGCTTGACAAACTGACTTTTTAACCTGAACTTCATTGTGGTCCTATTACGCTTGATGTGATTTCAAATATTCGCTAAAGACGCATATATCTGACACGCTATGTATTTCCGCTGTATCATCATATGTTACAAACAGGAACAATTTCAAAGTCAGTTGTAAGTGTCATGTAAAGCCACGCGTAATTACAATGCAAGTTGATTTGTAAGCACCAAGTCAAAACTTGGCATGGTTTCAAGTATCGGGAAACTGGTTTCTTTCTTAGCCGTGCGTGTGCCGAATGGAAATCTATTTCAATATTTTTCTTATAAAAGAAATAAAAGTTGTCCTTCCAACCTGTATTGCTTCGGTTGGAGTTTTCTAATGGCCATCGATTTGCATGCATCGATTGTTTTTTTGTCTATTAAAAATTTATCATTTTCTCCTCTTCGATTCAGGGTTATTGTTCTCATTTAATATTAATATGTATATATGTATACGATTTTTATTTCATATTACGATAGTTAATATAACTCCATTAACTTATAATAAAATGAGTACCTATTAAGAGTTTATTTAAGTTTAAATAATAAATTAGCAAACATAAAAATAAATTACTTTCCAACTTTAGGTGCAATATAAAATTACAAATTGATTTTAGATTTCGACAACTCATTAAAAAAGCTTAATCTATATAAAATATGATGCTCATATTCCTTGGAAATGAAATGAACGAAAATAAGTGTTCGAGAACATTGGTGAGACTGAGATTTCTTAGTCGTAACTCCCGAGAGCCAGAGTGATGGATTATAATCCTCATATTGCGGTTTGGTTTTACAAGACAACATATTCATGTTATAGAACTGTATTGTAATGCAACATAACTGATGATTTTATTTAGATTTATTTTATTGAAAAATCCAGTTCTATCATGCGAATTAAGTCTTGGTAGATTCTAAATTCCACCTTATGTTCATTAATTCTAAATTATGTCCCATATTACAAGTTGGAACCAATTAAGTACACATATTCACAAAATTAAATTGAAATCAGACAATATTAGAGATACATGAGTACTTTTTAAAATTATTGTTTCCGGAGGTAATCTTCGGATGAAATCTTTGGTTTTTCTGCTACTTCATTGCAATTTGCTAGAATTTCAAAAGTCTTCGAACATTGCTAGTGGCCACTATTCAGTAAGTAGTTAAGTAAGATTGCATTTAGTTAAACGTAGGATTAATTTAATTTAGTTTAACATGTAGATATTATCTATCACGTGTGAACGAACTTCTTTCCATAACAAGAAGCGAAGCCCTACGAAAAATACATACGGAATAATAGTCGGATACGTAATCCCCTGGTGAATATGAGTCCATTTGAAACCGAAGAAAAATATATGGATATGCATGTTTCAGTGAACATAAAAAATACACTTCATGCTGACGCAGATGTTTTCATAAATGCTGACTACAAACGTGGAATATTTTCACATTGATTTTCGTATGAAACTAGCCAACATGTTTGGGTTTAGATAGATAGTGGATTTATCTATTTTAATTCACTAATAAAAACATAGTGTGTATCTGTTTTATACCTTGTGTATAAAACAGATACACACTATATATATATATTATCTGTGTAAAAGGCTATTATTCATGTAATGATTATCTGACTCTAAGGTAAAAGGTTCATAAATATATCAAAAAGGTGAGCAATATTTTGTCACTAGTTTATCACTTGTAATAAGATGAACTGGAAATGTATTTATATGGAATATATTTTGGCCTATAGTATCAACATTCTGAACCGTTTATGTTAATAACATGTATTATAACTACCGTGTACTCTAACACAGTGTAATCTAACATAGTGTATTCTAACATAGTGTACTCTAACATAGTGTAATCTAACATAGTGTACTCTAACATAGTGTACTCTAACCGATGTATGAGTCACACATCGCTGCTTAAAAACTAATGGGCCACAAATCAAAATTATACTTTTTACAGGAGAGCTAACCGAAAAAAAAAAAAATTATTTTTTGTCTATTTTTTTCTCATTAGATATATATATATATATATTTCTAATATATATATATATATATATTATTAGAGATGGGTTTGCTCTTGGCCAACAACCAGCTGAGTAGCAAGGATGAGGCCTATGATGGAGCGAGCTCACCCAGAATATGCCTATTCACTCGAACTTTGAAAAGATTAGGGTTATATGAGCTCGGAAACACAGACGCCGGCAGGGAGTTCCAAACCTTGGCAGTGCGCATTATAAGCGATGTTTCAAAGCGCTTAGTCCGAAAAGGTGGGATTTCGACAAGATGCGGATGGTAACCAGCCGTACGTCTGTATGTCCGATGGAAGAAAGGAGAAGGCGGTATGAGCTCATGCAGCTCCTGCGCACACTCTCCGAAGTACATGTTATAAAAGACACATAGACTGGCAATTTTGCGTCTATGTGCCAAGCTCTGCATCCTATATTTTAAAAGAGTACTGTCGCCTATGAGTCTTCTAGCTCTGCGTTCCACTGAGTCGAGTGCAATACTCCATACAAGATCGGACTTGCGCCTTATACAAAGATAACAGCTGTCCAGGTGAGAAGTATCGCTTCACCCTGTTTAGGATGCCCAGCTTTTGGCTGCTGTTTGGGCTTTGGACTCAATAGATGTGCCGAAGTTGAGATTAGAGCTCAACTTCATGCCAAGAAGTTCGAGTTCATTGGTGACAGGTACAGATGCACCTCGGAAGGTTGTACCATAAATATGCCTATATATCAAATATAAGCATATTATATACCGTTAGAAGCTTATTTTTAAGAAGCATTAAATGTTTTAAGACTTTTATGATAAACTGAATACTAGAAAAGATATAAGCATATAAGTTACTTTTGAATGGAATAATAAATATGGAATAAAACAATCATACATAAGTCTTTTTACAACATACAATATGAAGGATTGTTATTGTATTTTTGGATTTTTTTGATTTGTAGCCCTTTAGTTTTTAAGCAGCGACATGTGCTGGCCCATTGGTGGAATATTATATACACATAACTTGTGAAGTTTTTTTCCAGGAACGTAGTGGACAAAATAATACGTGTTTCGAATTATTAATGGTCTTGTTAACCCGCCCTAACTAAGCCTAATTGTTTGTGGTAGCGGCGAGTCCACTATAGTAATCCGTAGCGGAATTAAATTTCGAGTCGTAGCGGAATTAAATACTAAAATTGTGTTTTTCTTTAAAGAGATATTTCAAATGTTGGCGATATTCATTTAATGATGTTTATTTAAATTTAATTTACAACAGCAATTATAAACTTAGACTAGCTGGTGCCCGCTTCTTCATCCGATTTGAAAAATAAAAAAAATATATAATCATATGACACTTGACCTCTTCTTGCTATAACACTGGCCATGCGTTATTTTTTTTATTTTACTAAAGATGATCCCCTGGGAACTGTACCTTCCCTTTTCTGTAGTATCCCTAATATTTAACGCTTTATCTATATAAAAATTTGCCCATACTAAGTATACTAATATTATAAGATTTGTATGTTTGTTATCAAACTTAAAAACTACTTGACCGATTTTAAAAATTCTTTCATCTAAGTTATCAGTGAGTAACGTAGGCTATATTTTATAAAGTTACACGGGCGAAGTCGCGTGCAACAGCTAGTTATAGTATATATATACACATTTAATTATTGTTAAGCTAAAAATATGTCCCAAAAGTAATATTAAAATTACAAACCGTTACTGCTTTTAAAATAATAATTGTGTTGTTTGTTAATTAACAAAGAGCACACAAAAAACGGGAAAGCGTTATTGTTCAATGGAATCCGATTTACTTCGCTGTAAAACACAATGTCGACAGAACTAATTGATATAATAATCGAAGAAAATCTATTAGGAAATAAGGAAATCTTCAATTGGAATTTTTATACCAATTACTACGATTTTATATACTTACTAGCTGTTGCCCGCGACTTCGTTCGCGTTAAAAAAGATAAAAAGTAGTCTATCACGTGTCCCGTACTTCTAAATGTTTATCTACCAAGTTTCACGAAAATCAGTTAATTCGTTAAGATTGATGGAGGAACATACATACATACAGAAAAAAATCTAAAAATGGTAAATTTAGTTTCAGTATCATGTATAGAGCCTATATACACGATATTTCTGAAGACAAAGTAAATTACTCCTTGACCGACCCCTACAGATTTATTATTAGTATAATAAGTATTGATAAAATCGTTTGCCCCTTTTTTCCATTGGAATATCTGCGAATGTGAAATTAGGAACATAATTATGTAGGTTTAGTTAGACCTGACAGACTACCAACGCAAAGCCAAAATTATAAGCCAATAACTTTAAATGTGAAATTTAAACTAATATATTATTTGTTTGTTAAGATACGCCTTAACTCCGCTTGAGTTATCCTGTAAAATGAAATAAAGAAAAAGCAGCGCGGATGAAGTCGCGAACAAAGCTAGTAATCTTATAAAATAATTATTTAGTAACTAATGTAACTAAATTATTATAAATTTAAACACTATTTTCATGTTACACCTAATTCCCTATAAAATTGTTTGCGAGAACCTATTTAAAAGCGAACACAATATTAAATTAAGTGAAGTTGAAATTTTAGGTAAAAGTCCTGGTAAAGCTAACGAGATGTCGTATCAAGAAGCCGGTTCCACGCTGCCTATACAAACATGCACAAAACTAACACTCCAAAGGGATTTGCTGAAACCCCAAAAAGTTGGTTAATCCAATTTCTACCCAATCTGTTGCTGAAATTCCTTTTAAATTGGTTCTGCGACTCACTGTGTATGTATGTATGTATGTATAAAGTATACCTATTCGTATATGAATGCGTGTGTAGATACACATCGTAATTGGAGTAACATAATGGATTTATAAATAGATTAAAACCAAAGTTTTAATTTAATCATTGCTAATAATAACTTTTCAGACAGGGAATCCTCATTTCATAGTTTTGATAGGTTAAGAGGTTTAAAGAAGAAATCATAAGTCCTAAAAACTGAAGCTTAGACTTAGACTAAACATAGAATTCTCGTCGGTATCAGTTAAAGCAAGTGAAATGAAATTGTAAAATTGAAAGAAAAGCAGATTTTTTTAAAGTAAAGACTAATCTTACTTTTTATACATGAAAATGTGCTTATGTATGTAACAATGATTATTCACGATAGTGAAAAACCGGATTAAATAGAAGTATATAAGCGCACAATGCTCAAATGACTGCGAAATCGAACCTGGGACCTCGGAGACGTAGCGTTAAGGAAAGCACCCCTTTTTTGCGTGGGAAAATCTGCGAACCAGATCTCCAGAGGTCTGTAGGGTATACTGGGACTACTAAAAACCCACGGTGTTTCCTCGCGTTGTCTAGGGGCGGGGGTTAGGAAAAACCTTCATCCGAGGCTGGTCGACGCCTTACAAAAGTGACGAAGTTCATACATTTTTTATCATCAAATATGAATGATGCAAGTCAAAGAGAAGGCTCGTTGACATCAATAGAATTTTAATAAATCTATTGTTTGAAATTACCTTATTTATTGCGTGTGGCATTTCTTCGCTCAGCATTTATAATAGCGTACAAACAATGCTATGTTTCGAGCCTCCCCTTCTAAAATTAAAATTCAGGAGTAGTAATTGTGGTGATTGATGATTTAGACGTTTCAGAGTAAGCTGTTACCAATTTACAGGAGGCTAATATTAAAGAGAGCTTTTCTGTATTCGTAAAATAAAGCAGTTGAGTATTGTAGGTACATAAAATAAGAATTAATATTCTGCCTACGTTATATTTCTTTAAGCGAGATTATTGTGAAGTTGGATGAGTGGTAAGGGTGCTTTCCTAACGTCTTCAGGGCCCCGGCTTCGATTTCCGGCGGGGTCAACTCTGGAAATGAACTTTTCATAGCTGGATTAGGAAAGTAGTGGTGAGACAAAATAGGTTTCGCAGTCATTTGGGGAGCCCTTACAGAATACCACAGTGAAATAACAGCATTGTGCTATTGTGTTTCGGTGTGTGAGTAAGGGATGCCAGAGCCCATAACACCATCCTTTCCATATCCCTTATCCTTAATGCTTGCAGCACCTATGGCGTTTCTTGTGTTATAGGCGACGGTATGACTACCGTAACGCCTGGTAACTTTTTTTATCTTAGAAATACATGTTATTCATAGCAAGTATACTAGAGAATTAGACATTAACTGCTTAACAGCAACGCTCATTATTTGCTGCTGGAGTTATAAAGGCGTTTTTATATAACCGTCTCTTAACACAAGCATTCTCTAAGATATCTATATTTAACATGCCAAAGTTGAACGATAACTACAGAACTAGTGTGACAAAGACACTAATGATGTCGGCGGTGTCTGTTACAGTAATGTGATGAGGGTCAATTCGTCCTATTTGTTCAAACTTTGCAAGATACTAATCTAACCAGGAACTCTCGTGGTCTAACTTACTAATGAATCTAATATGAAACACATTAATACGCGTATATAAGTTTCTGCCGGTCAAATTTCAGCCTTATTTCATTGGGTATAACTAGCAATATCACAGCAAAATCTAGTTTTATGACATTAGTCTGGCCAGTAACATACTTGCATACAATTAATTCACGGTTTTTTATTTATGTCAGTGTTTGTTAAAATATGGGTCGCGCGTAGGGTTGCCACACTTTTCTGTTTTCTAACTAATGTTATATATAAAAGACAAAAATAACTGTTTACTTTTTAAACTTACAATGATTGTATTGTTACTAAATTACTTGTAATATATTATCTACAAGGATCACACTTGATAAATTTTAGTTTTAACCAATGGTTTTTTAACACATTTTTCCTGAGCTCCTCATGAATGCTAAAACTGTGGTAAAATTTCCGAAAACTTCGTAAGCCACCGTAGAATTCAAATTCAATTAAAATAAAGAAGGCTTTCATTCAATTTGACAGTAGTTTACAAATTCCATTTTGAAATCCACTTCAAAGGAACACTTCTATAAAAAATAATGCATATAAATTAATAGCTAGTGTCCGCGTCTTCGCTTTTGCTAGGCCTTGGATTTTTAGATTATCCTTAGGGAACAGTACTTATTTTCTGGATAAAAGGTATCCAATGTCCTTCATGAATACCCATCATCTGATAATTCTCAGATAATATTGTTCATTTTTTAGGTTTCTATCTATCTATGAAAATTAAATAGTGCTAGATAAAAAGCCTGACCTCTTTCTGTGTTCTCATTAGTGGAGCTTTAAAAGTCACACTGAATATTTTCAACTGTTGCTCGTCAACGGTTATGTCTGTTTCAAATATGAACAAATGACAAAGTTTCTTTGAGTGAATATTTTCTTTTTACACTAACAATGTAGAAGTCATTTTGTAACAAGTTTTACTTTAGCTGATATTAAATTAATTAAACTTTTTAAGTATTATAAGACTGTTATTAAAATGAGGTCTTTAACTGTTATTAAAATAATGTATGGAATCAAATAATGTAGTTGAATTTTGAGCTTATTTCAAAGTATATTGTATGACATAAAAATTATAAATGTACCAATGTATAATGTATAATAAATTATAAATGTATATAATCTATCTATACTAATATTATAAAGAGGAAAGATTTGATTGTTTGTTTGTTTGTTTGTATAGAATAGGCTCCGAAACTACTGGACCGATTTGAAAAATTATTTTACCATTAGAAGCCGACATTATCCGTTATGAACATAGGCTACTATTTATTGCGGGAAAATGCTTCATTCCTACGGCAAAACGAGTAAAACGGGTAGTAAGAATTATCTTTTTCTTATCTTTTTATACTTATCTTATACTTATCTTTTTCACATAAAACTTTTATAAAGTTACGCGGATGAAGTCGGTACAACAGATAGTACTAAATAAAGCTGAAGAGTTTGTTTGTTTGTTTGGTTGTACGCGCTAATCTCAGGTTCGAATTGAAAAAATATTTTTGTGTTGGATAGTTCATTTATCGAGGAAGGCTTATAGGATAGGCTATAGAAAACGCGGACAAAGTTGCGGGCACCAGCTAGTAAGTTATAAAATTTAGCGAAAATTTGGTCTAAGTAGAAACCCCTTTTGATATAATTTGTTTATTAATTCAGATTATTTTCAGGTTTGGCAACGTGAATCGCTGACGAACTTGTAGGTTTTTCATGTCACGTGTGCGAAGCGGTTGTTGGTTTGCGCACAGTGCACGTATAGCCGTCCGTTAATTGATACCGAGATTATATCTACAGATTAGGAGATCCTAACTAAACTAAGCAATTATGTGAAAAGCGGCGATACGTACGCGCTTAATAATTAATCTGACCGATACAAACTGATAGGCATCATGTCATGTAATCATTAAAGGCCACAATAAGCTAATTTAATATTAGTAGTACTGACATATTTTATTTTGCAATTTCGTCACCTGTTTTGGATAGGACTGTGTTTCGTTTGGGGGCAATAACCATCCCCCTATAGAATACCATCATCAAATAACAGCATATGTGTTGTGTTTTGGTGAGCGAGTAAGAGATGCCAGAGCTTATTATACCATTCCTTCCTTATCCTCCATCCTTAATCCTTCTATGGTCGGGCGCACTTGCAACACTTATGGCGTTGCTTGTGTTATAGACGCCATTGCCTACCATCAAATGGACGGTAACATGTCGACCTTAACATAAAAAAAACCTGATATATTTCTAACGGAATTTTAATAATAAACTAATTTTTACGCGTCCCCTTTTATTAGGCGTTAAAACATACACTTAATTTAGTCTTATTGCTTGTATACTTTTGTCAGGCATTAAATATTTAACCGTTACTAAACTTCACACGCTGGGCTAATCTGAAGATTTCCTGCAAAGTTCATTAAAATAGGTTGTAGTTATGGAGTCAACAGAAAACATAGCAAACCTACATACATCGATTTGTAAATGATACATACATGTATCTATACATAAAGGAGAAGATTTTGTGATAGTAAATAATTAATCAATATAGAAAGTTATAGTATAGTACCTTTATAGTGTCTACTTAATATAGAAAGTTTCACCAATTATTTTATCATTTAATTACTTGAGATGTTTAAATTAAGATTAAAACCCAGCAGCACACTCGTTGTTATTTCAAAGAGTTTTCTGAAAAGGCGTGATTATACTGCCTCCAGACTATAATTCACTATAATTTCATTTTGTTACAAAAAATGATAATAAACAAAATTGAATTCATCAAGTTAAAATTTATTTGAGAAATGTGTTGTAACGAATTTTTTTGAAATTCTTTTGTGAGCAATCTCGTTATGTTTTTTTCGAGAGGCATTTTGTTTCACGAGGGCTCCAGTAAGTTTGTTAAAAGTTCTCGGGGCAGTGTAAATATTTCGGCAAGATTGTTTGGACTTTAAATTAAAACGTAATAGATTATTAAGCATGGAGTAAACACGCCTAAAAAGCAAACTTTGAAAGTACCTATTTAGGTTTTTATTATAGTTTTATTTATTGTTTATTAGCTGGTGCCCACGATTTCGTCCGCGTTGATAAATGAACGAATGAATATAACACCTGAGAAAATATATGAGTAAAATAACGGCTAACACCCTTATTGCCGTGTGATGACGGGGCGCCGATCCCACAATAATCTAACATTTTTACAGGATAAAAAGTATCGTATATGTTAATCCAGGTAATAAATTATTTGTGTGCCAAATTTCATCGAAATCCGTTCAGCCATTTTTGGCTTTGGTAACAAACATCCAAACACACAAACTTTCGCATGTATAATATTAGTAAGACGTGTGATACATAATTTATCAAATCGTAGATATAAAATTATACTTAAGTAAGATTAAAAAAAACGTTTTAAATTCTATACAGTGTTTAATCGCTTCTGTACTGTAAAGTTTATTCAAAATGCTTTCAGTAGTTTTTTTAAAATTTTTTTTTATTAGAGATGGGTTTGCTTTTGGCCAGCATCTAGCCGTGTAGCGAATATTGAAGCTTATGATGGAGTGAGCTTACCTAGAAGATGCCTATTCACTCGAACTTTGAAAAGATACCTAATGAGCTCGGAAATACAGACGACATGAGTTCCAAACCTTGACAGTGCGCATTATAAAGATGTTTTAAGGTGATACAAGTCAGCTTTCCTCCATACAAAAGAAGAATGATTATTACTCCGCTGTTTTATGTTTAATTCACATGATACCGATTTATCTTGTCGTTAACTAACCTTGTCAAACAAACTTAAAATTCATAATTTTAATACAAGTTTTAATGCAACTTTGAGGGTGACTAGGTCACTCTAGTGTACAAAAACTCCAAAATACTTTGCCTACAAACATTGGTTAGTTATTCAATTGTTCAAATAAATTTTACACGAAATAGATATATGCAGTAGTTTTGTCAAAAATAGTATCAATAACAGCAACCGTATGTCTAAGTAAATGTCCAATAGAAGAATAGTGGGGTGTAGGTAGTAAAAAGTTTACCTCGGATGCTAGGTGGCGTTGGCACCACACGAGAGGAACTTTAGGGCCACTGTCCACGGCGGCGTAGCTTCATAGACGCGTATTCGTCATATACTTGCAGTTACCCTGTGCTTGCAGGTTCCATACAAAACCGTATGTACGCCCCGGCGGCGTATGACATGCGGTACGGCAGGCGTCATGACGCCTGCATGCAGCGACGCTGCCGCTCCGTCGACAGAGTAGTACGGTTTTGTATGGAAGCTGCAAGCAGGCGTACACTAAACGTATAATGATGAATATAGGTGAATTATTATATTAAGGTTTGAAGGCGGGACTTGTGGGGGAATCGGAGCATGTGTACAATTGCGCACAAATTTGCTAAGAAAAAATACTTTTTTTTTTCTTATTTCGCAATTTTTCACCTCACTAAACATTACAGGCAGTGTTGATATTCCTTCCATAAAATCATCGTGCGATGTCGAAGAAGAACGTTTTTTTTAGACATTTATTAACCATGACGTATTTACTAATACGATAAAACAATCTGTACGCAACAGTACCTAAGAGACTCGAGACCCGCGAACGAAGTGCGGGAGGGGAAGAGCGACTGAGTCTACCAATAACGTGTCGGCACATCGACGTGTACCCGCCCCTCACTTTCCTCTGTCCCCTCAAAGACCTAAAAATAGGATTCTGCGCACATTTGCCGAGAAGTCTTTATTCGCTGCACGACCTATACGCGTCTATGAAGCTACGCCGCCGTGGACAGAGGCCCTAAGCGGAGTGACGGGCGCCCGTGGGGTCGGTTCAGTCGGTCACGCGATTGCGTGATATCCAAAGGGCACACTACAATTACACACCGAATGACCCTTCGCTATTCTACACGCGAATGTCGCGGTTGAAGAGAGCACTACTGAACTTATTTTATAGAAATATTGCGTGATAGGCCCCTTTGGTTTCAGCCGTTTTGCCTAAATTATTTGACGGTTTAATTTGAAGTACATAATTGTTGTGACAGCACGAAACAAGTAATTTTTTGTGGCTGTTTCAAAATATTGTGTTAATAAAATTTTAATCTGCATTTTCATGTTCAACATGGCGTCGCGTGGCGTCGTCGTCGCAGGCTGACGACTAGGTAATTTATATGTGTAAATTAAATCAAATATTATTATATTTGATTTAATTTACACATATAAATTATCTCATGAAGCTTAACATACCAGTCTCTATGAAACTTTAACTTTCTCAACCTTCTGTCTTTATCCATTTAAGCTCAGCCCAGATGTAAGTATCTTTTATATATATTAATATATTTTAGCAACGTCCTAAAATATATTTTAGAAAAAAAAACAATTTGTTGTTTGAGATAATTATATTTTCGGTTATTTTTACTTACAAAAATACCTTGGAAAGTTGATGACTTCAGAACTTTCCAAGGTTTTTTGGCTAAGCTTTTAGAATACAATAAGTATTGACCCAGGTATAAAATTATCACTGGTATCAGCCAGCATCCAAGTAATCTTGCCAAAAAGAGACCTTTTGCAATAATCAGGACGACACTAATAAGTTAACCTAACTTAAATCGATAGCCATCAAAGTGATCTATTGTTGAGTCCTTACAATACCTAAAGAAATATAATTATAATAGGATCGTTTTGCGTTATGCCTTCGTCTTTTAGCTGTCAAAAAGAGCCCACAAACAATACCCAAGTAATGTTCTTGTTTACAATAATAGAATAACAAATGGGATTCTAAACAATCGACAACACAATTAATATAATTAATCGAAAGTGCTTTGTTTTTGACAATTCAAAACAAATTCCTCACAGAGCAACATCAAATCTGTCTACCTTGGTCTTATTCATGTTTGATAATAATATAACACAAGAAAACTGGAAAAACAAATAGGTTTTTGCCATCGTAAATATGAAAACAAAACGCGGCCTTATTTACACAAGCAACTTGAAAAATTGGAAAGGTAACGAAGGGTATAAATAAAAAGACAAAATATAGAGAACGCAAGAAATAAGTCCGAGAAGGTTTCTCGAATGAAAAAAAAAAACAAAGCTGTCGGTTAGCGAAATAAGTAGTGTGGAGATCTGAAGGATTTGTTGGTAAGTCTATGTGGACGCTATTTGTTTGTAGTTATATTTTATTAGATCCTTAAGGCGATAAAATCTTACGAAAATTTCGTAAATCCAGTCGGCTGCATAAAAGCACACATATACGCTTTTAACTTAGCGTGTGTTCGACTGAAAAATATCGTATTTAGTTTAAGATCTTATCTTTTACAAGATGTACCTACTTCGGCGAGTGGGCTCAGAAGCTGCACGAGCTTACCCCTTCTTCTATCGAACATTCAGACGTATGGCTGGTTACCATACTCATCTTGTCGAAATCCCTTTTTTTCGAAACAATAAGTGCTTTAACACATCCTTTATATTTCTCTTATAAAACTTTGCGGTGCCGGTTATTTCGGTACTAAATAATACTTACTTCGGTGACAACGTGCATGCAAAACTTCATCATGATGCGTTGCTATAGACAGTATATTTTTTTGCAAAACACCAAAAACAAGTTTAACTTAAAATAATCTTATTAAGTTATACAAATATCATCAAAAGAATAGTGATATACATTCATTATATTAAAGTTGCCTCGCCACCAACATCCACAGGGGATCGTCAACGGTAATAAAACGTCAAACGGCGTGACAAACTTTACCACTCTCGGTAACTATTAACATTATGATGATATTAGTAGCGCCCTTGGGCGAAACAATAACTAATTCACTTAAGAGCCATTAAATTATAATATTCTTTATGTAAACTAAATAATAAATTAAAAGTTCGATGTAATAAAAGCACTCTGACTTTCTTACTCAACAATTAATTTGATTTTAATCTACCATGAACCGCCTCAAAAGGCGCAAAATTCATATTCGATATCCTAGCTTCTCAAACAGAATCTAGAGGCAGTGTTATTTAAAACCTACCTAGGTACACTACCTATCTCTCTCACCTGAAAAAAAAAACTAGAAAAAAGCACATGTGCTTTTTCAGTTCGTTAGTAAAGGACTTCTTATCTCATCTCTTGTTCTTATAAATCCATAACAGTTTTCCAGTTTTAGAACTCCATCAAGGGACCGTTTATTGCATCACAGCTAGATAAATAGGCCTAATGGGTATGCTACACGGGATCTTTATATATTATGTAACTGTAGAAGAACTTAAGTTAACAAATTGTTCATAAAATTACCAAGCTAATGAGGAGGCCACTTAGCTAGCAGAATTGACGATCGTTTGCAAGAAGCTTCCTGTGTTAGTAGGCCATTATACAGAAATTTAACTGCATAGAAAAAAAGAGATATTTTATGAGAAAAGGTGACGAGGTGGCTAACATCAGCAACTTGATTTTGGGTGTTTATCTTTATCAGGTGTCAAAAAATATAAGGGGGATGATATGCCAATACGCTGTTAGGATAAACGGATGATTTGGTAGGATAAAAAATACAAAAATAAAATGATGGAAAATTCGATCAGTAGTTTTTGAGACAACAATGATTGTGATCTTACAAAAAAAAAAAATACCTACAGAAAAACGCTTGTAATTATAATATGAAAAGCTAATTTGTAAAGTGGCAGTTATACTTTTTATTTATTACTAGCACGCCGTACTATACTGATAGCTACGTTATCAGGGATAACGTAGCTTTCTATAAGTGAAAGAATTTTTCTAATCAGTACAGTAGTTTCGGAGCCTATCCAATTCAAACAAACAAACAATAAGTCTTTCCTCTTTATAGTATTAGTATAGACTAGCTGTTGTGCGCGACTTCGTCCGTGTAACATTGTAAAATTTAGCTCACTTTGTTAATTTTGTAAGTTTTTGTAGGTGAAAAAGTGAAAATACGACAAGAAATATTATAGGTATTACCTATATAATAGAAATTTGTTTTTCGCCTATATAACTACTCCAGAATAATTTCATTTACTCTAATAATTCAGCCGAATTCATGACAAATAAATTAATTTTCTAAATGTATACTCGTTGGTAGGTGCGTTCGTGTCGGATAGATGTATTGTTCTGGAGGTGGAAGGCACTTGTAAGGAGAAAATTAAATTTATTCGTTAATGGGACATTCATAAGGCGGTTTACCCGGCCACTCGTAAATTTTCACAAAAGCCTCGTTGACTGTTTATAAATCATGTGAATTACGAACCTTAGAAATGGGAAAATGAAATAAAATAATGAATTCGCAGTTCCGTGACCGCGGGGCGTGGAACGAGGAAGCGATTTGACTGGGTGAGGGGAGGGGATCAAATAATTTGACGACAACGGTTTAAGAAGGATTAATAAAGTTAAACAGATTCAATCGGAAGACTTTGAAGATAATCAATCTTCAGATTTGCGGTCTATTACAATGACAGTTTTGATTGATGTCGATCTATACTGTGACTGCGGTACGTAATGGAAACGCCATTTTGTTGACAGAGTTATTGGGAAAAGTTTTTCGTACGTTTTACTATCGTATAAAAAAGTTCAAATAGACGCCGAATTTAGTTTCCGATACACGAAAACTTACTAAATGTACTTTATAGTGAAAGACATATTCATAGCGACGAAACGTTGTTTTGTAACTACAGTAGCTAATAGTGACAGGGATTTCGTCCGCGTTAAAAATTTAAATATATAAGCAATTCTACATTTGGGCTCTTGTTGCTATAACACTTTGGCTAGGAGTTACTTTTTTATTTTATTTTAGATAAACCCTACTGGTTCGAATTGAAAAATTCTTTTTATATTGGATAGTCCATTTATCGAGGCACGCCATTAGCTATAGAGAACGCGGACGAAGTCGCGGGCACCAGCTAGTATATTATAAAAGGAACCCTATATCTCTTATTGTATCCCTGACAACGTGTATCTTATGCAACATTTTATGATGATCAGTTGAGTAGTTAAAGGTAACAGACAGACAGGTACTGTCACATTATAATATTAGTATAGAAGTATAGATAGTTACTTACTCTGTATAATACGCTTATCTCGTCTACTTTTATTACGAGTGACTAATGGATACAGGGCTTCTCTTCAAAGATAACCTTATTAATTTAGTACTTATTATTACAATATATACTCATATAAATAATAAGAAAAGACTGAATCTACTTTGCCTCCAATTAGATATCAAAATCAATAGTTTGCTACAAGTAGAACCCGTAATAGAACCCGTAACAGAACCAACAAAATAACCACTCGTTATTACTGAGTATATTTCATTTGTTCCTACTATAATAGGGCTTATTATTACCTTAATATTTACATTCCTTTTTTATTTGGTTACAGAACGTGCGATACGCTCTCAGGCCAAAAATAATGAGGATCTGAGGTGAGTTGGTAAATTAATGACATCGATCATCCATCAACCCTGCTCGACCTCACCAGAGGAATGAAAAAGTGCTTAATGGACATTTAATGTAAAATATTTTTATTGAGCTTTATAACTAGTGGGTTAACATTTATATTTGAACAATTAGAAAAAGTTTAGTCTTATTTTTACATAGGAAAGATTTTTAAAAATTATGATCTAAATTATCGTTTGGATGGATATAGAAGCATATACTGGTGGTACTCAATTCTGTAACTTTTCAGAGGTTAAAGGCTTATAATAATTTTATTAATTTATTTTATTTAGTAGGTAAATAATCTTAGAAACACTCGTCCGATAGTTATAATAAAATTTTAAAACGGACATAGGCTAAATATTTTAAGCCCGCTGGTATAAAAAATATCCAACGCTTGGCAAGTATAACGTCACTATAGTTCGGTCAACTGGACTGTTAACCGAACTAAGTACTGGGTACTGAGGATATTTTGTCAGGCGTTAATTCTTTTATTTTCAACGCGGACGAAGTCGCGGGCACCAGTTTGTGTATAGCAATTGTTGAGTGCTTTTGTTGAATGAAGGAAGTTTACGAGATTGGTTGGTCACGCAATGTCATTTACACGATTTCCGCGAGTACATGCGGTGTCCGAAATACGTGAGTAGCTCCATAAAACAGGTGGTTTTGTGTACACAGAGATGTCTTTTTGGACTGTAAATGTCATAATCGTTTTATCCCTTTTCCTTTTATATATTTGTGGTCACAATACAAGATTGACTGGTAAATCTTATAGTTCTTAACTCCTAATTAATAAACAAGACATTCATATTGTCTAAGTAATTGGTCAATGGATTAATTAAATAATGGAGAGAATCGCTTGAAATGTCCTTTACCCATTGTTAATGATTTACAAGTATACGAAACACAATACTAAATAGATTCTAATTGATGTTAAAATATGATTATTACAGAAATAGAATCCATTTGTTCATAAACAATACAAGAACATCATTCAAAACAAGGCTATTATGTTTTTTCAACTTACACTTTGGAGAATCCTTACTAATACTATATACTAATCATATACTAATCCATACTATTTCCATACTTTCCATAGTAATCCATACTAATATTATGAATTTGAAAGTAACTATGTCAATTTCATCCAATCTTTGTCCAGAAAAAAGTATTGTTCCTGAGGAATAATCTAAAATTAAGAAAACTAACGCCTGGTAAAAGTGAAATATTTAGCACGCGTGGATAAGTATTTAGCTTATGTTCATCCTTAAATTTTAGTCTAACTATTGATGAAAGAATTTTTAAATCGTGTTAGTAGTTTCGAAGATTACCTCCTACACCCAAAAAAACATACAAATCCTTCCTTTGTACAATATTAGTATAGATTAGTATAGATTTAGTTATGATCCTGACAAAACGGCTGCTTTATGAATGCAACTTAATTTTGCGTTTCACTAAAGGAGGAGTAATAAAAAGGCGTTTACATTTTCCTTGGAGGCTTGGAAGGTCGAAGTGTGAAAGCGTGGTCGTAAATAATTGGGACATTTAACCTCGGGATGTATTCAAAGGGAAATTTACCCCATAAATGAAGGTAGTCTGAGTGCTTTTGTGTACAAAATGGTTGAAAATTAGTACGGTTTAGGTTGAAGTAGGTCGACGTTTAATTTTTTATAATATTGATTAGTGGTTTGTTTAGCGTCTAGTGTAGTGTTTCTTGATTTAAAATCTTATGAGAGATTACCTTTTAAGTGTTTTCTCGTTTATATTATATACCATCATTATTATATTATCATGATAATATTATCTTCAATAAATTTAACGGAATATACCGCACAAAGTATCTTCATAATTGACTCAGCCATAGAGGAATCATATTAAGTTGTCTTGCAGTATTGGTACCAGTCCAAACTTGCACATTCAAACGGTTAAGTAAAGCGACAGCCGTTTATACACATGATAAATGGGATAATCCTCTGCCTACTTCATACATACTTAAGTAGCTGCCAATACTTCTTTGGTCGATCTTCAGTGAAACTTGTAAGCCTTTTTTATACGCCCTATCCCGTATTTCTATTATGTATGTGGTAGCCTTTTCCGTTTTCTATAAGACGATTGACAAGGACACAAAATAAAATTTAAATATAAAACAGTAAACATACAATTTTGAATATAACCCAGTCAGTTAAGCAAGGGATTCAAAATGGTGACATTTTTATTTACATCTCGCTTACAAAATATATTCGCACGTGTCGGAACGGCTGTGTATTTTTAAATAGATCTATCTTTCACTAGCTCACACTAGAGAGTATATATATGTTCCTTGTTCACTAGCGATCCGCTCCCGGCTTCGCACGGGTGCATTTTTTTCTGCAAATTATACATAAAAATTTCTCGTTTAATGCTCTTTCCGTTACTGAAAACCTCATTAAAATATGTTGCGTATTATAAAATATCTAAGCATAAATACACAAGAACAGACGTCGGGAAGCGACTTTTTAATAATATATGTAAAGAAGGTGTTCTCTCTTATTGTCCATTTCCTTATCTTTTCTTCTTTATCCAAGCTATCCACTCCTCCTAATCCACAGATTTTGATAAAGTTTTCACTAATGGAAAGAGCGACCAACGCGGAAGATATAAAAATTGCGCCCCGGGGTAAGACCGGAGCGGGTCACAAGTGTTTTTAACAAAAGTAACAGTGTGTTTTAATTTTCTCTTAAAACTCAAAGCTATCGACATACCAAGAGCCCGCATTATCAACCTTAATGGAATGTGGAAAATTTTAAATGCACTATTGCAAATGTCGCTATCGCTACCAAACCAATAGAAAAGCGGAATGGAGTAATAAGGTCTCCATTCTCCTTTTCATAAGGAAACTTCATAAGGAAAGAGGATTTTGTTATGAAGTGAAGTCACCTTTACAGTAATGGTGATGTCTATTTTTATATTAAACTAGCAACCCGCCCCCGGCTTCTCTCGTATGCTGATTTTTTTGCAGATTATATACTCAAACGTTCATTGTTTATCGCTAGTGAAAATAGTATTAAAAGAAGTTAACGGAGAAAACGTCAGTGACATCTTTATCATTAAAGAAAGTCCCGTCCCTCGCCACGTCTGTCTGTCTGTTTTATGTATGTATTATGTTCACGATGATCTCAAAAACAACTGAACGGAATTCCAAGTGGTTTTCACTAGTGAAAAGAGAGATTTGTAGAACAAATCCGTACGCACGGAGCCGGGGGCGGGTTGTTAATTTTAAAAATAAAAAAGCAAACATGTGTATAAATGCCTCCCCTTTTTTGTGAGAGCCTGGCTACTGGATACTTTAATTATGTTTATTTTGTTCGCAGGTCCGTTACAAAACTGGGGATGACGGTCGGCAGTGAAGACTGCCGGTGTTGTGCAGGGTGAGCAGGTGGGGGGCATGTGGGTGCTACTGGTGTGCGCTTTGGCGGCAGCCGCCTATGCCGATTGCCCGCGCCATTGTGAATGCAAGTGGCGTAGCGGCAAAGAGTCCGCCTTGTGCGCCAGAGCAGGTCTCACCGCTGTCCCACCACGCCTTGATCCCACTACTCAGCTGCTTGATCTTTCCGAGAATCGTCTGCTTACCCTTCGTGACGACACTTTCGCTGCAGCCGGTCTTCTAAATCTTCAACGTCTGTATCTTCCCGCCTGCAGTGTCAAAAATATTCGTCAGTACGCATTTCGTGCCCTAGTAAACCTAGTAGAACTTGACCTATCCCGCAATCGTTTGGACAACATACCGTCTCACTCATTTGATTCGATTCCAGAACTTCGAGAGTTAAGATTATCCGGCAACTCTATCACTAGAGTGAAGGATGAAGCATTTAAGGCATTACCTCATCTTGTACGACTAAGTCTCAGCGCATGTAAAATAGCAGAGATAGAGCCTCGAGCTTTTATAGGACTTGAAGGTTCTCTAGAATATTTGGAACTCGATAAAAATAAACTTTTTGTGTTACATGTGGCAGTTTTAGCACCACTGAGGTCGCTCAAAGGACTTGAACTTGCAAATAATCCTTGGGAATGTACATGTGAGTTACGTCCTATGCGTGATTGGATGTTAAAGAAAAATGTGCCTGCTACAGTCGTACCAGATTGCGCCTTACCACCTCGATTAATGTCCCAGTCTTGGGATCGTCTAGATTTGGAAGACTTTGCATGTCACCCAGAAGTAAGTGCAACGTCTAGTCAATTTAAGGGTGTAGAAGGTGACGAAGTGACGCTTGTGTGTCGAGTAAATGGAGTACCTGCCCCTAGACTACGATGGGTTCGTGCTGGACGTTTACTCGCAAACTCTACATCAACTCACGTCAATTCTGGGAGAGCTTTTACATTACGTAGTGAAGGTCAAACTAGTAATTTAACAATAAAATCAGCAGATATCCAAGATGCCGGAATATATACTTGTAATGCTGAAAATCGTGCCGGCAAGGCAGAAGCAACTATCACTTTAACAATAGAGAAAAAGCCCCAAAGTAAGGGATTCGGTGGCCGTGCATTAATGGCTGGCATGGCAGTTTCTGCCGTAATTGTATTAAGTTCTTGTCTAGTAGGGTTGTGTGCATACGAAACCCGCAAAAAAAGACAATTAGATAGATGGAATGAACAGATAGTTACAACAAACCGCAGAGATGATAGTTATGAAAAAATCGAACCTAACTTCAAAAGTAATGCTGACCCGCCACATGTGATACCTTCTGATAATAGTCGTAAAAGAGGAGATTACAGAAATGTACCCTCGCATGACCCTGAAGATGATTCCGAAGTATATTCACGAAATGAACACCGGGAAGAAAGAGATTTTCCTATGGCACCTTCAATCGAAACAGGATGGCGGCACCCAGACTATGAATCATCTACTACAAGAGGTAGTTTACCAGAACGTGACCTACACATATCAAGATTTAACGATTACTCTCGATGGTAATAACCCATAAATTATTTTACCATTATGATTATTAACTCTTGAACAATGCCAGAACCGCCATATACATGCGCCATTTTTATTTTTATATACTAGCTATGTTCGCGAATTCATATGGGCTATACTTCTTTTTTTGAAAATCCCACAGGAATTTAACATTTTTCCAGTGTAAAAAGTACTCTATAATCCAGGTAATCCAGGTGATAAATTATATCTGTGTGCTAAATGTTATCCAATTCCGTTAAGCCGTTTCTGAGATTAGCGCGCACAAACAGACAAATTTTTGACCTTAGTAACATATATAAAGCGTTTAAAAATTGATTTTTTTCAAAAATATTAATGGACAGATACGGCGGATCGTTTATGATTTTATTAAATACAGATTTTATTATGTTTTGTTACAGTGCGGATGCAACCCCAGAATCGATGCCGAGTTCTAATTCGACGGGAGTTTTGAATTCTCACGTTGAACAATTAGCAGAGAGCAATCGGTTCAACAATAACCCGCGATCTCGTCCACGGCCACGAAATCGCGATCGATTAGACAATGACCTTTCCGGTAGTGACAGTGAAAAAAATTATCCGGATCTCATTGAAATGAGTGCATTAGGTACTTCATCTTATTTACGAAGTGAAATGAGACATGACCCTTACTATTTTTACACAATACCTCGGAGAAAAGATGGCGAAAGCCGTAGTCCCCTTCTTAGTAGTAGACGAAATAGTTCAGGTGGTGACTCTATTACGTATATGGATAGAGCTTACGAGAAAAATAGACAGAGGCCAAGTAGTAGACGGTCCAATAGTTTCTTAGATTTATCAACAGGTGGTAACCGTTTACGACGCAATCCCAGTCTTCCTGCGTCACCTTCTAGAGAACAACCCACTGTCCCGTCCGCTACACCATTGCTTGATCTATCTGGTCTTCGCGACTATTCTCGTTTGGACCAACCTTTAGAGGATTACGACTTTCGAGCATCACAGTTAGAGAAATTTTTAGACGAATATAGAAGTTTAAGAGAACAACTTTCAAGAATGAAAGAGACAAGGGAAAACTTACAAAGAACTAGGGCCGGTGAAAATGACGAATTGAGGTCCATTTTAAAGGGAAAACCAAGTGTGGCTGTAACTGAAACGTCTTCTTCTGTGACTTTGGCTGATGCTGCCTCACCTCTAGCACTCAGTCCACCAGAATACAAACCGCACCAATCTAGACCCGATTGGCTCACAACATTACTGTATCGGAATTAATACTAGATTGTAAATATATTTGAACATTACGAACTGACGTTAGAAATAAGTATGAATTGTTTGTATATAAAGTAATGTCTTTGGACATTATTTAATGTTGAAATAAATCCATTTCAAATTTAAATACCTCATTTAAAACTCATTTTATATAACCTTTTGTTTTTATTATATTTATTTAGTTATTAACATTTGTTTATTGCTACTTAGAGCATAGCAGAAAAAGAGTACAGGCATTTTATTTCATATTACACTAGCGACTTGCCTATGAATTCATATCACCGAATATCTATATAATATATATAAAATCAATATAGGTAAATATGTTGGTCCTCTACGGGTTTTAAAAGCGCTCAACCAATTTTAATGCTGTTCTCAGACGATCAAAGAAGGTTTGTATGTATAAAAACTTGCACAGCGGGCAAAGCCGGGAGCAGGTCACTAGTTTAAAATAAAATAGCAGAGCTTTTGCTTAGTAACACGCTAAGCGATTAGTTTTTATTTATAGAGATAACATCTTGAATGTTGAACCCTTATATTGCGAGTTAAAGGCTAGTTGAATGGTAGAGAGGGGGACGAGAAATACTTTTATCAGTGCTAAGTGATAAGCGACAAAAAGAAAGTGGCAAGCCCCAAGAGCCCTAAGTAATTTGGGCGACCGAAACCGTCAAATTTCTCCCAAGGTTGGTATAAAAAGTTGATGTAACAGCCGCAAAGCTCGTTAGTGAGCAATGGTCCTTTTCCATGACGTATCAAAAGAAAGGTCGAACCTAAGGAACTTTGTGCGACCAGTTGTATATCACTTTATTGTTTACATGACTCGTTTGTAATAAGAAAATATGATTTAATAAATTTCAACTCTAAGTCAATTACATTTCGACATCGCCTGATAGTAAGTGAACAAAATAAAAGAAGACATCTCGATTTAATATTTCCATTCAATTTTATTCTTGTTGGGTCTTTTCTCTGTGGCGCCTTTTGTTTAAAATTAACTAAAGAGATTCAAATTCAGATTAAATATCATCGTGCCGTTTTTAAGATCTTATTATTTTCTTTTCATTTCTGTGATATTAAAACAAATAATTGTGCGTATTTTTGCATTTGTTACTGTAGTCTTAATTATTCTTTTATATCTTATAACGTTATCAATGTGAAAGTAGTTTGTGAGAGTGTTATTTTAGGGTTTTTTTTAGGGTCTTTTAGTCTTTATTAAAGGACCTTTAAATCAGAAAAAAGGTAATGTACCTACTCAAGGGATCAATATAAAATAGTACATAGCAACAATGAATACGTCAGCTAGTGTTGAATACATATTCAAAAGTTACTCTTTGATGTGATTGTACGTATGTTAGAAGCGGGGTGTTTTAATTCGCAGGCCAATAGACAGAACGAGAGTTGGCAATTACAGCTGTCCGAACGAATTGTGTGTTCGACAATAAAAGCGATACTTTTATTGTAGCTGTAAATTGCCGTTCCGTTGTCGGCGCGATGTCGTTGCGTGCCCGTCGCGCGTTCTCGCTATAACTTAAGTTGATTTATTGTTATTGTCCACCAAATCCGGCTTTCCATGTCTGCGAAACAGATGAATACTAGAAACCTCTGTGCATAATAAAACCCCGAAGTCACTACAACGAACAAAAAGAAATTATACCAAGGTAAAGCGCAATTTGCTACCCCGGCAATAATGTATTCAAAAGCTTTTTAAGCTTTTTTTTAAACAACCTAAATACTAAAAATATGCATTGTTTAATGTAGAATTTACAAGAAATTCTATTGTTTAGAATGTTCGCTGAAGTAGGTAATAAAAACTCCACAAAAAGAAAATCGGACACCAGAAGAATTTGACTTTCCTTGAAAAATATTTCGAAAACGGCTTATTCTGTGCCGATTAATAAGTATGTCAGTTTAAAAAATTGTACAGTTTTTTTGTATATGTATGTTCTAATGGTAAAAACAAAAAAAAACACTATTGCCAGGCCTATTAAATTGTTTCCGTCGACACCACTTGTATGAAAAAAATACACGCGTATATAAATTTGTATTGATGTCTAGTTTGGCGTTCCATCCTACTCTCGAGTACTTAGTTTAAAAGAATTGCGGTTGTTTTTTATCTATACCCAACCCAATCTGCCCTTGATAAGTTTTACACCAGAAATTTGGGATCGATACAAAGTGATCTTTGGATTTAATCAGTTGTGGCCGATTGTATTTTGTTGTTGGCGTTCGGTTGCGTTAGTTGTTAAGTAACTAAGGAAAACTATTTTATTTGTAACTAGCTGGTGCAAGTCATGTAATTATCAGTTTGTCCTTTAAATATTATAACTAATCTTCTACGAGCATAGACTATAGAGCTCCGATCTACTAATAGAAGGAATAGAAGGAAAATGACTAATATAATAGGCGCGTCGTTTGATGTCACCACAAGAACTTTCTGTGATTGGTTCCCATTTACTCTCTATTTATTTGTACATTCCCGGTCATCATATAATGAATAATGAAATTTCTATTCTCATTACTGGCTTATTTATTTTCAATGGTAAAGTATTATGTAATGCCTCTAATGACTTATGAAACAGTAAATAGCCCTGTTGTGTTCAAGGTAGACAATGTTTCGCAACTGATAGTTTGTATATGTATTTCTTTGATTCTCATCTGTGGATTATTAGAAACGCTTATCCTGCAAAACGAAAATATCGTGACTTTGATCTTTGATATAATCTTCGAAGACATGAGAACTCTAGCCAATCTCCAATAAGCGAGCATAGTGGAAGAGAGACATGTGAGAGTTTAGCAGGATATTATGATAGTCTACAATATAAGTGGGTACCGTCACCAATATATACAAGAAGCTGCCGATCTTGATAGGATTAATAAAGGAACATAGAGGTAAGCAGGATAGATGAATGGGATTCCTTTTCTCATTGAAACATAACAGTATACTTACTTGCCTTTAATTGGTATTCTGTAAGTACATGTATAATAAATACTATTGATGATGTTTTGCCCCGCCACTACTAAAAATAGACGCTCATCAATAACTTTTACACATCGAATTAATATAACTCTGCCAGCAAGCTAGATTTACTTAGCGATCGCAGAAATTGCGCATTTAGTTATGTGTAATTTTCCGTAACTCATATGTAAGCGAGCGAAGGAAGGAAGCGAAGTATACGAAAGCGGCATATTTTCCATGGCGCTTTCGACCTTTTGATCGCGAGCTTTAGGTTATACTCTGTCTAGCGTTTTTGATATACAACTTTGTTCTTATCACTTAAGACTAGTAGAATACATGTCATGTAGGTATTGACGCTGATAGAGGACTGAAAATAATTCATTCCGACAACGATCGTAATTTCACTATTCGTAACAGAGCCAGTAAGCAGCATATACATTTAATAGGATTGTCAATGTTGAAGCATTTTGCAAGACAGGTCTCTGAGCACTTGGTAGAAGGGTTGCGGTCGTTTTTCGAGTGAAGTCAGACCGCGTCGTACTGCGGCCGCTCGTTTACCAAAATGACGGACGGACCTTTTTTATCTCGTCCAACCGCAATTCGTTGCCGACGATCTCTTCTACGATACACGGCACCCTTCGTTACGTTCCCGAATACATTTAAAATTCGGATCCTATAAATATTTACTTCAGTTCTGATGGCAATGCGTTTAGATCTTGGTGTTTGATAAAAAAAAATCGTTGCCGATACGAAATGTCTTTAAAGTTTTACAACGAAATAATGGTATTTTAATGAAGATAATAAGTTAGCATCTGCGTGAAAAATATATTTTCCAAGCAGGGAGAATAGTAGGTCAGTAAGGTACCAGAACACTTTAGCCTATCCTTACCTTTGTTAACCTGTATTTAATTGTACTATGGATGGTACCGATGTGTGATCTTGATGTTACACAGGCCTTTAGTTTAAGTGACACCCAATTTTAGAGGCTGTCAATTTTCCAATTACGCCTCATACAGTCTGTCCCAAAATTGAACGCTAAGCGTTATGCTGGCAAAAGGTTAAGCTTACAAAGGATAAGACAAAACTCGGAAAAAGCATGTCTTTGTGAAATAAACCATTATTTTGCACCTACTATGGTTTTTACTTTCTATACTTAGTGACTATGATTAAATGTTGAGTGTTGGGAATTCGATGCCTACACACATTATAAATAAGGCACATATACATACATAAATACACATTTATACTTAACTTTGTCTTATGTAAATAATAGAGAATATACCTATTTACTTTTATTTCCAAAACGCTTGACCTCTTGTTCCTATATATAACACTTTGACCAGGCGTAATTTTTTTATATTCTTTTAGATAATCCCTCGGGAACAGTCCTTCTTTCTGGATTAAAGGTACTCCATGACCTTTCCTGTATCTCTGATAACTTGTATGCAAAATTTATTGATGATCTGTTGAGTAGTAAAGGCATGAAAAGGTAACAGACAGACACATAAAGCATGTATCTGTATAATTTTAATCACATGTATAATATTCATATTATTATGGATAGTATATATATTTTTTTTTTTTTTTTTTTTTTTTATTCAATGTAAAACCTCCGGCACATGCCGCAGCCTGTATTCGCTATACATTCTTTACAATTTTTCAATATATTCACATTTTCAATCAATTAATATTTAATCTTTATTTCTATCATTTACTTTTTTAGCTATAGTTAAACAATATTTTAAAAACTCTTTTCTATTTTTTCCAGTCATAATATCTTTAATTTTTTCTGTAGTCACATTGCTATCTATTTTATATTCTACGTCAAGTCTTTCTTTAGCAAATACAGGGCACTCAGACAATATGTGTGGAACAGTTTCAGACACATTCGGGTCGCAGATGCACGATGGATTCTCCTTGCACTTGAATCGATTCAAGTACTGTGAGAATCCACCGTGTCCTGTAAATATTTGTGTCAACAAGTTTTGAGGCTCCATTGACCTGATGATCTTGTATGCCCCTGTCACATTTGGGAAAAACAATTTAGTTACAGCAGCCGTGGTCCCCGTCAAGTACCTCTGGTTCCATTCGTCAAGCGAACGCATCCGAATGCTTCGCCTGACGAATGAAACCGGGCATTGGTCATATTTCGGATTGCTTTCATCTATTGCCGCTGCCTCTTTCGCCAAGTGATCCGCTCTCTCATTCCCCTCTAGTCCTGCATGCGCTTTAATCCAAAATAACTTTACTGTTTTATTTTGCGCCGAAATATTCTTAAAATTCCGTCTTGCTGCAACGGCTAGAGGATGCAGACATTTATTTGCCCCGATGGTTTGCAGCGCAGCCATTGAATCGCTGTAAATGGCAAAGGAGGCTTCTTTGCGCTTGAGGATCACCCCAGTTGCCTCGCATATTGCCACGAGTTCTGCCTGGTATACGGTGCTGTAAGATGGCAATCCGATACGAACGGCCAGTGTTTCGGATTCGCCCTTCCAAATGGAGAGTGCTCCTCCGACCCGACCGCCGATCTTACTGCCATCCGTAAAAATTCGTATCTCAAAATCACTGTTTTCATTTACTTGTTCCTGATTTACCAGACTTACGAACTCAAGGCGCATATGCTCAGCAGGGTGGGGCGCCTCGACTGCTGGGGCCATCCGCTCGATAACCCGGTCCCCCAGCCCAGGCTGGGGCGCTCCCCTCTTGGCCTCATGGATAGTATATTTAGAATGGTCTACATATATCAAGATTTGCAACGCATGTGTACCCTATGGTGTGGCTGGTGTTCATAGGCGACTGTACTACGTATCTTCAATAAAGAACAAAAATAAAAGAATAAAATAATCAAAAATGCTCACGACCACGTTTTAAACCTGTTTTGGTTTAAGTTAAATGACTTGGTGAGCCCTGATCCAGGTCTTACAAGAAAAGGGAATCAAGCAAAAAGTTTGCCAATACAAAAAATACTAAGCTAAACAAGGTATTGTTGTAAAAGTTATAACGTTTTCCTTCGTACGAACAGTAAGAAGGTAGCTCTCGACAACAGAACTTGTCCCCGTTGTCACAAGTTTTCTTACCGTGAAGTTTTTCAATTCTTGTCATGTTTCATATTATTTTCCACAAAAGAAAAGCGATCTTAGCACTTGAGAAAAAAATGAAAACTTCCGCTCCACTATATCGAGTGAGCACAAGCATTTCAATAAAAAAAAAGTTTTCTAATAAATTTCTTTTGGCGTTCCTTCCTAAGCTACCATTATTTAATAGAAATAAATATATAGAGACTCAGCTCGGATGGCCAGTGCTCCGGAAGGTCCAAAACAACTTCCAAAACTCCTCAGTGCCTCGAAATAAAAGGCTCTCGAGTGGAGGCCACGAACCAGCAATCGAAGTGTAGGACGACCACCCACAAGATGGGCAAACGAACTGATTAGGACCGCGAATCGTCGGCGGATTCATGCTGTTTTTGACCGGTCTAAATAAAAATATATTTTAAAATATAATATATTATACAAAAATTTTTTACCTACATGTGAAAAGCTGAATACAGTAATTATTATTTCTGACTATAATATAATCTTTTATGATTTCGACTTTTATATTAAAGTCAATTATCATAATCTTATTTCTTTGACATTGTTATCACTTCCCTCTATTTTTATTTATCAATAAATTATTCCTTTTTATATGAAAATAGGCAAGCAGGCTGAGACGGTCCATTAACATAAGCAACACTAAAGGGGCAGCAAGCGTGCGTTCTTGAAAATTTATTCAAGCAGAATACTAGCTGTTATTTCATGGTGGTGTCTGTATAGATTTAATTATAGAATCCAGACGCTCTGCCCAATTAATAAATGCACTAGTAGTGTGCCCAACCACTACTGAACGTTTTTAAATACTTATAACTAGTGGTTTAGTTTTTGTCGAACTTCGTCCGCGTCCGATCGCTACCAAACTTCACAGGAACACCGACTGCATAAATCTGAAGATTATCAGAAAGTTTCATCAAAATCAGTTCAGCGGTTTTGAAGTCTATAGGAGACATATATGGAGACATACATGACATACACATATCGACTTTTATATATAAGATTTTCCTTCTAAAAAAGGCGATACGGTTATAGGTAACTTAGAAGAAATATGTATATTTTTTAAAGTAATTTACATTGAAATGGGTTTTTCCTTATGTTCGAGAAGTTCAGATCTGAACTTCTGTAACATACGGATAACGGAGTATTACTAGTGATAATAATCGATGGTTAATTATAGATACAATATTGGAAAGGGCTGTTGGAAGAGGGCCATTACCATTAGTCACCATTAATAAACAGTCTGATTTATAACAGTTCGTATAAATCACAGAAAATGAGAAGAGATCTTGTACGCATTCAACTCTTGCTTCAAAGATTGAATTATAATATAATTATATAATTAACCACGTAGTTAACCGTTGCGTAGTTTTCTTATGGATTTTAGAAGATCTACAATTCTCTAGAACACAATTTTTATTTGGTTTCAAAATATATATTTTTTTCTACTTACGAAAAAACCAAATTAGTATTTATTATACATAAATACATAAATTAGTATTTATTACACTTAAAATTTTGTGAAAAATTATCTAACTGATTATGAAATCTGTATCAAAATTCGTGAAGTGGTTTAGGAGGAATTAGCGGATAGACAGACAGACAGACAGATTTTGTTTTATACTATTGTATGTGGAGATTTCTCATATCAGTATGTAATATGTAGTAAGTAATATAAAATATTTTGAAAAAAAGCTTATTACTTTGGTTGTCTAAAAACCTTACTAGGTATTAAGATGTCAATGTAGATGATCGTTAAATGTAAGTTAAGTTACTTAGTAATAGGCAAATTATAACTTTTCGCACACGTTGAAATAGAATTAAAAAGAAATTCATACCGGAAGCATGTACACATACTTTATGTATAAGTTTTCTTTGTGCAAAGGGAAAAGTGTTTAAAGAATTCCTTTGCGGTAAGTAAATCCGACGAAATTTTAGAAAATTTTCTAACTTTTTCTTTTAGTTAAAAGAAACTCGTAGTTTATTTAAGTGTAACTTAATTTGGTGCATTTTTTTTTTCACCTCTAGAAGGTTTGTCATTGCGAATCAAGAGGAAAGCGTTTATTATTATAGGTATTGTAGTTTGACAAACAAAATATTATAAACTAGCTGTTGCCCGCGACTTTGTCCGCGTTAAAAAGATAAAAAGTAGCCTACCACGTGTCCCGTACTTCTAAATGTTTATCTACCAAGTTTCATGTAAATCAGTTAATTCGTTTAAGAGTTATGGAGGAACATACATACATACATACATACAGAAAAAAAATCTAAAAATGGTCAATTTAGTTTCAGTATCATGTATAGAGTCTATATACACGATATTTCTGAAAACAAAGTAAATTACTCCATGACCGACCCTTACAGATTTATTATTAGTATTGATGATGATTGATGATGATTGATGATGATTGCACATCTAAAAACACATTTTTATTCTTAATCAAAAAATACAATTTTAACCTATCAGCCGTTGAACACTTCTGTAACGTATCCGTCAATACATAAATATAAAGTATTGATGCATATAAAATGCTTCAAATGATGGCACGTATTGGCTTCAGACAGTATGATGTGCTCGTTTGTAATGTAAATTCACGTTACCTTAGTTAGTTTGAGCACCGGCTGCGAACGGCCAAAGTGAACTAAAATGGCCGACCGTAACGGCGACTGTGATGGGCTGCTATTAAACTGTAATTGATGTGTCCTTCCTTACGACTTAAGTAATGTATGCAAGCGCTAAATACTATAATAATTAAGACCTATTATATATCATCATCAATACTAATAATAAATCTGTAGGGGTCATGGAGTAATTTACTTTGTTTTCAGAAATATCGTGTAATACATGATACTGAAACTAAATTGACCATTTTTAGAATTTTTTTCTGATGTATGTATGTATGTATGTTCCTCCATAACTCTTAAATGAATTAATTGATTTTCATGAAACTTGGTAGATAAACATTTAGAAGTACGGGACACGTGATAGGCTACTTTTATCTTTTTTAACGCGGACGAAGTCGCGGGCACCAGCTAGTACTAATAATAAATCTGTAGTGTAGTATTGTATTGTATGTTTCTCCATAACTCTTAAATGAATTAACTGATTTTCATGAAACTTGGTAGCTAAACATTTAGAGACGTACAGGACACAAGATAGGCTACTTTTTTCTTTTTCAACCCCGATGAAGTCGCGGGCGTCAGCTAGTTTTAAATAAATTCGTTGTCTCAGATTGAAAGGAAAATGTTTTCAAAATTAATTTAGCAATTCACTATCCAGTATTTTTAGGGCTTACTTATTTCTTAAAGCTACCTGAACTCAGATTCTTGACTGTGCTGACATATGATATTTTATCTTTTATTTTTCTAAAATAAAAATTGCCTAAATTACTCCTTATTTATAACATCAGCTATCTGGAAATCAGTCTCGTCAAAATTATTGATTCGGAGATTTGCCGGAACAAGCGGACAGATAAAATATTTTTGTTGTTGTAAGATACATTCAATTATTTATACTTTGATTTATATTTAGTAAAAAGCAGTTATTTTTACAATCAAAACATACATTTAAATTTTATATATTAGTATATTTTAGACAATATTTCCGTTGTATGAATTAAGAAATAAATTGTAAAATTGTTTACCCGTACCTTGTTAAGTTAGTCTTACCCCTATCTTTAGTTTCCGTTTCCATTGCACGTTGGAATAAAACTAGTTACCTTTTTTTTACATTTCTTTAAAGATCGTTTGTCTCAGTCTCGTAGAACGCAAGCTTCGTAGTAGCATTAAAAAGGGAAACTAAATAGGGGAGTTATTAAGCGGAGTCGATAAAAGCAATAGGAGTTGGTTGGTTGGTAGGTGGATGAAGGAAACTCATTACTAAACTCCTTGAGGTACTATTTTGGTTGAATAGGGCAGTGCGAGGCGGTGCGGTGCGGTGCGGTGCGGGAGGCGAGAGGCAAGCGGTCTGCGACGACATGCTAAGATAGCGAGAGCTTATGAGCGATATCGCGACAAATGAAGTGCACGCCTTTACCTCCCCAGTCTCCTCTTACTGAGATTGAAGTGCTGTACTTACGCAGAGACCTGGCGTCGTAAAAATTTTTAAAGGAAATGTATAGGTACTGCACCTAACGAGTTATTATTAAACTAGCTGGAGTCAAGTTAATCAAAATATCAAAAGAATATTCCATGTAGAATATTATTATAAAAAATACAAAAAATCTCTCTATCTAATCTAAGTTATCTATTAATATCCACGAATAACTTTGTAATGGCCTCCATTAGGTTGCGTTTAATATTTTCTTTACCAGAGTTTTTAGTTGTTGGTTTCGAAATGTCTAATTAAGGCGCTGCGCAAAAGTTAAGACACTTTTGTGTATTGTCTTGAATACAAACACCAGTGAATATTTTAATTTTCATATAATCGATATGAAACAATCTTTCCCTCTTCAAACGTAGGTAAGTATTTGTGTCCAGTTGCTTCCACTTGACTTATCGATAGCATAGAACACAGATGTGGTATGTGCAAATAAGTAAATTTCATAATAAAATCTCTATTTTAAAGTTCTATTATATAGACCGTTTATTGAAGTTATCAGGCTTGGGTTATTAATTAGCCTTAACTGGTACATGATATGCTTACCACATTTGCATACAATAAGATTTATTCTACACGTATAGTATTTTGAAAAAAAAAAAAAAAATATAAATTCGTCTTAAGTTCATAGTGAAGGGAACTATTCTGTGTAAATTATTCGTAATTTGATTCGACGTAAGTTATTCACGTGAGCATAAGGTATTCATAAGGTGTGCTATTAAATATTAGGTACTTTTTCGTATATTTAAATTCACAATGAAAATATTGTGAGTTTTATTGAAAGACAGCCGAAAACGCCGAATGCATTAATTAAAAATAAATAAATATACATCATCAAGACAAATATGCATCTAATGTATATATTTTCAGGCCAGTTTTCGTTTTTCATTTTCAATTATAGATATTTTGTATATTTTGTTAAACTTAAAATAGGATGAGTAGGTATATTTAAAATAGTATATGTCGGTTTGCTGCCTGGAGAAAATAGAGGGAACAACAAATTGCAGCCCGACTAAGATAAAAAGGGTCCGTCGTTTTGTTAAACGACTCAGTTCTGGAACAGTGCAAATAACCCAAAAGCGTGCGGTGGGCACATCAATACTACTCACTAAGAAACACAAATGTTCCGCATTCACTTCATTTCAACAACCTTATGAACGAGTAACTTAATAAACAATATGCGAATGCCAAAAACAATAATGTCTTATTTGTAATTTGTACATAATATGACTTTGTTTTAGCTTACATCGGCCACAAAATGTAGATAACTAATGTTCGTCAAAAGTTGAACATTTTATACCGCTTATTTCCTAATATATTATGTAATATTCATTATAAAATGTCAAACAACAATGACTGTTTTGAATAAATATATTTTTAACATTTCGAACTTTTACCAGGAAACGTAGCGTGGGACGTCTTTCAACAGAATGTAAAGCAAATACTTCAAAAGGATTGTAGAGTAACTGAAGGATAAGAGTTAAAGGGCAAGACTTGTATTTTCGTAGAATTTACATGATAATTGTGAATATTTTATTTAAAAACAGATACATTCTACCCTTTATAATGATGACTATCCGGAATAGCTCGTTTCTTTTAAATGCTATAACAAGATATACTATGATGATAATATTCGTTATCATAAATAATTTATTATGTAGTCACGAATAGGAGTCCTTTAGGATATTCTTAATATTCTGCATTAGAAAACAAAAGAAATATTTGCCATTATCCTTTCCGCTTAAAAGGTTACTTTTACGGACTAATTGAAGAAGTTTATCAGCAAATAATGCTTTTATCCCACACGAAAGAAATGCCAAGATAAAAAGTAATCATATAAAAAAATATTCACAAACGTTCATTTATTAGTATTAATGTGTAATACCAATTAGTACAGCTTAATACAGCTTCATATATGTTATATTTAATTAAAGACCCAAATACATACGACACTGTATGCCTTGTTGGTAAATACTTTAATATTTATGGCCCTAGTTGTATAGTTGCAGACGCATTGTTTTACTAATTCCAGATATTTAGGTATTCGCGAACAAATTTTGTTTACATTCAAGGACCTGTTAACTGTTATCACAATGTACACAGCTCTTACCAAACTCCGCCTATGAGCGAGGGGCTGAATGAAAAGGTCTTTCATCGCCCAACTCTTTGTCTATCCCCGAATTCATGTGTAGGCTGTCACAAGGGAGGCTTGGATGACGCTACAATAAAGTACCGTACACTTCCTGGCATTCAAATAAAAATTAAAAAAGTAAACATTTCAAGTAGTAAGTAAGCATGTGAAGGGAAACTTTCATGTTGTAAATAAAGGAAATAGGTTTCAAGTCTTCCCAGTAAGATCTAATTTAGACTATACAATGTGGAAAAAATTAATATATTTTTTTCTCTTAGTCCACTTGTTGACGTCGGTTTTAATGAGTAAAAGAGGCAGATAGTTTGACAGTCCACTTAATATAAAAAAATATATTGCTTGTAAACACGAGCAAGATCAGATGCCACACTGCCCACATTCATAGAATAAACCTGAAAGAGTAATGGAGCATATTAATGTGGGAGAAAATCTTGCATTAGATACGCAGTCTATAGCAAGAACGATTTATATAACGTTTCGACACATAGTATAACAGTTCTCAGTATTTGATTGTTCTCTGGATGATTCATCATTCACATAATATGCATACCTACATAAGGTTACGCGAGATTGCTACTTACTAAAAATCTTTCTCGATTTTGTTTGATTTTGGTCTCACTTTCACATACATATATAATTTTTTTTTTGTGTTGTTCAACGACGTCATTTTGACCGCCATTGTATTTTCTTTTAAGGCTAGGGAAAAATTGTTCTATGTTTTACAAAGTAAGCAGCCTCCGCACGAATGAATAGGAAAGTAAGTATCGGTATAGTGATAGCAGATGAGATAAACCTTCGCTGGAGGTAAAAGAACAAACTAACAAAGAATAAGATTGCAATGTCGGAATATCCTGTTAAAGCTCTTTGCAAATTCTATATTTAAAATTCCACTTAGTGGTAAAGATAAACAAGTGGAAATGTAGTGAACAAAACAGTTTACATTAAGACTTATAATGGATTCAGTTAAAGAAAACTTTGGAACTATGAATTGTTTAATACAAAAGATCAAACTCTTGAAAGAAAATTGTACGAAGCTACGGGAGGTTGGAGATTGTTTTTAAATGCGCCATATAATAAGTTATTTTATTAGTGAAGTTTCTTTGAGTAATAATATTAATGAAATCTGTGTTTTATTTTATAGACTTCAAACACTTTACATGAATGTAGACTTAAAAACGTTAGAGAATGACGTGTTATAAAAAAAATTATGATGGTCGGACAACAGACAGACAGAGTTACTTTCACATTTATAATATTAGTATGGATTATATTTCAACTGTTAGTACATATTTATGTGTAAGTAATAACTTTAACACAATTTATTGTTTTAAAGAATTATTGTCAAAGTTACGAGTTTGAGCAAAACACTTTGCTGAAGATGCAGTTAGAAGACCTATTACGTTTTTAGGAGCACTAAAGACAAACACAGATTACGAGTAGTTTAGAGCTCTGAATTTATTAGCTTTATTTAACCTAGACACTTTTTTATTACAAAGTTATTTTAATTTATAATTTTTGTATTAGTTCACGGCCTTGTTTGATATAACTACTTAAATAAATCCTTACTAATATTATGAATGTGAATGTGAGTTTGTTTGTTACGCTTTCATGCAAAAACTACTAACCGATTACCATGAAATTTTGTATACAAACTTTTTTTGCGACACCAGAAAGGACATAGGGTAACTTTCATCCAAGAAAAAAGTACTGTTCCCGTAAATTAAACATAAAACAGCGGAGTAATAATCATTCCACGTTTGTATGGAGGAAAGCTGACTTGTATTACCTTAAATTGAGCTTCGTTGCGAAAAAATTAAAACTTCTAGTAACTACATAATTATTTTTTCATAATAAAGTTTTTGTTCTTATTACATAAGATATTTTCTCACAATGCTACGGGTATAATGATGAATTATATCTAGATGCGCAAAATATTTTCTTCTTCTTCAGTCGTACAGTCATTACGGAGCGGTCTTGGTTGTTCTTCTTGTTCTTGATCTCCGGGAGTCTTCTCCATCTCTCTGTATCACTGGCACGTATACTCAATGAGGGAATACTTTGTGGCAGATTTATCTGTCCATTTTGTGAGTGACTCTTCCATAGAGCTCTCGTTGGTAATGATAATAGGTATGTCTAAACGTGAACAAAATAATGCACAAAACAAAGATATGCACAGAATATAGAAATCCCTGAAGCGAAATTGGACAAAGTGAAATTGGACAACGTATTGTGTAAATTATAAACACGTCTAAAGTTTCAAATATGTAGCCAACATTTACGACTCGTGTACTTTATACGTAAGCTCTGTGGAGACGAGTGACGTTCCCTTAATTATTAAACGCGCGTGGCCCGGCATAACAAATAGCGGAGTTAATTTATGCCTTCCGATCTTATGAGTGGGACATTAAAAGATCCTCGTGGGAAACTCTGCCGTAGTATAATTTAATTTGGGATATGAATGCATAAATTGTTTTGGACTGAGTTTCGGTGGTCCCACACAAATAAAAGCTGCATTTAGAAAAGTAATTGCTCATTACGCTTATGACGGCATGGGACTATGTTCGTTCGTGTAAAACTTTGTTTGTTAACTTGTTCAGTTAAAACAATTATCATTTTACCTGTAATGTACGTAGTAGGAAATAAATTTCACGACATATACGAAGTCCATCGTAACGAAGAGATAACTTCTATTATACTATTTTTTTAATTATGTTATTGACTGTAGACAGGCTGACGATCAACTTTTTATTCTTTTTTTTTTTAATTAAAGGGGTCGAGAGGTTCACATGTTCCCCTGGCAAGAGTCAAGTACCTTTTCTATCTGTTTTTATATTATTATGCATTTGAATATTGTATAATAATTAATTAAAATATTGCTGTCAGGTTTTATTATTTTCAATTGACATACTATGTGGTATTTTCGTACAGTATTTTTAGGAATTTTCCTCTTCTAACATTTTTTGTCATATATTTTATTTATTGGAAGATCGTGTTCATGTTTCGCTCAACGGTCCACTTGTTTGATTATGATGAAATTGAATAAAATAAATGTTACAGGCTCGACAGGGATTCAAACCTCATTTGCTGTTCGGGCAGCCGACCGTTCGATCGTTCGGATCCCATTGCATTTATATTTACGTTGAAAGAATGGCTAGAGAGCTTTGGAACTTGTATAACTCAGTAGAAAGTTGTTTCCATTGAAACCTGAAATGGCTTTTGAAAACAATAATATATCTTGTGTTTTTTAAAGTGTATTTTTAGGAATAAAGTACTATGTGCTACTAATGTGTACCACGAATCAATTTGAAGGAATCAAAGGAAAATGACTGGTATTGTTTCACGTGTGGGTGTCCCTCATCAATAATATTCTGTAATGTTATTTATACATTCACGTACATACATCCACTGCTGAGTTTCCTGAAGGAAAAATCTCGTACGGTTGATGGATCATCGTACCCGACAAAATTTGTATTTCACTAAATTGTGTGATAAATTAGTCCGCGGGGCGGAAAATACACTTTCATTTTTACGAAACGAAATAAATGGGTTCAATCCAAAATACACACTTTGTAGTTATTAAATAGCAAAATTAAAAGACAACAATTTGATTATTTTACTTTGGAAAATAGAAAAAGTTGTTATGTTTTTCTTCGTTTAAAAAAAAACAATTCTAATGTCTTTTTGTGCTGGAAAAACAAAACAAAAAATTCATTAAAACGAAAATATTCCAAATTACTCCACTGTTTAAATAACATTTTTATACGGAATAACGTTGCTTAATAATAGTAATGAAAAACTTTCATATCGCCAAACGGAAATGCCTGCTTTCAATAAAAACTCATCGATTGAATTCTGTTCGTGAAAGAGAGCATTTATTATTATTTTTTCGTATAAAAAAGCGAAAAACGTCGAATATGGAAGTTGGTGCAATAGGAGCGGAGCGAAAAAAATAAAACGAGGCGAAATAAAAGAGTGTCTCAGCCTATTTCAAATGTAAATCTCCGTCGTTGTAACGGGTCGGCTCTCCTGAAAAATAAGACGTAGGTCGGTGAGATTGTCGCTTCTTGCTTTCGTTGACTTGGAAAATTTCTGAGACGACGCACTCAAACCCTCTGCAGGATTTGCGACGAGTTTATGTGTCGTCCTCGGAGAGAAAAAGTTAAACAATGTACGTGGATAGACATTTACTTGTGTAGTACGAGATTGGCAGAGTTACTTACAGTTCAGCGTGAGACATTACGTTTGAACTCTTCATTTCAGTGTTTCTTGGTTTAAAAACTAACTGCGCAATTATTTTAATGAGAGGGACTGAATAACGTAATATATAGGAGCTGTTTTATTTAGTAATGGCAGGCACATTGCATTCGGCAGTCGGAATCATCTTCTATAACATATAATGACAAATTGGTGAGGAAGTACAGTTACTCCTGTCTTGTATCACATGCCATAAGGCGTTCCTCTATGCTTTCTTTATTGCACTTTTATTGCACTTGGAAATAAATCGCATGTGAAAATTCTAAGGCTGTGTGGATAGGGCAAGAGTTATTGTAAGCCGCCAGCCCAAATGACCGCGAAACGCAGTGTGCCCCTCCACACTAATGTAATATAGAACAATTAAAATACTTACAATGTGCTTAAATTAATTAAAATACTTGCGTATATGTAGTTTTAGGTTATAGCTAATGTATAGCTATACTAGCTATATAGCTATATATAGGTTATAGCTAGGTTATAGCTAGGTACATGAATAAAAATTCAGGTTTCCATCTGGGATATCGGATGTGAGTTTTTCAGTAGGTACGTTTGTTTTCACCATACCATTGAACCAAATATTTTCTTCTTTTTTATTTGTCCGGAAAAATCCACAAGAGGCACCTTTTTTACTAACGGTATTTATATTAGCACTTCAACTATTTTTCATGACGTAATATTACTTATATTTACTTTACGGGTTGCTTTCCATTAAACATCAGTAATTTAAAATGACAAAATATAAACTTTGCTGACAAGAAATAGTTCCCTTTAATATTATTTCATATTTTTAGATATAGTTCATAATGTATGTGAATAAATTTTAACTATAGAAAAATTTAAATAAAAACCAGATAATTGTTTCACAGATAATTTGGTATGATGGTAGCTAATTGTAAGACGCAATTCGATTAGTAGGGATGGTTTACAAGACCCTAACACCGGCCTGGCCGATAGATAAGTCTTGTGGAGTAGTTATCGGACCACAAGGGCAGTAAAAGCTAATTGGTCGGGCGGCATTTACGCGCACAACGTTAGCGCGGGCTCGGGATTGGGAAAATTAACCTCTTCCGAGCGACCCAATTGGTGGACTATGATTAGTTTGTAATTTGTGACCGGCCTTTGTGAAATGTGCTTCATTTCTGTATTACAGTTTTTGTTACACAGCATTTAATGTCTACGATTTCAATCAATTTGAGTTCGTGTAATTGTTTTAATTCGATTTGTGTGTGAGGAGTTTAAAGCATTAACTATTATGTTTTTCACATAAAGTGGGTACGATTTCGTCAATTTTAACATGTTATTCTTTGTAAAATTATAAAAATACGTATTGTAATACTTGAACCCGAATTAATAGATAAACATAAATATCTTTTAAATTTCAATTTTATCTCCACTCTCGGGTACGCCGAGGTCCAGCATAACCCATTTTAAATTAAGAGTTTTTGCTGCTAAATACTAAACTAAACTAATGCATATTTTTCAAATAATGATATTATTTAATTGAAAAATTTAGGCTTTATTTGTATTAATATATTTAGAGACTTAATTTTCCTGTAAACTCAATAAGTAAAATGCGAAATAATTATAGGCACAAAAATGTATACAAGAAAATTGAAAGATTCGAAGAGAATCCGATACAATGACTCAATTGTGTAAAAGAGTAAGTTCCAACGAGGGTCCGTGGGTTTTTACGGCCTATATTATTGAAGCATAAACCATAAAGGCTCCCGCTTTGTAAAAGCTGAGACAAAACATTGCCGACCGCATATTTTCTCTTTTATATATCTACTTCAAAATACATTACTCAGTGAATTGAAGTGAAATTACTTCGAAAGATTTAATTAAGAATTAAAGCTTTATAAAGCAAGTTTTCTTGTATGTAAGCATGTGTGCTGTCTGACGACTTTAATGTAAAAAAGGTACATCTCACCATTGCATAATATGCTTGCTAGTACGAGGTGAGCCGATATATTTATATATATATAACGCCTGATAACTAAATGGCTCAAAAAACCCACCGATCATGTATTCAACGAAAACTTTAGAAACATTTGTTTTTAAAAAGTAAGTTTTCAAACTACTCTCAATTTACTTTCAACGCTCGACGTTTTCATTAGTCTGAAAGTTGCAGATGAAATAAAAATAAAACCGCAACTTGTAAAGAGTTTTACGAACGTTAAAAAATAACAATTGGTATTTACGTGGGCAAGCAATATGCAGATGACAGGATTTTATACGATCAATACTTATACTAAAGAATCATTGATCACTGTACAAGGCCTGACTAAATTCACATAAAATTGTAATAATAAAAATGTTCTAAAATTCAAGTTTAAATCTCACTCATAAAAAACATCGAAAATAAACAAACCACTAACAATACAGAAAGATTCTTTATATCTATAGGTACATGTTATCAAATAAATTCGCCATGCGACCTGTCGGTTTCCTTATTTTTATCCACCCAATAGATTTTGATACGGTTTTCACAAATGTAAAGAGCGATAAACGAGGAAGGTTCGTGTATATAGTATGCACAAAAAAGATCATAATTATCAAGTTAATTTACAGTTATCTAGAGCGGAATAGAGTGAAGAATTCTATATTTCTACTGAATTGTTAAGGTACCTAACACATTGTCTTGGGGTCTCGGGTTCGATCCCTGGCAATTACTTATAAATAAAATACGTACATTACATAATACGTAAATGAATACGATATATTTTTTTACAAGAATATTTATAGAATTAAGAATATAATAACGTTAGTTATGTGATGTATACTTGGGTAAAGTTACTACGAAGTCTCTGATGGTTGAATTTGTTGTTTGGATGAAATTCGGATATTGTTTACATCGAGTTTCAACGGAACTTTCTAACAATATACTTGACGTTACGGAAACGCGTCAATGTAAACGCTCTCTTAATGACTTTTATTTCGTAATAGAAGCTGCTCGTAAAGTATACAGTGGTTCTTTTTATATCAATACACCTGTACCATTAAACCGACACAGCTGAATGTCATATTATAGGGAATTCTGCTAATTTGATGCGCAGAAGACATACAGATTGGAGACGATTTAAAAATTAAGTTACAGATTTTTCATATATGTACTCACGCAGTAACTAATTAAATAATGTTACTTAAGGGGTTATATACCACCTTAATGACTGCGTAACGCAATGTGCCCTGTCACTGCTATAAAACTGTATGTGAAAAATATATATTATAAGAACAAATATATTAAAGAGTAAATACAAAAATACTTAATCACTTGAAATGGTATTCATTTAGTAGTTTTCAAGTTGAACGCTGAGTTCAGAGTCGGCGGTTTACCGATCGAGTGGCTAACCGTGGCCGGAACCCGCAACAAACTAACTTTGTTCAAATTTTAGATTCCATCAACAACTAATTCGCTTCGGTAGGAGTGCAGCCATTCGGAATATCAAGTGTCCCGACTTAACCTCAGGGGAATTTTTCATCAATTATTTACAGTCAACTTTAGCTTCCAATTTAATTTTTTATTTTCAACATTTTTAACTATTAGTTTTTGCATGCTTTCTTCGCACAAGTTAAAAGTTAAAAGAATTTATGTCCAATTCAAAAAGTTATCAAATGGCATAAAATGGCAGAGCCGCGCGTAACTACTATATATTTATAAAACTCTACCCTGTATCTTGATACTCCATTACGTTGTCAAGAAGAAGTAGATGGATGTTCGCTTTCGAACGCTTTTTGTTAAATCCCTCCGTTTTCCTTGATCTTTTCCTTGAATGCAAAATCAAAGACTAAACAAAATTATTTCGTTCTCCAAGTATTTCCCTATTTTGTGAGGCAGTCAATTTAGTCGACATTACCGCCTAAGCCCCAAGTTTATGTAAACGATTGCGGCTGAACGGGCATGAAATTCGTCGAGCCGAGTTTTACTTTAGGAAAATCTGTGATCCCACGTACAGATAGGTAAACAAATAGGGACGTTTCGGGGGAGCATAACCCGTTGGCTGCGGGGCACAGATGGCGCCGTGTCCTAGCAGTTTCGTGTACCGAGGCGACAATTTAACCATCCTCCGCAAACTTTCACACTTCTTGCCTTCACGCTGGAGTAATGTGAAAACTTCGCTTCTTTTTACCGCTTCAGTCAAGTGCCTAGTTTTAAAGTTAATGTTTATTTACACATTAGGCGTATTACACACGTTGTTTACGAACGGCTTCTTTTATAGAATTCTTTCTGTTATGTATGACATTTTCTCTCTAAGAAGCTCTTCCTAATCCCTTATCCCTAAACTTACTAAGATCGGTAGTACTTTTTCGGCGACGGTAGTCACCTAGTAAATAGTGGACCATAAAGTTAAAAAAAAATAACAACTATCCTCAATACTTTCATTCTTTTAGTTTATGGTAAAACGTACTAATTCGGTAAATAAAACGAAGATGAGTCTGCTGCCGTCTATAGAAAAGGTATAATGCTTTTCTTCGTTCTTTTACCGGTTTCTGAATTAACTTTTGCACCCGATTTCAAAGTTCAAATTTAATGAAGCTGTAACTGTAAAAGGATATTTTAGTTTCTCGCAATTACGGTCTAGCTAGGTAATACCGCAAGATTAAAATGTTACTTTTACAGTGGTGAATGCTGGATGGTAACAATTTTTTTTAATAGGTTTTGTTAATAAATAAATAATAACTATTTTAAAATAGTCTTTTGCTTTTTAAATAGTTTTATACAGTGTTATAGTACATAGTTTTTTAATGTCTTTATTTTAAATTCTGGTTATTTGTAAGAATGTTTTTTTAACATGACGTAAGTATTGCTCTTAGTTTGTTTTATCGATAAAATATTATTGTTTTTCACTCTGTCATGGTTACCATCTAAACAGTTCTATTTTTAACAGAAGCCACAATAGTTTTCAGCGTTATCAATGATTTCGTGACAAAAAGACTCAGCACTTTTGAAATCATGATTTTGACGACACGTTTGGTCTAGTAGCTAGTAACTAGTTAACCAAACGGTCGCGGGTCGGGGTGTGAAGATATTTATACTCTCAGCGTCAAAAATATCGCCCCTCCGCGAAAAATAGTTTCAACCGACTTTAAACCTTATTCGATCAAGGGTAAGGGTATGATTGTAAGGTATCAATTGAAAGGTAATAAAATGTACTTTTTAGGAAAATTTAAAAAATAAGATTTTTTTTCATTGGGTCCAAAAATATACAAAATTTATTTATTTATGATGATAAACAATAATAAATTATGTACAAAATTACACAAAATTAACAGTCATAATTTTAAGTTTTTTTTTATGATAAGGTCGACAGACAGGCTGACGGTCCACTTGGTGGTAGGTGGCTACCGTCGCCTATAACACAAGCAACGCCATAAGTGCTACAAGTGTGCTGTTGACCATATAAGGGATAAGGAAGCGATGGGGTAATGGGTTCTGGCATCCCCTTACTCACTCACCGAAACACAACAGCATATAATGCAGTTATTTCACGGTGGTATTCTGTAAGGTGGTGGCTACTGCCGCCAGATGGGAATGCCAAAATGACTGCAAAACGCAGTGTGCCACTACCTTTCAAATCCAGACCAGTCAATTTTGAAAATTACATTAAAATTTCCAAAGTAGACCCCGCCGGGAATCGAACCCGGGGCCCTTGAGACGTTAGGCAAGCATACTTGTCACTCATGTAACATAAGTCAAGCTCGTTAAGTTTCAATAGTTAAGATGAGACTATTTCAGATTTTTTCATAATTTTTTGTTATTTCAGTATTTTTATACGTTCAGTAATTTTTCAGTACTTTTATCGCTTCTTCTTAAACACAGTATTCTCTAACACTCATAAATCTAAAAATAACGTGTACCTACATTAAGGATATACCTTACTGCTGATGTCTGCATTTTTTTTTTCAATTTTTTTTTTTAAGTTTTATATCGCGTCAAAAATATATGGACATATTTGAACGCTTGCTTAACCAAACAGCGTCATTTCTTCCGACTCAATGTACAAATATTGGATTTAATATCTGAGCAAAATATTTTCAATCCTTTCAGTAGGTATGCAACTATGCATAAACAAAAAAAAAACAAATTTTATCGCTTAGTACTTAATATAAGCAGTCTGTAATGTAGTCAATGTTATAACGAGTCGATATATATGCGGCACACGTTTTCTATATTCGATTTAAATATAGCGAAACTTATTTACTTGTGACCGATGTCCCCAGGATGATCGTAGGTTAAGACTTTCTAAAGGCGCCTCCACCCGGAGACTTACTCGGAAATATACTTAAAATATACACAGTGTAGAATGGAATAAACATGCCTAACAAACGGTTAGTTGAGAATTGAAAAGCACGTTAAAACGTGCCTCGAAATATACGTGATGCATTCTACATTCATAAGTTATAACTTCCCTATAGGAATTTCCGGACTCTTGTTAAACTTAGAATGAAATTAGATTGGGTTTTAAAGCAAAAAAATTCAAGCTTGCATTAACACGGTGATGATCTGCCGACGCGGCAGCAGCAGATTTGGATCCGCTTGATCTTTCAACTCTGACTCTCATAAGTTTAAATATATCTAAGGACAGGCTTTACCTGTGATGTCATAATGAAGGTATGGATGGAAACAAAAAACTTGAAATTAATGAATCTAGTACAAATTAATTTCTAAAATGTGCAGAATTTGTGACATTTTTGCAGTTTAAATTGTTGTAATTACTGACTGTATTTAAAATTAATTTGCTAATAGCTGCTAAAGGTTTTTCTAAAATATTGGAATTGCTGGCGTATTTTCACGAGTTCAATAAGGAAAAAAACAGTCCAAAATAATCCGAAAAGGAGATACGAGGAACTAAGTCGTGAAGTTTCCGTGCACACTCGCTTAAACGTACCAGATAGAAAACCGCCCGTCAGACAACTTTGCGGCTTTGTTCTAGAATCTGGTCTGGAGCTTGATTTCTACCAGGAATTCATTGCCGATGAGCTTCTTGGCCCGGCGCTCTAGCAAGTCGAGTGCTCCTAGTTGATATTTAGCAGAACTGTCCCAGAGATGACCGCAGTACTTCATGCAGGTTTTCTAATACAAAATGAGCATTCGTGATTGGTTTTATTTAAAAATATTTTATTACAGGACAATCATGTTGGAACCTATGTATGTAAACTACATATGTATTGACTAGTTGTATGGTTGTCTGGTTGTAAAAAGATAAAATAACAGAAGATGTTTGTCATCCACGAAATAAACGTACTTATTATTTCATTCAAAAGTGTTTATTTTTCTCTAACAAATAATTGCAGAACATTTGGAGATAAATTGAATATTATAATAATTGGTATCCGTTCAAGATTTCTAAGTAACATAGAATCGTTCGAGGCACTGGGTTAGCTTGCGTTTATTTTAGTTATTTACATCGTCACCACTACCGAAGCTGGCAACTAACCACTCGCTATCCAATTAAGCAGCGATGGAGGCATATAATTTCCAATTTATATCTTATCGGCTTGAAAAATTGTTAAAGAGGTGTTGATCAGTTATTTTAATTAATAAAAAAAATAGGTCAGCCGAAGTAGCGCAGCATCATTCGTCTGAAGTGCAACAATATTTTCACAACACCACAGTGCCAATCAATGCTTTTTCGTTACTTGAAAGTGGTTGACGAGTTTGTAAAATTTATAATTTTCATACCATGGCAGTACAGATAATAACTGGATAGTAGTTAACAGTTACAAATAAGTTAAATTGAAGTGTATTCTCATTTTTTGAGAAATAAATTTCCTCTTCTTAAGCACATACTTATTGTTATTTTTTGATAACATCAAATCAAATATTGTCTGCGTGTAATATTATCTGTATGTATTATATTTTGGACTTACTGCATGTTGGTTAATTGATTTCTACTATTCTGTCATTGCCATGTACTTTGTTCAGGGAAGAATTCATCAGGTTACTAATTTAATTAAAAATAAAAACAACCCTTAAAATGAATCATCATCATCACAGCCGTCCTGAGATCATCATCTTAATCACAATTAGAAGTGGTTAGCGAGAAATAGACGGATTTATAATATACTAGCTGGTGCTCGCGACTTCGTCCGCGTAGAAGTATAAAACGTCATCTACCGTATTTTGGATAGATGGCGCTATTTCCCGGGCCAAGCAGCTAGTATTTACTTTTATTTTAGATTTCCCGTAGGAATGAAGCATTTTACCGCGGTAAAAAGTAGCCTATATTCATCACGGATAATGTCGGCTTCCAATGGTAAAATAATTTTTCAAATCGGTTCAGTAGTTTCGGAGCCTATTCTATACAAACAAATAAACAATCAAATCTTTCTTCTTTATAATATTAGTATAGAAGGCTAGCTGGCGTCCGTGACTTCGTCCGCGTTGAAAAAGAAAAAAGTGACCTATCCTGTGTCTTGTACGTCTAAATGTTTATCTACCAAATGAGAGTAAACTCTAGTATTATTAAAATCAAGGAACGTACCTTTTATATTATATTTTAAATATACACACATTCGGAAGCTGCCTAACTCAATATCCACAATGTCGGCGTGTCCCCACCGGAAATCAAAACTCGGAGCAGTGACATCGTCGACAGTGCGAATGGGCTTGCCACTCTCTGGGAAGGGATTTGTATAGAAATAGCTTCATAGATTCCGTTTTATTCACACGAATTTCCTTTGAAGTACAACTTAATCCCTTGTTGAACTTATTGAAGGATGAGTTTGCTATTAAAATCTTGTCAAGCAATCTCACTTAAATATTTAATTAAAATTAATACGATGAAAGGGAAAATTTAAAATTTTCTAATTTTCAATATTCAAACATTGAATAATTTGAATTCATATTTGAAATACTTTTAATAATAAATTGGTAGAGGCTAAACTCAACTAATAGTAATTAGTGCTTAGTATTTAGATCAAACTAACGAACGTTTGAATTAGTTTTGTTTCCGACTTTTTTTTACTTTTTTCATGTATATCGCGAACATGTATATCGCGGAACAGTTTCGCGAATATTTGAACTTTGAAACATATTTGTCCTAAATTAAAAAAGTTTATGTGTAATTTATAATTGAATTTCTCGCCCTAATAAGTCAACAAAGATCGAAATAAATCATAACATTGTACCCAGACAAGACGTATTCGAGTCGCCGGCGTCGTCCCTTTGACAAATCCACCTTTAGTCTAACATACGACCCAATAAAATCCCATGTAATTGCTGCCTCCGGCTTTTATTGTCCTCCCATTCGCTTTAATTATTGTACGTGTACTATGTACTCCATCTAAACAATGAAACTGAGTGCATCTTCATGTTACCACAATATTAAGTCATAAAATGTCTATACCGTGTTGCTGTTATTTTTTATTATCCACATTCAGCCTGTCTATTACGACGGACGAGTTAAAAAAGTCATATATTTCATATTTTTTGTCACGTTATGTTGTTGTCCACGGTTCACTGATAAGAAAGTGTATCAGTATATTGATAGAACTAGAGCTATTTTGTTCTATATCGTTTTTTATTTTTTCATGTTAAGCTCGAAAGACAGGCTGACGGTCCATTTGATTTTAATTATATTAAAGGCACTTAAGGTCCAAAATACTATGAAAAAATTTAAATAATTTGCCGTGAAGATTCTCTTGCTAGCTTTGCCTATAAACATTCTGCTTTGTTAGGCTTGGATTATATTTTACTAGCCCGCGACTTCGTACGCGATGATAAATTAAAAATATAAAAGCTATTACAACGCTTGACAACTTGTTGCTATAACACATTGGCCAAGCGTTAGTTACAGTTTTATATTTTAGATAATCCCTCGGGAACATCCCTTTTTTCTTGGATGAAAGGTATCCTATGTCCTTTCTGATTTCCGAGACAAAATTCCAGTTCAAAATTAGTTATAATAATAGGAATAATAAAAAGTGTTCCATTGTATTATTCATTCTAATTCCAGTGATTGTTAATTGTAGGTAAAACAAATAAAAAAAAACACGGTTAACATAATTGAGTGTAAGTATTTCAGTGGAGGGAAAATTCGTGTGAAATATTCGCTAAGTAATTTCAGCAGACGAAGTAGAGATGTTTAAACATGAGAAATGTTGACGATACTGGATTTAGGTCAGTTCGTAATGGGCTCTAAGTAAGGTTGGCTGATGCTCTAATTTTGACGGGAGCGTCTGATTTAACTGTACAAACGCTTTACCGAAAAGAACTTCCAGATAAAAAGGTAAACTTTTTCAGTCGCCCCTTTAAAAATAAACAAGCGTAATTTGAAAAGAACCCTTTCCTTAAAAAGTATTCCAGGAACATACCATTTTACTTTAATACGAAACTCCATACAGCCATTTGTGGTTTTCTTACTAATATATTTTGAATGAATGTTTATATGAAGATGGCGAAATCAAAGAAAGCCTAAAGAATAACGTAACCTTGGAATTTCACAAAGAAGATAATGCTTAAACGTCATTTTCAACCGACTTCCAAAAAAGGAAGAGGTTTTCAATTCGACTTTTTTTTTATGTTATTTACCACATAACTTTCGACTGGGTGAACCGATTTGTGTCGGTGTGGTCCCATTTTAATTTTAATTGGCATCCATGAGGAAACGGATGAAGTCGGTTTTTTTTTGTTAAATACTTGATTTTACAATCAATTAGGTAATGGTTTCAAATATTTAATCAAGTTTAGTGCTATCTCAAGTGACATTTAAACATAGTTTGACGTATTTTATTTTTTAGGTAAATTATAATGATAAAGTAATGGGAAGGAATATGGAAATGGGCTCTGGCATTCTCTAATCACTCATGGAAACGAAAAGTTCATTTCCAAAGATGACCCAGCCGGCAATCGAACCCGGGAACCCTGGAACAGAGCATGCATATTAAAATAAATTTAAATAAATGTATTTTTTGTATTATTGTAATGTTAATTTTAGTACTTGCGACATTTAATTGGAATGAAGTTGCTTCGCAATATAAACCTACTTGAGTTTACAATAATAGTTAGCAACCTAGTCACGTTTCTCCCAAGTTTTCTACTGGGGTACGTTAGAAACTGTGGCATGACTATAAAATAAGTGGAAAGTGGGTACTGAGCATAATGAAAATCTTCTTATAAGTCACGTATTTAATCAGTGTGAAAATTAAAAACCTATCATTAACATTAATATTTGTGCCTATTGTAAATTTAGTAATGCATTTTAAGTATAATTTATAGTTACTTTTTTTCTATTGAAAAAAGAGGCAGACAATCAGCTTTGATAACCCTAACTCAGGTTCAGGAAATTGCCGCACTAGTGTCTTAATCAAAATTAATAAAAGAATTGAATAAATAATTCCCAACGAATATTATTATCAGTAATCTAGAATATGAAAATGAAGACTCTCTGGGCGTCTTGCCAACGTAATCATGGCCAAAATAATATTTGCAGAGCCTTTATGTGTTAAGCCCGTATTTGCACGATATTTTTACCCTTAATTAATTTCTCTGAAATTTGTTTCGTTACGAAATTTTCTTTAATCATTTTAAATAAATGTGTATGCTTTTATATGAATGTAAATTTTATGCTTTATGTTGAAATTGCAGTCGCTTTCCGCGTCTATCTGTAGATATGACCGGACTTTGACGCGGTTATTACAATGAGTTAGATAACTTTTCAGATTAGATTTTTAGATAACTTTATATTTTGCAAACAAGTCTCCAAAAATAAATCTACATGGCTTACGGAGGCTAAACCGTAAGATATACATAAAAATGATGTAGTAGAGAATTGTATTTCTTCTAAAATCCAGATTAAAACCCCGCGATGGCATTATCTATCTGGTACGGTTAACTGTCATTATAAGTCCGTCATTATCTCTTTCTCCGCTAATTACTTCTTAAACACCCAACGGATTTTGATAATGTTTTCATTTATAGAAAGAAGGATAAACGAGGAAGGTATGTATATAAAAAAAATAGTATCCTGGGAAGAACTGAGAGCGGGTCGCTATTAGAAATATAATATACCACTAAAAATAAGACCATAAATCCGTTCTGGATACATTTATGTATGTAGCGATAAAGTTTAGTAATCTCAAAACACACAGAAATTATCTAAAAGTCCTGGTAACTTCGGTTTTTGGTTAATTTTGAATGGGATACTTTATAAATATTTAAATAGCGTACACCTAAAGACATTTAAATTGACATTTTGCTGTAGTAACTTTGTTTGACAAGGGTTGAAATTTCCGAAGTCTGAATACAGGTTGAGTTTCGCGCCACTTTGGTGTTTGGTCGACAATCCTCATCTTGAGCGTTTAGTATGAGTTTTTTTTTATGTATTAAGTAAGATCGGAAGGCTGACGGTCCAACTGTTGATAGACAATATGGGTTACAATTGATATTATAAAGAATCTATACATACGTAATGTAATACATAAAAATATCAATATTTTTCCATAGTAGCTATGCGATCATATTATGTATAATTCGATAGGGAATTATGCTAAATCGAGAATTCGTCGTGCAAGGAAGATGGCAAACGTTTGTCAGTGTCGTATGCAGAAATTCGCCAATATCAATATTTGAAAAGGAAGTTACGAAAAAGGAAGACAGGGAAATAAACAAATATTTTACTATAAATTCATTGCTAAAGAGGTTAAAATGATCACAATATCACAATTGTTCACAAGGTAGATCTAGAAAAGTCATCTCCGGGAACCTCATTTATATAGGATATAAAGTATCCTATATGTTAATTCAGGTAATAAAGTATCTGTATGCCAAATTTCATCCAAATCCGTTAAGCTGTTTTTGCGCGAAAGAGTAGCAAATGTCCATACATCCATCGTTATAGGTTATTTTCGCTTTTTTATTTTTTTATTAGATATAGCAGACCAATATAATATGTGGGATATGTATGTAGCATTTAAACATAGAATAATAACTGAACTATTACATAGTTATTCAAATTCAAATATTTTATTGCAAACCATAATGTATAAAGGATGTTACAATATAAAAATTAAGACCTGTTGGGCATGCAACTTAGGCATGCAACTTGTTTTTTTTTTAAATGGCAATATGGTCATTATTAGTTAGTCTGTATCGAGTCGTGTCATTTCAAGTGAAAAATGTAAGAAGTGTTCTAAAAATAAAAGATAAAAAGTTATTCCAAAATTACTTTACTTTATTAACTTCCCCCATATTATTGTGTATATATTATCATAAGATAGAAGAGGAATGATATATAAATACTAGTCCAGTATCTCTTAGCTGAGTTTTCTGATTACTAACAGGCTGAATCTTCGTGAGTAGCTTCAGTTTACCTTTTTCCTCTGCGAAAATTCTCGATAGAGGTATTCTAGAATTCTAAAATTAAAACAATAAAATGTTCTGTACTAATAATAGCTCTATATTCACTGTCTGTTATGCGATTTCACATTTACCCTAATAACCGGATCTCAGTATGTGCCAAAACGATATTTTGGCACACATTGACAGTGCATGGTAAATTATCTATCCGCTCGCTTCATTTTAGAGCAACAGTCGCTAGTCTAAGCACGTTTCTCCAAGTTTTCTTATGAATACCTATTTCACAAATCTACTCGAAGCTGCTCGGTGTTGGTATGTATCATTGTGAAATATAAACTCTTGCAGATTGTGATATTTGAATTTTTCATAATACAAAATCACTTAGCTACTTTATCTTATATCAACTTAGCAGTAGGACGTCCACTGCTGAACGCAATATGCCTCTCCCATAATTTCCCAATAAGAAAAAGATTTATATAGGAGACCCTATGGAGAAATAGGTATAGTTGGGATACAATTTATTCCTTTATTAAGTTGTCTCTTAGTACCCTTTGAAACTAAAAGACTAAGCAGAAAACTGAAAAAGTTGATAATGAATGAATAATGAAGCATGATTGATAATTGCAATGATGCAAGCAAAGTGACGCACATTTTCTTATCCTGACTCTACCTATACTACCGAGAAGATCAGACAGTGCATGACTTTGTATATTTAAATGTGGGTGGGTGAAACGCAGAGCACGGCTAGTATTTAGGTAATATAAAAGCAATCTCAGCTGTTTCAAATAATTCCACGAAACAGCTGACCAAAAATAAATAATTTGCGCATCGGTTCTTAGTTAAACACAGACAATGTACTTAGCAAAGACTATCAAGATATTAAAGACGCAACGTCTAAAATTACTAAACTCTAAACCTAAGCAGAATACTCGTAACAATATCAATCAGCGTCTTAGCAACTTGGGGATTTTGTTTATCAGATGAAATTTGTTTTGAAATATAAATAATTCACAATGTTCACCGTCAGATGTTTCAATTCCCAATGTAGCTATTCTCTTAATGTATGATTTTTTTATCGTAAACCAAATCGTTAACAAGCTGTGTCTGTATAATACATAAAATATTCTATAAAAAGCTTATTTAACCCAGGTCAAAAATTGTTTTAAGAATCAATCTTAACAACTATCGCAACTCTCAGAAACAGCGTAACGGACTTGATGGTACATTATGGTTTCGCAATAAATATTTGAATTTGAATTTGAGTTAACATATTTGTTGAAGGTTCCTGTGGGATTTCCAAAAAACGAACTATAGCGCTTACTGTCGCGGGCACAGCTAGATAAATATTTTAGACTTTATAGAAATGTTATCATTTCACATTTAGTTTCAAAAATGCAAAACAGAAAGTAGTTGGAAAACAAAAAAGTGAAAAGTTTTTCAGTTGCTGCTAAAATAGAGAACGGAACACAGTGTGTACCTAACGGTTCCTTTATTTTGTGTACATGTCACCTACCTAGAATCATAGCTCGAGGCGGTTCCTCCTCCGGGCGGGCGGCAACTGTAGTGAATTTTGCGGAAATTGCACTAACTTCGTTTCAAAATAAATATTTTCTTACAAAGGCGTCGATTTTTCTTTGTTTTTAAAGGACTCTTGCTGTAGCGGTAAAGCTTCTGCTACTGTTTATATCAAAAGTCAATTGGTCAAATCTACCTCGAGCTAAGCTCATAACTCGAAGACGCTTGGACTAGACCGATTGGGCTATTTTTTTTTTTTCAAATATTCGTAGAAGTTCTAGGAGGTTTCTTCCGTGAAATCTTCCGTGAAAAATTATTTTACTGATGGTAAAAACTACATCGAAACCTTTTACGTATTTTAGGAAGAGTTATCGGTTATGTATGTATCTATAGACCGACAGACGCCTAAAGCGACTACAAATCATACTATGTAAAGGAGAGACCATAAATATAATTAGTCTTAAACTTGATACAGACTTATTATCCCATCCTCTCACCGAATGATTTTACTCATAACAAGTAAAATGTTATAATATAAAAAATAATCAAGTCACGCAAATGAAAAAGCCGTGTTCAAATTGCATATTTAATTTAATTAGGAGTGAACCATAAAGTTAATTCATCAGTACTTGGATTTTAATACTTTGAAAGTTAACACTAACTTTTTTAATAAGTACTAATAACTTAATTAGGGTAACAGTAGGCTATGACTAAAATTGTAAGTCTTTTTGACTGAAGACTTTAAGATATACTTATATTAGACTTAAGATATTATATCAAGGGCCTCTTTCACCAACTACAAGTGTTGATTAGTTACTTTTAGAAATAATTTTATGTTTTTTAAATTATGCACTAGGTTTAGTGCATCCTTCTATAGGCGATTTTTTTTTGTTATTTTCTTTTTAATGTTTGGGACTTTTACCGTACAAAGGTATATCAGCTCTATTATCCTTGGTGACCGGTGACTTTATATGACGGTTAGCCTACTTGAAATATGATGAAAGAGGCCCTAAGTGAATAATACGTAGCTAGAAAAAGAAAATAATAAAAAAAAACGCCTATCGAAGGATGCACTAAACCAAATGCATCATTTAATAAAACATAAAACTATTTCTAAAAGTAACTAACTACACTTTACATGTAGACGGTGAAAGAGGCCCTAATAATAATTAAAGATATAGTAAGTCTTATAAAGAATAAAATATTATTGCCAGCGAAATACTACTAAAAATAATTTTAAAATAATGATTTTTTTTAGAAATGTTTCTTTTATTTTAGTCATATATTTTCAATAATTTCCGTAACATGTTAATTGATAAAACTAATTTTCCCTCACTAAAAATTTTTCCATGTTTTTAAATACCTATGTGTGTTCTGTAATTTTATTACCGTAAAATTTCATCAAAATCCTCATAAACTTTCACATATACTGTATTATACTGTATTACATAATATATTATAAAATGAGTCTGTTCTCCGTCTGTTTCGTCCCCTAACTGCTTCAAAACCACGTAACTGATTTTAATTCGGTTTTCACAATGGGAAAAAACGATAAACTAAGAAGGTTTGTGTATATAATAATTTGTAAAAAAACAATTGCATTCGAGTGAAGCCGGGAGCGAGTCGCTGGTTTATAATAAACTAGGATAATAAATGAGTACAAGTGGGCTCAGTTGTACTGCTTCATTATATCCGATTCTAATTAAGTACAGTTCGCCTTTTTAGAGGCTCAGTAAAGAGTGTTGATTAATTAAGAAAAAATATAAAGCTTAAGAAAATATTACTCATTCATGAGTAATATTTATTGACCATTAATATTTTTTTATGTTAATTTTAAAAACATAAAAAAGGTTTTCGTTCTTTTTTATAAAAATAGAGTTCAAATAAATTCAAAATGCAAGTTTAATAGCTTCCTGAATAGACACCACTTCATAAAGACGGTTCATGCGGAAAAATCAAAAATACATTCGTTCCAAAAAAGGGATTTGATGAAAAAAGAGGTTAGGAAATTGAAAATTGTGCCGGAATATAACCCCATTACCGAGGAAATAAGCTACGTGAGTATGTTGTTGAATTTCGCCACTGAGTTTCTCTTAACTTTTTCATAAAAACGTTATTGCACGTAGGTATATGTTACAAAAACACATTTGTTGATGAACGTCGTGTAGTTTATGTTCGCGTTTGGTGCTACAAGGTATTTTTGGACATAATCTGAATAATATTTCGTACCGGACACATCCCATGTAGGTACCTACAAAATATTATTTCAAACTCACAATTTAGTTTGAAAAACGCTACAAACATTCGCAATGACTTTATTAAGCTTCGTTCCAAGTTTTAATTAAAATTTATTTTAAATTTTGAAGACCCCGCTCACGTCTGAAATAAAAAACAATCATCACTACACATATTATAAAACAAAGTCCTCCGCCGCGTCTGTCTGTCTGTCTGTTCGCGATAAACTCAAAAACTACTGTACCAATTTTCGAGTTTTATGAAATTTTTTGTGTATAATTAGTGATATTTTTTTTGCTAGAAAAGTTTGCTGTCTATAATTTCAGCTCTTTCAGAGGAGAGATGGTGTCTAGAAATTATAGGAAATGTTAGTTTCGAAACTTGTAAACTCTTAATTTAAATCAGTAATTAAAAAGCTCTCAAAAGCACATTATTTTCGTTTACTCTCCGTGCAGAGTATGCTTGTCAGATATCAAATATAGTAAGCGGAAGATGTCATGCAGAAACGTTACAAGAAGCATCACGTGATCGTTACAAAACGTCACATAATATTCGACTTTGAAATTTTACTCAAATCGCGCGCAAAGAAGCTTCACTTCAAAAATGTCCGAATAAGGAGAAACAGAGCATCTGTGACGAATTGGTACATGAAAAACAGTTGAAAATATAACAGGACACGGGACAAGTCTTTTGGGAATCCAAGACAGAAATACGAGTTCGGTTAATCCTTCAAAACTGGTTAAAAATTCGTCAGACTTTATTTTTTCAATTACTACTACTGTCAGGTACAGTATCTATTAGTAATTAATACCTACAAAATTTGTTTTTATTTTTATGTTAATAACTATGTAAAACATACTCTTAATTTTTGGAACATTTTTATTGTGCCAAAAATGGTACCTAGTCGGATTCACTCGAACTGGTTTTTTAAATTATTGAAGAAATTTGAAAAAATGTAATTCTCTGGAAAATTTTTAATTAAAATTTATTTATCCTTTTCTGGCTGTATTTGTCTTGTTTAGGATGAATTTTTCCTCTCGTTCCGAGAAGCGGGGCGTTAGGAGACTTTGTTTTCGTTTGTTTACAAAAGGCCATACAACGGTGTTTGCCTTTGTTCACGTAATTAGGTTGTTACTTTCGTCCCGCACCTGTCACCGTCAAACGCTGCTGACGAATTTACACTTTATAAAGGATCGGTGCCAAACTTATTCCACAGTTTACACATTAAAATATTGGTTTGTTTCTGTATAATTTTGTTGCTGGCTTTTAACGAAAGAGCCACCAGAGATGGCGTTTTAATTTTGACACTAAATTTTAAGACTAAGGGTTCTTTCACTCTTTCACCAACTACAAGTAAAGTGTTGATTAGTTACTTTTAGAAATCGTTTTCTGTTTTATTGAATTATGCACTCGGTTTACGGCATCATTCGATAGGCGATTTTTTATTATTATTTTCTTGTCAATGTTTGGGACTTTTACCGTACAAACAAAGGTATATCAGCACAATTATCCCCAGTTACCGGTGACTTTAAATGACAGTTAGTCTACTTGACAGTTGGTGAAAGAGGCGCTAAGAAAATTATTTTGTTTAATCTTTTAATAAAATAGAACCCCGGACTTGACCTGACTGCTTTGGACTTGACGGACCTGTTTTGGAAAACTAAGAAAAATTAGACTTGACTTTTGACTTGACTTTGACTGACTATTCTCGGGATCTGCTATTTTTGATTTTTAATTTCAATTTTGCCTTTTTTATTTTAAAAAAGGCTATTACAAATTGCTATTTTTACTAATGACACTGGCAAATTCATCGGAGAAGATCTGATGGAGCCAAGACATTAAAAAAGAAGAAGAAGAAAATAAGAACCTTAACCGTCTAGTTTTGTATTAATATTTCTTTGCTTTATTGCAGGATCAAATAAATTTCTTTAGTTCGGAAACTTGACGAAATATGACGTAATAGGTGTGATTATGACAATACAAAGCGAGTAAAAACCGTGTCTAGAACGAAGATGGCTCGGGGCGGGCTTCACTTTTTAGTCTCTAGAGTATTTCATACATATTTATAAGTATAATTGTGTATATGTCTATTTGAATTTATAAAATAGCTAGCTGTTGCACGAGACTTCGTCTACGTAACTTTATAAAATATAGCCTATGTCACTCGCTGGTAATATAGTTTCCCAACAGTGAAATAAGTTTTCAAACGGTTCAGCAGTTTCGGATCCTGTTCGATGCAAACATACAAACAAACAAACAAAATCTTTCCTCTTTTTAATTTTAGTATAGATTTGATGCTATCAAATTCAAATTCATATTATTATTCAAATTCATTCAAATCATATTAAATCCTATTTCATGGAAAACTTTCTAAAAATGAAATATTACATATAATACATATTGTTTTTAGATAGAGTAATGTAGAAATAAACTGTGTTGGTTGTTGCATTGACCTAAAAATCAAAATATGTTATTGCTGTAGCATAATCTCAATGTTTTTTGTTACATTAGGTTATGCAAATCGGTTTTTGTAGTTTGGTTCGGCAGACAGGTTGTTGGCCAACTTGGTAGTAGATGGTAGGATAGTGAGTAGGGGTAGTGAATAGGAGAGGATAGGACTATGTTGCCGTCACCTATGAACTCCCTATCGCCAGTGGTTTAGGAGTTAAGGAGAGGATAGAGGAGTGTAGGAGACACTGCGGGGTTATGCCGGATACGTACCGGCTAAAATCCAACGTCTTTCTAGCGCGACCGTGTTATGTATCAATTCAATATATATTGTTGGATGTCAGTATTTCTAGAAATCTATAGAAAAAAATATTGACATCCATCAATACGTTAGACTACACGTTCAATAAATACCACGATACATAATTATTTATTAACGGATCACAGTAAATACTGTACTTGTAACTATCGCGTCATCGGTGCCCCGTCACGACTTTCCAGGTATTTAAAGTGGACTAAGAAGTAGTTAATCCAATCCTATGATGTCGGGCGGGGTACTAGCATACCCTACGTAAAGTATGCACAGGTTTAATATATTTTCTGTTTGCGTGATTATAAAAAAAATACGTATTTATTTCAATTATAACTCCAAATATTATAAAATGAATGTTTGTCCCACGAAAAAGTTGATCAGTAAAATTTATCCTTTATAATTTATTTTTATGATTACTAATTACTAAGTAATTATATAGGGTATTAATTAATTTATCGTTTTGAAATCATTCATTAGTACTAAGTTTTCGATCATCCAGAATTAGTTTTCAGAACGAATTTTGTATAAAGAATTTATTCTAATTTTGAGCTTTTCTGTTACACAGTAAGTAACTTCAAATGGAGCTTGCGGTCACGTCAGTGGGAGGCCGCAACGACTGCTGCAGAACCTCTTTTATGAGGTTGAAAACTTTACTTATCTGTATGTGAGCTATTGGTAGATGGAAGCAAAAATAAAGATTAGTGACTCCCTCTTTCTTTCTAAACTATAGAGTAAATAATCTCCCATATACATTCCTTGGTTATACAATTATATTATACAATTGGTTAATAATAATATACAATTCCTTGGTTGGACACCTTTTGAAAATGCGAAACGACCCCCAGAATTTTTCTATACCTAATCTAATGTATAAAATTCTCGCGTCACAGTGTTAGTTACCATACTCCTCCGAAACGGCTTAACCGATTTTGATGAAATTTTATATGTAAGTACACTTGGTAGGTCCGAGAATAGGATTTATCTATTATTTATACGCTGACGAAGTCGCGGGCAGCAGCTAGCAATTAAATATATTATAATTATCTTCTACATAATTATCTCTATTTTTAAAAAGATTTCTTGTCAAGATAAAAGTCTGGTTTCTTCTTTCTTTCTTTCAGCATTTTTTTAATTTCTCTAAAGAATGTGGAAAAGTTAACCCTGTAAAATAATAATTATTAAAAACATGATTTATTTATTAAAACACGTATGACTTATTAAATGGTGTATGTATTTAGCAATTAAGTTTTAAATAATACACTAAATCGTGGGGTTTGCTGGTTACCCTAAAGGTAATCCGTTTGGGCGATAACGATTCTTTAAATATAATTATGACTGCGAAGGCCGATTTCTAAAAAGTGATTTTTTGATAATGTGGTATTTTGCGAATCTGAAGTTATGCTCTTAGAATCTATTTATACCTTTTTTTACCCGATTTTCCAACAGACGGGTAAATAATTTGTTTAGTGCAATTTCCATGAAAATATGTTAGTGAAAATAGTGTTCTATGTTACTCTATTGTAATAAAGAAAATAAAATCAATGAAAATATATGACTTTAAAATGTTAGACTTTAAGAGGATCTTTCTTATTAAAATGTAACAAGAAAATGGAAAGCAGTTTTTAATGCCGTGCCAGGGTTTCACCACAATTGCGCGATGTGATTAAGGATTACAATTGCAGAGTAATCAGAGCCCGATTTCCTAGTCATGGTTTTGCAGCTAGACAGTGATTGCCACTGTTAATGTATTTGAAAATGGGTGCGGCATTCACTGCGCTAACTGTAAAATACGTGTTCCTGTAGTGTATAGCAAATTTAACAATCTAAAACCCTAAATGCATTTGAAATGCATTTTATAATTGGATTAAAATCTTATTAATATTATAAAACGCGAAAGTATGTGAGGATGGATAGTATGGATTCTTTCAAGCAAAAATGACTCAACGGCTAAAATATCTCGATAAACATTGAGTTGTTATTAATGGGCAGAGAACTAATAAAAGTAAAGGTCTCCCTTTACTCACAAAAACAAGATCGCAATTAAATACTACACATAAGTAAGATGCTCTTCTTGTTTCATAAAAAAGTAATAATATCAAATATAATACGAATTGTCAGTTCTTGTCTCCGAGGCAGCCCCTTGTCAAAGAAAGGCTGTCGCGGCATCGCGCCGAGAGCTTTTTCTGTCTGAATTGCACAAATATAATAAATACGAGTGTGCGTATGTTGTGATTTGTTAAACACGTAAATGGGATTTGTTTTCTTTTTCAGACTAAATAAGTACATTATACAAGTTGCTTTTGCACCTGTTTATTTTACAAATTTAATTTGTTTGAATAATTTTTTCGTGTTTGTAATAGAAGCTGAGTACGGTTCCCTTTTTTGATGAGGGGCTAAACTTTGCATAATTATTCGGTTTTTGGTAATATATTTTTAGTAGTGGTAAGGCACACTGCGTTTCGCAGTCAAATCGGCAGCCCGTCTTTCGGCAGTAACCACCACCTTACAGAATACCACCGTGAAATAACAGCATTATGTGCTGTTGTGTTTCGGTGACTGAGTAAGGGATGCCAGAGCCCATTACCCCATCCCTCCCTTATCCTTAATCCTTCTATGGTCAGCAGCGCACTTGTAGTACTTATGGCGTTGCTTGTGTTATAGGCGACGGTAGCCACCTACCATCAAGTGGACCGTCAGCCTGTCTGTCGACCTTAACATAAAAAATAACAATATATAGTTAGTAAAAACCTGGTCCGAGACCATGCACAGTTACTCCATCCGTGTAAACCATTCTCTCCGATATATTAGCGCTACCAGTTCAACGGTTTCACCCGTCGCTTGCTAACTGGTTTCAGTAAGCCATCGTTGTAACCAAGTTTAGTCGCCTTATACGACAGACGAAGGATTCTGTGTTTGTATTCTAATTGAACACCAGATAACAAAGTACTTACCGTTATACCTAAAACACATGCAACACCAGGGCCCTTAGACAAGAGCACCCAATGCAAAAGGGAGCGTTGTAGATTGACGAAACGACAGAAAATAAAGCCCGGTGATTGGTTGTTGTAACGCCCACATAAAATTTTGACCAATTATCGGGCTTTATTTTCTATCGTTCTCTAACTTCGTAAGGGAGCGTTGGAATTGGTGTGCACATGGCTAGGGGTCCAGAGGACAGTTCGCTGTAAACATTGACATAGTGAATTAATTGGTAGATTGTAATATGATAAATTATAGATTAGTAGGGCAACGCATCTACTTGATGGTAGATGACTACCATCATTTGTGATTCGTGGAGAGCTAAATATTTTTTATTTATCTGAGCTACTTACACTATTACAAATAAAATAGGTATCATAAATTCTCACTGATCTGCTAAAAAAATATTGAAGGTCAAATGTTTAAATATCCTTTACCCATTTTGAGAATTGCTGATGTAATATCGAAGCCAGTTCTCAAGATTAAACGGTCCAATGCATTTAGGGACTGAGTTACTTTTATGTTGAATAATATAATATATTCTCAAAATATAAATATATTTTATTTCGTTCAAAGTACTATAATGTGCACGACTGTACTGTACTGTACATACGTAAAAATATAATTATTCATTCAAGACCGAGTCGTGTCACTATCAATGTATAACATTGTTATACAATCTAACATTGTGATCAACATTAATTAGGTTTTCTTAAACAGTTTAAAAAAACACAGAATTTCTATCCAGAAATAACAGTCTCTTTTTATTACAAATTTTGTCATTGGCACCTTTTGCGAATAATTTTTAAAGTAACCACACGGTGGCAGTGTCAACGAAAGACTGGTTAGATTAATTTGCATGATTTGCAAAAGCTCAACTCTGTCTGTGACCAGAAATTTTACATAAAATTTTTCAAACGGTGTGTTATTTGCATAGATAGGAAATTCATGGTAATTAATAGTCGCTGTTGCGTTGAGAAATGAGGGTTACGTCTGACCACTTCATTCTCGTTTGACAAGATTAATGGAATAATGCCACGCAAGCACTATATATACACGTTAATTATTCAATACGTTTTCATCTGATTATTATTTATAGACAAATCATCCATTATTCCTTTTCAAAGGTTTTTTTTTAGTAAATTTTATAAGGAGAATGTCACACCGTGCAAGTTCACCATACAATTTTCAAATAAATAATTGGATTAAACTATTAATTCTGCTTAGCATTACTTACTGATTATGCCAAATTTCATTTTAAAAGATTTATTATCAGGAAATAACATCGAAATACTTAAGACTATGTATGAGAATTTAAATAATTCTCATACATTAATTAAAAACGTGGATTCTTAACTTATTATTAATACTTCTCAAGGCATGCTCAATTTCTCGTACCTACAAAGTCTATTATGCACTATATTTTTTATTTCTTAGCATTCTAGCAGATAGTCTGTGGTTTCACCTGTAGGCAACTCGAAAGTATCTTTATTCCCAGATATATAACTTTTTAACTTTTTTAGTTAATGAAATGGTTTAATCAAAAAGTAATAATTGGTCTTTGCAGTTTGATAGTTGGACTTGTAGATTCATGCTGTAAATAATTATGGTTGACAATGCTGATCATTATGATCTATAGGATGGGATAAAGGAATGGACTCTTGTGTTACTCAATTTTGCACAGTAATATAGGACTTAACAATGATTTCCTGTAATATATCAGATTAACTGACATAAGCATTATATTTAGCAACTAGCTGGTGCCCGCGACTTCGTCCGCGTTCTTTATAGCTTATAAGCCTTATAGCTTTTTTATTATTACATAATGGGATTTTTTGCTTAAGATATATCTAATTTTGTAATATCTAATTAATTTTGTCTTCTATAACTATTACTAACTAATTAGTTTTTATAGTCTACCAACCGGTAAAATTCCATCAATTTTGATAGAATTGTTTCATAAACTTGGCTTAGTAATCGCCTTTCCGAGCCATGACTATTAATTTCATCACAAATAAATAGGAATTTCAAACAAATATTTAAATGGACGGATAAAATTTATTTCCTTTTATTTGAACTAAGTACTAACAAACTTCTTATACTTTAAATTAATTAATATTTAAATTAACAAAACAATTTTCAACAAATATTTCTAGTTGCTTTCTATCACTCAGGCTTATTTGAAGCTTGCTAGACAAAAAATGGCAAAGGGAAGTATTTTGCTTTTCTCATATTTTTGTATGATGAGACGCGAACTAGAAACTTGAAACAAAATAAAAGAGCAAAAGCTCTGGGACTATAGTAAGAGTAGTTTTTCATCACTTAAGATCTTACAACTTTTACAATTTTCTTCTTATTTGGTCTGCCAGACACTGAACTATTTCTCGATAAATCAAGAATCGAAAAAAATATTGAAAAGCTTTGATTTGGATTAATGTTTTATAAGTAAAATAGAAACATAATTAGTTAAAAGAAATCGATAGATATCAAATAACAAATAGGCTTTCGACTAATTTAAGTGTAACTGTAATTGTATCTAAGTGTGTAATAATATTACACCTGACACCTTTTGGATGTCTATATATTACATAGACAAAAAGGTGTCCGGTTTTATAAATTTAAGATTTCAAAGTTATCTTAAGATTTCAAACCAATATTTCAATTAAAATAAACGAAAATTGAGGTTATAGCTTGGCACAGTAAATGACCTCAGCACACATTTTATAAAACAGGCTTCATTATGTTGTCCGCAAATTTCTATCTATAGTTCTTATTCGGTCTGAGTGTATTAAGCAGTAATAGCCCTTTTAGTAGGAAAATCCAAATCTTCCTCAACTTAATGCGGGTAGTACTTACCATCAAGTAATATTAACGTAGTGAAAAGCTTTTGTTTTGTTAATTACTGAGCTCGAGGCTAGTCCGCACCTGTTTTCACCGCAGCAGAATATACTGCTGCGACCAAATTTCCTGCTTTTAAAATTAAAAGATATACTCCTGACCGATACTCCCCTCTTCTAGTGTGGTTTGGAGTTTCAAGCAATTTAGTTTCGCATTAAACCAACGTGAATTCCAGTTTAAAATGGTTTTTGTGGTTTTACACTAGTAGTGTGTTTGTTCTACCACAATTCTGTTATATTATGCATTGATTTTCCTTTGTTAAAAATTCCGTTCAATCATTTAAGCCGATTACAGTTAATCTACCAAACTGGAAGATTTCTTTTCGCTTCTTGACGATCCCGATGGTCCCACAGCCTATTAAGGCGATAGTAGCAAAATCATATCAAACTTATACCTTTTAAATAGAACATTTATAAATATTTGAGTACATATTTTACAAAGAGATGCTTATAATTTCGCCAGGGAAAATAATAACACCCACCAAGATTTATATTCGTCTTACTAAAAAATCGTGATACTTTATTCATACAATTGTAGTTGTTTTCGGGAAATAAAAAAAATACTCTGCAACTTCATTTGTTAAGTATGTGAAAATGTAAATTTTATGATTAATGTTTGTTTATTATTAAAAAAGTACACTATATAATGCATTTAAAAGGGTACTTTTCAACTAAGGTAGCTTAACAATTCACTACGAAATTCCACGTCTACTCATTAGTTATTAGTCGTAGTAATACATAAAAAACATGATATTTCTGAAACATAATATGAAGGAATTAAAAAAAAAACAAAAATTGAAATTATTTTTATTGAGACATTTTCGCGTGTTGAATTCCTGTAATGGTTCGTAAGCCAGGCACTAATTTCGTCAATGATTTCCTCTCAGTCCATAATTTGTAAAATGCCTGAGAGAGTTGTATCATGATGCGTTGTGAACGTCAGCTGCGGTTCCGAGCTCAGCTGTGGGTTGAGCAGTGGTAGCCCGTTACACTTTCAGAGCATCAGCCGACAAGCATTCCACCAAGATATAGCCAGCTGACTTTTTTATTTATTAACAGTAATACATAAACTATCATCTGATAAATTTTCTATTGGGAGGTAATCACTGAACACGTATATATTCGTGTGACCTGCAGACGCATAATCCACCATTTTATAAATAGCTGCCAATTTTGTTTCTTCAAAATATTAGGCTAACCATAATTTGATGAATTTTTAATCGGAAATAAATGATTAAAAATTTTTTTTATTATGTGCGTGGGCTGCTACCACTCTACTGCTCAACCCACCATCGGAGCCGCAGCTGACATTCACAACGCTTCATGATACAACTCTCTCAGTCATTTTACGAGTTATCGATTGGGAGGAAATTGGTTATGAAAATCTGTCATAACCAATTTATATAATGTACATTTGAAATTGGAATGTCAATATCTATAAAGATCTATAAGAATCTATAAAGATTTTTCTAAAATTTTGAAATTGCTGGCCTATGTTTTATAATTTTCGCGAGTTAAATAAGTGGCACGAATGTGTAACATCGCATTCTGTCTTCGGTTATTTGCATTGTAGTAAATTGAGACAGAAAATTTTCCTATACATCTATTATCTACTGAGTTCAACGCACGTACAGCGCCACCTTAAGTATAGTTAATGCTATAAATATTCGCTCATGTACATTAAAATAAATAACTTAGTGAAGTGGGGCTTAATTTTAGTTTAGACATTTAACTACCTCACATATTTAAGGATATTTGTTTAACTACTGAAATCAAGAACAAAGATGAGACGCTGTTACCGGAGTCAGTAAGAGCCTTGAAACAAACGCTACTCGGTTAGCTCATAAAATGTTATCGCTGGGTAGAACATAACCATAACTATACAAAGCAGTTCTGATACTCAACATAATGCCACTAACATGAACATTTTACACGATATCTTGGAAACCTACGCCAAGATCTATCTATTACTTTTTGTACATAACTATTAGCTACCCGATCCCGGCTTCGCAAGGATACATTTTTTTTTGAAAACTATGTATTTCACTTTGGCAAAACTGCGATAACGTCCGCTTCCTGTAACACGTTCCTGTTGGATTGCACGATTTTACTCCCACAAAACCTACTTCAAAAATGTGGCGGCGCCACTGGCGTCAACAGTAGGAGCGCCGCCGTCGTTCTTGTAATAAAGATAGCAAGCGTTATCATATTACAGATATTATATTTTCTCAATAAATATTTTTTTTTATATAATTTTGATCGACAGAGTTATAAACGAAGAATATTTTGTTGTACATCTCAAAGGAAAATGTCTATAAGCTGACAATGGTAACACAGAAGTTCGATGGTAGTTGCTTTAAAATAAATAAAAATGATATTATGAATAATACTCATAACAATACTTAAACATTATTAACAATAGGTGAAAAAGAGCGTATGATGCGTGCACTATCAAAACTGAGGGCCCCTTTGCAGAAGAGCCGCACGCCCGACGAGACTGTGTCTGAAGCACACTCAGCTTTCCAGTGTCACAATGACATCTTCTTTATTAAACTACTACGCACTTAAAGGAAACAATACGTCTACTGTACCCACAGTTTTTTAAACAAAGTTCTGTACAGTAAGGCTTAACATTTTAAATAGAGCAACTTATTTAACGGCCACAGGTAGACATGTGACAGCTAAACAGCGAATGTTTACCTGGGAACACAAGCAAATAGGGACAGGATAGGATAACAGGGATGGGGATACAATTTTGCTACAAAACGATTATTTAATGAGAACGCACTTTCACACTGTAACAATAAATAGTAAAAAAAACAGTGAACTGATTCTTATCTCGGAAACTTAACATTTTCTTCAAACTTCATCCAAATCTGTTGAGTCGTTTTGCGTGAAACATCCATAAATCCTCACCAACTTTCGCATTTATCGCACTTAGTATACATATAGTAATATATAGGTACTCCTCACAAAAATTAAAGGAGCAAAAAAAAAATCAAATTTTATACCTACACTTACAGTTTATTATTAGTTATTGGTTATTGATTATTGATGGTATTAATAAAAAACATAGTGAAATATGGAACTAGAAATATGGCGGCAGCAACCACCCCCTTAGAGGAGATCACCATGAAATCGCTGAGAGAGTAAGAAAATCCAGAGCCCATTATCCCCATATCCCATCATTTCCTTATCCCTTATTCTTAATCATTCTAAGGTCGGCAGCGCACTTGCAGCGCCTATGGGGTTGCTTGTGTTATTGGCGGCGGTAGCCACCTACCACAAAGTCACAGTATAATATGATCAAGTGGACCATCGTCAGCTTGTCTGATGTCTACCTTAATATAATAAAAAAGAGAAATTAATTCAATGTACTTTTTGACTTTTTCTTCGATTACAGTGCATATGCAAGTTTAATGCAATTTGTTCCTGTTAAGTAATCTAACTAACAATGGATTATTTCATTTAATACAAGCAAAAAATTTCAGAAAATTTCCGTTTCGTTTTTTCCATATCTACTGAAATCTGCATAATTAAAACTCCACAGACCAGACAGTATAAAACGTTAGCGGAATATTTAAGTGCATTACTTACTTGAATATTCCCTATAGTATATTAGTTAAAATCGTACATATAAAATAAAAAAAAAACTACTTGCATTTCTTTACTAGTATAAAACAAAGTCGCTTCCCGCCGTCTGTCCCTCTGTACTCTTATATCTTTTAAAGTACGTAACAGATTTTAATGCGGTTTTCACTAATGGAAAGAACGTTAAACGAGGATGGTTTGATAGTTCAACGCGGACGAAGTCGCGGGCACTAGTCTATGAAATGCTCGCATCATTAAAAAAGCTTGAAGCATTTGAGGACAAATCGGTATAAGCTGCACTATCATAATTCTTATACTAATATAAATTTATTTATATTAGTAGTAGTATCTAGGTCTATATTTATATGGCGTTAACATTTTAATTTGTAAATTAAATGGTTATCGTAATAAATCAGAATTAATTTTCTACTTCTCGACTCTATATTTTCAGCAAAATGACATAATTGTTTGATTTGATTTTGACGAGAACCCAACCTCAACTTCGCGGCTACAACTTGATTGTTATGAAACAATTTTCCTTTGTTTCTTCATACAAAGTTATTATGTCAGCGATTTCTTGAAAGTTCATATTCGCGGGGAAAGAAAATTGGTCGTTTCACTGTGTAATAGAATTTCAGTGGTATTATTTATTATTGATTACATATAATTAAATTTCAACATTTAAGTATTAAGACCTTAGTTCATTATATAGTATTAGAGAAAGATATTGGTAACTTAGGAAATCAGGTTCAATGCTGTCCAGCTTTTAATGAACCGATCAAACGAATATGATATTATAGGTACTTTTCGTAAACGTCTTCTATCGTAAAGATAAAAAATTAGATAAATAATTTATTTGTTGTATTTAAAAAAAAAATTGGTTAAATGAAGTTATTTTAAGTTAATGCATTATGAAGTTAACTTCCATTTGTAATATCTGCATTAAAATAAGAGAGCTAGATAAAATTTTAATCAAATTATTAAAATTCGAATCTGGATTGGTGGTGAATGTTTAAATTGGCGTTCTGTAAACTTCATTGTTAATTCGACTATACACCAATTTTGCACTTGCGAACGTGGCGGCGGTTGATGTAAAATGTAACAAATTTTGGCTAACAAATTTTCGAACTATGCAACAGTAGTTCAAAAATAAAATTTAAAATATAGTTTTATTAAAAAATGTGATTTTGTACTGGTTAAAAGTGCTGCTAATAAATATAGATAAATTAAAATACTTAGAAACACGAAATTAAAAGAAAAACCAAATGCTTTAGTCATTCGTTTAGCAAAACAGTTTTATTGTTTTATCTATTTTTTGTTTTGACACTCAGTTCTTACATGTATAATATTTATTCGTTTTTGTCTTTTTTCCATATAAACTACTAGTGACTCGCTTCGGCTTCGCTTTGCCCGGGTTCAAAATAAAAACTATCGTATCTTTTTAGTTGGACCAAATTACACATAGTTAATCGCGAACAACAAACATGTGACACGTAATTTTTATATAATATAAGGATATAATATGTAACTTAAAGTACCTTAACCGTAGGTACCTTATTTTTGAACGTGAAAATAAGTTGGAGTCATTATTATTGATAGAGCCTTCTTTTAAAGGCTGTTTTGAATAGTGCCATATGAGGCAAATTGGAAACGTACGGTGTATGAGAGGAGAAGCTTTATTGAAAACGGTGGTATTACAGAATACCACCGTGAAATAACAGCATATGTGCTGTTGTGTTTCGGTGAGTGAGTAAGGGATACCAGAGCCCATTACCCCCTTCCCTTCCTTATCCCTTATCCTTAATCCTTCTATGGTCAGCAGCGCACTTGTAGCACTTATGGCGTTGCTTGTGTTATAGGCGACGGTAGCCACCTTCCATCAAGTGGACCGTCAGCCTGTCTGTCGACCTTAACATAAAAAAAAAAAAAAAAAAAAAAAAAAAAAACATTTTCCCTCCTAGTCAGAACGACTCTTTATAGAGTTTAGTAGTGAAAAATGCAAAGGAAATGCATAGGTTCACTTTAGTAGTACATTTTTGTGCATAAAATATGTAAGTATCAATTAGATATTTTATGTACGATCTCAATAAATATTAAGTCTGCAATAATGGATGTCTTAGAAAATTCTAGAGGCTAGAAATAATATTATAAAAATGCATGAGGCTAGATATTATAAATTTGGCAGCAGTAACCACCCCCTTACAGAAGACCACTGTGAAATAACAACACATGAGCTGTTGTGTTTTGGTGAGTGAGTAAGGGATGCCAGAGCCCATTTCCCTATCCCTTTCCAATCCTTTATCCTTAATCCTACTGTAGTCGGTAGGGAGGATATGTGGCGTTATAGGTGACGGTAACCATCCACCAGCAAGTGGACTGTCAATCTGTCTGCTGATCTACACATAAAAAATATATTTGGTAGAGCCTTAACATCTGTTGTTATCTACTGTGAATTTTCTTCGCCACAATTTATGCCAAAGTTTTTTTCGTTCCTCTGTAGGTAATAGTATCCGTACCCAAGCGACCAGGATAACAAGAGATTTATTTATTTTTAATTTGTTTAAATTTAATTGTATCCTTGTAAGATTGGACGGTTGAGCGTCGTTTTAGTTGTTTTCTCACCCGCCTCTGTAATTCTCTTGAGCGTTTTTCACAAGGATATTAATTTTTCCTCAAGTTTTCGAGGTAGGCAAGTATAAATATTCTTTTTTTAAAAATAAATATTCTTATTAATACTGCGAGGAAGTTACAATAACTTGATTTTAAATTCTGACACTTGTTGAGAACAGTGAAAATTTATATTTTAATAGGAAGTAATAAGTTATATACGAGTATCACGGTCGAACTGTGCCAAGATATTATCGTGGCGTGGATTGTATTCACTAACTGAACTGAGTTCATTAGGCATAGTATATAAGGTCCATATGCACAGATAGTGAGTCAAATTCAATAATCACGAGAAAAGCTGATATTTTAATCTCATTTGAATAAAATATCTCCAGTGGTAAGGCCACTTACATTTTGCAGTCATATACAAACTAGACATCTAGCTCATAGAAGTTCACAGTGAAATAACATCTTACTTTTATCCTATACGTACTAGCTTTTGCTCGCGGCTTAGTTTGAGTCTCTACTTCTTTCTAATTTGTACAATACAAGTATGTATAGAATAGATTCAGATCACAAGAAGAATTGGTTAGTCACAAGAATTGGGTTATGAAATGCAAAATATTTTTTGAATCTTACTGGTAGTTATAGAATTTAACGCGTTCAACCAAACAAACAAAGATAGTATTCATCTCCATTACCTATAAGTACTAAAATAAATATAATATGCATACTATATCTAATATGTAAAATTCTTGTGTCACAGTCTTAGTTGTCATACTCCTCCAAAACTGCTTAACCGATTTTGATGAATTTTTTTTTGTACACTCTTGGTAGGTCTGAGAATAGGTTTTTATCTACTTCTTAGACGCGGGCGAAATCGTGGCAGTACATAAATATTAGTAAAGATTTCCTGTACTGTCAGAGAAATGTATGTCAGCTATATTGTTATGTCTAATTCAAAAGATCGGTACTGCCGACTCCAATAAGTGAATAGATATTGGTTACTTGGATTGTCTATTTTGTTGACATGTGTATATGTGATATATCATATTAACCAGGATAGACCAAAGTACAGACGTTATTGAGCTAAAGAGTATTCTATAATATGTGTGATTATTCTAAATTGATGACATCGTTACCACGACAACATGTGTGATACGAATAAAGTGTCATCCCATCCCATACCTTCAGATGTCTCAGGACATTTTTACACGTCTACATGACACAATAAGGTATATTTTGAATAAAATTTACTTCATGTAACATGAGTTTCGTATACAAATTGACTGCTCGGTCCGTATGTTAAGCTCTCTTCCAAGCTCCAAGCTTCCTTCAGAGGTATTTCATCTACCTTGTTAACTTTATTATTGGGTGTCTGGTGTTGTTTGCATCACTTAGACGTCGTTAATTTCCATCCATCTGAATACAACAGAAAAACAATCTTATACAACAGGCTGATCAATCCAAAGGGCAAATCTCAATCTATAAGAGATAAGAAAATTTATTTTTAGGAACTAAGATTTCGATTTTAGAAAAAAATAAAAACTGCATTCAAACTTTTTCAAATCACTCTCATACACTTTGACCAGGAAAACCTCGTCAAAAAAATATAGCAATATTTTTTATTTTTTTTATTAGAGATGGGTTTGCTCTTGACCAACAACCAACTGTGTATCAAGGATGAGGAGCGAGCTCTCCCAGAAGATGCTTATTCACTTGAACTTTGAAAAGATTTGAGTAATATGGTTTTATTAACATAATTAATAGTATGAGTCATAACCAATAAGTTATGATATGGAACCTTGTATAAATAATAAAAAAGAAATGTCTACAATTTTAATAATATAATTACCATTAGTGAAAACCGTATCAAAGTCCAATGGAAAATAGAAACATAATATGAGTAAATTAATTATATTAGAAATATCTGTATAGGAAGACACATTTATTATTTTAGTCGCGAAAATATGAATTTATGCGATACCCAAATCAGAAATACGAGATAAATAAACAAGAAGAAGCTTTAAAAATGTGAAATTCTATATTTCACCCTAACTTGTACTTTAGCAACACATTGTTTGTCCAGAAATAGGTCATCCTTAAAGACGTCAATCACTGAGGCCCGTACAAATAATTGTTTAATAAGGAGTCCGGGGGCTAGAACGTGACCTTATTCAAACATTATCTAGGACTAGTACTAAACTCGATAACTCGAAAATTACTCGTACTTGTAATGTGCAGGCTGTTTTAGTTTACCTACATTTGGTTCTATCAGTGTAATTCGCGATTATATTATTATGGTAAAAATTATTTCAAATGAAATCGTACATTAAATTTTATTGTGTCAGATAGATAAATATTATAGATCAAATTTTATTTCAGGACACTATCTATGATTAATAATGGTAAATATAAAATAATAAACATAACATCAAGAGCATTACTTGAGAAGGATTTGGTTTAGTAGTTTGAGTGGTTTATTACAAAATAAATAATATCTCCAAGCGCCCCAGCTTCGTCTATAATCCATCCATACTAAAAATCAAATACAACCAAAATACAACTAAAACTCTCTTAAAATAATGAAGAATTTCATGAAATCAAAAACTATTGTAGCTGAGAGTACCGTATATATTTAAAAACATACTTTCCCATTAGTTTTAAAAAGAACATATTAGAGTATGTTACATTAAAATACTAAAAACAGGTCGTCATAATGCATGTTTTATCATTTGTTGGCAATCAGTGGAATTTAATACAGTTGGGTAAATTATTATTATGTTGATTGGTCTCTTTTGTTGAGTTCATGTTATTATCTACCATATTCCAAATAAAGGATATTTCATGGTTATTTGAATAATTAAAATAGTAAATTATAATTATAATTATTTTATAGTATTTTCAATTAAATCGTTAATGTAAACATTAGTAGAATTAATGTTCATGCATAATGTTGACACTTTGTTCGTCATAATAAAATTGTTTTCATAATATTTTTGTTATCATAAATATAACAGTATTCGGTTACTAAAGGTTTTATATCACCATATTTGGGCAATTTTTGCGCCAAAGAGCCCAAGCAAGCTAATGATTGCGAAACGCAATGTGCTTTGCCACTACTTCAATTCAATTAAATTCAAATTTAAAGTGCAATATTTATACTAAAATGGAACGTGCGGGAAAAATTATAAAATTTCTAGTCTGTGTGGAAAACTCGCGATATTAAGTTGTATTCACATCTGGCGTTTACCACAGTTAAAGCGAAGTTTAATATAACCATTCAGCGACATTTGGTCTCTAATACTTACTGTATACATTTTTTATTTAAATTAGTTACTTACGCGGCAGTTATCACACGTGACAGCTAAGTATTTATTTCCCTTTTAAAAGAAGTGGTTCAAGTACAAAAAAATTACAAAATTTTACGTTAATAAAACTAGGTGTAGGCGTGCCAAACAAATCGAACTAAGACAAACTTTGGAAACTTATTTGATACAGTTGGATCTGAAAAAGCTATATGGAAAAAATGCACAGTTGATACTATTAGTAAATAAAAATAATGTAATTTGTGTAGTATTGATAAATCAGACATAAGATATTAAGATAACAGAAAATTTACTTACCGTAGATTCATATGCTAACTTTATTTATTTATTTATTTTTAAGGAAAAGTTACAGTGATATTTATACAAATTTACTTAATAAATAAATGACAGAATATCTTTACACCATTTACAAGTTACCGCATATTGAATCTATATATTTAAAAAAAAAAATAGTTTCAAACCAATATCAGTAATTGGGAACAAACTACTACTAAAAAAGAGTACAGCTTTTTTGAACTTAATTAAATAAACTAATTGAGAAAAAAAGTAAACAAATAAGCAAAGAAGAAAAAGAAAAAGTCTAAAGTGAAGAGCGGGAACCATCAAACCATGATTTTGAGAGTAGCTCTCTTATTTTGTAAATCTTAGAATGAAATAAATCAAGTTCTGGAAATTCACTGAGGCTATTAACAAATTTGAGCACCTGGGAATGACTCTTTTTCCTAAAATTTGTTGAAGAACTTTTGAAGAAGAGAAACTAACGAAAAATAATACAAGGTAAGGAATATGTAGGTACGAACGTGGAATATTATCTTACATCATTAGGAAATTCTCATGATATTCAGAATTAATAGATAAGTTCGAGACTATGCGGTACACTTTTGTTTGAGATATTGTATTTCTGTACCATAGTAAGTATGGCAGAACAGATCGTTCTAATGAGAAAAGTTGTAAGCTTGAGAAACAATGCCAACACCCAACAATTCCCTGACACTGGACAATCAATTCAAAAGCTTTTACTGGGCCCAACTTTTAAAACTTTTTTTATGTCAAAAATTCATTAAAAATATATTGTTCATTGTGCTCAAACGACATTTTTTATCACTTTCAAGTTAAAGACTGCTACGGATTTGTTGGTACAAAAAGAATCCTTCTCTTAGATACATTTTAGGAAATAGAATGTACTCACTACTGAGTTCACTACTAATGGATTTCAGAAACATATTCGATTGATGTGACATTTAGTATTATGTTACTTATTTAGTCTGTGGGATAACCAACTCCTCAGCAACTTATAGCTTATATACGTGCTTGGGGTCAATATAAAATAGGAGGTTAATTATTTTAATTATAGCATGTGAAGTAAAACAATGCCGAGGTCAACATAAGAAGAAATAACCGGACCTTTGACAAAAAATAAACGAAGCATTCGTTTCGAGCCTCGTCTTAAGAAAATATGCCTGGGAAACCACAAAATAATGAGGTCTAAGAAAAGCAGGCTACTGTGTAGTGTGTCTTTCTTTTAAAACTTTTTGTATGATTTTGTTAGAGCAAACAAGCAGAGTTCATGACATGGGACCATTAAATAAATCCGTGGAACACTACAAAAGAGTAAATGACAGACCCGTCTCGTACAGAAATTTAATTTTGTTTATTCGTTTTAAACAGTTGTTTAACACTTCACAAAATTGTTTTCTGTAATGAGACAAAATTTCGAAATGTTAATCTTAAATCGCGCTAGCAAATAAATACATATTTTACACAAAATCGTCAGTTATAGAATGGAGTGGAAATATTTGTAATTTCGAGCAGGAGCGTTGAAACGACAACTATGTGGATCTCGCTATAAACGAGAGCCAATTTGGCAAGGATGCGGTGCTATTGCAACAAAAGCAAATAGCTCCTTTCCACGTTCAAATCTGCACACAGAAACAAATGCAAAACCAACTAGCTCATGTAAAACGAACGTAGCTTCTGAAATCGTCGGTACACCTAGACAAACAATTAACTGTTAGTTTAAAAGTTTTGAATACATTTACACATACATACTTACCGTTGTTATTCTATATATATATATGCCTATTGTATTTTATTTATGTATATTTACCAAGATTTAGTAGAATTATAAAACAATTGTAGGACAAATCCTGAAATGTTTAGAAGGGGAACTGTTATTAAGTGGAAGGCCCTCTACCATAGCTAATTCCATAATGCCGGTATAAATGTATATGGCTGCCACGAGACAAACTTTCTTTCCCAAGATGAGAGAAACTTTCTTATTGGTTCAACCAGTCATGTGGCTTGCCGATTAAAGCTTAAGCTTACTAATTTTACAACCTATCTCGGTGGCTTAGTTTTAGTTTACGAAGATATACCTTCATTACTGATTCTGTGATATAAAGTAAGTTAGCTCTTGCAACTTCTTTGTTCGAATTGGCGTTTTGTAGCCTTTATTTCTATTTTATTTAATGCCTTATACAGTGCTATCATTAGTAAAACACTAATTTTTAAAATGTTACTAACGCACGGAAATATTCATGTATTATGTCCTAGAATATTTTTGTCGTATGTCGTGTAAGGGTTATAATATAATCGGCTTATAATTAAAACTGTGATCTGTAGAAAATTCTTTAAATTTAAATGAGTGTTCATTAAAAGCACAGAAGTTGTGGAAAGTGTCAATCATTAAAACTCTGAAACGGAAGAGCAAAAAAATTAGTTAATTCGGTGCCCATATTTTAGGAGGTGGTGTTTTAGGACTTAGCAGTTATAAAACTGCTCAAAGTATTCCTTGTGAAACCGGGCTTCGTTAGAGCGAAAGTCTGAGAAGGAAATTTATTTAAAATATCTAGTAATTTTATTATAATACTGTGTCCGCGAATCGTACGCGTTGTAGTTCGTTTTTTGAAAATCCCTCGAGGATTTTACATTTTTTCAGTATAAAAAGTATCCTATTTGTTAATGCTATCTTTTGTGTACCAAACCTCCAAATCCAAACAATCAAAGATCATCAAAATGGGCTAACCACGGGCTAAACATTCAATGCAGGCAAAACCGCGGGCAGAAGCTATCTTCTAACGTCAAGCACTACAACCCTTACTTTTCATCGCGGACGAAGTCGCAAGCATAAGCTAGTGTTCAATAAAATAGTCAAGTATGCTAATATAATGGAAATCATTGTATTTCTGACAAACAATTAAGCTGGTTTCGTTTTTTATACGTAGAAGATATTATGTCCACTTTGTTAAAGCTTTTGCGGAATTAAGAGGATTACTGCCAGCGACCAGTAGCACGACCTGTTTATTGACATTTAATCCTCAGTTCTAGAGATTTCGTCCCAATCCCTGGAGCGACTAATTAGTGTTATTCGAACAGAAATATTCTGCATATTTCATTTGGATCTAAAATTCTAGATATTTGTTGATTATTTACTATCTCAAAAAGAAATAGTAAAATTATAATATCATAATAATAAAACTATAATAAGTATTACTTTGTTATTAATTTTTGGTTTTCACATTTAAGACTTCTGAATAGTTGGTATGTATGGGTTTTGCAAAATATTTTTTCAAACTCTGTAAAAATTGTTTGAATACTTACATATATACAAAAATCCATGACTCGGGTACAAAGGTAAACCCGCGACCGTTTGGCTAAACGTGTCGTTAAATAACTGTATAAACAAAATAAATGATTTGTTTTATTTACACAAGCGAAGTTACATCGTGTATCGCCAATGTATAGGTAGTGACCCTGGCAGCCGTGATGATTCTCTCTCCCCTAATGGACATACACTCAATTAGCTTTTATTGCCTCCGCGCCGTTCAATTTAACGCCTACGCGACCGCACTTCTGTACTTGCTTCTATTTATGTTTATTGACTTCGGAAAAAGAGTAACTGAATATTTTTTGGTCAATTCAATTTGACGTTTAAATGTTTCAACCAACGAAATGTGGTTAAAGTGTCGTGACTTTATTTATGTATTTTATTTTGTATTTTATTTATTTATGTTTGTAAGTCAAGGCTGGAAAAAGTTCTGGCGTTAATATTTCAATGGACGATGACTTTGATTTTTGGGACATTGATGGCTATTTTTATATATTTTTAACATTGATGGCTATTGTATAGGCAAATCATCATCATCATTAACAACTCAGCCACAGGACGACCACTGCTGGACGTAGGCCTCCCCAAAATATTCCAATTGGACCGGTCAGAAGCGGCCTGGATCCACCGTCGACCCGCGGCCCTTATCAGGTCGTCTGTCCACATTGTCGTTAGACGTCTTACGCTGCCCTTGCTGGTCCGTGACCTCCACTCTAGAACCTTACGGCGACCATCGGCTCTCCGTTATATGTGTCCTGTCCACTGCCACTTCCACTTAATGTCGGTAACTTTCATACGTCTACAGACCTCCTCATTTCCGATTTGTTAAAATATGGCGTTACATTTGTGATAACATAATATGGCGCTGACAACTATGGACCTCGCAAGAGAGAGCTCAACGTCGTTATATATATTGCTAGCTGGCGTTCGCGACTTTGTCCGCGTTGAAAAAGAAAAAAAGTAGCTTGTCCTGTGTCTCGTACGTCTAAATGTTTCATGAAAATCAGTTAATTCGTTTAAGAGTTATGGAGCAACATACATAGATACATACAGAAAATATTGTAAAAATTGTCAATTTAGTTTTAGTATCATGTATAGAAACTATAAACACGATATCTGAAAATAAAGTAATTGGTCATGGAGTAAGTTTATTATGTATTTATTATGCTTAGACGATGCGAGTGATTTTTCGACCAACTCATAGCGTAAAATATTTTTATGAATTTTCTAGTTCGGAGACTCGAAAAATATTTGATGCATAACAAAGAGATGGTACAATCCTCTGACAGGTGTCAAAATATGGTCTGGTGAGTATCAAATTTCCGTTTTTAACATATACTCGTATATATACGTGATTCATGAGTTTTTATTTTTAACATGTAGAATATAAAGTGCTGAGCTTTAATATACCTAGATATATTAAAAAGCATTGGAATGCAAAATATTTAATTTGATTATATAAGAAATGAGCTCGATTTGTGAGTGCATTACACAAATTTATAGTTTTCATATGATTAGCAGCTGATTTTTATTTAATTTCAGTTGATATTTTTGATAACGAGTAACCGTGGGAAATTTAAGCATGGTCTGGTTACATGTGAACTAAAATTACAGGATCCGAAGGTCATCCTTCATCCATCTGTTTAGCAAACGAAAAGTACATATTTTTATCAATTTTTATCTACAGTATGAGAAAATTAATCGCGATTATGTTGGATATCCTTAATTAAAAGAAATAGCTGTTATGCTGTGTCCTTCTCTGTTTCACTGCACAATACGTTTAATGCTTCTCTGTCGCTCATCTTTGCTTGCTCAGATGATGCAACCCATAGAGAAAACGTATCCAATCCAATACGTATTTTACCGATGTAATATACTCTGTGTTAGCAGCATCAAGTGTATTGAGCTGAATAGCTTTGGAACGGTTATTGTAGAGCGAAGCGCACCAACTGAACATAATAAGAGAGTGAACGTCATAAACCCTAATGGACATGATATTTTTCTAAGCTTTTTTTGCTATGTTAACTCGACAGTATGGTAGGTGCCTTTACCATCGCCTTAGCGCTTTACTTAGGGATACGGCAGGTTCGAATCCCGGCATGGTTAATGAACTTTTCAAAGTTGGCTTTGGTCTAGATTTGAAAAGTAGTTGCAGGGTACACTGCGTATGGTCTGTGAACATTTCAAAATCACTTTAAAAGCAAATCGTCGCCTCCTAAGAACATTCAAGATGCGTCACCATTGTGATATACTAGAGACATTGTATGCGAACGAATGTAATATACGGCGCGATCTCATAACTCTTTATGAAGTTGCATTCACATGACACACGTGCCTACGCAATAATAACGTGGAAGTTTGTCGGAAAACGTATAGAAATATTCAGTTGGATGCAAACGCGCAGCAGATCCACACTTACGTAGGTTATAGTATTAACAATATCTACAAACACGGGCGTAGTAAACATATCCTAAATCCAGCGCTCTTTGAGAACCTGTGGCGTTGCTTTGTGTCACACACAAATTGTGTTATAGGCGACTGTCATAAAATGTACTGTGAGCCTGACGTCGACCTTAACTTAAAAAAATATAAATAAACAATTCAATGAATAACTCAAAACAAATGCTACCAAAAACTCAACATTAAAATCAATTAATTTACAACCAAATGTCATATTTTAACGCTGTAACTTTAATGTATGTATGTATGTATGTATGTATGTATGTATGTATGTATGTATGTATGTATGTATGTATGTATGTATGTATGTATGTATGTATGTATGTATGTATGTATGTATGTATGTATGTATGTATGTATGTATGTTGCTAGGACTATAAGGTCAACTTCCTAATTCTAGATCCCATTTCGTTGCATTTTCGTAAATACTAAAATAACAGTTCAAACTGTGCTACGATACAGTTTGAAATCAGTTGATTATAACGTCCAGCCATCCACTGACGTCGTTCGATTCAATCGTTAAATCATTCAGCCACAGGTTATTTGATGTGGGACGATTATGTCAGCCGTCGTTACCAAAATGGCGGTGGGCGTCATTAAGCTGAAGTGCCCTCACATTTAGGTCCGTGGGGCGTACAGGCGGCGAAAGGAAGTCGGGCTAAAAGCCTCTGGGTGGATGGTGCAGCTTGCAAATTAGCCACGCTTCCTATATGAAACACGTGAGGACGGACTAAAAGATTACTTTCTATGTAACGACGACGCTTTATTTGCATGCATTTAAAACTAGCTGACACTGGCTCCCACTTTGACATTTTACCTTTCGTGAATTTTCGGTGACCTAACTTAATGCCGACCCAGTTACCTAAACGAGCCAACTGTTTTCAATAAATTCATCATTCAGTGAATATTGCATATGAAAATTAACACAATATAGGAGGGGAAAGCTGCATTTTTCTAAGGGTTAACTTGTTTTTCTTTTTTATAAAGATTTTATACTAGTTATAATATACACTAATAAGAATATTTCTTCAATATGAATAATTTTCAATAATAGTTATAGTCCAGGAAAATATATAAAATAAAATAAATAAAAAGGGTAAATTATAAGGTGGGATATAATATAAATAAAAATAATATAATATAAAAAAGTTTACTTAGATGTGGTAGATGTTTTCATATTATGTATACGTATCTAAACGTTCATGTACTTTCATGTATGAACAATGAAAGTATTAATCCATCTTTCGATTCCTCCGAGACGAAAGAGAATGTGATGTCACGCTATTGCTTCTATATACCTACATACGATGTAAAAATCGGGAGGTTAATGGATCTAGTGATTAATAAAAAAATTCTTTAGTATTTCATTCTTTAGTAAAATGACCAAAATAAAAGTAAAATGGAAAGTGGGAAATAACTATATATTTTATACTTACCTAACTATTAATTAAAAGCCTTATTGCTAATTAGTAACAGGGATAGCGCTATCCAATCAAATAGTAGAATGAGCATTGGGAAACCGTTTCAATAGAAAATTTGTAATCGTATTTCAATTTATAATTAAAGTTATTAATGTGTAGAGGAAATTATTGTCCACTAGGTATAAAATTAAAACAATTTTGTAATTAAATGTCGTACATTCTATGCTAATATTATTGATTCGTAAGCCGATCCTACAATACTGTGGTAACAATGGATTTGGCTTTAGGAAGATAACATTGGTTATTGTAATGTAATTGTTAAGGCAAAAGACAGACACCACCTCAAATTTTACGACGGTTAGTAAGTTATTGAAGCACGATGACAAAACCAAGCGGTAGTAACAATAAATGAAATTCGTCCTTTGAGTATAGCTATCGCAATGTTAAAACAAGACCTTGGGGTCCAATGTGGACCGAGGTTTTACCACGGTCAAACTTAGACGCCCCGCCCTGGGGACAACTCACAAACACAACTGCCTAAAGATAATAAACTGGGGACAATTCCTTGTCTTGTTCTCTTCATTAAAAATCAATACAAGTGACGTTTTATGCACTTAATCATGCATTTAGTATACAAAAAACTTTTATTCAAGAAGAAGCTAAAATAATAAATTAATAATCCATATCATCAATCAATTTATACTAATAAAATAAATCTGTAAGTGTAGGTATTGTATGTATCCTCCATAACTCTTTTATTTTTCTCATTAAAAACTGCCATCAGTCATTAGTGACTATAATCAGTTCAGATGCGTTATTTAGGGGATGTGGGTTTTGGAGGCCATCGCCTCAACCGACCTTTGCACGCAGGCACCAGCTAGTAGTATTAATATAAAAATGTAATATTACCTAATACCTAATATAAAACTACCTAATATGCAATAAGAATAACTAAAGAAACTTCATCATAATCAGCTTGTGTCCCTCCACTACTGGCCTTTTTTCCGATTCGTGGCCTCCATCCGCTCTGCGATGATGATGTAAATGTAAGTAGAAGAAATTTACTATTTATAAACTATTGATGTTATTGAATTGGGTTTAGGTGGCAAAGAAACTAACATTCTGGCTGCATTACATCTCTGAATTGTTATACTTAATCACTGAGAGAGCCTATGCTCAGCCCTGTAATCGCCAGTTCATCGATCAAGCGCTTGTAGAATAGATTTAGCGCTCGGTTTAATAAATATTAACAACAAAGTTAAAAATATTATAAAATAAAATATGTGTTGAACTAAAATTTAAAAAAGCCAAATGATTTTTTATGTAAGGTTCTACAAACAGAGAGACAGAATGTTATTCCTAAGGTCAATATAAATGTCAATGTAAACATCGTAATTATCTAAGACACTTCTTGTCTAAGAAAGTTTTTCAATGTTTTAAATTGAGTCAAGGTAAAATCTTCTCAGAATTTCTGTTTCCTTAAAAACAATCAGACCGAAGCGCCATAAATGAATTATTGAAGACAGTCACTGGAACTGCAGGTTTTATTAAAATTCAATTTATTTTTCTGATTGAGAATACCTAATGAAATTAAACTGCCGCGTACATTCTTAAATTCAGCAATTGTACTGCGATTCGTTGACATAAAACCTAAGACAGATAAGCGTTTTTAACTTTTTCCTTTATTTTTTATTTATTCAAGCGAACATTCCGTTTGTTGTTTGCAAATCGAATGGAAATGGGGAACAATAGCGAGAGATGACGTCGTTATGACGATCCAGGAAAACATTTGGAGGAATCTCTCGGAGCAGTGTCATGTCAACAACATGTGGGTAACTTTTCAATATCGAAAATTTCTATACAATTCAAAACAATATAACTACCTAACCATGTTTTCGTTAACAACAGAAAAGAGAGACAAAAAGTTTTGTAATCGACCTACGCCGATTTTCTATGCCCCGCTTAAAACAAGGTTCGCTTGTTTTGGCTGTCATCCAACTGCTTGTTAAGGAAACTGGAGACTTTCATGGAGCAACCATTATCTCTTGCTTTAATATAGGTACAAGTACAAGATGCCCACTCTTGAGACAGTAATGGAAATAATAACTTCTTTTAGTAAAGTACTGAACTAGCGGTACAAATTAAAAAAAAAACTCTATAATAAGAAGAAATTTAATAAGACATTCAACCTTATTAAATTATTTGTTCTTATCTATAAAACCTGTGTTACTGGAAGAAAATTTACATTTTATTTTATTCATAAAATAAAAAATTAAAAAATATAAACTTATTGACTTGCAAATAAAGGATATTGAACTGCAGAGGTTTTTTAAATAACTTGATCATACATTTAGATGAGACAATACTGTTGAATCCCTACTTGATTGAATCATTCTTTTCAAACCAGCCAAGACCATCGTGCACGACGAATTTGAATTTTATTCAAATCAAGGAACACGATTCAATTGGTATCGACATGGTTTGAAAGAAACGCGACAAACCCCAGTAAGCTGTCGGAATCATGTATTCAATTTGTATAGCAATTACACGTGTTCTTATTTAGGCTTTAGCTCTAACATCAGAGTAACATAACATCAGTCACAAGTTAAGCACTCGGACACTACAAGTTTAAGCAGATGATACTAGTATTCACTATTACTAATAATTAATATTAAAGAATTTTAATGTCTAATTAAATAATGTTATGCTGAAATACAACTTTGGCAAGTACTGCAGAAGCTATTTCTTATTACGACCGCACCGCCTACTCCGGTTCGTTCACCCTGCGTTTGTCGTCGCGAACTACTAAATCTTCTTGGTGCTTTTTATATGTTGCCTTTACAGAATTTCCACTCGAGTTACTTAGGTACCTATCTTATAATACTTCACAAGGTTTACATCTACTTTATATTCCTCGCAATTTTATGACATTGTATATTTAATAGCTCACGCTGCGTCATAAATCTACTCACATGTGAAGACAAAATTGATAAAACTTTATCAGGAATTTATGCTATAGAATAGAATAGTTTTATGCTGGATGAGAGGTTAATTGGTAAGGCTTCGAAAAGACTTCGATTCTTCCTATATGTTAATCCAGGTAATAATAACGTTCAGCTGTTACGTGATAGAGTCAAATTCATTAATCCATCTTCACAAACTTTGCATTTATAATATTGGATAGGATTATATTTTATTTTAATTGTAATTCGTGTTGAAAGTGGGACGATAATCAGCGTATTTTAAGTAAAAAGAAATATTTTTCTTGAAAATAATATTTTCCGCGCTAATGCGTTGAGCAAGTCGGAGGGGACGTTCTCGATTGTGTCGTACGGAGGCCGAGTAGCGATAATTTCACGAAAATGGGCGCCTTGTCGACGGCAGCGCCCCTGCAACGAGCTTGGCTGAAATAATATCCACATTATGATTTCAGACAGGCCACCGCTTAAAGTGGTTTAAGGTGACGCAAAGTAAAACCACTGTTCTGTTGCACGCTCAAAAACATTTCTCTGTTATTCCCGACTGCCTTTTAGCCTTTTAGTGAATGGATTAAATTTAAATATATTTGAACTAGATTTTGCCCGCGACTTCGTCCGAGCTATTATTTATTAAATGTGTAATCAATTAATGTGTAAGTCCTGACATTTTTGTGAATAATTGCGCAAATCGGCACTTCCGAGCTACGTGTGAATATTTTTATCGTTTTAAAAATATTCAAATTCAAAATAAAAAGCTTTGCATTTCTAAGAATCAGATAAAGTGTAGTGTTCAGGTAATTTGAGACGACATATAAAACAGAAACGATGACTTTCTATTTAGTATTAAACCTTATTATAGAAACTTATTATAATAGAGTAGGACTTAGATCAATGCAAAGGAGAGTTGCTAAATCGGATGAGTTAAAGAGAGTAGTGGATAACCAAATAGCATCTGGTTTCTGGCCTAACGCCAGGCAAGGTTACCCAGTTTGTAAACGAACGTCATAACGTTCTCTACCGCTCTTTAAAAGTCTGGTAATAAACAAGTAAATGGCAGGCCATAAAGAAATTTATTTGCGGTGTGATCATAATGAGCATGCTTATATAATTTTCGCACAGAAATAACAGCTTTATAGTAAATATATATCGCCCGATTGGCCCCGACTATTTTTTATCGCTCTTTCCATTAGTGAAAAGAGTAATAAAATCCGTTGGGTGGTTAAGAAGTAGGGTATGTTAGCTGAGAAAGAAGGCAAAAAATAACAGCGATTTTATTTTATAACCATGAGATTATTTTAATATTATTTACTAAAATATATGAGAGGCTGAATGTATAACCTTTTCTAAAAAAACTTGACTTTATCTTTCCTAATGTCGGTCCAAAAATAAAAATCAAACCACAGAATTACTTTTCTGTGGCTGCAAGTACTTGATGAGCGTATAACTCAACAATTTTCAGATAATTCTTGACTACGACTGTGATAAATTTTTGTGAGGTTAACGATTAATTTCAATAATGTTTGTCCAAGAGAGAAAATCAAATTATGAAATTTTTATTTTTCTATTGCTGCAAGTGCTCGATGTACCTATAACTCTACTTTCAGATAATTTTTGGCGTGTGTACAATTTTTTGTACTTCTTAATTAACTTAAAATGCATGTTACAAATATTGAAAAAGTACATACGCCACTGTTATCATTTTTGTTAATATTTTGATTATTTTATAATAGGTATATCTGTAATGGAATATCATTTGAGTGAGTAACAAAGAAATTATTAATTTCTCTCATCTCGGCTTTCAGAAGTAATTATTTGAAAACAGATTGCGCCTGTCACTAAAAAGGACGCTATGTAGGTACACATTTATCATACTTCTAATAAATATTGAAAAACATTTTAGCTCTAGCTATAAAAATTTCTAAATTATAATAATACTAATTAGTCTTTTACTAAGCATCACTAACGCATGTCACTTATTATTATTCCAGTATATATTTTTAGAACTTATGTCAAATATAAAAATAATTTCCTAAGGAGAAACGGTCTACAAGTTATTTAATAATAAAATATTTTTACTTTCAGATAATTTTCACCGTATTGATGGTGCAATAATAATAATAATATTCGAGAAGCAATCGCCTTGAAGGTACGAGCACTTGTCTCTGCAAAATCTTCTTAAAGTTCAAAACTTTTCTTTCACTACAGTATCGTGAACAATAGAAGTAAATTTTCATGCTATTATAAAATAAATTAGAGGAAATGACAAAACATTTGCAAACGACATATGTTAATATTTTAAGAATATTGCAAAATTTTGCAATTTAATCAAAACTTGCGTTTTAATTGTAACTATAAAATTTCTGATTGTAACACATACGTATAAAAAAAGTGATTTAAACTATAAATTAATTATCTATGTTTCATTATTTCTGACTGATTACAAATTATATGATGAGCCCATTGGGTGAGTGGTTAGAGTGCTTGTCTTAATGCAAGATCTGAGACAGATCTCAGGGGTACCTGGCTCGATTCCCGGTAGGCCCGGTCTTTGGAAATGAATTTCAAAGTTTGCTCTGGTCTACATCTAGATATTAGCAGCATACTATGTTTCTCAGGCATTTGGATAGACTTTCTAGCGGCAATAGGTATTCCTCTTACGGAAAACAACCGTGAAATAATTTTTTTAGTTTACACTTTTTTTTGTTTTTATTTTGCTTGATGCTGACTGTTTACTTGATAGGTGGCTATCGTCGCCTATAACCGGTAGGGTTACCTACAGGTGCACTTTGTGTGGGGGCGGCACCATCTTTAATCTATGTTTTGACTGGCTTATTATTCGTGTTTAATTGTATATATTGTATTAATTAGTTACCTTAGCGGTATATTTTTTTATGCTACAGGAGTAGATATATTATTATTATTATGAATTAATGTGAATTTAATTCAGTAAATTTTAATGTGACTTCTCTGAGCTATTGATACGGTCTGAACAGTCCGTAGTACTAGAAATGCAAGCTTAGTGTTTACTTAGCTTACTGTCGAGATTAGGTTTGTCTTGATAACAATTCAATAACTTACAGTCCATTCTGTTTAATGCAGTTTCTACTCAGTCCAATTTCTAATCTCATTTAGAAAATGTATAGGTACCTATCCTTATATATAATAAAATCTGCAGTACAGTCTCTGTACTTTAAATATTTTTCCAAATAAAAAACAACTCAATAATACTATACTATTGAGTTGAGGTCAAAGAATATTTTTTAGAATTTTTGTCTGTTTGTCTGTGCGTTTGTGCACGCTAATCTCAGAAACGGCATAATAGATTTGAATTCGGTTTTCACTGATGTTTGTCTGAATTAAACTATAGGATACTTTTTATCCAGGAAAAATCTTAGGTTACTTTGGCTGTTTTAAAAAATGAACTACAGCGCGTACGAAGTGCGAGCACCGGCTAGCGTAGTTTAAATGTAATAAAATAATATAAAATATCAATGTTTACCTGTATAATGGTATCTTGCAAAGTTCTTAGTAGGTAATTCTCCGAAGGTGACCTAATGATGAAAGTTTCAGTTGGTACGGAAACTGAACTATTCGAAAATTGTGCAAAGTAGAAGCGATTTCTGCATCCTCATTCTATACTAATCGAACTTTGTCTTTCAACTCTGATTTTAGTAGAAAATGCTACGAAAGTTTTTCTAATATCACGAATAGTATAAACGAATAATAAACCGGTAGCGGGCAACGAACTTGAAATAAAATTAAATACGATATTAGAAAATTGGAGAATTGCTATAATTTTCTGGATTGTAAATGTTTTCACAAATAAGGATTTTCTAAGGATCTTACTAGTAGTTCCATGGGCGATATTCTTTCTTTAACTTTCTACAAAATATCGATTGTACGATTAGAAATTCATATATTAGACTTGAGACGTTTTAAAACGACTATGATTATTGTTATGTGAACGACTTTAATATATTTCACTTATTTGCTAACATGATTTCTTTTGACAATATAAGTACAGATTTTATTGTAACTTTCAGAAAAACTGCTCCAAGACCAACTGTGGTCAGCCAGGGTGGACCTTGGAAAATTTTAAAGAATAACCAATTATCTACGAGATGTGCTGGTATTATTCATTATATATCCTTTCTTGCTGTTATTTCACGACGATCTTGTCAGTGACACCAGACGCCCAAACAAAATTAAAATTAGGGTTACCTTAATGGACCTTAATCTGAAGGGACAGTAATTATTTTAGTATTTCCAATAACATATTAAAATAAACGTTTTCAAAACAGTTTAAGTTTAGTTGGAAATATAAAAGTTAATATCATTAGGTAAGTTCAAAATACAACAATTTGTTTGCTCTCCACCTCTGACCTACATTCGTACTTGCATATTAGTGGATATAATTTTTACTGAGTGCATGAAATATAGTTATCTTTTTAACTTAATTTCATGCTTGCAAACTACAATGTTAATTTTGATGCAGATGTTCGTTTTATAACTTTCTATACAGAGCTTCGTACATTTTATTCGCCACAAACAGGTTGTTAAAGCCAAAGATGGCGACGCTATCATTTGGACCTGAGCCAGTTCATGGCAATATTAATTTTTTCTTATCTTCGTTTGTTTTGCTTATGCAATGCAATTACTAATAATAAAATTAGAATACTCTGTCGTTTAATAAAAACAAGTTATTATTAACTATTACAATTATTATAAGTTATAAGAATATTCAAAGTAATTAACTAATGACTTATATAATGGCAACGTTCTAAAAACACGAGTTAGCTTTCAAAGTCTGATCTATCTTTAGAATATTATATTAATGTATATTGTATTGTAGTTATTTAATAAGATACATAAGTATAGATGACAGAGCAATTGTCTCTTAGTAGATTCCGAGATAAACTTTCAGCCTAAATAACTTTTTTAAAGTTTGCACACAATCCAAAAAGTCAGAACATGGAAGCAGACAATTAAATTTGAGAAAGGGCTCATTCTATACTTTATTTTTATATATACGTATATTCCCAGTATGTTTCTTATAATCCTGAAGCGATATAAGAAACATCTTATAGTCTCAAGCACGTGCCTATAATTGTAGAATGGATTCTGTTTTTAATTGAAAATTTCAACAACAACCTGTTTCTTTCACAATATCACACACATATTTATTTCTTACTAATTGTAAGAAATAAATACTTTTTCAATACGCAACAGAATCAGTTCAACTTTTTCTGTCATTCATAATCATTACATGTGTGTAGAGTATAATGTCCTCTCTTGCGTATAGTTGATGCAAATTACTGGGACTAACATGAACTTGGGCCATTATGTCGATAGAGTTTAAGTACCCATAGTACAAAGGCATATTACATTAGGAACCAAGACAAAGTACTTCGTTATAAACTTAAGTAAGTAAATAAGCTACAAGTAAGTGAAAGACAAAGCGATGGATTTCGTTGTCGCGTTTTGTGTGTTACACGACTCGCATAAGAGATTCCAGAGCCCATTTTCCCTATCCCTTCCCAATCCCTTATCCTTAATCTTACTGCAGTTTACAGCACAGTGGACCTACCATCAAGTTGACATCAGTCAGTCTTCTGACCTCAACGTTAAAAAACACTTTTATTTTACACTTAAAAATATATCTAAAATTTTAAAATCAAACACGTATGTGTGAAATAAAGGCTGTCAAAAGAATTGAATTAAATTACATATCTTACAAACGCAAAAGCGTTTGATACTTCATGCCATCTTTCGAACGAAGCGAGACGTAGCCGGCACAGTTCAATAAATACAGCCTTTATTCAAGTGACTAGCAGAAATATTTTAAAAAAGATGTTAATATTTTGTGAAATGCAATATCTCTAGTGAATGCTGTACCAACTCAATAAACACGTAATACGATAGATTATGTTTTTTGAAAGCAAGTATTTTGTAGGTAACCTGAATGACAAATTCTGTAAAGCCAAATTAATGCAAAAAATCTCTTCAGGACTTTTGATAAATTTTTCGGGACAACCCTTTCTAGCGCTTATCTTTTCTGATCTATAATCTGTATTAAATCGCTCTCTTAGTGTTAATTATGAATTTCTTGGAGTTGTCTGCTCAGTGCTAAAGAGTTTCATAAGATACTAAGAATCTATAAGGGAAAATAATTTGAAAACTGATAAAGGTTTTCGTACTCCGACTGTACTTGATAATACGTGCAATTTAATTTTAACTACCAAAGCCTTATTTCAGAAATATTGCAGCTACACCAACACAAACACTCAGTTTTAACATAGTTAATTAGGCTTGGTTTGTTAAGTTTAACTGAAATCCGGGGCTAAATTTTGCACTTTACCTGATGTTACAAATTGACATTAGGTACTCTTATATCAGTTTTAGATAATATGGATGGCTTTAATAACTTAATGAAGCCAGTGGTGTCGCAATTGAATATTCCACAGCTACCTCTTTTCAGGCCTCTTTTTATGAAATTCTAAAATACAAAAGTATTGTGATTCGTGTCATGAATATGCAAGAATATTCATGGCTCGTTAGCGGGCGGGTCGAGCGTATTTATGTAAAGTATTGTATTTAATACAGTAGCCATATTTTTGTATTGAGCGACAATGTTCTCTTCATTTTGTTTTCATTAAATAGCATCACTTGACATACCTTTGTTTTGTAAAAACAGAAATTAATTATTTAAAATGTACACACTAATAATAAAAGTAATGTTTTTTTAGTTAATAGACAAATCGCCCGCGGTTTTTTAATAAGTATTTAATGTTCAGACATGGCTCGTTTACGATATTGTTATTATTCGTCTTCAGAGACGAAAATAGTCATCAAAAGAAACAGAGAACCGCCTGGAAGGTCTGCAAGCTGGTACACCGTAACACCAAACTTTAGATTGACGCTGTCGAGTAAGTCACCACTTTACTCTGATTTGTGAGACAACATAAAGCTCCGACATATTTTTTCATCAGCGTTATTTATACGAGCAAGTTATTTTTACAGCTTTCTTAGGAGCACAAAGTGGGGGAAACGTCTTGCAAGCCTTTGAAAAAATACTTCCATAAGTTACGCTCATTTTTTGTAAATCTTTCCACGTATATGTCGCGGTTCAGTTATAAGTGACATATTTAGGGTCATTTGGAATACCGGCGTTCATTTCAAGGAATATATTTCGGGAGGCTCATTGCCAAAATGAGACAGAACATAATATATCCTAAAAGTCAAGTCGCTACTGTATCTGAACATATTTATTATGGTAATGTATATAGACACTATATATATACACCGTTTGACCGATCATCAAAATAATGTTCTAACAAAATGTTAAATAATATTCATTAAGAATGTTTTTTAGCTATTCAATTTCACGTTGACCACCGTGAAGATTTTTGATTTTCATACATAATATTATTATTTGTTATCCCTTGTAAAAACTGTTCAACATTTTTCCCACAGAATTTAATTGGTATTAAGTACAGGCAAGTGCTCGATAAAATAATGTAATACGGTAACAGAATGCGATCAAATGAAAATCTACATCAGCTGAATTTCCCATTTCCTTTGAAAATTATTACTGTTCGGTTTGCTCAGAGGACTTTGTAAGCAAAATCAAATTTTATACTTGAGGACTGTGGCCTGCTGAAATATAACCGAAGTTATATCTTTGGTTGTTAGTCAAAGGTCGAAAAGGTGTGACGCGGTACAAATGTATCGGTACGTTAAAAAATTGGTCGCATTTATAATAGACTTTACGTCTTTGTAGTTACAAAATACCAAGCTAGACGAAAGGGCGGGCGGGCCAGGTTTGTTAATATAAATAATAAAATGTATTTGCTGTGTTTGGTGGCTTTTCTTGCAATCCATGCTTATCTACACTTCACTATTAATTTTATAAGTGTGAAAGTAACTCTGTCTGTTTGTTACCTTTCCACGCCTTAACTACTCAATCGATCGTCATGAAATTTTAGTATACACTTTTTTTTTAGTATATACTTTCAGGTACAAAAAATTATGGTCTTACAACTTTTGAGAATTAGCCTGCCCCCAAAAAAGAAGTGACAAAAAAGGCTTGCGGTACGTTTCATTTAGAAAAAAAGTACTATTCCCGATAGAACACCTAAAATTAAGAAAACGTAGGGATACAACGGGTATGTTCAGTAGTTAAGGCATGAAATAGTAACAGGCAGACATAGAGAGTTACTTTCACATTTATAATATTAAATATGGGTTATAGTATGTGTAAGATCCGTCGAAAGAGACAAATTTATTCAAACATTGAATCGCTTTAATAGATCTCCAATGCAGACGACACAATTTGCTCCACAGCCGTTTTCATTTACATAAAGGCTATCTGATAGTTACTCTCCGATTTGGTATAAGCTTATATCAAACGATGCGATGGACCATCGATGGTACTCTATTACAATTTCGCAAGCTATCTCCACCTCAGTGAGTTTTATCTTTAAAAATGACTTCTTATAATATCGCTACAGTTAGCAAAGTGTTAATAAAATATCTTTAAAATTTCACTACCACCTCGAAATTTCAGACCGCCCGAGAAGTGCTTTGAAATTTTAACGGCTACATTGAATAGATGGTTTTTGCAGTAACATCGTCTACTGTTCGTAACGAAGTGCTAACGAGTTCGAATAAAATTGTCTTTTTAATTTTATCCCACCAAATTATTCACTTTCTGAATATAGGATAGACATGTATGAAGCGGTATGGTCTGTAGTCCACAACGATAACACTGGCCATTGGCATATCTTCATATCTTCAAAGGCACAGTTCTTTGAAGATATGAAGGTTTCCCCTACAACAATAATGATAGATGAAACTCAGAATTCATAATCTGAGAACCAGTTTGTGACAGTCATCAATTCATTAGAGAAGATTATATTGAAAAGCACGGGTGCTGTTAAGTTTCATTGAGTTAGTAATGCTAGAAGCCATTCCCGTTTGTTATCATCATCCTATTAAGGTCGATGGCATAATGATTCTTATGGTTTTGCTTGTGTTAATAGACGCCGGTAGCTATCGACCATCAAGTGGACCATCGGCCTTTACCGAAAATAATATGTAGTAAAAAGAGATAAAATGGATATAATTATTTAAAAATTAAATTATACACACCAATTTATATTTTAGAGCATCTGTCATTTAAATTAAAGTGCTTTCATAAGCGAAAAATTCAAAAATGGCATTCAAAATTTTGTCAGTCATCATTTCTCTAAGCACGCTTGGTTTGAATCCGGTACGTACATTTTTCTTGAAATGAAGCAAAATGGGGAAAAAAGAAATACAAAAGGGCACATCACAACCAAGTTATTTTCAATTTTGTGTCACTCTATTAGCAACCTTACGGCAATACGTAACAAGACCGAATTCAAAAGTAAAGAATATGTTGGTAGACGAGTCCGTGAGGTTCATTTGGGCAAAGGGAGGTCAAACACTTAAACTCCGGAGATACAAGATTGCAGACGAGTTGAGGCAAACGAAGCAAGCCTATGAATCGCTTTCGAGCATGCGATGGGAATTTTCACTGGTCGGCCGTTACCTACAATAGAAACCGTTGAACACATTTTCTAACTTTTATTTTAACTTTTTTAACCCAAGTAGTTATTCATTTTGAGTCGTTCTATATGTTAAAATTAACTATGAACCTTTTCATGTTGAAAAATTTGTTAATAAACGCAAAACACAACGTGAATTTGTACATTAATCGTTCGTTTCATTCACTGATTTATCTATAAAGAAAAGCCGCCCCTCCGGGATGATGTCTAGCCGCGAACTATTGACAAAGTCCAACGCTGTCATTCAAGAGTAGAATGCAAAAAGATAAAAAGGCAATATAACGCGATGAAAATCTGTGATGGAAAAACTGGGCTTCTTTCTTCGACTAGGCGTCAACGCGACGTATCACCTTTTTTCTAAAGGAGCGTAAATAAACGCACTGCAAAGGGTGCGTTTGAATCGACACATACGGCGTGATTATGTTCCCCGTCCCACACTGAACGCACCTGGAGGTGTATTACGATGAACACCTGATACATGCCGGTCACATTTTTTTCAATAATTATGTTCACAGTCCACTTTGAAGTTGGCTACCGTCTAAGATTTTTGCGAATATAAAATCATGGTTTATTTTTAAAAATATAGCAAAAAAAACAATTACTATATATTTTTTTCAGTACAGTTGTAAAAAAGTAGCATTGTTTATTAAAAAAAAAATGAAAATATTTTTATGTTTGTATCACGCATACGCGTTTTTATTGAAATAATTTTGACCATCTTCAAGATACTATAGCGTGTTTTAAAAAATTGTTTCGCTTCGATAAATACAAATTGAGAATTATTCATTGTGCAATTTACAATATTTGTTTAATCTTGTTTTATTTAATAATACAGAATATATCAAAATTTGTAAACGTATCAGTTTTCGTGAGCACGATTTTTGGTAAAATTTTAAAATTATTTTAATATTAATCACCATCGGCATTCGTTCATTCATCAGTGAAAATTCATTTCTTGGATTTCAATTACCTACCTCAAAGAAAAAAAACTTTTCATTCGTACAGAAAATGTAACATATTTAATTAATAAATTCATTATGAGTGTAAAATAAAATTTCCTTAATAATTATATTTAAGGGGCTTACAGCAACTAAGGTAAATTTTATATTATAAACTAAGATTTATTTAGCAGCGCTACACGTTATCCACAAGGTGGCACTGCTTCATTCCCATACAAATTCACGCTTCTTACACTTTAAAGAGAACTGCGTAATTGAATAGTCTAGCTGATTGTCATTTATTTTAATTGTATGTCTTAATTATTTTCAATTTACATTAATTTGGCCTAAAAATAGAGCCATTGTAGGTACTTCATTTTGTTATCCTAACTAAACCAGACAGTGTGAACTTGTACTTTTAATTGGTTTACATCTATACCAATATTATAAATGCGAAAGTGACTCTGTTTGTCTGTCTGTCGCGCTTTTACGCCAAAACTACTGAACCGATTTAAACGAAATTAGGCACACAGGTAGTCTAGAACCTCAGAAAGGACATAGGCTACTTTTTAATAATAAAAAGGTTTGTAGGGGGTTGAAAGGTTGAGGGGGTCATTTGTAGGGAAACACTGCGCTCGGGGTTTTTGAAAGATGATTAGTGTCACGGATGACATACGACTATTGTCGGCTTTATAATGTTCTTTTTAGAGTTTGTAAAATAAAAAGCTTAAATAATTAAAAATGCTAACCAAAGTCACTATTTCACGTGGACAAAGTCGCGGGCACAGCTAGTATATTATAACTTCGATTCTAACAATATCTACCGACCGAAAGATATAACGATCACATTGAACGATTGCAGATTGGTGTTGCTTGTTTCTGTTTTGTCTACGCCAATTTACGTAAAAATAACAATAAAGCAATTTACATATAATATATTATTATGTATAATTATAACAATGAGGAATCTTGCCAGCGTTTATTCAAATTGGTAAGAAAATTATGATTTCTATTGGTAATATAAACTTCATTCAAAAATTACTGGGTATAATAATTTGAGTCAATGCAAAAGAGTTCAGAATATTCCTTTGCATTGAATATACCCACATTCGTTGGAACATTTCTAATCAGCGAGAAGTCAATGGTAGCAGTTATATTAACCACACCATCAAAGCCATTGTAAGTGAAGTGACACCGCATTGCAAAACACTAGCGCAGTTTCTTTGATAAAGAACTTGTCACAGGAAAATATTATCGTCCCGTATAAAGTCAAATTAAAAAGCGATGAAGAATTGTTTATTATAGTGGTCGCCTAGTCGTCGAAATTTGACCATAAACAAAAGATTATAGGTACATGTATACGCGTGTCAAAGATGCGCTTTATTTTAATTAATATTATAAATATATTTTTATTTAGTAGTGACAAGTGATGCTGCGTATCACAGTCATTTGGGCATTACAGAAGACCACCGTGAAATAACATGATGTGTGTTTCGGTGAGTGAGTAAAGGGTGCCAGTAGAGCCCATTACCCCATCCCTTAATTATCTATCCTTAATACTTCTATGGTCGACAGTGGATTTGCAGCACCTATGGCATTGCTTGTGTTATTGTCAACCACCATTAAGATGACCGTCAGTATGACTGTCGGACCTTAACATAAAAAAATATAATATAAAGTGAAAAGAAATGTATTTTTGAATTTTTGTATTTTTGTTTCTAATGAATAAACTCAAAAACTTGATCGACTCCTTCACCTGTAGAAAGCTAAATTATCAGCAAGAAACATAGGTTATCTATACTAATATCATAAAGAGGAAAGTTTTGATTGTTTGTTTGTTTGTTTGTATAGAATAGGCTCCGAAACTACTGGACCGATTTGAAAAATTCTTTTACCATTAGAAGCCGATATTATCTGTGATTAACATAGGATACTTTTTACCGCGGGAAAATTCCTACGGGAAATCTAAAATAATAGCAAATACGTTGGCCCGGGAGATAGCTCCATCTATTCAAATCAGGTGAAACCTCGCAGAGATATATTATTTCTGTGAGTGAAACGCCTAACATGACAACTGCTTGATGATATTCCACGGTAGATGGGGTTTTATACTTTTCAACGCGGACGAAGTCGCGAGCACCAGCTAGTTTTTTATAAAGTTACGCGAACAGCTAGTATAGAATAAACCATGAATAAACGGAAAAGTTCGTCCACTGTTACCCTTTACTCAATTCAATATGGGCAGCAAACGATAACTGCATATGCATAAGGTTAGATTTAAAATGATTTCACAAACGCAACCAGTTGAAGCAAATCAAGTTACTCGAATAAATCAGAGCGCTTGGTACAGAACAAAGTTCAGCGGGAGAGGTGCCTCGTAACTACAGGGAACAAATGATGCAAGTACCTAACTAACTGTGCATTCAAATTCAACGGGTAAACACTTTTGTGTAGACATTGAACAAACATCAATAGAACCTAATCATAATTATAATTATACACATCATAATCATAACTATATTCTAATCATATTGATAACATTAAAATTTTTAAAAAAATGTAAACATTGTATAAATATGTTACCGAGGTGAACTGAGGTTAAGAAAATCTTTTTTTTTTAAATTTTGTCGGTTTGTCTGTACGTTTTTGCACGTTAATTTAAGAAACGGTTTAACCGATTTAAATGCGGCTTCCACTGATGTATTGATGGTTACCTGGATTAACATTTAGGACACTTTTTATACTGGAAAAATATTTGGTTCCTATGAGATTTTCAAGAAACGAAATACAGCGAGCACGAAGTTGCAGGCACATCTTATGGAATACACACTAAGTAGGTTTTGTCCAGAAAATTGTTCTGGTAGTATAAATAGATCGTCATTAACGATAACAATAGCGTGCCCAAGTCCATCTGGAAGTGCTTATTATTGGCACAACACATTTGTAGGCTGATAAATTAATCTAATCTAATGCAGTTCAGTTATTCACGTTCATATAAAAGAATATGCTCATTATTTTCATCTTATGTAATGTTTTTTTTTTTCTTAACATGTTATGTATGTTCATGTCACTTCATTAGTCATAATAAAAACAGCATAAATAAGTAATAAGACGTACATGTTTCTTTGTATGATTACAATGAAACTTTTTTATTCTGTAGTCGCGCTAAATATAAAAAATGTGTCTTCTGTAATATAATAAATATATAATATAATGCAGTTTTCAGTGTTTCAATAATTTCGACGGTTAATTGACTAGAAAGAATAATTTGTTCTGTGACAAAGCAATAAAAATAGAATTTTATAATAAATACAATAAAATCTAGTACTTTGTAACAAAGAGCAAAATAAATATGATATTTTAATCAAAATACAGTTCAACATACAGTAATTATTCAAATCAATATATCGCCAATCACCGTGCCGTCGTAAAAACTCAAGAATGGCTAGACTGATTTTAATTCAGTTTTAACTTATGGAAAGAAATATAGATAAGCGGGGAATATTTGTATATATAAAAATTCCACTGCAGAAGATGCTGTAACTGAATATATTTAACATATTAGTAATTAGTACTATCTCAATATCCACATCCGCAAAAGATTCCCGATGATTGTTGCGAATGCGGATGTTGCGTTGCGTTTGCGTTGTAAACTTTTACGTTTTCTAAACTTTGAAATGCGTTGTTGCAAAATTTATTGCACATAAATTAGTGATTTCATTCTGGTGGCATTAAAATTTTACAATTCAATCCAATCAGAAGAACGTCCTTAAAATATATTCAAAAAAGAAACACACACAGAGAGAGAGAGGATCGGTCGAAATACATTTTGTATCTAGACGCATATGGGAAAACCTTTGCATTCGTGTTCAATTAAGTGGCCTCTCAAACGGGTGGGTTTTGCTCGACCAACGAAATTAAATTACTTGGGTAATATCTGCGTGGAGACGGCTCATTAGGCGAGAATGGACCACCAGGATCGTACTTTCCTTGTAACGAATACTCATGTTTACCTATTTGGTTCTATATTTTATTATAAAGTACCTCTATATAAGCAAAGTCTGTTTTACACGACTGTCTACTGTTTCTTGTTAGAAATCTATATAAATAAAAATGTAAGTAAGTATGTGGTTGTCCTGAACACCCAAACCGCTCCACCGATTTTAATTCAGTTTTCACTTATGGAAAGAGGGATAAACGAGGAAGAACCTACCAGAACCGGGGGCGGTTCTAAATTGACAATAAAAAAAATTTACGCGTTGCCAAATGAAAAAAAAATCGCGTTATTCAGAGTATTTTTGAGCAAAAACATTTTGTAACAGTTAAATTAACTATACAATGGTAGTTACGTACAGTTTCCAAGCAAATCAAGTTCGTTAGTAGTACACAGAACTACACAGTTTCAAACTCTTAGCTCGACGTCAACGGCTATTATATTCCCTGCAATCACGGGGCGTGTTTACTCAAGGACCCGTTGTATTTATTTGCAATACTCTTGAGGGGTCGTCTGGCAACGCCGCTCTAATTTCAGAGAACGCTGAGTAAGCATTCGATTATAGATACACATTTAAAGCGAATTTGAGATGCTAAGATGAATATTTCCTTAAATTAATAGATATAGTTTTCGTTGTAATTTGAAAATAAAATATATATATCCTATTAATATTATAAACTTTGTATATTATGTATATGTTGTTGTATTTTTGTCCCTCAATAACGCAAAAACAGAAGAACGGATTTGTATGAAATTTGACAAAACGATAGTATTTAATACCTACTGAAAATCGTCTAAAAATGTAACAAAAAATGTTTTTCAGGTCTTATATTTTTCATTTTTCAATATTAATAATTAAAAAATAATATATAAAAAAGGTATAGAGTAGTTATGATTTTCTGTTCCATGTAAGATTATTTTTATGTCTATTTAAATTGATCTTATTGCTAATATTAATTAAGGTATTTTTTTTTCTCATTACTTAAATATTTCAATAAGTTATCAATACTAATAATAAATCTGTAAGTGTAGGTATTGTATGTATGTATGTTCGGAGGAACAAGAGAGTTATGGAGATAACTCTTAAACGAATTGACTGATTTTCATGAAACTTGGTAGATAAACATTTGGACGTACGGGACAGGCTACTTTTTCTTTTTCAACGCGGACGAAGTCGCGGGCGCCAGCTAGTTATACATATAAGATAAAATATTTTTATCCAAAATGTCAATGAAACAATGATTTTCGATAGATACATTTCATCGAGTTTTTAAGAATTAACTTTTTTTTATAAGACGTAGCTTCGTAACCACCTATCAGCAAAGCCTGCCGAGCTTTTCGCAATAAAATATATTAATTAACGTCACTTGACAGAATAATAAAAAGCCCCTATTAGACGAAAAAATTTAGGAATAACTTTGTTATAATAACTTTGTTATTGTTGAATAAAAAGTTCGCGCCTACTTATATAATTGCAATAAAGTCCACTACTTTGACTATTCGTCCCAGACTCATACTACTTAGCTTTAAATATCTGCTAGAATATAAAACACAATTCATAAAGAACCTGTATTTAATTACATTGAGGAGCAAAATGAAATAACATTCCATGGGAATTAAGATTTCAATGACCAGTTAGTAAACAGTACAATGATTGCTTCGCAATTGAAGAGACAAAGGAGTTTTCAATTAAATGGGAACACTGAACGCAGCCCGTTTGATGGGTAGATTGTACACAGGGCTGTGTGACCCGCTTTTGTAACGCGCTGGGAAAATACTAATCAACGACAAAAAGATTGAAGACGTTTGTAATTTCAACCTGAACGGAGGCGGTTAAAAACTAATTTATAAACAACAGCAAAACATCCGGGAGATTGGATTTCGCATGTACCAAATATCAATTAAGTTCAATTTTTTCATATTGAAATTTTATGAAAGGAGATGAATTTATAAAAACAGTGAACGGAACGTGTGTTAAAACTTAAAAAAAATACATATTAAACCTTCAAGTTTTAAAATCAAAAACGAGTTTTAATTTTAAGAAATATTACATTACATTTTAAAAATGATCAAACATGTTGAGTTGAGTATACATAAGCATAAGTTGAGTTGAGTTGAGTATAAGTAAACGAGACTTAATAAAATTCCTTCTCTCTCATTTGTTCCAATTTGTTCTCACTTACCTGTATCCGGTGCAAATGAAACTTTTAGTTTTAAATGTCCCAAAACTAAAATATAAAATTTTGTAAGTTTCTACTAAAATATATTTTAAATTGTTGTCCATTATCCGATACGCTATTTAAGACTAGTAAAAATTTTAATTATATTTTTTGTAAAAGTTTCTCCGCTAACTACTACTAAACTACCATACGGATTTTGATAGAGCTAACACTAATGGAAAGAGAGATAAACGAGGAATATTTCTGTATATAAAATCTCTCTCTCTCTCTCTCTTACACACACAGTCACACACACACACAACACTTATAGAGAACTCATCTATACTTATAGGAAAAGTATCTCAATCTAAATAGCTCTCTATTTAGCCAAATTCAAACAACATATCTTACTCCTGCCGAGTGTTACCGAACAGTTTGCGATCTATACAACTTGGGACTAGTGTATTCTGAAGTTTTGACAACACAGTTTGCAATATTTATGTATCGTACGTGGTAATCTTACTGATTTTGATTCTAAACAATTTATCACAAGTTACCCAGATACGAGTTTACTCGCTCCTACAAAGATACGACTAGAATTGATTAGTTGATACAATCGGATTACCTATAATATGTATATACATATACCTTCTATATATGAAAAAAAAAAATGTTGGTTTGTGTACACTTCAAAATCTCGAGAATGGGTTTGTAGTTCCGTTTTCACGCAATGAAAGAGGGATAAACGGGGAAGGTTTTTAACATGTAAAAATTAAGGCACGGTGGAAGCTAGTATATAATATGTATACATGGCCTACTTTTGTTTAATCTTCCACTCGTGTAAGTATAGATTTTCATTTTGGGCCAATCTTAAAGCTTTCATGAACTTTTGTCTTCGTGAAGGACAAACTTCAGGAAGAAAAGGATTAAGTAAATTATATTATTAGAATAAGTTATTCTATTTTTACTCTCAGTTCTCTAATTTTGTTGTAATGTTTTAAAAATTAATAGCATATTCATGTATAGTTTTGTAAAATAGACTGCTGTATACTTCTTTGTAAAATATTCTCGACTATAGATTAATAAAAATTCTCTCACTAATAGTAACTCTAGTCTGCGATTTGTTGCTATTATACAAAGACGAAAGTCGATACGACTTATAAGGGATAGATATAGATACAGATATTATACATTTCGCGTTTCAATACGATGCCTGATATTGACTTGTGAGAAAACCTGTAGTTACGTATCTTTTACATTATAATGTGAACTAGTTTTCCCGTTGTAGTTTTCCTGTTTATTGTAGAGGAAAACATTCTTGTGTTATTGAAAACAGACTTTTCTTTAAAAATAGAATGCTTTCGTGTTGTGTCTTATGTCATTTTAGTTATATGTATATTTAAAACTAACTTATTTATATGATACTAGCTGGTGCCAGCGGCTTCGTTCATTAGGATTAGGATTTTTTACAATAATGTAAAACTATAACTACGCCAACAGTCTTACCCACCGCAAAAAATATTTTATTTATAAAAATATAGTCTATGCATTTCTAGGTCGACACATATTTTTCTGATGAATTCTATTCTGTATGAATTCTAGGTTCTTAATTCGAAATGGCAACGAATTTAACATTTTGAACTCTATGTGGATCGCATTAGGACATGTCATGTTTTATTGTAAGTTGTATTTCAAATAGAACTGTGCATTAAAATAGTTACAAGCATATTTCATGCAAGGGCGTGTCGAGCGCAGGATTGCTGTGTGCGATACGACAAAACAATAACACTACGGGTGAGCATTGTACGCTATAGGCTCTGTGCTGCATTTACCATTGTCGTTATGCCATACATGTATTTCAAACTACAGAGATTCAAAATGAAAAATAATAATACACATCATCAACATGTACAGTGTACGCATAGAAAAAATACTGTTAAAAATAGAATAGAAAAGTTTTTAACCAATAAATCCGCACCAATATTGATGACGATTTTCGCTACGTTTCATTGGTTAACAAAGCCAACATTCAAACTGAGTTACTTTGTACAGTTGTAACTAAAACAACTAAACGTTTACCAGTACATATCCAAAGAGCCCACGATGAGTTACTTATTATGAGTTTGGGGAAACTGTTTACTTAAAAATTATACGTAGGCACAAAAAATTGCTATTATTGATGAACATACACATAATAATAAACTGATCGGTATTATTTGACAGACATATTTATATATTCATAACGTGATCCCCCGATGTAAAATAAAAACACTCTATTTGAATAAACATAATAAGAGGGATTGAATTTTATTCTTTACGACTTGTGTATTATTCCAATTAAAATAAAAAAAAATATTATAATACTAAAAGCTAAAGTGTGTGTTTGTTTGTTTGTACGCGCTAATCTCAGGATCTACTTTAAAAATATTTTTGTGTTGGATAGTCCATTTATCGAGGAAGACTATAGGCTATAGAGAACGCGGACAAGTCGCGAGCACCAGCTAGTCTTAAATATAATTCTAATTTTAACTTTCAAATTCAATGACAGAGACTTGATTCACAATAAAAAATGAGGAATGTTAATTAAGCTCTTTGCAACCACTCTTTTAAAATATCTAATCGGAATAAAGTAAATGTGTCGTTTATTATGTTTCGCTGTGTGAGTAATGGATGCCAGAATCCATAGTGTTGCACAAAATTGCCTGTCCATCAGTTATTACCCTGAAAATTGTATACTTAATAAAATGTTTTCCTAGAATAATGTTAAGCACAAAGATTTTCAAGTTGAGTCCAACTCCATTTTGCTGTAAAAATAGTAAGTAGATGCAAAAGTCGTCGCCGTGTTTGTATACGTTGAGAGTGCACGGATGTGCACTTAGAACATGATTTATTTCTACAAATGCAATTGCATTCAAGTGATGTGTGAAGCTTTCTGCGTTTAATGGAAGACACGACGCTTTTATATTGATTACATTTTAAAATGTTACCTTTGAATTTAAAATATTCAATGCGCTGGTGTTCTGGATATACTTATGTATGACACTGGAATGTACTGAATGCGTAGTTACGCACCGAATTTAAGCGAAACGGTAAATCAATTGTAACAGTGGTCCACCGAATGGTGCCAATGTACAGAACATTGTGTTCGGGACAGCCGCAACAGAGATAAGACGTTAATAATAAATATTTAAATAAAGAAACTATATAAAAAACAGGCAGACACAAGTGTTATAGCAGATTGTTATTGTTATTATTGTGAAAGTGGTCGTGTTTTATCGTCTATGAAATTTATGCATAATATACACATGATATCATGATATCAAGTTAGAAACTTGCAACTCGTTATTTAATGCAAACTAAGAAACTTCCTCTAAACTTTAGACGGGCTCATGTTGGGTTCCGATCAATTTGCATAAGGCATGTTTATCGACCGTTGCTTTTGAAACAGTTAACGAAACATCCCTCTATGGAACCATCTTCATTATTAAGCAATTTTCCTTATAAAATTAATTGTATGGACGGTGCTATGTTACAGATTGAGCTATGTTAGAGTTTGTTTGAAGAGCCATTGGTTAAACCTTAGTGCTATGAGTCAGGGTAGAGCTTTGGATATGAACATCTCAAATTTGGCTCTGCTATGAGTGTTTTAGCGGTGACAGGACGTTTAGACCTTAGGTCTACTAAGGTCGACAGCACACTGCAGCATCTATGGCGTTGCTTATATTATGAGGGTATGTAATCTTGTTAATGAGTAAGTAAATGTTGCCATGTGAGACTGTTTTTGTAAAATAAAATGTATTAAAATTCTTAGAAGTCAAATTTAACAGTATTATAATATTCAGAATCAAACCCGTCGAAGTGTTGTATTGTTCGTTATTTAATATTTTTTGCAATTCATTAACTCGTTCGAATAACAATGGGTATCGATCTGATTCAATGGTAGCACGGACCCGCCGAACTACTCTTTGTTGGGATTTAAATGTATAAATAATGTGTAACGTAGCGTATACTGGTATAACGTAACTATGACAAGAGACCGAATGTTATGTTGTAGCCTTTAACTCTGTCTGTCGCGTTTTCACGCAAAAACTACTGATCCGATCACCATGAAATTTTGCATACACGTTGTCTGGGACATCAGAAAGTACGTAGGGTACCTTTCATCCAGAACGCGGACGAAGTCGCGGGCACCAGCTAGTCAATAATAAGAAAAAAATTGAGCAAGTACATATTAAAATAAGTTTGTGCACTGTGGTCGGCACTGTACTTGCAGCATCTATGGCGTTGCTTTTGTTAGGCGACGGTAGCCATTTAAAATAAATAGATTCGTAAATAGGTAATGTTGCAACAAATAGTTATAAAGTCGTGAGACGTCGGGTCGTCTATAAGGCTTCGTGAAGCGAGCACACAACATTGCGACGGCAAATTCTGCGAAACTAAACAAGAAACCAGGACTGTGTTTCTGTAGTTACAAACTCGGCTAGAATCCATTCAGCCAGTTGACGTTGTTCGACACACTTTGTCCCAATTGCAATCGCGCTAAGCTGAAAAACCAGTGCGAGGTTTTAGATTGCTTATTCAATAAACAAGTACGAAAAACTACGAAGCAACTTTCTATATTGAATCAGATTAAAAGCAACCGTTTAGAGAAAAACTCTTTATAATTTTCTTAGACAATAAACATATTACATCTCATATTTTTTTCGTATACGAATATTTTTTTTAAAGCTGATGGTAGGTGGCTTCGTCTATATCGCAAGATACAACGCCATAGATTCTGCAAGTAAGCTGCCGATTACAGTAGGGTGATAAGGGATTTTGAAACGGTTAGGGAAATTTTCTTTGGCATTTCATACTCACTCACCGAAAAAGAACAACACACATGGACTTAGTAGTTATGGTCGCACCTACAAAACTTATCTAAACAAAATCTACAAACTACAAGTAAAAATTCTAAAAACATTAGTCTCGCCTAAAATTAAAAATAAATATACTACGACGATGAGAACGGTCATTTTAAGCTCTGTAAGATTTTACCAAGGCCTACAAAGAACTCAGATCAAGCAAAACATGGATTGAAGGGCTAAAGGATTCTGGAAAAAACATAAACAAACGTAAAGACATCATCACTAAAGCAACGAATTTCTACAAAGACCTATACAGCGTAAAAAATCAATCAAATACACCTACAAACATTAAGGATAACCTAGATGGAACTACTGACCAGGTCTGCGAAGGGTTCATAGAATCAATTAATAAAAATGAAATCATAGATGCAATAAAACGGCTAAAATTAGATAAAGCCCCTGGATCTGACACAATACCAAACGAAGCTTTAAAGGCGGCCTATCATATACTGGCAACACCACTTGCAGTACTTTTTACTTTGATATTACAAAAATCGGTAACACCTACACAATGGTCTGAATCTAATATTATCTTAATTTATAAAAAGGGGAACCCCAAAGATATAGGCAACTATAGACCAATAAGCCTGCTGCCGACCTTATACAAGCTGTTCTCCGCTATTATTGTCTCAAAAATCAGCCCCGTAATCGAATCAAGACAACCCGTGGAACAGGCCGGTTTTAGGAAGGGTTTCTCCACGGTAGACCACATACATACCCTTGAGTTAATTATAGAGAAGTATCGTGAACACCAGAGACCCCTATACCTCGGTTTCATCGACTATCAAAAGGCCTTCGATACGGTATCGCACGACAGCGTTTGGCGGGGCTTGAAGAATCAGGGAGTTAGCGAAGTGTACATAAAAGTCATTAGAAACATATATAATAACAACACAGGTAGAATAAAGCTAGACATTCTGGGCCCGAAATTCCCCATAAAGAGAGGTGTGAGACAGGGCGACCCTTTGTCGCCGCTTATATTCATAGCTATACTCGAAAACGTCTTTAAGAATTTGAACTGGAGCAAGCGTGGAATCCACGTCCGAGATGCCTATCTGAGTCATTTACGTTTCGCCGACGACCTGGTGTTGATATCCGAGTCAGGATCACAACTGCAGCAAATGATTGAAGATCTACAAACTGCCAGCACCAATGTAGGACTCGAAATCAATCTCACTAAGACCATGGCAATGACTAATAGTCACAAAAAACAGGTAAAAATTAATGGAAATCCACTAGAATACACAGACAGATACATTTACTTAGGAAAAACAATTAGCTTTGATAGAGAAAACAACGAATTAGAAATTGAAAGAAGAGTACAGCGAACTTGGAACAATTATTGGAGTTTGAAAGAAGTTTTCAAAAGTAGCTTACCCTTAAAATTAAAAACGAGGACAATGAACTCTTGTATTCTACCATGCTTAACATATGAATGCCAAACATGGAAATTTACAACAAATGCCATGCAAAAAATTACGACCTGTCAGCGAGCAATGGAGAGAAGCATGCTTAAGATAAAAAAACTAGACAAGATCCGTCACACAAATATAAGAGCAATGACAAAAGTCACTGACGCTCTGTGCTACGCACAAAAGTTAAAATGGAGATGGGCCGGCCACATAGCAAGGCTAAGAGACAATAGATGGACCTCCAATACAACCATATGGAGAGGACCTCAAGGAAAGAGGAGAAGAGGAAGACCTTCTACTCGATGGGACGATGAGATCAAAAAAGTCGCTGGCTCAAACTGGTGGCAATTAGCGCAGGATAGAGAGAAGTGGTCATCTTTGGAGGAGGCCTTTACCCAACCTGGGGACCTAGCTTAATGCACTTTAATTAAGATTACTAGAAGTGAACATTTAGTATTAAAGGAAATCAGTAATTTAAGTTTGTCTACCTAGCAATTAGTAATTAATATAGAAAGTAAATGTAAATATAGTTTGTAGTTTGGTCAAATAAAGACTTTTTTATTTTATTTTATTTATTAAGATTTTACCAATAAACAATCAGTTTTCCTTTTCACTACTGAAAGAATTTTTTTTAACGAATCCTTAAAAAAATTGATGGGACAGCCTGTAGTACATACACGCTAGAGCTATTTCAAAAAAGCGGTTACGTACACAGCGCGCCAATAATATGTATGGCGAAAGGACAACGCTTACATTGTCCCACACCTTATCAACAGCCTACCTTCAGATCTATGTAACAATTACTTCACGGCGGTTGTCTGTGTCACTGCGTTTAGCAGTCATTTCAGCGGCCCGCCTGGCGCCTGGCCTGACCATGAAACTATGTGTGCTGTTGTTTTTCTTTGAATGAGTAAGGATAAGGGGGAACCTATTTTCCCTATTCTTTCTTAATCCCTTAATATTAATATGGTCGGCCACGCACTCGCAACACACGTGGCTTTGTTTTGTATTATAGGCGATGGTAGCCACCTTACCATCAAATTAATCGCCTATCTGAGGACCTTTACATTTATTTATTTTGTTTTTTTTTTCGTCAATAAAAACTGCCATCAGTCATTAGTGACTATAATCAGTTCAGATGTGTTATTTAGGGAATGTGGGTTTTGGAGGCCATCGCCTCAACCGACCATTAATGATATTTACTTTCGTTTTAGTCTACTCACGGCTTGAGAGGAGTCAAGCAATTTGAATGCCAAGGGATTTGGTTGTACGGCTAAGCGCTTAGCGTAGCGTCTTGTGTGTTTCCTAATTTCGTCCTTTAAGGTTTGCATTTCTAGGTAGAATTGCATGCATGTATCTCGTCATTGCGAGCCAACCAGGGTGCATTCACAATTTTCCTCAAGATTGCGTTTTACGCTCTTTGCAGACATATTATGTTGCTGTCACTGGCAATCCTCCACAAATGGATGCCATAGGTCCATAAGCACCTTTACATAAAAATACTTTTATATTATCTGGTATTGTAAATAACTTTTTACTATCTCTTTTACGTGCCAAGTAAATATAAATAAGATACATTCGTATATTATGCTTTTGCATAATTTTTATTAAAAAGACTACTTAAGTTCTTAAGTACTTACTTAAGTATGTTTGTTGAAAGCAAACCTTGAACAGATGTCATATACATCTGTTCAAGGTTTGCTTTCAATGCTGTTCAAGGTAATGGGTATGTACATAAATATTTAATGTTCCAAGACATACATACTTTGGAGTGCACCTGCCTGCATAGAGAAACCAATACCAATATAGAAGTTGCACATACTGTATATAGAGGCTGTTAAATGGAACACTGCTTCAAACATAAAGGCACTCGCTTAGTATGGACGCCGCCGCTTGTTTGCTACCTTTAACGAGCCTTTAGGGCGCTGAGGTAGAATCTGAATACTTGTAAATAAATTTAAAGATTTCTATAGTGGCCGATATTGTTACTTGTGCAGTCACTCTGCACCAGCTCCCGGCTTCGTCTGGGGTGCAATTTTTTTATACATACCTTTCCCGTTTATACCTCTTTCTTTGGTCTACATATTCTTGAGTTTTTGCAAGACTAAAGCACGGCAAAGCGTGAATAAGTGAATATTCTAAAGATATTATCTAAATAGATTCATTATATTCTCTAGCGTTTGTGTAACTAAAAATATGCCCCTGCTTGCATGGTGTATTATTCTGTTCTTAAAATAATTGTGAAAAACTGGCTGTAGGAAAACCCCTGTAGGGAAGTTTGCCTATTGAGAATTTTGCAAAATTTACCTGCTAAGAATCTAAATTTAGCTGCTACTAATGTTTCCTGAAAATACTTATCCACAGAATTACAGCCAGGTTCAGGACTAAAGTATTTTCTGTTGTTTAGAAGAATTTTATTACATGCAAACCGAATGTTGCTCAAAGCTTCTGTTTAGTGTTGTTTATCAAGATGTATTTTTTTTTAATCACTGCACAATATTTTTTAACGAAATTGTGCACAGTAAATTATATTGATATTTACCGATTTTTTTTTAGATGCTGAACTGGTCGATTCTTGCCTGAGAAATACAGAAAATACTCTCTGGGTATTACAGACTCGATATAAATTTCTAGAAGTGGATTTCAATAAGTCATGCTGATGAGATTTGCGTAAAAACGTCGCACGACGAACCTTTTATGAAGTCTGTTAAAAAGAAGATTGATCGTTCGCTTATCAAGATGAATGCGGTTACTATATTCCGCGATTCATCATATTTATTGGTCATATTTCTTTCTCTTGTACTAACATACAATTACTAATGTACACTGTGTGTTATCTTAATAGCCTAATACATTATTACAGAATATCTCAATGTAGATGGCCTTTGTAGATGGACAGCTGCTATGACGCAGCTTAGTTGATTGCTAAGTGTAATCTAGGTTTATCGTTATGTCTTTTGTATGAAAAATGTATTGAACTTTGGTATGATATTCCTTTAGAACTGCCGATCTCTTTCATAAGTCTGCTGACGTGTGCAAAAGGCGCATAAAATTGCAGTCGTGCGAATCCAGGGTCGGTTCGCTAGTATAGGATATAAATTAGATATACTATATTATATGACCTCTGCGTGCCCGAGAATAGTAATTTTTTCCGGATAAAAGGTTACATCCTATTCGGTACAACTAAGTGTATGTAGAATTTCATTATGATTGCTAACGTAAGAAAACATTGATTTTTTATTAATAATACTTCAAAAAACTATGTAAATATATATGTACTTAGATATTTTGAATTGAAGAGCTGCTAAAAATTTAAGCAAATTTACTTTCAATTTAATTAATTCTTAAAGGCAAATATCATATAAAAAATGGTTTAGAAAAGATTTTAATATGTATTTTTTAATATTGAAGTAATTTCTGGTACAGACCGCAATATATTCTCGGAGTGAGATAAATAAAGCTGCACTGAAAAAATAAAGAAGGTACAAGCAAAGTTAACTAAGACTTACTAGTTAAAATTAAGCGTTTGTTTTAGTTAAAAAGACTTTTAACGTATTTGTTATTAGCAACAAACAATATTGCAGGAGCTATTTTATAAACATAATGATGGTTATTTTCAACAGTGTTTTTTTCATTGTGTTATCTCTCACTCCGGTTATCTCCAGTGAAATAAAGTGTCACTAGACTAGTGTTAATGTTAATTTAAATAAAGTGATATTTTGTAATTATGCATTCCAATGTTTTATTTCTATAGAACTGAAGTCGAAGTTACAATTCAATTATTTAACATCGCTATGTTATTAATCATTACTTTAAATACATTTCTTTTTGTCCTTATATTGATAATGCATTTGTTTTATATTTTACCCAACAACTAGATAGTCAACGGCATACGAACTAATATATTTTATATTAAAAAATATGGATAAAAACTATTTTTTCGATGTGCAATACGAACAGATGGGGGGTAACAAAAAAGTTCAACGTTATATTGAATATTTGTTCATAAGTTCTCCTATACGTAAAAACGTAACAGCTTTCAGTGGAGTACTGGTTAATGTTTTATTATTACTGATGTTTTTTATCCTCTACTATTCTCTGTGTGTAATAAAAAGTAACAGGTTACTTTATATAGTACTATAATTTTTCGAGATGTTACAAGAAAACTTTACTAAATAAATATAAGTACGGTCACTCCACGGTTTTTAATACATGACAAACAATTTTATTAACTTTTTTCGAAATTAAATGTTTCACGAAAGAAGACATTTTCAATATTTAGTTTATCTATACATATTATAAAATATTGTTGGTGCCCGCCTCTGTCTGTTTCGTCGCTAAATTCTACACTAGCCATCGGCATTGCATACAATTTTCACTAATGGAAAGAGCGATAAACGAGGAAGGTTTTCTGTAAATAATTTGCAGGAAAAAATGTATCCGTGCCATACACTGACACTAAATAATTGTGCACAATTTTTCAGTTTAACTTATTAATTCGTGTGTTTTGAAATAGCAATAATCAAACGTAGGTAATTAATGTAGGTAAATCAAAAAATCCGAGAAGTTATTTTAGATAAGAAAAACTATTTTTCTTATTTAGACGATCTAATGTAATATAACTATTGATCGTCTTCGTAATGAATCCTTCGTAAGCACACTTTATTGCGCCTACATGTGACGGTAGCAAATTGCGACAAATGTCTCTACTGAGAGAGACGATATTTTGTACTGGATTACATAACTATTTATATCTTTAACTTTCAGTTTTCATTTATTTCTTTCTTGACACATTCCTATTCGTCAATTAGTAAGGTTTTTTTTCCACCTACCATCAAGTGCCATCAAGTGGACCGTCAGCCTGTCTGACGGTCCACTTGATGGCAGCTGGATACCGTCGCCTATAACACAAGCAACGCCATAATTGCTACAAGTGCGCTGCCGACCATAGAAGGATTAAGGATAAGGGATTAGGGAGGGATGGGGTAATGGGCTCTGGTCTTAAAATTGTCTTCTTTAAACTCTTTGTTTAGCTCTGTTTGTATTCATAAAAAAGTATATAATATATTTATTTATTGATCGTTTAATAATCATTTTGGTTCGGCTTACATTAGCCTCATAATTTCAGCCGCAAGACGTACACTGCTTTAACTTCAACTTATTCAACTCATTTCGGTGGGCATTTCCCGAACAATGCCCATCCGAGCTGGATTCGACGATTGACTTCCTTCTCGAAGTTGTCCCAAGTATATATATGTACTCGTCAACAATTTAGAACGTTGAATTTTATTCTCAACTGTTACTGGGGTAGGTACAACATGGACTTTAGACATAACTTTGAGGTATTCGAGCTTCTTGTTCATTCATCGACTTATCTTTACTACTCCTTCTAAACCATGTAATGGATTTTTGATTTTTTTCTCGAAAATTTTTATGTATATATAATAAAACCTAATTTTTTACTAGGCTAAGCCAGGAGCTAGTCGCTATTTTACCTATTACATTAGCTTAGCTAATGTCATATATATCTATTCACTCTTCATGCATTTAACTGCAAAAATAACTTATAATAACTGGTTAATACCTCGTTTGACTAATACAGAATTAAAAATACACAATACAATTAAATAATTTATACATATCGCAAAAAATTCCTTTGACATAATCGCAAAAAGTTTCCTTTTGAAGTGTTCAAATCGAGCGTAATTTCCAATACATTATACGTAAAAAGCTCTCTATAGCCTTTTGGATGTAGCTTTGTGCGCCAATAATTCATCTACAGCATGTAAGGTTATTTATCGAACGAGAGCATACCAGTACTATGTGTGAGTGTGGTTGAGGTTTAGCTATGTGTGTGTGTTTCTATCGAAAATTGCGTCTCGCATTAAATAAATGCCTTGAACGTGTTCAATGTTGATTTTATAGTTTAGCCTACACTAAGCCGTGTGACCCAACAAAATTGGTTCAGCAATTGAAATCCTTCTACCAAAAATGATACCTATAACTATACTTCTTTAAAAGAGTATTAAAATGTTCTTTATTAATAATTTATTAATAATATAAAGATTAATTAACAATGTCTTCTCATTGTATTTGATTTGATTGGTTTGATCAATAGTTTTAAATTAATCAAAATTTTTTTTTATTGTCATCAATGATTGTAATAGCAAATGTTCTGTGTTTGCACGTCTTCAAAGACATTTAAAATTATATTTACCTACTAGTAATTGTGTAACACTTTCTTTGTATTTTCCATGTTAATTATCTTTCATTTCAAACTACTTAGTTTAAGTTCCGCATAATGTTTACTGATTTATAATCTCAACATGTAAAAGACTTCACTGTACAGAATCATTGTGGTGTGCTGTTTTGTATATTTAACATAAATTCTGATCAATTCGGCCTCCGCTTCATTAAATGTGTTTCTTTAACACTACTGATGTTAAATTTCGAATTAGTTCAAAGGCAGCATAGTTCAAAGACAACGATAGAGTCATAAAACAGTGCAACTAAATATACAATACCTATAGGTTTAATGTTTATCACAACTTAATTAAATCTGTAGTCTGACTACACAAAATTCAAAAACTAACTGGAAACTGGAAATAAAAACAGTGAACATTAGTCAGCTAAATTTTTCTAGAAGTTAGTATTTCCAGACAAACATCAAATAAGCTTCGCAAATTTATTAATTAGTGGGCACTATTTTAAAACGTTGAGATTTACTTAAAATTTTTCAACACGGACCAACATGGTATGTTTATTTTCGAATGCAGCCAAAAATTCTCTAATTTTAATAGGACTGACGTGGAAAAGTTCCAAAAACCTGGAGAACACTCGGGTGTTCGTTTAGTAAAAGATACACCTTTCAACGCAAGTTAGTAATCACACCGAGTTAACTTTCGCTAATATGCCTCTATAAGTTAACAATGGATGCCGTGTAAAAGAAATTTTAACTACTGGGATAAGTAGGTGATTTAACGCTTTAAAGTGAAGAACATAAGTTGGTTTGTCAACATAATTGTCAGGTTTGCTTTTTTCATCCGCATGTTCCGTAAAATTGACTAACATCTATTATCAAGAGATTGGAGCTGTATTTGGAAAGTAGTGAAAAATTTAACAGACGGGTTGTCCAAATGACTGCGAAACGCAGTCTGTCCTGCCAATATGGACAGTCGTTAGATAACTTTATACCATATAACAGTCCAGTCTATAGAGATATGATATCATTTTTATCGTTGTGGTGATTCGCTATAAATAAATAGTATTAAGTAGCTTTCTGAACTTTATAAATTTGCTAGCCATTTCGAATTTTGCTGACTGTCCAGAATAAATCCCACAAATGTTTCACTTATTGTGATGTGTGTTTGGATTAATTTAATTTAAAGTAAATTTTGAAATTTACTAAAAAAGTATAAATATAAATTTTAAATTAAAAACCACAAGAACTAATTAAATTTTAATTTAGATAGCATTACTGAATATTTACACATTCATAGGTAAATGTTAAAGAAATCTGGATTAAAATATTGATTGTAATAAAACATTGTTAATACTATTACTATTTGAAGGCTAGAAAATGCCATAAAATACTCAGTGGAATATCTATACGTTTCTAATTTGTTAATAAAGAGATCGACGCTAAAGTAACAATAAATATCCACAATAGTTCTCATTAAATCCCTAATCCTTTTACCCGCAAACTGTTTATCTCCAATGTTAGAATTCGCCACATAATGTGCTCAGAAACGGTTTCAAACGGTTCTTTACTCTATAAATAATACAGAGGGAGCGTACACGTCGCGAAATATCTCACTCAGACCGATGTTTAACATATAAATTGCTATCAATTTTTTTTTAGATTTATTATTTGTGGGGCTGCTCATGCGAGATAAGGGGAGAGACGCGTTCTCGGTGCTTTTCGAATATTGCCTAAATAAGATATCAAAAAGAACGAATACTCCTTTAGATTTATGCGGTCGATGCGGGCTTAAATTGTCTGATCTGACAAATCACCATTATCAAGATCAAGTCTGCAAAGGCAAGAGTACTCACAGAATGAAAAAAAAAATCAGACCAAATTTCAAGAACTATTCTTTTAAAATGACACATATTCATCTAATAACAAAAAGTGATAGCTGAGGTAGGTACGCTTATAGGTTCGAAACTCGTTCGGGGCTGAGTGCTTTTGGATTTCATGTCTGGATTAGATTAGATGTTCCCGCAAGGTATAACTACAGATACCACATGCTTATTGGACAAAAGACCTCAAGAGAGCAGAGGACCCAGTATTTTGGATTATGATATTTGTTTGATGTTTCGCTATATTTCAATTTAAACCTCAATTTAATTCGTGTATGGGTGAAACATTTTTACCTTTAATGCGAACAGTGGATCACGCCATCAGGGAAATGTCACGTGCAATGTATTTCCATCAAATCGACGTGTCAAGCTCGAAAGCTATGTGTTCCCCGCTGAGTGGCTCGACGCAAGTTTGACGGGAATTCGTTTAGATAACGCGAATGATCGGCAAGCATGCAAATTGGGTTGGAATCGGGACACCGCTGCCTCGAGCGCGCAGTTATATTTGTTACGATGCTTATCATCGTCTTGCACACATACATACACATACTGAATTACTGTATACGTTATAGATAGTGCCAATAAAACAAACCAGAATTACTTTAATTTATTTTTAATAGGTACCTAAATTCCTTGCATTAAGTTAAAATTAGAAATGTTTGTTCATGCGAAAAAGTAGGCGAGTAGGCTGAAAGCAGGTCTCTTTTTTAAGTTAAGATCGACAGACAAGCTGACGGTGTACTCGATGGTAGGTGACTACCGTCGCCTTTAACACAAACAATGCCATAATTTGTGCTGCAAGTGCGCTGCCGACCATAGAAGGATCAAGGATAAGAAAGGATAGGGAAGGGATGAGGTAGTGGACTCTGGCATCCTTTACTCACTCACCGAAACGCAACAGCATATATGCTGTTATTTCACGGTTGTGTTTCAGTGAGGGTGTAAGGGATGCCAGAGCCCATTAAACATATATAAATAATATATAAATAATATATAAATAATATGTTTATATATAGAAATTTTTAAGCAATTTTAATAGCTAATTAGTTTAATTACAAAAAAAATGGTTTCAACAAGGAATTAAATAAGATAATTACACACTTTTACACATTACAGAAATTACAACTCTGTATACGGGAGTAACTTACTAATGTAATAATGCGAAATATGACGACGTTAAGTACGTGCTAACTTAATTTATGTACACACAAATTCGTCTAAGTGAAGACATTACGACATTAAGCAAGTAAGTGTGTACACTGTATGCGAAACTCAGTTAACGCGGTGATCCTCATAAATCTGTCAATATTACTGTCACCATTAGAGAGTACGTTGGCAAATATAATAATAAATAACATCTTCATTAAGAGTATGAACATTAATTCTCTAATATTACGGTGCTGAGAGTGCACCTGTAGCGCAAGAGGATGCAACCCGGCACGTAACTTTAACAATAATTTTAAGCCGTAACCGCACTGCAACTGATATGTGTTTCCTTTGCTGAAACATTTAATATTACGTCACAAGAAATACCTATATACTCAGTTAAGTTGTTGGACGAGTTTTAGGTTATTCGATTAATTGACAAAATTTATAAGTAATTTTGAAATTACTGTCGCAATATTTTGTTTATGTCTGATTTTGTCTATACTAATATTATTAAGAGTGTAAATTTGATTTTTTTTGTAGAATTAATTTTACAAAAAATATCAAAAGAATCCCAAAGTATCAAAAATTTGCCTACTTACTTACGACGAACTTCGTACCACCTTAAAATAAGAAACCGGTCATGTCTGAGTACTTCTCTGAGACTGATCTGCTCTGTGAACTAAATGGAATCTTTTTTCAGAACTATTCGGAAACTCAAATTTAAAAAACACATATAACTTCCGATCTTACAGTAACAAAATCTACCAATTTATGTAAACTAAATCATAAGATTTAATAAATCATAATACATCATGTGGTAATAATACATCATGATTTAATAAAAGTAATGAATTTAAAATTACTTTATCTACACGTACATTTTAAATTTACTACTTATCTCTGTGATAAGCGTTGATTGTAACAGTCTCTAATTTAAAAGAGCTCGGTTTGAACGAAACACGAGTTTTAAAGGTAAAATCAGAAAGAATATTTATAAAATTGAAACACCCCTTATACTTAAAAGCTTCTGCCTCGTAAAGGCAAACGCTGCTAAATCAACTCCGGTGATGTAAACGAAATCCAAAAATTGCAGAACAAATATTTAGTTGGTTAAACTCAATGCAAAGTTTATTTTTCCTCGTGCAAAGTATTAACAATTTCATTTAACATCTACATTTGAAAAGATTTTTTAAATATATTTGTACCGTTGTTTTCATTGTATGACTTTGTTTGCTTATTCTTTGGCACAGACCAATCTTCTCTGGAAACTTTATCTCTTATTCCTTATCGTATCAAGGTCGACAGCCTACTTACGCTCCTCACACATATCGATTTATTTATAGCGACGGTAACCGCATACCATCAGGGGTACCGTAAAACTTTCTTGTGACTAAAATTGTTTATCATAAAATGAATTTTGGATTATTGAAGTTTTTAAAAGTCATGCATTCTTCTGTAAGCTTAAAAAATGCTTAAAAAAATATAATTATGACAAGACAATAACAACATAATACAATATCGTATTATGGTTTTGAAATTTATTTGTATCTTGTGTATTCTATGACTCCAATATCTGATAGCATGGCCCTCAAGATATGTGGACACAAGACACGGTAAAATTTTCTTTACCTAAGTGTAATTATATTACGAAATCGACAACAATATAATCTTTGATCCTTTAGCTATCGAGAAGTGTGATTAAATTTTAGATGTAGATGATAAATATGTATCTAAAGCTACATTTTATAACTGTATGCGGAAGCAAATTTAAAGACGTATCACGTCAAAAATCAATCATTAACACCCGTTTCATGCTATCTCGACAAAAACACTTAACCTTGAAAAGCTTCGTAATTGTTATTTTGAAATGTGGAACGGGGAAAAATGAGCACATCTAGAAAAAATCCGTGTCTATGGTAGGCAGCGAGACGCGTAAGTGCAAACACAGTAACGCGTTCTCTACAGGAAGGTATTTGTCGCGCAGCGTTGTCGCCTCTTCCTTTCGTCGTTATGATTAATGACACGTTATTTTTCATTGAAACAGCTGCTGCGTATTTTTTCTACTTTCAAGTCTTCTGTTCCGTGACGTGCGCCTATTAGTCACGCTCTGAAAAGGTTCTGATGTGGATTTTAGCATTATTTTTGATTTTGCTATGGCCTAGTTTTGTAAATTGAACTTTGAGGCTTGTTCCACTCCACAATTCTCGCTTTTCGCAATTATATGCGGTTGACTTTTGGTTGTTGGCGAGGGAGCGTTACGGAATAAAAACCGACCAAATTGCTTGTCACTTTTTACTTTTGTAAAAATTAAAAAGATTATACTTTTTACTTTCCACACATTCTTTCTCGTTTCGACCTTAAACGGTTTTCAAATGGGATTTATTTTTATTCGACAACAATGATTAAGATTTAAAATTTTAAATGAAAGTCCTCTGATTTTCTGACGTTTATATTTTTACCATCCATCCACAAGTTTAATTGGATTCTCATTATAGGTGCCTTATTAGTATTTAAGTTAATTACCGATAGTACCGAGTATCGGTGGCTACTAATAAAGAGGAGCATCTTTTTTTTTTTTATGTTAAGGTCGACAGACAGGCTGACGGTCCACTTGATGGAAGGTGGCTACCGTCGCCTATAACATAAGCAACGCCATAAGTGCTACAAGTGCGCTGCTGACCATAGAAGGATTAAGGATAAGGGATAAGGAAGGGATGGGGTAATGGGCTCTTATTATTTATTATTTATAAACGGGAAAACGATTGACCTCAATCTCGCCTGATGATAACGTCAATTAAATAGCTTATTCACTATGGCTGTGAGCATAATAAAAGAAGACGCAAAGCGCTGAGTGTGAATACCATTTTCTTACATAGGCTTATATAGGTTGCTCTTGTTATAGGCGACGGCAGCCACCTTCCATCAAGTGGACGGTCAGCCAATACCACTCCTTATGCTGGCAGTCTATCTGCCGATCTTAATACATATATTAAAAAAAAATCAACTCTTGAGTAATTTCGGGAGACTTTTTATAACGTCTGATTCTACTATAAACTTTTCCCTTTAAGGTCTTTGTAATTTAGGAAAACTAAAAGTTTTTGAACAGTCCTTTGCTTTTTGTTCCCTTGCAGAACAAATTGAAAATTGGACGACCACCAACTACTACGTGTTTCGTGTCGATGTTTAACCATAAATCACTTTGCATTACATTGAAAAGGTTCAACTTCAAAGAAATAACTCGTCCACCATTCCAATTTGGTTATATTTTGTTTCAATAGTTTCAATTTTAAAACATGCTTTTTCATTACAAAATAAAACAACATGGAACTTTTTGTTCAATATAACTTTCAGAGTGGATAATCCTCGCCCCAAAGGTCTTTGGGCAAAGTCTTAGGCAAAAGCTCTCAGAGATCGGTTATAGACGTCACCGACGAATAACAAAAAAATTAAATAAAGATAGCATTAACTATATAAAAGCTGTTTCGAAGCCAAAAGGAACTTAATTGTTTTTCTTTCATTTTAAGATTTCTTACATATATGTTCAATTTTGTGTAAATATTTTATATTCATTAAAAAAAACAAACAGAATTGACAGTGTCGTCTATAATCAAGAAGTAAAAGCTAATATCCGCAATTATATAATAGTAATATAATTATATTTACGTCAAACAGGCTGACGATCCACTTGATAGTAGGTGGCTACCGTCGCCTAAGTATATATTTTATGTTGTTTTTTCGTTGGTTACTGCGCCAAACTGGGTGCCCAAATGACTTTAGAGACGCAGTGTGCCCTGTCACTACTTATTAATCTGACTTCCTATATCGTCAATTGAATTGAGTAGTATTGAATTTAAAAAAATCACAAATGTTAAAATAAATATATGCCTAAAATGGTACGTAAGGAGTCTGATGATTATTTATCGAATGAATTCATCGTTTATGCGGCAAGTGAACACGAGATGTGACGCAGGCGCCCGGCACGGTTTCATTTCCGCTCTCCGAGGAAGTTTTCGACTCTTCCTGACTGTAATGGACTGATCCAGGAATAATTTTAATCATTCGACGGAAAAGACTTTTATTAAAGTACTGTTGTCACCTGGTAAGAACAGATTACTGAAAGAAATGGAATTATATAAATGGAAGGCATGATTGCGTCGTAAAGGTGTGGTACTTATAAAATATTATAAAGGATGTCAAAATAGCAGTGGTTAAGATTTTCACTAGTTTTCTGTAAGGAAGTGGGCTGTCCACTGAACGCAGTATCTATCGGTAGGTATTCGCAAATCGCAAAAAATATATATTCCGAAATTTACGAAGATAAAAGAAATTCTGAATGAGTTCCAGAATTTACCATGAATTATTATTAGAACTCTTCTTCAGAATTTTGATATCGCCTCCTCCTATTATAATATTATATAATATCCACATACTATAGGTAATCCTTACTATCCTTATTAATCCGTACTCCGTACTAATATTATAAATGCGAAAGTTTGTATGGATGTAGGATGTTTGTTACTCTTTCACGCAAATACTACTGAACCAATCACCATGAAATTTTGCATACCAGAAAGGACTTTTCAGCTCCTTTCATCGTTTAACGAAGACGAAGTCCACCAGCTAGTAAGCTACTATATTTTATATAGTTACACGGGCGAAGTCGCGGTCACCAGGCAGTTTAAAATAATCAAGTATTATTGTTTATTAAATTTTTATTATTATACAATAATAATAAAATGTACAGAAAATGAAATTACAATTTTAAAAGTCAAGTATTATTTTTACTGCTTATATTCTTCGAACATTTATTTCCATTAACTATTTACTATTAATACTCGTGTTTAATGCTACTTAATCATTAAAGATTAATAATTCGGATGAAACAATTTCCACCTTGTTTTACCTATATTCATGTAGCCAAGTTTGTATGGCTGAGCTCTGTATTATAAGTAACTTCATTAGCTCGTAACCTTTGATAAACTTCCTCTCATTGTGAAAACAAAGTTCAGAACAAAAGCACTATGAATTCAGGAACTACTGCGTACCGTTTTAAATAAAACAACCGTCTTAAGGTTCCCGGAGTTAAATTACGTGTTGTGTGTTTACATAAAATAGTTCATTTTCTTGGATTTTAATTTACAAATGTACAAAACTGCCGCTTCGGAGAAATTTTCTAAAAGTACTAAGACTATTGCCACAAATATCATTATGCAGCTCTCACTTATAGAATGGCTGATTCGTAGACCACCAAAATGCATTATTAATTGCAGCCAGGAGCTATTTCTTTGGTTGCTAATTTAACTATATTGTATACTAGTAAGTGCCCGCAACTTCGTACGCGCTGCAGTTATTTTTTTGAAAATCCCATAGAAAAATAACATTTTTACACGATACAAAGGACAAGAACACGAAAATATTAGGATTTATGTGTTTTAGTTAATAAAATTAATGTTTTATATAAAATTACACATTTGTGTGTTATCAAAACAGTTTATTTTGCGTTAATTTTTTCCATTTCTAATTGGTTTTAAAATCTCGTTTTTATATAACGCGTTAAAATTACATTTAAAGCCATGAAGGTAACATGCTAAAATTAGGATGAGCGATCCATTTTTGTCTCCACAAAACCTCGTTAAAAGTTAATAAAGCTGGTAAAGCCTTTTGATTGAAATGGAAATGTGAGATTAATTTTATAAATAACACTGAATTTATTAAAATTAAAAGGGCTGATTAACCTCATATATGTAATTTATAAAAAAAAAGTTTTGAAAGTTAGTTTTAAAAAAACCTAAAGATCTCATTAAATCGTAAAACGAACTCATGCTCCCATTTATAGTTTGGCAGTCCTTACTTTAAATTAATTACTTATTTAATTACTTGCTTTAAAAAATTAATTAAAAAATATCTATTGTTGTACCTATTAAAAAATATTAAAAAATATCTATTAAAATACCTAAATAAACTATTGCAACTACTACAATTATTCTGAGTAAGTTTTAGTTTCACCGCGGCTTCACTTGGCCGTCCATGGCTCTATCTTTATTTCTTATTTTATCTGAGGTTATAAATTATACTTTACGTTGTTTTGTTCCATTGAATCATTAGTTAAGTAAAATCACGGCGTAACGTTTCAATCATTAACTCATCTCCTAATTGAAGTATAGATAATAGATTTGCTACAAATTGTACAGACGTAGCTAGATTACAATGTAAAGCTCGGATTTCGCTTGTATTCCGTAAATTGGGTTTTGAATTATTGGCCAACGTTTAATAATTAATTTAGACTTGACTCGTTATTTATGGTAATTGGTGCAGTGTTTTCAATTAATATTGTTTATGTAAATGCAACTCAATCACGTCGGTATCTAATCCGCCGAAATGGATACATGAATAAATTCCGATTAGTTCATGTGGGTTCCGATGGGTTTAAATATGTACAGAGTAATGTTTTAGTGGCAGAGTAAGAAGAAAATTGAGGATGTAATTCCCCGAAAGCTCACTCCTTAAGATGTTGTTTATAATTATCAATTATCTCATTGATAATATGACTACTGCTACCAACATAAAAGTTAGTTTAGCATACCATTTACTTTCAACTTTCAACGGTCGATTTAACGGTGTTGGACGTTTAGTCGACATTTAAACAAACATAAATTTATAGTATAGATAGGACTTCGCCCGCATACCTCTACAAATTATATATTACTGTAAAATTTCGTCGTTTCGTTCAGTAGATTTAGTGTATGAAACAAATACCCAAACATCCTAACCAACTTTCCCATTTATAATATTCCTAATTTATACAGAGAAGAATATACGAGTTTAAAATATGTAAGATAACATTCTAAGATAAATTTAAATACATAAATCAAATAGAAAAATAAAACAGTCAAAGCGATTGCAGACCTAACTTGATATCCTTACAGAGTAAGGTCGACTGTATAAATTGGTGTTATCGCGGTCGGCTACTGTGAGAGCTCTACATACATTCTAGGGAAACTGACGGGAGCTCGTGTCTCACCGCACTGGTTAGCAAACCAAATCACGCAAACTCCACCTATAAATGAATTCATTTCTGTATGTGCAACTCAAATACAACAGTAACTGTATGTAGAAATTGGTAATTAAATTATCTGAGAATATTCACAGCAAGACCTGTGAGCTATGTGCATGCGTATTATATCGCCCAGTGAAAATTTATACAGTCTTCTTGGTCTTCACACTTATTTCCCTTACTTTTAGAGATAGTATGACGCTCTAATTATATCGCGAAGTGGAAAAAATCCAAGTAGTCATATTGCGGGCACACTGCACTGATTCTAAAGCTATTTTTAACCATGGTAACAACACTGCTCGTTTACGACTTTATTATTATGTTAGTCGTAATAAAATAAAATAATAACCCATCTCTAACAAAAACAAAAGTGGTAATTTTCGAGCAGGATGTCGAAACTAGATATTATATTCATATATTTGAATGTAAGTTTGAAATAAACAAAAAGATAAATGTGCGCAATTCTCCAGTACATGAAGAATTGTGGTTTGTTTCAACAAAATCACACCAGCATACAAAATGTAAAAGTAAAATTATTCCTTGCCTCACTATTTCCTTATAAATCCTTGAGTTGGACTAGAATTTTCTGAGATTAAATATTTTATCCATCAGAATACAACCTTTTTTTTTTTTTTTTTTTTATTACGCGAGGAAATCTGCGAATCAGATCCCCACCGACCATGGGGAGATCGGTGGGGTATGTGGGACTTCTACCCACTAAAACCCCGCGGTGTTTCTTCGCGCCGTCTATGGGCGGGGGTCAGGGGACGTTTGGACACGCTACGTTGTCCCCCCGCCAGACGAGACCCGCACGCGGGCTCCACCTCGATTAGGCGCGGAGTGTGACCTCCGCGCCGTGAAGAGACGTACCGGAAACACACAGCACGTCTCCCCTCGTTGCCCGGTGTTGTGATGACGGCGGACGACCCCATGTCCGCCGCCTCCAGGGCGAAGCGGCACAAGCCGCCAATTCTCAACTCTCGCAGCGGGCAGTCAGCGAGGGGCTTCACTCATGAAGCACCCCATAACCTCTTCTCTGCGGCACAACCTACCGCAGAGATAGAGACCGCTTCCACCTGAAACTCTCGGAAAACCCCTGCTCGTGTGGCCGCTCATCTCTACGGCATTAAGGGTGGGCGGCCCAAAGGGGGTTTCCGCCTGACATTTCCACATCAATCGCGGCAGCCCGAGACAGGCGTCACCTCGTGTCGTCGGAAGAGTTACTAGGCCGGGTGGCGAGTCCGGGTGTTCACTCTTCCGAACGACTGCAGAGGGTGGTTACTAGGCCGGCCGCGCTACCGGGTCTTCACCACCCTCCACAAAGCCGCGATTGCAGTACTCTGCCAGACGGTCCTTCCCTGCCGTAGAGCTCCGTCTTCGCGTGTGTTGCCCAACTACCACTGAGCGACAGAGCTATCCGAGAGAATCCGCCCGCTGCGACCCGCGGCGGTCTTCGTACGCAGAACCGAGACCCATACCTCGGTCCGACGCACAAGGACCGGGGGTGCCGTCTCTCACCGGCCTACACCCGCGTGGGCCGAGTACGGTTCCTCGGCCCAGCGAGCGGTGACCGGTGAAGCTCCAACGAACAGTTGGAGCCTCCAAACTGTTGCTCCGTCACGAGCTCCGATGGTTGGAGCTCGCTCGGAGCACACGCACGTGGGTCTTCTTTGTTCCCCGCGACAATCCGATCAGCCAAGCAAAGACCGGTGACCCCACCGGCCCCTGCAACCGTCCGGATTGCCGAGGGTTAAGCCCCCCCACCACTGCACGGTCATGACCCACCGAGGGGGGGGATCAGAATACAACCTGCGGGTACACTTTCTCCCTGGGAATATTACAACCTTTTCATAAGAATATCACATTATCTTTCCGATATAAAATCATTATGTTGTAAGGTATCCCCACACACTAATATTAATAATAATAGTACTTTAAGACAGGCAGGACTAAGTAGAAATCACTTATCCCTACGGTGGGGATACTCAGTAGTATAGGTTTAAGGGGCGATTAAAAGCACTGTCTCTTTTACATATCAATCTAGTCAAACCTAGATCGATACTCGAATTGTTCGAGTTCGTCTAACTAGTAATATTTTTAGCATTATGTTAGTTATAAGTATGTACAAAATATCCAATCAGTTATACTACTCAATATAGCTAATTAGATTCGAATAAATTAGATCAATATGAAATAGTATTGTACTTTTGTATATTTGTTTATAATGAATAAACTCCAATACTACTGGACCCGATTTTAAAAATTGTTTCACCTATACAAAGCTACATTATCAGCGAGTAACATATTTTATAAAGTTACGCGGACGAAGCCGCGTGCAACAATTAGTAATAATTTATTCGAATTTCGTAGCACATTTCGTAGCACGTTAGCATAATTCGTAACGTTAGCATATTAGCGTAGCGTAGCATAGCGTAGCATATTTCGTAGCAAGTCTTGCTTAGCATTATGGGTGCTACGAAATATGCTACGAAACACTTTTTTTGCTTTCTTTTAAATAACGTTTTATTTATTTTTTATTTATTTTTCTAGATCAGAAATAAGTGATCACAAGAGAAATCCGAAAGACGAAAGACGTGCTTCCTACCGCAGATTAAAAAACACAACTACCTATGCTGTTACTTTGCCAGTTAAACAAGATATCTAACATGTGTCAGTGAAACCCTAGCCGATAGGACAAAAAATGAATAAAAATGTACGATCGTAGAATAAAAGATTCATCCTATTAAAGTCGACATTTGCTTGCACAGGTGCAAAAAAATTATCAGTTATGTCAAAAAATTCATAAAAACAAAAGTCTTTCAGTTACTCCTTACTGTTTTATTTTTTAAGAGTAGAAATAAACTAAGAGTGTAAATGTAAATGAATAAATTTTAAAACTGACAAAAGATTTCGTATCCCTTATCGTACAGGCGCTATCACGATAATCGGCATCGCCGTCTTCCATTGCATGCTTCTAACTAGACCGTTACAGCTTTTGTTTGGATATGTACCTATAAGATGAGGTCATTGAATTAAATCAGTAGCAAGTAAGCATGTCATGGGGTAACAACCCATAACTCAGAAGTGGAGAGCGTCTCGCGGCCCATAACATTCAATCGTCCGCACGAGGGGCGAATTTTGATGATCTCAAGGAAAAGTTTGCGTTCCGAACACTCTGTATAAATCCGGGGAGTCATGTCGGGATTTTCTAAATCGCCTTTTTTATTTATTGCACGGCCACCACACTGGCCAACCGTTTAGGAGTGACGTCGTGTTACTTCTACGTGATACATTTCCCCAGACACATGAAATATGGGTTCAAAGAAAAATTACAATATGTTATACGCCATTTTGCGAAACATCAATTATTACTATCCATGTTTCATGATTCCTTTTGAACTCTGCTCGCAAGAAATTAAACAAGTATTGTGTCTAATTTACTCGTTTATATAATAAATTTCTTTTGATAATAAAATATAATCTAAAAAAAATAAATCTGGAAATATTGAATAAAAACTTAATTTTGACCACAAATAATTGTTTCGCTTACATGAGGGCTATTTACTATCGATGAGAGTACTAGCAAGCTAAATTATTAGCAATACCTAGCAATATAAATTATTATAAAATGAAGTTATTACAAAAGAATAATTACTAAGCAAAAATTAAGAATATTAATCATAACTTTGATTCAACAAAATTATTTCTTTACATTTTCACTTGCAAAATGTATCGTGCAATTCACAGTTGCGTGCCATGGTAACTTTGTATCTTGTGTGAAATTTTGCTGAAATAATTACTGAGACTCTACATTGAATATTAGTTTATAAGGTGGTCGGAAAAGTTTGTCATTTTGTCATTGAACGCAAACTCGGTATGAACCTCTTAATTAAAATCACACCCAAAGTTTATTGTCTGCGCAACAATGTAAAATTAATTACAGCCGTGTAATTAACTCTGCCTCCACATTTATACTTAACAGAAATTATTTTCATACAAATTACACTGACACCACACGTGTAAAGAATATTGTAATATCTCGTGTAACGTACGAATGCCTATAGAATCCATTTGTATATCGTTACATACGTACGTACAGCGCGCTATGTATGGAGTATGGGGGAATAGCACGGTTGCTTTGAAAAAAAACTTCAATATACTAATTGCTAAATGGTACTGCTACTATTATTCGTATAAGCTTTTACTGACGTTAAAATAATTCCCCTCAGAGTGCGGCGGATGTGACGACGGAGGCCGGCAGCGGAAGTGGGATCCGGTATGACGTCACTTCCTTCCTTTGTCCGTTGCGGTTCTCTTGAACCTCTTAGGTGTTTCACACGCGATGTATAAATCTGTAAAAGAAATGCATAATAGTTGCCTATCTGTGAAACTATTTGGTGTTTAACTCCAATTCATAATTATGCTTAATTACAGAGCCCGCTGTGACCTCACAGTTCCAAATGTTTAATTACTATAAGTGAATGCTCTATGCAGCGTTCTGCTGCAAATACACGAATTATATCTCTGCATTAGGTATTTGCGTAGTTAAATTGTGTTGTATGGAGAGTTTGAATTGAGTACTTTCAACACGATGAATTTATTTACATATTATTAGTAATATTTATTCTCTCTCCATATCACATTGAGGATAGCTCTGTATACTGTACTAATATTTGTACTACTAATTTATAAAGGTGACAATTTGTGTGGATGAATGATTGGATGTTACTGTTTCACGCAAAAGGACATAATTATATACACAATCAGACTGCACGTCAGACTTGGAAACTATAGAACATTACCGCTATGACTTTTGAACAATGGGAATTGTACCCTGTCATTCGTTCTGTGGTAGGTAGTTTTGTTCTGTTTCATCGAGTACAAAGTGGTATTAAGTGGCCTCCTACCATAAATTGAATTTTCTGGTAAAAGTTTGCCTGATAATCCTTTGTCTAAGTCTAATATCGACACAAAGAGTAACAGATGGCTGCTCACAAAACAATGAAGTGCAGATAAATTATCAAACTTAAACAAAATGATACAATAAACGACCCTCGTTGGAAGAAGTTTCCAAACTCCCAAGATAAGTGTGACACCCGATCGGAGTTAAAAGAGCGAATAAGATTGTTGGATCTTTGAAATCGCGTAATGGATGAAAATGACATCGCGAGTACAAACCGCCGTTTGTCACATCACTAATGGTGTAGAAAATCGGGAGAGTCACGCTTTCAAGAATCGATAGGCTGCATCTCGCTCCTCATAGAAGTTCGCGGTATATGTGACGTACAGCATATTAATTTGACAGACCCTTACAAAATCTACATATTATATATATGAACAAAGCACACACCTATATTAATCTATAATGTTCACACGGAATATGTCTATATGTTTCAAACTTTGTACTTATAACGGCTATCATCGATCCATTTGAAACTGATACACGTTGAAATTTGCTGGGCTCAAGGGTTGCCAGAATGGAGATTTAATATTTAAATTATCGCGATTTTAGAGTGGTTCATACATTTAAATATTATAAACTAGCGACAATCCTCCGGTTTCGCAACTATATAATTTCTCAGGAAGAGGTGGGCAGAAATTTTGCTTATGTAATTTTCATCTATACTTAAGCATATATTAAGTATATGGTCGATAAACCAGGCACTAATTTCGTCAATGATTTCCTCTCAGTCCATAATTTGTAAAATGCCTGAGAGAGTTGTATCATGATGCGTTGTGAACGTCAGCTGCGGCTCCGATGGTGGGTTGAGCAGTGGTAGCCCGTTACACTTTCAGAGCATCAGCTGACAAGCATTCAAGCAAGATATAGCCAGCTGACTTTTTTATTTATTAACAGTAATACATAAACTATCATCTGATAAATTTTCTATTGGGAGGTAATCACTGAACACGTATATATTCGTGTGACCCGCAGACGCATAATCCACCAATTTATAAATAGCTGACAATTTTGTTTCTTTAAAATATTAGGTTAACTATAATTTGATGAATTTTTAATCGGAAATAAATGATTATTTCTTTTTTATTATGTGCGTGGGCGGCTACCACTCTACTACTCAACCCACCATCGGAGCCGCAGCTGACGTTCACAACGCTTCATGATACAACTCTCTCAGTCATTTTACGAGTTATCGACTGGGAGGAAATTGGTCATGAAAATCTGTCGCTGGCTCATGGACCAATAGATGAAAATGTTACATAAATATACAAGTCCTGACAGTTAATTTTTGATATTTTTTAATCATACTGACACATTCGTGTATTATTTTTGATTACATTTACTGAATCCACAATCGAATCGAGATTTTAAAGAAGACTAAAGTTATTCACTAAGTTAGTTACCGGCAAATCGGTAAGTTTAAATAGCAATGAGCAGGACACATATATCATTTCCAAAGTTGATCCTGCCGGGAATCAAACCCGGGAAAACTAGAATAGCGCATTAAGGCAAGCTCTAATCCAACGGGCACGTCAAATATATGTACCTATTCAATTATACGATGCGAAAAATTAATGTAGAAATATTTATTTCGATTACATTATCTCAATATTGCTTTGATACGAAGCGAATATTGTTCTAACATTATCAGGTGCTTATGTCTCTTCAATCTTTCGTCCACTTAAAATTTGTTATTCCAAAATTTAACAACATTATTCTTAGCATAATTTAATTGTTAAAACCTTTTAAAGTGGTATCCAATTACTACAATAACAAGGTATAAATATTTATAAGTATCTTGATATTGTTTCCTTATTGTAACATAGCTACGTTTCGTCAGATTTCGGTGTGATCTTTAAATATTCTCTAAAATGATTGGTATTTGACTTAAACAAAAAAAAATGCAGAGAGGAAACATGTAATGTATAAAAATTCAAAACTGAATTTGAACAATAGTTCAATAGTAACACATTAGCAAGTATCTTACGTATTATGGCCCTGATCTACCTTTGTGGCATGTTATATCCAAATTCATTGAACTCAGATACTTATGGGATTTATCACAATCCCTTATCTACGCACATTTTCTTTTGTTTTTTTGATCATCTATATTCCTGTATTCCTTCTTCTGTTGTTTGTATTCCTAGAACAAGGTGGTCAATAGGATCCTCAGTTAGCCTGCCACTCGCAAAAACTAAGACGATTTGAATATTTTTTTGTTTTGTTTCCCACAGTACTGCAGTAGTTTACAAGAAAACAAAATTAGAAAAAACTTACAGGAAAGTTCTCAAAGCAAGACTTTAATTACTATTAAAAGAATTATTAGTCTTTTTACCTAGTGCCCATAACAATCTTACTCGTATAAATGTAAGTGAATTGGAGTTGAACATTGATTAGTATTTACTAGCTTTTGTTGAGTTACAATCATATATCAATTTTGACTGTTAGGAAGTTCACAGGGTCAATCAGTAATTTATAATAAATATATAAGAATGACTTTTTTTTTATAAAATCAAGGCAGCGCTTGGCCGCAATCTCACTTGATGTAAGGTGCAGATGTGGCCGAAGATGGACCATGCTTACCTAGTAAGTGCCCATTTATTCTTGATTTGAAGACCCTGAGATTGTAATTTTGAGGAAACACGTACGCCGACTTTTCAACCTACTAGGCTCTCAGTGCTAGTCATTTTTCAATTTAAACTCGATGGACGGGTTGACGGCCCACTGGATAGACAGGCTACTGTTGCCTATAACACAAGCAACGCCATTGATTCTGTAAGTGCGCTGCCGACCATAGTAGAAAAAGGATTTCGAAGGGATAGGGGAAATGGGCTCTAGAATCCCTTATTTACTGCACACAAATGCTACTATTTCACGAGTCTTCTGTAATAAGGTGGTTACTGCCACTAGACGGGCTGATGACTGCGAAACGCAGCGTTCCCTGCCATTACTTTCTAACTTTAGACCAGAATCTACTTTGAAAGTTCATTCCCACTCGTCCAACGGATTCATCAAAGTGAAAGTCTCATTATCATTAGTTAATGTCACTTATAAAAGAAAAGAAAATACAGTTTGAATACCTAACCGTGTGTGTATTTCTCACAATATATAAATATGCAATACGTACGTACACACATAATATATTACTCAAGTGAAATGTTCGCGGGAGATTTTTCCTCCGTACCCGCAGCCTTTATTTGCATCGAAGCGAAAATATTTAATCAGGCGTATAATCTTAGCGTTACGTACGCTTACGTATGGGTGTGAGTATGTATTATAGAGGTACAAAGTCTGAAGATAACATTTTTATTTCTTTTTAGTATCAACGAAATCTTTGTTTTTAAATCTATATTTTTAACCAATGATAACAAAAGAATAATGAAAACAAAGAATACATTTTCTCTTTCAATTTCAAAGGGCCATCTCATCCGATATTACAAAGTGGCATATATGCCTGTATATGCTTGCGAAGAGAAATGTTGAGGCCAAAACACACTCGTACAAACAAAAATGGGTACCCACTCACACAACAATATATTACTCGTTAACCACCTTAACCTGACACGTTCACGTATTAACCAGGAGGCTTTGTAATGACGATAATAAACATGCTCCTTTCAGCCGTTCTCCGGCTCTCAGGTGTCTTGTGAAATTGGGCAAGTGTAATAGGTGACGTAAATAGGTACCTACGTGACGTCTCACAAAAAGGGGAGATGAGGCTTATTAATGTCACATTATATTTGCACGGAAAAAAACAGGGACAAAAAGTGGACCAAGCCCGCTGTCCAAATGACAACATTAAAACCGGTAACGAAGAGGTTCGCACTGAAACGAGGGCACGCAAAAACGACGAATATCGTCTTTGATTCACGTCAACCAGAAGCTAAAGCGGCGGGCAATTTCCTTACTCGTTCATGCACACTTAATTGAATAAGTTTCTCGAATAAATTGGTGTTGGCATTTTTTAACAACATCAAATGAGCTAAACGATTATACATATTATTATTCAAGGTGTTTTCAAATTACTACTTAACAAGCTTTGTACTGCGACTTCATCACGTTTCTTAGGTGTTAAAATATTTATTCAGTCTTTATTGCTCACTAGCTGTTGCACGCGACTTCCTCCGCGTAACTTTATAAAATATAGCCTATGTTACTCCCTAATATAGCTTCCTAAGGGTGAAAGTTTTTAGAATCAGTCCAGTAGATTCGGAGCCTATTTAATGCAAACAAACAAACAAACATTCAAATCTTTCCTCTTTATAATATTAGTATAGATATATTTTTCTCAGGCTTTTTAAATTTGGTTTTTAAGTATTTTTAAGTATGACACTGTCTTTTTCTGGTTGAATTTCAATGGAAAGAGGGATAAATCTTATATATTAAAATATGTATATAAAAACTGCACCCCATCCAAAGCCGGGAGCGGGTCGCTAGTTATTTATGTATAAATTTATTTATTTTCATAACATATATAATTTATGTATATAGTATAATATGTGTATAACTTAAATTCTTATTTTTTTTTTCTTAAGTTCTTTAAAAAAAACTAAAACCACTTTTTCAACATTTTTGTCTATTCTTGAAGAATAGATATTAAATTGCTATTATGTAGCGGTAGAAAACAGAGAACGCCCTTGCAATATTATATCTTCATTTATTACATCCAACAAGCGACCGTGATTTTCATCGATAAAGGACATTATCGAGCTGAGAGCACCCCCGTCATAATGTTGGAGAATAAACCTTGGATAAACAGGAAGGAAGCTATTGCGCAACTACTGCGCTGTACAAAATTGCTCACTCGGACGAATTAGGGTTGTCGTTAGACGCAAAAAAAAATTAAGAAGAAAACACTCTAAAACTTAGAATTATACTTACAAAGTAGCTTTAAAGTATTCACAATTAAAAGTTTCCTTCGAGCTAGAACTCGCCTCCTCGCAGTTTTGAAGCGCTAACAAATTTCAAAAGAGTACAGGTAGATACTTTGAAAAATTATAAAGTTTGTATTAAAACTATTCCACTACATAAAAGTGAATTGCATGTTTTTCAATTTTAATTTGTTACATTTTGATACAATAAAAGATTCTATTGATTCTATTGTGAAAAAGGAAAAATATAATAATGCTAAACTTAGTAAATATAAACACTGTAAAGATAGAACTGAAACTAGAAAGTGTGTAAGAAATTCTTACATGAAAATATATAATTAGATCATCAATCTCAACCATAGGACTACTTCTGTTGGATATAGGCGTCCCTAGCCTAGATCCAGGCTGTTAAAAATCTTTTATAGCAATGAGATATAACAAAGAAATTAAATATTATTCAAACATCTATAAAAAATTCCTACTTTACCAGGATCTGTGTTTGAACTTTGAACTACTTTTTTTACCTTAATTACGATTAAATCTGTCCCGCAAAGTGCCCGAATAAAATATCTAACATAAAACCCAGACTTTATGTTGCTCCTGACAAGGAGCCTTTTTTCTGGCTATTTTTATAGGTATTGAGATATCCAGATAGAGCTAAAAATGATACTTTTATCGTAATCAAATATAACACGTGTCAATAGCACAAAGAATTTTCAGACACTGTTACTGTCGTAAATTTATCCATCTATAACTAATATTGTGAAGAAAAAAGATTTGTATTTTTGTATGTTTGTAAAAATTCTTTCACCTATAAAAACTGGTAATATTGACTTCATTTTATAAAATTAAGCGAAGTCGCGTGCAACAGCTTCTTACTTATAAGTAAACACATGCTTCTAACTAAATACAGATTACCCAAAAGCTATAATGCCAAATTTAGAAATATGAATAGTTTCCATTTATTGAAAGCATCTTTCAAAGACGGTGGTGGGTGTAAATATTCTGTGTTATAAATATGTTTTAAATATTTTATGATATACATGTTTTCCCAGAAATAATTATTTCCAATGGGATTACGATACATTAGTTCCTAAATTTATCAAAAATTGTGTAACTAGGACATTCCCAATCAAATGGACTGAATAGAGTGTGAGAACGTGTTAATATGGTGTTAACTGGACTTGATAACTCTATGCAATATTTCTTTATGACTTACGTGTGACGTGTCTACTGAATGTCTACTCCTTCTTTCATATTTTCATAAGTATAAATAATTGTTCTATTCATATCAATTCGAATACACAATTAGTCAGGCTGACGCTATTCTCAGCAACTAAAAAGACGCCGAACGAAGTAAAGTTCGCCAAAGTTCATAAAATGGATGTTGAACGCGAGTAAAAATAAATTTGTTGTCTGTCACCCCTGAGTGTTGCGCGGCGTGCCGATTCCAATATTACGTCATAAATCTAGAGTGCGACGCGCGTCGGATCGCTGTCGCCTGTCGATTATATCAAACGAAACGCGATTCGAGTTACTTCTGTCCTGCATAACTTTCTAAGAGCTACAGGAAAGAGCGAATAATCCTTACATATTATAAAATAAAATCCTCCGTCGCGTCTGTCTGTTTGTTCGCGATAAACTCAAAAATTACTCCACCGATTTTCATGCTGTTTTCACCTGTATATAGAGTGGTTCTCGAAGAAGGTTTTAGTATATAATTTACAAATGTACACGGGCGAAGTCGCGCGCAGCAGCTAGTAGAAGTAAAAATGTAACGCATTACTTCGTAATTATACTCTAAACGATCCAGTTAGGCAATGACAATGTTTAATAAAGAGGCTGACAGAATAATCAGGCTGGGTTGGACTGCTCTGTTTTTAGGCAGGCTGATGATCCACTTGATGGTAGGCAAGGAAGGGATGGGGTTAAGGGCTCTGGCATCCTTTACTCACTCAACGAAACACAACAGCACATAATGCAGTTATTTCACGGTAGTATTTTGTAAGGTGGTGGTTACTGCCGCCAGACGGGCTGTCCAAATGACTGCGAAACGCAGTGTGCCCTACCACTACTTTTCAAATCCAGATCAGAGTCAATTTTTGAAAGTACGTCATCTCTTCTCGTCATCAATCACAGCAATGTTTGAAGACCTTTGGTGCCGAAACTTTGCAGATCTACGTCGCACAGATGCGAGCAGGAAGCGTACGTGGTGGCGAGCCTTGGGAGAGGCCTACATCCAGAAAACACGAGACTTACCAAAAACCTAAAACTTCACAGGATCACTCACCGGGCTAATCTGAAGATTGCCTGAAAATCACATCGAAATCGATTGAGCGAGCGAGTCCACAGGGAACATACATAAACAATTCCACATATTCATTTTTATAGATTATTTTTTAATACTTAGCTTATATTGCCAGCGGCTTTTTTTTTTCTTTCCAATCCTACCATTCCTTTGTCCCCATACACACCTAACAGTGTACTAGCACTTACGTTCAAGTGGATCGTTAGGCTATCTGAAGAAAAAATAAATCAAAATATAAATTTAAAATCAAAGCTTTAAAGTCTCTAATTTGAAAATTCTCAAATTTCTTATAACTTGATACCCTCTTGTGACGCGTTCAGAATTCTCCCCCTAGGTAATCGGATAGGGGCTTTCAGCGAGAAATTTTGTTTATCCCCATAAATAAAAACATATTGAGTTAAAAATATTCGCTAATAAGTATGTCAAGACATACCCGACGACAAGCCGCTTGCCGTCGGGTTACTTGCCTTAACGCTCTGCACTAGGTTTCCCGGGTTCGATTCCCGACAGGGTTAACTTCGTAAATAGACTTTAGTAATCTGTATCTGGAAAGTAGTGAGAGAGCACCAATGCGTTTCGCAGTCATTTGGGCAGCTCGTATGGTAACAATAACTACCCCTTACAGAAGAAGATTCCTCTATCCCTTATCCAATGCCTTGTCTTTAATCCCAATATGGTCGGCAGCGTATTTGCAGAACCTATGGCATTGCTTATGTTATAGGCGACGGTACCACATACCATAAAGTGGACTGTCAGCTTGTCGCCGACCTTAACAATATTATAAAAAAAAAAATTTTAGAATAGCCCGTCTGGCGGCAGTAACAACCACATTACAGAATACCACCACATAACAGCATTATGTACTGTTGTGTTTCGGTGACTGAGTAAGGGATAAGCGACGGTCGCCACCTACCATCATGTGGACCGTCACTCTGTCTGTCGACCTTAACATAAAAAAAGCTTAGATCCAACTTCCATATTGTTGATTGTATAGTTATATTCATGTATGGTACCCATGTCAATGTTAGAGATAAAATTTATAAGCCATTCTCAATAATATGACTGAAATTCATTTATAATTCGGGGTCCATTAAACACGTTTTAAATTTCAACTTTTAAATTAGTTACTCACTTACCGAAAACTTCTCTGTTTCTTCTTTGCGTATTAAAAGCAAAGTTTATTTTTTGTCCCAACTTTGATATAATAAATTGTTTTGAGTTTATGTCGAATTTCTTATAAAGTCTAATCCTTACTAATAATATAAATGTTGTTATGTTATAATATACTAATATTATAATATGAGTTTGTTTGTTTGTTATACGCTTTCACGCAAAAATTACTATAAATGAGGTAAAATTGGTCAAGCCTTTTCAGAGGAGTTTGGTTACAAACACTGTAACACGAGAATTTTACACATTATTTATTAAGATATTTATTTCACCATTGTAATTCACACATGAAATCGAAATGGGTCTTTCAATCGAATGGTAACATGTTCTGTGATTGCAGGCAGCATTCGTGTCATGACACTCATATTTATCATCAATTTAAATTCCTGAGCAAACTAAGTCGACTAACATTGAAAGCTCGCGAGAGTTGTTTAAAGGTGAATGGTGAGTAAGTATTTACAGATAAATTTTGAAGTACGGAGCAACTGAATGCTATGCAAATTATGTACTTGTGTGGCATCCTGTGCAATAACTTGCGCGTCTTTGTTAGAACTCCCATCGAACATTAACAACGCCTTCGCTAACAAGCTCAAGAGATTCACAATCGCGCTTTTGAGTGCACTCCGAACGTCTATGTATTAAAGTGGGTGACTTCAGTAATAAAGATAAAAAACGTTCCACGCCGTCTTCACTTCGAGTGGCTATCATTCTTATAGACGTATTAAGGAAAAAGTATCTAATGCATTTATTGAGCTATACCTTTGACCCGCTTTACTATTAGATGTTGTTTCGTTAGTCTATCAAAAGGGGTTCGCAGATAATTTAATTGAAACCCTATAGAGACGGATTACAAACAAGGTTTGATATTGGTAAATACAACATATACAACGTCTTTGATTGCAGGGAAAGAGAGCTGGGAACAGTCAGTTTTGTTTCCGCGGCCCCCGTATATCACTAGTCCGATTATTTAGTTCGATGAACGGACTGATGAGACTTCGTATTCTCAGTGGCTCGATGATACAGAAAATCGCACTACTGAGCCTTTTTGTTCTATATTAAACACAATTCGACGTTCGGGAAAGAAATGAACGTAAAAAAAAATTTTGTGCCGTCTTTTGTTGTGAAGAGAACAAAATATGTCCCCATCTATAATAGAAATTACTAGTGATTGAAAACTCAATACTTAATACAAATCAAAATCGATTTATTTGATTAGTTCCATAGTGGAACCACTTTTTAAAATAGCAGCAATTCGAAATAATTCACTTGATTGATTGATTGATGGTAGGAAGCATTGCTTATTAACAAAAGCAACGCCATCAAGTGAGCTGCAGACAAGTCTGTATGTCTGTATGTCTTATAATAAACTGCTGAACAGATTTTGATACTGAATGATAAGTGGCAATGGGCTATAGCATCCGTGAACCACTCATCGAAACAGAACACGCATGCGTTATTTCACGATGTCCTTCTGTAAAGATGTTTTGACCAGATTTTGACTGCGGACTCGATCTCTTTTTCATCACCAAAGTGACTGTGGGTGTGGGTGCTATATATATGTATCATGTGTCTCAATTTTCGAATAGCACATTGAGCAGATGAATAGATAAGGCATTAAATAACTTTAGTCAAAGCTTATTATATATTCGCTTTTGACAAATTTACTTAGACTTAGTTCATGACGCTCGCTTCCGCCAACTTTGTAACTCCGTTAGTCACACCGTTGTCGCCACGCTCACGGAGATGACGCAACAAAGATTGTAAACAATGACGAAAATTGACTTTACTTAACATTAGGAAGACGTGATTCAATTCGAACTTTGCACATATAGTTTATCCGAGGATCAACTACCATCTCATCCTCACCGCTTGTTTAATTTCCTGTGTTGAAACAGTTTAGTTTGAGCGGTCGAGAAACTACAGCTATATAAGCTCAGATCCTCTAATTATCAAGTGGTAATCAGTGGAAAAACTTTCTCTGCCAACAGATTTTTGTACTACTAGTTATGTGGCTCGTACGTTGTATTTAAATTTGCTTAGGTATAGTCATAGCATAAGCAGAAATCAGCACAGCTTCTATTCTTGTGCATAGGAGTATGCCATAAATAAACAATAGGTACATATTTTACTTTTTTATTTTGTCTTTAAAATGACAGTAGTGTCAAAAGAAACACTGCGTTCTGCATCTAAAAACTGAAGCTTTTATAGATTGATCACTGTGAAATGACAGCTGTTGTGCTTGTGCCAGAGCCTATTCACCTATACAGCAATTTTCTTTGCATTTTCTTCGATTTGTTTTTTTTTTAGAAACAAATTAAGTAAATTTATATTTTTTATGATAAAATATCGTCAGACAGGGCGACGCTATGGTCCACTTGATGCTATAAAGAGATTAAGGAAAGGATAGGGAAATTGCCACTAGATATTCCAACTCTTTTTAATTATCTATTTTAATTTTCCGAAAACCTACAATCGAAAACGAGGTCAGATTTTTTATCTTATCTGTAGTGAAAAGAATTCCAATACCACTTGTATCTCTGATGATCCCAAGTGTTTATTAATATTTATTTGTCAAAGGATCAACGAATACAGGAGCAATTCCCACGTAATTTAATTAATAACGAAAGGTTCACCTGTTAAATATTATCACAAATGCCTCTAATTTAACCATTAATTCGTCTGTAATATTAAAGGAAATTATAGTACGTTTACAATAATTTGTCTATTGGATTCAGCATGCGCCATGCATATTATCAATTCAAAGGGGCCCAGTTAAAGCGAGCCTGATTGCGTATCCTTCACATTTGAAACAGCAAATTGTAACAATTTCCACTGAAACGTACAATTTCAATACAATCATGGTCATTGAATAGCATTTCATAAGTGGCTACAAAGTCGACGTAACCTGCATTGTTGAAAACGGCGAATTATTTAGTCAACCATATTAAAATGTAGAAAAAAAAATTTTTTTTTTTCATCTATACTAATATTATAAAGAGGAAAGATTTGATTGTTTGTTTGTATGTTTGTTTGTATAGAATAGGCTCCGAAACTACTGGAAGGATTTGAAAAATTCTTTTACCATTAGAAGCCGACGTTATCGGTGATGAACATAGGATACTTTTTACCGCGGGAAAATGCTTCATTCCTACGGGAAATCTAAAATAAAAGTAAATAATAGCGGCTTGGCCCGGGAGATAGCGCCATCTATCCAAAATACGGTAGATGGCGTTTTATACTTTTCTACGCGGAAGAAGACGCGAGCACCAGCTAGTTTAATATATATCTATATATTTACACAAGTGATGAAAATAAAAGTTAGTCTGTACCGCATACAAAAACTTCCAAAATGTCTATATTAACTTAAGCATTCATTATTTTACCGTCTAAGTTGGTAGATACGTTTAATCCGTGCTTAACTGGAAGTAACTTTAAGAAACAAAATTAAGTTTTGGTCCCCTACCAAGAAGCCGGGATTACAATCAATCTTCATGGTTACTCTCAGAAGTATGGTTTTGTATTTAAATGGTCTTGTTTGTAACAAATTGGGGCTGAATTATGGGCTTTAAGGATTAAAATTAATATCCTTGTTTCCTTTAATGTAATATTTATTAATTTAATGTAATGTTTATTTTTAATGTGGTAATTTACCTATATAAAATACAATACGAGTAAAATAGCATTGAATAATATTTACAATACCAACGATAGTACAAGCCTCCCCAAGGGTTAGACATTATCCCATGACGGAGGGTAATGATATATACACAAGTTAATCTAAGCCGTAATCTATTTTGATGGAAATGAGGATATTATACAATAAATATAGGAACTATCTTTTGACTATCTTATGATGAGTTTATATACAGCAAAGCAAAAGAAATTTAGAAAAAAATGGGCCTTTAGCAGTAACTCTTATTTCATATGAGCCTTTAGTGACATGCGACCATCAACAAATAACATCAAACACGGGGAAAAGAAACCTTATAGGCATAATATATCTAACATAATAGATATATTATAATGATTAACTCACATGTTTAATTCTAATCATCTATTCCCGTAAATAAATTGTATTCGATAAATGAAACTACCCAGTGACGAGCTCACAAAGGGTAAATAAATCGGTACCATTTTGTTAACAAATGTGGGTAAGGGATGATCCAATTCATGTTCAGATAAGATAATGTACGATAAAAATAATACTATTAAGGAACATGTGAGAACGTTTTTTTTATATACATTATATACTTACGTTTAATATCACAATGGTAAACACAAAATAAATTCTTTTAATTTTATTTATTTGTTTAAGATTACACTTTATTGTAGTAACGAATTGTTCAAAGGCTTCCTTAGTCGCTTATGAAAGAGGAGATAAACTGGGAATTGCACCCCGGACGAAGTCGGGAACGGGACACTAGTTTACAATAAAATTAGATAATATAGAAGATTATTCAAATTAACCTGTCATTACTTACTATCCAGGGAATATGAGAAGAGACACAATGGGAATTTAGCCCCTTATATTCAAATTTACATGTCTATTCCCCATGTTACGCGACATTGAAGTTTTCGACGTGTATTAGTACGTGCTACGTATACAAATGCCACACGTGAGGTTCTGTACAATATCAATCAGGTAAACGGTAATATATTCTTGGAGTAAACCCTTAAAATAGACACATATTACTTTTGTTTTTAATTTTGTATGAATTAATTATGTAATTCTATTTCTTTTACATTAAACTAGCAACTTTTAAGCTTTGCACAGATTAATTATTATATTTTAATAAGTACATCTTCTCCTTTTATCGCTCTTGTCATGAATTAAAGTCGTATCAAAGTTGGGTTGGGTGGTTGGGAAGAAATTACAGGAGAAACAATACACACATACACAGACACTCATGTCAAACTTTATAACAGCCCGTTTTTGCCAAAAAACAGCAAACTTTTAGATTCATCACATTTAATTAAAAAATAATTTTCATTCATCTGTTTTTAATGCATATTAAAGTGGTGATTTTAATACAGATATATTTATATTGTATTTTAAAAAGATCTTTCTTAAAAACGGACTTATCTTTTTAAACATTACGGTACCGTCTTGTTTAGTTAATTTTTAAGATTAAGTCAACATTAATTAACTAGTGATATACTACATATTAACAATCTGTTAGTTAAAAGTAGTTTATGCTATTTCGGAACAAAAATTCTGAACAAGTCTCAAGATTAGACCAATAATTAAAACTGTATCTACGAGAATATTCCACAAATCCACCACGTAGAGAGGTACATAACATTTGTAGCCGCAACGCTGTAAGCAATGCAACCCTAATTGCACCGTGTAAGGTGTTGATTAATTACTTACTCCTCCATTCGCTATTAAATATTCTCAGAACTCCGCTTGAAAGCCGTCTTTATATTAATTAGAGTATTCCTGAACTATGATTTATTTATACCCAGCTACTAGTAATGCCACTCGCTCGGGTCTCCTCTTAACTTGAATAAGTATAAATTATTATCATGATTCGTGATTATTTGTTTTACATTTCATATTTATCCCATCCCTAGGTACTATAGGTACTACAATCCCGAATAAAGTCTTCATTTTCTCTATTCTTTGTATAAACTTTGACACACACCTTTTCATACATAAGTAAGTACATTTATATATTAAACATTAATATAATATTTAATTTAATATTAAAAATTGTATATCATTTCTAACGCTGTAGCAATGGGATATGTCAGAAACAAAGCAGAATCATGTTGTGAATTAAATTTAACAAAACTATTCTAGATATTCTGAAATATTTATTCTTCAAACTCTGGTTTTCATTAATGAGGGTGACGGTTCACTTGGTACTTATAAAACAATGATCACCAATATTGTAAGTGCGCTAACGAACTCTGACTCGTATATCGTATAACCGTCTCCTAACGCCATCTAGAGAGTGTAGCATCTCTTACAAAAAATAATTTGTACTTATATAGTATTAATTTATTAGAAAGGACTAATACAATTTATTTATTACAAATATTAAATTAAACTGTCTTATTATTGTCTTAATGAGTATATATTATATACTTATCTTTCTTTAGGGAATTAAAGCGTTCTAATCATAATCCTTGCTAATATTCATATTATAAAATGTGAATGTGAGTTTGTTTTTTTATTTGTTTGTTTGTTACGCTTTCACGCAAAAACTACTGAACCGATCACCATGAAATTTTGCATAAACGTTGTCTGGGACACCAGAAAGGACATAGCGTAATTCAACGCGGACAAAGTCGCGGGCACCAGGTAGTTTCAAATATTCGACCAAATTAGACGAAAATCATCAAGTTATTTACGTTTTGTTTATTGATAAATTTATGTTCTATTGTTTTTTTTATTTATTTGTCTAATACAACAACGTCAGCAACTGTCATGCATTACATTACATACCAACGCAACGCCACATTGTGATTTTTATTTGAAACACTTTGGATCCCGAATCAGTAACGCAGATTCAAATACTTTGCAAACATAATATTTGTACTTGATTCGTCTAGATGTCGCTGCATTGATGTATATTTTCAATTAAAAAATTTTCACCCATAAGGACAATTTAAGAACTCTTTTCCATCCACTTTCCAAAAATAAAGTTTAGTAAAAGTACTATTATAAGTAGGACTTCATATATAAATAAATATATAGAAATATAGAGTTTTTCAAATATTTATGAACGAAAAATAAAAAGGCTAATTTATAACTTGTTATAATTTGATTCCGTTGCAAAGACTAACCTCAGACCGCAAACAATTTTTACCAAAATATGGATTAAGGTGCAATATTGCGCAACAAATTTTTGTAGCTCTTCGGAGGTAACCGAACAGATATTTAAAATTGGAAGGTTTTTCTTAAATATTTTATTTTTTATGAGATGGATTTGCTCTTGGCCAACTACCAACTGTGTAGCAATGATGAGGCCTATGTTGGAGCGAGCTCATCCAGAAGGTGCCTTTTCACTCGAATAGATTAGGGTTATATGAGCTGGCAGGAGAAGGCGGGCATATTTAGCACGTCTTCAAATGTCCTAGGGGACCTGCACGCACAGCTGGCTAGTTGTGTGTGCCTGCACAAGGCTCCCCCGTCTGGGGATCGCTCCGGTGTCTCCGGGCAATCCCCCATCGTTGTTGCCTCGGCAGAGCCCGGTCCACCCCCGCACAAAGGCACCGGGGAGTTTTAGTGGGTAGTGGCCGGGCCCGCTATGACTAACATAGCGCGGTGCGCCGGCTGACCCCCACATACCCCTACCGTCTAGCCAGCGGTAGGGAATCGGTAAACGGATTTATCCTCGAAAAAAAAAAAAAAAAAGGGTTATATGAGCTATCATATTGTGTAAAATATGAAAAAAGAAATAAAAGTAGCCGATTCAAACTTTAGTGTGGAGTGAAAGTTAATTAATAAGCCTAAAAACAAAAGTAGTTGTCACGGATTTTTTTTATTACTGTGAACTTTTTTCAATAAAGTGTATTATTATGCACTGTATTTTTATCTTGTGATTTTACTCTAAGAAGTCAAACGACGAGAAAATATTGCTTTTCTGCTAAATCCTCGTCTTAACAACTAGCTGCTGCTGCTGCCCGCGACTTCGCCCGCGTAATTTTGTAAATTATATACTAAAGCCTTCCTCGAGAACCACTCTATCCATTTGTGAAAACAGCATGAAAATCGGTGCAATAGTTTTTTAGTCTATCGTGAACAGCAAGCGGTGGATGACTTTGTTTTATAATATGTAAGGAAGGATAAAATAAATATTATTCAAATTATTAAAAATCTTCAATCAGCTGCCTAACGATGGTATTGTTAATCGCATATGGACATTTCACATGTATTCACCTATGATATAATTTTTTGTATCAATCAAGGATACTACAATTAAATGCATAATACAATGTACATTTAATTGCATGAGTATGATTTCATCATTACACAGCTGAAAGTGTCATCGCCAAGTAGTAAATAGTATCAATAAATTATGATCACTTTGTACAAATAGCTTATTACGTATTTCAATTTATAATTGGTTATAATTGGAAGGCACTTCTGGATGTACCTTACATAATTATGTCACATTATTTTAAGCTAAATTATGAATATTTTTTGCAAATTATGTGAAAAAATCATAATTTTTGAAATTTCATCAGCGACCGAAACGCCTTGTGATTGGTTGCAACTCTGATGACAGACAGCGCCATTACATAAAGAGCGTTTTTGGCGCTGGTTTGGATTTTTTTTATGTTAAGGTCGTCAGACAGGCTGACGGTCCACTTAATGGTAGGTGGCTACCGTCGCCTATAACACAAGCAACCCCATAAGTGCTATAAGTGCGCTGCTGACCACAGAAGGATAAGGGAGGGATAGGGTAATTAACTCTGGCATCCCTTACTCACTCACCGAAACACAACAGCACATAATGCTGTTAATTTCACGGTGGTACTCTGTAAGGTGGTGGTTACTGCCGCCAGACGGGCTGTCCAAATGACTGCGAAACGCAGTGTGCCCTACCACTACTTTTCAAATCCAGACCAGAGTCGATTTCAGGACCACCTGTCTGTCGACCTTAACATAGAGAAAAAAGAAAGTTGATTCTATTAACTATTTTCAACTCTATATCTTTGAGTAGTGTAGTGTGATCAACTACTTCACTGCTTAGATTCCTATATTGGTTTCCTTCAAATTGAATAGTGTGATAACCGTTTAAAGGGATGCCAGAGCCCTTCCTAATTCTAATCCTGTCGAATACTGAAACAATCCTTTAATCCTACTGTAGCCGGCAGCGCACTTGCACCACCTGTGGCGTTGCTTCTGTCAAAGGCGACGGTAGCCACCTACTATCAAGTGGACCGTCATCCTGCCGATCTTAACATAAAAAACCTGTTGAGTTAAACCCACCTAACAAATACACAAAATAAACATAATATCTTTATTATAAAAATGTACCCATTTATAATAGCAGCTTTTGAAGTTTTCGTAATAATAGAATTGAGTTAACTGTTGTCTAACAAATTATGTAAGAAATAACTATGTAGTTTTTCCATCACTGTCAGTAAGTTTTAATAAGCGGTTGGTTATAAGTGCCTTCAATTGTGTTCATTCCATTATTTCTACGATAAATTTCACCAATAAAGCAAGTTTAATGAGTAGGTCTAGTCTTGTCAAGCACCCAAAATTATAAAAATTATATTAATTAATTATAAACTAAAACAATGCAAAATACAAGCTGTTTGACGTACTCTTTTACTATTTTAACTATAGCAGGGCTATGGAAGTACAAGCATGTTTCTAAAAACATGTATTATGTATATTCTTTGATATTTCAAATATTATTTTTCTTCCCTGTGGTCTACATGGAATCAGTATTCTTTAGATTGTCGGTGAGTCATTTTAATTTTAAATAAGTGACTTGGTTTTACATGAGATCTCAACATGTGTGTTCATCTTTTCGAAATCTTTTTTTTCGAACCGCGAGCGCTTTAAATCAGCCTTTATAATCTCGGACCATGTGGTCCGAGTTTATAATGCACACTGCCATGACTTGGAACTCCCTGCCGGTGTCTGTGTTTCCGAGCTCATAAGATCCAAATATTTTCAAAGTTCGAGTGAGATGCACAATGATTGATACCAAAAATAAAATCATAAACAGACCCTTGGGGCATATACTGTTTTTGACAAAACTACTGCATATTATATCTATTTCGTGTATAAACATAAAACAGCGGAGTAATTAACATTCTACGTTTGTATGGAGGAAAACTGACTTGTATGTGTGACTCTTATTGCAATATTGCGCCCACGATAATTTTGTTATATTAATATCAGTAATATCATAAAATGCGAATTTAGTTTTCAGAGTCCACCGAAAACATTATGTTGGCATCCACGTTTCTTTTGCTTCATAAATTTCAAATTGTAAAAATGTGCATTTACCTTTACAAACACGAGGACATTTTAGATGTGATTAATGAAATAGATGGTGAATAATATGACTAAGTAGACTTTCATTTTTATTAAATTATTTTTTGTTCTTACTACATTTTTTAAAATGATTTCAGGTGAATCGTTCACAAGAAAAGAAGGCCATTCAAAACAAATTTTATATGATTCATTGAAAAGAATAAAATGGCATAATGGAATATTATTTCTATTGGTTTTCGTATCGGCAATGTTTATTACGTTATGTCCGCTGCTAGAACCTACGATAAAATTACCATTTAAGTACCCGTTTATGACTACTCAAAATAACTTGTATGTATAAAATTTCTTTTATTAGGCCATAATAGTTATGTCACTTACCAAGAATTTCTTTAAAAAATTAGTGAATAACAACTCTCAAAGAAATAAAGCTACCATCAATGGCCAAATTATTAGGGACAGTGCTCATATTCATGTAATCAATGAATGACAACTACATTTTTATGCATGACTCTGCACCGTGTTACAAGGCAGAAGTGTACTGCACTCTTGGCTGAAAAAAAATTGACTTGGCCAGAGAATTCACCAGACATGATCACTGTCTGACAAAACATAGATTTATTTTCTTTTAAACTAGTCAAAAAATCCAAGGCTTCGCATTTTTCTGCAAATTTTATACGCAAGCCTTACTCGTTTATCTCTCTTTTCATTAGTGAAAACCGTATCTAAATCCGTTTGGTGGTTTAGAAGAAGTTAGCAGAGAAACACAGAAAGGTGGACAGCGACATTGTTTACGTACTTTTTCATGTGTTGCTTACTTTACAAAAGAGTTACAAATAAACCTTTCGAAAAAACAATATTGCTGCCTACATTTTATACCTATTTTCTTTTCTTAAAATACATCTGTGTTTCAGATTTTGGTTTATATATGGATATCAAAGTAGTGCTTTAATATTATCAGGTTTTAGTCAAATGTCACTTGATTTTTTCGTTAGTGGCTTGATCTCCATAGTAGCTTCTGAAATAGATGTTCTAAGTTATGAAATATCAATAATTGGAAAACGTAATACAGAAGAGATTATGAGTAAAGGTATTTAATATAATATGGTGTAATTGTTTGTCAAGTTTTCCCGAATAAAGTAAATAAAATATTTTCTGAGAAAACCACTACAATTTCACAAAGCAACAGGTAATAAAGGGAAACTATATTTACGCTCAAATTGACTAAGCTTATCCCCGGGCTTGTTACTGGGCTTTCTTAGAGACAAGCTTTTTCATTTCAATGGAAATGAATTTTATTTTTCAACATCTAAATATTCACATTCATATGGCAATCCGAGATTTAAGTAATGGGTTTGGCTTATTGAGGCTTTATTTATTGCAGAATTTACCACTGACTATGACTTAATGAAACACTGCATTAAATTCCACCAGAAAATTATAAGGTAAAGTTCTTGTATTTTATTTATAACCAATGCAACTATTAGGAAAATAATCTTCTTTACCGATACACGAATTATGTTATACTAGCTACTGCACGCAACTTCGCCCGCATAAATTTATAAAATATGTCCTTTCTGGTGTCCCAGACAACGTATATCTTTTTGCGCGAAAGAGTAACAAACATCCAATAGATCCATACAAACCTTCGCATTTATAATATTAGTAACGGAACACTTAGGTCAAAGAGAAAGGTTTTGATAATATTAAATATATATTTTTTTACTAATAATACTTACTGGCAGTAATCACCCCCTTACAGGACCACGGCAGTGCACTTGCAGCAACTGTGGTCGTTGCTTGTATTATAGTTCGTGTAGCGAATAAAGACTTTTCGGCAAATGTGCACAAAATTCTATCTTTAGGTCTTTGAGGGGGCAGAGATACGTGAGGGGCGGGTGCGCGTCGGTGTGCTGACACGTTATTGGTAGACTCAGTCTCGAGTCTTGGGTACTGTTGCGTACAGATTGTATTCGTCTTGGGTACTGAAAACGTTCTTCTTCGACATCGCACGATAATTTAATGGAAGTAATATCAACACTGCCTGTAATGTTAAGTTAGTGAGGTGAAAAATTACGAAATATGAAAAAAAAAAAATCATTTTCCTTAGCAATTTTGTGCGCAATTGTACACATGCGCCGATAGCCCCCACAAGTGCCGCCTTAAAACCTTATCTAATAATTCACCTATACAAACGACGGTAGCCATGTAATATCATGTAATTATGTGGACCGTCAGACTCTGACGATAATATTCACAATCTTTTCCACATAATATATGTGGAAGATATGTGTAATTCAGAGATGTTAATAATATAAACTGGTTGTAAAGAAAAAAACTAAGATCTTTTTTCTATTCCAGTGTCGTTCGAAAACTTAACCATATATTTCGGTACTTTTTGTTGTATCAATTTTTCTGCAGTTCCGTGGCAATTTGCACTACAACCTTTACTCTGTCTCTGGTATGTAAGCTTTTATTCCAATACTTTATTTTATGTTTAGGTGTTGCATTTAGAAATGAATAAGAATCGTACATACAGCTCATTCTTAAGCCTCCTCTTAGCTTCCTTTGGAAGACACGCCTTTGTTTTATCGAATATTTGCTGTGTAGTTATAATACTGGTCGCTATAAAATAATATAGAACGTTTGTAATTTTTAAATTTATAATATTGGAGAGGGGGGAGTATTTTAATAAGTAAGGAAACTATATAATGTCGCTTTATATATATATTTTTATTATTTCTTTATTTTTTACAGGTAAATGAATCGTTGAAATTTTTGCCATTGTCCTTTTACTTATCATGTGTATTGTTTCAACTTTGGATTTACTGCTATTATGGTGCAAAGCTTAAAACTAAAGTAAGCGTCTTTATAATATTTAATAATTTATATTAATCTATCTATATTATGTGATTTTATACCTAATATGGATTTTATGAATGCATTTGTGATTTCAGAGTGAGAATTTATATCGGGAAGCATACCTTTGTGATTGGTATAATACGACATTGAAAACTCAAAAAATAATTTTGATCCTGATGATGCAAGCCAGAACACCTCTTGTAATTAGCGCCGGTGGTCTATTTGAACTATCTTTAGAGAATTATTCAAAGGTAATTTAACTAAATAGCTAATCACATATATGTCGCTTTGTGGGAAATATCACTCTCATAGACGATCAACATTAAATATCATTACGACTCCTATTAAATTTTGGCCGAAGCCTATCTATCACTTGCCACTTTTCCTATACACGCCTATAAGCAAAGGCAATACGGTATGTGCCTACAATTAGTGTTAATCTTTAGACTGTTAATCTTCTTGCCATTTTTAAACATAAAAGAAAGAGTTTTGGTATGAATTATTTTTAAGTGAGACCTAAATTTCGTAAACTTGATAATAATACAGATCTATTACTTTAATTACTTAACTACTCAACCTTACCAAAATTTTGCATACACGTTGTCACGGTTATAGGTATCATTCATCTCGAAAAAAGTGCTGTTCCCGAGGGATAATCTACAGAGAAGGTTGCTATTAGCATTATATTTCTTATAGAATTTTTATTTTTCAACGCGGATTCTAAGTAGTGGACACCAGTTAGTATCTATAAAATAAATTTTAAACAATGCTTTTCTTTATTACAGATATTGAAGACTTCTTACACATATTTTTCTGTTCTCAGTAACACAAACAACTAGTATTGAACTTTCGAGATATTTTGGCACCGTGAATTCTACAAGTTATTCATTAGTAGAAGTAGGAAAATTTTAGAATAGTTTTATCAGATAAATGAATATAAAATAATAATAATAATAGGCGGTGTAGACACCGCGTGGTAATTACAAAGAATTTGAATGTTGTATAGTCAGTAGACACTATAATCTCACTCTTTATGACCTTACTTGATAATACAGCTGTAATAATAGACAAATTATATTATAAATGTAATAGTTCTCTCTTATTGCTCACTCACTTTAGATATTAATATTTTATTTGCACTTTTAAACATAATATTTTAGGTCAAGAAATACATTATATTTTTTTTTTCACTATTTTACCTATCTAACCTGATACCTAACCGAAATGATAGGTAGCAACCTTTAGTACCTACCTATTCTCTAAAATAAAGAGTGAATTCACACAAAATATTCCAATACCAGGTATTACAAAATAGTACCATGTAATCACGAACAAACAATAAAACAAATTGAAACCATGATTAATATCGTTTTAATTTTTTCATAAAATACCTATCAATAAAAAAAGTTTTAAGTCTAATTGAACAAATTCATTTTATAATCAATAATATCGTTTATGGCATATGGACAATTCACATATAACATTACAATTGTTGTATCAATCAAGAATTTTGCGCAATTAAATTTTTACGTTAATGGCGAACGACTTAACTTGTCATTGGCAAGTAGTAAATATTTATACATAATTTATACTTATATGATTGGCTTACTTTGCATAGCTTGTGGTTTAATGAAGACACAGTCATGTCTAGGGATCCGTTAGGTACTTGAAAATATTTCAGAATTGGCTAACCAAAATTGGCTTTTAAAAACTGTAAGAATTTGTAACAATATATTATAATCAAGATCTTAAACACTGCTAAACATATATTTAGAATTACGATCGATCGAATACTTGTATCACACATCCAAATCCACAATGTAAGCCATGACACAGTAAAGATAAAAGAGAACACGAGATGACTAGAAAATTAAGAATATCAGCAAGCAGTGGTAGACTTACAGTACTATTGTACTGTGTCTTCTATCATTACATTTCACTGCTGGACAGTAACAGACCTGATATTTTTTAAATTATAATGGCTGCACAGGAAATTACTAAAGATTACGCGTGAGCACTATAGGAAAAGGAGTGGCTGTTAAAATAGTAATAATTTAAAATCACATTACCAGGATTTTGGAATAAAAGTCAAGATGACTACGATCCTGAGGAGAAACCTCGATAGAAAATCAGGATACCATTCTTTTCGTCAGCCTTATAATAATCTTTGAAAATTAAAATGTATATTGAAATTGCATGGTTTTCTTAATAATATCCTTAAATTAATATATTATATTGCTTGTTTATTTTTTAATCTTGAATGCGGACGTAGTCGCGGCATAGTACCTAAGTAATAAAAATTTAACAATAAACTTCTTATGTTCCATTTATTTTATGTAAGAAGAAGTTCTTTTTCATAAAAGATAACTGCAGATTATTATTCCTAGTAATCTAACGCAATTTCCAGCGTTAACAGTCGGTTATTATTAAAATTTACCTTACTGGAAGTAATAAGAAGTTTCACTAATAACGCGAACTTAGTGGTGTGTAGACGTTGGTACCAAAAAATACACTGAACTAAGTATAATGCTAAATACAAGCTGTTTAAATTACTCTTTCGCTGCATTGACTATCACAGGATTATGGGTGCACAGAAAAGTCCCTAAAAATGTATATTATGCGTATTCTTTAATTTTTCATTTCTTATTTTTTTTTCCAATGTATTACATGGAACTCTCATTCTTTTCATTATCGGTGAGTAAAAATATAATATTTTCTTATTCCCAAATATATGTATTTAATAAGTATTATTATTAACTTACCTTGATTAGGGTGCTTGCCTAAACGCTCCCTGTAAGGGATTCTGGGTTCCTAGGATTCCAGGCAACTTTAGAAATGAATTAAGTATAGAAAGATAAATTTAAAAAATAAAGAACTAAAGAAAAAGTATGTAACGTCAAAAAATGTGTGTGTAGCTTTCAGGCTCCATCGAAGACATAATGTCAGCATCCACATTTCTTTTGCTTCATACATTTCAAATTATCAAAACGTGTATTTATCATTACAAGTACGACGAAATTGAATATCTGATTCAAGAAATAAACGGTAAATAGTCATTATAATGCACATTTTTATAAAACTATTTTAAAATTTTGGGTACTGTTAGATCAAACCGTTTTTGTATCATGCATTTCATTTCAGGTCAATCATTTACAAGGAAAGAAATATGTACCAAAAACATCTTGCTGAAATCATGGAACAAAATAAAATTGCATAACCAAATTTTATTTTTACTAATATGTATAACAGCGACAATATTTGCGATTTGTCCGCTTCTGGAGTCCACCATATCTTTGCCATTTAAATACCCGCTTATGAGCACTCAGAATAAAACGTATGCATTTAAATAAATAATCTACTCTTTATTGGACAAATATATTTATATGTGTTACAATTATTATTAAAAATTATATATTTACGTTTTTAATTATATATTTTTTACAAACATATTATAGCGGGCCAAGGCCCAAGGTTAATTGGTCTGTTTGTCCCAAGTACGTGTCTGCAACTTCGAGACTTGAATTCCCAACTGTTTCTGTGGTGGACACAATATTATGGACATTAGACTTAATTTCATCTTGTCTATATTTACCTTAAGGAGTGTGGGGCAAGATAAATATAAACAAGATGAAATTTAAGTGGTCTGAGTTTGGATTTGGCAACTCGTAATGGTTTGACCTAGGTATTTTAAATTTTGAGTTTTCCAAAACTGTAATTGATTAAGCGCTTTAGTTTCAATGATTTTTTTGATAGGCAGAATTCGATGTACTAAACACTACATAGGCATACGATATGCAGTAGACTGTAGGCATGTTACATTTAATACGATATAGATCCATTGCGTTTAGTTTAGAGTAGTATAATATATAATATGAGGAACAAAACTTTTCAAAGAGAGGTCTGGTTACACTGGGTCCATTGTGCACATAAATGTTTGCTTGGCAAATATTATACTTAATTGCATTATAATACCTTTGTTTTTAAATTTGTTACTTAATTCGTATTTTCAGATTCTGGTGCATATACGTGTACCAAATTGTGAGCATAGTATTTTCAGGTTTTAGTCAAATTTCACTCGATTTTCTTATCGGTGCCTTAATATTCATAGTTGCATCTGAAGTTCAAGTTCTAAGTTACGAAATGACGATTATTGGAAAACATGAGACGAGAAAGAATAATAATGGTATAACTAAAATTTGTGTTTATTTTTCCAACGTCGAGCACTCTTAATTTAACCTTTTTTTCTCTTATCTATTACAGGTTTTGTAACTGATTACGATTTAATGACAAATTGCGTGATATTTTACCAGAAAATTATAAGGTTGGTATCTATTGAACATCTCATTATAACGTATAAACTTAAAAGTATCTGCTGTGTGCGCTTTTTTGAGATTCTATCGCAAACTGCTAAGTTTATACCAACTTCATTTTTACACTTACAGAATCGAATTACGAAATTGTACTTAATAATTGTTTAAGGTTATATGAAATTACTTAATATACATGTTCTTTCCAGTGTCGTTCAAAAGATTAATGATATATTTGGATACTTCCTATTGTTTCAATTTTTCTGCAGTTGCTTGGCAATTTGCACTACAAATTTTACTCTGTCTGTGGTATGTATAAACCATATAATTATAATATTATAACATTATATAGGAAATTTGGGAGAGATGCCTATATAGTTTTTCACCCACCATCCACTGGGCGGCAGATCCTATAATTCTGCTATAATCACTTCTTTAAAAATATATTATAAAAAATCACAATAAATATGTATTAAAACAGACCCTAAAATTTATTGTTTCATTTTCAATATTTTTACAGATGAAAGATTCATTGAAATCATTGCCAATATATTTTTATTTAGCATGTGTTCTGTTTCAACTGTGGATTTACTGTTATTATGGCGAGACCCTTAAGACCGAAGTGAGCATATTTTAATAATATGATATATATGTATTTTATCCATATCTAAACGCAGTAGAAATATTTTAAAATAGTCTCTCTCCACATTTGTTCGTTTCGTTTGTAATAGTTTCCTACTTACTTATATAATGAAAAAATATATTTTTTTATTTTAGAGCGAGAATTTATTTCGGCAAGCTTACTTCTGTGATTGGTACAAAACGTCAGTGAAAACGCAAAAAATACTTTTGATTCTCACGATGCGCGCCAGAAGAGTACTTACAATTAACGCTGGTGGTCTGCTTGAATTGTCTTTGGAGAATTATTCAAAGGTATCCCACTAATATTATAAATTAGAGATGCTTTGGATGTTCTTTTTAATGTTAAGCCAGACTGAGGGTCCACATGATAGGTGGCTACCGTCGCCTATGACACAAGCAATGCCATTGGTGCTGCAAGTGCGGTGCCGATTATAGAACTGGACCGACTGTAATGGGCTCAGACTGTTATTTCACGATGGTTTTACAGCAGCCCTCTTTACAGCAGACGGGCTGCCCAAAAATAATAGATTCCACCGATCGTCTAGTGAATCGTCAGCTAAAAAACGTTGTAGTTAAGTCGTCGAAGTAGTTACTACTTAAGTAAATAGGTTTTTTTTACAGTCAGACAAAAATAGTTTATTAATTATTGCTATTGCTTGTTTCAGATATTAAAAACATCATACTCATATTATTCAGTTCTTAGCAACACAAATTCCTGATCTGAAGGGACTTTAATTACATTCAAAATAACAAGAAAATATTTTTGTAGTACACGAACGTGTAGACATTTCAAGCAATTTATGGTAATGAAGTGTATGTTACAAGTTTGCCATTATGAAGCACAACGAAGTCTGTATTTTGTCATCATTACCATCATATAATTTTACATGACTTGACAAAGCCTTTCCTCAATATAAGAAGATAGGCTACCGTTCTGGGCCTTAGCTAATTAGAAATAGGTACTTCAATATACTAATCGAGAATATGCGTCCGGTCCATTACAACCAAATCCCAAATTGCCTGATTCCCATTTCGCCTGAAATCACCCACTTATTTAGGGATACTGAGATATTTCGTGTGTGTACGTATTTCAGATAGATATATGTAGGTAATTAGTTTGACACTCTTTAGTATTCTTTGCATTAACTCAACCTTCACCTACTGAAATTAGGGTCAAAACTACAAACAGGAAAATGATTATATTCCGTAGACATCTAGTATGATTCTCCATTGAAAACAACTAGTGTCATCTGTGTCATAATAAAATAGCTGTAGGAATTTATTATTGTGTTGGGAAATCTACACAATAATCAAAACTTTCACTGATCAGAAAAATTGTATCTTTGAAGATTGCGAGTCATAAACGTTACGTGTATTTATTTCTATAGCTGAGATGTAAAGAATCGCAATTTTATGTTTTTTTTAAATAAATTTAAAAAAAAAACAAGGTTGATAATAAACATAGTATTTAATAAAATTTGTTTGGTTTTATTATTACAATTTATTTTACTATTATATAAAGTTACGAATATTACACACAAAATTCTACTTTCACGTCGCTTTATTTATTATTATGAATTAGGATAATTTATATGAATTAGGTTTACAAACAAAAAATAAATTGAAATAATACGAGCTATTATTGAACCATTCGTACGAAGTCGCGAGAACTAATGTATAATAAATGTATTATAACTATAGTGACCTACCGAAGCTTTGTTTTCGTTTTTGGTCATTATCGACCAAAAATCATGATTTAGCCATTCGTTTTCAGCTGAAAATCCCTTTTCGGTCGGAAACTTCCTTTTTTATTCGAGCGATCTGTGCTCGCCCTACAAATGTAAGTAAAAAGGTCATTAAGCATTTAGATTTTATCGTTATAAACTACGCGACAGTATTTAACAATAACGGGGTCAATTTCAATGCCACAAGGTCCCGGCGTCTGATGGTGGTCCGGACTCGAATGAGTTTTGAAGCCAACGTTTGGAGGTATACGAAAATCAATGAAGTTTGGTAGTAGGTATGAGGGTACGTTGTATGTACAATTCAGCGTTACAGCGCTTTAATAATTTGCGCTGTAATTGTATACTTACTCATTTTTAAATCAAGTAATTCAAGTACTTAGAGGTAACTGTAAAATTCTTAAAAGAAGTAAAAAAATATCCAATCTAACGCCTAATACTTAAAAGGGCTTTAAAACTTCGCCACTAATATTTGTAACGTTTATATGTTTGTATGTAGGAGGTAATCCTCGATTTAAAAAATTCCTTCACCAATATAATAGAGTTTCAGGAAGGAAATAGGCTAAAAAAGTAAAATGTCGACACAGTATGTCAGGCGTTATATCTTTTATTTTGTAACACGGACATTGCTTTATAAATGATACTTTTTTAGCATTTCGTAAAACTATATGACATTTTTAAAATAATGCAATAATAACAACACGTAGACGTAGTAGATAGAATACATTCACAACAAAATTAATTAAATAAAGACTTATCTATAGATAAATTAAATATTATCACTTAAACTGACGTACAGAACTATATTAAAAAAAGTATATATATATATATAAAAGTTTTTCTAATCTTTATTATGAAACTGATTTATTTGTATACATGTTAACTGTGATAAGATAAATGTACTGGTTAAGCTTCTGCAGTTTTTCATGGCTTAAATCGCTGTAACCTTGCGTCTAGGGCGTATGTATGCGAAGGCAGCGCCACTGAAATCCAGTTCATTTTCGTTCGCTCTACGCGTCGCCAGTCTTTGGCGACATAGACATATTCAATCGCTTAAATACACCAACTTGTAATCTGCCCATTGCGTGATGGGATTTAAAAAGAGTGCTATTATTTACTTTACTTAGCTTACATACAAACAGCGGTAAGTTTCGTCCGTAAATGTTTACTAAACCCATAATAACCTTCAATGAAGAACAACATTGTTATTAATTTTATTGTACAACAAAATTATTAATTTCCATTTAGTTTCATTTCGTTAATAAAATTTCAATTAAGTAAAAAACAAAATAGCAGTCAGTTATTCAAGACGTCATCCTCTTTTTATTATTGATTTTATCAGTTCAAACAAAACAGAGAGTCGAATCCTATATTTTTATTGAATCTACCTGTCTACATTTTAGAATTTTTATTGAAATACGTACTTATACTTTATATTATTCCCGTTCATGTGATTCTATTCAATGAATTACTTACGTCAAAGAAATATATAACAATTGTCCTGAATATAATACCTATAGGTAGTAACTTAATCAGATTTAGAGTAATATTCGTTTCAATTGTTATAATAATTTAAATAGACGATAAAAACTATATCTGTAATTCACTTTATGATAATATATACGTACAGCAACAATGTCAACAACAGCAAAGTATATTGTAATTGAATAATATATTGTAATCTGCGTTATTTCTTTAACTTAGTTGTTAGCAATTTGAAAAAATTGGTTAGTATTCATCAACCTTGTCGAACGTACATGCATATGTATAAAATATAGTACCATATCACATTCTTATTCAGTAGTTGACTTTATAAATATTTAATGTGCAAATATAACATTTTTACAATCATTTATTTATTTTAGAGCAAAATAACTCCATTCAAAATAATAAGTACCTATTATTGTGAGAGTAAACGACAAAGAGAAGTATTTATTTTGATAATAACTATAGCAGCGTTTGTGTACCTTTTCACTATGTGCATGTAAATACGAAATACGTTTGACGAATACATTAACATTACAACTCCACGCTTCAAAACAACAAACCAACTGAGATAACAGATTACTGGCATTAGTTTCAAATGTATAGATATGTACGTGAATATTTTTAAAAGAAACATTAATAACAAGGGGATAGAGTTTCAAATTATTTGATATTATTTTTTTATTTCAATAGTAATTTCGTTTAAGTGGGTTTATTAAAATTATATCCATATCTACTTTGCATGTAATTGTCGAGTTATTTGCTTTTTAAAAATATTTCCTAAGAGTTTTGAAAGCGTATAACAAAATTGGTAAACAATACTTGTTCTTGTTTTTACAACACACCCAATGGACCTGGAACACCTAACACACCTAATGTGTTTTTTGTTTCAAGTCAGTATCGGCCTGCATTCTTTAAAAGCTAAAAATTGCATTTAATCACATAACTTACTTGTGATAATATACACCAGAATTTTGCTTATTCACGTTTTTACTTTGATTATTACACCAAATCACTGTATATTGATTTCTATCGCTTTTTTTGATAACGTTTACTACACAACCCGCAAATAGAAACCGACGACCAAGTGCATCCCGAGTTGCGCTCGGCGCAATTTTGTGGTACGAATATTATTATATAGTTAAAACAAAAAAAAATGTATTAGACTAGTTTGCTATCTATGTATAAGTGGATTTTTTTATTAGCTTTAAGCTATTTACTCACCACTGTTATTATACCTGTAAATTTCCCTAGAATAAAATAAATAAATAAATAAATATTACTGCTGCCTCTAGTAGCGGGCATTCAGCGTGTCTCTAGTAGAGAGGCACGATGCACTTTAGCAGTTCGGATGCGCCGTCCCAATGAACAGTATCCCGTTACGGACCCCCGCGGTGGAGTTGCGGAAGAGTGTTCGTCCCACCTCGCAACTTCGCCTTATAGCGGACGCGGAAGACGCCAAGAGGTTTAGTCGGTAGGTCATCCCCAATACCAACTCGGGGTAGGAGTCCGACATGGGTATCCATGATGGATTCCTCTTGTAAAAAAATGATAATTTTGGCTCCCATGGGATACTAGAGTATTTTTTCACTTGTCTAAGCTCCCGAAGGATCGTCGGGCGACGCGGCGATCCTCCTCTCTGTGGTAGCCACCTTTTTTTTTTGACGAGGAGTAGAGGAGTAATCCGCTTACAGATTCCCTACCGCTGGCTAGGCGGAAGGAGTATGTGGGGTTCGCCCAGCGCCTGATCGTAGCGGCACTGGGAATAACCACTAAAACTCCTCGGTGCCTCCTTGCCCTATGAGCGGGATGGACTGGGCTCTGCAGAGGCAACAACTCCGTCCACCCCAGGGGTTGTAGCCACCTACCATCAATTGGAACGTCAGTCTGTCCGTAAGCTTGGCATATAGTATAAGAAAACTAAGTAGATTGTCTGTGACACGAGTGACACCACGCTATTGTTTTATTTAGATTGATCGAAACCATAAATCTAAAGTAAACAAGAATTAGACAAAGTATAATTAAACACATAAAATTGATGTCATGTTATAACATAATATTATGCCTTAACCCATTTCAATGGATTTGATATTTCTCTTAAATTTTATTGAATTCTATGATACTACTTGTTAATACTTTATTTTGAAAAGGTGCTGTTAAGTATGATTATTGCCTGAAAACTACAGAGTTCCCTAGTCAAGGTCACCTTCCCGTTTGAACGAGATCGTTTGGAACGAATCCAACGTTTTTCTGATAATTTTTGTTTCCGAAACTGCTTCGACGACATGACTATTAACAATTTTTACTTCGCCTCCTATTATGTGGCCAAAATATCGTGGCCTATTATGTGGCATCGGGCGATATGTAAAAAAGTCCAGACCAATTCCAGTTTTAAATAGTATTTTGAAAGGCTTAAAATTCTAAAAGGTTCACTTCTAGACTTTTTTCGCTTGACACCTATAGTACTTAATGATTCATATTTTTATATAAATGCATATCATAAAAGTCTCCAGCAGGATATGGGCCTTGGTATATGCAGTTGTGGAATTGTGCCAACTGCCAACAATATTACCTACATAGTTAGCGGAGAGTCTTGGAATTTTCTTGCTTGCAATTTCTGGTGCAGCCTAAATAAATACAAAAAATATATAAATAAGTAACTATTTGAAAAAGAAAATCGAAACAAATTTATTGAGTTATACTTAGAAAACTATTTTTATCTACAAATAATTCCCTAGAGAGGTTTAGTGAAGTGGTTGCACATTACACGTAGCGTGGGTGAGACGGCGACGCCTAGGCGAAAGTCTACGGTGTACAATGTCATGGTATTAGACACTCGATATGCCATTAATCACGTTAGAAGTTTATTTTATAAATTGTATAATAATTTCTTAGATCAATAATACATGTATCACTTGCAAACTAACAATAGAAAAAACAATAAATTTATATTTTACTAGCTGGCGCAATCGAAATAATATATCTCTGGCTGGCGCGCGTTGAAAAATAAAAAAAGTAGCCTTTACCTGTGTCCTGTACCACTAAATGTTTATCTACCAAGTTTAATGAAAATCAGTTAATTCGTTTAAGAGTTATGGTGGAACAGACATACATACATACAACACTTACACTTACGGATTTATTATTAGTATTGATTGATGATGAATGATGATCTTGTAAAATAACAAAGGCTAATCCTATTGATATTTGACGTAATAATTTTAATAATACTTTTTTAATATTAAGGTCGACAGACAGGTTGGCGGTCCACTTTATGACTGGCATCCCTTACTCACTCACTGAAACACAACAATATGCTTTTATTTCACGGTAGTCTTTTGTAAGGGGGTAGGTAAGTAGTTACTGCTGCCAAACGGGCTGCCCGAATGTCTGCAAAATGTACAAAATTATATTTTTTTTACAAGAGGAATCCATCATCGGATTCCTACCCCGAGATGGTATTGGGAAAAACCTACCGACTAAATCTCTTGGCGTCCTCCGCGTCCGCTATAAGGCGTAGTTGCGAGGTCGGACGAACACTCTTCCGCAACTCCGCCGCGGGGGCCCGTAACCGGATACTGCTCATTGGGACGACGCGGCGCACCCGGACTTCCAAAGTGCGCCGTGCCTCTTAGGATGAAGCGGGCAGTAGAGTCCCCATCTACCACCTGTCAGGGACCCAGGTGGCGAGCGTATGCCAGCCGCCTGCGTCTAGTTCGCCGGCGAAGGAGGAGATGGGACAGAACGTTGCCCTCCCGCTCTCTCTCCGCCTGGAGCTGCGAGATAACATCTTCGCAGATGGATTGAATCGCTCGCCAAGCGACTCTGCTGCCGACCACTGCTTTCACTACGTTCGGCAAAGAGAAGTCAAGTCCAATGGTAGCAGCGAGCTCAGTTCGCTGCGCAGACCATCTAGGGCACTCCGCAAGAGCATGCTGTGCGCTATCCTCAGCGCACACAAAATGTAGTGCGCTACCACTACTAAATAAGAATAATAACTAATAACTTACTACCTTACTAACTAACTTACTACATTTTCTTATAACTGCTATTACTGTGGATCTAATTAGCGATTTTAATAATATAATTGAATTTAGAAATAGTATACAAATCTGTTTACCTACAAGATGGACAGACGATCTAATGAAGGTCACAAGCTAGACGTCTATTAGATACAAGCTACGTATGAGCGGACTGGAGATCCAAATTGAAGATTTTTGAAGGAGGGCCCATCTCTCGAAATGGAAGTCTTTAGTTGAGATGATTATAATGTGATGATACAAAGCATAGAAAACCAATCATTCTGAAACCACATTTTATTGACAGCATTGTTGAAGACATTATAGCATTATATTGTTTAAAACTAACGAAGGAAGCTATTTTTGAAAATAAATACATGAGGCAGGCATAGTTCTTTGAGGCAGGCATCTACTAGCAATCGTCTAGGAACATAAGCAACTTGCATTGTCACTCTATCTAAGTATAGATTTGGAAATTTAACTCGGAATTTAGTTCGGTATAGCAACGTAATATGTACTAAAATTATAATATTTAATGTAAAAAAAAAGAGAAAACCATCAAGGTATCTTTTTAAATATTAACTAGACAAATCTTTATGTAACATTCATTATTGCTTGCGAATGTTTTAGGGCAGTATGAAACGTTTCTTATACATTAAACTGTAAGAGTCATTCAGCTGTCCAGCACATGAGAAAAGTCGTCAATGTACGCATTATATGACGTAAACATCGTAACTTAGCCAGGAACACGGGAAATGTAAAGAGAATCGCGCAGCGGCAATCGATCGCTTGCGCGCGCCGCTTCGCCATTCTGGCTTTAGTTTAGTGCGAAGGCTCCAGTCGAAAATCATATTCCTCAGAAATGTACCAATTCAGAGTTACTTGTGACTGTTTTAATTAGTGTCAAGAGTTCGGGATACAACGTTATATTGAAGAAAAAGGTTGGTACTGCACTTCGCTCAGCAAATTCTGCCTCCTCACCTATTACCTACTTGATTTTTCGTTCATACTTTTTCTCTTTCTACTTCTTTTAACGTTTGCATATACTTGCTAACTTATATAAGAGTCTCTTAAGACTAATCCATAGACTCGTTTAGTAGCAAATATGTAGATACTTTGAGAATTTAAGGCAAATCTAAAAATGGGATAAGCCTTTGCTTGGTTAAACTGTTGGAATATCTGAATCTATATGTACGAAAGTTCATATATTATACCTATCGTATACTATAGGATATTAGATTTTCATTCAACTGCTACTTATATAAAATTATAATTGGAGTAGGTATTAGGCATTACTCTATAGCTGTGTATATTTGTAACAATTTCGGTTTTATCGCATAATATATAAGAATTTATCGCAGTTTCGCGAACTTACGCGTGGGAGTCAATTCTATTATGAACGTCATCAACTGTTTTTTTATATAAGTAGACATTATTTTTGCCCTAACGAGCTAGTATCCACGCCTTTATTTCCAGGGATAGAATAAAATGTAAACCTTACTTTTTATCTTATTAGTACACGCTAATAAATCACACAGTGTTAGCCGTCAGGGCAGGCTGCATATCTCAGACATTTGGGTAGACCGTTTGGGGGCAGTAAACACCGTGAAATTATTGTATACTAATTGTATACTAATTATATACCAAAACCTTCCTCGAGAACCACTCTATCCATTGGTGAAAACAGCATGAAAATCGGTGCAGAAGTTTTTGAGTTTATTGCGAACAGACAGACAGATGATTTTCTGTTATATTTCGGTGAGTGAGTCTTAATCCTACGACCGTGGCGTTGCTTGCGTTATAGGCAACGGGACAGTCACTTACCGTCACCATGTCTCTCTACTTTAACATTAAAATTAACACTTGCTTCCACTATGCATAGTTGTTCAATTTATAGCCAACGGTAACCACATACCATCATTCAACCCTCATCCTTTTTTGTGACAAGAACACATTTATATTTGTTACTATTTAACGAAGGCTATATTACTATAAGCAAGAGATATTTTTAAAGTTTTCTTCGCTGTTAAAGGTCACTTAACGATTTATTAACGCCGGATTAACCCTCCGCCCACGCGTGATAAATAAGTATAGTATATTCAAGTTTTCTATGAAAACAATGCAACTGCGCCAGAGTTAAGTGAAGCTTGAGTGCCTTTATTTCTTCACTCAATGTCAGTAATGTCTATAGAAATAAAAATATAAACATTATAGACTCCTTATAGTCTCCTTATAGGCTACCTCAACAATTGTTCAGAGTTCAGATCTACTTTGCTAATAACTTTCGAGTGGTATTTAATCCTATTACTATAAATCGCCTTTTTTCGAACAAAAGATTCGAAAGTTTCACCAAAAATACTGGATTGCACACTAAATATGCACACTATATAAATAAATCAAAGTTACTGTAGGTACTGTTTAATTGATTAAGTTAAACTGTTTAACTCAGTGATAATCTTATATCTGAAAGTAAATCTAATAATTCTTTGAGTCACAACAAAATAATAAATAATTTAAAAGATGGTGGATTTCAATAAAATTAATTAAAATAATCAATTTTATTGAAGCTCTTTTAATTTTAAGTCAGAAATAAAACTAATGTAAGCTATATTTTTTGGAAGAAATCTTTTCCAATTTCTAAATCCCTGAACCGAATATCTCCCCCCCCCCTAATCTCTAAAAATATTGTTTGAAATTTCTAAAAAAACATTAAAAAAATAAAGACGCGCACTAGTTCTTGCACCGGGGTACGTGCGACAGTCCCTCAATCACTTAAGAAACAGTCTCTGGCATCTTTTATTCACGCACCGAAACACGACAGCAAAGATGACGTTATTTCAAAATGATTTTATTCAAATAAGGGGGTTACCATTGCCTTTATATAACAGCAGAAATATTCTACTACTAAAATTTTGAATATCGCAGAAATGTCGCCACTAATTGGAGCGCTGCTGCGATGGCGCCGCGAGGCGGGCGAAGCCTCGGTGGAAGAGGCGATCCCCACTTCCTCGGAAGCGTCCCGTAAGTAAAATTGAATCACGTAATACATTTTAGTGTCATTCTAATAATACTAAAATCTGACAAGTGACTTTTCCTTTTTAGCCTCCGGGCCCACAGAGCCAGTGGGAACAACGGCAGCGCCCACACAAAAGACTATTCAAGAAACTGCCGAAGAAATGGCCCACAATCTGAACTTGGAGACTTGGCAGCTGGTTGCTATTCTTGTTGGTAAGCTGCATTATTATTGGGATGTGAGAGTGGTGTTATTTGACTTGTTATCGAACCGTAGAGGTATGCACCATGCCAGTTAGTCAGTGCCAATATTCATAGAATGAAGAAAAAACAGCACACATAGCATAAGCGGTCTTTTCTAAGAGAAAAAAAAAAAATATGCCATATATTTTTTCATCCCCTATCTGCTGTCATGTATAGACTTACGCCAGCGATGTAGTTGACTTCACGATTAGATTTAGACGAATTATATTTGTATTATCTATCTAGGTCTCAGTCATCATCTAAATGTGTAATAAATCAAATCTCAAGGTCTTGAGCGTGTCTATCTTGATGTTTTGTTGTTTTTTGTAACATTAATTGCTTTTGTATATATTATACGCATATTATATGTGAACAGAAAACATATTTTTATAATAAAATTTGCATATACCTAATATATGTAACTATTTGTAACATTTTCTCAGGGCGAGTTTTAAATGTCGCTCTAAAACTTCTACTGACCCATATTTGAATGAGAACTTCATGTACGAGTAGTACCTAGACTACCTAGGTATATGATAATGCATACCCCTCATGGAAGCCTCACCGATTTGAATAGGCTCCAGTTTTTTGTTCCTTCAACGTCGTGTATAGGCATAGTACACTTTTGCTTTATTTATGTTTGTGGGTTAGAAGTCAGACTAGATTTAGTCGATTTTGATGATTTGTTTTACTTTGTTTAATAATAATAATAGTATACTACTTGATTAAGAATAGCAATGATATCCTACGAATAATAAGGCGAATAATACAGAAAACCCTCTGTACATAACTATAGATTTATTCATGTGTGCGGTAAATAAATTGCTGAGAGTTCATGTGTATATTCCTGGTGTTGCTTGCGCCCTTAGGCCGGGATGATCGCCACCTACAATCAAGTGAAATCCAGGCCTGCCTATCTCTTCTTTTTAATAAAACAATGGAAATAAGTTATAGGTAATACGTTATAGAGTGTTACTATAGTAAAAACATTAGATTTTTAAATAGAAACGTAATGGTTTATAGGTGTAGCCGTAGTGGTGCTAGGAGTATGTTTCTGCTGCATCAGACGATGTTTCCGGAAGCGACGCTCCAAGGATGGCAAGAAAGGCATGAAAGGGGTCGACCTCAAGTCCGTCCAACTGCTTGGCTCCGCCTACAAAGAAAAGGTAATGTATCAATATTTTATGTACAAACTTAAATTCACATTATACTGAAACATACACTTAAATTTAAATTTTCTTATTTTATGTTTTAATGTTAATATCCTTTTTGCTAACAAACTCTTCTAGTCCACAAGCTACTAGCTCCTGGACAAAACTATTAAGGGATCTTCACAAAAAAAGTTTTTCTATTTTTTTATCACACAGATATTATGGTAAGCGCTTTATACAGATGCAAATATTATACTTTTAGAAAGATTGATTTTTGTCAATCTTTCTAGAATTACAAAATCTTTTAAAATTATTTACATCTTCAAGGATAGCAATAGCAAGTAAGCGCCTTAGAAAGAAAGTGAACTTACTTTAATATTTTGAATTATAAAATGATATAAGATAATTTAACGTTGGGAATGTCTACTGTCGTGTGAAACACTACATATACCTACCTACTTGATTAGGTACGTATATATGTGAAGAAGGTTATGTGATGACTACAAGAAATAATGAATTTATTCATAAGAAATATTATATTCATGTGAAATTTGCCGCGGGACGTGCATTTAGGTTCAGCCGGACATGGAGGAGCTGACGGAGAATGCGGAGGAGCCTGACGACGGAGAGGAGAAAAAGGAGGAGCAGAAACTAGGAAAACTGCAATATAAGGTAGGTGATATAATCTCTTTTGAAACAGAGATGCAACGCTTGTGGGATGAAGGCTGTTCCCGACTCACACTTGGTAAAACCCTTACTTCTGGTACAAGTAGATATAGTCTGTTCCTTATATTTTTTCATTAATATTGCTTTCTGGTGTCTAGAACGTTTGATTTGATCTAATGTAACATTATTAACGCAAAGGATTACCTAACATTACTTAGGATACTTTTTACCCTAGAAAAATAGTAGGCTCTCAAGTGATATTATAGTCTAAAAATATATTTATATTGCTGTGATGACGTCGTCACAGCGAGTAAGATGTCGGGTTGTTATAATACTCCTATATTTTCTTAAGTATTCTTTTATAGGTAAATTCATTGCAATATGTTACTTTATTTCTCATGTTTCGGTAATCTATTGTAGCATTATCTTAATTTATCAAATATGAATAGTGAAATAGTATTAGGTATTTATTTATTACTATTTATTCTCTCTTTTTAAATAAATATATGCGTATTATTATTCGTATGCACTGTAGTTCGTTTTTTGAAAATCCCACTGGAACCCAAAATTTTTCCAGGATGAGAAGATCCCATAATTTAATCCAGGTAATCATGAAAAACGTATTCAAAACGGTTACACAATTTTTGAGATTTTAGTGCACAAACGCACAGATAAACAAACAAAAATTCAAAAAACTATTTTTTTGACCTTGGTAACATAAGTGTACAATTTGTTTTTTTTTTTTATATTTAATGTACAGACATTGATCATTTACGATTTTATTATATACCAATAAATTAAAAATAAAAATAATTATCTTATAAGAAAATCTTAATATACAGTCTTTAATCTTCATAATTTTTACTTGAATGTTATTTAAAAAATACCTTAAATAATACCTTAAACCATCTCTAATTTAATTTCAAATTGTTAAAATATTCCCAAGTTTATGAAATGAGTAACTTTATAGCGCATATCAAGATTAACTTTTACGTTGATATTCATTTTCAGATTTACTTTTTAGAACGACTCAATCAGGTCTATTTGTTTAGAGATTATTAAACATATAAAGCTACATAATGTTTACTATGACCCAGAGAGCAATAACCCTTTTACGTACAAATCTTTAGTATCGCTTTCAAGATTTCATCAAACTCGTTAAATTGTTACGACTTCATTCTCACATCGTTATCCCGCATCTCTTTTTGTTTGGTTTGTAATTAACATCTTCATTGTTAGGTTATAGAGCCACTTTAAAACGCATTACGTTAAGAACTGGTACTAACAATATAATATTAGTCAACATATTATTGCTTAGCTCTACCACATTTTCACAAACTCTACCATTTGTATGTTGATTGATGGAAATTGTATTTTTTTGTGATTTTAATTCTGTACATTTTTTATATTTTTAGCTCGAATACGACTTTAACAGCAACAGTTTGTCGGTGACCGTTATTCAAGCTGAAGATCTCCCGGCTTTGGATATGGGAGGAACTTCCGATCCTTACGTGAAAGTGTACCTCCTTCCAGACAAAAAGAAGAAGTTTGAAACCAAGGTTCATAGAAAAACATTGAGTCCGGTGTTCAACGAAACTTTCGTATTCAAGGCAAGTCATTTTTGCTTTTATATAAATACTTACAGTTGAACGACTTCGTCAGCGTAACTTTATGAAATATAGCCTATGTTAACTTCCTACATGATACAAGGTGAAAGAATTTTTAAAATCGATTCTTCTCTGTGTATAAATATCAACAGATAAATTAATAATATTAACAGAACAAAAATACAAATCATCTTTCTTAGTATTATGCTTTTTGGAGTATTGAGTATTCAGTATTGTTCGATACCTCGGCTGATAATATTTGTGCTTTAATATTTTAAACAGGTCAAGACATATTTCACTCTCCAAAATCACAAAGTCTGTTTGTTGCGACAATAATTTCTAAAAATGTTCTAAGAAGAAAGGTGGCAATTTCATGTTAAGCTTGGACTATTCAGAGAAAACCTATAGCTCCATACTTATACGAAAAAGTTTTACATCTATACTAATATTATAAATGCGAAAGTAACTCTGTCTGTCTCGCTTTCACGCCAAAACTACTGAACCGATTTAAATGAAATTTGGTATACAGGTAGTCTAGAGCCTGGGAAAGGACATAGGATACTTTTCATCCAGAAAAAAAGTAGGTACTGTTCCCGAGGGATGAAGAATAATAAAATAAAAAACTAACGCCTGGCGAAAGCGTTATAGCAACAATACATCAAGCGTTTATATTGCTTTCGCTGACGAAAGGGGTCATCTAAAAATATTATCACATAATTACACCGTATTGTACGCGGACGAAGTCGTAGGCACCAGCTAGTTTTATATAAATTATATTGATTTTTTTTGTCCAGAGCGTGCCGTACGCAGACGCCATGAACAAAACTTTAGTGTTCGCTATCTTCGACTTCGATCGGTTCTCAAAGCATGACCAAATCGGTGAGGTGAAGGTGCCACTGTGCCAAGTAGACCTGGCGCAGACCATCGAGGAGTGGCGTGAACTGCAGAGCGTCGAGGGAGAGGGCGGGCAGGTGGGAACGCACACACACCAGAACGAATCAATTTCATTACTACCCATATCTTTATATAGTTTCATTACTAACTATATCTTTTTATATAGTTTCATTATTAACTTTATCGTTATTTTGGTAACAAATATCAAAATAACAAAAAAAGTTTTGATACATTTTCGTACTATCTGTTTTTTCTACTTACTTAACATAGATGTTTTCATTGAAACTGTTTTCATTGAAATACAGTCGTGTACATAATAAAAGATTTACTTTTCAGCCTAAGCCATCTCTACCTGTGCTCTGGTAACAATAGTTTTTATCCTCGTCTTACTTTAATATTTCTGTCCTATATAGTAAGAGCTCAAATCGTAAGAAATTAATATGAAAGTTGACGCTTTTTTTAATTTAAGGTATTTAAGTATGTCAATATTTTAGGGGCGTTAAGTATTTACAGCTAATGTTTATATTAAAAAGGAAGAACGAAATTGAAATTGGTTATGTTAACAAACACATGTTAACAGATTACACCCAGGTCACATCAACAGTCGGTTTTAATCAACACTTTACTCCTGTATGTATTAGGTACATATCAACTTTGTATTTATAAATGAAACATCAAATCAAAGAGAATACATACGCAAATTTTTTTAAATAAACGAGACTATTTTTCTTATTTTCTTAGCTTAGGCTAGACTGGCAAAACACACACATGACACCAACTTACACTTACATATATATAACTTACCAGATGTTGTTAAATTGTTTGCGATTCTAATTAAATTGGTTTTTGTGTTTTGGCAGAACAGCATTGTCTTTTATCACGTCATCCTTTGAACGTATATCGTCAAAGAAAGAGAAAATCGGTACAGCTTATTATATCGTCTTCAAATAGGATGTCACTTCGGACTTCATTTGTTGTTGTTTGAATTCGAATATTGGGGTAGTACAGTCAAGGTTTGAAAAGCTTCGTCAGTTTTCAAATTCATTCTTTATCAAGTCACTCTCAGCAAAGTCTTTTGAAACTAAAGCACTAAGCAGACTACTGGCAGACGTTTGAAATGAAATTTTGATGTTACTGATAATTGCTTTTGTGCAAGCAAATGTCGACTTTGGCGACAAACCTTTTCTTACCCCGACTGTCAAGAAAACACTAAAACGAGTGAAAAAACTAAGAAAAATTATAGACTTGACTTGACTTGACTGACTAGTCTCGGGATCTGCTATTTTTGATTTTTAATTTCAATTTTGCCTTTTTTATTTAAAAAAAAAGGCTATTACAAATTGCTATTTTTACTAATTGACACTGGCAAAATCATCGGAGAAGATCTGATGGAGCCAAGACATTAAAAGAGAAGAAGAAGAATGAAGTCTCAAGTGACATCTTATTAAAAATTGTACGCAAGCATCTGTAAATATAAAAGAAAATATATAGACGATATTTTTTTAAAGGTTGGTTCAATTTTTATAATCTTACTGCACTTTATGATAAGAGGGACCTTGACCACGTGATACAAGTCGTTTACGACTTTTTTAAAAATACACTGCACTAAAGGATACGTGTTAGTGCAATGCCAAGTCAAGCCACCTCAGTTATTTTCTGTATTGAGTCGTCATTTATTTTCTGATGAAATTAATTTTCAACAGCAAAAATGTATTTACTTGGTTTTTCTCTTTTCTCCATATTTTCTCTGCTCTGCTTGGCTGTGTTTGATTGTGTCCTGAACAATCTTGCATGCCGCTTCAAAACGAAATGATCATTCACGTAAGTATTATTTTGATACACATCAAAATATATTTTTCTATTTGAATTCACTTAAGGACTTCCGACTGTTTCTAAATACACGACAAGGCTGTTTTATTTATTGGTAACAAAATTTATACGGAGTTTAATTGACTTGTTACAATTGGATTCGTGTTCTATTAGGTTTCAGTTAGGTTAAGATGCAACGTTGGAAAAATAATCCATGCCTTAAACAAACGAACGATTCACCTAACAACCTTTTGTCATCCCACATTAAATACCTCATTGATTTTTGTTTTTAATTATTTTATTTATATCCATCCAACACTTTTATTTTATTATTAAATTGCGGCTGGGGAATGTTGCATGTCTCGTTTATTTTGTGCTCGTAAAATTTTCTTCTAAATTGTCATTTTCCGATCACTTATCAGCCGTTCTAAATTCAACATTTAATTTTATGTTACCAAAATGACAATTTGGATAATTTGATGGTGTTTGTCTGAAATTGGCTGTGTGTACAGTAAACATACATTGGTGTCGTCCTAAACTCTACATTATATACCACTCATAGTTAAAATTCACTGCTCACTGCACTTAAAACGGATACTAAATTCAATTTATAGATTAATCGCAAGGAAATTAAACAAATTATTCACAAAATTTATGCTTTTGTCGGTATATAACTTTATCTAATATTTTTTTATTAAATGTATTAAATTTTTTGATGAATAATACTAATGAATAAGTATAGAAGTATGTTACAGGTCACCCTCTAAACAACGATAAGGAGAGAAATGCCTGTTTCTAAAATAGAACCAATGTATGCTGTGTTTGCATGTACAACACCGTGGTATTTATAGCTGATTGAAATATATTGTGTTGTATTATAAGTCATTCATTACTACAATTATTACAATTCCATCATTTGTATGGTACATCAAAATATACTTGCTAACATCAGTGGATATAATTATAGCAAAATAAGATAAATACAAAATAAAATAAAAAATGCTTAAATAGTGAAAAGGCTACGCGAAAGAGAGGATATATTACATATTATAATTAATAATATATTTATTTGTACACTATTATGTAAATAAGTAGTTTTATGAAAATACATAAATATTCTATTTCAAAATACATGTCTATCCAAAAAAAATATTATAAAACGAGTAAGCTGTATTACTTTTGTAACGATTCCATTAAAAAAACTACCTAAAACAAATTTTAGAAATCGATCTGTCAAAAAACCCCTAATTATTTCTAGACCTAAAAACCCGAACTCTAAATTTTCTAATTCTTATTTTTTTATTTTAATTAATTATATTCCCGATATTCTTATAAGAGTATAAATATAAATGTATAATAATATTTATCCATCTATTTTGTTACGAAGCTTTCTTTCAACACAATACGTTTCAAATAATGTCTACACAATTGACTGTTAATATGAAAATGTTAAACAGTGTCGAAATCTGAAAAAGAAAACATAAATTAAGAAATAATTAAAACTATTTATGCAACTAAATGATAATTATAATTTATGTTCATTTAAATTTTTAATGAAACTGATGGTACAGAGACAGTTTGTATATTTCACTACTAATTCACGATTAAGGATAAGAAAATGGAAAGCACTAGGGAAATGGGCTCTGGCATTCTCTTGCTCACTCACCGGAACACAACAGCACACGTGCTTTTATTTGATTACTCCAAACCAGATCCAAACCAGAGTCAACTTTTAAAATTAATTTCCAAAGTTGAGCCTGCCGGGAATCGACTTCGGGAATTCTACAACTGACCCTTAAAGCAAACGCTCTATCCACTCCTTCAACGGGCTCGTTAATTTTTTTTAGTTTTCAAATTCAAATTAATTTATTTTCTGTAGTTATAAATTTATATAGATAATGTCCACATATTCAACCGACAAGTTGATGTGTATTTAATTGTTGTGTATAAACTAACATAAATTAAATGAAAGTTCTTTCCTTCGACAGTGTTTAACATTAAAATACACCGGTTTCGGCACTAAATGTCACCTTTTAGATATGTAGAACCAAATAAATGAAGTCTCTAGCATAATGGATGTTTGTATTTATGTGTACACTGTGAATTTACGTATGTATGTTTAGTTACGGCAATATCTAACGGAGAAATGAACGCTTAGTTTGGTAATTGTGCTCATTTTAAATAGCTTTCAGTTAAATGTAAATGGTATTAGTAAGCGTTAATTTCTTAAATGAAACTGATATTGCTTCTATACCTTATGTATACGTCTATTAGATAATTGCGATCTGTTTCTTAAATGGTTGAGACTTTGCAGTGTACAACTATTATTTTAAGGTTAACATCTGTCGTTTAGGTTTAAATAACTTTTAGGTAGGTCACCTATAATCTAGGTGTCTTAAAATGAGCCAATATCATGGTCTAATTGATGATCTGAACTGGGTGTTGCGAAAATTAAAAACAAATTGGCTTCATTTTGGCAACAGATCGTAATAATTCTTCTTACACTATATTATACCTCTACCTAACAATTACAAATATTATTTTTAGCGGAAAACAACTTTTTTGCTTTTCGTTTGTTTTGATATGAACGTTATGTTTTATTTACGTCTAGATACTTATATGTGTTGAAATGAAAATTGATGTTTAGATAACAATTATCTATATTATATATATGTGCTAAAACGTTATTATGTAACGCAATGAAAGTGTTCGTTAAATATATGTGCATATTTAGATGCAATCTTCATTATGTTCTACGCAACCTATTAAAGAGTTGGGTTATGCGCCCTGTGTCCTAAGCACGACTAAAATACTTCGGCGTAGATTATCAGTTCGTTGTGACTTTGTCTCAATCTTATCCCACATCGGGTGGGAAATACGTGTGACATTTTTTAAGAACAAGTTTACTTTTCAAGTGTTATATATGAAATATCGCCATTGTTATTATTTGAATACAAGCTATAATAGATTAAGTACCTACAAATATAGACAACTAGATAGATAGATAAAAGAAACATGTAAGCAATAACATCTTATGTTATTACGAATTAAATCAATGTAAGTATCATATAAAAATATGTCAAACCTAGATTTGAAGAAAATGAAATTCCAAAAATTCTATATGTATATGGAACTATGAAAGTACAAATTCTTTCTGGGATACTTTTCCTATCCTTAATGCTACAATGGTCGGCAGTGCACTTGTAGCACCAGTGACGTGTCATGTTATAGCAATATAGGCAACGGTAGCCACCTGCTATCAAGTAGTTGCTAGACTACTTACCTGACACCTTTTATATATAATTTATAAACAAAAATATATTAATAGGTACAATTTTTTCTGGTTATTCTGGACACTCATTGGTTTTATCGCATCTAATTTTTTTTGTATCTTGTACCTAATCTATTATAGGCCGTATTCACCTCGATGCATTTGTAAAGATAATTAAAAAAAAACATCGAAACTTTTGTTTAAATTCTTTATTTAAATGGTTGTCTGTAAAGTCGGTTTACGGACAATATTTTTACGTGATAACGTCATATCGTGCCTCTCTATCGCTTGTTCCTCGCTCTCGCTTGCACGCGGAACGTGACACTTTCGTGCGTGCAGCCGTACGCCAGTCATTACGTCGGAATCTAAGGGTTAGAAAAGAAAGTGAACCGGGAAAGCTAAATTTTGGATATTATTTGGATATTATTTTGGCCTAGAAAAGCTTAACTTGAAAAACTCGACCAAGATTTCCTGGTTGCATTTTCCGCCATCTTGAAAAAAGCCTTTAATTCAGTTTTTTTACAATAACTCGGCTCTCCGTCGAGATACGAAAGTTGTGATGTAATACTTTTTTGTTGCTTTTTTTATGCTCTATAATTTACCCCTTAAACATTTTCACCTGCTGCTTTCCCGGTTCACTTTCTTTTCCAAATGTATATTTTTCCTGGATTAGGTACCGGTGTTCATCAATTTATAAGACGTTATCACGTCAAAAGTTAAAAATTACAAAAATAAGTAATTAAATTGAAAATAACTGACACTCTATGCCGAAAAACAACAACCGTCAGTACGCTTTTAGGATGACAACACGAAGCTGAATTATGTATTATTTTTGTTCGTGAAAATACTGTGCCCCAAATCCACCCTAAGCCGCGTTATTTATGGCCAATGTTATATATGTTCCATTATAAGCAATGTTTTCAAACCCGTTCTCTTTAATCCACACACACAAATATTCCCCTACAATATTCCAAATTAGCACCTCCATAAGAAAAGCTTGAACAATACCTACCTACCTATTTGTTGTAGATAATTAAGTGACAAACGTTTGGGTAATATTTTGATTACGACTCAAATAATTCCATGCTGACTTCACACAGGATTACATCACATCTATACCCACCTACTTTTAAAATTGTTCTGACTATACCAATGCACAAGAAAAAAAAAAGAAAAATAAAACACCCGCGACAGGATTTTTAAAATTTTAACACAGGCGAAGCCGGAGGCGGTCGCTATAGTATTGTATAATATTTTTGATCTCATAAAGAATTTAAGCTTTTTCGTAAAACGTCTAAGTAAGTCACGACATTAAGGAATTGAAGAATTTTTCGTTTTTAAATTTGACTCTACAACTCAACACAGACTCAAAAAGTGCTTGAATATTCATCTACACACATGCTACACATTATAAATTCGTTATGGTTTATTAATAGTTAACAACAATCTACTCAATAAACAAAGCCTAAGTTAAGTTAGATTACATTGCAAAACTTAATAACTCTCAATGTTTACAAAAAATATAATAATATTATAGACGTTGAGAAGAATTTGAATAATTTATTATTCTGAAGCTGAACAGAGCTCTCAGCACATTATAATTAGTGGAGCATACTCTAATGGAGATATACCTACATAACATCAACTTCGCTTCACAACACAAGAAGCTCTTTTAAACCTTTTCATTTTTCTTAACGATACTTAAAATGCAAGGACACGATCAGTCTCGAGTGAAGTTACGATCCTATTATATCGCCTTATAACGTTTGTATTGATCCTAACACGAAATTACTTATACATACCTACATACCTTAGTCTTTCATTATTTCAGTAAATCCTGAATTCCATTAGGCCTGTGGCTTGCACGAAAGTACTATAGTTACGGTAAACCTGCGCGTAAGTAAACAATAAAACAGCGCATGATTGGTGCCAGTTGCGCGTGCGGTTCATTTGATTTCATTCATTCTTAGAAGACGAGGTCTTCTTTGAATCCAATATCTCTGACCTGCTCTGTGGCTCTAGTGCCAGTTTATAATTCCCTCTCTCGCTAGCGAATGCGGACATTATAAACTCGTACTAGAGCCAACGGGCCTCTTGCGATGACGCTTTTCTTGTCATTTAAAGCTTAGATCATTTCAGCCTCTTGTGAAATCACTACTCTTGTGTGCAGCTAGTACCACTTTAGGCCTTGACACCATAATGAAAAATGTGAGGTAGATTTCTACGTGACTTACGCTCAAGCAACAGGTAGGTATGATACACGCCAATATGACGTCAAACCTACACGCAAGCTACCGGCCCAATGGAAACCCAACTTTAAGGCTTTTTTTCAAGGACGAATCATTCAAGAATTTTTCGTACATGTATATTTCAGGACAACAAGCTGGGAGACATATGTTTCTCCCTTCGTTACGTACCAACGGCCGGAAAACTTACTGTAGTCATTTTGGAAGCGAAGAACTTAAAGAAAATGGACGTCGGTGGCCTCTCAGGTATACTCGATTTATATTTACAAATTTTAAAGTATTTTACTGACTTTTTGATAACACAATTATCTAGTTTTACAGAGATATGGGGGTAAAATATCACTAAGTATATACATATAACATGCCTACCTATTTTATATTAATTAAATATCAATTACAGGTCAATCCCATTAAATATTACTGACGCACTTGTTTGCATGTTTTAAACACACACGTTCATAAAACACTTTTTTCATACGAAATCATATACTTACTGCATATACTTTCGTTATACTCGTAGTTAACCCATAAAAAATATTTGCTTAAAAATAGAAATTTGAATTTTTTGGTAAGTTTTATTTTTTCGTCACTACATTATAAAATGCCAATGAATTTAGTAATTAATTACTGCTAATTACCATAGAAAATTATTTATTTTAGAGTTTTCATTACGTTCTACGTGGAAACGCTACTGAAATCATATTAGAGATAATTGCAGCTTTTATGATAATAATTAAGTACAGTAGAGTCTCACTAATCCTGAGATTCACATTCCAGCAATAAATCGGTACCAATAAATCGGTACCGTCCACCTGCCCTACTCCCTCACCTCTCCCCACTCCCAATCCAATCTTGTCACTGTTATAAAGTTTTATTTTTTTTCTTTAGAATCCCGCAATCCTAACATTCCAATAATCCGGGACTCCCTAGTTTTTAACAGTGCCGGATCGGTAAGGCTCTACTGTAAATATTACTACAAAAAGCTGCCATTGTTTACAATGATGTTTTCATGGATAGAAGTTATCGAATTCAACTTTTCATTTATTTAGAATAAGTAGTATGCATAGCATATGATTCGATCATTGTTTTATTTTTGCGTCTGCAACATTATATTACTTCTTAATAATACTAATGAATATTTATTTAAATTTTCTTTTTCATATGCGGCCACATCTCTGTTGGACTCCAGACCCGTATGTAAAGATAGCTCTCATGCAAAACGGCAAACGTCTCAAGAAGAAGAAAACGAGTATCAAGAAATGCACACTGAATCCCTATTACAACGAGTCATTTACTTTTGAAGTACCATTCGAACAAATACAGGTGCGAGCCGAGATTGGAACAAAATTCGATGTCGCAGTGCTCAGTTTAGACCACAGAGTTCCGAATGAAAGATAACGAAACACAAAATAAAACGGTTTAAAACTGACATCTTCATTCAGAAACGTCTGCACTGAGCACGATTTGATGTTGTGGGAATGTTGTGAATATGGATCGATAAACACCACTTGCATCCCAGACCTCATTCCTTTATCCTCTCCAGTGGCATAAGCAAGGCGTGGGCGACGTAAGTCTATGCTTATTACCACGCACTTAGGATTGGCCTCGTACAGAAGTAATCCCCTATACAAGACTACAAAACCCCGACAAGTTTCTTGTAGCTGTAGCCCAGTCATAAGAACTATCCATGACCACGATTACAAAGTCTTAATTAGCTATTTATATATGTAGAATACATTATATCGTATTTTACCTAATAGTGAGTGATATTATCAAAGTTCCCAATGGGGAATCCCTATTCTATATCAACAATTATTCTGTATAAAGTAGCACCAACAAAAACAACGTCACCCATGCCTGTAACAACCACCTTACGCCATTTTCCCTGTGTCTATAGTCATAAACCTTTTATCCTTCGTCTTCTCTGTTGTAGATATAACTGTTGTTTATGTTTGTTTTGTGAAACATTTCAACGGTAATGCATGAATTTGAATTTCTTCTGTATTCTAAAACGTTTTTGAATCTCGAATCATTATTTCCGGTTTTACGTTATCGGGTGCCATAACTATTTGTGATTCTGCTAACTATACTGTATCATTCCCATAGTTTGGATATCAATACCTATTTCAAGTATGATTAGCATAAATTTTACCTAAATTACTATCGCATTGTCTACCTGCTTAGACTTTGTACCTAAAGGGTTATGTTCATACTGACCTACCAACAGACGCAATCTACATAAGAAAAATGATGTTATATATTATTATGTAATTTCATTTCTTATTATTTCAGCGTGCTGTTAAATATATATATGTATTTATGACAATTTTATTTTATTTATTTAGGTATACCTAATCACTAAAATATCTTTCAAAAGTTCTGTTTTTCTGTCAAAACTTTATATTTCATTCCAAATAAAACCTACAGTGTCCTTTCCTGATCCCAAGATATGTTTTGCAAAGTGAAGCATATTAGGATTGTTTACGAGTGAATGTTGACCTTTTACCGTAACAAGGTGTTTCGGCAAAAGATTTTCATTCTCCGTTAATTCTAAAATAATTTCTCTTTGTTTAATATATTTTAAAATTATAAACAAAGTGGTGTACAAAAATCTCCCCTCGTAACTGCATTACAATTTGGTGACTTCGAATTGTAATTACTTATGGTTTAAGGAATCCAGTCCCTCGTATTTCTTCTGCAATTTTCTTCTCTCATCATATGTTTTACCACCTTTTCTTCTCACTTCTTAGTAGTTATTCGTTTGCTTTGTTATTGTTGTACTGTTTGTTTCATTTGGTGTAGGTATAGTATCCACTTAGTTTGCTTATACCTACTCAGTCTCGCTTGCTTTTCTTGTCCCGCGATGTCATGTGTGTTTAAATATATTTTTTTGCGTAGATATGTACTTAGACAATTCTAATTTTTTATGCATTAATTATAATTTATCTAAATATTTGACTTATCGGTGTTTATATGTATGCTTGAATCTTCTTTAATATGCAAATAAATGATTCAAATATTTTAAATATGAATTTCTAGAATTCAAATTGTGTAGGTACCTCACCTACACTTTACACAATTATTTTATTGTTATATTACTTATACTTACTACTTAGTTGAATTAGATCGTAAAAGATTAATGTTAAAATACGTTTGCACACATACTAACCATTTCTTTTAACTGGTAGTTAACAGTATTATACCTATCACCTGTAACCACAACGACAGTAACGACACCATGTTCTTTGATGAATATTAGCTCATAATAGTTATCATATAACTATCATATTTGCTATAATTTACCATTGAAAGGCATCTACAACACTTTATTTTATAGCTGACATGAACACATTTATAATTTACAAAATTAATTTTAGTCATTTATTGCTTTGCATGATTAATTTTAGAATAAAGGCACTTGGCACCTAATGTGATCTTGTGTACTACAGAAAGTGAACTTAGTGGTAACCGTCGTTGACTACGATCGCATTGGAACATCGGAGCCAATCGGAAAGGTGGTGCTTGGGTACAACGCATCAGGCACAGAACTACGCCACTGGTCCGACATGTTGGCCAGTCCGCGACGCCCGATCGCGCAATGGCACACACTCAAAGACCCCGAAGATGGAGAGAAGAAGGATTAAATAAACACAAAAAGGTGAAGTATGTGCTTAAGTAGTGGCAGGCACAATGTGTTTCGCAGTCATTTGGCAGCCCGACCTGCGGCAATTAAATCACCCAATTACAGAAGACCACCGTGAAATAATAGCATAATAATAGTGCTGTTATGTTTCCTTCCCAATCCCTCATCCTTAACCCTACTGTAGTCGGAAGCGTACTTGCAGTATCTGTAGTGTTATAGGCGACGGTAGCCACCTACCATCAAGTGAATAAAAGGATGAGATCAAAGGCTAAAATGTAGTGGTGTGGTATAATTTTGGAATCAGCTCATAGAGCCCGTTCAATTGATACTCCACTCGATAGGTTTTAATACGAAAAATTTATGACGTCATAACTGGAAAATGTACAATCAGATTACAGGATATCCACCCAACCAAAAACACCAAAAACAACTAAAATAACTTAACTTTCCTAAAAAAAAACCATAAAAAAAAAAACGCGAACTTCCCCAAGGGACTAGTCAGGTCCTAAATCATTTCTGCTTCAAGACAATTTAGTGATTACCAATTTAAATGAGAATACCTACCATGTTTTAAATTTAAAAAAATATTAATATCTAAAATATTATTTTACCTCTTTCAGAATTACATCGACTTGCTGATTAACGAGTGTGAAAACGCGGAATTCGAGATGTTATTTCTAGCAAATTTAATTTTATGAACATGTGTGTTACTTTGAACATTATTTTTATTTAGATAATAGGTAAGTAATATAGTTTACCTTTCATTGTATTTAATTCAAACTATAATAATTTTTTTAAGTTTTATCGGCATGGGTATTGCTTCCACGTCCAGCCAAAAAAACATTCTAATTTATGGTGTTAACTTTAAAATTTCATATATAATATCTGATTTAATCAATGTAAAAAATACTATGCGTCGAAAAAGATCTTAAACTATTATATTTGTGTGCAAAAAGAGTACCTATGTATTGTTGTATTCGAATAACGACTTGCACTAGGTATTTTGCGTTTATAGCGACATACTCGTAATGTTTGTAATTTGTTGTGAACGGAAAAGATTGGCAATATATTTCTACTTGTTGTGAACTGTACTAACTTTATATTTATTTTGCTATGCTTTAATAGATCTTAAGTTACACTACACAAGCAAACAATGACCGTGGACGAAAACTATGCAGATAAGATAAATACCATCTTGGTTAAAGTACTTTCGATCCCAACGAGACTAATTCGCTATACAAAAACCTGATCATGAAAAAGCATTGTATGTATATATACTTTAGAATAACATAACAATAACAATCTTATTTGCCCATACTTCTATGGGCAAATAAGTTTTAACAAGTGGACAGTATGAAAATATCTCAGAGAGTAGCATTGCACGTTGGACATTGATAAAAAAAGCCTATAATATTATTATAGGTTTATAGTGAACCTGTTAATGAAATAGAAGACCTGGCGTTGCATAGTGTTCTTAAATCTTTCATTTAAGTATTATTTTAAAAACAGTTATTATGCCAACAAAAATCAAATTTCTAAATGCCTAAATAATTTATGTTTGAATTTTATTTCTTCATTTTATCGCGTTATTAATTATGATGTAAAACTTTTGCAAAGAATCGCATGAATGGATCAATATTTAAATTATTTGTTTTCAATGTTTGTTGCTAGATGTAGAATTGAATATAATTTGCAAACGTGCTTGTTTCAAATGTTCCCTTTAAAGTGAAATCCCTTAAATACCTACCTACTTACATGTACCTACCTATATTATATAATTATTAAAATTCCCTAAACCCCTATTACATAATGCTATGTAAATAAGTTGAATCCTGTTAAAATTATATTCTATTTTACTATAAGTGTTATAGTATTGATACCTACCCTCTATTATAAAAGTTCCTTTAGTCGAAGAGAAAGTTGAAGAATAGTTGTAGTAGATTATTTATTTAATGTTTATTAATGTTTAATTTAATGTTTATTATTTTATGTTTAATTTATGTTTATTGTAGAATTTAATGATAGAATATATTGGGCGATATTTATCTTTCTCTTCACTCAAGGAACGTTAGGCCTATTTTAAATATTATTTAAAACATGACATTTTAATTTTTCACAATTTATTTTTTAAAGTTGTTCGTGAGTGTCCGTTGAATAAATTAATTTATTTTACACTGTAAGAACTCTTAGTTGTATAAATCAATACTATGTTACAAAAAAAATACGAAATGTTTGTTATCAAGTCTTTTCAAGTTAAGTAAGTATATAAATATATATATGTTTAATTTAAATAAAACAATGTCTTCACTTTGACAGTGATTTCAAATTAATATTAAGTGAATTATTTTGAATAATTTCAGTTTAGTAACTTTTTTAAATTATATTTCATTAAAAGTATATGAAACATGTACCTATAAAAAATTTAGATGAGAAAATATTTTGAATAAATTCTGAGTTTTATGCAGAAAAAAGTTTACTATCTATAAATTTAGCTAAAGCTTGACTGTTGTTGATCTCAATACCTATGTGTTATTGTGTATATAATGTAATCACATGTTAAATTTCACGATCACTATATATATTATACATATTTATATCTATATATATATAGGATTAATAAGTCGGGCTTCAAGTACATTAGAGATGCACCAACACGAAAAATGTAGGAATAGAACTCGGTTCAGATTTCGTACTTAATAAACTAAGATAAAGCATATTTATCAAGCATAATTATGTACTCCAATAGAATCATTGCCAATTAAGGATAAAATACGATTCCTAAAAATGGGTGTATTATACTGGGTTTCATGTTCATTGTAGACTCTGTTGTGTTTCCCATATTATGGCAATGAGCGTCTAAAGTTAATAAAATATTCCCTAAAGAGATGAAACAAAAAATAAAACTAGGCAATGGTTCTGTTGTTCTAGTGTTCTTAATATATCTCAGATTGCAGTTAAGTGATTGGGCCTCAGTGGGTAGTATTTGACAATATAGATGTTCCAAGCACTGTTTAATATTAACATTTTGTAATATTAAGGTGCAAAGCTACGAACATTGTGAAAAAAATCACTATAATAGGCTACATTTAAGGTATACTTTCAATCGCCACTCGTGAACAGATCATTCATTAAACGACATAATTGTGGAATTTACCTTACTTATATAAATTATATATAGTATTTAAAATTCAGAGTTACCTAATTGAGCCTACATTAAGTAGGTGTTTCTTAATAAATCTACTTACTAACAAAGTTATATCGGTGTACTGAACGAATTGACCGGATAAAGGAGATCTTTAATACTAAATTTTATCCATTAACTAATTGGAATGGCTTCATTACACTACTGTAAATTCATCAAAGTCATTATAAATAGATAATATTCTGTTCAGTGACAAACAAACATCCAAATATTTGCATTTATAAAATTAGTGATATTGTATAACAAAGTTGAAACTTTCGATTGAAATTAATTTAGTGCTGTTTAATAAGGAAAACAAAGTCATAACCAAATCGAAGCAGGGTTACTGTAACTTCATTGGATCATTTCTTGCGAATACCTATTTTTTTTAAAGGAATCCCATGTTGTTATAGTAGATCTAATGTTAAATTTAGTAATCAATGGCAACTATGCTTAATTATGACAAACTTGAAAACTATGGTTTGAGAATGTTTACAAGTATGTGTTGGTTTTAATTTGTTCTTACAAAATTGTGATATCCCAAATGCTTGGTTATGTAAATATTTTTATATACCTAATTATATATAAAAGAAAAGAAATTCGTGTTGGTTAAACTATTTATAACTCGAGAACGGCTCAACCGATTTTTATTATCTTCGAGTTGTCGAGTTTGTCTCTGCCCCTATTTCACATTTTTTAATAATTCTCATACATTTTATATGGAATGAGTTTTTATTCCGAGGCGGTACAAAGTTCACCGTGTCGACTAGATTAGTATTAATAAAAAATGAATTTATTATAATTACCTTGTAGAGTTTATTATTTATTATAAATTGTGTGTTTTTAAGACATTGCGCATAATTTTCATAGCTGCCCTTGAAATTGATTAACTAAAATTGTCATATCACTTGCCACTTAAAAAAAAGTCATTGTATGTTATGTTTGTGTTTATTTAGAAAATTAACCATTACAATTAGAGTTTATAATAGTAATGAATTATTATTATATAAACCATAAAGAACGTCTATAATACATAATTACATAGATACATAGTTTTATTTACAACCTTTATCAACTTAAATAGATACCTTAAAAGAAAATATTTAACAAAATTTCACACAAATATAATGTATTTTTTTATAAATAAATGTAGTTTTTGTAACTAAAGGTAAACTTAAAGGTAGGCACTAAGTTACATAATATGATACATAAACCAATTGGCATAATTTTCTTGCAGTCTTTAAAAGTTAACTCTCAATATCATTAATTTTTGCATATTGATTTAATAATAAAAATATCAATTAACTCCAACTTTAAATCTGACTGCATATTTAACACTGTAAGTAACCTGTATCATACCCATTCTTACCAACAGACACCTAGAGTTAGGGAACACCTAAATAATTTTTAAGCCGGCCATCCACAGCAGTCAAAAATCAAAATTAAAAATCATGAAGGTTTCATGAAGGATTGTGAATGTGACTGCCATGAATGGCCCGTGTTACCTATGTTTTCCCTAAAGGCTAAGTTACACAAGGAGAGTTTCTCGAATGCGAGAATTCAACTATTGGCTAGTGTAAACAAAATGCTTCAAGTTTTGCTCTTGAAAGAAATTATCGCCCCCATTAACTATTCTCGCTCATTGCCTTATAAGATTTTTTTCACTCGCGTTCGAAATTCACACACGAAACTCTTATTGTGTAACTGAGCCTTAAGTCTAGGCGACTGTTGGTAAACACAGGCATAAGATAACAGATAGTAGTAACACGAATATGTAGTTAATCTTGTTAATATTGGTCATCATAATACCTCCTTTTCAATGCTCTATACTTTTTCAATTTATAGAGGGCTTCAATTTCTTTCACAACAAATTCTCCATGTTTAACCATAGTTTTAATCTTCTCAGGGTCCGTCTCGTTACTGTTCTTCGTGAAAACCTTGTATAATCGTTTTCTAAATAGATCGTAACCTTGAGGCCAATCGCGCCCCAAAAACAAAAGCTGGAACAAAATAAAAATATGAATTTATTTATGACCAAAAAAATTTAGTAATAAACACTTGTTCTTTATTATGATCAAATTCTTATAAAACGTAAGTATTCTCTCGGATATAAAATACATATATATAAAGAAAAAATAAGTCTATAATATAAAGTACATATTAAGAATATATGTCTATATTAAGAATAAATATTACGAACCGTTTTGTACAAGTTTAACACTGCTTTTCTGTGTGGTTGCGACATTATTGAAAAATTTAAAATGTATCTTTAAAATTCTATTGCAAATGCAAGTTCATAGTCCAATAGCGAGTAGTAAAAGTATAACTACTATTTATTATGTTTACATAATATGTGTCTGCTTGGCCTTATTAGATTATTTTGATATAAAAAACTGACTGACAATAAATACAATACACAACAAAACAAAACCAATAGTAGGTTAGGTAGTAGGTAGAGTGACATTGACATTGACAGCTGACAAACGAATATTGACATTAAAAGCGATAGTGCCAACTTAAAAATAACCAAGCCGAAGTTGCCTTACGTTCTGTCCAGAAAAATTTATCTATACTATATATATAGATAATTTTAATATTATAAAGAGGTAAAGAGAAAAGTATGGAGGGTAGAGGCAAGGAGGACCGACTTACACGGGTGTTAAACTGAAAAAGTGGCAAGCAAAAAGCATTAAATAAAAATTAATTAATTTAATTTAAAACATTAAATAGTGATTCATAAATTGACCAGAATGGCGTTTGAGAAGCATTGGTTGCTTTCGTAGTTCATGAAACCACCGTGCTACTAGAGCGCCACACCTCAATGCTACTACAGCGCTGCCTAATTGAGCATATTCGACAGACACTTTTTTTATCTACAGAGTCGGTCCTCTTTATCTCTACCCTCCATGAAGGAAAGATTTGATTGTTTGTTTGTTTGCAATTTGTATGCATTGAATAGGCTCCGAAACTACTGGACCGATTTTAAAAATTCTTTCACCTATAGAAAGCTACATTATCAGCCAGTAACATATTATTAGGCTATATTTTATAAAGTTAAGTTCACGAAGTCGCGTGCAACAGCTAGTAGTAAATAATTTACTAAATAGTGCAGATGTATATTTATTTTTATTATTTATATTTGAATTTTAGTGTAGTTAAATTCACTGTGACACGAGAATTTTAAATATTAGATAATATTACCCAATGGATTTTTATTCATTTCACTAATGAAAAGAGGGATGAACTTGAAAAAATGATGTATAATTACAATTAGCAGAAAAACTATCCCTGCGAAGCCGAGGTACCGAAGCCGGATAACTGGTCCTTATTACCTATACCTACTTACAAAGATTTAAAGCGATGTTCTGTACCTATAATTTTAAATAATATTGCGACCAAATTGCGACTATCAATTCGTATTAAATTATTTAAAAAAAAATCGGTGTACCTACCTACTCTATTAATATAAGAACTGAAATCTACGGTCTTTCTTATGTCAGTTACTTAGCAACATTAATTTGATCAATACAGTCAATTTGAAGTCTAAATACTTCAAATCATTGAACCTTCCCAAAAATAGTGAAAAATATTAATTGTATATACTTATGGGCACATTTATTTAAAATACAATCGCGCAGCAAAGTTAATAAAAACAATTTGCTATAATTAGTAACTCATTTTATATTGTTAACTACGAATTTACTAAGTAAAAATGGCCGATGAGGAGATTAAGGAAGAAGGTAAATTAACTATGTAATCCGTCTAACATTAATAAGTATATTATAGGTTCGGAGACCTTCATATGGTAGGTAATACATCCTACCTTCGAAAACTAATTCTTTTGAGCTTCAGAAGGTATTCTTGTAGCTAAGAGATTGATGATTGTATGTTGCTTGCTGAGAAATTGAGATTAATGCTTGTAGAGAGAGATTGAGATTAAGTATGTAAAAAGCATTTGGTCTTGTAGTGCCTCTCCAACCGTTTCACAGGCTCACATACGCACTTAACGGACAGACCCCCGACACGCAACTGATATATTTCTCTCATCCACCGTGGATTGCTGGCGTCAGTCACGTGGTACGTTTGAGACTGTGCTTGTCTGTATGAGTTAGTGAACAAATCCCAAAGATGCATACACTACAGGTCCAGCATTAAATTGTTAAAACAAGAACAGCCAATTTTCAGCACTTACTGATCGATGTAACTCTAGCTTTAACGAGTTAAGTAAAACTATAAAATTGTTATTATCTTCCAAAAGGCGAAGAAGAGCATTTGCCAGAAGTCGTTGTGGAGGAGGCAGTGGAAGAAGAAGAAGTCGAAGAAGAGTCAATACTAACTGAATATGATCCTGATGATTTTGTATCAGGCGCTGTGAATACTTTAGATTCTACATTACCTCTAAATTTATTTGAATTTGAGTATCCTTTTGTAAACATTACGTTATAACATAGATCTACTTTATCTGTCTAATTAGCTACATTTTAAACAACAGATCGATACAAGAGAGTACCTATAATATACATACAAGAGAGTATAATATATTAGTTATTCCTATTTTTCATTTTCGAGAATAGATTCATTGTCACAATTTTAAATGAGATGTGTGAAGAACACACAGACAAAAAATATATGAGATATCGCTTTATTTATATTATTATAAAGCCGATGTAATATTATTACATCAGGTTGTGTCAGCGGCGCGATCTGATACACCAAAATCAAATAAAAAAAGTGTAAAGGTGCAATTCCGCATGACGCGGCAGACGGCGACTGTATGTGCCGCGACGACAGACGGCATTATTTTGCTGTATTCACTTGTATGAAACCGATTCCGACATACGACTGCAATTGCCGACAATTTCCACGTCCTGTGGCGCGGCAATTACAGTTGTATGTCGGAATCAGTCTCATACAAGTCAATACAGCAAAGTAATGCCGTCTGTAGTCGCGGCACATGTCGTCGCCGTCTGCTGCTGCCGTCTGCCGTCTGCCGCGTTCTGCGGAATTGCACCTTTAGAGTCAAAAGGGAACAACTAGCGGCCTGTTCCCGGCTTCGCATGGATGCAAATTATATACCAAAACCTTAATCGAGAACCACTCTATCCATTGGTAAAAAACAGCGTGAAAATTGGTGAGTAGTTTTTAAGTTTATCGCGAACAGACAGACAGACGCGGTGGAGGACTTTGTTTTATAATATGTAGTGATGTTATTTCTAGGCGAGCTTCTTTACGATGGTGATCACTGCCAAGCAGCCAAGCACAGTTCTTCTATTATCATGCTTACTTAAAACAATGTATATTTTTAACTCTCGCAAAGGTACTCCTATGGGTACAACTGTCATAAATATTTCAATTTATGCGCATGCGACGAGTCTGTCGTGTGCTGGTCCGCAGGAAGCATTATCACTTTCATGGACGTAAACACGAAACAGACTTGGTTCCGCAGGAGTACAACAGGAGGATCTGTCGGAAATATCACAGTAAGTACAGTCTACCGTTACCCTAAATCATTTATTGTAAACCGTATTGTGATAATAGACATATACTATAAAACAAGTAGACTGAATTTTGCAGACAAAAAGCTTTCATAAATTTTTATGATATTATTAGTATTAAATTCCATTCTCTTCTGAAGTCTTACAGAAAAGATCCAAATTATCGCATAGCCATTGCTGAAGGAAGAGAGGGACACCGCGATCCCTTAATATTGTTGTACACTTGGCCACAAATGGACATTGATGCTGTACTTCGGCAAGGAACTACCAACGCTTACTCTATTATGGACTTCAGGTAGGTTAGTTTAGGTAAGGATAACCTAAATTGTGGGCTAAATATACTTGCAGGGAAAATACTGGGCTTTTGGAGTTTTTATTAAGTAAATTAAAAATCATAAAAGCATGTCGTTGATTTATCGTTCTGGGCTAACTACTGAATGATAGTTAAGTAACTTATCTGTCCGTTTGTAAAAACGGGTGAATCAGCGAACGAAAAATTTTAGTTACACCGTAAGGTATAATTAGTAATAATTATTGACTGATATTTTAATAAATGAAAATTAATTCTCCGATATTTCAGTCCCGATGGAGAACTTTTGGCGTCAGTGGGCAAAGAACCCGACTACAACTTAACGATTTGGAATTGGAAACGCCATAAAATTCTTCTTCGCACAAGTGCTTTTACATTTGACGTGAACGCAGTTAAATTTTCACCGTATTGCCCTGGACAACTCACTACAGCAGGTTAGTTTAAACATTAATGACCTGGACCACGGAGCTGCGCTCGATGGACTTAAAATCGTCACAATAATTGCATTGCAACCAAAATAATAATTGCTTTGTTACTATTTGAATGTGTAGATATTTATTCAGAGTCTGTAAGAAGTTCGCCAGGTCAGCGAGTTATTTAATATAAATTATATAAATTAACATTAGGTGCTGCTCATGTAAAATTTTGGAAGATGGCGGAAACTTTCACCGGTCTCAAGTTAAAAGGCGAACTAGGCAGATTTGGAAAAACGGAGATCTGTGACGTTTTAGGCGTGTACCCAATGCCTGATGAAAAGGTTACATAATGACATGTACTTATGACTGCAATGCAGAAAATGTGATAAATAAAAAGACTTGACTCTATTTGCAATATTATAACACCATATTACAGGTTTTATCAGGGTGCGAATGGGGTAACATTTTAGTATGGGAAGCAGGTCTGGTAAAAGTTGAAGTTACTCAGCGTGGTAGAAAAACATGTCACAAAGCTCCAGTGGTAAGTCAAATGTACTTAATGATGCAGAAAGTTATGAAGTGACACAACCTGATCCAAATACACGTATTTAACGAGTGAAAAGATTCACTATTTACTTAAACATACTTAAAATAATTTTAAACATAAATAATTTTTATATGCTTACACGCAATGATAATATTGTAGTTTGGTAACCATTATATTTTTAATAACTGATCTCAGCTCAGAGAGAAACTTAGTTGGAAGCTGTGTGTATTAATTTGTACTTTTAAAACTTATCCTTAAGTATTTAGAATAGAGACTTTAAATAGTATTGAACGCTATTTCAATTGCAATCTCCGAAACTGATGCTGAAATTAGTCAGAAGTAAAGTCAAAGTAGCATTGACAAAGTCAAAGTGCTATTGTGCATGCATGGATATCCACATCAAAATACGATTATGGCTTATAAAATACTAGCATAGAGCCTTTATAAAAAACTCCCTTTGATTTTAAGATTCAATTCATGCTAAGCACAGCTGGTGATGAGGTGACAACCATAGCAAGAGACGGATGCGTGCGAGCGTGGTACTGGGACACTGTGGAACAAGCCGATCCACCTGAAGACGATCCTTATATCGAATTAAATCCGGTTGCGGAAACCTGTGTTAGTATACAATAGTAAAAGTTGGCTCAGATAACCTTGCAATGTAATACTTACAGAAGAGTTTTGTTTTTAGGTACCAGACTGTCAAATTATGTGCCTCAAACATCAGAAGGATCTTTATTGGTATGCACAGGTAAACTGCCAAAAGGTTGTTCTCACATGTTGGATATTTTCAAGTTTTATTTAAATGATACTTACTGATAATTATCTAGTTCTAGAAGATCGCACAAAGCTGAATCGCTGTTGGCTCTTTTCTTATTAGTTTTTTTGCTTTATTTATTAGGTACTAATTAATTCTCTTAAAATATATTAATTTGATTAGTCTCACCCGTAAGATGTCCACTGCTAGACATAAGCAACCACCAAAATCGGGCAGAAGTAGCCTGTATCTATCGTTATTAGGTCATGGGTCTACCTAGTGTCTAGCGTAGCCTCCACTCGAAAGCCTTCCAGCCCCACTGAACTTTAACTGCTATGTACTGCCACTTCAAGTCACAGAGACGTCGGCGGTAACTTTCGTTCATCAACGGTGTACCTCCAAGCATACCCCTTTCCATGGCTCGTTGAGTGACATGGAGCTTTGATTTTAGATAAAGCAATTAATCTTTGATTGACTTTACAGTATTAATCAACTTCATGATCTACCTTTACAGGATGGAAATGGTGGAATCTGGACGGTTGATATGGAAATCGATAAAATAGAATGCGATCATCGTAGAATGTTGACATGTCATGCAGGAGGAGTTATTGGCATGGTAACACTACGCACGTGTCCAATACTAATTACAGCTGGTAAAGACGGAGCTATACAAGCATACAATACTGAGACACACATACTTTTGGCTAGATATTTATTTCCAGCTGCGATAACCTCTCTGCTATATCCTTCAATCGATGTAAGTTGGTTCGTAATTTTTCAGTTTTCTTGATCTTGGTTTAGCGTTTATAACAGAAACTGTCAGTTTTTCAGTTGACCAAATAATTATTAAGTACATCAACTTTTTTGTCGCCAGATTGATCCTTCCTCTCGTATAATAATAGTGGGTTTTGCCGACGGTATAATGCGTGTACTCCTCATACACCCAGATAGGCTTCTTGAACGCAACGAAATGATCGACATTCGCATCCACTCCGCCCTTACTTTGCATAGCGAAGATTCCATCAACGCCGATGCTGTAGACCTAATAATGGTAATTGATGTTTAAAAATTTATCCAGAAGTAAAACACGTAGATCAAACATCGAACACATGAATCATTGATTAAATATTTTACAGTTGATGAAACCACACTCAAAAGCGTTGACACAAATTGTAATAAATGATCAATATACGTTGCTAGTCACGTGTGGAGAGGACAGAACATTGTTTATGTATTCTCTTGAACTAACCACACCATTTACTCTACATCGTCTTGGATTCATTGACACGCCCAGCAACATTTCATACATGACATGGAAACCCAATGAGGTGAAATTTTAAACAATTTCTTTGTAATCTTACAACCCTAAATTGTTAAAGTGACACCAATGAACGTAGATAAAGCAACAGAAATTAAGGTGACACTGGTTCTGCACTCCTACCAAATGCTTAATGAGTCAGGGACAGCGATTAACAAATAAATAAATCGTCAAACTAAACACAAAATAAAAAAATTACAGACCCAAAGTAAGCACTAAGCACTATTGGGCTTATGTTATGAAATAACCATAAACAAGGAACAGGGCACGAAAATCCTTCACAACCAGACCTGAGCCAACTTTAAATATTAGATAATTAGTTGGGCCTGCCGGGACTCGAACCCGGAACCGCTGAGTTAGGCAAGCACCTTAATCTCTCTACCATTGATTACATTGCAGCTGTTTGAGTTTTTTAAATATTTTTTTATGAATAATATATTTTCTAGGAGTATGTGTTACTTCTTTGTGGAGAACAGGGATATTTAATGGAAGTTGTGTTACCAGAAATTTCTGTGCGCAAATACACGGAAATCACTACATTCAAACTAGAATTTGTTTCATACAAAGACCTCACTGTCAAAAAGTATTTGTGAGTATCTCTTATTAGATTTAGAATTGTGTTAGTAATATAAAAATAAAAACGATTTTAGTAAGATTATTCCTTTTTAACCCCCGACGAGCGATGCGAAATAGGGGTATTAACTATATGTTTAACTCGTGTATAAGTGAAGTGTCATTTGTATGGGTGTATCATAACTCCCAAACGGACAAACAGATTTTGATCCGGTTTATTTTTATTCGAAAGCTATAGTGATAGTTAGCTATAATTTTTAAAGATTTGTTCAGGCGTTTTAAGATAATCAGCTCATTTCCTAGTTGACAAAGTGATCTCACTAACTAAGTTGGATTGATTTGAAATTCGGTGTACCGTTACTTCTGTGGTATTAAATGGCGAATTAAATGGCTTTCATGAATCGTGGTACATAAACATTTAGACATACGGGTCACAGGATAGGCTGCTTTTTCTTTTTCAACGCGGACGATGTCGCAGGTACCAACTGGTTAAGATATAAAGCTACAATTTATTTAATTTTTTCTATAAGCATGCGCAATCGTCCATTTCCAACTGAAGAAGATTTAGCTAGTATAGACGAAGAAGCTCTAAAAGCCAAAGATGAAGCTGAAAAAGACAAAGATGATGAAGAAGAAGAATGGCTTGGTGAAATCGAACTTAGTAAGTAACTAAGAAGATTAACTTGTAATGTAATAACTTATACGCCACTCATAATAGTTGATTTGCTACCTATACCTACCAGCTTGTCGAGTCTTTGAATAGTTATTGAATCACTGAACAAAAACTAACTTCCAGTTGAAGATGAAACTGTGCCTTTAGGCACGACAATAACTTGGGCAGAATATTGCGAAGAAGGCATTTGGGTAGTACAAGAAGGGACTGGCAGTTTATTGCTTGTGAAAATCGGTGTAAATAAGATTCTCAAGTATGGACCATTCCCCGGAGCCTGGGAAGAAAACATTACTGCGTTGAAATTTATGTAAGATTACCTACTAAAATTATTTTATGCAGTAGAATTGAATTAAAAATCCGTTTTGAGTGTAAACACTAAAAATTTATTACTGTCCTAATACGGGAAAATCTTAAGGTTAAACTATTATAATACTTGAACTAGCTTTGGATCGTCAACAATTCCAAGATCTAGGTGGTACTTAAGAGCTCCAGCCCGGAATACTGAGCAGTATTCCATGTGAGTTTTTATTCCAGCATAATATTCATGCTTTTGCTGTTTTTATGACCACTAAACGAAAATTTCAATTGAGGACTATTTTCAGATGCGAAGGTCGTTACTTATTGGTAGGTACGAACAAGGGATACATTCGTGTAGTGCGGATGCCAACCGAAGAAGAAGACAATCCGGATTTACATTACAATAAGTGGATATTTGCCCAGCAAAAGTTACTTAAAAAGCTTAAGGGAAGAAGATTAGCTAAAGAAGAAGTAGGTTTCTTGTACTAAATTTTTATAATTACGTGTTTTGTAAGTATTATGTTTTGACGTCAAACAAAGCTGATAAAAGTTAATGGTTTGGTCCGGTCAGGTAAAGGTTAATACTCGACGTTAAGTTTGCGTCAGATTTGATTTAACTTTTGCTTCTTGCTCTTGCTTGCTTTTTGGTAATAGGCGGAAAATAAAATTGTTATAAAATAACAGATCTCGAAGCATAACAAAACTATGTTCGAATCTATAAACTATGATAAGTTATAACATACAACATTTCTCATCACGTTTTTCTCCCAATTATAATGCTTTGGATTCCCTTAAATGCTACGAATCCTGGGGTATCATTGTTGAGATGCCCTGCTATTCAAATAATAGTGAATTTGTCAATGGCCATATCAAATAATTCCATTGTTTCGTTGTTAAGAAACATTATTATTAATCATTTTATTTTTAATTATGATTACAGCCGCAACCAACACCTCGTATCGACTTTACAGACAACTACTACCTGCCGATGCATGATCATTATACAGGAATCATCACTTGGTTTGAATTTAGCTCAAACGGAAAGTAAGAATTTAATGTAACTTAATTTTTTCCTTTAGACCGCGTTATTAACTGGATTTTCATAACCAGCTACGAACATGGATTTTGATTCTCGTATGAAAACCAGCTACTATAACAGAATTAAAATGTCATTATCGTAACCCATTTTCATAACCTTTTAATATTAATAATACTTATTTTAGATTTATGTACACGTGCGGAGCAGATGGGAATATATTTTCTTATTATGTCAATTTCACGGAACCAATGTTACCCGCCAAGGAGACGGCGTCGCCACCTGAGTTGCCTGTGATTACTTTTAATATTTACAGATTATGTTTAAGTCCAATAACAATTTTGAGAGTTATAAAAAGGTTTTTACTTGAAAATTATTTTTATATTTTATTACAAACTCAATTTTTATAAATTCACCCACTGTAATTACGAAAAACTTTTTTTTAAAACCCAATGAAATAAAAAAATATTTTACAGAAAATTGAAAAGTTGAGAGAACCAAGTACAGTAGAAGGCGAGATGATGTCACACGAACAGTTAAAACAGAAAGAGGAATATGACAAGATGATGGCAATTGCTAATGCACACAAGAAGCGGGTTCGAGATCAACTTGCCGAACTCACGATACTCTACAACAAACTTATCAAAGCGTTAGTACCTCAACAGTAAAATTTAATATTCCCTCCAAGCTGAAAAATCCTCAAAAATGTTCTAATGTTACCTTACCAATGTTGTGCCAAGAATGATTGGTTTAATGTGTAATGTTGGTGATACCTAAGTTAATTTGAAGATATATTTGTCGGATACGTGAAGACTTGCTTCTCATGTATTTTGCTGCATAAAGAGCAAATTTAATTGAAACTATCCCAGTATTTAACGGCCTATATAACAATTTACAAACTATACACGAACTCGAATGTCTTTATGATTGAAAAGGTCAAACTGAGAACACCGAACAAGATTTAGATCGGCCTCATATTATTTGAATTGACATTATATTTTTATTTTTTTGTAAAGATCAGCAGGCAGGCTGACCATTTATTTAATGGCAAGTAGACTTTCGTAGGTAATGCCCGAGAGGATGCAAGAAAGCTTTCTTCTTGATAGGTGAAAGATAAAGATAAGGGTATATTATAAGCTATGGCGTCGCATACTCACATACCGAAGCACAGCAGCACATGTGTTATTATTTCTTAGTGGTCACCAAAACCGACCATGCTTTATCTATATCTATACTAATATTACAAAGAGAGAAGATTTGTATGTTTGTAATAAATAAACTCAAAAACTACTGGACTGATTTTGAAGATTCTTACACCTTTAAAAAGCTACATTGTCAACGTGTAACATATTTTATAAAAAAAAACTTATGCGGAGAAAGTGGCGTGCAACAACTAGTGTGAAATAAATCGAAATTGTTGCAGCAACCGTCTCCTCCCAGCATCCCAACAAATTGACGTTACACTGGACCCTCGTCCTCTTGAGGTTCAAGAAAAGGAACTAAGTGAAGCGAAGGCACTAACTATAAGAAAATTGGCTCACCAACTTGAGGCATCGGATTTGGGCCTGCATAAGATGTATTCCAGGAACATCATACAATTAGACGTGTTTCCGTTTATTTTAAAAGCTATTAGGTAGGTGAAGACAAATTCATATAAAAGTACCTACTAAATACATGTCCCGTAGTTACCACAAACTCTTACTAATACTTAACATTACAGGGATCCAGAAGTAATAATAAGACCATTACGGCAAAAGAATTTGTCCAAAGATTTCTACGATCAACTTGAAGAAGTTTATCAGAAAATGGCCGAAGCTGCTCTCCGGGGAAGGTTTGTTGCGACAAACTTATTTATTTAATGATTGAATTAAAATTGTAATAACAATTATATGTAATTTTTGTCTACCGTTACACGCTGCTACAGAGATATTAATCTTTTGGAATTAGTTGAAAAGGAATTAAAGTGAGTAACATAACATTGGCAAATCACTTGAAATAAATTGAAGATTGTTTACCGGTTTACTGTTCAGAAATTTCTGAATGTAAAGGTCGTCAGACAGATTGACGGTCCACTTGTTGGTAGGTGGCTACCGTGGCCTATTGACACAATTTACGCCACAGGTGCTGCAAGTGCCGAACTTAATATGCTTAAAGTATACTTGAAGTAAGTATAAAAGTATGCTTGAAGTTCTGGCATCCCTCACTCACTTGTCTAAACACAACAGCACAAAAGTGTTTTGGATGTTCAACAAATATTAAAATTAACAAAGATTTTCTGCCTTTAAGCTGGTAAACAGCCTCTTTCATCGAAAATTTTGCCGAGAAGATCGCAAGTCTTGGCTCAAGGAAATCTAAGACCGAGTTTACATTTTACTATAGACGAGCAGAATCCACAAGCCGTCGAGCTGCAACCAAAAGAACCTCTTGGGGACCGCCCCGTATCGCCTCATTTCTACTGGGTCTCCCTCCCAAGCCTCCACATCCTCTGAAAAAAGCGCTTCGAAATTACCACCAACGATTGAATAGACACCACGTACAATTCATAGAGGTCTTAATTTATGTACTTTATATTTTGCATCATTTATAAGACGTTATGGTATCAACAATACCCATTGTTTGTATTAGCCATTTCATTTGACAACTAAGTAGAAACTCAAAAAATATTCTCAATACATTAGAAACTCAATGTTTAAAGCTCTCTCAATCCCAGTGGATTTCATTGGGTCCAGTTTTGTAGTCTTGAGTTTATTGGTTTATTAATAAATTTAAACGTTGATAGTTACAGTACCAACAATCTTAATTAATTTTAATGATAAGTTTAAATTTATTAATAAATTATTAATTTCAATCAGTAAATGTTCGTTGCCCGGTGTTGCGGTGACCATCAAGTAGGCTCTCAACTTGACTGCTGATGATTTGATTTAAAAAAATGTCAGTTTCATAGCTACAAATACTTGAAAACATGTTTAGTGGCAAGAACACCTGTCTCGTAAACCCGATCCTAACGCGCTGCCTCCTGGCGCAGCAGAAGCCTTAAAGGAAGCAGAAGCTACCGTTGGCAACCGTCTTTTGAAAACTCAGCCAGACTACATTGCGCCACCAGGTCATAACACACAACTTCGAGTCTGTTTAACTAGAAAAGAAGTAAGTAAAATATTTCGTTACCGTAACGAATTGTCAAAAAATATATAAATACCTACAACCTTTTAAGTTTTTAGATTAACGATGATCCAGGAAAAATGAAGCAATGAACAATGAAAGATGTACCTACTGAGCATCATTTCTTGATGATTATTAAATTTTTATAACTTTTCCAGGTCTACGACAATAAACACGAATTCAATAAAAAGGTTCTGGAGTTACGTAAACATAAAGTGGATTTAGTTGCAAAAATGAAACATATTGGAGAACGATTGGGAGAAATTCGTATAGAAATACCTCCAAAGAAAGTGATAGCTCCGCCTTCTATACCTCAAATCGACGGGGACTTGGAATTCCCAGAGAATAATTTAGAAGTTAGTACGAGTACATTAGTTTTTAAGTCGACATAAAAAAATCAAAAACCATGGTTTCACAAAATGCAGAAACTTTGCCCAAATATTGCCAAACATGCCATAGTAAATATTTAATTTTATTAATAATTGACACAGAAATCTCCCACATGGAAATTTTATTTATAGATAAAACCGGAGCCGATTCAAGTGACTACGAGAGGCGCTGCAGCTGCAAAGAAATCCGCTATGATGCAAGAACGCAGACTGTCTCAATTGTATCCTCAACCAAGAATACGCCCTCCAAGAGTTCAACGATTCGTACCGATCAATGGTATGTTGCAGTTGTGATAAAAGAATTATTGTTAGACTTGTTTAGACGTCAATATATATTTTTATCAAAATACATGACGTTGCACTGACCCTTTCCGTCTTGATACAATCAAGCAATAACAAAAATATCAAACAAAATGTTCTAAATTTTATGACAAAAATTAGCTTGTTTCGATTCGCTTGTACTATCACCTAGAAATACAAACTCTTATTAAAGATAAGACAAAATTGTAAATTATTTCTATTTGTGTTCGTATTTGTGTGGTCGGCAGGTAGACTACGGTCTCCTTGATAGTAAGTGGTTACTGAGTTTATAACACGAGCAAAGCCTATACTATTTTTAGGGTAAATAAACATGGTACTTTGACATAATGGTTCATATTCAAAATTAACACTGTAGTACTGTTTGAAAAAAACATGGTTACGTTTATGTAGAAAAGTTATTACAAAATTCTTATGTCTCCAAAATTATAGAAAGCCGCCCGTTATCAGCCTCTTGGGAGTTGTTGAAAACAAAACAGGGGGAAGAATCTACTGCTATGGAAACTGAAATACGCGAAAGGCGAATTGAGAGGTTAAATAATTTTGCTATCTATAATATATGTTACGTTATTTCACTACATATGTAGTATAAAACAAAGTCAGTTCCCGCTGTCTGTCTGTCCCTATTTATGCTTCGATCTTTAAAACTACGCAACGAATTATGATGCGTTTTCTATAACAGTTAGAGTGATTCAAGAGAAAGGTTCTAGTAAGTATATAATTCACACGTCTCCGAAGAAATGAAACAAGTTTCTTTCAATGCTCCAACGTGTTCCTTCATCGTTTTCCTCAACGGACTGTAGGTGTCTACATTTTTAAATAGGTAACTTTATCATTGTTTAAAATGCTTATTAATAACTTGCAGGCATTTATATGAACAAGACATGTTACTGAAAGACGCAGAGATAGCTGTTCAGCAGTTCGATTCACGCGTAAGACAATTGCAAAGAGAGCGTATACGTGTACAGGTACACGAAGATAACGTTTCTTTAAGATCTTGCTTGCTTTTAAAATTTATTCAGTACTAGCTTTGCCCGTGTGAAATATTTAGCTGAAATTTTATTTTCACTATTTCTGAAAGATTTTTTTTTAAATCGGATAAGTAGGTCGGATTAAATCGGATGAGTTTTGTATTAGTATAGACGAACTCAATCAAGGTTATAAAAACACAAAATAATATGGCAAATAAGTGAAACTTGTACATTTTATAATAGAAGATGCCAATCAAGATAATAAGATAAAATAATAAGATTAATAAAAAAAAACTATACAATATTATAAATGTAAAGGTAAAACCAAAATTTGGAAAATTTACATAAATGCTACGTTTGCTGAGACCAATTTTTAGTATCACATACTTAATTAAGTATATAAACTGATATTATAATATTGTACAAATTAAATTAATTTTAGGAAAAAAATCAATTATTGGAGTTACATCTTTATCAGCTACATAGAGAGATGAATGTTTTGAACCGTTTTGAGGCACACGAGGATAGATTAGCTGAGAAAGTGTATTCTAAATTAATGCAGGTAAATTTCAAATTGTATCTTAAAACACATGTTAACGAATATTGCAGTTTTAGGTGATGATAATACATTTGTTTAGGTTCGTGGAGTACAAGATCAAATAATAGATTGCGAGCACCGTATAGATGAGCATCATGCGGAGAAAGAGCAACTGGCCGCGACGTGTGAGGATTTGCAAAGACAGTTTAAAAAGCTCGTTGTGGACAATAAGTTTGCTGATTTCTTGCGTAGGATTTTTAAAAAGAAGTATCGTCCTCCTCGTGACAAAGATGATGATGGTAAGTGAGACAAGATTATGATAGTAGAATTCTTGTTTTATATTCTTATGATTATGATTTTAGATTCTTGTAAACAAATCTTGTAAACTCAGTTGTAACAAACTGAGTATTTCGTTGTCGTTTTTCACGAAAATGCCCAAAAACGTAAAAATGTATCGAAGAACCTGTAGCTAAAGGACGTTAGAGTAATAAAAAAGGCAGCAAAAGCACTGAAAATCATTGCACTGGGTCTCTCCCATCGCAATAATTATGCTGCATCAGGAACCTATTCCGTACGCACCACTACGACTTGTTATATTATTGTGATATAATTATTTTTAAATGTTTGAATGTGTCATCAAAGTCTTTTCTTTTTCTTTCTTTCTTCAAAAACAAAAATCCCGGAACCCCTGTGACTGAGTGTGACTGAGAAAACTCCCTAACCACTCATTCAAAACGGGCTCGTCGAATTTATCATATAATTTGATCGTTTTCAGAATCAGAATCAGAATCTTCGTCGTCTTCTAGTGAAGAGGAGGATGTTGGTAGTATCGACAGTCGTGATATTGGACCTATACGTTTAGATCCGAACGTGTGTCCTGAGGGCTGCGATAAAGATATTTATGACAAAACTTACGATTTGAGGAACACTAGGTAACTGAGTCGTAACTTAGTTAGTATTTTAATTTATTTTTAGTACACTTACTTACGAGTAAAACGATTTACAAACAAAATTTGTTATAAGATAAGATTTATAAGATGGCGCATAAATACTGGATCATAATTTTTTTATAGATATTTTCAAGTCTATCCCTTTATTATTTTTAAAAAATACTGTCAAATGTCAATTATCTACCCCCAGACACAAGCATGAACAGGAGATGATGGAACAAGATCGTCTTGTGGAACTTTTACACAGAGACATCGATGCCCATAACAAAGTGAAAAGAAAACTTTCTATACAGCTCGACAAGAGAAAGAATGAACTCAGGGAATTCATGGTAAACAAAAGTATTTCAAATATTTGTTAAAATTAATTTCAAATATCTTGCCAAGTCAAGATGCCAAGTATCGCTTTTATTTATTTCTCTATAAAGGGAGATATGTATATTTAATTTTTTTCAAATTATTCAAAAACCACTGGACCGATTTTAAAAATTCTTTCACTTATAGAAAGCTCCTATATCAACGAGTAAATTAAGCTATATTTTATAAAGTTACGTTGACGAAATCGCGTGCCACAGCTAGTATTTAATAAAAATTCGCAGTTTTGTCTGATGAAATAATCCATACATACCAACATTCATCCAATATGAGTTAGATTCAAGTTTTTATTTGTTGATTTTTTTTTCTACGAAGATGGAAAAACAGAGCTGCCTGAACGACGTTGACCAAGTGATAGTGCTACGTTACGATCAGTTGCGCGCGTCTGCGGTAAGAGGTTGCACTGGCCCCGAGGGTCTCACGCAAACCGTCGTCTTCCCGGTACAGATGCTGATGAAGCTTCGTCGCCGTGTACTCGAATTGCAAGACGAGATCAAACAACAAAAACAAAGACATAAGTACGCACTTAAACCAATTATTATTGGAACAACTAAGAATGCCGCCTAGTCCTTTGTTAATTATGTTGCAAAAATGTATTTTTTTAAACCCTCCTAAGCATTCCGTCTACTTTCCAATAATTGGTCAACTTGTTCAATTGGTCTACATTCCCAAACAGTAACCTTCTTGTTCCTGATCCGTCTAATTTTCAGTACGTCTTCTTTCCCAATCGGTCTACTTTTCAAAAAAAACCCTGACCCCGGGCGCAAAAACGTTAGTGTTATAAGATTGACGTTTGTGTGTGTGTATCTGTCTGTGGATTCGTAGCTTCCAAACAGATGGACCTATTTTTTTTGTCTGAAAACTGACGTGATCGGGATTGTTCTTAGCTATAACTTGTAAAGATTTATTCAAGTTTGAAGACCATCAGACCATTTCTTAGTTAACGTAGGAATGTCGCTCACTTCCACATTTGGTATAATGTAAATAATATAATGTAACCTTGTCCTGATACTGCAGCACTTACAACAGATATAGCGCGTTCGGTCTCAATAGAAATTCGGGGTTGATTCATAATTTTCATCATAGCTTTCTTTACACAGAGTAAACCGCACACACTTGTTCCGTATGAACATTGACCTGCGCGAGATGAACGCACGCGCAGATGAGTTGCGAGCGGAAATGCGCGAAGTGATTACCCGCAAGCTGGGAAAACCGCGAAAGGTCAACGACACACTTGACGACCTGCTGCGCAGTCTCGCTAGGCGCTACAAGTTCGCATACAATATGCGCTCGCGTGCCAACTTATTGGACCAACTGAGGAAGTGGAAGGTTATACATATATTTACTTACACACAATTTGTTTTTGCAATAAATAATTTGCTCACAATTATTTATTGTCTCTTAATTTATAGAATTTAACTATGTTTGTATTTATTGCATTAAAATTTGTGAGTGTAATGGTTATGCGTTTAACCATAATGAATTTTATTAACAGATGAAATTCAGTGAGTTGGAACAGAAATATCTGCAAACGTTAGGTAAATACTCGGATCAGCTTCGTCTGGCAGCTGCTCTTCAGAGTGACATTTACCCGCAAAAGGTATTATTATCTTCTTAGTGGCTATTTCTCTCTACCTATACCTACCACGTTAAGAAACTCTAGTACTTTTTTGATAGAGGCATTCTTCAACTCATTGTATGGCTTCCTAGAGTGTGACTGCTTTGTGCATCAAGGGGCCACACTCGTACAGGATATGCATTGGTGTTCTTTCTGCCTCTATTTTAAGGTTCTACTGGTGAGACCCATTATTTTAAGGTGCCTATTGAGGCGGCAGTCCCCCGTTAGTGCCCTAATTAATAGCTTGCACAAATTGCTCCTACTAAGCGACATAGCCTGGTGTGTCACGTTTCGACTATAGGTTTTTATGAGCGCTTTACTTTGAGTTTTATGATTGAGTCACTAATGTGTCTATTGTTATAGACGGCCAAAGATCCGTTACAAATGCCTGGCGCATATTCCCCGGAATCGTACATTCGCGATGTGATACGACTTCGTATAGTTAGATCGCAACAAAAGCAACAAATCAAGGTAAATTAAAGGTTTTACGCTCTTAGCATAATAAATAAATAAATAAATAATCTATTTCTGTATGTGAATACCGTATCTGGGGTGTCGAGTTCGATTCCCGGCATGGTCAACTTTAGGAAAGAACTTTTCAGTCAGCTCTGGTCTGGATTTGGAAAGTAGTAACACAGTATTAACCACTGCGCTACAAAAGAACACCGTAAAATAATAGCATGTATGCTGCTGTGTTCTGTTTCGGTGGGTGAGTAGAGAATGCCAAAGCCCAATTACCTAATATCCCGTCTTAATCCCTATCCTTAATCCTACATGGTTGTCAAGCCACTTGCACCACCGTCTTTTAGCCAACTAACATCATGACAATGTGTGTACTGTTTTAGAAAATACCCTTTTAGAAAACTCTTTGCCATAAAATAACTCATTATTACAGTTTAAAGAATTCATATAAGTATCGTCGGCCTAACTCGTTAACCTGCTAAGTCACATTTTGCATAGTTTTCAGGAGGATGAAAAAATGAAATGACAAAATGTTGTACGTACAAAACTTAGGATTTAGCAGATTTTCTTTGTAAAGATTTGCTATTAGTCAGAAAGCAGTTGTTCATTTATGAAATTTTTAATTTTTAATTTTTAAAACTTTTTAATTTGATAATCGTCATTATTCCTTCACCAAACGGTAGATAACCGTCTAGTCGAAAAGTATAAAAAGTGAAATTGTTCGAAAATGGATTTAGCATGTAACGAATTAGGCCGACGCTATGAGAAAGCTTCACATTGAAACATGTTTTCTTTTTCACATGCTTTCACATATAAACAAAAAAATGACCGAGCAGACACTTCGCGAAGAGATCCATTCGCTTCGTCTAAAACCGCTATCGGCTGCCACTTTGCCCATCTCTGCTTCACCGCAACTCTCCGAGCAGTCGTATATCGATGTTAATATGCTGCCTAGACAATTCTGGCAGCCAAAGAAAAGATACTTTCCCATGTAAGTTATCAAATGTAGATAATTATACATTATAATAAAATCGTAATCGAGACATGTCTGTCGTAATCGTGACTCGTCTGTCGTAATCGTGACTCTATATATTTAGACCGTCCACATCAGCCTCTTATAAAAGTAATAAGGATAAACTCCAAGTACATAATATTATTAAATATAGAATATCCTATAAGAAATCATAGTGAAAATATGTCAGACCAAATAAGAACTATAGACAGAATTTTGAAGACATTAGTGAAGCTGATTTGATGAACATGTGTGCGTACGATGTTTTAAGCTATAACCTGATTTTTTTGTTGTTTATGTTTATTGAAATAATTCATTTTCAAGTTTACTTAAGTGTGAACTGTGATGATTCCATCCTGTTTTTAATATGCACTATGCATTTCGACATATTCACTAGTAAATATTTTAAGCATTTGTGTGCGTGTATCCATCCAGTATGTATGTACTTGCTTTGCATTGCAAGGCATTGCTTTGTTGACTTCATTCTGCCGTTCACCGTGCTCTATCTTTAATTCTTATTTTATCTGAGGACAAACTTGAATTTGTGATAGCGTTGGAATGTAACTTTAGGCTCTTCCCACATACAGTATCCTACGCAAGTATCGAGGTTGAGTTTCCGCGTCGTATCTCACATACTTACATAATTAAGTACAAGACAAAGTAAGTATAATATATTTTTTTCATGTTTTCAGTACGCCGCTGGGCTCCGAAACAAAGATAGTTTACGACGTGAACATAATGAAGTTGGTGTACGACTGTTTGGATGCAATGCGTGTATCGCGTGATGATGCGCAACAATTGATTGTGGAACTATCTGCCGAATTACCTGATGTTGTTAGCGGGTTTGTTAATGTCTACCTAATTTACAAATTTCTTCTTTACATTTTATGTATTTAATTAAAGTCACTTTCTGCGCCTGTCTTGTATGGCCGCTAACTCCTAAAACACTCAACAGATTTTGAGTTTTTCACGAAAGTTTATAGTATATTGTATAACAAAATCTAATTAGATTTTTATGTATAATACAACAAAGTCGCCGATAAATAAATTTAATATTTATATTTAGCTCCATTATTAGTGGGTAATTACATGATTGTGTAAATGTCAAGTACATGATTGTGTAATCCCTGATTTACAGGGCCAAGTCTCGTTACGAAGTGGTGGACACGATGGTTCGCAAGTGGCTCCTAAAATACGGAGGGGATCCGAGCCAATACAAGAAACAGACTCGCGCCTTCGACGCGCTCGCATTATTGGCTGACAAACTTATAAGAGAACATGTACTATATTATTATCTTTTCTTTTCCAAGCACCTTAATCATGTTGGCTTAAAGTGACGACAATTTATTGGTGTATTTTTTTTAGTTAGCGACACTGGAAGGTCCAGATGAGAAATCTCACGCTATCATGGAATCGTTAGAAGGCGCACTGAAGGATATAACGAAAACGAGCAAACCGCTACGGGATCGAATAGGGCCTGTCCTCGCTGCGGTCATGGTTAACACGCCCGCAGAAGATTTGGGTATTCATCTAGATACAATAAGAAATATAAAATAATCTCAGATAAAATAAGAAATATAAAGATAGAGCCTCGTGGGCGGCAGAGTGAAGCCGATCACAGAACGCAAATGCAATCAAACTGCGCCTCAGTTTAAATATTTCCTATATAATGAAGATTTATTTAATTTTCAGAAAATCCCGATACAATGGCGTCAGTGGTAAACTCATTGGTTGATGATAACAATCCCTTGACCGTGGAATCGTTGGAACTTCTCGATGTTCGACAAGTTTACGAAGATGTCAGAGGTGCGCTTGTTTAACATTATCTATACTAATATTATAAAGAGGAAAGATTTGTTTGTTTGTTTGTTTGTATAGAATAGGCTCCGAAACTACTGGACCGATTTGAAAAATTCTTTTACCATTAGAAGCCGACATTATCCATGACGAACATAGGATACTTTTTACCGCGGGAAAATGCTTTATTCCTACGGGAAATCTAAAATAAAAGTAAATACTAGCGGCTTGGCCCGGGAGATAGCGCCATCTATCTAAAATACGGTAGATAGCGTTTTATACTTTACTACGCGGACGAAGTCGCGAGCACCAGCTAGTTTATAAACAAGAAAATAAGTCATTTTTAGGATCGCTTCATATAAACTTTACGACTTAACTAGTCATCGACGGTATAGGTAAGTATACTTATAGGTATTTCTTCTTTTCTTTTTATTCTTCTCTTAGTGCCTTATTAGATTTCCCCAATGTTGGCGATCACCCTCAAAAAGGCATCTCTTATCAGCTCTCCCACTCTCCCACTCCCCTCAGACAGGCTAACGTTCTATTCGATGGTAAGTGGCTACCATTGCCTAGTATAACACAAGCAACGTAATAAGTGCGCTGCCTTCCGTAGAAGGATTAAGGATAAGCGGATAAAGGATAAGGAAGGGATGGGTTAATTGGCTCTGGCATTCCTTACTCACTCATCGAAACGCAACAGCACATAGAATAGGTATTATGCTTTTATTTCACGGTTGTTATTCGTGTTTTTACTTAAATAATAATTCTCTTTTATTATTGTGAAGATTGCGGCGTGTTCGGACCGAAGTCAGAAGTGGAACATTTTGTGCGTATGACTATAGACAGTCTCAAAGCACAAATAGTCGAAAAGGAAGAGGCGAAGCAAATTGACGAAGAAGTTATGAGGGCTATGGAAATTGATAGGGTTAGTTTTATTTGTTTTTGAATGAATAAAATTGTTATGGGATACTTTTTAAAATAACTTTGTGTGTTACTCCTAGGAATCAATTACGCCGTCAACGGAACGTTCAAGGAAATCAATCACTGAGATTGTAACATTTGAAACTTCAAAGATTTCACGAAAATCAATGGTGCGGAAAACTGTCGATGCGGATACAGTTTCAAGAAAGTCGGTCTCTATTGTTGATCCTTTAAAAGCACGAAGCGCAGAATCCACCTCAACATTATCTGATCGTACGAGTAGATCAATGCATTCAAGAAAGTCCGTATCGTCAAAGAAATCAGAAATATTAGAAAAATCGATGTCACTCGATGACCATTCGCATACAACCTTTCAGCCGTCAGATGCTGAGGAAGAAGTACATCAAAAGGAAGATGACGTGGATAAATGTTCACTAGGAAGTGAAGAGGGACATGACTCCCCATAAAATATCTTTAATTTATTGCTGTAATATTTTTATTACAGTTGAAAATATTTTTTATTTTCTATTTTGCGACCTAGAACAAGAAGTCTCAATCGCGTATACATAAACCTGATGTCTGACTTTTTAATACCTAATTAATTTATTATTTTTAGTTATTATTTTAGTCTAAAATTTTATTTTAAGATTTTTTTAAACGTAACATACCAATAAAATTTACTTCAATAAAATATCTGTTATCCACCTACCTACTACTTTTTCTTTTCTACATTATAGGGTGATTATAGGTAGCATAAGTAATGATCATGGTAATAATTAATTGTTTGGTTGCTTAATTCATGGAACCATCGAATAAAATCCTACTACATACAGCGCTACACCCCAATGCTACTAAAGCGCCTTGTAATTAATAGGAAGCGGAAAGTTGTCGGTTTAAAGCTCATGGACCTCCGCTAGAGAGTATATCGTAGAGTGATTATTAGTAGGTTGTTGGAATTATACCTTTATGGAGTATATAATTGTTTCTTGCTCATGAACGTTAGTTTTCTTTACTGCCATGATCTACTCGCTTCTCGCTTGAATATGTAAGTTAATTTCATGTAATTATGATCATCATCCATGTATAGATATCGAAATTAATCGAAAAACGAAAAGATATCAAGTTGTCTGTGTAACTTTGTTAAAATTATTGTTCTGTGGTTTTATATTCATTCAATCCAATACCACATTTAGTTCATTCCACTCACGTTTCAATTTTTTTTATGAATGAAATCAAAGAATGAATGATGTTGATTTGATTTTACAACTTGAGAGATTTCTTTTATTTTTTTACTCTTTGTGTACAAAATATTAAATAATTTGTGTTTAGTGTTCAATATATATAAGGAAAAGTAACAATGTTAAAGATTTATGTTGATTCGCGATTTTTTAATTTCTGTGTTGATATAGGTTTACATTCCTTTTACGTAGGAAAATTAAATTTTCGAAAAGTTTTTTAGAAATGTGTTGATAGTTCCTCTTTTACAAAAAACATTCATCATATGCGCCGCGTAAAAAAGTGTCAACAGCAAAATAATGCGATGTTTGTTCCTGATCATCTTAGAAGAAAGGAAACGAGAGATGTCATGTATAGAAGTAACTCGAGTCTGGACTTGATATATGCCGATCATCCATCAGGCAACGGCTTGCGTCGTGAATATGGAAGTCACGGATCCATCGACGTGATTGGCGGTGCCAATGATCGTTTGCCAGCCATGGTACATAATTACACCGTTTCATCATCGGATAAATCTGGTGGCATGGGTCGGACCACCGACCGCTTGGCTGATATGCTAAACAGTGATCACGCCGACGGGCCACCCCCACGGACTAATGCTAGTCCTAAACCGCGTTTAAAATTTAATAAACTATGGGGTGGTGCCGGACCAGCACTTTCGCGTCAACCACTCGACGATGGAGCTTTATCTAATTCAACGGATGGAAAACGAAAGCAATTTGCCCACTATGATTGCCAATCTCTAATGGCAAATCTGAGTTATGCCGCGGAACTTCGTGGGGCACTACTTAGTCGACGTCGCAATACAACCACTGGGGCATCTGCGGCATCCCTACTTGCAACACGAGGTTTGCCTCCTGGGGAGGATTCTGTGCCTGACACGGGTGATGGGCGATCGAATGAGCTACTTGAAAGTTGTCCATTTTTTAGAAATGAACTTGGTGGTAAGTCTATAGTAAAACATTTTGGAGATAATTGTGTAATTTCATACTAGTTAATCAGTTGTTGTCCTATCCTTTTGTTATAAAAACCAAATTTCCAACTATACAGGATGTCCCAAGACTATACGACATGAAGGGAAAGTAACTTAAATATTGTAGATAGGGTATTTTGCAAGTATTTTGTAAGACTATTTTTTTTTAAAGGTTAGTAAAACTTGCATTCAAAGATTTTCTAAAAATTACATTGTTGTCGGCAATAAATAATATTCCTGAAGTTTGAATCAAACATTTTACGTTATTTCTTTCTTTTAAGATACTATCTTACTTAAGAAGAATTATTGTTTTTTGCAAAATAAAGAAAAATATTTGAAACCCATTTAAGTATAATAGATACATCAAAATTTTTCACTCCCCATTCGTAAATGCATAGTTACTCACTAACTAATTCAAATTTTGTTTAAATTAAATGCAAGTACAACAGGAATGCATACATTTATTCATCTCTAAGTGAATAAAGTTAACTATTAGAACTATTAAGTGCATTACAACTCTTACAATAAACAGTATTATGAAAGTAAATATTGGATAACACAAAATATTTTTTGCATAAATGGTCATTTTAATTTTTATACTATTACTATTACTATTACTATTACAATGTGTAGACAAAGTAGTGTTACAAGTTATCAGGTTTAGGTACATACAGGCACTTTAACCATTGTCTTTTCTGTGAATCGGGTGACATAGAAAACTACTCTCACATACATTTATAAGTACAATTTTGTTCTCATAAATCATGACATGCTCAACACTTGTAAAAAAAGTGTTAAGTTATAACAAATAGGTGCATACATTTTTCCATTTATAGAGATATCAGATATCATATCAGAATAATAGTAACTTTTCTTCCTTTTCTGGAGAAAGTAATTTCTTCTATATAAATAAAAATGAATCCCTAAGTGCAAAACTCGAGAACGGCTAGACCAATTTTAATTCTGTCTTCACTCATGGATAGAGGCATAATCAGGGAAGGTTTTCACGTAAAAATGCACCCTGATGCAAAGCCAGAAGCGGGTCGCTATTTGTTATATATTTAAAAAAATAAGGCCTTTTTCTAGAGTTCTAATTTCTTATAGTAGGTACCTACTCTAATACTATATTTATGATTAAGATGATTAAGTAGTTAATCTAACTTATTTTTAAAATAATGAAATTTCTACTGCATGACAGCTGTGATTTATTGATGAAGATAATTTTTTATAATACATGTACATTCCATTTCACATCAACCAAATTTCTATGCAATAATTGCTTGTTGCTAAACAAGCCATGCGTTAACATTGTACAGTGAGCTACAAATTATATACAGCAAAAGCAATGTGTTTGGCAATATTCTTTATCGATTGTTTGTCATTTAGATATTAACACTAATCATTGTTTATTAACATTTTATAAAGTTTGATTCCCAATTGCATATTTTTTACAATCAATATATCAATCAATCAATCAATACTAATAATAAATCTGTATGTGTAGGTAGGTATTGTGTATGTATGTTCCTCTATAATTCTTAAATGAATTAACTGAATTAACGGACGAAGTCGCAGGCACCAGCTAGTATTGCATAAAATTGTTATGAATGACCAAGCAATCATTCAGAATAAAATTTAAGAAATAGACCAACATCAAACTGTTTTTTTCATTATTATTAAGTAAGTACTAGGTGAGTAAATTATAATTGAAGCAGACTGTACATCTTACAATGTGCTGATGTTATGTGCATTTAAGTATTAACTTTATTAATACTTTTATTTCAAGATAAAATAGTTAACTACTAGTTAGTATATTTCTTTATTAAATTATTGTTTGAATTGAACTATTTTGAATAACTACTAGACATATTATTATCTTGTCCTTATTAACTTTTGTTTGAAAAATGTTGCTTGTAACATTCTTTCCACTTCAAAGAAACATGACATTCCCTGCACATGAGTCATATCATAAGTCATACATGTGCAACAGGTTTAAACAAGAATTCAGAATGAATGCATACCCCTAAAGATCCCACTCACCTTAATTTTATGATCTTTTATTTGGTTTGTGTTTAGAACAGAACACAATTTTTTACCTCAGTTATCTTTAGTAGGTTTTTTTTATTTTTTTTATTTAAACAAGAAAAAATATGATTAATAGATTAGCTAATAACAATAACTACTTATTGTCGTAATTTTATAAATTTGTTTAAAATATAATATACTATTTACCTGCAATAAATAAGTATTTACAAGCATATACACAATTTACCCGTCATATTATATCTAAACCAATATACATGCTATAATTATGTAAAAAGTTATGCAAAATATTAGAAAAATTAAATGTGAGAGCTTAATGTCGAAATTTCAGCTGCAGACATTCTTCGAATTCTTGATGGGATTGTACTTCTTATCTGTTTATTTTTCTCTTATTAGAACACTTGCACTATATAAATAAATAAATAAACATTATTAAGAAACCTTGGTAACCTTTTCTGACTGTTCTATGAGAACACAGTTAAACACTGAGTTTTAGTTCAGTCTTGAACTGGCAAATATGCTATTTTATCAGCCATTTTCATTTTCACAGATTAAAGCGATGAGCAATAATTTCTAGAGAATATTTGCTGTAGATAATCATATTTACATTCTATAAAGTTCATATCCAGAAAGCAATGTTTTTATTTTAAACATGTGTTTGCTTACAATTAAGATGCATCTTTTGATTTATTTTCCTAATGTATACATACATTGATTAATGTATATTAATGAAATATTACAGGTGAGGAAGAACGCTGTGTATCATTGTGCTGGCGGACAGCTCGTGGTTCACTTCCAAACCAAGCAGGAGGCTGGCATCGCCCTCGCACAGCGTATGGCATCTCAGTTTTGGAGTTCCCTCCGGGGCACTCCCATTGGCGGCATGGATGTCCCTTTGCAAGATCGCTCACACCCCTTCCTGTTGAGAGTCAAGATTTAGGTGCTCTGTATTACAGAAACTATTTTTATTCGCAAGGTTTGTAATTTATTCATGGATAATCTGTTTTGTTGTGACCCTTTAAAGATCTAATCCCCAAAATGTAACCTTCTATAACCGTTGTAAGTTGCTAAGGAGTTGGGTATCCCGCAGACTACCTACCTTTTAGGTATCCAACAAAATTATTAACATTTTTTTTAATTCAGCAATTAAATAAGCATGAGTAATCATGGAATAACGTAGTATATAATTGGAACTGATAAGCTGCTCAAGTAGGAAAGTGAGCTCTTAAGAGGATAATTAAAAAATATTGACATTCCCCATCCATTATTTCAGCTCATCAAAACTGGTTTGGAATGGATGAAAATTTAGGTCCTGTTGCGATTTCAATAAAGAAAGAGAGGGTAGAATTGCGTCGCGGTGGAGGCGACCGCGACGCGTCGGCGCCTGCGTCGCAGCTGGCCTGGCAGTACCGCCTTATTATACGGACATCGGAACTGTTGACGTTACGTGGCTCCGTCTTGGAGGACGCTTTGCCCGCAGCCAAACCAAGCAACAACAGTGCAACATACAACACGAAAGATGTATTGGAATATGTTGCACCAGAGTTGCAGTTGAATTGTCTAAGGTATATTTTTCTTTGCAAATAAATCGATCTTAATAATATTGCATCTTAATATTAGGTTACACTCATTTTGGTAAAAATTGATTAATTTGAATTGTTTTTGTCAGATTGGGAATAACAAACGGCGGTGCCGAAGAACAATTATTGAGGCTCGACGAACAGTGCGTTACGAGACATTACAAAGTGGGTGTGATGTATTGCAAAACGGGTCAGTCCACCGAGGAAGAGATGTACAACAATCAAGAGGCGGGACCGGCGTTCGTTGAGTTTCTACAGACGTTGGGACAAACTGTCAGATTGAAAGAATTCGACAAGTACAAGGCGGGACTCGATAACAGGACAGACTCGACCGGTCTTTACTCTGTTTACGCGACGCATCAAGGATGCGAAATTATGTTCCACGTTTCAACGATGTTGCCTTACACGCCCAACAACAGGCAACAGTTGTTGAGGAAACGCCACATCGGCAATGACATAGTGACTATTGTCTTCCAAGAGCCCGGTGCCGGACCGTTCACACCGAGGAACATACGTTCCCAGTTTCAACACGTGTTCGTAGTTGTACGGGCTATAGATCCGTGCACGGAGAACACACATTACAGTATAGCGGTCAGTCGTGCTAAAGAAGTGCCTTTATTCGGACCTCCCATAAAAGATGGAGCGGTTTACCCAAAGGGGGATGCGTTCACCGATTTATTATTGAGTAAGGTAAGCGAGGAACACTAACAAAATGTTTTTTAAGGGATTAACTATATTATTCCTCACTGCTTCGAAATTTAATGTGTGGTTTAAAAATAAATCAGACAGAAAAGTAAATGCAAAATAGATATTGTGCTAAATTAATTTTGGTACATATTTATTTATAGGTTATAAATGGCGAGAATGCTGCCATTCAATCTCCCAAGTTTAGTACAATGGCGACGCGCACGCGACAAGAGTACCTGAAAGATTTAGCTAAGAATTATATAACAGCAACTACTGTGGAAAGCGGACAAAAATTTTGTGAGTACTATTTTTTTTTATTTGTTTGTATTAGTCCAATTTATCCAAATGTATTCAGACTCGGATCCAAATAAGAAGTATAGAAAGAATTTCACGGGCAAAATAGTATGGAGCGGAGTAATGTGAACAAGATCGTACCTTGTCCAAAGTAAGCCCGCCTCTAAAATTAGCAGTTTTCGTGAAAAATATTAATCTTTGATGTTCGATGATGCGGGGTCCCTGTATTATGTGAAAATTAATTTGAACCAGTAAATTTGTCTTACTCATTCGGATTTCTAAGCTCGTTTCCCTATCTCAATTTTCATTATCGTATCAAAGTCGCCATCGCGTGTAGCTTATGTTTGTCAATCATTTAAATTTGTAATTAAAAAAGGAATAACCGGAGTGGAACTGAATTGTAAAAATATTTATTTCCAGCAATATTTTCGTCACTTCTAATGAAGAGCGGTAATTATTCAAACAGTAACCCCATCGTACCTCGCGTCGAAAATTGCGCCAACGACGTATTGGTTGGAGGCGCCTTGTGTTTCCAAGTAAGTTTAATTATTATAGGACATATTTTATATCATTTTATTGTTATGTTGTTAGGTATACTGTATGAAAGTGGGCGTAGCAAACTGCTCAAAATGATCTGCGTAAGTATACGTGAAAGTAGTTTTAAGAAAAGCTTAGTGACAGGGAACAGTTCGTTTCTCATTTATAAATTGGGCAGCCCGTCTGGCGGCAGTGTAATAACACCGTGTAATAACAGCATGTGTGCTTGTTGTGTTTTAGTATGCAAGTAAGTAAGGATTTCAGAGCCCATTTAGCCCTCCAAAGTCGGGAGCGCACCTGCAGCATCTGTGTATTACTTATGTGTTACCGCCTACCATCAGGTGGATCCTCAACCTGTCTGTTACAATAAAACAAGTATCCATTTAAATTAATACACTACAGGTACAAGTACAAGACGAAGGCGCAGGCGGTTGTTGGTTGGACTGCGTAATGGGTATATCTGCCGATACAGTGGTACTAATAGAGAGTACCACGAGGCAAATTGTATTCGTTATACCAACAAACACAGTTCTTGGTAAGTGTTACCTTAATTCACATTTATTTTATATTATGTGAATATTTTTTACTGCGCTGTGCGGCCTACCTACAGTAACAGCCTTGATAGCATCGTCTTAAGATGTATATGTCTGCCAACGCAGGGTGGGTGTCTGGGAGCGAGTGGGCGCGAGTGTACTACCACAGAGGGGAGGGGGTGAGGTTGCGCGGCGCGGGGGCGCTGTTGCGGCGGTTGGCGGCCGTAGCACCCCCGCACGCGCAGGCGCTCACCGAGATCACGCTCGAGCGCGGCATCGCGGCGCAACTAGGTGACCACACTTCATACAACTCTTATAGACAATAATTGTCATTGTAACACATCAAATCCCTTATCCTTAATCTTATCATGGTCTGCATAGCAGCGCACTTTCAGCACCGGCGACGGAAGCCGCCTGCCATTAAGTCTTTCGACCTTAACTTTATTAAAGATAGTTGTGAGATGATCTGTGAGGGGAGTAGGTACATTTATTCAGCTCTATTTAGCTTTTGTCCATAGAAAACAACAGGTGTTTTTTTTCTAATATGCGAACGCGTTTCAAACTTACTTTAAAATAAAAAACTGATAGAACTAATAGCGACTGATAAAAGGTGAATAAGTGTAGTCAGTTATTCCCTTATGGAGTATTAATAACTTTTGTCAAATCAAGTACTGTGTTGAGTAACTTGGTTCATTTTTTAATCGAATATCCAATTTCCAAAAACTGCCCGAACCCGTCTAAAGAAGATTCAAAATAATAAGAATTTTATTTGGCTGATGTGCCTTATTGCCTTATTGCCATCGCTAATAGTAGAAGGTCGTGTGTCTCGCGGATAGGGTTCCATGTGCAACCAGACGGACTGGTGACGGCTGTCGAAGGAGGCGGGTGTGCAGCGCGGGCGGGAATAAGACGCGGCGCGCGACTGCTCGAAGTGTGTCGCGCCGCCGTCGTTGCACTGCACCACGACCAGTTGGTCGATTTACTCAAGACATCGGATCCGGTCACGGTCAGTATTTCAATTAGATTGTTTGCGTTGTCTGAATCTGTAAAAAATAATTGGTTTTAGTTTCCCTGTGTTACTACGTGTACTTCGGCACAGGCTTATTTTGCTGTTCCAGCAGTTCTTAAGCGTATCAAATTATGCTGGAATTTAGTGCTTGATGACGGTTATAGCAAAATTAGCCTTGGCCGAAGGAGTGCAAGAACACAGCCCTGACATCGCTCTTCACCAGGCTCATTGTTGACATGACGTTTCAGGTGACAGTGACGTTCGCATCAAGTGGCAAGTGTCAGTGTTCGGGAGGCGGCGTGGGCGTGGTGGGCGGCGTTTCGCCCGCTGCGAGCGGCGTGGACGACTGGGCCGGGGCGCGTGCGGACGCACAGCAACCGGGCAGACCGCGACGCGCCTACACGGAGCGCGCGCATTCACCGCCACGCTCCGACAGCTCGGGTTACGGAACCGGTAAGACAGAGACTCAGACCAAATAACAACTGTAGACAGAATTTTGCGGACGTTTATATTCGGTATTGGATAATGGATAGAGAATAGAAAGATCGCAAGTTTTTTAACATTGTATGTTGGATATACCGCTGCAGGTTGCAGCACAATGCTGAGCAAGTATCCGATTTACAACCGCGAGAATACACACAGACATGTTTTACCATGTTATTTTAATTTCTGAGCGTTGTTTTTATAAATAATATGTTGTTAGTGTGTTTCGTGCATAAAATAAATGTGTTTCTTTATTTCTTTCTATTCGACCGGTTAAAGGTGGGTCCGGTCGTAGCGCGCGCCGTTCACCGCAGAGTTCGCCGGTGAGTGAGACGGGTGCGTTACGTCGGCGTTCACACGATGACGACTCGAGGCAGCGCCACAAGCGAGCCTCGGCCAACACTAGCTCGCTCACGGTAACCTCTTTTATGTTTAACTTGCTGTTCCCGCATGGAATTGAGATTGTGGTTTACATAATTATATCGTATTATGTATCTCATTAACCATACGCCCAAAACATTTTCAGTAATAACCTAAAATCACGTGTATCCAAATACTCGTGACGATAAACTTGCTCATTTGATAAGGATTCATAATTGTCTATAATATGACCAATAAACATCACCTAACGATTTTAATTATTTTTTAAATAAAATAAGTGGCACCGCATTTCTCACGAACTTCATTACTGATGTGTACGAAGTGCAAGAAAAAACAATCCAAGAATTAATTATTATTTTTATTAGTTTTTATTATTTTTGTAATGTGATTTATTTATTCAGTTAGTTTATTACAAAATCGTATACATTGACCCATAAAAGAATTACTTATCTCGTGGAGACGCGTTAGCAAACTTAAGGGCTTTGCTACATAGAACCAAAGCCGAAAAGATCGTATAAATACGATTTAAATCGTACTGTAATTATTATATACTAGCTGGTGTCCGCGATTTCGTCCGCGTTGAACGATGAAAGGTACCCTATGTCCTTTCTGGTGTCCCAGACAACGTGTAAGTAAAATTTAATGGTGATCGGTTCAGTAGTTTTTGCATGAAACCATAATAAACAAACAAACTCACATTCACATTTATAATATTAGTAAGGATATATATATTTATACATATATAAAATTATTAGATAAAATATAAATAAAAAATTATTGTTATTCGGATTTTTTTGACGACATTACTATGATGACTCGGATCATGTGAAGTTTGCAGCAAGCGCGATCCTATTCTCATTTAAAACGCATTACATAAAGACTACCCAATATTTAAAATTTATTTTTGCCTAATTTTAAATTGCCACTCATTTTTAAACCCATAGCGTCATTATGAGTTATGATTAAGATTGAATTATTAGAGTTGGAAAGAGTATAAAAATTCATAAACTTTCGTTTGAATCCAGGAAGAATTGATGCGTCTAATGGATGCGGAACTGGGCGATGCGGCCAGATCGAGCAGCGCCGCGAGTACATTGGGCACTATGGGCACGCCCGTCGCTGCGGGCACGCCCAGCGGTCCCAGGGCGCTGCCCTTGCCCGATGCCTCGGCTCTCGACTGGGCAGCCCTAGTACACACGGCAACCAGAGCCATGCTCCAGGTAAGTCTCCTATATATAGGAATTTTCATTCAAAAGACGTCCATTGGTGGTTTTATTTATGTAAAAATAAGTAGCTGTTCCCACAACTTTGCACGCTTGGTAATAATAATAATTTTTATTTAATATTTTTTATTGTGTTGCCAGTGATGACATATGGCGCTGAAACGTGGTCTCTAACCATGGGCCTCGTAAGGAAGCTCAATGTCGCTCAACGAGCTATGGAAAGGGCTATGCTCGGGGTTACACTGCGAGATCGAATCAGAAATGAGGAGATCCGTAGACGTACGAAAGTTACCGACATAAGCCGTCGGATCAGTAAGTTGAAGTGGCAGTGGGCAGGGCACATAGTACGAAGAGCCGACGGCCGCTGGGGCCGGAAGGTTCTCGAGTGGAGGCCACGGACCAGCAAGCGCAGCGTAGGACGTCCACCCACAAGGTGGACAGACGACCTAATAAGGGCCGCGGGTCGACGGTGGATCCAGGCTGCTTCTGACCTGTCCAATTGGAAAATTTTGGGGGAGGCCTATGTCCAGCAGTGGACGTCCTACGGCTGAGATGATGATGATGATGAATATTTTTTAATTATATCACAAATGTTTTTAGTTGTGTTATACATTTTATCCCAAACATAGATTTCAACTATTATTTATCGTTTTATCGCGTTACAGTTTAAGACATTAAGTAGTCGTCTCAGCTGTGAGGCTCAAGGATACTCAAGGCTTTGAATTCATATTAGTAGGAGTTATAGGTGACAAATTTCTGTGTAACGTTGCAATGCCTAATAGTGTATTCAGTAATTAACTGTATTAATCGCATTATATTTGTATAGATCTGTGAAGAGCATCAATACCCCTCGATGGACAACACGGATCCCAGTATCGATGTCTTGCCAAATGAATCGGTTCAAGATAACTGGACAGAGACTCCTGTAAGCTTTCTATTTTCTAACTTTTACTAAATACCTTTTTTTAATACTATTTAAGATCGGATCAATAAATTTTTATGCCCCTCATCTTCTATGGTCGGAAGCGCACTTGCAGCACATAATGGCGTTGCTTGTGTTAATAGGCGACGGTGTCATCAAGTGGACTCAGCCTGTCTATCGACCTTAACATGAAATAAAAAGGGGCTAAGTGATTGATGAGTTATAGTTATAATGTTGGTCTGCCGGGTTAATTGGAAGTGTTGGAATGTGTTGCAGCGTTCCGAGAGCAGCTCGTGTTCGGTGGCGACGGTGACGCCGGTGAGTCCGGTGGGCGCATGCGGCTGCGGGTTGGCCGCGCGAGTGGCCTCCCTCGAGGCGGACGCGGCCGATGCGCAAAGACACAAACACCAACTAGAGGAGGAGGTACAACATTGTATAGGGAGTTAGGGAGGGTGTCACGCGCGAACTCATGTAGGACAATTACGGGAAAGGACATAATGGTTCAAAACCGAGACCATTGTTTTTAAAGTGAAAACTTTTCCAGGCGTGCTGGGCAGTTTGTAACAAGAACAACAGAAGCAGAGGGGTAAAAGAGTAAATCCGGCACCGCCGTATACAAAATAAACACAGGCAACACCAGAGGGTTTCTCATGTATGACTAGTGTAGTTCGCGTTGAGGAACAACACGATAGCGCGTTATTATAACCTTTGGTTATAAGTTACACTTTGATGTAGTGTAACTTAGAATTTGATAATAAGAGTCTATCTTAATTTCAGTAATTTTCTGTGCATATTTCAGATTTTGTAAATGGGGATAACATTCGAAAATAAAAAGACTTTTCTATATGTACTTTCAAACTTAATTAACTTGATTAACTTTGAAATTCTATTACTGAATTACACGTTATTTTCCCATTAAAATTTATAATTTGACGAATACTAAGAAAAGCGTCGCGGTGTGCGTGTGTATGCAGTCTCTGTTGTAGAGTTTAGACGTTCATTTGTATTACAGGTGCGTCGCTTGCGTCGTCACAACGCGCGTCTCCGCGAGGAGTCCGCGCGCGCCGTTTGGCAACTGCGTCACTTCACGCAGTGGCTCAAGCGCACCGTAGACCGCCAGTGAGAATACACCTTTTGAAACACATGATTCTATAGCTGAACTGATCATTAGTTGTCACGTGTAAGGCCACTTGTACACTCGCCTGTCGTTGCGTATTAAAGGGTGTGACTACACTTCGATTTTGGTTACACTTATATCTCTAGCACACAACAGCAGACTCTTACTCTTACATCAGTCTGTAGTCCGCGTTAGTTCTATAATGACGATTTCGTTTCGCTTTCGTTCTGAGTGCTATATGTGACGCATCATACAAAACCATACTAGACGGAGTTTCGCTGTTCATCAGTTCTGCGCGTCTATCAGTCTCATATTATGTTTATTTAACGTGACAGCTGTTTTGTATGGCGGTGCGTAAGCGTTCGTTCAGTTTTAAAGCGCGCGTGTGCAATCTCCACACAAAAATTCTGTTTTCTGTAGACAATAGCTGAATATAAGTGTAGTCGTTCCCAAATTTGTATTTAAACTGAAAGTAATTGAAAGAGGGCTTTCTTAGTGTACCATGATGACATTTTTACTCATACTTTTACTCATAGTAAATACTTGGAAATCATTATCAAAACAAACAATTGGAACAAGGCAATTTGAAACGTGTCATAATTATCAGCTAGTTCTGTTTTTTTTTTCTTTTTTTTTTTATCGGAAACATCCAATGTATGTTTGCCTTTAGATATTTGAGTGGAATAGCCTTGTAATTTCAACTTGCGTATTCCATGTGACTTCCTATAGTCATTTTAAATTGCATAGTAATAGTTTTTTTAACGAGAGTAAATTATACAACGTTATATTTATCTTATATAATTATTATAAGATATTATTATGAACTTCTTCGTTTTAAAAAAAGATATGTCAATTCATCAATACAGATAATTAGTAGAAGCTCTTTTTCAATTATTTTAAGAAAAAATAATTTTATATTTTTCAAATTAAATTATCAACATTGCGATCTGAGCCTCTCTAATGTTGACAATCAAATATTGTCAGTACTATGGAAAGAGATAAAACTGTAAAGGTCGCAATTGATATTATTAGAAATTCTGAGAATCAATTTGCAAAACACAATTATCAAGTAACTGTTTCTTTGAATGGTATCTGAATGTTATCAAATTAAAAAAAAAAAAACAAAGAGGTTTAAAAATTATTTTCTTTATCTATTGAAAAAAAAATAACATAAATTATTTATTGTCATTAATAGCTTATAAGCTTATTTTCAAGATACTTTCAAATGGCCGGAATAATTTAACTCCACAATTTATTTTTTGTTGAAGCATAATTTTGCAGTCAACTAATAAACAGTTCTTGTAATTAATTTTCAATTGCTGATTCCGGTTAATCAATATTAAAAACAGATAACGGTTCATATACCTATAATAATCAATGAAACAGTAATTAAAGGTAATCTATCATGATTTGGTGGCAATATAGAAAAACCCAGTTGCGATAAATACTTGGTGTGCGTTGCACCGATGATAGGCTACGCATCTAGAAAAATACGTATACTACGATATTAATTTACACAACATTATCTTAAGAGGGCGTATAAAGGTACACTAGCGCCACTCATTTAAAAAAAAAACATTATCTCGTGACTGAGAAGGAATTATTAATAACGGCTACTCAAAGCCCTCGGTAAGTATGTCTACAATTTTTTAATACCTTTTATAAAGTTTCATATTTAGACACGAAGCAACAAAATACGATTTAGAGGAATGTGGCCGCTTTTCTTTAGATCGAGTTTTATTGCTTCGTGTCTAAATATGAAACTTTATGAAAGGTATTAAAAAATTGTAGACATACTTACCGAGGGCTTTGAGTAGCCGTTATTAATAATTCCTTCTCAGTCACGAGATAACATTTTTTTAAGTGAGTGGCGCTAGTGTGCCTTTATACCCGCTCTTAACGAAAGTTGTTAAATATTTTATGACAATTAAAGGTTATTGTAGATAGCGCAATTTTTATAATTATCACTATTAGTACAGGATCCCAAGTGAGTTCGCCATTCAACCATCTATCTGTTTACCAGACGAAGAGTGTATTTTTTTGTCAGTTTTTTTTTCTATGAGAAAATAAATCGCGCTTGTTGGTTGTCTATGAAAATATATTATGCTCGTGGCTTTATTAATTACTAGCTAGTGCCCGTGCCCGCGACTTCGTCCGCGTTCTGGATGAAAGGTACCCTATATCCTTTCCGGTGTACCAGACAACGTGTATGCAAAATTTCACGGTGATCGGTTCATTAGTTTTTGCGTGAAAGCATAACAAACAAACAAATTCACATTCACATTTATAATATTAGTAAGGATTCCTTAATAAAAAAAACCCTAAATGTGCCCTCCTTTTCTATTACACTGCAATGTGTCTCACGTGTTTGCTTGCTCCGATTTTCAAATTTCAAAACCTTGAAATAGTAATTCACAAACTGATTTTAGTTGACAACTATATAATACTATAGAAGCAACAATTTAATAATTTGAAAATAGCAACAAGCAAAGAATCATTAAGCTAATACTGTGCAGTGAAATAGGGAAAGACGCAGTATAGTACCTACATAGTTTATTGTATTTTAGCTGGAATATCCAATAGTATATTTTACTAGGCAACACAATTGCGTTTGGTTAAATTGATGAGGTATACTTTTACAGTAGTTTGGTGAACAGATAGATGGGTGAAGAAAAACTCTCTTCGGATCTTAGACCATAATTATATGGACAAGAATTTTGGGCTCTTCTAAAAAATAAAAAAGGCAACTGTTGTTATTTACAGACAGACATACAAATTAACCAGCAAGGTCACCAAAAAAATATGTACATAGATACTTATTACAACCGCTTAGATTGTTTTTATACTGTATTGAGTTTATTGTTTAATGCAATCTTGCAGTTCTATTGAAGAATTAATTTCGATCAATAATTGAAATTATTATTGCGTTGATTTCACAAATTTATGCTCTAAACAATATTATCTAGATATTTATCTACTCTTATAGATTCATATATATTTTACTTTGGCAACTCGAACTTATCTGTGGCCCGTCAACATTGATGGGTTTTTTGATCCCATAAAAAACTAAAAGTTGTCCCAATATTCTTGTCCATATTCTAATAGAACTCGCTATAATACGAATAAAATAAATATTGCTAACATTGTGCTGTATCTTATGAATATTGTGCCTTTATTGAAGCCTCTAGCGAAGTGTTTGTTTTTTTGCATAACGTGCTCAAATTATTAAGGCGACTTTTTATTCGTGGTTAGACTTAAATTGAGTCGTAATGATGACCTAAAATGTAATTTGTCCCGTAAATACATGTTTGAAAACTATATACAACAATCACGTGTCGTGGTAAAATATTTGTACAGTCAAGTGTACAAATATATATCTGCTTAAACATTACAAATAACTAGTAATTATGAACCCACTTGGGGTGGACAAATCTCCAAATTTGTTTTCTAAAACTTAAGTGTATTAAAATAATATTATGTTACATTTCACTGTTGTCAATTGACTCACAAAGGCAATCTTAATATAGTTAGTTAAATAACAATACATTGGATTCAATGGTGGATATTCTTATGAAATCTGTTGACGCAGTTATCAATAATTAAATATATTATGTATAGAGGCATTATTATATAAAATGGTTGTTGCGAAAAATTAAAATCGATGACGAAATGCCATCATTTCTAAAGTCGCCGCCCCATCTTGTTAATTTATTTAATAGTGTTATTTATAATATATATTTATATTTAAAACGAGTAAAAATAAAATTGTTAGCTATAAGGTGATATTAATCATGCGTAAGGTGAACACCAATTAGTTTAGTTTAGTTTAGTTTAAAAATAAAACAATTCAGTCAAATGCACATCGAATTGTGGGTATAATAAAAAAAAACATGGCCTTGTTTTTAAACGATAGCTTAACTCTATTTACGTTAGTGTAAACGTAGATACAAACTGATCCCACGTATGCAACGCATTTAATATCTGCACTCCCAATCCTTCCCAACAGTAGGGTTGTCAAAAGTCTCGTATGTAACACAAAAATACATGTTAAGTGCAGTAAACTCTCTAAGAATGTAGTTTCAAGTCTAAATAAAACGGAATGCAATGAACTTATTTGTCCCGGTTAAAAAATGAAGTGCTGTGTTTTTCATGGTTTTTTTTTTATCATGTTATGGCTGTAAACAAAAGTTGGCAACCCTACGCTCTAGACAGGCGTGGGAAAGTGGAAGGGATATTTTCCCCAACATTTTCTCTTTATTTATATCACGAACTCCAATGCTTTCTCTTCTTATTATTATTCTTTTGTTTATTTTGGCGACGCAGACAAATTCTTTTAAAAATAATAAAAATAGTAAATGATACTTAAAACTGATTATCAGAATGAGAAAAAATATTTCAAACGAAAACGTTGTCCAGTTGCAAACGTGATGATAATATTATGTGGGACCAGTTTGTCTCTTAAATTAACTCACGCGTTTGAAAATGACCTGCGATCCGGTGTCATTAGACTGAAATCTCTTGAAAAAGTTGGATGGTTGTTTGTTCAACAAAATATTATAATAAATTATTATGTACGTACTACGATACAAAAGTAAACACTACACATACTATGATAATATTAGGTAAGTAACGAATGATTAGTTTTTATTTGTTTACAGACTTAAACCTGCCAAATAAATTTAAAATAAGTGGATTCATTATACTTTGTACAATATAGGAGGGTTTCTGTGATCAAGTTTTGAATGTTTGATGCATCGCAATAAAATCGACATTAATTTGTCAATCGAACATTGGTCGAGTTTTTTTTATCATTTGTTCAGATGAAAGGCGCTTAATTCGCTTTAAGATTTTGTATTATCTTATGTGCACATAGGATATGTACACACAACAGAAAACTATGGTATTGGATCGATCCAACTTTATCGTTCAAGCTTACTGAAGTTACATAAGAAAATATGCAAAACTAAGAGCTCACTTGCCAATGGGAGCTTATTATCAAAATGAATACAACGTAATTCTTGATTACTCGTTAGTTATTAGTCGTAGCAAAACATTAAAAAAAACCGTAAATTTTTGTAGATATAATGTGAAGGTTTGGATGGAAACAAAAAGCTTGAATTTAATTTAATGTCTAATTTTTGCGGGTTGAATTCTTGTTTGATTAAAAGCCAATATACAAATTATACCCTAGCCTTAAAAGAACATTTAAAATTGGGATGGCAATAGCCTACAATCTAAAAAGATTTATATGAAATATTGGTATAACTGGCGTATATTATATTATTTTCTCGAGATCTGTCTTCGATTATCCTCATTATAGTAAGTTGAGACGACAAATTCTCTCAAATGCATAGGCATTGTGTGAAGCCAGTAATAGTACTGGCTAAATTAAGTTTGCATAGTTTTAATATAATAATCCTTGTTATTGCGATGCATTAAAGGTCTTAATAAAACTTTCATGGCCTAATAAAACCTACATTTTACAAATATCATTAGCGCATGTTTTAGACACTAAAACCGTTATAAACGGTTACATTTATAGTTCGACGAATTGCGGTATAATTATGTATTACGTTATTATATACCTCTATATTATTATACTCTTTATCAGCTCCGAAATCGATATTATTTCATTTTGACTTTCATAATATGACCTCTCCGGTAAACACCTTTAAATTGTTTAATTTTTATGGAATATTAGTTATTTTACCCCACGGAATAAATACGCTTTAAATATATGAATTTTTTTCGTGGTTATTGAACAAGTAATAGTGGATCTGGATTTGAGTAATCTTTAACCTATGAGTAAATTGAGTAAATTGTTATTTTTATTTTATATTTGTCATAATTTTTCATATTAAGTCGTACTACAATTTAGGAGATACAACATTTGTAAGAATTATTCTCCATCTAAGTACATTTTTTATGGTATTTTATGGTATGGTATTTGCACATGAATAAACAAATGTGCGTACAGTCATGTACTGTTATAATAATTTTATCATCTGTATTTTTTTATACTTTTTGTTGTCGTCTAGAATCCCATATCGCCTAGAAGGCGTAGCACGAATTTTTTATTTTGCCAAGTCGCAATTAAATGTCTTGTTAAATGTTTTGTTGCCAGTGATTTTTTTTACTTGAAAGTTAATATTCGATGTAAGATTTTCAGCTCTCTGGTTTTCTTTTTCTATAGAAGTAAGACATCGATCTTCAATTTATACAATGTAGTTGACGTTTTGTCGATGATTATTATCAAATGACCTGATTCGTGAATACGTAAAATCATGTAGGTAATTTTTTTGATATATATTTTCTTAATTTACCATTGGGTTTAGCTTTAGATTAATTCTTTTGATTTGTTTTTTTATTTTTTATTAGATTATTAAGATTATTATTATTTTTTATTAGCGTAAAATGTGTCCTTGTATGAATTAATTAAGTTTCTTCCCACCACTCGTGTATAAAGTTAATAATAATTTATATACCTGTATTTTTATTTTACTTTTTTGTTTTTTTTTTTTATTGCTATTATTCGTAATTAACCAAAGGGTACTGTTTACCGCCATACTTTTGAATTTATATATCTGCGTTTTATGAAGTGTGTTGCATAAATATCAATGTGTTCATTATAAAAATTTAAATTTTGAAGTACACGCATTGATATTTATACAATGCGTAGTATTATTAATGTTCTAGTTTATCTTTATTTTTATGACATAGTTAACTTGTAAATCGATGAAATTTTGCAAAGGTACATAATACACATAGACAGCGTGTCGCAAAAAAAATTAAAGAAACTTAACATTGATAAATTTTAAGCTATAATATAGCTTTTTTTGTTTTGCACAAAACGTAATACAAACGTAAAATTTATATGTGAATTATATATTTTTTGTATGTTGTCATAGTTGTCCGGTTATTATTTTAAATGCAAAATAAAAAAATATATAGTTTAAAGTTGATCAACAATTAAGTTTTTACCTAAATGGAATTAAACTGACACATTCAGAATAAAATAATTGTGAAAAGACAAAAGCCAGTTATACTTTCCTGGTTATTGTGCGACACCTGTATAATAGAAACTGTTGAATCAAATATTTCACACTGGTTACCTACAACAAATCTAGGTATTTTCGTATGATAATATATATATTTTTCTTACATAAATATTTGTTAATTACTTAGAAACATTCCAATAAAAAATAAGTACCAAAGGAAGTTGTATGTGTATTAATTTCATATTTTTTGTGACGCACTCGCCACAAAAACTCATTACCTACCGAATTTTAATACTTTATTAACATCAATTAATATTATCAGTGATTTAACATAATTTACATTAATTCCATGACGTTATCGTGTCAGTGTGACCTTGATATCTTTTAATCGTTATTTTATGATAAAATTAATAATATTTATTGTTTACTTGAAGCAGAAATGATTCGTTTTGGTTTGAAAATTGGAGTCACTTTTTGCGCAGGTCTGATGAGCCTTACGTACAGACAGACCTACTTGCCCATAAAAGAAATGCTGAACACAGGCCTCCCCCATCATTTTCCACCGTCGATCCGTGGACCTTATCAGGTCGTCTGTCCATGGTTTAAATCGTTCAGTAAGCATAATTATTGCACAAATGCAAAATTTACAAAAAAACAAAATGAGCACAACATGCATGCGTCGCGTCTCCTTTGCAACTTAAGAAAATGGCAACAACGCATAAGCGTACCAAGAACATGACATATTTAGATGCCTTATCAATTAGTGGGCCCAAATAATAATCTGTTAATCTGGCAGATTATAAGCTGTGACTACATTTTCTAATCACAATTAAGATTGATAAATTGACTTATCAAAACAAGACTGATATTAAAAAAACTTATATGTTTTTTTATACATTTCCAAATGAATTAAACTAAAAAAACATTAAGTAGGTACTAATAAAAGTATATTATTGTATATATGGAACGGGTTTATTCATTCTGAGGCGGTGCAAATTTTACCGGGTCAGCTATAGTTTGTCTGGCTATTTTATTATAAAACAAACATACATAAATTAAATAACCATTTCGTGAAAATATATTAAAAAAAGAAAATTAGGTAACGCTTATCATATAATTTACACACACTTTTATAAATTACGAGCTGGTGCCCGCGACTTCGTCTGTGTTGAAAAAGAAAATATATACGATGAGATATAGCAAAAACAAATTTAAAAAAGGCATTTGCTATTTGCGCCATCTGATGGTTGAAAATAAAATTTTGTCACTACAGTAACGTCTACCAGTATTATATTATAATGTCACTTTTCATTGACAGATGGCGCTAATTGATGCAAATCGAAATTATACTAATATCCCCATAGAAACAGTACTTTTTTGGTACCCTATGTCCTTTCTGGTGTCCCCAGACAAGTGTATGCAAAGTTTCATGGTGATCGGTTCAGTAGTTTTTGCGTGAAAGCGTAACAAACAAACAAATTCACATTTATAATATTAGTAAGGATGTCATATAAGTAATTATCTTGCAACTAAGTTGGTATATTACATAATATCTTTTTAATTTTACAGGCGTCATACATTCAACACACAATTACTTACCTTCTTACAAAAATATTATCAAGTAGTTAATCTGTCTTAAAAACATTTCGATTAAATGATAAAAAATATTGTATGTAAGATAAATTACGTTTCCTATCAGTTTGCAGTTTTTTATGACAGGTAATTAAAGTAATTATAAGAATTGTGTCTTTCATCAATTTTATTGGTTGGTACTTACGAATCATTAAAAATCATTGAAAAAAAAATAGAGCTGAAGATTTTCCAGGCGCTTCCGTTCGAATCCTGGTGCCTTGAGGAAGTGTCTATGTATATATAAAAAAATACGCGGGCAAAGTCGCATGCAACACCTAGTATATAATAAAGTCACTGCCTGTTTCTCTGCTGACTTCCTCTAAAACCCCCATTTACCTTTGATTTGGTTATTCCCACTAGTTCAATTACATTAATTAATTGAACTACTGGGAGCAAAAAGTCCCAGGGACATTATTATTATAGGTTAAATAATGTATTAGTTATATTTATTTTAATTGATATGCTATATACGTTTTTTGCTGTAAAATGAAATAAAGATGATAAGAGAATTCAAATTTATTTTTAAGAAGGTAATGCATTCAAAATAGGTATGATAGTAACTGGGAAATCCTATAGGGAAAAGTTAATCTCGCATCGATTAGGATTATGACGTGACACTTAGATTTAGATTAGTGATAGCTATTTACGTATAATTTATAAAAATGTTATCAAATTAGTATTAATTAAATTTTTCAGTGATAAGTAAAAAGGTATAAAAGGCGATTTGAGTATCCATGAAAATAGTACGGTAACTAATTAAGTACGACGATGCGCGCTATTATATTGTTGGCTATCCTAGGCACCGCTTTGGGTAAGTACCTACTTATAATAAATTTATATACAGCACAATTTTTTTTTAAATAACCTACTTACACAATGATTTCAACTTTCTTTTTATTAAACATCATGTTTGGAAATTCATTGTTATAATCTAGTGTTATTGAAATCTCATGTACCTAATATTTATTTATTTATTTTTTGTATGTTTAAGAAAATTGTGGAATTAATTCACTTCCAAACACAATATCTATTTTATGGTTTCAAATTCGTTTACTTTGTCAATAGAATTTTAAATAGAATTCTATTATCTTGTTGGATAAAATGTAACCTGACTTTTTATTTAGTTATTTAAAGCTTAGGCATGGGCGAATGATTCCGTCATATAAAACGAGTTTGTATTATATTTAATTAAATTTAAATTGGTTAGTTAATTGGCGTTCAGGAGTTACGAAACGTTAATAGTTTCATCTATCTTAATAATACGATGACATACTATTTATCAACGCACAGGACTACTCACTAAAAAGCTGAAATTTTGAACATATCTACTTAGTAATTTGAACTCCGTAGCCTAGTGTTTAAAATAAATAATTTAATATTTAGAAAAAAATTTCGATTGAGACTAATACTGAGTTATGAAATAATAAATTTCAAGCCATTAAAAAACAATAGGTAGAGCTATATAGGAAGAAATGGAAAAAAGGGAGATGCGCTAACATTTATTGCAAAACTCTTTCTCTTTTAGCGGTGCCAAAGCACATAAACCGCATCGTCGGTGGTGAGGCTACTACTATTGAACAGTATCCATTCATGACCAACATGCAATACGGTTGGTGGGGCATCTGGTGGTATCAAGCTTGCGGAGGATCACTGCTCACCACTACTGCCATTTTGTCCGCTTCACATTGTTACGTGTAAGTGCACTTGTATATATTTTTATATACCTACTTACAGTGGGTGGCCATATTATTATCCCTAATTTTTAAGATTTTTTAATTTTCTGATCTAATTGGATTTCTTTAATAAATCTTTGGTTGTAGGTAGGTCTCTTATGTATTTCTTATTTGTATCTGCATTTTATTGGGATTATGAAAACTACAAAAAATTAATAAAACATGTTTCAATATTTAATTTTAGTGATGCCTCCCTTTGCTGAAACAAGAGCTTCTATTCGTCGGAGCATGCTCTCAATACATGTTTTTGCATTTTCTTAAAGTGTGGAATTATGATTCCAATCTCTGATGGGAGTTTCAATGAATTGGCGCTTGGTGGTAATCAGTTCTTTCGGAATCGCCCGTTTGGTGAATTACATATTGTGTTCAATGGGTCATGTCTGGTGAATTCCCTGGCCAAGTCAAAAATTTTTTTTCTGTACACTTCTGGCTTTGTGTCAATGATTTGATTTTTCAAACGAATATTTTACGTGATTTCAATTTTTTTTTGCAGAGGCGACTCACCGAATGATTGGCAGGTCATACTAGGCTCAAGTTTCCCTTCATCCGGTGGCACTACTTATCGCGTCAGCAGGTTAACTGTACATCCAGGATATTCTGACAACACTCTTGACAACGACGTCGCAATCGTCCACCTTGCCTCTGCAGCACAGTTGTCAGGAAGTGTCGGCTTAGCAAGGATCCCAGGGCCCAACTACCATCTTCAGGACAATTCCGTTGTCACTTCAGTCGGATGGGGCACTCTCTCGGTAAAACTCTTACTGACTTTATTAAAAATATATATCCATATCTATCCATACATTTAATAAAATCGTAAATTAAATATTTAAAAAATGTTTCTACACGTTGAATTATCTTACCGAGGTCAATAGTTCTAAGATTATTGTCTATCTGTTTGTCTGTGCGTTTGTACGCGCTAATCTCAGAAACAGCTTAACCGATTTGAATGCGCTTCCCTTAAGAGGGAAGTATAGCTTTGCGATAGGTATTTAGGAAAATACATGCTATCGCTTGTGCGCTCTAGTCCCGGGGCAGTCGTGCGATAGAGAGCGTTGCAGCTTCCGACTGACAATAGTACTTTTTTTGATGAAATTTCATTTCGGGAGAAAACAGTTTCCACTAACTAAATCTTAACAAATCACTTTGATTTTCATTTAAAAAAAAAAATAGATTTTAATCAAAAAAATTAAGTTATTTGAGGTTAAATAAGTTTGAATCTATTGAAAATTTTGAAAACAGGAAAACCTATAAACTTAATTTTTCACTGTGTCAATAACATGCAAAAAAATCATGGAGATTGGAAAATATTTAGAAGTGGAAAAACGTTTTCTCTTTTTGTATGGACGAGTGCGTCCTATTCTTCCCTCTTAAATATTTTAGTGTTTGTTTCATTCCAATCAGTTTACTAAGCGTTCGAAAACAACGCTTACCGACTAAGGTGCGGACATACATATAGCTCGTTATATTAAAAGATTTTTTTTTATTGCAGTCTGGCGGAGCTTCTCCTAATGTGTTGCAACACGTTGATATTAATATAATCAATCAAGCCCTTTGCGCCCAACGTTATGCTGAGCTGAAGGCACAGCCAGGATTCCAAGGCTGGCCCGATATAACCAATGGCATGGTGTGCGCCGGTATTTTGGATGTAGGCGGCAAGGACGCCTGCCAGGGTGATTCCGGTGGTCCACTCCTTCACGATAGAGACATCGTCTATGGTGTTACCTCTTGGGGCTATGGTTGTGCTCATGAACGCTATCCTGGCGTCAACGCCCGCGTTTCCTACTATTCCGACTGGGTTGTCGCAAACGCTTAAGTGTATTTGTATATCCTGACTGTCTGCAAATATTGTTCTCTGTAAATTGTTACCTATTATTTCATAAATGTTATTGAAATATTAAACTGACTAAAACCAATTTTTTTTTATTATTATTACTGACCTCGCCTAACCGATTTAAAATATTGATTGATCTGTGAAGTTAGTAAAGTAGACATGAATTTTTGACACGTCAATTCGGTCACAAATGGCGATGCCTCCTCAATCGTCACTCAACGTAACAAATCGAAAGCAGAATTTAAATTTTGATAAGTATATATAGATAATAGATAATATCACATCGAACTGCATCACCCCAATTTTGTTAAATTCAGTTTTCTGAATCGCCTCTCCTCTTCCCATTATGGAAGCAAATTTAAAGACGTGTTTAGGTCAAAAATAAATGGCTGCCATATAGAAGGAGCGTATTGTGAGATTTCACTAATTTCCACAGGTTCGATTGATGTGATACTTACTGTTACTTTGGTGGTATTTCCATGACTCGATGATGCAGCATCAAGTAGTCTGCGGGACACCCAACTCCTCAACAACTTTCAGCAGATATAATGGCGTGTTTAGTTAGGCTCAATAGAATGACGTAAATTACATAGTAATAAAAAAAAACTAGAAATGTGCGTATTTAGTATATTTATGGTAAATATCTGCATTAATGCAATCCTTTACTCGGTGTTAAAACGACGTCAATCATAGAACAGGCTAAATTACAGTCGCTACCATAAAAAGTAGACTTGAAACTTATATTTCCATACAAAAATGTGCCGCCAAAATAATTCTTCGCTATTTTCCCAATGTCGACTTCAAACATGTAATGTCCCTGAAAAACAGTCAAAATTAACCTATATTATAGGTATGTAGGTATTTGTTAATACGATTCAAGAACCGAAAACAGTAGGTACAGTTGACCGCATAAGTCGATTAACACTTTCAAAAGTGCAAAACAAAACAACAGAACACTCTACGCGTCGTAAGTCGTTGTCACCACTAGAGAACAAAATAAACTTCAAGTACAAACGATCGTAAAAAGCGTCAGTAAGAAAGTAAGTAAGTAAGTTGAGTGTTCAGTTGTTTTGGACTTTTGAATGTGTTAATCGACTTATGTCCTGGACCTATTTCCAGGGAATTTATCATGTATGTAAAGATTATATTATTCTTTACATTATTTATATTTTTAACATATAACATTCATTAAATATCATATATTTGTTTATATCTATACTAATATTACTTATACAGAGATTTTTTTTGTTTTTGTTTGTTTATACTAATATAAAGATTTCATTATTTGTTTGAATTGAATATTAAGCTTCGAAACTACTGGACCGATTTGAAAAATTCTTTCACTGTTCCCAACCTATATTATAAGCGAGTAACATAGACTATGCTATGTTTTATAAAGTTAAGCGGACGAAGTCGCGTGCAACAGCTAGTAATAAATAAACTCGAAAACTATGTACTGGTCCGGTTAAAAAAATTATTGACCCGTAGAACGTTATATTATCATTTTTTATTATAATCCTTACTAATATTATAAATGTGAATGTGAGTTTGTTTGTTACGCTTTCACACTTAAACTACTGAACCGATGACCATGAAATTTTGCATACACGTTGTCTGGGACACCAGAAATGACATAGGGTGTACCTTTCATCCAGAACACGGACGAATTCGCGGGCACCAGCTAGTATGCTATAAAACTGTTATACATACTTTATGAATAAGACAGTTCTTTGAAGTATTAAACATTGTATCTAGCAACGGTCTCATGAACAAGTGTTCGCATGGCTTGTTCATCTGTAGTCTCACTAATTGCTTTCCGTTTGACAACGCCACAACTTTACCCTGAAATGTCAAATTATAATTGATTGGATTACTTTCTCTGTGTGAAAATGTGGCTAATGGTCTTTGGCAACCTTTACTCAATTGTTGAAACAAAACGATGGTGTTTTGTGAGGGGTAGTTTATGACACAGTGTGCCCTTTCACTAGTAAAACATCTACATCTGAGCCAACTTCGAAAACTTCTGAATTCAACTCCTGCCGGAAATTGTATCTGGGACCCTTGAGTCAGACCGTTAAGGGGATGGGATCAAGGAAAGTTCTCACAGGTTGCAGTGGAAAATAAAAAATAAGTTAGATTTTAAATTAAATTTATTACTGTTCTTGCTTGATTGTTAGCTTTCTGTAGAAAAATCTCTTCTCAATTTTGACTTTTTATTTATGTCTTTCAATTATGTACTTGGATAAAAATGAGAATTATTCTCGGTTAAGGACATGGCTTCTTCTTCAGCAAGAGAAACCGTATTAAAAATTTCTCGTTGTACACGCAATTGTAAATACTTGGGAAGTTCTCGTGTCTTTTGACAAAGACTATGGAACAAGTGGTAGAGTGCATCTTGTGGACACTGATTTCCATCTTTCACTTGCGTTCTTCGGTCATCTCCTTGTCTTAGTTTTTTATCTCGTGTTTGGTCTATATCTAGAAAAGGATCAGCAATACTGTCAGTGAAAACTTTCAATTGGCAGCTTTTGTCTTGTTCAATGGGGGATGGAGTTCGAGATGTGTCTGAAAGTGGGCAAGGCGATTCTGAATGTTGAAGTGGCGATTCTTTGATTGTATACGTAGTTGCGTAATTACTACTACTGTCTTTTGAATTGTTAGAGCAATCAGAAAGAATGACAGAAATTTCCGTCTGCGGCAACAAGAAACTCATTAATTTCTCATATTTCCAGGGTTTCAATTTATGTGATGCCTTTATTCTAGCAATTTTTCGACGTCGCAGAGCTTCCCTATGGCTATCTCTCACTTTCCTCCATTTTTTTTTGGCTTCTGTGCCTGCAATGTATAAAATTTGATTATATCTGGCTTGGGTATCTTTGGCATAGTTCCTAGCAATATATTACCTTATTCTATAGCTGGGGTAAAATGATAACCAAGATAAAAGTCAGAATTGGGGTGCTAATAATTTCGACCTAACTAAAATTCTAAAATGTCAAAATGTTACAAAAATACAATTTTTTAAATATCATTCTTTCAACATGAAAATGCTGTTTTGTTAAAATGACGGTAGATGTCGTGAGAGATATTGATAGAAGGCAGTGGACAACACGTGGACCACTTTAAATATGTTTTATGCACATTCGGTTAACAGGTGATGTGCTAGATTTTGTGTCATATTTATGAAACACTATAGTCAGATTTCTAATTAGATAAACTAAAATGACATTTGGTGGGTTACCATTTTATTGTAATGTAAAAATAGTGTTGTATCCTGAGTAATCGAGTATTAGGTAAGAATCGTGATTCAATCTTTTTTATTTTATAATAAGTTTGTTAGTTGAACTTATTATTTTAATAAGTTTTTTAGTTGTCGCTAGCTGTCATTTTAGTCCATTAATAAGGCGGCTGAGTTCCATTATTTTGTTCTCTTCTATAACGTGATCGATACTTACAACTTGACCATAATGATCGAACTCGGTTATAAATTAGTCATACTACAACACTACGCTTCATGCTTGCAACATAAAAAACATAAAAGGCCGATTTCAGCTGTCATTTTAGTCCATCTAATTAAAAATTCGATTATAGACTATACGTAAATAAGACAAAAGTTAAGTATGTATGTCCGTTTATGTAATAACTATAAGAAATTCGTGACACATTTAATCTGTTTTCCGTGTAGGTGGTGTAGGTATAAATAAGAGCCACGTGCAATGCCACGCGTGGTACGTACAAGAACGAGACGGTAAAGTAAATGAGATGCTAAAACAGTAATCAAAGCGAAAAACTGTTTCTATTGGGATATTTTACATTTTCTATAGTGGATTTACTACTCAAGAATAATTTTTTTAAATTAAAGCACAACAATTACAAGATTTTACTTACCATTTGCCATTCCACATTCTCTGGCTATAGAGTCCCATGCCATATCCTTCTTTTCTATGTTTCTGAAACAAAGATCTTCCGTATTCCACAAATGTGGATGCGATTTTACTTTTTTTATAAAAGATTCCATTGAAAATTGTGAAATAAAAAACACAAACACTCGTACGTGGTCGCCGGTCGTCCGTGAACTATGCTATGTGGGGGTGGGTGGGGGACGTACGAACGTTGGTGCTAGCACACGCTGCGCACGCTTGCCCCTTCCCCCTCGTTCTTTTCCCGCCCTCTCTGCGAATCGGAGTAGAGGCATAGAATAAAGCTTAAACAGAGAGTCCACACGTTTGTTGTGACTTAATAAAATTTACTAGTGTGTACTCAGTTTACTTAGTTGTAGTTAGTTGGAATATAGACAAATGTGAGAATAATCAATAGTGACTTACATAATATAACTCGCGTATAAGTACAATATACGCGTGCGTACACGGTCAGGCGAGCTCTGTAATGATTTGAAATTTTCATACAAATGACGAGCGCGACTGACGTACGGACCGATAGTCAGGCGAGCTCTGAAACCAATCTAAATCAAAAACTATTCTTACAGGTTCAGTGAATAGTAATTTTCTTCCTTGACAAAGGCACTCTTGAAAATTAAAATGGATAATAAAATAATATTTACCTTTTATTGTTCATCATAGCTGCAAACCGACATTTATAGCCACATTTAATAATATACCTACTAGGGAAAAAATGTTAAAAAGGAGAATAATATGAAATTATGCAGAGAAGTCACCCATCTGATATAAAATACTCTTTGGTACATTCTCCGCTATCGTGGTGATCGTGTTCGTTTGGCCATGGCCACGCGTATTATGTATTCGGACATGTATGCGTGTATCTGTATAGCGTACCCAGAAGCATAATACGCAGACGCACTTTAACTACCCGCCAAAATGCGATTTAGTTGTCATCTCGCTTGCACAATTTTATTTCGTACGAAATGTGCGAAAAGCCAATTTTCGAGTTGAGTTTGGGGTTTTTGAGCTTGATAGCACGAACTGTGAGGAAGATTATTTCCTCGGATAAATTCATATTACATTTTAGATCAATAAATTACGGCTAATATAATAATATATTTTGGCACATCTATATATCTATAATATCATCATACACTATGAATATGAAATTATACGAATATTTTAAAACTTTTTATACCAACCATTGTGGGTGCTATGTCTCGCACTATGACGGTATCAAACTTCAAAATGACATTCTTATCAACAACAGCTTTTATGATGGAACAGTCTTTAGATTTTGGTCCTTTACACAATTCAAATTTTCTTATTGCTAAATCGAATAAACCCTGGGAAAGTAAATATTTTTTAATTGCAAAGTTTACCTAATATGATATACTATTTGTAAATATGATATATTTTTTGTAAATAATTATTAATCGTATACTTCTTATAAATGTTATATACATTTGCATAGGTATATTTCCAAATTATTCATATTAAAGATAACTATTGAATAAATATTAAGTATTTCATTCAAATGTTTTTAATATATCAATATTAACATAATTTTGCTCGAGTAAGTACTTAACGAATTTTAATAATTAAATATTTTAGTAATATTAATATAGGTACTTACGTAATTGTTTTCGTTTGCCTCTATAATAAACATTATTAGATGGCATAAAGAACAAAATTTTAGAAACATTTTAGAAATAAAAACATAAAATATGTAATACACGAATTGTGAGAACACAATGATATTTTGCTAAAAGCAAATTTGTATTGAAATAATTTTCCTCTCATTCAGTTAAATGGTTAAAGATTCACTGATAAGAACCGTTTATTAAGGTTCGTTGAACATAAAAATTACACATAATAGGTTCGCTATTATTAATCAGAATGTTCTTATGTGGAGACCAGAAATACCAGGCGTTCATCCACAAAATGGTCAAGAACGCAGGTCAACGTTGGATCCGTCTGCTTTTGATCAACTGGAAGATTATTATGTCCAGAAATGCAAGTCCTACCCAGAGAGATAAACTTTTTATGATTGTACCTATTACTATAACTATGTAAAACTGTTCATCCGATTTAAAAAATCTTCCACCAAAAGTTAGAATAGAATTTCAAGACACACTTAAGTAATTTTATTATCCCTAAATTAATTAAATTAATAAATTTTATTTTATTTTATAAAAGGCTTTTTCGTGGTAATCGAATTTAAACTGTCGAACGAAAATGTTTCTTTTGAATGCTGATTTCGATTATCGGTGATAAAAACAGTTGTAGAGTTTGATAACGCCTAAAAGTCAGCGACGGTAACTTTCAAGTCGCTGGCATCCGCTAGTGTAGTAAATTAAGTTTATCATAGAAAAAATAAAACCTAAAAAGAAAGGTTCTTCAGTGTAAAGCACGTCCTAAAGATTTACATTGGTTGATTTTAACTGATACGTATTTTTTCTTTCAATAATAACATGAAACGGAAAGTCATCACACATTAACAGTGAAGATCGGTGGGCTTCGGTAATATTGTCCTTTTAGTGGAGGTAATATCCAAAAAAATATGTATACATAAGTATTTATTTATATATTTATAACTTAGAATTGAAATTTATTAACTACACATATTAGCTTTTTGCTTTGCAGAGGCTGAAAATGTGATTAAATGGAATTTCACTTGCCTAGCTACTTCAAATAATATTTAAGATTTAAGGTATTTAAACTCATTCATCGTAACAGTTTTGAAAATAGAATAATGGATTATTTTATCTGCTATCTAGTTTTACTTGTAAAGTCTGTGGAATCAGCGTTTCTGGGGACATAGACATAAATTGTAATATTTGCACAAAAACAAAAATGTGTCAAAAATATAGTTCAGCCTTTACAATGGATTCATATAATATTGTTATAGATTTGTTATGCAATACTTAAGTATCGCTCTAAAAATATGTAGTTTAGTCTGCGTTATAACTGCATTTGGGGTTTGGATTGGAGCAGATGCAAGGCCTAAGCGAATAGACGAGCAAACAATGATTAGTGCTACAGTATGGAGCCAAGTCATCTTGCCTATAGGACTTATTATATCTCAAATGGCCGATAAAAATATTAACAAATTTGTGTACGGATACTTCATGGTGCCTGGTATAATTTTGCTCGCATTCACGAGCTTTAAGTTGGTTAGTTATTAATATTTTTATTTAAATTCTTTACTGTTTTTAGGACGAAGCCTCTCCTATGAATGATGATACGCTAGTAGGCCTCACGGAGGTTCCTAGTGATTTTTTTATGGTCCACTTGATGGTAGGTCGAAACTTGATGGTATAACGCAAGCAATGCTAGGTTCTGAAAATACGCTGCCGATCATACTAGGATTATGGTTTAAGAATAAAGATTTAGATACACTTATATGAGAAATAAGTCATTAAATAAATATATATACATAGCTATGAGTAAGTGCCTAGGCCTACTCGAAACTTTCATTTTAGTTTGATTAGTCAAACTTGTTACTTGTTGCTATTAAGTATAATTGGTGCTTAGTTATAATAGTATTAAACGCATTTATTTAACGCCGTAGAATTTAAGCTGTGAATAAGTCCAATTATTAATATTTTGAGCCATAATCATTATAGATAATTATGTGGGCTTATAGGTCTTGAACTATCAGGCTCACAAAGCCTGTGCCTACGGTATTTAATAAATTGAACCAAAATTGGTGAAACCGTGTTTCCAACTGCAATACTTACCTACATAAAAAGTAGACCTGATATAAAAAAATTGCTCTTCCGATATTATACATAATATATATAGGAAAACAGCCGAGACCAGCCAGCTAGCCAATACTAGATAAATATTTATTTTATAAATGAATATTTATCTAGTATTTTTGTCTGTAAACTTAATTATGTAGTCAATAAAATACCTTCTGTAAAAATATTTTTATCCATAAGCACGCGACTTACTCATCTTCCACATAATTATTATATGTATTTATAAAAAGAAATCTTTGGCTATGTTTTTAACAGATTGAAAGTGAATTTAGAATACACAAAGTAAACAAAAATGAGCACAATCGAAGACAAGTATCTGAGCAAGAAGTGGTCACCTATGGAATTTCCGATACAACATATTTTGCAATTGGATTGTCATGTTTTCTGGCAGCTATTATTTCATTTGTTGATTTTTTGTTACTTTTATTTTACTATTAATTTTTATTTCAAACTTCATATTATATATTAAGGGGATTTTGTTAAGTAAATGAAATAACATAAATAAAACTTTCTGTTGTTGTATTATTCTAAATTAATTCGGATTTATTGTTATCGGCTTGTCATTGAGAATTGAGAATAGCCTACGTACCTACTCTGTTTTTATATCGTCCCGGGGACGTAATTAGATGCCCGGAAATATATTTTTAGAATTTCCCATTTAAATAACTATTCTAGATTTGTCTATTTCTTACGTAAATATATTTTGAAAATAAACGACACGTCTTTGTGGTAATTTAAGAATTAAATTTGTTTTCACAGTTTTTTCAAAGATTACAGTTCTTTTAGTATATATATTATTATCTAATACTAATAGCTGCTGCCCCCGACTTAGCCCGCGTATAAAAAATAGATAAAATTAAAAAAAAAAACAAAAGAGAAGGAAGTGAGAGGTTAGTATATTATATTTAACATGGTTGTATTTTGAACCGATAATTAGTGCCAAAGTACCTACGTAAGTATAATATTATTTAAACAAAAATATAATTTTCTTTTATAACCTTTAAACATAACATAATATTTTAAATGTTATTTAAACCACACATAGATACAATTCACTTTCGGTGTATCCACAAATAGTATGTTTAATCAACATTAGTCTTTGTACTCGTATAATAAATTAAGGCTATGCACCCACAATCAATGGCAATTTATAGCAAGGCTATTTTTTTTGGCTAAGTATGTCTCAAAATCATGCCCAAGTTATTGTTTCAATAATTATTTTCTGCACATACCTATTAACTTAATGTCACTTTGAGTTATTGTAATAACTCTCACTGAAACACATTAGGTAATAGTTTCTAATTTAACTGAACTGAAATCCCCTATATCTCTGACTAGCTGTTGCACGCGACTTTGACCGCGTAACTTTATAAAATATAGCCTATGTTACTCGCTGATAATATAGCTTTCTATAGGTTAAAGAATTTTCAAAATCGATATATTAAAACATAAAAATAACTTATAAAATCAAAACAATACTAAATGCTTCCTTTCTAAAATTTCTCTGTAAACTCAAACTAAAATCTTCCACTGACATGGAAGATTCTTTATTCATTTTCCCAATTTAAAATCTCTATTTCTAATGTACATATTCTTTTAAATATCAGCCAGTGCTATTTAAAATTCAATTTTTCAACATAGCATAGATTACAATAGACTTCATTTTCCTCTGGTAAATAATAGATATACAACAGCTATTTTTCTATTTCTTATATAGGATGGACAAATAGCCAGGCTTAAATACTGCTGTAAAGCCAGTGTTGCAGTAACACCTTCTATTTATTTTTATAATTCGACAGTGTACATTATGTCTTACAAAATAAAGGTCGCTTATAAAATTAAGAGAGCCATTGTATGTAACTTCATATCATATGTAGACTGTAATCATTGTTATAGAAATTGTCTATTCGAGATGGTGTTAGGATTGTAAGTACATAGTGTTTAATATATTAAATTAAATCAACGAAATTGTAACAGTAGATATAATCAATTAAAAGTTTTATTGACTAAATTTGTAGGTATTATTTATATTTTAAAATTCCATCATATAACTTAAGTATAAAAAAGTTAAATATAATAATGATTATTATTATGGCTTTTCGATTCAATTGTGCAACATTTTTTAATTTGGTACTATTATTTCTGTTTAATAAATTAAAATAGTCTTTTAACAACTGATTTGCATTTATAATTTATTGAGTATTTAATTTGAGATTAATTAATATTATTTTAATCCGGGACGAAATTTTTTATATATACTTACTTAACTTCCTCGTTAATTTGCGAGTACATAGAGGACAGACATACCTACATAATTTTTATTTATTTATATAGATTGAAAATTTAGAATTAATATAGTATAATAAATCCTGACATAGTATCATCTCTTTAAAATTTTATTATCTCATGAACTTTTACATCCGGTGTTATTAATAAAATCGGAATAGAGTCGGAATTACCTAGCATGTTAGGATTCTATCAGTAGGTACTCTTCGAAATGGTATCGCTGCAGTTGAAAATCATTCCAATTTTGCAGTCATCTTATCTCGCGGAATAACTTTTCTTAAAAGAGAGTCTGAGTCTTTGGAATACAAGAGTAATAGAGTCTGAATTTTTGAAATACAAGAGTCCACAATGATTAGATGACTAGAGACTCTAGCCTTCTAACCTATGGTTTCCCCATGATTTTCTTCTTCACGTTTAAAGAAGATAGTGATAATTATTTCTAATCTGCACATGAAATCGAGTGCTTGTTCAGAGATGCAAACTCGACTGGTATTGTCGATTAGACTATCAATTTACAAAGACAATTGAAATCATATGAAAAAATAACTTTGAATGTCTTTGGGAACTTGGAAACTAAGGACAGAAGTGGGTTCAAAATAAGAATTCAGGAAATTCCTCTTTTTACAGCTCTCCCTACAGGACATATACTTAAAGGACTTTGTCTTACTCTCAAAGAATATGTCTTTGGAAGTAAAAAGTTTTCAATATGTAAATGAGATCATGAAATAAGTTCATCTGTTTTTTGTTTACATGTATATGTATCTGTAATTTGCTTGCATTTGATATTGCATTGTATTTAAAAACGCTAAATGATTGTTTTCAGCATCCTGGTTACTGGTTTGATGGCCTTCGGCGCCTATTGGACAACGAAATATATTCTCAGTCAACAAAATCAACATGACGTCATGCTGGCTGCGAACTTAACAACTACAACGCAAAACTTATTTTAATATTTGTAGAATATTTATATTTTAATATATTACAATGCGACAAACAATTTTAAAAATCTACACTAAAATATGATTTTTATGAAATAGATTTTATTTTACTATTATTATAATTTTTAGACCAATGTGTGTTGGTTTCGACCAATGATACAGAAGAATTGGCAAATTAAGTTAGCTACCATAATAATGTGTTTTTTGTATTGTTAATAAATAAAAGAACAATATTTGCTGTTACCTTTTTATTTTGATTTTTTTTCATGTCGATCCTTTGTTTTGAAAATTACCTCGGGCACAAAATTACAACTCATTACTTATAATGTTATATAAGAGAACACAAGCTGTTCAATTTCTATTAAAATGTGTATTTCGTAAGTTAACAAGATAACAAAATCTTGAAAATTTTTATTTCAGGCAAGATTTTTTTTTATTTTCGAGTGCAAGCACTAAATAACAATAATGTAAATTACGTCGCTAAGATTTAGTTTTAAGTACTACTGAACACTAGTTTTAGTTTACTTGAAAAATTTATGTGACAACATTTCTTTTTTATGTACATTATTACTCAAATTAAAATTTTTATTCATGCATTTAAATAAATACATAAAATATGTATAAGATTTTATGTAAACATATAAAATTTATCAATAACTGTAATAAAACAAAATAATTATGGTTGTACAAAAACAAAAATATATAAATCGAATATGACATTTGTGTTATGATATTTATATTCATAGATATGTCTCATAATCTCTTCTGCACCTACTTAATGGCTCGTTTAAATTAAGGCCACCGGTCGACTTCGCTTGCCTTTTTTGCCTACCGAAAGTTGCTTTGATGTAAACAGCACTTTATTCGTTTGCCGAAGGTTTCTATCTGATTTAAATGAGCCATAACAGGTACGGTATACAAATTGAAAATAACTTGTCAAAATGTTGTAGTGTATTTAATCCTCGCATTCGGATTAAATACATTACAATACCACGCAGCTTTTTCCAGTCAAGTCAATATCTATTTAATTTCTATCTTATATAAAACATCTCACAAAAGAATTAATTAATAAAATTAGAAGGCCACAGAAAGTGTTGAGATTCAAGTAGTATTTGTGATAATTGTGATGTCATTTCTGAGAGAATATAAAATTATTCAAGATATAAGATTGTAATATTCAAGTTTTATTACCTACTCACTACAGTAGGTACACGGTGATGTACGTAGTAGGTATCTAATTATAGAATTGATGATTAAAATATAAAGTTTCAATGATTTACAATATAAAAGAGTAATTGAATTTCTTTTATAATGTCATATCACATTATATTTAAAAATTATAACTTAGAAATAATACAATACATATTAAAAACCTCATTAATTGTCACACAGAAATATTATTACGAAAAATAACTTCAAAAAATGCAAATGAAAGATGTTAACATTTTATGCGGTACTTTCTGTTTAAGTACAGATTACATTAGTTTTTTTTTTTTCATAAAAAAAAATATATATTTATGTAACACATTCTCTTAGCTTTCACTCCAAAAGTCAGTTTCTTGTGATTATTCTTAAAATTGATTAACTTTTAAAATTACATAAAGCTTTGTTTAGGCTCGTCGTGTTTTTTTGATTTTAATGAGCTAAATATTCAATTCAAGGCCCGTTTTATAATTCAAGGCCCGTTTTTTAATTATTATTTACTGGTCAAATGAGCCTGGTTAAGACATTGTAGCCAGTAATTAGAATATTAAGTATTCACTCACAATAAAGGCCTTGCTGTGGTGATATAATTCTAAAAGACATAGCATCTATGCGTCTTCGTTAAGAGTCTACTGGACACTTACGTTTCTAATTTCTCTAATGTCTAATTGTGCGGGTCGTGTAATTATTTAACTCTACGCTAAGCATAATTACTTAAAAATCAATTTTTGTTCGGTGAATTTTTTTTACCCTTATGGTACAATCCATCCATTCCTTTGCCGAACGGTGGTTGTGAGTTTGTTGTTAAATAATATGATCCTTTTGCACTGAAAAAAAAATACTTGTATATTTTATTGTGCATTGAGATATATTATATAGTATAGATATATTATATAGAGATATATTATATACTAGCTGGTGCCCGCAACTTCACCCGTGTTAAAAGTATGGGATCTGTAGCGCCCGACTAAATGTGTAAAGCAATATAACGCCTGACATCTTTGCTGTTATAAATTTTTCAGGAGTTGTATCTTTATTTTTAGTAGATAGCTGATGCCGGCGACTTCGCCCGCGTAGGTAACTATTATACATATAGGTATATACTAAAACTTTCCTCTTGAATCACTCTATCTATTAAAAAAACCGCATCAAAATCCGTTGCGTACTTAGAGTATACATAAGCAAGCTAGTTGCGTAGTTTTAAAAATCTAAGCATACATAGGGACAGACAGACGGGAAGCGACTTTGTTTTATAGTGTAGTGATTTTTTATAACATAACAATAAAACTAGTTAAACCACATAGTTAATATATCCTAATAAAATAATATTTTGTTGATATTCATTTCGGCAGCGACTTACAATCCCTAGATGACGTTGCTTGCGTTTAATAGGCGACACATGGAAAAGGTTGACTACATAATTGGTTCATCAACGGAATAATTTGGAGAATATATATATATATATATATATTGAAAGATTATTCAAAATTCCGCTAATGAACGGATGAAGTTTTCTTTCCATTAGGATAGGTGTGCAGTGGGCCGTTTTAAAATTATAAAGTAGAAAAAATAATCATACTTAATATCGCAGTCCGCCCCCATGAAGACCATGCCGACTTCGGGATTGGGGTTGTCTCTGAACTTGTGATAAGAGTCGGCAGGCGATGAAGGGAATGCTTCTGAGTTTCGTATGGACTCTGCGTAAAAGCGCCACGACCGCCAATGACTGCACAAATCTGGAAAAAATGTGAAGAAACTATAAGTATGCACATACTAAATACATTGATTTGATGTAAATACATTGAAAATACATTGATTTAATATCAATGAATACATAAATTTACATCCTTACTAATTTTATAAATGTCATTGTGAGTTTGTTTGTTACGCTTTCATGCAAAAACTACTGAACTAACCACGATGAAATTTTGCATACACGTTCTCTGGGACACCGGAAAGGACATAGGGTACCTTTCATCCAGAAAAAAAGTACTGTTCCCGAGGGGATCATATAAAATAAAATATATTAATAACGCCTAGCTAAAGTGTTATAGCAATAATGCATCATTCGTTACATTGCTTATTTTTTTTTTAATTTTTCAACGCGGACGAATTCGCAGACACCAGCTAGTGATACGTAAATGAAAAGATATACACCATAGGTTTAGGCAAGTGCACAGGTGACTGCAAGAATATTCCGGTAAAGTCCCCATTCTGATTTCTTCCTTATGCCATACAGCAATATGTCCATAATATATGCATTATATGCGCCTGGTAAATTTATTAACCATGCCAATAATTATAATCAGGTAATTCGCTGTTACATATTTCCCCAAAAACTTATCCGGTGCTTTTAATTGTAACTTGGAAAACCAATATTTGTTCGATAACATTTTGTTTCGCTTACTATCATCGGAGAGAGGTATGGGTGCGAATCGTGGACATCCAGGCTGGATGCTTTTGCCCCCGTTAGGCCAGAAATCCGCAGTGCCAGTGCGCACCGGAGCCCCATAACCACCGGCGTCTGTGTGGATGACATCCACGAACTCTGCGTCTTTTGCTGTCACATGTTCCATCATTACACCATCGGGGTAGAAAGCTGGAAAGGCTGGATCCAATGCTGTCAATCTGTAAACATGTAGTTTATTTTTTAGCAAAACAGCATTGCTACAATATTCTTCAATATCTAAGCCAGCATTCTTTCTTGCATAGACACTACACTACACTAAAAAAGTATAAAAAAACACCGAAATTCAATTGAACCCAAACACGCTATAGGTATCTGCTGTAAAATGCTCAGGAGTTGGGTATCCCGCAGACTGCCGATGCTTCAGCATCAGGTCAAATTTACTATGTCATGGAAATACCACCCGAATTATACCAAATTTTACATCAATCGAATTTGTGGAAGTTAGTGAAATCATAAATTATAGCTAAGAACCACCTCGAATAGGTTAGCTTTTAAACAAAAAAATTTGGGAGATACGATTCCATAGACAGACACTCAGATACACATATATACACAAATACACAGCCACACACGTAAAATTTATAACACCCAGTTTTGCGTCGCGGGTTTTTTTGTTTTATTATAACAATAATGTCTGTAGCATGAGAAACAAAGTTAAGGTAAGGAGGACAAAGTCCCAAATTTTCTTTCGTTACCTCGTAGAGAATAAATCCTGGGTTCAATAGTGTTTTACCTTTTTACAGTCTTTTTGTATTTGTCTTTTAGTTCCCTTGCCGTGTATCCCGCTACATGACTTCCCAAAGAATGTCCTATTAAGTGCAATTTTTCCAGAGGAAGACCCGATTCTAACAAATTATGTATTTGTTCAGCAGCCGCTGCGCCAACCTGAAAGGAGTAGAAAATATTTATTTTCTTAGTAGCTCCATATAACATCACCTTCCTAATTAAGTAACTTTGGTTTAAAGCTGTGTGAAGATTATTTTTTGATATAATTCCTATCTAACCTATGAAGGAAATTATTATGTCTAAATATAAAGTATATTATGCTTTAAATATAGCGCATTTTATGTTTTTTATTCTTTATCTTCTTTAAGAGTGTGTAAGATGACTTTTCCGTAGAATGCACTTTTCAGAAGTTATAAGCGAAAAATTGAAAAAATCTGAAAACTTAGAGCTTTTTCGAGCACCGTGCAGCTAGCACAAGTCTTTCGAAACTGCAAACTTGGTTTTACATTACTGTGTATCTATCCTAATCCTAACAACATCCCAAAAAATCAAGACAGTGCAATTTATTGTGACCTAACACGATTTTTTTTGTCTTAGTACACGATGTAAAAGCGAGTGGTGTGTTGTGTATCTAGGAACGCAAGCGGCGGATGGGTGGGGAGTTTTAGGATATAATTTTAAGTATGTATTATGAGTTTGTATACAAATTTTTAGCTATTTATGAAGGATTTTATGTTTAAAACCTAATATTCCTGAGTTAATAGTACACAAGACAGCTTAGTGCACCTACTTTTTTAGTATTTCTGGCGGCGTTGACTAAGTATGAGCCGTGAGACATGTTCGACCAGTCAAGTAGAACCACGTTTGTGCCGGGTCTTGTTTCTAAATATGCGTTCACCATGACCTGGAAATCAAAATACAAAATTATTCACTCCGTCAAACACGGTGATAATACGTTACTTGCCGTGATATTTTGTTATAACATCTCCACCTTTACAGTCGTTCGATTTTATTTATGTTTGTTTTTTTTTACAAAAAAAGAAACTTTAGGTATACTGTCAGGGTTTGGCACTAGTCACTAGTCAGGTCAAAGAGCAGACAACAGTAGGTATATATACATATATAGTATGTATTGCTACTCACAGAATAAATGTATACAATGCAGCAATATACAACAAAGCAATAATAGGTAGGTAATATATTTAAAAAATAATAATTACAAACCTGGACACTTTCTTGTTGCGCTGTTTCGATGAAACCATGAATGTAAAGGACGGTCGGTTTGCTTTTGTCAAAGCCTTTAATTTCAAAAAGACTATTCGCTTGATTGAGGGGAATATCCACATAGTCTTCTAGTGTGCTTCTGTAAAGTATTTTCAAACATTTTTTTTAAATATTTATCTACAAACAGGTCATGAAATAGGAATATGAATGCGATGTTTCTATGCTTGTGTTATGAAGATCAGAGCCTAATAAAAGGATACAAAATAAAAGATATACTACAATAGATCCGTTTCTAATCATTTTGTTTGATCTTTTATTTGTCAACGTTGAAAAGTAAAGGATGTAATAAAGTGTCGAAATGTGTAAAGCAATATAACGCCTAACATCTTTGTTACTGTGTTATACATTTGCCAGGCGTTTTATTTTTAGATGTTAGTTCTTTATTTTATTTATTTGTCGCTAGTCTGATAAAATAATATCTTGCACAACATATTATATAGTATTACTTTCATCTGACTGATATATATGAGATCTGTGCTGTGCTCTTTTTAAGTCCTGTATAGGTCGTGCAGCGAATAAAGACTTCTCGGCAAATGTGCGCAGAACTCTATTTTTAGGTCTTTGAGGGGGCAGAGGAAAGTGAGGGGCGGGTACGCGTCGGTGTGCCAACCCGTTATTGGTAGACTCAGTCGCTCTTCCCCTCCCGCACTTCGTTCGCGCGTCTCGAGTCTCTTAGGTACTGTTGCGTACAGATTGTTTTATCGTATTAGTAAATACGTCATGGTGAATAAATGCCTAAATAAAACGTTGTCCTTCGACGTTGCACGATGATTTTATGGAAGGAATATCAACACTACCTGTAATGTTAAGTTAGTGAGGTGAAAAATTACGAAATAAGAAAAAAAAATGTCATTTTCCTTAGCAATTTTGTGCGCAATTGTACACATGCGCCGATTCCCCCGCAAGTGTCGCCTTCAAACCTTAATAATAATTCACAATTCACCTATAATTTTGAACCACATTATGAACGGGCGATGATTAGATATATTTTAGTTAGAAATGTCATATTTTTATGGTAACGTTATCGATTTAGTGATAGTTTGTATATCAATGCCTCTATATGATTCACCACCGATAAACCCGCTCAGATTGAGTTGACCACAGATTAAAAGGGTGGTTATGATTGTTTAACATATAATGATAAATAAGAACACTGATAAAGTGTGCGATTGATAACATTGTTTACTTGAACAAAACCTACGATGAGATAAACAATACGTACAGTTAACAATACACAAGTTAAAGTATTTATTATTTTTTGATTAGTACTTTTTAATACACTTAAAATTAGTTATAAGGTGGACTTAAAATATACAATCCAAAATGCATTTAAATGATCTATTAAAGTTTATATACATATATGTATTAAAAATAATAAATACTTGTATTTTCACATAAATTTTATTAAAAAAATTTTGAGCAGGTTTGTGGTATTTTACACATTCATCGCAGGTTAGATCAATTTAACACACACGTTACAACCGTTTCGACTATACATAATGTAAAAATTGTCATAATATAAAAATATATTTAACTTTAAAATAAAATAAGTAAGTTGAGTGTTCCGTTGTTTTGCACTTTTGAATGTGTTAATAATCGACTTATGCGGCCGAATGTACACAAAGTCTATCCTTGTAACGTAAATTTAGTTGTGTGCAAATGTGTGCAAATGTGGTAAGTTATTATGTTAATGACTGTACCTACATTTTTGGTCTTTTATCTTGATACGTAAATCAAGATAACAAACTAATCGTTATTAGTTTTTTATCAAACATATAGGTACAAAATATTTCCTGATTAGTATTAAAATCCATTATATAAATTATAAAAACATAATACAAGTAATTTTTTGTTACATTAGACACTTAAGGTTATCAAAATATCAAGGTATGATGGATATTATTTTATTTACAGTACCTATTACACAAGCAAAGTACGCAAGTACGCTGCCGACCATAATAGGATTAAGGACAGGGATATAGGAAGGCATAGAGAAATGGGCTCTGGCATCGCTTACTCACTCTTGGAAACACAATAGCACATTTTCTATTATTTAACTTGTGTAAGGGGGGTCTTTACTGAGGTTAGACGGGCTGCCAAAATTCCCTGCCACTACTTTCCCGATCCAAACTCGTTTCCAATTGGTTCCTACTTCCTAGGGTCGGGTGGGGACCCTGAAGAGCGTTAAGGCGTTAAGGGTCTAACCACTTATCCAACAACGGGCTCATCAAATCTTTTCAAAACGTATAGTTGAGGAACTTTTATTAAACTTTCTCATCGGGTCAGGCAAGTCATCATTGGACATACAGAAAAATCTACGTCTATATCACAGGAGAATATAGAATATATATTTAAAACCAACAGAACTTACCCACTGTAAAATCTTAAGTATATGTCTTCTATTCGATTTGTTCTGTCTGGCAAAATACCTGAAATAATACAGTTAACACATAATATAGTTTAAGTTTATGGTTTTTATATTATTGTGGTGTTGTACATTAATTTCATTACTAAATTCATTGGTAACGAGCTAATTGATTAGTTACCCTGTATTAACAGGAACAACATTATGAACACGTCTGTCTTCATGGCAGTAATGGAAACAAATCTTAGATTGAAGTTATTTTTTATTATTATAATTTTGAACTTCAAGGTGAGCTTGGAAATTGCGTGATTCGAACTAATGCATAATGACATGATGACTAAATAAAGGTACTCACTGTGCGTTTTTTTTAAACTTGTGTTCACTAATGTTTAACTTGGTAAAAAATCTCTTAATGTTTCTTTTACAAAATCACAAAATAATCAATGTTCAACGAAAATGTTCTATCGACTCTTGACTTCGCACAGGTGCAATTTTTTTCTGCAAATTATATACGAATTCAGTTGCGATGGCGGCCGGAGGGCATTTCTCGCTGTTTCCATTAGCAGAAAACCGTTTTAAATTTCAGTGCGTAGTTTAGAAGAAGGCCTTAGGCCTTTTTCTCAAGAAAAACTAATTTCTTGAGAAAAAGCCGCGGAAATGAATGAAATGACTTGACATTGATTTATATTTGAGTCATTCTACGATAAGCGGCAATGATTATAAAATATCTTTTTTATTTTACGTGTTATCATTTTAAGTAATAAATCAAAGCATATCTTAATTTGTATAAAACAAAGTCGCTTCCGAAGAAATCCGTGCGAACCCTGGTGTCGGCCGTTAATAATAAATAAATATTAATAATTAATATTTCGTGGAAAGTTATTATGCAACAGTTAACAGTTCTTTAGGCCAGGTGGGGCAAGAGTTACTTAGGAAGCGGGTCGAGTAATAAATAAACTCAATAATTACAAGAATGATCTCAAAAATTCTTTCGCCTATAGAAAGCTACATTAAATTTATCGACGAGTAATAGTTTACATTTTATAAAGTTACGCGGACGTAATGTATTCGAGTATGAAGGTAAATATACCCAAAAAAAAAGTCTTCAAACTAATGTCCTATTAGTACGTATAAAATATTACACAATATTTTATAATATGTGTTCATTATATTCTTAATATAAAATGTATGTTTAAACGGAATGACTTGTGGTTAGAGACAGCATTATGTCTCTAATATACTCTGATTTAAAGACGTGAATGGCTTGCACTCGATCCATTAACTTCTGACCTTCTATCATTGACGTGCACACAGTAGCTTCCACCATGACAGCAAACATGACGTTTCTGAACCCAGCGAGACAAGGGCCAACAGCACTGACCCGGATTGTTAACAATGAAAAATTCAACTTGCAAGACTCACCGCTATAGACTGTTTATTAATAGATCTGGGATCACTAGTAAAATGGTACGTTAAGAGGGCACTTTTCAACTCGAGCATTAGTTATTGGTCGTAGCAATGCATAAAAAATCGTGACATTTCTGATACATAATATACCTAAAGGTTTGCATAGAAATAAACCTGAAATTAATTTTATATCTAGTAAAATTAATTTTAAAATATACAGAATTCGTGACGTTTTCCCGGTTTGTATTCTTGTAATTACTGACTAAAATCTAAAAAATGTTTTTTCCATGAAAACTTCATAGCTTTAAATTTGGGATGTCAATAGTTACGATCTATATAAGGTTTTATTATTTTCGCGAGTTTAATAATAATAACTTGACCTTACTAATTCTACCAATACCTATTACCATAATTAAAATACTACTTAAGCAGTAATTACTGAGTTCCCACTCTCGTAGAGCGCCACCTTTACTTTAGAACTTTTATAGCGACAAAATGTTCGCATAACTTCAAGTGATATTAAATATAGAAGAGTGAGAAATTCTGATCTCTAAATAAGTTTAAAGACCCGGAATTTTCAATTTCAAATTAGAGTTTCCCTTAAGGGGTAATACAAGTTTATTGTTGAATATGAAAAATCTATTAGCAACACTTCAATGTCTAAGTCAATTAACTTGAAGAAGATATACGAGAGGCTATGTGGATAATTTAATTTGTTTCGGTTATTAAGCTTTTAGGAGCGTCAGTCAACCTATTAGCAATTAATTTTCCAATTAACGTCCTCATAGTAATATTTGAAAGGAAGTCGGTACTATTTAGTCATTTATCGTCACTTAACTAAGTAATATTTTCGACGCTACACAGAGATAAGGGAGAGAAATTAAGTATTTAATGTATACATAAGTATGTAGTTATAGGAATGCAATGAATTGGTTCAATCAAGCGCTGTAGTGTTCCAATCAAATCAACAAGAACGAACTTCAATTTATTCCCGTCTCCCGTTCGTACTCATTAGTTACCCATCAGCTTGTTTTTCACAATATGTGCATACGAATAATGTCTATAGACCGACTTGTATATTGCTCTTTTACAACCACTCAGTATTAATTGGAACACAATGTACCAGCAAATAGGTTAAGTACATTTATTTTTTGAAGATAAAAAGTTAACGTGTCTTATGCTAGGGATAAGAATGACATCTATTAATTAAGAAATCGTCGTCTTATTAGAATGAAATCTAATCAGTCTTTTAATTTTGAAGAGCTTACTAGTTTACATAAATTTACTCAGTTTAATTGAGAAATGAAATCGAATGATAAATGTTTAATTGTTCTCACATTTAACTATAAAATATTTACAGTAAATATACAAAAAAAAATTTTTTTTATATATATTAAACTCGACAGATAGCCTTGACGGCTTTCTTGATGGATAGGTGGGTGGCAACCATCGCGACTGTTGCTGCAAGTGGGCTGCCGATCAATCGCCATATACTTAGTTATAGAATAACCAAAGATATGTATTCTACCTATATCGCATTCACAACTATATTCTAGTTATAAAAAGTATCGTTGAGACTAACTAACTGTTTTAAAAAGTCATGCGAGGAAAATCATTTGCGAAGTGTATTGTTTAGCATTGTTTGTGAATCTTTATTGCTCATAGTGGAGATAATTGCGTCCGGTTTCACATTTTCCTCACTTGCAGCCATTGTTTTGACTAGCTTCTACGGAATAGATTTATTCATATTTTTTGTTGGTCTTACTTATGATGTGGTTTTTTTAGGAAAAATGATAGACATGGTTTCACAGTTTTTTGTAATTTTACGATTTCTTAATTAGCGATTAAGATTAAATTAGCGATATAATAAATTATTTGGGTTGGGCCACAGTTTGGGCTATGAATCTTTATATAACGAATTTCATTATGTTTGTATAGTTATACTTATACCTATCATGAGAAAAAGAATATTTCACTGAAAAACAACAAAGTGGTTTTATAACAATGAGTTTAAATGTATAACTCAATGTTTTATAAGGGTTCCAATAACTTTAGAAAAACAAATAAAATTTCACTTTGAGAACCTTTTAACAAACCAATCACAGTAACTGACACATGCCTTTGAAACCGATAGTAGGTAAAACTGTAAAAGAGTTGTGGTATTGATACAGTGAGTCTGTCTCTAACCAAATGCAATTTGTATCTTGCGAACAGAAAAAAAAGATCTTATTTTTTAACCGACTTTAAAAAAAGAATGAGGTTTCTCTATCCTACTTCATCCCTTGTATAATCTTACATTAGTCGGCAGCGCACTTGCAGCACCTGTGGCGTTGCTTGTGTTATAGGCGACGGTAGCCACACGGTAGCACGAAAAATCTGGTTGAAAATTTTGTATTTATTTCCCGCTTACATGAAAACTTAATTAGCTTTTGTTATATATCGTGAAAGTTTTTCTAACTGATGGTGAAAATCGCATCAAAATCCGTTGCCTGGATGTAGGACAGACGCGGAAAACGACTTCAAATTATACTAAGTAAGGAAAAGACTGATATGATAGTGCATAACCTACTAAAATTAAATGTTGTACATTTTGATCAAATGCTGGTATACTTCGAAATAATATATCTTTGAAAACTGGTATAGTGCATACATAGTGCATACGAGTTGCGAACTATGACTGCCATAAAAGCGCGTTATGTCGCAAATTTTTACCCAGTTTATGCTTGCAGTCAACGATCTAACGCTTGAAAAAGAACATCATTGTATGTCAATCGTTATATTGCTTTACATACTTATTTTGTCAGGTGTTATCTTTTATTTTTCTCAGTTGGTATAAAAGAGTTCTCCAGGCAAACAGGCAGGCAGGCAGGCAGGCAGTTTGACTCTTAATGTCAGGTGCAAGAGCCTTTGATAGGACAAAGGTTAAGGGACAAAGTAAGCCTAGGGAATTTACTCACGCATAGAAAAAAGAAAACAGGAAATACGCGGGTACGTCATTGTGGTTGTCTGTGAGAAGGTGATTACCACTTGATTGTGGAACCCAATGTACCTTTACAGTGTGCCACTCGTCATCAGCATCATCATCATCAGCCTGTGTCTTTCCACTCCTGGATATAGGGCTGTCCCGGTCGGTCTTCTAACCTTCGCGTCCAGCTGCTTCCCGCGAAGACTTTCAGGTCGTCTGTCTATCTGGGTGCATGGCATCTGACTATCCCAGTCCAGGAATTCCCATAATGCTCCCTATCAAAACATTTTCTCATAACAGCTTGCAAATATATTTGACCTCTCTCGTAATTACAATGTAAAATATGCTCATGATTGCGGTATGTTTATGACGACACTGATCAATGATATACTCTAATTAATGAATTCCATTCCGCTCAGCCTCAAGGGACTTGTGTGCTTTGATTATGTAATTGATATTGATTTAGTGGGCTGTATTCCCTAACGCGTTCTCCGCTATGGTTTACTATTATGAACTTTGATAAAACTTTTGTTTTGTAGAACTTTTGTTCCACAAAAATGGAAGTTTAATAAATAACTAATGCATTTATATTGGCAGAATTTTTTTTTGGTTTACTGGGGAGTAGTACTCTAAAACTGGGTGTTCTTCTGAAGTTCTGGATAATGCAGTATCTGTCTCGTGTGAATACGGGCTTATTTTTTTAATTCCTTCAATGGGTGGTGCTTGGTACAATATTTTTATGCACGAGTAGTAATCATTAACATGCTCGAGACTCTCAACAATCGCTCTACCCCAATCATCATTGCGAGCTTTTGCCACTTTTGAAATACAATTTTTATTTCGCTATAAACTCTGCTTCTATCTAAAAAACAATTATCTCTGTATGAGAATGTTGGGTATACGAATTTGTGGTTGAGAAGTCGTAACATCGCTTTCTCTATACGCAAAGATGCAGCGATTAATTTCTCATTATTATATTGTTTTATAATACATCGTGAACTACTATCGATTTCAGTTCCTCCAAAACTTTAAACTTTCCCGGAAAACTCAAAACTACCGGAAAACTTTCCAGCTAATCTCTTTCTTCAGCATCAAATGACTGTACTAATTGGGTTAGTACTGATCTATATTGTCCTATATTGTCTTGTCAAACCCGTAACTTGGAGGGCTCTTGAAGTTGGGGATATCCATAAGTCGACTATACTCAAAGGAACTTTTATTAGAATAATTGTAAGATAATTTAGATTGGAATATTCAAGCAACTGCAATCGGCGCAAGCATTTGGTTGCGACACGACTAGTTAGATTCCTGCTGCGTCCGTTGCAATGTGTTGCAGCAATGCATCCAAATATATAATTTAGTTGCGAGTCGAATGAGTAACCGCAGTTTGTTTACTATCAAAATGATTATGAGATTTGTATGAAATATTTATTTTAAGAAATATAATGTATACATAAAAAATTGTTTTTAGAAATAAAGACGAAGGAAGACGTCGCGAGGTAAACATGTTTTTGGAGACTTAATAATCTAATGTAACATAATAATATGTAAAGTTCTCTCAATACCCAGTACAAGACTAATGGCTAAAGGTAGCGATTATAAAGTATATAAATACTGAAAAAAATAAATTGTTATTGCTGTGTTTGACCAAACCAAACGGCCGCGGGTTCGAATCCCGCTAGGCGCAAATGTTTATTTGTTAACATTTACCTTTGTACCTGAAGTCATGGATATATGTATAATGTGTAAGTAATATGTATAATCTTTCATCTGTAGTTCGAAGTTTATTCAATGAATGGCGCTTCAAAACTATTAAACATAATAATTGTTTTTTTACATATATCTTACATAATTATACTTATATGAATTATCTGTATAGATTTGTATTAAAAGCAAATTATTGTACATTTTACATAATTTTCATAAAAAAATATATAAAACATACTTTTCAGAAAAAGGAAAGTTTAATATTTATTAGGTAACAGCATTTCAAAAGTAAGAAATACGTAAAAATATTAATTATTTAAAATTTATCTAAAGGATCCTTTTACGAAAAATACAATTAGATATTATGATAGGTACAATTTAAATATTTATTAAGACATGTAAGGGTTTCATTAGCGGAAGTTTATTGATTTAAAGCAACACATGTGAAACAAACCTGTTTCCAACTGTAATTATTGAGGTCTATTAAAAGTACAAGGTTATCATGAATCGACAAGGTCAACTGTAATTTCGTAATTACGTTCAAAACATTAATATGAATATTAGATAACTATTAATTCGTTGAAAAAAAAAATCAATTTTAAAATGTATAGTAATGAATCTTAAATAATTATACTCATATACCTCTTTTATTATTACTGCGTAAAATAACATTCGATACCCTGACTCTAACAACATACTCATTTTTTCAATGCTACGTGTAGTTTTCGAGAAATCGCATGTGTAAAGTAAAACGAAAATCAACGATTTTTAAACATTTTATTTAATTATTCTTAGAAACTTTTTATTAAATTATTTAATAGATTAATATAGACCACCAATATCATTACAAAAAACCACATCATCTTTTGAGCTGAAGAATGAAAGAAATTCTTTATCGCGATCGCTATAAAATGAAATTTTCGTCCTATTGAGATAAAAGATTTCTTTCTTTGAGTCTACATGCTATAAGCTCAGATCTCTCTTTCGAAAGGTCAATCACTTAAGGGTCTTAAGGCATCTTGAGAAAAAAGTGACGACAACGTTTACATTTCAAAATCACTGCCATTTTCATCCGAAAAAACTTCCACCATCTCTGTCTCTAAATCTGATAAATCTTGACTCATAGGAGACGGTATGTGTGGTATGAGTACAGTCGAGGCCTTTTGGCAGACGGTAAATCAGGATTATGTCATTTTCCTTTTATTTATACTATGTAACCATGTTTTCTAAATTTTTTCACCTCATATTCACTACAAATGTAACAAAATGTATTGGGATCAACATACAACACCTCTTGGGTGACGACATATCGGAATTACTAAGTAAGAAAAGAGATCAAATATAATGACTTACTTATATATGACAAAATACAGTGTTTTGGTAATTATCGATGGATACAAAATGTTTTGAATATTCCGTACGACCTCTCGATGGCTAATTAACTTAATTATAACGTAGAATTATCGGCACTAAACAAAAATTATTTTTTTTGCATGCCTGTGTTATCTAAGGGCGCGGTCAAATGGAGAGCTCTAAACTGGTAGCGCGTCAGTAACTATTAACAATATTATTACTAACTAGTAGACGGAAAATTGTATCTAGATTTTACAGCGATCCCAGCACGAACCCGATAATCCGTTAGCCACACATAAAAAATCATCAAAATCGGTCTCCAACAGTTTAGGAGTTCAGTCAGATACACGCGAACAGAATTTTTTTTTTATACATACACACAAACTTTTCTCGTGTGTCCCTCTTTCGATTAATGAAAACCTTATCAAAATCCATTGGGTGGTTTAGAAGTAGTTAACGGAGAAACAGACAGACGCGGACAGTTTCAGAGACTCGGTTGCAAAATATATATATATTTTATTTACTTTAGTACTTTTTTTAATTATTTTTATCCATATACTAGGAATGCATTGAATATAAGTATGTATTCATACATAACCACAATAAGTGTATACATAGGTATATATGTAGTTATTTTTAAAGTGAGTGTGTCGCACAGGTCGTACGTGAAAACGCGATAATATTATTTAACTTATATGCGACACTACGTGAGACATCGCGAATATAAATGGTCATATTAAATTTAAAGTAGATAGTTCGATTGTAAAAATACGAAGGGAGAATATTTTCACATTTTAAAAACCTTGAAGTAGCTTTGTAAATAAATTCTTATAAGGATATTGCAGCTATTTAAGGAAGTTCTTCATAGCTAAACAAACTGAATTGGTCTTGACTAGTTAATTTTACATAATTCTGAAGAAGTATGTATGTAATACTTCTTCACTACATATTTAGTATAAAACAAAGTTGCTTCCCGCTCTCTGTCTGTCCCTGTGTATGCTTAGAACTTTAAAAATACGCAACGGATTTTGATGCGTTTTTTTTTTAATAGATAGAGTGATTAAAGAGGAAGGTTTTTAGGATATAATTTACAAAGTTATACGGACGAAGTCGCGGGCACAGTTATCTACTAAAAATAAAGATACGACCCCTGAAACTTTTATAACAGCAAAGATGTCATGCTTGATATTGCTTTACACATTTAGTCAGGCTTTAACGGGCGAAGTCGCTCGCACCAGCTATAGTTATTGATATATTTGATGTTCTTTACTTAAAAAGAGATAGGGTTAAGAATTAAAAGTTATTTTTTTTTTAGTTTTACACGCTTTTAATTTACAAAATTAAAAGCGTGTAAAGTTATAAAAACGTCTTGAATTATATTATGTACTAGCTGGTGCCTGCGACCTCGTCCGCGTTGAAAAAGAAAAAGTAGCTTATCCTCGGTCTCATACGTCTAAATGTTTATCTACCAAGTTTCATGAAAATCATTTAATTTGTTTAAGAGTTATGGAGTAACAACAACGAATTTATTATTAGTATTGATGTCCCATTGGTCTATTCGTCCCTAGTCCCTTATCCTTAGTCCTACTATGGTCAGCAGCGCGCTTGCAGTACTTGCTTGTGTCATAGGCCACGGTAGCCACCATAAAGTGAACCTTTAGCCCGTCTTTCGACCTTGACATAAAATATGTATAAGGAAAATAAACAAAGCTATCTATCTATCAACGTTTTTTTATTAAGTTGATTACAACAGACATGACAGATTCCAGCGAGCTCATAGACGACATCTGCTTCTAAGTTCTATGTCTCTACATAACTGTAATGTAGATAGAACTTAGAATTTAGCAACACTCTGCCCGTAAGTATATATTTTTTCATAAAATAATAAGGAAAATAAACAAAGCTATCTATCAACGTTTTTTTATTAAGTTCATTACAACAGACATGAGAGAAGACATGAGAGATTCCAGCGTGCTCATAGAAGACATCTGCTTCTAAGTTCTATGTCTCTACATACTGTAATGTAGAGCAATGTAGAGACATAGAACTTAGAAAGAGATTTAGCGACACTTTGCCCGTAAGTATATTTTTTTTATTTAATTTTTAAAATTGATCTATAATCTGAAACGTAGAGCTCTTTTAACAATTTTAGCAATGTGAAATCTTGTTTCGACATTTGCCTTGGCCAACGATGCGTTAGTTAGACAAATTAAAATTCGAACCAAATTGCTCATTTCCTAAAAAGTTGTATCATTCTACCTTTATATTTGAATAATTCGTTTAAATTTGTTTTAAATAGAACTAAATTAATCAATTTAAGCCCAAAAATTTTAATTGAGCTAGAATAAGTCAACAACTGTATTTAGTTATTCTCACGCGAAGTTGTAAGTCTTGTTGAACCACTACAAAGTGTTCTAACGGGTCCAAGTAATTGTGAACCGACGCGTAAACTAGAGTACATAACAGGCTGTCTACACATTCATATATGTATGTCTACTGTTTTACCAAACTGTGAGTTTAACCATTGGTTTAACCATAAATACAAAACAATACGTGTCCAAAGAGTCTTTTTAGCACGTACGTTTATTGCTGTAGGTATAATTTCGATTTGAATACAATACAATATTTTGAATAAATTATTTGGAATTAAGAAATTTAAAATACACAATAATTGTACATTAATTTTAATAGAAATATGAAATATTTGCAACAGAGTTTTTTTTATTGCTTAGAATTGTTGGAATGTAAAATGTTAAGTCACAAAAAACTTAACAATGTATCTCAACAAACCGAATTTTTAAGATGTAATAATATGAAAGCCATTAGTGGTGATTTCTTATTTTTTATCACAATTATTTTCTATGGTTTAATTAATTCTAGAATTCTAGGTTCTACAAAATTAATTAGATTTAAACTTGTCTAAGGATTAACTCGAAATAAGTGGGTGGGGTTTGAATGACATAATTAATTATGAGCTTTTACCACCGAGCAAAACCATCGATTCTAATCTCTACTGCCAACAACTGATGAGACTGAAGCAAGAAATAGAGAAAAACAGCTGGAATATTAATTCCACGGAATTTCCCCCGACGGAAGGGGTATGTATGGTTTTTCATCATAATAACGCCAGGCCATACACGTCTTAGCTTTATGCACTCAGCAAATATTGAGAGAGCTTGGTTGGGAAGTGTTAATGAATCCACCACCCCGTAAGGTCTCTGGAATTCTTTAGGTTAACATCAAGAGAGGATGTCAAAACTACTTGTCGCGGTTTTTCAACAGATGTATAAAAATTTCTATTATTTCTACAAAATGAAAATAACTTATCGAATAAAATGGCACATACCTATATTATATCTACTTTATAATCAAATGTAAATAAGCTATTATAAAATATTTATCTCGAATTTGTATATAAAATACCCTTTTCCCGATCTATTATTAAGTAATAAATTGCAACATTAAATTTTAATGTTGTGATTTTATTATTTTACTAGCTGGCGCCCGCGACATTGTCCGCGTTGAAAAAGAAAAAGTAGCCTATTCTGTGTCCTGTATGTCTAATTTTTATCTACCAAAGTTTCATGAAAATCAGTTAATTCGATTAAGTTAAAAAATACCTACACTTACACATTTATTATTATATATTTTTATTACCACGGTTCTACGATTTTAATTTAATTATGTATTGGTTAGGTAGTAGATATTATTTTTAATGAAAGAGATCATAATTTCCTTATAATATTACAAGTTACTTAACTACTATGCATTTGTATAAGGAAGTATTTTTAATAGCTAATTAAGTACAGTCGACCGCATAAGTCGATTAACACATTCAAAAGTGCAAAGCAACTGAACACTCAACTTACTCACTTACTTACTAGTGAAGCTTTTTACGATCGTTTGTACCTACGTGAAGTTTATTTTGTTCTCTAGTCGTGACAACGACTTATGGCGCGTTGAGTGTTCCGTTGTTTGGCACTTTTGAATGTGTTAATCGACTTTTGCGGCCGACTGTACTTGTTGAACGATATTTTGCTATGATTGCCTTAGTTAGTACATTCGCTTGCGTGCTAGCCTTATCGTAGATCTCTTGAAACGAGGCGGTTCTCAACGAGGAAAGGACAGCCGACAACATCACAGATAACTATCATTATCATGACTTCACGCTAGCAAACAATACGCTTATCAGATTCGCACGTTACGTTTTATCACACCTGTCACAGACCCCATTACCACGTGCGCCGGAAACACACGAAGTGCTCCGAAGCGCATGAACGAACGCGCTCAAATATAAATAGTTCGAGGCGAAACGAACATCGCACCGGTTCACTACTTTTCGAATTGTGATTTTGTGAAAGTAATTTAAAAAAAGAATAAACTAAAAAAATATCTAATTAAATAAAGAACAGACTCGCCACAAACTAGCGCTCGAACGAAGCTACCCACGTGGATAAAAATAATTATGTACGCGGATTATTATTGAGGATGTCGTGATTGCTTGTTCCGTACCTGTTCCCCACCAGTATCGTTTCCAGCCGTCTGTCACTGCGCGAAACATGGCGTTTACGTGCGACGCCGACAGCGCGTGGCGGCCAACTGAACTGACTCTCGCAAACAGCAACCACACATTTCATCTCACCAAGAGAGACCCTTTCTAGGCAGAATTTTAACTTGAAATTAAAAATTTCAAAGATTTAAATCAGTTATCATTATTCAAGTGTAACGCGTACCCTAGTAATTTAGAAATAATAGCGTGCACATTGACATTGAGGTTTGGTGTAAGGGTCTTTACGTAGTCACCAACAAAGGGCTTTCTGTCGCACCCTGATTCAATTAATCTCTAATTAGAGACGAGAGTGCTCTTAATGTAGAGTAGATGCGGATTTGACATCGTAGCCTGTCACTAAAGTAAATGGAAATCTGACAGCACGATGGCTGTCTGTTATGCGGAAATTCAGGTCAGATGGATGTCAGTAATGAAAGAAAAAAAGGTACACTATTGTACGTATACGCATAATTGAGTATAAGTACGTATGTATACTAGAAGGTTGTTTGACACAGTAAAGCGAATACATTTTTTGGTAAAAAATGTATGATCCGTACAAACACTTTTTATATGAACGGGTACAAAATCACTACATATTATAAAACAAAGTCTATCTGTCTGTCTGTCTGTCCGTCTGTGTGTCTGTTCGCTGTAAACTCAAAAACTCCTGCATCGATTTTCACGGTGTTTTCACCAATGGATAGAGTGGTCCTCGAGGAAGGTTAAAGTATTTACAAAGTTACGCAGGCGAAGTCGTGGACAGCAGCTAGTTGATAATATAAACAAAGTTCGTTATTGAAAACCTTTATAGTTGAGAGTATCGCAGTACACACAGTTGCTAGATATAAAGCGTCATCTGGTAGAAAGAAATTAAAATACGTTGTCCGCTTTTACTCGAAGTAGTACCTTATTCACTTCATAGAGGGTTACCAGACTATAGTTTCATTCTCTAAAGTTCATATGAATACTCTGAAAACTAATATATTTATATATTACGATACATTTTGCAAAGCTCTGTCGACTTAAATGGCCGCAACGTTCAGTAAATCATAGGATTATACTTATCACACTGGTACAGGTAGAGCACTTTGTACTGTTTTAAGTGTTGTGAGAATTATGTAAAAAATATTTTGCGATAGTATATTATTATATTAAATATTTGATAGGTAATCTTTGTCATATATTTATAAAACCTGTAATCTGGAAACTGTTTTTGTGGTCACTACTTTGATTGTAATTCAAAATCATCTTAATTTTTTTATAGAGAAGTCAGCGTACTGTGAAATTGACGCTAGGTGTCTGCCTTAGATTATACATAAGTGTCTATTTTTTTATTTTTTTATTAGGAAGTATAAAACAATCCATACACTTATATTTAAACTATCTTTTATAATATTGTATAGTATACCTACTCCACTTATAGGCTAACTCTCCGGAATTCTCCGAAAGTATGACCTCGAAAATCTTTAAGGTAAAATCAGGGCATAAAAACCTTCGTCAGTTTTCAAATTCATTCCTTTATCTATCAAGTCGAAGACTGTTAGTAGTTTAGTACCTTTTATAACTAAAGCACAAAGCAGACAACTGACAGACGTTTGAAATAAATTTTGGATTGCCCCGGTGCAAACAAATGTCGACTTTACAAAACTTTTATTACCCCGACTGTACCGATATAAAAAACAGGTAAAAACGGCCACCTACTTATAATAATATATGATAAACAGTCACGTAACAAACGGTAAAATGATATTATGCATATAAGAATTGCCGTAAACACATAAATATTATCAAATAATATTTTTTTTATTAAGTATATGTTTTTAACAAAGAATTGACATAGGTACGTAAAATCTTAAATTGCTCCAAATTATTCTTTTGTTTCCCAGGGGCTATTAGTGTTATTATTCAACTCGCAGAGATATATTATTTCGATGGTTATTATACAGCTAAAAATATTCAAATTCATCACTTTATCTTAAAATATAAATATATATAAAATTCAATTTTTTTTTTACGTTTCTGTGGCGTATTTTTAAAATAGTACTCTCGACACAAACTCAGATACTATTCAAACAAGATTTCTTAAAAAAAAATATTTAATACTACATTCAGAGTGAAATTGTATTATATTTTCTTTATGCAGTTTTCAAGGTGAATACACAAAAACCGCTTGTTTAAACTGTACATTGCAGTGTTGTTCATCGAACTTTGTCAATTACGGTCTTTTTAAAAATTTTCATTGTTAAATTCGCGAAGTCTTCTTTTCTTTAATAACCGCCATTAACCATTGTAAACCTTGTAATATTTATTTTTCATATGGTCACTGTCATAATGTGATACCTATGTATTATCACAGAGCAAATAGTTTTATACATTGTACACTATACCAGTGACCAATATTATAATATACTTGCTGCTGCTCGCGACTTGGCCCGTAACCTTGTGAATTATAAAATATATTAAAACCTTTCTCGAGAACGACTCTATCCATTGATGAAAACAACATTGGTGAAAAATCGGTGCAGTCGTTTTTGAGTTTATTGCAAACAGACAGTCAGACAGATGCGGCGGAGGACTTTGTTTTATAATATGTAGGGATATGTAAGGATGATTTCGCTTTTATTGAAAAACAAGCGAACTGCTCCCGTCTTAGGACTGGTTCATTTGTTTCTGCATATTATAAAGATAAACCTACACAAACCTTCCTCATCTTCCATTAGTCAAAATCGTATCAAAATCGTGTAGCTAAATAGCAAAATCTGATTTTCATAAATGCTTTTGATCAATCAAACACAAGAGGGTTTTTTGGTAAAATTAAAAACATTTCAGTCACTTTAATCTTGAAAATTGTACAATGAATGTACACTTTTGAACTGAATTTTCAAATAAATTATGTTAGATTTGGGCTCTTACACTTGAAACATTTGAAAGCGTTTTAGCGTTCTCGGATGAAAGTTTTCTCATGATATTGAAATTGTTCGACAGTTCAGTAACAAATTGATATAGTGAAAAATATTGTACCAAAAAGAGATCCTCATAGGAATTTAGTTATGTTATATGAAACTTCATAAGATATATGAAAGCTCTAATGCAAAACAAAAAAGTGACTGTGTAGAGGACGCGGCCGTGTGTTTTACGTGAATATTAATCTTAACTTAATATACACATAGTATTGGTCCGTGAGGTTCTCAATTGGACGCGTATGTTTCTTTTTATTTATGTTGTTACCACATACCTTGTTACCTTCGCCTGGTGAAACGATTCTGATGACACTTTTTTTATTGGAAAGCTAGTGCTTCCCGTGTGGACTCATTTCAATTTGGTCCTGTTCTGACAATGGCATCCATGAGACGATTTGAAGTCGGTTTATTCTTTTTGTTAAAAAGAGTTATATATTTATATATCAAACTCGAATATACCATTATATATGAAACGATTCTTTTATCCTTTAGCTATCGAGTGGTTTAATTAAATTTTGAATGTAGGTGAATGTAGAGTTTAATCCCCCAATTTTGTTAGCATCAGTTTTCAAAGCAAAGCAAAACTTAAAGACGTATTTACGTCAAAACTAGTTTTCAAGTCACTTGGTTTCTTATTATTTATGAACTAGCTGGCGCCCGCGACTTCATCCGCGTTGAAAAAGAAAAAAGTAGCCTATCCGGCCTGTACGTCTAAATGTTTATGTACCAAGTTTCATGAAAATCAGTGAATTCGTTTAAGAGTTATGGAGGAACATACATACATACATAAAATAACTACACTTAAAGATTTATTATTAGTATTGATGATTGATTAAAAGTAATGAATACTTACAATAATGGAAAAAAAAATTCAAATCACTGGAACTGGAACTTAGGTCATACCTATTCAATTATCACGTCGCTGCTTAAAAACTAAACGGCCACAAATCAATTTTACAGGAGCGTAAATTAAATTATTTTTTGGCTATTTTTTTTCTTATTAGATATATTATATAAAATATGTGCATATTATACATCGTTAGCAGCATATTTTTAATTAGCAATAAATGTTTTAAGTACTTTTATAATAAACTGAATACTAGAGGAAATATAAGCATATAAGTTACTTTTGAATGTAAAAAAAATATTAATATTAAAATTAAAATATTGAAAAAAAAAACGACCATAAGTCTTTTTGAAACAGCCAATATGAAGGATTGTGATTGTATTTTTGTTTTATGGCCCTTTAGTTATGTTGTGTTTTTAAGCAGCGGTTGTGTAATCACTTAGGGTAACTAAATCTACTAAATATTATACTTATACTACTAAACTCACCTGCTTAGGTTAGCCCAGGTGAATTAAGTCTACTGCCCCTAATCCTGCATGTGTTGAAGATTACAATGAAGTTCTACATTGAGGCGAAATCGCTTTACTTTAGACCAGTTATATAGGTACCTTAAATTATGTAATATATGAATATGAGCTATAATACATATTAGGGTATTATTTTTTTAAGTAAAAAAGTTACTATTTTTATATCACAACTAAGTAATTTATTTACATTTAAATTGTTATTTACAGGTACACTCTTCTTCAAATTATATAAAATTTATATACGACAATAATTTAATACTTATACATATTAAATTATCTGACATAGGTATTGTATGTGTCAGGCGGTTGGGCAGGAGAAGGCGGGCATATCTAGCACGTCTTCAAATGTCCTAGGGGACCTGCACGCACAGCTGGCTAGCTGTGTGTGCCTGCACAAGGCTCCCCCGTCTGGGGATTGCTCCGGTGTCTCCGGGCAATCCCCCATCGGCGTCAGCCTAGCCAGTAATGGCTAGGCAGCCCTGGGGGTGGATCGGAATTGTTGCCTCGGCAGAGCCCGGTCCACCCCCGCACAAAGGGCAAAGGAGGCACCGGGGAGTTTTAGTGGGTAGTGGCCGGGCCCGCTATGACTAACATAGCGCGGTGCGCCGGCTGACCCCCACATACCCCTACCGTCTAGCCAGCGGTAGGGAATCTGTAAACGGATTTCTCCTCGAAAAAAAAAAAGAAAGGTATTGTATGTGTCATAAAATAAACTTATAATTATGCCTAGCGGACCCAACAGACGTTTTCCTCTCCGTACCCGAAAAAAAACAAAGAAATTCATTAAAATCGGTTCAGCGTTTTACATATAGGTGTACATCTAAAAATATTTATGAAATATCACAATTTAACAAGAACCACATTTACTTATATATAACAATTAATACTATAACCCACACCTTCATAATTTTTACTAAAAAAAATTAATGTTTCCATCGGTTTAGATATAAAATAATAACAATTGCAATAACCTTTTTTTTTATTAGGGACAGTAGCTACTGAGATTTTTGAGCTACTTGTCTAATCGGATTTCTCTAACAAATGATTGGTTGTAGGTCACTTATGTATTTTTATTTGTATCTGTATTTTATTGGGATCATAAAAACTACAAAAAATTATATTCTTCGTATGACTAATATTAATATTGATAAATATCAATAAAACAATATTTAGTGATGCCTCCCTTTGTTGAAAACAAGAGCTTATATTCGTCGGGGCATGCTCTCAATACATGTTTTTGCATTCTCTTGGAGTGTGGACTTATGATTCCAATCTCTGATGAGAGTTTCAATGAATTTGTGCTTGGAGGTATCAGTTCTTTCGGCATCGCCCGTTTGGTAAGTCAACGTGTTTTCGATGTGTCATATCTGGTGAAATCCCTGGCCAAGTCAAAAAATTTTTTTTCAGGTCTTTGTGACACGGTGCAGAGTTATGCATAAAAATGTATTTGTCATTACCAGGGAATCATTCATTGATTACATGAATATGAGCACTATCCCTAATAATTTGGCCACCGATGGTAATTGAGATATTCTAATTCCGCTATTGGGCGCTGATATAGCGGCCTACACCCCGCTCAGACGGCCAACGTCAACGTCAACGTCAAGCGCCTTAAACCACACTTACAACCATATAAAAATACATGAAGCAAGAAATTTGTTAGGTAAACAGGATCAGTTACAAATTTCAGTCACGTGCTCTCATTTTTTTAGGACACAAGTAACTGACATGCTTATTTAAATTTCTACTTATTAAATTAGTTTGCTTTTAAATTCCTTTTTCTCCCTTGAATTTGAATTCCAAATGAAGTCATTGACGAACCATTGCAAGCTGTAATAAAACATATGAGATGACAAAGCATAGAACCATAAAGCTATATATTTCCCCTTGTTGAAGTTCTTCAAAACAGGATAAATACATTGACCCTGCATAACACTCTCCAATAACCTGTAAACAAAAATATACAATTTTAAAAGGCGAAAAAGATTAATAGTCCAGTATCCCTCACCTGGATTTTTTTCTGATTACTAACAGGCTGAAACTCCGTGAGTAGCTTCGGTTTACCGAGACATCCACCTTTTTCCTCTGCAAAAAATCTCGATAGAGGTGTAGCTAAAGGAGTTAGCAGCCGTAAAAAACTTCCGAGCGTAGGACTGGGAAAACGTACCAATCAATTTGTAAGACCATGTTTATAATACAAATGTTTACTAAGTTGCAGACAAAAAATCAGCGGGTTAGTAATCCCATCCCTCTCAAAAAACCACTCCCAATATATCATAATAAATAGGTCATAAAAATTATTAATAACCAGCTGATTTTACGGCTGCTAACTCCTTTAGCTACTTCTATCGAGAATTTTCACAGAGGAAAAAGGCGGACGTCTCCGCAAACCAAAGCTACTCACGGAGTTTCAGCTCTCTTCTTATGTTATCATGCTAGTGTTAGCACTGGATTTGAACCTAATATATCAAGCCACCCTGCAGATTTTACAAAAAAAAATTATCTGGTAGTGCTAAGGTTAAACAGGGGATAAACACAGGACAATTTATACATAAAGAAAGAACCAATCTCCCAATATTTTTTAAATTACTGATAGGACACTACGCGACCCCTCTGAATTCGGGTTGATCTATTAGTTGACTGGCGGGGAACCGAAGTCGTATAACAATGTCCCCACGACCCCGCCCATCAAATTCCGCGATAGAAAGAAAGTCGTTGGGTTTTAGCCGGTAGGAATCCGGCATAACCCCGTAGTGTCCCCTATACTGCCGGGTATCCAAGAGGATTTCCCAACGTTAAAAAAATGGTCTATTAGTTGACATTTCCCCATTAAAATTAAAAAGACAATTGCACCTATGTCAAACAGGAGCACTTATAACTTTAAAGCAGCAATGTATAAAATTAAAAGTTACTTACACGTAGGCATACGCACAGAGAAACGCCACCATTAGAACTACGCCTGGCCACAAATTAGTAGGCCGCTTCCGTGGAACGAGAATCAAATCCAAAATGACGACCATCAGGGAGACTGTGTGCATGCAATGCTGTGACCAGAAAGGGATCAGCCGGTCCACTGATGCTGGCGCTAATAGCTCGCGGTCCTGATACCACAATCGCCAGAAGAGTACATCTGCAAACTGACCAAGAACATCTATGTTAAATAAGCTCTACTACGTCTATGTTAAATTACAGTGTATTGTATCCAGGGCTCTTTTACTGCACTTCTTCGGCCAAGGCTAATTTTACTTAACGGCCGTTCTAGCACTCTATTCGAGCATAATTTTAGATCCGGACAAGATTTAATCTTATCCGTTCCGGGCGACCTGTCACAGCTAATTTTACACCTTTTGAATCGGCCAATTCTTGGCCAGCTGTCAATGTGACAGATTCTATATGAAATGATACGTCCTTTGATAATAAATTAATTTTACCGCCTAAAAATACTGCTGTCAAACTCAAGTTCTAGCAGTAGTTATTTTAAGTTGTCGCAGCACTATCGAACAAATTTAGCTCATGTATTATTTGTCCAAAGGACTGCTGGAACATAGTTCAGCGATAATGCATATGTCCGGCATAATTTAAAAAATATAAGAATCACTTTACGAAACTTCTTTAGATAATGTATTTAAATTTATAACCATTAGAGATTGTATATAACTAAATAGTTATTGGTTATTTTCACTTGACATTGACTCATTGGGAATTACTAGCCCCAGTGGTTTTCCCTTGAGATATTTTAATATTATTAGACTGTTATAAGCGGGACAGTAAACTAAATGTTTTGAAAAACTGCACAGATATTCTAATGTTGCACAGTTAATTATTATTCAAAACTATTCATTTTGGTGGACAAATTTATTATTCTAAAAGTTGACCTTAACCTTGCAATATACTTCATAAGGAAACCAAACAATGTGAAACAATTTGTCGTTGGCCGGATTAGTGTGAGCATTTAAACATTTAACGACACTGCCCGACAAAAACAATGTATTGCCATTGTGGAAAATACAGACTAATGAATTTTCTTAACTGTTTCTATTTCATAGGATTCGTTCTAGATAATATCCACATTATAACAAAATTACCGGCTAAAACCAAATATCTAAATTATTTGTCAAAAATAAATTATAGGGCCCAAAATGACTGGGTATTATTGCAAAAATATAATAGAAATATTTATGTAATAGTAATTAAATGAGATAATAAACTACTTTTTTTTATTTAATACAATACAACATTATCTATTAGAAATAAATATTCATTACAATAGTTAATAGTTGCCTATTAGAAATATAATAAATTTACTATATTGAAATTTACTATACTGGCCTATTTTGATATCATTATTTTTCCCCAATGGGAAACAATTTTTTCTGTCTATTTGCCAAAATGAGTGAATCTAAAGAAGATTCCAGTTAATAGACAAATCGCCCGAATTTAGCTCGCCGGATACTTTTTGAAGATTTTTTTGTTGTTTTTTTGTTACGTTAACAATTTAACGCAGTAGCTACTTATCATTCATAGTAAACACACAGCTACCAAAATAAATAAATATTTCCACAGATGATAATAAAATTGTTAATTATTAACTTTATACTGCTACTAAATTAACAAAAAATAAAACCGCCGAAAAAACTGAAAAGCATAAAATAATCTTATTATTTTACCTAAATAATTTTGAGTCGGCGCCAAACAAGCAAAAATTACGTAAAGAGTGATGGCGGTTTTATTTTTTGTTATAAAGTTTTTATTTTATGTTTTTTTTGTGGCTATAATCTAATATTTACTACATGCTTAATTTAAAATTTTTTCATCGCCATTTTTCCACCCTTAGGATAGGAATTTTTTTTCAAAATTTATACGAGACCAACTTCGAGGTATCCATTAAAAAAATAATTATCAAAATCAAACTACTCCGTAAAAAGTTATGCGTGGTTATTCGCTACAATCGGTGAGTGAACAATCAATCATCCCCTGTTTTCCTACCCTTAGGGTTGGAATTATTTTTCCAAATTAAAATGGGACCCCCTTGGGGGTACACCCTTTCAAATAGAAAAAGAATTATCAAAACCTGTCAAAAGTTATGCGATCACGCATAACTTTATCATAACCTGTCAAAAAATATATATACGCGTCGAATTGAGTACCTCCTCCGTTTTTGTTTTTTCGTTTTCGTCGGTCGATAAAAGACTAGATTATCATACTTGGTCGACTTGATAACTTTTCGACGTCACCACCAATATCTATCTTCTCATCAAAATGGTGTAAACATTTCAAAGTGTATCGTTATATATAATAATAATAATATTTATTACAAACTGATTAGTTTAGATATAAAATTATTAAAGCCTAGTCTATAAAAATCTTGTTACAATGTACAATATTATAGCAATGTCTGTCTGTCATTTCATGGATTTAATGGTAGATGTAGTAATATATATAGGTAATTGTTAAAACCGGTGAATGAAACACACCCAATCGAAATTTTGTAACATGCTTGCCTTGTTTTGTGAATCATATTCTGTTATTTACTGCAATTTTCAAAGAAATCCTTCACATTTTTGTAACAGCAAACGTTTGCAAATAAATAAATGTTTTTTCGGGGTTTTACTATTACATCATTCAATCGAGGGATATTATGACAAGATCACGAAATTTGTTATTTGTGCAAAAATGAATTGATAAATCGAAAATTAAAATTATGGCATTTTTTACAACTATTAAGAAATGGATATTTTGCTTACTTGGAAACAATGGCCCAACCTAACTAGTAACAAATAGATTCTGCATTATAACAATACTGAGTTTTACTGATTTTTATTTATAAGTAGTGTTTACGTAAAATTTTATTTCCTTACTTTTCTATTTTCCTCGTGTTTAGGCGAAATTTTAACACAATTTTAAATAACCTGTAATTTTACTAGAGTCTTTATAAACTATTAACTTATTTAATAATAAGCTTATTAATTAGGTTTTTAACTATTAATAAACTCTTCTGTCTATTGATTTGACTATTATAATTATGGATATTAGTCGCCATAGGGAATAAAAATGCACATTTTGGGTATTCTCGGTAAAGCTCGGTGTTTGTCGGGCTGTTGGACGTGATCAACGACCCATTGCATCGCAATGAATGCTAGAACCAGTTACGCGTTCAAATTAAAAACAAAGTCTTTATCTGTTGACAATTTTAAGTCGATAATAACAGATGATTTATCTAATTATGTAGTAGATGATAAATTACATTTCAATTCAATTTCAATAAAAAACATTTTGTGTATTCTATGTTATTTTTAAGGATAAAAGTTAAAAACAATATTTTAATACCTGTCAAAGATTCATAAAGACGTTCTAGGTAATATCAAGATCGGACCTCGTCTTAATTAATGTCACACTATCTACTGCGAAGTGTGTCAATGTCCTTTAAGCGGCGGCGGTTATTCCCAAACTGTATATATTTTAAATGTGATATTATAATATTGCGTCAATGTTTTCGTTTCAAGTTAAAAAGGAAACAACAAATGGCGTAGGTAATTAGAATAAACGAAACTAGTTTTTTTTGTTAACAGTTAAATATTCATGTATTGTCTGGTTTGTTTTTTTTTTAATATATTATGCGGGCGCGGCGCAATGCAAAAAACCGTTTTAAAATCCGTCTCCGTTTTTCAGTGACCACCCCAAAGACTTATAACACCTGTTTTTTGCGTCGGGCGCCGGCGGTTGAAAAAAAGAAAGCTTGAATTTGATACAAGCTTTCTTAGTGTCAAAACTACGAAGGATGAAAACAAGATTGGGTTAATTAATCTTTTTTTTTTTATATAATAAAACATTTACTACTACTATTAAAAAAGTTTTTCACTAGACATTTACTGATTGAGTAACATCATAAAACCAAGTTTTGTATAGTGACGCATATGGCCAGTTTTGAATTACGTGCTTACTCTAAAAACTAGCTTTAAATAAATATTAACACATTATAATATTGGTGTGTAAGTACAGCTACGTTGTTTCTTCTTGTCTGTGAATATCAAAGAATTGAAGTTTATGAGGTTGTTTGCGTTCTATTTATTATGCAGATAAGACATTGTTATAATTAAATGCGGTTGAAATCGATCCATACTGCAATATAATTAAGTATTAAACGACACGATCAATCGTTTCCATTATTATGTTTATTTGATGATCGCTAATTTGTATCATTAGTTTTTAGAATAAATTAGAGATGTTGTTCTCCATGTTAGAGACCAGTATGTTTTGGTAAGAGTCGCAGCTTATGGGTGTATTTTAAAACATGATTTTTTTGAAATAAATGATCATCATTACCTACAGGACAGAACGTAGCAAACTTGAACTTGAAGCTAGCCTAGAGCTAATCCATTGTTTATAAATATTTAGATTAATAACTTTTTCTATAAGTATTTCACTATTATAATGAAATTTAAATAATTAATTAGAAATCTTATTTCCTAACTAATATAAATGCGAAAGTGAGTTTGTTTGTTTGTTACGCTTTCACGCCTTAACTACTCAACCGATGTTTATGAAATTTTACATACACGTTATCAGATAGGATAATGACATATAAAAAGTATCTTAAAATCATTGTTCCCGAGGGACTAACTAAAATTTTTTTTTAAAAATTAACGCTTGTCAAAAATACAAGAGCAAAAAATTTTATAGCATCTAAGAAAAAGAAGTTGCATGCTAGTTGCATATACTAACTGTTGCACGCGACTTCGCCCGCGTAATTTTATAAAATGCATGTAACTCGCTGAAAATGTAGCTTTCGATAGCTGAAAGAATTTCCAAAATAGGTTAACATCATACAAACCTTATAATATTAGTATTAGGACTTATTTCACCATCTGTCTAGTGGGCTAACCGTCATTTAAAATAATTAAGCCTTGTTTGTACGGTAAAAGTCCCAAACATTAAAAAGAAAATAATAAAAAAAAATCGCTTATGGATAAAATAAAAAAAACCCCTTCGGATGCACTCACTAAACCGAATGCAAAATTTCATAAAACATAAAATTATTTCTAATAGTAACTAATCAACACTTGACTTGTTGTTGGTGAAAGAGGCCCTTATATAGAGAAATTAAATAATGACACAGAAAATAAACTTACAGCAGTAGTTGGTAGAAGGATACTTGAGAATAGAGCGTATCTTAATGTGTTGAGGAATTTTACATGAGTTTTATTTGATTCACCGCGAAGTTCTCTCCAATCGCAGTAAGCACTTACAGGCATGTACGCCAATGATAGCAGCTGAAAAAGAGTTAAAAGTCAAATTATTAATTATCACCTAAACCCTTGAATATATTAATGAATTAATAAAATTGAAAAAATTAAAAATAAATTATTTTTACACAACTAGGACTAAATAGTCCTAGTTGTGTAAATTTATGTTACATTATTCTACACTAGCTGGTGCCCGTGAAATCGTCCGCGTTTTATGTCTCATATGGCTTAAGTCTTATTCTGACGTATAAGCTATATTATTGTAAAGTTTCATTGAAATCCATTCAGACTACTGAAAATTATTTTGCATGAAAGAGTAACAAACATCCATAAATCCATCCATGCAAACTTTCACATTTGTAATATTAGTAAGGATTATTCTAGCTAACTGGGACAGTTCCGTGTTAAAACATAATACAAATACATATAAAATAAAAGCAATTTTTTTTAACATAATAACACTAACAAAAATAAAATTGATTACAAAGTTACGCGGGCGAAGTCACGGGTAGCAGCTAGTTAAAATATAAGTTATTTTTTAAATAAACATTTAAAATTTTATTTCGAAATTAACACGATTTTTTGCCTTGAAAACTGATGGTATTTAAATTTTATATAAAATGTATTAGGATTAGGTCTCTGTTTTCAGATTTCCCTAAAGCCTTCTCAAATTCTATAAAATCGTTAGCGAATCCCAACATTTTTCCATTGCCAAATTTCATACAAATCTGTTCAACTGTTTTTACTTGATTGAGTAAAAAACATACAAACTTACGAATTTATAATATTATTAGGATTCAAATAATCTAATCAGCGAAGGTCATTAAACTGCTCACTACATCCTACATTTATGAAACATGTTATAATGTTCATAATTAATAATTATAATGTAATTATTAAGTATATAAAAAGAAGACGAATATTATTGTAAATAAATTAAACAAATAGGTAAGTACTCATAGCAATAGAAAACAATTATTTCTTTTCAAACAACCTTCTCAAATAAATAATAATAGATAAACGTTGTGTTAATTAACACAACGACTTTTTATATAATCATTGACTCTGTAAATATTTAACTGTTTTGATAAGAAAACAACATAATTATTTTGTTTACTAGCTGAATCCGGCCACGCTTTGCTGTTGTTCCTCTTTTTTCCGTTTCCTTTGGAACTTTGGAATAAGAAGTATATTTATAAAAACACTCTTCATTTAAAATGCAACGTAGTGTGAAAATTTCAGGTCAATCCATTTACTACTTTTCGAATTTTGTGAACATTAACATGCGGAAACTATTTTCATGCTGATTTCACCAATGGATAGAGTTGTTCTCGAGGAAGGTTCTAGTATATAGTTTACAAAGTTACGCAGGCGAAGTAACGGGCAGCAGCTAGTTTTACTCTTCATTTAAAATGCAATGTAGTGTGAAAATTTCAGGTCAATCCATTTACTACTTTTCGAGTTTTGTGAACATTAACATGCGGAAACTATTTTCATGCTGTTTTCGCCAATTAATAGAGTTGTTCTCGAGGAAGGTTCTAGTATATAATTTACAAAGTTACGCAGGCGAAGTCGCTGCAGCAGCTAGTTTTATATATAGATATTTCACGAGTAGTACCAGATCCCACCGTAAGAATGCGTGCCTATCGAGTACTCAATAAAAATCATTTTTTTATGTACAGAAATTTATTAGAAATTATTTTTTTTATACAGAAGGGGCAATGTGTTTTGGACAGGGTGCCAAAATTAGCCTAGAGTGACAAAATAAGAAAAAAATAACCATCACAACACGTAGAGTCAACAATAGCAATGAGATACTTACATTGAACCATGCCGTAATCAATCTCCACTTGGTCTTGTGGTAAGTTTGTAACACGGGGTCTTCCTCAACAGCGAAGTCTATGCTCAAAAGCATAGTAGCTACAGTAAACAAATGCACCCAGGACACAATATAAAATCCGATTCTAATTTTGAGGAGAGTACTACTCTTTTTCAACATAATAGGGTGTGTGAATACATTCTCTAATTTCAACATTTTCCCTAAAGAACCGAGCTAACGTACGATACGACTGCCTCCGAGAATCTCACTACGAAGTGTCTTATTTACATATGTCTTTATACTGGCACACCGCAAGAACTCGCGTATATTCGCCTGACCATTAAACTATAAACAAAACTCAAGTTCAAGTTTATTGTTAGACAAAACGCGAAATACTCGTCATAAGTATGTATATTTGTAATCGTTCGAAAATACAGTATGTGAATCACAATGTTATAATTTGCATAATCAAATAGAAGAGTTAAGGTACATACGGTACCTACATACTAAATTAAGTTCACAGTAAATAATAAAAAATCCTACTGTAGTCGGCAGCGAACTTGCAACACCTGTGGCGTTGCTTGTGTTATAGGCGACGGTAGCCACATACCATCAAATGGACCGTCAGCCTGCTTCCAACCTTAACATAATAAATAAAAAATTAATTCCTAATTTTTTGATAATATTTATTAATTTTGCTTTTTGTCGTATTTAATCCTATACGAAAAGCTTCTATGGGACTGTGGACCTTATCTATAATTGTTTTTAGAATGCTATTGGTACTTTATATGTCAATATACACGATTTACGAACACGAACACTGTATTTTAACAATCTATTTTGATGAAAACAATTCGACTAATTCTGCACAACTAGCTGTTTACATGAATACTGTAAGCTGTTCCGAACATTTTGTAGCAGTAAAATATTCACTGTTTCGTTATTGTCCATAAGAATGTTATCTGATAAAATGACAAACTATATCTTACGGTGGAAGTATTTATCTATAGTTAACACTAATAATCAATCAATATCAATACTAAATTTGTAACTGTAGGTATTGTATATGTATGTATGTTCCTAAATAACTCTTAAACGAATTAACTGATTATCATGGTAACTTGGTAGATAAAGATAGATAGACGTACCGGACACTGGTTAGGCTACTTTTTTCCTTTTCAACGCGGACGAAGACGCGGGCGCCAGCTAGTATTTAATAAGTGTTTTGTCGAACTGGCACTGGCAACTTTGGTTTCAATACTTTCAATCAAATAGCTTTTGGTTAGGAATTCCAAATTTAGTTGTGTTTCGAATTTAGTGATAATTTGTTTAATTTGAGTATCAATAGTCGCAGTGTCAAAAATGTACAAACTGCTGGTGCCAAAAATGATTTAAAAAAAGTACTGGTGAGTGTTTGGTGGACCAGTGTTATTGTCATCTAATACAGGTCCGGCCTTACAAAGTATCCTACATGCAACCTGAAATCATATCCATCATTGCAAAGGAAAAAAATATGTATGTCGATCGTATTATTATATGTCAAGGGTTAGTATGAACATTAAATGATTTTCCTCTTTTGCAAATGTTGCTTTAGTTATGTAAATACGACATAATATAAGTTAGCATTGGCTTTGGTTGGCGTGAGCTAACAATGAAACAAAATGATCGTTAGTTTTAATAGTTTAACATATTGTTTCTAACATTAATTGTCTTTAACATGAAAATATTTAAAGAACATATATAAACAATAGCATAATGTACGATATGGCCTATTTAAAAATTACAGTACTTAATAATTTTGTGATGCCAAATAAAATGTTTAGATAAATTAATAATTATGTTGTAATTTAGAAACCTTGTTTATCAATTGCAGATCTTTGGAAATACGCCCCGCTATCAATTGCCAGTAGCCTATATACTACCACTAGCTGTTGCACGCGACTTCGTCCGCATAACTTTATAAAATATAATACATTCGTGTCTGTGAAACCATAGAAATACACATACAAAATTTCAACCCAATCGGTCAAGCCGTTTAGTAGTTGACATACCGATAGCAGCGCCACCTACCGGGTCCAATTGTATTTTTGAATCATCCAGGAAACCATCGAAATAGCCATATAAAATTTCAACCCTACGGTTCAGCTGTTTAGAAGTTATGTGAAAAAGATAAGAACGGAAGGATAATTCTTACTAGGTACCCGTTGTCCTATTACCCGTTTTCCCGCATTTTCCCACGGTAATAAGTAGCATATGTTCATCACGGATAATGTCGGCTTCTAATGGCAAAAGAATTTTTCAAATCGGTCCAGTAGTTTCGGAGAATAATATTCTATACAAACAAACAATCAAATCTTTCCTGTTTATAATATTAGTATAGATAAAGGTATAATTCCAACAAGAAGGCCTACTACGATTTTCTGAACGTTTCATGTCGCATACAAGAAAAAAAAAGGCGTCCATCGCACACACATACAATCAGGTATATGCAATGTGTTGGCGGGATCGCGTACGTAGACAGCTACGCGCGCATTAACTGTGAGCATTAGCATGTTGCTGACGCGAACCTCAATTTTTCCCTACCCAAAGTCGTATAACGCGGCTATAGAAGTTTTCACTTAAAAAAATGTGTGCGAAATGACTACAAAAAATATTAAAATTAAAAGTTGGCGTTTCGCACATTTACAACTGAACCAAGTATCCGTGATATCTGTTAATTGCATTAACATTCCACTGGTTCTACATGGAATTGACAAAATTGATGGGACTTTTAGTAATTTGGAAACGAACTTAAATACCTATAAGATAAGTTTTTTAAATCCCAAAACTTAAAAGATCATTATTATCAAATGATGTGTTTGTTTTCATACTTATCGTAGGCTTTACTCATCTCATGAGTATATTAATTACTTATTTAAACAGATTTTACAAATAGTCAACGAAATCGGAAATTTCGTGTGAATAGTCATTTTCCATGAATTTGAATAGATTTACGTCATGTGTTTTACTTGTTTGTACAATACGAGTTTGCAAAACGCATTTCAATTCATAAATAATAATTTTTTGAGTTTTTATCCTTTTACTAAAAATATATAGTACTTAACTATAATAACATCTAATCGACAACAACTAATTGCAAATGACTTTTTTTAATAAGCAATTTAACCATTAAAAAAAGTTCAAATCAAATCATAATCATTTTACCATACTTCATAATTATAGGTACAAAGTTATCAATCATATCATCAATACTAATAATAAATCTGTAAGTGTAGGTATTGTATGTATGTATGTATGTATGTATGTATGTATGTATGTATGTATGTATGTATGTAGGTATGTATGTTCCTCCATAACTTTTAAACGAATTAACTGATTTTCGTCAAACTCGGTAGATAAGCATTTAGACGTACAGGACACAGGGCCCTTAGCCAAGAGCACAATGCAAACGGGAGCGTTACGCTTATTAACGAAACGATAGAAAATAAAGCCCGATGATTGGTTAAAATTTTATGTGGGCGTTACAACAACCAATCACCGGGCTTTATTTTCTATCGTATCGTTAATAAGCGTAACGCTCCCGTTTGCATTGTGCTCTTGGCTAAGGGCCCAGGATAGGCCACCTACTTTTTTCTTTTTCAACGCGGACGAAGTCGCGGGCGCCAGCTAGTTAGTTAATAAACTTCTAAACTTGAAATGTCTTCTTTTTTATTTTATTTTTTGTTTTGTACTTATATAATAACTAGTTGGTGCCCGCGACTTCGTACAATGCTTGACAACTTGTTGCTATAACACATTGGCCAGGAGTTAGTTACATTACAGTTTTATATTTTAGATAATCCCTCGGGAACATTACTTTTTTCTTGGATGAAAGGTATCCTATGTCCTTTCTGGTGTCCCAGAAACGTGTATGCAAAATTTCACGGTGATCGGTTCAGTAGTTTTAGCGTGAAAGCGAGACAGACATAGCTACTTTCGCATTTATAATATTAGTAAGGATATGTATGTAAAAGTTGTATATCAACTTTCTGGTATCCATAACACAAGCATTAGTTGCTTTACTGTGGACCTAGATGGTGCTGTGTGGAATCATGGAATGTGTGAATATTATATTTATTTTACAAGGGGAATCCGTCATGAATGCCATCGGTCTGGGGCTGCCCGCTGCAGTATAAGACAGTCACCTTTTACAATATCGTAATTTTAGGATTCAAAAACCACTTTATGAATCCACTTTATTGCGTTGTAAGGTATAAATGAAGATTGTTCAGCTCTATATATACATACTTAGAGTATAGAAGAAAGAAAAAAATGTTTCGAAAAACAAACACATACACATGTTACATTTCTTTCTAAAATCGAAAAATTGTAGTTGATGAATTCATTTACTATTTAATTCCTAAAGAAGACGTAGTTCTAAGATTGTAGAATACAGAATACGCAACTTTTCTGAGAGTAAATATTTTTCATACAGTCAGTTTCTTTTAACAACCTTGCTGTATATTTCCAGGACCAATTACCAAATACCTACTTCACTAAAACATGATGACATTTCATTTGTTTCTGTCACTTCGTATTGTCACAACGTCTTTGCTAATTCATTTATAATTATCAGCACATTATCACTGACGTAGTCAGTGACCTTTAGGTTAATAACCATTGTTATATACCTACTCTCCTGTATAAAAATGTCAAAACGGTTGACAAGAGAAACCAATTAAAATGTGTAGAAATAATTTGCTAAAATAAAATCGATAAGTAGAATTAACTGTCGAAATTATAGCGCTTTTAAAATTCGATCACCAGTTTTATTCTGGAGGTCATTCCGTCTTGTATAAAAATTGGTAAGCCTAATTGGTCGAGTGGTGGTGAGTGATACCCACTTGTTTTATCCATCGATGCAAGCTATACTTTTGGCCTAAGAGCTACTGAACCATCCGACTAGCACAAGGCAAAAATGAATGTTTTATTATCGGTCAATTAAGAAAATACCGGTCTGGCAGGCATCTCGCGGTTGCGTCGTTATCAAATAAATTTTTGAAAATGTAAAAAAAAAATTATAACCTTCTCACACTGTAGGACATCCGCACACAAGGTGAACAGACGGTCTGACAAGGGCCGCGGGTCAACGGTGGATCCAGGCTGCTTCAGACCGATCATATCAGAAATGCTGGCCTAAGTCCAGCAGTGGACCTCCTGATGAGTGCTGTTTATTGCCGATTGTCTTCAGCAGAACTTACTAAGTTCTTATTACTTCTTATTCTTACTACTTAGTACTTCTTATACTTACTACTAATTCAGGGGGATTCTTACTAAGTTACAGTTCAAGAAAAATACATTAATGGCATATAAAATCTGCTTTAAAGCTGCATAAAAAGTAAAAATGTATGCTACAAATATAAATTGACCCATTAAACTGGTAAACATTCGCTTTCACCGATCACACTTATTGAGGACGATGTATCGGTAGGCCAACTTCAAATCTGAATTCCGCAAAGGGAACAAAGTTGATAAATCAAAAACGAAGTGCAAAATTAAACGAGTTATAGAGGCTTTTAATCTTGTGGTTTACCGCTATTAACTTAATGTTTGAATTTGAATAAGCAAACATTGAAGTTGTCAAGGATACTGTTTTCAAAATATTTTGACTAATTATTTATTGACATTACTGAAATAAATAATAATAATAAATACGTATTATTTATACTAATAATTAATTTACTCAAATAAATTTTAGAATACATTTCATGAAATTCTATCTGTTTTTCCGCTAACTGTTTCCATAACACCCAACAGAATTTTATACGGTTTTCACTATGAGGAAAACAAGTATGGCTTGTGTATATTAAAAATACTACGTTTAAAAATTTTAAAACTATAACAATAAATCAGAAACCTATTACGATAAATAGACAATTATTAAAAAGAGCTTTTAATTTTCTGTTTATGATAAACAACATACGCAAGCAGACTGACGATCCACTCAAACGAAAAGCATAGAAGAGCTGACCATCTACCTAACTAGTATTTATTTGTTACCCTACTCTATTGATCATCATGAAATTTTTCATACACGTTGTTGGGAACACCTCTAGGGCTTCAGCTGTTAACGAGACTCTTATTAATTTTTTATTCACTCTTTTCCAATCTATATATTAAATATTATACAACTTTTCGTTATTAAAGTAATAATGAAATTGTATTTCAAAATTTACCACTTTTGTTAATTTCTATGTAGGTACTATAAAGGTCTTAGTTAAAAAATAATGAAACTATTGAAGAATTCACATAACTTTAATTAATCCCCATATTAAAAAACAAAGTTTAAACTTTAAAATTAACCTACACTTTTACTCAAAATTCCACTTTAATAACCAGCAATATATAATTGAAACTAAATCTATCAGAAATCTAAAATATAATTAGCAACCATTTTCTTTGTCAAAAACTATGTAAATTTATACAATTATTTAACTTTTTTTTATTTTATTTATATACAAAAAACAATAGATGGTACACAGTTAAAGTATTCAACTATAACATTACTTATAATATTTTTTTATTATTATTCATTATTGCTAGCATACATATTATTGTTAAAAAATGAATATAATATTAGTAAGGCACGAAGGTCTTGTCAAAATATATCAATATGCAGACATATTGTTTTTTTAATTTCTCAATAAAATTATTTGTATTTAAAAAATTATGAACATTGTTACACATTTACAAGCAAATATTTTTTAAAGATAATATGTAATTTTCAAGTAATTTATCCCAATTTATATTCTTAACGTCAAAGTCGAATAGGATTTTATCGTTCTCGTCCAACTTGCCATATAGAGTCTTGACATTGTAGTCATTAAATATGAACTGGTTGCGGGTAAAGAAATTCAAAACATGTAAAAGAGACGTCAACTTCTTCAGCGTCGTTACTCCAATGCTGTAAAAAATATAATATTAATTGGAAATCACACAGAGCTTTTATTAACTATTGTCAGTTTCTATTGTTTTCGAACCCGGGTACCTGAGACAGAGCGTAAAGCAATCACCTTAACGTAAACACCACTGAACCAATGGGCTCGCCTTTTCTGATTTTTTTTATCAACCTTGTAGGTGTATTATGTTATATTTACCTTCGTTTTCGTCGTAATAGCAATGAAAATCCATCAATTACATAAGCTGGAACTATTTGTAAAAAGAACCAACAAATAGAAAATACGTATTTATTGTTGATTATAATCAACATCGGAGTAAATACAGATCCTTCTGAAATATTCACAATACAGATTATTATTTGTGTGTACATTATCTATATTTCTATACTATTAATAATAATTATTATAAAGATAAAGATAGAAGTCTTGTATTTATGTATGTCTGTAATGGATTAAAAACTACTGGACCCATCTTAAAATTCTTTCACATATAGAAAGCCACATTTTCTAAATTTTACGTGGGCGTTAGCTAGGTAGTCTGAAGTCCACTCCTAACGACAATATCGAAAAAATATGTGATTTAATATTGAGAGATCAAAGATCAAAAATCTGTGAAGTAACTGAGATAAGGTCAACCTTTATTTTTAGTTACCGGTAAAAGGTTTCAAGGTGAAATAAATGCAAAAAACTATTATATTGTTTTGCCATGAGGTGTGCTAGAGTCTAATCCCTATAATTATCCCACATCTGGTCCATAATTTCCTATATTGCCAAGGACGGTATATTAGGCAACAGTTACCAACTCAATCAAGAGGATTCAAAAGTAGATAGGTATACGTTTTGGATTAGAAGAAGTCCCAACAACTTTTTTTAATAATTATTCCAATTAAAAATCTCACCGAATGCATGTTTCCTTGTGTAGTAAAGGCAAGTCCACATAAATTTACCAACGGTAATGGGATTTTGTACGCCGGAACAGCAATTAAATACTTTTATCTCTTTTTCACCTTCATTCCTGTAGACAAGAAACGACAAGTTTATATTCAGCGACGATTTAGAGAATATTGCTCAATTAAAAATTACAGGCGTTGCGGGAACCTACAACAATGTCACGTAAATTAAAGATTTAAATTGATTTAACTTATCAAACAGTCTAACAGACTGTTCCTGTATATAAAGATATTTCCATATATGAAGACATCTCGCTGCGCTCGACTAGATACGGCTCTAACCAAAAACAATAGACTCCGTGAATGCATTTTTATTGTAGTGTATATAAAACATCGTCACTATTTATCACTTTATACACAGTTTAATTGTATTTTTACACAGTTTCATATACGCAAAATGGCCTTTTGTTATGCCCAAAAATTTAATAAAACATTCGGCACGTACACAACACAGACAGTTTGCAGTGTGACTAGCTCGTGTACGTGTACGCCGAATTCGGCGTAGTATTTGTTGCCGCATTTGTCAAGTACGGCGGCTGTATCTAGTCGAGCGCAACGTGACCAATCAAATATCTTTAGATATTTGTATTAATTAAAAAATTATTGTCGATCTTTATTAGTTTCTTTTTTAACAATAAGGGAAAACTAGTTGAACTAGGAAGCAAGTTTCACGATTTCTTATTATCTAACTATCTATAGAATTTATTTAATTTTTGTCTGTTTCTCTGCTAACTTCTTCTAAACCAAACAAATGATTTTGATAACGTTTTCACTAATAAGCGATGAACGAAGAAGATTTGTGTACCAATATAATTCGCAGAAAAAACTGCAAGGTAATCATAGACCATTAGACCAAAGTTATAGTCTCATTGTGTCCGCATGATGGCCGGCGTAGGCACATACACTTCTCGCGTAAACTGTTGCCGTGTCGCCCACTTGGCAGAGCTAGATAGTCGTTGCGGTTTTGCCGGTAGAAGTCTGGCATACCCCAGTAGGAGTCGGATCTACTTCGCTGCTGGGTATTCGTACCCAATGTTTTAACATTGGAGGTAATTCAATTACAAACATACCATCTATTGTTTGCGTCCCAAGCTGCAGCTATCACAAGATTGCTAACAGTGTCTACTGGAATCAAATCAGCCACGCAATCGGGATCCCCGATCCAACACCGAAGGATACCTTTACCGATGGCAGCGATAGTACCGTTAGCTCCTTTCCAATTATCAAGCCATCCCTCAACAGGTTCTTTGTTCGATGAAATAACTGTAATCATAGGTATATAATCAAGCACATTTATAAAAAGGTAATCGTGTATATACGATTCACAGCGTGATATCGACCCCTTAATTATTTATTAGAGAAAAATTTACTGTTCAAGTTTTCTTATTTTTTTATTTTAAAGTTCTGGAAACAAAGTGACGATCTACCTACTTGAAATTAGGTGACTATAGCAGGCTATTAACGCAAGCCAAGCCATATGAATTACTTCCGTTCTTCATGGGATAAAGAATAAGGAACAATGATAAGGAATTGACTCACTGAAATAATGGAACACATGCCATTATTTTACGGTAATCTTCTGTATGTGTATGTCTTTTACTTATAACATACAACTAAAATATGGTATAGTTTATACTCTGTTCCCATATTTAAATACAACACATACTTATAGATTTTTCTGACAGTTTGTTAAAATAGTCGTAATCACAAAACAATTGCTTAAATAAAATAAATGATGATAACGGTTTTTAACTCGGTTAAAACACAATTAAATTAACAAACGTAACAAAGAATTTAAGTAGGTACTAATTAAAACATGAATAAGTAATTACTGAAATTTAATCAAAAAGGGAACTTCATTGTGCTTAAATTTTATTTATAAAATCGGTGAATTGTGGTATGAGTAATTTTAATGTATTTTTTGAATGTTGACGTATCGTGTATCCATTTTTTAATAGGTCCACATTTTTTCTAAAAATATACAGGTACTTATATAAAAGAATATATTCATAGATAAATGATTGGTCTCGCTGCGCTCGACTAGATACGGCCCTACCTAAAAGCGATAGCTTCGTGAATGCGGCAACTTTTTATTGTAATGTGTGTAAAACATCGTCACTATTTATCACTTTTTACACAATTATTTAATTATATGCCCAAAATTTAATAAAACCTTCGGCACATACACATCACAGACAGTTTGCAGTGTGACTAGCTCGGGTACGCCGACTTCGGCGTAGTATTTGTTGCCGCATTTTTCAAGTATCTAGTCGAGCGCAGCGAGACCAATCAAATATCTTTGAATATACATTATTAATATTAATTGTTTTTTAAACAAGTAGTTTTTTCAATTAAAAACATTAAAAAACGATATAGAAACTCCATATGGTATAAACTTAATTGCACAATGCACATACCAACTGAAGGCCTCACAATGGCTGTTGGCATCTCTTTAGTTTGACGTTCTACTAATACTTCTGCCATGCCTTTTCCCAATGCATAGCTATTAGGTCTGCCTCCTGTAAAAGTTTGGAACGTAATAATTTTCTTTATAACCTAACTGTTGTTTGTCTTATATTTGGAGCTAAAGAAAAAGCCAAAAACTGAAAATTTATAATATATAATTTAAATTTGGTATTACTCGTAACTTCGTGGTCTTTCTCCTAGCCAAAGGCTGAGGACAGGGTGGAATGGAAACAGCTGTTGGCTTAGAAGACAAATCCATCTATTCATTCTTTATAGATCAACTTTGTTCTTTTTTAATATTACAAAGAAGTTAAATCTGTGTATATATAGCATTGCTTAGTAATTTCTTATTGGACCGATTCTTTTCAACGTATCCCTAAGAAACTTGAGGTATGTTTTTTAACACAGCAGTTTAATATTTCACTATTTGTATTTGACGAACTCGTTGGTCAAGTGGTTAAAATGTTTGCCTCGGAACTCTGACAAAGTCTGCTGGGGTCCACTAGTAAATCACTTTCTATAATCTTGTTTAAGTATTCAACATTATGTTGTATTAAGTACTAGCTGGTGCTCGCGACTTCGTCCGCGTTGAAAAGTATAAAACTCCATCTACCGTGGAATATCACCAGAATTGTCATGTTAGTAGTTTCACCCATCGAAATAATATATCTCTGCGAGGTTTCACCTAATTTGGATAGATGGCGCTATCTCCCGGGCCAAGGCGCTAGTATTTACTTTTATTTTAGATTTTCCGTAGAAATGAAGCATTTTCCCGCGGTAAAAAGTAGCCTATGTTCATCATGGATAATGTCGGCTACTAATGGTAAAATAATTTTTATAATCGGTCCAGTAGTTTCGGAGGCTATTCTATACAAACAAACAAACAATCAAATCTTTCCTCTTTATAATATTAGTATAGATTATGTTGTATTATAGGTATCGATCGAACGATTATTATTCTTACCTAATAGTTCTCTACGGAAATATTCGTAATTTATATTATCAGCTAAATAGTAAATAGATTCCAACGAATTGTCTTTCTTATAGACTTTTTCCTCGACCAATCTGTCGCCGTTGCTATATGCTGTTGACACGTAAATGAAAGCCTGAAACAAAACAATGTCTTATTTGTCTGAAGCTGACTTTATCTCCTATTATACAGTCTTATATATTCTAGCTGGCGCCCGCGACCTTGTCCGCATTGAAAAAGAAAAAAGTAGCCTATCTGTGTCCTGTTCGTCTGAATGTTTATCTACAAAGTTTCATGGAGTTATGGAGGAACATACATACTACAATACCTATACTTACAGTTTTATTATTAGTATTGATTGATTGATAATGATTGATGACTTTGAGTTATAAAAGTAAAATGAGATGAAAATGCATTGTGAGATGGCTAATAAAATAATCATTATACGAACAATTTCCCAAATACAAATTATATTAACTTTGTTTTGAACTTTTTGAAAAAAGATAATTTGAAAATAAATAAATTGATATTTCTTGTACCTATTCATATTGTTGAGATGAAAAACTACAAAACTCAACATATTATGCTAGAATTAGAAGCTAATGTGTTAATTTTTCAACCGACTTCCTAAAAAGAAGAGAGGTTCTCAATACGACGCGTATGTTTTTTTTTTTTAATGTTTGTTACCTCATAACTTTCGACCGGGTTAAACGATTTTGAAGATTCTTTTTTTATTTGAAAGCCAGTGCTTCCCATGTGGTCTCCTTTTCAATTTGGTCCAGTTCTGACAATGGCATCCATGAGAAAAGACCATGAGACGGTTAGAAGTCGGTTTATTTTTTGTTAAAAAGGGCTATTTAAATTTTAGTATAAGTGCGTAGTATAGAATTTAAATTCTCTGTGCGCTTTCTCTAATTATATATATTAGTATTGCATACAAAAGCAATATTTTTTTTATAGTTATATAAAAAAAAATAAAGATTGCATTCAATATGATTCTAACCGATTCTAACGGTCTTACAAATCAATAAGTAGGTGTTATTAGGACGCGTATGTACTTGACCTCTATTACTTAACAGCCCTTAATTCATGGAGATGATTGAAATCAATAAAAATATTTTAATTTACCTTTAGATTTTGTATCCCGCGAGCGAAATCGAGCATTCTATGCGTTGTTCGTACATTGTCGTCCACAGTTTCCTTCAAAGGGATGTTAAAAGCAACATTTGCCGCAGAGTGAAATAAAACCGATACCTATAAAATATAATTGATGATTATCATACTTCATCAGCATACCTCCCTTTATTTAATTGTGATTAATTGTGTTCGTTCCAGATTCATTGGTAAATCAAAAAATTGGCTTCTTTAAAAAAAAAAAATATATCGCTGTGGCTTTATATAATAAATAGTCTAAAACATTTAACAGTATGTTTTACCTCATTTTGCAGCATTTTTATGACTTCCGTAGTCAAACCAAGTTGTTCATGTTGCAGGTCACCAGCTAAATGTATGAGCTTTCTCATTGCTGTTGGTCTGGATTCTCTAACTCTTTGAAAAACCTTAAATTATTATGTGGAGGTTGAGTACATTTGGGTAACAATGTTAGAAAATTAAGAAACGTTCTTAAACAAATATTATAGAGTACTAGTTGACCCGGCAAACGATTCAAATTCAAAACATTTTATTTGAAATAAAATTTACAAAATCGCTTTTTACATTACATTTCGACGTCAGATCAATTAATTCGTTTAAGAGTTATGGAGAAACATACATACATACATACATACAATACCTACACTTACAGATTTATTATTAGTATTGATTGATGATTGATGATGATCAAAAAACCAACTTATCTGGGAAGATAAAATTTCCACACCATAGGTTAACCATAAAAAGGTTCGACTGTAGGTAATGGACAAGGTAAATGTTATGATATATTACATAAAAAAAAAAACATATAAATGTTATATCAACTTACAGATGACTCGATGTATTCATCAAAACGTTCTTTAGAACTTTTGCCCTTCTTAGGTTTTATAAGAATATAGATTGCCTTGATGTCAGTGCATGCATACAATAATTTCTCAATTAATACCTGAAATAGAAGGAAAACCTGAATTGAATACCTGAAAATACAAATATGCATGAATAGCATAATTTATGACCAGTTGTAATATTTTGTGCAGTAATTCATTATTTATGCATTTTGCCTAAAAATGTAGATTATTTTGCACGATACGATTCTGTCTTTATTAAGTAAAATCTTGTCTTGTATATACACGTACAGTAATAAAATAATATTATATTAGAACAACATTATCAACTGTGTACAAAAAATTACTCTACTAAAAAAAATTAGATTGAATTTATATTTACAAATGGTTGTGCTGATAATAATTTAAAAAATCACAAAAACTTTTAAAATTTCATTCGCAGGATACCCATCATGCTGACAGCGTTACTTCCCTGTATAATACTAATACGAACAAGATAACAACCAACCTCATCTCCGGTAGTCGCGAAGGCATTTGGCAAACCTTTGAAAACATATATGTTCAAAAAAAATGTTCAATATTTATGTTACTTACCGACCCAATATACCCTGTAGCTCCAGTTACCAACACAGATTTTCCTTTATAAAAAGTAGCAATGGGCGAAGAGGACGATATTGTTAATAAATCCTGTTTGTTAATAATGTTATCCACTTTAGAGTCCATTATTGAATATTTTTGGTAGCTGAAATCGGAACATTGTCTATACTAATGTTTTAAAGAGAAAATATTAATTTGTATTTTTGTTTGTAAGAAATAAACACAAAAACTACTCAACCGATTTTTAAAATTCTTTCACCTATAGCTTTATATAGAAAGCAACATTGTCATCAAATAACAGAGATTATAAGATAGAAAGTTACACGGAAGAAGTCGCGCGCAACAACCAGTGTTTTGTATAACTAATTCAACGCCTGACAAAAAAAATTTGAGCAATTAAGTAAGAAGCACAGACGAAGTTGCGGGCAACAGCTAATCTATACTATATATCTATACTATAATATTATAAAGAGGAAAGATTTGATTGTTTGTTTGTTTGTTTGTATAGAATAACCATCGAAACTACTGGACCGATTTGAAAAATTCTTTTACCATTAGAAGCCGACATTATCCGTGATGAACATAGGCTACTTTTTACCGTGGGGAAATGCTTCATTCCTACGGGAAATCTAAAATAAAAGTAAATACTAGCGGCTTGGCCCAGGAGATAGCGCCATCTATCCAAAATACGGTAGATGGCGTTTTAAACTTTTCTACGCGGACGAAGTCGCGAGCACCTGCTAGTATAAAATAAATTATTACTTACCGGCAACACTCCTTAATGTTACTCCTTAAAGTTAATTTGCAAAATGTGCAATAGGAGAACATGAAAGATAAAATAACTGTGATTATAGTTAGGATATCTCACTGAAATAATGAAACTACAAGTATAATAAATAATTATTCCTATAATATTTTTCAAAATAAGCTTCAATGACTTTTGTATACAGTTTAAGTTAAATATAGCACTGAGTATTATCAAATGAAACACAAAAATGGTTATAGCATAGCAAAATATTAATTTATATACGATTTTTCAGTCAACATTAATTTTAATGGTACAGTGTAAATATTCACGTAAATAGTATTGCAAATAAATATTCTTTTACGAGTATAACGAAGCAATTTGCACCATGACATTGTAGCAGTTATGTTATTTTTATAGGGGTGACCCTAAAGTTGCGCCGGCATCCATCAAGAAACGAGTTCTAACAGCAGTTCCGAGTAGTAGTTCGGAACTATTCCAATCAGGAACGCATCAGTTCACCGCGGAACTTCTTAGACTATGAAATTTAAAACATTTTAACTTACTCTGTTGCTTTTGAAGACATCATATATGCCTGTAATTTTCAGATAGATAAAACTATACAGAATGTTGACACAAATAGGAATATTAATGCTATGAGTAAGTACGCTCTCTATTTCATTTATCATCAATCATCATTAATACTAATATACTAATCAATCAATCAATACTAATAATAAATCTGTACTTTTTTTCTTTTTTTTTTGAACGCGGACTACGTGTATGTAGTGTATGTATGTATGTTCCTCAATAACTCTAGGAATTAACTGATTATCATAAAACTTGTAGATAATTTAGACGTACAGGACATAGGATAGCCTTTTTCTTTTACTTTTACACGAGCTAGTACTTAAATATAATTGATGTGACTGTTTATGACTTAGAAATAAGTAAAAGAATTTATAAAATTTAATTATTTTTTTATTATTTGTGGAGTCAAGCTTCTAATTTAAATGAAAAAGAAATTGACTATAAACTAACTAAATGGTCCAAGATCCAAGGCCAACCAGACATAACATTCTAAAGCTCTTTTCCATCGATAACTTTTTTTTGTCGAAATTCCACACACACATTTGATTTATTCAACACATTCTTTTGCCTAAATTCCACTTATCTAATTGTTCAAAATCAGAGAATTTATTAAAGATTAAATTTTATTTCAACAACCTGAACTGTTTTGAATAAAAACTCGTCGAAAAGTATGCACTAAAATGTGCCAATTTTAGTTGCGACCGAAAAGTTTCTCTTCTTACTTTTGTTTCAGGAGAGTAACGGGCAGTTTTTCTGTCATTTTTATTCAGTGAGCGTTTTGCCCCCTCATCATATGTAAGCCGGGGCTCGTTAAATCTGACGTTTGCTTGCACATTTTATGATTCTTACACGAATTGTTTGCGAATACGACGTGCTTTATTGTGTGGACACAGTGTGTTTGCCTATTTAAGGACATTTATTTGTTGGAAGGGATTTTTTTGCTTGGAGCAACGTGAATAAATGCGTATTTACATTTAAAGTGTTATTGCTATGAGATGTAGAATTTATGCATTATGATAATAATTACAATAAGATAAAATGAATTAGTTTATCAATCGTATGTCATCGTTGTTCAAATTGTTGAAAAACCGTTCAAGTAATATTCACCAGAGTGGTCTAGACAACCAGTTGCTAAATTGGTTTGAAGTTTTGAAATGTTTGAAGACCACTGCGCTAAGATGGAGTAAGTATAACTTACCGTCTCTGAATATTACTTAAGTTTTTGGCCATGTAATATCTGTAATAATAATATCTAATATCTGTAGCAGAACTTCACTGTTCTGTGCACACCAAACTAATATTATATTGCTTAAGAACTAAAATATTTCTTATTTTTATATTTTCACATTTAACCGTTATTTACTTAAGCTACACGTCAAACTCTTAAGTGACTCGGAAATACAAAGTAAAATTCAAATATTTACCTACCACGAACAGAATCCTTTTTTGTTTTCTTCAAAATAAGTAAAGTTTCTTTAATAGCTATCCGTAGGTACTTTCATGGTACTTTGTGTAGAAGCGAAAAAAGGAAACAGTTCTCGAGGGGCTGGTGATTCAGTGATGCTGAAAATTAAGATTTCATTTTACTCTACCTACTACTGCGAAAGTGTTGATCAGTGAAAGTGAAAGTTTTAAGATTATATTCAAGTTATATAAAAAAACTAACTGCTGCCGGCGACTTCTCAGACCTACCAAGTATATAGTGTATAAAATTTCATCAAAATCGGTTAAGCCGTTTCGGAGGAGTATGGCAACTAACACTGTAACACGAGAATTTTATATATTAGATATTATTAGAAAAATAAATTAAAGGAATATAAAATATTTTGACATCTTTTGGAAATTTTGCTATTTTTCTGCTTTGATTTTATTAGTTTCTAGATAAATATTTATAACAATTAAAATTATTTATTTATTACTTTATTTACCTACACTTTATTACTAACATTATAAAGAGAGAAGATTTGTATATTTGTAATGAATAAACTCAAAAACTACTGAGCCTATTTTAAAAAATCTTAACACCTATAGAAAGCTACGTTATCAGCGAGTAATATAGGCTTAATTTTTATAAAGTTACGCGGACAAAGTCGCGTACAACGGCTAGTTACTTATAAAATAAGGGGTAAACAATTGTATCCCAGTAAATACATGACCTTTAAAGTAGATGGAGGTTCGATTCTTCGATAATATCTATTTTATCAAGGACAAAACAATTACTGTGGATACCGATATAATATCAGTACCTAATAGTACCTATGGTATGTTAGAAGACGTCGTTTCAGGCAAAAGTTCACGCGCGCCATTCATGAAACTATTAATTTGACATAAAAGTTTGAAGCCGAGGCCCGTAGAGTCAAACATTTTCAAACTTTCCTTTGAGTTTCATTGAAAATATTTTTTTCAAAAAGAGGACAAACCGTTATGATTTTTAGTATGAATATTATGAAACATTTCATATAAGTAATAAGTTATTTCATCTACATATTATTATATATGTATGGTATGGTTTATTAAATTAAGTTGTAAAAATATTCAAGCCAATGAAAATATGTAGTAGAAATACATGGAAAAAGCTATAAAAAAGCTATCATAAAATCAAACCTGTGTCTTTGCTACCTCTGTTAAGAAGGAAAATAATAGATGAAAAAAGCAAACTAGACACTTAAAACAATACATTAAAATATTACTAAAAAAATAGAAAGAGTTATTGGAAGACGAAAATGAAGTCGATATCATAATAATTCACTCAATCAATAGCGGCTAGATGCTGGCTAAGAGAAAACCTTCTTAATAATAATAATAAAAATAAAAAATAAAAAACAAAAACAAAACTCGATCTCGAGGAGAACAGAAGATTTATCAACTAATTCTATCATTATTTAGTACTCCTGCGAAGAAAATACCACCATTTTAATCTGTCTCTTGAATTCGTGAGTGTTTAATAGATGTTGCACAAAGTCGCTTCCCGCTATCTGTCTCTCCTTATGTATGCTTAGATCTTTAAAACTACGCTACGGATTTTGATGCGGTTTTTTTAATAGATAGAGTGATTCAAGAGGAAGGTTTTTAGTATATAATTTACAAAGTTACGAGAGCGAAGTCGTGGGCACCAGCTATCTACTAAAATAAAGATACAACCCTTGAAAATTTTATAACAGAAAAGATGTCAGGCGTTATATTGCTTTACACATTTTGTCAGGCGCTACACATCCCTTACTTTAAACGCGGGCGAATTCGCGGGCACCAGTTAGTACTCATGATAAAGGATATATCATGATAGGGAAATGAACTATGACATTCCTTTCACTAACCCAAACACAACAGCAAGAGGAGATAGGTATTTGCTGTAATTTTGCAGTAGTGTTCTTGTAGAGGATAGTTACTGTAAAATGCAGTGTGTCTTGACAAGATAATAATTATTATTTCAATGGCATTAATTTAACATTGTAATAGTTGATAATAATATCAACACTAATAATCCGGTCTATTGTTTGATAAGAGACTTCCTCATTACTCATTAACCTATAAATCTGTATAGGGTAATTAATTGTAGCTTTAATTGATTAGCTAATTCGTGTTAGTATACATCATTAGGTATGTACGAGTATATGTATGGACATATTACTATACTGAGTTGATAACCTTATGTCATCAAACGATCGACAAGCCCGTTGGATGAGTGGTAAAAGTGTTCTTACCTCACATCTCAGGGTCCCCGGATTTCCAACTTTTCAAAGTTGGACAGAAGACCACAGTGCATACGAGCTGTTTGTGTTTTTGTGAGTAAGTGATGCCAGATCCTCTTCCTTATCCCTTATGGTCGGCAGCGCACTTGCATCCCCTAGGCGACGGTAGCCACCTACCATCAAGTGGACCACCAGCCTATGTCGACCTTAACATACAAAAAAACAACTCTCGGTCATCAACTCAGTTGTTAGAATAGCTTTCTCTCACAAAGAAGCATATTATACTGTTATGAGTCTACAACGCCTGTGGCCCATGTAAGTAACCATTTTAAATAATTAATTAATCAATACTAATATAATAAATCTGTGAGTATAGGTATTGTATATTGTTCCATAACTCTTAAAGGAATAAACTGATTTTCATGAAACTTGATAGATAAACATTTAGACATACAGGACGCAGGATAGGCTACTTTTTTTTCAAAGCGGACAAAGTCGCAGACACCAGCTAGTGTAAAAAAAATTTTTACTGGTTATACCTCATACTTCATTACAACGATATTTAATGAAGCTTCTACTAATAAGTTGATTGTCATTCAAAACGCTTACTGTCAGCAAATTTACTTATTGGTAGGTAATATATTATACATCCTTACTAATATTGTAAACTAACTGGCGCCCGCGACTTCCTCCGCTTTGAAAAAGAAAAAAAGTAGCCTATCCTGTGTCCTGTATGTCTAAATGTTTATCTACCAAGTTTCATGAAAATCGGTTAATTCGTTTAAGAGTTATGGAGGAACATACATACATACAATATCTACACTTACAGATTTATTATTAGTATTGATTGATTGATGTGAATTTGAATTTGTTTGTTTGTTACGCTTTCACGCGAAACCTACTGAACCGATCACCATGAAATTTTGCATACACGTAGTCCGGGATACCAGAAAGGACATAGGGTACCTTTCATCGTTCAACGCGGACGAAGTCGCGGGCACCAGCTAGTATTATATAAATGTTACATTAGAAAAAGTTAATAGGTCATCGAGTCCAGGATTGACGCATACGGTACGAAACTTGGCAGTACTTTGGTGTAGCTTGTCCAAGTAGGATAAGTTATGAGGGCCACTCACTTACTAACCTAAAATTACTTGGCACGAGAAGCGAGACGCGTACAATGTTAAATAAAAATATCGGCCAAAGGTTATGCAATATTTTTTGTTAATTTGATATTATTTTTATGAGAAATGAAAAACATATACTATATTATAATATACGAAATGATCCAGGACGTGACAATAAGTCCTGTGGGAAAGTTCCACATCATTAATATAAATATTTCAGCCAATTGTTTGTAAAAAATTAAAATTATTTTCAATTTTTCTTTATTTACGCCGCATGACTCGTTATACTATTCATAACTAATGGAAGAGCGTAACAAATATCAAATTATTAATAATGCAAACAAATTATTAATCACCAAATCATAATTAATGCATTGGGGACAAACAATGGAATAATTCTGAGCTAAATTTGTTTATTATGAATAATTTATTCAACTTTTTTTTTAATGTATCATTAAAATAATTTTTAATGTTAATGTAGCAATTAAATAAATGCTTAAAAATAATCGCTTGTCCATATTGCCATGCAGAAATTTCATATTTTTCAAGAAAATGTAAGCTTGTTCGAAAGTATTTTGACCTTTACTTGTCCCATCATATTTGTAATGTCTTTATTGTCTAAACAAAACAGTTAGCTTGCTATTATTTAACACCAACTAACCAGAAACATCCGCTCACTATAATACCTCTCCGTTATAAAGTACAAGGCATAGTCGTTTAATTCTGTTCTGGCTACCGCACTAACTAGCGTGAAAAGCGTAGCAGCTACTCAATTTCCTTCTTTCTCAGGATTTAAACTAGATCTTAATATTTTTCCAGTATTTTTCATCCAATTTCGTTAAGCCGTTTAATTAAACATTACCCGGGGAAACATATTTTTTTCATTCGGGCTGACGGTCTCTAGATGATAAGTGGCTACTTTACCTTTACGTGGCTATGGCTACGACACCTTTAGAATGTAAACACCACCTTACAGAATACCACCGTGAAATAACAGCATGTGCTGTTGTGTTTCGGTGACTGAGTAAGGGATGCCAGAGCCCATTACCCCATCCCTCCCTTATCCCTTATCCTTAATCATTGTATGGTCGGCAGCGCACTTGTAGCACTTATGGCGTTGCTTGTGTTATAGGCGACGGTAGCCAACTACCATCAAGTGCACCATCAGCCTGTCTGTCGACATTAACATTAAAAAAAATTATACGCTAGTAATATACATATAAGTCAATGATCATGAACATAACAACTGATGCAACATAACATCATCGTCATTACTAATGACTGAAGCTGTAACTTTTGTTGAGAATAAATAAATTAAAATATAACGTTTACACTTTTATTTTTCACTAAATTTTAGTTTTGGATTTTAAACATTTTCAAGTACATCCTTGCATATATTATAAATAAAATATAGTGCCCCGCCGCGTCTGTCTGTGTGTTTGTCAGTTCGAGATAATCTCAAAAACTACTGACCGGATTTTCATGCGCTTTTCACTAATGAAAAGAGCGTTAAATTAGGAAGGTTTTTTTATACAATTTACAGAAAAACTGCACCCGTGCGAAACCGGAAACGTGTCGCTATTTAGTGTAAAATAATTTTTTTGTAAAAACAAAGCTAAAATTGTTTGCTGCGAGAAAAATTACTATAAAGACAATTTGGCACATTTTTCGCAATTAGTATTAGTTTATCGAGGCGCGCATGCGTGTCAAAGGTCACGAGTTGGTTCGCGGGACTGACAATAGCGGTAGTCCTACAGCTGATTCCATTGCCGGCTGCCGTATGATAAAGTTACATAGGATCTCTTTCGAAAAAGTTTATGTAAGTTGCACGCTTAATTGAGGAAGTAACAGAGCTTAGTTTAAAATCGGGATAATTTTGTGACTTTATGAGGTGTTTTGTGTAATAAATTTGTGGATTGTCAGAAAGATGCGGTGGGGAGCGACAATAGTCTTCTTCTTCGCATTAGTTTATTCAGGTGAGAAAGTAGGAATAAAAAATAAAAATTATTAATATTAATTAATTTATTTATTTAGATAGTAAGGTTTAAAATAATAATTATTACAATAAGTTTTGATCGCCATATGTACATAACTCTTGATTATTCCTGGATTTTTTAGTGCTGATATCGTCATATATATCTACAATGACAAAACGAGAAATTAAATATATTTTTTATTTTTTTTGACAAATCTCCAGAGGCTTCCCTAAAAACGATGCGTAATTTCAAAAGATCCCTTATTTAAATATCATCAGGATCGAAAAATCGATTGGAGAATGAATTCCCGTCACGTCTATCCCGAGAGAAAAAAGTTTGCCAACACAAAAGGCTCTGAAGATCGCCGTAAGATGAAATTATAACCAGACTTCTTTAGCTCGCAGTTATATTAGGCTTTGTAAAACCAATGCCTAAATTTTTTTGGTTAAGTCTGACTGGATTTTTTTTTACCAATAGTTGGAATAGAATTTCAGGATGGACATAAGCTAAGTATGTATACGTGGGCGAAGCCAAAGGCACCAGCTATCTAAAAAGATAAAAATCCAACGCATGGCAAATAAAGTGATCGTATTTTTATAGAGGCGCCGATTGCGATTTTGTTATTTACTATTTTATGTTTACGTAATACTTGTGTAATTATCAGCTCTCAAACACACTCATTGGACGTGTTAATTAAAAACTTAATTACAATGTCTGAAATCATGTTAATGTTACTGAAGACATTTTGTAATTTAAATATTAATTCAGAATTTATTATTTAACTCTACACTTTTATTATATACTAACTGCTGCCCGCGACATCGCCCGCGTAACTTTGTAAATTATATACTAAAACCTTCCTCGAGAACCACTCTATACATTGGTGAAAACAGCATGAAAATCGGTGCAGTGGTTTTTGAGTTTATCGCGAAACTCAGACAGACATACAGACAGACAGACGCGGCCAGCTAGTAAGAAAATAAAATTGTAATATTTTACATTTTCATTCATTATTTTAGTATTGTTGACTCAGCAGGATGAACGTCGATAGGTCATACGCAGGTTCGATTTGGCCTTTAGTAAGAATTAAAAATGATTATGTAATAAGAGTTCTTTTCACATAGTCTAAAGTGTTGAATGTCATGATAAAATGTCCGAAAGGTACGTAGAACGTCTGAATTGCTCGCAAAGTGTAAAAGGCAATTAGTCCAAAAAGACAAAACGTCAGGCTCATTAAATGCCCATAGCGTTAAAGGACATCTTTGCATTTGGGCAACTTAGGTAAAACATATTATTCATAATATATCAAAATGAATACAACCAAATATTGAATATAATTGTATTATTTCAAGATATGATTACATTATTCAAGGTTGATTCAGCAAAATTCAAATATTTATACTATAAATATTTCTTTATTCTAAATATATTTCTTTAGACTTATTCGATTGTTAAGGCCCCAGTCTATGTTAGTTACAGGAAAAGAGCGTTAATACGCCTATATACATACACGCCCATTTAATTGGCAGGTCAGCCGGTGTGTCAATTATGGTTCGTTCAACTAATAAGGTTACGCATCAATAACCATGTAATATGAGTGACGAAGTCCATCTAAAAATATGACAAATTATTCTGACAAATACCATCGTTCGTCCCACGCTTTTACGAGTAATTAATGTATAGGTTCTCGGATTCCAGAAGCGAGTAAATATCGCAAATATTTCAAAGGATACGATAAACGAGGGTACTTATTTGATTAAAAAAAAAACAGCCAATGTTGTTTGTACTTTATTTTCAAATACACATATACGACTAGAATTGTAGGTTCGCGACTAAAGCGACTATAGGTACAAGAAAATAACCCCTCACATATATTTGTCAAACATTTAATTTTTGATTTTGATTTTTAGATTATCCCTCTTAAAAAGTACTTTTTTCTGGATGAAAGGTACCCTATGTCCATTTCTATATCCTTGACAACGTGTATACAAAATTTCATGACGATCGGTTGAGTACTTCAGCCGTGAAAGCGTAACAAATAAACTTTCGCATTCATATACACATAATATCAGTTAGGTATCATGTGGGATTATCAAAAAGACAGGTCGAAGTAACCTCCTCCTCCTCAATAAGCAATCCAGTCATGTACATAAATATTGACCGTCATGTTCAAAATCGTATTATATATACTTACGTATGATAAGGCCATTCTTATTCACAAAGGGAACATAATGGATGAAAAAAAAATCGAATTTAAGGGGGCGGTAAAAGCATTTATTACACGTTTTACCGCATTTGGTGAGGTTTAGGGGAAATAAAGTCTTACATTAAACATCTCATCAGTCGTAAAATAGGTGCGGTGACGGGCGCGCCCAGTTAGGACAACGTTCTATTTCAGACGGGTCAATAATCCTTGCATACCTAGACTTAACTATGAAAAAGTTGGTTTATGTTATGTGATAAGGATTGGTTTTGAAACAAGTCAATTTATATTGCGTAGATTGGCTGAAAGTAACCACTCCTATTATTTAATTAAAATAGTAACAATGTCATAAATGTTTATGAAATAATACCATAAATAAAAAAATATATTGTTACGTGATATACTAATAATAAATGTGTAAGTGTAGCTGTATTGTATGTTCCTCCATAACTCTTAAACGAATTTCATGAAACTTGACAGATAAACATTTAGACGCACCGGGCACAGGACAGAGGCTACTTTCTTTCTTTTATTACATTTGCACACCTGACATAAATGAATATATGAACTCTTGTAATGTGAAGTAATAATTTCGATTGTTATAAAATAATATTTTGAAAAACATTTTCATTTACTACAGCAAAATCACTATTTCTCACTACTACTACAAAGTGTTTAACAAATATAAAGATTACTGGTTACAAAAAAAATATTGTTTTAGATTTGTAATCAACGGAACAACAATTTTAGAGTGCGTGTTAGTTAGTTTATAATTTTGATAATTTTGAATAATTTTAGAGTACCTGCGGATTTAAAAATTATGGTAAAAATTTATGAATATATGAAAAAAAAGGTTAATAAATAGATAAATTATAGGTCTCGCTGTGACTCGACTACACCTAAAAGCAAAAGCTCCGTGAATGTGGCAACTTTTTATTGTAGTGTGTGTAATTTAATTATATTTTTACACAGTTTCAGTACGCAAATTGGCATTATATTATACCCAAAATTTAATAAAACATTCGGCACGTACACATCACAGACAGTTTGCAGTGTGACTAGCTTGGGTACGCCAAATTCGGCGTAGTATTTTTTGCCGCATTTTTCAAGTGCGGCGGCTTTATCTAGTTGGGCGCAGCGACACCAATCAAATATCTCTGAGTAAATCATATGGATTAAGGTAGGTATGGAGTTACAAATAAAAAAATGGTAAATTAATAAAAGTGCTTATCACTCCGCCTACCAAACTATACATAGGTTTCGTACGCGGTCGAAGGGAAAAATTTAAATATATTAATCCATAGTTGCACCTTTTTTCCCTGTATCGAGTGCATTAACTGCCGGAGCGTCACTTCCAGCACAAATTGAATTCATTTCGGCCGCGACTCGGCTAATTGGTGATGTCGATTGGACCTCGCATCTGTTCAATATTTCTTTGTTCGCGTCATTTATTCATTAAATACATTACCTAACATTGAGCATTCCGTGAATCGATTTTTTTGTTAAGTACTACATTAATTATCTCTTTTTATATTATCTCTATTCTTCATTTATGGCGACGCGCCACAGATTTGAGGGGCGTTTCATCATAGTGTCTTTTTTTCATGACATTTTACACGTTGTCAGGTATGCAAGAAAGGACATAGGGTGCCTTACATCCAGAAAAAAAGCACTGTTCCCAGAGGATCATCTATAACAAAATAAAAAAACTAACGCCTGATTAAAGTATTAAAGCAACACAATAGGTCAAGCGATATATTGCTAATTAATTTTTATTTTTGATCACGAAGATATTATTTTATCACGAAGATTTTTATTTTTGGCACCAGATAATTTTTATATAAAGGTTGAAGATGACGGTTTGTTTCTTGGTTACTGATCTTAATAGAATTAAATATAATAGATATGTAGGGGATAGTGGAAGAGTTCAGACACACATTAGTCTTCCACCGGAACAAGAACAGCATACGTGCTGTACTCTACGGTCCTCTTCTGTAAGGAGATTAATGCACACTTTATGACTGCGAAACGCAGTGAGCTCTGTCACTACTACACTAAAGACTGCAGCTTTAATTAAATTCTTAAAATTCAATTACGCCAGCGTTGGCCAGTTTATTAAAACGACGACGACATCAGAATTGACATTTTATACAAAACATCTAAGGTAAAGGAATTTTTAAAGGTACATTGTTTCAAAAATTTACTGCTTCGTTCTTTTATATCGCATCCGAAACGATTAAACCCACTAGGTTTAGTAGAAAAAATTCAGTAACAATGTTGCGAATTACTTCACTTGATGGATATTTCAAGTTTAGTAACAAATTTCAGCTCAATCGTTTTGTGTTGCCAGTGTTTAAAAGAATTACTGCACAAATTAAGGAAATAAATGATTTCGTACTTTTTCTCCCTTATAAATAAAATATAAGAATTGTCACGCTTTCTATCACCAACGGAACGATAAAGCGATTAAATATAAGTAAATATATAATTTTAAAAATTTAAGTGCCCAAAATTTTCTTTTTAAATTTATCGTTTATTTATCAAACATTATTTAATGTAAATAATCCAGACGCAAAGATGAATTGACAAAATCCAATTTTGATTTAGAAAAAAAAAAAACCAACACTTGAAAAATATTTTGTAGTCAATTTGAGTGACTCGTATTTTACCTAGACAGATTGGCAATATCATGTTACTTTGCGAGGCTAAAGCGCCGTATCATATAAGATTTCCCTCGTCACTGAAATCCACCTAATAGACTTTGCACACAAAGTGGGTATTGTCTGTCCGGGCCACGACATTATAGGGGTGAAGACCGGCTTCAATGAACCATTGTCAATAAACGGGTACTAAGTTGACCCACTGTACTCAATTCAGACCCTTCGATAATGGCGTTAGGGAAGATACTTGGGCGGTATTAACACTATAATTGAAAATGGAAAGTTCTTGCTGACCCTTTTTTTATTTATGGAAAATAATATAAAAACATAACGTCAACTTGGACAGAAGAAAATTATTTTATGTACCTCTTAAGTTTGGAGTAGTGAGCTCAAAACTCTGTTCTCGAACATCAATACTGCCATTTGAAATTGCGCAAGGCAAAGTAGAAAAAAACGCATGTAAATAATCTGTATCGATTTCATACCTTTTCTACGGGGAAGTTTATAGTATTATTTATAGTTTTCGACGCGGAGTGCGGCGTACGCTCAGCGCAATAAATTAATAGTATTCCGGTTTGTATTTGACACTAGCACAATAAGTTTATTCCCTGACCGTGCCGCAAATGAAAGAGATATATTTCGCAAACAAACTGCGAAATTGCAGCACACTGATAAGCATATTCCCATTTGCTCCTGTGTCTGCGAGAAAAAAATAAGTTCGAATTGTTAAATTTATTAATTAAAAGTTTAACTTTTATCACTTTCAAGCAATTGTGCTCCAAAAAACATTTATTCAGGTTTTATAATAATGTCTAATTATTATTATTATTAACGATTTTCTAGTCTAGTCGACTAGCTCAATAGCTGTTAACCAAACGGTCGCGGGTTCGAATCTCGCTAGGGACAAATGTTTTATGTGTTCTTTTACCTTTGTACCTGAGTATTGTATTTATAATAATGTATGTATTTACAAAAAAAGTAATCTATGTATTATATCAACTGTCTGATATCCATAATACAAGCATTACTTGTGTTGTGTTGTGTGGAATGTGTATTTATTTTGTGTGATGGAATATTTATTTATTTATTTAATTATTTTAAATAAACAAATTAAAACAATTATTTATCTATAGAAATAAAATATAAAATAACTTAGTCTTTTCATTTATGAGATAGCAGTAAATTCTAGTAAGTAGTTGTTAATGGAATACCCTAGATTATTTTATTGCTCTGGGTCATGAGGTTAAATGGCTTACGTATGTCCCTCGGTTATGACTCCTCGGAGAAATGTTCTTGCATTTTATTATGCTCTAATAAATACCTCTGAGGCTGTTAATACAAACAGTGTTAAAAGATTAGGTATGTTAAATTAATATTTATTTTACCTACTTATGGTATACATACTTGGCTGGATTTTCACTCTATACTATGTTTTCTATAGACTATGTAGATATCTATAGAGATTAATAAATTATAGGAAACAAATTAATTTTAAACAGTAACCGATGGTGCTGCCATGTATGTAATTCTTTTTAATTCCAAGATAATTGAAGCGTTATTACGATTAAATTCAGTTAGCAAAAACAAATAGATAATAAAACTGAAGAAAGTATTAAAACTTCAGTCCATACAAAAGCAACCACCTAAAGGCGCCTTGAAATATTATAATTAAATTAACCTTACAATACTTTCAACAAGATATAATTAAACATTATTTAAACATCGAGGTGAAAAAAATGTTTTATAATAGAATTTTTGTCTGTCTGTGCACACAGATAGATAATTATCTAGATTAACATAGGTTTAGGATTTTTTTATCCTGCAAAATGTTAGGTTCCTGTAGGATTTTCAAATAAACCAACTGTAGCGCGTACTAAGTTGCGACCATCAGCTCGTTTCATAATATTTATAGATATAGTGTGTATATGTACCGTATTCGTAGAAAATGTACGAAGAGATGATATAAAAATTTATAATCAATTGAGCTAATATAAAACCGTGCAGTATCAGAATACGACACTAAAGTGAGTCGACGACGATCGTATGGAGAATTGTGTTAATTAAAATTTATAGCTCCGAGCGAGTTTTTTGTGCAGTAGGTACCAATTTGTGCACTCACGTATAAAATATGGCGTAAGTTACATTAGTTTATATTTTTAAGTAACGACGGCTTCATTTGCACTTTTTCAGTGAGTTTAAATAATAAAAAAAAAAACACGTATTTTTTGTCGCCATACCTTATAATATTGTATTAAGCATAAACGCATTCGAGCTTTTAGTCCAGAAAAGTTTACTGAGAAATCAAAATTTGAGTCCCTCAGGAGCAATATCGATAAGTGACAAACAATTTTGATTCCAGCTTGTAGAAGGGGTAAACAATAACAATGTTATTTAAACATTTTCTTTTTTTTTTTTTTTCAAATTATATAAAAATGGTCAAAGTTAGAAAAAAAGTTTCAGATAGATGTGAAGGTCACTTAGATTGGAGTATGTACTAATATAATATAGTACAGTCTTCTGTAAGGCAACACCTGAAATTAATTTATCACTTTATTTTTATTACAATTTGTATTAAATTTCTATATAATAATAAACCATTGAACTATATGTTACACTATAATGTATGAACTATGTGTAACAACGAACAACTTCAATCAACCCGTAATCAATCACACTCTTACAAATATCTCCACTAATGTTGTTATTTGGTCTGTCAGAAAAATTTCAGTTACCAAGTAATTTTAATGAAATTTGATACGTAACTCGATGTAAAGTTCTAAACTGTGGTATAAAGTATTCTCGACGAGTAATATCTGAGAATGATGATTAAGTGATTATTTAATTAGACGGGACGTTGGAAAATATTTGGCGAACAATTTTGGCGACTCGTTCCCTGTTAATTCCTTATGTTAATTAGATTTGCACAACCCCTTTTGTGTAACGGAAGGTTTCAAACGTGTATACCCGTAAAGGTATCTCGTAGAGAGCTCGGGTAACACATTATTGAGGACCACAAGGGACACGGAATGGATGAATTTGTTTTGTGAATTTTCCTATGTTTTTATTTGCTTCGCACAAATAAAAATAATGGCCTTAAAGTACATTACATTTTTGGTCACGAAAACATCGCAGTTATGAAAGTCTTATATTTGGATTAAGAGTGTCTTTGTATTTATAAACAATCGGTCGATGGTAACATTTAGACGTTTAGAAAAATACTGTATTTTGTATTGTATTTAGAAAATCTCAACATTTTTTTTTAAATATATTTTATAAATAACCGATAATTTTTTTTTTTCAAAATAATTAATTAAAAGAAAAACAAAATAGGCATATACCGTTGGAATAAATAAAACCACCTGTGACATGCCATAAATAAAAAATACACGTCTACCTGTAAACATTTTAAAATTGGAATTAGATATAAAAGGCCCCACGTGTGGCACGCATTTACATAGAATATTAAAACTGGCAACATTCTCTTTTAAAATTTTCAGCCGCCCGAATTTTTATATTCATAGCATAGGAAGGAGCTGTTATTAGAAAATAAATAAGTTGATGTGTGCTTATTTAACCACCGAACATTTTCCTTCCCTTATATACTTAATATTACGTTTTCGTATAGTAAAACTGTCACGGTACCACATGTTTACTTGGATATTAGTTTTGGTACGCTCCAATGAGTTGTTTACTTTGCTGCGAATTAAACTTGATCTCTGAAAACACATATTACTCATACTCATTCCAATTTTGAATAAATCGAGGTTAAAGTTTTACTTTTAATTTTTGTCTCCATTTTCCAAAAATGTTTTAAATCGACGATCTTCAGGTCTGTAATCAATCATATGGACATAATATTACCTTAATCTACGCAAGAAAACGAAAAAAACCCAAAAATGTGACATGCCACCTTCATCCACTTACGTCTTCAATTTTGTAAGTCGAGTTCAATTACTTACGACACTTAAATATTACTATTTATGAACTAAGTAGTTTCATAAGACAGCATTAGTATCAATCAGAATTTTTTTTTATCCTTTAGCTATCGAGTGGTGTAATTAAATTTTGGATGTAGACGTATATTATATAAAATTTATATTATACTATACTAGCTGGCACCTGCCACTTCGTTCGCGTTGAAAAAGAAAGAAGTAGCCTATCTTGTGTCCTGTACGTCTAAATGTTTATCTACCAAGTTTCATGCTATGTTTACTGGGGGGGGAAACGTTATCGCTTTTTGTATGAAAATTTACAGCTTGACAATCCTCTTAATTCGTTTAAGAGTTATACATACATACCCATCATACATACCCGGTACCTACACTTGAGTTATTAGTATTGATTCTCACTATTTTTTCAATGCATATTAAATTTTATATCTACTAGTATAGGCAATAATAAATGATTTTGTTATATACTTTGATTTAGTGTTTAATTTCCTTATTTAAGTACTTCAGTGAATTTTGTAGTAGCTCAAGGCAGCTGCGTCTCGCGATCATTAACTGAGTTGTTGGTACCCACCTGGCTGCAGTAATTACTGTGTTACGGATAAACTGCATGTGTTTTCTCTCGTATCCATTGTCTTACCTTCTAAGTCATTGTCTTTCACCCTTTATTCAAATAGATAAAGCAGAGCATTTGCATCCCTCACAGACCGGCTATCATCTCTTAAATTATAACAGAAAACCTAACAATCAGGCTACAATAATATTAGGCTTCTCGTTGCATCTCCAGGAAAAATAAATGTTCCTTTTTGGAAGAAAACACACATTTTTGGAAGACATTTTCTTTTTGGAAGAATACATTTTATACACTGTGTATTTGTAAAAACTCAGTAGTCAAAACTCCCTTAACAAAGACCATAGGTTAATCAATAGGAAGATCTTAGATATTTACTCTCTAATTTAAATCTATATACTGGTATATAAAGCTGACGAGTTTGTTTGTTTGTTTAGACGCGCTAATCTCAGGAACTACTGGTTCGAATTGAAAAGGTTATAGATACGGCCTAAAGCCTATAGGCTATAAAAAACGCGGACGAAGTCGCGGGCACCAGCTAGTATAAACATAATATGTTTTCTGAAAACTACTGATATTCAAGTAATCTTCTTTGTCTTTGTAATTTTAAAGCAGAAAGAATTAAGGAGATTTATAAAGATTCTGACAAAGTTTCTCAGAATATTTATATTTCACCCTAGTATTTCTTCATTTTTCAGATAGCTAGCGAAAATGAGAAAATTCTAGCGATGTTTTTGGAGATTATTTTTAGAGATGTTCTCTATTTAAGGTTAAAGTTTAAGTTTAAGGTTTAAGTTATACAAATGCTTTGAAATGATTCTATCCTACATATTGTAATACCTGTTGTAATTGTAATACCTTAAATAATTATCATCTACAAGTATGGAATTGTTTTGTTAGTATGTATTTTTGTAGTAGTATCATTGTGTATACTTGTCATTGGAATTCACATCAGACTAGGACCGAATGTATAAATTGTATTATTGTGTTGTGTTGTGTTTTCTGTTGGTGTACCTTAATAAATAAATAAATACATATTGGTTTTAGTAAGCATTTTAGGTACACGTTTATTATTTATTAAAAAGATACACCCTGTTTACCCAATACATCTTGTCAAAAACTTTGAGCAGGTTAGAAGGCGAAGAAAGGATTTAGAACGGAAAGTTTGCAGAACGTAACATACCGGACATGTATTAAAAGTTGAAACTTATCCAATAAGAATACAACGAGCACATACTTTTTCTCTGGCTGTTTAACAATATTCTCCTTTAGTAACATCACTTCTGTCATCGTTTAGCGTGGGTGGGATATATAAATTCACTGTATTTTTTTTTAATTCCGGTTCATCATAATTATTTCCGGTTCTTCGTAGCATTGTATACTGTAATGTGTACAGTCGGCCGCATAAGTCGATTAATACATTTAAAAGTGCAAAACAAGACACTCAACTTACTTAAATCGGTATGATACCGTTTTAAGTAAGTTGAGTGTCTTGTAAATTAAACATAAAACAGCCGAGTAATTAACATTCTACGTTTGTATGGAGAAAAACTGACTAGCGTTCACTATTGTACAGCCGATAGGATATTCATTATGTACCACTACTCGTTGATTTCTCCTCCATGTGTGGAAACATACTATATGCTCTACCTGCCCAAAACTTCGTACGGGCTGTAGTTCGTTTTTTGATAGTTCCACAGTTGCAAAATTGTTACTGACAATTATTAAAACAAATAAAATTAATGATAATTGATTAAGGACGTCCATATGGAAGCCCTTCGTAGCCCTGTAAGTAAAACTTAAGTACTAAAAAACAAAACATATTTTTTTTAATATTTCATGAATACGTGTAATACTTTTAAAGTAGATACCAACGAATACGGTTACATTGTTGTTGGTTTGGTCAAATAAAAGCGAGTTGAGAACAAAAGTTTTAACATTATACATTGTCTTTTTCTTGGTACATAATAAAAGTCTTGTATAATGTTGGGGAAAACGTTATAAGGAAAACCAAGGACTTATGCGAAGAAAAAAGACGTAACACCGAAAACATTAAAAACTTTCTGCATTTTTTGCTCCAGTTAAAGTATTAATGTAACCATCTCAAATGCTCGTGGAATAAAATTTAAAGTTGCTTGATATTTTTATCCAAATTTATTTTTTTATGTCTTTGGTCTCGCGCGTGTGTTTTTCATCGATTACTGATTATCTTCATTGAAAATAATCATTATTTTTAAACTATTTCGGAGTGATTGCCCATCTGGCTGACTAATTTTTAAATAGTTCAACGAAAATAAATCACAAATATTCAAAAATATTAACTTTGTAAGTAGCAGAGCACACTGCGTTTCGCAGCCATAAATTGGGCAGTCAGATCTCATTTAAAATGAACCCTATTTAGTACGACCTGTTTGACAAACTTATAAGATTGAAACGACTGAATATGTTATACACAGTTGGAATTTTTAACATAAAGATGTCGACACAATATACACTCAAGGTGAGTATGTATATCAAAACAATAGATTCCCACGATCATCTGTGCGGCAGTATTGATTGCGCCCGTGACGTCACGGGCGCCAGGTCGTCGCGTCCCATAGACGCCGACGCACCCTCGCAGGGATGAATCGTATGACCTCAATCTGACATACAAACCAAAACTTCTCTCATAAAATTTATGGTGGTTTAAGATTGTGAATCGTTCTAGCTTGTATACCTATTGAATTATTCAATTTCTCTTTGCCATTTTTATGTACAATAAAAAAACTGACATTCGTAAAACTGCACGTCAGATGTGAAGTGCAATTATTTATATTATTAAGTGTATGTTACCACTCAAACATTTATTTTAAAACGTTTAAAGTGGACTGCACTTTTAAGCTAAATTTACTCAGCACATCAAGGGTGCCGAGGTGGGAATAAATCACAGAATAAATCAAACTTTTTTTAAGACACTTTTTTAAAAGTGGTTTATAACTATTTTTTTTATACAAAACTTACAGAATAAATTATTGAATTTATGACTCCAATCAAGAGCACAGTTATTGAAGACTAGCTGGTGCCCGCGACTTCGTCCGCGTTGAAAAAGAAAAAAGTAGCCTATCCTGTGTCCTGTACGTCTAAATGTTTATCTACCAAGTTTCATGAAAATCTGTTAATTCGTTTAAGAGTTATGGAGGAGCATACATACATACCTACCAAACGTACACTTACAGATTTATTATTAGTACTAGCTGTTGCCTGCGACTTCGTCCGTGTTAAAAAAGATACTGTAAAAAGTAGCCTATCACGTGTCCCGTACTTCTAAATGTTTATCTACTAAGTTTCATGAAAATCAGTTAATTCGTTTAAGAGTGATGGAGGAACATACATACATGCAGAAAAAAATTGTAAAAATGATCAATTTAGTTTCAGTATCATGTATAGAGCCCATATAGACGATATTTCTGAAATCAAAGTAAATAACTCCATGACCGACCCCTACAGATTTATTATTATCATTGATTGATGATGATTGGAAAATTTGTGATCACAAGACCTAAAAATGTCGTCCAATGTGGGTATCAATTTTTCCCATTTTCTAATGTATCTCTATTTGGAGACCTTGAAATCAATGACAACTTTCTGGGTGACCTAGAGAGACTTTCACTGTGACGACACAGGGCGCCGGCGAGACGCGGCAACGGGACGCCTGGACAGTCTGCAAAACTACCTAGAAATTTTATTATTTTCAACTTAAATCTATAAATGTAATAGTACTTTTAGATTTTATCTCGTGCTATTTTACGATACACACATCTACATTGTTTAATAACTAAATTTCATTCTGAAAAGCTTTTCTTATTGGTGTGTACTTAAATATTCGAATAGAAGAATTATTATTTTTTGTCTATTCTTTCGATTGGCATCATAAAAATACGATAATTCCCAGACGATGTAAATAATTTTTAGAAAATCTTTGAATGCAGTATTATTAACTTTAAAAAATAACATAAAGTCTTCTTTCAGAAAAATATCCTATCTATGATATTTAAGCTACTTTCCCTTCATGTCGCATAGTCTTGGGACACCCGGAAGATGGTAACTAAATAAGGTATTTCGTTATTATTGTTTATCTCAGAGCCTTTGTTTGTCCACAAGTTTGTATGTTTAATATTTAAAGAATACAGAGATGCCGCGGTACAGACTACGTTATTATTCCCTTCGGTGTCAAATTTCTGGGTCCGTCGGGTCCCAACGTGCTTTAAAATTTTGTCAAAACGCTGGCAGACCAATTAAACGTTGGTCTGCTATTACCTCGGTCAGCCAATTAGCCTTGCTATACAAAGAGCATGCTTGAAACTCTACATAAAGGATCTAATCTTGAAATTATATACAATATATAAATAATTTATATAAAAAAATACAAATGAAATATAACATAATTAGTTTGTGAGACATTGTTAGTCAAGTAGCCTGAACTTACCATGTTCGGCGAATTTATTTCCACTTAGCTGTAAAACGCATTTTAATTAGATAATGTTTCGCGGGCTTGATACAGCATAACGATGCACTATAATGCAAATTTGTGCTAATACTGCTATTGCGCATAAAGTTAATGGCTCTCAACTATAGCTGCTTGCACTTAATATTGCTTACCACTTTTATTACTTAACTATTATCAATTACCATAAGGAAAGATGCTTCTGGATGACCGAGCATAGTTATAAAATGTATTCTTAGGTAAGAAAGTGGGCAAAAAAGACTATTTATTTGAACTCTACTTACCCAAAAGCAGTGACAGCGAAGTAGTATAAATTAATAATAGTAATGATAACTCGCTCTAAAAGTGATGGAACATCACAATGCGACCTTATATCTGAAAAGACTAACGAGTTTGTTACATATCGAGGTTAGGTTTGTGATAGGTTTGGAATCAAGATAGATATGAGGCCTAGACTTAGGTGACGAGTTAGGTCAAGTAACGATTTAGCCTGGTAAACGTGGTGGATTTATAGCCTAACCTTCTCACTTTGAGGAGAAATGTTGCTTATCAATTATATGCAATTGTATGGTTAGATAATGTAGTTAATTCTTCCAATAGTTTATCAAATTTCTCTCTTGATAAAAGTCTTCCTCGGCTTTCAACGAATATTAAAAAAATTGCCGACTCGCCAACACATTTAACTACTATATTTTATTTATACTTATCATTTTGGATTATATTTATATAGGTATTAGAGACTGTCGCAGAAGTCAACGCTGTTTTACTTTCAAATATTATTTATTAATAATTTTATAAATAAATATTAACTTAATTTATTGAAATAATTGACTTTAATTACTAGAAAAGGGACACGTTCACGTCGTAAAAGGTTGTTCACGTTTGGCCCGCGTCGGTTGATTTTTGCGACAAACTCTAACAAAATCACAACACGTTTTGTCTTCATACTTATTTTCTTACATCGTCTCTTTTCCTTTGAACTATTTTGCGTGTTCGAGATTGCCCTGGGGTTGTACAGGATCTTATTGTCTTTGTAACTATGTACTAGATATCTCATCTACCTTTCTATCACATATTCGCAAAATATTGTTCAGTTATTCTCAATTAAATTTATATTCACATAAGCACTAAGTACATAATTATGCTTATGTGAATATATATTTTTTCTTTTTTATGTTAAGGTCGGATATACAAGTCCACTTTATGGTAGGTGGCTACCGTTGGCTATAATACAAGCAACGCCATAGGTGCTGCAAATGCGCTACTGACCATGGAAGGATTAAGGATAAGGGATGGAATAATAATAACTTAACACGGTGGTATTCTGTAAGGGTGCGGCCCAAATGACCGCGAAACGCAGTGTGCCTTGCCATTACTTTCCAATTCTAGACCAGAGCCAACTTTGAAATCACTTCCAAAGTTGACCCTTCCCAGAATCGACACCGGGACCACCGGTGCATTAGGCGAGTACAATAACCACTCAACCAACCTACTGGTCAATCTTTCAGACATGAATTTACTTAACATAGTGTTAACAATACACAAAAGAACCCCGTAATATGTAAGTGTATGACTAGAGAATAACCTCTAACGTTTCAAGCTCGATTAACTAGAGCAGGTATTCTATTGAGCCTCGTGATGGTGCTTAATTTAGACAATAGATTTTACTTGTGTCGTTAATTTTGTGTACGTTGAATAGTAACAATGGGTAGAGGGACATACAAGTTGTTTACAAGATTTACGTTCAAAAATACACATATCTATGTGAATAAGGAAGCATTTTTTGAAAGAGCTTTGGTATACGGAGTAAACGGTAATAACGATATTTTAACTTTTAAGTTGAAATAACTTTGAACCTTATTGCAAAAATATTATAGCTCGAAAATCGCACAGAAAACCACGGATTGCTCAACTCGCTCACATGTCTATGTCACGTCAATCACGTGTTGCGTTATCCGTGGTTCATTGTTGGGATGGTATGAGGACTATCTTTGACGCCTTTCATTCCATATTTAGAATAAACAAAAGCTATAGATACAATGAGAACAAAAATTTAACAACAGGAACAACTTGGAGGGATCTGTTCTCGGATCATTGCACTTTATAACCAAGCCGCTAATGTATGAGTTTGGAGCATTTTTTGCAATTTCTGAAACATTTTTGAAAATTCTAAAAAATGGTGGAAAAAGGATATACCATGGCCTCTGTAAAGACATCCGTTCTAATATTATAAATGTGAGAGTTTGTATGGATGTAGGGATGTTTGTTATTCTTTCACGCAAAAACTACTGAACCGATCACCATGAAATTTTGCATACACATTGTCTGGAACACCAGGGTACCTTTCATCGCGGGCGAAGTCGCAGGCACTTCGTCATAGTAAGTAATAGTTCATTGTTCAACAAATGAGCAAAGTTGTTTTTTGCTGCGAGTGACGAATAAGCAAGGTACTCGTTGTCTAGAATTGAATCGCGAGCGTAGCGTAATTCTATAATATGGACTACTGACGACAGTTAGTGATTTCAAGGCATGAGACATAAAAAAAAATCTCTTGTGTGAAACCATGAAACATACAACTGTTCATCTCTACAAGTGAGAAAAATGTTAATAGCTCATCTCTAGGTAAGAAAATCGGGTCGGGTCGTCGAGTACTGTAGGTGTCGGTGTCGGGCCGGTGGTGGCGGGTCGGCCAATGAAGAAGCGCCATCAGTATCTATGTTATGTTGACGCAAAGTCAAATATAAAATCCAATTGCTCAATATTGACAGTGCTTTAGGTTTTGGATACCGACCAGACGGGTAACAGAAATACACACAAAAACCAAACAAACACATCACACCTGTGCACTCAATCAAACTTTGTAACTAATACGCGAACAATATGAGTGGGAAGTTTGAGTAATGTCAGTTGTTTCCTTTTTTCTTTATTTTTTAAAGCGCGATTAATTCGTTTTTATTAGAACAGAAGTTTTAATTTATATCTATTTGGTTTGTCGATTGTCAGATAATAATGTTGGCTTTTACAATATAACTTCAATGAATGAAATAACCACGTAAATACACACTGTTTTTACGTAAGTACTCTTACATATTCTGATATATTTTAGCTCTCATGTATCCTTTGTTAATTAGAAATGTCTGTGATGTTACCTGGCATGTTTCTGTGCACTGTTGTATACAAACTGGATAATGACAGGCTTGTTTGCACATACAGTGTTTGCTTGTATACGACAAATGCATTATATTATTTTTTAGTAATTATACATCTAATATCTATTGTCTATACATAATACTCATATAATTTTCCTATCAATGTACAGCCGAAAGTCTAGAATTTTGAAATTTGGATGAAAGGATTTGTGAAAATTTCAACTCTGTAACTAAACCGAGATAAAAAAATAGATGTAGATTTTTGTCTGTTTGTCAGTGCGCGCTAATCTCAGAAACGCCTTAACCGATTTTAATGCAGTTTCAAATTATGTATTGTTGCAAGCTTCACGTAAAATTTAATATTTGTTTCATTCCAACCGATATAACTACGAACAAAAAAGTTATATATCGAATAGCGAAACGTACAAAATACAAAATAAAATATTATATTAAATCCTCTATAAAATATAATTCTATTAAATAGCTTTCAAAGACGGACAAACGCGTGATGTGGTCCGGATTTATTTTTCTATGTGTGTATAATAAAATAAACTATTTCATTTTACTTTTTTAAAAAAATATTGGTAAAAAATATTTGTTTAGTTCTCAGTTTTGGTATACAGTCTCGTGTATTCCATGTTCACGAATTTCTCTCTAAATTGACGGAATTTTGAATCCATGTGTATTTGTTTCGAGAATTTCTCGTTTGTTTGCGAATGTTAAAACCATGTATATTGTTACCGTTCATTTGTAATCTCCTCCTCAATGTTAGAAAACTAAGTAGGATTGCATTGTGAACGTCAAAGCTCATATAGATTTGCACTACATGCAAATGAGATGCGCCTTACATACTAAAAGAGAGTGCAGTATTTTACAAGTTCAGAGAGCTTTTATGTAAACGCTTCAAGCTACATACCTGTATATTCAAATGTAGTCAGGAATTTTTGTTTTCTTTCGTTTTTTTTATCGACCTAAAGATCAATTTAGGTCCCAGATACATGCGAATATTTTTTTTCCAACAGGCTCTAAAGTGTATGTCATCTTCACCCGAATATTAAATTGTTAACTAATTTTCCCCGCTCGTCCGAATTAATAGGTTCTACTTTTGATTTTGATATCGCGATCATCGGGACGTCCGGTAGAAGAAAGTACAAGGTCTGATTTGTTTTACTCACACATGAATACAAACCAGCACAAGTGCTGTTATTTAACGATTTATCTTTTTCAGAGTAAGGGATTAGGAAGAGATATGGAAATGCGTTCAGGCATCCTTTACTTACAGTAACAACAGCAAAGTGCCATTATTTCACAGAGGGCTTCTGTAACTTGATGTTGTTACACGGGTATAATATATTACAATGTAACGCCAATGTTCCTAAATTATTCATAATTTATTTGTCAGTTGAAAATCTTATGTGAAAAGTATACAAACTTATTAGGCATTATTCATTCACGTGTATACCTACTTACTATTGAACCAATTTAAGTGAGACTAGCCATTAAAATACATACGAAGTCGCTAATTTATGCTTACTATAAATTTATATGCGAACCATTCGTTTTTGGGATAATACTGTACTGAAATTTATTAATAATTATAGGTGGTGTTAGCATATTTATGAAATTACACAATTCAACTATTTTAGGATATAGTTGATCCTAATTAATGGTATATTATAAGATCATTGATCCTAATTTAATAATCAATATCTTAACTTTGTTCCAGGTATGTTCACAACAAAACCGCAGTCATGTGAGTCAAATACCATTTTCATTATAACAAAGACGTGTGCTTTATTAACTGATTTAGTTAAGTGAATCTTTTATTTTTGCTCCAAAACAACCTTATTTTTTACAAAGGACTATCTTGGTTACATTAGATATTAATAGATTGGATTAAAAATAAAGATACGAGCAGCTATTCCAGTTGTCTCTTGACAAAGACCGGCAGGCTTATATTATCTAAATGCCTCTGCTGAGCGACAGGCGAAAAATTTGTGCAATATCACACTAAATCGTATCACGTAGCTCACAACACTAGGTTTGCGTAAAAATTAACGACTTAGTGTGATATTGCACCAATTTTTCGCATTTTTTCGCCTGTCCCTCAACAGACGCATTTAGATAATAAGCCTGCGGTTCAGGAAGTTGACGGATAACCTTCAAGACTGAAGAGGCATAGAGAAAGAGATAATTTATCCGACAGTATCGCAGAGTATTTCGTTGAGTATAGAATAGCAGCCGCTCGAGAATTCATAGTGCGAGCTCGACATCCTCGGTTATGCTTCACATATTCGACAGCATTACAGCCGATACGTGCTGAAGCATTTACCGACATAATCTCTGTCCCTCTGTGTTCTGTGAAGGCGGCCATTATTCGCATTAGAGGCTCAGACCACGTTTCCCGATTTACTTTATCAATAACGAAAAAAATCTCATAATGTTACTACACATGATTACACTTTGATAATCATGATAATAAATATAAAACGAAAAATAATATCAGTATGCGTAAATACGTAAATAATAATTGTTTTGTTAACAAAACTTAAGAAATAAAACTTTTAAACTTTAGTATGATAATACCTAGATAGGAAAGTTTATGATTAAAGTACCTACTTTGGTGAAGAAAAACTTTTTTCTTTTAAAATATTATATTAAAAAATAATATTTAATGCTTGTAGACTTTATAAAAAATGAAAATCCGATTACTACTTGCAGTAAGTTAAGAAATGTTTTAATGGCTTAAAATAAAATGTATTAAGTAATAATATGAATATGAAATTTTTCAATTGTCTTGGGATTGTAGTTCAACATAGACAAAATAATTTTTATTTAAAAGTAAAAAGTTGATGAAAATCTTTGTATAGCTTATACCTACTTTTGTCACCGAAAATCAAGATATTCCAGAAGAAACCGTGCAATGTTTATTCGACATTAGACATTAGGAAATATGTAATTTATTATAGAACGAGCTTTCGCCCACAAAACACGCTTCAGTGCGTTTCTATTCAACGTGTTGGTGCAGCTGTCGATTTTGGCTCACATTATGTAAATCGGAACGGACGGAGAACATGTTCGTATGGGAAATATCGACTGAGGAAAATGTACATTGTTCCAAGTACGTATTTACGTCATACTGCAAACGAAATACAAACGTTACTTGACGTACACATGTATGAAGTTTCAGTAGAACCTATTGTTCTATTTAATATTGAATGTCGAATATTTACGGAGTATTTTTTACAGATTCTAGATAAATATTTGAAAGTGTTAATAACTAAAGAAATTTCATAAATTCTATTAAAAAAAAACACAGCCTCCACTAATAAATCAATTATCAAATATTCTTTGCAATGGTATAATTTTAGGTAGGTCTGTACTTGTCTTGTTACTATTTAACTAATATTTATGTAGAACATAAGTCTTCAAACAGCCTGTTTTCAAATAAAAGAAGCAAGAAGACTATATTCAACAGTTTATTGCAGGAAAACTATTTTATTTGTAAACAATGAAGTGCTCTATTACTTTTTATTCGGATACCTAACTTTATATGACTTCAGTATCGAAGTCAGAGGAAAACCAATTCCGCTACACAAAAGCGGTCAATTTATATAGCAAGCGGATATCTCACTGGTTACATTTCATATGGCATCTCGTATTAATTTGTATGAAGTTTGAATTTATATGTATATTTTGACAAATTGCTGTATGTTATATTGTCCCCAATCCCCATCAGAACTTATTTGCCTACCACTGTAGATTGGCATTGAAGATAGGTACTCTTCTCACGCAAACATATTGTTTCATATTTCTTTCTTACGCGTAAGCAAAAAATATTGCGAAAAAATCACACGTACTGAATACTCAGAAATGTCTCAGAAATATCTTTATATATTGTTAAAAACCTACAGAACTATTAAATGAACAATAAAACCTTGCAAAGTAGTTATTTCATATTGACAACCTATGTAATTATTTACCTAAACATTATATAGGTATTATATGTACCTATATACTGTCCTATCGGATTTAAACCCAACAGATTTAGATACGGTTTTCGCTAATGGAGAAAGCGATGAACGAGGAAGGTTTGTGTATATAATTTAGAGAAAAAAATTCATCCATCCAAAGTCGGGGGCCAGTCTTTATTTAGTATTAGGTACATAAAACGAAGAACACACTTTATAATTGCGTGCCGGTATGTGTGAATGTATTTGTGTGTAAAATCGTTCGTATGAATGTGTGTGTTAATTTTTAGGTTCAAAGGCAATGAACGTAAATATTAATTGAATTTCAAGTGAAAGGACTTCAACACAAGGAAATAAGAGCGTTCCCTAGAGATTGGCGCAGATATTGACTGTCTGAACATTGATGTCAGTTTGAGTCGGGTCGTGACACTTCACTGTGACTCATTTCAAACATTATTAGGAATCTGCTATGAGTTTTATTAGCTGTCATGTGTTAATTATTTTCATTCGGGAAGGTGCGAGGACGTTGATTAAGTTTATTGTTTCGGCAAATGTAAGTAAGTACTTGTGACGTTGATGAGCAAATAAAATTTGAATAATATACCCCTTTAAAGGTAGAAGGCTACCGGTACTTATCCGTGATGATACCGGTGGCACTACTAGTAGTGTCCGTGATAGGATACCTAGGGAAAATCCTCATGAATCCCTATCTTGTAAAACAAAAACGCGGTACGCCGATTGCGTCTCGGTCTCGAAGCTTAGAATGAGTTCAAAAGCTACGGCGGTCTATCTCTTCTTATTCAGGGATGGGAAACGTACGGCGGGTCATTTGACGTCACGGTAATAGGTCATATAAATTAGAGATATAAACAAAAGGATTAGCATGAAAAGGGAGTTTATGATATTATTTCAGAACCATAAGTATAAGACCTGCATTCAGACCAAGTATACAATTTGATCTAAGCAATGTTATATTTGATTTAGTGCAATGCTTTGTTTGGTTACGTACGCAAATCAAATCAGGGTCTGAGTTTCTCCGGCGCAGTCAGATGAAAACTTAAATAACATGCAAATAGCTGCCGGGCTTTTGTATACAACAAATTGTTTAGTGATGGGATATTTTAATATACATACATATAATGTGTACAAACGATGTGAAGTTGTAATGTGATGCGGTGGATAAGAAATAAGCATAGCTATAGTACGTGTTATAATAGAAGATGGTAGAAGAATGGTAATTCTCAGACACACGGATTCCTCAAAATGTTAACATTTTCCGTTATTAATGTACGGACTGACCTGTTGAGGTACATGTTAAAACAAAATCGGAAAATGTTTCTTCAAGTAAAAGTCGTTAAGCAGGTTGCTAATCCACTCCATGGTAAGTGGTCACGGTCACCTATTAACAAAAGCAAGCTTACTAATAATTCCTTATTCTTAATTCCACTATGGTGCTACAGTGCGCTCTTATAAAATACTGTGTACGCTTGTTAATAATGTTGTAATTTGTTTTTAATAAATAATTAAAAATTTCCTACAGATATTTTTAGGGGAGGAAAATCTGTAATTTCATCTTTTTTTTCCTTACTTTTTCAGAAATTAGTGGTTACTTTTTAGAACGCATCAATTCACTGAGTTTAGTTTTATTTATAATTTATATCTATTTTATACGTCATTAAATATGTATTGGATATTTTTGTTATTAACTCTATCAATTCAATATGGCGAAAATTAAACCCATTGAAAGTCTAAGCAAAATACATAATATTATTTGTTAAGAAGTAAAATCCCAATTTAAGGTTCTTTATGTCATGAGTGTCTCGAGCGAGACGTAAATAGATCCTAACCACATCGCATCATACTTGTACCTACTCCTGTTATTGCTGAACACGTTTTGTTTGTTAACGGGGTGACACCTTGCATAAATGTATATGAAAACAGGATTGTGAAAGATTACAAACAACGCTCTTAACGATCATACTTGGTTCAATTCTGTCTAAATTTAAAAGCTAAATGTAGGTGATAAAAACACTATCATAAAAACAGATACTACAGTACGATTCTGCAGATCAATGTATCTTTACATACGTATCTTTACAGACGTATCTTTATGTATATTTACAGTCTTTTTTACAGATGTATATTTCCAGACATATTTGTGAGACGGTCCACTTGATGGATTAACTCTGGTCTCTATTAAGACAAGCAAGGCCACGTGTGCTGTCGATTTAGAAAGGAATAGAAAAGTGGGCTTTGGCATCCCTTACACACTCATCAACATCAACAGCTAATATACTATTCTTTCAAGATGGTTTTTTGTGCTGCGGCTAGATGGGTTGCCCATAAAGTTGCAGAGTGCCCTGCCACTAATAAGACATCTAGACCAGAGCCAACATTAAAAGTTAATTTCACAAGATGGTAAAGTGGGGAATTAGGAAACCGGGACTCCCGAATCAGAGTGCCAAGGAAAGCACATTGACTACTCAACAATGGGCTCGTCAAAGCCCAGAGTGTTCTTATAATTGTGTTAGAGCATTTCTAAATTGCATTGTAATTTACTATTAAATGTGATATGAAAATACAAGAAGTTAAGTTTTCCTTTGAGCCCTTAATTTTTGTCACACACACGATTTATTGTTATCTTTTTATTTAAAATTACAAAGCAGGTTACCTATTTTAGCTAAGCAGGTTCAATAATCTTACTGTGTTTATTGTAAACAGTAAACTTAGCATTATAGAGGAAGACTTTGAATAACATCCTACGCGCTAACTAATTAATTTACAAGTAAAACGCAAAGACGTTCGAATAAGTACTTAACAAAGTTATACAGGGCGTCAGCAAGTCTGCCTAGTAAGTTAATAGTTTTGTAAGGCTTTCTACTGCGCCAAAGTGACCTGACAGTATTGGCATCTAATACATTTTATAACATACTAGCTGGCGCCCGCGACTTCGTCCATGTTGAAAAAGAAAAAAGTAGCCTATCTTGTGTCCTGTACGTCTAAAAGTTTATCTACCAAGTTTCATAAAAATCTGTTAATAAGAGTTATGGATGAATATACATACAATAAATGTCGGCTTCTATGGTCGGCAGCGCACTTGTAGCACTTATGGTGTTGCTTGTGTTATAGGCGACAGTAGCCACCTACCATCAAGTGGACCGTCAGTCTGTCTGTCGACCTTAACATTAAAAAAAAATAATCTAACACAGATTTCTTATTAGTATTGATTATAAAAACAATAATGCGCACTGCCAAGGTTTGGTTCCTGCCGGCGTCTGTATTTCCGAGCTCATATAACCCTAATCTTTTCAAAGTTCGAGTGAATAGGCATCTTCTGGGTGAGCTAGCTCCATCATAGGTCTCATCCTTCCTACTCAGCTGGTTGTTGGCCAAGAGCAAACCCATCACTAATAAAAAAAAACAGTTTCGACTACGGTTGCTTAATATTGGGATAAATAAATATTATAATATTCAACAACATTAGTGAGAGGATGAAGTTCCATTGATCGTAGTTCCTAATTAGTCCCCTATATTAATGTTTGTGAGAAGATTGCTTTCAATGTGACAATACTACGTTTGCGAAAAGAAAAAGGAAAACCGAATTGTACTTGCGGATAAATCTGCGGATAGAAATAGGTTTATTAATAGACAGAGTGAAGATAAAATGCGAATATTCATTGGCGAATATCATGGAATATTGTGAGATGATAATACATAATATGAATACATGAAAAATATTTTGAAGTATCAAGAGACGAGAATGATAAGCAGAATGATAAACTCATTCAGAATGAATGGCAACTGGCAGACACAGCGGAATAGCCGCAGAATTTAACTGCCGTTGGCTAGCACCGACTTCAAAAATAAAATTGATTATAAATTGTAAATAAGTATAAATAACTTCGTTGCTTGTCCTTTAATGCTCTTTGATTTGAAGAAATTTTTTGTTTTTTTATAAAAAAAAAATATATCTCATACTCCAGTAGATACTTTTCTAATTGTCTCGAGAGATTTTCCTTTTATTTATTTATTATTAGTATCAATTCTGACATGTCTTTGTAAGATTTTTTTCTTATACTATTTCACAGCACTTAAGCGTAGTGGATACCTTGAAGGCCTCTAAAAACAAGTCATATGATTGGTATTCCTGTTTAGTCGTCAATTAGCCGTTAATCGCAAAGGTTCTGCTAAGAACCCCTGTAGTTGTCGTTAGCCGATAGGGTTTTAGTTGGGTAACACAACTCCTATAGTGTGTTACGTAGTTTCAAGTAATACTTTCAAGCACACTGCAAGTGCTTCATCCGATTAGTTCAACGTGATACGTGCACGCGATCTTTGGGGGTATGATGATAAACGAAAGCAAACAATCTTGCTTCTTTCTATTAAAACTCGACACGAGTCTGCTATAAACGTGTTTGCGTTCTTTTATAAATGCCCCGGAAAATGATGAGACATTATTTGGGCTCTAGATTATGCCAATTTTTTCCTTCAGTGAAATCTTTTTAGAGAAATTTTTTATCGTGGACGTCATTAAATACCACTGTGGCTGTGTATATATATAAATAATAGTTTTATACGCGATTTTATCCGGTTTTTTTTTAGTTTCCCGCGCGCCGTACCGAATAAAGGACTCGCTACTCACATTGCAGCGCTTGATACTAATTTTTATTTAGCTACTGAAGAAATTAACAATTTTGCCCAGAGACCCCATTTCCTGCGGGAAAAGGAATGCTTGATTCGATGTTAGCATTTGGTAACATCGAATGTTTTATTTCAAAAACGTACCCTATGGATGTGTCCATTTATTTACGCTAACACCTACACAAGCCTTTGTTTATCGATAACCATTAGAACAAAAGTGGAACACAAATGTTGACCGTAACAATCCGCCGCGCGATTATATTACATTTATAGCTTCCCATTTACGTATGAACGCTCATGCACATTACATACATATGTGTTCCGAAAAAAAAAAACACAGCTATCATTAGATTTTTTTCAATAATAATTCATACTCAGTAAATAAAAGTTTAAAAATATATTATAGGTACACAATGATTTCAGAAATTGCTGTTCATTAAGAGATTCATTAATCTATAACACAAATGCGTAATATTTTTCCAATAGAAGCGTATTTCTACATGCCAACAATTTGGACAACATAGCGCTTTCTCAAAAAAATTATAGCTATACTTTATTTATAATAAAATTTGGAACATGCCTTTATTTTATAACGTAAGCATTTGGTTAGAAAGGGTTTTTAATCTACTCTAATATTCTTCAGTTGGAGAAGCTTAGAAGGAGATACAGAATGCTATACATATTGTGTGAGATGTATTTTGCATATACATTTTAGAGAACGCAATGACTCAATGACCGAATGTTCTTAATGTGCAAGCTATGCACACCAAAGTGAATTCTTATTTCCACAGAAAGGGCAATAAGTAGCAACATAATGACGAAAGCAGGTGGCGCCAAAGCTCGGACCGGGACGGTATAATGTGCTTTTTTACCAGTAGCGTACAATTGAAGTCGTTCAGGCGCTATATTTTAACCGTTATACCCTTTACTGCAGTCGTTAAAGCGTCTTTTCTTGTATTTTCATATCACATAAATTTATATGAATAGACCTGATTAAGAAACACAACTTATTCAATTGTCTTGTATGGTTGCAATTTTGAAGTTCTTTCCTTTTTAAGGTGAAGGTATTGTCTGAAATTATTACTCGAAGTTAACGTCGGCTTGTACAGAGTTTTAACGTTACCATTCATTTTTTTGAAGGCATTAGAATAATACGCACCAGTTTAATATTCTATTGGTATGGATAAAGTGTTATAAAAATATATATTAAACCTACATTATCAGTGCTGTGTGAAAACTAACTAAATAGCTCTAAAACAAAATAACGACTCGAAGAAATACAATATTAAACGTTAATTCGCCTCATATATTTTTATTTTATATCAATAAGTTTACTAAGTGCGATAAGTTATGATTTTCATGGTGAACTTGTGGCCAGACACATTGTAATATTATATATCGTGAGGAAAGTGAATAGTTTACAGTTCCAATATAATTTAAAGAAAACGAATAGACACTTCATACTTCTTTAGCGAATGTAAGTATGAATGAGAGACAATCAAATTAGGATTATGGAAATAAGTTTGACCCACAAATCCATTTCATTTGTGAAACGAATAATAACCAACAAAAAACCCCGATTTCCCTTCATGTGTTCTGTTATTGAAATTGTATATAATAATAATAATATAATAGAAGACTAAATTTGATAGCTTCACTAGTGTAAAAGTTTTATTTTGTTGAAAAATTGATTTTTACAGAGGTTAAAATATAAAAACAAGTAAATATAAAATCATGAGCCCTGGGATCGAATCCACCATCCAAAGGTCCCACAAATATGTGGTGATCAGAAATAACGATCAGTTGCTCCTAATGATGAAAAAAATATTGCCAGGGACTCAATGTCCTAGTGATTAAATATGTCTCTAATATAACTTTAAGTTTGTCTATAATTTTATTTAGGTCTAAGTATGATAAATTTATTTTTAATCACCGAAGTTAAGTGTTCTTGAAATATTTTTTCTAAAATACGTTTTTTACATACAAACATATGATTTCAGTACCTTCAACTATAAATTTACGATTAATTATTATTATTGCTTTAAATAGTGATAATATTTTTTGTGGCTAAATATTTTATGACTATTTGTATATTTTAATTTTACTTAATCCCTCAGCAGTAGACTCAACAATGGCATTATTATTTCAGTGAAAAGCCACCTCCCAAGAGAACGAAACGTTTATGAACAGCGTGAAAAATACTTTTACATTTTGATGTTATAATATTTAATTACTTGCCAAATGTTTCGAGTCGCTTTTAAAATAAAACAATTTTATTTGAAGTAAGAGTTGATTTAAGGAAGAGTTAGATTATTTTTATATATACCACTTTCGGTAAGACAAGGTAAAATTGAATTAAATACATTTTAAAAATTTGTCTTACTCACAATTTTTAAAATGTCTTTAATTCAATTTTAATTTTAAGACATTTTTTTAAAATGAGTTAAACTCAAAATATATGCAGAAATGTCTTAAAAACATTATTAAATTAAAAAATATTTACAAGACTATTTGCTTTGGTGAAGAATTGTTTAAAAGCAATATAAGCAGAAGAATAAGATCTGATATTGAATGCATAAAAACGTAAATGCTTTAAATGACTCTCCTGTAAAATTACAAAAAGTGCAGTTATGCCATTGTCTTTCCGAAGGTGCAATATACACAGACTGGCACAATGATATATATTGAATATTTCACTAATATAAGGACACTTCGGAAGTTATTGATTACTCTTCGGTATCCTCGGTATCGAACTAGATTGGCGTAATGTCTCTTTGGCAGTTCTCTCCCGATCGACAGTCAAAATAATTGCCACTCATGTTCATCATTTGACGTCACTGGTAAATATGTACAGATCAAAGTTGTATGTTTGGTCATTGTATGTATGTATGGTGTGGATTATGTTATATAATACCTAATGGCCTTAGAACGTACTAGCTGGTGCCCGCGGTGTCGTCCGCGTTACAAAATAAAAGATTACTTAACGCCGGATGACAAATTATGTAAAGTGAGGCTTGATACTATACTTTTGCCAAGCTTTGGATTTTTATTTTTAGAAAGCTGGTTCCTTTATATTTATTCCTATATATTTTTGCCTATATTTTTAAAATAGAATTAGTAGTTTACCTTCTAATTACATACAAAAAAATTATCTTTACATCTTTATAATATTAATATAAATTAGTATAAAATAGTATATGTTATAGTATAGTATTAATATAAAATAGTAAAATAAATGAATAATAATTGCGAGTTTAATTCTAATTTCGTTTTACCCCAAAACCACTCTAACTTTAACTTAACTTAACTTTTTGATGTTAAAATTAGAACGAATGACTAAGCTTAAAGGCATATTCGTGTAGTTTTTGATTGTGAAACGTTGTATTGAATTTGAGTTGGTTAACAGTCTAAATATATATATACAAATAAAGCCTTATTGTCATGTGGAAGACTCCTCACTCAGGACGTACATATTGCAATCAGTCTACTATGATTGTATTTGCAGTGTTTGTGAAATTGACAGACAAATAACAGATAAACCTATAAATAACGAACTAATCTATAAAAACATTAACAATTCTTAATTAAATAAAAAACTACTATCGGTTGATAATAATATATTAACCAATAATTCAACTATGAAGTTAACGAGTCTATGGTAATCGTAATTCTAATATAATATGTTCTAAAGTTTGTATGTTTGGATGCTAGTTACTCAATTCCACAAAAACTGCTGAACTGGTTTAGATGAACTATAGCAAACAGATAGTTATATTACCTGGATTAATACATAGGATACTTTTTATCCTGAAATTTTTTTAGGTTCTCAAGGGATCGTCTAAAAATATAAAAAAATCGGCGTCACCGTCGCGTCGTCACAGTTATAAAGGTGTATATTTTCGCAGGTCTTATATTTTTTTATTTTTCAACGCGGACGATGTCGCGGCCAGGCATCTAGTAGCAATAATAAATATCATTCAATAGGCCCATACTAAAATTTAATAACACAAAAGTAAATCAAAGTGAAAATGTAATTTTGGAACTAATGACTCATCACAAACACCATTCTCGTACACAATGAAACTCAACATCATACATTTTACACGTGATAAAAAATTAATGTGGGGAAAATTCTCACCGCCTCGGATTTGTGCAGACGTGATATATGACCGAGGCTAAATGTAAGCAAATATTTTATGCGCCATATGTCTCATTTTCGTATATGCCACCCCCGCCCCTACTTACACCAACTTGATGGTGATTCGCCAATTTTTCAGTACAACAGCACGGGTGCAATGCCGAAACGATGTTCAACTGTAATAATAGCAACATAACATCTATGTGGGGTCTTCTTCGATTTAACTGCGTTTTTATTTAAAAGTAAATTATAAATTAAAAACACGTAACACTTCTTTACACAGGACTACATTATTCGCCATCTTTTTCTTACTCTTTTCTACCTCATTCACTCCATTCATTTTCCATAAATGGGGTGCGATATTATTTTAATATCTCACTATTAAAATAATATCGCACCCGCTAAACCGATTTTGATGAAATTTTCAGACGGAACCTTCAGATTAGTCCAGCTGGTAACTGTGAAGTTTGGTAGCGATCAGACGCGGACGAAGTCGCGGGTAAAACCTTGTTTGCAATAAAATTTTAGTTATAAGCAGTGGTCTTCTGGAAGGTCGTGGTTACCTACTACAGCCAGTAAACCACTCATTTTAGGAGACCACTGTGAGATAATAGCATCCTGTATCGTAAACCAATTGTACACCTTAAATATTTGTACAACTTCAGTAAAATATTAATTATGGTGTAAATTAAACAGTGATTAAAGTCTTTAATTACGTTGCTCGTAATAAGTTCAATGTCAGCCAGCTTGAACTTTGAAAGTACGAAAAAGGAACTGAAAAGTTCTTGACATTAATTTGTAAAACCTTTTCGACTGGTCAATTCAGCTAAACATTAAAAAGTTTAACTTTTTACAAGTTTTACAGTTTAGAAATGTTATTATGAATTATATTCATAAGGTAGTTTGTTTTTTTTAACTAACAGGACCAACAACCAACATAAAAAGTACCCTATACTTAATTAAACCCAGGTAATCATCGGTACATCACTGAAAACCGAGTTCAAATCGGTTTAGCCTTTTTACAGACCAAAATTATTATTATTATTATTTTTTTTTTTTATTATTGTTTGAAAAAATTTAGGTGTACATACAAGGCTCGTTGACGATTTTATTAAGTACATGTATAGATTGTATATTTGGGATCAAGCCCGCGGTCAGTTGGTATTAATTATTAAAATTAAATTTCAATATTCCAAACAAGCTATGACCATTACATATTCATAAAATATGTTTGAACTAGATATTAACGCGGTAGTTATTTTATATGTAATACATAGGTAAAATCAAATATTTACAATCTATCGCGTACTAATAATTGATTAGCGACGTTAGTTTAACATGGAATCGACTTAATGGTTCAAATAAATAATATCTAATGATGTACATTATCTAATGGTTAATAATATCTAATATTTTTAGTGGGAAGAAGTCCCACATTGCGTGAGAAAATACTGCAGTAGCGGCAGGTAATGTCAATTGTATGCCTGTCTGTAAAATTTTATATTTAAAAAGAGCTGATTAAAATAAATGAAATTATGTAATAAATTTGAGATTATTGTCAGCAGTTGCCAACACCTAACAGGCATTACGAACTTTTAAACGAACCTGAGAACTTGTGTTTGAGTTTTGCGTAAATTCGTTCGCGTTTTCTCTATGAAGCTTTCGTGGTGTCAAAAGGTTTTCCTCCAGTTTATTTATTATGGTGCTTCCGACCCACGACATTTTGCTAGATATTTCTTAACTGTTATCCTTATCGACATAATAGTGAGTTAAAATGAGGTATAAAGCGGATAAGCTAATAGTAGATTTCAATTTTATCAAGTAAATAGCTGATGCCCGCGACTTTGTCCGCGTTCAAAATGTTATATAGCCTAAAGCCTTCCTCGTATCCAACACAAAAATAATTTTTCAATTCGAACTAGTAGTTCCTGAGATTAACACGTTCAACCAAACAAACTCTTCAGGTTTGTAATATTAGTAAAGATAAGCCAATAATAAAAATATTTCCATATGTATAGATTAATCTTATACTTAAACTGAAGACTTTTTTCACGTATATACATTCTCCAGTTCCACCTAAACCATGGAACGGATTTTGATACATTTTTCATAATTTAGTATATAAAAAAAACCTAATGAAGTTTTGATAATAAGTATAATAAGAAAAATAAGTAGAAAAAACAGTGTCTGTCTGTTTCTCCGCACTAACTATACTTCTTAACCACTCAACGGATTTAGATACGGTTATCACTAACGGAAAGAGAGATAAACTACGAAGGTTTGTATATATAAAAAAATGTATATATAAAAAAAATGCGTAGCCGAGACCGTGTAACTAGTTTTGTATAAAAAAAAAGTGTCTTACTTTTATTTTTCATTATGATTCTTTTTTTACAATTTACGTTACAAAAGATTCTGAAAATAGTCTGACACGTCCAGTCGTTTAGTCTGCAATGAAAAATAGTTTTTAATTAACATTCACTTAATTAATCCACTGTAAATGTAGCTAATCCAGAGATAATTAAAAGCAACCCTTAAGGGGTTTGGGGCGTCCATTTCCTCCATACTTCACCTTATTTTATAGTGCAGCCGATAAATGCATATTCATTTAAGCCCGTCCAGCACCAAAACTCATTACATTACGAACGTATTGGTAAAATTCATTTTCTCTGTAATGAAATAATAAACATGACAATGGTTGTTTAAAAAGCATTTTGTGTATTTTTATTGCCGCATATAAGTAATTGACTTAAGTATCTATAGGAGTCTTTTGCCCCCTGGTTTCGTTATTGTGAAATATATAAAAAAAACTCTATAAGTAATAACGTTTCAGCAATTTGATTTTAACATCCTTATCCAAAATTTGACGTATTTGTTTTGTTATGATTGTGGCCAGGTTTTGTAGCTGAGGGCCTAGTGAGAGTTTTACTCGATCAAACGCATCGAACGCGTAAACAATCGCGTAGCGTTCGATGCGTTTACTAGGCCATCTGGTAAGATCTACGAAAAGGGTTCTTTATAGGTGGCCAACATACTTTGAGACGCCTTCCAGCGTAGTGTCTCACAGTATGTCCCAAGATATAATTGAATCTACGATATATAAGAAAAACAGTAGGGCATACGTACCCTACTGTGAAGGGCCATATTATGTTGTTGTAAACTCGACAAATAAAGTGCTTTATCACCTGTTTATCACCCTTAGATTGAACGTTCGTTTGAAAATTCAAAGTGACAATTATGTCAATCAGTAATCAATACCTATTTCAAATCTAAGCCTTAGCGAATTTTGAAATGAATGGAATTTGTTATCGAAACTGATAAAGCACTTTTCTGGTCGGCTATACATATGGATAGGGGCTGTGGTAGGGGCCCACGATGAGGCTAATCATATGTTGTGGTGGTCAAATATTATGTCCAGACTAATATTATAAAGAGGAAAGATTTGATTGTTTGTTTGTTTGTATCTATCCATCTATCCAAAATACGGTAGATGGCGTTTTATACTTTTCAACGCGGACGAAGTCACGAGCATCAGCTAGTTAGTTATATATACACATTTTCACTTTAACTTTTGTGAAAATCTTTAACAGTAGTAATTAATTAGAAATCTGTCTACAATAGTCTGATGCAGAAGTCATTGAAACGAGTAGAAGATTAAAGTTTCTTATTCTATTGTAAATTACAGAGTATCTTGAAATTTTCTTTTCGCCTTTGTAGATTTTGATTTGACTTGCTTCATCTGAATGACAGTAATTGCTACGGTTCGTAGCACAAATTGTATCAGCTGTCTGGAAAACTGCAAAAATAAAGAGAATATTTTTTTTATATTAAACAAGCTTCGCAATATACATCTTGTATGTATCTAATATTGGAAAAATGTATTTTTATTCCAAACGAGGGTGTAAAATATTAAATTTATGACATCATGGGAAAATTGAACACGAAGTCCTGTTATTAAATCAGCCGAGTGGCGACAGCAGGTGTACCGTTTGATATTACGCTCGTCGTGGATGTTTTAAAGTGTACAAAGAATTTTACCAATTCAATTTTAAAATAAGCACATATTTATGGAAGGTACCCAATACCTAATATTTCAATTGAAATTATTACAATTATTTGTACTAAAGACTAGGTATATCTTGACACTCCACAAATCCATACAGACAAATAGAGAAAAAGAAGGACTTTACTTTATACTATGTACTTATTTTTCAAATGAGTATATATTATAAAAATTTTGTTAAATTCATTATTTTTTAACTATACCAATTATTGTTATTTCGTATATACTTTTCGTATATCAAATATGTACTTACATTACATGAACAATATTTACATCAGATTATAAAAGCGTAATATTATAAATATTTTATAATGTAAGCAAATAATTCCCATGTTACAATTAAAGTCTGATGGACGACAATGCGTAGTTAAAATTGAACCACTCCCGCGGTAACTGTAGTAAAAAGTCCTATGACTTACGAGGTTTCGTCCCGCCCAATCTGGGGATAAGTGCACGACATATATAATATATTACTATATTATTGTAGAGCTCTATTAACTATCTGAACATAGTACTACTGAGGACATTGCTTCTGAGCTGTGTTTAACATGTATTACCCTTTTTATATTTCAAAATATGACAGTATAGAAAATTTATTCGTTATTTTTACTCATTATCTTGGATAAAATGAAAAATATCTGAAGACATTTTCCTGTAGCTCTTTATTTTTGTTCTTGAAAGCCTTTTTGAAGGTTTTGCTACCAGTCAGGTAACCACACAATCAAATACATTTGATTACAAATTCCTACAAACAAAATACGAAAATCCCTCTCTCTGAGCTCTTATCAAATAAGTATTTTTTTATAAAAATATTGTATTTTTTTTACATTGCAGTTCAGTTTAGAATTACGGTCTTGGCGTTGTTTATGGCGGGGATTGTGAGGAGGTTAATAAATTATAATAATAAACATATCCAATAATCTAATTAAAAAAATGCAAGTTTGAGCGAAACCTTACGAAACTAAGTCAATGTTACTGCACGTTTGTATCCAATATTGTCATGTTAATCGTATTAAGACGTAGTAGAACTGATGAAAAAATTGTTAAATTAGAGATAGATGGTGCTATGCCATCCTAAATTTCCAGATATCGATGTAAATGACCAAACTCTACGGTTATCAACATGATTTGGTTAATGGCGAACGAACATCATTATGCAATCGCATTGTGACAATTATTATTATTGCTGTTGCATTGATTGTGGATCAATACAATCAATGCATGATTATTTGGTTTAATGACTTAAATTCGAATGCAATCAAGTTAGTGCATGAGATGCTTAATTTTATCTATAAATACTTATTTATATAACTAATTTAACTTTACTTATTAACATAACTTAACTCAATTTAACTTATTAACTTTATTAACTTATTTTTTACTGTCTACTCTAATTGAATAACGCAGCTTAGATGTTTAATTTTTTTATATATTTTAATTAATTTATTACTTACAACAAAGATGTTAAAAATATGTTTAAAATTGGTGAGCGAAAAAGTTTTGAATTACTAACAAAATTTTTCTTTAATATTTAAAACCTGTCCGAAATTTATGGACAGCAGATATTATTTACAATGCTGCAAAATTTTAATTTAAAATAATTAAGAATGTAATTTAAAAATCATTGTTCGATGTGTCTCTTCTAATTAAACTTTTGTGGTTAATAAAAAATCAGACAAAAGCTGTTTTGAATTCAACCGAATTTTCAAATTTAATGACTTCAAAATATCCTAAAGTTGAAGTTCAACAGTGATAAAGGATTGCTTTAGAATTCGCCTTCATCAAATTGTTTCCGAGTTCGGGAATTAATTGTTTAATCCCCTGGATTCATTATCAGCTGTCTCAATTTATTAAATTTGTAATATCTAACACAATGGTGGCGTTTCATTGTAAAGAATTTATTTTGTTAATTATAATTTATCTATACATAATCAAAAGAGCTACTTGGCAATTGTGTTATCAAGTTTCCAATTAAAAATATTGATGAATAACTTCACGAATCGTGTGCCCTTTTAACCTATTTTCTGGAAAAAATCTATTTCAGTAGTGAATTGGGGTTTCGAAAGACAAAAAAAAACAAAAAAAGACGAAAGACGAAAGCAAAGATTAAATCGATTTAAATCTTTGATGTTACGAGTTTTTATTTCACGAGTCTTTTCACGTTAACTCACAGTTAACTAACTTTTACCGGCGTCTTCGTTCGCACCCCTTTTTCTTAAGTTATTATGGCACATATATTTTTTTCAGGCATTGATTTTGATTTTAAATTTATCTAAGCGTACATACTGAGGGACAGAAGACGAGAAGCGACTTTATTTAATACTATGTAAGTATAATATGTAAACAGGTTATATTTATTGGGGTGCAAACTATGCATATGAGCGTTTGCATTGAAATAGTGTAAATGCTGTTGAAATGTGTTGTGCACGGAAGCATGTGGTGTGAAGATAAGCCGGTTACCTGTCAGCCAGAACCCAAATAACGATTCTATAGGAGGTGGATATTGCCGATTCGGAAATCACTTGCAGTGAGCATGCAATGTGACTATTATGACTTAATATGATCTTTCCAGAGGCTTTTCTACTAGCGATATCTATTCTTTTTAATATTATCCCACGGAAACATAACATATGTAATAGCTGTGTGCTACAAATGTCCTATTTATGTATCATGATATAACTATTTATGTATCATGTTTCTTTCAAATCTGTTCAATTGTTTAAGCGTAATTTATTACAAAAAATATAACTTAATTATAACTTAACTTAACTTAAGTAAGCGTAACTTACTTAGTAGATATTAGGTGATCATTATCAGGATTAATTGAGTCTGAAGTATAATGTATAATTGTAATTGTTCGTATTTTTTTTTTGTAATTTTTGTCTACTTATTAGAAAGAATTATATTTTATTTTACTAGTGACCCGGTCACGGCTTCGCACGAGTGCAATTTTTTTCTGCAAATTATATATAAAACCTTGAAATTTATTGCATAGTTTAAAAGATCTAAGCGTACATACAGAGGGACAGACGACAACTGTATAACTATATATATCATGTATTATAAATATTACTTAAAAGAAAATTATGTAGGAAATGGTCTTGTTCAGCCTATTCCGAATTCATGTCGCTTCGTACTTTTAGTTGCTGAAATACAGGACAAACAAAAGAAAACAATTTTATATTAAAGTAACTAACTAAAGTACGGTATTTGCTTAACTAAGTACGAAATTAGATCCAGATAAATCGTCTTCCTTATAATGTTTCTAACCTCGTTAGTCGTGTTACAAGCTTCTGAGGACTGGGGTAGATCACGCGCATACATTACCCAATGTTGTAGGCAGGATCGCAATCGTGAATGACGTTAATATGAAACGTGATGCCGCGCTTTGTGGGGAGACGAGATAAAAATGTTTTATTTTCCATGAATAAACGCTCTCATCTAATATTTATGGAGTTGCAAAGTGTAATTTTAAAAAATATATAATCACCGCTTGTGATCGCCCAATGAGACGAAAGCTTAGATTATCGATACGGTAGACGAAATGACGATACGGTTTGACATAAGTTGAAGTTCCAGTGGGTAGGGCATATAGTACGAAGAGCCGACGGCCGCTGGGGCCGGAAGGTTCTCGAATGGAAGCCATGCACCATCAAGCGCAGCGTAGGACGTCCACCCACAAGGTGGACAGCCGATCTAATAAAGGCCGCGGGTCAATGGTGGATCCAGGCTGCTTCTAACCAGTCCTATTGGAAAATTATGGAGAGGCCTATGTCCAGCAGTGGACGTCCTGCGGCTGAGATGATGACACGCAAATCCAAATATTGAAGTCCGGTTCTCTTAACTTTTTTCAATTTAATGTAAATATTCATTCATTTGATTTAAAATATCTTTCAATTCAAGGTTAATAAGTCCCAAGCAGGATGGCTACATTACCTCGTTGTATAGCAATGCTAATCTGTTGACCAAGATTAGTCAGCTCTAGAATCGCCGGTTATGTAGACCAAACGTTTTGACAAAACGAGAAACCGAGTAATAATCTTTTCCAATACACACACATCAAAACCAAAATGGAGACGGAAAACGTTGATAGGAAACTTACATGTCTACGAAGGGAGTAGGTACCTGCACATATTCAGCTCCATTCGCATTTCACTGGACGACTTTTGTTACAACATTAACGTTTATCGTTTTGATTTTGGTTAATAACACAGTATTTTGTAAGGCTATTTATTGTGCTCTTGAGTAGCGTCCTAACTCGATGTGCCAAGTTTTAACGCTGTCGGTAACTATGCAAACTTGCAACTTCCTGAAACTTTTCCATGACAAGAAGACGTCTCGTCTTGTTCATGTATTAACTAACTATTGCAAGTTCTACACCACAAGATTTTATACTATAATATATAGATGATTTTTTCTGCTCATTTGCACAATTAGTCGCAGCAGTTGATAAAATATGAATATCCTTCTTAATAAAATAATATAGTATTTAGGTATTTCTTGCTGATAGGTCAAACAGAAAATTAATTCAAATAATGAAGCTTACTGCAAGAAAACAAGTGTTGTAAATGTTCATTTCTCGTGAAAGATTCAGTTTAATATTCTCATTGTTAATGTTGGCCAATATAAACCATATAAGCATTGGAATTTTTTTTCAGATTTGCAGTCCCAAGCAGGATTCTAACCTCTTAAAATTAAGCATTAATTAATTTTAGAAGCAATTATCATTCCTTCTAAAATTTATGATCGACAAATAACTCCTCCAAAGGTTTGAACGTGATACAATTTTGGTAAATCCAAGCCTATTGTGCGTACACAAGTTCAATTGACGCCGATTGGTAGTAACCGTAGTACGTGCCTAGTTGAACAAGTAGGCATGTAAGAGGCATTGCGAAGTTGCCAATGCACCGACAACCCTTCTCATGTTGCGAGCTACTATTTCCGTCCACCGTTTGCCTCTGTGCCAAGTCCAGAAAAACTAGTTTCCTTCTACGTGACATAAAAACAGAACCTTTTAAACTCTTACTTGATATGTCCATTAAAATTAGATTTTTAATGTGTATTAACTACACAAAGGCTCGTCATTATTATTTATTTCTGACAGTTGCTTAGTTTTAGGTCTTGTGCTAATTGGATATTCTAAAAATATTTAAAAACAAGGTTTTCTTTATAAAATAATGAAAATATGGTCACAAAATGAACATATCCATTAAAAAATAGCAATACCTGCGACCAATTATTTTCATTGAATATTATTGCGTTGAGGAAACCTTGCGATCTTTTTAAATGTTACATTACAACAAATCTAATGACGCCGATGTTTGAATTAAATATAAACAAAATGATTAGAGAAATACCTAAATTGAACCTTGTTACTTACACTTTATTCACATTTACATTGGAAAGCACTCTTGCAAGTTAACCAAAAGGAGAGCGTAGAATTTAACGACATCTACCCCTTGATAATATAATTACCAAAATGACTGATCAAAGAGATAATGTTTTCTTCTAATAGAATATGTTTTTCTGTATAAATTAAATAAATTATAATGACATTAAAATTAAAATTACAGCGTAGGGTTTTTAAAATAAAACATAATTTCTTCATTTAAGTAACTTTATTGCTTTTAAGGAGCCATTTGTACAATGGAATTTGCACTTTCGTCTCTCACTAAACTTAGTTAAATTATACGAGAGGTGATGTTGCATTCAATTTAACCTGAATTAATTTCAATTTTCAAGGAAACAATCATTTAAAAGTTATTTAACATAACCAATAATAAAATGAAAAATATAAAAACAAACTTTTTATGTATAAAGCCATAACTGAGGTCTTATCTCAAATGAGTCACCTCTATCATCTAGTTGCCTATATATTATATATAAGTAATATATAATTCTTGTTTATTAAGTACATTAAAATTAAATTATGAAAATAATTGATGTATAAAAAAGTTATGTTCTTTTCTCTCATTTGTTTGTATTCATAAAGTTAGCAAGGACGCCATGTGTTCCCGAATGACAGAATTACTCGGCACTGAAAACAAAAGAAAAAGCACTTTTGCATTCAACACACTCGTGTTCATTACGATCGGTCCCCGTCTATTATTTACGAGGTACGTGCACTCCGTTCAGAGGGAACTTGCAGATTTTTTAGTATTGAAAAATATATCTATTCCTACTTCTTATTAATTGAACCTGAATAGAAAAGACTATGGAAATGTTCATGTTGCTGAGGAACAGTTTGCGATTCGAATAAGACTATATACACTACCTACTATTAAAGATTTCTCTCGCAGATAACCAGAAAACTTGGAGAAGCTGGTGGTTGGAAGAGTGGATGGCAAGAGGTAGACCGTAGCCAGTTTAATTGCAGATGGTCAGACCAAGCACAAATCCGTTCAATTTTTTTGTTACTATACAGTCACTTATAAATGCTTATACATAATACGACTTCGGACATTACAATAAGCAGTACAAAACATAATAGGATGCAATAAAGAAATTCATTGTATCAGCTAATAAAAAATTATATTGAGTTGATATTTTGCAAGGCCAAATAAATTTGGCTATAGTATAGGTCAAGCGAGCGTGCAAATGACGTCGCTTCAATTTTAATTTGTATTTATCAAAACAATGTTTTTAGTTCTGTAGTTGAAGACCGAGAGCTACAACATTGGATAGTCAAGGTTACAATATAAATTGTAAAAAATAAAATTTTTGATTAATATTTCTATTATTAGTAGCAAATTAGGTAAGTACGCAATTTTATTATATTATGTAGGACGACCCGCTCCGGCTTTGCTTGCATGTGTAATATCTATATTATGTAGATTTAAATATAAAAGATAAATAAACTTAATTAATTTTTAATTTAATTTTTAAACACTTGGGATCTCTCTTCTTTAATGTCTATTAATTCAATTTTTTCGTTTTGAATTCAATCAAAACTTCTTCGTAGGTACGTCCGATGTCAAAACTATATAGTAAAAGGTATATTTTTTTTTTCAAAAAATTTACATGAAAAAGATATACAGAGAAAACTAAGTGATAAACTCAATTTAAAACTTTTACTGATCTTGTGACAATACAATTCCCACAGAGAGTTAAAGGTACGAGAAAAGATTTGAACTTGTTTTTTTCAAATGTGATATTAATGAAATTTTACATTACTTTGTTAGTGCTTTTCGGAATGTTTTCGGAAAGGTGCAAAGGTATTATTATTTATTATTGTACTTTTTCTTATATTTTTCTAATTACTGTCGTATATCAACATAAAATGTGCATACTACTCACCTCATGCTTGCGTTTATAGACTATTATTCATTGGCAGTGCATGTACTGTCATTTCTCAGAATCCAAATATTTTTGTTTCACATAATTCTTGTTCTTTTAGTGCCTTTTGACACTATTGAATGTTATATTGTTGACCTTCAGCTTCACGAACTTTTCTTATCAATAGTCAAGTCCGCTTGGCTTGATTATAATAATAATAATAATAATAAGCCTTTATTTCCGAATTTTACATTCATTATAAGATTAATTTAAACACAGGAAAAGTAAAAAAAAAAAACGTAAAAATGCAAAAAAATACAGAGTAATAAAAAACATAACTAACACAATTTAAGAAAAAAAAAAAAATCACGTCTGTATCAACACAAAATGTCTCTCAGTTCGGTGTGCCTTACGGCAAAGGCCTCCTCCAACTCTTTCCATTGCTTTCTGTCTGCCGCTACTCTCATCCAAAGGGGTCCTAAGGTTAGTTTTAGTTCGTCTTCCCATCTTCTTGTTTTGCGACCTCGACTCCTGGCGCCATCCCTAGGGTACCACACTGTCACTTGTTTACTCCATTTTTCTTTTTTGCAGCGGAGCATATGTCCAGTCCACCGCCATTTGAGTTTGTCAATGTGTGACAGTATGTCTGTTAATTGCGTTTTCTGCCTGATGTTTGTACTTCTAACTTTGTCCGTTAGCTTGAAACCTAGTAAGCTTCTTTCCATGCTTCTCTGACATCTTGCTAGTTTGTCCCTATGGTATTTCGTCAAAGCCCAGGTTTCACATCCGTATGTAATGCAGGGTAGGATACAGGTATCAAAAGCCTTCTTTTTGATCTTCATGCCCAGTTCTTTGCTTTTCATTACTTCTTTTAAGGCCCAGTACTTTTTCCACCCTGTGGCAATTCTTTTATCTATTTCTTTGGACATATGGTCATTTGGCGATATTATCTGACCTAAATAAACATATTCTTCTACATATTCGAATCTCTGTCCGTTGACGGTTATGTCTATAGGTGTCGAGTTTGTCATCATTTTAGTTTTGCTTATGTTTATTTCTAAACCTACTTCTCTACTTCTGTCTACTAAGGTCCGTATCATGGATTGCAGAATTAGTGGGTCTTCTTCCAGCAAAACCAAGTCATCTGCAAATCTTAGATGATTCAATCGCGTCCCGTTTATGTTCAACCCCAGCTGTCCCCATTCCAATTTTCTGAACATTTGTTCCAGCACTGCCGTAAACAGCTTAGGTGATAGTGGGTCTCCCTGCCTGACGCCCCTATTGATTGGAAAAACCTCTCCTAAAGATTCCAGCCTAATGCTAGCCTTGCTTTCGCTGTAAATTTTTCTGAGTACGTTTACATAAGCGTTTTCTATGCCCTGCTGTAGTAAACTTTGCCATACGTATTCGTGTTTGAGGCTATCAAAAGCCTTGGAGTAGTCTATAAAGGCCAGGTATATGATTTTGTTGTACTCATTGTATTTTTGCAGAAGCTGTTTGATTGTATGTATATGATCAATTGTGCTGAAGTCTTTCCTGAACCCTGCTTGTTCCACAGGTTGGTTTTCATCGAGCTTTTGTGATATTCTGTCCAGAATCACTTTAGCGAAAACTTTATACACATTTGATATAAGATGGCTTGATTACGTTCTCATCAATTACGTCAGTTTTCTTGCTTATAATATGCAGCCGGAATCGGAACCTATTTCGTAATTCCATCCTACATCTTGTTATTTTATACAGATCTATAGGGATAATATACTATTATCTATACCATCCATCACACATCACTAAAAAGTGAATACTGTCAGTATGGTATCATGGATGCAAAGAGTAACAAATGTTGAAGTTTTGCGTCGAATGATCAAAGGGAGGAGGTGCTGAGGACTGTAAAGGAGAGGGAGCTGCAGTATTTCAGGCACGTAATGAGGGACAAAACATACCCTACTCTTTAGCTAGTGATGCAAAAGAAGATACAGGGGAAGCGGAGCAGAGGTAGAAGAAAGACATCGTGGCTGAAGAATTTAAGAGAGTGGGTCGGATTGAGATGATATTCGTCAACCTTTGTAGAAAAGTGGCACGCTGAGAAGAAGTCAGTATTGTGTACCATTTGCTAAGTAGTCTAACACTTCCTTTAACTTCTTAATGCAACTCTTGAACCATTTTTTATTTAATATTTAATTAGCACTCTTCCTGCGGAAACATAAAACGCCAAAGTGGCAACCGCGCGTTCGTTCATAACGTAAATTTACAAGCCTTTGTGAGACATTTAAAAAGAAACTTAGTCGATTCACGTCGCACAGTATATCTTCACAAAGTGGAACTACTGGGGAATTCACTTCACCTTGTTTCGTTTTATTACCCCGAGCTGTAGTCGAAACTTGGACTGCATTAATTTAGATTTATAAAGATGAATCGGTCGGTAACATCCCTGTAGGATTAAAGTTGGAATGCACAGAGCTAAATATAAAAGAATATTGGAAGTTAGACTTGCTAAGAGATAAATGATTATTTACTAACTTTATCGTCATACGTATTTTGAATATTTTTAAGCTCTTCTGGAAACATAATATAAACACATTTAGATATCACAATCTCTTCTTTATTAAAAAAACTGAATGGTTTAACTGAAGTAAGTAAGGAAGTTAGTGAAATCTTTACGTCAATAAAGAAATGGGCTGATGGCATCGAAATAATATAATCGTCAATGACGATCAAAAGAGTTTCTTGTGGAAACCTAATCAATACTAATAATAAATCTGTAGGGGTCGGTCATGGAGTAATTTACTTTGTTTTCAGAAATATCGTGTATATAGGCTCTATACATGATACTGAAACTAAATTGACCATTTTTAGAATTTTTTTCTGTATGTATGTATGTTCCTCTATCACTCTTAAACGAATTAACTGATTTTCATGAAACTTGGTAGATAAACATTTAGAAGCACGGGACACGTGATAGGCTACTTTTTAACGCGGACGAAGTCGCGGCAACAGCTAGTTGATAAATAAATATTTTGATTTTGATAACTTTGCTAATGGTCTTCAAGCGCCGAAACAGATTTTCATAAAAAAATACTGATGAAAATCGGAGCATGTCAACTTATATATCAACCTCGTTTTGCGTCGGGCGACGGGGGTAAAACGAAAGAAACTAGAAAAAAATAAGAGAATATTTTTTTAAAGCCCCGCTGCTGACAAGAGGATCAGAAATAATTAATCTGACTTCTTAACTTTTTACTTTGTATATTAAACTTACAGTGGATGTAAATTAAACTTCATTACTATTCTACATAAGGGTAAGAAGGTTTACTTCACAGAATTACTTCACCGAGAAAACGTAATAAGATGTTCTGGCTAGTGAATAAGCAATAGAAACCTTAAAATGGAATGAGATCCAATTCTACAGTTGGGTTGCATTTTCGTAAAAAAAAAAAACAGAATTCAGTTACTTACGGATTAAACAGAATTTAATTCGTAAGTAACTGTAAGAGCCCTAAATACTTGTTAGTGACTGGAAACTTTTTATAATTATGGGGAACCTTAACGACCGTATAACATTTTATCAGGCGACAGTTTACTCGCCATCTTTGTCTAATATTTTCCATATTACTAATTTCGTATGTATCTATTTTCTTTTCTCGTTTATTTCATAAAATATTCACCTGGTAACTTTTTAAAAAAATAGAAAACTTTGTATGTTATTTTCAAAACAGTGATTTTCAGAAATATTATGCTTTCGTGGACCGTCAGTCTCTAAACATGCGATTAAACGATATAATACGAAATATAAATGGAACTATATAGATTATAGGTACATATTATTCACAGGAACGCGCAAGTAATATAGTGACAATAAGTGTCTTGTTATTTCCGCATGAAATCCGCATTGAATTCTATCGTGAAGATTTCGCTAACAAGCGCGAAGGGAATTTAGTATGTGACTTACTCGTACCTTGCCCCTTTTCCTGGCTTACAATTTCTGGTTTCACATGTGCGTCATTTTCCAATAGAAACGGGACTAATGAAGTGAAAATGACTTGAGAAATCGCTTTGTCTATATGTATAGTTTACTTTTAATAATAATCTATATATTATGTATGTAGGGGCACAATGTTGTTTCTAACCATTTGGCTTTACTGAAATATTCATTAAAATTAAGATGAAGTAATTAAATTAATTTTTAACATCGCTTTAAGAATTTATGTTTTTAAATTGTTAATTTCAAGTTGTTACTGGTTGTTCCGAGTGCATAATTCATTAAAACAGAAAATGATTTCTAAAAGTAACTAATCAACACTTTACTTGACGTTGGTGAAACAGGCACTTAGCGAATTATGAAATGAATGGAATTTGTTATCGAAACTGATAAAGCACTTTTCTGGTCGGCCATAGATACCTACCAGAAAAGTTATGTATGTCTTAAAAAATTTGGTTCTAATAAATACATTAGGTATATAGATATACCTACTTTGTTAATTAATGGCAAACATTGACTTCGAAGGGTGCTGTGACAGTAAAAGGTATGAATCCCTTTTAGGAAATTATGTTCTCGGGACCAGGAGATAAAGTGGTGGTTTCCAAATCAGGTCAACGACGATGTGTCACGTGTGTCAAAGGTTTAGCCAATCGGCTCATTACATTAGACCCTACGTCACCGTCAACACGAGTGACCTAATCAATCAATTATGACGTGCCTCAATGTATCACTTGTAATTAGTTTATAGGTACTGTTCATGTAATAATTTGTTCTACATATAAACGTATATTTGTACATAATCAATACATCTATATCTATACCAATACTATAAAGAGAAAAGATTTTTATCTGATAAGATTTATAAAGAGTAAACTTAAAAACTCGTGGACCGATTTAAAAAATCTTTCACCTTCACTTCACATCTAGCTTCAGATAAATTATCAGCGAGATTATCAGAGAGTAACATATAAGCTATCTATACTAATATTATAAAGAGAAAAGCTTTGATTGTTTGTTTGTTTGTATAGAATAGGCTCCGAAACTACTAGACCGATTTGAAAAATTCTTTTACCATTAGAAGCCGACACTATCCGCAATGAACAAAGGCTACTTTTTACCGCGGGAAAATGCTTCATTCCTACGGGAAATCTAAAATAAAAGTAAATACTAGCGGCTTGGCCCGGGAGATAGCGCCATCTATCTAAAATACGGTAGATGGCGTCATTTCATTTTCATAAATACGGTCATTTCATTTTCATTTTCATATGCACTTATTAAATTCCAAAGAATCCACTGATAAAAGTTTAAGGCGGCAATTTTAAAGGTCCATTAAGGAAACTTCGTAATAAATAAAATTTCAACTAAAAATATTAAGATCCAGCAATTCTCTTGACTTAAAAACCAACTTAGTTCGCTGAAGTAGTGTTTCCTCGCTCCACAGGAAAGTCATGTCCTTTTGAAACGAAAAACTGAAGTGCAAGTTTGCACTCTCTTTGTCCCAACTGCTGTTCTAAGTTATCATGCAACTTGCGATTCTTGGTTTAACGCCTTTAAAATTGTTTATTTACTTGTATTTATTACGAAGACGGTGTACGAGAAGCAGTCAATACATACATTGGTACGTTAGCAATTAGCATAAATGCGTGGATGGATGTTTATTTCTCTTTCAAGCAAAAACTACTGAACAGATTTGGATGAAATTTGGTACACAGATAGTATATTACCTGGGAAAATATTAGGTTCCCGAGGGAACGTCTAAAACTAAAACATGGTGCCAATATACATACATAATTAATATATAGACTGTCAGCCCGATTACAATATTTTTATATGTTATTATGTATATTTTGTAATAGTTTCATTAAAATATATTCACAAAAGACTAAAATGTTTTTCATAAAAGTTTGTCGACACGAAAATACCGTAACGATGTTTTGTTTGAAGCAAGCATGTGATAATAAGAACACAAAAATAGACGTTGCAAGAGATTTCGCTGGAATGAAAAAACTTAGATACGACGACGACGCACTCCGCAAAATTAGTCTTTGAATTTTGTTTTCTTAGTAGGTACCTACTTACTTGTTAAGCGTTAGCAGTATGTTTACTGTCTCTAAATCAACACGAAGTTTATTTTAATAACCTCAGCTGCGTATTTATTTAAATTTATGCGAACGTATTTAACTTCTACATTGAAATGAATTCCGGCTAAATAGCTGTGTAAAATGCTTTGCATCCTTCCCTAATTAAATTATATTATCTCAGTTGAACTGGATATAATTTATTACGGAATTTTTAACGAATGTAGTAACCTCTGCCTGCAAATCTCTTCGCAGAGAAAAAACTTTTTGTGGTAATTCTTGACATTTTGTATAAATCTTCATTGTAGTGCTTTTTAAACGTGCTTTTTGATGACAATCCCTCTAGAACATAACATTTTTCAGGATAAAAAGTGTGGTATATGTTAATCCAGGTAATAAACTATCTGTATGCCAAATTTCATCTAAATCTGTTCAGCCGTTTTTCCGTGATACATCCACAGGCCCTACCGGGATCGAGCCTATGTCTGCCGCTCTTACAGTCTTGAATTTATTTTGGCATCATTTCAATGATTTAAAAAATTTTATTCGTTCATTTAAACGTAAGATGAAATAAGGTAACCGTTTAGGTTACCTTTTTCAAATTTTAGCAGCTCTAAGATCTTATTCCGATTTTCGAGCTATGTAGGATAATGAGCTCTTGCACACGTTGCGGTTGAGACATTTCACTCTGAAAAACTCCTTCTATAGCAATGTTTCTATAACAATAGTATATTATATATCTTCATATATAATTCATTATATATGAAGCGTTTCTGTTATGCCTTAAATAAAATTCTTTATAGCAAATCAGAGTACTTTTCATCCAGAAAAAAGGACTGTTCCCGTGTTAATAAAGATTGAATCAATTATAGCTAATATATTTTTGACAAGAGTTGATTTATTTTATTTTATTTTTACAATGCTAATGAAAAAAAATCGCGGATGAAGTAGGGATATTTGTTAGTCATTCATGCGTAAACTTTTGATTCAAAGAATTTTCAAAGGATTCTTATATACTCGTAGCATGTGCTTATGTCAACTTATGTGTTAAAATTGTTTGTATATCAGTAATGTGGCAAGAAACATGATACTATAAAATGCATCACAATCTTTCAGTAGCTCAACGAACGCTGTCTATTCGCCAACTTAACGATGTGAAATCCTATATGTATACCCATTGTATTAAACGTACAACAAAGTAACTCGGAAACGATAAGTTCCCATTAAGCACAGCATCGGCTTCTATCGGCTTCTATCAGTGGTATGGCAGAAACTTGTTGTAAAAATCATTTTAAGCGTGTATTAATTACGTAAAAATCAGAAAACAATAAATATTTATTAAGATTTTTTTTAAATAAAGACATTCACACAAATCCAACTAAAACCATTTCTCCTATAACTTACTAGCTGTTGCATGCGACTTCGTACGCGTAACTTCATAAAATATAGCCTATGTTACTCGCTGATAATATAGCATCCCAATAGTGAAAGAACCTTTGAAATCGGTCCACTAGTTTCAGAGCCTATTCAATTTAAACAAACAAACAAATATTTCCTCTTTATAATAAGTATTAGTATAGATTATAACTTTAAATTCAAAACCTCATCTGCTAATAGATATTTCCTTTAGTGCAAAGCTCGGGAACGGATGCTTAATTAAATAGGGTTAGTTTTCATTTGAAGTCTCTAACGATTGTTTTTAACTGAAATTATGTATGGGAAGCTGCCATGCCCCTTTCAGTCGCAGACGGACTTTTCCGAATGAAACGTGACTACTAATCAGCGGAGCGACACAACCGAAGTGCTCGACGGACTAACCTATTATAGTCACGGAACCGGGAAATAAATCGACTTCTGGTGGTTCACTCGTACAACTTTTGACTCGTGTCAAACTGTCCTTGCTAAACTTACTCTTTGCACGCGGCTCATTCTATGGAAATTGAAAGGAGTACAGTTGTGGGGGATAAAAATTGCACCTCGACTTTAAGAAGAGATGAAATGGTTAGTTTTGGCCTCATAGAACGTTATCTCTGTCACACAGTATATATGTGATGTTAGTGCTTCGAGCGACAGAGATAATGCTCTACAAAGATGACAAAGCCGAAACTAGCCGATCATCTCTATCTAAAAGTCGGTGTGCAATCTTTATCGCCTACAACTGTACCTATTTATTTAGACCAGGGGCCCTAGCCAAGAGTACAATGAAAACGGGAGCGTTGCGTATATTTACGAAACGATAGAAAATAAAGCCCGGTGATTGGTCAAAATTTTATGTGGGCGTTACAACAACCAATCACCGGGCTTTATTTTCTATCGTTTCGTAAATATACGAAACGCTCCCGTTTGTATTGTGCTCTTGGCTAGGGCCCGAGTTGTTGGTTCGTTATAGTGTTGACTATGAGGGCCTACGTCAAAAATATAAACGTATAGAACGTATAGAACTTCTTTGAACAATATGAAATTACTAACAATAAAGAATTTATTATAGTTATTTCTTAATATTTTAGTTTTAAAAAGTAAAGAAAAATTTACATTAAAAAAACAATTACGATAGACATAGACATTTGTGTTCCAGATACATTTGTGAATGTGAATAAATAGAGCTATTCAAGTTTACATTCAAGAATATTTATAGGTATCGATAGTATAGGTTGATGTTAATTTAAATATTTACTTTTGATTACATTTCAGCAAGTGAATATAAATTCACTATTCATTTGCTATTTATAGGTTGAATATTTACTGCTTTCTAATTAATGTAAACAGTGTGTTAACATTTTACCTTTGTACCCGAGCCAGGGATGTTTGTATCTATAATATGTATATATTTACAACAAAAAAAGGTAATCTATGTAGTATATCAACTTTCTGGTATACTTAATACAGGCATTATTTGCTTGCTTTGGAACTAAATGGTGCTGTGTGGAATGTGTGAAGATATATTAATTACTGATCGCTTTAAATCAAATGATTGTATTTCCTATTTCGAATTGTAACTAATTCAAAATGACAATGCAGTAAAGTAATTGTTTCAACCAAATATTACATACTTAAGCATCAAACATCCATATGGTACCGACCACACAACTTCTGATGCGTGTGACATTCGCCTAGAAAGTTGGTCCAATACGTCACATGTGTAGGAAACTTCGGCACTGTTTCAAATGTAGCCATGTAATAGACATGTAGACAGGGCTAGATCTATTTCAACTAGGTTGGAGACCGTTTATACCTACATTAACATCTAACATAATAATAATATAATAATAATAATATTAATATAATAATATTATAAAGAAAACAGCTTTGTATTTTTGTTTCAAAGACTCAACCGATTTTAAGAATTCTTTCACCTATAGAAAACTACATTGTCAGCAAGTACCATAGGCATTAAGTTGCCTACGCTTACGAAGTCGGGCAGTTAGTAATTGATATAGCCGATACGGCCGTAGCTACGCCCCTGCAAGTTTTAACGCTTTGAAAAATAAAAGAACACAGACAACAAATGCAGTTGGATTAGTTTTGTTTTAAACTAGATATAGAGCTGAAAGGGTACCTTTGCCCGCTAATTTACAGCCAGAATAAACTAGTGACAATGAATTAGCTTGTTGACTCTAACTGTATTTCCCCAAGCTTTAATGTCTCATTGGTATTTCAACTACTAAATGCTTCTCTTTGCAATGTTAACGTTTAACTACACTAATCAAATGGAGAATACTATTGTTCTCATCAAATTCTAGTAGCCAACCAACAATGTTGCGAATTAGCTTATTTATTGTGAAATTCCTCATAATATTCAGAAAATAATCTGTTGCTTTAAAGTACTTATTAGTAGGTATGCACACGAAAAATTTGAGAATAGTTCTATCCCTTTTTCACTAATCAAAAAGGCGTTATGCGAGGGAGGCTTTTATAGGTATATAATTTTCAGAAGAATATTGAATCCACGAGAAGCCGGGAGCGGGTCGTTAGTACAGCAATAAAACAAATGTTAAGAGTGTTTATAAAATTTAAGGGTGGTCATGTCGGCTATTTCCATACAGATGCGTCCATTAATAATTTTCGAGCGGCGAACAGGGAACATAATGGTTGTTTAATAAATTTAATGGATTCGACGGGAGATACAGCAACGGAGGCGGTAGCGCTTTGATAAATAGCCGCTGAGTTGCACATTTCCAGAAGGCATCGCTATTATTTACCCTTTTTGTGCCCACTGACAGTGTTCGACTGGTCACTGATATTAGGCTCTTAATTCTCATAATTATAAAGATATTGAAGTCTATCTTATAAACATTAAGTGCTTATGTATATGCTTACTATGGACTCCAAAACCGCTCAACGGATTTTGATTTCTTCCGGTTCGGATAGAATTTCTTCTTGCTACTATGTTAACTTCAATAACAAAATTAAACGTATCGAAACACCCGTAAAAGTTCGTCAGAAAGTATCCCTAATAATAAATTGCCATGTTAATTAAATTGAATTATACTGAGTTTGCGGTAGAGTATCACAGAGCTCTGTAATTAATTTCAATTTAGTTCTCAATAATAAATTAAAGATTGCATTTCGCCGGTTTCGTCTCCGTGGCACAGCTTATGACGTAAGCCGTAATGATGAAGTAGATATTGAGCGTCGATAAAGAGCGGTTGGAAAGCGAAGGCCTCGCAGGCAGACGAGGACGGGTAATATATCTTTCTATTGATATAGTGTCTGCAAAGATCTCCTCTACGAACCGGGGCGCTATTATTTATTATGATTAAGTAATTCAATGGAGCTGGCATTTCGCTTGATAGAGACACCGAGCACGTGAATTAGAACTACAATATATGATTCGTGAAATTTCGTGACTAATTATTACAATCTTTGTGTATAAAAATTATAATTTACTAGGTAGTACTGTTGAACTTTTGTGAGCATAATATTATATTCGTAAATTAATATATTTTCAAAATATTATATTGGCAAAACATTATATTCGCAAAATATTACATTTTGGATAACCATGGTTAAAAATGTTAAATTAAATTGCTTATTATGTTCTCAAAATATTACATAATACTGGCAGGGTACAGTGCATTGTACAGTCATTTAGACGGGTCCGTGGTGTACGCCCCCAGTGTGGTGAACGCACCTGTGGTGGACGCCCCCGATTCAAATAAATTAAATAACAGCCTATCTAGCGGCAGTAGTTATACTTCCTTACAGAAAACTAATAGTGAAATAATAGCATTGTGAGGATTCCAGAGCCGATTTCCCCTATGCCTTCCTAATCCATTTCCTTAATCCTTAATGCCTACTATGGTGGGCAGAGCCAACACGCAGAGCGCACTTATAGCACCAGTGGCGTCACAATGTGTTATAGAGGCGACAGTAGCCACCTACCGGACCGGAAGTGGACCGTCAGCTTGTCTGTCGAGTTTAACATAAAAGAGTATCTTTTGTTTGTTATTAGAACTTTATAATATACTAGTGGGTGCCCGCGACTTCGTTCGCGTTGAAAAAGAAAATATTATGCTATTTTTGCAACTATCACTTACCTACCCAAAAATATTCTTAAAAATCGAAGGTCTTAGAGATCGGACCTCGTACTACAACAAAATTCTGAACGCACCTATAAATATTTAACAACCAAGTTACAATTTTAGACAAAATACATCTCGTACTATTTGTGTAATGTCATCTCATGTCATCTTATATCGCTGTGACGACGATGGCGCCGCCTTGCGACAGTAGCGCCCAATTATTTATGTTTTAATATGATCCCTCGGGAATACTTAGTCCTTTTTTCTGGATGAAAGATACCCTATGTCCTTTCTGATGTCCCAGACAACGTGTATGCAAAATTTCATGGTGATCGGTTCAGTAGTTTTATGCGTGAAAACGACAGACAGACAGACAGACAGAGTTACTTTCGCATTTATAATATTAGTAGGGATTGTAAATCCTACAAACAACTCCATTAGAATAGCATACTGCCATATGTGATCAACGCTTTAATTAAACGCCAAAATGTCAACGTCAAATTATGATGTCCCTGTACGGCGAAGTGAGACATGTATTGCTAGTAACATAGGATTTACATGTGTTTTGTACAAATAAAAGATTATTATTATTATTATTATATTATTATTATTATTTAAGATTTGAACGAAATCTTATGTAGAGGATAAATTTTCATTGATTTAGTTAATTAAAATAAGTAGTTATTCAAGAATTATTTTTTTAAACGTCTTATAAGTAAGTAATTAGTCATTAAAACTGTATTTATACTTATGTAGGTATTTAAATACAGTAGGTACATTTAGTAAAGTACGCTTGAAGAAAATAGAAAAGTACTTCATAGAAATCTTTACTTGTTTGCATTAGTGCTATTAAGGTGCTATTATTATACTTACTATGTATCCATAAATCGATAAAGCCACGCAAAAGCTACAAGATATTCTCAAGGGTCTCAATGGTCAACACTTATCATAATGATTATCACATCAATCCTCTTCATCATAATGGTTTAAGCTTTACTAAAGTGGGACACAAATCTAGGTCACCCTAAATGTACTATTATTATGTTATTACTACCTATTATTTACTTTGTCATGAATAGGTTTGTTATTCATGTATTTTTTTTGTCAGGCGTTAAATCTTTTATTTCTCAACGCAGGAGAATAGTATAGTATTTATTTATTTTATTAATAGTAATTTATTCGCGTTTTTACCACATATTTAGTAATTCACTACATTTTTTAGCATAATCATTTTTTGTGTTTTCCATTCATTTTATTAATTAACTAAGTATGTACTTATAAAAGATTTTATGCAAAATATTCATTGATATTTTGTTTTTTTTTATATATATTTAAAATTTTCAATCAGCCAAAATTAAAATAATTTATTTAGTTGATTTCACAGAATTCATTGAAATTATAAAATCATACGTAGATATAATGTAACCTGGATGGTTTACTTTGGTAAGGCGTAAATAAAAGAAATAGTTTTCACAGTTTTATCCCTAAAAGTGAATAACGACTTAACTGAAATACATTTTCCCTTCAATAATACGTTGTCAAGAATTTCACAGCTCTCGAACATTAAGAAAAGTTGTATTATGGATGATTCACGCGTCAATGTGTCCCCGCAGATTTGTTACAGTCTCCTGTGATATATTTCTGTTATATTTATGTTTTTGTTCTGTTATGTTTTTGTAATGTTATTCTGGACGAAAGGTACCCTATGTTCTTTTCTGTAGTAATAATCAATCAATACTAATAATAAATCTGTAAGTGTAGGTATTGTATGTATGTATGTATGTATGTTCCTCCATAACTCTATTTTCATGAAACTTGGTAGATAAACATTTTAGACATAGACATAGGCTACTTTTTTCGTTTTCAACGCGGACGAAGTCGCGGGCGCCAGCTAGTTAACAATAAAGATGGCGGGCGTTATATTGCTCATATTTATTTTTTCAGGCGTAATATATTTTTTTCAACGCAAACGCGCTCACCAATTTTAAGAGCGGAACCTAATTAGCGATTCTTACATTATAATCTTATATTAGAAATACTACTAAGCAGTGGCGGTAGCTTCATAGAAGCCCAAAAGCCTGGCATGCCTAACTTTACTATCTTCTTGCGTCGACCGAAACGCGTAGCGTGAGCATTTCAAAGTTCAAGCGTTTTATTTTGGTTTTATTTTATCCAACCAATGCCACCAATGCTCTATTGCGCGCGGGCGATAGCACCGTAGAAACAAAGATTATATTGCTGTCACACTCGCACACATGGGCTTCTTATCGGGCTTGCAGATGTCATCGCCCTCTCTCTGTCTAATGTATGAAATGTTGACCAATAGTTAGATATAGTTATAGCTAGTGTATATAGCGATTAGTATGAGAGAATAAGCCGGGCATGCTCTGTAATGAAGTTAGCGCGCTTGTGTTGTGAATTTGTTTCGTACGTTCGTATCTTACTTCAGTTGTGTTGACTTGTGACAATAACGATAGTCGGTTTCATTTTTCTTTCTGTTAAATTAAATTAATTTTTGTTCAAAAATAAAAATCAGTTAATTTTTTCGCCGAAACCCCTGATTTGTTTATTTATCAAAACTAGTAAATCGAATTCACCAACATTTTGACTGACGTAATTCAGTCATTCCTTATGAAAGATAGAAGATTCGAATTAGTATATACTTATTATAAAATAATTTCATTTTTTATTCACTGGGTTTGTTTGTTGTTTGTTCCGTTTTTTAGTTCTTCGTTATTGTCTTTTATGCTAAAAGCTAATAAGAAATAGCTTTTATCAATAGCATGCCCTCAATGTGTTCGTCGAAAAATGAAGAAAAATCAAGTCAGGAACTACAGAAATACAGTCGGGCTTGCCCTATTCGGAAATCCTAGGCACGCCACTGCTACTAAGTACTAATTTAATCACTTCAATGGCAACAGTAAACAAATCTGTTACCTGCTATCTTATTTACCTTCAATAAGAGAATAGGGGCTCCGTTAATCTCACCACAAAGGCGTCAAATCTGCGCTCAACAGACTTGCTTCGCTCTCAAAGAGAAGTTCAAAGTTTCATATAACCTAGAGTGCTATCTCACTCAAACTAGTTGAACTATTCTTTTACGGTTGCATACTCATGACTGTGGTTATATTAGGAAACTATTCTTATTATTGCATCCGAAGTAAAGCGTGGTACTTTACGTAGTAGTTACATGTAAGAAACTGCTATGATATGATAGGTGGACCACGGGCAATACCCTATATTATTTACATAATAGTATTTACTTTAGGCGGCAATAGCAATACCAATATAACGGCAAAATAGCGTATTCTATAATACAACTATCTTATTCAATCTTTGAAGAGCCGTTTGGGTGAGTAAGGGGTGCCAGAGTCTATTTCCCTATCCCCTTTCTAATCCCTATCCTAAAACCTACTATGGTCGCAGTGCATCGCAGCGCACTTCTTGTGTTAGTGGACCATCAGCCTATCTTTCGAGATCAACATAAAAAAAGAACTAAACACCTTTCAGTATAATGTTATCCTTGTAGAGCGTAAAGCACTTTAGCGTTTTCCAATAATCAATTCATTTTCATACAAGTTACCGTGGTGGTCCGAATTCGCGTAACGCCATGACGTAGTGGCCAACAGTGTGTCGTATCAGCTCGCATATGTTATTTATGTGTGACGTTCATTGCTGTGTCAGAGGAATATTTGACAACACAGGCGTTACCAGAGCGAGCACTCTGACCGTATCTAGATTTATGTCTCTTTAAAATGCAACATTTGGCCTAACAGCAATTTGTACTAAAGTACGTATTCTATATTTGGACTAAATATATTTGTTGATGTTGTTCTGTGATATTAGAAATTGTTAAAATTGAAATTATTTTTCCTGAAAACAGATGATGTGAGATAAAAATTGACTTAAGTACTAAACTTGGCCATGCGAGAGCTTCAAAAAATCTCATTGCGCGTCTGTCTGTATGTTTGTATGTATGTTGAAGATAATTTCAAAGGAACCCTATGTCCTTTCTGGTGTCCCAGACAACGTGTATGCAAAGTTCCATGGTGATCGGTTTAGTAGTTTTTGCGTGAAAGCGTAACAAAAAAACCCACATTCACATTTATAATATTAGTAAGGATAATAATGCTTATTACCTTAGTTTCAGATAAAAAATCACTAAATATAACGCCAGGCCGTAGGCCGCTGCTCGGATTAAAAGGTCTTACTCGAAGCTAAAATTAAGCTCCTTCTAATAAATTAATCACCTAAACATCTCAACGAAGTTTCTTATTTACAACATTAGTTACTAAAAGAGATTAGTACAGAAGTAATAGAATGTAATATTATGTACTATTTGAAACTCGGAATACATCCACTAAATATAGTAGAACTTGCTGGTGCCCGCGACTTCGTCCACATTACTTAAATAGTGAAAAATATAACTATTGAGGAAATAAATTGAGTACTAGCTGGTGCTCACGACTTCGTCCGCGTTGAAAAGTATAAAACGCCATCTACCGTAGTAGATCGCTAAAAATATCATCAAGCAGTTGTTAGTCGTGTTGGTCGCTTCACCTGTTTTAGTATTTACATTTATTTTAGATTTCCCGTAGGAATGAAGCATTTTCCCGCGATAAAAAGTAGCCTTTGTTCATCACGGATAATGTCGGCTTCTAATGGTAAAAGAATTTTTCAAATCATTCCAATAGTTTCGGAGCCTATTCAATACAAACAAACAAATTCCTCTTTATAATATTAGTATAGATATGCATTTAATTATTGTATTTACGCTCCGAAGGCCGGAAGCATCCGTTCCAAAAATATTTGTTGAGCACTACAACTACATTATCGATATAACCAGCACAAAATTCCCAAAACATTGTGTGAAATTAAAATATGCAAAGGCTTTGATCCAAACAAAATACACTGCTGAATGGATATATATTCCTATACAAAATTATTCCCACAGCTACACATAGTAACCGAATCCAATGTATGTACTTTTATGCTTTAGAACTTTATCAAAAATATGTATATATTTTTACTCAGTTATGATAAATTGTGTTACGTTTTTTATCAAACAATTGACTAATTAATAAACTAGCTGGCGTCCGCGACTTCGTCCGCGTTGAAAAAGAAAAAAGTAGCCCACTACTGTGCCTGTACGTCTAAATGTTTTATCTTCAGTTAATTTGGAGGAACATACATACATTAATTACATACAATACCTACACTTACAGATTTATTATTAGTATTTATTTTGCATTATTACTCGATAATAACACTTATAACAACGAAGTAATATTTATTATGAAAAATGTTACTTGATATTTTTTATTTATATCAAAACTTTTATTTTTATTTATACTTAAGAAGCGTAAATATCCATCTATGAGACTCTATCCTTTAGATGTGTTAATTAAGAAAAAAAAACAACTATGTAACATATGTTCCTTTTTCCTTAATAAAAGAAACTTTACTTTCTTTCTGCAAAAACTACGGAAACCCTATATTTTCATTCCCGAATAACTTTGGGGAGTTAAAATAGAAAAGGCGGCCTTGTACATCCCTAGGGGCCGATCTATCTCTATGCCAAAATTCACTAAAATCGATTCAATGGTTTAAGGCAAGGACTAACCTCAGACCGAACACAATTTTGACCAAAATGACCGCAACCTAATGTGCTATGAATTAAGGTGCAATATTGCGCAACAAATTTTTGTAGCTCTTCGGAGATAACCGAACAGATTTCAAATTGGAAGGTTTTTCTTAAATATTGTGTAAAATATGAAAAAATAAATAAAATTAGCCGATTCAAACTTTAGTGTAGAACGTAAGTTAATTAATGAGCCTAAAACAAAAGTAGTTGTCACGGAATTTTTTTAGTACTGTGAACAGTAAGTTTATTTTTAGCAGTATTTTACTAATTTTTTTTCTCAGAAAATGGATTTTTTTTTTATAAATCTGCTCGATTCAAACTTTTTCCCATAGAGTCTATTATGCACTGTATTTTTATCTAACTTGTGATTTTAGTCTAAGAAGTCAAACTAGGCGACGAAAATAACGCTTTTCAGCTAAGTCCTCGCCTTAACTGTGTAAGTGTACATACACACTTGAAAGTAAATCTATACTAATATTATAAAGAGGAAAGATTTGATTGTTTTTATAGAATAGGCTCTTCGTAGAATCGAATTTAAAGAAATTGAAAAATTCTCTTACCATTAGAAGCCGACATTATCTGTGATGTACATAGGCTACTTTTTACCGCGGGAAAATGCTTCATTCCTACGAGAAATCTAAAATAAAAGTAAATACTAGCGGTTTGGCCCGGGCCGGGATACACTTGACAGCGCCATCTATCCAGAATCCGGTAAAGCGACTAACATGACAACTGCTTGGTGATATTTTTAGCGATCCATTCCACGGTAAATGGCGTTTTATACTTTTCAACGCGGACGAAGTCGCGAGCACCAGCTAGTATCTAATACAATCATTGTTGTTCTTACGAATGTCCATAATACCTATACACTATTTCTAGAGAATTTTCTGGTCTGTGCTTGTATTGTAAAAAATCTACATAAAATAAGATTGACATCGTGAAACCTAGGCCAATAGGAATAGTCCAGGATCCTTCAAAGGATTTTTTTCTTATTACTAACAGTCTGAATCTTCGTGAGTAGCTTCAGTTTGCCGAGACGAACAACTTTTTCCTCTGTGCGAAAATTCTCGATAGAGCTTGCGATAGAGGTAGCTAAAGGAGTTAGTAGCCGTAAAAAACTTTCAAGCGTAGGACTGGGAAAATGAACCACTCAATTTGTAGGACTATGAGGCCATTTTATTATACAAATGTTTACTAAGCTGCAAACAAAAAATCAGCTGGTTAGTAATATTTTTTATGACCTTATTATTATTATTTATTGGGAGTGGTTTTTTGGGATACTTCTTCTATAAGTGACTTTACAATGTATGCATATTACCTAATATTTAAAAAATACATGTCTTAAATACTTTTTATAGTAAAGGGTAGGCTGACAGTCCAGTTGATGTTTGACTGACACATCCGCATTGGAGTTAACACAAGCAACTCTAATCCATTTCAGATAATGATAACATGAAATGATTGGAATAATACTTCTTCTCTCACAACTAGTTACCAAACAGCGAAAAAAATTCTTCTCTTGCAACTGGTTATGTAATTTCAGTTAAGAATATGGACGAAGGGGATTTTTTTTATAAAAACGTGCGTAAATGTGTATTTGCCAAAAATACAGCCCTCCAATATTATTTTTAAAATAGTTATGTTTCTGATGCCTAACAAATTTAATGACTCAATTATACGCGTTCCAGCAATATGTTTAGAAAACAAATCGGTACGGTTCTCGTACAAGCCGGCCACCAATCTGGCCCAACAAACGAAGATTATGGAAATAGTTTCATTAATATGCACAGTATTCCCTCCAAAATACCCACTTGATTAGCAAACGCTGTTTGAATCGTAAAATAGTTCTACGCAACTTCGCAATATTGAAAAGTTTGCAACAAAAATATTTTTTACTATTTATCTATCCTTAGGGATATTTTAATACATTGTGTTATTGGATATGGACAAAATGTGCTTGCACCTTGGTGTGATAAGATATGAGTTCTATATTAATCTATACTCATATATATTAACTAGCTAGTGCCTGCGACTTCGTCCGCTTTGAAAAAGAAAAAAGTAGCCTATCCTGTGTCCTGTACGTCTAAATGTTTATCTACCAAGTTTCATGAAAATCAGTTAATTCGTTTAAGAGTTATAGAGGAACATATACAGGGTGGAATTTTATAATGCCACCTTTTTTTTTTTTTTTATTACGCGAGGAAATCTGCGAATCAGATCCCCACCGACCATGGGGAGATCGGTGGGGTATGTGGGACTTCTACCCACTAAAACCCCGCGGTGTTTCTTCGCGCCGTCTATGGGCGGGGGTCAAGGGACGTTTGGACACGCTACGTTGTCCCCCCGCCAGACGAGGCCCGCACGCGGGCTCCACCTCGATTAGGCGCGGCACTCCGCGCCGTGAAGAGACGTACCGGAAACACACAGCACGTCTCCCCTCGTTGCCCGGTGTTGTGATGACGGCGGACGACCCCATGTCCGCCGCCCCAGGGCGAAGCGGCACAAGCCACCAATTCTCAATTCTCGCAGCGGGCAGTCAGCGAGGGGCTTCACTCATGAAGCACCCTATAACCTCTTCTCTGCGGCACAACCTACCGCAGAGATAGAGACCGCTTCCACCTGAAACTCTCGGAAAACTCCTGCTCGTGTGGCCGCTCATCTCTACGGCATTAAGGGTGGGCGGCCCAAAGGGGGTTTCCGCCTGACATTTCAACATCAATCGCGGCAGCCCGAGACAGGCTTCACCTCGTGTCGTCGGAAGAGTTACTAGGCCGGGGGGCGAGTCCGGGTGTTCACTCTTCCGAACGACTGCAGAGGGTGGTTACTAGGCCGGCCGCGCTACCGGGTCTTCACCACCCTCCACAAAGCCGCGATTGCAGTACTCTGTCAGACGGTCCTTCCCTGCCGTAGAGCTCCGTCTTCGCGTGCGTTGCCCAACTACCACTAAGCGACAGAGCAGCTATCCGAGAGAATCCGCCCGCTGCGACCCGCGCCGGTCTTCGTACGCAGAACCGAGACCCATACCTCGGTTCGACGCACAAGGACCGGGGGTGCCATCTCTCACCGGCCTACACCCGCGTGGGCCGAGTACGGTTCCTCGGCCCAGCGAGCGGTGACCGGTGAAGCTCCAACGGACAGTTGGAGCCTCCAAACTGTTGCTCCGTCACGAGCTCCGATGGTCGGAGCTCGCTCGGAGCACACGCACGTGGGTCTTCTTTGTTCCCCGCGACAATCCGATCAGCCAAGCAAAGACCGGTGACCCCACCGGCCCCTGCAACCGTTCGGATTGCCGTGGGTTAAGCCCCCCCACCACTGCACGGTCATGACCCACCGAGGGGGGGTTTATAATGCCACCTACTGGAGAGAAAGTCCTCTTAATACTGTAGATAGAAATTTTTCTCAAAGAAAGCATTCCTTTAGTTTTCCTTTCATTTAATTTATCAAGTTTGTTAGAGAGATTTTATCCTTATAATTTACCCTAACGATCGATGCAATAAAAGTCCAGGCTGCAATTTTTATAAATTTTAGTCGGTTCGATTCCCGGGTGTGGCGTGTGGCAAGCGAATTTTCTAAAATCTTTAAATGCCGTTTCCTTTCTATTCAGAAATAAAGGAATGTTTTCTTGGAGTAAAACTTTCTATCTACAGTATTAAGAGTACTTTCCCTCCAGTAGGTGGCATTACAAAATTCCACCTGTATACATACAATACTTACAGATTTATTATTAGTATTCATGATATTGAATATTGATATATTCTCCCGTATGAGAAAAAAACCCTGTGGTTTAGGTTGAAAACATGCAGATTTGTTAGGTGATGCATTTTATGACTACATTTTACACCACTAAAAAACATTTTTGGTAATTCCACCCCCAAATCAGGGAAAAATCACAAGAAAAAAATCAAAGAGAAGGGACAAATCAGGGATGAATTTTTATTTTCAAATAATTATTATAATTTTTGTATGAATCTTTAATTCCACGATTACATAAATACAAAAAAGACAAAATATCTCTATGTATAGAACACATCGAAACTTGAAGTATCGTATAAACTCAGAAGTCCTTTATGAAGATATCTTTATCTTTGAGGATATCCTTTTAGCAGCCCTCTTGAAGACGATATAATCCGTTACTACGAAATAGAACTACACACATAATAATATATATGTTTTATATATGTCGTGATAAATTTACGACGGGAATTAGTCTTATCTTTACACTCGAACGTGTGTGTAATTTAATTTATATGGTTTACCTAAAGGGTCATGTTGAATTTGAGTAAATTAGGGTAAGACTAATTTTCCTATTTGCACAGTCACGTGAAACTAACTTTTACAATATTCACAGAACATTAACAAAAAAAAAGTTTTATGAAATAAATAATAATAAATACATACTTCCATACTATATGTATAAGGATGATGAACATAGGCTACTTTTTACCGCGGGAAAATGCTTCATTCCTATGGGAAATAAAAGTAAATACTAGCAGCTTGGCCCGGGAGATAGCGCCATCTATCCAAAATATGGTAGATGGCGTTTTATACTTTTACGCGGACGAAGTCGCGAGCACCAGCTAGTATTGTACCCTCAGCGAAGCCGGGAGCAGGTCTCTAGTAACATAGTGTCTTGTGAAAGTGAATAAAGAAACTTAATATAGCGGCGACATTCTGAATCGAGAAAAGGTTCACGTTTCTACTGTTATAAGCTTATTGCTTCGTATCATCTGGTTGACTTAGTAACTCAGCGCTGGATGAACACAAAGATCGATTCAAAAGCGATTCTCCCTCAAAGATATCTGCAAAGGATGAACCCGTTGGCAACCAGTTAGTTGGACATTATTTCCAATACATTTAAACTGGGTTTAATAAAATAAATGTGTCTACAAAGCTCAATAAATTAAAGTTATCTGAAGTAGGTTACTACAAAGACGTCTTCCCATTCTCTGAGAAGTAGGTGAATACTGTTTTTTTGAAATCTAGCCAAATTATTTGTTTCAGGTCAAAACGGCGACAGTGTGTCTGGCCAAACAAATAAAACACATGTCTATTGTATAATACGTTTACTTGCTTGACGTTTGCAAATTAACTTAGGTGAATTTATATGTTTTAAAGCAAAACTATTAAATTAAAAAAGTATATATTTTATCTGTAAAAGTCAACTTCAGCGAGAATTCTTCTGTTAATTAATATATTATTAATAACAGACACGTAAGCATGAGCCAATAAAATTAACTCCGATTCCGATATTACGACTTCCATACAATTTAATGAATTTCCCAAGATTTGGTATACTGCTAGTTCGTGGTTAGTTTTAATTTTACTATCCTTGTATTTTTTATTATTTTCGGTATAGAAGTTAAAAATTCTGTTCAAAATATTGTAAAATGATAGAGATTTAACAAAGACAAATGAAAAGCTTCAAACATTCTTTAAAACATTGTAAAGCAACTTCTGAATCTGTTTAAATAAAAGACAGCAAGAACAATACATCTCCCCAACATTCTAAGAACTGAGTCGCGTTATCTTGCATCTGTAATTTTAGTTTAATTTTACTGTTTAATTAAACTTTACAAAGGATAAAGGCTACGGACAGAGCGAACCAAAGAGCCCACTGACCTCTCTACTTCATTATGTTCATTGCGATTATCTTTATTGCAACAAATTTAGAAATATTCAGAGAAGTTTAGTAATTTTTAATTGTCGTTTTATAGGTAACTAACTGTCTTTTTCTATTTCTTTAAAATTTGGCTCTAACTAATAGACTGAGGCTGAGGAAGGTCCAATTTGAATAATATAAAGGGGAATTTGCATGTAACAGGTTTATTTCATGTCTCTAAATAGGTTTTTTAATTGTTTTTTCATACTAATTACAGAAATTCAGTACATTTTTTTTCTGAATACAACTTTATGTGAAATCAATATTTCACAAAATAAGATGAAGTCTTTCCCCTATGCTGTAGACCAGTAATACTAATTAACAATAGCCTAGCCCATTAAGCAATAGGTCTACGCCTAGTACATTATATAAATTGCTAGCTTGCGCCCGCGACTTCGCTGGCGTAAGTTTGTAAATTATATACTAAAACCTTCCTCGAGAACCACTCTATCCATTGGCGAAAACAGCATGAATATCGGTGCAGTAGTTTTTGAGTTTATCACGAAGAGACAGACAGACAGACAGACGCGGCGGAGGACTTTGTTTTATAATATGTAGTGATGATGAACATACAAAAGTTGATGGCAACAATGTTATAGTTAAAATGGAGAAAAAATAAGCCTAATCCCGCTTTGAACTCGAAATAACTCGATAGAGATATTTAAAATCTGTTAATCCAAATCGCTTTAAAATTCGCAAAGGAACTTGTTTGCAATCTTCTTTAGCCAGAAAGAGATTAATTTAGATTTACCTGAAAGGAATTCTGTAATATTAAAAATCATTAAATAATTTTGTGTGTTTATGTAAAATTAGTTTTGTATTAGTTTCACAAAAAAAAACATAATGTTTTTTAATTAAGCCTTAAATCGTTATCTGTTTTATCTGTTATTTTTAACTCAAGGGTTGTTAGAGTAGACACGCCTAATATGTTCTCAAAATTTAAAATAATAAAAAAAAGACGATGGCTATCATTGCAAATGATTCAGTGGGTTGTGATTTTATTCAGTGTCAGTATAAGAAATCATATCACATATATTATCACAATAAATGATTTCAACTAGGTATTAGACATAATACTACTAATAATACTAATAATACTAATACTAACAACCAAACAATTTATGTCATAAACCATGCCACTTTTCATATTTAAGTACATATTTTATCAATAATATTACTGCCACGACTTTTAAAATGACAGTGAAATTCCTTATAGGTATTTGGACTAACGGACCCAATTTTAAAACGTAGGCCAACTCGCTTTATTCAACACCACTTTGTGATTATATTGTGCTGATCTAAGGACATATGACGCTTGGCTGGTGTCATGGTAAAATGGCTTTAAAAGCAGGCTTTTCATACCAGACGCAATATTCATTATGTCACGCGCTTGGCGGTTTTGTCGCAGTCGAGGCCATGAATTAAGGTGCGAGCCCATTACACTAGACAGGAAATTTGCACGACTCGCGTTAGGATGCGGATACCTACTTTAATGTGCTATACCACTAAGCAAGCCGCTTTTAACCGAGAACATTTACGATATTCAGCTTATTATTACATAGAGTCAGGTGAGTCATAGTGGAAGGCGTTAACTCATACAAGGCCTTTCTATTGGGGCTCTTTGAAAAGGTGTAGGAAGGTTAGAGATACTTGAATGAATGCGAAATATTACTGAAATTATATACGTTAACTTTTAATGCGTCAAAAGTTATCTCGTACAAAGCCTTTCTGTTAGGGACTTTAAAAGTATACGTAGGTAGGTAGGTGTTAGCAAAACCTGCATGAATGCCGAATATAAATGAACTTACAATTATTAAATAAATCAATTTACGATCATATAAATTTAGATTTCATAGAAACTAGTACCTATAAGTAAGTAATCTATACTTTCGAAGTAATTAATTGGACTCCAGGCGGCAGTATTTATTCTTTTATTCTTGCACTATTCATCTCCACTCTATGCTTTATATCCTGTTTCCTTTTTCTTATCGTTGGTGTCCCGGTGATCTGAGTCCAAACAAGTGACGTCCATACTTATCGTCGTCTACATGTAAGTCACAAATCAACAACAAAATTACTTATTCCTGACCGAACCACTCTTGATAGATAAGTCGTGATCAAAATCATTTCTAACTGGCACGTCGTCGCACCCAAACGCTGCTAAAAAATATATATTGTTAAAATTACTTTAATGAACAGAAATAATTAAGACTACATAAGGGACGGCCAACTTGTCAATTATTGTTATACAACTAACAACTTAGTTAAGTAATTTGACTAGAATTCCCGAAGTGTACTAACGCCGAAGCCGTAACATAATATTCTATTGAAATCTGTAGTTCACAAGCTGAACATGCATACGATTTGTGTGATCAGCCGACTGCTCAGACATTCAACCGACCAAATACGTAGTTTCACGTTGTATCACAAAATAGACACTAAGAAATTCAGGTCAACTTCAGCAATACATACTTTAATACTTACATTCAGCAATACCGGTATAACTGAAATAAACCGACTTTAAACCGTTTTCTCATGGATATCATTGTCAGAACTGGACTAAATTGAAATGGAACCACACGGGAAGCACAAGTTTTCAAATATAAAAAGAATCTTCAAAATCGTTTCACCCAGTCGAAAGTTGTGATGTAACAAACATAAAAAAAAATACAGTCGAATTGAGAACCTCCTCCTTTTTGGAAGTCGGTTGAAAATAACCTCGTACTATATGATATCACAATAGGCATGGAACAGTAAATTATAAACGCTAACACCGTCTGTTACTAGGGCGAACAAACTTTGCGAAGGTCATTTTTAGGGAACGGTAGCATCCCATATTAATGAGTAGGTCACGCAAACAGCACTATGTCATGAAAGAAAATAAACGCGCAGTTATTACCGAGTTCAGTGAACGGCTAATGTTAAACTATAATTTTCATAATTACAAAATGAATGTTCGCAAAATATTTGGTTTATTTTTAGTCTCTGTAATAATTGAGTATATTAAATCAGCAGTTCTACTGCTAGACGTAATTCTTTCCTAATAAGCAATAAACACTCTGTCTCAGGGTTTCCAGTTCAATTTTCAAGCAGGATCAACTTAGGATATGAACTTTTCAAAGTTGACTCTGGTCTGAATTTGGAGAGTAGGTTCGCTGCATTTTCTTAGTCATTTGGGCAGCCCACCACCTCTTACAGAACCACCTCTTCTAGAAGACCACTGTGAAACATTTAATTGCATGTGTGCTGTTGTGTTTCGGTGAGTAAGAGAGCCCATTACCCCATCCCTTCCTTATCCCTCATCTTTAATCCTATACTATGGTCAGCAGCACACCTTCCATCAAGTGGAACGTCAAGCTGTCAACTTAAAAACTTAAAAAAAAAACTTGAATTTAAAAAACTTTAAGTCAACTTAAAAAATAGGCTTTCGCATATAACAGCTGTGGCTCACTGTTTCACTGTCAGCTGTTTAGTTATAACTAATGCTGTTGTATTCATTTCGTTGTTGTTTTATTAAAAAGTAGTTTTGTCCAAAATAAACATTTTCCTATTGCAAAGGAACAAATACTGAGAAGTTATCCTTCGTTCAAGTTATCCGGGCAACTATTGAGAAAACTAATAAAACGACATGAATACACAAATACGAACGTACATTGCTAACATAATATGAAAGGAAATTTCAAATGTTACTCACAATATAATAATATTATATCTTCTACATAATATCGTTGGACTAGTAGTACTATTTAATTGTTAGTTATTAAAGTAATTATTATTAAAGTAATTTTTTTTGTTACCTTTTAACCCGTTCACTGCTCAATATATCATAAAATTTTGCATACATGTTTCCAGAGATTCAGAATCATAAAGTAAAATAAGTTTTTTATTTCTTTCACTAATAACTAAATAAAATAACAATTGAAATAAATAATGCACAATATTTATACAGCATTTTTCTTGTTGCAGGTTTGAGACTACACGCGTAGACACAAGAAAGGAAATTCGGTAAATATACCTAACCGTGGAAAGACATGAAATGCTCACTTCGCTTCGTGATACGGCAACTTTATTGAATAAAATGTCCAATTGAATATGTGACCGCACATTTACTATCTAGGACAGAGGGGTTTTGGCACAATTTATCGCTCAGTAAAATAACGTCAACTTTAATAACTAATCGTGGGTAAAATTACACGCAAGGGAACTTATGGATCTCCTTTCTGTGCTCGACGATCTACGATAACTTTGGATTTAGTGTGGGATATCTATTATGAGGTTGAGAGAAAATTTGGAATTGAAATCTCTTTTTATATTAAGGTCGGCACACATCACGGCTAGCGGTTCACTTGATGGTAGGTAGCTATAACACAAGCAACGCCATAGGTTCTATAAGGGGTTAATGATAAGAAATTGGCAAGGGATAGGGAAATGGGCTTTGGCATCCCTTACCCGGCCACGGGGCATTCGCTGCAGCGAATTTTCGCGCGGCGCGAACGCTGAAGTGTCTTGCGACTAAAAAGAAGTACTAATTTAGGAACCTAAGTACTGAACAAGTTGAACACACTACACTAAATTGATTTCTAAATCGAAGACAGAGATGAAAATAGATTAGAGAATCTAAAATCTAAATTGGATCCAATCTGTTCTAACTGCGATTACACCTTCCGATTTCCTAAATTGGTTTCCTTCAAATTGAATAGTGTGATAGCGGTTTAAACATGCCATGCGTAGCGTTCGCGCCGCGCGAAATTTTGCTGCAGCGAATGCCCTGTGGCCCGCGGTTAACTCATTCACCGAAACACAACTTACCGTAGCTACGGTAAGCTATTTCATATGTTATTATGTGAGTATTAAATTTTTATTTTTGAAGCGAAAAGTTCTATAGCCGCGTTATACGACTTTGGGTAGGGAAGAAATGTATCGGTTCGCGTCAGCAACATGCTAATGCTCACGGTTAGCCTCGCGCAGCTGTCTACGTACGCGATCATGCCAACACATTGGATATACCCGATGTATGTGTGTGCGTTGGACGCTCAGTTTTAAGTTTTTCACTTCTGTCGGCAATCCTCATGACTGCCTCCGTTTTTTTTTTCTTTTTCATTTTCTCTTTCTTTCTATAAAAGTTTTATATTTATATATAAAAAGTTTGTATGAAGGCCTCGTGATTTCTGTGGACTGAACAGATAACCTTCATACTACAATGAATGAATGTGTTCAAAGTTTCCGATCACGTCGTCTTAGCTTGATTACTTTATTATGTTTCTTTTCATTCTGCCTCAAATACTTTTTCATTCTTTTATATTTTTAATTGTTCTCTCGTTTTGTTATAGTGTTTATATAATATTGTAATATTGTTGAGTAATAAATTCAAACATAGAAAAACATAATTTGTTTTACATTGTCCTAAAGAAGGATTTTTGAAATAGCGGATGCTTCAACTTATAAAATAAACATTATGTGCCAAATAACGTTTGAGTAGTGCGTTAATAGAGTCAGACAGAAAAAATTCAATAAGTATAGAAGTGTTCACAAAATCAAATAGCTTTTATTACTATTTTATTACTACATAGTCTACAACTATACCCAGTTTGACTATGTCTGTAGCGATAAAACAAAAAAATACATTTATGGTCAACCAAATCTAAACGAATTAAAATTCATTTTATTTATTTTAATGAAATATGTGTAATGTAAAAATATTAATGGAAAAATAATAATTGACTTGGTAGTAACATTTCGAATGGTTAAACGAAAATGAAACGAAAACCAGTCATGATACTGATTTTTAATGTGATTTGAAACCATTTAAGGCGCTTAATGTGCTTTCTGTGGCTTAAAAACCTCCGTTGTTGAGGGTTAATAATATTTTCAAAATGCAAAATTTATTTAATTGAGTTGTTATTTGACGACCTTACCGGTTTCTGAAAATAGATTGGAATGTCATACTGCCGTCTAACTAATTAACTATCGGCTTATACTTGCGTTGAAGTTAGTGAAGTCGTTTTATTCCCTTCTTGATTGGGTTTGTGTGGGATAGTTCCCACCTCTTTGCAACGGGCGATCCAAATTGGCATTATATAAAGTCTTCACGTGCCGATGGCATTATATTATGTCATCTTTATTTACGAGACTCTTGTGTCTCGTAGACTCTTTGTAGCTCGCTAGAGAATATATTATAATTATGTTTCCATACTATCTAGAATTCATATACTTTTAAGCTTCTAATGTTTCCGCACAGTTCTGTAGTGATGCTCATGTGCGTATTTTTGTCAGAAATTATATGTGTTGACTTCAGAAATGTCAGACAGTCAAAAATAATAACTTTCTCTCTTTCCATTAGTGGAAACTAAGGGATATTGTTTTCACTTTAAACGAAGAAAATATTGGAGAAGCTGCTTATATTGCAATTTTTAAACGAACGAATAATGAAAAGACTCGACGCCGACAGATCTTGTGAAATAGAGGGCCATTTTATGCGGTGTGTAGAAGTGGTCCATTTACATAAATATTCGTTTATCGGCGCAAGTCCGTGATTCAAGGAATATCTGCTTCGGTCGGTGGAAAAAAAAAACAGGGGAAAGTCAATAAAGTCTAAATACGTACACAAGAGATATGCGAGTATGGCTGTTGGAAAAACCATCCATTATGTTGATAAGTAAGCTTTTACTGAGGCAAAAATTTCCCAAGTGATTTCTGACAGAGGTGATTTTTCAGCTGTTTTAGAGAAGGAGGCATTCGTCAATACTGAAATGAAAATGAAACTTAGTTGCGAGTGATAAACTAATTTAAACGTTATCTAATCCTACTAATATTATTAATGCGAAAGTCTGTGAGTATGATGACACGTTTGGTCTAGTGGCTAGTAACCCTAGCTGTTAACCAAACGGTCGCGAGATCGAATCCCGCTAGGGGCAAATGTTTATGTGTTAGCATTTTACCTTTGTAAACTAGCTGGTGCCCGCGACTTACTAATATTATAAATGTGAATGTGAATTTGTTTGTTTGTTACGCTTTCATGCAAAAACTACTGAACCAATCACCATGAAATTTTCTATACACATTGTCTGGGATACCAGAAAGGACGTGGAATACCTTTCATCGTTCAACGCGGACGAAGTCGCAGGCACCAGCTAGTGGTTCTATAAAACCAAATTATTATTTTTAAGTTTAAAATGAAACAGGAAACATTTAATTTCAAATGTTCTTAGAATAGTACCTACTCGTAGCTTTATCAGTTAACAAAGGATAAGAATCGTCTTACGCCGAGAGAATAGTACTAAGTAGGTACAGTCGGCATTCAATAGTAAAAGAAGCTTGACTCGTGACATGAAGTAACAACGACACAGTTTCCTTTCCACTGAACGAGTGGGTAAACAATGCGGGAAAATATTATACAACTTGTTTCACTACATTCAACTCGAGTACGACTCTCGACAAGAATCCTATAAAGTCAAAGAACTGGCATTGCACAAATATTATGCATACAATAACAGGATTGAAAATTGATTTTTCCTATTAAATTTTATATTAGCTGTTTCACGCGACTTTGTCCACCTTACTTTATAAAATATGTTATGTTAATCAATAATATAATTCATTACAAACAATAATACAAATCTTCTTTATGTTTGAGAACTTTCGACTGAGTGAAACGATTTTGATTATTCTTTTTTTATTCGAAAGCTTGTGCTTCCCGTGTGGTCCCATTTCAATTTGGTCCAGTTCTGACAATGGCATGTATGAGAAAATGGTTTCAAGTCGTTTTTTTTTCTTTATTAATTAGCCCACTGATCTAATGTTAAGGTTCTTACGTTAGCGCTCTGACTCAGGGGTCCAGGGTTTGTTTCCCAGCAGGGCCTTTGGGAATACACCTTTGAAAGTTGGCTCTGGCAAGTGAAAACTGCTTTTCGCAGTTTATTGTGGCGGATCATCTGCACTCGGATTAGTGCATGTATCCATCGCGTTATTTTTTTTTAAATGGGTTTTCAGATTTTCATACCGCTTGTCGATTGAATATGTGGACATATACCTATGTAATAAAATTAACAACAACTTGTGTATATACCATACCTATTCAGGAAATAAATTAATTTGAATTTGAAGCGGTTATTTTCGTTAAATAACTTCCTTTGTATCATTATAGCGTGGGTCGTGTACAACGCATCTTTAATTTTAGGGCTTCTGATCTCAGTAATTAATTCTAATTAATCATTAATTAATTAAGACGTGATTAATAAAGATCCTATTACAGTCTCATTATGTGAATTCTATTTATTTTTGTAAACACAGCTTGCAAGATATTAGTTAGCAGGACGTAGGTGGAAGGTGTGGAGGCGGAAAATTCAGCCGATTTTATCATATTGATTTTCTCCGGCCACTGCTTCAATATACCTAGCGTTTATGGAAAAGATTTCCCGTTCTCTTTTTTCCGCGTTTTAATAAAATTCAATTTGAATGAGATTTTTAAATATTCTAGTTCCTTTGTTTTCTTATGTGAGCTGTGAGCTGAATCCGACGGTATTTGTATAGAGAGATTTTTTGTACATTTTTTAAGATTTCCTAAAGCCATAGCTACTATATTGTGTTTCTTTATTTTCTTTTACCTCCTCTATATCTTGAAAAAAAAAACAAATGTCACAATTAAAAGAGTTTATTTAATAGGGGTCTTCAGGTTATATAGGTATAGTAATTGTATATTATTATTATGACCATTTTAATAAGTTGGTAACTCTGATATAGATAAGTCTCAGAAAAAAAGTTTTAGGCATTGTTTTTTAATCGTTAAGCTGTCAACATGGGTATACTTACATGGCATACTAAACGATCTCATTGTCAGACATTACTCTAAAATTGCTCAGGAAAATGCTGAATATGAAAATATTATGAGTTACAATTCCAGCACTATGGAAGCAGAAAAAATGGTAGAGGTGGTATTCGATAGAATCGGGAAGAATGTGTCCATGGCATGTACCAATTTATCAATAACATTATTTCTTTTGCTTTTAATTTACGCTAAGACGCTACACGCTGACAATTTCAGGATACTTACACAAAAAGCAAAGTCATCCGTTCAAATAGGTCATTTTCCTTATCATGGCCTTCAGTCACGACATGACACAAAAATATTTCATTAATAAGGAATTTGTTAATATTAATGTACAGACATCTTCCTGGACAACGTGATAAATATAGGATACATTGGTCAAGATCCAAATCATCTTGGCAACATATTTAATCATACCTCTCATGAGCGTAGTCACGCAAACTCTAAATGGCTATACCTACCATATACATAATAGCAACGCTTTTCTAAGTCCTTACAAAAGAACTCATGGATTACCATTAGGCTATTAACAGAATTTCTTAATTTACTTTTGCAAAATTAATAAACTTTTTCTTAATAAATATTTCACTAATTTCACTACTTTAAATTTGTTCTTCATCAATTTATACTAAATTTGTTATCTAAATATTTTCATTTTTTTTAATAAGTCTTTCACAAATGAATCATTTCACTAATTTTAATAAGAAAGAGTCATGTGACTCACACATTATGTAAGTCAGTTTATAAGCAATTAAATTTTTCCTCCCTTCCTATTTATTTACATACAATAACAACCCGCCACGGCTTCGCATAGGTACGAATATCACTATCAAAATAACTGTTTGATAAAAAGTAAATATTACCAAGGCAAACATTATTCCAATCTATCGAAATAGTTTATTTTTTTACAAAAAAATCTCTAGTGTTTACAAATTTAATTAAAATGTGTTTATTATATTATAGTCATGTCTAAATATATATTAATAGCCGGTTCTTCGCCTCACTGCTCATTTTTCTAGAACTCATTAAGAATCAAAAGACGATGGCTCACTTATTATTTTCATTATTAGCTGTAAAACAAGAATTTTCATGTTTTTAAACTAGTTAACTAGGCTACTTACACATTTTTATACATAAGCACTATCACCCTACAAGGATTCCACATTCTATTCTATACAGTTAAAGTAAGTATTATATTTAACTCATTAAAATATGTATAGAACCTATACAAGATTCTATGTATAAGTTCTATACATATTTTGCTTAATTGCAATTTGAAAGTGCGGTGTTGGTATGGCAGGTAATAAACACCATTTATGAAGTATAATTCCGAGTAAGTTACCTTAAAGTCAATATTGTATGTTGTTTATCTGGCGCAAACAATTTTGTGTAATTCAGATCAAACACTTTAGAATACGAGCATCGCCACATATTTTGGCACAGTCCAGTTACACGCTGTGTGCTGTAGAGTGGGTTAGCCTGTCAATGACTGTATGATGACTGTAGACAACTGATACGCTTTTTCTATCTCATATACGCAAACTGATTCTAAATTCGACACGGTTTTCACTAATGGAAATAGCGATAAATGATGAAGGGTGTGTATATTTGGAATTTGGAGGAAAAAATTGCATTCGCGCGAATTCAAGGGAATTGTCTTAAATCGACAGGGAATTTTTAACTGATTTTCTTTTTATATGAAATGGATTTTGTAACTTGCTGAAGAGTTCAGTGAAACTTAGACTCAAGTAAAAGACAATATACTAAAATTCATATCAATCCAATCTGTGGAAGGTGGTGAAATCGCTTCGTCAACTAGGAAACAAGTTGACGGTCTTCAAAAGTCTGTCACCTATATATACCAGATACAATAGACACTTCAATTTTATAACACCCTGTTTATGCGTCGGGCGGCGGGGATTAATAAAAAAAAGAGACGTTACTTACTCGACTGACGCAAGTGAAGGTCAACAAAGAATCCAGTTCGTATATAGTTACGACGTAACCTCAGATTCAAACAAAATCTAATAAACATTTATATACCTGCATACGAACCAAACTAAGCTAAGTGAACTATCACACTATAATCTTATAGAATGTAAGCAAACATTATTAGAGCAAAGTTTATATCACATTTCAGCGAGGGCTGCACTCATCCATTTGGAAGATTAACGATCTTGTTTGCGCATAAAAGAAAATATTGAACCAAGCATGTAATTGATATGTTACCTTTTCAAATATACGCTTAAATAAATGGATGGTGTAGTGTATTTACGGTCTAGTTAAAGGTGTTTCGAATAGTTTAACTTGCAGAAAGGTGTTCCCACAAAAAGTCTTATTAATGAAGCAATGACTACGCCAATATTTGTGGGCTTACTCAATATATGTATAAACATTTATATTTTTCGACGAGAATGACTGGCTAAATACTTTACACCTATTCACTGCAGCATGAGGTTCAAACTAAGTTTGATAACTAAGTCCAATAATAGTTCTTTTTACTGGTATTTTCAATACAAAACCATGTTACAATTTCATCTATAGATATTTTGCTTTTTATTCCAATTCACTAGCTGGCGCCCGCGACTTCGTCTGCGTTGAAAAAGAAAAAAGTAGCCTGTCTAGTGTCCTGTACGTCTAAATGTTTATCTACCAAGTTTCATGAAAAACGGATTAATTATTAGTATTGAAGATGATGGCATTTTTATTTACACCCTCATTGAAAACAGACGGGTAATAAAGGCAAAGGCAGGCGCCGCACTAAATCTTTCAACAAACGAGTCAAAAGATACGTGGGCGTAGATTTGTACCTTCCTAGTTAACAATACGTGATCACACAAAAGAATTTTTCAGCAAGGAAATTGCTCTACGTTTAACACATTATAAAAGAACCTTTTAATTCGTTCTCTTTTACAACGTAGTATTTTATGTGCCTCATTTTTTTTTTCATTCCAAGCCCGCTACATTTTATAGTGTATTTGATACGCAAATACAGTAAATGTAATGAAAATTTCTACATTGTCTTTTCAACAACCGATAATTTGCGATCAATGTTTAATTAAATCTAGGTGTCATAAAATGTTTATTAATTTAACTAATAAAATTGCTTTTGTTTGATATGTACAGTTTAGAATATTTTTTTAGTCAAATCAATAATTCAATTTTAACCTCTTGGAGGATATTTTTTAACGTTTCATTCATATTTAATTTTCATTAACATTTTTTTTTATGTAATCGACAGACTGGTTGACTTTGTATACAAAAGAGATATATTATTTCGTTGCATATTCATAATTTTTTGTGATGTTTTTAATATGAAAAATCATAAACAAGTTAAAAAACTTGCAATGAAATAATGCTTCATTGTAATAAAAAAAAAATGCGTTTTATATTTTTTTTTTTTACTTAAAGATTGACAAGCAGTAGGCGGTAAAGCCAAAGGTGCTACAAGTGTGCCTGCCGACCTTAACAGGAAAAAGAATAGGATAAGACCTTAGTAGGATTAGGAGGGAAATGGGCTCTGAGATCCCTTTCTCACTGACCTAAACACAACAAGTGGGTGGCAACTGTCAGTGGTACAAATTAATTATAATTAATTAATAATTCTATTAAATAAAATTAAAAAAGTTAAGATTAAATAAAAATAAGTTAAACCCATTAAATAATAAATGACCCAACAATAGAACTATTAAATGATAGTAATTCGCACATTCAATTTAATTTATTTTACTTTATGTTTATATGTATAGACAAACTTTATAGAGAAACAAAAGCGAGTAAACACGCTATCAGCTTATTGATTTAAAATTATTGATGTAAAATTGTCGCTTTTCATACTACATTTCAAATACATACCCGTAATATTATAGAGAAATTTAATAACATTTGGAATCCCGTATATTGTAATATAAATTGTTGACGAAAATTGGGAAAATTGTATTAATAAAGTCTTCGCCTTAAGTGGGAACACAGAATTAATATTAATATTACACGACGTATTCATCAATTGCTTTGGAAACTACATAATAGTGTTGAGTGTTGTAAACGTCTAGTTGATCAGCGAAAACAGTACTATCCCTTTCAATTCACCAAAGACTAATCGACTGTTCGTAAACTCAGTGTAAGTATAATTAATAAACACGCTTACTACAGCTTTAATAATCCTCCTTTAAGTTACCGTTGCCTAACCCACCGAGTTCACGCTGAGTGCTTACTACCAATAAGATGGAGTTAATAAATCATCTTGACAGGTATTACTTCCCACCTTGAGTCTGGCGTTAATTTCGTCAGAGAGTCTGCTTCATTATGTGGGTATCCTTAATATATAAACAGTACCAATGCATGCAAGACATTGACATTATAGTTAAATAGACATTTCAAGAGTCAATACAATCAACGAGTTCCTATGAAAATGAGTATGGAGTGAGCCTGCGACAAAGGGTTATTGTAAACTCAACGTTCTATCAAATTCAAGGCACGTTACAAATAAATCTGTATTTGAGACCCGAAATACAATCAATTTTTTCGTATCTAATTGTGAAAGATTAATCTCTACATAATTATTTATTATAAAATTGAACTCGCTGTCTACGTCTGTCTGTTTCTCAACCAACTTCTAAACCATCCAAAGAATTTTGATACTATTTTCATCAATGGAAAGAGCGATCAGACAAAGTCACTCCACCGCGTCTATCTGTTCGCGATAATCTATTCACTATTCACAAGAAAATTCACTATCTACATATTATACTTAAAACAAAGTCCTCCGCCGCGTCTGTTCTGATTTCACCAATGGATAGAGTGGTTCTCGAGGAAGGTTTTAGTATATAATTTACAAAGTTACGCGGGCAAAGTCGCGGAAACCAGCTAGTATATAATAAAAATGATAACAATATTAACAACAAAACAAATGATTGTGTAACTACAGTAAATTAGCACATAATTATTTATTGTCTAAAAAGTTCGTTATTCTGTTCTATTAGTGTCTTTGTAAGTTTTTACTCTTAGCTACTAAGAAGGTATCGAAAGGCCCCTAAATAAAGTTGGACCATTGAAAGGCTTTCCGGCAAATCCCGAGCGATCTCGACGAACCAAATATCAATTTTGGAGCCCGGACTGCACGTTATATAAAAAGATATCACTTCCCTTAAGAAGAATATAATATATTAAACTCTTTTGAAAGAGGGCAAGTGTTTATTAAAAGGTTAAAATGTTTTTATTAAACTACAGTTGAGTTTTGAGAATTTTAAAATGTTTATAAATAATAATGTAGTTTTTGTAGTTGCAGAATGCACTCTACAAAAAGAACCATATTATATGCATTAAATTCAGTCGCTCGCCGCACACTGGAGTGTTACCTAAAACAAAGAGTTTAGATATCTCACTTCTCCTTACATAGTAAACACACACTTTCTTTTTTTTTTCTTTTGTTTAGAGGTTGTATAAAGAAAGTGAGAATCTATAATTGGAAGTTGGAGCTTTTATCTATACAAAATACGAGTTAAGTAGATATTATAAAATAAAATTCACTATTGACATCTTACTGTTTCTACGCTAATTTCTACTAAACCAGCCAATTACACAGCTTTTGATACGTTTCAACTACTGGAAAAGTGATGAACGGGGAATTGTGTATATAATTTTCAGAAAAAATTGCATCTAAGTATACGAGGTTGTGGGTAATATATATTAATTACTAGCTGGTGCCCGCGACTTCGTACGCGATGACAACTTGTTGCTATAACACATTGGCCAGGCGTTAGTTACAGTTTTATATTTTAGATAATCCCTCGGGAACATTCCTTTTTTCGTGGATGAAATGTATCCTATGTCCTTTCTGGTGTCCCAGACAACGTGCATGCAAAATTTCATCGTGATCAGTTCAGTAGTTTTGGCGTGAAAGCGAGACAGACAGAGTTACTTTCGCATTAATAATATTAGTAAGGATTTAATAAAAACCGTTGATTCCACTATAATTTTGGATTTTAGGGTCCATTATCTACTCGTTATAGGTGCCTACTCGCTATTTTCTTCCTTTTTGCATCGGCAGCGCCACCTTCACCCTCTTTGATATAATATGTAGGTACTACAATTGCATTTATATATCTTAATCTACTAGACTGTTCGTCTCTTTGACTGCCTTTATCATTTAAAAACCCAAATTCATAACAAAATCATTCAATAATTCCGCATCGCCTGTCGCAACTTGCCTAATGATATTCAACGAAGCAACACAATAAAGCAGTTGCAACTATAATGAGTTCTAAGCTGTAACCAACTTTGTCTGGGAAACACAGTTGAGACTATTGATGAGCGCCCTCCTTCATAGACATCAGCTCTAGTTTTTGCTCGTGACACTATACGAACTTTCCATTCAGTGAGCTATGTAAATGTCATCACATACAGAAGTAGGTACCTACACGATTTACGTCACAATTCATTATTGGATAACAGATAAATAAAAAATGGCGTACGCGAAGAGTTTTATAAAACAGGTCTTCTCAATTTCGGGCTAAAGAACCACAGTCATTTGTTTGTTTTCAGACAAAACGAGTTGAAACAAATTTGAGCACATCGCGAAGCGTTTAACATTCTTCACGGAACCTAATTTCACAAACGTTGAATACAAAAAGGAATATTTGTTTTGTTTTTGTTTTAAATTAAATGAAACAATCCAATAAGCGGCAGAAACGAGTTTCTGCTAAGTTTAACCGATTGTGTACATATTTGCGAAAAGATAAGTAATTGTATCTCAGATAAAATAAGGACTAAAAATAGAGCCTTGTGGATGGCATAGTGAAGCTGCTAAAACAACGCCTTCGTTGTGTACATTCACGGGTACACATACACACACACATACACAAATTCATAAAAAGCAGGATGGTTCACACGTAATTATAAAATTTGGAACCCAAAATTCTTTCTATAGTTTTAATTAGGTCTGAGAATGGAACATTATTATAAATACAGTACTCGTATCTCGACCCGAATCTTCGTCTTGTCTAGTTATGTTTTGTTTGTAATATTTGTTTATTGTGACAGAATGCGGTTTGTTTACTCGATGTGATGTCGTGGTATCGTCAGAGCATATCTTTGTTATTACGAGAGAATTCTTGTCATATAAATATGTAATGCATAATAAGAAAACATGATTTAGAATAAATTTCTGCACATTCCACTAGTATGGCTGAAAAAAAATTGAAAAAATTCACTGGAAGAAAATTGAAACAGTCCTGAATAAATAATAAAGCATGTGTCAAAAACAAGACTTAAGAAAAAATTATTGTAATAGTTTCAAAAGTTAATTTGTAAATTAATACCTAGGTTTTTTTTATATTAAAATCGGCAGGCAGGTTCATATAACCACTTTGATATTTCCTTTATTTTCATGCTATTTGGTTAAGCCATAGACGAGGAGTATAGGCTTAAGAAAGTACCCATTTGACGGCACTAAGCTCCTTAAGCTTCAAACACCTTTGCCTTTGCTTAGTTGCGCCAACAGTCATTAAGTCTTAACTAATTGCAACTGTACATCTACGCGTTAGTATCAAAGTGAGCAAATAAGTCAATTAGTCATCAAACAAAGTTGTTAATGGACACCACTCAGCATTAGGGACGTGGACGTCAACCGAAAACTTTGACCGCTTCGAGCGTTCTTAATATTTTGTACTCACTAACAAACTTTGGACAGCTAGTCGCAGCCGGTTAAATTCTTTGGCTTGGTAACAACAACTTTTGTTCAAAAAAGACTATAAATAGGGAAAGTGCGCTCCGCATTCGCTAGCGAAAATGAAAATTGAGCCCTGCATACGAAAAAGCATTTATCAGGCGACTGTTTTGTATGGAGAGTAGTTTTTCATTCTTAAATTTTAAAGTTTTTGCACTCACTCGCTCTGCAAAAGTTTGTTGTGTTTATTGCTTTAACGCAAAGTACCATTAATATTTATATTGAAAGTATTTTTTAGTTCCAGCCAGAATAATCTTCGAAACTCGTTAGACCGACGGCTGCACCATTTTTGACGATACTTTCACTGGGAGATAGTCATTTTATATTTATATAATTGTCCAGTCCAGTACCCCTTTTTAACATGAGAAAATGTTAAAATATAAATTAATAAAAATTGTTTATGTACCTATTAATTATTATGTAATCTAACGAACATTAAATTCAGTCCAAATAATTTAAAAGGGGCATACCAGGCGTATTTGCAAGTCATTAATCTTACTTTACCTGTTCTAAGGACCTTTTGTCGATCCCTGAAATTCCAAAAGGCCACTTTAGTTCGCAACAACGGAATGTTCTGACAACTAAGCTTGGTAACAAGTCAACCACTTATTACCATTATTTTCAAGTCACTTCCAACTAACGTTTGTTCACCTGGCTTAACAAAAGAAGACAAATATGGCCGAAAAATCTAAACGCAACCTACATATTTTATTAAAATATCACTTTCCCCTGCCACAACAAGACGTCAAAATGATTTATTGCACCTTCACTTATTGAAACGAAGAACGAAATACAATTTCCTATTGAAAATAGAAATTCGTGTTTAAGGTTACGTACCTTAGTAACACTCGAGTAACACTTGAGAGTTTGTATGAATATTTCGATATAGACAAATTTAAAAATAAGTGCATTCATAAGTATAATATTAATAAAATAAGTATATAAATATACTTTCCTAATATAATAGTACAAGTTTTGCTCCATTTTGATAACAATTATAGGCTGCAGTGCTAAAAAAAAATATACAATTATAATTACACAATATGATACAATTATACTAGTTATATAAAGTGAAAAGGCCTTTGAAATGTTTTATGGACAATACAGAGGTAGCCTATTGCCTAACCTATATAATTAATAAACCTGAGTAATTCAACATCAATAAACCACAGAGGTGAAAAATTAAAAAAAAAAATAATGTAAACATTATAAACACTAACCAAGGATTTTTTAAAATTCTACCCCTAGAGCGGTAACAAGGAAATTACAATAATACAAGCATATACAAGCACGATTCAGTATGTACGAGTATTTCAGCGATTTTAAAAATATCTCCCCTAAGAAGCTAAAATGGGGGTTGAAAGTTTATAAGGGGAGTCCGTCATTTTTTAAGTAAAAAGACTGAAATTAAATATTAAACTCAGCAAAATAAATAAATAAATAATAACAGTAGTACACGCCGCGCCGTGCGCCCATCGAATTAATATAACTCTGATTGAAGGGACCGGGTTCAGTTAGTTTTTTTACGAGATAGTTGTGGATCGTCATCCATGATAACAACAAATCTACTGAGAGTAAACAACCAAATATAATAAAGTTAAATAAATAATTGTTATTTTTCACAGCTATATCATCAGATAATGGAGACCAGCCGTACCTTCATGTAATGGCAAGATCGTCGGTGTACAATGCCGGAGAAAAGAAAGCTATTTACTGCAAAGGGCTGAATCTACCTGAGGTACCTATTAATTTTATCCTTACCTATTAATTTGTAGATATAAATTCAACAAATTTAAATAACTATCTGGTCTGCTGTACCTACTGCTATTACAAAACCAAGTATCTTTTAATTATAGCTAAACAAGCTATTACTAGCGTGACTAAGTAAGGGTGACTATTTTCCATTTATTTTATGGGGTACATTTTCCAGTTATAAGTTATAACTTATAACTGGAAAATGTACCAGGTGGCGAAAATCCACCCAAGTCTAAAATACTTGGCAAGACTAATACTACACTTTCCTGAAAAATTAAACACCCCAAACGCGAACTTCATCACAGGACTAACAGCTCAACCCAAGATTATCTATACTAATATTAAAAAGAGGAAAGATTTGATTGTTTGTTTGTTTGTATAGAATAGGCTCCGAAACTCCTGGATTGATTTGAAAAATTATTTTACCATTAGAAGCCGACATTATGTGTAATGAACATAGGATACTTTTTACCGCGGGAAATGCTTCATTCCTACGGGAAATCTAAAATAAAAGTAAATACTAGCGGCTTGGCCCGGGAGATAACGCCATCTATCCAAAATACGGTGATGGCGTTTTATACTTTTCTACGCGGACGAAGTCGCGAGCACCAGCTAGTCCTGTATAAAACTTACATGTGTCATTTAAAATAATATAAATATAGCTTCCCTAGCTTAAACTTTCATCCAAAAAATTACTTACTGTTCCCGAAGGATGCGGGGAAATCCGCGAGCAACAGTTAGTTTATTATAAAAGTTCTATTGTATAAATCATACATTATTTTGTTATTTCAGAAAGTAGAATGGTATTCACCCTCAGGCGCAATAGTCGAGGGTCGATCTACTAAGAACACAAGGGTCTTTGTAGAAAGAAACAAATCGGACACTTCGAAAAGTAGTCTATTGCCGCTTTTCATACAAAGTACTCAAATCAGGGACACTGGCAATTGGACTTGCAAAGCCGGAGACTTTAGCGAAACAATAGAAATACTGGTTGGAGGTAATGTACATTAATTTAATTATTAAAGTCTATTTTAATGCATTTTTATGTTAAATACTAAGATAACGAAAATTGGGCACGCAGTTAGATTATTACCTGGATCAACCTGGATTAACATGTTATCGTACAGTCGGCCGCATAAGTCGATTAACACATTCAAAAGTGCAAAACAACTGAACACTCAATTTACTTACTTACTGAAGCTTTTTACGATCGTTTATATGTGAAGTTTATTTGGTTCTCTAGTCCTGACAACGACTTATGGCGCGTTGAGTGTTCAGTTGTTTTGCACTTTTGAATGTTTTAATCGACTTATGCGGCCGACTGTACATGTGGGGTTACGAAGGCATTTTGTTTTTTTTTACTTTTTGGATTTTTGGGCTAATGGGTAAAAATGTTGGGTTTTCCGCGGACGCGGGCACCAGCTATTAGTATTATACCTAATCTAAACACTGAAACTTACAAACCTATATTTCAGAAAAAGTATATATTCCTGTAAGAAATGAAAACATACAAGGAGAAGAAAATAGATCTGTCAAACTCGATTGCGTCGCTAAAGGTAGTCCAGAGCCTGTTGTTCAATGGTACAAAGATATGGTCACCATCCCAGGTAAGCCTAAATAAAATTTTGTCCTTTTCCAAATTCAAAGCATTTTTATTTTTTCCAAAAAACTCTATTAGAAAAATATTGCTCATGATAACGATGAAGTCTAAAATGAAATCCAAATTGCGTTATGTTATTTCTTATTTTCTATATTTTCATTTTCCCCGAATATTTTTTTTAATATTATGTTTGAGTTCATCGAATCAGACAAAAAAGAATTTCCGCTAGGCTCTTGGGAAGTGGGGCCAACAGAAATTGCGCAGTGTGAAGAAGGAAGCTCGGTTATATTAGACTGCATTGCCTCGGGTTATCCAAAACCTAAAGTACAGTGGTATAAAAACAAAGTCGCTATATTTGGTGAGTGGTGCGTGACTTTAGTCACAAACATTTTATTTGAACAACAATGACAACGTTACGTTGTTTTTAATACTCTTTGCAAATATATATATTTTTTAAAAATGATCGTGCATCCAACAACTTGAGGTACCTATGAATAATTCTTACTCCAATTGCACTCTATGGCACACAATCAAGCACATTATGTAACAAGATTACACTTTAAAAAAGTTTTTGAGCTCTTAAGACTATAAAGTTGGGCAAAGAAAACAGCACATGTCCTGTTACTATCTAATTGTTTACATAGGTAATGTTAGCCTTTATTTATTTTCAAACTTCATAGACTTTTTTAATTTCCATTGGAAAAATATTTGAAATCATCTTTCAACGAATATCTTAATATTCGTTTTCAAAATGCAATTCTATCGCAATGTGTAACACAACTAAACTGTACCAATATTTTAAAATCGTCACAAAAAAAATATTTCTTCATTCAATTCAATTCTTTGTGACCTATACCTAAACATTAGATTTTTTATTTTTCTTTGGATTGAATCTGAATTTTCACTTTCGTCACGGTAATCACTTACTACCCAAGCCAGATGTTTCCTCGTTTTTGAATTGTCACGGCACTTGGTGGTTACACTCTGCCCAATAATAAGTTAAATACTTTCATTTCAATAAATTTCTTTAAAAACAGAGGGATACGTCGAAATAAATATATATACTTATAGCGAAATAAAATACTACGCTTAATCATCATAGTAATGATTACAATTTTCCTTACCACATAGAAAAAGTTAAATTGCAATGCTATGCAGGTTAAACTTCATGATACCAAAATTTGAAAACATACATAAAAAGTGTACCTATTTAACTTCTTAAATTATGGGTTATCTAGCACGAAAGCAACTTCTATTTGAAGACATAATTATTGTTATAAATTGGAAATAATTATATCTACGTTTAGATTTAAAACAGTAAAATTTAGCGACAAGTACGGGCTTATAGAATTAATATGTAGCTGCATTGTCCCTTTCTTACTGAATACCTACGTTAAATGTTATGTGAGCTACCACCATGTATGTAATACCACCAGTAATTATTTTGTATAATTTATATTGCAGATGACCCAAAGAAGTATGTGTTGAGGAAAAAGGAAGACAATTACCAATTGGAAATCAAGAACTTGAATCACTTGGACACAGCCGAGTATGTTTGTAAGGTCACTCAAGAGAAGCTGTCTCATTATACTGACAAACGAGTACAACTCACTGTACAACGTAAGTTGAATTTTTTTTCAACCCCTGACACTCTAGACAAAAGACGGGTGTTTATAAATTTGATCTCTGTATATCTGTGTGTCTGATGAGACATGGACAGTTGGACACTAGCGAACACTCGTACACTGATTGCAAGCATTTCAGGCATGTTCTGATACTAAAATGCCCACATCGAAAATTTACCTTAACTCCCTTGTCCTATTATTATTTTTCAGACAAGCCACTACTTATCGATACATATACACAGGAAGTGTTCTCGAAATATAGAACTCAAGAAGTTTATGCCATCTTAAATGAAACGTGAGTGCAATATTTTAAACATTTAAAATAATTTTGTAATTCATCGAACTTTCTACAACTTGACAAGATTTATTTAAAAACTAGATACACGTTTTATTAATGTCGTGCCAATATTCTATTACAAACAATATTGATATATATTTTTTTTTTCTGTGCGTGTCTATGTCACTGAACTCCTCCTAAACGGCTGGACCGATTTTAATTCTGTCTTTACTTATGGATAGAGGGATAAGCAGGAATGGTTTGTATGTAAAAAAAATTGGTCAACTGTTGTAGTCGCGGGTATCAGCTAGATTATAATAATAATCCATTGCGACACACATTGTGCCCTGCCACTGTGAAACTATAGCGAGATTTCAATCCTCCAAAGTCAGTACACGAAATGCTACCAATATAAAATTAATTATAATTCACTTTCAGCAAAAACATCACATGCAGCGCCATCGCCAATCCTCCGCCAACATACACTTGGATCAGAAGAAAAAACGGCTATGATGTCCCTCTGCAAAAAGAAGACACAGTAATCAATATTAATTCTCACTTAGTCTACTCTCTAGCTATTAAGCTCAACTTAAGCTTATAACCGCTTTAAAAATTACAACCAAAAATGTCATTACGATCTTTATTTAAGCTATGAAATCGTATGGATTCGATATCCATACGATCCATATGAAAGGGTGAGATTGTGTTATTGACTTGATTAAATATAATAAATATGTACATATAAAAAGTCAATAAACGTATTTTTTTATTGAACAGATAGTCAATGACACGTGAAAAGTAAGATTACTTACATATCACAATAATGTTACTAATTTTAGTATGATTCTTACCCTCTATGAATATTATGGCCTCCCCCACGTAATATCCAAAATTTAGCTTTCTCGGTTCACTTTCTTTTCCAAATGTATATTGTTCCTAGACTAAATTGACGTTTTAAAATGATTGAACAGATATACCGAACTGATGAGGGTTCGATGCTAGTACTGCGAATGTACAACGAGTCTTACCTCGGGGAGTACCAATGTTCAGCCGAAAACAGCAGAGGCCACGTCTACATCATATACCACGTGACACTCGGAAACAAACCGCAGCCACCAGATTATGTATGTATTGTTTCTATATGTATATTATCTATACTACGATAGAAGATTTCTATTTTTATATGTTTGTAATGAATAAACTGAAAAACTACTGGGTTGATTTTAAAAATTCTTTCACCCATAGAAAGTTATATTATCAGCGAGTAACATAGGCTATATTTTGTAAGTTGACTCTGCCAGGAATCGAAACCGGGTCCACTGAGACAGAGTGTATTAAATACTAACCAATGAGTTCGTTGTTGGCATTGGATTCTTTTTTTACTATTAAAATAAATAAGTAGGTAACTAAGTAGTATCGTGGCAAGAGACCATAAGTGAGTTTTAACCGTAAGTAACGTCATTTTAATATGATATTGTGTTTGCATTTCAGGTAGAACTGATTGCTGCTAATGTAACTGAACTGACGTTTAACGTGACATGTGAAAATTGTACAATGGAAGAAGAAGAAGGTATTTCACCGCAGCCCAACAATCTTAAAGTTTTAGGTAATTATTAACATTTAATATTCCGAAAAACGCGTTCATTCAATAAACTCTTATAAATAAGAGTAGGTACTAACGCAAATGCTAAAGAAAAATTCATTTTTATCCAACATTGGTGATGTAGCTTCATTCCAAAATGAATAATAATTAAAAAAAAATCATAAAAGTATAGTCAGATATTGACTATGTATCGCCCAAAATTATTATAATATATATTATGTCTTTTTGTAAAATATGTATTCTTTAATACTGTACAAAAAAATATTGCGTCACGAATACGATACTTCTGTAGAAATGTTCATATTCATTTTTTTATTTATTTATTAATTAAAATTATTTCAACAATTACAGGTTATTCGTTTCAATTCGTTCCCGTTCGCGATGATTATCCAACTCCTGAATGGGACGAGGCGATTGAAATTTTAGTCGACATAGAGAATCCCGAAGGTACTTATAAAAGCTTCTTTCCAATATGTTTTACTAGATCTTGTATATCTTTTTTTTAATATATAAAAACCGCTGAACCGATTTTGATGAAACTTTAAGACAATCTTCAGATTAGTGCAGCGTGTAGTGATAGTGACATATTACTGAAATCAATATTGAATCATTTTAGTCTCGTGTACTTATGAAAATTTCAAATGATTATTGCATTTCACAGACAGCAAGATTGATGTTTATGCTGGTTCAATTGATGATAGGTGGCTACAATCACTTATAACGCAAACAATGCCACAGGTTCTGAAAATGCTATCAATATTGGAAATATAATATTATGCTCACAAGCAGAATTGAGGACTGGACCGATTTGAAAAATTCTTTCACTGTTTCTTCAGCAAGTAACATAGGCTATCTATATGTATACTAATATTATGAAGAGGAAAGATTTGATTGTTTGTTTGTTTGTATAGAATAGACTCCGAAACTACTGGACCGATTTGAAAAATTCTTTTACCATTAGAAGCCGACATTATCCGTGATGAACAAAGGCTACTTTTTACCGCGGGAAAATGCTTCATTCTTACGGGAAATCTAAAATAATAGATAGGCTTGGCCCGGGAGATAGCGCCATCTATCCAAAATACGGTAATAATAATAATAATAATAATAATAATAATAATAATAATAATAATAATTTATTTGTTGATCATATGTACAGAATAATATAGGTAGATGGCTAGATATACTTTTCTACGCGGACGAAGTCGCATGCAACAACCAGTTTAATATAAAATTAATATTTACCTAGCTCCTCAACTTAACTTGAATTGTTAAGTTTATTTTACTCCAGCAAGTAGTTTCTAACAGTTACAAATACATAAAATGTTTTACAGTTACAACGTTCAACGTAGGACCACTTCCGAATAGTACCACGTTTCACGCCCGCGTGAGGACGCGGAACGCTGCCGGCTTTTCCGACTGGGTCGACATTCTGAACAACCCGGCGACAACCGATCACGCTGTCAAACTTCTCAGCTCGCTGCTTTTGGTCATTATTGCCGTTTGTTTTGCAACCTGGTATTGAATGTTGCCAGTAATTAATGTCATGGGGATTGCCATTAATTAAACTCCATCGCTATTTTTTTTATTATTCTCTCGTGTTAGACTTTCGCAGTAGAATGCAGATAAATATATCCTTGTTCTTAACGTAGACAATTTTCAGGAGAGCATATAAATTGAAATCAATATGAAGGCCGTAGATAGATGCAAAAAAAGGAAGATACGGTACGTACTTTATTCTTATATTATTGGGTAATCGACAAATTGGCTACAACAAATATATGCGTTATAATACCCCTGTAGCTACAATTTAAATATCGAATAAAGCTAATAATAGAGAGTTAGGTAAATGTATATATGTCATTCATTACTACTCATACAAACGGCGTTCTGTTATTCCCCCTGCGAGTGCTACCAAATGAAAGTGAGACCACTGGACTCAGTTTATAAAAACCATGTGGCTGATAGTGAGTAACGCATCTTCCTTTTTTGTTTCTATTTACGGTGAAAACATAAGTGATCCCCATGTCATTTATTTAAACCTTGTAGATAGTAAATTGTTGAGTTAATGTCTATGCAATATGAGTGAAAAGTGTTCATTCTTGTTTTGAATATACCAAACGTGATTTAATTTAGGTATACTCAAATCTTAATTAAATAGCATTTATTAATGTGACTTAATAATTACTCTATAATTATTAATTGAATGTGTTTCTAAGTTGTTTAATTTTGGTTGGAGTATACATTTTGTATCTAATTGTCAATTTTTTATTCTTTGTGGGATAAACCTTATTTTTCTGTGAAAAAACTCTTGAACTTTTTAATTGACTCTTGAAGTTAAAATGATAACACGTTTAAATTTAACTGCATTTTATACTTTAAAATAATTATGCACACATTCGTAATGTCATAGAAACATGTCGTTATAGAACATGTTACAGATTCAAAAATAAATATAAATCTGGAGATGCCCTAAAAACTTACAAGATATTGAAAGAGAGGGATATTTTAGGTTATATCTCAGAACAAATAAGAAATATAGACAGAATTTTGCATACAGCATAGTTAAGCCGGATTTATAAATATTTCACTAGTAAATATTTTAATGAGGAAAGTCCAGTTTGATAGCATTTGTGTGTGTCAATTGTGTGTGTACACGGCGAAGGTGTAGTTTTACCGACTTCACTCTGCCGTTCGCAGGGCTTTATCTTTAGTTCTTATTTTATCTGAGTCAAGGTGTTGAAAGAGAGGGATATTCTAGGTTACATTTGCCTAACGATTTGATTTAATTAAATTTAATTGCGTCCACGATCTGAATGAGCTTTGTGAATTTCATACGATTGTTAACATTTTAATACTATTCATATTATGTATACTTATCGAAAAAATTATTTACCCAAGTTAAAAATTATATTGTCAATGTTTTTGTTAAAAAAATCCAATTTATCTGAGGATTCTCTTTCCATCGTGAAGTTCTCCCCCAACAATAAATTGTAAAGTGTCTTTATTTAAAAAATAATTACTCTTATTACGAGTTGTGTTTTGGGTGAGGGAAAGAAAGACTTTTGAAATGATTGGCCTAAATGTTAAATAAAAACAAATATTTTGGTTTTGTTATAATATTATTGGTTCAATTTAAAGAAAGATATAAAAAAATTTCATCAAATTAGAAGTGTTGCAAATACACACCATATAAAACTTATTGTTTTTCTAAAGTAATTACTGAATGAATTCGTGTAGGTTTTTAAGAAATATACTTCGGCATATTTAGCCATATTTACTTTTATCTACCGAAATCTAAATTAACTTGTAATGAGAGTAATGTTCAAATAACTTAGGTAAGTAAGTCTGCTTAATGTTAATGATTTTGCAGTGTAAATATATGTATACTATTTAGCTCTGAAATTTAATTTAGAGGCTAAGTTATGTGCTACGAAAAAATATTTTGGGGTTAAGTATAATATGTATTTTTGCATTCGAACCAAGTTCTTTTTAAAATACTTGGTTCTAATGCAAATATTGCAACAGTTCTTTTTTTGTTAAGTGTTATTAAAAAAATATACTTTACGGTTTTATTTTTGAAAATACTACAAAAAATACAATTAAATTCACTTGAACCATATTTAATGGTTCTCTTTTACTAACCCCAAAAGTATAAATATTCCTACGCATTTTAATGATTGTATAGTTAGAATTATTGCACTTATTTCTATTAAGTAATAATGTGATGCATTTTAAGTTAACAGAGTTAAGTTTTAGGATTCACTTCCTAATATTTATGATAAATCTTAAATTGTAATGTTAAACTATGACAATATATGTGCAGGTTCTATACCAAAGTTTTTTTAATCGTCTTTTATCTACCTTGTAATTTTATTTTATTAATATGAGTAGTTAGTTAATATTAAACAAAAAAATAAACCGTTGATAAGAAATATAATTATATAAGGTGTATTCTTTTTTTTAAAAAAAAAACAATATCTTAATTATTCCCTTATTTTAAGGCTAGCTGGCTATAATCACACTTATCGGATTTATTGAAAATAAGTATGGGATAAGACAGTATGTACAATTGTACACTACTTATCAAAGATATATCTCTCAGTTTAAACTTGCATTAACAGAAGAGTACTTTTGCTATAAATGCAGTTAAATAAATTATTATTTTCCTTCTCGATCTTGGTGGCTTCAATATTGTCAGGCGTTGCGACGATAGATGGAGCATGAAGCTGAACAACTATGAGGCTTTCATTTATATTTATTACGGATATGTTTTCGAGAGGTGGCAATTGGCTATATATAAATTGTGTTTTTCATGTGTTAGTTAGAACATGTAATAATCGAAAAATAAAGTAAATGTATCCGACTTTACCTTGATCTAAAGCAAAATATACTAAATGTGTGGGTTTATTTTTACTAGAACAAAGTATGTATCACAATTTACTACCTTATATTAAGTTTGAAATAATATTTATTTAAAATTTTAGTCTTCCCGCTTTAATATTTTAATTAATTTGTAAGAATATAAATCTTACCTAAATTCTTTTAGTTAGTTATTAATATCTTGGTCCGTGCTACGGTAAAACTCAAAATTTATAGTTATCCGTCAATTTTGTTAAGCTTATTTAGACATTTCTTTCAATTTATACAACATTGTTACAGGAAGACTGACTTTCCTAAATACTATATTGTTGCTCTGATTTTCTACAAAGCTACAAATATAAAATACAAACCGAATATGTTATTAAAAATAATAATTGTTTAGTATAAGAAGCTTATATACCTGTATATCACTAAAATTTGTAAACTGCATTTGTATGCTTTTTAAAAGATGTTCATCAAGTGAACACTAAAATTTATTGTGAAGAAGAAAGATCAAAATTGCCTCACATCATATAACAAAGAGAAATTTAAAAAAGTAATTAAATGAGTAATGTAATATACTAGTTGATGCCCGCGACTTCGTCCGCGTTCAAATTGTCGCCCCCTCTCGCGGTGAGTAGCTGACTTGTTGACGTTTTTCACTCTTTCCATTAGTGAAAGCCTTATAAAAATCTGATGAGTGGTTAAGCGGAGAAAGAGACAGAAGCGACGTTTGCAAGTATACTATATTTTTACTGATTTTTTTTTATATAATTATAATTGTTCACTTTGCTATAGGGCCAGGGGCAATTTTGTATGGACCGTGATCCTTCTTCTTTGTTTTTCTTTTACATAATAGATAATAAATTTTACGTGAAAATTTTTGGAAATTTACCTTGCCTTAAAAACAGGCAGTTGAAAGGTGCATACGTGCCTATTGTCAATTTTTAAATTTAATTCAAAAAAATTTACGATTGTCTTATATGTTTTTGTTAATGTTAATGGTATTGCTGAAAACATAAAAAAAATTCTAGCGGAAACAATAGCTGCATTAAATAGTTTTATCAAAGACTGTGGGCATTTTGCAATGTTACTCGATACTATTTGGCACACTAAATCCCTTCTAATATTGCAAATATGAAAGTTTATGAAACCACTTTTGTCTGTCACAATCATATTCACGTAAACTTTAAACTGATTTGGTTAACTCTTAGTACACAGATAGACCATCTCCTCAATTAGCATAGATAAGTATAGATTGTATGGAAAAGGTTTTGTAGAAAAGGCACGTTCATTTACTAGTTCCATTTGACATTCCTCAATAAAGTTATCATAAGTAAAATTTAAAAAAATATTCAAGCTTCTTCTTAATCTTTTATATTTGTGATATTATATAGACCTTACATGAGGCTTTCGTTTATATTACGAGATATCATAATAATATGTAGGTATTTATATATAAATTGTGTGCATTATAAACAACTTCGAACTGCCTCATGTGCTTAATATACCTGTCAATTGCGATGACCCATCCAAAAAAACCAATTATTCATCGGCCTTCTGTAAAAAGGCCTAATTCCTGTGGTAATTATTGGTTGAAGTTAAAACGTTTTAAAATTAAAGATGTAAAAATTGTTTTATAAAATATTTATTATAATAGAATTTCATTGACACGAAGTGTTCATCACTCCTCTGGCTTTGATCCAGACACCTGGGTGTTTTTAATTATAATAATAATATTGTATAGTTACACTGATGTTTTGCCTCCAATAAAGGATTTATAAATAATAAACTTTCGTTTTAATAACTATGCATTGTAAAAAAAACAGGGCCGAAAATTACTTAAAAAAATAGATAGGTATCTCAAGACCCAAAAGTCAAGATTTTAAATATAAATATATTTTTGTTTGAATATAAACTACGGTTCCTGATCAAAGGTATGTCAGTCAATAAACTGGATTTCTTGGATTGTTAAAAATGTATAACTTAACAATTTTATTTATAATTTATAAAGAAGAAGATAAATGATGAGGGTGCTAAGGGTCTGTGCAGACGAGGGACTAATGAGTAATGTTCGTGGAAGACAAAATCCGAAAAAATGTGAGATCCTCGTCTGCGCTGACCCATTAGAAAAACAAAAAAAAAATTAACACTATTAATAATTTTTAATGAATTAAAATACAAACTACACAATTTCAAATTTATAAAGTTAGTACAGTATCTGTAATAACATTTGGGAAATATATTTTTTCAACGCCTACAGCAATTTCACCAGCAACATGCAGCCTACAGCCACAACTATTACGATTGCTGTAAAACCGAAACCGTAAAGAAGACTTTCTGTTTCAAAACTTGACGCGGATTGCGGTAGTGGTTCTTCTGTAGTTTCTTCTTCTTCATGTGTGAGTACCTTCACGTAGTCAGACCAGGGTGACTCACCGACGTTGTTTTTAGCACGAACACGTATATAATATTCAGTCTCTGGCTCCAAATCGTTTAACGTCACTAATCCAGCTATAAATTTTAATAATAATAAGTATTCATTTCTGACTATACGTAATATACATATATTTTTTAGTAATACATTAGACATATTAAGCATGTCCATGTCCAATTGCTATCCTCATCCCATGGATAGTACAGACAAATCTAATAGATATTTTTTATGTCAACGTCGGCAAACAGGCCGATTGTCCACTTGGTGGTAGGTGGTAACCGTCGCTTATACAGTCCAAGAAATCTTATACGCTCTTACATGAGGTCAAAAAAGGTAGAGGGAGTCAAAAATGGCTAAAATCGTCCTTACGTAATGAATAGCCTCTTACTCCCATATACTCACCAAAAGATTCTGAATCCTCCCAAATCTCGTCCAAAGTGACCTCATCTTGATTTGAATCTCTCCAGTCTAAAGCTTTTGGTGGTTTATTCTTCTTTTTTAAACTATTTTTATTTAAATACTGGATAAGAACATCTGAAAGTATTAAATTTTGTTTATATTAATTTCTTTTAGTATGCTTATACTCAAAAATATGTTATGTTTTCTAAATATAAAAAAATATTCATTAGAGAACCTACCATCAACTGGATAAAATTTTTCTTCGCTCCATGTAAGGTTTAATTGTACACTGTCCTCAGTATAATTACCAATCTGTATCTGAAATATTTTCAACTAATGTTAAAACAAAATTTTTAGACCAACGTGTGTCTATGCTATGCCAGTGATTATGCTGAAACGTGGTCCCTAACAATGGGTCCCGTAAGAAAATTCAACGTCGCTCAACGAGCTATGCAGAGAGCTATGCTCGGGGTTACACTACGAGATCGAATCAGCAATGAGGAGATCCATAGACGAATAGATAATACGAAGTGGTACGTTATCGAAAAATTGCAAAACGCACACAGATTTTATCTATGAACACTAAACGATAACAACAAAACACACCTTGAATCTGTTTCAAAAATTCTTCGATTTTGGTTATAACATAATTTAACCCATTGGGACTTCGCAAGGATTTATATTTTTTTATTATTGTGTATATAATTTGCAAAAAAGTTGCTGTACCTATATAACTAAGCTGCTATTGGTTTCGTATGGATGCATTTTTTTTTTTTTTTCAAATTCTATACAGAAAATGACATCGTTCAAAGCCCTTTAGAGAATTTGGACATAAAAGTGTTTCCTAATAATATTTCAGTAATTTTCTGTGAATATATTCATTTTGTAAATGGGGCATTCTAACTTGCTTTAGAATAAGTTAGCTGAGAAACAGAGAGGCGGAGAGCGACTTTATTTTATACTTCATAGATAAATGAAGTTTAAATGGAGTTTACCTACCTCTGGTTTACTGGGGCTTTGTATCGTATATATAACATACTCCATGTTTGCATCTCCATGAGCGTTAGTGGCCCGACATTTGATTTTCTTTCCAAAAGTTGTATTGTTCGCATTTACACTTAGTATCGCTTTATCGTCAACGAATTTAATACTTCTCTGGGGATATTCCTCGGAGAGAGTTTTGCTAACTTCTTTAAACCATCTGTAGGTCGGTGCTGGATGTCCATTAGCAGCACAAATTAAATCGACGCTAAAAAAACGCAATTATCATCAGTGGCCCGATGTTATATTACCTACTACCATAATTAGTATTTTAATCACCTATTCAATAATATTCAGATTCAAAAGATTTTAGTCGTTTTAATTTTACTAGTGTTAGCTCAGTTAGCGAGTTTCCACTGTAATTCATATAATTTTTAAGTAGCACTATATTAATCTCTTCTCAATCTGGTACTGACTTTGACAAAACCAAAAGAGATAACAACCAAAATAATGCATTATTAGATTTCTTCTGTAATAGGTTCTGTAATGGACTGGAGAAGGTTAAATAATATTAGCTTAGTCCTTCTACACGTAATCTTTAAAGTGTACCAGATATCATACCCAAAAGGGATCCAAAGCAATCGCTTTATGTATAATACATAGATTACTAGTGACCCTTCGCCAAGGGTATAATTTTTATATGTATAAGCCTTCCCTGTTTATCCCTCTTTCCATCATCCATTCTTGAGTTTTTGCGAGACTAACTAAACACACGGCTATTGTTTTTTATATAAAAGAAGAAAACTGGATAGTATACCTGTTCCTATCAAGTAACGACACAAAAAGTGAATGTAATATGTATTTGTTACCTTTCATTATATTTTGCATAAACCTTAACAGTCTTGTCAACTTCAAACTCTGGGGCATCTGAAAAAATGTAACAGCTTGATGAAGGCCGTTTCAATTGAGTATAATGACTGTGTACTCATTAAACTAATATTTTTGGCTACAATTTAATTATTTACATCACTAAAAATAAGTTCTAATGATCTCATTGAAAAAAATTCTGGTTCGTTTTGTTTAAATAACGCAAAATTAAAGTTCATTTGACTAATAAACCTACAATAAAGTAGCGACGCGCTCCTGGTTTCGCACGGATGCATTTGCTTTATCAAATTATATGCACAAACATTCCTCGTTTCTCGCTCTTTCCATTAGAAAAATCCGTATCAAAGTAACTCTTTGAAATCTATACAATTTTATATGTAGTTATATAATATTTAAATGCGAAAGTTTGTATATTTGGATGTTTGTTCCTCACGCAAAAACGGCTAAACGCAATTGGATGAAATTTGGCACACAGATAGTATTTTATATGGATATATGACACTTTTTATGCTAGAAAAATGGTAAGTTCTCGAGGGAAACGTCTAAATATATTATTTAGACATCTATAGACATATATTTAGATTATTATAGATCGGGTTTAGTTACTGATAATTTAATTAGCTTTTGCACATTTGTAGCTCCCCTCAAACCTCAATGATAACTTTCGTGAAATAAAAGGACGTGTGATGAAGTATTTCATTGCGTGAACAATTAATATTTTACAAATTAAACTATAGGTACTTACAATCGACATTTAAAGTGATATTCAAGCTTTCAGTGTTCATGCAATTTTCCAGCAAATTGTTCTCCTGTAAAGCTGAACAAGTGTACGTGCCACTATCTTCAGGTTCCACAGACATTATTGTCAATAATCCTTCGAATCCAGCACTATTGAACTTTGTCATGACTCTATATTTGCTTGAAACATCATCATCTGCAATCAATACTAATAATAAATCTGTAGGGGTCGGTCATGGATTAATTTACTTTGTTTTCAGAAATATCGTGTATATAGGCTCTATACATGATACTGAAACTAAATTGATGATTTTTAGAATTATTTCTGTATGTATGTATGTTCCTCCATAACTCTTAAACGAATTAACCGATTTTCATGAAACTTGGTAGATAAACATTTAGAAGTACGGGACACGTGATAGGCTTTTTTTTAACGCGGACAAAGTCGCGGGTAACAGCTAGTATTAATATAAAATCATACACTTTCTTATGTTAAGTAAGAACTCTTTGGGTTTTTAATTGTTATTGTAAAATCATGATTATGTAGATATTACTCATACTATATTGGACGCAGTGCACACTGCGAACCCCAGTCCTATTTGGGCCTTATCACTCAAAAGAGCATAGAGCCCACACTCAGAAGAAACCCTTCTGGGACATGACATAACATTAATACCATGTGAATTTTTAACATTTTATCACTGCAACATTTTAATTTTTACACAGAGACACATTCGAACCATTTGAACGATCAGTCCTTTGAACAGCAAAGGAATGTCCCTGGAAGAGAAAAATATTCGACAATTGGTAAACACCTGATATTATCTCGCCATTTCTAAACCAAAACAACCTTGGCTCCGGATTTCCTCTTGCTTCGCATACAAGAGTGATTGAACGTCCCCGACTTGTTGATACTTCAACGTTTGTGTCTACAAATTCTGAAGGATCTGGAAAAAAAACTTGTATTATCACTTAGCTGAAATAGCGCAAGTTTTTTAAGGAGCTGGATTTGTACAAATAATATACCCAATATTAAATTTCTTATTTATTATTTAATGTTATTTTATCCTAAGGGCCTCTTTCACCATCTGTCAAGTAGGCAAAACTGCAATAGCTGTCAATATTAAGTATGAAATAAAGTAGCTCTGTCTGCTTGGACATTTGGATTGGTTTTCACTAAAGGAAAGAACGATTTTGTGTAAGTATCCATATAAAATTGCATTCATAGGAAGCCGAAGCCTGAATCTGTACAAATACACACAGACAGACGAAAATTCTAACACTTTCTTTTTCACCTGGGTAACATATTAAGTACAATGTGTAAAAAAAATATTATTTTTTTACTTAATCTGATATGTATTGTATTGATATTAATCAATTGTAAAGATAATGCACACGCTTGCAAAAACAAGATCAAATATTAATGGGCTAATCTAAAAATCAGACGTTGGTATCTTCATCGAATCCAGGCTCGGATGAGTACTAAGTTAATATACTTATCTGTACCTATCACACACAGTGAGAGGTTCTGCGAGAGTCCATCGGACCTACATTCCCATACTCCGGTGTCATTAACGGTGACATGTGTAAATATGAGAATCAATGACGGTGTCCACTGCCGTGAAACATGTTCTTGAGCGAACACGCGATGCTTTGACATCCTCTCAACTACCTCTCCCTTCGGGTCTATCCATTCTAACTGAAAAAAGACAAAAAGACAGGCGATTTTGCGTCTATACCAGGTTATGCAGCTTAATTCCTAAAAGTTCTAATATTTCCGGAAATGGTTTTCGGAAACTTATAATCAACGGCAAGTTCAATGCAACGAACTGAGTATTATTTACCTTTTGATTTTTGTTGGAAGCTCTACAGGCAATAGATTTGCGTGTTCCGGCCTCTAAGAAAGCATCCTCGTCGAAATTCGGATTTGATTCAATAGTGACACTAGTTACCTGCTTCATTTTAAGTCCATAAACTAAAAATTTTAAATGATATTAAATATTGTGTATTTAAAAATCAAATAAAATTCAATTCTTTGGTAAGTTTATCTATATCTATGGTTTTCCATTCGAAACTATTAACACTGTATGCTAAGCGTAAATGGGTTGGCACATACAATATTCTATTCGTGTTGAGATATCTGATATTTGCAGATAGGTTGTCTTTTGATAAATTAGGAGATTTTTTGAATATTTAAAATCATTATTTATTATTTCATATTTCTTTCTTTCTTACTACTTCTTATTGAATTTTAACTTTTTTATATAATTTTGTATTTAATTTAATATCTATCTATATATTTATAAATAAATACAATATAATTTTTCATATTATTACAAAACAATTAAATTTTTATCAACAACTAACCAAACACTTACCTGATCTTAAAAAAGTTATAACAAAAACTAATGCATAAATAACCCACTTCATCTTTGTAAACTATTATTTTTAAGTTTAAATACAGGACATTTCTCACTTTACATCAAGGATTTCTGCGTGCTATGAAAGCGTCACACGGTGACTACCGCAAATATAGAAATGGATGGTAAAGGACATTGTAGCTTTTCGAAACATGTACTAATTTATAACGCAACTAATAAAGTTTAATAAGTACATATTGTGTCACAATGTCATTCTCAGGAAGTTACGTTTGTACAGTAAAATTGGTAAAATGAGGTCACCGTTATCACTGTCATTGAAGTTATTCAGGAGAGTGTTATTTACTGCACATAGCACTGACCTATGTACTAATTAATTTAAAATAACAAGATTAATTTAATAAATTAATTTAACAAACTAAGATAACAAAATATAATCAACAAAGTATTTAAAAAAATATATTTATTTATTTATTAACGGGGTGTCTGCGAATTTGAGCGCGTTAAAATATATGAGTTATAACGCCTGACATCTTTATCGCTTTGACTACGGTGGCGCCGCCACTGTTAACAGTTTTTTTAAATATTTTAGACGACAATCCCTCGGGAAAGTATCCTAACTAAATTTAAATTCAGAAATCTGTGTGCCAAAATTCATATGAATACCTACTCAATGAGCAAAAACTACTGAATGGATTCACAATCACCAAAAAATTTAATATCCAAACTTTGACATTTATAATCTTATTAGCATTTATTTATTTATTATTAACACACCAAAATTTAGTTACATTAAAATAATCTCCAGATCTACTGCATCTACCTATATATAAATAAAAATTAGTCCCTAAATGTGTTGCTAAGCAAAACTCGAGAACTGCTGTACCGATTTTAATCGATATGTCACTCATAGATAGAGGGATAATCAGGGAAGGTTTTTACGTAAAAAAATGCACCCCGGGCGAAGCCGTGAGCGGATCGCTAGTTTAAAATAGTTTTTTCCAATTTGAGAAGTAAAGTATTTTAGAAGGATTTTTTTATATATAGGTATATCAAGGTAGACAAATAGACTGGTCCACTTGGTGGTAGGTGGCTACCGTCGCCTATAACTAAAGCCAATCATAATTATATTCTATGCCAAGTGGACCGTCAAGTTACCTATCGAAAATTACTCTTAATTAGTCTTTCTTTATAAAAGTCATTATAGGCTTTCAGATCTCTCTGCTTCTAATTACTTGTTCTCCTGATGGAGGCTAATTGTAGCATCTTTGCTTTCTTTTATTATTCCCATGTACTTTGTTAGTCGCTAGACAATCGCTAGTCGCTAGACTTAAAAAACAAAACTCGTGATTATATTATTTTATCTCAATTTTTCATTCTCTATATCTTATGTAATGATCTAATTATTAATATTGAAATAGAATAAACTATTATAGTAATTAATAACAATGTTACAGTGATAATATTATGTAGACAGATATTTACTAATATAAAGTGTTAGGAATCCCAACGTGTCATAGGTTAATAACAGAGGACGATCAGATATGATTCATTAAATTGATGATTATGTACAATAGTCATTACATAAAATTTACATAAATAAATTATACATAAGTGTTCGTGATGCCACAACTGATAAATCGTATACTCGTACATATATGTGATAACGAATCAACGACTTCTAAACGCATAAGATTTTTAATTGAAAATAATTATTGTTATTTTATTATTTTAAAGATGACAGAAAGAATGTTATCCTGAGTTTCTTTCGGGGTTTCTTCTCAGGATCGTCAAAGTCAAAAAACAAATTAACTTTAAAACCGTCAATGTCAAGCTATTCCTTCAAAACACATTAAAATCTAAACAAAATATGTTCTATACATTATTGTGATTAGCCTGAAGGTTTCCAAGCTATAGCCAGTTTTCAAACTAACCTTCAAATATTGAAAACTAGCTATAACTTAAAAATCGTCAAGCTAATCAAAATAGGCATAGAACATATTTTGTTTGCAATTTAATGAGCATAATTTTTGCCTTTGAAATTTTTTTGTATCTATTAAAGTTTTCGCAAAATACTTAAAAAACCGTTGACGGGGACAAACACAATGTGAAGCGGCAAGTGGAATTGTGAGTTTTGATCTGCAGACCCAAAGTTTTATTAATTTGTTTGTCTGAAAACATAGAATGACCGGACTAAGTACTTGTAAATAGTAAAAATGTATTACATTTAGGAACCCCAACCGCGGGTCCTGGGAATTAAGTAAATTATATATTATATTGTTCCTCTGTTTAAATGTAATTTTGTGTAAAAATTTAAAGCCAATCCGTCGTCGGATAGTTTTTGAAGTATTCCAACATAACAACAAACCAACATAACATTTTTATACATTATAAGCTTAGAATATATATAAGCAAATTATAAGACTTTGAAAAACATCAAAACTATTATTATTAATTGTCGACTTAAATGTTGAAGGCATCGAAATAATATATCTCTACGAGCATGAAGGCAACAATGTGTAATAAATCATTTGAACATTAACTAATTTACTAAGTAAAAAATATAATATTGTATAGGTGAATTATTATTATATTAAGGTTTTGAAGGCGGGACTCGAGATGCGCGAACGAAGTGCGGGAGGGGAAGAGCGACTGAGTCTACCAATAACGTGTCGGCACAACGACGCGTAACCCCCCCTCACTTTCCTCGCCCCCCCAAAGACCTAAAAATAGGATTCTGCCATAGAATAATAACTAAAGCATAGAAGTAAGGCTAAAATAAAAGCAAATATTTATAGTGTGTTGCTTCTTACACCATCGCATTAAAGCCATAAATTAAAGAGAGACAAATATACTGTCACTAGATGGTCGTCTGGCTGTTCCGTACCAGGGTGACCTATACATTAAATTATCCATATATATTTCACTAGTGTAGCGAATTGTCGATATTTTGTCGATAAAATTGTATAATATTATTTAATCTTTTTATCGAACGTGTCTTATTTCGTAAACCATCCTTTTCATTGTAGTTTTTTTAGATTACCTATCTATTTAAAAATATAAATATAGGAGTACCTTAAATATAAATAGATTAATAGTAATTTATAAAGCATTTTATTATTTCAAAAGACAATTTACATAAGAAGGCGTGCCAGGATTGTTTACTATAGATAATTATGTAAGAAATATATTCATACTTTAATATTATAAATGTGAAAGTAACTCTGTCTGTTAAGTACCTTTTCACGATTAACTACTCAACCTGAATCTAATGATCATAATGAAATTTTGTATACACGTCAGGGATACCGGAAAGGACATAGGGTACCTTTCACCCAGAAAACAAGTGCTGTTCCCGAGGGATCATCTAAAATTTAAAAAAACTAATTCCTTAACAAAATCACTTACCGATGGTAACTTATAAACATATCCTCGTTTGGATTTCTGGACGCATTAGATTTAGCCCTGGGACTGAGCAAGTAGGTAATCAGAGAATTCAAATATCTAATTAGTGTTATTATTGATGTGATCCTAGATTTATTATATTTTGATAACCAAGAAACACACAAAAACGTTGTCATTCGTGTCACAACACTAGTCACATACAATACAGATAAGTAAAGTTGACACATTGCGCAAATGATTTGTTAACGTTTAGCCAGCCTCTTTAAATCGGTATCATAAAACGGTACCAAGTATGTAAAGGAACCAAGTTTGACGTTTGTACTAGGTACGCCGGTCAAAAATAAGAACAAAGTTTGTATGTTTACCTCTTTTTGACTTACGGCTTCAATTCAAGAAGCAACACACTATAAGTATTGATTTTTATTTTAGCCTTACTTCTATGCTTTAGTTATTATTCTGAGGATTCTGCGCACATTTGCCGAGAAGTCTTTATTCGCTGCACGACCTATATCTTTATATTAAAGGTCAATGGTAATAACCTATTTGTAGAGCATTGTAGCTATTGCCCGTGATTTCGTCCGCGCCCCATTAATCTTAGGGAAGTGTTAAGACATTTATTCCTTCATTTTATAAAGTTACGCGGGCGAAGTCGCGTGCAGCAGCTAGTCCTGCTATAAATGCGAAAGTTTGTGAGGATGTTACTCCTTCACGCAAAAACGGCTTAACGGATTTGTTACCTGGATTAATATATAGGATATTTTTATCCTTAAAAAATATTAGGTTCCCGAGGGATTGTCTAAAAATATAAAAAAATGGTCTAGACTGCTACAGCTTTGCCCCATCGTCGCAGCGATGTTTTAAAATGTTTTCTGAAATAAGATATCGCCTAACTAAATAAATCTCATGATTTTCTCTCACTTCTCTCGATTTATTTAACAACCGTTATGTGAACATAATGAATCATAAATTCGTTTCGGAACAATTGTGTGACGAAAGAGAAAGTAACGAGAAAGCGGTGAACTTACTCAGTAAAGAGCACAATATTTGAGTTGTATTTTTTACTATACAAACAACAGACTATAATTTATTTTATTTATTTATTTATTTATTTAATATATTATAATCACAACAAATATAATATAACTCATAATAATATACAAAATAAATGAATAATATAACGTCTAACATCTTTATTGCTGTGATGACAGGGCGCCATTTTTAAAATTATTTTTAGACGATCCCTCGGAAAACTTTAGCATTTTCCAAGATAAAAAGTATACGATATTTTTTATAAACTGTGCCAAATATCATCCAAATTATATATATTTTTTAAACATAATTTAAAAATATATAGGCACCTACTAACATACATGAGATCATAAATAAACCCTTTTTTTCGCTTGCTTCCGCAAGCATGCATGTGCATAAATAGGATACATTCATATTGAGACACGATTATAGAGAAACATTTATTTTTCGTTATCCACTGTGCGCTATATAGTACAAAAGTCATTAAGAATTCAAGGCAGCAAGCAATGGTTGCAGTGTATATGAATTGTATCACTGCATTTGTCGGTTTCAATAGGTTAGTAAGAAGCAGCTGTCGGTGCAATGCATGCAATATCTGTTTTCATTTAGTTAGTCGATAGTCGCTCTGTGGCACTCGACTCGCGCGGTACTATTGTCAGAATGCTATTGTAATGTTATATTACGTTAAGAACGGTGTGCTATATTTTCGATTCATTATTTGGCTTTTGATTTGAATTATTTAAATTTATTAATGGTGTATTTAAAAAATATTTTTATTTTGTGTTAGTAAAAAAAAAAACATAAGTTTCACTCACAAAAATTGGATTAAATATGTAAGTATCAAATTTTTATCAATTACAAATATTGTCTTGCAGTAAATTAATTAATTGCTGTATATATTTATGTCGCAAAGAAATATTCAGTCAATGCTATGAATTATATTTAAGTACTTAGGTATATATTATACGGTTTTTTGTCAATTGCTTTTATTTTAGCATTCATGAACACAATTCTGTGATAAAGTAACTATTAAGATTTTACTAGTAATATAGTGATTATAATGAAGTTATATGGCATAAAAATCTAGGTACATATATATTAAAAAAAAAAGAAAAATACTACTTTCAAAAGGGATATAGTTAGCTACTTTATTTATTCATATTAAATTTAAAAAAAAATTCATGTACCCTTTTTATTATTTTAAATTTTTATATTTCAAATTAATAAAGTCCCAAAAATGTATGCAACAATATTATGAACTAAGACAATATCATTGTACATTTTCGTTGAAATATTTATAATCAATTGCTAATACAATCAATTAAAATAATTGTCTTCTATTGAAGAATAGATTAAGATTAAGATTATTTTTAATTGCAATTAGTAGGAATAGCTACCTACCTCTTAATTGTAATTCAATACCTATGGAATCTTTAGAATACAACATTGTTGTTAAAAACAAAACCTTATAAAATTTATTTGTTGCAAATACTTACAGGGCTTTTTCCTTTATATTGGGATTGAATATATGAATAACAAATCCGATATATTTTCTAAGTAGATTTTTATATTGGTTTAAAGTTGAAAAGGAAAATTAAAAATAATAAGAAAGGGTTAAACTTTAAACTCTTCTATTTCTTTTACTTAATAAAATAATAATAACTATAATTTAGTATTTAATCTATACTAATATTATAAAGAGGAAAGATTTGATTGTTTGTTTGTTTGTATAGAATAGGCTCCGAAACTACTGGACCGATTTGAAAAATTCTGTTACTATTAGAAGCCGACCTTATTTGTGATGAACATAGGATACTTTTTACCGCGGGAAAATGCTTCATTCCTATGGGAAATCTAAAATAAAAGTAAAGGGGGCCGGGAGATAGCACCATCTATCTAAAATACGGTAGACGGCGTTTTATACTTTTCTACGTGGACGAAGTCGCGAGCACCAGCTAGTTGATATATAAATATCAATTAAATAAGAGAATACCATGGTGAAATAACAGCATATATGTACCAGAGGTAAGGGATGCCAGAGGCCATAAATTACCCCATCCCTGCCGACCATTTGGCGTTTTTTGTGTTATAGGCCTATAATAACACAGAAAAAACATTTTTGTGTTTGTTATGTGAACCGTCAGCCTGTCTGTCGACATTAACATAAAAGAAGAAAAAAAGGAACTAGCACGATAATAATTTGCAGTTGCTACTATTTGGTCTAACTTAAATAACTAAAGTACATACCATCCTAAAATAATATTAAATAATTACTGTCAAATAAACAGAAGTTAACAAATTTGGTTTCAGTTACTTAGGTAATATATTACAAATCTATGCTAATATATAAATCTGAAGAGTTTGTTTGTTTTGTTGTACGCGCTAATCTCAGGAACTACAGGTTCTAATTGAAAAATTATTTTTGTATTGGATAGTCCATTTATCGAGGAAGGCTATAGCTATAGAGAACGCGGACAAAGTCGCGAGCACTAGCTAGTATTTTATTAAAATCAAATTCACAATATCATTATAACGTAAGCGTTCGATAAGATTAGGATTTTTGAAAATTTCAACGCTGTATATATTTAAAAATGTAAAACACTAGCTGCTGCACGCGACTGCGCCCGCGTAACTTTTTTAAAAAACATCCAGTAGTTTTTGAGTTTATTCATACAAACATAAAATCTTCTCTCTTTATAATAATTAGTAGGTAAGATATAGATAAATAAATAAATATTCGTCTGATTAAAATTACATGAAATATTTTTTTTTTAAATTTTATTCTTGCAATACATGGCCTCATTTCAAAGGTTTCTGTTAAATTACGTAAATATTATATTGTTGTACAAATATTACAAGAAAGTAACATATATATATATATATATATATATATATATATATATATATATATATTTATATTCGTAACACCTTTTTTTATCTATTACAACAGTAAACTTCGTGCTAACTATGAAGATCTATTACCAAATTTTTAATTTCAACAACTTATACTGTAAATGAAGTTCTATACTCAACTCAGTAATGAACTATCAATACAATTTTATTGGACGTAGATACTTTGTACCGTTGCGTCTTTTCAGTTTCATTAGCTCAATCAAATTATTTAGTTGAAATAAATGAACTCAAAATGAATTACAATTGCTTCAAAGACGACTTGACATGTAGACATGAAGATATTTTATTATTAATATTATTTATTTATTTTATTAGACATAAAGCTTTTCCTCCCGGCTTTCACCGTTTGTATAGAGGATTGAAAATCCTCTATACTAGCTGTTGCACGCGACTTCGACCCATAACACATTCGTGTCTGTGAAACCATGGAAATACACATACAAAATTTCAACTCAATCGGTCAAGCCATACCGACAGCAGCGCCACCTACCGGGTCCAATTGTATTTTTAAATCATCCAGGAAATCATCGAAATACCAATATAAAATTTCAATCCAATCGGTTAAGCCGTTTAAAAGTTATATGAAAAAGTACGGAAGGATAATTCTTACTAGCCGTTGTCCTTTTACCCATTTTCCCGTAGGAATGAAACATTTTCCCGCGGTAAAAAGTATCCTATGTTCATCACAAATAAGGTCGGCTTCTAATAGTAAAAGAATTTTTCAAATCGGTCCAGTAGTTTCGGAGCCTATTCTATACAAACAAACAAACAATCAAATCTTTCCTCTTTATAATATTAGTATAGACTAGCGTAACTTTAACTTTTACTAGCAGCAGCCCGCGTAACTTTGTAAATTATATACTAAAACCTTCCCCGAGAACCACTCTATCCATTGGTGAAAACAGCATGAAAATCGGTGCAGTAATTATTTGAGTTTATCGCGAAGTTTTATAATATGTAAGGAAAGGATAAAGATGCGTGTAATGTTTGTCTTATTTTTCTCATTAGTATTCTTAATTAGAATTGTTTATCCAGAATAACTCATAACAATTATTAATTATGGAAGATTACCACTGATATAGTCTAAGCGTAATAAAGCAATTTTATATAGTTCTAATGAAACCAATACAAAGATAAAGGTTGGAGTGCAAATAATAAATTCTGGTCACTCGTTAGTAAATAACTTTCACTTTCTAAACTGAACCGACGACGCGACGTTACAAGATATTAGATAATATTCAAACACGGTAAAACTTGAAAAATTATGCATGAATAGCCTACTTCACGTAGTTACTAAACGTTATTATAAAAGTTATGTTTTTTTTTACTTGAATACTTCTTTAAATTTTGCTTTCACAGTGGGAGAAAATTATTTTTTAACCGACGAAAACGAAAAACGGAGGAGGTTCTCAATTCGACCGTATATATTTTTTACTACCTGTAGCACTACCATGAGTTTATGACTACCGAAATCGCTAGCGAGAGATGAGCGAGAACGTAAAATATTTGTATGAAAAATTGTACAGCGCCTCTAGCGGTCCCTCAAAGAACTAAAACCGGTAACATGAGTTGCATGAGTGAAAAACCTATCGAATGTAGTCGCTAGCGACCATTAGCGACTAACGTTTAACTTGACATTTCTATACAAAATCAGTACCATGAGTTACAAATTTGACTGATGCTCTCGAGAAATACCGTAACGTTAGCAGTTAAATCATTCAATAGCACATTGAAGGGTGAAAGATTCGTTATCGATAGAAGTAAACCAACGTAAGATCTCGATAGCAACTCATGGTAATGCTACTGGTGCTCGCGACTTCGTCGCGTAGAAAAGTATAAAACGCCATCTACCGTATTTTGGATAGATGGCGCTATCTCCGCTATTTACTTTTATTTTAGATTTCCCGTAGGAATGAAGCATTTTCCCGCGGTAAAAAGTATCCTATGTTCATCACGGATAATGTCGGCTTCTAATGGTAAAATAATTTTTCAAATCGGAGACTATTCTATACAAACAAACAATCAAATCTTTCCTCTTTATAATATTAGTAATAGAAATATAGATATAGATGTGTGTTCGCAGATAACTTCGTCGTTTATGAACCGATTTTGATGATTCTTTTTTTATTGGAAAGGGTATACCTCGAAGTTGATCCCATATAAATTTGGAAAAATAATTCCTACCCTAAAGGTGGAAAAATGGGGGTGATTTATTGTTTACTCACAGATTTTAATGCTGAGTTGAGTATTACAATTAAAAAAAAGTAATCAAAAATTAAGCACTAGTTAGTAGATTAATTAGTAGATTACTTATAGGCACAAAAAATATAAAATAAAAACTTTTACCGAAAAACCTAAAAAGCAAAAAATAATTTTATTTGACCTTAATAACTAAAGTTCTTGCTTTTCAGATTTTTCGTCGGTTTAATTTTTTGTTAAAAAGTTTTTATTAATACAGCGATAACAATTTAAACTTAAACTAATTTAAACTGATAACAAAGACGCCGCGTCGTATTTCTTTACTTTAAATTACTTGGAATAGACAATAAATAATTTATGTCCATAATTCTATTACAGAATAAAACCAATAAATAAAAATACACCTGTTCGTAACAATAAATACCGATTATAAATTAATTGTAAATGGTTCTTATTATAATGGAATAATTTTATTATTTTATAATAATGTTCTTAAACATTTTATTATTTTAATACAAATACAATCAATGTTAAGGATGTAAGTTTAATTGCAATATTCATTTGCGTTTCGTTCTCACCTCAAAGATCACTGAGTGATTGCATCGGTACCTATTGGTACCTACGAGTAAGTAATGATTCAGTTGTTTCCTCACCATACATACATAGTTATAAGATGTTAATTAGTGGTATTTAATCAAAGGGAAAATCTAGATAAAAATATATAATTACATTTTTTTTTATAAATTCGTGATGTGAGGTTTTACTACTTAGTGATAATAAATAAACCATTTGTTGTTTGTTGTACGGAACTCAGCTTTTCTTTCAGAAGAAGCTTATTATTAAATTAGTTTTAAATCATTAGGTATCTTGAAATTCACTCAATAAATATTTTATTACATAAAATTATAAAATTCGTTTCGTTTTTTGAAAATCCCTCAGGAACCTAAAATTTTTACAGGATAAAAAGTATAATAATTACAACAGGATAATTACAAATTACAAACATACAAACTACATACAGCTATAATACACTAGCTGGTGCTCGCGACTTCGTCCGCGTTGAAAAATTCTTAAGGAGTAAACTCTAATAAAAAATATATATAAGCAATATAACGGTTGACCTCTTGGTTTTGCTTATTTATTAATTAGTTTCATCACTATATTGTTTTATTAAATAACTTCACAGCCTACTTAATACACGAGACAAGCAAAACAGCAGAATTATTAAAAGTATATTGAGGCCAATGATGAAATTTATAACACCTTTTATATGCTAATAACGCAATCTAAATGAACTACTCGTTGCATAAAGATAATTTACCTAGGGATTTTAAGTACTTTTATTTGTAATACTAATAAACATTTAAATTTGTTAAGAAAATATGTTTTTCAATTACGAGCTCACTTGCCAACGAGAACCAATTATTACCAATTCAATACTAATGTAATTCCATGATTACTTTTTAGTTATTGGTCATAGTTACATAAAAATACATGACTTTTCTGAGATATCATTATGAAGGTTGGGATGCAAACGAAAAACTGAATATAATTTCTATGATAAAGATTATTAAAAGATTAGAATTCCTTGCGCAACAAAAACTAACAGGAATAGATGTTTCCTACATTTATTTCAATAGTTTGTTTTGTTTGATAAACAATAAATCAATTGTGTTATATCAATTTGTCGTATCCGTCGCGCTAAATAAATGAACAATTTAAAATATTAACATCGTACGCCACATTTATACATAAGTATGTGAATACGTCGAAAAACTGTTATCAAATGTATTCAATTTCCTCTGTACCCAATAAAACAGTCAGTCATGTTAATAACAACAATAATGTTATTCATATGATTGAATCACTCGGAAGTGAGGGTTGAACTTTGCTTTTTCTGTAAGTTAAATAAAATATTAAATTAATGTTAACAAATTATTCGGCTATGCTATTATTTAAGCCAAGTCTTCCAGTATTTCTTCCCATTTTTGCACATGATTATGTCGTGTCAAGAGTTTCGAATGTAGCGCTGAATCACTGAAAATATTTCTGTAAAAAACCCTTAGGCGCCTAACCAATATTTTCAACGTTCAAACGGATCTTTGTTGGTTCGCCACATAATTGATTCGCCACAAAAAAAAACATATGTAAATTCGCCACAGTACTATTTTCAAACATACCAAAACCATGACATACCAAAACCAATGTCAGCTTAAACGCACCTACAGTAAAGAATGTGTTGCACGTACAATGACTTCGACAGCCTCATAAGGGACCTTGATGTCTTCTCGGTTACTGTTAGAACGTTAAATAATTTAAACAGAAATCAACACCATTAACAACATTGAAAATGTTCTGGCTTCTTATACTTACATCTACATTACTCTCAAGTCTTTGCGAGTTGATCATAATTATAATATTTTGTTTATATTATAACTAGCTGGCGCCTGCGACTTCGTCCGCGTTGAAAAAGGAAAAAATAGCCTATTCTGTGCCCTATACATCTAAATGTTTATCTAATAATTTTCATGAAAATCAGTTAATTCGTTTAAGAGTTATGGACGAACATACATACATACACACAATACCTACACTTACAGATTTATTGTTAGTATTAATGATATAATATCAATATAATTTTTAATATAATCGTTTATTTTCAATAATTAATAATAAGCACCACGAATTATTTATTGAAGACATATATTCTAATAATTAATTCAAATTGAACTGTGTCTCTCCCTCACACAGAAGCATCCATATTGAACCTAATTGGTGGTGGCACTTTTGTTATCGCAGTTTTATTTACAAAACAATCATTTTATCCTTTTGTTTACAGAACGGCCGACGGATTATTACCAAGTTGGACGTGAACTCGACCGATAGTGTAACCTAGAATGTTCCGCAAACGATTAGGGAATACTTGGCATTCAATTGAGTAGACGCCTCGTTGAAGGAACTGTTGAGACGTGGTCAGTGATTGTGATCAGTGTTTGTGGCTGTAATGGCATCAACAGAAGAAACGTGCGTTGTGCCAAGCAACAACAATGTGGCCTCCTTGTTACCGAGAACCACGGTGCAGCTGGAATTCAAGAACATTACATGCTCAGTCAACACTTTCTCATTGACAAAATTCAAACTTGGTAAGTGGATTTTTTAATTTTTGTTTACTAACAAACGCGTACGATTTTTTTATTTATTTTTAACGAAATTAAAAAATAGATAGTCTAAATTACTCTCTGAATAGGTACTTCTGTAGAATGAAAGTCTCATCAAAACTGGAAAAATCTGTACAATCCTACTAATATTATAAATAGTTATTCTTTCACGCGAAACGGCTAAACGGATTCGATTGAAATTTTGCACACTGTTTGTTTGTTTTTGGTTCGAATTAAAAAAATATTTTTGTATTGGATAGTCCATTTATCGAGGAAGACTATAGGCTATAGAGAAGGCGGACGAAGTCGCGGGCACTACCTAGTCTTTTATATTTATACAGGTATTACTTATACATATACTTTTTGTATTGTTACTTTTTTTACTCAGATATAATACCTCTTATACTTTTTATAACAGGTTATTATATCTGAGATATACTTTATATCCTGGAAAAATGCTAGGTTCCCGAGGGATCGTTTAAAAATATAAAAAATTGAGCGCTACTCTTAAGTTAAGTAGAATTACTGTTAAGTAGAAGTACTACTTAATTCAAAATAATATAAAAATTAAAAAAAAATCAGGAAATATTATCTACCCATCAATAACACCCATATACATAATTACAGACTTTTATACTTATGTATTTCGATCCAAGACCATGACATTAAGCCTTTTAAGTGCACGTTCCACTATTATTACCTGCATTCTTTACTTTTACCCGCATTAAGAGAAAATCGTAATAATAATAGTGTGTACATTTTGTTTACGGAAATATTCCGAATTAAAATTTGTAATTATAGTTTCCTAATTCCTAAACTATTTACATTAATAGGTCAAAGTCAACTTTGATAATAAATTTAAATGCTTACTTAACAATCGACATTTTTTTTTTTATTAAATTAATGATAAATAAAATACTAATATACAAAACACACTGTCAATACGGCGTGGTATATAAATAAACAATGAAAATTAGAACAAAAATGTAGGATTTTTATAATTGTTAATACTAATTGTTTTACTTAAGACTTGGGATATGAAAACTTCACAATTGACTCGATTATCATTTCAATATTTTAATTTCCATTGTTGTTCCTTCACAGATAAAAACGATCACAGGGATCTTCTTTTATTTTATTTTTTAAAGCAATTTATAATCAAAGACAAATAAAAAAATACTAATATTATGCACGAGTAATTAAACATTGATACGAAAATTATTGCCAAAATAGATATGAAAATGGCCTCTTAACCCTAGAAAGAAACCTAACTACCTAACCGTCGAACCGACGACGTAATCAATTTTTAAAATTCTTTATATTTCGCTTGTGTATTTTTGTTTGCTTTTCATTCACTTATCACACAATGGCATACATTTTTATTAAATACACTAATTTAAATATATTATAAACTCTTCAATTGAGCTTAAGGCCTCAAGCTTAAAGCCGGCTTGCAAAGCGTTTTAACAATCATTTAATCATTGGTTTTTTGTAATTTCTTAAATGTTTTAAAAACATGTTGAAAACGTTCAGCGATCCGGCCAAGCTATCGTCAGTATATTACCTATGTGCTTATGTGTCAAGTATTAATTATGTACCTACGTAGCAACTAAGTATTCCATATATGTAATCTTAAACGGAAAAAGTTACGAGCAAAAATGTACAAAACCTAAATGGTACGCAAAATAGGCAACGCGAAACGTATTTGTCCACAAACATGCTTAGTACGCATTGCTTAATCAACATTTTCGCAATACACGCAATATTAGGTTTCGATTGAAATGGCACTAATAAAATTTGCAAACATCAAAAAAGGTTTACGACTCCTGCTGATTTCGCAACAAAACCGGGACACGTGAGGCGGCTGTTTCTATTGCGACAGAGTTTGTTTGCAAAATAAACATAATGCTTCTAGGTAAAGTTTATTGCTGATGGGACCTTTGGCTTTGGTTAGCTTCTCTTTTACCGTCGTTTTACTTTTTTCTTTTCATAACCGTCGAGACTTTTAGCCATTTGTTTACAAGCACTGTGCGCTTGCCAAAGGACCAAAGGACCAAGGAAATCCAATGTGGGTTTTAGTACGGTAAAAGACCCCACAATGTAATTTGAAGAATTAAAAAATCTTAATTGTTTAATGTACATACATATATTTTGATATGAATTTTTTTCCTGGAAAACTCTCTGTTATAATATCTCAAAAGTATAGAATAGATATTTTTGCAAATAGTAGATTTTCGTTTGACAATGACGTTTTGTTTTATATTGAAGCAAATATTTAAAAATAAATTAAGATTTATTTTTTGTATGTTATTTTTCGTTATTATATTAGTAACAATAGAATTGTACGTAAAACCCCTAATTAAATATTAATATATTATATTTCATGTCATGTAATGAACAATAAAGGGAAAAACAAAGGTCATGACATGCATTCATTATTCTTTGTACTAACATTGTGTTGTGAATCACAAAAGTGTTGCTGTCACAGCCTTGACAGCAATTTTCATACACTGGTAAGTAGTCCCAAAAAAGCCACGTGAATTATTATGCTCTGTTGGCCCGTGGAAAACTAATATTGCCTTCAATCATCATCAATCAATACTAATAGTAAATCTGTAAGTGTAGGTATTGTATGTTCCTCCATAACTCTTAAACGAATTAAGTGATTTTCAATAAACATTTAGACCTACAGGACACAGGATAGGCTACTTTTTTCTTTTTCAACGTGGACGAAGTCGCAGGCACCAGCTAGTTTTAAATAAAACTTATCGAATAGGATAAAACAGATTGCAAACAACAAACACTTTTTAATTATGAATAGATTAAATCAATGTGATTAATACAGTATTCCCAAAACGAAATCCCGACAATGAATATCTATTTACCATTAAAGTTGCAAAAAGAAAAAACTCTTTGACAATTTGAACCTTTTATTATAATTCTTTAAATTTGAATCAAAATGAATATTCGAATGAGGCTATCATTTTGTAATACAATATATGAAAAATACACAAGTAAAGTGTTGATTAGTTACTTTTAAAAATAATTTTATGTTTTATTAAATTATGCACTGTGTTCAGTGCATAGGCGAATTTTTTTTAATGTTTCTTTTTAATACCTAATTAAGGTTGTAACAGCAAATTATTCCCGGTGACAGGGTGACTTTAAATGACTGTTAGCCTACTTGACAGATGGTAAAAGAGGCCCTTAGGGTAAAAAATTATTCGTTGCAAAAATATCGTGACAACGAAAAAGGTTGTTTACTCCTACAATTAAAATTACTTGTTATATACAATTTATGTAATTACCTATTTTAAACAATACAAAATATTTTAGCAGAATGTGTATTATAATTTTTTAAGAGTTATTCCGTTTATGTTTCTATATCACACCACTTTATTAGGTATGTTAAGGTCAAAACAAAGGCCAATCCTAAAAATTTGCATTTATTAGAAAAAATGTTACAAGAAAGTATCAACGCAATTGTTTTGAAAAAAAATAATTATACAAACATGTGAAGAACGAATTGTATTGTTTAGAATTACCATCAAAGTAATAAAATCCCCCAAATTTTAGAACATAACACTCGTCTTTATTTTTATATTATAACATTATGGTTTCGCAATAAATAATTGAATTGAATTGAAGAATTTGACTCATATTGAAAATTGTTTCAAAAACTTATTGCGCGCAAATGATTCCTGCACCTGCGTTGAACTATGGGGAACTATGGTTGAACTATTTTAAAGGTCAAATCGGTGAAGGTCAAACCGTTAATGTCATTGGCCTCTATGTGAATCCCTTAAGGTCCACTTGATGGTAAGTGACTACCGTCGCCTATAACACAAGCAACACCATAGGTGCTGCATGTGCACTGTCGACCATAGAAGCATAAGGAATAAGGAAGGAATGGGGGGGGGGCAATGGGCTCGTACATATTATTTTTATAGAAATAACAAGCTGAATCTTCACTATTAAAAAACGAGAACGAAATAAAACAAGTTTCGTCCTCGTTTCCATATATATTTTATAGGTTGAATACGATTGTGAAAAGGTTTAGGTCAAGGGCACACTAACGCCACCTAGCAGACGCAAGACGGACGATAAACATGAGAAAGTTTGCGGACCTTTTCCGTCTGACACAATTCGACGAGCAATAATTGTGTTGTTATGTTTGATAAAGTCGTAAATTAAGTGAACATTTCTTTATAAAGAATATATTCTACTAGCTGCTGCCCGCGACTTCGCCCGCGTCACTTTGTTAATTATAATTATACTAAAACCTTCCTCGAGAACCACTCTATGCATTGGTGAAAACAGCATGAAAATCGGTGCAGTAGTTTTTGTGTTTATCTCGAACAGACAAACAGAGAGACGCGCGGAATACTTTGTTGACTTTGGCTTCCGCACGGATGCAATTTGTTTTGAAAATTGTGTACACAAACTTTCCTCTTTTCATTATTAAAAACCGTATCAAAATATTTGAACAAAAAAAAAATAATTTGAACAAAAAGCATACAAAAAAACGTTTGGACATTCAACAATTTATTTTAAGGTTACACGAATGCCCTTATCGTAAAATTACCAGCTATAAAATAATTAAACACTAATTAGTTATTTATATTAAATTTCTTCATTTGATACCAAACATAGTTGCTATCAAGGCAATCGAGACAAGTAAGTTCACTGAGAGATCAAGCATGAATGTCGTCCACGCACGTGCCCTAAAATGAAACGAGTTTAGGTACTTCTTCAATGTTGACTTAATTAGAGGAAATTTTAACCCAATCACTACCATTGGTTGTGGCCGAATATATAAAAGTTTATTAGAAAGCTTTTCAAACAAATATCGGATAAAAATCCCATAAGTATTGGCACGCATCTTGTTTTAATAGGTCATTGAGACAGAAACCTTCAAAAAACCTAAAAATATGACTTATTAATTCATATATTATGTTAATTTTCATCAAACCACATTTAAGAGCCCGTTCAAAAAGTTATCGTATTTAAGTAAATATTAGAAATTTATGTATTCCCTGGTGTTGAGAATACGTATTTCGTATAGCAGTCATTGTAATAACTGAAAAAAATCTACAATTAATAAAAATATATATTTTTTCATGTTTTGGGCCGAAAGTGTAATTGAAAACAATATGTAACAATTAATTCCCATTATACGTTTAAACATTGTTATCAATATACTATCAATCAATCAATCAATATACAAATAATAAATCTGTATGTATGTATGTTCCTCCATAACTTCATGAAACTTGGTAGATAAACATTTAGACGTACAGGACAGGTTAGCCTATTTTTTTTTTCTTTTTCAACGCCAACGAAGTCGAGGGCGCCAGCTAATATACCTATTACAAATTTTATATTTGAAACGTATTTCTTATTTAAATAGCTTATTTAAAAAAAAAAGTTTCTTTTAAATATTTTTTTCAATACAGTATACTGTGTTTATAATTTCCTAGCACGTCTTTGGAATTTTTGTCTTTCCGTGTGTACAGAAAATAATTGAGTCTCGTCCAGTTAATTTGTGATTACATTTAAACTACCTAATTCTTATCATGGTCAACATAATTATCTACTTTTAAAGGATATTTCCTTCTCGTCACTGCAAGTCACTCAACCCAAGTTATTAGTTTGTTCTATATAACACTTGCCATATCGATAACTACATGCGCTGTATCGATCTATTAAACTATAAGGGCAAGGCCTTCTGACTCAATATCTAATTCGTCATCGTTCAAACCAAACGTTAGAGAAGTGGTTTATTTTTTCAATCCTAGCCTTAATAATGATGTCGAAGTGATTCAGGAATGAGATAATATGGTCATACTTTTATGGTGCACCCTTTTTCTATCGGATTTTTCTTCTAAAAGTAGAAGAATGTGGTTATAATAGGACAAAAAATATTTTGTAAATTGTAGTTTCTTTATAAAATACACAAATAAGGACAAAATAATATTCTATCCCACCTTTTACATTAATTGACACAACCATGTCAAGGTATCTTATCTTAAATAATGTATTCGATTACTAATAGTAATTGTGTTGTAGGTATTGTATATATATAATACATGAATATGCATTAAAAATAGCATGTAAATGCTGTTAACCACAAGTGCACAATGACCCGAAAACATCATTTACACCTAATGGCCTTTCCAGACAGCTAGCGTAAAAGAAGCTTGCGTTGTTTGTAAGATGAAGGCTAATAAATATCACGTCACAATTTACCAATCGTCATATATGAGAATTAACTTAATCATTTTCAAATTAATTGCCACACGACTGTAATCTTTTCTTTACAATGCGATACAATTATGTTAACAGTTATCTTTCTAGTGATTTACAGAATTTCAATAATAATACTGATAACAGTTCAGAAGTAATAAATCGATTTGTTAATTTGTATTCAGTGAAAAAAGAGCGAAACATTATTTTGGCGACTTACTTTGAATGATAAAATATGCTAACGCCTCTTTCACCAACTACAAGTAAAGTGTTGATTAGTTACTTTTAGAAATAATTTTATGTTTTATTAAATTTAGATTTTGATTTTTGTGATTCTAAATTTATTTTTTTATTTTACAAAACTTTTCTGATGGTTGCTTCAAAAATATTTTCAGTGGGCGCTAAATTACTACATAACACGTCTTTGTAATACGAACGCAAAATTCGCAGACGCACCTGTTTGTCTGATCTGGCTTTTACTTGCTGTCGCTTTAAAACATTTTTGCTGTCATGGCATACTTCGACTTAAACTGCAATATATAGTATATTTATGCAAGAAACAGGCCAAATAAAATAAATGTTACTTTATTTATATAAAGTACTAAATTTGGTTTAGAATTCTTTTTTATTTTATCTGTAAATCTGAATTTAGACCTAATTATCTAAAGTTACTAAAAATTACTAAGAATATTAAAACCTAAAACATAATGCCTATGTAGATAAGGAATTCCCAAAAAAAAAAACTTATGAGCCTGTACGATGGTTGAGATTTTTTATATTATGATCAATATATTATGAACATACAAGTCAACGTGTTAACGTGTTTTGGAGTGTATGTATTCCAAAGTCCATCTCAAATCTTGACTCTACTTTTAAGCTAGTTCGCGGCGCAATCCTCCATGTACATTTTAAAAGCTTTGTATACAATAGTGATGTTTTAATTTACGTGATCTCTTATTTATAGAAGTTATATATTATGCAAATTTATGTGCTGCTAGGTACATTTATTTATATATTCTTCCTTAATACTCATGAAACTGATGTCTGATGTGATGTTGATCACGCATACCCACATTATACATATAATATAGGTCTATAAATTTGTTGCAAAAGGATTATTGCACTTGATATATATGCAAAAGGAAGGAAAATTTTACATAATATTTTTCTTGAAACCCCCGATTCAAATATATTTACATATTACAATATTAACACGAATTTTTTAGAAGTATCGATAGCAGACAGGCTGATGTTGAGACTGAGTTTCCATATACTTAGTTAAGTTGTTGGTTGCTGGCTACCGTAGACAATAAACCTAAGCAACGCCAATAGAATGCAATGCAAGTGAGTCGATGAACTAATAAGTTTTAAAGGATAAGAGTCAAGGTCAAGAAATAAGAGGTTAGGAGAATCAACCGCTCGTCATGAAAATTTGCATACACGTCAGAGATAAAAAAAAATACATGGGTGCCTTTCATCTAAAGAAACTACTACGGAAATGCTGTTTCCGAGAGATCATCTAAAAATAATATGTTAGCTATGAAGATTGAATATCTATACTAATATTATAAAGAGGAAAGATTTGATTGTTTGTTTGTATAGAATAGGCTCCGAAACTACTGGACCGATTTGAAAAATTATTTTACCATTAGAAGCAGACATTATCCGTGATGAACATAGTATACTTTTTTCCGCGGGAAAATGCTTCATTCCTACGGGAAATCTAAAATAAAAGTAAATACTAACGGCTTGGCCCGGGAGACAGCGCCATCTATCCAAAATACGGTAAATGGCGTTTTATACTTTTCTACGCGGACGAAGTCGCGAGCACCAGCTAGTATATTATATAATAAATATGTAATTGTTCTTTTCCTAAAGTAATTACATCTATTGCTGCTCTACTTTAAAACGCTGACGTTGCAAATATAACATTATTATTAACTCTGATACTAATAAGTATTTTTGCATTATGTAAAATCTGAATTTATCTGAATATCTCACGATTCGAACTTGAATTTATTATATATTATGTAGTAGACAGCGTGAAGGCGACAGCGTCTTTTGTTGAACATCCTTTATTTAACAGTATGGCTACCTAAAATAAATTGAATTAAAATTACCCAAGCAAACGAATATTTATTTCGTTCACTGTAATCCAAACCGGTGCAATTTTGTTAAAATATGCAAAGAATTAGGTACAAACGAATACCATAGCCTGTTTTTGAAGGAATTTACTTAATATTTTTACTGCTTTGTTCTTGTTCTTCTCTCTTTAGTTGTTCGAAGAAAACACACAAATTATGATCCTCAAATTATATAATATATATTTATATTAGTAGCATAATTACATATTAGTAACTAGCTGGCGCCCGCGACTTCGTTCGCGTTGAAAAAGAAAAAAGTAGCCTAGGTATCCTGTGCATACATACATACACACACACACACACACTTACGTATGGATTGATGGCCGAGCACATTGAGTTTCGCAGTTAATAATTGCCGTCTGGCGGCAGTAACCACCACCATAAAGAATACCACCGTAAAATAACACTATTATGTGCTGTTGTGTTTCGGTAAGTGAGTAAGGGTTGCCAGAGCCCATTACCCCTTCCTTATCCCTTATCCTTAATCCTTCTATGGTCAGCAGCACACTTGTAGTACTTATGGCGTTGCTTGTGTTATAGGGGACGGTAGCCACCTACCATCAAGTGGACCGTCAGCCTTTCTGATGAACTTTACATTAAATAACGTGACCTGTTAGACCCCAATTATTTTATGACGGTAACATACATATACATATTACCGTCATAAAATAATTATTGTTTGTGTTTTCCATTTGGGTTATTCCATTTGCAAATCTATATCTATACTAATATTATAAAGAGGAAAGATTTGATTGTTTGTTTGTATAGAATAGACTCCGAAACTACTGGACCGATTTGAAAAATTCTTTTACCATTGGAAGCCGACATTATCTGTGATGAACATAGGCTACTTTTTATCCCGGGAAAATGCTTCATTCCTACGGGAAAACGGGTAATGGGATAACGGGTAGTAAAAATTATCCTTCCGTACTTATCTCTTTCACAAATAACTTTTAAACGGCTGAACTGATTGAGTTGAAATTTTATATGGCTATTTCGATGGTTTCCTAGATGATTTAAAAATACAATTAGACCCAGTAGGTGGCGCTGCTGTCGGTATGTCAACTACTAAACGGCTTGACCGATTGGGTTGAAATGTTGTATGTGTATTTCCATGGTTTCACAGACACCATGGAAAATTTATAAATTTATGCGGACGAAGTCGCGTGCAACAGCTAGTTATGTTCAATATAAAAATCAATTGCTGTTCGTTTGTTTCGCTAAAACTCGAGAACGGCTGGACCGATTTTAATTATGTCTTCACTTATGGATAGAGGGATAATCAGGCAAGGTTTGTACCTAAAAAAAATTGGTCGCCGGGCGAAGCCGGAAGCGGTCACTAGTAATTACATAATTGGATGGGTTGCTCTCTTTTAAATAGGTACGCATTTTTTTATTAGGAATAGAACAAATAATAACAGGTAAAATATCAATAACTGGACTTTATAATCATTTATACATAATACATGTGATACAATAAACGCAATATCAATTCAAGAAGCGTTTTGAATAGATTTACAATGACATTCTTTGTAGAACACATTATTATATGAATTGATTGATTATTTGCAATGCAATTTATAATTTATTTCAATTTATTCCAATTTATTGCAAAAGTAGAAGACTACTGTGATAAACGGTGGCTGACGGTCTCACAGTCAATTTGTTGGTAGTAAGTGCATAAATTCATAAAATTATATAAAAATAGAAATATTTTAAAATGGTGCCCGCGACTTTGTCCGCGTTTAAAAATAAAAGATAAAATCAATCGTCAATACTAATAATAAATCTGTAAGTGTAGGTATTGTATGTATGTATGTATGTTCCTCCATAACTCTGATTTTCATGAAACTTGGTAGATAAACATTTAGACGTACAAGACACAGGATTGGCTACTTTTTTCTTTTTAAACGCGGACGTAGTCGCGGGCGCCGGCTAGTATTTTATTATATGACGCCTGACAATTTTTTTCAAGATCTTTTCAAATCGGATGAGTAGTTTTTACAAGATTATTTATCTTCTACATACAAACAAACATTATCTACCTCTTTACTATCATATAAGTATAGATATTGGTAGACCTATTTTCTACATTACCTATTTGAAAGTATTGTTTTCTCATAAAATGCTCTCGTGATCAATAAGCAATCTAACTTCACTGGCTTTACCCTTGATCGTGAACTCTGCCAAAGTATTATTACACCACGGAACTACAGCCAATTATTTATTCACACTGTGTACACGTCGTTCCTATTCTAATACAGTTTTGACGTCACTTGTAAAGTAACACAAATCTAGGCACGCAACTAACTCATTGAATTATTATTGTGAATTGTTCTCAACGTATCCGCATTAGTATGGGAATTTAATATAAGTATCTAAAATTTATGACATAAGTAGTTCTGTATTTTTATTTAACACCTCGCCAGTACTTTCAAAAACAAAATACAACAATAGGCGAAATGTGTTCTAGATATTTTCGGTACTAGTCAATTTGTGTCTTATGTAGTAGTCAAATTAAGCTCTAGGCAAAAATTAAATGTAGTCAGATTGAGTTCTATACAGTCCAAGACCAACCCATTACAAATACCTAAGACTTTCCAAGATACAAGTACAACTCCTTGCGGAAAGAGGTGGGTTTTAAAATGTAACTAACTATGATCTGGTTTCTTACGTATACAAGTAACTTATGGACAGTTTTGAACTTAATAACTATAAATAAAATAAATATATAAACACTAATAAAGGTCTAATAAGGTCTAATAAAAGTTTACCCAGCGTAAATATGGAATGAGTCACACAAATGTTTTTTGTTATCAGCATATCTAAAAAATAGGTTACTCGACAAAAAAAATGTGTGCGTCAGCTCCGACGCATGACTGGAGTTTAACTCCTTACAACTGTCAATGTCACGACATTATAAAATTTATATTTTCACTATTCGAACACGCCGAAAGGACAACATTAATTCAGTAATTCAGTAACTCTAGACTTTGACTCTAGGGTCACTTCGGAAAAGTCCAAACAAGCTGAAAATTTGCATACACGTACCTGTTAGCTCCCCAAACAACCCCTGAAAAGTCCCACGAGTCCAGAGGTGGGCATAACTTTTGACAGCCAAAAAACGGTGAAAAAAATTACCTTTTTTGCCTATATCTTCGTTCCTGTCGATCTTACCGCTATGAGGCAAAAAGAACTCTGGACTCGTGGGACTTTTCAGGGGTTGTTTGGGGAGCTAACAGATACGTGTATACAAATTTTCAGCTTGGTTGGACTTTTTCCGAAGTGAAATCCTATAGTACCTGAATTAATTGTCTTTTTAAAATAATATTGTGTAGATGGCACAATATCTACGAAACTTCACATATTCTAAAATATTCGAAAAATAGAACGTAACATAACGCATTCGTGTGACAATTTTGATCAATTATGGGAGTAAAAATTTTTATATAACATGAATATAATTATAATTATGTTAAAAAAATCGATTCTTAAGGAGTAAACTCCAAAAATAATCTGTTTTAATTTTTTTCTTATCTTCAAAAATGTCTGAGATTTTAAACATTAAAGTATGCAAATTTTAAAAAAAAGCGGTCACGCTGTAACTTTGGAAATCCTAGCCCGATTTCGATAAAACAAAAACTTTATTATTTTTAGGAGTACACGCATCACAACTTAGTAATGTAGTAACATTAGTAATGTGTTATGTGTTGATGTGACTCATTGTTTCTTCTAGTAACAATATTATTATTAAAATATAATAATTATTGGAAGTATTAGGGCCTCTTTCACCGTCTGACAAGATGGTTAACCGTCATTTAGATATACCTGATATACCTTTGTTTGTACGGTAAAAGTCCCAAACATTAAAACGAAAATAATAATAATAATTCGCCTATCGAAGGATGCACTAAACCGAGTGCATAATTTAATAAAACATAATGCACACTTCATTTGTAGGTGGTGAAAGAACCCTTTGGTACACAAAACTAACATTTAGTTCTGTCATCTTTACATAGTTAAGTATAAAACGAATTCCCGCCGTAAAACTAAAATTATGTATGTTAACTTAGATCTTTAAACGAACGTTTAACTTAACTTTTAGTTTAACTTTAACTTAACAAACTTTTAACTGTCTTTAAACTTTAATCTTAATGAGGTTTTCACAAATTTAAAGAGCATTAAACGAGAAAGGTTTCTATAAATAAATAGGTAATTTTCAGGAAAAATCTGTGCTTAGCCGGGGGCGGACATTATTTTCCGTGCGCAGTATTTTTAACTAATTAGTTGTACATAATCATTGTTTTAACATGTGATTAATATTTTGTCCGTGACATGAATATAAATTTAGTGTAGTGGACAATGGTGAGGAAAACATATATTTGTTTAGCGGTTGATTAGCCGGTAATGAATCATTTACAATAATATTATAAATGAACTCAATGTTGGAAGATCTCTTCACAGACAATAATAGAAAATGTGTTTATTTATAGGCTATTTATATCTTTAAGATTTTCCTATTAGGATAACGGAACGTCAATAATTTTGTAATTAATTTTATTATTTCAAGATTCTATTATGTTATTAAATATTTATTTATTTTACCTGAATGAATCCTACTAATGCCTATAATCAAAGATTTAAATCTTTGCCTATAATAAATGCGAAAGTTAAGGTTGTTTTTTTGTTACGCTTTCACGCCTTAACAGTTCAACTGATCATCGTGATACAAATATTATTTACATAAAGTACAAATATATATATATGAGCAAATAAATATTGAAATAAATCGATCAATAGATTAATTTTCAGTTCAACAGAGTTCCATGAAAATCTTACTTTTTTGTGTAATTCGTAATAATTGTTACAGAACAAAAACACATTTTAAAAGGAGTCAATGGCTGCTTCAAGCCTGGAGAGTTGACAGCCATCATGGGTCCCTCGGGAGCTGGAAAAACAACTCTTCTTAACATTTTAGCGGGATATACGTAAGTATATCCAGTGACACTGCGTTTTTCAGTCATAAATTGAGCAAGCACAGTCTGGGTGCGCTAATGTCCCTTTTAAAAAAGACCATAGAGAAATAACAGCATGTGTGCTGTTGTGTTTATGTGAGTGAGTAAGGAATGCCAGAGACCATTTCCCTAACCTTCCTAACTCCTTTACTTCTGTTGATAGGCGACGGTAACCACCTTCTGTCAACATTTAATTTTTCAATACATTTCTAATCCACAAGTAGTGATGTGCCAAATAGATTTTTTAGATGCTTCTTCCTGGCATTTTCACATTTAAATTCAGTATAGATACACATTACACCAAGTTTAACTTGACCACCTTTAAGTTCTTAAATTACTTTTTTCCTTTCTTATGTAGCTTTCATTATGAGTAATATTAATAGCATTATCATTATTCTATACGAATATCGCTTGTCATGGAAATTTACATAGTATTGACTACAATATATGCCAACGAATTCCATTTACATTTGGCAAGAGTTTAGTCATTACATTGTAAAATGTTATTGCAATTATTGTTAATTATTTGTATACAAAGTAAGTGACAAATGATGTAGTATTTGCTAAGAGTAAACAACAAAAAGTAATCACATATTTCCTGTTTCGCTTGTTACAGAAATTAAGGATGTCCTTTTATTTTTATAAGTATTTTTTAATTTTTCTGCATTTATAAATGGCAGGTACTTTTTTAATTAAACTCCCATTTAGCCTTACAAATACTAGTAAGGCAAGAATTACAAATACTGACCTCACGCCGAAAGAACCCTTATTAAAATTAGATATTTGTATCGTGTAAGTTTAGAACATTTTACTGTAGGATTTATTAAAGAAAAAATATAACTATAACTTCGGTTAACCGTTTAGTAATTAATGCTGATGATATTTTAGGACTCAAGGTGCGAAAGGAGAAATATCAGTGAACGGCGTATGCACTTGCGCATCACAGTCGGCTGGCCGCGGTGGCGCGCGCTACATACGCCAGCAGGATGACCTCCGAGCACATCTAACTGTGTACGAGGGCATGGCTCTTGCTGCAGCTCTTAAACTGGCTGACTTTACAGCTCACGAGAGAAAAGAGAAAGTTAGTATCTACTTTCTTGTGAACCTATTTATAGACGCGCCATCCTTAGACTTACCGGTTGAATAATTTGCTTTTTTATTTATATTTTAATGTCAATTAAATTAAGTTATTTAATTACTAAAATTAATTTAATTATTAAATTTAATTATTTGAAATAGCAATTGTATAAAGGTTAATTTCATTTGAATATAAGAATATGTTAAATTTTCGTAATATCTATCCAAATATTTTATTATTATTATATATATCACATGAAGAAACCTTAGAAAAAAATGTAGGACAATTTTGCCATATTGAAAAAATCTATTACTTATTATGGTCTTACTGTTCTTAGCTATAATTTATTAAGATCTGTTCAGGCGTTTGAAGATCATCTGCTCATTTCCTAATTAACGAAGGGATCTTAATAACTCACACAGGTTCGATTGATGTGAAATTTAGTTGGTATACTTCGGTGGTATTTGCCTGACCTGATAACTTTGACCTGATGCTGCAGCATCAAATAGTCTGTGGAATAAACAACTCCTCAGCAACTTACAGCAGATATAGCGTATTTGGGCTCAATAGAAAGTTGAGGATTTGTGTATAAGTTTTAATTATAGCTTGTTTGTATCAGGTCCATGAAACTTTAGCCCTATTGGGGTTGAGTGGAGCTGCTGAAACTTTATGTAGAGATTTGTCAGGGGGACAAAGACGTCGGCTCGCTGTGGCCCTCGAACTTCTCTCCGACCCCTCACTTATGTTCTTGGATGAACCAACCACGTAAGTTTACCATTCTAACTTATAACCTCTAGTTTAAGAAGACTTAATGGACTGAACTTAATGGACTTGAAAAAACAGTTTATTAGTCGTCTCGCACAATTTTGTTTCGTACGAAATATGCATTAAATTTAAATATGTTTTTGGTGCTTAGTATTATTTTCGCACAAATATTATTTTCTTGAAAAATTTGAAATAAAAGTACATAAAAAGTAGCGTATAAAAGTGATACCTATAGGGGAATATTAATAGTATATTTTTAATGAAGTAAAGTAATACAAATCAGTAAAAAATATAGTGATAAAAATGGATATATCACGAGTGTTAAATACGTTATATGATATTACATATTATAACTCTTCGCACCTCTGTCGCTTTGTAAATTAGACTCGTTTAGATTATTTCATAACATAGTACATTATACTCAGTTCGTGTTTTTATTCGTTACGATGACATTTCTACGCGTTATTGCGTTAGTTTTAAATTATTCATTGTGTAATTCGTAAAAATGCTAAAATCCTTCCTTACTAAGACAGTGAAACTTTGAACGAATAAAACTTAAAATAAAATTATTTCACATAGACACACACTAGAGAATAATAAATTAGATCTAAACGACATAATAAATTAGACATTTTTATGACACAATTACTTATGTAGGTTCTTACTTAAAAACAACTGAATAAAAATGAAAGATTTTTTAAAAGGTAGATGATGTAACAAATAATTTCACACAGTAAGTGTGTTACTCGTGTTTCACACCTTACCTTACATAAGTGAGGATGACTTAGGTAGGTTTAGCACAATGGCTTATAATAAAAAGTTTCCAGCAAAAAACGCAGTGTCGTCAACCACTATTGTAGTAAAATAAAAACATTCCGTTACTTAAGGTGCTTAAGGTTAGTTCACACCGAACCATGTGGCGCCATAAGCAGGTATAGGTTGGTATAAAATAAACTTATTAGCGAAGACGCCAATCGATTGCAAATGCGTCATCGATGACGTACGAATCAAAAATATTAGAATTAAAGTGGATAAATGTTAACTTTAGAATGTCTCCAATGACTGATTTTTTTCAGCTAATAAAAACATTCCATAACTTAAGGTCTAAGAATGCTTGAGTAAATTTTAACCACAAACACGATTGCTCAAACTTACTGCCAATTTGGCTTCCTTGTTTATTAATATGCGGATACACCCACAACAGGTACACTGTCTGTGGGTGTATCCCGCATATAATATATTCAGCTACCGACTGTAGTATAATATGATGACTGACTGACTGAGCTTGATGGTAGGTGGAGGTGGCTACCGTCGCCTATGACAGAAACAACGCCACAGGTGTTACAAGTACGCTGCCGACTACAGTAGGGTCATGGATAAGGGATTGTGACCAGAGACAATTTTAAAAACTTCATTGCCAAAGTTGACCCAGCCAGGGATCAAACCTGGGACCTAGAATAGAAAATTAAGACATGCACCCGAACCACTTTTTTACATTTTTAAAGCGCTAAGACATACGTAACTCAAAAACGCAAAGACATACCCTTTCATTTACTAGACCAAATCGATTTGTATTGATATAAAAAAAAACATACGCCTCAAATTGAGAACCTCCTCCTTTTTTGGAAGTCGGTTGAATTGAAATATACCTTTGATAAAAATATAACAGTATGTTCTACACCAGCGCCTCTATGGTTAATTAAATGTACTTTCGTTTTTGCAACTCGTTGTCGCTAGTCGCTAGACCATAGCAGATGGCGCTGTGTGTAGTCCTTTATATCGCGCTAACGCTTCTCCGGCAGTATTACGAGGAGTCCTCTGTGTATTCATCGTCAGATAAGTCTGATTATCTATAAACTGCACTTTCAACTTTTACTAGTGCTGTTATGTTTCAGTGAATTGAATTTTTGAGAGGTTCCGCTTCGAGCTATTTCGAAGACGGAATCCAATCCAACTTATAAATTTAATTTGTAATCCGAATTCCGATTTCCGATCCGATAATCATTATTTCAAAGTCAAAGTTTTCAATGGAGGCTGCCCTGCCCTTGCCTGGTGCTCCTGAAGGTGCCCGCGACTTCGTGCGTTCGTCCGTCCGCGTTGAAAAATAAAAAAATATATTTATGTATTCCATCCGTTCGTATAGTAGTCGTTGAGCTATTGTATGACGCTTGTTTTAAATTAATAAAATAACAAAATTATTATTTATTAATAGTTAATTAAAATAAACTATATTAAAAAAGTTCTACTAAACAATACAATGGATTGATGAATGGAATGGAGTTGATATTTCATTGAGTTGGAATTGAGTCTCATTTCATAACTTCACATAATAATATGTTTATATACACATACAGCCTAACTAAGCCCTAAGCCAATATGAACTTGTACCATTACTTAGGTAAGAAGAAATTATAGATTTCACTGAGAAAATTCACTATCTACATATTATACTTAAAACAAAGTCCTCCGCCGCGTCTGTTCAGTAGCACTACCATGAGTTTATGATGAGCGAAATCGCTAGCGAGAGATGAGCGAGAGCGTAAAATATTTGTATGAAAAATTGTACGTTCTCGCTCATCTCTCGCTAGCGATTTCGCTCGTCATAAACTCATGGTAGTGCTACTGATTTCACCAATGAATAGAGTAGCGGTTCTCGAGAAAGGTTTTAGTATATAATTTACAAAGTTACTTGGGCGAAGTCGCGGGCAGCAGCTAGTATCTTATTTATTAATGGGGTTTCATTAAGATGTTTAAGTAGAAAGAAAAATCATTTTAATTTTCTGAAATATTTACTGTAATTAAGAAAGTACATATTTTATTGCCCAATTTTCCAAAGTGCAAGTTAAAGAAATAACAGCCTGGTTTATTAAGAACGATGTCCTTTAATAAATTTTATTTATTACTTATTCTGTTTTCAGTGGTCTTGATTCTTCATCTTCATCCTCTCTGATCTCTCTACTTAATGGTCTCGCGCGCGGTGGAAGAACTCTAGTAGCCACCATTCACCAACCGTCGGCGCTTCACTTCGAGAAGATCGATTCCGTATACTGTTTAGCTGCCGGAAGGACCTTGTACCAAGGGCCAAGAGTCCATTTGGTGCCAGCACTGGCTAGCGCCGGGCTCCGGTGTCCACCTTATCACAATCCAGCTGATTTCTGTAAGTAAAAATTTGAAAATTTAAACCCTACTTTTCATTTCAGTAGATTTTATTGTGCTCTAAATGGTTATCATTTTTTTTATATTAAGGTCGACTAACAGGCCGACGCGACATCCATTTGATGATAAGTGGCTACCGTCACTTATCATTAATTTTGTTGTGAGGGTGTCTTTCGTTAGGGTATTTTGTTGGTTACTTTTTTTTTTATCGAGGATAAATCCTTTTATTGATCCCCTACCGCTGGCTAGGCGGCAGGGGAATGTGGGGGTCGACCAGCATACTCTGCGTGCGCACGTACAGGCAGAACTACCCTACCCTACCCACTAAAACTCCCCGGTGTCTTCTTGCCCTTAGAGTGGGGGGTGGACGGGCTCTGCCGAGGCAACTGCTCCGACCCACCCTCCTCGGGCTGCCTAGCCATTGCTGGCTTGGCTGACGCCAACGGGGGGATTGCCCGGAGACACCCGAGCAATCCCGAAGGACTACGAAGCCCAGTGTGCCCTGCCACTACTTTCCAGTTCCAAACCAAAGCCAACTTTGAAAATATCATTGACAAGCTAACCCTAAATATATAGTCCTTTTAATGTGTTCCTTTCGATGTTTTCATGAACATTAGAGACTTAGTGGGTGAACAACATTATTAGTATGCTAATATAATTCTTGGCAATAATAATAAATTAATAAATAAGCAAATATTGAAATGCTTAAGCAACATATACACGTTCTGTTGTTAAGACCTAACAGTATCAGGAAGTAAAATATCAATAGGTGTTTGTTACTAATGTAAACAAATATTGGTATTTCCGACATCTAGGTACTTTGTAGTTAGGTACCAATTCTTATTTAACGGTACAGTTTTTCTCCAATAATTAAAATTCTTTTCTTTCTATGTTCTTGAATATTGAAATATTTCATAAAGTTTTCTCTGAGCTTTTGTAGTACAATCTAAACTCAAAATAATACGCTTACGAAGTAAAAATCATAGACAACTATAGGGGACACCAACATCATCTTGGATAAGAGTTTGGAAAGAGATAGGGAAATTAGGCTCTGGGATTTCTTAATTCATTCACCGAAACACCAACATGCTGTCATTTCACGTTGGTCTTCTGTAAAAGCTGGTTATGCAAAAGATGCTGAACAAAAGACTGCGAAAAGCAGTATGCCCTGTCACTACTTTCCAGGCTTAGAACAGATGCAACTTTGAAAAATTCATTCCAAAGCTGACCTTGCCCTGAATCGGATACCCGGAACCCACGAGATTCCTATTAATTTCCAACCTTATGCACATTGATTAAATTCAAATATTCTCACCGCTTTCAGTAATGGAGGTGGCATCGGGTGAATATGACACTGATCTTGTCAAAATTGCCAGAGTAATGACTCACTTCAAGCCAGAATTAGATGGAAGCAGTTACGACGAACATGTTCCCGTCTTGCCAGCATTGCCTAGTCCTATGGGTATGTATGCTTTAAATATACCCTAAACCGACTTTAAAAGAAAAAGAAAAATAACTCTTTTTAACAAAAACTATCTTAGATTTTTACTTGGACCTCTCTTGAAACCTGAGAGTTAACTTGTAAAATGTTAACTAAAATAACAACTTGGCTTAATTTTTCTTATTAGCAAATAGTCTATTTTTTTTTTATTAACTTTTGAATTTCACATTTTCAGATATAACGACGAAATCAAAACACTTTTTCACCGACTTCAAGAGCCAAAAAAGTTATAAGAAAAATATGTATAGACAGTCAGGACTGATGAGACAAACTTGGATACTACTTTATAGAAACTATTTAATGACTACTAGAAACTATGTAAGTTACCTTTATTGTATCACAAAATGAAGCCGCAGAGTTGTTTTTGTACTGATACTGACCAAACTAATATGAATCCTAAGTTAATTCATTATTACTATATTATTATAAGTTATTATTTACAAAAAAAAAATAACAAAGATGATTTAATTAAAATGTATGTAAATTATAATAATTTATTATCATTTATTTCCTCCGTATTCGTTTATTTCGTTCGTACTTAAATTAAAATTATATTTGTGTTAGATTTCTAAAAGATAAAACTAATATCTCACATCTGCTTTCATATGAATATGCAAGTTGCTCTTTGACTTTGACTGCAAAGTTATCTTATCGAAAATCGGCAAAGCAAATGTCTTATGAGGTCAAAAAGATCTTTGTCAAGTAGACATTCAACGTTGAATGCCATGTCACACGGAATCTTATCTTGTGATAAGGTATGAAGAGATTCGGACTTTGGGTTCAAAAAGTATTTTTGCCATCCTACTTAAGTATTTAGCACTGACTGCACTGACTAACTAGTGATAACAAGTTGAAGTGGTTCCTAGTTTCTCAACCTGGGGGTCGCGTTCAGAATTATGGGGGGTCGCAATATGTCCAATAAATAAGACCCTTATAAAATACTAGCTGGTGCTCGCGACATCGTCCGCGTAGAAAAGTATAAAACGCCATCTACCGTATTTTGGATAGATGGCGCTATCTCCCGGGCCAAGCCGCTAGTATCTACTTTTATTTTAGATTTCCCGTAGGAATGAAGCATTTTTCCCGCGGTAAAAAGTAGCCTATGTTCATCACGGATAATGTCGGCTTCTAATGGTAATATAATTTTTCAATTCGGTCCAGTACTTTCGGAGCCTATTCTATACAAACAAACAAACAATCAAATATTTCCTCTTTATAATATTAGTATAGAAGTATAGATAATTCTAAATCAGGATACTGAAAAAAAAAAGATGGTGCCCGCATTGAACGATGAAACCCTATGTCCTTTTTGGTCTCCCAGACAACGTGTATGCAAAATTTCATGGTGATCGGTTTAGTAGTTTTTGCGTGAAAGAGTAACAAACATCCATACATCCATACAAACTTTCGCATTTATAATATTAGTACAGAAATACGGTTTGTAGTGCAACATTTTCTACTTAAGTTTTTAGCTATTTACTGGGTCGCATAGAGGGCATCTGGAGGGGCATAGAATTCCAGCGAGGTGCAAAGATAATGTGACCGAATTGTACCAAGCTTACGTTGACGTGTTTGTATCCTGGTACATTTTGATCAACCCTCGTATATTGTCATATAAATTCCAGTCTCTATTCATGTATCGCGTGGCTGCACACGTCGTCATTGCTCTCATCTTCGGTTACTTGTACCACGGCGTCGGCAGCGAGGCAAGCAGTGTGCTTGGTAACTACGTTTACTTATATGGCTCTATGCTGCTCGTGGTCTACACCGGAAAGATGTCTGTCACATTGTCGTGTGAGTATCGTTTGCTCTCTTTAATTTGTTAAATCTTAAACTAGCTGGTGACTGCAACTTCTTTAAAAAATAAGAGATAAAATATTATAACGCTGCTTGACCTACACTGACGCTAGAAATTATATTTTTAACAAGCGTAAGTATGTTCTAGCCATTTAGCCAATGTCCATCCTAATATTCTAACCTATTTGTGAAAGATTTTTTTTAATCGGATTAGTAATTTAGAAAATTACTTCCTACATGCAAATTTTACCTCTTTATAATATTAGCATAGATTTATTTTTATATATTTTTAGTTCCGTTGGAAATGGCGATTCTAAAAGGAGAACACTTCAATCGATGGTACAATTTGGGACCCTACATTGTTTCAATATTGGCAGTAGAGTTGCCTTTTCAGGTGAGTACTTTTCAGGTGATATTTCGATCAATTTTGTCTTGAATTTTGTATTTGACAAAAAAATATTTTTTATTCCTTTCAGGCAGATTAATAAAGCGGATGGAGTATAAACCAAGTTATAATTATAATTTCAGATGATATCGTGTGTGTCGTACGTGGTGCTCTCATACTGGCTAACTGACAATCCCTTGGAGCCGACTCGCGCTACTCTCTTCCTCGCAACAATAGTAGCGACCTCGCTTTGTGGTCAAGCCTGGGGATATTTCATCGGATCCACTACACCCACAAAGGTAGGATCTACTTCATCCAAGTTATCGATAAATGTCAAACATTAACGAAACATTTGGGTTGATTGTTAGCTCAATAACGTAACTTAAAAACTTTAAAGTGGCTTGATGTGTATTATAGAGTCTGATGAAAAGGCTCAAAGTTACTTAGCGTGCGATTCTAGTAATCTTTATCAAAGCAGCCTTGCAAGACCGCTTGTTTCCAAGCGCTTGAAAGGAAGCTGTAGTTATCGGCAATTTAGATACACTATGAGACAGTGTAAGATGAGGATTTAATGAGGAAATTGGTAAGAGCGCCAAAAGCCCATGAAATCAGCAAGCCGAATTGTGCAGTGAGTGAAGGGAATAAGTTCGCAGAAGGGATATCCATTGAGGAAGAAAGGCTCGTTACCACTCTGACGATAGTATAGCCCCGTCCAATATCCAACGATGAGCGTTAGTAGGCCATTTATTAAATTTTTGGCAAATTCTTGACAAGATAAATTCTTGCTTCAAAGTTCTTCCTGTTACAAATTACGCTTAAAGGTATTCATAACGCTTGGAATTGGTCCTTGAATTTTAAGTGTAGACGTCAATTAGTTTTCGTGTATGAGTTCTTAATAATTCTCTGTAACCTAGTAATTAAATAAATAATTAATTAATGTCACTAACGCGACATATGTAACCGATAAGATATGTCAGAACGAGATAAAGTAAACAGTAATTGTTGAAAAGTAATACATTTCAAGGAATTACTTCTTCAAAATTTACAAAATTTTCTCTTCAACTCTATTTTAATAATTAACCGAAGAAAACGAAAAACGGAGAGGTTCTTAATTCGACCGTATTTATGTTTTTTTTGTTTTATTTCTTTATCATATGATATTGCTTTAATTACTATTTTTAGAAAAGCTCAAGAATTCGGTGTCATGCATCCTCCATGGCAACTCCAGTCCAAGGTAGTTTTAGTATTCAAATGGATACACTGGATAGGGAACGTGTTAAATCTCATTTAAGTCCCCTTCGGATTTTTGAGTTTATTCATTATTATTAAAACAATACACGATTCCTCTATACTTAACTGCAAATTTTACGTCAATCTTAACGTAAAATTTATTACAGATAGCCGTGTTCGTGGGTCCAGTACTGGCGTGCTTGTTCTCAGTATTCGGGTTCTGCCTGGCACTGTCGGACACTCCGTACGCGTTCAGGTGGCTGCACCACATCTCCTACTTCAGAGCAGGGTTCCATGTGGCCGTTCATTCAGTTTACGGCTTCAATAGGACTAAAATTCATTGTTCTAAAGGTCAGTATCACTTAACAAGATATCTCCTTTTAGAAAAACAAATATTATTGGATCAAATATAGGTTGCTTCACGTTTTAGGTTAGGATCTTACAATCTTCAAACACTTTAAAAGAAATTTTAAATTACTTTTTAAATATTTCATTGACGCTAGAATTACCAATTAGTACCACAAGTGGTAAATGACAATATTGAAACATTTCAGTAATTTTCCTCTTAATATTCGGTCTTCAGTCAAGTTTATTGTTCACTTGATTGAAAGTGGTTACTGTCGCCTATAACACCTTCTTCCTCACTCCGATAATATGAGACAAAGTGAGGATAGACATAAATTCTGACGCCTCTATTCATAACTACATTTCGGAACTTGTGCCTCGGGCGTCGGGAGCTAAAAGAACTTATATGAAATGGATACTCAAATTCAAAAAATTGTAGATGCAGAGCAGACGAGCTGTTATTTCACCGTGATTATGAAGTACCACTTGAAAAAAGATATTTTTTATTTTTCAGAATACTGTCATTACAAAACTCCAAGTAAGTTCCTGACGGAGATGGATATGGAGCATGTCGATGTTGGGGGCAGTATGACGTTGGTTCTGTCGACCACAGTCCTGATGCATTTCCTCACAATCGCCGCGCTTTGGTACAGGCTCAACAAAAGATGAGCTCACCCTTGCCTCTTATTTGTTACTTTATGACAAAACATGATGACTGATTAAGTAAATATTATTCCCTCACGGGGAGCATTCGCCTGTAATGTAACGTTACACATTCGAGCATTAGCATTCATTACATCAGAACCGAGCATTACGAAATGCGATTTCATATTAAATAATCTTACGAAAAAAATAACAATGTCGAATTAATATTATCGCGCTAAACACAACGACCGCTTCTTCTGACATTGTAAAATCATTTAAACGAAATGCTCAAAATCGAATCTGATATGTTACATTACAGGCGAATCCTCCCGGTGAAGGAGCACCTTTAGGTTAGTTTTAGCTATATGTGGTATTTAGTTAGTATAAATAGGTAACTAATTTTAATATTCATTTTGAGTGTTTCACATAAAGAATTTTTACGTTTAAAGTATGAGGTACATAATATGTAACTTTTTCCTTCAAATAAATTGACATAGTTAGTTATTTATAAATGATTCATATTTATTAATTATATATGAACAAGCGACAAATTTAAAACTTCATATTTTATGACATTTTTTATTAATTATTAATTTATATAAATGTAGTTTTATTAATAAATCAAAGCATGATTTGATTAGAATCATTACTGGACAGTCATGTGGCAAACATGTGCGTTTTATTTTAAAATTTATTGGCATCCAATATGCCAAGTGTTTGTCTGTCTGGTTGAGTTTTCCTTATCATATAAACATATTTCTTTTTACGAGGTTTAAGGTATTAAAAAACTAAATCGGTATTAGTATAGTTAATGTTAATTAATAGTATACGTTTACAAAAACGGTCTGCTTTAGTAAACTCAGAATGAGTTCAAATCTAAATTGACAAAACGCGGTAACAATTTTGACATTTATTTTTGTACGGTAATTATTATAAGAAACAATTTCAATAAAATATAATATTATTATCCAGTGAAACATTGTAAAATAATAAATAAAAATATAAGTTATTGTGACCATCTTGTGAATTTGTAGAGAAAGAATCATTTTAAATATTAATGTTTTTATCTGGATATATACTTATATTTAAAATCAATCAGTCAAATCTACTTTGTCTATTGTCTATAGACTGATTAAACTTGTTTTTTTTTTATGTGACTATACTGACTTTTGGATATACCGTATAAAGTGAACTTGTATACCATTTACTTTCGAAAATTTCTCCATTTTTTTTCCATAATATGGTACCTAAGTATGGGTCATATACCTCATCGAAAAATTCTTGTATTTCTAATTTATGAAACACCTTTTTTTATGTTATTGCTGTCTTAGAATTAATAGAGAATTTGTTCTACCATACTAAATGTAAGAACTATAAATTGTGACTTAATAAAATTAATATTTTCCCATGAAAAACTCTTTGCGTATTCATGTTCTCCTTAATTTAGTACCTAAACTCCTGTAGCTACCATAAGACAAGAGGAAGAACGTGACACAAGAGCTATTAAGACAAAGACTAATCTCAGACCGAACACAATTTTTACCAAAATAATCGCAACATAATATCCTACGAATATATTATCCTGCAAAATATTGCACCTTATTTCGTAAATTGTACACTAATTGCACTTTAATTGTTGCGCAATAGCGCAAATTGGAAGGTTTTTCTTAAATATTGTGAAAAATATTAAAAAGAAATAAAAGCAGATTCAAATTTAGTATAGAACGTAAGTAAATTAATAAGCCTAAAAACAAAAGTAGGTCACAGTAAATCTTATTACTGTGAACAGTAAGTACTTTACTAATTTTTGCGCAGAAAATGAATTTTTTTTATAAATTTGCCCGACTCAAACTTTTTTCCATAGTTCTGATTTTACTCAGAAGTCAAACTAGACGACGAAAATAATGCTTTTCTGCAAAGTACTCGCCTTAATATCAGCTTGGTTTTGTTTCTATACTTAAAAAGGAAAGATTTGATTGTTTGTTTGTTTGTATAGAATAGGCTCCGAAACTACTGGACCGATTTGAAAAATTCTTTTACCATTAGAAGCCGACATTATCCGTGATGAACATAGGATACTTTTTACCGCGGCAAAATGCTTCATTCCTACGGGAAATCTAAAATAAAAGTAAATACGAGCTGCTTGGCTCGGGAGATAGCGCCATCTATCCAAAATACGGTACTTTTCTACGCGGACGAAGTCGCGAGCACCATACTATATATTTGCACTATCAAGTATCACGACGGAGGATGAATAGAAGCCAGCAGCAGTCGCCACAGTCGTCTCTTTTGACGATGTCGCCGACGAATAGTTTCTTCCACGGCGTCTGCGGTGCAAGGAAAGAAGGATCGGCCACAACTACGCGACCTATATTTATCGCTTCGCAAATCGCACCTATGCCGTGTTAGCACATGCAACAACAACGTGAAACACTGTTTTTCTATCGTGATAGACATCCGTTTTCACGCACCTAACTGGATAACATGTAAATAATGTATATGTCGTAGCCCGATCATTTAACTGGGCTGATCGAGATCTGCCTGGGTAGATCATGGTTTGCCGGCAGTTCTTGATATGCCGCTCTAATAACCGCCATTAATTTAATTTAATTTAAAGCATAACTTGTGTCTCATTAAGCCAAACTCATTATCAACATTAAACTCCTAACACGTTATTATGGAATGGAAACAGGTCCAAAAGATCTCTCTTAGTGTTGCTTGTATATATGCTACAGTATGCTACGTCCATGGCTAGAGTAGATACTGACAGCCTGCCTGCCAAATTTTGACGCATAATTTACAAATAACAACTGTCCAAAAAGATCTTATAATAAGGTTCGAAATTTGATTAATGATAACACCTTAACAACGACATATACGTGCACCTGTTTCCGCAAAAATAATTGTTTTTGTTACAAACTCTACCTAATCAATCACTACGCGCCTACTGATACAGTTTGTAATGGGGAAACGACCGATAAAACATGTCTCCGACAAAACTAATCCTACACAAAAGGTACTATCATCACAGAAGTAACTTAAACAACATTTTATTTGAATGTTGATAACAAAATTGGTATATTTATTACAAAAAATATTTGATTGGTCTTGCTACGCTCTACTAGATACAGCCGCCGTATTTTACAAATGCGGCAACAAATACTTCGGCTTACCCGAGCTAGTCACACTGCAAACTGTCAGTGATGTGTACGTGCCGAATGTTTTATTAAATTTTTGCGTAGTGAAACTGTGTAAAAACTTAATTAAACTGCGTAAAAAGTGATAAATAGCGACGATGTTTTACACACACTACTATAAAAAGTTACTTTTAGGTAGGGCCGTATCTACTCGAGCGCAGCGAGACCAATCATTTATCTGTATTTATTAATTATTACGAAAAATTTGTACCTTCTGCATATTTTTGTCATTAAAATAAGTTATTGACAAGTATTATCAGCTCGTTCAACGTTTATGGAAATAAGCACGTTTTTTAATAAAAATGCTCGTATGGATTTTCTCACTAGATCCGTTTAACAGATCCAAGATATCAATTTTGAGGCACCCAAAATTATCCGCTGTGGCTATTGGATCTCAGCATAATAAAGTCAATCGTAAAAAAAACATCAGTGAATAAACTGTTAATAAAAACTGTTAATTAAAGAAAACAGTCGACATCTGTTTTCTTTATTGCGAACTAAATATATCTTTATGGATACAGAAGCTTACATTATCTGGACATTACATTAATAACCCAACAGAGGGCCTCAAACTTAAAATAGATCAATTCAAAAAATTCAATGCTCATGTTAAAAATAATAAAAAATGGCACTTTCCTTAATTTCTTCAACAACGTTAACCGTTTCCGCAAAAAGTTGACGAACTGTTCTATCAACTCTTGTGTGTGATAACAGATTATACATCACGATAGCTGTCTCGCTTTTACGTCTATATCCGTTTCGTTAGTTAAAATGAAAAGAATGATGTTTAACAGTTTATCTTTAGTCGAAACCTCTTTGTAGTGGCTTTCCAACCCGATAAAGACGTGGGCGAGTGTGAGCGTTATAGTGTAGAGTAGCGGCCAGAGAGTCGATTAGTTTATTTTATTCACTGCGCTCGCGATGTGATCTACAGTGAGCTCGTCGCTTGTTTTAGTGGAAAACCGTTATTAATGTGGTGCCAGTGAAAGTTTTAACAACAAAATGACCTCCGATATTCAGTCATTAGAAACAAACTCTACGTCTGTCGTCGAAGATTCCCTGAATATCACCTTCGAAGACATAAAATACACAGTGCGAACAGGGATCCTAAACTCCAGTAAGTTTTTCAAGTCTTTGTCTATAAACAAATAATCTTGCGCGGTAGATACAATGTAATGTAAGTACTTATAGCTTAAATTTAATTGTTCTTTGTCCAATTTATTTAATTAATTGTTTTTTGACACAAATTAAATTACCTCCAACAACAATGTTTATCTGGTCTCCATATCAAACATTGAAATGATAAGTGGAGTAGGACTTTTATTTTAATTGATACATTACGCAATGTTCTAGATTTAAAAGTAAATTGAGAATATTAATTTTATATTCAATAAAGTTAAATGCAAACACAATAGTTCTAGCCTTCTGATATTGTCACTTATTTAAAAGGCACTTGAATGCTTATCAGGCTTTCAATGAGTTGCATAGTCCGAGGAAAATAATAATAATAATAAGTATTATAATACTTGCCTACTTCCATTCCATCATAATTATATATACTTAATATTAAATAACGTCTCTTTGTCAGTCAAAGAACAAAGACGCGAGCAGAAAAATACATTCTAAAATGATATTTATTTAGTAAGGTTTAGGTATACTTACTTACAAAGCGATTCTATTAAGTTTATAGAGTAGCAATGTAATTAATTATTTACAGTCATGTTATTATTTAACTTACATAATTGAGATACATACAAAAATACAAAAAGCGTGCCGTTTTGCTTCGATAATATTGTTGAACTCTTTATCACATGATGTAGGTAATACCTACGTGTTCTGTATTAAAGTCCTATTTTTGCGATTTACTTAAGTAATTATTAAGTAAGTATACCTAATAACAGCGATTGTATTATTGACTTATAATTTTATTATAGTTGTGCCTGTATTATAAGCTAGCTTTGTTCTTCGCAGACCATCTGTCGAGAGTTTGTTAGATAGAGAACAGAACATTATATATTTTATATATAATGTTCTTTATGATGGAAATTAAGGAAAACATAAAATCTTTTAAATAATGGCGCCATTCTATTTGCACGAAGTTCCCGCCTATTTCTACGTTTCTTTGTCTGTCTGTATGTGTGTGCTAATCTCGGAAAGTTGTGAACGGATTTAGTTCCCGAATATATCGATGGAAAGAGGAATTTCTGGGGATAATCTATTGTACATATAATTCATGGATATTTTATTTAAATTTGCCGAGTTATCACGGTTTTCGTCATTCTATCACTATTGGTTATACATATTTTAATATTTTGTGTATACACCGTCAATTCTAAATGTCTAAACGTATTATGTACATAATATGTGTTTAATAAAGGTCCATTATATCTGTAGACCTTTAAGAGAGTTCAATATAATATTTTTACTCTAAAATTAAGAATGATTGCAGAGCGAATAAGATTTAAATGACATGTTTACCTTTTATACTATCCACTTAAGGCGCTGTGCTATCAAATGGTTACTCTTTAATGGTTACAACACGTAAATTAGTTATTTAATTGTAATTGTAAGTATATATATTTTTATTATTAAATTTATGTAATTTAATAATTCATAAAAATATACAATAAGTATAGTAAAAATGATTGTAGGTAACAAACAGAAAAATATGGGTACTCGTTGTCAACACAGATAACATCACTTTAATTATAACAAGCACCTCATAATACTTATTATAAGTATAGCGAGACAGTTCACACTGATTAGTAGGTAACGTATAAATTTGATAATTCAGACGCTTGATGAAGAAGTCAAGTTATATTGTTTAAAATAATCATTGGAATGATTATTTTTAACAATGAAATTGTTCAATGAAGAGAATGAATTCAATGTATAGTCGTTTCGACTGAGCTGATGCACGCGACTACGTCCGCGTAACTTTATGAACTAGCTGGCGCCCGCGACTACGTCCACGTTGAAAAAGAAAAAAGTAGAATATCCTGTGTCCCGTACGTCTGAATGTTTACCTACCAAGTTTCATGAAAATCAATTAATTCGTTTAAGAGTTATGGAGGAACATACATAATACATACATACATACAGAAAAAAATTCTAAAAATCGTCAATTTAGTTTCAGTATCATGTATAGAGCCTATATACACGATATTTCTGAAAACAAAGTAAATTACTCCATGACCGACCCCTACAGATTTATTATTAGTATTGATTACTCATATGGTAGCATCGGACAGCTAAGCTAACTGCTACCAGTACTATTTTCCCGGCTTTCCGTGTTTATCGTATACTAGCTGGTGCGTGTTCGTCCGCGTTGAAAAGTATAAAACGCCATCTACCGTGGAATGGATCGCTAAAAATATCACCAAGCAGTTGACATGTTAGTCGCTTCACCGATTCTGGATAGATGGTGCTGTCAAGTGTATCCCGGGCCAAGCTTTTATTTTAAATTTCCCATAGGAATGAAGCATTTTCCCGCGGTAAAAAGTAGCCTATGTTCATCACAGATAATGTCGGCTTCTAATGGTAAAGGAATTTTTCAAATCGGTCCAGTAGTTTCGGAGCCTATTCTATTCAAACAAACAAACGATCAAATCTTTCCTCTTTATAATATTAGTATAGATTATACATATATGCATTAAACCTTGTCTTATTCCCAATTTTATTATAAATCTAAAAAGTTTTCTAAAAACTACAAAAACAAATCTAAAAAGTAGCCAAAACGCAACTTGCCCATCTATCTAATGATCACGTTTCTAACACGTAGGAATAACAATTGTTTCAAAGGAGCCCTAGAATACAAAATATATTTAAGGAGCGCTTTTAAGTTTATCATTTCACTATACTTAGTATAATGCGAAGAGAGGTAGTCCTTCGCCCATCTGTTTACCAGACGAAAAATATATTTTATCAATTGTTATCTATGAGAAAATAATTGTGCTGTATATTGTATAATAATTAAAAAAAATAGTAATAGAGAAGATGAACGTGCTATGGTTCGTCTTTCTCTATTACTCACACTACGCTTGCTTCTCTATCATTCACGAACAAATTTTCGTAGGTATATTTTTATAAAAAATAATATTTAGACACTAAGGATATCTAATATGAAAAGCCAACGACATGACAAGAAGCCAATAATTAACTTACAAGATCTTTAGCACCCATCTGTTTACCACATCGGATAGAGTATTAGAGAACCAGTCGTCTATATTTTAAAAACTGTAAGTCCTTGCTCTTCCACTTCATAGTGTTCTCATGTATTATAATGCAATCAACGAAGGCTATTAAATGACTTGTCTCAAAACATTTTCCTGCTATACTACTATAAGTACTGACACTGCAAAAAATAATACTTGTTATAAATAATAATAAGGAAAATGCAAAAAATCATACCAAAAACCAAAAATTTTAAACCAAAAAAAAATAACGATCTTGTTTATTTAAAAAAAAAAATATGATTAAGATGACTCTATGATGGGAACATACTTTTTTACACTTAAATGAGAATACATACTTAATAAATAAAATCCCATTGAGTGTGCGCCAATTGAGAAATTAGTATACACTAGCTGGCTGTTCCAAAACCTTCCTCGAGAACCACTCTATCCATTGGTGAAAAGAGCATGAAACTCGGTGCAATACTTTTTGAGTTTATCGCGAACAGACAGACGCGGCGGAGGACTTTTTTTATAATATGTAGTGATGATATGTATGTCCATATGAATTATGTACCTTATTCTTCCTCATCTATCGCTCCTTCCATCCGTATGAAAATCACCGATGATTTAGAATATGTTAGTGGAAAACAGACAGAGGCCAATAATGAATTTATTTTATAATATGTATTATATATAGACATATTATCAATTGCTTCTATAGTAAAATAATATTCGCACTAACAACTTAGTAGTCGTATTTATTGTATCTACGTATTTGCAGATTGAATTATTTTATTAAATGCGGCAAATGCCTTTACACTACGATTTCCGTATCCGCAAACGTCTTTTCCTCGTTCATTTATTTTTTATATCTAAGTACTTTAAAACTGTGGCAACTGGAAACATTGTTATATTAATTTATATATTCGCACCAATACATGTATCTAGATTATATTAAAAATGTTCATATCGCTGTTCGTTCCTCATGAAACCGAACATTTTATGTTAATCCAGGTAATAAACTATCTCCTATGTGAAAAATTTCGGTTTAGTAGTTGTCTCGGACAATTTGTATCGTACGAATTGTGCGAAAAGCCAACTTATGTATTTTTAGTAGTAGTCTCGATATAAATTTTTAGATTGTAGGTTTTAGAAATATTTGTTTTAGAAAATCGGTTTACAAATAAAAATATATTTAGCCTACAATTTAGCCTCATAGCAAAATCATGAAGTTACCAATTACCAATTTAAAGCAAGTTGAATGGCTATTTTTTTAGACTAAGGATATTGTTTGCGAAATTTGTAATTATAGTACAATGTTTTATGATAATGTTATAAACAAATGAGCACAAATTTGTCAATTAGTGTATCCAATTAAGATACACTAGGTGGCCGCGATTTCGTCCGCATTGAAAATGCGTCAACGCTCCTAAAAAATATAAGATGACGCTGGCATCTTTATTTCTATGGCGATGGTGACGCCGCCACTGTTGACGACAGACAGACGAAAAAATTTTACATTTTACAATATTTCAGCTGACTCTTCATAAAAAACTTAATGTCTTTTTTATCTTATTATATTTTGTTTAAATTTTATCTTGTCCAATTGTCAAAGTACACCCACCTTTTTTATTATCTATTGTATTTAAAGTAGCACCAATTTTATGTAAAAACATATAGCGCAAACCTTTTTTTTTTTGGAATTTCAGAAGGTCATTATATTGTATACATATTAATAATACAAACATTATCATTCATAATACAAAATGTGAAAGAAATGTTATTTATTATTCAAAAACCGTACACTGTCGTTCATTTACCTATTTTCTAAGACAACAAGAATTCGTTTAACTTAACTTTTTTTATAAAAAAAAAACATGTATAATGTACAGACACGTATTGTTTATGATTTTATCATATTGTATAGAATAGATATGATAGAAATCGGAAAAGTAGTAAGAAAACTAAACAAAACAAACTAGAAATATAAATAAACTAGCCGGTGCCCGCGACTTCGTCCGCGTTCAAAATGTTATATAGCCTAAAGCGCTCTCGCGGTGAGCAGCCGACTTGTTAAGTCAAAGCTGTTGGTCTTAATAGTTCTGCCACTGAACAATAGATGGCGTTAATCTAAATAAGGATTTAAAACAAAAAACTGTCCTTTGAGGGTATAGGTGAATTATAATATTAAGGTTTGAAGGCGACACTTGTGGACGAATCGGCGCATGTGTATAATTGCGCACAAAATTGCTAAGGAAAATGACATTTTTTTTTTCTTATTTCGAATTTTTCACCTCACTAACTTAACATTACAGGCAGTGTTGATATTCCTTCCATAAAATCATCGTGCGATGTCGAAGGTCAACGTTTTTTTAGGCATTTATTCACCATGACGTATTTACTAATACGATAAAACAATCTGTACGCAACAGTACCTAAGAGACTCGAGAGTCGAGACGCGCGAACGAAGTGCGGGAGGGCAAGAGCGACTGAGTCCACCAATAACGTGTCGGCACACGACGCGTACCCGCCCCTCACTTTCCTCTGCGCCCTCAAAGACCTAAAAATAGAGTTCTGCGCACATTTGCCGAGAAGTCTTTATTCGGTACACGAACTATAACATCCTAATCTGTCCATACCATAGGCTAAAAGACCATAAGTCACGAGACTTCTTCTAACCACCACTAGCTTTACCACGTTAACCGGTTTCCTGCGGGCTAAGTGGCTTCTTTCGAGAACTTAAAAAAACATTGCAAACTTTGTTGACACTCTTCGAGTTCAGTACAAGTCAACGTAAGAGTAATCGTGCTGAAATATTTTTAAATATTAAATTGCATATTTTTTCTACATAAATACAAAAATATTTCCCACTCTTTTATTTATTTGTGTATTAAATCAAAAAATTTGGAAAAAAAGTATTTTGTTTTCTTTTGTCTTTATTTCAATTCTAATATAATATTTGCATTGTTCAAAAGTAATTTATTCCTTGAACAATACACGTTTTTATGAGTAAGTTACTTCAACAGGGGCATTCACCTTATTATCTTATTCTTATTATTATCTTATAATACTAAACGAGGAATTCTTGTATGCCACGACGATCTCACAAGCGGCTCTAACGATTTTGATGAAAATCTAAGGTTAGGGGTTTTTTAGGTCTAGAAATCAATCTTTCAGGGTCTTATCTTCGAGAAAATTCGTTTTATGTAGTTTTTTAATGGAACGGTCACAAAAGTAATACCCGCTTGCTCGTTTTGTAATATTTTGAATTATTAATTATTAATTATCAAGTGTTTTTGAATATTTTTTCTATAGGTAATTTTTCAAAGACTTTTTTGTTACATTTAAAAAACTTTAAACCTTTCATAACACATTTTGATGTGGATTTCAATAATGGAAAGAGGGATAAACGAGAAAAGTTTGTGTTTATAAAAACTTCTTCTTGGGCGAAGCCGGGAGCGGGTAGCTAGTTAATCTATAATTTTAATAGTTTTATTAATATAATATATCATTTATTTGCCTAAAACATGGTAGTAAAGGTGTTACAGAGAGTAAAGGAGCATCATGTTTCGCCTTTATTACATAGGCATGCAGATAAAAACCAGCCAGATTCTTACTAAATGTTTTTTACTTTTAATTAGCATATCAACCACTTAACAATTACATTATAATTTATGTACTTATGTTACGAGAGTTAAACTTTTGAACTTTAGGTGATTTAAAACTTGTTTTTTTTTTACTCACATTTTGTACATAATATAAAATTATATGAACAAATGAAAAACAAAAACTATCCACTTCAAGGTAATTGTACTATTATACGTATTCTGTGGTCAAGGTTAAAAGGTGTAGTTTGACATTAAACACACGGTTTTTTTGTTATTATCACCTTAGCATTGAAAAAGAGTAAGTACATGAGTCCTTAGATTTAAAAAAAAAAGTCTTATATGTAGTTATTAGTTATGTAAGCTGTAGAAAGACCAGTCGGATTTTAAAAATTCTTTTTGCATTTGATAGCTTTATTCGTGAGGAAGATTATTAAGCCTTATTAAGCTTCGTGACCTATGTTAATAAGCTTGTTTTAACTATCAAGCTACGCCATGGGTGTTATAAGTACGCCAACTTTGTTAGGAAAGTTTGTTTATGGTTTTGTCAACAAAACAGCAACGTCTTCTGTAAGGTGTTATGCGTAACCTTTTTTGTTGTTCACTACGAAGGTTTTTGTCTATTGATTACATCAGTCAACAAAAAAAATTTTTTTTTTGGGTTTCTGTTCTAATGCTTAATTTCTGATTTTAGACATCTAAAATTAGTTACATTTTCATTTTTAGCTTTGAGAGTTTGCTTTTGCCTGATTTATGACGATAAGTAAGATACGAGACAGCCTAGACAAACATAACAGAAACACTAAAAATATTCATTTTTGAACTTAATTTTTCCGTTATTTTACATATATTTCCTGTTGTTTATCAAAAATCTTAAATGACAAAGGCTCTAGTGTTCAACAAAAACTTTTCTAATTGTAATTGAAAATAAAAGTATGGAAATAATGTATGAATCTATCATTTGTCTGAAAAAAATTAAAAAAATGCTCTAGTTTCTACAAAAGCAAACTTTGATCAAAAAAATTATTTATTCCCTTATTTTTAACATAGAAGAAATCAAAATTTCATATGCAGAAGCCAGACCCAAAAATCGTGTTGACCTGTGATTAATCTTCTTTATATATATATATATCTTTCTTTTTCATTAGAAAAAGAAAGATATAATGTGTGTTCAATGAACGAAATATAAAGGAATTTTCTATTGCTTTGAAAACACAGTTTTATTTTAATTTAATTATATAATTATTTGGGTTTCGACTATAATATAGTCTCAACATAAGGAAATCTAATGGGCTGCCTAATATACCATTCTGACTGCTTAACGCAGTATGCCCAGCATTACCAAAGTACAGTACTCTATACTAATATTATAAAGAGGAAAGATTTGATTGTTTGTTTGCATTGAATAGGCTCCGATCAATCAATCTGTAACGGTAGGTATTGCATGTATGTATGTATGTTCCTCCATATCACTCTTAAACGAATTAACTGATTTTCATGAAAGTTGGTAGATAAAGAATTAGACGTCCAGGACACAGGATAGGCTTTCTTTTTTTTTTCTTTTTCAATGCGGACAAAGTCGCGGGCGCCAGCTAGTCTATACTAATATTATAAAGAGGAAAGATTTGATTGTTTGTTTGTTTGTATTAAATAGGCTCCGAAACTACTGGACCTATTTGAAAAATTCTTTTACCATTAGAAGCCGACATTATCCGTGGTGAACAAAGGATACTTTTTACGGCGGGAAAATGCTTCATTCCTACGGGAAATCTAAAATAAAAGTAATTAATAGCGGCTTGGCCCGGGAGATAGCGCCATCTATCCAAAATACAGTAGATGGCGTTTTATATTTTATAAAGTTACGAGGGCGAAGCCGCGTGCAACAGCTAGTGTAAGATATACATGTAATTAAATAGACCATAGTGGTGTTTTGAAATCCCTTTGGGCTGTGATAACGGTTAATGAGCCTTGTTACTTATCGCCTCATCATACCAAGGTCTGCCTTGATAGGGCCAGGTATGTAACTAGGTATACAGTTATAAATCGACAAATATTAGAAGATTACAAATCAAAAAAAAGTTATTTAAATCAGTTGCTATTACTACTTTAACATTGCACTGTATTTATGTACTTTCTGACATACGCTAGACGCTAAAAATATTCATTGTTTAATGAAGAATGTATTTAGAGTACTGGACCTACTGTTCAATACATCCACTATAATTAGCTTTTGCACGTGACTTCTTCCGCGCCTTTTTAGTATTAAAACATATTTTATTCAATAGTGATAGAAGATTATCACTCGGAAACTATTTTTTTTTTCTATACCAGATGTTCCAAAAAATAATGATGTCGGTTGAGTAGTTAAGGCGTCAAAGTGTAACTAACAAACAAACTCATATGCTTCCTCATTAGTTAGGATAATTAAGATTGCACATTTTGTTTAAACTCGCTTGATAGCCCGAATGTATTAAAGGCACATTTCTTTCATATTTATTTATTTATTTTTCTTTTACGACGCATTTGGTCTAGCGGCTAATAACCCTAGCTGTTAACCAAACGGTCGCGGGTTCGAATCCCGCTAGAGGTAAAAGTTTATGTGTTAACAGTTTTGTGTCATGGATGTTTTGTATTTATAATATGTATTGAAATGTATTTACAAAAAATAGTAATCTATGTACTATATCAACTGTATGGTATCCATAATACAAGCATTAGTTGCTTAGTGTGGAACTAGATGGTAGAGCTGTGTGGAATGTGTGAATTATTATTATTATTTATTATCTTTTTAATTTTGTTATAGGTCGAAAGACGATTCTTAATGATCTCAGTGGTACCTTCAATGCCGGCGAGCTTACCGTTATCATGGGACAGTCAGGCGCCGGAAAGAGCTCTCTAATGGATATCCTAACTGGTTACACGTAAGTACTTATTTCAGTTTATAGTTAAGTACTCTTAATTAGTGTTTTCCATTGATCCACACGGAATGTAGCTTTTTTTAAATATTTGTAAAAGACCGAAGAAGGTTCTTACGAAGAGAAAAATTGCCCAGAAGTACGTAAAATCCCCATTTTTCTTTTTCCCATGTAAAGTTCCTAGCTGATGTTTAACGTCAAAGTCGCTAAACAAATCAAAAAGAAACCATGTGGTTTTTTTTAACTTTTGATAGCGATGTAGGTCAGGTCACCTAGTTTGTACAATCAAACTAAATGTACTACAATTCCTCATACCAATAAGTTTTTTTTATTTAATATTTTATATAACATATTATCGCATTTTATCATACGGGACGGGACTCGACATAAAAGGAATGTATCATCATAAATACCATCTGCTAGGAATGCTGATGCTATGAGGAAGAAGCCAGTAGAAATCTTCCATAGGTGGTCTACTGATAAGCATTCACATACTGACAAGCTTAGTCATCAATACAATATTTATTTATAACCCTCGACGCCCGACGCAAAATCGGGGTGGTATAAGTTTGACATGTGTGTCTCTGTATCAGTTTGTGAAATTAGCTCACAAATGGATGAATGAATGATAGGTGTTTTTGTTTGTTTGAAAAGTGACGTGATCGAGGTGGTTTTTAGCTATAAAATTTATGAATATCTGCCTTTAAAGATCATGGGATTTCATTAACTTCTACGTGTTCGATTGATGTGAATCTTTCTTCAAAAACTGTTACTTTGGTGATCGAATCCTCCAACTCCTCAGCAACTTACAGCAGATATAGCGAGTTTATAATTTAAATATAGCAGCAACTAATACAGCAGATAATTTATAATTTAAACGTGTTTGGGTTCAATAGAAAGTCGGGGGTTCGTTTATAAGCTCTTTTAATTGAGCGTAGACGTACCTACTCGCCAACATGCTGTGATTCTGTTTTGCCAAATTTTGTAGGAATTCGTATGTTTCGACAATTATTACACCAACAGGAGTATTTTTTCTTAATTTGTTAATAATGTTTTCTTTAAAAGTTTTTAACTAATTACTCCATTACATAACTGTTATTGCTAACTACATAAACGTAAGTACAAAGCTTGTATAGAGGTCATGGAAAACATGGTGATATACTGTATAGTTGTAATTAAAACCAAGCCAGATGGGGCTTATAATGCGACTTAATTGTTTTAGGTCGCCAGTCCCCATAGATACTACACTTTGACTTGACATCTTATCTTTTTTCTATTTTACTTAACTTTACACGCAGTTAACAATGTTACATACATAATGGTATGCAATCAATTTGTAGGTCGGTACGATAGTATTATAATAAATAGCTATTGAGTATTTTTTGAGTACTTTTTGAGTTTATACAAAAATATAAAAATACAAATCTTCTCTCTTTATAAATAGTTGTATAGGTGAATTATTATATTAAGGTTTTGAAGGCGGGACTCGAGATGCGCGAACGAAGTGCGGGAGGGGAAGAGCGACTGAGTCTACCAATAACGTGTCGGCACACCGAGGCGTACCCTCCCCTCACTTTCCTCTGCCCCCCCAAAGACCTAAAAATAGGATTCTGCGCACATTTGCCGAGAAGTCTTTATTCGCTGCACGACCTATATGTATATTATAAACATGATTTTCTTGCATCAACTGCATTATGCTTTTACTGTCTGTCTGACCTTTTTAATTATCCACCATAATACACAATAACAATAATCTAATACAATGATAAAATTATTAAGTAGGTAATGTCTTTTATTAAAAAGGTTTAATATAATGCGTTTAATTATTCAATGTGTCTATTGTTACGTTATCAGCAAAGAAACAAGATATAATATGGCGATATATTTTATTTTATTTTATTATGACGTGGTGTAGTCTATAAATGTTGTTCTGCAATCTCGCTTATCTCTGTTTGCTATTTCTAATATACTCTAGCTGTAGCACGCGACTTCGTCCGTGTAACCGAGTGCATAATTTAATAAAACATAAAATTATTTCTAATAGTAATAATCAATTTTTCATTTGTACTTGGTGAAAGAGGCCCCTTAAACTAATATGTAGTTTACGAATTAAACTTAACTTCTTTCTTAAACTAAAAACTTCGAGTGCTTCCAAAGACCAGCAGTAGTTAATCTATGAGTATTTAACCACCACTAGTAAGTAGTAATAATTTTATTTCTCCGCTAACCTTTATAGGTAAACCACCCAATACAAGTATATCTTGAGCAAAATATCGTGCGAAGTCGGGGGCTGGTTGCCAGTAGTACTCTGTACCTTATAAAATACTAGCCGGTGCTCGCGACTTTGTCCGCGTTGAAAAGTATAAAATTATAACACTTGATAACGCCATCGATAGATGCGCTATCAAGTGTATCCCGGGCCAATATTTACTTTTATTTTAGATTTCCCGTAGGAATGAGCCATTTTCCCGCGATTAAAAGTAGCCTATGTTCATCACAGATAATGTCGGCTTCTAATGGTAAAATAATTTTTCAAATCGGTAAACTAGTTTCGGAGCCTATTCTATACAAACAAACAAACAAACAAACAATCAAATCTTTCCTCTTTATAATATTAGTAGGTATAGATGTGTTACTTTTGAATAAACACACAATTTCGTATATTTTAAGAGAAAACAAAAGTCAAAGTTTAAATCGTAATAAAAAATATTATATTGTTTTAAGTTTTCACGCTAGTTAGTTTGTTAACCTCGCTAGTAGTTGTTGTTAAAGTAAATGTCACAGAAAAGTTATTGTTCTAATGGTTATTTTTTTGTTATTAAAAGGTCATTGAATTTAAATACCACTACTAAGACAATACTGATTTTTTTTATCAATATCAAAATATATTATTATTTGTTACCTACAAGATAATTGTTTATAACTCATCAAATTATGGCTTTCATCCCAAGACTATGTAGATAAATAATTACATTGGCAGTTAATTTTTATAGATAAATATAACTGTGCTGTAATAATTGTTGTTACTTAGTTTTTGTATATTACTTCATTACTAAGTATTATTTATTGACTTATGTTTTATTAATGTTGTGTAATTTTAATTATATACTAGAATGATAATTCTATATATGCAATTATATCATAAATAAATTCCATGTATGACTGATCTATGTGCCAATTTTTATCCTAATCGGTTAATCCATTTTTGTGTGAACGAGTCTGTTTGCATTTTCAATATTAATATAGGACCATATAAAAAAGATTAATGGAAGTCTTAGGACAAGACAGCATTGATAAATGTGCCATCCAGCTGTTATCAGAGGAACAAAGGCTTGATAAGCAACATAGTGCCATATTGTACTAATTAAAAATCAATCGATTTATCGAGCCAATAGATACGAGATAAGGAAATTGAAAGAAAAGTTATGCGAACAAACAAACGTAAGATACTTATAATAAAAGATAGCATCGTAGAGGAATGCAGAAAAAAAAACACGTGTGCTTTTCAGCTTCACCTTGTAATACAGTCATCTTGTCCTAATGATAATCGGGTTAACATCATCTTAACCCCCAGTTTCTGTGGGATTTCCAAAAAAGAAATACAACGCGTAGGAAGTTGCGCTATATTTCTAGTTAAAACATTAAAAAAATCTTCGTAAATTATAGTTACGAACCATCTCGATCACGTCAGCTTTTTAAAACAAAAAGAAATCAAAATTAGTCCATCCGTTTGTTAACTACAATTCCACAGACAGATACACAGATATAGGTGAATTATTATATTAAGGTTTGAAGGCGGGACTTGTGGGGGAATCGGCGCATGTGTATAATTGCGCACAACATTGCTAAGAAAAATGACTTTATTTTTCATTTCGTAATTTTTCACCTCACTAACTTAACATTACAGGCAGTGTTGATATTCCTTTCATAAAATCATCGTGCGATGTCGAAGAAGGACGTTTTTTTTAGGCATTTATTCACCATGACGTATTTACTAATACGATAAAACAATCTGTACGCAACAGTACCTAAGAGACTCGAGAGTCGAGACGCGCGAACGAAGTGCGGGAGGGCAAGAGCGACTGAGTCTACCAATAACGTGTCGGCACACCGACGCGTACCCGCCCCTCACTTTCCTCTGCCCCCTCAAAGACCTAAAAATAGGATTCTGCGCACATTTGCCGAGAAGTCTTTATTCGCTGCACGACCTATACAATAAGTTTTTGCGTCGGACGTCAGGGCTTTATCCCAGTCACAATTCGTCACAAGGGAAATTTTTTGTTAAACTATTTGTCCTGTCTCAAGATTGCTATTCTCAAGAGAGAATGATTGCTTAAATAACTGTTAAACCAATTCTGTACTGAGTGACCGCATCCGTAGTTAAAGAGCATGGACAATATAAGGGAAGCTATTACTGAGTCGAAAGTGTATTAGTAGTCCGAGTGACTAATTTGAAACTCTCTGAAGGCTTCTGTAGTTTTCATGAATTCTACTACCGAAACAAAAAATCACACTAGTTAGGTGAACAGACCGAACTTATTAGTTACTAGCTGGTGCCCGCGACTTCGTCCGCATTCTCTATAGCCGAGCCTTCCTCGATAAATGGACTATCCAACACAAAAAGATTTTTTCAATTAGAACCAGTAGTTCCTGAACGCGTACAACCAAACAAACAAACTCTTCAGATTTATATAATAGTATAGATATAGTAGATGAGTGAATAAAGTAATCATATAAGATAGCTTAGAATGGACCAATATTTAACAGGTATTTAATAGGTATTTTAATACCTATATTAATAGGTAGAGTAGAGCATAGGTAGATCAAAACGCATTTCTGCATCTTATTCCTATTTCTTCTTACCTTAAAACTATTCAGTTTTAAATAACTGTCTTGAGAAAAGATTTTTTTGTTTAGTCGTTGGCGTCACTATGGTTTTTGAGAGAACAGACCAATTTCCATAAAGTCAAAAACTATTTTTAGTCAAAAACTACTGCATCGATTTTTATGCTGTTTTCACCAATGGATAGAGTGGTTCTCGAGGAAGGTTTTAGTATATAATTAACGCAGGCGAAGTCGTGTATACTCTCTAGTAATACAGAATAGTACACAATATACAGTCACATTAATACTTACCTGATTAGCAACAAATGTATGGGGATCTTTGTCTTATTAATGCAAGAACGTAGTAGAATGTAGTTCAAGAGGAAGTATTCATCTGTTGACCTTACTCACATCCTTTTTAAATTCCACATGTTTTGCTATGCTCGTCTCGTATTATTTTGCGATTTACAATTTATTTTATGTATTTGCAATGTATTTTATCTATTATATCAAAAATTATGTATTTAAAATAATTTTATTTTAAATTGGTACTTATTTCCAGGTGTATCCAAAAATTGATTTGATATTTCACTTTAAAGTACAAAAGGTATCTACGGAAATATTAATATTATCTGAAAAGGTTTCATTCAGATACTATTCTGTCCATGATAATTTTTTTTTGGTTCACTCCCTGATTTTGTTGAATTACTTTTTCACTGAGTCTTCTTTAGTTACTTGTGAAATAGCAGTGGGTTTAATGTGCAAATATTAATAATAAATTTTTATCGCAGATATGTGTACTACGTACTACGTGCTACGTAGAATGTTATCCACAAACTCACTTTAGGTCGCACGCTAAACTATAAAGTTTACTGTTTAGCGACTTACGAGTTTAGCATTTAAGAGTTTAGAATCTACATGCATTACAAATAAGAATATGTGACCATTTTTGTTTTTTTTTTTTTTATAAAAGAAATCTTTTCCCCATTTTTGCTTCGCCAGTAAGAGCCTGGAGCTCTTTACAAAATTTAATACAGGGCCCATTCTAGGGCAAGCTAATTAGTAACGACCTCTTTCTTACCAACGAAAACAAATTTCTCAAAAACTACATGTTTTAAATTCCAGGAAACCTACGAGTGGAAAGATTTTTGTGAATGGCCAGTTGCGGAACGAAAGGGTCTTCAGAAGGAGTTCGTGTTACATAATGCAAGACGACAAGCTTCACGATATGCTCACAATCCACGAGTCCCTCACTATAGCTGCTGATCTCAAACTGGGGCACCACATTAATATAGACCAAAAACAAAAACGGGTAAGACTTCAATTATAAAGTTATTTGAAAATTCATAATATTATAAATGCAAAAATACATCCACTCATGTTAGTTACTCTTTCACGCAAAAACTACTGAACCTATCACCATGAAATTTTGCATACACATTGTCTGTGACACCAGAAAAGACATGGGTACCTTTTATAGTTTAACGCGAACGAAGTTGCGGGCACCAGCTAGTCCTTTATAATGCGCATTGTCAAGGTTTGGAACTCCATACGGCATTTGTGTTTCCGAGCTCATATAACCCAAATCTTTTTTCAAAGTTGGAGTGAATAGGCATCTTCTGGGTGAGCTCGCTCCATCATAGGCCTCATTTTCGCTACATCGTCTTTATTTTAGGCTCAAATTGTAGCTGACTAAATTGTCCAGAGGAATTTTTCTCAAATTTTTGATATCATTCTTCGTTTCCAAAATATCGAGCGCCAAAATCAAAAATTCGGAAAAATGTTCAAATTTTTTTTACTATTTCGGCCATAACTTTTTTCGTTTTTGACTTTTTCTAAAAATTCTTTTTGCACCTTACAGATCTTTTGAATACGCGTCTTTTGAGCTTTTTGAATATTATATCTTTACAACTCTCGTTGTAAGATCGTTGTAAGATCGTCGTTGGGATCGCACATTTTTGTGAAATCGGGGCCTATACTGATGCGAACGAAAAGACATGTTAAAATTTAAAAAAATTAACACAAGTCACTTTTGAAAAAACTAAACGATAAGGCTATTAGTTTTTCTAAGTTGTAATGTTTATCATTATGAGATGTCAGATGTTACACATGATATGCGACTACTGAGACTAGTTCTGTTTTGGTTTTCATCCATTTAAATTATACTTCCTTATACACCAAACTATTTTTTTTTACAGGTAGACGAAATAATAACAGCACTGGGTCTGGGTAGAGTACGCAACACTAAATCGGGCATGCTGTCAGGTGGCGAAAAAAAAAGATTAGCAGTAGGCTTGGAACTAGTCAATGATCCAGCAGTTATGTTTATAGACGAACCAACAAGGTAATTAATTACATTAATTTGGTTTATCTATACTAATATTATAAAGAGTGAACATTTGTATGTTTGTAATAAGCAAACTCAAAAACTAAAACTTTCACCTATAGAAAGCTACTTTATCAGCGAGTAACATAGGCTATAATATTTTATAAAGTTTTATATACAACAGTTTAGTGAAATTCTACTTTCCCATAGGCTCCTGTATGAGTCATACTTAAACCAATGAGTAATCGACACTCACTTGGTCCTTCAAGTACGATCATATTAATTAATTTATTGAGTGTAACAGATTAAAGTTAAAGTTTAAAAAGATGAATCACTAAAAAGATGAGTCAATCACTATAGATATTAGGTAGGTATTAATTGAAAGATCACAATAAAAAACAAAACCTGAAGTAGTGTTACAGTGTATGGTATAATTTAGATTTTCTTTGACATGGTTTATGCCGTTTAACTCAATCATTAGTTCGGAAAGGTGTCTATGTACAATATTATGAAAAATATATAAAACATACCCTAAACAATTGAAGTGAATATTAAAATGAAATTGTATGTACCTAATAAACGTTTAATTACAGTATAATGGACGTGTTTCTTATACTGCATCGTCGTATTTAAATACATTTCGTATAGACTAATAGAGCATCTTTTAAAGGCAACGCACTTCAAACAAAAGCATCTAATAAAAATATTTCTTTTGTTTGTTTTATTTTTTAAGACAGTCTTAATACCTACCTTTATAGTGTAGTAAAAACAGCATTATTGCAAATAGTCATGCGTTGTGGTCATTCAAATATATGTATTTGAGGAATTTAGAATACGGTTAGGGGTCCTGAGACGATTGTATTAAATTTAACTGTCTTTATTTTTTCTGCAGCGGCCTCGATAGTTCAACGTGTAAACAAGTAGTGTACCTGTTACGTCTGCTAGCAAGACAAGGAAGGACCGTGGTCGTTACTATGCATCAAGCGTCAGCGCCATTGTTGCGTTTAGTGGATAGATTGTATGTGGTGCTTGGAGGGAGATGTGCTTATGCTGGCGCGGTGCCACAGTTGCTACCCTTTTTAAAGCAAATGGACTTGATATGCTCACCGTACCACAATCCTGTGGATTTTCGTGAGTATTGTTTTTTTAACCGACTTCAAAAAAGGAGGATGTTCTGAATTCGACCGTATTAACTTCGTCGTTTATGATCCGATTTTGATGATTCTTTTTTGGTTGGAAAGGTGGTATTCCAAGGGTGGTACCATGGTAAGGAAACGAGGATCTGATGGTGGCATCCCAGAAAAATAGAGGGGTTGGTTTTTTTTTTTGTTAAAAATTATGTTATTGTTTTTAACGCTCAATGCAAAAACGGGGTATTATAAGTTTGACGTAGGTATATGCTTGTGTGTCGGTGTATATGTGTCTGTCTGTAGGTAAACTTTAACAGTGATGTAACAGCATATATAATATTATGTGCTGTTGAGTTTCGGTGATTGAGTAAGAGCCCATTACTCAATCCTTTCCTTAGGTAAGCTTTATTTATAGTCGACAGCGCACTTGCAGCGCCTATGGCGTTGCTTGTGTTATAGGCGACGGTATAGCCACTTACCGTCAACATGTCTGTCGACCTTAACAGTAAGGAGAACTTTAAGAAAAGAAAATAATTATTAGTAGGTATTTATATATTTGTATTTTTGTTTCAGTCATAGAAATTAGCGCAGATAACGCGGATAAATTAGTTGCCCACACACAAAATGGAAAATGCGTAGAGTGGCTTCCAAACATTCCTCAAGAGACTGACGAACAATTATTAGGCAAGTGGAGTTGGCTTGTGTCAGTAGTGTAATTATAATCATCGAGATTCAACCTAATAGTTACCTATTTATGCTTATTTTCAGAACTATATAATAGTAATACGTTTAAAGAAACTTACCTCACAAGCTTGCCTACTGTTAAAGAAAATCCAACAAACAAATTACTATTAAAAATAAAAACGACATACGCAACACCGTCCTGGAAACAGTCCTACACACTCACAAGACGATCTCTTCTGGTAATTATTCTCTCGTATTAAGTACAGGTGCATACTTTAAAAAATGCTGTAGTTCTCCCATCTGTTTACCGGATGAAAAGTATTATATTGTTACGCGCAGGGTAAGTTAAAATGCCGTTTAGGGGTACATGATTTATATTCGCAGACCAAGATGACTTCCAATATAACAGAGCTTCTCCAATTAAACCGTAATGCGGCAGCTTCACTCTCGTGAAGTTCCTCGACGAAGTACTCGAGAAAGTTGATCGAACACGAAGTGCGTCGCTACACACTCGTTCAACTTCGCGAAGAGCTTATGGTAGGAGAGCCCAAGAGGGGATTTTTGGATTTACTAGAGCGCATCAGATATTGCCAATGTATATTCTCCATGTGTCTCCGATAACGGATATGTATTAATACTTAGCGCTTCAGATTTTCATACAGACGGTTCAGCCTAAATTCCTAATCGTGCTGATTCTTCTTACCATCCTATCTTCAAAGTCCAAATTTAGCATCGTGGGCTCCCTAAACATTATAAGTTACTCTATGTACGCAGCTTTGAGTCCTTTTACTCGGTCGCAAAAACTGACAACAAATGGAAGTAGCACGAGGCGAGGTAAAGTTGGACGAAGTAGGGCGAGGTGACCGTCCACACTCTCTTATTCGCCTCGCCTCGCCCAACTTCTCGAGAATGTGGAGGCCGTGTAAAACTTGCCAAAATGTGTCAATAATGCACTGATATATAGGTACTTCACAGATATATTCGCAAAAGCTCCCAAGTGTTGTTATCGTATCGCTAGTTGTCTCAGTAGCACTACCATGAGTTGCTATCGAAATCTTACGTTAGTTTACTTCTGTCGATAACGAACCTTTCAATGTGCACGTGAATGATTTAACTACTAACGTTACGGTATTTCTCGAGAGCATCAGTCAAATTTGTAACTCATGGTACCGGTTTTAGTTCTTTGAGTGACCGCTAGAGGCGCTATACAATTTTTCATACAAATATTTTACGTTCTCGCTCATCCCTCGCTACATTAGTGCTACAGAACTGTGTCTGTGTCTGTGTCTCGATCGCACCCGTATTTATTCTCGCGCAGATAAAGTCATAAACATGTTTACAATAAAATTCTGGAAGGCTATTGCTGTTAGTGGAATGTAAACCTTATGTCGCAACAATAAGGAACAGTTTGCCTTGACGTTTACAAAAGGGGCGTGGTCACCATTAATTCATTGTGGGAGCTAGCTATCGCCCAGGGCTTAGGCTCTAGCTATCGAGAATGTTCCATACCCTAGTCGTAACAATATCAATGTTTATTGTGACAAAAATAAATCGCGATTATTAAGAATAAGCATAAATTTAATTTGCAACAAAGGATATATAAAAACTCAACATATACGCTTTTTTATGACTACGATTTTTTTTTTTTAGGAAATTTAAAATATACTTTTCATCTGGTAAACAAATGTGTAAAGAATGACCTCGCTTCGGATTCTTTACTATGACAAGACAGACCTTAAAAAGATTTGATTTTCCGCTTCATACCTTAAGTTATTTAGTATTAAATTATAAATATGTTTGTCGTGGTTTTCAGTGTTTGGGGCGAGATCCAACGTTTGCATTGACGATAACAGGGATCCACGGTTTCATAGGTTTATTCATCGGATTTCTTTACTACAATATCGGTGGCGATGCAAAATATATAATGGATAATTTCAGATATCTATATTTCTCACTCATGTTCCTCATGTTTACCGCCTTCAGCGCAGTAACCATTACATGTGAGTACAAATTTATACTATACACAATTAATTTTTATTAGTTAACCAAAATTTTACATTGATGGTTATTATTTCCATGGAGAGGTCTTGCTTTGCTGGTAAGTTGCTACATAACAAGTAACAAGCACAAATGCGCTGCCAGTTCTCAGTTACTCAAACACCGAAACACAACAGCACACGTGCTGTTATTTTACGGTAGTCTGCGGTAATTTGTTTGGTTACTGCTATTATATATAATAACTAAACGGTCACTACTATTATAAATAACTTTTTTGGTTTGTAATTGGAATTAAACATTACGACAAGCTTGCTACAATAATTTAGTGAAAATCTCATTCATTTTCTCTAGTTCCACAACAAATTCCTGTAGTAAGACGGGAGCATTTCAACCGTTGGTACACGGTCGGAGCTTATTTCACTTCAATATTAATGTCTACTCTGGCCACTCAGACTCTATGTACGTTACTGTACGCAATAATTACTTACTGGATGACCGGGCAACCTGCAGAAATGAAACGCTTTTTCGGATTCTGCTCCGTTCTCCTGATGGTTTCATATGTGGCTGTACTCTTTGGTCTACTCAACGGATCGCTTTTCAATGTGAAGGTATAAAATTCATTATGTTTGTTTTAGTCTAAATCTAAATAAGGATTTAAAAAAAAATGTCCTTTGAGGGTATAGGTGAATTATTATTTTAAGGTTTGAAGGCGACACTTGTGGGGGAATCGGCGCATGTGTACAATTGCGCACAAAATTGCTAAGGAAAATGTAATTTTTTTTGTTATTTCGTAATTTTTCACCTCACTAACTTAACATTACAGGCAGTGTTGATATTCCTTCCATAAAATCATCGTGCGATTTCGAAGGACAACGTTTTTTAAGGCATTTATTCACCATGACGTCTTTACTCATACGATAAAACAATCTGTACGCAACAGTACCTAAGAGACTCGAGACGCGCGAACGAAGTGCGGGAGGGGAAGAGCGACTGAATCTACCAAATACGTGTCGGCACACCGACGCGTACCCGCCCCTCACTTTCCTCTGCGCCCTCAAAGACCTAAAAATAGAGTTTTGCGCACATTTGCGCTACACGAACTATAGTAATGTCAATATAATATTCGGTTAGGCACAGTAAGCGTGTCATGAATCTTTGTTCACGCTGAAAATAAAGTCGGCTACGACGATTAACGAAGAAAGCTTAAAACTTACAATTAACCGTAAATATATAAAATCTATAAGGTTCATAATACAATGAAGCTGTTAGTGCTATCGCAGTCGCACGAGCGTAATATGTCAAGCGGCACACGCTAACATGGCGGCAGCTGACGACCAATAGCGGTACTGGAAAAAGCCGCGAAGTGTGTGAATTGGTCGATAGCCTCTCCCAGTCTTGCCACTCTTTAAAAATTCGTCTTCTGCGCAAGTACATTGTTAAGGTACAGTTGGGTACTACTGTACTATCACGGTCTGTAAATTTTAACCACCATTTGAATTCATGTGCCGTGAAAAGAAAAATAGTTTGCAAAGTTTATCAATTTTAATATTATTATTTTTTCAGAATGGTGCAGTCTTCGGACCATTCTTCATAATGCCCTTTACCGTTTTCTCCGGCTTCTTTCTTCGCTACATCGACGCACCGCATTTCTTTCGGTGGCTCTTCCACGTGTCTTTCCTGAAACACGGATTGGTAGGCCTCGTCATATCCGTCTTCGGAATGGAGCGACCGAAACTTCCCTGTTCCGCTGAAGTCATGTGCTACTATCGCCACCCTAAGCAGTTTTTGAAAGAGAATGACATGCAAAGTGAGAAGTTCTCTTTAGTTGTCATAGCTTTGTCTGTTATTACTGTCGTGCTTATAACTTTAACGTTTATTATACTAAAGATACGGTTGAGGAACAAATGGTAAACAAAACAGTTTAAGTATTAGACAAGAATATTGGGCTTTGAACGCCACCTGTATGTGATTTGAAGTAAAGCTATATATAATTACTTCAATTCACAAACATTTTTATTATAAAAAAAAGATTTAAAAAAGAATACAGTACCACGTAACATTAATTTTATTGACATTCCTTTTAACAAATTGTACTATGATATAAAAATTAAATATGATTCGCTACAGAACCTATTTGCCTCAGAACCCAATATTCGTGTTCATTAAAAAACCATTCTCATTTCTTATGATCTTTGTATTCTATATCTCACTAGTTGAGATTAAAAATAGTGAAATTAATAATATTTCGTGCTTGAGAACAGTTTTTTTTATAGTAAAACAGGCTGAATCTCCGTTCGTTTTACCAACTTATCTACTTGTAACTATTACTGCGTAGACAATAATAATTTCTATAATGATAGGCGATAATGATTTTTATTAATAAAGAATAATTCTATTGGTTTATTAAAAATGTATATTAATGAATAAATAAAAACATCTGTTTTTATAGGGGGAATTGGGTTCTGACTTTTTTATTTTCACATTTTTTTAAATATATTTTTATGCCTGTAATATCCTCCTCGTGTATGAATATTTAACGCATACAATTGTGTTGTCCTTCGCTTCAAAATTGCCAATTTATGCATAATATTTGCTTTCATTCAGCCTGTTATACAATATTAATTAAAGTAAAAAAAATACTTCTTTACCACGGATTATAAGTTTTAGTCAATTTTTATCAATGAGGGGACCGAGACCTATAAATATACGAGCGAGAGAAGTCAGTAAATAGTAGTTATTTGGAAGATTTTGTTGTCTCAACTTGCTATAACGGGAATAAACGAAGACAGAATGCAACACAAGAAATTCGCGGCACCATAATAAACATTATTAGCTTTAACTCGATAATTACAAGAATTTAACTCGTTTTAAAAATTAATTGTACTAGATATACCAAACCTTTTTTTTTATGTTAAGGTCGACAGACAGGCTGACGGTCCACTTGATGGTAGGTGGCTACCGTCGCCTATAACACAAGCAACGCCATAAGTGCTACAAGTGCGCTGCTGACCATAGAAGGATTAAGGATAAGGGATAAGGAAGGGATGGGGTAAGGGATGGGATGGGATGGGGTAAACCTCATATTATATTCCAAAAATGTCATGTTTTTAAAATCCAATAACTAAGGAGTAATCATTGAATTACTTACATACAATTGGTAATTCCCATGGCAAGTGAGATCTTAATTTTCTCTTTCTTGACAGTATCGAAGTAGAAATTGTCGATGTGCCACATTTGCCCACAACCAAAGAATATAGTCACTAAAGAAATAATATTAAACGGCCATGAAAAAGTGTAATTTATGAACTAAGTAATTAATTTATAAATAAAAATGAATTCGTATAAAGTAAGTAAATAATAGAATAATGTTAACACTATAAATTTGCTCAATGGATCATGTTATAACTTAATAAATATAATTATATTAATTTTAAGAGTTATAGAAATCATTCACTTTTGTATAGATGCAGAATATATTTCGGTCTCCTCAATACCCAATACAAAGAAATATTTTTATGAATCGTCCAAAAAAAAATTGCAAATTTAATATAACTTTACCTACCTATATTAAAAAGAGAAGTGTATTTTATACGATAATCTGTGATGTAGTTTTATTTTAGGACAATGACATAGAGATAGTGCCTTGACATACTTATAAGAATATCAATGTACAGTACCCCTGTCTTAATAAATTGTTATAGTAACCGTTTATTTAATTGTATCGTCCTATAACTAATTTAAAAGTGAGCTATTTGACCATTTACATGTACTAAGTGGTTAAGTGAATACCTAAATCATCAGATCACAAGCGACCACCATACGCGTAGGCTTTTTTAATTTTTTAATGGCCAAAAAACACATTATAACCAAGTTTCTCTCTGAAGTGACTGTGTTTGAACAAAAGACCTATTTGGTAAAGTAAATGTTAAACATGTTATAAATGGTGAGTAACTTGTAAACGACCTATAATATATATCGCAAAGTTTGTATCTTAGGGCCTCTTTCACCAACCACAAGTAAAGTGTTGATTGGATACTTTTAGAAATAATTTTCTGTTTTATATAAAAATGTATACGTAAAAACCATACATGAAATAGTAGGGGTACTGAAATGACGAGAGCCATTTTAACCGTAAGTGTTCGTTTGAGAGAAAAGATTTTTTAAGAGAGTTTTCTTTGTATAGACTTTTAACTAAAAAAAATATAAGTACCTTTAAGATTAATAATGGAATTGGAATACTATATAATATTTTGTATGATAAAGGTGATTTGTACCTAAGTGTTAGGGGTGAAATGCAATAAGGTGAATGTTGAAATTGGATTTTTAATTAGATATACTATTTTATGCAAAAAACAAGGTATTTTTGGTAGTTATATCGCTGGTAAGAAATTAATGGGAAATTGGTTTTATACGATATTTTATCAAATTATACCTATTACTTGATTGAAATTGTTACAAAAATATAAAGCCGTATAAACATGAACGTATAAAAAAGGTACTGACCCGTACAAAGTACCTAAGTCAATTCGTTACGTGTATGATGTAATAAACTTGCCAGCACGTATGCATTCACTCTACTGACCGTCATACTTTTTCTATTTCATACACCATATTGATTAAGCGTGTCAGAGAAAGTCTGTAAAGAAGTAGAAAATAATATAAAACCAGTCGAGACATTTGCCTACACCCGAAAAATATTTTACAAAAAACCATGTAAAAAATAAATATATTTTTGTGACCAAGTGACAACTATTATTTTTCGTGACAAGGGTTTTTATACTGTTTTTAAGAAATTGTGTCCAAATTGGAAAACATTTTTATGAACAAACAATTTTATTTATGAAAATATATATAATACATATTATAAAAACACGGCTTTTATTTATAAACTAGCTGGCGCCCGCGACTTCGACCGCGTTGAAAAGGAAAAAAGTAACCTATCCCGTACGTCTAAATGTTTATCTACCAAGTTTCATCAGTTAATTCGTTTAAAAGTTATGGACTAACATCTAACATGATATACATACAGAAAAAATCTAAAAACCGTCAATTTGTATAGAGCCTTTAAACACGATATCTCTGAAAACAATATTACTTACTCCACGACCAACCCTTACAGATTTATTATTGATTATATTATAACCACTTGACTACATGATTGTATCGTATGATACACTCAATCTTTATGCAATTAATTAGGTAAAAATACAATTGAAGACGTGAGTGGATGAAGGAGTTATGTCGCGTTTTTGGGTTTTTACGTTTTTTTGCGTTGATGAAGGTAATATATCCATATGAATGTTTACAGACCTTAAGATCGTCGATTTAAGACATTTTTGGAATATAAAAAGTTGAAAATGGTGTTATGTACAGTTAATTTTAAAAAACAAAGAGTGCAGAAAAGTTTACTTTTGTTAATGTAAGAGAGAGCTATGTTCACTTTTTTTTAAATTAAATAATACAAGTGTTTACTGGCTATCATACCATTAATATTTTAGGTTGTTTACACAACTTTGCATCATAATTTAATACAAAAAACAATTCCGTGGCGACTTTAACCTCGATTTATTCAAAATTGGAATTATGCGACATATCACCTTCATCCACCCACGTCTTCAATTTGGTTTTACCCATTCTACCCATTTTGATAAATTCCGAAACAAAGCGCATAATATCGTTTTAAAAGAGTCCACTGTGGTAGACGAGCATAAAAATACAAATATAGGTACATAGGATTATGACGATTAGGACTGATCACCAAGATAATTGGCACATGTAGGTAATTATAATGTATACACGTGTCCTCCTAATCCTAACAATAATATAATTTGAAGTCGCTTTCATTTGTCTGTCTTTTATCCGCTAACTCCTCCTAAACCACGCAACAGATTTTGATGCGGTTTTCACCATCAGTTACATAACCAACAGTTAATATTTTCTAGCAACCATGTCTGTCCGGGTCCTGTTTCTCAACTATGACTACTCAACGCTAAAAGTTAGCCCATGTCCATACTAATATCATAAATGTGGAAGTAACTCTGTCTGTCTGTTACCTTTTCACTCCTTAACTACTCAACCAATCATCATGAAATTTTGAATACACTTTGTCTAGGATACAGAAAAGACAAGTACTAGATTTTTTTTCTTCCAGAAAAAATGTTCCCGAGGAATCATCTAAGATAAAATAAACCACCTAGCCTTATTGTTATAGCAATAAGAGATCAAGCGTTATTATATAGTTTTATTTTTTTCTTTAAAAATAACAATACAGCAACACATTTAATAAAGAGGCATTCGTTCATGGCAACTAGTGAATATCGGGAGAAATCTCTGACTTGGACTTGACAAAGAAATAACAATAATTACGTATCCATATTAAATCGCTAGGACGGATTATCGTGTATTTTATCTTTGATAAATGGTTATTATCATGTTAATGTATGCCACTGGACCGTGTGACTAAGTGCATATATATACATCCATACATCGGTAGAAAGGTCAATATAAAAGTGGTTTTATATCTTAAAACTATTGTTGGATATTTGCAAATTCCAGTAACAAATGTAAAGGTGTAAATTTTATAAATGCTATTGAATGGAATAAAGTCAAACGAAGTGAAAGCGTAGGACAACCAGTTGCAGAAGAATGTAGTCGAGTTTGTTGACTGCTTGTGAGACGACGTGTGTTTGAACGTCTCATAACTACTTCCAATTTTCCAATTCCTCCTATTAATGAATGCCCATTAGATGTCTCTCTCTAAAGGGATACTGTGATCACAGGAAAGAAAGAGAAGGACAGTGCGCGATGGATGTGGAAACCGGAAAAGATGATTTAAGTGTTGAAGACGGGAAGCTCGTTGTTTTTACTGAAGTTGATTATACCATCTCAAGTGGAACTGCAAGTGAGTATTGGTATGAAGCATAAAAAATATGCTGAATCTTTTTAAATGAACTTATCAACTGAATAAATTATGTTAAACATAATAAATATATGAGAACGTTATATGATTATTTATAACGATAATCAAATATTATAATAATCAATACACAAGTTCTTTTAAAGACAAATATACTATGTATAGAGGTATACTGATCTTATATAAAAAAAATATTTAAATTAAGATTTTAAAAAATAAATTTCTTTTATTTATTTAATTTATAAAATATAGCAAAGAATTTTAAACAATATTTCGCCTCGATAAAAATATTTTCCATTCTTTTTATATAAATGTCGTTGGTAAAGGTATATAAAGATAATATGTTTCTTGTAGAAACCTAATTTATAATTATTTTTTTAAAATTTTTTGATTAACTGATGTAAATGAAGGCTTGAATAAATAATTACTTTATTGAAAAAATAATACGTATTATAACCTTGCGAGTAATATTCATCCGCGTTTTACTACTATCAGATCGTAATGTCAGAGGTTCAAGCCCTTTGATCTTAATTTTGTTGAATAATGTCAATATAATAATCCAACATCATTAAGCAACTTATTGATCTGTGGTACAAAGGTAAATAATTGTTGTTCATAAATAACACCTGCACCATACGTGACTTCTTTAAGAACTAATTTATTATAATATGAAACATCTTTTTAGTAACGTCCTTTTAATCTTCAACATACGTAAGGTCACATTTGATTTGCATATTTCTTAACCATATTTTTATGTATGCAGGCAAAGCCTTTTAAACAATATTTCGCCTCGATAAAAATATTTTCCATTTTTTTTATATAAATGTCGTTGGTAAAGGTATATAAAGATAATATGTTTCTTGTAGAAACCTAATTTATAATTATTATTTTTTAATTTTTTGATTAACTGATGTAAATGAAGGTGCTGGGGGATGCAAGTAGGCTGCCGTTCGTTAGGGATGATAAAAAATAAGCGCCAGTTCACACCGATACGTGATGCGACGCGACGAGTCGCATGAGTAATATAGTTATTTACAATACATAAATTTCGTAAACCAGACACGCGTTACCATACGCAACGATCTTTATGGAAAATCCGTCTTAGGCCGGCCATACACGGGCAGCTCGAGCAGTCAACTGCTTGAAGCTGCCATTGAAAACTGCTGAAGCAGTTGGTATTATATGAACTGCTCGACAAAACAAATCAAGAAGCGAGCGAACTATAGAGACGCGCGCGGCGTGGAATGAAGAACGCGGGCGGAGGTCACTGCGCGAGAGCAGTCGATACCGACAGCTCTTGACTAGAGCAGTCAAGAGTCAAGTCAGTGTATGCCTGGAAGCTGCTCGATCCTGACTGCTTCAAGCTGCCTGTCTATGGCCGGACTTACTGCAGTCTCTGTATCGCGATGCGTCTCGCGACGTAGTAGCGTCATCGAGTATAGTAGTGTGGCGTCACTGCAACCGAGATCCAGTGCGAACGTTAGCATTGATGCACCTCGCTGCGTCGCCATGCGTCTCCTTTCGGTGTAAACTGACCCTAAAGATTCAGTCTTCATAAAGCTACTAACTCAAAATTTTATTCAAATGTCTTTAAATAAATACTTTGAGGACCTCTTTCACCATCCTTTAGTATAGTGTCAAGTAGGCTAACCGCCATTTAAAGTCACCGGTAAGAAAGCGTACGAGTTTCACTATCTTCGAGTAGCATTACTCAAGGTAATTTCAATGTAACATTTAAGGTAACATTTACTCGCCAATAAGCTTACTTTAAAAGTAACTAGTCACTTTGTAGTTAATTAGAGAGGCCCTAAATGTAATATTACTCACCAAATACTAACTTGATCGCGTTAAATTTACAAGATCCTTAATTACACAGATTATGATCTGTGTAATTAAGGATCTAGTAAAACTAGTTTTTTTTTTGCTTACCGCTAATCGTCTAACTAAAGTAAGCTTTAACATCTACATGTTAAGTTTAATATTGTTTAATTAAGTACAAGTTGACCTTCGTAAATATGTTGATCGTCATCACCTCTAGAGGAACTGATTTATAGAATGTTGATTCAATTAAATAAGATATCTAAACATTTTGTTGTAATAAACTCGCAAAATTAAATTTGCTGTGAACCCTGGCTTTTTTTATAATAAACTCTTTTTTTGTTAGCGACCTGCTAACTAAAAAAATTTTTTTTTTTTTGCAAATAATATACAAAAACCTTACTCGTTCATCGCTCTTACCATTAGTGAAAACCGTATCAGAATACGTTGTGTGGTTTAGGAGAAGTTAGCACACAAACAGACACAGGCGGTCAGCGACTGTATTTTATAACAATTAACAATACAAATATTATGCTTATCTATTTAGTTTACAGTATATGCAGTCAAGTGTTTCGTGAGATAACAGTTTTGACATTTAATGATGTAATAATTAATATTTTGAACAAGTCCCTGCCTTTAGAGGAACTTTAAATACGCATTTACTCCTATTTCCATATGTTCCATATACATAAATAAATATTACATATTATTAAGACAAGGACTAACCTCAGACCGAAAACATTTTTTAATAAAATTGTCTATGAATTAAGGTTTAATTTTTGTAACTTCTCTGAGATAACAGAACAGATTTAAAATTGGAAAGTTTTTCTTATATATGTAAAATTTAAAAAAAATAATTAAAAGTACCAGATTAAGTACTTTAGTACAGAACTTAAATTAATTAATCAGATTACAAATAAATTGCTAAATTTTTTTATTATTGTGACGAGAAAGTTTTTTTTTTACTATTTTTTTTTCTCATAAAATATATTTTTTTGTATAAATCTGCCCGATTCAAAAGTTTTTAATTATAGTCTATTATGGACAGTATTTTTATATTTATAAGTTTTTATTTTACTCTAATTAATTATCAATTAGTCAAACTAGAGGACGAAAATAAGACTTTTTTCTGAAGTCCTCGCCTTAAGTAATTATAATATGTATGTTTACTTATTGAGATCTTGTATTTATTATAATATTGTCTAGTTCACTCGCAAGCACAAGTCATAATGTCACAAGATAAATAAGGGGGCGTAACGTGCAGATAAAAAGCATATATATTTATTTTGTCTAAAATTGCTTGAATTTTTATCTATATTGTTTAATATTATTAAAAAAAAAACAAAGAGAATTGTTTAATGGAACTCAAATATCTCCTCGTAATAATAATCTCTCGACAGTTGTTCGCGTAAGCTCATAACGGACAAACGCATGATGCGGTCTGTACTGTAACTATGTAAACAAAATTATTTGAACAAAATCAAATGATAGATAACATGGATATAGAACAAGGAATTGTGTATAACAAGAATATGTCATTGTTTCTGGACATTGTATACAAGATTCCCAGTGGTAATTACGTATTGTTTTTTTCATTTATCTAATACTCACATAGAGGTATTACTTTTTAAAAATTAATTTTCTAACTGCATATAAAATTATTATTTTGACATATGTCTCAAACTTTAATTAAGCAAGTGTATTGCAGAATAATTTAAAAACAGTGCTCTCGGTACAATGTGACATTTTTCTACACAATTTGTAGAGAACTACGAGTAACTCTAGCCCGCGATTTCGTCCGAGTTGAAAAATGAAAAATAAAACACTTATGAAAATATCTAATAGGAAAGAATTATATTTTTTTACTATCCCTCGAGAACCTAAAATTCTTTCAGTCTGAAAAGTTCAGTTTAATATTTACATATAAACCGAGTGCCAAATGTCATCCAAATTCGTTCAGCTGTTTTTGCGTAACAAATATCGAAACATACTTACAAACATACAAACTTTCGCATTTATAATAATATTGATAATTAATATAATTATCTATCATCCAGTAGTGAACCTTTATTAGCGAAAACATCAAAAATTTTCTCTCATGCTTAACATTCGTAAAAAATGTAAATATTTTCCTTGTTTTTATTATCTAAGTACCTATTAGACCTATCAGTCGGTAGACTCAATTTTTTATATGTTCAAAGACTAAAAGACTATAAACAAAATTATATACCTAGTTTGACAATAGTTTGATGACTTGTCCCTCCTCTTATCACTATATTGAAGTACCTATAGTTATAGATATTTGTACGAGAATAGCGTTTACAATAATATTAAAGCAATTAAAATTCTACGCATGGCCGGTTACGTGTGACCTTTAGTCGAATGTATTATTGGGGAATAATAACTTTTTTATTTATGCATCTATACTATCTATACTAATATTATAAAGAAAAAATATTTGATTGTTTGTTTGTATAGAATATGCTCCGAAACTACTGGACCGATTTGAAAAATTCTTTTACCATTAGAAGCCGACATTATCTGTGATGAACATAGGCTACTTTTTACCGCGGAAGAATGCTTCATTCCTATCTCTAAATCTAAAATAAAAGTAAATACTAGCAGCTTCGCCCGGGAGATAGCGCCATCTATCCAAAAACAAGTGAAGCTACTAACATGACAACTGCTTGGTGATATTCTTAGATGGCGTTTTATACTTTTCAACGCGGACGAAGTCGCGAGCACCAGCTAGTATCATTTCTATTAGTTAAAGTAGGTACATAGTTGTCTCAACAATAAATATTTGTCTTGTCTTAACTCCGTACCATCAAAGAGTGGACCGATGTTAAAAACTTTTAAGGACCGGAAATTTATGGAGAGACATAATAATATGAAGAAAAGGGAAAATTATAGTTCAATAATAATTATGAAAATTCTATTTTTTTATTTAAAAGAATTGTTGGATAAGTTGACTGTTAAACATGGTGGTTGACACCAAAATAAAAGCAAATAAATAAAAGCGACACAGGACATTACAAGATGATTTAGATAAGTGTACTTCCGTTCCGACCCTGATTAGATAAGAGTTAATGAAAGCTCATGTCAAGAGAAACATTGAAATAAATTATTGTGTGTATTATGAACGCATCGCACAATTCGAACATCCTCTCCTTGAGAATATGACGTCATTGCACACCAGTGGGGCTTGCTTGACTTGACTGTACTTAACACGTAATTAGTACGTGTTATAGTCGAAATGCAGAATTAAATACATTGTAATTTGATTATTGTAATTGTAAAATACAAAGTTAATAGTAGAAGACTAAAATCTAGCTAGCTAGGCTGTCGGTTCTCTCAGATAGATTACTTATTCTCCTTATTTTCATTTTCAGGTAAATTCTTTAAAAGTTCTAAGGCCAAAAAGAGTGACCGTCAGTTTATTCTGAATGGTGCCTGTGGAGCGCTAAGACCTGGACGACTGACATTCATTCTAGGACCCTCCGGAGCTGGAAAAACTACTTTGTTAAGAATATTAGCTGGAAGGAAGTAAGCATATAATAAAAAACGCAATAAATAAAAAACAATTCATATTTCAACAGATCCTATTGTCGATAAATACTTACAAACTTTTGCCTCTATGCTGAGCACTAAGAAGTTGCTAATCTTAATAAAGCCTGCATCCGTTACTCAACTGCAATTTATATTAGCTCTTGAGTCAAGTGCATAAATAATTATATATACAACTAGCTGGTGCTCGCGACTTCGTTCGTGTAGAAAAGTATAAAACGCCATCTACCGTATTTTGGATAGATGGCGCTATCTCCCGGGCCAATTAGATTTAGATTTCCCGTAGAAGCGAAGCATTTTCCCGCGGTAAAAAGTAGCCTATGTTCATCACGGATAATGTCGGCTTCTAATGGTAAGAGAGTGAGAACTACTACTAGTGAGAAACAATAATTTTTCATTTCAGAAAAGCAGGAGTGAAAGGTTTTTTACACGAAGCAGGTCGTAACGCAGTATTAGTCGCACAACACACCAGCCTCATCGACGCTCTCACCACATTAGAGACTTTGAAATTTGCTGCTTCCCTTAAACTACCAAACGCCACAAGTCGCGAACGTTCATATGCGGTATGTTAATCAAAATTGTTTTAAAGTTTGTCATTTTTCCCGACCCATTTTGTCTACATGACACAGCACAGAAAAAAAACTTTATTGCAATGATTTTATCAATCAATCACACTTCTTTGTATCTTATTACTCTTTCAGTAAAGACTTAGGGCCTCTTTCAACAACTACAAGTAAATTGTTGATTAGTTACTTTGAAAATAATTTTATGTAGGTATTATTAAATTATGCACTCTGTTTACTGCATCCTTCGATAGGCGGTTTTTTTTTTTATTTTCTTTTTAATGTTTTGGACTTTTACCGTACAAACAAAGGTAGGTATATCAGCTCCATTATCCCCGGTTACCGGTGACTTAAAATGACTAGCCTGTTATGTTGGCCTACTTGACAGATGGTGAAAGAGGCCCTTAATAGTATTTTTAACATTTCGCAGGTCTTCATGAAAATATTAATTTCTTTTTATTTAATACTATATAGCGACTTGCCCTTGCCCGTGCGAAGGCACGGAATTGAAATTTTCAAAAATCATTTCTTGGAGGATGCTTAAGTTATAAATAAACCTAGGTTCCATTCAGCTTTTTAGACTTAGTAATTTTCGCCGTACGTAAGTTTTTACTTAGTAGTTTTGGTACATGAACATTTCCTTTATCATAAAACTTATTTACATATCAACCTAATTTCATTAAATCTGATTCAAGCATTTAGCCGTGAAAATAACTACAAGATAAAATTGTTTTCGCATTTATTATAGGTATTCCTATTATAATAATAACAACGATTAAAGCGATTAAATAATCTATGATCAAAGCTATTGATAAGTCATTTTATTATTGTAAAAGCTAATTTAGAGTGGACATTGGTTCTGTCATATCAATATCATCCCTAAACATCATGTGTGTACTTAGTTGTAATGCCCATAAATTCAAGATAATGTCTGTCGTCATAAAAATGCAACATTTAATCGATTCTATGATAGAACTAAGAACTTGCTTTTGCACGCGACTTCGTCCTTAAATTCCCCATATAATATATATTTGTAGATATTGAACCTAATAATTGCGATTTGATTTGGTCTTTCCCTAAAACGCGATATAATTAAAAATTGTCTTAATTTTATTACAAGCATTTAAAACAAGTTAAGACTATAAACAATAAAACTTCGAAAATTAATTATCAATTACTTAATCATTAGTAAATTGTGATATGTAAAATAATTAATTAAACAGCGTCTTTAACAACCGTAATGTTAATTTGACGCAATGCAATGCAATCAATGCAATGCAAGAACTATAGCAAAGCTATAATAGCATTGACTGTTAGTTTTAATATCCTATTTTAACATAGGGTTATTTTGAGAATAAACATGAACTTTCAAAACCAATGAAATAAGGAAATAACTTTGGTATAATATGTGTAAAATAAATAAAAATATTCCAGATAGAGACTGTCACAAATCAACTTGGAATTCAAGATGTTCTTAATACGCGAGCCAGTCGCCTTTCCGGAGGTGAAAGGAAAAGGCTGACGATTGCATGCGAACTACTAACAGACCCGACTATCATGCTTCTAGATGAACCGACAAGGTACGTGTGTTACATTATTTATAATTGTATAAATATATCAATACTAATAATAAATCTGTAAGTGTAGGTATTGTATGTATGTATGTTCCTCTATAACTCTTAAACGAATTAACTGATTTTCACGAAACTTTGTTTGATAAACATTTAGACGTACAGAGCACAGTAGGCTACTTTTTTTAATATAGGTCTAAACAAAAAATATATATAACAACTTGTAGCTTGTTTGCTGCTTTATATCGTAATATCCTTATTGTTATTGGTAAGTAGAGTAGGTAATGAAAATGTTATTGGCTTCAATCATATACTAAAAGTAACAATTCACAAAATTGTACGACATAACAATTTATATTGTCACACAAAGTTAGTAGCAATATATTGTTAGGTACATATTGCTATTTTCCAAAAAAGAAACAATAAAAATTGTTTATACATTTACACAAAAGTATTAAGTTCACTTTGTTCAGCGCCATCTAACGAAAGAATAATTTATGTTAACGTCATACATTTTTGTACTGTCTTTTCTAGCGGTTTAGACTCCGTGTCGTCAATGTCTGTGGCCCGAGCTCTCCGGACCGTAGCTAGAAGTGGCCGCACTGTGGCTTGTGTGATTCATCAACCATCATCTAAACTATATGCTACAGCCGACGACGTCATACTGTTAGCCAACGGAAGAACATTGTATTCCGGGCCTGTTGTAGACGCTCCTGCGACTTTAGGACGAGCCAACTTTGTGTGCCCTCAATACTATAACATGGCTGATTATTGTAAGTTAACTGAGCGACTATAATTATTTAAAAAATTATACAAATATTCTTTGTATAAAATTTAATAGACCTTGGATGTTAATGGTAGTTCAATAGTTATAGAAAAATTAAGGTTTAATATATATATTTTTTCGTACATTCGTTTGTATTAACAAGTAAAATAACTTTAGTAAAGGAACATCAATTATTCACAATGGTGTGTGTATCAAATTAAATCGAAATTGCCTTACAATAGCAACCATAGGGACTTACAGGGAACCAAAGAAAAACTTTTTTTGGGTACCCTTAATACCCCTGTTATTAAATAACAGAAGCTACCAATATACTTATATAGTCTTTGCCTTGAAGCATATCCTTGAAGTCTTCGACGAATATAAAAAAAGTATTAATTTCTTTAGTAACATCTTGTGATATTACTTTACAAAATTGACCCAAAATATAGACATTTTATACTCGAGATCTATTAAACTGTAGATACATTAAAATAAAATTACAGCCACTATAAACCAGGCATAAACTCATTGTAAGTTGTCAAAAAAATAACACTTGCCAAACTTGATCTATACTTATTATTACTTATACATGGCAATATGTACAAGCCGTGAATAATAATTTAAAATATGATAGTAACTATTCAAGAATATTTATAATTTTATTTAGAGGTAACACCTCGTATGTAACCTTTCTTAACCTTTTACAGAAAATTAAACATTACATATTTTTTCTTAGGTACTTAAAAATACGTTTTTATATGGTGTTTATGTTAAAGTACTGGAAATAGCAAGTGGAGAACACACGGGCAACCTTGAACTGTTGGAAAGTGAAGCTAAAAGTTACTCTTACGAAATGCGGAGGATTGCTAAGTGCGACATTCGAGACAAGAATGGAAGAGGTTTGGATGTTTTCAGTTTTTTTAATTTAAAAAAGATTAGTATACTTAGTGTCTTAGCATAAACAAATTAGTTCATCAATAGGTCCAACGAAGAGTTACTTGATAGATAAGTTTGAATACGTATATACAGATTAATTTTCAATTGCTACCCCATAATGATATTTGGGTTAAAATACTAAGACCACTTTGAAATTGAAAGTAATTTATTAGCTACGTATTGCGTACCTCGACTTTAATGCCCTAGGAATTTAGATTAACAAATTTTACTTAAAACATTTGTTTCGGAATTTAATAAATATTACATTTCTTTCAGGCGAATCCGAAGCTGAAGCATTACTTAGCACAAAACCATGCGACAAAGAAGGATATACAGCCAGCATTTGTCAACAATTAAGAGCTTTACTGTGGAGATGTAGTATAGGATCTTTAAGAGATGTCCATTTAACACAAGTAAGTAACTATACTAAACGAGCAATTCTTGTAAAGCCACGACGATCTCGCAAACGGCTCTAACGATTTTGACGAAAATGTTTTAGGAGTTGTTTGGGTCTAAAAATCGATCTGTCAGGGTCTTCGAGAAAATTCGTTTTAGGTAGTTTTTTTAATGGAACGGTTACAATGGAACTGGCGTCCGCGACTTCATCCTCTGTGAAAAATGAAAATACAACACCTGACATCTTCACATGTCGTCTTCTAACATTTTTCCATGATAAAAAGTTAATCCAAGTAATAAACTAATGTGCCAAATTTCCATCCAATCCAATCCAAGAGTAAAGAAATCTGATAAATTATCAGAATAATTAATTAATTCTCAGAATAATAAATCGAAAGGTTACAGGCACCTCGATGTTTCTTCTTCAATGGTTTCTCTGTTCTTGATAGGAGAAGGAAGAAGCACTCTAGGAATTTAAATGTTATATATTTTTTTTATTGTTTCAGATTCGACTGGTGTGTCATGTAATAGTGGCACTGCTACTTGGCGCTCTATATCAGGGCGCGGGCGCCGATGCGTCCAGAATGGTCTCAAATACAGCGTGTTTATTCTTTTTCTTGCTATTCCTTTTCTTTTCAAACGCAATGCCTACAATTCATACCTGTAAGTAACATACCTATAGACGTTAATAAAATATACCTAGCACTACTTGCAATAGAAACTAAAGAAGTTTGTATCTTGTCAAAAGTAGCATATTGAAAGGGCCACATTTAACTATTTCTCGCTGTACTATGCACACTGAATGTTGACTGTATTGAAATAAAAAATATAATTTTGTAATTTCCATAAAAGAATACTTAAGACCATATTTTCTTTACTTTGAAAGTATTAAAAATTTTATTTAATAAAAATCAAAATGTAATTCAATCACTCTCAAGTCACGTGATAACTAACACTAATCAAAGTGCATGACGTCACTTGTTCGCAAACATCACCGCTGTCAAAGACATACGTCATTCGGTCACGTTTTAACCGTTGACGTTTTAAAGTTTTTACTATCACAGTGGCAGTAGTCCACTACTAAAGCACTTATGTATTACAGTTCCAGTTGAAGCGAATGTCGTGCTGCAAGAACACTTGAACAGATGGTACTCTTTGGCGACATATTGCTTTTCGAAGATCTTAGTGGATTTACCAACACAGGTAAAATTTTAGACCTAGTCTCAGTAGTTCGGTTATTAAATGCCAGAGGAATTGCCCGCGTATTTGCTTCTACTGGCTCTCCTATAGGGTTTACAACAATTAACAATTTCACATAGTGTTAGATCCACAAAATCACACGAGTTCTGTTCTCTGTTCAAAGACACAAACTGAAGAGTTTGGATTTGTTAACTTTGTCATTGTTAGAAATTATCGAATTATAACAATTTGTTATTACAAAAGTAATAATTCACTATTCAATTGTTAAACCATTATTTCCTGTGGCATTCCAGCGCTGGATTCGACCGGTAGACTTTACAGTAGAGGAAAAGTATTTGTGAACTTGGCACGATGTCCACTTTTATAACTTTCAGTTGCTGTGTGCTACGGTATTCCTATTCCCCGCATGGTACATGACTTCGCAACCCCTGGAGTTTCATCGGATGGGACTGGCCTGGATTATTTGTGCCCTCATCACAATACTTGCGCAAACATTCGGATTGGTTGTTGGTGCTGCTTGTGGAGTTAAGGTAGCCACATTATTATCTTAGTAACATTTCAAATAATCAGTCAATGTAGTCAATGAGGAGTGAGGACTCTCTGTGAGTAAGGGACTATATGATTCGAAAAAATCCATGATGATGATAATTAAATAAATCATGCAGACGTTGAAATCAAATCAAAAACAAAATTTGTTTTGGTCAGAAAAGATATCTTACTTATAATCAAATTCCATCTTATCTTAGCTTAACAGACATTAGTTTGTTTTCAGACTGTCTTGGATAAGATGGAATCGATAAGACGCATTTGTATGCTTTACCGATAATAATAATTTGTTCATGTAAAAACTAGCTGGTGCCCGCGTCCACGTCCGCGTGGATAAATGAGAAAATATATGAGTAATATAATATAAAAAAACGCCTGACATACTTAATGTGAAAAGGGTGGCGCCAGGCCACTCGAATTTTTTGTATTTTTAGACGAATCTTCGAGAATCTTACATTTTTCCAGGAATAAAAGTATCCTATAAACGGTTAAACCGGGTAAAAAACTATGTGTGCCAAATTCACCCATATCCGTTCAGCCATCGCAAATTCGCAAACTTTACTCTCCACTCGCTTACGGCGACATTTTTCTTTTCAGCTCGGCCTATTCACAGTACCAGCGGCGAACATACCCATGTTGATGTTTTCCGAATTCTTCATTCCATACCACGAGATGCCCACGTACCTCCGTCCTTTCGCCGCCATCTCCTACTTCCGCTACGCTTTCAATGGTTTTCTACAAGCTGTGTACGGATTCAATCGCGAAAAGCTTCCTTGCCACAGCACATTTTGCATGTTCAAAGATCCAGAGTACTATCTCAAATATTTAGGCATTGAAAGACACGTCACGAGCGATATTATGGCTTTAATAATTTGGATTGTTATATTACAAATCTCTTTTATCTGTGTTCTGGTGTTCAGAGTTTACAAGGCCTGTAGATAACGGTTTCTAGACATATCATAATATTAAAACTACCCTAATTTTAAATAAGGTCACTCCATGATGGGTAGGGATCATAGTAAAGTACAAGAGCCGAAACCAAGTTACTGAAGGATAATGCTATAAATACGCATCTCGAAGGGCCTAAAATGTATACCTATAAATTTCTGGAGGTTGCTGCTTTTGCTTTTTTGCTTGCTTCAAAATTTTGAGGCAAATTTGAGCGACTCCAATTTGAGGCTAGCTTTCTAGCATCAAACTACGAATTCAGGTTTATTATAATAGATTCATGTTTGTGTCTGTATATACATTTTCGATTCAGCCAGTTTTAGTGACCTAGATGAGGTCTACAGTGGTTGATCTCGCAGATCTGTCTTTTTTTTTACATGTATTTATTTACAAAGTTTACTTAGATAAAATATTTTTTTGTAATATTAAATTCATTGCTACCTAATAAAATTATTATTGTTACTTATAGTTTTACTGAAATACCTACTTCAAAACTTACCTACTTACTTTAATAAAGTTCGTTTTTTTGAAAATCCCACAGAAAATTAACATTTAATTGAAACATACGCGGTCAGTTCTATCAACTTATGTCCATTTTTGAGTATCAACCACTAGCTGGTGCTCGCGACTTCGTCCGCGTTGAAAAGTATAAAACGCCATCTAAAAATATCACCAAGCAGTTGTCATGTTAGTCGCTTCACTTGTTTTTGGATAGATGGCGCTATCTCCCGGGCCAAGCCTTAGTATTTACTTTTATTTTAGATTTCCCGTAGGAATGAGGCATTTTCCCGCGGTAAAAAGTAGCCTATGTTCATCACGGCACGGATAATGTCGGCTTCTAATGGTAAAAGAATTTTTCAAATCGGTCCAGTAGTTTCGGAGCCTATTCTATACATACAAACAAACAAACAAATCTTTCCTCTTTATAATATTAGTATAGATGTGTCGATTTATGTATGTATGTATGGATGTATTGATGTATGTATTAGTAGGACCAAGTTATCGAGCAGTGACGACGATCAGCCTTAAGATTATTCTGTAACCCTGTAATAAAATAAAACTTTAGTATTAGAAACTTTGTCTTTTTTATTATTTCTAACCCGTTAATGTCATTGTTTACAATGCAAAATATGTTTTTGACATTTAACTGTATTTCTCACACATCGATAAGAAATATATATAACTTATACAAACTTCGTCTTGTCATATCATCATTATCAATAACGAATAAGGAAGGAAGGAAAAATAAAACAGAAATATTTATTATATTATAATTTATTTTTTATAATATTATATACATAGAAATTCGTCAAGCACATTTATCACATTTATTTCTATACACAAAAGATTGTAATTGTAATTCAAAATACTGTGATTAATCTATTCTATAAATCTAAAAAAATAATAATAAATAAAATTAACTGAAGCATAATTTGTTTTCTAAATGTTCACATTTGAAATATCAGCTTATATATATTATTAATATAAATTTTCTTTAGAAGTCTGTTTACGCTATTTTGAACTGTGACCTAATTTATAAAGGACGGCAGTTTTAATAGTTAGCAGTGGATGATGGTCACAATAACAGGTGTATTTATCTCAAAAATAGTATAATATATGTACTTAGATATATGCCCATTTTTTAGATTTTTTTATTATGATCGACAGACAGGCTGACGGTCCACTTGATAGTACGTGGCTACCAATGATATTATATTGTTACTAGATTAGCAGTTTACGGCAGCGACGCGTTGCCACTTCGAAGATGCCTGCAGGCATATCTGACGTCAGTTGCCTGCTTGACATTTAGGAAGCGTGACGCGTCCGTCAAAGTTAATTAATTAATTAAAGTTAAATTAAGTAGCGTTAATTAGTGGATGAAACAAATATAGTTTACTTTGGCATAATGTATCGGTTTCAAAGCTACGTCTTTTGAACTGTCAAATGGTTACGCATTTCTGAGAATCGTTTGTAAGACGTTATAGTATTATATGGTATAGTATTATATGGTATTTATATTATAGTATTTATATGGTCAGTGGTGGCTACCGTTAAGTTCTATTTTTTAATATTTTTAAGTTCTTAGCTTATGTGGTCTTTGAGCTACATACACTAGATCTCTGTAGAATTAACAAGGCTTTTATGTAAGTTATTATAGTCGATTTTAATTTTATTATAAGTTTTTCCTTAGGCGAAGCCGGAAACAGGTCGCTAGTTATAGAATATATTAAAATATCTTATATATTTTGCTTATTGAAACCGCCAAAAATTGTTTTTACTATGTTTTTTCTTTTAGGTATACATCTAGGTATGTTGTATGTAGTTATTAAATATTACCAGTACAGTACCGTGTGATTAAAATAATGACTCTTAGGGCCTCTTTCACCATCTGACAAGTAGGCTAACTGTCATTTAAAGTCACCTGTCACCGGGAATAATTTAGCTGATATACCTTTGTTTGTGCGATAAAAATGACAAACATTAAAAAGAAAATAATAAAAAAAAATCGCGTATCGAATGATGCAGTAAACCGAGTGCATATAAATTTAATAAAACATAAAATTATTTCTAAAAGTATCCAATCAACACTTTACTTGTAGTTGGTGAAAGAGGACCTTATTGATTTTCATTTGCTATTCACAGCCATTAAGTTATTTTTAAAAGCTATGGAAAAAAGATAGAGAAAAATGTCACATGCGAAAATTATTTATTCTTATACAATTTGTTCCGTGTTCTTTATTTAAATAAAAAAAGAAACACTAAAATAGAAAGAATACATAAAGAAACCATAATATGTTATGTATAATTTAATTACTTTGTCCTTGTAGTCATACTCAGTTATTGGATTGTGTATTCGTACATAAACTTTTTTACATCATTGCAAACATTCATATACATTACATTATAGACTAACATTTATTATAGACAGACATTATACATATTATTATATTTACAAAAGAATGTAGAGCATTTATTAATTAGAATTTGTAGGTCTTTTGTAGCTTTTTAGAATTATTAACGAATCATTAGCTGCTTTGGTCTGTGGGTATGTATAAAGTTTGAACTTATTTTAACAATTTGTTCTATGATCAAATTAAATAATACAAAATTTTAACAAAAAAAAAAACCGACTTCAAATCGTTTTCTCATAGATTGTTATTGTCAGAACTGGACCAAATTGAATTTTGTTTTTTGAAGTCGATTGAAAAACAAGTGACAACTTGTTGAGACATAAAATTCAAGATGTTGACTTTTTAATCTTCTTACATACAATAGTCCGTCATTTAGGTTTTATATAAATTTGGCAATTTATATAAATTGGCTTTAAGAGCGTTCATGAATTAGAATCACACTGGAGTTAAAATTTATGATTTTTAGTAGTTTCAGAAGTTTAGTTTGCAGATAAGATGTTAACGTCATATTATTTGTAGTTTTTTAATCTAGTACATGGAGGAAAAATATTTTAAAATGAATTCTCATTAGAACAGTTTTTAAATAGCCCTTTTTCAAACTAACTATTTAAATTTACAGAAATCGTATATGTTTTACAACTATTATCTAATAAATGATATGAATTTTTGGAAAATCAATATTTTTATAAGTTTTTCACATATAATTTTACTAATATCTCACTTCTGCATAGACCGTCGACCGCTAGTTTTAAAAAAAGGGCTGCTTAAAAACTGTTCTAATGAGAAAATTACCCCAATATTTTAAAATATTTTTCAGACATTATCTAGATTATAAAACTACAAAAAATATGACGTTAATATCTTATCTGCAAACTAAATCATGGCATTATGATCTGTCGGGACGGGAATCATAAATTTTGACTACAACGTGATTCTGATTCCGTAACGCTCTTAAATATAGGTTCTAAAATGTAGTGGTACAATGAAAAATACAGTTACCAAAAATACTTAGGGCCAGCCAGCGGTTGACTGACAGTATGGCACGGCAAACGATTTACACCTGTACATATTATTTTTAACCTTAATGCAATGACTTTAGGATTCACACTCGTTTATTTCAACATCAAGAGCTTCGATAGTTGCGATGAGACGGCGATAGTGTGTGACAGAGGTGCAAATAGGTATTTTTACATTAATTTCACGAAGTAACTTAGGTCTATTGACATAGCCACATTTTGTTTAATCATTACACACAATCATGTCTAAATTAAATACAAAAAAAAAATCTCAATGCTTTTAAACAAAGCACAATTCTCTAAACACACACACACAGTAAATTTCACAGATTTCTTTAGCCTTGAAATCTTTGGTTGTCTTAAGTAAGTACACAAATATAATAAAGGAGGGGTGCTCAATAAATAATACATATTATTATATCACTTTCGAGAGTTTGACTTTTAGATAAATTATTATATTTAAATTTATGTTAACATAAAAATAGTTTCAACTAGTGGTATGTTTTCTGTAAATTGTGTAATGTAAATCTACTTACAATAGTATTTTAAATGCACACACAGCCCGACAATGTTGCGTTACGACAGTACCTCGTTCAATTTTGTGAGTTTTCTGAAACAAAAAATAAATCAAATTAAATTAATTGTACTCATTTTTGAGAATATTACCTATGCTATGTGATGTGATGTGTTTGGGTAATGCCACTCGTGCACTAGCCCAAGATACCAGGCCTGCCACACATCACTTATTTTTTATAAATAAATAAGTGGGGAATCCTCATAACTATTTATGTTCAAAGTACATAAGAACACTAACTCCAATCTAGTAGTAGTGAACGTATAGGACCACATGGGAAGCACTGGTTTTCAAATAAAAAAAAAGAATCATCAAAATCGTTTCACCCAGTCGAAAGTTATAATAATAATAATAATAATAATAATAATAATAATAATAATAATAATAATAATAATAATAATAATAATAATAATAATAATAACGCCGTCTCCCCCTTATTTTGGCTTTTCGAGGGGAAGACGAGTTAAATTGAATAATAATAATAATAATTTATTTTTATTTAATAAATAAATTAATAATATAATTAAGTAATAATAATATAATAAATAAATAAATAATTAATTAATTCACCCAGTCGAAAGTTATTAGGTAACAAACATAATAATAATAATAATTTATTTAATAAATTAATTAATAATAAATTAATAATAATATAATAAATTAATTAATTAATAATTAAAAAATTAATTAATTAATTAATTTGAAAAAAATACAGTCGAATTGAGAAACTCCTCCTTTTTTGGAAGTCTATTGAAAAGGTGGCTAATGTAAAGTAATTTAGTTAAATAAAAAAATTAATCACCTGCAATATTCCGGTGGGAGTGTTGTAACCTTATACCATAATATTGTATTAAAACCAACACTCCAAGTCCGTAGAGGACCGAATAGGAATGCCACCGTTCCGTACTCCAACCAAAAGAAGTATGCCAACAGCATTTGTACGGACAGTAGAACAATGAATGGCAAATTCTTTCCCAATCTTCTCACGCCTCTAAGGTGACTGTGAAACATTCTTGTTTCCACACTGTGGGCCAGTACCAAAATCAACGGTATCTGTACAAACATAAGCTGGACACTTCCATACATATAAGTAAACGGTTCCGGCAGGAACGATCCTTTCACCACTATACCCCAAGCAAACACAACTCCAATGTGACCGGTTATTAGTTCACCAACGGCCCACGGTCCGAGTGGTAAATAAATTGCATATAAAACTATGGGATAGAATATTCTATCAATTTTACTCAACATCCAAACGTGTTTTACTATGTAATTAATGCATCTTTTTTCACTTTTTGGTGGTTTTCTTTGCAGCCTCAAAATGACTAGTGGTATCACGTTTATCAAAAGCAGTGTCCCGAATATAGCCTGAAACTGTAACAAAAATGTTAAAGATGTGATTATAGGTAATCAAACTAGCTGATGCCGGCGACCTTGCCTGCGGTGAAAAAAGAAATCAAGAATGCAATTTTGAAAATTTATGATCATGCTGTAGTTAGTTTTTTGAAAATCCCACAGGAACCTAACATTTTATCCAGCTAATAAATTATCTCTGTGCGAAATCCGTTCGTCGGTTTTTGCGTGAAAGAGTAACAAACATACATCCTCACAAGCTTTCGCATTTAAAATATATATTAATAGGATAGGAGGACCCAGGATGAGACCAGTTATAATGTTGACGTTAAGCACATAAAAATAATACGAAGATGCATAAACTACTGTTAAGCTAGATTGTTATAAAATCAAGAAAAGCACTTACCACTGCTCCGGCATCCAACATCAGCAGTAATCTTGGAATTATTTTAAAATTCATCATAGTGCCATCCAATGAGAATGGATGTTCAACTAATACTTCTTTACCCATTTTATCACTAACTATCACATACAAATAATGTACGCCATGAGAAAATAATTTTGGCTGCCAAACACACACATACAGTGGCCCCTCTTTGTGACTACATTTCATCCAATTCAATCTATCGAAAGAAATCTTTACATTTTCTATATCTGCATCGCTGAAAGCCAAAATTCTTATATGTGTTGAAGCCGGTATCAGGTGAAGCGGTTCTCGACCTTTCATCGCATATTGGGCGTGTTTAGGATTCGTCACTAGGACAAGAGGCCAAACATTGTGTTTCTGATCCACAAACGAAAACATTCCATGGTCTATAGCGGCCAAACGATACATTCTATTATCTTTCCAATCACTCAATTCTAACTCTAAAAAGCCGTTTTTGTGTTTTGTATACATGTTAGGCGCCAATCCACCCATAGAGTGCAAATGACCGCACACATACACTTGTGTGGCAGAAGTGCTGCCTAAAAGGTGACGGACATCCAACTTTTGCGATTTGTCTTTTATTGAAAGAATGCACGATGTTGGATAGTGTCCAAACCAAACAATATGGTCAGCTACTGCCGCAGCTTCAGCTTTTAATTTCTTAACATAGTTTTGTTCCTCAATATCTAAAATTCCAATAAAGTTAAAAGGTCTTCTAAGACCAGGGTCGGGACATGCGTCGATGCCTACAAAGGCGACATCAACTCCATTGTGTTTCATAGAGTGTAAATAGGATTTCCTATGATTAGTGCCCTGCACTGAATAATTTCTAAAGTAATTCTCTTGTGCGTTAAAATGTTTAATGTTAAAATTATCTGTAAATGAAATAAAATAAAATTGATCAAAACTGAATTTATTATACATTCTGCTGCAGAACAAAAATCATTGTTCACTTACCATGATTTCCTCTTATGTCTAACCATATAGTGTTGTTTGTTAACCCGGACTCTTTTATTATATTCTGATAGTATACCCATTCCGTTTTAATTTGAGAACTGCCCAAATTGTCTTTAGCTTTTGCATCTGTCAAATCTCCAGTTGCCAAGACAAGAGGTGGTTTTACTTTTTTCACTGTACTATCACAGAATTGTTGAAATTGAGATATCCTGCCCGGATCTCGGAATATACTAATGTGTATGTCAGAAATCTGAAAGTCATTAAATGTGTATTTTATATACAGTTTCTTGATGTTCTAAGTTACAAAGTAGAAATTTTAAATTGCAACAGTTCTACTAAAAACTTTGCTAAGACTAAAATAACGCTTTATTGGCTACAACCTTAACTGCTGCTTATTTGTAATTTCAACTTAAGGGAAATGTTTCAACTTTAGAAAAACAAACTCTTTGTGTGTATAATATAAAAGTACCATCTATTGAATTTGAGCATCTATTAAATGCATAAAGATATCCTATATATCTTCATCTTCATAATGTAGAAGTAGATAGTGGATTTTTTTTCTAAAACTATAAAGAATTTGATATTTTCTGAGATTTGATTTAAGAAATTGTATCATGACTGAGGTTCTGTTACAACTTAAATAAATTCAATAAACTTGAAAGGTCTTAATCTGAAGTGATAACTGCGAGCACTTGATGTGTAATTATACCAATTCACAACCTGTATTGTTTCTTATCTATGAGTAATATCTTATAATATATACTCACTAATAAACTTTGCATTACTCATACAACTGCTATCAACATATAAAAATACAAATATCTTCTATGGTAAGAGTGGGTGTAAATCTTTCACTTAGTTACTTTTTATTACCTGTAATTCAAGTATGTTCCTTTGTTTTACAACTATGTAACTTAGGTAATTGGAATGTCTTTATATCTCACAACCATATGGCATTTTAAATCCCTTATTATCATAATATCTATTGTTTTGTTACTGACTATTATATTAACAAAGAAAAGAAAATTATTTCACTTACTTGAAGAAACCAGATTAAATTCCGTGGTGAATCAGTGATTTGTCCGTATTTTTTACCTAAATATAACGAATGATCTTGACCTTCCTTTAAGTCATCATTGTAAAAATTATGATCGGTAGCAATAATATTTAACAAATTAGCCATGAATATTGATAACAACAAAAGCACACATAATAATGAAATTACTGTCTTAGAAATAATCATATTACGCAGTATTTAGTACAATTATTTAATGCAAAAATTTAGTAAAAGGTGAAAAGTGCGGCGAACAATACATACGGTATTGAATATTGATTAACATCTATCATTTCTCGATTGCAGAGAATAAAAACAGAAATAAAAAATTGCAAAGCAAAACTGCTTTATTATTGATATTATTTCGATCAGTTGAATTGAATTTGATTGACTTGACATTTACTTGACATCTTTGCTTTGAGTCTGTCACTGTCAGACCTGTCAGTTAACGTCAAACCATGGAATTAATATATACTACGTACAACTGGAATGTGCAAAGAGCAAAAGTGCGTACACAAAAATATACTTTATTGTCATGTCAGAAGATATATATTTAAAACGAAAATGTAAACGTGCCGATAGAGAACGCGAACATGAGGTCAATTTATCTCTTTCTGTCATTGCCAGTAAACATAAATAATACATTTTAGTATATTGCATGTATATTGATAAAGTTGTCAAGTCTATATTAATTATTCAATAAATCACTCGGGCGGGAATCATTTTTTCATTTTTTATTTATCATTTGTTAATACGTAATGTGTACGTTAATACGTAATAAAAACAATTTTAGTGTGCAAAGGCGACACTATTGCTTGCTAACGGTAAATCTTCTCTCATTTAAAACAAAAAGAAAAGAAGATGCTTGTTGAAATAAAAGTTTTCCTATGATTGTGTAAAGTTGCAAAGTGTGAATACCAATGTATTTGGATCAGGTTTTTGGCATGGATGTAGTTTAGTAGTATTACGTAGTACTTCCATGGGTTTTGGTAGCACTATGATAGGATTTAGAATTCTAAAGTGGCAACAATCCAAGCTAAAATGCGTAATGGCCACACGTTTGGCAACAAGTAGGATTTGTCGTCCCTACTACCTAATCGAAAGTCTGTTGCCAAACGTGTGGCCATCTTAGCAGAGAGAGATAAAAACGCCTCATAGTCGCTACCTCACTCGTACCGTTTTTATTAAACAGTGGGCATTCCAGTTATACGTAGTACATATTACTTCCATGCGTCAAACATAAAGTTGTCATTATTAAAATATCAGCTGACATAGTTTTCAAGATTTTAAGCCCATGTATCATTGATTTAAACCAAATTGTAATTTATTATTTTAGTTTTTTCAATTGCAGATTTTGATACACTAAACTAAACAAAGTTATTTCCAACTATTTATTTTATTTATTTAAATTGATTAATTATAATTAATTAACAAGGTAACTAATATTGATTTTTCTCACTAAGTATTGTAGCCACGACATTATTATTATGGATCAGCAACAGCTACGCATTTGTACTTAAATAAAGTTTCTAATGTATGAACATTATAAAAATTAAGATCAATTTCCAACAAGTTTTTCATTAGGTAAAATGAAAATTTTTTAATAGGATTATTTACCTTCAGAATTAACGCACTCTTAAAATTTTAATGATAACCAAAGATATATGATAACAAATTATGTTTATATGTCACTTTTATAAAAGTTTGAATTTTGAGTTTCGATATAACTATACCTACCTATTATTAATTCCGAAGGCTCGAGCTAGAATTGAAAAGGTTCGTGTGCTATGGAGCGAGCTATGCTCGAAGTTTCTTTGATGGATAAGATCAGAAATTCTGAAATTAGTGAGATTTTAGACGACATTCGATGCCACTTCCTATTTTTAAAATGGAATTAATAGATCTCCAATGTGAAGATAATTAACTTTAGGTACCCTTTTTTACCTTTGTATGAAAATTGATTTAATTAAACTAAATAAAGGAAGTTTTCAAACTAAAATGTGTTAGCTAAATCTTATAAATGGCCCTTTAGAAAAATTAGTTTGATACCCCTGCTATACCTAAACAACAATTACTGTATAAAGCAAAGATTTAAAATCTTTGGTTGCCATTGTCAGAACTGGACCAAATTTAAATAGGACCACACGGGAAGCATCAACTTTCAAATAAAAAAAGAATCATCAAAATCGTTTCACCCAGTCGAAAGTTATGAGGTAACAACGGCTAGTCCTTTTTTGGAAGTCGGTTGATATAACAAAGTCTTCCGCCGCGTCTGTCTATTCGCGATAAACTCAAATATTACTGCACTGAATTTCATGCTGTTTTCACCAATGGATAGAGTGGTTCTCGAGGAAGGTTTTAGTAGGTACATAATTTACAGTTAAGCGGGCGAAGTCGCGGACATAAGTTACTGCGAATATTATCACTTAATTACCTACAAAAATATTAACGGAAACGATAGAGATACAGATGCATGCAGCTAATAAGTAGGTAGGCAATAGGTAAGTATCTACCTATTCGAGTTCGAGTAGTTAAAATCTGAGTAGGTATCTCTACCTACTATTGAGCTGAGAGGTTCCTAAATCTAAGTTAGGTAGGTACCTATAGAGCTACCGGCTGCTCAATTTTAATCAATTAGCTAAGTAATGCAATAGTTAATATAATACCAACCCAACATTTTGCTAATACGCTTGTTTATCTAGCTTATACTACCTTCCGAAAGTCTAATATAAAGCAGTTTAAATAAAAAAAAATCTTAAAGTTAATAGTACTGTCTGTCAATGTTTAAAAATGATATTTATTTTATCAATTATAAACGCGCCAAAGCAGAGTCTCGTAGTAGCACGGAGGCGATTCCAGCCTGCAGCGGGCCCCGGCCGGTACCCTTGCCTGTGCGCCACTCCACTATCTTGCCGCATTCCACAAGACCGAGTCGCGGCGCGCCCCGCGCGTGCCTTTGCGCACTAGTGCCGACCGACCACTGATCTCTAACATTTCTCTGGATGGGTTATCCCATGTCCCATACAAATTACACTTACTTTCGTTCGTGTACCATATTGAAGCGCCGCCGTACGTAAGTACGCGAACTAATTTATTAATAATAAGTAAATAGTGTCTGTTTTATTCACTTTTTATTCTATTTGTTGATGTCTTAGGGACTGTTTAAGTTTATTTGTGTCCGTTTGAGTTTTGAAACGTGAAGAATTTGTGTATTATGTAAATGTCTCTATCATGCGGACATCACTAGTTTTAGTTCCATGTACTTATACTCCATAGTCTACAGCGCCAAAATGGCGATTTTCAAATAGACATAAAAATAATTTGAGAGCATCCCATCCAGAGGTATATTAGAGATCAGTGCGACCGACCGACCCACGCGCCCACCAACCAACCAACGACTCGCTCAGTCGCCACAACGCGCCGTGCGCTTTGGTCGTTTTGACGCCGCTCAGTCGCGTACTCACTCCGCACCGCCACGAGATCGCGCGACAAACTCAGTGCAGTGAAAAGTGCCAATGGATGCGGTTCCCCAAGGATTGTAGTGTTATTGTGTTGAACGACATTTGGATTTGTCTATTCATGGTGAGTTTAATAGATAAACTATTGGTGGCGGAGTGCAATGGATGCGCGCGCTTTCACGATGCGGCCACTTTCATTTCATACGCATAGTTGGAATTCTTTGCGGCCGCGCTGATCGCGTAGCGGCCGCTGACCCCGCGCCCGCGCCCTTCCTCTACACCACGACTCACCAACACCATCATCAAATGACTCCGCTATAGGTGTAATAGACTTCATCAATGATTATCCATCAGCGACGTTAATATTGTTTATAACCTGCTTCGCAACGACCAATTTTGTTATATTTGTGATCTGATCAGCCTAAAACATCTTTCAATAGCTCAAATTTGTTATTTATTGCTTCTTCACATCACATCAATTATTTTTTATGGTTTTTTTTAGGTATATCAATATCTAAAAATCTAATTAAGTCTTTATTTAAGTAGAAAGATAGGTACATAACTAGTTTGTGTAAGTATTTTATAACATTATTTGCAGTAAAAAATGCATGCGTGCGAAACCAGGAACGGGTCGCTTATGATTTGTAATACCTACTTTATTACATGGAATTAATATAAACTCTGCGAGCTGCTTTATTATAATTTTAATTAAAATGCGTAGTTCTGAAATAAATTTTCTAAAATTCAACTACCTAAGTACCTATAAACTACTTACGAAATCACATCAAAATCTTAATCTTAACATTATGGTTTAAAACAGTCGCGAACGCAATTTCTGGTACAGTATTTAAGAGCCACTAGTTAATACGCAGGTAATTAGGTATTTAAAATTAAAAATCAAAATATTTATTTATCAACTAGCTGTTGCCCGCGACTTCGTCCGCGTTAAAAAGGATAAAAAGTAGCCTATCACGTGTCCCGTACTTCTAAATGTTTATCTACCAAGTACATACATACATACAAATACATACAGAAAAAATTCTAAAAATCGTCAATTTCTGAAAACAAAGTAGGTATATTAGTTACTCCATGACCAACCTCTACAGATTTATTATTAGTATTGATTAGGTTTTTACAAGAAACTCTTATGATCGTCAAAGTTTAAATTTACCAGGGTTTCGGAAAGAAAGCCAAAATGACGATCCTAAGAAGATACCCCGAAAGAAACTCAGGATACAATTCTTTTGGTAGTGTTCTATTCATTGGTAGGCATGTATCTATTAGCACAATGTAATTGCGATATTAAAACAATAGTATTGGCAACGGTATTGAAGCCGATAGATGTGATCGAAGAGAAAATGGCATAGAAATCCCATGGTACGAACAAAACAATGGATGTTTTTAAAGTCGACATCATTCTAATCAGATTCTTTGTAAAGTGCTTTATTTTTTTTCCTTATTTAGGTAGGTACCTATTAGATGGAAAGGTTTGGGTTTTTTTTTTTAGAAAAAGAAATTACTGTAATCTAGGTTAGGTAACAATATAATAGGCTTTAACACGAGAATTAGAAAGAACAAAGTTCTATTCTATAATCTTATAGAGTAGTTACTATTACTATACTATTATAAACAATGTACCTACCTTCTAGTTAATATTATGTAGTTTCATTATACATCGATGCATACTGCTTGAAAACATTAGATAGGTACTACTTACTTCGTACTTTATGAAAAATGGCCTAGATATGTTAGGTACTCGCTGATAAAATCTTTACAGCTTCTAAGGTGAAATAATTTTTCACATACTTACACAGCCACACACGACAATCTTATAAAAATATCGCGTTTTTTCGCTGTCGTTGGGAGTTAAAAAGTAGTGTATTTTTTAGTATACTGACCCTCATACTTAGTTGGAACAAAATTTATTTCATTTCAAGGAAATATTTGGCAATAGCCGACAAAAGTCGGTAACGCATAATTTTGTATAGATATTTGTTAACATTAATTAACAAAACCTCAATGGAATTTGTAAATTCTGGGTCATTAAAATCTGAATTCACTCGGTATTTTTTTATTCAGCTTACCTGGTTTAGATATAATTGTGCATCAGTTAAGTGACAAACGGTAAGTAACAAAAGAATAAGTACATTTGAGAATCAAATGGGTGTACGATAACAATTTGGTTATTAACAAGCTATGACCAAAAATTATAAAATAACTCCAAAACATCAAACTACCCCTTTAGCCGCCTAAGTCGGATTTATCTGACAATTATTTTCGTGTTACACCAAATTTAAAATTAATTTAACCTAGGAAGTTACTGAGATACCTTCATTAGTTAAGAAATGAGTTTAGGATCTTCAAAAGATCTCCCTAATCTCCACATAAATTGTAGCTAAAAAAAACCATTTTAATCTCGTCAGTTTTTAACAAAATCGTTCGGTTTGGGAGCTATGAAAACACACAGACACACAGGTCAAACTTATAACACCCTCTTTTGCGTCGATCGTCGGGATTAAAAAGAGTACCTTTGAATATATGAGATTAACTATTAATCACTACAATAGGTATTATAAATCAAAATCCTCTGTCGCGTCTGCTGTTTTCACCAATGGATAGACTGGTTCTCGTGGAAGGTTTTCGATATCTATAGTTATACAAATATTATAAAGAGGAAAGATTTGGTTGTTTGTTTATATAGAATAGGCTCCGAAACTACTGGGCTAATTTGAAAAATTCTTACCATTAGAAGCAGACATTATCCGTGATGAACATAGGATACTTTTTACAGCGGGAAAATGCTTCATTCCTACGGGAAATCTAAAATAAAATAAAATACTAGCGGCTTGGCTCGGGAGATAGCGCCATCTATCGAAAATACGGTAGATGGCGTTTTATACTTTTCTACGCGGACGAAGTCGCGAGCACCAGCTAGTGGTATATAATTTGCATCCGTGCAAAGCCAAGGCCGCTAGTAACTAATGTTATAAGTATAAAAGTAGACTTATAACATTACTAGGGGCACTTGCATTTCGTGCGATGTTTGTTTGCGTTTATTTTATCTAACCTAAGCAAAAATTGATATTATTCATAGTAATGAGTAACTACGCCAGGCAAACGTGCCAAATCTTTTATCTTAATTATACTTGCGCACAATTCGGATTATCTTATCTTCCTCTCTAGATTTGTTTTGAAACATAAAACGTTTCATGTCATATCACTGTTTCGCATGCTAATCGTTTTTATAATTATTTTATCATCACACGAGTACCTCTTGAACTAATTTTGTAATTTAAATATCTCTAACATGGACACGTTTTGCTGAAATCATCAATACAGCCTAGCTGTAGTTTAAAATTTACATTTCCATTCGTCATAACCACATACCCTATATATGACGTAACGTAGGTAAGAATAGGGAAGTGGTATTACTGATGTATTTATTTCAGACCTTCAAAATACCTACCTACTTTGTAGTTTGTCCCTCCGATTATGACAGATAGGCTGCCCAAACTATTGCGAGTTGAAAAGTTGACTCTGCCGGGAATCGAACCCCTTTAAGACAGCGCGTTTAAAAAACACTCGACCAAGGAGCTCAATACTTATCTAGTGTCTGTCTAGTCTTCCGACCGATATAATATGAAGGAATAACTATCGAGATTAATTTAAAGACATAGTAAGTTTTGTATAAAGATCATGAGTTTATTTCCGTTTTAAACGTTCAAACTTTTGTACCATTATGTAGGTAACAAGCAAAAAGAAATAATTATAAATATTACTGGGCAAATATCCTCTAACTTTAAAAGCTATTTGAAAGAGTTTTCAAATTCTCCAGACTTTCAGGTAGTAAGAAAGAACTGTCCTTCCGTACATAATATCTTTTTCACATAACTTCTAAACGGCTGAACCGATTGGGTTGAAATTTTATATGGCTATTTCGATGGTTTCCTGGATGATTTAAAAATACAATTGGACCCGGTAGGTGGCGCTGCCGTCGGTATGTCAACTACTGAACGGCTTGACCAATTGGGTTGAAATTTTGTCCTACATTCTTTCCTGAATTCATGAATTCTGAATGAATTCCTAAAATTCATGAAGTAAAAAAAAGAATTTATGATATTAATAATTTTATAAATACAAAAAACTCCAAATTAATTCTGGGTAAAACTTTACGAGTATTCTTATTTAATAAATATAATATAATTATTAACTACTGCACGATAATTTGAACCGTCTTAGAGCAAAGTTATGTTCAAACTAAGGTTAGTAATAACGAGTGGAAAATAACGAAACAATTACACATCTTGAGATAGCCATTATTTACGTAATTCGTAACAAATTTGCCGTGAATAATTTATTGATTAGATGTGGATTAGGTTTTTCTCGAAATTTGTAACTTGTTGGAATTATACCTTTATGTTTGTAATCATAAAACAGACGGCAAGTTCTTTAAAACTACTTCAGACAAAAAGGTTTTCAGTCCTCACTAAGTAATTGTAAAAGGGAATTTGGCTTTAATTTATATATTTTTTTCTTAATGGTGGACCAAGCAAAACAGCCTATTAGATTATATGGTTATTCTATTAGTCTTTGTAAACACTTTGATGAACAATCCTTCATCACAGCCTAGAATGTGCGACGTTGTGTTATTCGCAATGCTTTTTTGTAGGTTTCTCTAAAAAACAGTGTGCTGCCCGCGACCGCCCGCGTGACTTTGTAAATTATATACCAAAACCTTCCTCTTGAATCACTCTTTCTATTGAAAAAAAACGCATCAAAATCCGTTGCGTAGTTTTAAATATCTAAGCATTCATAGCATACACACAGCGGGAAGCAACTAACTTTTTTTATACTATGTAGTGATATTATGCAATTGAATTTAAAAAAAAATGAGTAACGTAATTGCCTCATTAAATGTGTTATCTGGCAGTAAATAGGTAACAAAATTTTGTGTTTGAATGGTTAATATTAGATTAGTACGCTGGACGCATCGATAATCGGTACAGTAATGAATCATTACACGTATACCTACTTTACAGCGAACTGTATGACCGCGACCGCATTCCATTCCGTCGATAGCTCACTCGCTGACTGAGCAAATAACAAGACAACAAATATTTGTAAATTATAAATATACCATTTTACAGTTTCCCTACAAAATTATAATGTCAAGGTCCTATTCTTTTTTAAATGATAACTTATAAAAATTACAACTTATTCATATTTGAATAAACGAGTGACGATTAGAAATAAATTAGTCATAGCAACATTGACTTACTATATGACTTCGTAATATCTATACTTCTTATTATTACTTCGTACTTTCTAGGATCAATGCATAGCCATAGCCATGTGCCCTAAGTCCATGCCCCGGTTTCGCATGAAAGCATTTCTTCCATTTTTTTTTTGAGATGAGATGATTATGATATTTGTAGGTTAATTTGTACTTCAACGAATAGTTCATTCATTTTTATTTTCGTTTCAATATAAATATAATAAAAAATATTCAACTTACTGTCCTTACATAATATAAGTACATAATTTGAAGTCACTTTAGACGTCTGTTTCTATAACTAAGTCTATCTTCACAAACGGTGTTTACAATGTGAATGAATTGAATACCTACATAAAAAACTAAAATGGTGGTTGACTATGAAAGTAACTAAGGAAATATTTCCCAATTTAATTACCATAATTACTTAATATAAAAAAACTTTTATTATTTAATTTAATTTATAAATTTCACCATAGTTATAGTTAGTTGACATTTGCAGGCCTAATTTTCATGTTGGAGTGTTGGGGCAACTGATATTTACCATACCATGCATGAGCATGACAAAAAAGAATCCGTGGAATCCGATGATGAGTTCACGATGAGAATATAAAAAAACATAATAGTTTCCTTATTGACGCTCAGATAACAAACTATGTACTACACTTATAAAATAGTTTGTCCTGACTGACTATCTACAATACTGCCAAAAATGGAAAATTTTAACTCCTTTTACAAAGCCGGAGCCGAGTTCGCTATTTTTATATGTACCTAACTTGCAATTATTATTTGTATACTTTGTTCTGACTCTTATCAACGCACAGCCTGAAAATTACTAGAGTGTAGAAAGTGTAGAAAGCTGAAATTTGGAACATAGTTTTATTTTGTAACGTAAGCATCTGCTAAAAAAAATTTTTGAAAATTTCAAAAAGTCTGTAATTTATCTTCTGATTGACTCGTTCGTTCGTGTCGTTTGTCCTGGTTAAGTTTCAACCATTTTCAACGAAGAACCAAAGCTACTGTAATTTGGGTACGTAGTACAATGTATTTTGGAACATAGCTTTAGTTTATAACGCAAGCATTCGCTAAGAAAGGATTTTTTTTTAATCATTTGTTCTGACTTACTAACAATGTACGGCCAACTAATTAGATTAGAAAGCTAAAATTTGGAACATGATTTAGCTATGAAAATCAGCTTGCTTTATCTTATAACGTAAGCATCTTCCAAGAGAGGATTTTTGAAAACTTCATGACTTCACCTCCGTCGCCTCAGTGCGCTTGTATTGGTAAAATTGTCAAAAATGTCCTGATTTACTAATATACCTGCAGCCAACCAAGTGTAGAAACCTAAAATTGTTGGAATTATACCTTTATGTTTGGAACATATTTAGCTATGAAAAGCTTGCTTTATCTTATAACATAAGCATTTAAGCTTCTAAGAGAGGATTTTTGAAAACTTCATAACTTCACCTCCGTGCGAAGCCGGGTATTGGTAATTGTCAAAAATGGTGGCAAGAGACGTTGAGTTGTGGAGGCAAGATGTTGAGTCGGGCGGCATGCGAGGACGCAAGCGGCAAGATGCGGCCGACGTAGGGGGAGGGGCGTTCGGCATCTGAAGGTCGTCCGCATTCCTCGCGTCGCCGTCCGCTGCTACCGCGCTTACGTAGCGCCCCTGCCCCTGCCCCGCGCCCCATCACATCCCGCATTCGCCCGCCGACCGGTCCATACATTGACTTCAATAAACCTGGACAGGTTATCCCATACAAATTACAGATACTTTCGTGTACCATTTTGAAGAGCTGCCTTACGAAAGTACGGGCACTAATTTTGACGTTGGCTTATTTTTAATCTATAGATAAGTATAATGGTGTCTGTTTTATTCAGATTTTATTCTATTTGTTGATGTCTTAGGGACTGTTTAAGTTTATTTGTGTCCGCTTGAGTTTTGAAACATGAAGAAATGTATATTCTGTAATATATCATGCGGATATCACTAGTTTAGTTCTATGTTCTATGTACTTAAACTCCATAGCCTACAGCGCCAAAGTGGGCGATTTTCAAATAGACGTGAAATAATTTCACAGCCTATCCAGTGCTTACTACAGATCAGTGGAGTCCATACCTCCGTCTCGCCCCGCCTCGCCGCCACACTAACTATCGCACATTTAGTTACCACTAAAAACATGTTCCCAATGCTGCCCTATCAAGAGCTGAACAGCCGAACAGAGGTACCGGATGGGATCAAATTTATTCGCTATTAGCTGCGCCCGCGACTTCATACGCATGGTATTCGGAATGGCATCTAATCGATAGAAGCGCGTTTCTAGAATATCGCGTTTTTAAACCGATTGGAACGAAACAAACACAAAAAAAAAACAAATAAACACTAAATATACTTCAAATCGAAACCGTTTCTAAGCAAAGATTTCTAAGATGCAAACGCGCACAAACGCACAGAGACAAAAATTCTAAAAACTAATTTTTCACCTTGGTCACTTTACATCAATGATATGATATGTTAAACAAGAACAACTGCCTTACATAGCCTAGTAAGTATATAAGAGATCTAGATCTATGAGATATAAGACAAGAAATGTATTGATCAAAGATTTCAATATTTGGCCAGTCATAAATATATATGTTGTATGTTTGAACTTCGCCGTTACAGATCAGTGGAGACTATTTTAAATCTTTGGTGGAGACCTAGCATAAAATCAAGAATTTGACACTGATTTACGCTCAACTAGCTTACTTACATTTTTACCTCTGGGCTTTTCATACTTACGTAAAATGAGTATGTAGTGTAGGTGTACTACGTCATACTTAATACGTATAGAATTTTTTAAACGTCCTATAATGTGTATTTGCATGTCGGCATTTGCTTGTGTGTGCAATTTAGAATTGTAAAAGAAATAAGTACCCATGTGAGCCCAAAAATGTTGGCTTTTGGCAGCAGGTAGCAGAAGGGGATTTTCACATAGAAAAAAAGGTTAAGGAATGCACAGATGGTGAAGATCCGGACATAAATGTTGGGGCATTCATCGATGAATAGGGGAACGGTATGTCAGCGGATGTAAATATATACATATAAAAATGAAGACTGTATTCAAAATGCTTAGACGAACTTATTTTGACGTTTGATTTTTATATACTTAAAATTGTTATTGCAACACGAAATTTTTGGTTTTATCAAGCCATAAGAACAATTCCATTCAAAATTACGAGTCTGTTTTTTTTAAATCCAATATTGATGAAAATAATTATTTATTATGTAGGCATCACATTCTTGAGCATTTTCCACCGTGAAATTAGACCCATTTGGTAAATTACAAAAAAATAATATATTTTTTTTGTTTCCAAAAAGTCCCACTCGAATTCTTCTTTCTTTTTTTTTTCTCGAGTGCTGTCTGGGTTATCCTAACGCTATTAGACAGGCGAGCGATCAATTTGCTGATTTAGGCTCAATTAGTCTGAGAATGTCAGTGTGCCCTCCCACTTCTTTAACCATAACCATAGTTTTCAAAATTCATAAATTTTGAAAACTCTTTGAAAAGTTCATTTCCAAAATAGGCTCAGCCGGAAATAAAATCAGACTACCGGCCAATGGATTTGTCAAAATTAGTCAAAGTCGCAATGGGTATGGTACTTTGAACTGAACATTGGAAATAGGAAATTCCATTTTTAGTAAAATGCGTATAATATAATACATCTGAGAACGAACTAGTTAGTTGGAATTTTTTTTCTATCGTAGAACTAATAGAACTAATTCAACTAACTAATTCAAATTATTTCGCAGTGAAATAAAAAAAAATACTTACACCAAAATTTAAATTTTAACAAAATTTAATGGCTTTCTCTGTTAATTTACTGAACTATATAATACCGCCATCTGTCATAGATTTTTGGAAACGCGTTATGAATCTATATTTATGTTATGTTTCAGGGCGAGTAATAGTTGTATCGAGATGCGACATGCGCGCTCTCTGTTCGGTTCGCGGGCCGTTGGGCGGCGAAGCGCGCGCGCTCGGCGCGGGCGCCCGGTTCCTGTCTCTACGCGTGCCCGGCCACCACCAACCTCTGCACTTTGTAGTCGAAGCCAAAGCGAAGGTCAAGGAGTTAAAAGCCCTGGCTCACGCTCAAGCACAGCTGCAAGGTGTCACAGACATGGACCTCTTCGGATTAGCCATTATGCAGAGTAAGTACAACTTCAAGTGTTTGATTAATATAACGCCCTAAATCTTTTATGCTGATACGCGTACTTTTGCCAAGAGTTAGATTTTTATTTTATATGATCCTTCAGGAACAGTACCTACTTTGCTTCTGGATAAAAGGTCTTTTCTGTCTCTCAAAAAAGGACAGGTCTATGTCCTTTATTTTTTTATTTATTATCTAACACATAAATTCAACACAATATGATAACAATGTCTGTAAACTCTGTTAGTTACGGCTAAACCTCTAAACCAATTTTTATGCAACTAAACTTGGTATGGAGCCCTGAGGAAAAGAGGAAATTTACCTTTCAGCCATGTAAGATTATTCCAAAAAGAATATTGTCTCCCAATTGCAGTCGAGAGGTAATGGGTCTAATTCAGCAATTTAAAATGTATTGAGTCCAACAGCGTGACAAGAATATTCAAGATTTATATAATTCTTATCTCTTTTCCAGATGGAGAATACTTATTTGTTGACTTAGAAAGCAAGTTATCTAAATACGCACCAAAGAGTTGGAGATCATCTCATACACATGTAAGTTATTTTGTTTGGAGTAGCAAAGGCAGAAATATAACAAATTTGATTGCACCATTAATTTTGTTGGTTTTGATATTATTTGTAAGTAATAACAAGTTGTTATTTTGCTTCCAGGGTCTCGATGCAAACGGCAAGCCCCTCCTGGAGTTGCACCTAGTCGTACAATTTCACGTGGAGAGTCCATTACTTTTGCACGATGAAGTCGGACGGCATCTGTACTTCCTGCAGTTACGTCATAACGTGCGCACAAGAGACGCGTTACCTGCTGAAGTGCTCTTGTTGCTTACCGGACTAGCATTGCAGGCGGAATATGGAGATGCGGATATATATGAAGATCGTGATTATTTTAAAGTAGAAGAATATGCCCCCTCGTCTCTTACGGGAGATTGGGTTTCCGCAGCAATGCGTGCCTGCCACCGTGAACATCGTGGCTTATCCAAAATTGATGCAGAGATCAGATTTATACGAGAGGTTTGCTTATTGCCTGATACCATTAATTCACATAGATATCGTTTAAAACATTCTAAAACTGAACAAGAGCCTGGAACTGTGTGGCTTCTCATAACAGCAAAAGGTATAAAAATCCTACCAGACAATGGGTCCGTTTCCAATTTTATATGGAGTTCCATAGGAAAATTAAGTTTTGACAGAAAAAAATTCGAGATACGGAGTGAAGGCGGAAAGATTACATTGTATTCGTCGAATGATGAGAAGTGCAAATATTTATTCGCATTGTGTAAGGAAACACATCAGTTTTCAATGAAAATCGCTCCGAAATTAAATGAAATCTTAAGAAAAGAGGAGGAAGAACGAAAAACCTGTTACGGATATGCGAAATCTTTCAGTTTTTATTATAATCCAAATAAGAACGAACAGAGAATATCAGTGATATCGTCTACAAGTTCTAATACCACATCGGGTATTGTCAGTGACAGAGTTCAATCTGAAGATGAATTAGAAATAATGATTGATTCACCTCCTGCGCCGTCTACAGAAAGTTTAGCCTTTGCTCATTTATTAGACTGTTCAAATACTTATTTTATTAGACACATTTCTCAAGAAAACCAACCACTAACTAAAACCTCATCATTACAATTACAAAAAACAAAACATCGTAATACAAAAAGTAAAGAAGACAGTGAAAACATCACAAAATTTGATACAGAAAGTGGACTATGCACTTCTAATACAGCAGATGAAACCACGTCTTTACCCGATCAAGGTGAGACTTCAACAGAAAGCCCTACATCTAATAAGTTAAAATGTACAGGTTCTCAATGCTCCTCATCGTGCAGTACAGTTATAATGGCTAGAGCCGGGTTGAGCACTCTAAGCAGAGCATCTAATGCGAGTAGTTTAGAGCTTGGCTATAGCCACACAGCACAGAATTCAATGTTAAGTGATAACAGTACTGTTGGAATTGACGTGGAGTACTCACGAGACACTGCGTCAGCTTTATACGACGGTTTAGGACAGCCTGTAACCGTGGCTGCGTCTAGTGAAACAAGCGGAGTTTATACTATGGGAAGCTCTGAACTAACTTCTCAGTCGAAAATGGATACACTTTCTGAAGATAGTAGAACAGAATACGATGATTCGCATTACAATAGTTATAAATCATCAAAGGAAAATGATCTTGCTGATTTTGATAGTGTATCGTCAATATTGAAAAATAAATCAGACAGAACTAGTCACTCAACTAGCTCTAGGTTACAAACTACCATATCTAACGCAGATTGTATTGATGGAGCCACAAAGTTTCCTAGTCAAGATCACAATGAAAGTAGTAACATTTTCAGGGAAAGAACGAACTCTAATGTCAGTGCGGTGTCTTTTCACGGTGACGGAAGTGATCCAACCGACATTAAAAGAAATATTTTAAGTGCTAGTGAATTAAGTGATCTTATTGTGGGACGAGGAGTTTATCCAAAAAGTCAATCAGTAAGCGACACATTAGATTCAGTATCTGACTATGTCAGATTACCTCTTCCTTTCGCGGGAGATAGTTATATTAAAGGTCACGAAGATACGGCTCCAACCGATGACAATTATCCAAATGATTCATTTTTCGATCGCCCCCCAACGCCTCCGACGAGAATCGATAGTCGTAAAACTCTTAATCTATCGCTCCCAAATATATTAGATATTGAGGAAAATCATCAATCCGTGCCAAGATTTCCAGACAAACCTCCACCACCGTACGAATACAACCACAAAAAACTGTCAACCTATTCCACTACACCAACAAAAGAGCCGCCAGCATATCAAAGTGCTTCTACGTCGACGTCATTTTTGAAACACTTAGGTGATAAGGAAGAAGTGGCAGCTAGAGTAGTAACGTCTAAACCTATGATAACTATCTTAACAGCTGAAGCGGGTGAAGTAAACGCACCTAGCGAAAGAACTTTTGCGAGCCCAATGGTAATGGAACATCGATTTCAAAAGTCAAAACGACACCAAGCTTCCAGTCGCAGAGCTGAACGATCAAAATTAGCCCAAGGAATTAGCAATCTATCTCCTTCTAGGGAATTACCACCGCATGGAATCGATTCAGTTCTTGTGGCTATGATGAAATTACCACCGCCACCGCCTCCTAGGCGAACCCGACTGCCTCCCCCACCGCCACCGCACAACCCATCTTTTCACCAACAATTGTACAGCGACGTCGATTACGTCTACTATCCCATACAAGATCCAGCCATATCCCAGCAAAACTATCTAGACCATAAGTTGACAGAATCGCGCGTTTCCAATATTCACAAAAGCGGAATACAATACAGGAGCACTCCCTATCTAGCAGCGCCCATGTCCACATCATCCGTTTACGGGTCTATTCAGAATCTATCCGATTCGTACGTACAACTCCCCGGTGCACGCACCAGTTGGTATTCTATGACAAGTAGAACCACATTAAGTAACCATTCCCTAAACATAGAGCGCCCACCTTTGCCAGTACGAACTCAAGATATTGGGAACTTCTCGAGAACAAAGTCGCATGAAAACATATTAGATACTAGAGACCCACCTCCTATAAGGACACGACGGATGCCGCCTCCACCACCGCCGCCTTATGAACACAAAAAGAAACTACCCACTTATTTGCGAGAAATAAGAATTCCAAACAGCAACTCTAGCGTGTTTAACGATACCAACACAAATAAAATTAAAGATTCAAATTGTGATTTAGACATTAAAACACTCAGAGAAAAAAGTAAAAATCTTGATTTGCCCCTTATAGCCGCATTGTGTAATGACAGGTCATTATTAAAGCAAACTAAGGCTTTTGGCACTCCAAAGTTGGCAAAACAAGCGAGTAATGATAGTGAAGCAGGAAAATGTACAAAGCCCACTCAAAACACCACCGAAAGCGTAGAAAGTAAGAGAAAAACAGAAAACGTCGTTAGAGCGACCGTGACCGGGTCGCAGAGGAAAGTGTTGTTACGAAACCCGACTGATAAACTTCCAGCGTTACCTGAACCCCACACCCCCCGGGCTATGTCCAACACTTACGTCATGAATCCAAGTGTAATTAAAACAAAAAAAATTCAACCCAGCTCATGACATTGGATGAGTGCTAACCGCTAAATCTTGTGAATCCTTCCAGTGCTATGAGCTTTTATCCACCGACCCTAACGCCATAAGTAAGACTGAGCTAATTATTGTCATTGAATTTAAGCTAATTATATTTATATTACCTACACTCGCTATCCGTGCATTCCAAATTTATCGCATTCCACTTTTGTTCTGACTTTTTGTGTGTTCGCAACTTTAGTTCTGTAAGGAATTAATTCTCAGTGAATGGGAAGTTAATATCAACATCACTCAAATTATTCGTTCTAACCAACAATGAATATTAATGAAAGGTGTTGCATTTTATGTTTTTTTTTTTAATTACAATTGTTAAAGTTAATTAAAATATTATTTGAGATTTAATTTTATTTAATAGAACAGTTGAAATATTGTAATCGAGGTTTCATTTTGTGATATTTTAATAAATAAAGTCTATATAAATCTCGAATTAGAAATTAAATGTGGTGTGACAAATTAAAGTAATGAATGCGTTAATAAAAATAATACATTAATCCAAATAAAATTGCGTGTTACATGTTTGGCTTTATTGATGTTTAAGTAGTTCCTGGTATAAATTTTACTTAAATGTTTAATTGCACAGTAACGGTATAATTTTTTTACTAACTTATAATACTTTACATTACACATCCAATCCAACAACGAAACAGTCAAATAGAAAGGCACTTTCACACACACACGGTTTCCGTATAAACGGTACCGTGACGGTTCAGTTAATAATGTAGACATTATTATACAAGCTTTCACACGATACCGCGACTGTGCGGTGATCGTGATTCCGTCACGTCAACCGTGTGGTAGTGGTCTATGGCCTAGTATGAAAACTGTTCACACGTATACACAGGCACGGCACGGTCGTGATTTCGCAATTATATTCAACTGCTCGCACGCGGCACAGGTAGCAGCAACCGTGTACGTGTGAGATCCACAGCCGTCTTAACGGTTGCCGTTTATACGGAAACCGTGTGTGTGTGTGAAACGTCACTTAGTAAACACATAACGCCGGTCATTCACAATACTCCTCGAAACGCCGGACTGCCGTGAATGGTCGCTTTTATAATTTACCGGCACGGCATGGTAATACCGTGGACGTCTCAGGTATTTTTGTGGCCGTCGACGGCATGCCGTGCCGTAGGTCGGTTTTATAATTCGCCGTAAAATCATTATACGCTTTGCGTCTTCAAAGTACGGACGTCATGTTTTACGCCGACTACGCACGCACACAACTTCAAATTCCTTGTACGTACACACTACACTCTCAACACTGCCGCGACGATTTGATGGGGAGCGCAGTGTGCTATGGCGACGGCATTAGACCGTTGCTGTTCAAGGCATGCTGTTGCCGTGGACAATAAATTAAAAGCATCTGCATACAATTGCACACATTTTGCTTTCCTATTTTACCGTGACTGTAAAAACGTGCCGTGCTACGCCAAATTATAAAAGCGCCCGATGGCCGGCTTAGATAGTAGTTAAGGTGAGATTTCGCGGCACGCGGCAGACGGCGACTTATTCACTTGTATGAGATCGATACCGATATATAGTCACTTGTATGAGTGCAGTCGTCGGAATCGCTGCTGTCTGCCGCGTCCCGCGAAATCGCATCTTTAGATGTTCCCTAACTATCTTAGATAGTAGTTAGTTAGGTATCTGTTGTTGGAAACGGGCATTAGTCTTATAAAAGATAAAGTTGCCCCAATAGTTGCGGGGACTATTCTTTGACTTTAAAGTCTGTGAATATTTTATACTGCACTACTCAATAAGCATCATGATTTGCGCCGGCGCAGTCTAGGCTTAAAAATGTGTTTATGTTATTATGTTTATGTTGTAATTTATGTTATAAATAATAAACTAAAATTCGCTGTCGTAACACCTATTTAGATCTATTTTTTATGTTGGTATGCTATCTAAATTAGTATGTTTTGTAATGAAAGAAAAATAACTTTTACAATTTATTTATTTTGTTAATGTTAACAATTACACTTTGTACATATTAGATAAGCATGGTTAGTCGTAAGTACATTAAAATGTTTCAAATTTGTATAAATGTATATAAAAATCGTAATTTAATAGATAAATTATAATGTTTCATTTATATACCCGAATACAAATATAAGTACTAATCTCATCACACAATATTTGGATAACTCTAGCTGGAAATTTTTATTTTGACTAAAATAAAGTAATATTTAAGGCGAGGTCAATATAAATTGGTTGAGAACATTCACCTATTTTCTCTATGCATATAATAAAGCTACAAACAGGAACAATTTGAAAATAAAATCTACCACAATAATTTTTTAAATGATAAATGAATTTAATTTTATTTGCTTTATTCTGAATACAATCACCGGTGAATAAAAATAAATACACAAAAAAAAAAATTAATAAAACTTTGGTAAGTAAGTCAACAAACAGCCTCAAATAAGTAAGAGTAAGTATAAAGTATAAATACTATAATTCAATAAATAGGAAGCATCGCAAAGGAAAACAAATTTATCAGTAAAAAATACTGCAACATTACAATTAAACCACGAACATAGTTTTAAGGAAATAACAATTTTAATACTCTACATATAACATAACGATATTTTAACTACCGTCAAACAAAGTTATAACCAAATAATAACTTCTAAACTACTGGATTAATACTTTAAAACGATCATAGCCTATAAAATACTACCACAAGTATTAGTGTAAGATCCCTTTATGTTTTAATTTGTTTCAATTTATAAATATATCGCACCTTCAGTAAGACAAGGGCATAACTTACAATTTCTTTTAAAATGAGTTAAACTTAAAATATATGCAGAGATGTCTAAAAAATATTTACAAGACTATTGGGCTTATTTGATGAAGAATTGTTTAAAACCAATATAAGCAGAAGAATACGATATTGAATGCAAAAAAATTAACTTTTAATTACTGTAAAATTACAAAAAGTGCAGTTATGCCCTTGTCTTACCGAAGGTGCGATATAATTGAGTAAAACATAATATACTAAAAGAGATTCTAGATTCAAATACAGTTAATTAGAATGAATCGTGATTAATGTCTGCCATTGATCAAGCCAATTGGACATCCGCAACGACATTTGGATGCGGATCCGCAATAATCAATGCGAAATCTTTACGGATATGGAACTAGTCTTAAATCTCGCAGATTTCAACAGGGTGAACATTTTTTTTTTATTTTGTTTAAAATTTTACACTTAATAAAAATTTATTAAAACGATCAATTTCAATTATTTATTTTTTGCTTCTAAAAATCAATTTCATTTATTTGTGCACTTAAAATCTATTATTCTCATCGACGTATCCGCAAATGGAGAAATTTCGCATAGTAAGTAACTATAAAATCGTATGCAATGTGATATTCTAAATATTCGCGTCCGAATTGAATTCGCACCGCATTCGTTGTCATGACAAGTCATACACCATACAATACAATTGGCTTGATCTTTGTGTATTGATATTCGTTTATAGAGATTCTCGTTTCTGGCATTTAAAATTCTATTTCTCTAATTTCAATATAATAGCAGAATTCGGGGGAAAAGTGATCTTATCTAAATACAACACCTCACCGACCGAGCTGGTGTTTGTGCCGGCCACTACTGTGCCACTGTAATACATCGAGGACAAATCCGCTGTTATAAATCTATTCTCAAAATTACCGATAAAAACGCAAGTGTTTCTCCTGGGATACCAACGTTCGATTACAACTAAATTTTCCGCTGCATCTCTCACTCCCGTGTTCCTCTGAATGTTGCCATCCTTATATATCGCTCTCGTGTAAATAGTTGGATTCTTCAATTTAGCTTCGATCAAATTCTTAATGATATTCACGTAGCTATACTTTGGCTCCAAACTTGATTTGGATATCCACGGTAATACGCCTGAACTTGGTTTGGCGCTTTCGTTTATAAAATTCATAAGAACCAGATTGTTTACATGTCTGTGTTCGTGGTAATCTTCTTCCAAGTCGTGTGTGGCTAAATTCCCCAAACCTATTTCGTCGCCGTAAAAAATACTAACCGTCCCAGGTAACATGAGTTCTAGGGCGATCAGTGCTAACGTATTGTTGCCCTGTTTAGTGGATAACCTCTCGCTATTAATACTACCTATATTCCAATGTACCCAAGGGTAGTGCGGTTTGGACCATAGACTTAAACTGTTGTGATTTTGATCGGTGACATTCATAATTCGATCCCTCAAAACACTCACGCCCTGTTGTAAATCCAAGTGAACATCGATTAGATCTATGCGAGAGAGCAAAACGTTCAGAGACTTGTCTGACGCTGTCTTGTAGGCCGCTTCGTTGGCGATTAAAATTTTATCATTACCAATTATTTGCTTGTACAGCACTAGTGTATTACCAAAATTTGGATCGTCGACGAAATATTCCAGATCTTTTAAATAGAAACCGTCAACATTTTGAGCGCGCGCCCAAAAAGCTATAGCCAAACACGTCGGATCAGAGTAACCGACCAATGTGTCGTTAGAGAAAACCGAAAAAGTATGCGAATTATTATTACTACTGGATGGCGAAACAGAGATTGCCATGCTCATAACTTTAATGTCCAAAATAATATACAAGCCCCTGTCATGAACTGCCGCTACCAAGTCCTGAAAATCTTTTAGTGTACCGAGACTCCTGTCTATCTCTTGTAGAGATGTTATATTGTAATACTGCTCGGGATATTGATTACTTTTAAACATATAATTGAGTCTTATGGCGGACACTCCCAAGTCCCTTATGTAATCCAATTTCTTTGTGACGCCTTTTAAGTCCGGTGTTCCGTCGTTGTTGGAATCTTTGTAGCTGGCTGGAAAGATTTCATAAAATACCTTCCCTTGGTGCCAAGGCAGATCCGGGTTGCACTCTTTTGGCATGGTGACAACCATCGCTATGATGGCTGCCAAACACGCAACGAGAGCCGACAAAACAAACCACAATAATATCTTCCTTATTATACCCCAGTTCCAATTGACGAAACTTGGCAGCTTGCGACTGCTGATTTTGAAGCTACCATTAATCTTGCAATCTTCAGTCTGAAAAAAAATATTTCTTTTATAAAATTTTTTGCTTAAAAACAAGAAAGCATCGCTCGTGGACACTTGTAGTTATATTTTAATTTTTTTAATTGGCAAAATAATAAATATAATTATTAGAGATGAAACGGATAGTGGTTTGGCCGGATACCGGATACCGAATATTCGGCCCTTTATCGCGGTACATGACGCGATCAGTTTGATTTGAATATAGACGCGGTGAACGAGATCGGAAATATTCGGGTGCGTTCGGGTATTTTCAAAGGCTGGTCTGGTATGCGGAGTCGCCTCTTACCAACAAATGGAAAATTTGGTATTCATTCACCACAATTTGCCACTTGTTAATTTTGAGTACTAAACTAATTAATAAAACAAACATTTTTGATGTGCGATTATAAAAATAAACAGTGTCCATAATCTATTGTGGTATGATTTGCCTCGTGTAAAATTATGCAAATTTTTGAATGCAAATAGGCCGGATACCGGATAGTTACCGGATATCCGTTTCATCTCTAATAATTATGCATTATAGTCAAGCCCCCGGTGTACAATGTCACTTTTGCAAAATGTCATGTTTGCACAATAACGTCATGTTCGCACAATGTCACGTTCGTACAATGTCACTTTCGCAGTCACAATGTTATGTTCATAAAATGACACCAAATTATATTGCTTAATACTTCACCAATATATACTTATTTTTTTTTCATAATAATAATATTTTAGAGAAAAGCATAATAACATTCTAGTAGTGATGAAGCAGACTACAAAACGCAGTAATTTAAGCAGCCCCGGCAGTGTCCATGTCCACCCCTTCTAGAACACTACTGTGAAATAACTGTATGTGTTTTGGTGAGTAAGTAACGCTGGTAAGTAAATAAGTAAAGTAAGTAAGATAAGAGACTACTTATTCTCAATACAACTATGGTCGGCAGTGCAATTGCAGCATCTATGGCATTGCTTGTGTTACAGGGAACAATAGCCACCTACCATCAAGTGGACCGTCAGCCTGTTTGTTTGGCATTAAAAATTAATTTATTTCATTTATGATAGAAACCATAGACCAGTCATAAACCGCCAAATAGAGGCTGCCTTAACCACAGCTTGAATCCAATAAGTAAAGGTGATTGTAATTTAATTACAGAATGTCAGACGCTCAGACGGGTTGCCCGTAGTTTCCAGACCCAGACCAGAGACAACTTAATTCAACTTAAGCACCCTAACAACTCATCCAACAGGCTTACTTTGACCATTGGCCATTGGGCACCTATTTTCAGGTTCTTTAGGAATTGTGATAAAAAATGCATTTTTTTCTCTAGATTTTTCTCAGGTTCTGTACCTAGACATTTTAATTCTATACGAAAAAAAATAGGTACCGGTAGATTCCGGTTACTCTAGCACTTTCGCTCAAAACAAAAAAAATTTGAACCAAGTGGGAAATTTAAACTTTTTATTGTTTTGACCTAACCCAAATCTAAGGTAAATTACTCACTTGTCCTATAATGAGATCTCCATTTTTGCTCAGAGTCTGATAGTCCAACATGCTAATGTTATTGATCAATTGAGCGCTGACTGGGTCTTGCACTACGGAGTTCGAATCCCCAGATGAACTGGAATCACCAGCTGATGCATCTGAAAAAGTTAAATTTAAACTGTTACTCATTATTTCTTTAACAGTCATAAACTGAACACAACTCTATCAGAATATCTTGTCTATCAGAAGAACTAACAAATATCTCTACAATATGTAGGAAGGTAATAAAATTGCACTATTTCTTTTTTCAATTTACCTTTTAAGGTATTATTATCTAAATCTGGAGTAAAGTAAAATTAATTAAGATATTATGTATTCTGAAGTATGCGGATAGTTTTGAAATGTATCAACAGATGGTGCAGATGAATATGTGCAAATCTACTTAAAATGTTCTATAAAGAATATATAAGTTATCCGATTCTATAAAGTTTGCATGTAGGAGGTAAGTTTAGAAACTACTCGTCTGATTTTAAAAAACATTCCAATACTGCACCACCTATATAAAAATAAAGATCCAACAATAGTTTAATGTCAGGTGTTAACTATATCTTTTATTTTTCAATGCGGACAAAGTTGCAAGCACCAGTTAGTATAACCCATACAAATAAAGAAACCATCTGTAAATATAATAACTATGTGTGAGCAAGATAGCAAGATAGTTTTAATATGTACCTGAACTCTGTATATTGACCATGTTGTTGTCATCTGTCAACGTTAAAAAGGGCCCTTCACTCATTTCCTCAGAAAGGGGATGTTTGAAATCTAGGGCGGTGGGGCTCGGTGTTGTTGGCAGCAGCAGACATGTTGATGACTTCACTTCGTGTAAATAATCTGCAGTGTCTAATTCATTAGCACTCTTCTGGTTGCTATTCTCTGGTATTTCATTCATTTTCACTTATTGTGTTATTATACTATCACTTTCCAATAATCATCTGATAACAAAATGAAATTATGTGAAATAGTAACTGGCTTCTGAAATATTATCTTAAGTACCCAATAATTAGTCATTCTTAAATACCCAAATATTCTTGGATCTTAAATACCCAATAGAACAAAATTTTGTATAATCTCTCCAATGATCTCCAATCTGTCATGTTATTTCAATATATTAATTTATTTTTCACTTCTTTCTTATGTATTAAAGAATGGATTTTGACATTTTGGTTGGTCAGTAGTCAGTTGTCTGTCTTTTAGCAGGGATAACTATACCTTAGGAAATGCTGGTCCAAAGAGTTGTGACTTGTGTTTATCCCTTCACAGGCAAAGACTATAATTATAAAGTACAAGAGAGGACTACATGTATATTGGGAGTAGTAAGTATTTTTTGAAGATTTCTCCTCTCATGACAAATTATGTTACACAAGTTTTCGTAATGATTTAATTTAATAATTTACTGGTATTTTTATTACATTTACCAATAAGTTAGGTTATTATGGTAGGTATTATAATAGGTAATACTGAAACTGAATAGACTACCTGAAATATTATGACTGAAGTAACACAAAATTATACAGCACTAAACATTTTTTTTACTGAATACTAGTTACACTTACACTTTTTTATGGACTCAATTAAAGCAACTACGTTCTAAAAATCATAAATGAATTATTTAATGGTAAATTAATTAATTTTAATCACAAATCTCAAATCGCCAACCATGGCCCCCACCACCACAACATAAATGACAAAATTGACAATGACAGTGACAGTCTGACAGCTGACAGAGTTTCATATCCATTTTTTCATGATTTTTTCAATTAAATCATTTGCATCTGCACATATTATCTGCTAAACTAATTAGTAAATATTACACTCCCGTATACACTCCACCTCAATATATATATTACTATACTCTTTGCACTCCACTCAAAGAGTATAGTCGTAGAGGGAGCATTAGGTACAGAGCGGCAGTATCGCTCCGGTCGCATAGTGAGCGTCGTAGACAAGTGAGCTATAGATAGTTATATCGAAGAATGTGTGAGGAATAGGAATGTGAATCAATCGTTCGTCACAACCCGTGTGTTATCGATATGCTGATGTTACTGCGATACCCTGAATAGCGATATATTTAGCATTTCCTTGTAAAATCCGAATCAGACCATTAGTGAATGTATGAGGAATGATTGATTATTATAATAAAATTATGTTTATTCAAGCAGCTAAATTTGTGAAGTTTCGAGTTTCCTATAACTTTGTAAATAATAGTTAACTAGCTGCTGGCCGCTACTTCTACAATAAACTACTACCAAATAAAATCTAATAATAAGACAATTCATGGCGCTAATTCAGGTGTCATAAAATATTAATCCAAAACGACTGATTTAAAACATGATTCTCACTTGAAAATATAAATCGAATATCTAATTACCCAAAAATATCGACTCCTGCGCCGAACGTGTTAATCATTAGTATCGTAGCGTAGGTGCGGGGCAGTGCGGTGTCACTTCCATCCGCGAACTACACCTACTTCACCCGCACGAAGTGTACTTTTAATTCGGCTTAAAAATATAATTAGCGGCTTACCGATGAAATGTGATGCCGGAATTCTGTTTATTACCTTTCCTAGTATCATTTGTATAAGATTTTATGGCACATTTAACCATCATTGTTTGAAAACTTAGCGATTATTCAGTGGGAACACGCTCGTCATAAGCGTTCGGTTATGACTGGCGAGGGCTAGACGAGATCAAGTTGTATGTTCCCACCCGCGTATCCTGTTCCCACTTGAACGCTAGCGCTCTATACCTACTTGTCGGTATTATACCTTTATGAGTATAGTAATATATAACTCCATTACACTTTACACTCTACGTCTAGCTGTCTACTGTCTCTATAAGGAGCGTAGAGATAAGGAGAACAATCTTATATGGGTGTTAAACTAAAAAAGTGGCAACTAAAATCGTCGAATTGAGATGGCGCTGGTGTGTCTAGGGCAGTGATCTAGAGAGTTTGAGAGTATGAAATGAAACGGAGTGAACTGCGCGCTGAGTTGAATTGTTTACTATCACTAGCTGCAACCAGCGCCATCAGTTCGTCGTCTTTCAACGGACACTTTTAATACACGGAGTTTGCGCTCCTTACCTCTATTCTCCTTGTGTCTCTACTTGTTGTCGATAAGTTACTCTATGCATCGAAATTCAAATGTTGTGTCGTGTCAAACACGAACATGCATGTGTCAACTGTCAAACGAATTACAATACAATACAAAACATTATTATTTTTAATTTAATTTTACTTTTTGTGGTCTGGTACGGTGTATTTTATATAATTAAAATAATTATCTTTTCAAATAGAATTTATTTACCTTTACACATTTGATATGCGGGTTAAAGTACAATCAAAGTTTTGAAGCACACGCGAGCGTGTCTTTTCCATTGGTCTTTTCTACGAATTTTACAGGGAATTTTATAAGTGTTAAAAATATAGTGATAAAATGATTGTATTAATTAAAAACGTAAATAACAGGGTGAATGTTAAAACTTTTGATCAGTATAGAAACTTTTCCAAGTTAAAGAATATAAAAGATGTCAATTATCAGTACTTGCAGCGGAGTAATGTGCCCACGATGCATTTTCAAAAGTCTTTGCCTCGTTTGCCCGTACCAGAGCTATCTAAAACAGGCGAAAGATATCTGAACGCTTTAAGACCTATACTTACAAGTGGCGAGTATCAAGAAGCACAGATGCGTACCAACAATTTTTTGAATAAAGAAGGCAAAATATTGCAAGAAAAACTAATTAGCAAGGATAAAATGAATAAACATACGAGTTACATATCAGAATATTGGTTTGACCTCTATTTGCGGGATCGTAAACCGCTTCCAATCAATTACAATCCATTAATAGTGTTTCAAAATGATCAGAGACCGGAATACAACAACCAATTGATAAGGTCCACAAACTTATTAGTTAGTGCGTTAAGATTTATGTTATCGCTGAGAGAATTGATATTAGAGCCGGAAGTGTTTCATTTGAATCCAAAGAAAAGTGATACTCAACTCTTTAGAACAGTTACCGGGTTGTTACCTGAAGCTATATCATGGTAACTATTATTTTGTTAATAAGTAATTAAGTATTTTAGTAAGTATAGCTATTTTAATATTTTAGTAAGTAGGTAAGTGACTTAAAGAGTATTTAAGTTCATTTTGTCCTTCTCTTTGTAATTATTTGTTATTGTTTTCAAGTAACATGTCTTGTTTGTGTGTTTTACATGATTATGTTCCCCTCTATGTGTGTGTTTTTTTTTAATTTCCTTTAAATATTTAACTCATCTATTTTTCATTATATTTAGTTCTTTAGTTTTGTATGTGTCTAACATTACAGGTATGGTGCATATTTGTTTAAAGCATTTCCTCTAGACATGAGTCAATTTGTTGGACTCTTTGGAGCTACCCGCATACCTTTATTGAATAAGGATAAAATATTTAGAGATTCCACCAGTAAGCATGTGGTTGTTCAGCGTAATGGAAACTTCTATGTTTTTAATGTTTTAGATGATGACGGTAATAATCTGATTATTATTTTTTTCATTTTATTAAACTGTTTTTAATTGAATCATAATTATGCACGTCATAACAACAGTTCTCATTAGATTTATATCCTAGTAAGCATTCTCTCCTTTAATGTGGTATATAGTTTTTCAATCAGTAACTAAGTAAAATAAATTCCAACAAATGCTTGTTTGTATTCTTTTATGTTCAGATCAGCAGGCAGGCTGACTGTTTTGTGGTAGGTGGCCAAGTGAACAATAAATACAAACAACATCCAGAGAATAACATTATTAGGATATAGAATAAGGAAATTAGAGGGATTTGGGAATAGAATATGACATCCATCACTCACTAACTGAAACATAACATGCTTATAGTTATTTTATAAAAATCTATTATTCTATCATCTCTATTGCCTCTTGGAGTGCTTGCCACAAGTTTTTTTTTTGCATTTCTTTTACATCTTGTATTCTCAGCTATTGCTATACTAATATTAAAAAAGGGAAAGTGAGTTTGTTTGTTACACTTTCACACCTTAAGTACTCACTCAGCCTATCGACATGAAATTTAACTTACACATTGTCAGCGACATTGAAAAACAGATAACCTTTCAAAGTCTGAAAGACACCTTGTCTACCATCAAGTGAACTATCCCTGTCTGCCAACTTTTATTATGAAAAATACTAGTTGGTGCCTGCACCTTCGTCCGCGTTGGACCATAAAAGGTACCCTATGTCCTTTCTGGTGTGTATGTAAAATTTCATGGTGATTGGTTCAGTAGTTTTTGCGTGAAAGCGTAACAAACAAACCAAATTCACATTTATAATATTATAGTAAGGATATTCTAGACTTGTTTGTGAATTGATTTTATGATTAAATTAGCTAAATTTAATATGCAACTAAAATATTTCAGGTAACCTCTTATCACCTACTGAGCTACTCGGCAATCTGAATCAAATAATAAACGACACGTCAAAAGCAGACTACCCATTGGGAGTATTGACGTGTCAGGAGAGAAATGAATGGGCCAAACAAAGAGAGCATTTAGAAAACATAGGCAACAAGGAAGCCTTACATAAGATAGATTCGGCTGTCTTCAACTTAGTGCTTGATGATGAAACAATACACGACAATAAACATAAAATTCTCAGCCACTATTTACATGGAGATGGTTTAAATAGGTATGTTATTTTATTGTATTGTATCTATCCATACTCTGAAAGTAACTCTGTATATCTGTCTGTTTTTGCATACAAGTTGTCAGAGATACAAAAAAGGACATAGGATACTTTTCGTCCATAAAAAAGTACTACCCCCAAGGGATCATCTATAATTTATAGATGAACTATAATTAAATGAAAAAAAAAAAAAAAAAACGCCTGTATTTACCAAGTATTTTAGCAACAAGAGCGTTTATCTATACTAATATTATAAAGAGGAAAGATTTGATTGTTTGTTTGTTTGTATAGAATAGGCTCCGAAACTACTGGACCGATTTGAAAAATTCTTTTACCATTAGAAGCCGACATTATCTGTGATGAACATAGGCTACTTTTTACCACGGGAAAATGCTTCATTCCTACGGGAAATCTAAAATAAAAGTAAAGTGGGCTGGGAGATAGCGCCATCTATCCAAAATACGGCAGATGGCGTTTTATACTTTTCTACGCGGACAAAGTCGCGAGCACCAGCTAGTTGCTTATATTTTGCTTAATTTATAGATTAATATTTTTTATAAATTTACATAAACACTTTGTTTTTTGTTTTATTTTCAGTTAATTTATTTATGTATTGCAATTTTGAATCTCGGTTTCAGGTGGTTTGACAAATCGTTCAGTCTCATTGTGACTAAGGATGGAGTTTCAGGAATCAACTTTGAGCACTCTTGGGGTGATGGAGTCGCCGTATTGAGATTTTTCCAAGATATCTACAAAGAAACCACAACAAAGCCATTTATTCATCCCGATAGCAAGCCAGCAAACACTAATATAAGTGTGAAACGATTGGGTTCGTATTTTTTAAGTGTTTCATTTACTGCATAAATTGGTGCCTACTATGTTAATCCTTACTAATATTATAAATGCGAATTTGAGTTTGTTTGTTTGTTACGCTTTCACGAAAAAACTACTGAACCGATCACCGTGAAATTTTGCATACACGTTGTCTGGGACACCAGAAAGGACATAGGGTACCTTTCATCCAGAAAAAAAAGTACTGTTTCCGAGTGATCGTCTAAAAATATAAAGAATTGTACGCCACTGTCGTCACAGCGATAACTATGTCAGGCGGGGACCTATCATCAACGGGGACGAAGTCGCGGGCACCAGCTAGTACTATATTATAATATTAGCAACCCACCTTTGCAAGGATTCAATTTTTTTTTTCTGAAAATTTAATGTATACACAAACCAATGGTTTCCAATGGTGAAAACCGTATCAACATTTATGTTGAGTGGCTTGGAAGAAATTAGCAAAGAAATAGACACAAATGGACAACCACTTTATTTATTAAGATTATAAATTGCTTGCAAATTTTTCACTCGGTAATGCCTAAATAGTACATAATTATAGATTATACATTTTATTGAATGAATGGTGTTTCTTCCACTTTTTTTATTGGCTGTTATGATAAAAAAAAAGATCGAGTAAATTAGCAACCGTTGATGGACAAGAATTATTGTTGGTCGATAAATCAAACCAGTTTTGATCATCAATAGCTTTTCTTTTTCAATCGTCAATAGCAAACGACAGAAGATTTTGTTAATATTTTAAATAACACACAAAGTTATAAATATTTAGTCAAGCAAACAAATACGATCAACAGAACTGAACATCAGAACATAACAAAGATAGACTATTTTGTTCAAACATTATAATTATCCCAAGTTTTCACACTGCACATCTTTCCTTTTCAGAATTTAAACTTGATGACAAATCTAAACACTTTATAGAGAATGCTCGAAAAGTTTACAAGGAATGGTGCGATTCGTTGAGCATTGATTACATACTGTACGAAGGTTTGACCAAGGAGGCTTGCAAGAAGTTTAAAGTTAGTCCAGATTGTATAATGCAACTTGGATTTCAGGTATTCAAAATATTCTTCAATCTAAATTTAATTAACTTTGACTATATACACACCACACAGCACAAGTCAAAAAGTTCGCGGAATGAAAGGGTTAGAAAGAGACAGGATTTTTTTCGTATTCCTAGGAGTAATTAGTAACTCAACTTTACTATAAATAAAAAGTTTTAGCTAAATCGGGTTACTTATGTATTAGTTATCGCCAAGTCTACAAGTCAATCGGGAAGAAAATGTCAACTATACAAAAAAGATTGAGTTTCGCGCTGTTATAAAGTTCCTCACCAAGCAGGCAAAACGCCGCAGATCATAATGGAAGAGATGTCATCTGCTTAGGGGACTCTTGCTCTGGCAAAACCATGATTTATAGATGGCATGGCCTAATTCAAGCAAGGCAGAGAGTCAATTGAATGACACAATCGGCCGGAAAGATCATGGCCGCGATTTTTTGGTATTATTTGGGTATTTTATTGGTCGACTACAAAGAAAAGCTTTCTCGAAAATGGACTCGAAGTGTGTTGCTTTTGCACGACAACGCACCAGTTCACAAGAGTCACGTTGCGATGGCTGCCCTACACAAGTACTAGACCGATTGCAACAGCTAGTATTCCGAACAATATTAAGCAGCTCAATATTAATATACTTATTTAAGAAGATAATTAAAGAATTACCAGTTAATAAATGTTACTATAATTTAAGAAGATTATAATTATGTCTGATAACTTAGTTAGTGGATAGTAGTGATTAATTACTTATATTTTCAAAATATTTGCACACCCCAAAGTGTAGAATTTAGCGAGATTTATTCATTATAAAATTATTTTAATTACATACCTATATTCAGCAAATAAATTATTATTATTATAACGCAGTGATTCTTTCTGTGATAATAATATTACCTATTTTTATTTTATATATTTTCTTTTCAGGCAGCTTATCACCTTCTACATAGTAAATATGTTGGCACTTACGAATCTTGCAGCACATCGGCGTTCAAACACGGAAGGACCGAAACGATGCGACCATGCACCGACAAAACGAAGGTATACTTTAATTTCCACCGTATAAAATATAGTGTTACTAAAAACTAGGGTATAGATAGAACATTCTCGAAATCTTGAGAGTAGTCCTGCAATGCAGCAATAAAGATAAACACTGCCTTAAGAAAGATTATATACTGGTTAAATACGTAACAATAATTTAAAAATTAATTTGTTAAAAACAAATGTCATATGCGATAAACTTTATAAAACTTTAATTATAAAGATAAATATTAATTTAGACATAAATTACGAAGATCAAACTATTCAAAGAAATTAACATAACAAAATTTTTGGGCCTGGAAATGACAGAGTAAATTAAATTGGAAAACTCACATTGGTGGTCTCAGAAAACGACTAAAGTATACATTTTTTTTTTTTCAAAATCCCAATTCACAGCTATTTTGCGACGGTCTTCACCTCAACAAGTGTTCGAAGGAGGAATTGCGCGGTATAATGCAGGAGTGTTCGACTTACCACACGGAATTGGTGAAGCAGGCGGCCATGGGCCAAGGGTTTGACAGACACCTGTTCGCCCTGATGAAAATGGCGAGCGAGAACGACATGCCGCGGCCCCAACTTTTCGATTCCTACGAATACAAACATCTGAACAAATCGATACTGAGCACGAGCACTTTGTCCTCGCCGAGTGTCTTGGCCGGTGGGTTCGGACCGGTCACCAAAGAGGGCTTCGGCATTGGGTAAGAATATTTGAATATATTTAAAATACATAACAAATTGTGGTTATCCTATCGGAAAACAGCATAAAAAACATACATATATGTCACTTAATTTTAAGCTAAATTGTGTATATTTTTTTGAAAATTATATGAAAAAATAAATAGTAATGAATTTTTGAAATATTATCTGCGAACGAAACGCCACACGTGATTGGTTGCAAATCTGATGAAGTGATGACGTCATACGCTAGTAATTGCGTCCGCATTGAGTTGCGAATGCGTTGGCATAACATTGAATTGTTTACTAGCGCGTGACGTCACACGTATCAAAGACCAGCGCCATTACAGACACCACAGTGCCAGTTTTGGAAATAAAAGTTTGTAATAAATTTGGAAATAAAGTTAATAATAAAAGTAGCATTCAAGGATTTTCTAAAAATTACGTCGTCGTCGGCAATAGTTAATAATATTCTTGAAATTTGAATCAAACATTAAATTATTCCTTTCTTTTAAGATACAATGTTACTTAAGAAGAATTATTATTTTTTGTGGTATAAAAATAGGGGAGATTTTTTTTTTCACATTTAAGTCGGTTCGATTCCCAGACGAAGTAAGTAATTTTTAGAAAAACTTTTAATAATAACAAAGTTTTTTTTCAGCAAAATGTAGGATAGGATCTACGATATTTAAGGCATTTCATTACATTAGTATATTAACTTACATACTTTTTTTTTGTTTCAGATATTCAGCATTTGCTGATAAATTGGGAGCGGCCGTGACAAGTTATAAGGCGCACAACGATAGCTCAGAATTCATTGAAGCTTTGCACAAATCATTCATAGATATTACTAAGATATTATCAAGTTGAATACGTATTTTAATAGTTTCTAAGAATGTATAGGAGAATTTATTAATATCTGAATCGAATCGTATAATTTAATTGGACATTTATTTTCTTGTGACATTAATGAACTCAAGTGTTTTTGATTTAATAATTGAATTTTTGACTTATTTATTTATTCATAAAAATAAATTCATTTTTTTTTTTAATTTTAATCATTGTGTTTCGTCAAGACTAAAAATTCCTATTTTTGTCTTATATTGAAAAAAAAAAAAAAAAGTAGCCTCACTTTTTAAAGTATAAATAAGACAAGTCACGTTTACAATCTTTTTGTATATAATTCTATTGATGATATTGTATTTTTTTTAAACAAAGGATTGCCAGGGTTAGAAGGTTATTAAAAAAATTGTTACGTATTATTGTTGTTTACGAACGATTTAAAAATACTAGATTTGGCAGTAGTCTAAATGACCCCGATTGACCCCTATATTTTGAGCTATATTTTATAGCAGACAAGACTATTTCTATAAATTCATAGTTATTTTACCTATTTTTGTGGGTAATTCGCCTCGTTATATCAATAGACTGGGTGATCTCGTGCCAATGGACGGCTTAAAGTTTTTTACATCTAAGAAAGAAACACGACATTAGAAAACGAGCAAGCGATATTACTTTTGTAACCGTTCCATTAAAAAAACGACCTAATACGAATTTTCTCTAAGATAAGACCTGGACAGATCGATTTCTAGACCTAAAAAACCTAGATTTTCGTCAAAATCGTTAGAGCCGTTTGCGAGATCATCGTGACATACAAGAATTCCTCGTTTAGGCTAGAACTCCAAGAATAGGGAAAAAATTCCTATTGACGAACTAACCCTATGGCTCCACAACGATAGTAGATTAAGTATAATTACATGATATTTACATTGTAATAGGTATATTAAATTATTAATTAATTATATTAAGTGCCTTGCAAGACTTATATGCACAATGCACAATATGCACAATTGCTTTAAGTAAATAATAAAGTAAGTACATGCATTTGTATAATGTATAAGTATAATAAAATTGTCTTAGTTCTGTATTTTTGAATATATAGATAAAGTTCAAAAGATAGATAAGTACTCTTTTGAAATTTCATTTTTAAATACCTATTTATTAGGTGCTTATTTTTATATTGTCATTAATATTCGATTTGTGAATTTATTTTATACATAAATATGCAATTGTACTTTTTTAATGGTTGGGAATAAATAAATAAATAAACATGTTTAAATATTGGTTTTTATTGTGTCAATACCTGATACCTTTAATTCATTTAATGGAAGTTATTACCCCTCCTTCCACTTACGAGTTGGTGCCCTCGACTTTGTTCGCGTTGATAACTGAAAAAATATCGGACATCTTTATCGCTGTGACGATGGTGCTGCCACGGCTACAGTTTTTTTATATTTCTAGTCCATCCCTCGGGAACCTAACATTTTTCCAGGATAAAAGGTATCCTAAGTAATCATCCAGGTAATAAACTATCTGCGTGCCAAATTTCATACAAATCCGTTAAGCCGTTTTTGGGTGAAAGAGTAACAAACTTTCGCATTTGATTTATTAGTAGGATTTATTTTGATTACATTTACAATATCTATATAGGTACCTACTTATATCCTAGCCTAGAAAAAATTCTACTGCTAGGAAGCTCCCGGTAAACATAAGCCACCTCAAGCTAAGATACAAATGGTACCGGTTTCAATATACATAACGAAGAGAGAGGTTTTAACAAATCATTGTATTCGCCATCACGTGAATCCTATTTTCAATAGCACATGTTATGTGTATGTTATGGTAACGTTATATGTGAATATTCTATAATATGTGCCAATCGGAATTTACAGTAGCAAACAGTTTATAGTGCCATCCGAATCCGACTGTTATCGATTTCTGTAAAGGGGGCCGTATTCATAGTCAGCACACTCAAATCGGACAAGGATTATAAGGTTGGCCTTGAAGCCTTGAGGCCTTGGGATAGGGATTGGGAATTACTTTCTCTTGTTATCGAGGTGTGTCTGAAAAAGTCGCTCTCATGTAACTCGTGCTCTTTCTCTCCTTCCATTTCGTACTTCTGAGGGTATAGCGATTAACGATTTCAGCCAAACTAATCACGGTAACTTCTCTAAAAGCATAAAAGTCACTGCCACCAAAGGACTGTTCATTTGAATTAAAATGGGCAGTCCCTTTGCAAATTAGCAGAAATATTCTTTGAATTACTTAGTTTACGAGGAAGAAGAAAGGATTTATTTGATAATGAGATTTCAACAAAATATATTAACAATGGAACTTAAACTAGCCTACGACTGGTGGGATTACTAAGTAAATTAGTATTAACTACTTATTTATAACGTTATTGTTACCTAAGAAAACATTGATGTAGAGAAATTCAAGGTTCAGACTATTAATACGATACTCATCGTACGCAGAATCAACAGCGTTCCAATCTACGGTCGAGTATATGACATATACATGTATATGAATGTAAATATAATTATATTTATTTTGCGGTACGGTAGCAACGTGTGTGGCTCCGACTACAAAAAACTTAATTACTTAACTATGTTTTATCTAATCGAATGTAAAAGTATACACATTTCATTAGTGAGAATGTTGAATTGACTTAGTTAAGAGTATAAAATTGTGAGCGAACGAAACGGCGGTTAAGCCGTTCTGACATCACGAAGAAGAAAATGTCAAAGTTCATCCGTACAGTGGAGTTGGAGGTTGCCCGTGCTTTTGTGTTGTGTGAAGGATTGTTTAAAAATTATTAAATATGAATTAAATGGATGATGCTGTTCAAAAGTTTATTCACCGAGAGGAAGGTTATTCGTTTATTGGTATGTACATAAGGTTCTAAGTAAAGGTCAACCTTATAAATATAATTATTTTTTCAATGTTATACGCCGCACTAGAACCTGTTATTACAGGACACAAAAATAAATAATTGCATTCGCAGTTATTTTTTTTTAGTTCATACCAACGTGTTAATTGAAAGAATGATGTGAAAGCTAAAATTAAAATCATTCTTACTACGAACAAAATTCGATCTGAAGAAAACGAATGTCATGTAATTTTCGAAAGTATTTTGTTCAAAGTATTCAAGTTCGAGTTCGAAAGTATTCAAAGATCGCTTATTCCTTAGCTTATTCGTATTAATTAAAAATATACTAAGTATAAGAAGTGTTAATAAGATTTTATGCTAATTCGTATTTATCTCAATATTTTTACACCTAATTGATCTAAAATATATATACTTAATGTCTATTTCTATATTAATATTATAAAGAGGAACGATTTGTTTGGAAATACTGGACCGATTTGAAAAATTCTTTTACTGTCGGGAAGTTATATTATCAACGAGTGACATAGGCTATATTTTATAAAGTTACACAGACGAAGTTGCATGCAACAGCTAGTTAATATAAATAGCTAAACTTAATTTTTGATACTACAAATAAACCTTTATATGTTTGTTTGCCGATTTGATCCTTGCATGTAGTTTCTAGTGAAATTTTTAGGAATTTGTAACTAATGGTTCATTAAAACTAAGTAGCTTGAAATCAGCATTACATTCAAAGTTGCTATAGGCAAAATATTTTCTACTAAAAGTACAGTCGGGGTACGAAAACCTTCGTCAGTTTTCAAATTCAAATTTCAAGCACACCCCTGTTAGGGAAGTCAAACATCTAGAAAACAATTTTCCACTGGAAATAAAGAAAAAGGTCCTGGAAAAAAGGAGACTTCGACGGGTTTGGCACTCATCCAGGCATAAGACCGACAAAAAAGCTTTAAACAAGGCCATTAGAGAACTGAGGGATTTGATGCGGGATGTGAGGAATGCCACAATAAAGAGCAAATTGGAAAGTCTCACCGCTAATGCTCAAACAGAATACTCACTTTTTAAAATTACTAAATCGCTTAGTAGACCCCAGGAGCTTAAGTACCCGATTAAAACGGATACTGACTGGGCAAGAACTGGAAAAACAAAAGCCGACGCCTTTGCAAAACACCTGGCTAATGTATTTAAACCAAATCAGTCCCACAGTACAGAATCTGAAGAGGAAATTGACAAATTTATGACAGAAGATTTCCAATTGTCTCTGCCTCCAAAACCTGTAACACTCAAGGAACTCAGGACAACCATCAAAAACCTGCAGAATAATAAAGCGCCAGGCTATGACCTAATAACCAAGGAAGTCTTGGAGCAGCTCCCCCAGAAGGCCCTAGTTTACCTTACCACCCTCTTTCATGGAATACTCCGAACTCAATACTTCCCCAGGCAGTGGAAGGTATCAATAATAATAACAAGATGGGGAAACCTCTGGAAAGCGTCTCCTCCTACAGACCTATAAGTCTTTTGCCAGTCTTGTCCAAGGTGTTTGAAAAGGTCCTACTGCTCAGAATGACTCCTATACTAATAGAAAATCAAACAATACCTAAACATCAGTTTGGTTTTAGACAACATCATTCCACGATAGAGCAAGTGCATAGGGCTTGCGAAAGGATCAGAAAATCATTGGAGTGCAGGGAGTATTGCTCAGCGGTATTCCTGGACATTCAACAGGCCTTTGATAAGGTCTGGCACAGGGGCTTGCTCTGTAAAATAAAACGGACCCTCCCTCACAGCTACTTTATCTTGATGGAATCGTACCTGTCCGATCGTATATTCCAAGTGCGTGAGGATGGAGACATGTCTGAATTTTACAATATAATGGCAGGAGTACCGCAAGGGTCGGTTCTTGGTCCAATTTTATACACCCTTTACACATCTGACCTTCCAGAAACACAGGATGTTGTCACTGATACTTTCGCTGACGACACTGCAATCCTTGCAAGCAGCACAGATCCTGCAGCTGCTTCTAATACCCTACAGGAAGCCCTGGACGGGATAGGCGATTGGCTCAAAAGGTGGAGAATCCAAGCTAGTACATCAAAATCGGTACACATCACCTTTACTTTAAGAAAGGGAAACTGCCCACCAGTGACATTGGGAGGTGGCACATTGCCCCAGAGTGACACAGTCAGATACCTCGGCATCCATCTGGATAGGAGATTGAACTGGCAGAAACATATAAAAACTAAAAGAGACGAACTAAACATACGGTTCAAAAAGATGTACTGGTTGATGGCTCGTAACTCAGTGCTGTCCATTGACAATAAGTTGCTGATATATAAGACAATCCTTAAACCAGTATGGACATATGAAAATACAGGCATCGTCTGGAGAGGCATCCGAACGAACTAGCAAAACAGGTAACCATTGCCAGCTATCGTAAGCGGCTCAAGAGATGCGACGTACAGGGGCTGAACGAAAGGTTTAAAAACGAGTGATCGTTCCTGCTGGGGAGCCTCCTCGACCCGACAAGTGCACTCAAAAAATCTGCTTATAGTCGAAAACTGACTGATTGCAGATGTACATACAAAAAAAAAAAAAGTTTTCAAATTCATTCGTTTATCAAAATCGTAGACTCTTAGTACCTTTTGAAATTAAAGCACTAAGCAGACAACTGATGAAATTTTTAAAATGACTTGACAGTTGCACTGGTGCAAGCAAATGTCGACTTTAAACCTTTTCTTACCCTGACTGTACCTATTCAAGGTACTTAAGTGATACTTTGCTATAATCAAAAAGTTATTATTAGTCATTATGACAGAGGTCGTTATTAAATGAATTTCATTGTACATACTTCGATTAACTTAATCTTAACTGTAAACCAAGTTTAAACCTAGACTCAAATAAACAAATATTATAAATTTGATGGCATTGTAGATAACTTCCAAGCTAGTTTAACTCGGTTGATCCTTAGATGTGTTATAAAGATTAGGCGAGTCAATCTGGAGATTGTCACAGCGCTTTTACTTTTTGGTGAAGGGATGTCAGTTGTGTACAGCTAAGATACACTTATCTGATTAAGTTCAAATTATAAGTACAATGCAATATGAAAATTGCTTCTTAACGACCTAACAACTTGCAATCTTGCATTGTGTTTGGATACTTCACTTTCAATCAATGAGGATTTATTGTTAAAACTTTGGTGGTTGAAACAAGTGGAAATAAAAGTTAAATTAATTTTAGAAAAATATTTATTTTTTATATAGTATCAGCTAGCCCATTCTTCTGTCTAAATAATTTATTAAATAAACAAAATATTTGACTTTTAATTGAGTTTATAAACATGTCATTAATTTATTTATTATTGTCATGGTATTTGAACGGTTTTTTTGATTTGTTACAGAATATTAATCTCAAGTAGCTTCAAAATGTTGATTAAAGAATACAGAATACCTTTACCACTCACTGTAGAGGAATATCGGATAGCTCAGTTGTATATGATAGCAAAAAAGAGTAAAGAGGAAAGTACTGGTGAAGGGAGTGGAGTGGAAATTCATATTAATGAACCTTATGAAAACGGTCCAGGTGGCAATGGGCAGTACACTCACAAAATCTATCATGTCGGCAGCCATTTGCCAGGATGGTTCAAAGGCTTAATTCCTAAAAATGCATTATCAGTGTGTGAAGAAGCATGGAATGCTTATCCTTATACAAAAACGAGATATACTTGCCCATTTGTTGAGAAATTTTCCCTAGAAATTGAAACCTATTACTATGGAGATAATGGCCATCAAGAGAATGTCTTTAATTTAGATGGGGCTGACTTGAAAAATAGAATAGTTGATTTTATTGATGTTGTTAAAGATCAGCTTCATGGGGCCGATTATGTAAGGGAAGAAGATCCCACAATATTTGTGTCTGAAAAATGCAATAGAGGTCCACTGACAGAAACTTGGTTAGAAGATTACTGGAAGGAAGTTCAAGGAAAACTTCAACCTTTGCCAAATGGAAAGTCACTTATGTGTGCTTACAAACTGTGTAAGGTAGAATTCCGTTATTGGGGCATGCAGACAAAATTAGAAAAGTTTATTCATGACGTGGCTTTAAGAAAAACTATGTTACGTGCTCATAGACAGGCCTGGGCTTGGCAAGATGAGTGGTATGGCTTGACTATGGAAGACATTCGAGAGATCGAGAAGCAGACTCAGCTAGCATTGAAAAAGAAGATGGGTACAGATTCAAATGAAGACCAGGATATTTCTGATGATAACTCTAAATCACTTGCAGCCACAATGAGCAGTTTGGAAAAGAATGAAGACACTTCAACTCCAGTGCCAGTAAAAAGAAACAAGGAAACCAAGACTCATGCACATTTAAGTCCTGAACATACACCACCGTTAGATCAGAAAAATATGCTCAAGTCAAGTATTAGATCATCATCATCAAGTTCTCTCAAAGGTATGCAGTCACAGTCTGTGAATTGGCGTATGGAAACACTAGTAAGAGAGTCCGAAACTGAAACTGGATCTGAGGATGAATTTTATGATTGTGAATCTTCTTTCAATAAGTGGTCTTCAATGTGCTCATTGGACGAAGCTGATATTGACATATCTCCAACTGCGGGAGATTCTAATCAGGAAGACAGCATTTTTAATCCTTCATTTTTGAAAAGAGTAACATCTGAGAGAGGTTCACGTAGAATAGGTAACTTACAAAGTCATCAAAGCATTGAAGGCTATCCAGAAACACCGGTTCATAGCTCCTGTCCCACTACAGTGTTGATTCTTGTTTTTCATGCTGGTAGTATTTTAGATGCCAATGTTGATATGGCAGCAAAAAAATCTGATGTAACAACTTTCAAAGGTGCTTTCGAATCTGTAATGCGTCAACATTATCCAACATTAGTGGGGCATATAACTATAAAGCTAGTCTCGTGTCCATCTATTTGTACAGATGCCCTTGGAGTGTTGTCTACCTTAAGTCCTTATAGTTTTGACAGTTCACCATCAACAGCTGAGACACCATCTCTTTCTAATGATCTGATGCCAATAGGAGCAATTCCCTTAATTGCTTCTTCATCTACTGAATATATGGAATCGGTAACAAAAACAATTCACGTAGCCAATTCTGTCTACAATGAATTCATCAGATCTGATGATGGCAAAGGATTTAATGGCCAAGTATGTATAGTGGGCGATAGCATGGGATCTGTGATAGCTTATGATGCACTTTGTAGAACCATACATTATCAGTCACGGCACGACAGTGAAAACAGTATTTTGGACACTGAAATCATCATTCCAAACGATCCACAAGAAAATTATTTGAACAAATCGCATTTGCAAGCACCCACTCCAAGAAGGCGTTCATCATCTACAAGTGATCATCAGATAAAATTAGAATTTGAAGTCAGTGATTTCTTTACATTTGGCAGTCCCTTGTCACTCATATTAGCATCAAGGAAAATATCTGATGAAAAGTATCGTGACATTGTTAAACCTCCTGTGCAGCAAATGTATAATTTATTCCACTCCACTGATCCTGTTGGTTCCAGAATAGAGCCATTACTATCTGCCCGTTTCACTAATTTACCTCCTATTATTGTTCCTAGATATGCGAAATATCCATTGGGTAATGGACAACCTTACCATTTAATGGAGTTAATTCAAAGCCACCCCCAATTATTCGGTGATCATTTACAAACACCACCGACGCCAATTTTAAGACGACTTTCGGAGGCATCTGTCCAAAGTACCGTTAGTGGGTTGGTAGATAATATTCCTCTAATAACAATGAATGCTTTACAACAAAAATGGTGGGGTTCGAAACGTATGGACTTCGCACTTTATTGTCCGGAAGGTTTAGCGAACTTTCCCACAAATGCTTTGCCACACATTTTTCATGCCAGTTATTGGGAAAGTAGCGATGTTATTGCATTTATTTTGCGTCAAGTTGGCCACTTTGATTTGGCTCTCTATGCCCATGCAGAGGGTAAAGAGAGTGCTACATTTCAACCTGGACAAGAAAGAGAGAAATGGATGCGTAAAAGAACGTCTGTTAAATTGAAAAACGTGGCAGCAAATCATAGAGCAAATGATGTGATAGTGATGGAAGGGAATCCGCAAATGTTCACCGCTAGATTCATGTATGGTCCCTTAGATATGATAACGTTGACTGGAGAGAAAGTGGACATACATATGATGAAGGATCCTCCTGCTGGAGAATGGACTTTGTTGTCGACTGTGGTTACGGATAAAAATGGGCGAATTACGTACACTTTGGCGCCAAAGGAAAGTGTTAGCTGTGGCATATATCCAATGAGACTTGTGGTTAGAGGTGATCATACGAGTTGCAGTTTTCATCTAGCGGTTGTGCCTCCACAAACGGAATGCGTGGTTTTTAGTATCGACGGATCATTCACGGCTAGCGTTTCGGTTACTGGACGTGACCCCAAAGTTAGAGCCGGCGCAGTCGACGTAGTTCGTTTTTGGCAAGATCTCGGTTACCTGATATTATACATAACCGGACGTCCAGACATGCAACAGCGAAAGGTTGTATCGTGGTTGGCCGAACACAACTTCCCTCACGGTTTAGTGTTCTTTTCCGATGGATTTTCAACAGATCCACTGGGACATAAGACAGCGCATTTGGTCAGTCTTATAAATGATCACGGTGTGATTTTGCATGCAGCTTACGGATCGGGAAAAGACATAAGTGTGTACAACAGCTGCGAATTGTCTCCGAGGCAGATTTACGCGGTGGGGAAAATCAGCAAGAAGAATAGTAATTTGGCGACGATTTTAACCGACGGTTACGCTTCTCATTTGGCGGATTTGAAGCAGCCAGGTGCTGTGAGACCTGCTCGAGGCAACGCGAGACTTCTAGTGCCCAAACGTTTGTTGACTCCCGTTAGCACTGCCAGTTCTCGCGGACGACGCTAATATATTATCTGGTAAGAACACTTTTCTAGCTTCTTGTCCTCTTTAGTTAGGCAGTATATGTGATGTGACAGTTGGTTTACAAAACCAAAGTGATAAGCTTAGATTTTACGTAATGGTACAAGGGAGGGTTATTATTTTAAATTACCCACTTAAATATTACCCAATATTATATTCTGTTGGAATATTTAACTGATAATTTAGTACTATCTATTTATACACATAATGAAGTAATAAATGACATAAAACAGCTAAACATTTTATTGTTCATGAATTGTTTATAATATTTATAACATTCAAAGAAAAACCTCTCAAATCTTATTTACCTATTACCTATTGAATGTGTAAAACCTATTTCTCTTTAGAAACTATTTATAAGCAAAATATTACAATTACTGTAATAGTGATATTAAATAATTTGGACATGAAATTAATATATCAACATATTGGTGTAATATTGCATAGTATGCGGATTAGACCCATCAAAAGCTCTTTAGGTTCAAACATTTTGACCTAAAACTGATAAAACACTACAGGATAGTTGAAACTTTTCTGTGAGATAACCATCTATTGACAAAATGATTGTCTTCTTCAGATCGATCATGTTTCATAATTTGTAAGTTTAAATGTTAAGAGTTTTGAGCAAAAACTGAGCTTGTATGTATCATAAAGGCTATCTCATACTATGATCTCTATCTATATTATATAATGTATCTACCTACTGTCTGATCTGGCTTAAACATAAATGTTTTAGAATTTATTATAGATAATATTTAAATGTTGTCCGTACAGTACATAAGAACCATATGTATTTAAATTAGAGAATTGGTTCATATACCTATTTGACAAATCCGTGTTAGGCTATGTGTGCTCTTCTAAAAACCTGCGTTATGAGATAGTCTTTAGAATTGACTTCGTTTTGTATTAACGATATAACAATTATTATAACAAACATATAGTTTTCGAAGTATTTTTGAGTATGGAAATATTATAAGTGAAAGTAACAATCACAATATGGTGATATTATATTGTAATTTCTATGAATTAAAAAGAATATTTATTCAAGTTAATAGTTTATAATCAAAACAAATTTATAAGAAAAATATGCTTTTATTATAATTTTATTATTAGTTATTATTATTTCGTTTGATTTTTTGCTAAATTGAAACTACGCTTAATGGTTTAGCTATGTGTAGGAAAAATATCTCACCCTTAGGCGATATTAGTAGATTTTCGAAGCTATATTTAATTATTCACATTAATGTTTATAATTGAAATAAAGTAAAAAAAATACTATTAATTGAATTTTTCTCTAATAAAAAAGGCATATTTTGTAGATCAAATGATCGAAAAATTGACTATCTGAAAAGAAAAATTACGAATGTACCTCGATTTGTATTGACTGTCGTTTTATTCTTATATTAAGATTTAAATGTGTGAAAATTCAATTAAACACGTAAAATAATTTTTAACATCACTTACTTAACACATAAAATACACATATTATACACATAAAATGATTTCACGACTAATCTTAAATGACGCGCCTCTCTATTTAATTTGTATATCTATTATCTATTTAATTTTACTTATTAATTCATTTCATTTGTGCGAATGCTTTAACTTTGCGTTATATTTCGTCCCATTTCCCATTCCTCTAACCCTTTTTAATCCCCAATCCTACTATACGAAATTTATGTGCAATTCGAAATTATGAAGATACTAGTATTTGCCTGCAACTTCGTCCGCTACCAAACTTCACAGGAACACCCGCTGGACTAAGCTGAAAGTTAGTCAACATCAAATCAAAATCGGTTCAGCTATTTTGGAGTGTATAGGAGACATGCATATTGCATACACACAAAGCCTTTTATATATGAAAAAAAAATATTATGCAGTTTATCACATTTTTTCTTTAATATTGATGTCTGAACATTCCTTCAGGCTGCTCTTACGCAGGGAAGACATTTTCTCCTATACATCGATAGGGAGTTCCGTCTCTTGTTATTTTATTGCGTTACCGTAACACAGCTTGCTTTTCTTAACTAGAATTTTTGATAGCTTGATAAATGTTAATAGTAATCGTCTTTCTATATATCATTTTCTGATTCATATTTTTTTCCCTTAAAATGATTAGGTACACAAACATATTAAACTGATTAATAAGTAAAATATACATAATTTGTCTAAGTGAAATAACTTTATGTGCTTATTACAAGCTTATTAGTGTAAGTAATAGAGGGATTGGTTGGCGTATGTTTTACGTTAATACGTTCTTCTACTTACATTAGTTTTCATGGCGTTTGATCCTCGATTGATTTTTCTAATTCATGTAAGTACCTCTACATAGTATTTTATATGTACTGCTAAGCAAATACAGTTAAAGGGAGTTCCAGACTAAGTATAAGTATTATAACAAAATAATTATGTTAAAAAACACAATATAATATATAGCATGTTTTGTATGTGGATACATAATTGTAGACGTGTTAGATAACATTGTTATATTGGACTGTTAATTTCGCTTCGGCCGTTTTGGAAACCAAAGGTTAGAAACCAGTTTAGAAAACGGAATTATTTTTCTTTTTTGGAAACCTGGTTTCGAATGAAGAAAAATAATTCCGTTTTCTAAACTGGTTTTCAACGGAGAATATAAAATCTTCTTTTGAAACTCATTCACAAATTTTAATATGTAAGTATACAAACTTACATATTAAATTACTTGATTAAAAAACTTCGAGACATTAGCTCTGAAATGTATATACACATTTCTGATGCTGACTGTGCCTACTTAAATAGGTAATAATAGCTTAATAACACAAGGTTATTATTCTCAAATACTCAAATACTAATCAAGTAATTTAATATGTAAGTTTGTATACTTACATATTAAAACTTGAATGAGTTTCAAAAGAAGATTTTATATTCTCCATTGAAAACCAGTTTAGAAAACGGAATTATTTTTCTTCATTCAAAACCAGGTTTCCAAAAAAGAAAAATAATTCCGTTTTCTAAACTGGTTTCGAACCTTTGGTTTCCCAAAACGGCCGAAGCAGTTATTTTAACTGCTTATTATAACAATCATTTTTTTTTTGGAACAAGTATCTTACAGTATGTATGCAAATCAGTCAATAAGTAAGAAATACAGTTTAACTTAAATACTATGTCAATGATAAGCATTTTTAAAAAATAAATACAATAAAATAGCTTATTGCTTATAAAATTTTGTCTGAGTATCGCATGCCTATTCCTTGGCAAAAAGGTAGGTAGTAGTCGTGGGTTGTTTGAATGCTGACTAGTTAAAATTCGGCAATTAGTCAAATTTAGTCACCTAATATAAGTTAAGAATAAGTCGGTTCATTGTGTAGAAGATAGTAGACGTGTTTCTTTGGATCTTTGCCGGAATAAGCATGCGAATCTACTCGAATAATGAATAAGGCAAAATACCAACGCTTATATTATTATTATGGTTTAAAATTAAAAGTATTCATTTTTATATAATATTATTAATAATATTCCTTTTTTATAATATTAAAACTTTGATATTATTAGATCTAAATGTACTTATTAAATGTATTATAATATTATAAATCTATGTTATAATTAAATTGGCAATATCACGGTTCTCGATTTTACTTAATTAATAAAAAATAATATTTGTGTATAATTAACTATTGTTGATATTAAACAGATGTAACTTATTTTTCTAGCTCGTCATTTATGTTATATTATAATCTACGTAATGTATTATATGTCTAAAAATAATATAATAATCATAGAAAAAAAATTATTGTTCAAATAATTATTATTACATTCCCTTTCAGAAATAAATGTATTAAATGTTAAGAAAATCTTCGAAATTATTTATGGATGTAAATGTACCTAATATTAAATTTAATACTTAATAATATTTATTATAATAATAAAGGATCTTTTAGAGCCTCTCAAGAGAATGCAACTGATTGCAAATTGATCGCTTTTTAATGATTAAGAGTTAAATATTATGTCGTTGTATATTTATCAATTTGTTTAAGTTAAACTTAAGTTCTTGTTTAAGTTAATTTCTTAAGTTTAAGTGTATTTTTTAAGTTAATATTGTGGTGTGATGGGGTTTAGTCGTACGTTTACCATCGACTGACTGCAGTCACATTTTTTTTTTTTAAATAACTTAAATCATATAAGTGATCAAGTCGTTCAGATTTTTGAATTAATTAAATATATATATTTTTTTTATTTTATAAACCTCATATACAAACCATCTAGGGATATTTAATTTAGAATTGACAGAACCAACATTGATAACCAGAAAGTTAAGGTTAAATTGGATAATATAAATTCTTCGTTGCTAAAATGTACTACTGAACAAGCAAGTAGGTATGTTGCTGTTTTTATGGCTTCGTATACATACAAAGTATTTGCCTATAATGCAATACGAGTAGCCCTCGGTTTAAATTTAGTGCCGATCGGAACGAGTGAGATGCATAATTATGTACCAACGTCATAGCTAGAATATGATGTTTTATGTTTACAAAAAAAGCAACGACTGGCTCGTAAATCGTTCTATATGAAGGATCATATAAATATTTACTTTATACTTCTGCTTTGAGTCTTAAAACAGCGCTATAATGTTACGCAGAATTTAAGAAAAATTAGGTACTCAAGAGATTGTACCTATACACTTATTTTTTGTTTTTGTAACCCCAGAAAAAGGTTTAGAGTAAACATTGTTCCAGAATCCTCAAAGCCAAATCCTAACTAATAATTAATTTAAAGACGAAAGGAAGGTTAATTTGTTACGCTTTCAGGGATACAGAAAAAAGACAAACAAATTCACTTTCGTATTAATAGTAGTGGGGATTATAATAATATTTATGATATAAATTATTATCCTGGTTCGAGGTTCCAATCAAAGGTTTTTATTTTACCTATGTTTAAATGGGGCGTGTCAATAAATTAAAACATTTACTTATACTCATGAGTCTACAAAAAAAAATGGTTTTTTTCTAGGTTCATGCTTACACTATATATATCTCTTTAATTATAAAAATAATGCACGTATTATAATTACTGCCCGTCCTATTCACAAAATGATGCACCTAACTCAATTCAGTGTTAATATTTTTTTTTAATTTATGACTACTAAACGCTACAATGTCATAAAAACTTATTGAACAAAATACCTACTAATTAATGAACAAAATAAGTACCTATAAATTAAATTCGATCTCTTAAATAATGTATTTATGTGTATTTTATTTACAAGGCGTAGAGACTCTGTATAGTAAAATATGTATTTAGTTTCCATGAGCAATAATTTAAAGTTACCATAAGTCATTGTTATTTTAATTGTAAATCCTTTTAACAAAATCATAGTGAATGCAATAATTTTTAATAACTATTTATTTATAATGTCATTGTTTTATTAATGAAATTTTAATTATATCAATAGGACATTTTAATTCTAAGGGCCTCTTTCACCAACTACAAGTGTTGATTAGTTAGGAACTTTTAGAAATAATTTTATACTTTTTTTTTATTATTTTCTTTTTAATGTTTAGGACTTCTACTGTAGCTAAATTATTCCCGGTGACAGGTGACCTTAAATGACGGTTAGCCTACTTGACACACGGTGAAAGAGGCCCTAAACGTGTACAATCATATAAATATTTAAAACTTACCTAAGTTAATTTAGATAATTTAAAGTTCAAACAAAAATATAATAAACTGATAACGGCTGGTGCATTATCTCTGCTAAGGATACCTATCTCTAGAGATTTTAAGGATTTATGGACATAGGAAGCTTAAAAGGGATAACTACTTAGAACGCCCAAGAACATAATTATAGAAAGAAGTCCATTATTATAGACTTACTGTACAATAATGTTCAGAGAATTCTTATTAGATTTCTCTGAAAATTGTACAGTAAGTAAAGAAATACAGATAATAATTGTACTAGCCGTGTATAATTTTTTTTATTTTATTTTTATCAAATTTCATAAAAAAATATAAAACCTTCCACGAGGAGCAGAGTCCATTTTGCCCCCACCATTGTCATTTGGTAGATTTTTTGTGATTAATGTTTTTTTAAATTAGGTATTTCATTGTTTAAGTATACAACAATCTATAAAAAAAGCTGACATGAGTTCATTTCAATGTGGTTGTAATTTACACCTATATGTTACCTACTACGAATATCCGAAGCATAGTGAGTGAATCTATAGTAGTAAATGTTAAAGGTCACCTCAGTCCATATACAATATCGACATTCGATTTCATCAAGGTATATTGAATAAAGTGAGGTGAGGCAGCGACGTGCATTGGAGCGTTCTGAATTATGTCCTCTTTGGTCTGGATAAAGTTTAATTTACAAATCAATACGCCACCATCAATGACCTACTGAACTCTAATGTAATTAAACCTCATTACGAAGCCTATTAGACCCAATGAAGTCAATTATAATGATTGCTATTTCACTTATATTGAAATGTACTTAGTACCTAGTACTTAGTACTTAATACCTTTATTTTTCAGTATTATCAATAGGTATATATATACTTTTAGACTTAATAGTATTCAATTACCGTCTGGCAGTGAAGTCGGAGTTTCCATTCCATTTTGTAGGGTTGGCGCCGTTTACTTTTAATTTAAAATTTCTTTATGAATTTTTTTCTGTTTATATACCTACCAAATAAGTAGGTACCTAACGATTTTGAAATGTTGAAATTTTGTTTACATTTTATTGAGTTATAAGGGCCTCAAAATATACAATAAGTGTACAATCATACATTATATGAATGTTTGTAACTAGCTGAGCCCCGCCGTTTCATTCTTCAATGTATATAAAAATATATGTTTTTTTTTTAAATTCGACTCCCAACAAGCAGATAATTATTTAGTGCGTTCAAGCAAAAAAAAAAAACCTTGATATTTTGTGCGAAAAAAAACGCACGTTAGGTAATAAGATAGCCCGCATTTACGCCCTAATCCTAATCTCATTCAGGGTCGTGGCATACAGTATGGTGTTATTTTTTTTTAAAGACTTTCTTAATTTTCGCCTACATTGTTAAATTGGAGTAACTTTACATTATTTATCATATTGCTCACAATGTATGTTACGTTTCTATACTTAAGAAAAGGGCTGAAGAAATTCGGAAATTATTAACTTGTTAGAAAAGCGAATAACACATAGATTTGCTAAAGAATTTCTTTTTGCCGTTTATTCTCTTCCAGAACGTCTTTTTGCTTCCGAAACGAAACGGTAGTAGTAATTTTTTTACTTCAAAAAATGGTCTTATTATTGAGAACTAAGCGATTTGTTTTGACTGACGCAAATAACCAAATGCAGGATTACGATGATAGCGTCTGAATATATTGCAAGGTTCACTATAACATCGGATATTCGCAGTCTTGTACAAAAGTATAATAATAAAACATTACCTATTTGTGTAGTTGGTATCTACTTAAGTAGAATTGTTGTGGAGCTTCCCTAGCATGATTTTTTTCATTTGTATACAATACATACTTAGTTTTAAGTGAGACTGTTATTTATGATACTTATTTAAAGTACTGTGCTGGCTTATCTATTCTTTTTAATGTACGTATACGTGTGTGGAGTAAATAAATTATTGTTGTTGACATTTGTGGTTTAATTTCTAAATTACTCCAGGGGAAAAGTTTTATAAAAATTCCTATCAGGAAAGGCATTCAAAATGTCAAAAAATCCTCCTGCTGCTGCAATCGTAATAAACAAATCAATCTGTTAATTTACACCACATGGATCTAACCGTTTTTATTTCTATTCGTATCATCATGTTTCATTCAATTGGAAAAAATATTCTTCACAATTTGTCCCGAATTTTAATTCATATCAATTTAGAATTGTAGGCAATAAAATAAAACAAAAATGTAGGTACTTAATGAATACGAAAATTTTATTTACAAATCAACTCACAGCTACAAGGAGACAATAAATCTTCAGTAAACATCTATTTATTTCTAAATACTGGAAATAAACATACATTTTATACAAAATAATAAAACTATTGGGTAAGTATTTATTACCTACTTACAGTACTTTTACAAAAACTTGCCTAGCACCGAAATATGAGTAAAATTTGAAGACATTTAATGTTCCACACAAAATAAAATACAAATTGGAATTATTATTATAGGTATTCTTAAAAGTATTTTATATAGGCAGATGGGAGAATACATAATAAATTAGAAATTAGGACCAACTGACCCATTTCCTTCCTTACATTTGTGTATTAATATTATACAAACTATACATAAAAATCAATTAATATATTAGTTTGTGAAAATAAGGTTGTAATGAAACTCTATTAAAAAAAACTCAAATTTCACTCTATTTCGGTGTCACATTAAGTATTATTTACATATCTCTAACTATAAAGATTACTAAAAATTACAAATAAATAATAAATATTGTTCGAAATAAGTGACTAATATTATTTATCAATTTAAATCGTACACGCAGTCAATGAAATAGACGAAACTGAAACACTAAATATAAATTATCTAATAATAGCTTTCAATTCGAGATCTAAGCTAAAATTGTACTTTCAACATTTCCATATATTTTTATTTATTGACTATAATCATTACGAAAAATTCATAATTTTTTTTTCTATCCTAATAATATTCGAATAAAGTCCGATATAATACGAATAATTTTGTGTATAATCATAAAACGTCTATCAATTATTATTATTATATTTATCATCTATTTTAATTAAATTTAAAAATTCATAAGAATTTTTTTTATGGTATATTCTTCAAAAAAAATCTCAAGACTCGTTAATTGTCTCCAAGATCGATTTCCTTAAAATTAGGTAACCATAAGGTACCTTACCTAGGTATACTATGTTTTCTTTTTTTATATATACTAAAACATAGAGTTACGAACTGTTACTGTTACTACTGAATAGAGTTGTCACTACGGTTACATCGCCCTGCCAACCGAACACTTAAAATAAGTGCACCAACTGCGCCCACGCTTACTCGTATTTTGTTCACAGTGCGGATAGGAACTCCCAAGTTTTTATTATTTTCTTGTGTAAAAATGCCATCTTGTGCCGTAAAAGTGTGCAAAAACCATTCTTTAAATAAAAAAGTGAAAAATAGCGGTATAACATTTCATCGGTAAGTATTTGTTTTTAAGTTATTCCTAATTATAAAATTGCATAATTTCAATCAGTGTCGATGCCAAATTGTGAACGCGCCATGACCATTAGTGATGTCCCGCTGGTCGTCTTATGAGTTATCGATAAGTTATTATATTTTATCGCAAGCACAATATAATATTATATTGTTTTATATGTATATAAATATTAAATTACATATTAGTAAATTATGTAAAGGGGTGTTCATTTGGTGTTGCTGATCTAGAATTAAGTGTAAAATAAATATTAAGTGTTCTATTTTATATTACTATTTTTGTCCTAAAAATATTATAGTAGTGATAAATAACCAATGATAAATAACCACAATAACCATGTGTTATTTTGTAAATGGAATTGCACAAGACGCAATAAAAGTTGCGCAAAAAGTAGAAGGAATGAGCAATAAGCAACTAATTTTATAATTTACCCTTGTTTTAGCTTTCCCACTGATCCAAGAAGAAAAGAACTGTGGATAGAAGCTGTAAACAGAGGTAATGAGTGGTTTCCCAACCGTCGTACCACGATTTGCTCAAAACATTTTGAAAAACGTTTTATATACTTTTTGAACAATAAATGTTATTTGACATCAGAAGCATCTCCAACTATCAGTTTACAGGTGAATACCTTTGTTTTAAATTTTATTTGTTTGTTTTTTAACAAAATTAATTTGTTATTTTGTGTATTCTACTATGTTATATTTATTACTATAAAAAGTGTATCTCATACTTAATTATTTATATTATAGGATGATGAAATGTCAGACAAAGCCCTTAGCCCCGATCAAGGAAAAATCAAAATGGCTGTGGAGCCATTCACTGCGTCTGAGTGTAATACACCGCGTAAAAAGAAAATGCTCTCAAGGATAGCATATCTGGAAACTGTCTTAAAGCAACGTCAAAAAAATATTAAACGGCTTCAACATCGACAAAGGACTCTTAAAAGAAAAATGGGTAAAATGGAAGATTTATACAAGGAATTAAAGAGTAAATCATTATTACAAGATAATGACATTGATATTTTAAGAACAATTAGTATAAGTAATGCTGAAATAATGCAAAGACAATTATTAACACATAAAAACTTACCCATGAAAAGGAAATATTCGGAGCAACTTAGGACCTTTGCTTTGACATTACATTACTTCTCCCCTAGGGCATATGACTACGTACGTCAAAACGGCAAGTTTTTAATAAAATGGTTTTGTTTCAGGGACAGTAGGTATTGTTTTTGTCTAAAGCTTCCATATTTTTTTATTATATTTTGGTAATCTTCTGTAGATATTTTTTCCCTATAACGTTCTTCTCTACTAGTTTTTATTGTACCTACCTGTAATGCTATTATGTTTAAAAATAATTATATTGTAATATTGTATGTTAAGATTGTAATCGTAGTTGTTAGTCTAATTAATATTATTTAATGTAAATGTAGAGTTTAACATAAGTTGTGTAAATACTTATACGTCAATAATAAATGAATACGTAAAACAAAATATTCTTAGCAATGGTCATTTATCGATAACTCGGCGACACATCTGCATCCTATTGTCTTCCCTAGATGTTGCACGTGTTTCGACCCCTCTGCGCTTCACCCCAGGCGACACCCCCCGTACGCGGTTCACTAGGGCCGCATAGTAAGTTTGTTTAGTTCACCTTCTATTGGTATTATATATTCCTACTTTCTATGTACTAAAATGTCTACTGTATACTGAAAACATTTCATTCTCATAAAGTTAAGAGGAACCTTGATTTATAATAAGTACCTGTGTATAATACAGTCAAACTAATTTAATAACGCCTTAATATCAACTTAAAATAAAAGTAGCCTAAATATTATAATCCTTATAACACCAGCTATCTTCCAGTGAAAGTCCCGTTAATATCGGTCCAGCCGTTACGGAGATAAACCGGAACATCATAACAGTTATTTTGACATTACAAACAGACATTCAATTTTAATTAATGTATGGATTATAATTGCTTATTATTTTTGCTTTTTAAAATTAATTGTACATAACGCCTTTTTCAACGTTTTATTTTCCAAAAAAACGTCTTAAATCGACGATCTTAAGGTCTGTAATTATTCATAATATGGACATATTACCTTCATCAACGCAAAAAAAAAACGAAAAAACCCAAAAATGCGACATAACACCTTCATCCACTCACGTCTTTAATTATTATATTATTGTATTTATTTATTACTTGTATTATACTTTATAGTAAGCCATGTAAACGTTAAATTGCGTCATTGAGTTAGTTTAACTGTAATTTAGAATTATTATTATTATTATTAGATGATTCATAACTAATAAGTCTGTGTTAAAAATCCATTCCTTACAATACAGTTATACATATTATGATTTAAAAAAAAAAAACAGATTTATAAGCAAAAAATGAACATCTAAGCGAATTTATTAAGTAATGCTTGAATTTTGGAAAGTATAATCCCAAGCCAACCGAATTTACAAAAAATGCATATATATACCTCAAATACTTTACATAAAACCTGTACATTTTTTAAACACTTATATGGTTACATCAAATTCGTAGAAAGTTTACACGAAAAAAAAACATTATTCATTAATGCATGGCTAAGATATTAAACTAATTTCAGGAATGTCTTAGAAAATATAAAGTGAAAAAATTACCTTGTTTTTAAAATAACCTAAAATTTCTCAATTTTTAATGATAAATGACTGAGCAAGAAGTTTAAAAAAAAAAAACATTTTTTCTGTGGGTACAGACAGCAATTTAAACAATTCAACTCAAATATTAAATTATAAAAAATTTTTAAAAAAAGTTACTCTGCATAATAATTATTACTAAAACATTGGCACATACACGCGTTGAAAATTTTTGGTAGGTACCTTAATTATTATAGTTAATTTAAATATGACGCCTATTGTGTAGTACATTTATTATTTTATACAATAAATAAATAAAAGTACACCTAATTATATTATCGTACATAAAAATCATCAATAGAACATTCCTTGTATTTTTAAAATCAGTTTACATAATTAACGCGTTGCTTTAACAACAAATCTTAAGACACATAGCTGTCATTATTACTATCGGAAATAACCAACAGGTACAATACATAAGAACATTAGTTTGTTTGTTTGGTTGTACGCGCTAATCTCAGGAATTACCGGTAGAATTAAAAAAATCTTTTTGTATTGGATAGTCCGAGGAAAGCTATAGACAACGCGGACGAAGTCGCGGGCACCAGCTAGTTTTATGAATATAGTCGTAAAAATGGTTACCATTATTTTAGAAGATTTTTTTGTACTGCGGACTAAATAATTGGTATAGTTTGTCCGAAACCGCTGTGCCACTCCTTACGAAAGCGGGGTGAGGTAGGAGGAGGAAGGGAAGAAAGAGCATAATTTCAAGGACATCCATATCCATTTACAATAAATTTAAAATGGTCGAGATAGAGTTTTCTATATTATGTTCATTAGTAAATTTATTTTTCTCATCCAGATCATGTACCTAGGTTACATTATTTGCATTCAATTTCTTTTTTAGTATAATATTTCTGGTTAAAAAACTCAGTTATAACTAAAATCTTAAGGATCTCTTGAGATAATGTTAAGAGACATCGTAAGACTTATCATTAGATATTTTATCATTTGTTCGTCTGACGTAGACTGCTCTGCTCCCCCCGCCTCGTCGCGCACATAAATCTAAGGCGTGGTACAGCGGTTCCGGTCAAACTATAGTTGACGATTTAAACTCAAATTTAACTCTCGCGTAAGTTATAAAAAAAAAACATACCTAATATAAAATTATAATAAAGTACACACACTCCCTTGTAAAAAACATTAATAATTTTCAATGATTGATATCTAGCTGCGAACTACTGGAAAGGGCTTTCTTTGTTTTTACATTGATTTACACAATTGATTTTGTTCACTGTAAGAAAATACTATTTTTATCATTTATACACAGTATGTAACATAATGCATAATACAGGCTTTGGGCGATTATTTACTTATCACTTCATCTCACGAAGTGGTAATGACATGAATTCATATTATATATTTATTTTAATTTCATTTTTTTTATTATGTCTACCGGTCGCCTATAAACACAGGCCAAGCCATAGGTGCTGGATAGGAAAAAGGGTATAGGGAATAGGAGGGGATAGGCAAATGCGAAATACACCACTTCGTGATATAAACCGTTTTGGTCTGGCTTGTATTTTGGTTCACCGTTCATATTTCAAACAAACACTTCTCAAATTAATTGAGAGAGGATTAATAATCCAGTAATAATTTTGAGCGTTATAAAATAATTTCACTAGCCTCTGAAGCTGCTTTAAAAAAAAGACAGTCATGACTTAGGTGGAATAGAAATACCATGCATTCTCGGTTTTTTAGTATCACAAATTAGAAACATTTTATATTTGAATATACTATTATGTATATCATAAAGTTTTGAATGAAGACTTGTATGAATTTTAAATTTTCATTTAATAAAAAAAACCTTCCATAAACCTATTATCCATTTGGAAATCGGTGGCGTTTTTTTTATAGGTTATTTACACTAAAATATAATCATGCGTTTGCATTATTAAATTAAAAGTACATATATTATTTGGCATAGGCAAAGCCATACAATTATGTAAACAAATATATAATATACACCAAGGGAAAATAGTGAAAAATAGGATATTTATTAGTGATGGCAAAAAAATTCAATAAGGCATCCCTTAGTCAACGACGGCTAAGAAAAAACTATAACAAGCTGCTGTTAAGGCAAGGACTAACCTCAGACCGAACACAATTTTTACCAAAATGACCGCAACCTAATATCCTATGAATTAAGGTGCATTATTGTGCAACAAATTTTTGTAAGTCTTCGGAGATGACCGAACAGAATTACAATTGAAAAGTTAAAATATGAAGAAAGAAATAAAAGTAGCCGATTCAAACTTTAGTGTAGAACGTAAGTTGATTAATATCTAACGCTAAAAACAAAAATAGTTGTCACGGAATTTTTTTTTTTACAAAATTACTATTTTTTTTTATAAATCTGCCCGATTCATATCAAACTTTTTTCCATATAGTCTATTATTCACTGTATTTTTATCCAACATGTTACTTTACTCTAAGAAATCAAACTAGGCGACGAAAATAACGCTTTTCTGCTAAATCCTCGCCTTAACCCTTTAGCCGCCGGAGTCGGATTTATCCGACAGTTGTTTTCGTGTCCGTTTCGCCAGAGCCGGATATATACGACAAATTCCTCTACTTGTATAAATCATTGAGTTGCTTTCTCTTAAAAAAAAAATAATAAAATAAAATACGACAACTCCTACAAAACCAAGTAGTTAATAAGAAGTTTGTTCATTACACATATTCATATCTCAATGTCATATAATATAATATAGTCTCATAGGCAAATCAAATTATTTGTTCACATTTTAGAAAGTTAACAATGACGAATTTTGACTATATTTTTACCATGCTATACTTGACCCTGCCTGAGCTATAACTATAGTTATTATAAATGTCGGGATGTTAGATGTTAGCATAGCAATTAGTCTTTATTATTTAGGTAATTAACGCTTTCTTTACAAGAGGGAAAATTCTATTTGGAAAATAGCAAAATTAGTTGAAAAACAATCACATATTAAATGCAATCATTTCACGTTAAAATAGTTTCTAAAACAAGATTTTATCATTTAAGATTCTAAAAAAATCACTTAAATCTTCAACAGAGACATTAATTAAGTACTCTTATAATTAATCAATTAAGTACAAAACAAATTATTACGCAACATTTACAACCAAAACGTTGTATGTACAAAAAAATTAGGCGATTATATTTTGGGGACTAATTTATTTAGGCATTTTTTTTTAAATTGCTCGGGTGGGAATTGGACAGATAATAATTTTAATAATGGCAGTTTAATCAGTAATTAAATAAATGTCTTGGCAGTAATCTTGGGTTAGTGATGTTGAAAATTTTGTTAATATACATATTTACTTAATTGGCATTGGCAATATAAAAAAACCTACTCAAGAATAAATGAAATAAGAAACTTTACAAATAGTTTCAAATTTTTGAGTTAAGGGGAGATATATTAATATTATGAATTGAATAGGCTCCGAAACTACTGGACCGATTTGAAAAATTCTTATACCATTAGAAGCCGACATTATTTGTGATGAACATCACAAATCGGAAATCTAAAATAAAAGTAAATACTAGCGGCTTGGCCCGGGAGATAGCGTAATCTATCCAAAATACGGTAGATGGCGTTTTATACTTTTCAACGCGGACGAAGTCGCGAGCACCAGCTAGTTTGTGATATACAGACATTAATGAGAAAAATTATAGTATTTTTACTCTTATTTCGGCGTGCATTACAGCCCATAATAAATCTAGACGTCATGATTTGGGTACAATATGAATATTCTAGAATTGATAATTCTATTAAATAATTGACCATTTGTACATTGCAATGTTACTGCAAACCTCTAACGTTTTTTTAATGAAATATCATAGCTCACCCATTTAATAATGGGAGAGAATATTAAACTAGCGTCTAACATCCCAACTAAGTAAAACTTGACACTATTGACAGGCGACATGAGGATCGTCGAGAATACGAGGTAAGGAGACCAATTTATACTAGTTTTATACTGAAATATCAGTAAAACCATCAAATAATAATTCATAAATGGAGTTTGTGTAGAGCTTTGGGGTACGGTATGAAGTTGCATATAGTTCATGAAACCACCATAAAAAAAATTATTACAGCGCCTTCTATTTAATGGTTAGCTGACCGAAGTTATTTATACAAATAATATTAATAAAAAAATATAAACTAACAGAAATTACACACTAGTACAGTGAGTTTATAATATTACAGATATTGTATCTAAATGCAATGAGTCTGGAATAAAAAAAAATTAAATTTTTTTTTCGTAAAAAAAAATAACACTTCAATTAAGGCCGCCGACAAAATTTGATACAGGGTCCATTACATAAAATAAACGCTACTGATTACAGAGTTGGTCCTCCTTACCTCTCTAACTCTACTCTACTCCCCGTGTGTTCGGATCGAGCCGTCGCGTCGCGTCGACTCGGTGGCTCGACGTGTCTACCAACTAGTTGGGTGTGCGGTCGTTCGCGGGCCGCTATGAGAAAGCGGCGGCGTTCGTCTTGTGGGCGGCGCGAGTGAATATCACGTCCTCGTCGTCGATGGCGGCCGAGTCCGCAGTCAAAGCGACCGTGTCGCTGTGAACCACGTGAGGCGACTCGTTGAACTCGTCCAATTCCTCTATACCGGCTGTAACGTTACAATGGAGAATGTTAATAGGTATGCAAAATCGTCTAAAACTTTGTCTCACTAGAGCTTATATGTATACAAACACGCTACTTTTTTTTTTTTTTTTTTTTTTTCAAAATGCATTTAAAGTTATGATTTTACAGACATTTAAAGTTTAATATCGAGACCTCTTGCAGGCGCTGGGCGCCCGCGTGACGTCACATTCCAACGGTCGCGTCGGTTCGCTCCAATATGGGAGCGCGCGAACTGACAGAAACCGTTGGATTATGGCGTCACTGCACCGAGCGCAGGTCCGTGACATCTCATTTTTAAAACGCCATATCTCAGAAACTAAACGATGTATCAAAATATTTTTTTCACAGGTAAGTATATATTATTTTCAATAGAGAATACGAAGAGTTAAAAATTTAAAATTAGTGAACATTCTCCATTACAATCATTTACCTGAAATATATGGACTTTTTTTATTAATTTTGTGTTTCCCCCCCGAGGGTTACACCACCCCCGTGGGCCATATATTTATTCAGTTTTACATATTATGTGCTATTAATTCTATGTACATTGCGGGGGGAAAGCCACTGGTACCCCTTGCATATGCAAGGGACTTTGTTCATCATGAAATATATGGACTGGCTATCCATACAAATTACAGATAATATAATTGGCTATTTGACAAGATTTAAAATATACTAAAAATTGTGGTTTAAATCCTAGCAGAAAATAGCGTTAAAAAAACATATTATGTCACTTTATTTTAATCTAAATTATGTATATTTTTTGCAAATAACAATATGAAAAAAAAAAAAATATATAAAATTTTTGAAATTTTATCTTGTGGCCGAAACGCCCTGTACTGTGACTGGTTGCAACTCTGATGACGTCATACGCTAGTACACATAGACATGGAGTAATAAATAGTGTTTATTCACTTAATAAATAATAATTTTTTCGCAATAAATATATTTGAATTTGAATAGTATTAGTTCTCTGTGTCATCATTCAATTCTGTTTGTTTACTGGCGTGTTACGTCACACGTATCAAAGAGCAGCGCCATTACAGAAACAGTGGCTAACGTGTAACCGCGTTTGATCGAGTAGAACTCGCACTAGGCCCTCAGTTTACGATAATTCTGGGCTGTGTTCCAGCAGTCTTTTGGACAAATATTGCGAGAGCTAGATTTCAAGAATGTACCAATACAAAAATGTCATACATTACCTGTATAGTTAGATGGTGTGAGCAGTAAATATTGTTCGGATCGCGTCGGCCATAAAAGATGCGACATTACGCAAAAGGCGAGGCAATCAGCGGAATACGTTATACCTGAAAGTTATTAAATTGCTTTCAATGTTAAAGGGTAGCGGGCAGGATTACGCTCATATTCTATACTAGCTGTTGCACGCGACTTCGTCCGCGTAACTTTATAAAATATAATACATTCGTGTCTGTGAAACCATGGAAATACACATACAAAATTTCAACCCAATCGGTCAAGCCGTTTAGTAGTTGACATACCGACAGCAGCGCCACCTACCGGGACCAATTGTATTTTTAAATCATCCAGGAAACCATCGAAATACCATATATATAAAATTTCAACCCAATCGGTTCAGCCGTTTAGAAGTTATATGTGAAAAAGATAAGTGCGGAAGGATAATTCTTACAACCCGTTGTCCTATTACCCGTTTTCCCGTAAGAATGAAGCATTTTCCCAAGGTAAAAGGTAGCCTATGTTCATCACGGATAATGTCGGCTTCTAATGGTAAAAGAATTTTTCAAATCGGTCCAGTAGTTTCGGAGCCTATTCTATACATACAAACAAACAAACAATCAAATCTTTTTTCTTTATAATATTAGTATAGATGTGTTGTAGTAGTGAAAATGACTCACCTAGCAAAAACTTGAACCTCCACAGTGGGCTTATTTGTAGTGCGATCAACGCTATGATCGGCAAGTAAACAAACCAGACCAGACTCGAGGCACCGAAGTGCAATAGGAAGTTCAACTTTGGCATATTGTGCTCGTACATCATTGTGTTGCGAAGTTCTAAAACGAACCAGACCATTATGACCACCCGGAGAGTGAGCATCAGCCAACCCGGCCATGTTTGGTACTCGTCTATTTCCTCTATTATGTCTACTTCCGTCTGAAAATAGATTGCATTATTCATTGTTTATTAGGAAGCCTGTAGAACCTTCAAGCAGTTTTTTAAAACATTATTTCCAACACCCCAAAATAGAGCAATTGTTGATTTTTCAAATGAATTTTAAAGTTACGACTTGTATAGTACTTTTCTCTAAGTTGCAAGGAAATATAAGGGAAAAATATGCAAGAAACAAAATTTAATTAATTTCAAAAGTTACATTACACTTTTGCCAGGTAAAATCCATTTCTTTCAATGAAATGTAAAAATTTTTTTAGGTGTCTAGCAAAACATGCAAAAAATTGTAATCCACTTACAGTATTCCAAACATAGAGCAAGATGTGAATAATCCCGTATCCAATCCACACACCGAAAACCAAAGGTTTGTATGTTAGCTCTAACCTCGTCACTGCCCAGCCTTTAGCCAACAGCAGTAAGAGCAGCATAAACAGTGTCTGGAACAATTTAATTTCATTAGTATAATTCAGAGATCTTTTATACCACACTACATTATATAGAGATGTATTTTTATTCAAATTTTTGAGTTTTTTTATGTTAAGGTTGCCATGGCCTATAACACAAAAACGCCACTGGTGCTGTAAGTGCTGCTAATCACATTAATATCAAGGATAAGGGATTAGAAAGGCATAGTGAAATCTTTACTAACTGAAACACAACATAGATGCTTAAATTTAATGGTGGTCTTCTGTGAGGTGGTGGTTACTATGTATATTATTTTACCTTTTAATAGTAGTATACAAATTATCTATAAAACACTTACTCTACTCAAAATATCTATTATATCTCCGGCAACGGAGAGACCTGCAAATCCAACTCCATCCGCGGCAAACTTCATTGTGTGTAGAACATTAAAACAGAGAGCAATAAACTCAAGAACCAGGCTAAATGTGAACAGTTTCGTAACTGGATGCTTTTGGGTTCTGAAATAGAAATATTAAATCAAAAATATAGTTTCAATGTTTGAGTGGTGTTCAATGTGTGTACAATAAGACGTGTACAATGTACAAATGGTATAAGGGGTTGTAAGTCACTTATATAGAAGTTTTGTCTAAGTCAGTTAGTCTGTTTGTTAACGACAAGTGCATTAGGGTTGAAATACAAACCAGTTTCTTCCGGATATAACTTACTTGTGGGACTTATAACTAAAACAATTTAGTATGTCAGTTGAGTGTCCCAAAGTATTGATTCATCGAACTCATCGGTGCGTGTAGCTAAAATTCATAATGTGCGGGAAGAGCAATTGAGTGAGATGCACAATGATTCATACAGACCCTTGGGCATATACTCTTTTCGACAAAACTACTTATATATCTATTTCGTGTAAAGTTATTTGAATTCTTGAATAACTAATCAATGTTTGTGTTCAAAGTATTTTGGAGTTTTTGTACACTAGAGTGACTTATTCAGCCTCAAAGTTGCATTAAAACTTGTGTTAAAATATGGATTTTTCAAGGATCATATCTTTTAAATTAATAATTATTTTTTAAGTTTGTATACAAACGAACCTAGTTAACGACAAGATAAATCGGTATCATGCTTACTTTTGTAAATTAAATATAAAATAGCAGAGTAATAATACCAACTATCATTAGATATGATCAACTTGACTGTTAAGTGAACACATATTTCTTACTCTCTTATTGTCACGTTTCCACATTGCAATAGTGCATTTTATTATAACAATGCATCTTAATTTACTTATTTATCACGTAGCAAGAGTACAAATGTGCATTTTAAATTTAATTTCCTATTAACCTGGGTAAAATCAGAGAAACACTTCTACTTGCCTTTCTTTACACTTCTTACTTGCTGATAGTTCCATCTACCTAATTTCCTAAATATACTTTATATCCTGGCTTTTCTTTGTTAATATAATGTACGAAAGATCACACAAATGGCGTTCATTACTTCCTACGACTAACTCAAGGAGATCAGATATTTTTAGACTTCAAAATTTCAAAAAACAATTGAAATGAACTGTTGTAAAATACATTAATTCAAACTTACCTGACTGCATATATTTGTACTGGCAATAAAATTATATAGCATAGCCAAAAGACTAGATATAACTCCAGTGTGTTTTGCCTGTCGAAGGAGAACTGATATAGCAATGTATTATAAAATGACATATTGGGGCTGCCATTCACCAACCAGAAATCATATTGAATAGTTTGCGGTGTATTTGTCAACATTTTATTTCCTTTTGAGGGAGCGCCAGTGTAATGGTGCCAAGTGCACGTTGTTTCGTCCAAATAACATGACACTATTGAAACATACCAAAACCTGAAAAGAATATACACAAAATAGTTATGTTTCATTGGCAATTTCAAACAAACTAAGTATTAATATAATAATTTAAATCAATATCAACTACATATAATCAATATCCCAGCTTTGATTCCAGGTAATGCTAACTATGGAAATATAGTTGGCTCTGGTCTGGTCTGTATCTGGCAAGCAGTGGCAGTAGGGCACACTGCATTTCAGTCAGTTAGGTAGCCTATCTGGGACAGTAACTAATCCTTTGCAGAAGACCACCGTGTTTTGGATGCCAGAGCCTATTTCACTATCTCTTCCTAATCACTTAACCTCAATCCTACTATGATATATTAGCTATATCTTTAATACTACTACGATAATTGATGACATGTTTCGTCTAGTGGCTAGTACCCCTAGCTGTTAACCAATTGGTTGGGGTCCGAATCCCGCTAGGGGCAAATGTCTGTAACATTTGCCTATGTACCTGAGTCATGGATGTTTTGTATTTACAAAAAAAAGTTATCTATGTAGTTGTAGTTTATCAACTCTCTGGTATCCATAATACAAGCATTACACTGTGGAACTAGATGGTGCTGTGTGGAATGTGTGAAGATATTTATTTATTATTATTAATATTATCAGCATCACACTTGTAGCACCTGTGCTGTTGCTCATGTTATAGGCGATGGTAGCCACCTACTACCAGTGAATCATCACACCCTGTCTAACAACCTTAACATAACAATAAAAACTTTAACTGAATCCACAAAGCTTTTTGTTAGAAGTTGTGGGATTTTATAATTGTCATAGTTTTGCTATGACAATCAATTCATTTGTTTTTATAAATAAACTAGCTGGTGCCCTCGGCTTTGTCTGCATTCTCTAAAGTCTATAGCCTTCCTAGATAAATGGAATATGCAACACAAAAAGAATTTTTCAATTCAAACCAGTAGTTCCTGTGATTAGCGCGTACAACCAAACAAACAAACAAACTTCAACTTTATATATTAGTAATATAGATATTACCTTGGTTGTCCTGTGTTTTGAATTACATAGGTAAACTGGTTGTTTTTTATAACATTCCATGGTGTATCTTCGTCTATACATAACTTCCCTTTTGGACAAGGGATCCTCCTAAAAATATCTTGGCCATTTGCATTACATTTTGGATGAAATGCTGAAGAGTTGATGTTTTGGAACATAACTTGACATGCTAGTTCCTTATCGTTAATGCCACGACTTTTATAATAGTGTATGAAGTATCTTCTATCCAAAACAGCAAATGTTATGGGATATTTAAATGGTACATTTGACGTTATATTTCCAAAAATATAGCCATATGTTTCCTTTTGATAATGTATATCTGTTTTCTGAAAACCAAATTTGACTAGGAACTTAAAGAATTCTCCCGTTGAGAATTCACCCTTTATGTGCGTTGATAACACGGAACCAAAAAATAATAAAGTAAAGATGAAAAGTTTAATATTCAAATACATTTTGGCTCTTTAATACACCTACACAAAAAATATCACTTTGTCGCACCATTATTGAATTGTTACCATTATTGAATTTTTAAATTTCAAATAACACATTGTAAAGTCGGCAAATCTTAGCCATTGTTAATTTATAATCGAATATTAAAACATTGGTTAAATTTATTTTGAAAATAGTACCAACAGCCACCATTCAGTTCACCATCACAAAACGAGAAAATAAAAATGCACAAAAAAAATTGACAAATCAAATCCTATCCTACAAGGAGAATAGAGGTAAAGGAGCGCAAGCTCCGTGTATTAAAAGTGTCCGTTGAAAGACGACGAACTGATGGCGCTGGTTGCAGCTAGAGATAGTAAACAATTCAACTCAGCGCGCACTTCACTCCGTTTCATTTCATACTCTCAAACTCTCTAGATCACTGCCCTAGACACACCAGCGCCATCTCAATTCGACGATTTTAGTTGCCACTTTTTTAGTTTAACACCCATATAAGATTGTTCTCCTTATCTCTACGCTCCTTACTATCCTACAAACTCCACTCAAGACTACTATTCAAATTCATATTAAATGACATATATTCATGCGACGTCATATTCACAGAAGAAGACGAATAATGAATAGCACAGACTAATTTAGTCTGAAATATTTTTACCCCAAAAAAAAATTTTGTAATGTAATTAATCTTATATTTCCTCACTATAAAACTATATTTATTTTTATAAAACAAACATCTATTTTTATATAATATAATTACATCCCAGTACTCCATATTTCTATTGGACGTCCTAACGCTCAAAGGTCACGAGCACGACTTGTGAATGGACGTGAACGACCCAAGGAGAATAGAGGTAAAGAAGCGTAAGCTCCGTGTATTAAAAGTGTCCGTTGAAAGACGACGAACTGATGGCGCTGGTGCAGCTAGTGATAGTAAACAATTCAACTCAGCGCGCACTTCACTCCGTTTCTTTTCATACTCTCCATACTCTCAAACTCTCTAGATCACTGCCCTAGACACACCAGCGCCATCTCAATTTGTCGATTTTAGTTGCCCCTTTTTTAGTTTAACGCCCATATAAGATTGTCCTCCTTATCTCGAACCTCCTTAGAACGACTGTTACACATTGGCAGCCGCGTCTGCGTCCATAATCCATAAGCCGCGGCAGTCGGTCGGACGCGTCTTGTAGTTTAATTTAATATATCCCCACTGATCTCTAATAAACCTCTGGATGGGCTGCTGTCAAAATTATTTTTATGTCTATTTGTCTTGTAAAAATCTTCCTTCTGCTTTACTTCTCGCTTTATAAAGGACCCATAATATATTAACTAACAAAACTTTCTTATTTTCCCTAACATTCCATTGTACATACCTATGTATAACTATAAATATATTAAATACAATCTCTTAAAAACAACTTCTCAATTACATATCTTACAAAACGACTGACATAAAAAAAACAAATAGGATAAAACGTGAATAAAACAGACAATATTATACTTATCTATCGATTAAAAATACGCAAACATCAAAATTATTTCCCTTACTTACGTACGGAGGCGCTTCAAAATGGTACACGAAAGTATCTGTAATTTGTATGGGATAACCTACGTTAGTATCTACTATTTATAATCAAATTTTTAATATGGACTAAAATGACAGCTGAAATCGGCCTTTTATTTTTTTAATGTTGGAAGCATGAAGCGTAGTGTTGTAGTATGACTCATTTATAACCGAGTTCGATGATTATGGTCAAGTTGTAAGTATCGATCACGTTATAGAAGAGAACAAAATAATGGAACTCAGCTGCCTTATTAATGGACTAAAATGACAGCTAGCAACAACTAAAAAACTTATTAAAATAATAAGTTCAACTAACAAACTTATTATAAAATAAAAAAGATTGAATCACGATTCTTACCTAATACTCGATTACTCAGGATACAACACTATTTTTACATTACAATAAAATGGTAACCCACCAAATGTCATTTTAGTTCATCTAATTAATAATCCGACTATAGTTTGTGGGATAACCCATCCAGAGATATATTAGAGATCAGTGTACATTCCCCCCATAAACTTCGTTGCACTGTGTTGTTGTGTGTATATGGTGTATGGTGTATACAGTGTTCTGTGAATCTGTGGTACCTGGGACTGGGACCGTCTGGGATACTTGGTCTGTGACTTTAGTGCAAAAAAATTACATGGCGGCGGACGGGACAGGGAGTCGGGACGGGACGGTATAAGAATAGTGGATTATGGCTATAAACGAACTTAATTTTTCTAATTTCTTCAATAACTGTTGTATAATGTATTGTATGGATTCTTTCTTATAAGATCGCGCTGTTTAGTGTTGGTCATAAGTTAAAAGTGTTAGTTTATAAGATGAATTAGTGAACTATTTGTGCCATAGCAACCTAGCCCGCAATAGCATCGAATTCGCCCATTTCCTTTGTGATCTAGATATGTCTATTGCAGTTGTTAAATGAAAATTATGTTGTAATTTAATTTTAACTCGTGTAATCGAGTTATGTGCTTTGTGAATCCTTTTCAAACACGTATTTTGGACGCGATATATGGATAAATGCCTTTAACCTCAACGAAACTAAAGTCAAACAAGTGAAGTGTGTTCATGATAGGATAGATGGAAGCCGAGTCCTAATTTTGTGTTCGACTTGAAACGAGCTTGTTGTCTGGACATTAGACTGATTAGTGGTGTAAATGGTATAATAATGGTTGAAATAGGTGTTCCTCCTCAATCGGCCGCCGAAGAGAGTCTGGAAACCGCGGAATGGTACTGGGCCGACATCACAAGGTAAAACGTTTGAACTAACAAATTTATGACTATAGGAAACATCCAATATTTTTCACTGTGTCTAGTTTCGCAGAAATTAACATATAATAATTTGACTTTGTATTATAACAAAGAAATGGTATAGCATAAATCTGTACCCACATAGTAAAATAAAATTTAAAGTAAGTAAATAAATAACAAATCGTGATCAATTTTATATGATTAAAAATTTTATAATCATTATTTTGTTTATTTTAAAATCAAAACTGAATTAACTAAATAACTATAGGCATTAACTTCTTTCTTTTCCCATGTATCTTTCTTGTTCTATATTATAATGGACTTTTTTATATTATTTCAACCACAGTAGATACTGATATAACGACAGATCAGTTACCAAGGTCCCTGCTGAATTGTTATAATGAAATAATATTGCTTATAACTGTATGTTTGTTACAACCAATTTTTGTGGGCTCTTTGTTACAACTGATTTTCACTGTATTTCTTTTTACATTCTGTATACAAACTCTGGCAATATAATTTAGTTAAATTCATTGAGGTATAATTTACCAATGTTATCAAGAATAAAATAATCTAAACAATGGAACCACACAGAAAGTAACAGTTATTGACAATAACCATCCATTTATTGGCTAGTTTATCTCAGAGGCAAATGCCTCCTACAAATTTAACCACTCCTATCTGTTTCTTTCTACCCTTCTCCTTCTATCTTTTTCTTAAATACATCCTAGTTCCTAAATTTTGTAATGATTTTATGATTTATCAATTAACTTAATAGATGATATAAAACTAATAGGTATGCTGCACTACCAAAACTGAAATTATGAAGTCCAATCAAAAGATAAAACATGTTTAATTACACTAGATGGCTGTTAGGATATCATTGATTCCTCACTGAGTTTCTCAGTGAGTGCGTATCCAGTATGTAGTACATATGTTTCATTAGTTTCATTTTATAATTTAATTTTTCAGAGATGAAGCAAATGAGAAACTACGTGATACATGTGATGGTACTTTTCTTGTTCGAAATGCTTCAAATAAAGGCAGCGGTTATACACTAACAGTCCGCAAGGGTGGCACTAACAAACTAATTAAAATATATAATCAAGATGGCCGTTATGGGTTTTGTGAGCCATTTGAGTTCAATTCAGTTGTTGAACTTGTCAACTTCTATAAGGAATATTCATTGGCTCATTGCAACAGCAGTCTTGACATCAAACTTATGTATCCATTGTCAAGATTACAAGAGAATGAAGTAGTTGATAACAGTAATGATGAAACTCATGAGATCGGTTATAAAGAAACACATCAAAAGTTTGTCACCACCACAAGAAAATATGATCAGCTGTCCGAGGAATACATGAGACTTAGGGAAAAGGTCAAACTCAAGAGGCAGGCATTAGATGCTTTCAAAGAAACTGTGAGAATTTGTGAAGAACATTTGAAGCTACAAGAGAAAATGCAAGCAGAAGCTCAGCCCCATGAAAAGAATGATCTTATAGAAATAAATAAAAAGTTGATAACAAAGGTCAATTGTCTTAAGCAAGCAAGGTCCCAATTACACAATAAACTTAGATCTACAATGGAATGCAGTCTTCTTCTAGAAAGAAAAATAACAAAATTGAAACCTGAAATCATAAATCTCTACAAAGAAAAGGACAATCATAAAGGGTATTTGTCTACTTAAATGTTTACCACATAAAATAAAATGTCTAGTTAACTAGTTAATAAATTTTCTCACTGTCACATTGTACAGTTAGTTTTTTTTTTTTACCAGAAACAGTATAAGCAATTATTGGTGTTGCAGCTGTCACAAAATATTTACGAATTTCATTTTTAACTGAAAATATTATTGAAAGAGTGTTGATGTTGACATGCAACCAATGCCGGTTAAATTAAAATCTGTTAGATCCGTTTTCCGAGTTATTACCTAAATAGAATCAATTTTATTAAATTTTTTTGTATAAAATTAAAACTTGTGCACTCTTAATAATTTGATGAATATTTTAAACAGGTGGTTGCAAAGGCGTGGCAAAACTGATGAGTACTTGCAAGCATTGGAGGAGAATAATATTCACAAATTGGAAGAGTTGTATGCACATAGAGAGCCCGTAAGTTGGATGGTTGATAAGTGCACCCGAGCCATGGCCGAGAGGTTACTCGAAGGGAAGCCCCAAGGCACGTTTTTAATTCGGCCCAATTCCACCGGACAACTCGCGCTTTCCATATGCTGCAACAACATGGTCTACCATTGCATCATATATAAGACTGAAAGGGGTTACGGTTTTGCCGAACCGTTCAATGTCTATGTGTAAGTATATTTTAAATTATATATGAATTTTAATGATTTTTTTGTATAACTGCCACCAATATGCTGCCAAAATGACTTAAACGCTCCATGCGTGTTATGTATAGTTAATATTAAGGTATATTAAGGTATTTTTGATATTATATAATTTATAATATCAAAATTACCTTAATATGCCCAATATACTTACGGGATTACGTTTATTATTTGTTTTGATAAATTTCATGTAAACCTGACGATAATTTTTTTGTTTATTTTGTATTACATAATAAATTTTTATAATAAAATGAAATCGTGATTATTTTCTATCATTAAAATGATTACCACAGTATTTTTTTATTTATAAATAAGCTAACAATTTATCTGTATTGTAAATTTTTTTATCCTGATAACCTAATTATCTTTAGAACAACCTGCTGTTCAATGACAGATTTCTTTTTAGATATAAAATTCAGTACAGAGCTAACAGTCGAAACTATACATTCACTCTTGATAAGTACAGCTTAACTCAAGATAATTAATCAAAATACAATATTATGATAAATGTACTATTCAGGTTATGTTATAATTTCACTTTGATAAAACAAATAAGAAATGAAAGATTATAATATCATATTTCAACTTGGACATTTATATACTGAAAATTTCTAATAAATGAAGGCAAAGAAAACACTCGTGTAGGTATTTTAAGCTTGAATAAGTTATCGTAAGTGTGAAACTGTGAACTAAGAACTGTGAAAAAGTCATTGTCGTACATTCTTAATAGATTTTGGCCGAGGTCATTGTAAATTTTAATTCTCACTAGCTGGTGTCCGCGACTTCGTCCGTGTCCTAGACAACATATATTCAAAATTTCATGGTGATCGGTTCAGTAGTTTTTGCGTGAAAGAGTAACAAACATCCATCCATAAAAACTTTCGCATATTTATAATATTAGTACGGATAAATCCACATTAAAAAATATGTAAATACTAAATAATTTAGGTTACTTAAACTTAAGTTTTCACAGTTACATCCCACAGGCATAGTTTTATGGCACAGTGTAAATATTGTGTTGCCTGCTTACACAATTCCATGTATATAATAAATGTTTCAGAACATTGAACGAACTCGTGCTGCATTATGCTGTCAACTCTTTAGAGGAGCACAACGACCAACTGAAAACTGCCCTCAAATATCCAATATACGCACACCGAGTGAAAAAACCCGAGAGAAGTCAACAGCACGATTTCCAACACGACACTCGTACACAATTGACGGCTACGTAACATTTAAAGACCTACAGCGAAAGGGGTTTTATTATGACTACAAAGAATTAGAGGTTGCAGGCGAGTAACATCTGATTTGTTCACTTCTTTGATCATCTATTCAACGAATAGAATGGTTGGTGTGAAGCTTTTGTGATAATGCGATGGAAATATGGTATGAAGTTTGAATCTTGGATATGTATTAGTAAGGGTTTTCGTTACGATCATTCAATGGAATCAATTTCTATTTGGAAATATAAATATGTTATAAATGATATGATATGACACGCTGTGTAAGTTGTGTAATGTTCGAAGTTGAAGAGTAATGATGATTTGAAAGTCTTACATGTCCTGTTTTATAAACAAAAGTATATTCATTTGATGTATGGTCTAATGGTATTTCGTTGTTTTCAAACCAAAATCTGCTATGTGTAGTTATACTTTTGAGATATTGACAAAAATAGTTTTCCCTCAAAATTTTTACATAACGGCTTTAAAAAAAAAATTGATTGAAACATATTTTATATTATTTTTTATTTTCATTAACAAATCGTAGTTTGACAAATAGTGCTCATAAGCACTTAGCAGTTTTTTTTATATGATATATATATAGGCTTAGGCTGACCTCAGTATTCACTAAAGTCAAAATGTTGGAATCTCAAAATGAATCACATAGCAAATTTTGGTTTGACAATGATTCGTTTTAGTTTGTTTAGCTAATAGGACAAGTAAGAATATTTACTAAATGAGGCACTAAGACGTATTTTTATTAATTGTTTTGTGTAAATATTTGAACAACGACATTAAAGTTGCGTCCGATCTGAATTTCTCGAGTGAATCAATTGATGATTTTATCCAGAGTGGTGTGTAATAAGAAGATATGTGTTTTGATAAGATATGATGGTATATTGTAGGGTTTTGGTAACTTTAGAGAAAGTGTCTTAAAAGAGTGTGCGTCGTTGGAAATGTACTATTTCATAAAAAACGTACATTTAGGGATGGAACTTTAATTACATTTTTTCTTTGTTTTTATACAATGAATTTATTTTTTACGTTTATATGTTGTGATAAGTAATGTGATAAATTCATATTCAAATAACAAAGTTTTTTAATATAAAATAGATGTTATATTAATGTCTACACTCAAAGATTTTTCTCTTTATGTAAAATTCATGACAATATTGGGAATTATTTAAAGGTATAATATGAGTATGACCTCCTATTGCCATAATAATAATATATTGTATATTCTTAAGCGTTTGATGCGGACCTGAATTTGTGTAAAATTTGTATTTGATAATATGTATGGAGAATATTTAAGTAGTGGTGGGTGTAATATTTTTTGTGGTCTACAAAATGTATCGGCAATATAATATGAACCATAAAAAATGCAATATAAAATGCATAATAAAATATAATGTGTGAAACGCAAAATATGGCATAATATTAAGATTTTATTGTGTTTTATGACCATTCCCTGTATTAAAGTATAAAGTATATTTAAATTTATTATGATTTTGTAAATACCTCCAATTTTATTAAAATCGAAAGTTAATTTCAACACAAATACAACAATTATGTATTTTGTTGTTAGTATTTTTAAAAAAATATTTTTAATTGAAATTTTTAAACACATTTTTTAATTCAACATAGAACTCGATTTGAAAATATTTCCCACAACAGGGCATATTATAAAAGCAAATAATACCAAGGAGTTATTATAATATAAACGATAAAATAAAAGGTTCTACTCGTGCTCGTTTGTCGCCTATGTTTAAGCCTATTTTTAATTTATTTAAGTGAAAACTATAAAATTAAACCCATAAACGTTCCAATTGCAATGTACAAAAAAATGAATTATAAATAACTTATTATCAATTAATACCAGGAGAAGTCAGCTTGCCAAATAAAAAAAAATGTTTTAGCACAATGTACAGTCAGCCAAAGATACAATAATTAATTTCGTTTATATGTTGTTGGGTACACGAAAATATCTCTCATCCAATGTTTTCTGTGGCTACAAAACAAATACATATATGAAACTTATTATTGGTTTTCAAACAAGAAATTCAATACAGGCTGACACAACAATGTATGCTGCTGGTAAAAATAATTATTATGTTCAATGAAATGTAAATGTAAAATAATTAGGTAGGTTTTAACAAAATAATTGTCTTCAAATTGGCGCACGACGTGCTGGTAATATAATTAATTAATGTAAAAAAATATAAAAATGTATTTTGTCACAAAATTTGATAAAACTAACTTCCATTCTATTCTACGCCGTAGAAGTTGCATATAATGCACGATTTTTTAATATACTTTTATAAATTAACAAAAAAAATACTTATTCATTACAGTCTATTCATTTCCGACTAACCAAATCGATGTTAATAAGTTGTTTGGGTATAATAATATTTCTTTACTAGCTGGCGCCCGCCACTTCGTCCACGTTGAAAAAGTAGCCTATACGTCTAAATGTTTATCTACAAAGTTTCATGAAAATTGAATGAATACAAAGTTCAATGAAATGAAGTTATGGAGGAACATACATGCATACAATACCTACACTTGCAGATTTATTATTAGTATTGATTGATTATATTGCATATATTATGTAGGTATTTGATTCAATCAAGGAAGAATGTTTCGGTTATAGATTCGCAGTATTTTAAATTTTCAATAAAACCTTCATCAGACTAACTTCCAAAATAGCTTGGAACTAATTGAAATGGTGTAATTTAAATATTGTACTAGTACTATTATTAGTTGTATTTATGCTATATACATCGGATTTTGTTACTGTGAAATGAATGGACTGTATATTTTTATTTCTACGTGATTTTACATTTTATATTTAAAACTTTGCAAAACTGAATGGTCTATCTAAGATATTATTGCAATTGAAAATTCTCGAGGAAATAATGTTTCATAAATTTTAATGTGATACAAATATTCAGTATCTATGTTTTGGTTAAATTATGGAAAAATCTATTGTTTTTAAATTGTTAAAAATGTTTTGTGTATAATAATAATATCATTTCGAAGTATATATGAGATTATATTGAATTGAGGAGTTATTTTTGTATGTTAATGTAGGTACCTATGTTATGAAAAATAGATTTGATATTAATATAATAATTGATTACAACTTTTAGGTTGTTGGTATAGAAATGTATCGTGATCTCATGAATAAAATGTAAAAAAAATAATAAGTTAACAAAAGCTATGGTATCGGAACCATAGGAAGTCAATGAAACCAATAGTAAACACATAAATAAGGTTTATCTACAGACGCCATTTTATGTAGCATTATAAAGTAGTGTTGTAATAAGTGTTATTAAACAAGTTTCATTATTATCGAGCATATTATTTACTATCGACCCGCTCCCGGCTTCCCTGTTTATCCCTCTTTCCATGAGTAAAAACTGAATTAAAATCCACTTGATGGTTTGGATTAGAAGTAGTCAGCAACTCAGCAGAGAAACAGACGTGGTGGGTTTTTGAATTTGTAGAGATTAGTTTTAATGAAAGAAATGGTTACTGTGAGTCAACTAATAATTAATACGTAAGCCTTGTAAAATGGAAAAGTTTTAGATAATCTCTTCAGTGTTTAGAATATTATACAAATGTGTAGGTAGATAATGTAAAAAGAAAAACTTTTTTACTGAATGTTTTACCGAGTATATACGGTAACAACAAAAAAAGTCGTACGGCACCGAAACGGCTGAATCAATTTTGATGGGACTTTCATCTGTAGGCTTAGTAACTTAGGCTACTTCTATTTATAAAAATAAAACTACAATAATACAGCGTAGGTTTCTACCAATAAGAACAACAATAATCGTTTCTTCAGAATATATATGTCTATAAAATTCATAAAGGCAATAAAAAGACGGTTACATAATATAGTCTGTATAAACAGATAGTTTCGTAGTTACTCTGTCGGAGGGAAATGTCAAAACTATCAATGTGATTTTATTAATTGGTCTGTGGCACAATGGCAATGGCTAGAACAGTGTAATAGTCACAATTTATATTTTATTTTACCATTACAACTCTTTACGAGATATTACTCTAAAGCCAAAAAAGTAAATGGTGTTTTTGTTTATTATTTGTTATTAAGGCATGGCGTCAACCGGCAGTACACCTTTTCCTAAATGGCAGTTGGCTATTCTACTCGGTGCACCCTTAGCCATTGGCTTAGGTTACCTTTATCTAAGAAATCGTTTGGAGGACCCGGAAAAGAAGAAGGTAGCGGAATTAAAAGCGAAAACGACGATTTCGTTGGACAACGAAGAAAACGCTTCAAAATCTGCAGAGAATGCCATCGAGAGAGCTATGAAGTTAAAAGGTGCCGGGAATCGCGCATTCCATGCAGGCGAGTATGATAAGGCTATTTCTCTTTACAATGAAGCAATCGAAGCTTGTCCCCCCGATCGCCCAGTTGATCTTGCCACTTTCTATCAGAATCGATCTGCCTGTTACGAAAAACGGGAAATGTGGGAGCAGGTAAAGGAGGATTGCACATTTGCACTCAAACTCAATGAGAAATATGTGAAAGCGTATTTACGACGATCGCGCGCTGCCGAGAAAAGCGGCGATCTCGTATTAGCCTTAGAGGATGTTACATCCGCTTGTATCTTAGAAAGATTCCAAGTACAAAGTTCATTGATCAACGCCGATCGCATTCTCAAAGCTCTCGGTAGACAGCACGCTCGCGAGGCTTTGGCTAAACGTCGCCCTGTTATGCCGTCTAAGCATTTTATAAAGACATATTTCTCTGCCTTCTCCGAGGATCCTATTGCAAAGTTACAATTAGATGAGATGGAAACTGGTGGTTTTGCAAGGGCCAAGAATGCACTTTCTTCTCAAGACTATGATTCCATAGTAGATGCATGCACTGAAGAAATTGACGCAGACGGCAAGTATAAAAATGAAGCGCTCCTTTTGCGTGCTACTTTCTATTTGTTACTCGGTAGACATGACGATTCACAACTTGATCTTGGAATGGTTATTGATAGCGAAGCTCCATCAAAAGTAAAAGTGAATGCTTTAATAAAAAGGGCATCATTGTTTACACAGTTGGAGAATACAGAACACTGTCTTGAAGACTTTGCAAATGCCGCTAAGTTAGAGCCAAACAACTCTGATATTTACCATCATCGTGGTCAAGTGTATTTACTTTTGGAACGCATGGACGAAGCGACTGCAGAGTTTGCCAAGGCGGTGGAGTTAAATCCCAATTTTTCAATTGCATACATCCAAAAATGTTACGCGGACTATAGACATGCACAATTAAATAAAAATGTCGGAGCTTTGAATCAGGTCCGAGCTGATTTCGAACGGGCACTTGAAAGATTCCCCAAGTGTGCAGAGGCCTACATTTTATATGCTCAAGTTTTGTCAGACCAGCAGGAATGGGGCCGTGCGGAGTCACTCTTTGATTCAGCCTTGTCTGTGGATGCTAACAACGCGACACTTTATGTACACAAGGGATTGGTACAATTGCAAAAAAACACAGATTTTGACAAAGCCGTTAAACTTATAAACAGAGCCATAGAAATGGACGAGAAATGTGACTTTGCATATGAGACTCTTGGCACCATAGAAGTGCAGAGGTGAGTTCAGTTTTGTTTTAATAATGTAGTAATCAGGGGCCCTAGACAAAGTAACAATCGAAAACGATAACGAAGTTCGACAACAATAAAATGTATGAGAAGTATCACGTGACTTAACGAAGGCATATGTCAATCCCATACATTTTATTGTTTTCGAACTTCATTATTGTCATTGTCATGTCACTTTGTCTAGGGCTCCTGTGTAATTTCATTTTAGTAGTTGCAAGGCACACTGCATTTGGGCAGCATGTATGACAGCATTTAACCGGTTTACCATGATTTTCAAATGACACAATGTCTATTAAAATACGAATTATTTAAAAAAAAATTTTTTTGAGGAAATAGAATATAAGTTTCAAATTGATTGCAGTGTGTGTAGAGTATAGACACAACAGGATCTTAATTTTAGGTGAAAAAATACACTGAGAACAAGGATATTATACACTAGCTGGCGCCCGCGACTTCGTCCGCGTTGAAAAAGAAAATGTAGCCTATCCTGTGTCCTGTACGTCTAAATGTTTATCTACAAAGTTTCATGAAAATCAGTTAATTCGTTTAAGAGTTATGGAGGAACATACATACATACAATACCTATACTTACAGTTTTATTAGTAGTATTGATGATTGATTGATGTTATTGATAATATACTAGCTACACACTCCCGGCTTCAACCAGGTTCAAAATAAAAAACTATCCCATCTTTTAAATTGGATCAAATTACGCATAGTTACAATGTTTTTATCAAAATTGGTTCAGTAGTTCAGGAGTTCATCACAGACAAACAATGTGACATGAAATTTTTATGTATATATAAGTGATTAACTAGCTATGTGTAAAGAAATTTCTAGCTACAGTATAGTAGCAATAAAAATTAATGTCTACTAAAGTTCTACTAGTTAACATTTTGTTTTACATCAGCTGATGTTTGTAAGTCAATGTAGTGCAATGGAATATGGCTCATCGCCAACATTAAATTAGAATGGTGCATCTTGTTTTAGTAGGCTTCTCATTTCAATCAAACAAAATAGAAAACATGTGTACAATAAATACAACATTTATGTATTGGTGTAAATCTACTTTGAATTAAATCTTTAGCTGTATTACTTATGAGTGATGTAACCATGAAAAATACAACTTGTAGTTTAAAAATAAAATCAACTTTAGTTATCTTTAATCTATGTGTTCTAAGATAAGCAATGTTATCTTTTTGTTTCAATGACTGGTACATCCAGTATATTCTACCACTTTTACTGATTTCTAATAAGAATTTTTATTTATTTTATAAAAAACCTAGCGACACAGCAGCTTCGCTGCTGGAGTGCTAATTTTATATAAACAAACTTACCCCGTTCATCTCTCTTTCCATATATAAAAACCAAATTAAAATTAGTCTACCCATTTTTGAGTTTTTGAAGCGTACACAAACCAACTTTACATTTTTATTTTATATATCCATACTTCCATACTAATTTTATAAATGTGAAAATAACTTTGTCTGTCTATTATATTTTCTGGCCTTAACTACTCAATCGATCATCATGGAATTCCGCATACATCTTTAGATATGAATCTATAATTTTTTAAACAACTATTAATATCTATTACGAAGTAAAAATAAATTAATATAATATGAGAAAAATAGGAAAAAAAATACTATAAATAGACCAACCATAACCATAACTTTCATCCAAACAAACTCTTCAGCTTTATAGTTAATATCAGTATAAATTGGCAGCAATAAAGTAGCTAAATACCTTTTTACATTCTTAACTTTCAGAGGAAACCTGAAACAATCGTTGCAACTGTTTGAGAAGGCAATTGCACTGGCCAAAACTGAACTCGAGATGATACATCTGTTCTCCTTGAAAGATGCCGCAGCCGCACAACTGAAGGTATCAGAGCGTTGGGGACTCGACTGGACTGTGAGTTAAGCCAATACTTACAGCTACCGCGGCATTGGTCAGCGAGACCACCATCCACCACTATCGAAATAGGAAAACATGTTTTGTTTTATTCATTAAAAAAATAAATCGGCACTTATTTGGCGTTCCAAAATCATTGTTTTTCATAATAGGCTCATTTGACTTTGTTGAAACAATATTTATTGTAGTTGGACGGAGACATTCTCTGTGTCTCGTAATGTTTTAATATTATGAATAATATGACATATTCTTTGGTGCTGGATGACAGAGATCAAAGTCATTTTTGCAAGCGTTTTTTTTAACAGGTTCTAGTGGCAAAATATTTTAGCTTGCCTTTAAAAAGTACAAATAGGTGGTCCAAGATCCAAGGCCACCCAGACTACTTGACTTAAATTGTAAAGGACAAAATGTGGGAATCAAGTAGTGTTCCTATGTACTTTCAACGTATGCATGTCTCCAAAGTTGGGTGTAGACTGTCAATTTAGAGCCATCAGGTGAGAAAGGGACTAACTTCACTTATTTGCTAAGGGGTATTTTTTATATTTCGCATAATATTATTACAAATTTCACGTGGGCCGTAACGTTTGCCAGATGCCAGACACTTCTGACTGTCAGAAGTGTCTGGCATCTGGCAAATCTGAGAGCACACAGTCACAATGAAATCCGTCATCATACAAATTGCTGCTAAATGAACGTTGTCTATAAAGCTTCTAGCGGAAATTATGGCCCATGGGAAGTGTCTCGCAGTGTTGAATATTATTTTGTGATAATATTCCAAAAAATATATTATGTATATAAAAAATCAGCCTTTAAAAAATAAGTCTCCTATCAGGTGAGAACCTGATAGCTCTAAATTGGTAGTCTACCCAACTTAGCAGATACTTATTTATATGTATAAAATGTATAAGAACAATACTTGATTTCCAATATTCCTTTAAAAAATAAGTGATTTCTGGGGGCCCTGGGTTCTTACTCTAAAGTCTAAAGGTTGAATAATGATTTGCTTAGAAAAATATATAAAATTGCACACATTTTACTGATCGGTGTTACATATCTCGTCATATATCTTTTTCTTATCAGCACATTCAAGATTGTAACATGTAATTATGTATCGAAAGATAGTGGAACAAGGATGATAAGTTACTCTTCTTAAAGGGGGACATTGGTTTGCATTGGCATTATCCGATTATCTAGAGATGCATGCACAATATAAATTGTATCAATGTCAGTTGAAATGTTTAAAAAAAATAAAATAATAACTTGATAATTTACAAATATTATGTATTATAATAAATAATAGACATAATTCAGATTATTGTGTGGTAGTAGATATAAAACGAGATGATACTTAGGCCTTTCGCAGAATACATTACTCAAAGTATCGCACATTTCGCTACCGGTATACTTACTACGCGTTCGCGACTAGTCTTGCAATATCCGCCTTGTTGGTCGCCCTTGCATATTTTTTCCAAAAAATATTTTCAAAATGGCGGCGAAGCAAGAATTAAATATTAAACTTAATCAGGAAGTCGAAAATTTTGCAAAATAGAGTTGTAATTCTTCCAGGATGACAAAAGCATAAGTCCACTGATTTCTTTTTTATTTATTTATTTTATTTATTCAAAATCCACAGCTCTCAACAAAAAAATTACCGACAAAAACAAAAAACACACCCTACAGCCAATTATGGATTTTACATTTATATACAAAAAAATATATATTACAAAATTATACGATTCCCTATAAACTAAACAATCTATAAAGCTATAAAAATCACATATTAAATATAATACATATATACATACATATTACATAGAACTGCCACTGCCTTAAAAATTTAACATTATTCAAAGTCGTCTTCTGTCTCTATAAAATAGAAAGACCGCAAGTTTAGTGCTTCATCATCAATACACATACAGTCACGCGACATAATTAACAAGATGAAAAAAGTCAAAACGTTGTACGAACCTAGTGTCGCGAACGAGTACGCAACACTTATTCGACTGGAGTGTCGTATCGTATCTAATGAGTATCGTAATGTGCGAAGAGCCTAAAGTCTATTGTATAAATTGCTTCACAATATCTTTTTTGACTAATGTGTAGTTGGAACAAATTAATTTTGCCATTCATGTAATTTTTGAGAGTGATAGGTATGAATGTGTCACTTGAAAGTGGTAAAAGGGAAAAAGTGAAATACAAAAAAACTTATATAATTATTTGTGTAATTATTGTAACTATGGTTTTATTCTAGTTTGATTGAGGTGAACCGTAACTGACGAAAACTGGCCTTGGAACCAGATTTTAAAGGAAATGGGGACTACAAATATGTCATTATAAATAATAATTAGCTTTTAAATTTTGTTTTGTTCTTGGTAATTTCTATATTCAAACTTTTTAGGAAATAAAAAAATAGTCGCTTGAGAAATTTTTCATTAATTTTCTATTTAATACTAGCTGGTTCGTCGCGTTGAAAAATCCTACTATTCTTCCTACTAATCTTATAAATGCGAAAGTTTGTGATAATGTATAGATGTTTATTACTCTTTCACGCAAAAAAGGCTTAACGGATTTTGATGAAGTTCGGCACACAGATAGTGTATTACCTGGATTTAACATATAGGATACTTTTTATCGTGGAAAAAATATTAGATATTTTTAAATATTTTAAGACGTTAAAAAGTGTGTTATATGTTAATCCAAGTAATAAGCTATATGTGTGCCATTTGCGTTTTTGAGAAATAAACATCCATACATGCTTATAAATTTTTGCATTGATAAATATAAATAGGATTTTTTAAGTAGTAATTACAGTTTTAATGGTAAAAGTTGAATTTTTAAATTATTGTAACTAGAGTAGTATTTTAAAATAGCTTTTTAATGACATATTCGTTGTTGATTTTCTGATAGTTTTCATATTGTTCATAAACAAATAGATGGAGGGTACTCAACAATAATGAGACATAATGAGAATATTTATAATGCAATTTGGCTTTTAAATAACGCTGTGTTTTAGTAGTTATTTAATTAATTGTTTGATGACATTGTAAACATTTGTACAGCAATAATCGTAAACTTCAAACAACAATTTATCTCTCTTATGTAAAACTAGAGCAATAATTATTAATTATTATGTAGGCAGCTTGCATTTAAGAAAATCCGGTAACAATTTGGAATATTGCATTGATAAGAACAGTTTTCTAGTGTGCAAAATGTCTGTTAAGTAAACATCGACGACACCTCAATATGGGACATAATTTAACTTATATTCTTGAGGTACTTACACATCTCGAGATATAAATTAATATCGCTCACAGTACTTTCATATGGTACCATCTACACTGACATAATACATATTATGTCGTCGTTGTAAATTCAAAATCTGCTATATGCTTCTGAGATTTTGACAAAAAAAAAATTTCCAGAAAAAAAAATACATAAAGATTTATTAAAAAGAGAAAGTAGGCTTGTTGTAGGTAAACTTATTTGTCTTTCAAACATGAAAATTTAATAGTTTATTTATTATTTTGATAATGGAGTGAATGTTGCACACAACAGAGTCTAACTGTTGCACATAGCATTTTTTATTTCGTAGTTCTACTAATAGTACACATTCATAAGCACTTAGCATTTTTTATACGATAGATTGAACTATTCTCTAAGGTGAGATAGGTATTGAACTATTCACTAAGGTACGATTTATGCACTGAACTATTCACTAAGGTTAAAATGTCGGAATCTCGAAAAAAGTGCATGTAGCAAATTTTGGTTTGACAACAACGAATTATGTATTATATTTCACAGTGAAAAGCCAGCTTCAGACAATGACCGATACGGAGAACAGCACTTTTATCTTTTGATAACGTTCTTAATTAAAATTGTATATTGTGTAATATATTCCAAGGATATTGTATCATATTTTTGGTTAATATTTAAATTCACACCTTTAAAAGGAAGTGTTGGTCTACCAGAAGGTACCCAACAGATGGAGGTTTGTCCTTATAAAATAAACATGGTTTTACAGTTAACGAACCTATATATATGACAAATAGATTTTAATTGAGGAGACAATTTTTTTTTGTGACAGTACCTTTTTTGCACCCTTCCAAGTTGGGACTTACAGTCGTATATCGACTTGATACTTTGATACTGACTGTTTGCTTAAAACCTATTTAAATGTACCCTTTAAGAACAATTTACTGCATTTTTTTTTATTAAATATTTCCTGAAGTTTTTTTTTTGCTCAACGTTTGAATGTTTTTTCAACTTTCACATGACATTTTTTTAAATTTTTGTCAGCTGCACATGAACGATAACGATAAGCATAATCCTGGAGATATTTTAATACAGTAACACTGAAAAATTCATTACAATATTGGATATTGAGACATTTTTAATTGTTATGTAAATCTATATTTATTTTTTGTTATGTTTTGGGTCCAAAATTCAAAAGCTCGCTTCAAATGTATATTGTAATTGTAATGAATACCGAAGTAAATATAGATTTGTTGGTGTGTTTGCAGCGTTTTTGATGATGTGCGGTAGCGTTGAATACGCGATATTCGATGGGTGCATTCAACTTATTATTTAAAATGAAAATATTAATTTTGATTTAATGTAATGTAATTATTAATACTTAGTAAACTTAGTAAAATATTTTCATTATGTATACATATTTTTTTAACGATCAATTGCCATAATAGTACGTTACTTTTTATATGTTTTGATTTTTAAAATATATTGACGTTTGCTATTGTAAACAACCGATTAATAAATAATTGTAGGGGAAATATTTTGGATGCACTCACAGTAGAACTTTTAGAATTGGTCGTAAGACGTTTCTACAAGAGTTGTTACCTCACCGATAGTAAATAGTCTTCAATTAATGAGAACTACGAAATATATTATTGAAAAGTATCAAATATTGTATTTATTTTCCAATCTATCCACATGATCTGCTGGTTGAAAAAAAAAATATAAGTAACGGCTGAAGAAAAATCTGACGTCTTTATGGCTGTGACGACGGTGGCGCCGCCACGGCGACAGTGGTGCCCAAATTTTTAAATCAATATTTTTATATTTACCTAAAATTTTTGCGCGATAAAATATAATCAAGGTAATATTTTTGCGTGTCTTATTATTTAACTAGCTGCTGCCCGCGACTTCGCCCTCGTAACTTTGTACATAGAGTAACTTATTTATATACTAAAACATTTCTCGAGAATCACTGTATCCATTGGTGAAAACAGCGTGAAAATCGGTGCAGTAGTTTTTGAACTTGGTTTTATAATATGTAAGGATTCTTTTGCGTGCAAAATTTCCGGTTCATCCCCACGAATTTTCCCATTTTAATTAATTTATTTATTAGAGGATTATTCTATAAGGTATTATTTTTGCATATGTTAGGTAATACCTACTTATTAAATTATATGGTCGTCGGTATTAATATTCGCAAAGTATTTACTCGGTTCGCTAATCAATATTATATGAATTTTGCATCGAAATAAATATCTTTGCAATTGTTATTCATGTTATGTCATAGTTATTATGTACCACAACTTATTTATAATTTTGAAGCACATACTTAACGCATAGGTATTGGAACAACCCCATATTCATGTGATGTGGCGTTGCTAGTGAAATAAATAAGACCTACGTGCCTTACTACGGAACTTTACTGTTTCCAGTTGGCCTTGTGCCTATTCTATTGGATCATCATGACAACGAATATATTTACGGGTATTTTGTCATTAATTGGCATTTTGCAAACGGCTAACTCATTACTCTGTTACAACGGTACATTTACTAGTAAGCTATTTGCAGAAGATCCAATAAGAAGCAGAAGCATCTTCACTACCGACCAAAAAAGGATTTTCAGATTTCGATGTTCGAAAATTATACATTGCAAAGGCGAGTACTAATAATATTTATAATCCCACATAGTATAAATTAAAGCCTCTGTCTGTTTGTTTCTTTGCTCACTACTTCTAAACCACCCAACGGATTTTGATATGGTTTTCCCTAATCGAATAAAGAGGATCGTTTGTCTATAAAAAAAATATGTCCCAGGCAAAGCTGGGAGCCGGTCGCTGTTTATTAATAAATAGCTGGTGCTCGCGACTTCGTCCGCGTAGAAAAGTATAAAACGCCATCTACCGTATTTTGTATAGATGGCGTTATCTCCCAGGCCAAGTCGCTAGTATTTACTTTTATTTTAGATTTCCCATAGGAATGAAGCATTTTCCCGCGGTAAAAAGTAGCCTATGTTCATCAGGGATAATGTCGGCTTCTAATGGTAAAAGAATTTTTCAAATCGGTCAGTAGTTTCGGAGCCTATTCTATACAAACAAACAATCAAATCTTTCCTCTTTATAATATTAGTATAGATATACAAACTTCCTGTAATGTCTAGAATAGAATCAACTAGCTTTTTGTCCTCGACTTCTTTCGTGTATGTATTAAATTATCTTACATAGGTAACCTTTCTCAAGAATTAGGCTATCAAATGAAGAAATATTTTTTTAAATCCGACTATTAGTTCAAGAGTGTCGTAACGTAAAGTGGTATTTTAAATTATTTCAAGCCCTCTTCTGTAGTTCAGTCTATTTTTATTTATTTTTTTATGATTTCATTCTTTCTGCGCTTGTTTATTCCTAGGCCTTTTAACCCTGATAAATTGATAATACTAACTCCAAGAAGCCTATGTAAGTGGATGGTAACCTACAGAGGTTTTATAAAGTAGCTGTCATTGCTGTCATATAAAAATTTAATGTCATACAAAGTGTGTTGGTTTTTATTTACATTTTACATAGTTTCTACTTGTGCGCTTTTTTGCTACAATTGCTCTTCGACGCATCAGAATCTGGATCCGTGTGGAGGGCTATTTGCTCCGCATGGCGTTCCCCTTAACAGTACCCGCAGTTACTTAGTCAATTGTACTCGAGGTGCTTACAAAAGTTTCTTATTCAAATATACTTACTAAAAGTGTGATCTAATCGACCAGGGGTAATGGGCTCTGACATCCCTTACTCACTCACCGAAACACAACAGCACATATGCTGTTATTTCACGGTGGTATTCTGTAAGGTGGTGGTTACTGCCGCCAGACGGGCTGCCCAAATGACTGCGAAACGCAGTGTGCCCTACCACTACTTGTTATCCTTGGTGATGAACGAGCTAACTACTTACCTACTTATAATCGAGATGAACGTTAGCCTTTTAACTACTTAAATCAATAAAAATGCATAATTACATGACGATTCTGCGAATCTGTCTGTAAGGCTACTTATATAAACGCAACCATTCGATTTCTGATTAAACTGATTTTAACTAATTACTTGTCGTCAAGAAACCTATCTAGTTTTTGAAAATATACTTATACTTATAAGTATTCATTTTAATTCTCAAATGTTGCTTTATGTTGTGAAGTTTAATTTTATTAAACTATTGCATAAATATCTGGTTTAAGGATACTTACACTTTGAGTAAGTTCCTATTTATTGGACTTTATTGAATTTCGACCAGAAACATGTTCAAGTTATAGTGTAACTAGGTACCTATAGTTACCTACCTACCTATTAAAGTGGTACCGACTCATACAGATATTCGTATCAAGATTAATTTACACGAAATGATACTTTATTAAACACACTTGTCTATGTGCATGCAGACCCCTCAATGTGTTTTGTCCGGTCATGGTCTTCCCGCTCCAAATACGCGTGGGTCGTACAACGCGGCTGCTACACTTCGAGCCAAAACGATCCCTTACCGAAGTCTGTTATAACTCCTACCAGAGCAATGACTTGTAGACATGAAAGGTATTTAATAAAAATTTTTTTTTACTTACCAAGTATCGAATGCGATTTCATTATTAACCCAAAGGACTAAAAATGTTTATGGTAGTCCGAGCGTTTTTTAAAGGACCTATAGTTATGTTAAAATAGAATAAAATATACCTATGTAATTATTACAATTGATTACGTTCCCATTTTTCTATTTTGGCACTATTACGTACCTGTGTTTCGGAGAGCGACTAAGGATGTTAGTGCTCATTGTCCTAACACCTCCTTTTACCTTGTCCTTTATCCGATGAAGGTCGGCAGCGTAAGTATTTGTAACCTCTATTTATCGTTGCTTAGCGACGGTAACCATATACCATCAAATGGACTCTCACTCAGCCTGCCTGGCTTTACATATCGTTTACGCTAAAAGGTCATAACCAAAGATTTAAATCATAGATGCGCCGTTGCCATACTTCAGGCGACCGAAAATGTGTCATTTTTGGGAAGGGCGTCTTTCCATTAGCGACGGCACGGCCCGGCACGGCCCGGCCCGGCCCGGCCCGGCACGGCACGTGTAACGAAGCGTTACATGGTTGAAATTATTATTAATAAATTGATAAATAAATAAAATTAAAAAATAAGGTAATTGAAAAACTAAAGTAAGTAGGTACACGCCCGGCGTGCAACGAATGCAATTGCGCCGGCGCGGGTGGTACCTACAACACGGATTTTGATCTTGATTTTGAAATTAAAGCGGAGTCGGCAAAGTAGCCGAGACACGGACGGTCCGCGCCACTCAGCGCATTAGTTGAGTGGTGCGGTCTAATTAACTGTTTAGTAATTATGTAGTTTAATATTTCGTATAATTTGAATCTCCCGCGTTAGGGTAAGTTTTAAATGGCACACAATATTTTTAACTTTTAATAATACATTTTAAAATAGCTTATTTTTTTATTTAATTGCTTCATCATATATTTTAAATTCATAGTTTGTTTTGCTAATATTACTTATTTTGCTTTGCTTATATCCCTTTTGCTTTCTAGTATATTTTAAGTTTTTTTATGTAGTTACTTAGATTTTATGTAGGCAAGTAAAACTTACCTGCTTAATTATTTTTTTTTACATTTTAAATTTCATTTTTATATATCCTTATAAAATTGCTTTATTGCTTTATTGTTTTTTTATCCTTTCTAAAATTGCTTTATTGCTTTATTATTTTATTTAATTAATTCTTGCTTGGTGCATCTATCTCTTTGTAAACTCCGTTCTGGTAATGCACCACTGCGGCAATGCTACTGCTGCTTAGCAGGCATTTCATCCTGTTGCCGTCGTGGCGTATCCGGATCGGAGGGTAGATGTACCAGAGCGTAATCCCGTGGTCCTGTCGATTCCAGGAACACGCTTCGGGCTGAACAAGCGTACTTCCGGCTAGCAATTTCCAGCAACCTCCGGATTGAGCGGACGGCCAGCTGCGGGTCGCGTTAGATCCAGTTGCTGCCTACAACCACCGCCGCCTTACCATCGTCGGCACGCGCATCGGCAGGACACATACCACCACGCCCACTACGCCGCATCTACCACCTTCGTCGGCTGGATCACACAGGGGAGTGCCTGCACACTGCGTGAGGAGACAGACAGGCCGACCACCCACGACCTACACTTTGTGTTGCCTACCATTGAGCGCGTAAAATATATATTTTTTATTTACCGATCACGCTGCTTGTTTTATTTTCCGGTAGGCTACACTGGCGCCCAACATATTTTTTTAAAGATAGTTTTTCCATCACACTTTAGTCAGTGTCGCCGTGGGAAATTCCCTAAGCGCGACACTGGCGCCCAGAACGTGGTTTATCTGTCTTCTCATCGTAGTAAGTAGTTAGTTTGGTGTTGCACGGTGGTTTTGTTTTTTTTTATTTTTTTTGTTTTTTATTATTTTGTAAAACGTTTTTATTTATTTTTTTGGTTTGCAGTAACTGGAGTGAAACAATAATCTTTTTGTAATTGTAATTTTATTTCTTTTATTTTGAACAAAATTTAAACACGTTATAGTACAGTCAACAACAAAAAAAAAATATTGTAGGTATATTTGATTTTTTTTAACATCTCCAAAGTTATTTTTATTTTAAATTCTTTTGTTATAGAGCTTGTTTCACACTAGTTGCATTTATACTATTTTGCTTTTTATTATTTTTTTTTTCCTTTCATTTTTTTAGTTAAATTTCTATATCATTAAACCAAAGCGTTGTATAATTAGGACATTTGTAAAGAACGGAGTATTAGTTTCTTTAACGTTTTGTGTGCTATTTTTAACTTACCGACGTTTTTATAAATTTTTTTTTCTTATCTTTTCGCAATTTTTTTAATTATTTCGTTGTAGTTTTCTTTCTTTAATTATAATTAAATCAAAATGGCCTATCCCGTTAATTTTTTTTTTCATTACAAAAATCAAAGTAGGTATGAGATTTGCCGTTTTAGGTGAGACTCATGCTCATATTGTAGCTGATTTTCGAATCGAAAACAGTTGTGCGTTTTGTTGTATTGCCCACTTTGTCATTAGCATTTAACTCACTTTTTACAAAAAGTCGTTTGTCGCATAATTAGACACACGATTTTAGGTTTTTGCTAGGACGCGTCTTGTAATTATAATATTACTTGATTTATTTTTTTGAATGTTTGTATGTTTGGGATGAATGTTAGAGTTTTAGTAGGAAGTATGAAAGGTTTAGTAAAAAGTTGATACTCAATGCAGTAATTGCGGATTTTATTTTTAAAATAAAATCCTTATGAGGGACGAGCGGGTAATGTAACGAAGCGTTACATGGTTGAAATTATTATTAATAAATTGATAAATAAATAAAATTAAAAAATAAGGTAATTGAAAAACTAAAGTAAGTAGGTACACGCCCGGCGTGCAACGAATGCAATTGCGCCGGCGCGGGTGGTACCTACAACACGGATTTTGATCTTGATTTTGAAATTAAAGCGGAGTCGGCAAAGTAGCCGAGACACGGACGGTCCGCGCCACTCAGCGCATTAGTTGAGTGGTGCGGTCTAATTAACTGTTTAGTAATTATGTAGTTTAATATTTCGTATAATTTGAATCTCCCGCGTTAGGGTAAGTTTTAAATGGCACACAATATTTTTAACTTTTAATAATACATTTTAAAATAGCTTATTTTTTTATTTAATTGCTTCATCATATATTTTAAATTCATAGTTTGTTTTGCTAATATTACTTATTTTGCTTTGCTTATATCCCTTTTGCTTTCTAGTATATTTTAAGTTTTTTTATGTAGTTACTTAGATTTTATGTAGGCAAGTAAAACTTACCTGCTTAATTATTTTTTTTTACATTTTAAATTTCATTTTTATATATCCTTATAAAATTGCTTTATTGCTTTATTGTTTTTTTATCCTTTCTAAAATTGCTTTATTGCTTTATTATTTTATTTAATTAATTCTTGCTTGGTGCATCTATCTCTTTGTAAACTCCGTTCTGGTAATGCACCACTGCGGCAATGCTACTGCTGCTTAGCAGGCATTTCATCCTGTTGCCGTCGTGGCGTATCCGGATCGGAGGGTAGATGTACCAGAGCGTAATCCCGTGGTCCTGTCGATTCCAGGAACACGCTTCGGGCTGAACAAGCGTACTTCCGGCTAGCAATTTCCAGCAACCTCCGGATTGAGCGGACGGCCAGCTGCGGGTCGCGTTAGATCCAGTTGCTGCCTACAACCACCGCCGCCTTACCATCGTCGGCACGCGCATCGGCAGGACACATACCACCACGCCCACTACGCCGCATCTACCACCTTCGTCGGCTGGATCACACAGGGGAGTGCCTGCACACTGCGTGAGGAGACAGACAGGCCGACCACCCACGACCTACACTTTGTGTTGCCTACCATTGAGCGCGTAAAATATATATTTTTTATTTACCGATCACGCTGCTTGTTTTATTTTCCGGTAGGCTACACTGGCGCCCAACATATTTTTTTAAAGATAGTTTTTCCATCACACTTTAGTCAGTGTCGCCGTGGGAAATTCCCAAAGCGCGACACACGGCACGGCATGCCGGGGTTCGTCTTTCCACTGAGCCGGTGTTGGACGCCGGTTTTTTCCTTGGTAGGGATGTCGGAAGTGAAAGAAACATCGATGTATCGATATTTATAAAAATATCAGTATCAATTAGGTTTCTACAAGAAACTCTTATCATTGTCATAATAAACTTAAATTTACTAAGGTTTCAGAAAAAAAAACGATCCTGAGAAGAAACCCCGAAAGAAACTTAGGATTATTATTTTGTCATCTATAAAATATAAAATTACAACAATTACACTTAACTTGAAGCAAAATCAAAGTATATAATATTAGTTTTAATGACACTTTTAAATTTATTTATAGACTAGCTGGTGCCCGCGACTTGGTCTGCGTTAAAAAAGATAAAAAGTAGCCTATCAAGTGTCCCGTACTTCTAAATGTTTATTTAGCAAGTTTCATGAAAATCAGTTAATTCGCGTAAAAGTTATGGAGGAACATACATACAATACCTACTCTTACAGATTTATTATTAGTATTGATAAGGCTCTGATTTTATTTCAGGTAGTTTATGCTAAAAAAATATTGTTTCTGATATAATTTTCGATGTTGGATATTTTGTATCTATGTAAGTATCAATATATCGGCCATAAATATAAATATATCCAATTAAAAATATCGATACACCTATATATCGATACTTTTTCAACAAGCGTAGCCCTTGGGTAGCACTCACACACGCGCACGGCTACAATTCATATACAACACACATGCAGTTACCCCCAAGCCGGCCGGCGCCGGCCGGCGCCGGCGGGAGTCACCTGCCGTGCCGTGCCGGGCCGTGCCGGGCCGGGCCGTGCCGTCGCTAGTGGAAAGACGAGCCATATAGTTTCATACATTTTTACTTCCCCGGTAAGCCGGGCCGTGCCGTGCCGGGCCGTGCCGTCGCTAATGGAAAGACGCCCGAAGAGTGAGCTCACTTTTCCCGCCTTAGTCGCTTGTAGAAAGCAGTGAGCGGTTCACGTTGCATACACATCTTTTATTTTGCTAATTAGGTTCGTTTACCTTTAAAAATGCCTCATAAAACAAGAAACACTAACAAATCTAAGTTAGGGAATCACATTTCATGCATATTACGTGGACAGTTTTCAGAAGCACAGGGCGCATCTGTGATTTAAATCTTTGGTCATCAAAATTGATATATACATAATTATGTAATAAGCAATAATAGCTTTTTATTAGCAAAGGCTTCAATACATTACATACCTACAATAATATTGATTTATTATCATTTGTTTCAGGCTTTCTGATGCAGAATTCACTGTGTGCCTGTGTCAAGCAGATTGGTGTAACTCCGCTGTACCATATGAGATTTGCCCTTTACTGCAGAGGATAATAACAGCTACGAGTGTTATTTTGAATACGTTTATTTACAAGTTTTGTTTTTATGCCGTTTAGTGTTAGGCTATTTTGTTTTAGAGAGATTTTCTCATGTTAAACCTTTTGCGTTCTACGCCGAGTAGGCAGGTACGTTCGCAATAAATGACATTTTTATACTTTATGTGTACAGCTTTCACTTGACTTTAGTTGACTGTGAGTATTTCTACGAAAAAGACGATAAGAAATGTGTGTGTTAGTGGGCCGAGTCCGCCACTTTGCGCGTCTCGTACGTCATGGTCGGGAACCTCCTAACATGGCAACACACTACCGCTGAGCGAACACTTCCAACTTTTTACACAGATGTATGTCAATCTTGACCTAAATTTTATGGAGAGGAATATACAATTTCTAAGTCTTATATTTTTATTTTATTTTCAACTGATACAGCTACATCTGTTGCACCCATAACGGTGGTCGTTGGGGATGTTATTCTTGAAGTTTTCAATGAATCTGACTTCGAGATAGGATTCAATTCAACCGACAAATCGAACTCGGCTGGGCAGCGTTCCGTTCGGGCATTAGGAAGCGTAATCTCGTCTAACGGAATGTCTTAATTCGGTGCTTTAAATCGGGGTAGGTATGTCGCTAATGATCATTTACGGTATGCTTTGAAAACACCAGGGTTTCCTTGCATGAAAAATATTACTAGACTAGGCACTCATTGCGAAACCTGCTAAGTAGAGAGGGTAGACATTTACTCAACTTGGATCTATTGCTAGTAATTTTATTACTTAGTTGTAATTTCGGGGGTAAAATTATTGAAAATAGAAAATAATTTATAAATTAATTTATTATATTTCGAGGTGTTTTTTATTCTCGATTTAATATGTACATTTTGCTATAGAAAAAACAATAGGTGTAAAGTTTATAAGTATTTGTTCTACATAACTAAATTATAAATATCTACTGAGACACAAACGTCTTGGAAGCACTAGAGAAAGATGATTATAGTAGGAAGAAAGAAAATGAGATACCTAGTAATTTGTTATATATAAGTAAACTCTAAAATAAATTAAATGGATACGTATACTATTGCATTGTAACTACACGGTGGTTTGATTTGACTTTGTCGCTTACTACTTCTGTGACGACTGACGACTCGTGATTAAGCTAAACTTTAACCATAAAGATAATTTTTAACTATAAAACCGTTGGAAATACTTCGTGTATTATGTTAGGTACAACACATTTCATTTAAATCAATGTTTTGGATCCTCAGTCAATTTAGCTTCTATATGGCATAATATTTATTACTATTGCGTTTAATAATCGCAACAAGGTCATTACATCTTCATCTATCCTTGTCTTCTTCGTCATCTTCGCTTTCTATGTCATCAATAACGTCAGCAGCTTTGCTTGTAATCGCCTGAGCTAACAATCCAGTGATCCCAGATTCGTTTCGTTTTTTATTTATGTAATTATAAACATATTCTTCCAAGGTATCTTCATCGAAGGGTAAAAAATCCTCTAGATCCATTTGTCTTTTTGTACGCTTGTTTTTAAAACTTTTTTTGGATGAATAGTCATTTTCATCGCTATCTACAATACCTTTTCTATATACTTCTAAAGGCACTTCACTTCCGTCACTGACATCATATTTTATACCTAGATCAGTCTCCTGTATTTCAATAGAACCTAAACCATTGTCAATCAATGACTTGAGGTGTTGTGCTCTGCTTGTTCTTTTTATATTGTCAGACTTTTTTATGTGTTTTTCTTTGATAGGATGTAAATGTTTCACTTCGGTCGTTTCGTTTGGTCTAGAAACCTCGTTATTTATGGTGTCGTTATCATCTACGCGTTTTGGTTTTGACCCATATGTTTTAACTTTAGAATGCCCTTGAATTATCAGATACATTGGAACTATCGGTGGAGCTGTTGTTGATCTTGTATTATCTGTTTCAATCTCAGAAGTTTCTGGTAACGATGTAGTAAAACGCATATTTAAATAAGGATCCAGTGTGTGCTCTTTATTATCTGCATTCTGAGAGATTTTCGTATTAAGATTAGGAGGTCTGTACTTGAGTGTAGTGGTGTCTTCAAATGGTTTAATAGTTGGTGGAGGTTGCATCGTCTGCATAGTTTCCAATACTATATCTTCTTTCTCCCTGTTTTTGAATATATGTATGTTTTCTGATGCATGAGCATATAAATTATCTTCCTGTCTTTCTGGACCGTTAATGAGAGGCATAGTCATCATAGGACCCAACATATCTAATACATTGTTTTCCGGCCTTGGCTTCATAGTTGTAAGCGGTGGTTGTATGGGTCCGTTTGCAGTGTGTATGTCAGTACTCATATTGTCATCATTTTCTGTAGTCAGAATCTCCGTCTTTGTTTTCTCTGTTGACCATGTCGCTTTTGTACTATACATAGTAGCTGGCGTCGTTTCTGTAGTTTCAATTGGTGGTAAAACTGTCGGTACAAACGTTGGTAAAAGTAACGGATTGACTGTTGACTTAGGCGGCGGTGGTGATTCTGACAGCATTGGTTTGTAAAACAAATATGGATTAATCGGTTCCAAGTGATCTTGAGAGATAAAATTTTGTGTTTCATTATAAACGTCATTATTATTGTCTAAAGGTGTTGTTGGTCCCCAGCCTGCGTAGTCACTACTGACGGCAATGTTTGGGACAGGTATGGTATCGGTATCGTTATAATCAACGATCCAATTTTGGCTGGTAGTGGACGATTGGTAAATTAAATTTGCTTCTTGCAAAGCATATAAAGACGAATAATGGTCTGCTGGTGTTGTTGTATGTTTCAAAGGTGGCGATTCCGTTGGTTGTGTTTGAGTAGTTTGGGTCAATTTTTCTTCTGAGAGCATATATAACGGTGTCTTGTGGCCTGGTGGGGGAAGAGGCGGAGGGACAAGAATTGTCATAGGGTAATGGTCACTCAGTTTATAAGTAAAATCTTCATATTTTGGAGGGGATGGTGGTCTGTGTTGTCGTCTCGGGATTTGCGGCTGTCGAGGTGCGACACTAGGTTTGCGAGAGGAAACTCCTAACATAAGCACTTCTGATTTCCTTTCCGGATAATGTTCTCGCTCAAGTCTTGTGTCATCTGCCCAGTAGTGGACGCGTTCTAGTACTGGCGGCTCATAATCATATGTGGGATCATTACGCAATGGATCTCCACGTCCCGTGAGAGGTTTCCATTGCTCAAAATCCATTCGCGGAGAGAACATAGACGATGAACCGCTCGTATATATGTTGTCTCCTGCATCTGCAATTGTACAATTGAATATATTATTTTATGTCTAATTTATATTACTTTAAATACCTTAGTTATATAAATAATATGATTTTTTTAAAGTATCCATATTCATCATCTTCAATATTTTTTTTATTTAATGCAATGATTTCATAAAAAATATGGTAATATGGTAAACTTACATGAAATATTTGCAATATCTTTAAGGGACAATGTGTTCAAAGAGGCTGGCTCCGAGACGATTGAAGTTAGTAACAACGTCGACAGCGTTACTAGAATATTGGATCTCTGTGAACAAAAGAAAAAATACTATTATATAATATTATACATATTTATTTAAAGGCAATTAAAATTTTATGACTTAAATAGTACGATTAATATGACCTCAATAGTAGAAATCTCAATAGATTTCTTTATTAAAAACAGCTACCGAGCTGTGCTCTTTATAAACGCCAACGTGGACCTAAGATCGTCTCAATAATTGTATTGTTACTATTGGATGTAAGTCGATATTTATATTACATAGTGCCATTTCAGAAAATTTTGAGGTTACACCGAAAAGTTACAAATTGGGGTGTCCATAATGCACTAAATTAGTTCTCTTATTTTTTTTTAATAAGTTCAGTATCACGTACTGACCCGAAGTGCCGAAAGTGCCGAGATATTGTCGAATCGAAACCTTCTGAAACGGTTTTTGTCAAAATGTCGGCACTTCCGCCCGCCTAACTAATTTGTAAGGATTTTGTGCATTTAGGGTCAGTAGTCAGTACGTGATATTGAACCTATTAAAAAAAAAATAAGAATAGTAATTATTTAGTGCAGAAGAAAATTGTCTATTGACTGTAGTACAATTTATTTTTTGGGTGAAATTGTGTTTTTACAAGTAATACAACTTATACAAACTTTTTCTACATACAAAATTTCATCAAAATTGTTAGAGCTGTTTCCGAGATATGCAAAATAAATTTATACTTATTTATACAATACTATTTAATTGCTCGTTTAGACGAGCATTAGAGATTAGTGTTATTAGATTGTTGGCCTTTTCCGGTATTCACTTTAAATTTTATTCTCACTTGTTTAGGCTAGCTTATTAAGAGACATAATTATAGTATACTCATTTATCTTTAATGTAAATTCAACACTCTAATTAATAACATTATGAAGGTTTATATTTTGTTATGATCAATTTAAATGACATACCTATCTGGTTTTCGAAGAGTATAAATTGCTCGTTAAAATACCAAAGTGACTTGTAGAAAGACAAACAAAAACATTAACCAGCATCCCTTGGTGATTAATACTGCTTGCTTATACGGAATAAGTACACGGCCTGGATTGTTTCTTTTGAAAATGCATTCAAGTAATATAAATAATCAACGAAGCAGTAAGTGTTGACAGATTTTTAACATACTTACTTACTACTACAACATAATACCATATACATGCCCATTGCCCAGTAGCAGAGCACACCTCAGTGTACCTCAACATTATACAGACAGACTGCCTAATTTACAATTGAGTAACTAATTTAAATTAGGCAGAAACTCATTTCTCAGTTGTAAATTAGGCAGAAACTCATTTCTCAGTTGTAAATTAGGCAGAAACTCATTTCTAAGTTGTAAATTAGGCAGCCCGTCTGCATAGTATTTGGGTGAGGGATTAAGGAATGCCAGGAGGTCATTTCACTATCACTTCCCAATCAACAGCCTGTGTTGCCTGTATTCCCAGTGAAATATATCCCTGTGAATGAGTGGGAAAAAGATGGCAGAACCTATTTCCTTTCCCTATACCCTCGTCATCACTTTACGGATACTAAGTTATTTCTACAATCAAATAGTAGCCTACTGCCTGTCAACCTTTACATAAAACAAGCTATACTAGAGTTTAGAAGTTCACAAACTTCTAAAGTGGTGTGATCAAGTCATAATGAAATCGGTTCGCCTTCAAGGATATTGCGAAGGTAGCCCCTTGGTCAGCGAAAGCGAGGCGAGACACGTGCTTCGAATCATTAAGATACGAATCATGTTACATGACAGGAATTGAACTGAATGTTTTGCATTTAATTTCCTTTCCTTCAATGGTCCTTTCACTATTATATCACGACACATATGCTGAATTCAAACTAGCTGTTTACAAATAAATACTAGGTAATAACTACATACAAAGTAGATCAGTAAAACACATTACTTAAGTGGGCCGCGACGCATGTTATTTACTATTGAGCATTTCTATCATATGGTTTCAACATACTTATAACAAATTTAAATGAAAATTAACAAAAAATAAACAGACTTCAAACCGTCTCATGGTCTTTTCTCATGGATGCCATTGTCAGAACTGGACCAAATTAAAAAGCAATGGGACCACACGGGAAGCACTATAGCTTTCAAATAAAAAAGAATCGTCCAAATCGTTTCACCCATAGAAAGTTATGAGGTAACAAACATAAAAAAAAAACAAAGTCGAATTGAGAAGTCAATTTTAATATTTCAATTTTCCAATTCTTTGCTAGATTCAAATCTGGGATACGTGGAAAAGTATCTGGCTTAAGCTAGATTCAAATCTGGCATACGTGGAAAAGTATCTGGCTTAAATTCCACATCCCTACCAGGGGTATATCAGGGGTAGTAGGGATAGGTGGAACGGGCGCAAACGTGTATTCAGTTCTAATAGCACGAAAAAAGTTTCAATTATTATTAATTAAGTAAGGTGATACTTTGTTGGTTTTTTTTAACTCGATTCCGGCCATCTTTCACTGCGTTCAAAAATCACAAAAAAAATTAGGATTTTTTTATCCCATAATTTTTTCCAGTACATACCCAAGCAACGCAGAATGGCTGAATATTCTTTGCCGTTATCAGCCGTTATCCAAGCAATTTGGGCACAAAATAAATTGCTTTAAGCTGTATAGTAGCAGCATAATAGCTGAATAGTAGCTGAATAAGCAACAAGAAGCCCATAATAGCCCATAGTGTTATAATAGCCCAAAAATCATTCAATACAGCATTTGCCTATCTTGTCAGCTCTAATACCCTTATAACAAAGCTTTAAACTGAATAATTTGTGAATTTCATACTGTTATCTGGCCTATGTGTTGCCTGGGTAGTTTATTTAACGATATAATTGTAAACTCTAATTTATATAGGCACTAGAGTAAGGAATACATTAAGTGTGTATTGTATCTATATAGTATAGGTATTGATTCATCACGTTCGGTAAACATTAACGTCGTGCTTGTTGAGAACATGACCAACGACTTTCCATTTCTAATTTTATAATAAGTATATTGTGGTTAACCTAACCGAAACCTTCAGTTTTACTTGAATGAAACTTTACTCCCCGTCGTCGCACAATGACATATTTTACGAACGCAAAATGCCCTAAACGCAAAATGACCTAAAGACGCAAAATTCCCTAAGCATATCATACACGATATTATACGAATATTTGAATAACCCTAACCCTATGTCCTTCTTTGGGTCATAAGTACTACTTATCTCCATTAAGTATGAAGAGCTAACAGACGGACGCACTTTAGCATTTATAATATAAGAATGAATTTTGAAAATTTATATTTTGAGAGTAACCATACAAATTGTAGACTATGGATCCTAATCCTATCCTACGAAGTAACATTCACAGGTTACCCTCGCTTATCCGAGTAGGACATTATGCGTGTTCGTCGTTTTATGTTTAGGGTATTTTGCGTTTGCCGGCACAGCCTGGTCCAGAGCCTATTTTGCGTTTGGGACATCTTGCTTTTAGGATATTTTACGGCTTTAGGACATTCTGCGTCTAACCCAAACTTTATCGTTATCAACACGTTAGTACAACGGAGACGAGGACGAGAAATGACTCTCTTTCGACTTTTATTGTTAGAGTTAGGTATCTATTTTGTAATTTAAATATTTCGCAGTTACCTAAATATTTATTAAACGATATTATATTTTATTTTGATTTTATTTTTATAAGTAAGCAAATGAGGTTCAAGTTGTAAGTAGCAACGATTTACAATAGGTGGACACGGTCAAAGCCGGCCCCCGAACCTGTCTCTGGGACAAATTCCGTTAGGCCTCTGTGAAAACAAGTAGTCTTGTTGATAAGGTGCCTACGTAACAACTACACATATCTATCTACAAGTCGGATAATACTACCTATTGTAGCATGTTCACTTGTTAACTTCAATATGGTCTTAAAACTAACATAATATATTTAAAAATGTCATTCACATTTCAACTAAAAGCGAACTTTATCGGAATAAAAGTAAGTGTAGCAAAGTTAATAAAATATTTTCACACGTTTGTTCCTCTTTATTCTAACCGCGACGACATTCGTCTAGCTATAGTTTTATACATACTTAGATATATCTTTGTCTGCAAATACGGAACAGGTTTTTTACAAATAATTATTCACGCACTTCCGAAAAACTGGTATTTATTTGGTGGTGAAAGTTCTGAGCTTTATTTATAAAACGTCATATTGATACATGAGGGGCGGTGCGAGGGTTGAGGGGACCGAGGCGTGGGAACGTGGGAATGAACTCACGCGCAGACCGATTGGCGCCACGGGCGGTTTTTTAAACCCACGTTCGGTCGCCCGCCTCCGTCTGTCTCGCCTCTGATTATACGTATTGTTCTTTTTTCGTGTAGGTAATTAAAGTATTACATATTATCGCTGCTTAAAAACTAAAGGGCCATTATAAAACAAAAAATCCAAAAACGTTTTTATTGCAAAAATACAATCACAATCCTTCATATTGTAAGTTGCAAAAGACTTATGGTTCTTTTATTCCATATTTAGTATATTTTGATCATTTTTATATATTCAAAAGTAACTTATATGCTTATATAAGCTTATATATTATATCCTCTAGTATTCAGTTCATTATAAAAGTAAGTAAAAGTACTAAAAACATTTAATGCTACTTAAAATACGCTTCTAATGATGTATAATATGCATCATATATGATATATTATTATCTAATTAGAAAAAAAATTAGACAAAAATTTTTTTTTCAATTTGCTCTCATGTAAAAAGTATAATTTTGATTTTTGGCCCTTAGGTTTTAAGCAGCGATATGTAATTTAGTTTTGAAGGTGAACAGACCTTCGGACTTGTTATGGACGCTCCTTACAGTCAAAAGCTGAATTAAGCTGAATAGGTAAATGTAGTATACTCCCTAGAACGAATTGCATTGGGCGTCAAATCAATAGAACTTATGCATTTTCTATATACAATTTTCAAAGCTAAACGAACGCGTACGCATCTCCGCATAAAACAGTTTTTTTTTATATGGATATAAGCTGAATAAATGTAGTTATACTCCCTAAAACGGATTCCATGGGACGTCAAATTAACTGGAATTTATACATGCTTCATACAAAATCAATAATAAATCTGTAGGGGTCGGTCATGGAGTAATTTACTTTGTTTTCAGAAATATCGCTGTAGTGAAACTAACTTGACCATTTTTAGAATTAGTTCTGTATGTTTGTATGTATGTTCCTCCATCACTCTTAAACGAATTAATTGATTTTCATGAAACTTGGTAGATAAACATTTAGAAGTACGGGACACGTGATAGGCTACTTTTTATCTTTTTTAACGCGGACGAAGTCGCGTGCAACAGCTAGTTTTAGATAAACCTGCGCCTTTTACCGAGATTGAAAAACAAGTGAGGTGTTTTAGTGTATTGAAACCATTTTTCGTCAAATAGGTAAAGGCAAAGAGAAGTCAAGGAAACATTAAAAACTTTCACGTGTTTTATGTGCCGATGACCTGACGGGCGGCGGCGTGTTAGTACTGAAGATGAACCCACGCACCCGCTGCCGTCGTGACGATTACTCAAGCGATTTCCCTGGATTTTGAAAAGATAAATGTCCGTCTAATTTTTCACAGTAATAAAGTGCCTACATTAGACAATACATTTACACTTACATCGCAGACCTCCTTAAACATTGATATTGGCAAATAAGAAAACTTAATTTGTTCTATTTGCATATTATAAGTACCTAGGTACCTATCTATAAAATCTAAGTTGGTATGTACCTACGTGGAGGAGTACCAAATGGAGGCACTTGGAGGAGGCCTATACCGGAAGGGGCCATGAATATTAACTTTTTAGACCAATAGATATTTAAATGTTACAAATTATTTATTTTAAAATGTTATAATTAATTCTAATTTTTCTTTTAATTTATATTATTGTTAATTAATTCATGGTTTAAATAAAGATTTATTATTATTATGTACCTACGTGTATACTTGTTACAACGTTTTATATATTTATATACAAGTGCAAGTGCAGGTGATTCCATGGAAAATGAGAACAATTTTGTTGTTCAGTTTGCCTTTCATAAGAATAAAATCGAAGTAAGATAGTTACATATTATTATTCAAAGAAATATAACATGAAAAGTCAATTAATAATAGCGGTAGAGCTCCTAATCTTAATTAATCCAGTTAATTTAAATCTTAATTAATTACCGAAGAAAGCTTCCTATAGATCTCATATTTGATCGGTAAAAGCATTCATAAAATATGATAAATACTTTTCGGAAACTGAACAAAATTGTAATGAATTACCATTTTTTTTCTTTGTGCAACATAAACTGAATAATGATTTAAAAATGCTATTACTAAGAAACGGAAATATAAACTATGAACGAACGTTGAACTACGAAAAGAAATGCGAACTTCTCCGCAAGTTTTTTTTTTAATTTGGATTTAATCTTATCTAAAAACATCATATATATAGAATTAAAGAGGTGGATAGCGACTACAATAATTGTATAATAGAGATATATGTAGATGCTATAAAGTAGTTCTGTATTATAACGTTTTAAAAGTTAGGTACACATTTAAATGCGTATGAAGAAGGGAATGAGGCTTGGACCTCACGAAAAGCCATTGGCACTTGTTGCCTCGCAGAATTAATTTCTCATAATATGATTCTTTTTTAAATAATATGTTCTTATAAGGTTTCATTCTTATAGTAGTTTATAAAGAATATTTCACGCGGTCATATCCTTGAACAAAAAAATAGACAGGAAATAGTATTTCACATAATATTGAAGATAAATCATGGATTAAAAATAAAAAATCACACATTTTTTTTTATTCTAGTAAAATTCAGTTATCAGGCATTTTTTTTTTGTTATTTAATTCAAACTTTATAGTTCTGCAAATATCTCTCTGGGAATTCAAAATAGGTGTACCCATACGTTTTAAGTTCGTTCATTACAGTAGGAGAAAAATAGGTCAAAAATCTATTTTTATTAATCATCGGCGGCAGGTACTTTTATTGTAATAAAATTTAAGAAGTCAAATTAATTTAATTATATTATAATATTTAATATCTCAGGGGATGTGCTCTACCCAGATTTATAAGATATAAGTTGTGGGACCATGTAGAGATAAAGTAGACAGTAGGCACACTATATATAGGCTGGTTACCCAGTTCTAGTAATCAGATTAATTATAATTAACAATAATAAAATTAATGAGTACACGATAGTGTTTCAATTTAATTTAAACTTCATAGTTAATGGCATTACTAATGTTAGTAATTTTTAATTAATTTCTATTAATTATTAAAAATCTAGCGATCCAGCCTCGACTTCGTACGCATGAAATTTTCCGGGCAATTTTTCCCTTACGAATTTAAAAATTCGGCCTCGGATCTTACGAATTTAAATAGCCATATAGGTATTAGTCCAGCCTTACACTAAGTTTTGAGCTTATTGTAGTGACAAATTTAGCTATTCATTTTTTCTACAAAATATACAAGAGTGTAAAGTACAGTCATAAATCATAAATTAATAAATATCTTATTAACTATGTGTCAAAAAAACTTTACATATATAAACAGCAGACCGCAGACATATAATTCGATAATAGGTATACCTAAGGCACATAGTTTAAAAATTTTAATATCACCCCTCGTTCCTATAACACCAGATTATACAATTTCTCTATGGTAAGGACTTCACATGAGAGAATTATTCACATATAGAACGTTTTTGTAATGCGGCAAAATTTTGCGCATCTATCGTCTACTGCTTCGCACGGATATCCAATTTTCAAATTTTTTTCCTTCATTAAAAACCTTTCTTGAACTTCAATGAATATAATTTATTCAATTACTCATTATTATGTAAAATAATTTGCGGAATTTTTCAAGCCGTACCTACTCGAGTTTTATGCTTAGTTTTGCATTTAGCGATCTATTTTTTTATTTTTACACATACCTAATAATAATTATGCCTTAAAAGTTCTCATAACACTTGCTACTTTCTTTAAATTTTAGATGATTTCGTATGAATTAAGAATAGAAATAAACAAATAGAACTTACCAAAATCATGTTTAAGAGTTCTACATTGACAAAAATTCAAAAAAAAAACAAGAGAACACTGCTTTTCCAGTCCGGTCACTTAAATTTCAACGTACACCACCGTAGCACTATTTTATAAAGGATAGAGAGATACTCTTATAAAGTTGAGGGCGCGTTTTCCGCACGATGTCTGCGGCACGTCTGGTAAGCTCGCTCGCTGTGGTCATAGCGCACGCCTTCCACAGAACTTGTTCCTGTGACAAACTGACCACACGCTAGAGTCTGTTTCAACCGCAGCAGTAGGTAAGTATCTTCGGCATTACGTTATTTTATTAGGTACGCGCTGGTACGCAATTCGCGGGCCCATTTTCGGGAAGGAATTGCCTAATAAAAATAGCGACTAATAGGGTGCCCGCAACTTCGTACGCTTGGTATTTCAGTGTCACTAGGTACTATGATAAAACCATAGAGGTATAATTCCAACAAGTAGGGATACGCGGACTCAAACAAAGTCCTCCACCGCGTCTGTCTGTTCGCGATAAACTCAAAAACTAGTGCACCGATTTTCATGCTGTTTTCACCAATGGATATTAGATTGGTTCTCGAGGAAGGTTACATGTTACAAGTAGGCGATAAATTTTTATGGATAGCAGGTTTTTATATGGTTTGTCCCTTGATTTAAAATTTGATAATACATTGCCAGTATATTAAAAGTATATATGTATAAGGTATAAAATACCTTACTAACCAGTTTCCACAAAAAAAAGGAAAAGTTTACATATTTGAGCCGCTGATAACAATAAAGGGATTTTAATAGATTTTACTGTGGCTGAGCCACACCATAGTATCAAAGATATAATTATTTCGAATAGGCACAGTTAATTCAGGAGTTTTTAATGCAGCTCTACAATTAGATTTTAGGTTATCTAAGCCCGGTTGGACCAATTTATTCTCAAATAGAAAATGTTTTCAGTGCACGGCAAATAATATATCCTAATAATACTTTAATTTTTACTTACTTTATTTTTACACTTATTTTTTGCTGTGACAGGGCATTCCGCAGTTATTTGCTGTGCGTTTCGGTGAGTGAGTAATTGAGGGATGCCAAAGTCCACTGTCCTATCCAATTTTTACCCTACTTATCCTACTATATTTTTGGCAGCGTACTGCATCACTTGTGGCGTTGCTTGTGTTATAAGTAGGCGACAAAAGCCACCATCAACTGTATCGTCAACCTGTCTGTCGATCTTAACATGAAAAACAAAAAAGACTTTTTTAAGAGAGAAGTAAATCAACACGTGCCAGTCATTAAGCTGCTATAGGTTAACACATATTCCAAGAAACAGAAACAAATACAACATTATAATAATAAAACAGTCGATGTCGCTTCGCTATTCATCAACTTCATCTACAACGTCGTCTTATTAATTTTAAAACGGACAGGAAGCGGCTAATGATATCAAAAAGAAACGAAAGAGTCGTTAATTTAATTTACATCACGGACGGTGTCCCACTTAAACTCGATTTTCGATAAATTTTTGCTCAACTTGCAGTTATGGGCTTTAGTTTGCGGACCGCTAGTCTAGCTGGTATTGTATGTAAATGTTCCGATGTTCCGCCGTCCGCCGTCGCAGTAGGTACTTGCGGCGAAATCAATATTAGTCATTATATTGTGACAACGAGCTCGTTTTGACCCCGCACTAACCGAGTGCTAGAAGCTTTCTTCTACCGCGTCAGTAGACAGTACTTGGTAGGGCCAAGTTAATACTTGGATTAAATACTAACTGAAAAAGGAGCCACGCAACGGCGACAGTGGCGCCCAATTTTTATTATTTTTAGACGATCCGATGGGAAACTAAAATTTTTTTTCGGGATAAAAAGTATCCTATTTGTTAATCCAGGTAATAGACTATCTGTGTGTCAAGTTTCATCGAAATCCGTTCAGCCATTCATACATCCACTCGCTTTATAATATTAGTAGGATACTTATTCTAAAAATTACTGTTTATTCTGGTAAATTTCGTCTATGTTAGTAGGTATAGTGTGGGTTTGAGTACAGTTAAGACATTTGTAGGTCATGCTCTAGTGCTTCCTCTGTAAAGACCATGAGTGAGGTACTTAGGTAATGCTTAAGGTGACGTAGTAACGTTTCAGGGGCCCCGGATTCGATTCCCGGCGGGGTCAATTTTGGAAATGAACTTTTAAAACTTGGTTCTGGTCTGGAATTGGAAAGTAACGGCAAGGCACACTGCGTTTCGCAATCGTTTGGTTAGCGCTTCTCGCGACAGTACCTACAGCCCCCTTAAAGAATACCACTTATTCCATCTCTTATCCTTCCATGGTCGGCAGCGCACTTGCAGGCACTTATGGCGTTGCTTTTGTCATAGCTGACGGTTATTTTCGTAGCCTAATTTGACTTCTTAGAGTAAAATAACAAGTTAGATAAAAAGTTTTTAAGTTTATTAATTAACTTACATTCTACACTAAAGTTTGAATCGGCTACTTTTATTTATTTTTCCATATTTTACAATATTTAAGAAAAACCTTCTAATTTTAAATCTGTTCGGTTATCTCTGTAGAGCTACAAAAATTTTTTAGGATATTAGGTTGCGGTCATTTCGGCAAAAATTGTGTTCGGTCTGAGGTTTTTTCAAAATTAACTTAGCATAGCAGGTGTCACTGGTGTGTGATGCAAAATCTGATCGTCTATAAAGTTACGTTAATAGTAAACCATGAAAGGAGTGGCAATGGGTGAAATTGGCGGCTGTATAGAAAACAGTATGCATATCACGTATCACAGTAGGTGTACCTTTCAAAGAAAGGCGTAAACGTGCACGCCAAAGTGAAACATAAGCCAGTGTTTCTAATTGAGACAAACGCATTAATTGCGTAACAGGTTTCTAATATTAGGCACGGTACGTAACCATTGTAATCAATGGCCAGTAACGTCTTATAATTATTACACCTATACCTAGTAATAAGCACCAATTTTGCACGTACATATAGGATATAGCTATACTAAGGAATAGCAAGTAACAGGTATATATCCACTTAATAAAATAAGTTTAATTTCGCATAAATTACTTCTTAATTTATTACTTAATATCATTTTATAAAAAAGTAGGAGCGAAGTGCAAACAGTAGGTATCTGAAGTACATTTATATAAAAGAAGTACCTAACTAAGGACAGAGTTCCAGTCAGTAAGTACCTATGCATTAAACTGGAGCCCTGACTGCTCCAGGGCCTGGCTACAGCCAGTGGGACTACAGTATTGTGGGGAAGTTCGCGAAGTCTTATGGAGAATTCTTTTTAGGAAAGTTTAGTAGGAGTCTTAGCTTAGTACATTTTCCCAGTTGTGAGTCATAAATTTTTGTGTATGTTTGTTTTTTCTTTCTTCAAAAACCTATCGAGACGGGTATCAAATGAACTGGCTCCATGAGCTGATCCTAAAAATATACCACAAATTTTTTTAGAGTCCCTGAAAATGCAAATTTGCCAAATGGGCGGCAATTTGAATACATTGAAAATCGAAATACAGCGCCATCTATTGGGCTCTTAGATGACAACAGATGTTGAAGTGTTGTTACCTAACTTATGGAACCCTTTGTCCTATGAAAATACAAAATTTAGGGTTTAATCAAGATAAAATCTATCCTATCTCTCTAGTTGGACTAAATTATAAACAGTGTGCAAAATTTCATTAGAGTAAGTGTGGACAAACATCATGACATGGATATTATAATGTCACAATATTATACCTGTTACCTGTATCCAAAGATTTACTCACTATACCATATAATCGTATACTACTCCCCCAATTGCTCCCAGATGAAGCTGGGGTCTAGTTATTAGCAAACTGTGAAGCTTAAATTCAAAGTAATATTGCTTACTAGATTACTAAATTAAATTGGACAAAAAATACAAATGATTAATTTATTCTCTCTTTATTTAAATGTTTCATGAATATATCTAAAGGATCATCATTGGTGCTATCATTTGAAGGTCTTCTTCCATATTCCTTTTGTAAAGTCATGTGCTCCTCTAGATTTTCAACTTCATTGGTCTCTGAATCAAAATATTTATCTTCGGCATCTTGCGACACTCTCTCTAGGTCATCATATTGCTCACAATTGTCGATATTATGATAATCAACATCATCATCTCTTCCTTCTATGAAACTAGAGTACATTTCTTGAATAAACTCTTCATGAAGTAACTTTCTTTCTGGAGCACTTATTAAATTTTGAGCTCTCGGTTGTTGAAAAGATCTCTTGTTGGTAATTGAATCAGGTATTTCAAAATCACCCCACAACTTTCTAGTGTATGATTTGGCGTCATCTTTCTCATCATCTACATTTTCGTTATCTAGTTCTAGATCATTGGATTCTTGATTCTCCTGAAGCAACTGTTCATCCTTAACTTCTTGCATTCTATTGTGATCGACCGATTCTAGGACAATGTTAAGGAAACTTAGTTTGTCCCTAGCAATTCTATCGCGTTCTCGAATTTCATCTTCACTTAGATACTGTCCAACAAGTTGCTCATACAGTAGAGGGTTTCTAAACATCATTTTTCTTTCGCTAAAATAATCTGTTTCGTGCTTTAATTTTTCAAGAGCTTTGTACCGTCTGTTTCTTACTCTTTTGTGTCTACTATCATCAGAGTGATATTTTTTTAGCTCTTGAATACAATTTTGGAAGTGAACATTTTCAATTGAATTTGGAATTTGTAGACTTTCAAAGTAGGATACGTGGTGTGGTGCCAAATACTTGCCAAATTGTGTAAGGAAATTTGTGGGCGATTCTTTATACAGTTTACAAGCCAATTGTATTTTATCACTAGTATGTACCTCTGCTTCATTTAGATGAGCATTTTTGAACGATATTTTAGCACATCTCACCAAGTAATCGATGATGTCGTTTAAAGGATCAACATCGCATTCATGATTTGAATTTTCTGAAGGTGCTGTTGTCTCTGGTGGCTCAGTAATATTAACAGACATTTGATCAAATATTGTATTAGTACTTGAATTGAATCAATCTTCTGCGATAATATAAAATTTTATAATTATTAAGGAAATACAATAAACTTGATAATTGAAACATAAATATTTAAATAAACATAAATTTATGTTACGTTACGTGCCGTGACAGTGACACAGTGACAGTGACTGTTTTAAGTACAGTACAGTTTAACTCAACATAGAGTAACTTATATAATATCTATGTTTTTTATTTTATGGCCTGGTAACTAGATCTTTAAGCCAAAAGGAAACGTTATTATAATATAATAATAAAACCCACAGAATAAATAAATAAGAGGATAATTAATAGTAGTATTGCCACCACTGTTATCACATTCAATGTATAAATAAAAATAAAATAAATATAATAATAAATAATATATAATAATAATAAATATGTTTATACACACACAGAGTAGTATATTCCACCACATTTGTGATATTTGTGTTCTGTGGTGTGGGCAAAAAAAAAATATATATATAAAATTTATAAATAATTAGAAATTCTACCTTAACTTAACTTCATATAAATAAAAGATTTATAAATTAAAGTAGTACCTATTAGTGTAGATTTTGTTAATAGCAGTGAAATCTTTAAAAAACAATGTTACATAAATTAATAAATTGTGTAAGTTATAACCTAGTTGGAACTTTGGAACAGAAAATTAGAAATATTTTTTACAAGTACAAGTTGATAAATATGATTCATTTTTCATTTATTTACAGACAAAATTACGTCAAATTTTGCAACCATGTAAATGTATACGTGCACAAACAGCACTCACTCAGAATCAACAGAAAAGGTTTAAAAGTGACTTATATGAACCTGATTATCTTATTGTAAGTATCTGTATAATGTATCTTATCAAATAATACATTTTACTATCAAGAAACAATATTTTATATTATTTTTTGTGCCTCATTAAAGTTAAAATTAAAAACTAACTAAAGTTTCCTTTACATTTTGTTTTAAGGCTTCTTCCCTTTTACTGAGCCAAGCTGAGCTTTTATTATTGTTTCAGAGTATGGAACCCGACGAGCCTGTGTACGACAGTTTAAATTTCCAATTAAAAGGCTATGATTTTACTCTATTAGAAGCTTGTCAAAGTCATATACACAAATATGCTCAGATTATGGGCCTACAAGTAGAAGAGAGGTATTTTCTATAAGTTTCATTTGTTTTCTTTATTAAAACCTAAAGTATGTTGGCCAACGTAAGACAAGTGCCTAAACTTCGCGTTTGGAAACATTTTGTTTGAGTAAAATTTTTTTTTCTTAATGTCTATTCTATTTGACACCAATATCAGTCTAGTTAAAATTGGGATATCTTAAAGTTATTTTATTTAGAGGCTTTTATTTAGCCCCATCATCCCTTGAGATTATGTCAGTTGCAATAATGATAATTATTAATAATAATAATCAATTTCAGCGGAGGCAGGCCACACTGCTTTTTGCAGTAATTTGAGCAATCCTCCTTATAGAAGAACGTATTGATGCAGTTTTGTTTTGGTGAGTGAGTAAGGGATGCCTCCTATCGCTAATCCCAATCCTTACTATGGTCGGCAGCAGACTAGCAACACCTGTGGCGTTGCTTGCATTATATGCGACAGTATAGTCACCCGTCATGAAGTGGTCGAGTCCTATCATGTCTGTTGAGCTTAAAATAAAAAAAGTTAATACTGATAATTAATTACTTTTTAGTTGGGCAACACCCGCAAAAGAGTTTAAGGTGCAGAGATTTAAACCGGGTGGAACAATTGTAGACGCTGAATATCATCTTCATGTGTATGAACGTAATGTACAGGTTGGTTTTTATGCCTAACAGTTTTAACTTTAAATACAAGTAAACATTTTGATTAATACATTAATATTGACATTTGACAACACGTTTGGTCTAATTGCTAGTAACCGTAGCAGGTACATTTTACCTGAGTCATGGATTTTTGTATTTATAATATGTATGTATTTACGAAAAAAAAAAGTAATCTATGTAGTATATCAATTGTCTGGTATCAACAATCATCAATACTAATAATAGGTATTGTATGTATGCATGTTCCTCCATAACTCTTAAACGAATTAACTGATTTTCATGAAACTTGGTGGATAAACATTTAGATGTACAGTGTACAGGACGGGCTACTTTTTTTTTCTTTTTCAACATGGACGAACTAGTCCATAATACAAGCATTAGTTGCTTAGAATGCAACAGATCTTCCGCAGGAACCCTAAGTAAAACACACACACCATGCATATTATGCCCCTTAAAAATCAAATAAATAATAATACATAATTAAAATTTATATTATATTAATTATAATTATTGTATGAACATATTATATTGGACCAAGATCTCAGTCGCCCCAACCTTATGTCATTTTAGGAAAGCTGAAATTTTCAGGATTGGTAGTATAACATAAGCTTAAAAAGGAATGGATACTCGCTAAGCTGAAAGCGGGCCTTTTTATGGCTTGGCAGGTATCAAGGTAGAAAAAATACGTTAGCTAACATACGTCATTTTAGGAAGGCTGAATTTGATATATATTATAAGTACAATATTTTAAAATATTTTCCGAAGAGCCAGACATATCTGACGGGCCAAACATCTTCCCAGGCTCGTTAAAAGTTTCGCTGTGCAAGGAAAACGAGCAAAGAAAGCAACCCATAAAACGGCCCCGCTTTCAGGTTAGTGAGTATCCATTCCTTTTTAAGCTTATACTAGCGATCCTGAAAATTTCAGCTTTCCTAAAATGACGTAAGTCTGGGGCGACTGGGATCTCAATCTATATTATATTGGTAGATCGCGGACGTTCCCGCGTGGGCGTTGGGCACTCTGTTGCGCGTTTCGCGAGCGGTCCTTCCCGAGGGCTGCACACTAAACGTGCACGAGCACTCCGTAGAGCACGAGGAGATACGATACGTGCCCGACAACCAACTCCTAGAGCTCAAACAGCAGCTAGAAGACATGGGCAACACGGGCAAAGTTACTCAGAAGAAAAAGAAGAAATAAATTTAACAATTATCTCAATTAGTATAGCTTTTATGGTGTATAAAATATAAGTTGATTTAATTTCAAACAGTACTACTTTTTTTGTTCATTTCCTTGATCTTACCTAATAATTTAGGTAAGGCGTAGCCGCTATATAATTTTTTAAGGGGACTAATCTGTCCAAAAATTAATCTCTTATACAGAAAATTCCACATACGTTAAATTCCAGTGTTTAAAGTCCAAATTATTGCGTCTAAAAATATGCGAGACAGGGTCCATCTTGGAAAAGCTACGTCACCGCAAGTGAAGTGGGGTATAAATAAATAACACTGAAATTATGTTAAATTTTAATAAATTGTTAAATCTTGATTAGTTTTCTCAATTGCCTCTCACTATGGAAGCAAATTTAAAGACGTATTCTCGTCAAAAATGGTAACCATTGTCACCCATTGTAAGTAAGATAAAGAAATAATTATTAAGTAGGTACTTATCTACATTAGCACAACGTATTTCGCAATTTTCGCAAAACAAGGCATTCAAATTTGTAGTAAGTAGTTTACACGAAATCACGGATGGGTGGCACGTGAGACCTTCGCTATGACTCCCCACTAACTTGCAAACTATGGTTACAGTAATACCACTGTGCTGCTGTCTTTAAAATCAACGATGACATCAACAAAGTCATTTGCGATCAACGGCAATCCTTTGTAGAATATTAAAAAAGATAATATGAAATTGATTTATTTATAAGTCATACTTACCGTGTAGATACTCGCTTACTTGCAAATCTAATGGGTAATCTATCAGGTTACACAATAATTTGAATTAAATGATGGACGCGAGAACTTTTTCGCGTAGTTTTGCAGATCAGATTACAATACATGTAATAATATTTAACAAAAATGTTACCACAAAATTTGGTGTCTTTTTAAATTGTCAATTTTCTCAAAATGAAGGCGCACGTTTTTTTAACAAAGGGAGAAATAAAGAAAAAATAGCATTATAGCAAATAGCATCAATGGGTATTCGATATGGGCCGAGTGAATTTAAGAACCGATATCTTTGGAAGGGAGAACATAGGTATTATGTTTTTTGAGGCTGAACTTACTTATTTTATACTAGCTGTTGTACACGACTTCGTCCACGTAAATTTATAAAATATAATACATTCGTGTCTGAAACCATGGAAATACACATACAAAATTTCAACTCAATCGGTCAAGCCGTTTAGTAGTTGGCATACCGACAGCAGCGTCACCTACCGGGTCCAATTGTATTTTTAAATCATCCAGGAAACCATCGAAATACCCATATAAAATTTCAACCCAATCGGTTCAGCCGTTTAAAAGTTATATGTGAAAAAGATAAGTACGGAAGGAGAATTCTTACTACCCGTTGTCCTATTACCCGTTTTCCCGTAGGAATGAAGCATTTTCCCGAGATAAAAAGTATCCTATGTTCATCACAGATAATGTCAGCTTCTAATGATAAAATAACTTTTCAAATCGGTCCCTGTAGTTTCGGAGCATATTCTATATAAACAAACAAACATACAAACAATCAAATCTTTCCTCTTTATAATATTAGTATAGATTTCTTACTTACTTATTTTAATAAAATTATTTCAGAAAATTATACAAAATTGTCTATAAATATCTTTTTTTTAAATTGAAAAATGGTTAGTCTTAGGTACTAACGGTCTTTATACCTACTTATGTGTGCATTTAATTGCCTGTCTTGTCTATCTTATTGTATAATTTGTCAGCATTCAAAATATCAATTGCATACAAGCAATTCACTTGATGTTGTTTGATAAATAAATTACCAACAACAATCACAGGTTGTATGCAAAGTCGCACCTGTCTCAGTCTCAGCGCTTTGCGGCCTCGATCCCGCAGACCCACGCGTCATCTCGTCTAACTAGATTCTTAGTGTAGTTAATTCTTAACTAAATGACTCGTTTTAACATTTATCTCCTCATAACTTTAAAATACTGTAAAAAACCAATATTATTGTGTAATATCATTGCCACTTACCTATAATTAGATAAATATGTATATAAGGAGGACTTATTGACAGATATCTTATTTAGAAACTTGTGCCGCAATCAACGATATTTACCTACAAGAAAAACATCGATTTATCTATTGGTTTTTTAAATATATATTGATTGAGTCTGCACTAGTAAAGCGATTGCTGAGTAGATTCCTAGTAACAACGAACGAGTACCTATACCTACTAACTAGGTATGTCACAATGAAAAATTTAAATATTTAACTATAAAAGCCTTTAACTATTCTAATAGCGTCGACCGCTTAAACAATTGCACAATTAGTCATGTAAAGTCCTCGGTACAAATCCTTCTCAGAATCATGGTTTCCAGACCGACGTAAATTTCCAGACGGCTATCTTACAATTGAGTTTTTCATTAACGGAAATTTATTTTAACAAAAAAAAACGACTTCAAACCGTTTTCTCATGGATGCCATTGTCAGAACTGGACCAAATTGAAATGGGACCACACGGGAAGCACCAGATTTCAATTAAAAAAGAATCATCAAAATCGTTTCACCCAGTCGAAAGTTCTGAGGTAACAAATCTCCTCCTTTTTTGGAAGTCGGTTGAAAAATAGCCTATAATATGTTACAGCATACATAGGTGCTTTTAAGAAATCGGCATTAAATAAATGTAAAACCATAGGTATCATCTTCCCACCACCAGATCTTCTAAGCAAATACAAAATCTAATAGTTACCACCAGTTTAAAGCGCCGATTGTATGAAGAGCTCTAGCGACCCGCTCCCGGCTTTGCACGTGTGCAATTTTCAAAAACTATTTCAGTGTATACTTACGTTATAAAATAAACATAATTATGTTCAAAATTTCAGCTTTCTAGACTTGGTAATTTTGGCTGTGCGTTGATCGTTAGCTGGCTCAAAGGTGATCCATCCTTTCAATTAAGTACACCTACTCTGTGAATATTACAAACACTTTTTGCTATTTATTTATTTTCAGCAACAGTTAATACTATCACAATATTTGACGAGCCCATTGGTCGAATGGTTAAGGCGCTTCCCTCAGCGCTCTGACTCATTGAACTTTTCAAAATTTGCTCTAGTCAGTGATAAAAAAAAATCATTGCTTGTAAAATATTTGCATTTAACAGATATTCGTAAAGCTTTACGCTTTGTGAACTTTTGTTTAAAATGCTTGAGATATCAGTGCACAAGGACTTGAATAGGATTGAATTAACAAATTACAAATAGAGCTCACCTCTCAAATACACGTCTACGTAAGTCAATGTATGTAATGCGAATATAGATAGATGGATAGATAATAAGTGGATACAAAACAGAATCTGCAACCGACCTGCACTGGTTGCGCAACAAAACTTCCTCTTACTTCTCAATTCGTATAATATTGTACCAATATTTTTTTCGTTATTTCGTGACCACAAGGTAATTTGCCGACGTGCTTTATTGTAACTATAACTATGTTATATGGTCAATAGTCCAGATGATGACGTGACTTGACATTTAAATTTAACGATGCTACTCCTTTTTACTAATGACTTTAGGAGGCCGCATAAAATATAGAAGGTACTTGAGATTTTTTAATTATTTGTGATGGACAGACACACGTCCAATTTGGATAGCAAAAGGTGTGAGAGAATATTATTAAAGGTAATTGTTATTACCAGTTATGGCACAAAGACTTGACCCCTAGGTTTGTTGACCTGATGCGACTTGGTATGGAATGAGCGAATTTATACATTTACCGCGTGTAGGCTATTCAAACTTTGCCTCCTCTGCCATCCTCTAACTAGTTGGACCAATCCTACAATTCACAATCATATTATATGCCCCCTTTTTAACGGTAGATAACCATAATGGGTTCACGGCACCGTAGGGGATGTTGGGGGGTTATGCCGGACTCCTAACGGCTTTCTAGCGTGGCCGTAACAACTGCTATACACTATTTATTTTATAGGAAAACAATCGGGAATCGGAAGGTGTAATCGTATAATTAGAACAGATTGGATCCAATTTAGATTTTAGATTCTATTATCTATACCTTCGATTTAGAAATCAATTTAGTGTAGTGTAGTGTGATCACTAGTTCACTACTTAGGTTTTTAAATTGGTTTCCTACAAATTTAAAAGTGTAAGGATTGCGGGAACGTTATGACACGACTTCCGCTTCCTGTCGGAACCTCGACGTACCATAAAGAAACATATACATTACTTCTATCTATTAGGTTCTATTCTATTAGGTCATTCTAGTTATTAAATAGGTTTTACGAACCTAGAAGTGATACTGAACTGAAAGGAGCTTTAAACATTCACATAAAATGCTTTAGTGAAGTAATTATGACGATGACACAGCATTGTGAGTTTAAAATTAATTATGTAATAGAAAAATTGCAACCTTAGGTAACAATAACACATTCACCGATACGAGGTTCCGCAGGTCATCAGTAAGTACGTACTGCAGTGAAGTACAAACCTCGCTGCGGGGTCGGGGGTCGGAACTACTCGGAGCTTATTTTAAAAGAACGGACGTTCTAAAAATTTAATTAAAAAAAAATGAAGGACGAAGGGCAGATTAAAAGAAAATAATATTTTTTGGGAGAAATTAGATGCCGATCATTCTTATTGATCTGAACTGTTGTAACTATTTACATACTTGATAGTAATGTCATTTTCGTTTCCTGGGGTATGAGGGGATTTATATTTTATACCTACTTACCTATATTAAAAACCTTGATAAATAACTCGAGGGCTCTTCGCGATGCCAGCCATTTTTTACAGATTTTTAGAGATAAACCTTTTTAACTCTAAAATAAAAATGAAGACGTAATTATGGCATGTAGGAGTAGATGTCTACCCAACGTTTTTGTGATGGCGATTGGTCGGCCACTGCCCGCTCGTCGAGTCTACTCCTTTTTATAATTCGAAGAGATTTGGGACCTATCATAATATTTTTACACAATGGAAATCCGTAAAAGGTGACCTTAAAAGTACAATCATTTATGAGCAGACGCCGTTGCCACATTTTGTTTGGGAACCGCAAAATAATTAGTGTTTACGCTACGCCAACTGGCCTTCACGCGAATGAGTTATCTCATCACAAAACTTTAATGCATTCATATACTTTTTTCAAATATGTTTTGTTATTATTACAAGCGGTTATTGACGGCTCTGTTCACTACCGGAAAATATATTAGGTAATTGATTTATGTTTAATTTTATCTTCGATGATACACTCATATTTTAAAAAAAACAAGCTAAGTCGCCTGCTCTGTCTTCCTCAATTCTGTTTCTGAGTGCAATTTGTGTTACATCACCGACAAATTAATGCAATATTTCGCATTTAATCGCAACATTCACACAATATGCTAGATATATACACATATGTAATTAAATACTACATGGTTTTATGAGCATTTTGTAATACTGGTGACAAACGAGTTCGCACAAATGTAGATTTATCTAAGTAGTCCGGTATGTCATTTCATACCTTTCTTAATGTTTGAACTTATTTAACAGTTTTAAATGTAGTCTTAGAAAGTATCCAAACTATTTTGTTTCATATTGAGCAACACTAATGTAGTTCTTCCAAACCAAGAGTTAAACTATCGATGTCATGTCAGAAGAACGATTAAGATCAACTTTTAGATAAATGAATATTGTTTTAGATTCTCTTCGCAATCGCAATTTGTCGAAGGTCTCGAATTTGTACACCTATTAGTCTTTAAACTGAAGACCCTTTGTCTAACGATTATGAAAAAAAAAATTGTACAATCTTTTACTAATAGGGTACAGTAATACAGTTACACAGCGGTACCTGAGTATGTGATGAATTAAAAAAAAATGTTAATTTTTTTAAAATCTATTTAGGTAGTAACTTCCTACCTAAATAGATGATAATCATATCAGCAGTAAGACGTCCAATGCTGCATATGAATGAAGATAGGCCTCCCCCATAATATTTCAATAGGCGGCCCTATTGGTCAGAAGGACCCTGGATCCACCCTTATATTGGAAGTGTTCAAATTCGGAAATTCTACAATATTTCTTTTTCAAAAATTAAAACGTAGGATATTCTGAGAATTAAGGTTGTTGGTTAATCCTGAGTCGCAGATTTATCCATGTCAATTAGTGTTGCAATGTTGCATTGGCTTAATTAGGTAAAGTAGGTATGACACTTGTGTGTGTACTGGTCTCTTAATGTCTCACTCAAGTGCGATGGTAATGATGAAAGATCACACGATCAAAGCAGTATAGTTATCTAAGTGGAGCGCAAGAGAAAGGACTCGTTTTTAACTGTCCTTTGAAAAAAAAAATGTAAACATCAATTCTTTCATAACTGTTAGTTATTGCAATGCACTTACAATGCAAGTATAGATCGATGATACATACGTAACTGGATGTTCTGCTATCTGTGTATTAATGGTAGGTTATTACCTATACATTGTTACTTATACTGTACCAGCTATGCTTACATTAATCACATTTTGGATTATCTTAAAGTCTTTAGTTAATACTCGTATAACTTTGCTATTGCTGATACTTGTGTGTTGCTAGTAGTGATGTGACGGATATCCGTTTCCGGATCTTATATGGGGGTGGTTTTGGCGCTAGATTGGCTGTCACATTTATGCTACGCACAGTGAGCCCTGCCATTAATAAATTATAATGGCTCCAACAGTGATACATGTATAATTAATTCAAAAACTACAGCATCGATTTTCATGCTGTTTTTACCAATGGATAGAGTGGTTCTCGAGGAAGGTTTTAGTGAATAATTTACAAAGTTACGCGGACGAAGTCGCAGGTACTAATAATAAATCTGTAAGTGTACCTAGGTATTGTATGTATGTTCCTCCATAACTTTTAAACGAATTAACTGATTTTCATTAAACTTGGTAGATAAATATTTAGACGTACAGGACACAGGATATACCTATAGGCTCCTTTTTTCTTTTTCAACGCCGACGAAGTCGCGGGCGCCAGCTAGTAGGTAATACCATATAATTGCTTCGATTGGTTTGATACAGTGCATCAAACCAATACCCAAATAACTACACACCTACTCGGTGAGGTCAAAGGTAAGTGTTTGGCTTCTTAACCTTGCATCAAAATAAACAACAGGCACCTATCAACAGTCGAGTGAGACGGTCGCTAAAATTGAATATTTAATTTTAAGTTTCGGATGTAAGTTTATTAATTTTTCAGGGTTATCCCTTTTACTTGTAGGTCTTTTTTAGCTTTAAAATACACTTACATTAATCTTAAACTTTTTTAAGCGACCCGCCCCGGCTTCGCTCTTTTTATTAGTCAAAAATTATATTTGAAAGAATCCGTTGTGTGGTTTTGAAGTTAAGAACAGTTTATTTCATAATATTAAGTATGTACATCTATACTAATATTATAAAGAGGAAAGATTTGATTGTTTGTATAGAATAGGCTCCGAAACTACTGGACCGATTAGAAAAATTCTTTTACCATTAGAAGCCGACATTATCCGTGATGAACATAGAATACTTTTTACCGCAGGAAAATGCTTCATTCTTATGGGAAATCTAAAACAAAAGTAAATACCAGCTTGGTCCGGGAGATAGCGCCATCTATCCAAAATACGGTAGATGGCGTTTTATACTTTTCTACGCGGACGAAGTCGCGGGCACCAGCTAGTATATTATACTTATCATAATGACAAAGAATACAAAAAATTTTGAGCGCTAATAATCTTTGAATTTACTTATTATAATTAAATGTATAAAAAATTAAAAAATATAGACCTAGTTGCCTGCTAAGAAATTAGTTTATTGCGGTTATTGTTATTTGTCACATAAATGAAAATAACATCATTTAAAATAACAACAATCTTCATTTTAATTTATTATCACACCTTGTTCATGTTGCGTAATGATGTTTAGTTATCATTTCAACAAGATTTATGGTAAGTATTAGATAAGTAAGTATTTTTTACCTACTTATTAAGAGCTTCGATTATTTTCCGGCTCACCTTTCACTTATATCCCACTCTTGCATATCTAAGTTTTAACTTTTTAGTGATTTTATTCAGTACTTAGTTACTTATTGTGTATGCTCATCTCGTGAACTGTTTTCGCTGTTCGGACTGCGCAAGATCAGAGATAATGCGTTTGACCTCTGGAAAGATGTCTACACAATAGTTGTCGGCTAATCTTGTACAAAATCCGCAAACCATAACATTTGAGGGATAGATTACATAGAAAATGACATAGAAAAATATCAACACAGTAAATAATTAGATACTTACCTGAATTATGGGATGGGTCTAATTATCCTATCAATATTAGAAATGCGAAAGTTTATGAAGACGGACATATGGATGTTTGTTAGTCTTGTCATGCAATTTGGATGAAATTCGGCTCAAAGATAATTAATACGTGGAATACTTTTTATCTTAAAAAAATGTTAAATTCCCGAGGCATCGCCTAAAAATATAAAAAATGGATGCTTATGTGGTGTTGCTTGGAATAAATTTTATTTGTAGCAAAGGACATATTATAAAACATATAGAAAGACACACAAACGTCCTCGGCTTTAACTTGGGCGCTGGTCTTCCGTCAGAGCCTATACTATAGTGAGGTATAGGCGACGGTAGCCAAATACCATCACGTGGACCGTCAGCCTATGTGTCGACCTTCATTTAAAAAAACACAAAGCTCAAGCTGACCTGCATGCTTAACAGCATGAAAAGCTCGAGCTTTTTAATATAGTTTAGTAATCTGCAATATTAAAACCTCATGTCATAGATCATCATGGCGAGTCAGTTGATCGAGTGGTTAAGGTGCTAACTAAAGTAACTAGTGCACTAAAGCGCTGACTCAGGGATAGGTACCGGGTTTGATTCTCAATATTATAAACTTTTCAAAGTTGACTCGGGTTTTCAAAGTCCACTTGATGGTAGGTCGCTACCGTCGCCTATAGCACAAGCAACATCAACATCAAGTGCGCTAAACATACATATGTATAACCCGTACTAATTAACTTGAGAACTGGGCCGATGACAAAAATCATTTACACCAGCGCCAGCGTCGTAGTATTTTTTTTTAATTTGCATGAGATTATTAATAAGAACGGAATAAAATTTTCTCGGAAGGGATAAAGAATAATTAGTCGGGAAGGAGATCGCATTCAAGCGGAGTCTCAAATTAATTCGTACGGGATATTTTTTTTAATTTTCTTTTTTGTTAAGACAGGTCGAAAGACAGGCTGACGGTCCACTTGATGGTAGGCGGCTACCGTCGCCTAGTCACAAGTTTAGTGCTACAAGTGCGCTGCCGACCACTGTAGGATTAAGGGATAAGGGAGGGATGGGGTAATGGGCTCTGGCATCCCTTACTCACTCACCGAATCACAACAGCAACATAATGCTGTTATTTCACGGTAGTATTCTGTAAAGTGGTACAGACAGACGCGGCAGGGTCATTCTTTTATAATAATCCTAGGTTATGTAAGTGCGGCCAGGCGACCACAGTGCATCCAGAGTGGAGACAGCGCACAGGGACGAAGAATGGACCGGTCGCATCGCATGTATGGATGGGCCCTTTCCATACAAATAACACTGGCAAAACGATCCGCAAAATTACACGTGAGTGACCACTTACACGAAGCTAGAACAAAGGATCCGTGGCCGACTCTAGTAGATTTCGTTAATCGTACTTACAAAAACTAATTTATGACTTTGCGAATTAGAATAGTTTTGAAGGAGTGATTATTTGTTTGAAAGGGCCCATCCATATACATCGATGACCGAAACACAACAGCACATAATGCTGTTATTTCACGGTGGTATTCTGTAAGGTGGTACAGACAGAGGCGACAGGGCGGCAGGGTCTTTCTTTAATAATAATCCTAGGTTACGTAAGTGGGGCCAGGCGATCACAGTACATCCAGAGTGGAGACAGCGCACAGGGACGATGAATGGGCCGATCGGGTTGCGTCATTTTGATCGGTGCGGGCGTCGGCGGCCACGGAACAGTGGCGTCCGCTCGCTTCTTCACGGCCGGCCCTCAGCTCAGCGGCGATTCTGCCCCCGCCAGTGGGGAGATGTTTCTGCACATACTCGTATATATAACGCGAGACCACCCGTAGCCTAGCATGCACTTACCGCACAGCCTCATCATGAAGGTAACATAACTCAAAGTTTTTTTTAATAAGACTTTTATTGTTTCAAATATTTTATTTGTTACAAGCAACCAAAGTTTATTTAAGATATTTTTTTTAGTGGATTATTAACCGACGAAAACGAAAAACGGAGGTTCTCAATTCGACTCTATTTTTTTTTTTGGAAAAATCATCCCTGGTTCTATTCTTAATAATAAATGAATTGTATATACATCGATGATACATAAAACACACTTGTTTATGTACACACAAAACTTACTTGTTACTTGTTTTGTTTATGTACTTGTTTTGTTTATGATTTTTTTTTTGTTTTTTTACACTTGTCTCATAAAATACTAAGTCCTTTAAATCTTTTAAACTTTTCGGATAAACTGTTTTTTTTTAATAAACTAGTTTTTGCCCACCTTTTTCTTATATGTTAGAAAAATATACAGTTTATTGTTCCTATATTTTGCCAGGCATTAAATATTTTAATTTTTACTAAAATATCTAATTTTGGTGCTAAATTTGGGGGGAAAACATGACACAGGTAATTATTAAAAATAAAATTAAACATTTGTTTATCACATAGCTACTTTACTTCACACTCACCGGCAGGGCTAATCTGAAGAATGCCTGAATTTTTTTATCAAAATAAGTTGAGCGGTTTTGAAGTCCAAAGGGAATATATACCTACACATATAATATCGATTTTTATAATGTATAATATCAAGCTGACCCGAGACTTGTTTCCCTGAAAATTTCATATAAAAATACCATTTAAATTTCCGCCTTTTCCCGTGCATTTCCAAAAATTTTTTTTCCTACAAATTTTGTCCTGACAATTATGAACACAACTAAAACAGTCACAAAAAGTTCTCAAGTGATGCTCGGTCATACTACTCAGTGGTCATACATCTGGTATACGATTTTTATTCATAAAGAAGATATTTTGAGTTTTTCTTTCTTGTGCAGGTATTCGTGTGTATTTTGGCGTTAGCCGTGGCAGCTCATGCCGGATTTATCGGAGGCGGTAGCAGCGGTTGGTCCGGCGGTGGCGGCGGTGGATACGGAGGAGGAGGCTGGTCCAGCGGTGGCGGTGGCGGCTGGAAACTCGGAGGAGGCGGCGGCGGTTACAGTGGAGGAGGTGGTGGTTGGAAGCTCGGAGGAGGCAGTGGCGGTTGGTCTGGCGGTGGCGGCGGCGGATACAGCGGAGGAGGCGGTGGCTGGAAGCTCGGAGGAAGCAGCGGCGGTTGGTCCGGCGGCGGTGGTGGCGGTGGATACGGAGGAGGTAGCGGCGGTCGTAAGTATTTAAATGCCTTATTTCAAAAGTCTTTAAATCTTCGGGAATTACACCATAAAAAATGCCCATAAAAACAGTATGCAAGTGTAACCTTATATCTAAAAGATATAACTTAACTTAGAAGCTTTTATCTAAAAGTTAAAAAGATTGATTGTACGTCGTGTGTAAATTTAATCTTATTTTTAATCAACAGAAGTTAAGATAATCAAGATCATAAGCTCCGGCGGCGGCGGCGGCGGCGGCGGTGGTCACGGTAAGTTCTATTTTAAACACATTCAAATAGTTATTAAACTCATTCACTCGGTTTTAACAGTGATCATTATCTATATTTACGTAAATTGTGTGCCGGATTCATGCCTCTCAACATTTTTCGTAACTTCAATGGATGTGTTTTGCACAATACGCAAACGCTTCATTATTGCAATAATATTGTTTCCTTATTAGTTGCCATTAACTTTATTTTAGTAGTCAAAAAAATATTTAACTAGCGACCCGCTCCCAGCTTCGCCTGGGGTGCAGTTTTTACAAAAATTGTCAAATGTAAAATCCGAATTTAAATCGGTCTACCCATTCTCGAGTTTTTAAGCACAACCAACTTTACATTTTTCTATACTAATATTATAAAGAGGAAAGATTCGTTACAATGGTGTCCGTAAATACGCGTTGAGTTGGTTACTTAAATAATAAATCAAGTATGAAACGATTCCTTGGGTTCACTAAACTTGGGGTCATCCGTTCACTTACAATCAATTATTTCGTAATATCAGGATAAATAAATGTCTGTCTGTGTATACTTATGGCATAATATGAAATACTATGTAATATTTTATAACAATCTCGTGTGCATTAACGGACCGGTTCAAGGTTTTTTGTGTTAATTTGTCCATTAGACAGAATTCTTTTTGAATGGGTATATTTATGATGTTATGATGAATTCATTATTTAAATTATTATTGAGGAATTGAAAATCAGAAAAAGCAGTTACCTACTTTAACAAAAATTCAATGTCAAAGTAACTGCTTGTTACCTATGTCATAATCTCAGAAACGGCTTAACTGATATGAATGCTGTTTTCACCGATATATTGTAGCAATATGGATCCAAACGTAATCCATATGAGCTTCAAGTTTACAAGATTAGGGAAGGAACCCAAAGATCGAACCCAAAGTTTTCTTTTCACTTAATTATTAATCTAATATATAAAATACTCGTGTCACAGTGTTGGTTGCCATACTCCTCTGAAACGGCTATACCGATTTTGATTAAATTTTATATGTATACTTGGTAAGTCTGAGAATAGGTTTTTATCTAATTTTTAGAAGCGTGTAACAATAGGATAATTTAATTTTTTCAGGTGGATGGTCTTCTGGAGGCGGCGGCAGTGGATGGTCTTCTGGCGGTAGCGGTGGTGGCTGGAAGCTCGGCGGTGGCGGTGGCGGTGGCGGTGGAGGTTGGTCCAGCGGTGGCGGCGGCTCCTCCGGCTGGTGGTGATTTCATCGCTCGACTTTGTAGCAAAACTTTCATAGTACAAATTTTGACAATACAGTGATACCTCCAAACGAAATTGTTTTCTTTATAAACTTTAATTGTAATCTTTAAGGTCACTCACGCTGTACGAGCGGGTGAAGTCAGCTATAGGCATTTGGGAGAATTTGTTGTCTCAAATTACTAATAGAATGCGACGCAATCAATTCGCGGTACTTTTGAACTCACGAATATAAAACACTAGCTGGTGCTCGCGACTTCGTCCGCGTAGAAAAATATAAAACCCCATCTACCGTATTTTGGATAGATGGCGTTATCTCCCGAGCCAAGCCGCTAGTATTTACTTTTATTTTAGATTTCCCGTAGGAATGAAGCATTTTCCCGCGGTAAAAAGTAGCTAAGTTCATAACGGATAATGTCTGCTTCTAATGGTAAAAGAATTTTTCAAATCGGTCCAGTAATTTCGGAGCTATTCTATACAAACAAACAATCAAATCTTCCCTTTATATAATATTAAGTATAGATAGGTAGGCAATATGCTAGCAATTCCAATATTTTAGAAAAACTTTTAAATGTACTTTTAACTTTTAATGTTTTTGGCTCTTAATAAGTCAATTGTCATTAAGTACATTATCGAAATTAATATTGTACTTTTATATATGAAATTAATTTCAGTTTTCTGTTTGCATTTTGCATAAAAACCTTCTGATATCTTAGGAATGTTGTGGTTTCAGATTCAGCCGATTTAGGATTCAGTCGATTTAAAATTTAGTCTATTTGGGATTCAGGCGTATTCACATTTCAGGCAATTTGGGATTTGGTTGTAATGGACAGGAAGCGGTTTTTATGTATTCATTTTCTATGACTAATAACTAAGGAGAAATCATGGAATTGATAAACGTTTCTTGTTGGCGAATGAGCTCTTAAAATCTTAAATTAAATTTGAAATATAAACTTCCATTTAACAAACCTATATGTTGCTGTTCTTAATCTTAAGAAGGCGATAAAATCTCAAGATTTCTTGACGGAGATCTTTCCTTAGATACGAAGTAAGGCAACTTCTATAAAGTAAATTTTGCAACCGTTAATATACTTTTTCTACTCGTATCAGAGTTCAAATACATGACATGCCCTTAACAGGAATATTATAGGCTCGCCTTCTATATTGGTATTTGGTATCTAGTGCCTATAATTATATGGTAAGTATATCTTACCAATTTAGTGACATCCTATTTAATTACGAGCACACAGTAATTATTATTACCTACTTCCGATAATGTAAAATGAATTGGTAAATTATTTTGATGAAATAGTCAGTCTTAAAAATAACTCATATACATACTTAAAAACGACTAAATTATTAAGTAAACTCATAGAAAAATCACAATTAATAGCTACAAGTTACTAAGAGTTAATTAAGTATGAGAAAATTAATAAAAATGTGTAAATTGAAGAGAGCGCAACTTCAGGTTACGGTTTTTGTGTGGATTCCATACCTAATACTCTATTATTATTATTATTTCTTTTTATTGACAGTTACAAATGAGTTAAATATAATAATATAGGTATTATTAGCGTAATTTTCCCAAACTTTGAATATCGCCTTTTATATATTAAGATTATAACGATGTATGTATACTTATGTCTCCTATAGACTCCAAAACCGCTGAACCGATTTTGATAAAACTTTCAGACAATCTTCAGATTAGTGCAACGGGTGTTCCTGTGAAGTTTGGTTGCGATCGGACGCGGACGAAGTCGCGGGCAAAAACATTAGTATATATACTATTATTACTTATGCTATGAAAACTTTATTGCTTATATTATTATTTTTTATGTATATTTTTAGTTATTTTACATTATTGTTTTAGTTACTTTTTATATATGGAAAATAAAAATTTGTAAGTGAAGCTGAAGACTTGTATTGATATAAAAATTATTATTATTTTTAAAACTAGCAGCTAAATATTCCTTTTTTAAATGAAGATTTTTCAGTAGCAACAATATTAAAATAGACTCGAGGCACATGGCATTATAACAATGCCATGTGAAGTGAATGCAATATGCTGTTTTCTCACGAAGTGATTATTTTAGAAGCTGAGTAATTTATTATATATGCAAGACTCGAGGTCGAAAAATCAGTAATAATACAGAGTAATAATAATAGTTGTGGAGAAATTTTATGTCCACTTTCTAAAATTTTATAACTTTAAACAAGCAGTTTTGTACTTATTACAGGGTACCTATACTATATGTCCCAAGACTATGCGACATGAAGAGCAGTATGTACCTTAAATAGGTATCGTAGATAGGATATTTTGTTGAAAGAAGACTTTGATATTTTTAGTTAGTAATACTGCATTCAAAGCTAAAAATTACTTGCTTCGTCTGGGATTCGAACCGACTTAAATGTAAAAAAAAATATCCCCCATATTTTTATGATGACAATCGAAAGAATGCACAAAAAATAATAATTCTTCTTAAGTAACATAGTATCTTAAAAGAAAGGAATAACGTAAAATGTTTAATTAAAATTTCTAGAATATTTATTGCCGACGACGACGTAATTTTTAGAAAATCTTTGAATGCGGTATTACTAACTTTTTAAAATAAAATCAGCAGAATATAATATTTCTACGATATTTAAAGGTACTTCCCCTTCATGTCGCATAGTCTTGGGACGCCCTGTATATTTATAGGATAAGTATATAAATTTCGCGTATCTCGGGAGCGGTTTTTGCATTGTAGATAAGATTTTGCTTTATACTTACCGTATTTGGAGAAATTGTCAAAAAACTTTTAATACTTGTGGCTATAACGTTCTATGTGAAACGTTCATATCAATTCACAGGAAAATGTAAGAAAAAGAGAAGTTTGTAAAAAAAAAGAAAACTTTAATGAGGTCCTTAATTAACAAAGATAAGACACAATTATTCGAAATAAATTTTAAAAATTATACATAATATAATATAATATTAGGGGCTGATTGCACCCACATATTTTCAAAAAAATATTTGAACGTTTTTTTCTTTTTTGTTTTCATTTTTTTTCCTTTGTTGGGATTGTAGTTTTCTTTTTCTGAGGAATCGTTGGACTCGGGCGACAGACGGCGCTTGCCTCGGCGCGGTTTCGGTTCTTCGTGTACTAGTACCTCAGTCAGAATGTAATTGGGGCTGTAATTGAAACACTAAACGCATCATTCTCTTTCTTACTACTCTGTCCAGTCAAGTATTGAAATTGTAAAGCTGCGTACACACTATGTTAGCACATCAATCGTGCACCACGCACCTGCAACTGTTCAAGAGTGTAGACGGTACGCGCATCACTACTAATGAATCGAGTGCTCTACAGTTTTTTGGCGATCATGTCGTCCTCGGAATTAGTCCTTCTTTCAAATATTTATTTTCAAAATTTTATCCTTTGGATTCCACATTACTCTGTAGTTGCGGTATAATTTGATTAAATTTAAACGTCTCTATAAATATAATTGCTAAGCGTCGGTCGTGATACACGACACGTCCACAATATTATTAGAGTTGCTTTGCTCGCGTCCACAAACACACTGCGCATCACTTTGTGTTCACGAAAAAACCGCCACCGCGTGGAGCATACGCTTTGGTGTGTGCAACGTTGCACGCTCCAAGTGCGCGAACATAGTGGGTACGCAGCTTTATAATTGAAGACGTGAGTGGATGAAAGGTGATATGTCGCATAATTCCAATTTTGAATAACTCGAGGTTTAACCTTAGGTTTTACTTTAATTTTTGAGATAAGTCGCCACCGAACTGATTTTTGTACTAAATTATGATGCAAAGTTGTGAACAGTACTTTTTTCTTGGATGAAAGGTACCATATTGTGTCCTTTCTTGTGTCGCAAAAAATGTGTATGCAAAATTTCAGTAGTTTTTGCATTAAAGCGTAACAAACAAACAAACTCACATTCACATTTAAAGATGGTACTCTTTAACAATGTAGCTATCTATAGGTGAAACAATTTTGAAAATTGGTCCAGTTATTTTTTGAGTTTACTCATTACGAACATCCAAATCTTCTCATAAACATTTACTCCTTGAAGTTTTATTGACAACATTTAAGTTTTTAACTTGTGTTTGAAATGTAGAGTGAAGAAAATAAAATAAAACACTATGTAAGAATTAAGGAAATAGCACAAAGTAGAACAAATATCTGGTAGCCAATCATCCCATGTGAATATTATTGAGATTATCATATTTTATTATAGAAAGTTTCACTTACGCTTCAATGAAATCTGAATCGCTGCTAGATTCTTCAATTATTACTGGACTGACATCAAATCCAGATTCTTTACTGGTTTCGGGTAAATTTTGTACAACTTTGATATCATCAGAAAACATGTCTTGACTTAAAATTCGGTTATCTTTACTAATAGCAACATATTTTGATTTTTCTTCTTTGTCCAAAAAGTCTACTTTGCTATCATCTATCATGCTAATGTCAGTTTGTACTGAATTCGATGTTTTTGCATTTTGAAATGTAATAGTAACATTGTTATAATCTGCACTGAAATTACACTGCTGGCAATTTTTATAACTCTCCATGAGTGAACTCATTTTGTAAAATGGCACTTTTTTATTCAAACACTTGTTACTTTCATTGTTGAATCCCTCTTCTATCTTAGAATCTTTCTGTCTCTTGTCTGCCTCCATCACTAACATACATGCCAATTTGTCTTTATCGATTATATTGCTATCTTCATTTTCTACTTCGTCATCAATAACAATTCCACTTTCGTCTATATCTTTATCACTTTTTCTTAACCTCTTAGCTTTGCTACGAGTGGTAACATCGTTATTTGTCAATAGTGACCTTTTTCTTTTATTAACTGTAGTATTCTGCTTTAATTTATTGGAACCGATAGTAGTTAATCTTCTTAAAGGGGTAGATGTGGCAAAATCTTGTAAGTTTAGATCAGAAAATGGTTTCCTATTTGGTTTAACTGGTTTGTTTTCATTGTTTGTACCCTCAAGCCATTTTTCAACATATGTTTTATTGCTTTTATCCATTTCTTTAACGCTTGAGATATCTTCACCAGGAAAATATAAACGTGAATATCTTGCTGTTTTATTTTTGTTTTCAATGTCTGAAATTCTTTTCTTATTACAATATTTAACAGGAGCTTGTATACATTGAGGGAATAGTTCCCTTTCAACTTTTAATTGTTCTAACACCTTATGCCTTGTATAAACTGAAAAATAAATAATGAAATACCATTAAGAAAATAATTTTAAAAAGTCTTTATTTGATTAACCAACACCATAGAATAGAATATAATAATAAATTACTAGCTGACCCCGCAAACATTGTTTTGCCAAAAAAATATCTGGGGTATAAAAAACCCATTCCCAGATCTACCGAATTCATATAAATCGGTCAAGCTGTTTCGGAAGTTTAGTTACAAGTAAACACTGTGAATTTTATATGACTAGCTGCTGCCCGCAACTTCGCCCGTGTAACTTTGTAAATGATATACTAAGACCTTCTTCGAGAACCAGTCTGTCCATTGTTGAAAACAGCATGAAAATCGGTGAAGTAGTTTTTGAGTTTATCGTGAACAAACGCAGTGGGAGGACTTTGTTTTATAATATGTAAGGATTACTAGCTGACCCTGCAAACATTGTTTTGTCAAAAAAGAAATATCTGTGGTATAAAAAACCTATTCTCAGACCTACATATTGAATATATTTTTTTATTTTTTTTGTATGTACATCTGCAATCAGTCAGTTTTCGACTATTGAATATACATAAAAAAATCATATAAATTGGCCAAGCTGTTTCGGAGGAGTTTTGTTACAAACACTGTGACACAAGAATATTATATATATTATTCTATTCTCCCACCACCTTTGTTCATCTGTTATCTGTAAGTCTGGCCTTATGTCCACAGCCCACTCTTTTAGCTTTATATCTTAATAATTGTTTATTTCAGCAGGTATCACAAAGTTTTAAATGAATACGAACCATCTACATTAAATGCTTTTTGGCATGTGGTGAGAAGAGCAGAAACATTGTTAACCCGTTTCGTCGCTAGGTCATCAGGTACTGGTTTATTTGGAGAGTTATTTGTAGGAAAAATACACAAACTACAGTCCACTGTTGTTTCCTGACAATCCGTACAACTTATATGTCCACAAGGATATCTTACTCGAGAGCCTTCTAATTTGTCACTGCAATTTAAATAAATGTATCTATGAACTATAGTGTGAAAGTTATATATTAGAATTTATTAATATTAGATTTTTTGTAGTAGTAGATATAATAGTAGATCTTACCAAACTGCGCATCGACACTTATCCACAATGTTTTTTACATGTTTAACAACAAAATCTACATCAACAGGATTCAACATTCCCAGTATAAAGTTTAATATACTTGATGCAAAGCTTCTAAGTACTGATGATATTTATTTAGAAAAATATTCTCAATCAATGAAAGTAAGATTCTAATTATTTTTAAAAACATTTGCTTCTCTTGGGATTGGGACTTGCTTTGCTTTGCTTGTTGTGTTGTGGCAAGGCCAACGGCACGGCATTAATGATGTCATTGTCACGTCAACACAGACACGTGATGACAGTTGACGTTTTGACAGAAAGTTGAAACATTGATATCATGACAGGCAGAAGACATCGTGCACAGAACACTATTCTGCTGGCTCTGTGTTCACAGATGGTTCACAGTCTTTTTAAAGTACTGATTTAAAAATACTTATTTTATATGCGTATTTTATTTTATGTGGGAAAACAAACAATTACACCATATATAGTAAATTCAAAAAAAGAGAAACATACATAAATAGAGGTATAATTTTATAATAGTGCAATTAACGACAGTACGAAAGTACGGACAACAAATTTTGACGCTTGAGTATTTTTATTCCTAATCCGATAACTTCAGACAGTATTGAGGAAATCTTTGTCGTAAGTCCCGCTCAAGAATCATTTTAAGAATATTTTTATAATTTATAATCAACTTGCTGTTTTCACGCGAATTCGTCCGCGTAAATTTAGAAAAGTATAGCCTATATTACTCGCCAATAATGTAGCTTTCTATAGGTGAAATAATTTTTAAAATCGGTCCAGTAGTTTTTGAGTTAATTAATTACAAAAAAAAAAATAGAAATCTACTCTCTTTATAATATTATCAGCTGTTGGCCTGTTGCACACGACTTCACCCGCGTCACTTTATAAAATATACCCTATGTTACACGCTGATAACGTAGCTTTCTATTGGTGAAGGAATTTTAAAAATCGGTCCAATAATTTTTGAGTTAATTAATTACAAACATACAAATCTCCCTCTTTACTATGACAAGATTTGTGACGTCATTCACTTAGCGCGGGCGAACTTGAAATTTTAAATAGCGACCGAATTTTCGGTGTCAATAATTTTGGAAATACTGAATCGCTTTTGATGAAACTGTTAATTATAATGTACTGATATATTGGAAATATTCATTTATCGAACCATCGACACTGCGTATTAATAAAAATAACTTTTTCTTCTTTTAAACATAACTTTAATGAAAGCGAACACACACGACATTTTTCATATACATAGACAAAACTTTACCCATAGACAATTTGCTTACTTAAATGTAGATTTACTCACACAGAACAACTACAATCAACACGCCTCCTTAAATCTACATTTCAACATAACATAAAAACTAACTCTACCATAACTATTACACACAATATACTTAACACATTTAACATTCCTTTACATTTAACATTTCCCTAAACTTAACAAACTTAACTTTTCCCAACGCTTTTGTAAATATGTCTGCAAAATTATTTTCTGAATTTACTTTAACAATATCTATAGTTTTGTTTATATAATTCTCATGTACAAAATGATAATGCACTTCAATGTGCTTTGAATTTTTAGTCATGTTTCCATATTTAGCAATTAGTAGAGCTCCAGAATTATCCTCAAAAATTTTTATCGGCTTATCAATTTTTACATTAAAAACATCATTCATAATACCAAGTACAAATTTTATTTCAGTTACTGCCTCTGATAATGCTATATACTCTGCAAAAGTAGAAGATTTACATACACTATTTTGTTTTCTTGATTTCCAAAATATTACATTTCCAAATAATCTCATAACAAATCCTGTAGTTGATTTCCTATCCAAAATATCGCCTGCCCAGTCTGCGTCTACAAAACAGTCTACAATATCAACTTTATTATTTTTACTATATGTTAACTTTAAATTTCTTGTTAGATATAAATATTTCAATATTCTCAGAGCATATTTAAAATGTGTTTCATTATAGCAACTTTGAAATCTACTTAAATAATTAACACTAAAAGCTATATCTGGTCTAGTACCACAACTTATATATAAAAGCGAACCAATTAAATTTCTATAATTTACATCTTCGTTAATATCTGTCTTTTCAAGTTTTAAGTTAATTTCCATTGCTGTATTATACAATTTTGAATTTTCAATATTATATTGTTTAGCTAATGTTTCAATGTAAGCTTTTTGACTGAGAGTCATTACACTAGTTTTATTACAATCATAATCAATATCAATACCAATGTAGCTCTTGACTTTACCCAAATCTTTCATTTCAAATTTGTTAGATAATTCAGTTTTAAGATTAAGTATTACTTGTTTGTTATTTCTTCTTACTTTTCTTTCTTTTTAACCAGGCTCTGCTACCATGTTAATTATAATGTACTGATATATTGGAAATATTCATTTATCGAACCATCGACACTGCGTATTAATAAAAATAACTTTTTCTTCTTTTAAACATAACTTTAATGAAAGCGAACACACACGACATTTTTCATATACATAGACAAAACTTTACCCATAGACAATTTGCTTACTTAAATGTAGATTTACTCACACAGAACAACTACAATCAACAGAAACAAAAACTATTCACATGTACAGTCGGCCGCATAAGTCGATTAACATATTCAAAAGTGCAAAACAACTAAACACTCAATTTCCTTACTTACATACTTACTTACTGAAGCTTTTTATGTTCGTTTATACGTGAAATTTATTTTGTTCTCTAGTCCTGACAACGACTTATGGCGCGTTGAGTGTTCAGTTGTTTTGCACTTTTGATGTGTGTTCGATGTGTTAATCGACTTATGCGGCCGACTGTACATAACCATAGCTCTTATATTATGTGTGTTTTATAGTCATTTTCAAATCCATCGGTCAGACCTATTCCTGGTGGTCGAAATACTTACTCAACAGATCAACATGAAAATTTTCATACACGTTCTCAAAGATTATAGAAAAGAAAATAGTCCAGAAAGAAATAATGTTCCCATAGGATCATAACAATAAAAAAATAAAAACTAACGCTTGGCAAAAGAATAGAAATGCCGTTGTCAGGCGTTATACCTATTGCTTATATATTTTTTATTTTTCAACACGGACGAAGTCGCGGGCACCACTACCTAGAGTACCTATAGTACTTCTTAAGTATATAAATCATTTTAATTGGAATACTTATTGTGTTAGCAAAGATTTAAATCAATTCCAATGATATAAATCTTTGGTGTCTAGGTGATTAGTGGTTAGAGATAAAAATTAAAAAAAAATACTTAACCCAGACACTCCTCACAGATTGTGCCTCTCTGATAAGTTAGTATAACGTAGTGAATAACAAAAAAGGTTACGCATAACATAAACTAACATTATTGTAAAGTTATAATGTAATTTTACGCGTAAGTAATGAAACAAATTAGGAAACAAACAAGTCCTTAAATGGGGTTATATTAGTCTTGGACTGTCTAGAACACAATCTCACTAGATTTGATTTTTGCCTAGAGCTTAAATTGACTACTACATAATGAGTCGAGCACTCAAATTTACTATGACACAAATTGACTAGTACCGAAAATATCTAGAGCACATTTCGCCTTCTGTTGTATTTTGTTTTTGATTTAAGCTCTAGGCAAAAATCAAAAGTAATCAGATTGTGTTCTAGACAGTCCAAGACCAACCCCTTAAATGTTTCATCTCGTAACAACAATAATGAAAGTAATAATAATAATGATAATTTTAGTAATGCGTAATTACAGAATTAATGCGTACTTTCAGGGATTTTAATAATTTTAATAATTTCAGATTGCTTTTCAAATTTCATTTGGAGATACCTGAGGTACCTGATACCTCTACCTACTAACTACACGGCCTACACCACGCATATTATCTCAGTTAAGTAGGTACTAGGTACGATAGAAGCAAGATAGAAGTCTTTGCTTGGTCATCGTACGTTTTCATTTTGAATGAGATAACGATTAACGCGTAAACAACACCTATAGGCGTATTAAGTATAAAATGGTATACTTTATTTGGTTCACTTCATTTTGTAGTAGTGACATTGTCAAACAATACTTGTGGCTTAGTTACTACGTAAGCGACCAACGAATAAAAATGGTTAAAATCGACATCAAATACACCAAGGTTAGTGCTATTATTGATCTTGTTTGCGATTATATTCGACAAAATATACCTATACTAGAGCATATAAATATTATTATGTATAAAAACTTTGATTTTCAGTTGTTCATCAATAATGAATGGGTAGACGCTGTCAGTAAGAAAACATTCCCTACCATCAATCCTCAGGATGAGAGCGTAATCACGCATGTTGCCGAAGGAGACAAAGTAAGAATTTGAAAAAAGAAATACTAAGTAACTAATAAAAAAACGATAATGTTAAAAATCGCCATCAAATTCTTAATGTTGTTCTTAACTTTTTTAAACTTAAAAAAAAAAAAAAAATTAACCGTAAAAAACCGTGTCGAAAAAATTGTTTAATTGTTATAATATAAAATAACATACCTAATTATAATTTACTAAATGTATGTTTTTACCATGTTACAATTAGATAATTTTTCACCGAATTTTTATGTATGTAAGTTAAGTATTATCCTTATTAAGGTTTTTTCTATGCGAAGCCGGGAGCTGGTCGCTAGCAGATTATAATCATTTGAAAAATATTAGTAAGTATGTCATTGCGATAAGGGATAAGTGGTAAATAAATGATAAGTGGCAGTAAGTAGATAGATTATTTTTGAAGCAACATATAATCTCAAGCAAGGGATACCTTAACTTATGAAAATGCTATAATTTTTTTTAAATATTAAAATTTCTTTGGCATAATATTTTACAAAATAATATGTAGCGTCAGGTAAAAACGGCATAAAAATATCTAAATTAGTCCATTTTCGTTGCTTACTGTGGAACTAGATGTTGCTATGTGGAATGTGTGAAAATATTTATTTATTTTATTTATTTCTAGGATAAAATTAATATTACCTGTAAACCAGTAAAAAAATCCACCATTATGATAATGATAAAATGGTAGCTTCTTTTTACTGGCCCTGCTATAAAAATTACATATTATAAAACAAAGTACTCCGCCGCGTCTGTCTGTCTGTTCGCGATAAATTAAAAAACTCATGCACCGATTTTCATGCTGTATTCACCAATGGATAGAGTGATTCTCGAGGAAGGTTTTGGTATAATTTACATCCGGGAACAGGCCGTTAGTATAGAACATAATACTGGAATTTCTAGCAACATATCAATATTTTTTTATTAAGGCTGATATAGACCTGGCAGTGGCTGCAGCAAAGAAGGCTTTCCACCGCTACTCGGAATGGCGCCTTATGGATGCTTCACAGCGCGGACTCCTTATGCTAAAACTAGCAGACCTTATTCAGTCACAAGCCAAATATTTGGGTGAACTGGATGCTTTAGATGGAGGCAAGCTGGTGAAACAAGCCGAATATGAAGCCAACTCAGCCGCATCTACTTTAAGATATTATGCCGGTAAAGCGGATAAAATCTTGGGAAATACAATTCCTGCGGGTACGTTTTGAAAAATAGAAAAACTTGCAATAATAATCTTTAAGGACGAAATACACTACCAGTCCATCGCGTCAAATTAACTGGCGTGAAGCCAAAATTTGATCGTGCACGGTAAAAACTCATGGCTTGATGTCAAAAACTGTATGTAAAATCGGCGCCGTTGCCTCACGTCATTTTGTCGTCACGCCAAACGCTTGATCGTGTATTTCGTCCATAAAACAGTAATCATGTTACAAAACATTCTTAACATTATGCTATATTTTAGATGGAGAAGTAATGAGTTTTACAATAAAAGAACCAGTTGGTGTTTGCGCGCATATTTTACCATGGAACGGTCCAATGCCGATGATGTTATGGAAAATATCTCCTGCTCTTGCAGCAGGTAAATTACTATTTACATTTCAAGAAATATACATGGTTTGCTGTTTTTGAAACAGATACCTAGATAGGTGTGATTATTCTATAAATAAAATCCAATTTGTTATACAGGTTGCACAATGGTTGTGAAGCCAGCAGAGCAAACTCCTCTAACGGCTCTGGCAATTGCTGCTTTGATCAAACAGGCTGGTTTCCCCCCTGGAGTGATCAATGTTGTTACCGGATACGGACCAACAGCCGGCGCAGCTCTTACGCATCATCCTGATGTTGACAAAATTGCATTTACTGGCTCCACTGAGGTGATACTTGGTTGTCAAAAACATTCATGAACATTTCTAATCAAAACGATTTATATCTTGGTTGCATTTCTTTTTTAGGTTGGAAAAATGATTGTACGCGATTCTGCATCTGTAAATCTAAAACGTGTCACTCTAGAATTAGGTGGGAAAAGTCCGCTTGTTATATTCAACGACATTGACGGTACGTTCATTTTTTCTTCATAAATTTTAGTTAAGAATAAAATTCATGACCGGTTTCGTTTATTTCTGTCATTTTTTTTAAATTATATCACTGGGCAGAGATAATCTCTTTTACTTGAAAATAATAATATGTATATCTCACAGACCTAGTAAGATGTAGAACTGTAATGATTCTATAATGCCAGGAGACTGTCGACCAATCGGAATGATACGATTGGATTGTCCAATCGCATCATGCCGATTGTACGTTAGGCTTCATCATGTAAGGCTGGTATAAAAAGGTAAGGTTAGATTAGTTAGGTCAAGACCTAACTAATCTAACCTTACCCAGAATTTTGCTGTAACATTTGCTATTAATATTATTTCTAGATAGTTATTCGGAATAGCTGTATAGATTTGATAACTTTAATTTTGACTACTCTTGCAGTTGAGAAAGCAGCTGTAATTGCTTACAATGCTGTTTTTGTGAACGCTGGTCAAATTTGTTGTGCTGGCAGCAGGACCTTTGTACAATCTGGAATCTACGATGAATTTGTGAAGAAAGCTGCTGAGTTAGCTAAGAAGAGAATTGTTGGGAATCCTTTTGAAGACGTACACCAGGGACCTCAGGTTATTAATTTATCTATAACAAAAAAAGTTCCCATAAAAGAAAATAAAAAGTAATTTCAAACAATGTTTTACTTTGTAGATTGATAGCGATATGTTCAAGAAAGTACTCAACTACATATCAGCTGGTAAGGAAGCAGGAGCAAGATGTGTTGCTGGTGGTGGTCGACATGGTGATAAAGGCTATTTCGTCCAACCAACTGTATTTGCTGATGTTAAAGACGATATGATCATAGCAAAGGAAGAGGTAATTTGCAATTGTTTGTTACACTCCTTGTATCTCCATAATACTAAATCATGTCATAGTCCTGTCATGATACTACAAAGACAACTTAATTTATTATCAATCAATACTAATAATAAACCTGTAAATATAAGTATTGTAAATAAGTACATATGTATGTATTTTCCTCTATAATTCTTAAACGAATTAACTGATTCTCATGAAACTTGGTAGATAAACATTTAGACGTACAGGACACAGGATAGGATACTTTTTTATTTTTTAACGCGGACGAAGTCGCGGGCGCCAGCTAGTCTATACTAATATTATAAAGAGGAAAGATTTGTTTGTTTGTTTGTTTGTATGTATAGAATAGTCCCCGAAACTACTGGACCGATTTGAAAAATTATTTTACCATTAGAAGCCGACATTATCTGTGATGAACATAGGATATTTATTACCACGGGAAAATGCTTCATTCCTACGGGAAATCTAAAATAAAAGTAAATACTAGCGGCTTGGCCCGGGAGATAGCGTCATCTATTCAAATCAGGTGAAACCTCGCAGAGATATATTATTTCGATGGGTAAAACGACTGACATGACAACTATTTGGTGATATTCCACAGTAGATGGCGTTTTATACTTTTCAACGCGGATGAAGTCGCGAGCACCAGCTAGTTATTAATATTGTAGTAGCAATTTTTTGGTTGTGTTAGATTTTTGGTCCAGTTCAGAACATCCTTAAATTCGAAACCTTCGAGGAAGTAGTGGAGCGAGCCAATGACACAAACTACGGGCTTGCAGCCGGAGTCCTTTGCAACGACATTACCACAGCATTGTCTTTCGCCAAAAGCGTACGAGCCGGGACTGTCTGGTGAGATATTTTGCAGACCATGGTAATTATAAATGTAGATGCCAAACAAGTACCAGTAAATAATGATCTACCTTAAAATGGCAATCGTTGGCAGTTGGGCAAAAAATATTTAGATATTACCTGTGATTATTACGTACCAACTAATATAGTGGTTTATTAATGACTATTTGTTTTATTATAGGATAAACACATACAACGCCATTTCCAATCAAATACCGTTCGGTGGTTTTAAGGATTCTGGCATCGGAAGAGAAATGTAAATATAAATTTTAATTATCTTGGATAAAAAATATTTTTACTAATTTTACAATTTTTGTAATTTCATTGATTTTTTTTCAGGGGAGAAGATGGTATCAATCAATATCTGGAAAGTAAGACTGTCACTCTATCGCTTCCCAAAAAACCCCAACTTTAATAATGTCGTCTTCCAGAGAAGGAAAGCAGGAATTTAAGATTTTTATATAATAAACTTTTTTATATTTTTTTATAAGAAACAGTATTTTAATAAAGGGTAACCTCAAATTTTTTCAACAAATAAAAAGTATTTCAATAAAGAATATATAAATTACTTCGTTTTCGTTTAATTTTATCTATACCTACATAAAATAATAATTTAAACGAGCCGTGTTATGAAGACTTATTTAGGCGTGATGGGTTCAATATTGTATGAGGATAAAAACATTGAACTCGCGTGATGACATCAGTGTCATCCAAGAAATACAATTCTTCGACGTTAGATGGTGCTATGGTTAATATTTTAGCACTAAAACGTTAGATGGCGCCACAAAAGCATAATAAAAATGCTAAAAAATATTTATATGCTTGAAATTCAATTGTTCGACGTTGGATGGCGCTGTAAATAATTGTTAAAGATACTTCCTAAAAACACATTTCTTAATAACCCAAAAACAATGTTTACCAGTTTGTCAAGCTGAGTTTTCACTTCGGACGTGTAGTCCTTTTACTGACATGTTTTTTTTAAATACCTATTTAATGAAAATATTATATTTCATTAAGCGCCTGTTTCACCAACTGTCAAGTAGGCTATCTGTCATTTAAAGTCACCGGTAACCGGGAATAATGGAGCTGATATACCTTTGTACAGTAAAAGTCCCAAACATTAAAAGGAAAATAATAAAAAAAAACAAATCGCCTATCGAATGATGCAGTAAACCGAGTGCATAATTGAATAAAACAGAAAATGATTTCTAAAAGTGACTAATCAACACGTTACTTGTAGTTGGTGAAAGAGGCCCTAATTAATTTATAATAATCTAATCGTTTGTTAATAAAAACTTTAAAAAAATTACTTAAATTGCTTAAATAAATTATCTCTAATATTAGTAATATTATAAAGAGGAAATATTTGTTTTTTTTTGGTTGAATTGAATAGGCTTCGAAACTACTGGACCGATTTGAAAAATTCTTTCACTGTTGGGAAGCTTATCAGCGTATAATATTGTGTCTGTCAGTGGATGTGACCTCATTAAAATGTGTTTACCCCTGTATATATGTATATACTACGGTTTAAAAAGAATTTCTTCAATTTATGCATTCATTAATATAAAGAAGATAACGTGATCCGTTTGTTAATTTGATAAACTTAATTATCGGTGTGGTATGCACCGTATGCATATTATTATGGTCGTCTGTACTAAAAATATAACCTTGACTTATTTATCAGTGCAGTATCATTTACTTAAAGTGCATGCAATGACATACAAGAAAGTCGAAGCTATTTTTATAGACTTTGGCAGTTGGCGCCCTGTGTTTTTTTAAACAATATGTAACAAACAATCTATGTGAATACTTATTATGTGTACTTTAATTTTTATATATCTACATAAAAATTACGTGTCACGTTGTGTCCGCGATGAACTCCTAAACTACTGAACCGATTTTGATAAAACTTTGAAACTATGTGTACCTAATTTGGTCCAGCTTAAAAGATAGGATAGTTAATATCTCAATTTTTTAATATTTTTTTTTGCAATTATTTTTGAGATAATATTATTAACATAGCGCCATCTGTTGAATACTTACTCAATCCTGCAATTATTTTTTTATTTTAAATATCTGTGAGTTCCATAAGAATTTAACAGATGACGGTGTAAGGTAATTTATTGGCTGGATTGAATAAAAAATGGCACCCGTGCGAAGCCGGGAGCGGGACACTAGTTATAATATACGTATTAGTACAATGTGTTTAGGTGATTAGTGATTTAAATAAAATAAAAAAATATATATTTTTAGAATTTATGTAGTAAATTAATTATGTACATTTTAAATTAACTATTTTAAAATTTAACTTTAAATACAGTACCTATATTATTATTGATTAATCGAAGGGACAATCTTCTTCGTGCTCCAGTCTTACACAGTACATTCCTCGTGAACTGAAATATTAAAAAAAAAATATTAAAAGAAAGATCTTTTGGGCAAACATTTTTTTTTTTTTTCTCTTCTTATGTTAATTTTTAATATGTAAGGCATTTTGATCGATAGGTATAATATATTTAATAAAAAATTCTTAATTAGTAGGACTGTTTATTTAGTTACTTAGTTCAATAGAACTTTTGACTTAATAGTGTCTCTGATAACGCTTATTATTATCACACGTAAATTTTATTTTATCACATAATTTTATTAGTTTATTTCTATTATAGATCTATATTGAGTTAATAAAAATCTTTCATTTATCTCTATTTAGAGATGAGTATGAGACACGTGTATTTATTTACACGTTTGGCATTTCCATTCTCACTGAATTATCTTTTTTTAAATCGAATGAAATTTCAAAATAGAAAGCCATTCTAAATATTTTGGAAATTGTCAGCTCGTTTGATGAGTGGTAAGTAAGGGCACTTGCCTAACGATCCCGGGTTCGATTCCCGATCGATCACAGAGGACTACCTTAAAATAACAGCATATTATGTGCTGTTGTGTTTCGGTGAGTGAGTAAGGGATGCCAGAGCCCATTGTCCAACTTATGGTGTTGCTTGTGTTATAGGCGACGGTAGCCACTTACCATCAAGTGAACCGTCAGCCTTCCTGTTATAGAAAAAGAAAATTAACAAGTAAAGAATAAACTTATTTGTAGTAAAATTAAGTTATTAGTAAATTGTTTAAGCAACATATATTTTTTAATGATTTACCGTAACTTTGAACAAGTTTAGCCTTGAAACGCGAAATTCGTAATCTGCACGTGTTTTTATTTCTTATCTATTATCTGAATGCATTTATTGTCTATCATAATTATATTCCTAGATATTTGTATTAAGTTTGGGTGTATTAAACTATGTTTTTATTTATAACTGTTAATTATTCTTTGTAAAAACCAAATATTTTTTATTAGTAAAATAGAAAAAAAAATGTTATATTATTTTTCTATTTATTTTTTAGAAAATTTAGTTATTTAGTAATTATTTAAAGCCATAAAAATGCTTAGGATAATTAAATTTCCAAGGGATAGTAAAAATTAGAAAAAAAAGTACTGGTGGTAATAAATGGCCTCTTACAGGAGACCATCGTGAAACAACAGCATTTTTGCTGTTAAGTTTCGGTGAGTTCCCTTCCCCATTTCCCTATCCTATCCTTTAACAATACTTTTTCTTTAATCCCACTATAACTAGTATCGCACTTGTAGCACCCTGCACCAGTGATGTTCCTGTGTTAGCCGTCAGCCTGTCTAACGACACTTTATGTAATTAAAGTACGGGAACACCACGCAAAGTTAGAAGAAGTAAGTTTTTACTTACTGGTCAGGAGTTTCGTCTCCGAGTTTGACTGCTCGTCTGTCAAAATGGAGACCCCAACGCCCGCTCTCCTTGGGGCATGAAGTGTCGCACGGTATACCGACCATACGCAAACGCCGTCGAACGCTCGCGGCGAAGTAGCATGAACTCATAAAATGACTGCATCGAGATATACCTAATGAAAAAAATAACACTGTTTTCCTTATTTGGTTTTGTGAAATAAAATAATTATTGCTATAAAATTGTTTTTAAATTTGCCTTCTAAATTATTTTAAAACACTTGTTTTATTTTTTAATTTAATTGGAATACGAGGTTCGTTACGAAAATAAAGTTATAATACCTACTTATAATATTATTGTTTCTATACCTACAACGAATTGATATTATTGCTTGTATTGTAGGACAACGAATTGAAAAAGGCTTATCGCTCAAAGTCAATTAAGTAGATATTATTTCACACACAATCAATGCGTTATACTTTCATTATACTAATATTAAATCTGTAAGTGTATGTATGTATATGTCGTCGGCACATCGTAGAATTGGGCATATCATGATATTCCTGGGCAGATCATATTTCAGTTAAAACTGAAAGGGTCGCCTCACTCCGCTCCGCTTCGCTCGGCTTCTCAAATTTATTTCCATGTATGTAAACCTAACACGCTCCTCCTCGCTTTGCTTCGCTCCGCTCCTCGTAGGACCTATTTTTGACTTTATGGTGAAAGATTTTTGATTTCATACTTTACGATCTGCCCAATTCTACAATCTGTCCACGACATATATATTTTCCTCCATAACTTTTAAACGAATTAACTGATTTTCGTGAACGTGAAGTAGCTACTTTTGCTTTTTCAACTCGGATGAAGTCGCGGGCGATAGCTGATATTTTCATATATTTTCAAAATTTAATACTGTCATACACTAGTCAAATTTGTTGTACTAAATTTACAGAAATTTTCTATATACATATAATAAAACAACTCACGCATATAATGTCCTTTACAACCGGGCTGTAACCGACCACCGTTTATGCAGAAGTCTGCGTGACCCACCTGCCCGGACTCTCCGAGGAAACCAGCGTTAGTATGGATCACATGAACCACGTGGGCATCGTCACGGCCGAGTCGAAATTGACGGGAACCATACGCTGTTACCAATGGGCGAGCTGGATCTAGACCTGTATAAAACTCAGATATTTAAATCATGTGGAAGACTTTAAAAATTAACTTTTTAAAGTTGCCTTTGGTCCCAGATAATTTGGATCGTTTCGTAGTCATTTGAGCAGTCCGTCTAGCAGCAGTAGAGATGACAACAACGACATTGCTTTATACCTTTCTAATCCTAAATGGTACTGTTGTCTGCAGCGCACTTGCAGCACCTGTATCGTTGCTATCTACCATTAAAGTGGACATCATTTTGTCTACACTCAGACAGAGGTTGTTAAATCAGACGGAAATCAGACGGGAGGTTGTTTAAGATCGTTATCATCGTAGAGGATAGAACTGCGAAAGAGCATTCCCTTCATTTACATACACAGTAACAAACACTATAATACAATTTGACTTGATATATGATGTACAATACAAGAAAGAACTTTGATCGCAACAAAGATTTTTAATCATAATAGAAATATCAATAATTTGATTGAAGTTCAATATTTGTTTAGAGAGAAAGTCTGAGTGTCTAGACAAGATCAGTTTACTTTGCTATGTTTCTATTTTAATTTCAATCAATAAAAAATGATAATATTGTTTTATTTCCTGTTATATAACACTAAGTATATTATGTGTCTTGAATTGTATTTTGAATTTACATGAGGCTTTTCCCGGTATTGTTCGTTCTTCGTCAGGCCTTGGCTATTGACCCTTCGCGTCGCAACGCATCTCATTGCGATAATTTCGTTTTCGCAGCGTTCTTTCTTTTACTCGGCTTCCAGCGTGATGAAACTTCCTCAAGAATTAATGAAAAATTCAAAATGCAGTTTTTTTTTAAATCCGACTTGAAATACATTAGTAGGTATAACGCGGTCAACCGAACATATAGAAACAATTTCTTCAGCTTAGTAGGTACAGGTTATTTTTGAAATATTATCGTGTAATGCTAATAGTAATTATATTTTTATATTTATTTAGTTATTTATTCACTTTTAGTTGTTAATAAAATGTATTACTTTATTAACTAGTTTCTTTATGGTTAAAGGGAATGGAAATACAATGAATGCATTGTTAACAACCTACTTATATCGCAAAATTGTTACATAAAATATAATTGTTATCACTAAATGTATACATTTTTGATAGATAACAATCAATTAAGTAGGTATTACATATCAATATTTTTATGTGTTTTATTTTTAATTTTGTGTGTGCTCAAAGTCAATCAACAAAAACAACAAAAAGTCAACAAACAACTCAACAAAAAGTTATAGCGATAAAAATTTTGGAATATGCGATCCGTGATATACACACAGGTCACAGACACAAACTTTCCTAAAAAGGAATTTAATTCCTAGCTATGGAACCGCGCTGAGCGGAGATACTGGAGATAACAGTATGTTCCCCCACAAAATTTATTTATAAATAGGATTGACATTGAGCCAACTAGTATTTATAGATGGTTTGTACAAGTAAATATTAGATATTTTATTGTTAGATATTACTTTGATGTTTCTCCACTAATTACTTCTAGACTAACCAAAAGCTTTTAATTTGGTTTTCACTTGTGGAAAGACAGATAAACAAGGTTAGTGCATATATAAAAAAATGCATTTTGGGCGAAGCGGGGAGCGGGTCGCTAGTATTAAATAAATAAAATATTTAGTGTTTATTTTATTTACCTACTATGGGGAATTGTTAACTTGTAAAAGTAGGTATAATGGATCACCGTTAAAAAAACCAATTATTATGTAAAAATGTTACATAATATTATTATTATTATTAAATGTCACTTTTGTTTATTGTAACAACTTGTAGTTTTTTTGTAGCAGAAGAAAACCATAAAACCTAATAACTCATGCATGCTCATTACATATTTTGTCTCCACATTGTAAGTAAACTGCATTGTCACAAATCGTCACACTCCATTTCTTACCAGTAAGTATTTAGTTGTCATCCCAGCTTAACATAATACGAACACGATAAAAGCAGATAAAATAATAAGGTAATTCAACGTCGATGAATATACAAATTTTTGTATTCGATCCACGTATTTCAATTTATAAATGTGTTCCAGTTGCGTCCTCGAGTTTATTTAGCGGTAGATCACGGCGGCGTCAACACGTGTGTGTGCCGGCTTAAGCGGATAACAAACAAAAATGGTTAAAGTCGACATCAAGTACACGAAGGTTAGAACAATTTTTTTTTATTTAAAATAATATTATTATTTACGTTTAAATTCCACATAATATTAGGATTACATATCTGTATTTGAAAAGTAAATATGTATGTAGGTATTTAAAAGTAATAAAATTGTGACAAGGAAATGGAATTTCATTATTCCTACTCTTTAAAATTGTGTTGGATATTTTTTAAAGAATAGACTGTCAGACAGTTTGACGGTCTATTTGATAAGAGGTTATTAGGAAGGGTTAAGGAAAGGGCTGATTGCTCACTATTACATTATTCTGTCTGCTGTAATCTGGTAATGTCATCTCATATGATAAAATATATAACATACAAATATATATTTAATAGGTACATTATTAGATTATATTTTTTGTTTTGTATCGTAATAGGTAACATAATATGTTATTTTTTTTTTGCTTGTCTCATAATAACGACTCAATAACTAAATAGAAGTTGACCTTCGGGTGTACTTTTTTTTGTTTTAAACTATTACAAAATAATAATAGGTGGTCAAGTTTAGTCATGCGATTAGTTCCTTAATTTTTTTAACATATAAATGAATATTGTAAAATAAAATCAGAATGTAAAATCATTACTTAGTAAATAGGTATAATTTGAAGTCGCTTTCTGCGTATGTCTGTCTGTATATCCGCTAGCTTGCCGCTAACCGATTTTGATGCGGTTTTCAATTAGATAATTTTTCACGAAAGGTGAAATGAACCTTATTAAGTCATAAATGTGACCTTTTTATTTAAATTTATTATTTTAAAATATTTTAATATAATAAAACATAAGCCATAATGCTGAGATTAGCTTGCACAAACGTTTAGATAATACAGAAAAAAACAGACATTTCCAACAGCAACTTCGTAGTTCGTTTTTTTTTAAATCCCACAGAAATCCAAAATCTATATATATAATAAGAAAGTCGTGTTAGTTACACCATTTATAACTCGAGAACGGGTGGACCGATTTTGATGATATTTGTTTTGTTAGATTCGTCTCCGTCCGGAATAGCAGAATAACCATTAAAAATATCGAAAAAATTAACGAAAAAAAAATTACTATAGAAATAAATTGTACTGTAAAATCGATTAGTCTCATATTGTTGTAATGTGCGGATGTTTATTAGGTAAATATTATTTAACAATGATTTTGAGGCGGTACGAAGTTCACCGGGTCAGCTCGTTTTTTTCATAATTTAAAAGTATCCCAATAATCCAGGTGTAATCAAGGTAATCATCAATGAAAATCGAATCGTCAGTGGAAGTCGTTTCGCGCGCACATACGCACAGACAATAATTCTAAAAACTATTTTTTGATTTTTTGTTTGATTTTTTTAAACTAATATTTAAAGTACAGACACGGCTCGTTTACGTTTTTATTAATAGTATATAGATAGAAGATAGGATATCAGAAGTCATCATTACTAGAGAACAACATGAAATAAACACGCAAAGAATTTATTAAGATGGCACATTCGTTCACGATGACATCACTTTTGTGTACCTAATCTACACATCTATAGACATCAACACCGTCTGCGTACAATTTTTTATTTTATTTTTCATTAATAATAAATGAATAATTATTACATAAAATAACTTTACACGAAATAGATAATATAACTGTCAATAACTTTTTTAACAAAAAAGAAACCGACTTCAAACCGTCTCATGGCCTTTTCTCGTAGATTCCATTGTCAGAACTGGACCAAATTGAAATGGGACCACACGGGAAGCACCAGCCTTCAAATAAAAAAAGAATCATCAAAATTGTTTCACTCAGTCGAAAGTTATGAGGTAACAAACATTAAAAAAAAACATTGGAACTCTGTTGAAAAGTTAAAAAATGGACGGTAATTAAAACACTTTAATGATAACATAGATAATATGTGTAGATCTAGATAATTGTAAAATAGTATTTTTATTAGTTTTATAAACGATTCTTCAATAGTTTCCTAGTGTTAAGTAAATAATAGCCAACAATACAGATTACAGAAGTATGTGTACTCGTAACATTACGAAGCTATTTCAATTTTGCAAATAACCCAATGTAATTTCAGACTTCCTGTATTTGTGCTCGAACGATATATTGTGTTTCGCCACACTATAGCAATCAACTACTTAACCACAATCAAGATTGTTCATTTTGTTGATATCAATTCACTTGAGTTTCCAGCGAGTTTTTCAATCGATTTACTTATTTTATATCGAATATTTGCACGACTAGTGAATACAATGTTTGAGTTAAAATGTATGTTATACAAGGTTAAATTCACAATAAGAAATTTATCAAAATTGTTCTCATCAAAATTGAGTTTCGGTATGGATAGAGTATCTAATAGGTACCTATTAATTTTCAGTTGTTCATCAACAACGAATGGGTGGACTCTGTCAGCAAGAAGACATTTCCCACCATCAACCCTCAGGATGAGAGCGTCATCATAAATGTCGCCGAAGGAGACAAAGTAAGTAATATACTATAATTAACAAATGAAAAAAAATAAATTAAATAGATTATCATATCCGCGAGTAACATAGGCTATCTATACTAATATTATAAAGAGGAAATATTTGTTTGTTTGTTTGTATAGAATAGGCTCCGAAACTACTGGGCCGATTTGAAAAATTCTTTTACCATTAGAAGCCGACATTATCCGTGATGAACATAGGCTACTTTTACCGCGGGAAAATGCTTCATTCCTACGGGAAATCTAAAATAAAAGTAAATACGGTAGGTGGCGTTCTACGCGGACGAATATTTTATAAAGTTACGCGAACGAAGTCAGTGCGTTCAACAGAGACAGAAATATTTTCTTTTGTTGAAAAAATAATTTATAATCGGTTCTAATTTGGATGTGAAAACTGTGGAATACAAGATCTTGATTTAGTTGATTTTTTAAGCCTCATCGGCCTAAGGTGCTGTTAATTCGCTCAGTATGAGAGGGCATTATCCCGAGTAGCGTGACATCAATTTAAGTAATTATTCTAGAAATGTTTCGACCACCATGGCCATGGTTCCTGTTAAGGTCGGGTCGAGTGAGATAAGATAATGATACTAAAAGTCCATCACGTAACCTTATTATATAACTTCGGGCGTTTGCAAGATATCTATCTATCTTATAATGAATCACTAAATGTGTTGCTAAGCGCAAAACTCAAGAACGGCTGGATCGATTTTAATTCTGTCTTCACTCATGGATAGAGGGATAATCAGGGAAGGTTTTTATGTAAAAAAAATGCACCTCGGGCGAAGTTGGGAGCGGGTCGCTAGTTTAAAAATATATTTTAACCAAGTATTTTTTTGCCTATGAAATACGTTAATTTGTAATGATAATTTTTTTAAATGTAAAATAGCAAAATACATAAATCCCTATAAATTAATATTCCTGTGTTAATAGTCTTCTATAAAGACTAATCACAAATTCAGTGAACTTTACTCTAAATATTCATTCGTGTCAAAATTTATCATTCATAAAATTAACATATCTACTTTGGTTATGTCTATATTTGAGAAGCGTAGTTTTTTTATTGGTTCAACTGGGTAAGTATCGAGTTATTCCAATTTACCTATACCCCTTTAAAAACAAAATGATAACGTAATGCAATAAGTAAGCTGATTTTATTATCAGCTTACTTATTGCATGAAACGTTCGGTATCAGCAGTAGGTTTCTCTTAAATATAGACTAAAGAGCGTAGTTCAACCAACATTTGCTACAGAGCTCTATGTATAGTTTTAAATTGGCCGAACTGAGACCTTGTGTCCCGCGAATAGTATGTAATTTTTAGTTACGATAAAACGACCAAAAGTATTCAAAAACGAAAATTTCAGGCAAAAGTAAGGATTCTTTTTCATTAATATTATACAATGCATTTTATCAAAAAAAGTATATAAACTCAAAACGATTATTTTTCTAAGCCTTGTTTTGACTACTATGTAGCAAAAAAAATATAAAAGTTTTAATTTACTTTGTTAGATAGATAACTTAACTAGCCAAAAATTAAAAATAAACACTGAAAAGCTCATTATTATTAAAACTATTACACGTTGAATCTTTAAAACGCTCTTCTGTAAAATTAGTAGGTTTTGAGATTATACAGTTTTAATGCGAAGGGGCGATATCATATCTTTACAGCATATTATGTTCTTCTTACTGCTTGACGTGGTCATATTGCTTTCAATGGAGTACATAATTATTAGAATAATGCGATAATACTTATACCGAAATTATATGGTCCGATGGTGTTACTATACATTACCATAGTAACAATTATTTAATCTGAGACCATAGTCTAACGTGAACGACACACTTTAGGCACCTTCACAATTAGGTTCTGCATGGTAGCGTGGGTGGTCATTTGATTATCCTGGTTTACAGTTGGCACGGTTTTGACAGAATCTCCACTATTTATTTTTTTGATTAACACATGTGGTACATGTGATACCAAAAATAACTACAACATAGTGCCGTTGTAAACGCATTGGTTTCAAAAGTCATTAGGCCCAATGTTTTGATGATTCATTGACTACATTGGTTTGGCCTTGTACGTCTCTCGCAATAACAGACATATGTACATAATATCGCTGTTTATTACAAAATTACACTTTTTACAGGAGAGCTAATCGAAAAAAAAAAAATCTTTTGTCATTTTTTTTCTTATTAGATACTTATATCAAATACCTATGTATATGCATATTATACATCGTTAGAAGCGTATTTTTAAGTAGCATTAAATGTTTAATTGCTTTTATAATAAACTTAATACTAGAAGAGATATAAGCATATAAGTTAATTTTGAATATATAAATAAAAAATGATCAAAATATACTAAATGTGGAATAAAACAACCTTATTTTACCACATAAGGTAAAATAAGGTTGTCAGCATTTTAGTTTTCAGTGTTTTTATAACTTAGTGTAAACTAAATTGAAATGAAATTCATTAAAATGAATAGCCCACTTCTAAACTACATTATGGTTTATCAGAAAAAAACTGAAATGGTAATTAAGCATATCAGTTTCGTCGTAACAAGAAAGTAGTAGAAAGAAGTTAACTGAACAATCGTTTTAAATATAAGTATTCATTCAAATAGTTAATGTCAAAAAAATTCCATAACAAGAGAAATGTCTGGAGTATCAATAAAGTTAAAGAACAGACCATGTCATTAATTTTATTCAATAGATAAGGGAGAGAGATAAGGGAAGAGAGACAGCACTTTGACATAACAACAATAATCTTTGAAGAGTTTTATCTTAATTAAGTAAGTACCTACTCGACTTAATTACTGACACTTGTTTCTTTTTATTGTTTTTTATTATCATTTTATTATTAAAATTAAAAAAAGTCAGATGTCAGCCTTTAGAAGTAAGCATGGTATCATTGATTTATAAGAATAACCGATTTCATTGTACATCAATTAGGAAGGAATTTAGGAATTTGATTAGGAATTAGGAATTTGATTTTTTGATTTGATTTGATTTGATTTTGATTTTTGATTTTGAATCAAACGCAATCGTGTATTTTTTTCAATCGATTTTTTTTTCAATATATTTTCAAATCGGTCCATTAGTTTCCGAGCGTATTCAATGCAAACAAACAAATCTTTCTTCTTTATAATATTGGTATAGAAGCCTATGTTATTCGTTGATAATGTAGATTTTTATAGGTGAAAGAATTTTTAAAACTGGTCCAGTAGTTTATTTATTATAACTCTTTTTAACAATAACTCTTTTTAACAAAAAATAAACCGACTTCAAGCCGTCTCTCATGGTCTTTTATCATGCATGCCATTGTCAGAACTGGACCAAATTGAAATGGGACCACACGGGAATCACGAGCTTTCAAATAAAAAAAGAATCATCGATTTCACCCAGTCGAAAGTTCTGAGGTATCAAACATAAAAAAAATACAGTCGAATTGAGAACTTGCGAATCTTGCGTGCTTCTCCAGATAAAATATACCAATTGAAAGTTGTAAGTATACTATCATGAACATTTCATTTCTTTTTTCTTTTTCAGGCTGATATTGATATAGCGGTGGCTGCTGCTAAAAAAGCATTCCACCGATATTCTGAATGGCGCACGATTGATGCTTCCCAAAGGGGACGACTCCTTCTCAAATTAGCCGATCTTGTTGAAAGAGATGTTAAATATTTGGCCGAGTTGGAGACCCTTGATTGCGGAAAACCAGTTAAAATTGCTGAAATGGAAGTACTTTGGTCCACTAACATCCTCAGATACTACGCCGGAAAAGCTGATAGGATTCTTGGAAACACAATTCCTGCAGGTTAACAAAATATTTTAATTCAGTTAACGAAAACTCAGTAATAATGGTAGTTTGAACATTTAAATAATAATAATTTTAAATTTCAGATGGCGAGATTCTGTCAATGACAATTAAAGAGCCAGTTGGAGTTTGTGCTCAAATATTGCCATGGAACTACCCCATTCCGATGTTCGTCTTTAAAATCGCGCCAGCTTTGGCAGCCGGTAAGTTTATTTTTATACAAAGTTATACGAAGGACGAACAAACGGCCTATTAGGTTGACCTTCGTTTAGAGAGCACTGCAAATTCACATAATAGCATGAGAAACAGGGTCATCCCTTGCTCACAGTCACAATAAAACACGTTTCGTAATGTTTCCAAAGATACCCATCTTTTGATTAAGTATGTATCGGGGTGCAAGTTCTTTATAATGAAATAATCAATACTAATAATAAACGTGTAAGGGTTGGTCATTTAGTAAGTTATTTTGTTTTCAGGGATATCGTGTTTATAGGCTCTATACATAACTCTTAAACGAATTAACTGATTTTCATGAAATTTGGTAGATAAACATTTAGACGTACAGGACACAGGATAAACTACTCTTTTCTTTTTCAACGCGGACGAAGTCGCGGGCGCCAGCTAGTGTTAAGATATGTAGTACTGTTTTTAATATATTTTTTTATTTACTTGGTATTTTTTGTATCACCAGGTTGTACAATAGTTGTGAAACCAGCTGAACAGACACCGTTAACCGCTTTAGCTGTAGCCGCCCTTGCTAAAGAAGCCGGATTCCCCCCAGGCGTCCTCAATGTGGTTCCTGGTTACGGTCCTACCGCCGGTGCTGCGCTAACCCATCACCCAGATGTAGACAAAATTGCCTTCACCGGATCTACAGAGGTAGGGTCATCTACAATATACTTAGTAAACACATCACTCATGCTCGCGGCTTCGTCCGTGTTCTTTATAAATTTTATTCTATCTTTTAACTTAGAATCAAACTACATACATCTTCGCAAAATTTCATTGAAATCGGTTTTGGCTTCTATTCTAACGTTTAAATCTTTCGTATAATACATAGTACATACATAGTACCTATGTGCTATACTGGTATTTATTGCACTTTATCATTATCCTTATTATATAAACTGTTGATACGATGTACGACATGGAAAATTGTTATATTTACTAGTAATCTACCTATTGAAAAGCCAAAGATAAAGTCCGGAAATCAATGGTGGTTAGGAAAATTCGGAATTTCTAATAATATTATTATAGTCTAGTCGTCTGAAACAAGTACTTAATTGTGTGCTTAAGAATGATAACACTATTAAATGAAATAATAAATAAACAATTAATCAATTTAATGTAAGCTTTTCTTATCTTGTTTACTTATTAACAATACTTCTGTTTTTATCTACACAATGCATTTTCATGCTTATTAATCGTTATTTTCAAACTATGATAAGTTGTTTCTAAAGGTGTAAGTAGTATTATTTATAGACGACATTAAAGTGTTCACTATAATCATAATTATGTGCATATTAATAATGATTTAGTAATATGCTTGATTGATTGATTGATTAAATAAAGCAACCTTTTTTTCATCATTTATCACTCACTAAAATGCTTCACTCATTTTGAAACTATATAATGATAATATAATATGCCAACAAAAGTAACAATAGGTAATTTTATATCAACATTTGTAAAATAATGCCTAACTGTACCTTAGTTATTAGTCACAATTTTTTTTATAACTGTTCTGATCATTTTTCTGACCATAATTAATCAACTATCAAACCACAACTCTCATGTGGTTGTTAATGGTTTTAACTATTTTGATGGTTTTAACAAATACAGTCATTGTGTTTGGGTTTTTTACTAAGATTATAATTATGTAATTGTATGTAAAGGTCGGCCGTATCATCATGAACTCGGCGGCTGCTACCAACTTAAAACGTGTTACACTGGAGCTCGGAGGCAAGAGTCCTCTTGTAGTTTTCAATGACGCCGATGGTAAGTTATTTAAAATATCAAACCGAATAACAAAATTATCAAAAATAAAAATAATCTCTCAGTCGTAGGACTGCATGTCAGAATTGAAAATAACCCCTATGATTTTCGAACACTGTCGCCATCAGTTAACATTTTAATGAACTATTGACGATGTTAGCCTATTATGAACTCGAAAGTACGTACTAATTCTAGATGGCGCTTATTTCACATAATTAAATGTCACTGAGGGTGTGTCACAAAAAAAAACAGTGATTTTTTTTTTAGATATTAAAGTGCCCAATGAGCCCGAAGAAGTATTCACTATAATAATAATTAATCGATAAGTATTAAAATAATTTGCATGATATGTTTCAGTGGATGTAGCTGCAGAGATTGCTCATAGAGCTGCATTTGCCAATGGAGGACAATGTTGCGTTGCCGGTACAAGAACCTACGTCCAGTCGGGAATCTATGATAAATTCGTTCAAAAGGCTGCTGAAATCGCTAAAAAGAGATCCGTAGGAAATCCCTATGAAGATGTTCAACAAGGGCCACAGGTGATATTTTAAATCAGTCTAGTACGATCAGTACAAAATGCTATCGTTAAGTATTATGAGATACATAGTATAAGAATAGTACAAAATTGCACAAAATTGTTTTATAATTTAAGATTGATTCCGACATGTTCAACAAAGTAATGGGCTACATTGAAGCTGGTAAGAAGGGAGGAGCTCGCTGTGTGGCTGGTGGAAGTCGTCATGGAAAGATTGGCTATTACATTGAGCCTACTGTCTTCGCTGACGTTACAGATAATATGAAGATTTCAAGGGAGGAGGTAAGAAAAGATTGATATCACTACATAGTATAAAACAAAGTCGCTTCCCATCTGTCTGTCCCTATGTATGCTTAGATCTTTAAAACTACGCAACGGATTTTGATGCGGTTTTTTTTAATAGATAGAGTGATTCAAGAGGATAGTTTTAGTATATAATTTTCAACGCGGGCAAAGTCGCGGGCACCAGCTATCTATTAAAAATAAAGATGCAACCCCTGAAAATTGTCAAAGATGTCAGGCGTTATATTGCTTTACACATTTATCAGACGCTACACATCCCTTACTTTTAAAGCAGGCGAAGTCGCGGGCACCAGGTAGTATTTATATAAAGGAGAAAAATTGCTTATGTACTATATTAAATTAACTTCTCCTTATTCAGATCTTTGGACCTGTACAATCTATTCTGAAGTTTGATACCTTTGAAGAAGTGGTGGATAGAGCCAACGATTCCAATTACGGACTAGGAGCAGGAGTAGTCACTAATGACATTACAACTGCACTTAGTTTTGTAAAATATGTACGCGCAGGAACTGTGTGGTAAGTATTGTTATTCAAAACTTTTTAATAACAATCTCGCCACATTCATAATACTTAAGTAAGTAGGTATAATTCAAAAAAATAGTAAATATGTTGGAATGTTTCCTACACAAATGAATGAAACTTGAAATTCAGTGAAACTTGACATACAAATGAGGCCTGTATAATGTATAGGTATTGGATAACTATATAAAGATAGGCACTTTTTAGGGCAACAAGAAAGTAATACAGCAACAATAATTGTTAATAATGGCTCATTATTATGAGAATACAGGTAAACGTAACCAGAGGAAATGTCGTGGCTCTTATAATTCTGCAACCTTTCCCGGCGAGATCTTTTGATCGCATTTCCTAACTCCTTATAGAGACTGTTTCTGCCACTAGTGGTTATATTTTCCGAGAGTTCAACTCACTTACAGAAACACAACAGCACACGTGCTGTTATTTCACGGTTATTTCTGTAAGAGAGTGGTTAGTGTTGCAAGACGGACTAAAATGACTGCTAAACGCAGCCAAAACGGTCGGACTAACTAAAGAGTTGGAGCCACGCATTACTCAGGCTTCTCGACATTAAAACAAGATGGTTAATTAGTGAAAAGAATTTCCTTAAGTATTAATTCACATGTGTTAAAGTAATAAAATTAAAACAAATGTTATATATTTCAGGGTGAACACGTACGATGTAGTAACTCCACAGACACCGTTTGGCGGTTTCAAGGAATCGGGCATTGGACGTGAAATGTAAGTAACTCCTAAAACAATATGATTTTTATTGTAAAATAGAGAGTCATGCTGAAGATGTACTTTATGATGGAGGAAGAGTCACATGATCTATTTTAGACACAAGTAAATTCAGAGAGATGCAAACATGCTGATTGGATGTGGGTATAAGAGAGGACAACAAAATAGGATTCTTTCCTCTGCAAAACGGAAACCATGAAATTAAAAACTACTTAAATGAAGCAGTACTAATTACTCGTAAAATTTATCCCTCGACGCCCGACCCAAAAAAGGGGATGTTATAAATTTGACGAGCGTTTGTGTAAAACGGATCGGATGGAAAGGTTGCGACCCGTTTTTTTTAGAACTAACGCAATCGAGATGATTCTTATATAGCTGTAATTTATGAAGATCTATCTGGTCAGGCGTTTGAAGACCATTTCCTAGTTAACGATGGGGTTTCACTAATTTCCACATGTTCGATTAATGTGAAATTTTGTATACTCTAACTTCGGCGGTATTTCCATGACATGGTAACCTTAACCTGATCCATGACATGATAGCATCTAGTAGTCTGCGGGATAACCAACTCATCAGCAACTTTAGCAGATAATGATAGCGTGTTTGGGCTCAATAGAAAGTCGGGGGGTTAGCTTTGTAATTTTAATCATAGCTTGTTTCATTAAACTACTATCTATTTCTAAATCGCTATGCAAACAAAACTGGTTCTATAGCTATACATATTTTTTACAGGGGTGAAGACGGCATTTTACAATATTTGGAGAACAAGACTGTGACTATCAACCTCCCGAAGAAACCCCAACTGTAAACAATGTATGCGGCCAAGATGCAAGTTACTCTTCTCTTTAATAAAACAACTACAATACGAAATGTAATGACTACTATATTAAAATACCGTTTGTAATCGGCAATGTGTCGTTTCTCTTAATACACCTTACTCCATCTACCCTTATATCTATACTTTACTAATATTATAAAGAGAAAAGATTTGATTGTTTGTTTATTTGTATAGAATAGGCTCCGAAACTACTGGACCGATTTGAAAAATTATTTTACCATTAGAAGCCGACATTATCCGTGATGAACATAGGCTACTTTTTACCGCGGGAAAAATGCTTCATTCTTACAAGAAATCTAAAATAAAAGTAAAGGGGGCCGGGAGATAGGACCATCTATCCAAAATACAGTAGATAGCGCTTTATACTTTTCTACGCGGACGAAGTCGCGAGCACCAGCTAGTCATCAATATATAAAAAGTCGTTTGTCCTGAGTGAATCTTCAACGCAGAGTCTAAACCACAGGGGTCATAACTTTGAAATTTAGGCAGTAATGCATTTTACGAGGTAAACATCTACTAAACTAAGAACACTAGTTCTTTTGGAACATTATGGGGAGATAACCTGCGGCTGAAGTGATGATATAATGGTGAGATGATGGAAAACCGTCACTTTCAAAGTGGAACCTTGAAGTTTCATATACAAAATTCCGGTTAGAAATAAATACATAAATATAGGTATACAATATACATATTACTTATTTCAGCGTTTTCGAAAATCTCTCCACTAAGACGGTGAAATAATGGTTTAAAATTTATAAATAGGGAATTCGTAATATTATAAAATTACCGATTGACTTAAAATTCCTTAAATTTAATCAATATTATTAATATTTGGTCAAAAAATAAATATTTCGTCGTTTTAGAAAGTTTGCCCCTAAAGAGGTAAAATAAGGGATGAACGGTTTATCAGAAAAAAAATCCAGGTGAGGAATACTGTCCAGTATTCCTCACCTGGATTTTTTTTTCTGATTACTAACAGGCTGAAACTCCCAAAAAACCACTCCCAATATATCAACATAACGAGGTCATAAAAATTATTACTATAACCAGCTGATATGATAAAAAAGTGGTGTGCAAAGGCCCTTGAACACCCTGTAATCTTCTTTAAGTTGTCGAGGTTACCACGGTGTTGGAAATACCAACGAAGTAAACTACATAATATGGAAGTTAGTGAAATCCTTCGTCAACTAGGAAATAGGCTAGGACTAGGAACTAGGAAATAGGTCTTCAAACGCCTGAACACATCTTCATAAATTATAGCCAAGAAGGATCCCGATCCGATGCCGATGCCAATGAGCTTTCAAACAAAAATAAGCAGAAGTAGGTCGCTAGTACACAAAATTTTCGAGTATAGGTATTATTTTCTACAGCACACCAAAGATTTAAAATCTTTGCAGCACACCTACAATTAATCATATACAGTATTTTTCCACTGTTTTTGTTATTAGTTCGTTGTCGCTTGTTATTATTTATCAAACACTTTTGAGTTTATCTTTATTATTATTTTTAAAGAATTTAAGGTAGGTAGAAAAGTACCAGCGACCCATTCTCAGTTGCACTCTGTTGCACCAGAGGTGTGATTTTTATATTAATAAAATATATGTATCCTAAAATTAGATCTTCGCGCGAAAAGCGTCAAAACCTAGAGTTCTTTGGTCAAAATAGATTGCTGTTTTTTTTTAAAATAGAAATGATAATAAAAATATAAAGTACACGTATTTATATTAGGATTTTTTTCAGAGTTCTCATTAACATACTAAAAGGGCTATCACACCTTACAATTTGAACGTATCCAATTTAGGAAATCGAAAGGTGTGATCGCAGTTAGAACAGATTGGATTCAATTGAGAGTTTATCCATTTTCAACTCTATATCTTCGACTTAGAAATCAATTTAGCGTAGTGTGATCACGAGCTCTCTACTTAGATTCCTAAATAGGAAACGTTCAAATTGTATGGTGTGATTGCCGTTTTAATCGTATGTTTGTTAAACAAAAGCTCTTGAAATAATTTCGCTTTGTGGAGACCTTTTCACAACTTTACCATAACTTTACTTAATGAGGATATTAACTTGTAGTATTTCTAATCGTTGTAATCTACTAATTATTTTATTTATTATAACAACATTAAAATTTAAAAAAAAATATTAAAGGAAGTTCATTAGTTTTCTGTATAAAAGAGTAACCAAGCGTCCCAACAATTCGCATTTATTTATTGCTTGACTGGACCATGCGAATATTAAAATATTATTGAGAATAAAGAACTTTATGCGCCTTGACATAGAGTTTTAAATGTGTGATATTGAACTTCACGAATCATGTTAACAAATAATGATAATCAGTAGACAATACAATGTGGCATAGCTGATAAGGTTTCACAAACAAAAATGAACTTTATTGCCAACGAAATTAAATATCAAACAGGTTTAAATTTTTTATTGGAATAATGAAACGCGGGTGTCCAGTCCAGTCTGACTCGCATTGGCCACTTGGAAGTACGTACTTGCGTCGACCATATCACTCTTGTTATAAAAAAAAAGAAAAATGGTGAAAGTGGACGTGAAATATACTAAGGTAAGGGATTTTATGTATTTTTTTTTAAATAATATCTAAATATTTCACATTATCAGTGCTAACATGAGGTTTGTAATAATATTTTATTACATAGCGGGAAATCAAGATTACCTACCTAGTGACTTATTGGCAAGTTATGTTAGAAATTATTGTTTCAGTATTTATTTATTTATTAAATTAAGTAATTGGGTCTCAAATCTAAAAAATAAGTATATCTTAATTTTAGATATCACATAATAATTACAGTTTCTGTTTTTTAATCTTAGAAATTATGAAGACTTACATAGTAGTTTATCGCGATTTTCATTATCACATTTTATGTACAACCTATAAAGAACATAAAAATATTAAATACTAGCTGGTGCTCGCGACTTCGTCCGCGTTGAAAAGTATAAAACGCCATCTACCGTATTTTGGATAGATGCCGCTATCTCCCGGGTCAAGCCGCTAGTATTTACTTCTATTTTAGATTTCCCGTAGGAATGAAGCATTTTCCCGCGGTAAAAAGTAGCCTATGTTCATCACGGATAATGTCGACTTCTAATGGTAAAATAATTTTTCAAATCGGTCCAGTAGTTTCGGAGCCTATTCTATACAAACAAACAATCAAATCTTTCCTGTTTGTAATATTAGGATAGATATTTTTTACATGTAGGTAGGTACACAAACCTGTTGGTTATATAAACAAAAGGTTAGTGCCTAGACTACCTACATAGCAATTAGAAAGATTATAATATTGTTGACCGAGGTAATCCAGCCTGTGGTTTACCAGTGCTGTTGCAAAATCAGTTTTAACTCATAAATAATATTATAAATGATAAAGTGATCTTACAATTTCTCGCCTTAACTACTGAACTCATGATAATCAGGTCTTAATGGAATTTTTTCATATAATATAAATAAGTTGTCAGGGGTACAACAAACGATATAGAGGACACCTTTATTCCCAAACAATATGGACGAAGTTACGGTCAAAAGCTAGTTTATTATATAAAAAACTCACCAACATTACATAAGCCAAAAAAAACACAATCACTATTTTAGCTAATTGATAATGTGAAATTAATAAGATATTGTTTATGCAAACTCACACAAAGATAAAAATATTTTTATTAAATATGTAGGTAACTGATAAGTTTGAGGACAAATTTTGCTTTATCTGAAACTGGGCAATAAAATAATACGATTTTAATGTTCATTTTCATTCGCGAGCAATTTTTATGAGAGGCGAGATTTGTTTGTGTGTTGATTGATGAAAACAAAATGACACGACTGAATAAATATCATGTCTTAACCATCGAAATAATATGTCGAAACGATAAATCCAACCCAAATCCTTAATAAATTATTATAAAATGTGGTTAATTTAATATTTTATCTTATGGTAATAGAGTATGTTGTAAAGAACAAAATGTGGAAAAAAAAGGCTGATTTTACATTTTACTAGCTAGTGCCCGCAACTTACATTAATAATAATGGAAATATATATTTTTTTAATTTTCAGATATTTATTAATAACGAATTTGTTGATGCAATCAGCAAGAAAACTTTTGCCACTATCAATCCTCAAGATGAGACAGTCATTACTCAAGTAGCTGAAGGCGACAAGGTAAGTTAACCCTTCCTGTTTATTCATTAGTAGGTACTATCGAAAATCGAGGAAAACATATTAGTATACGGATTTTCATTTTATTTTTATGAGACTAAAGCTCACAGTCAATAGCAACAAAAATCCTTGACAAACAGAAGAACTGTGTCATATTTACCCATCCAAAAGAATAGTATTACTGCAATAATATAAAAATAAAGTGTGAATATGGAATTTTACCTTGAAAAGATAAAATAACACATGCCTAACTCTTAAGGAATAACAAAACCATTATAAACTTGAATAATCTCAATTTAGATAATAGCCCTAAGCATGCTGCTACATAATAAACACGAGTAAATCTTCCACGAAATCAAGAACATGTATAATAACGTCATTTTCTCGTGATGCATTATGTAACATAACAATGACATTTCTATTATATATTGTGCGTTTCTATTAAATAAGGCTGACATCGATGTGGCAGTGGCTGCAGCTAAAAAGGCCTTCCACCGCTACTCGGAATGGCGTCTTATGGATGCTTCACAGCGCGGCGTCCTTATGCTAAAACTAGCTGATCTTATTGAATCACAAGCCAGATATTTGGGTGAACTCGAAACTTTGGATTGTGGAAAACCAGTGAAACAAGCTGAAGATGAAGTATATTACGCTACAGCCGTTCTGAGATATTATGCCGGAAAAGCGGATAAAATCTTGGGAAATACGATTCCTGCAGGTATATTCAGAAAAATATTAATATTATGTAACATCGTCGGCCCAATTCGTTAACTTGGGTCGTTAACAAAGTCCATTTTTTGGGCGATTTCAATTTTTATACTTTTCGACAAGTTTAGACGATTATCTACTACCATTTGGTGAAGGAATAACGACGACGAAATAAATATAGTGTAGTCTTCTTTTTGTAGCAGCCAGTTTATCTATTTATTTGGTATGTTATATGTTATTTGTTATCTGATGTATTTGTTTCTTTTTCTCTTTCTTTTTTGTCGGCCTTTGTGTATGTTTTCTCTCAGCTTTCAATATAATGTACTCTGTAGTCTTGTAACTTACCTATAATATGTTTTAGTAATTTAGTGGAAACTTTGTTGATTTATATTTTACTTGTGTGTATAATGTGTATCGAGATATTGTATATTTCCCAAATAAATAAATTTATCAAACTAAAAAGGTGAGAAATTTCATAAATGAAAAACTGCTTTCTGACTAATAGTAAAAGAAAACCTGCTAAATCCTTATAGTGAGCGACATTATCAGTATAATCTTGTTTTATACTGACAATGTCGCTCATTTCACATGCCTTATGCGACTCATCACTCACAACATTTTGTTATCTCGTTTTTATTTCCTCCTGAAAACTATGCAAAATCTGACTTAGCAGGTTAACGAGTTAGGCCGACGATATTAGTAATTTATTAACAGTTTATTCCAAAGAATGACTCCAAATAAGAATCTCGGGGATTCATACTGCTTTCAGATGGAGAAGTTTTAAGTATGACACTCAAAGAACCGGTCGGTGTTTGCGCACACATCATACCATGGAACTATCCAATTCCAATGTTGTTATGGAAAATGGCCCCCGCCTTAGCAGCAGGTAAAAAAATCTGAATTTAAACATAAAATGTCAACAAAGAAACATTCTGTTGACCTCAACCTTTTATCATATATACATATCATTATTAAAAATTAATTGTAAACAAAATCTGAATTTTACTGCTTCTTCTATACTTACTTTATAATACTTATAACTGTATAATAATAATACTAGCCGGCGCCCGCGACTTCGTCCGCGTAGAAAAAAAAATCAGTTAATTCATTTAAGAGTTATGGAGGAACATACATACACTTACATTATGTATTATTAGTATTGATTGATTATAAAGAGAAAAGATTTGTATTTTTGTTTTTAATGAATAAACTCAAAAACTGATTAGACCGAATTCAAAAACTCTATCGCCTGTAAAAAGCTAGGATATTGTTAGCTATAGTAACATAGGCTATCTATACTATATATACTAATATTATAAAGAGGAAAGATTTGTTTGTTTGTTTGTTTGTTCGTATAGAATAGGCTCCAAAACTACTGGACCGATTTGAAAAATTCTTTTCCCATTAGAAGCCGACATTATCCGTGATGAACATAAGCTACCCTTTAACGCGGGAAAATGCTTCATTCCTACGGGAAATCTAAAATAAAAGTAAATACTAGCGGCCCGGGAGATTCGGTAGATATCTCCCGATCCAAAAATCCAAAATACGGTAGATGGCGTTTTATACTTTTCTACGCGGACGAAGTCGCGTGCACCAGCTAGTATTTTATAAAGTACGAAGTCGCGTGCAACAACGCGTCCTTTGATTATTTGACTAATTTAGGTTGCACGATGGTTGTGAAGCCAGCTGAGCAGACATCTCTAACGGCCCTAGCAATTGCTGCTTTGATTAAACAGACTGGTTTTCCTCCTGGAGTAGTCAACGTTGTTCCCGGATATGGACCGACAGCAGGTGCAGCACTTACTCATCATCCTGATGTTGACAAAGTTGCATTTACTGGCTCTACCGAGGTTATACATATTTTTCAAGAACTTACATCAATATTTTGAAACAAACATAATTGAAATATTGATTTAATATTTTTGTAGGTTGGAAGAATTATCGTTGGTGCTGCTGCAGCTGTCAATTTGAAACGTATCACTCTAGAATTGGGTGGTAAAAGCCCACTTGTTGTATTCAACGATGCCGATGGTAAGTACCTAATTAATTTTTTGATTCGTTTATTTAAGGCGCAAGAAGTAATAGTCACACCTACATTTATGAACAAATACTACTACCTCTTCAAGTGATTACTTTAAAAAAATTAAAGATTCCTATTTGACACATGATAATATAAAAAATTATTAATATTTTCAGTTGAAAAAGCAGCACAAATAGCTCACGCTGCTGCCTTTGCGAACGGTGGCCAATGCTGTTGTGCTGGCACCAGGACTTATGTACAGTCTGGAATCTACGATCAATTCGTACAGAAAGCATCCGAAATTGCTAAGAAGAGGTCAGTTGGAAACCCTTTCGAAGACGTACAACAGGGGCCGCAGGTGATTGTTATATTGACACAAAAAAAAACAGCACAACCAATAAATAATGCTAGACAATATCTATTATCCAAATGTCGTTTTGTTCTAGATCGACAAAGATATGTACAAGAAAGTACTTAATTATATATCGATTGGTAAGCAAGAGGGAGCGAAATGTATTGCTGGCGGTGGACCTCATGGTAAAAAAGGCTATTACGTCCAACCAACTGTATTCGCTGATGTCAAGGACGACATGAAAATAGCGAGAGAGGAGGTATTGTAAAGTAAATATAAATGAAAATGGTGACACCAAAATTGAAGTTGATGATTGCAATTGTTTTATTTTATTTTAGATTTTTGGTCCGGTTCAAAGCATCTTTAAATTCGAAACCTTCGACGAAGTAGTGGATCGCGCCAATGATACAAATTACGGGCTTGCAGCCGGAGTCATTTGCAATGACATTACCACAGCATTGTCTTTCGCCAAAAGCGTGAGAGCTGGATCTGTCTGGTAAGATATTTTGATTTTTTTGAATATTTATTCAAAGTATTTTCAAAAGTAGGTACCAAAAATCTACAACGTACTTACTTAACGTCTTATAAATATATTTCTCAATCTCGATCTTAGTCAAATTAAAATTTTACCGAGTCAGTTTTGATTTGGAACAAATTTAAAATACAAGTTGCATTTTTTTCAAAAGAAAGTTTTTAATCTATATACATACTGTTATATAAAGCTGAACAGTTTGTTTGGTTGTACGCGCTAATCTCAGGAACTACTGGTACGAATTGAAAAATTCCATTTATCGAATAAGGCTATAGGCTATAGAGAACGCCGACGAAGTCGCGAGCACCAGCTAACTAGCTGGTGTCCGCGACTGAATTTAACTCTTCAAATCTAATACCTACTTTTTAATTACATATAATTACAGGATAAACACATACAATCACTTGGCTAGACAGACGCCATTCGGAGGTTTCAAGGACTCTGGCCTGGGCAGGGAACTGTAAGTATTGCGTTTTATTCATAGATAACGGAAACCATAACCATAGATAAATGATTGGTCTCGCTGTGCTCGACTAGATACGGCCCTACCTAAAAGCAATACCTCAGTGAATGCGGCAAGTTTTTATTGTAGTGTGTGTAATACATAATACATCGTCACTATTTATCACTTTTTACACATATTATTACACTATATTATTATATAATTATATTTTACACTATACTATATTATACTATATTATTATATAATTATACTATATAATTATATTTTTACACAGTTTCACTACGCAAATTGGCATTTTATTATGCCCAAAACTTAATAAAACATTCGAGACGTACACATCACAGACAGTTTGCAGTGTGACTAGTTAGCTCGGGTACGCCGAATTCGGCGTAGTATTTGTTGCCGCATTTGTCAAGTACGGCGGCTGCATCTAGTCGAGCGCATCGAGAATTCGAGACCAATCAAATATCTTTGACCATAATGTTTTATTTGTCTTTTCTCTATTTCTCTCATGCATTTTTTACAACATTTGTTTCACATTACAGGGGCGAAGAAGGCATCAATCAATATCTGGAAACTAAGACTGTGACATTATCTCTTCCTAAGATTCCGCAATTGTAAAATTGTCCTAATTTTATTACATCGATGCGAGGAAAGCTTCAAAATTTTTGTATTTTTATGCTGTATCTGCATTATTTTAGTTGTTTTTTTAAATAAACGAAATTTAAAATACTTATAGTTCTTTTCGTTAAGCCTTTTCGCTAAGCCTTTTCGTTTAAGAAAACCATATGACCAGTCTATTAAACTGTCTAGTCTCAGAATGTCCAGTGTCTAAAAATGTCTAGATTCTCAAATTAAATACCTTTATCGTTTATACGAAACGTGACCTAAAACTTTTATGTAATATTGTATATTGAACTTAGATTTAATCTTACTTAGGGCCTCTTTCACCCTCTGTCATGTATGTACTTAACCGTCATTTAATTAAAGTCACCTGTTATCGGGAATAACAATTTAGCTGATAATTTGTTTGTACCGGATGCATAATTTAATAAAACATAAAATTATTTCTAAAACTAACTAATCAATATTTTACTTGTAGCTGGTGAAAGAGGCCCTTAATAAAATAATATTAAAATTTACACAATTATAAACAAGATATAAATTAAGTAAACTTACCGACAATTTTGTACTGCTTTTCGGTAAGATGGTTTGAAATCATGCCACAAATATGGGCACCGAGTGAATGTCCCACACACGTTATCATTTTGGCCAACGCGCCAGCTTGCGTAATGTATGAATATAACTGTGCGGTGCATTGAGAGGCTAACCTGTGACACAAGACAATAATCCAAACTTAATTAATATAGGTTCACGAAAATTATATAATTCTTTTTCAATTCAATTATATTTATTGCGAAAAATTTATAAGGACCAGTGTTATGGACAATTTTTATTTTATTTAAATTAGAAATTATATGGTATTATTAATTTTTTTCCCTCTTGATATATCTGCACCATAGCAATCTGTATTTTCTACAATGAGCTATTTCTTTGGCTGATTACATTCTGATTTGAGTAAGTATTGGTCACTGGTCAGAGTTTACTATCCAGTGACACTATCGTCTTTTATTGACTAACAACGAATCTACTTCGTAAGTTGGGAACACTGTGTCTCCTCAGTCTGGTGTGTTGCACTGCCCCAGTACCCCACAGGCTTTTTGCCAAAAAATTTACGTGTCTGGATAATCTTTGTTGATATTTTCCGCTAAAAGCTGCCACCTCCTGCTTTAGCGTGCTAATATTCAGGTCCCTCTGTATCAACGTATTACTTACATATTGCGGTATATTTAGCATTGTTCTTATGGCTTTATTTTGAAATCTTTCAATATTTAAATTAAATAATATTACTACTATTTTTTTTATGAATGGTTATCTACCAAGTTTCATGAAAATTAAGAGTTAAGTATGAAGGAACATACATATACACTTACAGAATTATTATGATGATATTAGTTTATGATGAACTTACTTCATATTGGAAAGTGATGATAGGTAACAAGGAAATCTTGTTAATCCCGACCAATCCACCATGAATACGTTGTAGTCTTTGCGGGACAAGTATGCTGCAAAACAATTGAAATAACGTTTATTGACATGACAACCAATACAAATATTAATGAAATTACAGAAATCCAATCTATACTAATATTATAAAGGGGAAAGATTTGATTGTTTGTTTGTATAGAATAGGCTCCGAAACTACTGACCGATTTGAAAAATTCTTTTACCATTAGAAGCCGACATTATCCGTGATGAACATAGGCTACTTTTTACCGCGGGAAAATGCTTCATTCCTATGGGAAATCTAAAATAAAAGTAAATATCAGCGCCATCTATCCAAAATACGGTAGATGGCGTTTTATTATTTTCTACGCGGACGAAGTTGCGAACAACAGCTAGTAATTAATAAATTAAAAATTAATTAATCCAATAACGAAATCTATTAAATTAATCTAGTAATTTTATTAGGAAATCGTCACTGCATATGGGAATTAAACATGGGACATCCATCTGTATCTATAGCAAATTGATTATTGGTTCTGCGATTTAGGCGTGAAAACGTAACATTGATTTTCGTTCAAATTTATTTATTTGATACGTTAGTTATTATGCATGCTTTTTAATATTCAGATGATTATCGATTTCTCTGTCAGTGAAAGTTCACATTTCTTCTTGTTTTTGACCTTACCAAATGCAACGTGGTACCGTTGTTTACATTTTACATTTTTTTTAATAGATAATAGTTATTTACAATTCATTTAGGTGCAAAATTTCAAAGCAAAATTACGTTTTGAATACTATAAATATTGAATGAATTTCACTACAAACAATATTTTAAATAATATATTAGGAATTAGTTTTTTTTAATAGATGAAAACCTGTTTAATAAAGCGGTCAAGTTATACATAAAAAATTATAAAACTGATTACATTAAATTTTATTTACATCGACACAGATTAGTAGTAGTTTCATTTCTTTTTTTTTTTTGCCTTTGTGTGTTTTTTTTTATAACCAATACAGCAATCATAACTATCTATGATTTATAACTTTTTATAACTTCTTCAAAAATGTGCAAAATGCATATACAGCGTTATTCGTGTACACGCTACAATTAATGTGTTTATTAAATTTAGAAACTTTCCATCCATACCATCTCTAATAAATGACATAGGATGTTTGCTGTGTGTTCCATTAAATCCGTGTATGATGAGAACATTCTTCCTGGTGGGATCCCATCCATATGCATCCAGCAGGTTTTTGTGCCGCACATCTACCCATTGCTTGTGTGGCCGCTCCCTGCAAGATGAATAATTTATTGTCTGCAATTCTGCACCTGTAACTGTCTACGTACTTTATATATCTTACAAGTAAATATTTGCCTCTGTTTGATAGGTACAGATATTTCTTCAAGAGGAGACATAATTAATTATGTTATGTATAAACCTGCCTATGCACACTCACATACAGGTTTCATTTTAGTGCTGATGAACACGTGAAATTGGAAAACTTAGTACACATAAATGTAGCCAATAATTATCTAGAATAATGTACATTCGGGGTAAGAAAAGAGGGCAATTACTTATTGAGTAATCTGTCAAAATTTCATTTCAAACGTCTGTCGGAATGAATTTGAAATATGAGGTTTTCGTACCCCGACTGCACCTTTCAAATAGTTAGTTTTCTAAACCTACAGTGATTCCTCTATACCTATACTAACTCATAAAATTCGAACTTTCTCTTACAATGTAAATTAAGTACATAAATATTATATAGATTTATGATGCAGAAAACTAACTTGTTATTAGGTACTTACGGTGTGTATAAAAAGAAATTAATTTCACTATCTGGACACTTCCACTCTCGCTTCATGACACACCTCCAGTAACGGAAATCTATCATCGACATCAAATTACCTTCCGTTACGGGCGCTAGAAAAAAAAAAACATGTAGATTAATGACTCCTATTGCAAAAAATCTACACGGAACAAGTTAAATTTATTGTGGTATATTTAAATAATATATTTTTATAATTTATTAGGTTGACGCAAGCACCCTGACCTCGCTCCAGTTTAATTGGGAGAATATAGCACAATATGACAATATGGCCATTTATTTACATGTCTACATATAACCTACGTCTTCCAAATAAGTACAGTGAATTTGAATTTACTATTAATATACCTACTAATTCGTATTGTTGAACGAGGAAATGAAACTAGTTCTTTAGACCATTAGTATTTCCTATAAGAATCAAATACTGCCTGGTCCAAGTCGGGGTCTAGCGTTCTTTAAAAATACTTGCTATATGTAAGTACAGCACAAAGCTGCTTACTATCCTAATTAGCCTACTGAGTTCTCAATATCTACTAGAAATATACGAAAAAATATTCATACAGGGGCCAAACTTTCAATTGATTCATCTCTGTTTTAACTATAAGCTTGCGAAGCAAGGTTTTAAAGATCTCTTCGCTAGGAGACCGATTCTGGCCTAGTAGCACTACCATGAGTTGCTATCGAAATCTTACGTTAGTTTACTTCTGTCGATAACGAACCTTTCACCCTTCAATGTGCTAGTGAATGATTTAACTAATAACGTTACGGTATTTCTCGAGGGCATCAGTCAAATTTGTAACTAATGGTACCGATTTTGTATAGAAATTTCAAGTTAAATGTCAGTCGCTAATGGTCGCTAGCGACTACATTCGATAGGTTTTTCACTTATTCATACAAATATTTTACGTTCTCGCTCATCTCTCGCTAGCGATTTCGGTCGTCATAAACTCATGGTAGTGCTACTGATGTTTAGATTTGTCTTTAATTCATTGACGGTCGCAAGTAGGTAAGTAAGTATAAGCTACTTGTAGTGTATTATTACTTATTCTGTGGTAAAAGTAAGTAACTGAACATTACTTAACTAGGTAAGTCAGTCAACTGGTTCAGCAAGCTGCCTCCAATGTGTCAGAATAAAATATCTTTTTATTATTTCGATAAAGGATCCGAATATAACCTTGGGCGCTCGCATAATCCCAAGACTGACTTGCTATTGGCCAATAATAAAATAAGTACCTATAAGTAGGTTGTGTGCTTTGAGGAAGAATGCGCGGTGTGATCAGGGGCGTAGCCAGCCATGAGCTCAGGGTGGTGCAGCAGTCTAAAATAATATGTAACTAGCAAACTATACCCGCGGTCTTACCCCGATTAATTTTATTTTTTCATACAACAAGGTTACACCCATACCCTATAGCACCCTGTATCTGTATGTATAATTCGAATTATCCAAACTCTACTCTATACAAGAGAGTTTGCTATTGAGTTCACTGTCATGCTTCTCATCACTGTATGTAATTATTTCAAACTTATCAGTGAGTAAACTTATCAGTTACTTATTCAAACTTATTATTTCAAACTTATAATTTAACTTAATAACTGTACAAATACAAACATTCACACAAGCAAAGTCGCCTACTATGAGTGTAGGTAATTGTTTTATAAACTTGTTCCTGTAAAGAGGGCTAACATCAACTACTTTCACCACCATTACGATAAAGACGTACCAACCAGCTTACCTACATATCTAGAACCAATGGACTATGGGATCATTTACCGGATACTCTCATCAAGACTAAATCACTCGTTTATATTTCCAACACATAGAATTGTTACACTTTTTAACTAGGACAGCATCATGTAGGTATAAAATCGTAACCGGTGTAATTAACTTTCAAGTGGTTTGGTGACGAATACAACATATATTTTACCTTCTTGTTATTCCACGTGTGTTATGTTATGTTTGTGTATCGATTTCAAACTGGCTTATAACTTTTTCATACTTCTAGTATTGAAAAGCTTATCGATTTGTAAAATATTAATTTACAAATCGATATAATTGTAAAATTGTAAACAAAGGGAAAATTAAGCAATTTTCTTAATGTTGATTTTATTAGAGTAGAGCTTCATTAGCGCAAAAGTCATTTGAGATCATCAGTTAATAATAGTATAATATTATATGCATATAATATATAATAATAATATTATATAGGTATGTATATACGTAAATAACAGGTTGGGGAAAAGTATTTCTCGTATTTTTGGAGTTTACTCCTTAAATTTTATATACAAAAATTGCCTGTCTGTCGACCTTAACAAAAAAAAAAAAAAAAAAATACAAATTCAAGATACATGCTTTTCATCATTGTTTGTTTTTTTTTTGGCAATTTATTTCTTAATTATTTACCAACAACTTACTGGACTTACGTAGACATTTAAAAACGAAAGTAAAACTGTATCAAACAAAAAAGAGAGTTAACATTTCGTAATGGAGAGCGATCGCGATTTTTTTTACCTCTTTTCGATTACGCGTTGCGTTGCGATCAAAACGCGTAAAGTATTTTTTAACACAACTTTCTTTGAAGAAAAGTGACGTCATATTAAATTTCAAACACTTTTATTCTCAATATCATCATTTTGAATACCTCTATCTCTATATTATATATATAAAAAATCGTGTCACATGTTTGTGCGCGATGAACTCGTAAACTAGGTACTGAACCGATTTTGAAAAAACTTCGTAACTATGTGTAATTTGGTCCAACTTAAAAGATAGAATATATAAAATTACACGGGCAAAGCCGGGAGCGGGCCACGAGTAGATAAACATATTCATATTATACCGAAACCTAACGCTAATTCTATAAAAATCAAACATCTTTAGAAGGTATAATCTAAGATCTAAGTGTGGCAGGCAGAAGTAACTAATTCGTTTACAGAATGCTTTTTTGAAGTTGAGCACGACTTCTCCTTGGGAACTTCCAGGTATTTTTTAATTAAATTCTTGTCAGACATCTTATGAGGAGATTGAAATTGAATTTCCTTGATTTAAACTTATTATTTTATTATTTTCATCTATTCATAGGTTTAAAATAATAAATAATTCAAACACGAAACAGTGTTTCTCTCTCAGATAAAACTTGTCGATATTTAGATAACTCAACCGAGCGGAAAAAATGCATGCGTTACGCGCGCAAAACAATATTTTCACCACGGTTTGATTTCCAAGAAAAATACCGGCTCATGTATGTAGTCTCTTTTATTAGACACTAGCGACCCCCTCCCGGCTTCGCCCGGGGTTGATTTTTTTTTATGTAAGAACCTTCCCTAATTATCCCTCTATCCATGAGTGAAGACAGAATTAAAATCGGTCCAGCCGTTCTCGAGTTTTGCGCTTAGCAACACATTTAGGGATTCATTTTTATGTATTTAGGTAGTATAATAGGGAGAACACACTTACCAATGTCCATGCAAATAATTATTGCAGACATAAACAATAGATTGTACTTAAAAAAACACATTTTCATTTATAACTAAAACTAATCGACACCCAAAAAAACTAATAGGCTAATATCACAATAATAAAACAATTTCATATGTGTTCTTAATTTAAAAATAACACTAGCACAACGCGGAAGCGTTCCAAATCCAAATATGAATTGAACGTTTTGAATACATTTCTTTCTTTTTCGCGTGACGCGAACGTATTTAATTGACCGCAAAGGAAGCGGTTAGGCACAGCGACGTTTCTTGGAGAAATGCTCGGGAGAAATGTTAAAAATTCAACCGTGACCATCACATGCTCCACTCCACCTTCTGTCAACGGGCAATACGGAAAAAATTCCGCCAATTTGTATTCTATGCGTTACAAAGTAGAAAGGTAATAAAATAAATACCAAGGTAATAACTTATTGGCTCTATACAAACCTACTCGTGTTTACATAGGAATTTAATTCACCAACAAAACAAAATGGTTATTTAGTTACACGTTATGACTATTGGGTTATGTTACTCTTTCAGGTGGAGTTGAGTTATTTTACAATAAAATTATTGTACCAAAAAATTGTCCTATTGGAAAATTATGGGAAAGGCCTATTTATGTATAATATGTATGTCACGCAGTGGACGTCCTATGGCCAAGATGATGATAAATTATTTAAATGTAGAAAGTGTCGGGTGGAAGTTCCCACATGTTTTAAATAATTTTAGCCATAAATCTCTCCTAATAATCTTCTTCCAAATGACCCGCATCCGGCTTCTTCTTGAGCCAGCCATTCTTGAGTCTTTGCGCGACTAATGTAAGGCGATTGACTTTCTTTCATATATAAAAAAAATCTAATGCGCCATCTAGCTTTCAATAGACAACTAATTTAAACTAGTGCCATCTATTGTAGAAGAACTAAAATCTTATCTCAATTCTTGAGCCGATAATGATAATACAGTTTCAAGACTTTCATGCACGTAGATCATATAAGAATCTTGTAAGACGAAAATTTCATTCACTCGGTCAAGCTCTTGGTCAAGCTTGCCGAAGCACATAACATGGCGCCCTGCTATCGCCGTGTAACACAAGCACTCACACATGCAAGTATGTAAGTAAGTCCATGCACACACACTCACTCCCACTACGACCTGCATCTGTGTGTGACGTGTGGTGTGGCCGACTTTTGTCTCATTTAGGGATATTAGTCGCATTTATACTGCCTGTTTCAAATACAAAGTAGTGACAATTATTGTAAAAATTTCGAACATCTGTCCTTTTTTATGTTAAAGTACACACATGCTGTTAATTCACGGTTTTCTTTTGTAAGGGTCCTCTGTCCTGTCTGTCCTCTGTTCTGTCTGTCCTCGTTCTTGTCGCTTGAGCAAATTATTCGCTCCAGCAAACTAGTCGTTTACGTAAGGGGCACAGCCAAGATGCCAAGATGGCTTCGGGCCCAAGTACGACAGGATGGTGTGTGCGTGCGAATGTCCGCTTCAGCAACCAAAAATGAGTTACTACTATCGCTTAAGCGATGTCCCCTAAAACTGGGGAATTAAGCGAAACTAGGGATAAAGGAAATTTCACTTGGCAACTTTTGTTACCCACACCACTACACCATGAAAACAACAGTTTTATATGTATCATAATTATAATTCGGTGATATCCCTATCCCTTTATTTGTAGTGAAGTCTGCTCAGGCGGTGTCAACTTTGTATGTAGGAGATTAGAATACCTATTAGGGATAAAAATGTTTATTGCTATTAGAAAAAATAATTTTAACCTGGTTTATTATATCTGGTAACACCATTCTTTCCGTGACAAAACCAAAACAAAACAAACCAATATGGCGTATCATATGTGATCGTATCGGTGGTATTTTTATTTTCATTTCGTTTACTGTTGAATTTATTCTTTTTTACCTGTGTTTACTGTTATCTACGACGCGAGTTGAGTTGATTAGTTTCCTCCTCCGTCTACGTATTACGTTTACGTGAGACAGTGACTCTTGTGAAGTGAGTGATTTTAGAATTTAGTGAATAAGTGCAGTTCACAATTCAGTACTAATTAAGTGCACTAAATTATAAGGTTTTTAATTTGATGTTATTTTAATTTTTTAACTTTATATAATAAGAAAATCTGTCAATAAATGATATGTGGTAATAACAAAAAGTTTTATTTCATTCATTACGGTGACTTTTACCATCGTGACTTTTTACATTCTAGTCTAGCCATATTATGGTCATAATGTATTTCCATCCATATGGAGCATCTAGAATGGTTAAAAAGTCACGATGACAAAAGTCACTCGTACGCAATACCACCAAGTCACAGAAAATTACCAAGTAGTACCAATTGAATTAAAAGTATTGAAAAATGCCGCCTTTCAGAAGTACCTTGGGTTAAGCCTAGATGGCGCTACAAAGGCAATCCATTCTACGTTTTTTTGTATGAAGTTGTCATTCTTCGACGAAAGGAGTAATAATGTTCTGTGAGTCTGCTGTTCTGTGTGCCACATGCCACACGTGTGTGTTAATTTGATATGTTTGTTAAAGTTCGTACGTTCGTACGTAAACATGTGACAACAGTGTGATTATTAATGTGAGTTACATAGCGAATAGTAAACACTTGCTTTTGTCAACCTTAAAAGGGCTATCACACCTTACAATTTGAACATTTCCTATTTAGGAATCTGAGTAGAGAGCTCGTGATCACACTACGCTAAACAGATTTCTAAATCGAAGAGTGTTGCCAGAATACGGATTTCTCGGTATACATTACAGATTTTTAGCATGCATGTCATACCTATAAATGACTAAATGATAAATAAGCCTTGTTATGAATTAAATTTTGATTTTATATCTAAGATGAATAATTATATTTACAAATAGTTATTGATTTTATTTTTTTAAGTTTAAACCAAATATTATATTACTAGCTGGTGCCCGCGACTTCATCCGCGTTGAAAAAGAAAATATATGAGTAATAACGCCTGACATCGTTATTACTGTGACGACGGTAGCGCCCTATTATTTATATTTTTAAACGATTACTCAGGAACAGTACTTTTTTTTGAAGAAAGGTACCCTATGTCCTTTCCTGTATCCCTGACAACGTGTATTGTGTATGCAAAATTCGGTTGAGTAGTTAAGGCGTGAAAAGGTTTCGCATTTATAATATTAGTAAGTATGGATAGTATGGATTATACAAATTTTTGATATCTACAAATCGATATACGATTTATAAGTAATACTTCACTCGGTATAATTAAATTCTAAAGAATTTCAAACAAATTTTGCTCTTGTAGTTTCATATATTTTAGAAAATATTAAAAAACTTTATAACTTTTATTGTGGCATTTCTATTTAATTGAATTAGTACAAAGTAGAGAATAGGTAGAGTTCAGAGCTGCCGCTTCCGCAACAGTCATAAAACTTCGATGTTACAGTTTAGTAAATCGAAAGGTGTGATCGCAGTTAGAACAGATTGGATTCAATTTAGAGTTTATCCATTTTCAACTTTAAATCTTCGATTTAGAAATCAATTTAGCGTAGTGTGATCACGAGCTCTCTACTTAGATTCCTAAATAGAAAACGTTCAAATTGAATAGTGCGATAAGCATTTCCTACATCGAATTCAATTTAGGAAACAGTGAAAGGCGGTACGGATTTTTGCCTCCACAAATGTGGCAACACTTGTGAACGCAGTAGGGATGCCCGATACTTCGCTTTGTATCGATATATCGTATTAAATATGTATGTAGTTACTGTAACTAAGTTAGCTTTATTTATAAGTCAGAGATAGTTCATTGTATTATTTATAAAAATCATAAACCTATAACAATGAATGAATTGGTATTTGAAATGTTTCCGTACAGAAAGCTCACTCTTTTGATCTTGACTAATGACGGCTTTTTATATACCTACATAATATTTATTAGTAAAATAGCAGCGCAAGCAAGCAACATTGAACACTATTGCTGCGCACAAAGGTCGGTATTAGAATCTTCATTTATTTACAAAACTAGCTGGTGTCCTGTACGTCTAAATGTTTATCTACCAAAGTTTCGTGAAAGTCAGTTAATTCGTTTAAGAGTTATGGAGGAACATACATACATACATACATACATACAAACACACACACACACACACACACACACACACATACATACATACATACATACATACTACGACTTAAGGTCTAAATTCATTTGCACTGTCATAAGGCGGCAACGTTAGTCGGTTCTCTTTCTAGATTCTACAAATAAAATTGACAACTTTATGAACAATAAAACTTTAGGAAATTACTAGTTAGGTATATAACGAGTTACTGGTATTTTAACGAAATCAATTGCAATCAAGAATCTTGATTGTGTTACCTATTTATTTAGTATATTATTTTATTACCTATTTCATTTAAATAGGTATTTCTTCATTTAAGTAGTTATTTTAGTGCCCGACTTCGTCCTCGTAACGTTATAAAATATAAATATAGGCATCTTCTGGGTGAGCTCGCTACATCTTAGGCCTCTCCCTTGCTACCCAGCTGGTTGTTGGCCAAGAGCAAACCCATCTCTAATAAAAAAAAAAATGACCTATGTTATTTATGTTTCAATTTTTATTTTAAAAAGGTAACGAAATAATTAACCATTTTGCATATTAACGTGTCACGCGTTACGTGGGCGAAGTCGCAGGCAGCAGCAGCAGTGTACTCGATTTTGAGAAAACATCAATGTTTCTAACCGATGCATAGCCTCTTTGTATCGCATCGACAAAAAACATCGATGTATTTTTTAAGTGGACATCCCTAAACTTCCTAAATTGAAACGCCGCGATCACAGTATTCAATTTAAGGAAACAGAGAGTTAGAACTCTCTAAATTGAATCCGATCTGTTCTTTCTGCGATCACACCTTTCGATTTCCTAAATTGGATACGTTCAAATTGTAAGGTGTGATAGCCCTTTAAACGTAGTAAGAAATCGTCGTCATGTTAAGTATTTGAAATATGCCGCCAAAAATAATTGAAATTCCAACCTTATTAATTATTATTAGGCAATACACAAATATACTAGTATTGATAACAAAATGGTATTTTTAAAAACTTAAATATTTCACATAAAAATTGTTCAGTTTTCATTTATTATGTTTTAATATAAGCTTTGACAATAATTCTAATCAAATTCTAAAATATAGATTATTTTCCAGACTCTTATACAATTCAAAATGCAACCCTGCACATTTTGTTAATAAAGTATATATTTAATTTAATTACTTTTTGGGGAATATTTCAACTTTTGTCAATATGACGAACAATATTTATTTATTTATTATGTTTAAATTAATGTTGTGCTGTCTTTGACCGCTACAGTCGGATTAATCCGACAATTTTTGTGTGCATTTCGCCAGAGACGGATATATACAATATACTTGTATAAGTTTTAATTTTAAATTATTGTGTTGCTGTCTATTAAAAAAAAATACGCTAGGGGCACGACAACTACAAAACCAAGAAGGGTTAAAAAGTGCATTTCCAAAGTATCATTGATAATCTAGTAATGTTAATAAGTCACATCAAAGATTGTGGTCAAAGAACTTTTTAAATTAATATCACATGATTCCGTTGTATTTTATTATTAAACAATTCTATCTTGTTGACTTTTGACTTAGCATGGCCTTGTAATATGTTTGTGATGCAAACGTTATAGTACTTACTTATTATAGGTAGGTATATTTTATACATAACGCTAACTAATCTGGCTGGGTACTAACTATAACTACAATAAGTACGTACAGTGCTCTCAAGGATTGAGTAGGTATATATACTCCCAAACAACACATTCAATCCAAACAATACATTCAGTAGAAGCATTGATGGCTAGAAGCAAAGATTTGAATCGGCTAGAAGCGATAACGCCACTGCGAACTTTGATAGTGAAAGTAAGTGAGATCAGGCGCTTAGAAATTCAATTTTTTTTACTAATATTGATCATTGTTTGTTACTATTGTTACCATTGTTTACTATTATAATTTTCGTATTTCTTTGAAAATATTATAAAATTAACTAGCTGGTGCCTGCGACTTCGTCCGCGTTTAAAAAGAAAAAAAAATTCTGGGTCTTGTACGTATAAATGTTTATCTACCAAGTTTAAAACATACATACATACATACACTTACAGATTTATTATTAGTATTATGATATTATTTAATAACGGAGAAATCAACAAACAATCTTTGTCAAGAATTTTCTTATTAGAATTAGAAGTCGCATTTTTTTGTTAACAATAGTCAAAATATTGTCTGGAATCAATTTATCAGTTCCAATAAGGTTCTATATCACAAAACTTACATTGATAATGATAACAATATTTATCAGTGTATCAGAATCACAACTGGTAGGTAAATAGATATAAATCTACTAAGCCGTTAGTCCACATATGCAATATGCATTGGCTAGTGTTTGCGCAGATTAACAGATTGGTAAGATTAACAAAATCTAATATGATTTTAGGAAGCCGATTCGGGTATTTAGACTTAGATATGGAGCAGGAATCGAGAGAAACAGGTGCGTAATTCTTGCTTTTATTTAATCGTCACATATTTATTTTAACAGTTCATTAAATTGAGCTTGTTTCTAATAATAAATAATTTAATGTTAACAAGATGATTGACCTAATTTTATGTTATAGGTTGCCGCGTGTACACGTTCGTAGGTAAACCGATTAATATAACCAGCACGGTTATTTTTAATTTTAAAAAATTTAAAAAAAAATGGGCACATAACATAAGTAATTAAATAAGTGGCTCTGTTTCCAGATGGATTGTTGTGATTTATATAATTTTTTTAAAAAAGATAAATTTAATTAATTATTGAAATTTTGATTTGAAAATAATTTCAAATAAATATTAATATAGATAACTACATGTATTGTTCTTTATATATAAATGATTTATTATCTTGAAACAGAGTGATAGAATTGGCGTAGATATTTATCAAGTTAGAGCTTAATATACTAACTTTACAACAATGGCAATATCTGTTGACTTGATACTGTACTTTATTAAAATTTGCATACTTTTACTTTTAAGTGCGCTGCAATAAAAAAGATTAAATGAAAATTCAGTCTTATTTAAATGAAATTCTATGAGTCAAAGATTGAAATTTAATTTTTATTGCAGAGCACTGAAAATATTATCTTCTTATTTCATTTATCTAAGATTATATCTATTGTATAATATCTTAATTAAGACGGCAAAGGAACACCGTTTGAAATAGCTAACCTTCGGTTCTATATGGACCGAAGACCAACACGCAATATTATTAAGGCGTTGTACTACATTTAACCGTTTATTTGGTTTATAATTTAGAGCTTATGCAAGGTAAAAAAAAATTATAGGTTAAAAATAAAATCTAATTTTTTTTACAGATGATAAAAATATAAAAAAGGAAGCAAACGTTAGGTACGTTCACTTCTATTTATATTTTAATTAGCTATATGTGGTTTTATTTTTAATGATAACAACGGCAGACAGTGGTAACAACATATTAACATTATTAACATGATTAGTATTAATTTACTTAAATTTTGTTACAATCTTTGTTTTTTTTTTTTGCAGTTGGTATAAGCAATTTTTTTTACGATGTCACCAGGAAGACTCAACACCTTCATGGCAACCGTCATGGTGGTCACGGATATTTCCGTTCCCCATATTTCCCACTTATAGACAATCAGCGCAACAAATATGTATAATTTTATTTTGTAAGTACCTTCCAATTTCTATTATAAGTTATTGGTAACTTTCTGTTTCATGGGGCAAATTATTTTACTTAGAGGTAATTTTGCAATAATTTTTCAGTTGTTCTTACTTGGGGCATCCTTTACGCAGAGCTCGGCCAGCCTATAGGATTGCAAGGAGAACTATTAAGCATGGCCCTTCTAGTCATAGCAGCGTACTTAATTGGCTGGTTGTGGTTAAAAATCACAACACTACCAGCCCTCATTGGCATGCTTCTGACGGGCATATTGTTCCAAAACCTTGGCTTAATACACATGACCGACACTTACAGGAAACTAAATCAGGATTTAAGGTTTGTCCATGGCAATTATGGTATCTAAAGTACCTATGTATTTCAAATTTAAATATTAGCACAATGGATTAAAATTTCAGGAAGATAGCTCTAGTCATAATATTAACTAGGGCTGGTCTTGGGCTCGACGCAGGTGTTTTAAAGAAACATTACATAGCAGTCTTGCAATTGGGACTTTTACCTTGGACAGTTGAGTGTATAGCAATTGCTCTCACAACGCATTACCTTTTGAACCTTCCTTGGATATGGGGTAAGACATCCAAATAATTCGTTATTTGGCTCTTATAATACAAGTATATAGCATAAATGGGATCTTTTTGACAATAATAGAACCTTTTTTTTTAGGATTCCTGTTGGGTTCGATGATAGCATCGGTTTCTCCTGCAGTAGTCGTCCCCTGTCTGTTCAGACTCCGAGACTTAGGCTACGGTGTGTCCAAAGGCATACCGACTTTACTGCTAGCAGCTGCTGCTATAGACGATTCTATTAGTGTTGCAATATTTGCTATAATTTTAAATGCAATGTTTTCTCCGGAATCTTTGACTTATAATATTATTAAGGTAAGATTTGTCGTCTCTTAGGGTTGCTATACATATAATCGCGCCGGCACATTTCATTCGGCAATTTCTGTTGACCATGAAGTACCTTATTCTACATTATGTTTGACTTTAGTAGCAGATAGATTGCGGACAAATTTCATGGCGCTGCCGATCATGTTAGGTACCTACAGGCAAATGCACTATATAGTACAATAGCACATGTGCTTTTATTTAATATAAATTCTTCTTCTCTTTAAAGTGCCTTTCAATTACTGGTTGTGGGCTGTCAGCTCGGAAAACATGTGCATGTCCTGCAAAGAATTCTATCATAAAAATTGGTTTATAATTTCAGGGCCCACTCTCTATCGTCGCTGGTATTGTGCTGGGATCCTTATGGGGCGCTTTCCTATCAATAATGCCTGAAAAAGGAGACACCTATGTCATACCTTTGAGATTCCTGGGTCTTTTTCTAGGAGGTCTCTTTTCTTTGTTTATTTCCAACTTGATTGCTTGGAGTGGTGCAGGTATTAAAAGTGGTATAATATTGTGTGTGGTGTGGCTAATCTACTGCGCCATGAAGTATACTATCTATATACTAAATCGATTTCAGGACCTCTTGCAATCGTCTCTTCTGGATTCGTAGCTGCGTTCTACTGGGATAAACAAGGATGGCCTGTCAACAAACACCCAGTCAGCAATATATTCAGAATATTGTGGATTTTCTTCGAGCCAATTCTCTTTGCTTTCACGGGTGCTCAAGTTACTGTAAGTTTTGGGATATTATGTTTTTGTTTATTCATGACCAAGTTACTTATAGGACAACTTATAAGACTTATAAGACCTTGTGCTTATCTTATAAGACAAGTATTTTCGGTAAAAGAGAATAACTTCAAAATACTTAACTATAGTTTTGACATAATAATTTAGTCAAGATATTTTCATTTTCCGTTTCAATTATATTGTCTTTATTTAAGTGAGACTGTCGCTCACTTATTTTTTTTTTTACACTAAAAAAATGTTTTGTTTTCAGATTAGTGCATTGGACCCTGAAGTAATAAAAATGGGCGCTATTTGCCTCGTGTCATGTTTAGCATTGCGCGTGGTCGCCACATTCCTCACCAGTTTCGGTTGTGGGTTGAATAGCAAAGAGAAACTTTTTATAGGTCTCACTTGGATGGCGAAAGCCACAGTGCAGGTGTGTAGGAAAGATTTTCCTGATTTTTAACTTAGCATTATTTTTTATCCATAAATGAGAAAAAAGATCCCATAAAGACAAATATTCTTGCTGTTTTTTTTTTATATTAAGGTTGTCAGACAAGCTGACGTCCATTTGGTAATAGGTGGCTACCATCGAAATGGGCTCTGGCATTCACTGAAACACATCTGTTCTATAAGGAGGTGTTCTGTTCTGTAAGTAATAATCACATAAACAGACATGATGAATGAATTTGTTTCAGGCAGCGCTGGGGCCGGCGGCTTTAGATTTAATTCACAACGGAGGTTCAGCCGGAGGCTCAACAGTGGAAGAAGAGAATCATGCGAAAGCACTTTTAGCTGTGAGTGTACTGAGCGTGGTTCTGTCAGCGCCTTTGGGGGCGCTTATGATCGCAATAACCGGTCCCAGATTGCTCAGTCGCGATGACTGTAAGTCTAGTAAAATTTTATTTATTTACTTTATTCTATGGACGGTTAAAGCCTTTAAATATATAACTATTGGACTTTATTGAAATATAATAAACCTCAATCGGTTAAATCTTTCAGAAATAAAACAATCACAAATAATTTGCACTTTTTTCTTTTAATTATTATATATAAGTCTGTGTCTATTATACGAAAAATCTGTGCATTATATTTGAAAGATCTAATTTCTAAATAACCTTTCTTATGTCTTTTCTTTTTCAGCCGATACATTACATTTACAAGACATCGAAAACATACAAACGGAAAATAATTCTTCAACACAACTATAAAAACTTAAGTATTTTTCAGAGGACACGAAGTCAGTAGAGTAGAAACTCTACAAAATAAATCGACTTATTTACCTATGTACTTATTTTAATATCTAAGAATAGGTACTTAATGGATCTGAAACATCTTATTTATTTATTATACGAAATTATAAAACACTTGAATTTTATTGATGACTGGACTGGTGCCAGTCAACCCTCTTTGATAATATGCAAATTGTATAAATCCCATCTCTAAAACGGGGTCAGTGATCCGTGAGGCTATATTTGTTTACCTTTTTGATCAATCAAATAAAAAGTTACTATAGTAATAAGTATATAGTATTCTGTGGTTCATAAGCCTTACACAAATATTACGTTACTCTGTACCTTACACTGACATCTGTCGCAAGAAATTATGATCTATAGTCAGTAAAGTAAGTTTAGTACGCTCCTCATACGGTTTGCTACAGTTTCAAAGTTTAGTGTAATGTTTGAAATTCTAAAACAGTTTTATTTTATATTATATTATATCTCTTCTTTGAGTTAGAATTGAAAACGAAACGAAAAAGAGTTGAACGAAAAAATGTAAACAAACAATGTAAAAAGTAATTACTAATAAATTACCTACAAATTTAATATGAATTAAATTTCTTTCATATTGACAACGATTTTGTTAAATATCATAAAATATAAAATACACGAGTGCATTATGTCTGTTGTGGTAATCGCTGTGGCCACTGAAAGTGGAGTTCCTATATTTTCGAGAAAATGTGGAAGTGGTGAAAGTGTAAGTTATCATTCATTTTCTTATAAAAAAACATGTAAAAAGTGACATAAAACATAACTTCTTGAGGGATGTAAGTCCTCTTCTATATCTATAGGATAGGATAGGGTGAAGGACAAAGTCGGAAATAGAGGAATGTACTCTGGCATCTTTTACTCACTCACAGTACCTATTAAATTAAACTAAACAATTTCTCCTTGTTTTTAGATTCAATTTTCCACTATTGCATCTTTACATGGCATTAACATGTTCAGCAAATGCCATAATGTCTCTATGATTGACACAAAAGTGGATAATGGAACTATTCTATGGAAAGAATACTGTAAGAGGTAACTGAATATACTTTGTACCTACTAACTAAAAATGTATAGTATTATGGGCCAAACAGGGTCATTCTAAGTGTGTCAGGACATACTAGTTTAGCTCAGGACATTCTAGTTTGACCTAAAGCCCAGTTTTAGACAATACAAGTGTGTTTGGACCGAGCATGCTTATACGAATCAGCTCGTATCAGCTCGAATTACAGTTTCCATCACACGAGTTCAACAGTGTCCAAGTAGCATTATAGTAGCTACTTTTTTTTTCTCTAACTAAATGCATGTTAAATGCATGTTTGAGTCAGCTCGGACTCAAAAAGCAATAAATTAAATGAGATATTTATTTTAATTTTCAGTGTAACATTAATTGGTGTTGCTACGGGCGGTCTTGAGTGTGACCTGGAATTGTTATTGTCTTATGTTTACGACACGATGGTCTTCAGTATTGGGAAGAAGGAATTGGAGAATCTTAAAAATATTGATCAGATAAAGAGAGATTTGCGACAGTGTTACCCAATCGTTGATTACATGATGGAGTCTCTAGATCCAAACACTGTGTCAGCTTCGCATCCAACATTGGTGTTGGATCTTATACAGAGCGCTTTGTGTCCACAAGCACAACAGTTACAGGTAGATAATTATGAGGAATAATTAAATACCAATATTAAAAATGAGAAAGGTGAAGATGTATGAATGTTTGTTGCTCTTTCACACAAAATTTTTGTAAATCTCACAGGATAATAAGTATCCCACATGTTAATAAACTATCTGTGTGTCAAATTTCATCCAAATTCGTTAAGCTTTTTCTGAGATTAGACTGCGCAAATGCAGAAACAGACAAAATTTTTAAATAAATACTATTTTTAAGACCTTGGCAACGGCTTGTTTACGATTTTATTATATGTATGGAATATTTATTAATTTATTTATATTCATTAAAGTTTACTGTACTTAAGTTATTTGGTGGCCTTTACATTAAACATAGCTTGAATTGCAAAACAAAAGCCAAAATTTAAACAATAAAATTATCTATATTAATATTATAAAGAGGAAATATTTGTTTGTTTGTTTGAATAGTATAGGCTCCGAAACTACTGGACCGATTTGAAAAATTCTTTTACCATTAGATGCCGACATTATCCGTGATGAACATAGGCTACTTTTTACCGCGGGTAAGTGTTTCATTCCTACGGGAAATCTAAAATAAAAGTAAATAATAGCGGCTTGGCCAGGGATACACTTGACAGCGCCATCTATCCAGAATCGGTGAAGCGATTAACATGACAACTGCTTGGTGATATTTTTAGCGATCCATTCTACGCTAGATGGCGTTTTATACTTTTCAACGCGGACGAAGTCGCGAGCACCAGCTAGTAATAAAGAAAAAGAGATTTTTGTGCAACATATATGATATGTGCTATGTATGCCCCCCTATTTTTAATATCTTATAATCTTACTTAATGTCAATGACCATATTTTTTTGCAGCAAGCTTTGGACAAGTATGCCGAGAGCGTGACGGGCCGTTGGGCCTGTCTCAGTATCCATGGCCACTTGGTAGCCACCAGCTCAGACTTCGGTGAACTAGATCCGCGCGAAGCGAGACTGCTTCTGTTGCTTGCCGCTGCACAAGACGGAGCCCCGTTGAGGGACACACCGGTTTATTTGCCTCAAATGAGTCCCAATGTAAATGCACATTGAATTAATCATTGTAAATTATTCCACTTGCTACTTACTATGTGTAGCAAAAAACACGTCTGCTCTCGCTGAAGAGTTTGTTTCCTTGTTTGTTAGGAAAAACGTGTTAATCTCAGGTTCGAATTGAAAAATTATTTTTGTGTTGGATAATCCATTTATATAGAAAGGCTAATCCATTTATGTAACATTTTGAACGCGGACGAAGTCGCGAACAACACCTAGTTAGTGATAATTATGGCCAGTTTTAGCTGGTCATTTCATGAAGTGATCAATTCTATGATATGGCCACGACATAACTGAACACAAATACTACAATCCCTTTTATTTCAATATACCAGAGGTCGCCCAGTGATGTTACTAATATAAGTATGTATTCCTTAATCTGATCTGATTTCAGGTTGCATTTAGAGCTGTGACCTGCAAGTTGCTCGCAGACGTGTACGTCCTAGTGGTTTGCGGGGCGACGCCTGCCTTGTCACAGATTGACGAGATCGTGCTTCAGTGCTGGGAGGGATTTGCACTATTGATAAAGGAATCCAAACTGGTTTACCCGAGAAACTTCCCCATGAGTGTTTCGTTCGAAACATGTGTTTTGGGGTAAACAACCAACTTCTAGTATTTACTTACTTAGATCAAATCGATTTTTTTTTTTTTTTTTTTTTTAATATTTTATTAACGCCCGACGTTAAAACGGAGTTTTATAAGTTTAACATGTTTATTTCCCACATGAAAAAGGACTGATTCAATTCGATATTTTTTTGCTTGAAATGTGGTTCTCAGCCCATTTCCTAGTTTCACAAGTTCGATTGATGTGAACTTTGATATAGGATGGTATTTCCATGACATGGTAGCGTTGATCTGATGCTGCAGCATCAGCAGTCCACGGGAGACCCAACTCCTCAGGAACTTACAGCAGATATTTAACATATTTGGCCTCAAAACAAAGTCGGAGTTTAGTTTATAATTATTGTAAATTATAGCTTCTTGTTTTTTTAAGTATATCTTTTGTGATTCTTACTGTTTTAATTTCTTTACAGAATACTTTTAGTGAACATAAGTAAACAAAGATGCGTATTCTCCAGGCACTTGCATCCTTCTAATCAGGTACTTTGTCTCTTAATACTGTACATTCATTATTTAATCGAGACAAAAAATAATAATAAATATCTTTTCAAAGCAACAACTTTGATTTTAATTTTTAATATTGCAATGGAGTTTGAATTGAAAAAAAAAAAAAAAAGATTGTGTGAAGTCTTAAGTTAATAACATGAATTATGTTTGCAGAGAAATCGCGGCGTGTCCGGCGCACACAGAACAGATATACTGAGGACATTCTACGTGACCGCTGCAAAGGGTCTCGCACCTGAACTGCATCGAAGGGAACACGACACCAGTAAGGATATATCACAGCACATTTGTGCAATATCACACTAAGGGCCACTGTCCGCCCCGTATGTACGTCCCGGCGTATGACATGCGGTACGGCAGTCGTTATGACGCCTGCATGCAGCGACGCGAGCGCGACGTTGCCGTTCCGTCGACCGAGTAGTACGGTTTTGTATGGAAGCTGCAAGCAGGCGTACACTAAGCGTATAATGACGAATACGCGTCTATGAAGCTACCCCGCCGTGGACAGTGGCCCTAAATTGTTAATTTTTACGCAAACCACACTAGTGTTATGAGTTACGTGATACGATGTAGCGTGATATTGCACAAATTTTTCGCCTGTCGCTCAGCAGAGGCGTTTACATAATAATAAGCTTGCTTGCGGGTCACTAAAATTACGCACACTCACGTACAGTCGGCCGCAAAAGTCGATTAACACATTCAAAAGTGCAAAACAACTGAACTGAACACTCAACGCGCCATAAGTCGTCACGACTAGAGAACAAAATAAACTTCGCGTACAAACAATCGTAAAAAGCTTCAGTAAGTAAGTAAGTTGAGCACCTATTCAGTTGTTTTGCACTATTGAATGTGTTAATCGACTTATGCGGCCGACTGTACAAATAGCACACAATGACAACCGACGTACACGCACACAACTGCCGGACCAATAGCATTTGTTTGCGACGAAACACGTGATTGAATTTTATTGTCGAGCTAGACATTTCCGTGGCACGCTCTATTCTTTAGCGGTGCCATATCTCTAGCGGGGCCATTATCTCTAGCGATGCCATATCTCTAGCGGGGCCATATCTCTAGCGGTGCCATATCTCTAGGTGGGCCGCGCGCATTTCCTGTGTGTTACATCATGTTATTTTTTTGTATTTTAGTTGGTTCGATTCCCAGGTGCGTAAAGCGTATTTTCAAAAAATTTTGTATGCATAATTTTATTAACACCTTGCTCTTATAATTCAAAAGTCTGTCCCTACAGTTGTATTCCATGGGTCCAAATCGCTTTTAAAAAGATCTTGTGAACACATTAAATTAAATTTTATTTTACATTTCAGATAACGTTGAATTACCTAATAAGACATGCGAGACTTACTGGTGCTCAGAGTACCACAAATGTCATGCTCAAAGATCTGGAGATCTTCTGTGCTGCGTTCTTTATTCGTCCTCGCTACCGACACACACCATGAGGTGAATAGCTACCCCCTTTAAAGATAGATAGAATTATGGATAAAGATATTCTTATTGTTAACAAAAGTCCAACAAACAGTGTTGTAATCCCTATGAACTTTTTTTAAAGTTAAAATATTACGTAATTAAATATAGATTTACCTTATTTAAACCTCAATATTGTTTTCGTAAGGGTTGTTATTTTGTAAGGAATTAATGAAATTAAAAGTTAAAGTTAAGTGAATATACCAACAAAATCTGAAGAATTTCCAATTTGTTTCAGGTTAATAACAACTCAAATATTGCGCGATCTCAGCACAAATAAAGACATTTATTGGTGAAATAAAATGGACAATTTCAGTGCGGTGCTCACCAACGCAATGTCTATTTAAGGCTCAAAAAGCCTTTTTTCTATCAATAGACGACATTGTGAGTAAAAGGGATGCGAGAAGTCCGTTTCCCTACCAAGGACGATTCACACATATCGTAAGTTGCTATGGCTCTGTTCAATACTAGCAATGATAGCTATTGCTCTAGAGACGAAGAAGAAGAGCTGCAACAAGGAAAAAAGAGCAAATGCATCATGGAAAAAAAGATGAAATTTGTTTTGTATTTCGAATCCATATTGTTCGACCTTTCGACCTATTGTTCAACTCGAATAGTAATTAGATTTATTTATTTTTTGTGGGAACACAGTTTATGGAATAGTTTTTTTATTTTTCAGTGAAAAGTTTAGGGTGCCAATAAATTGGAGGGATGCCAACATTAGGTCATTTTACCCTAACTCTATGAATCCACGCTCGGCGGCATCAGTGATCCGACAAAAATATCGTTGTCAACGAATACGTCCGTGTTTGGCGGTCGGCACTGCTGACATCGACAAGTGGGGATGCATGCGTTCATAAAGAACACTGACCTGTAATAAAGCACTGGATAGGCTGCTGTCAAATTACTTTTATATCTATTTGAAAATCGCCATTTTGGCGCTGTAGGCTATGGATGGTAAGTACGTGGAACTAAAACTAGTCCCGCATGATAGGGACATTTACAGAATACATATTTCTTCACGTTTTAAAACTCAAACGGACACAAATAAACTTGAACAGTCCCTAAGACATCAACAAATAGAATAAAACACACTCTATTGATTAAAAATACGCAAACGTTAAAATTAGTTCCCGTACTTTCGTACGGCGGCGCTTCACACATGGTACACGATAGTATCTGTAATTTGTATGAGATAACCCATCCAGTGCTTTATTAGAGATCAGTGATAGAGAATGTATGAAATAATATTTCGCACTGTGCCGGAACTGTTTCACTGATAAGTGTGAATCGACCTTTATACTACTGTTGTTGGCAGCGCACTTGCAGTATCTGTTGCGTTGCTTTTGTTATAGGCGACGGTAGCCACTTACCATCAGGTGAATGTCTTTACTTTATGGGTAAACAACTATAATCATATGATTCCGTCCATTTTGATACCTTACAATCAATTAATATATTAATAATTAAGTTATACTCGGGGAAGTGGAGAGTAAATAAATAAATAAAATGCAAAACTTTTATTAAATCTTTTATTTAAATAAAAGAATGTTCAAACCCTATTACACACAATGCCTGAATATAAGCCGATTGATTTAAGTCACTATAAAGGCAACCTTTTAGTACCGGTTTATCACTAAATGAGAAATTTACATTTCAATTGTGAAATTATTTTACTTATATAAAGCAAAACCCACAAAAACATTACCATACCTAAAGAAATTACACAAGACATAATAAATAAGCGTAAACATACACCGATTTGGTAATAAAATATTTCTTTAACCACAATATTCAATTATAAGAAATCAATCATTGTTTTTAAATTTAAAATAATTTTATGAATATTAAATACCTATTGGCTCTCAAATAGCATTCAGTTGCCTAAACATAAAATTTAATTTCTTTGTGAATATTATAAAATTGGATTTTTTTTAAAAGCACAGCAGTTTTTGTGAATAGTCAAAAGCAACATACCAATGACGACTTTGAAATTATTTTTCTTTTCTTCACTAAATTAAAGTTTCGTCAAATACGGCAGTGTAAAACTCTTTTTCTTTTTTAAATATGTATAGTTTATCTTCACAATTTGTAATCCGCTACACACAAGTGCTGTAGCTAGATTAGACATGTAAAATACGTGCGGAGATAAAATATACCGTAAAATCTAACAAATGAAACAAAGGACAATACTAAAGAAAAAAAATTAAAATGACATTTAATTTAATTTAAAAAATATCACTGCATATTATCACCATTCAATAAGAATAAAAATATGGTATAGGAAACACCAAAATCACTTATTAATACATAAAGAAAAAGTTTGTTCTTCATTTAAGTCTTGGAGTACAGAACAAATTAAACGCATTATATATACAACGCATAGAACTAGCATTAAATGCAAAAATGCTAGATTAAAAAAAAACTGATGCGATTTAGAGTACCAATAGATACTATAGTAAGAACACAGGTTCCCAGTGCATAATATACAGTTATGCAAATACCCTCCTCAAATACATATTTTTTTACTTAGGAAGCTCCACGAGACGAGAACGTTTTATTGTAAAAACGAAGAGTCCCATTATTACGTCATAGGATTGAAAGTTTGTCTTTACAAGGGATAAGTTTATTATTGCAGATATTTTTCGCATATAATCATACTGTTAAAATAAAATTTTACTTTAAATTGATTTTAAGCAGATATTTTTCGCAAAAATAATCATATTATCAAACATATTCGATTCGTCTCGCTGCGCTCGACTAGATACTTGAAAAATACGGCAACAAATACTACGCCGAATTCGGCGTACTCGAGCTAGTCACACACTGTAAACTGTCAGTGATGTGTACGTGTCAAATGTTTTATTGGATGTTGGGCATAATAAAATGGCAATTTGCGTAGTGAAACTGTGCAAAAATATAATTAAACTGCGTAAAAAGTGATTATTAGTGAGGATGTTTTACACACACTACAATAAAAAGTTGCCGCATTCATGGAGCTATTGCTTTTAGGTAGGGCCGCATCTAGTCTAGCGCAGCGAGACCAATCATTTATCTATGCATATTGTAAAAATATTTTTTTATTTAAAGTAAATTTTACTTAGGTATTTTCTGTAACATATAACACGTCAAATACCTTTTGAAGAGTACAAATTCTCTTCACATGTTGCATTTTATGCAAAATAAAAAATGGTTGCATATTTATTTGGAATTACGATGTTTTCCTAATATATACACATACAGTCAAGTGTAAAAATATGTATCTTATAACAACTATACAATAACATGCAATCATGAAATATATGTACATATAATTTTTTCTTATCAATAATATAATATTATGTCGTAGCAAATGTTTCAACATTTGATCAAAAAATAGACTACATATAAGTTTTGAATAAAAGGATTTTTCCATTTAATCGGATGAGTATAACATATAGACTTAAATATATTAATTTTCCATAGTGCAAATAATATCATTGCTTATCTTAAAATATTAAAACGCATGCATGTTATTGAAAAAAAATTGAGAAAAAATATTTTATCATTTTTTTTATTATATGCACATTTAGGTATATAAAGAAAAACTTTTTTTGAAAATATATATTTACGAAACGATTCTTTGGGTACATATTTATGCACTTGACTACATGTAGTTCCACGTTTCGATTTTAAACATGATCATTTATTTTGTTTGTTGGTTTTCATTTCTTTTTAAAGTTTCAATTCAAAGTAAAGTAATTTTATTGGAAGGTTAAATTAAAATATAAATTGAAAATTTTATTAATAAAAATTCATTCAAGTTACATTGTAAAATTCATTCAAGTCTACACAATATAAAGGGTAAGTGATAATTCATTTAAAAAACGCATATAAAATTAAAAACTACTTTCACGCTTTAAAAATTTATACGCAGGCGGTAGTAGAATAGTTTTCTTATTTTAATTCTATAAATTCGTACAAACTAAATAAGCCAATTCGACACATGTTCTTAAAAAAATCATTTTTTTTTTACATAAAAACTGCGACAGACAAAACTGCCTGGTATTGATGATTTCAATTCATATGAAAGGCTTGAGTGCATGTAATACAAATACACCAATATTTGTATTAAAATTTGATTATATTTAACAAATAACTTTCTAAGTTTAAAAAGCACATTTGATTATGGTCTACCGAGTGATGGCAAATCTAAATCATCAACAAAAAAAAAACAAAATAGTTTAAAAAAGACATAGAAGTCTTTAAAAACAAATGACTTTCAAAATTTAAGAACACGAGTCCAAAAGGCCTACAATTATAATATTATATTGAAATACGCGAAGCCTACTTAAAGCTACCTAACAATCTACATTGAGGCGTTTTAATCTTACACTTTAACTGTTGTATCAGATCGAATATTTTCAACGAGGGCCCTACCTTCATCTCGAGAAGCTCGATGATTTCGTCCTTGGTCAGCTGGAGCATAGTGGGGCCGCTTATGTTTGAGAAGTTGTCGCAGTACGGCTGACAGTCGTTCACCGTGAGGAACTTTGCGACGTCCGTGGAACTCCAACTCTCCGGGTCGATCGTGTTCAATATCTCTAGGGGGATCGTATTGTTGACTAGTCTCGGTATCACTTTGTCTTCCTTGGCGACCTCAGGGGACGACAACGGTTGGACATTATCATTTGAATCCTGCGGCGACTCGGTGGGCTCGTTGACCTATTCATTGAAAAAATGGTTGGTTCCAAACAGTTCTACAATGGAACTGTTTGGACAAAAAAATTCCAACTAGTTCTACTGCACACAGTATGACACAGATTGGACTCCGGAATAATTTTAATGAAACATGTCCAAACTGTTCTATTATTTCTATAACAAACAAACTCACATTCACGTCATTTATAATATTAGTAAGAAAGTAAGAATAATATCGCATACTCACCAGTAGAACTCATTGCAAGTTTTTTTTTAATTTTGTTAATTAAAAGTACTTTTTGATTCTTACCACATAATCCTGCATCTCATCGAGGTGTTCATCAGAGGAATCCTTATTGACTGATGGGTCTACGTCCATATTCTCCGGGGCCTCGTTTTGTTCTAAGTGGGCCTCGATCTGATCTGATCTTACCATCTCGGAACTGATTCGATTCTTGTCGTGTATGATCTTATCTAACTTGGGCTTCATTTGATCCATTTCGGATCGAATTCGGTCCATCTTTGACTGGATTTGATCCATGTCCGAGGTGATTTGATCCGCGTCGATCCTTTTGTGGTTGGAACTGGGCCGGTCTGCTTCGGCAGAAGCTTCCGACACGCTTGTCGGAGGAGACAGACTCTTTGTGTCTGCCATGTCTGAGTTCTGTGAACTTTCCTCCGTGGTAATTGGTGGTTGAGCTGTAATTTTTGCTGAAAAGATGCGAGGTCGATTTATATTTGAAACGCTACAAGCTCTTAATAATGAAATGATAAACTAAACCCCGACTTTCTATTGAGCCCAAACACGCTATATCTGCCGTAAGTTGCCGAGGACTTATGGCACTTGACTTATGAGACTTGTAGCACTTATGGCGTTGCTTACGTTATAGGCGACGGTAACCACCTACCATCAAGTGGACCGTCAGCCTGTCTGTCGACCTTAACATAAAAAAAAAGTTGCTGAGGAGTTGGTTATACCGCAGATGATGCTACTACTTGAAAACTTGATGCTACAGCATCAGATCAAAGTTCCATGTCATGAAAATACCACCTCAAGTATAAACATCGCAAAACTATATCTTTTGTTTGCGCATGTAGAATTGCGAACAATACGGCGGACCTACTTTCTCTCGTACAAAATGTTATAATTGCGTCTCGCTCATTCCCTGGCTCCCATACCTCACAAACAGTCCCAAAATAGGTTACTGCGCATATTTGACACGTGACATCGCCACAGAGCCCATCAAGTTTTGCGATGTTTATAACGTTGTATACCAAATTTCACGATACGTTTTAGCTGTGAGTGGAGATTACCATTCTTGCGGCGGCGCTTGTGGTGCTTGGGCGCGGGCTTGCGGTGCAGTCGAGGCGGCAAATGGGGGCCCTCGAGGCGATGGCCGACGGCGCGGCACCAGCCCACCGGGTACATGTCCGTGCTGTGCGCCCACAGCCACTGGTCGTACTCCGCGCCCCACCCGTCGAAGTGCACCTTCGTACCATACCATATAATCATGAAATAGTTTATCAAAAATATTTGATTAGTCCCGCTGCGCTCGACTTGATACAACCGCCGTACTTGACAAATGCGGCAACAAATACTCCGAACTAGTCAAACTACTAACTGTCTGTGATTTGTAGGTGCAGCCTGTTTTATTAAATTTTGGGCATAATAAAATGCCATGAAACTGTGTAAAAATATAATTAAACTGTGTAAAAAGTGAAAAATAGTGATGATGTTTTACACACACTACAATAAAAAGTTGCCGCATTCACGGAGCTATTACTTTTAGGCAGGGCCGTATCTAGTAGAGTGCAGCTGCAGCGAGACCAATCATTTATCTATGTAGTTTATTTTTACGACGACACACTTTGGGAATGTGGACGAGAAAATTTTTTCATACAAACTTTCAATCTGAGCGAAACGTTCACCGACCATGTCGTGTGTCGCTTGTCACAAACACATGTCTGTTAGAATTTACTGTTTCCCTCTACCAAATACCAAACGACTTTAGCCCAAGCTAACTTTTATTTTTATTTTTTCATTTCAAAAAAACACATTAATTATTTTTATTATTAAGTACACACCTTGAGCAGGTCTGCGACAACCCTGGAGACTGTCGCAACACAGACGAGGCGCGGGTCCATGAGGTCGGCGCACTCGAGGCGCATTCCGGCCACGAAGCCGTGCGCCACTGCGGCCCCGTGACCCCGCGCCGAGAATGACGACCGTGGCGCCGCGCGTGCCCCGGTCTCCGACAGGTACTGGTCCCAACGGAACTCATCCGAGGCCATCCTGCACCAAACCCTTGCGCTATTACGATACTCAAGAGCACTGATCTCTAATGAAGCACTGGATGGGTTATCCCCATACAAATTACAGATACTTTCGTGTACCATTTTGAAGCGCCGCAATATAAAAGTACGGGAACTAATTTTGTTTCTATAGAATAGAATGACCAGGTTCACATTTTTGGTCACATAACGTACCAACCTAAAATCGCAAACGACTACCTACGCAACTAGTATAACACTGCCGCGATGCGAGCACTATGTCAAGTCTAACTTTATAATACACTAGCTGTTGCACGCGACTTCACCCGGGTAACTTTATAAAATACTAGCTGGTGCTCGCGACTTCGTCCGCGTTGAAAAGTATAACACTTGATAACGCCATCTATCTACAGTAGAGCGGATCGCTAAAAATATCACCAAGCAGTTGTCATGTTAGTCACTTCACCTGATTCTATTTTAAATGGATAGATAGGCGCTATTTACTTTTTTTTTTAAATTTCCCGCAATGAAGCATTTTTCCGCGGTAAAAAGTAGCCTATGTTCATTAGGGATAATGTTGGCTTCTAATTGTAAAAGAATTTTTATATTGGTCCAGTAGTTTCGGAGCTTATTCTGTACAAACAAACAATCAAATCTTTCCTCTTTATAATATTAGTATAGATAGCCTATGTTTCTCGCTGATAAATAATCGGTCCAGTGGTTTTTGAGTTTATTGATATTAAGTATAGATGAAGATTTCAAACATATTTTGTTGCTTGTTTTTATGGGCAATTAAATTTTGCAACTGTAACCACACTAATAATGGTAACAGAGCAACAACGTAACCTCGCGTCTTTCTCATGTGTAAGAAACCTTAACTTACCCGGCGGGCTGTATAAGAGTTATATTATTTGCACTCGCGAATCCCACTGGGAATATGCACGGCGACCTCTGATGGTAACAAAACCAATCCGCCCCTGTGGCGTCGGCAGGATAGCAGTCTATTCTGATCATCATGTATCCCTCGTTCAGTATTTGCATCACGGTAGCGGCGCAAACGGCGGACAGGTTCAATGGGTCTATCGCTTCCAGCTTCATGCCTTTAGCGAACAGGGGAGGTTCGTTTGTGGGGTACTTGTAGAACATGTCCTGTGTGGAATCGTTCGGCGCCAGTCGCCCGGCAGCCACCCTTTGGCAGTAACTCTGCGGAGCGTCCAGGGGGTGACCCACCCTAAAGGCCCACCCCACCGGATGGATCAGAGGCGAGTCTTCGTGACACCAAAAACCGTTGTCCTCCGGTGAACTGTCATAGTATTTCACGTGTAATCTTTTGCCAATTATCTCGCATACGCTTGCAACCTGAAAATTTATTAATAAGAACAGCCATTTTTTTTTTTTTTTATGTTTTAAGGTTATTTATGTTAGGTTATTTTTTCATTTTATTTTAGTCATTTTGGGCAGCATACTTACAAAATATAAGTGTGAAATAACAGCAATGCGCTGTTGTATTTCGGCGAGAGGCGGCGATCCCTCGGGAATAGTCCTTTTTCTGGATGAAAGGTACCCTATGTCCTTCATAGGGTACGTTTCATCATTCAAAGCTAGTTTATAATATTAGTAAGGATTATATTATTGTATTAAAATAATTTTGTTTTACCTTCACTTGAGATATCCTATTTTTGTCAACCACCTCCATAACAGAACCGATAGAGAATCTCGACTTGAGGCTATCATTCAATTTACTAAAGAAATTCGCGGGCAGAGTGCGGGCTCCTGTTAATTGCTTCACGAGAAACCTGAAAAATATTATCACAAAAATGTATTATAGACAATTGCATGAACAATGCAACAAAAAAATACCACTGATGTTAGGTATATAGTTTGTGAGAATTGATGTATGTATTTATGTGTTACCCTTTCATGCAAAAATTCACGAATTTGGCATACAGATAGTTTGTTACTTGGTTTAATTTAACATGTAAGATATTTTTTATAAGTAAATCATTACCCATTTGAAAAAAATCACAGTTTATATTCACAGTGGACATGTGTTATGAACGTTTGTAGAGAAACAAATCTTTAGATACATATTTTTGCATTTGACTAATACACTCGGCGTCAAAAATATCGCCCCTCCGCAAAAAATAGTTTCAACCGACTTTAAACCTTATTCGATCAAGGGTAAGGGTATGATTGTAAGGTATCAATTGAAAGGTAATAAAATGTACTTTTTAGGAAAATTTAAAAAATAAGATTTTTTTTCATTGGGTCCAAAAATTAAAGAAAAAACATGACGGTTAGTTGAAAATGTATATTCAAACTTAACTTTACAACAGTAAATGCATAACAAAAAATTTCAAAAAATGCTTAAAATTAACTTAAAATCTAGTGTTATCCCTCCCTAGCCCTTATCACTGCCTCCAAACGTTGCTTCATCGATCGCACCAACTTAACAACGCTTTCTTGTGGAATGTTGCCCCATTCCTCAATGACTGCATCCTGAAGGTCTTGCAGGGTGGTAGGGGGGGGCAGCTCGTGACAGAACCCGTTGCTTCAGCTCGTCTTAAAGGTGTTCAATTGGGTTTAAGTCAGAACTCCTGGCTGGCCACGGCAAAACAGCGATCCAAACCTCCTCCAGATAACCCCGAACAATCAATGCAGTGTAGGAGCGAGCGTTGTCGTGCATTAATGTGAACCCAGGGCCGACGTATCACGCATAAGGAACCACGTGCTCTTCCAGGATCTTGGCAATGTATCGGCGAGCAGTCAGGGACCCTTGGCCGCGACATCCTCCAGTCCTGGAGACGCAGACAAGGTCGGTTTTGCTGTCCATGCTAATGCCGCCCCAGAACATGCACGAGCCGCCTCCGTAGTCCACTGTCTCTTCGATACATGCTTGAGAAAATCATTCTCCCGGCCTTCTGTACACTCTGGCACGTCTGTCGTTATAATAAAGACAGACTCTGGTCTCAGCGGTGAAGAGAACCTGCCCCCATTGCTAAAACGTCCAATCGACGTGGTCTCTGGCGAATCGCCAGCGATCTCTGCGATGCTGTGTGGTCAATATGGAGCCCGTAGCAGCACTATGAGCCACGATATTCTTCTCTCGCAGTCTTCTTCTAATCGTAGAGACGCTAACTGCGGTGGTCCGAGCTTCCCTGAGGCGTTGGTGCACCTGAACAGCACTGGAGGAAACGATTGCGTAGTGAAGACCTCGCAATGAAGCGATCGTCTCTTTCGGATGTGCAGCGTTGTCAACCAGCTCCTTGTCTTTTGTTGTAGCCCCCAGTCTCTTGGAACCGTTGGAATACTCGGCGGACAACATAACGACTTAAATTCAGTTGCCGAGCGACATCACACTGACGAACTCCTGCTTGCAATAGTGCGACGACTTGAGCAGATTCAGCGACGGTAGTTTCCATCTTCGAGGGTTGATTTCTTGCTGGAGCCCCTTAGCTATGTTCTCTTCGACGTTTGGATAGTGTATGATTGACATTTGACCTTATACAGATCTTTAATACCCAAGGGAACAGACACAACTAGCGGCCCTTCAATTGCGAGTTTTGACACCTTTTTTTTAACGCGCACACCTGGAAATCTCGTGGCTTTTTATTTTAATTTACTAACGTTAATTGAAAGGTTATTAAACGAGCTTTCATTTGATATCAGTATTAATAATGTAAAGTAATTTTTATAAATTTTATATTAGCTTGAATCAGATTTTCGCGGAGGGGCGATATTTTTGACGCCGAGTGTATATAGATATATAGAGTTAAAAAAAATTCATACTTTTTCCAATCTGTGTATTTATCCTCTATAGTGCGCGGAGGAATCAAAGGTTTCCCTCTAGTGGCGCACCATCCGACCGGATGTACCTCCGAACAGAACAAGTTAACCCAAAAGTCCTTAGAATCATCACTGCCAAATCCCTCGTATCGTAATAAACCCATGTAACCTTTCACCTGGAACATTAAAATAATATGATCAGCACCTCTACCTAAAATATTGCATCCGGTCCATCACAACCAATTCCCAATTGCCTGAAATGTGAATACGCCTGAATCCCAAATAGACTGAATTTTAAATAGACTGAATCTGAAATTGACTAAATCCCAAAATAATTCCCAATTCGCCTGAATTCCAAATTGCCTTACTAATTTTAAATACTAAAGTAAGCCGCACATTTTTTAATTTTTATGTTAACTTTTTTGCAATTGCAACTTTAAATAATACCTAATAATATTTTCAATTTTCACTTTTTCAGGCAATTTGGTACTAAGGCATTTCGAATTTCAGGCGAAATGGGAATCAGGCAATTTGGGATTTGGTTGTAATGGAAAAGGTAATTTGCATTTCAGGCGAAATGGGAATCAGGCAATCCCAAATGTGGTTGTAATGGAACGGACGCAAATATTTATATGAAAAATTGTCAATTTGACATTGACAATACACTCTTGCTAGTGAGTGTGGTCATTATAAACTCATTTCATTTCACCACATACAAAATATCATCACATTGTTGGGCACAAACTTAACCATAAGTGGCTATCCGCTGTAATAAATAATTTTATAGTAAGAAAACAATCTTTTAAAAAACTATAAAATTTAAAAAAAAAACATTATTTATCAATGCTCAGACACAAGTACTAAGTCTAGTTAGAAAGCTAAAGTTAGAACATAATATATTTATTTTATAATGTAAGCGAATTTGCTTAGCGGATGCTTAGAATGAATTGCAACACATTTTCAGCACTTGTGGCATTGCTCCGCAACCGTCAGCCTGTCTATTTTAACATAGAAAAATATATCTTGATTGGTAAAGATTACCTTTAACACTGAAGCCACCCAAAAGTAATCAGATTTCTCCGATTCACTTCCACAATCAGTGTTTTTCACTTCCACCTTCATGCCCTCGAAAGTGTTGTCCCACATTTCGTGAAGTGGTGCATGTTTGAACAGACTGACGGGTGCAGCCAAGAAGTCACAACCAAATAGTTCATCTCTCCATTCGTAACTGTTTGCAATAAATGTTGTGGAATGTTTTATAGGTCCCGCCTGAAATTAAAAAACATAAGCTATACCAAAATTCAGGGTTAGTTATATATATTTTATTTAAAAATTAGCTGCCATATGTTTGTGTCCACAAAACTCTAAAAATAGCTAATATTCAGCTAGTTTCTTTAAAATTTACTTTCAACCAAATGAAGTGAGAACGTTTCCATAAATTTGTGTGCATGTGTGTGTGTGTGTGTGTGTGTGACTTGTGCATTAAATAAAGATGTTCACATTAGCAATTATAGTTCACATCACTGTGATGACGTAGTACTGTCACGAATACAATAGAAGAAAAAAAAATCAAGATTAAAAAGTATCTTAATAAACTAACTACATGTGTGTCAAATTAGATGTTTTTCATTCAGCTGTCATTCATGTGTCATTCAGCTGTTTTTGTGCGAAAGAGAAATAAACATCTATCCATACATCCATTCTAATAAATTTTTGCTAATAATAATTTTTATTATTCTAATAATATTGATAGGAAGTAGGACTCATCCTTACATATAAAACAAAGTCTTCTGCCCCAAACTCAAAAACTGGTGAGAAACTTAAAAACTAATGCATGGATTTTCATGTTATTTTAACCAATGGATAGAGTGGTTCTGAAGGAAGGTTTTACTATATAATTTACAAAGTTACGCTGGCAAAGTCGCGGGCAGCAGGTAGTAATGTATAATGTATTACCTGCAAGTCATTGAATGTTGCTTGCCACTGTTGCAACTGTGGCAAAGGCTCCAGTGGGATCATTCCAGCCATGTGTTCCGCTCCCTCCATCAGTTTAAATCGCCAGCTACAGTGTTTACGCCTAGCTGTTTTACCACTGTGGCATCCCAATGAACAGAACTTGTTGTTACGCTGGTAGAATTGTCTGCGATGGCCAATACGACCACAAAATTCGCATATTGCTGAAACAATACAATATTTGTTTTCTTATATGTCTGTTTACATATTGATCTACATTTTATATGAGGCGTGAGGGTCATCAAGTCATGCTACAGGTGCTGCAAGTGCACCGGCGATCATCAGCTCTGGCATCCCTTATTCACGCATGGAAACAACAGTACACTGTACACATACTGCCCTGCCACCAAACGGGCTGCCCAAATAACTGCAAAGAGCAGTGTGTACTGCCACTACTTTTTTTTACACATTCCACACAGCACCATCTAGTTCCACACTAACCAACTAATGCTTGTATTATGGATACCAGACAGTTTATAAATTACATACATTACTTTTTTTGTAAATACAAAACATCCATGACTCAGGTACAAAGGTAAATGTTAACACATAAACATTTATCCCTAGCGGGATTTGAACCCGCGACCGTTTGGTTAACAGCTAGGGTTACTAGCGACTTTAAAGACCAAAATGTGTTGTCTCTTGTCATGACATTTTTAGATTGTTTGCGAAATAGGATGGAATATAATTTAGCCAAAAGATGTTTAAACGACGTTTCAGAGCACTTTCTTGCCATTTTCCGTATTTAAGTAAATTTGCGTATGTAAGTAAATTATTTAACAAGCATTTCTTCAACAGTGCGAACTATGTTTTAACTATTTTCATTGGTTTTACTGTTTTAAATCGTAAGTCCATACGAAGATAAAGTATCACTCACCGAAACTATCTTTCTCTAAAGGAAGTATAGAGAGATCATCTACTATGTTAATTTCATCAGTAAAATGAACAGTGTCAGTAGATTTTACAGAACCGCTAGTGCAAAATGCCATATTTTGCACAAATCGAAAAGGTAAACACAGTACACATGACTATTAACACTAAACAATAAACAAAAGTAAAAAACTACGAATCCACTAGTAATGTTATATTGTTTTGAAATAAAATAATTATTAAATACACTGAGGAGGCACTTATGAGATAATTTAGATTTATAATAATATTATAATGCCTATTTCGCTTATTTCAGTATGATATGAAATGAATGAACCCCATGAAACCAAACCAACCAATAACTAATTAAACCATAGACCAACCAACCAAACACCATACACTGTAGTCTGTGTATACACATATCCAACAATTCCATTCTTAATTTGTTCTATAGGACTGGATATATTCAAATTCAATATCCTTGGATAAATGATAAATGATGTGATCCATCGTCCTAGATCGTCCTAGTCAATATCTGTGATGTGATCTATACTATATTCTATGTTTTCGCTACATAGTATACTATACCTACTCTATATGCTATACACGAAAAAGATTTCGTCTTGTTATAAAATCGGTAATAAGTTTTCTACAGACAGAATTTAGTCCGAAACTCTTATATCAACAAAAATTTGTAATAAAAACACTTTCACTCACTCGAGTAAATACAATAATATACTACCTAAAATCCATTCTGTAGGTCTGTAGGTCCTAATGTCAAATTTTAAAATAATGTTACCAGCATTTTTCCTTAATTTACGGTAAAAATGTTTTTGATATTGTTTTATTGATTTATGTATTTTAAGGTTTAAATTTCGTTTAAAGCAGCATTACTAATAACCAAGTCGATTTGGAACGAATAAAAAACAATTCACATTTTATATGTGAAGTCAAATAAATAAAAAATAATTTAAATAATGCATTCCACGGCTATTATATTGTGATAATTTTATGTCACCAATGAAAATATTCTCATCATAAAAATTATAATAAGTAATCGAAAATAATTGCGAATTATAGAACGGACGTAAATCTGTAAATGTCCCTATCCTATCATGCGGACAGTTTAGTTTCATGTACTTACACTCCATAGTCTACAGCGCCAAAATTGACAGCAGCCTATCCAGAGGTATATAGAGATCAGTGGATGCTAGAGCCCAGCCCATTATCTCCTCATCCTCATCTCTTCCTTATCCCTTCCTTCTTCCTTATCCTTAATCCTTCCATGGTCGGCAGCGCACTTGAAGCACATGTGGCTTTGCTTGTGTTATATATAGGCGACGGTAGCCACCTACCATCAAGTCAAGTGGACCGTCAGCCTGTCTGTCGACCTTAACATTAAAAAAAATCCAGGAAATGTCAAATTACTCGTTCGAATTATGAAACGCAGTATAGTAATCAAGGAACATAAATAAGTATACTGTACTTGCTAGTAATATATGTAATAATTATAGTTTTAAGAGTTATGGAGGAACATACATACATAATGCCTACACATACAGATTTATTATTAGTATTGATGATTGATTGATTAATATTAATAAATTTTTATTATTACCCACTTTTATTTATTTTATGAGCAAACGTCGAACGACATCAATTTTTATGAGAAGCATCGTTTACATAGTTTGCATCGATGTATAGTTTATTTTGATTCTGAAGATATCTTTTAACGTAGTTGACGCTCAAATTAAATAAGAGTTACTATCGCTTGAGGTAAGTAAGTAAAGTTCTTATTCTTGATTTTGATAAAATGTTTATTAACACATAGATTTTTATCTAATTGTAATATATGTAGCTACCGAACTAATGTTAGGAATATTATTTCTCCATTAGGCACTACTTATATGAATTATGCACTCCTGCATCTAAGTTAAATATTATTTTTATCAGTTATTAACAGCAACTGGTCATTGGTCAGCTGTCAGCATTCTTAGCCCATTATTTTACTTATTTTCTTTTACACCGTTCGCCCAAAGCAAAAATGAGTTTTGGAAATCTCCGGAACCTTGCATCTGTTTTTCTCTATTCTTTCACTATTGAAAAGAACAGAAATCCAAATGGACAAATAGTACATAATTTATACTTATTTCGTACGGTGCGGTGTAAGTTAAAATGCCATGTGAGGGGTGAGAGAAAGCTATTTATTCTTATATATAGACCAAGATTACCTACTTCCAATATACTTCTTTTCTTTTTGCCTTGTTATAGTGATAAACTACGCTAAATAGAAGTCTCCCGCTTTTTCATCTGTTGTGTCCGGTGTATAAATGGAAAGTAAGTAAATCGTGGTATATTACCTTGAATTTAAACAGTGTCTAGTTTGCTTGACTTAACATATAGTCGTTTAATTTAATTTAAATTAATTATCCCGTACGTTCAACATAAATTTCTATGAATATTAAAATTATTCCAATACTAGCTGGTGCCCGCGACTTCGTACGCGATGATAAATTAAAAATATAAGAGCAATTAGAACGCTTGACGCCTTGTTGCTATAACACATTGGGCAGGCGTTAGTTACGGTTTTATATCTTAGATAATCCTCCAGGAACAGTACTTTTTCCCTGGATAAAAGGTACCTTAGGTCCTTTCTGGTGTCGCAGATAACGTGTACGCAAAATTTCATGGTGATCGGTTTAGTACTTTTTGCGTGAAAGCCTAACAAATAAACAAACAAACACACATTCACATTTATAATATTAGTAAGGATTAATAATTCATTCATTTAAAAATGATAAATTGAAACAATACCTTAGGAAAGAAGAGGGCTCCTGCTGCTCGTACAGCGCGGCGGCAGTCGAGTGATGCAGCACTAACGACATCTCATCAGAATCGCGCTCAGTCTGACCTTCAAAATCAGCCATATGTACAAGCTTCACGTGCTCAAACAACTCAAACGGCACATCAGGGCCCTCCAGGACAAAGCCCGTCGAGGCCAAGGGCTCAAGTACATGCATACCATCAATTCACTTCTGCAGCGATTAGCCCTCAACAGGCTATTCAAATACAGCAACCAATTCCAATACCTTACATTCCTTCTTATTCTACAACTCAACGTCCTTTATTTGCGCGAGCAGGACCACAACAAAGTCTACATCTACCTACTTCACCTGGGCAACCTCATTCAACCTGGTATCCTCAACCACAACATCAACTTCAACATAATTTACATGTGCCAACATATCCAGCTCAAATACAACCAGGTCAACACAATTTACACCAGCCACCCCCAGCACTTCCATATGCCACAGTATATGGGCATCATTTTATGCCTGATTATCAACTACAGCAACTTCGATTACAATGTCAACCAACACCGGGTAGAATCCCTTGTCGCCGTCATTCTTTTGATTCAAGTTATAATTCAAGTTATAAGAGTCCTCATCAACGGCAACCAGTTCAATATCATTATGATTATTATCAAGCTGTACCACAAGATTTAGCTCAGGGTAGAGATGATACTTTGTCGCCAATTAGGCCCATAAATCCGACAGTACAATCATCGCCCCTTCAATTTCCTGCACCTACCTTAATTTCAAGCCTTCACAGTCAAAGAGAATCGCGTATACGTTTTCCAAGAGAAAGGAGTCCTATTAGTCCCAGTCGGACACAACCACCCAAAATTCCACGTGCTTCATTTGGAGCGTATTCAAGCGTATCGGGTCTCTCTCCTAGTTCACGTATAGCTCATCAAATATCGTTTGAACCTCTTATGTCTGGGACCATAAGTTGTCACCCCTCTGAGCTAAAATCACCACAGCAACAATGTCATTTTGAAGCCCAACCGGAGCCAAGCTATATTGTATCCCAAACTCACTATCAGCTAATAACACCCGGACCATCAACTTCTGATGTTCCTGGTTCAGAAGAACCGATAATGACTGCAATGACTCAACCTGAACCCAGCACTCTTGGGCCAGCACGCCCGAACCCAAGAAAGAAAAGTTCAGAAATGAAAAATGAGAAATGCCGGTATACTATTCCCAATAAAGTACCAGAAAATATTGAATACGTAAACCTCCTATGTAACTATTACTCAATGGAGCTATCTCCGACTGAACTAGTAAGTATTAAGAAGGATCTTATTTTCATTTCCCATTGATTTAATTATTTTATTATGAGATATTTTATATGAGATAAAATAAGATTTTCATAAAATAAGATTTTTTGTGTTGGTTGTGATGAAAAAGTCTCCACAGAAACAAACTATAGGTAAATAAAAATAAATAAATAACTATTATATCAATAGAAACGGCTGCATATTTACACCTAATCTCTGACACCTTTCTTATTATCAGTCCTTAGTTTCATAAAAAACTCGTGGTCCTCTCCTTTAAGTATGTGTTGGTTGGCCTCTTTGATATACAATCTTTAGCCATTCTAACTATTAACTGTAGAATACCTATAAAACTATAGAATATACAGCCTCTTCCTTCTCAAAATGTAGTCTTAAATGTTGCTTTCAGATTCGTTACGATATATCATTCAAGCCAGATAAACCAAAAAGACTAGTAAAACTAGCATATGACACAATGAAAAGAGATTTATTTCCAGAAGCAGTAATGGCCTTTGATCAGAGTAAAATTTGTATTGTCACGGAACCTCTGCCAGAAGTTGGAGAACGTTATGTGACTGATGTAAGTGCTTTCTTCTTAAGCCTATGTTATATAATATAAGAAACTAACTGTCGCCCACGACTTCGTCTGCGTTAAAAAATAAAAATTATAACTGACCCGGCAAACGTTGTTTTGTCATATAATAGTGAATTCCCCTTGATATGATCTTTGGGTGACGTGATATATTTTACGACTTCTGTTCCTAAAACGTTTACGAAGATAATAAGCAACAATTAAACTATTCATAAACGCGGCTGTTACGTGTGCGACTATATATTTTATAATACCAGGCAATAAATTTTTATTCGGCACTAAATTACAAGTCTTTATTTTTTTTAAATAGATTCAGTATCACGTACTGACCCTAAATGCACAAAATCCTTACAAATTAAGCGGGCGGAAGTGCCGCCAATTTGACAAAAACCGTTTCGGCCTATATCTCCGTAACCGTGCACATGAGCCCAAAAATGGTAATAACCTTTATTGTAGATAAATTAATTTCCTATCTATTTGGCGATTCATTTTTTTTCTATCACTTACCGTTTACGACTTATTCGACTATGGCGATTTGTTTATTGACACAATGGCCTTAGCCTTAGAATTAATATTTGTATCAATATTGCAAAATTGCGAATAGAAAAGAACTTATGGGTAATTTTATATTATTTATTTACAGTTTGACGTATCAGACACGGAGGATAGGACAGTAAGATTTGAAGTGACAATAATTAAAACGGGCGTTTTTAATTTCAATACACTCATTGAGTAAGTATTTAAACCTATATTTAATTTCATAGAAATTTGTGGAGCGAATATGATTAAGTGCATATTTTTTTAAGATACACGAGAGATCCTCGAAGTTCATTGAACCAACCAACAGCAGTGATACAGCTATTGGACATTATTCTTCGTCAAGGCACATTGGAGTCATATATAAAGGTAGTCAATCTATACATACAATATTATAAAGAGGAAAGATTTGATTGTTTGTTTGTTTGAATAGAATAGGCTCCAAAACTACTGGACCGATTTGAAAAATTCTTTTACTAATGAGAAGCTATATTATCACCGAGTAACATCAGTACTAATCCGTACAAATATTATAAATGCGAAAGCTTGTGTGGATGTAGGTATGGATGTTTGTTTCTCTTTCACGCAAAAACTACTGAACCGATCACCATGAAATTTTGCATAAACATTGTCTGGGACACCAGACAGGACATGGGGAACCTTTCATCCAGAAAAAGGACTATTCCCGAGGGATCATCTAAAATAAAATAAAGGCCAAAGTGTTATTATGGCAACAAGTGGTAAATTTCCACCTAAATAATTGAATTTGCTCATTCTGTCTTTTAAAATTATTTAAACCCTTCCTGCAATAAACTACAAAGTTTCTTCTTCATAATATTGCATGTAAATATTTATAGATGTGTTTTGTGTAATAAAAGGATCAACAGTTGGATTTTTTAATAAGATTTCACAATTTTTCATTTAGGTGAAGTAATTTTTAACGAACACGAAAAAAATATTTGATTTGATTTAGGTAAACAGGAAAAATTTGTATCTACTAATTTTAATGATTATATTTTTGCAGGCCGGTCGGCAATTCTTCAAACGACCTCCGGACTCCGTAGACCTCGGGTACGGATTAGAAATGTGGACGGGCCTATTCCAATCGGCTATTATTACAAATAAAATGTTCATCAATGTGGACGGTACGTATCAAAATAATATAGAGAAAAGCGTTGTTCAAATCAAACATAACGAGAATAACATCAATCAAACAATGCAATCAGAAATTATATTTGGCAACGTAATCGTGATTGCCCCAATAGTTTCAATTTTATAAGCGAAAATCTAAAAAAAACAGCAATTTTTTCCATAAAATTGTTATAAATAATAAACACGAGTGAAAAACATGTCAGTATATCATATGAAACTATTCTCCACACATTAGCGCAGTTGGTTTCCTTCTAAGACTTTTTATATTCATTGCATACTATCAAATCTCTGGAGCTTGATGTATAGCTAATGTTTATCTTTTCTTAAATTATGTAACTGCTGCCCGCGTCTTCGCCCGCGTAACTTTGTAAATTATACCTTCCTCGAGAATCACTCTATTCATTTAAAGCGAACAAACAGACAGACAGACGCGGCGGAGAACTTAGTTTTATAATATTTAAGAATATAGTTATGTATAAAAATGTAATGTTGGTTTGTGTATGCTTCAAAAACTTGAAAACTAGCCGACGAATTGACTTGAAATTACACAACATTGCATTTAAACAGAGGAAATTTTTTCACAAAATTTCCCTGTGCCCTGCCACTACTTTTCTCATCCATACTAGAGCCACCTTTGAAAAGTTAATTTCCAAAGTGTCGGGGATCGAACCCGGACCCGGGTACAGAGCGTTTAGGCGACTGTTACACGTACGGTATTTACTGTGATCCGTCAATAATATCGTCAATAATATGTATCGTGGTATTTATTGAACGTGCAGTCTAACGTATTGATGGCTGTCAAAATTTTTCCATTTTCTATGGATTTCTAGAAATACTGACATCCAACAATAAATACTTACTGAACTGATGGATCACAGTAAATATACCGTACGTGTAACCGTCGCCTAACCATTCAACCATTACCGATCTTATTTTAATTGTTAATGAATTGTTTAAATTAAATTCCAGTCGCTCACAAAGGCTTTCCAAAGAACGAAAAATTGACTGATTTGTTGGAAAAAGATTTCAACTTGAGTCCTACATTAAAAATAGAGGCGCAGTGGCCCAATGAAAAATTCATGGAATTCTTGAAAGATCTCAGAGTAAGTATATAGAAATAAAATATAAACCATGTTTCTGGAATTATTTGGATCACGCGTGTGATCAAGATTATTTAATAGGAAATAATTACACTTTTGAAATAAAAGTAAGATATGTAGGATTGAAGGTAGGTACTTAGTTTCATAATCAATTTTTTTTTTACTATTTTCTTTTTAATGTTTGGGACTTTCACTCCATTATTCCCGGTGATCGGCGCCTTTTAATGACGTTTAGTCTACTTAACAAATGGTGAAAGAGCCACTTAGTTCATATATATCTTCATATCGCATCGCGTCTCGTTTGTATAATGTAGGCTAGGTACTATGGCCTACTTTATTTACAGCTTCGAAAACATAAATAAACAATTGAATAATTATTATAATTAACAGTCATATATAAATTTTACCCAAAATATTCCTATTTTAGGTTGTTGTACCTATTCACACGGAACGGGTGGAAGGGTCTTGTCGGGAATTTATCGTAAACCAACTTGTAAAATCCCCAGAGGAAGAAAACTTTGATCACACGAATGTTGATGGTGAAACGCAAAATATTTCCGTACATCATTATTTCACAGACATTAAAGGAGTCCAGTGCGTATTATTATTTTAAGATTTCTACCAGGGGTTAACCCACAGGCCATTATGTGGGTAAAAATTACATTTGTTTTTGCTTTTTAATTTTGACAGACATAAAAAAAATAACAATGTTGCGCACATAGATAAAAGTTTGATGAAATTTCCATTTCGGGAGAAAACAATTTCCACTAACTAAATCTTAACAAATCACATTTTCATGTCGATCGTTTCAGCATGATAGGTTTAGCTTTTTTTTAAAAATAGATTGTTTTTATAAAACAAACGGTTTAATTCGACAAAGTTTTAATCATAAAAATTAAGTTATTTGAGGTGCTTATAAGTTTGAATCTATTGCAAATTTTGAAAAAAGGAAAATCTATAAACTAGTCTTTCATTGTGTCAATAACATACAAAAAAAATCAAGGAGATTGGAAAATATTTAGAAGTGGAAAAACGTTTTCTCTTTTTGTATGGACGAGTACGTGATATTATTTCTTTTGTGAAACAAGAGACTTATGCCGCCAATTTGTTTTTTAGTATCAAATTCCCAAACCTGAATTGTGTGTGGGTAGGAAAGAAGAAGTCAATATTGTATCCAATGGAAATGTTAACTGTGGCTTCTGGACAGGTAATTAACATTCATCACCATTGCGCTATTTTGTAATATAATATGAATATAAATGTAGTCAGAGATCCCTTAAAGAAAAATAAAACATGCCAGGGGGTTGAAATTAACCCTTGTTGCCGTTAAATAATATCTATACTTATACTTATTACTTATCTATAATAATATAATAAAGAGGAAAATAATAATAATAATAATAAATCATTTATTCGACGTAAGTTTTTACAAAACATTTATCTTCGTCAACATTCTTTACAAGCTACCACCGGTTCGGAAAGCTGTTTCTAGGGAGAAGAACTCGGCAAGAAACCCCCTAGTTGCTCTTTTCATAAATTAATTACAAAGTAATACGTAACAATACATAGCAATCTACATAAAATAAAGATGATAGATAATCTACATCTACATAAAGATTTGTATGAATAAACTAAAAACTACTAGACCGATTTTAAAAATTCTTTCACTCATAGAAGCTACGTTTATCAACTAGTAACACGGGCAAAGTCGTGTGCAACAGCTAGTATAATATATTTATGGTAGTCCACATTTTCGTTTTAACAAAGAAAACGTCTATAATGATATCTTATGATCGTGTCACATGTTTGAGGCCAATGAACTCCTAAAATACTGAACCGATTTTGATAATACTACGTAACTATCACTACTATGTGACTATGTAACCATAAATTGATCCAACTTAAAAGATAAGATAGTCTTCATTTTGAACCTGTAGCTAGTATAATATAATTATATAAGTTAACTAGCTGGTGCTCGCGACTTCGTCCGCGTAGAAAAGTATAAAACGCCATCTACCGTATTTTGGATAGATGGCGCTATCTCCCGGGCCAAGCCGCTAGTATTTAATTTTATTTTAATTTCCCGTAGGAATGAAGCATTTTCCCCCGGTAAAAAGTATCCTATGTTCATCACAAATAAAGTCGGCTTCTAATGGTACAATAATTTTTCAAATCGGTCCAGTAGTTTCGGAGCCTATTCTATACAAACAAACAAATCTTTCCTCTTTATAATATTAGTATAGTATAGATAAAATTAATTACCTACAGATTATATTCATGTATTTACAGTTGCGAAATAAACAGCTGAATGAAGAGCAACTCTCAAAAATGGTGAAGAATGCAGCTACGCCACCACAAGAACGCATTAACAAAATCAAGGAAATCACAAGCGCGGTAAATATTATTTTCTCTTTAACCCCTGACGTTCGACGCAAAAACAAGGTGTTATAAGTTTCACGTGTGTGTCCGATTTTGAACCGGTTTTTTTTGTTTGAAAGTTGACACGATAAAGATGATTCTTAGCTTCCATATGTTCGATTGATGTGAAATTTAGTATACTGTTACTTCGATAGTATTTCCATGACATAGTAACTTTAACCTGATACTGCAGCTAGAGTAGTCTGCGGAAAAACCACTTTCCAGCAACTTACAGCAGATACCTATGTACCACGTTTGGGCTCAATACAAAGTCGGGTACAAATTTATAATTTTAATTATGGCTTGTTAAATTATTGGCTCAAACGGGAAGGTTAGACTATAGCTTAGGTGTTATAATTTAAAAATATATATATAATAAAACACATTACTTCCTTTTATCTATACTATAATATTATAAAGAGGAAAGATTTGATTGTTTGTTTGTTTATATAGAATAGGCTCCGAAACTACTGGACCGATTTGAAAAATTCTTCTACCATTAGAAGCCGACATTATCCGTGATGAACATAGGTTAATTTTTACCGCGGGTAAATGCTTCATTTCTACGGGAAATCTAAAATAAAAGTAAATACTAGCGGCTTGGCCCGGGAGATAGCGCCATCTATCCAAAATACGGTAGATGGCGTTTTATACTTTTCTACGCGGACGAAGTCGCGGGCCTATCCTGTGTCCTGTACGTCTAAATGTTCATGAAAATCAGTTAATTTGTGTAAGATTTATGGAGGAAAATATACATACACTAACAGATTTAATTAGTATTGATATTGATGATATTAAAATGAATGAATTATATAATATTATTTAGATGGTAATGGCAAATAATTCATGTTTTTTTTGCAGATTAAATATTCTACTAATCCAGAGTATCGAAACTTTGGCGTGACTATAAATGACAGTAACTTTCATACTGTACGTGGAAAAATATTGGCAAGTCCGATGATAAAAACCGGTAATTCTTCAGTACGACCCATGTAATTAACTTTTTTTAAAATATTAAAATCATCGATAGCCAGTAAGTTCGTAAGCCTGCTTGGCTAATAGGAGTAGTGATATTTAGAAATATTTTGTGTGCAACATCTCTTCATAAAAAAAAAAACAGTCGGCCGCAAAAGTCGATTAATACATTCAAAAGTGCAAAACAACTGGAACACAACGCGCCATAAGTCGTTGTTACGACTAGAAAACAAAATAAACTTCACGTACAAACGATTGTAAAAAGCTTCAGTAAGTAAGTTGAGTGTTCAGTCGTTTTGCACTTTTGAATGTGTTAATCGACTTATGCGGCCGACTGTACCTATTCAATTTTGTTGTATTTAATGAGTCGCGATGAATTTCGTTTAATTTTTTACATAATTAATTCGAACCAGACCAATGATCATGCATGAGAGGTGCAATATGGAATAGTCTACAAAATTGGCGTGACGTGTTTTAATTAATTAATTAAAATTAATAAATTAAATTGTACCAGTATGAGCATAGAGAACTTTCTGACGTACTCGGGGGCAAGGCTTGAAGCAAGGCTTTGAAACGCAAAGATATAAATCACAGATGCACCCTGTGCTTCTGAAAACTGTCCACGTAATTATGTCTGTATGCAACATAAACCGTTCAGGCGCTCACTGCTTTCTACAAGCAACTAAGGCGGGAAGAGTGAGCTCACTCTTCCCAAATATGACACATTTTCGGCCGCCTGAAGTATGGAAAGGTCGCATCTTTGGTGAAACGTATAATGCTACATTGCAATTTTTTAATTGACGTAAACTGAACTATACAAAATCAAATTCTATTGATTACTTTTTATTATTATTACTATTACAAATTTTATTTATGCAGATTTTCTTAGTGCCTATATATGAGCAATAAAGACATTCAATCTTTATTGTGCATAATTATATTTTTTTATCTTTACTTTTTTGTGGACGAATGGTGCCCTACTTTATAGTCCCTTTCTGTATCCCTGAAAATGTGTATTGAAAATTTCATGACGATCGATTGAGTAGATGAGACGTGAAGAGGTAACAGACAGACAGAGGGACAGACATTGATTACTTCAATAAATTAATAGTACTTCCTAATTGCAGAAATGGTGTCTGGGGAGGAAATGACTTTAAAGGACTTTGCCACCCAGTCCCATTTCCAAAATGGATTTTGTTGGCCGTCAATTGGACCAAGCCTTTTAAACCATTAACATTTATCGAAAGGGTAAGTATTGGTTTGTGATTGAAGCTAAACTAAATCCTTACTATAGCAATGTTAGACTTAAAACAATTTAATAACAACTACTTACTTAGCTATTGCACGCGACTTCGAAACTCAATTAGTTTATCTTGTAGAAATCTTTCTTCTGCTTTACTTCTTGCTTTTTTCAAAGCACCCACAATATAATAACTAATAAAACTTTGTTATTTTTTCTCAACATAAATTTATTCTTCCATTGTACATAGCTATGTATAACTATAAATATATTAAATACAATCTCTTAAAAACAACTTCACAATACTGCTATAAATTTCCTTCTTCTCTATTTAAAATCTACTATATTTCAAATGGCTGATTTGTATTAAAATATCCCCAACATTTTAGTAGGTAATTTATTACCAATTTAGTAAAACTGATAATATAATTCGTGGAAGATAAGATATTATTTGCAAATGCGATGTGTAATGTTGGCTGTAAATTCAATCTCATGTTGGCTTTGTTGTAACAGATAACTGCAGAAGGACTCAGCCTCGGAGTACGAATCCAGCCGCCGTTTATAGACCAAAATATTGTTCACACTATAGAAGAATTGAGTATCAGGCTGGGATGTTACATTAACGATGGATTTAAGCTGGCTTTTATTGCTTTACCATCACTGTTAAAGAGTAGCAACATGACTTATCACGAGGTAGGTAATCTTGACAACTGGTTATCTAATAGGATAGGGGCAGCTTATTCAAAATTATTGTCAAAAAACAGCCGCTTGACCGGTCAGTCTAGATAAAATTGTTTCAGGCAACTTAATCCGAAACTCCACTTTCTATATTTTTATAATAAACTAGCAGAAAGCGGCCACGCTTCATGTGGTTCAGACTATTTACTAAAGGTAATAGAGAATTTTCTTCAGCACTAAATTCGACTAAATTACTAGTCTTATTTTTTAAATTAGGTTCAGTATCACGTCACATCCTGACCCTAAATGCACAAAATCCTTACAAATTAGGCGGGCGGAAGTGCCACCATTTTGACAAAAACCGTTTTGGCCTATATAAGGCCAAAAATGGTCATAACCTTTATTGTCAATATTGTACTAATAATAAATCTGTAGGGGTCGGTCATGGAGTAATTTACTTTGTTTTCAGAAATATCGTGTATACATGATACTGAAACTAAATTGACGATTTTCAGAATTTTTTTCTGTATGTATGTATGTTCCTCCATCACTCTTAAACGAATTAATTGATTTTCATCATGAAACTTGGTAGATAAACATTTAGAAGTACGGGACACGTGTTAGGCTACTTTTTATCTTTTTTAACGCGGACGAAGTCGCGGGCAACAGATAGTAGATAAATAAATTTCCCATCATTTTTGTCCAAGGATTTTGTGTATTTAAGGTCAGTACGTGATACTCAACCTATTAAAAAAATGAGAGTAGTAATTTAGTAGTGCATTATGGATAAGAGTACCTAACTGCTCCTCTATTGCTTGTACTAATTATTACTTTTATTATAAGTGTAAATAAAAGTATTCTAGCGAACATAAGTTTACCGAAAGAAACATTGTTCGATTTGATATGTTAGGTATTTAATATAATTAAAAAAAAAATGTTTTTCATTGTATTTTATATTGAAAAACTACATTTCTTGTACACGATATGGTCTACATGCATTTGCCACAATTTTGTATTTATTACAAAATTGTAATTTCATTACCTTTCAGATAAAAAAAGTTGCTGAATGTAATGTGGGCATGCTGACACAGTGTATTAAGCCGAAAAATTTAGAAACAGTCAAGAAAATCACACTACGAAATATTCTTTTAAAGGTTTGTATTATGGATGGATACATTTTAATTAACAAAATTGACCCCCTTTTTTTACTTAGCGTATTGATTAATGGTATGTGGATTCAGGTGAATGCAAAGTTGATGGGAATAAATCACAAGTTAGACGAGAACAGCGTGCCTAGAGGTCTAATTGCAAGTGAAAGGGACTATGTGATGGTTGTAGGCGTTGACGTCACGCATCCCCCCCCAGACCAAAGGAAGGTATCATAATGAATGAAATAATCAAACGCTTATAAAAAAAATATGCCTTATGTATGCCCTATGTGATATTATTAACGAAATTCACTAACGTTTTGTGTAATTTAAATTGTGGTTTACAGTACTAAGTCGAAAAGCACAAAAAAGTATGAAATTTAATTTATTAAAATCGTGGGCAAACACCACAGGTGCTAACACCACTGTGGGCAAACACCGTATATGGTCGTAAGGCCAAAAAAAAGTAGGTAGGCATAGATAAATGATTGGTCTAGCATGCACTTGACTAGATACGGCCCTACCAAAAATCAAAAGCTCCGCAAATGCGACACCTTTTTATTGTAGTGTGTGTAAAACATCGTCACTGTTTGTCACTTTTTACACAGTTTAATTTTATTTTTGCACAGTTTCACAACATTCGGCACGTACACATCACAGGCAATTAGCAATGTTACTAACTCGGGTACGCCGAATTCGGCGTAGTATTTGTTGCCGCATTTGTCAAGTACGGCGGCTGCATCTAGTCTAGCGCAGCGAGACCAATCAATTATCTAAGTATGTTATATTCATTAAGAAATTATCTAATATGAATATCATGACCATCATTTAGGTAAAGATTGCTACTGATGAAGTTGTTGTGCCAAGTATTGCAGCGGTGGTTGCGTCAACTAATGACTCGCACACCATTTACAACCTGGAAATGTCTATGCAACAGTCGACGGTAATTTTATTTTATATTATCTGCTCACAAAAGGTTAATAATATGTCTTTATCACATCCACAGCTAAACATAGGCCTCCCCCATAATTTTCCTAAAAGGCCGGTCAGAAGCTGCCTATTTCCACCGCCAACTAGCGGATGTTATAATTGGCATGATATAAGATATAATATAACACTAGTGTGGTTTGCATAAAAATTAACGATTTAGTGGGATATTGCACAAATTTTTCTCATTTTTCGCCTGTCGCTCAGCAAACACATTTAGATAATAAGCCTGCGGTTCAGGGGCCATAATAGTCAAAGTAACATTTTTAAAAACGATAACGAAGTTCGATAGAATTAATGTATGGGAAGTATCACGTGATTTAGCGACGGCATATGTCAATCCCATACATTTTATTTTTGGCGAATCGAATCGAATGCGAATCGAATGCCCCCAGGGCCCTTAGCCAAGAGCACTCAGTGCAAACGGGAGCGTTGTAGATTGACGAAACGACAGAAAATAAAGCCCAGTGATTGGTTGTTGTAACTTGTAACGCCCATATAAACTTTTGACTAATCATCGGGCTTTATTTTCTATCGTTTCGTTAATAAGCGCAACGCTCCCGTTTGCATTGTGCTCTTGTCTAGGGGCCCTGGTAGTTTTTGCGTGAAGGATTATATTGGTATCGTGTCACTTTTTGATAATATTTATCCAACTGACTATAGGAACACAGATTTATTTTTAAACATAAAATACTTTTTAACTACTTAATATTTTTAAAAAGCCGTTTGGATATCTATATTTACATCGCAGGAGGAGATCATATCCAACTTTCGGAATATGATGATCGATCATTTCCGTGTTTTTCGAGCTTGTCACGGCAGTCTTCCGAACAAGATCTACGTGTACCGCGACGGGGTGTCCGACGGACACTTCTCTAAGGTATGAAAAAACGATTTAAATCTTTGATGAAAACGGAATAGTGTATATAATATAATCTAATATATTAATATAAAATGCTAAACGTACGTGAAAACAGGGTTTTCTCTATGACCACCAACTCCAATCAACTTCCCGTTGGGGTGGTAAATACCCTTTCGTCTCCTGGTGAAAGTAAGGGAGTGGCAAAAATGTGAAAAAATATATATCTGTCCTTTTCTAGCTCAAATTTCTGGAATGATTTAGTCTAGAAAGTTCCAAAATGCGTGCAACTGTCAAAATCGATTCGAAAATTTCTAGAAAAGTCTAGAAAGTTCTAGAAATGTTTTAGAAAGTTTGTTTAAACCGGCAACTATAATATAATTTGAGTCTATCAATATCTAAGATAGAAATCTATAATATCTACGTTAAAAAATGGATCCTTAAATATTTTTTTATACCATTAAACATGCGATGTATTTTAACTCGAGCAACGCCGGGTTTCGCTGATAGTATAATATAATATCTTCACACATTCCACATAGCACCATCTAAGTTACACACTGAGCAACTAATGCTTGTATTATGGATATCAGACAGTTTATATAATATAAGATGACTTTTTTTGTAAATACATACATATTTTAAATATAAAAACATCCATGACTCAGGTACAAAGTTAAGTGTTAACACATAAACATTTGCCCCTAGCGGGATTCGAACTCGCGACCGTTTGGTTACTTAGCCACTAGCTAACTAGACCAAACGTGTCGTCAAATCTACGCATAATAACTAATGATAATAATTCCACATTATGATAAGGTAAAACTATGAAGAGATCGCATGTACCGTAAAAAGATAGATTATCGTTATATCTTATTACAGGTCCTTAACGACGAGCTTGAAGCCATATTTAAAGCATACGCGACGTTTACAACACATGTAAAGCCAAAAGTTTTGTTCATGATTGTACAAAAGCGTCATCATACCAGGTACAAAAGATACTTAAATTCAACAACAACATTAGAAACAAAAATACATATCTTTCCTCTTTATATAATACTATACTATACAGCTGGCGCCCTCGACTTCGTCCGCATAGAGAAAAAATTTCTAAAAATCAATTTAGTTTCAGTATCATGTATAGAGCCTATAAACATGATATCTCAACCTAACTTACTTACATATTTATTACTAGCTAGTGCCCGCGACTTCGTCCGCGTTGAACGATGAAAGGTACCCTATGTCCTTTCTGGTGTCCCATGACAACGTGTTGCAAAATTTCATGGTGATCGGTTCAGTAGTTTTTGCGTGAAAGAGTAACAAACATTCATACCAACCTACACTTACAGATTTATTATTAGTATTGATTACTTTTAATACTTAGGTTATTACCTTTGAATCAATGTTTGGTTTCTCGTTTCTTAAATGTTGTCTAAGTGATGGGATTCAGATCATCAAATTCTTGGTACCTAGAATGATCATCATCATCCACTTCTACTGCTGGACATAGGTCTCCCCCAAAAACTTCCAATTGGACCACCATTGACAGCAGACTGGTTCCACCATTGACCCGTGGCCTTGATTAGGTCGTCTGTCCACCTTGTGGGTGGACGTCGCCTGCGCTGCGCTTGTTGTACTATTACTGTACATCCTCCGTACTATTTGTGTCCTACTGCCCACTGCCACTTCAACTTACTGATCCGCCGCCTTATGTCGGTAACTTTCGTACGTCTACGGATCTCCTCATTTCTGATTCGATCTCGTAGTGTAACCCCGAGCATAGCCCTTTCCATAGCTCGTTGAGCGACATTGAGCTTCCTTACGAGGCCCATAGTTAGAGACCACGGTTCAGCGCCATATGTCATCACTGGCAACACACATTGGTCGAAAACTTTTGTCTTGAGACACTGAGGAATTTTCGACGAGAAGATGTCTCGGAGCTTTCCGAAGGCTGTGCCTATGAATGAATGATACACGTTAGCTTCTTTTAATTTTCAGACTGTTTCGTGAGGATTACAGAAATGTTCTTCCAGGAACACTTGTCGATGTGGACATTGTTCACCCACGCGAACTAGATTTTTATTTGGTAAATGTGCATGTTTTGTTATTTATTTATTTATTTTATAAATTCTGTTTATGATTTTATTTTTGGTATGAATCATTGTGCATCTCATTCGACTGCTCTTCCCGCACTTTGTGCTGTGTGAGACAGGACGCATTTTAGCCATGAGATCGATGAGTTCGGGCCGCCGACTTGTTTCATCTTAAGGTGAAACAGACCTTTGGGCATATACTCTTTTTGAAAAAACTACTGCATATATCTATTTCGTGTAAAGTTATTTGAACCCTTGAATAACTAGTCAATGTTTGTATGCAAAGTATTTTGGAGTTTTGTACACTGGATTGACCTAATCACCCTCAAAGTTGATTTTTCAAAGATTTTTCAAGGATCATATCTTTTAAATTAATACTTTTTTTTTAAAGTTTATATGCATACGAACCTAGTTAACGACAAGATAAATCGGTAACATGCTTACTTTTGTAAATTAAACATAAAATAGCGGAGTAATAATCATTCTACGTTTGTATGGAGGGGAAAGCTGACTTGTATTGCCTTAACATTAAAAGACAATGAGTCAGGTGTTCGGTGCAGGTTTCGCACCAGGCCATAAAGGGCACCGCGCGCCCTACGCGCTACCACCAGATCTACAACGACACGGATTTGAATGCCGATGAAGTGCAGAAAATGACATACTATCTGTGTTACCTATTTGCGCGTTGCACTCGCTCCGTGTCGTATCCGGCACCCACCTACTACGCACATCTCGCTTGTCTGCGAGCCCGATCGCTAAACAAGTAAGTGGACTTGAAACACTGTTAAGGCTAGTTTACACGGCCTTAGTAGCTAAGTGCTTGTCACTTAGTAAATAGGATCGATTTCTATTCACTTGCATTATTCACAAACACTAATACTAAGCACTAATCTCACTTATGAAGGAACATAATACCAACACTTACAGATTTATTATTAGAATTGATGATATGATAAGTATTACCTACTTTATAGAAATAATATATCTATAGGAACCTTTTTGTTTTTTTTTTTTAGCAAAAAAGTGCTCGCGGCATCCCTGCCATGTCGTTTTAAGGTGAATGAAGAATTGCAAGAACTAAATAGCATGTTTTTTGTATAATCTATCAACCGATTGTATTGTATATAATAACAACACATGTGAAATAGTCAATATAAGTAGTTTAAGGCTTTAGTTAACTAATTTGTTGGTACTTATTAAGTATATTTGTTAGGAAAACTGCTGAAGCAGCTCTAATTAATGTAAAACAGCTTTATTGTGAATGTGAAGTAATGAAAATATTTATTTCTGTAATTGTTTTCTCTATTTATGTTTACCTACACGTATCCGGAGGTGATAAACCTTCCTATTTTTTTTTATATTGGCTGATTACATTTTTCTACTAAGTAGCGTTGCGATTTCGTAATGACAATTCTAGTAAAATAAGCACATGACATTGGGCGTCTTTCCATTAGCGACGGCACGGCCCGGCACGGCACGGCCCGGCTTGCCGGGGAAGTAAAAATGTATGAAACTATATGGCTCGTCTTTCCACTAGCGACGGCACGGCCCGGCCCGGCACGGCCCGGCACGGCACGGCAGCTGACTCCCGCCGGCGCCGGCCGGCTTGGGGGTAACTGCATGTGTGTTGTATATGAATTGTAGCCGTGCGCGTGTGTGAGTGCTACCCAAGGGCTGCGCTTGTTGAAAAAGTATCGATATATCGGTGTAGCGATATTTTTAATTGGATATATTTATATTTATGGCCGATATATTGATACTTATATAGATACAAAATATCCAACATCGAAAATTATATCAGAAACAATATTTTTTTAGTATAAACTACCTGAGATAAAATCAGAGCCTTATCAATACTCATAATAAATCTGTAAGAGTAGGTATTGTATGTATGTTCCTCCATAACTCTTACGCGAATTAACTGATTTTCATGAAACTTGGTAAATAAACATTTAGAGGTACGGGACACGTGATAGGCTACTTTTTATCTTTTTTAACGCCGACCAAGTCGCGGGCACCAGCTAGTCTATAAATAAATTTAAAAGTGTCATTAAAAATAATATTATATACTTTGATTTTGCTTCAAGTTAAGTGTAATTGTTGTAATTTTGTATTTTATAGATGACAAAATAATAATCCTAAGTTTCTTTCGGGGTTTCTTCTCAGGATCGTTTTTTTTTTTTCTGAAACCTTAGTAAATTTAAGTATATTATGACAATGATAAGTTTCTTGTAGAAACCTATTTGATACTGTGTTTAAAAGAGTGTTCTAGAATTCACTCGCACAAGTTACTTATTTACCTCCATTCCTCGTCATCCCTTGAATTTCCAGACGGTTCTCCGGGCGACACTCATAATTGGGCCTTTTGTTTGCAAACAATAAAACTGCACGTCCAGTTTTGGTCCAAAACACTCACATTATTTGTTTATGTCAATTCAAGTCAGGTTGTCAGATTATCTAACGTCAAAAAATAGCCACAGAAAAGAAGAAAGAAATCGTTAGAGAGCGATTTTTCTGGACAGAGGGCTCCAGAGGTACGCTACTCGTCGCCAGAGGGCTCGCGCCGCTAGGAACTTTCTCGGCTTCTACTCCCTTTTATAAATGCGCGCCGCCCACCGCCGTAGTTTTAGTGTTCTACAAGAAAGCAAACGAGTCGTTTTCGATTGCGCGCGCGAATTCGAACCTTTGAACCGAATAACCGATACTTGTGGAAAGAGTTCTTATACGTGTAGTGTTGAGTGGTAGTGGCGAGTGGTTTTGTGTTAATTAATGGTGTTAACGAGTGACAGTGCTGTGATCTTTGTGATCTCTTTTACGAAACATCTAAGTCCCTATAACTTGTGATTTACACGAGAGGAAAGTAACCTTCTAGATTAGTCTTTCATTTCTAGAAGTCAATTCTGATTTCTAGTACACTTTTAGTAGTACTTCTGGACAAGTTGTGGCTTCTAGACGAGTTATAGTGGCTTCTGGACTAGTTTTCACCGCGTTCATTAGGCACTCAGAGTTGGAGTCCGCCTTCTGAACATTCCAGAAGTCTTCTTTCCGTTTGCAAGGCACTTCTGTGCAGCCTTGTAGACACTCTAGAAGCATTTTCTCTCTCACGTTCTTAAGGCGTTACTGAGTGGGTTTCGCCTCTTGAACGCTCCAGAAGTTACTCTACTGTTACTCTCGTTATTTAACCTTTTCCTTAAGTTGATCTGGAAGGTTCCTTTGCTACTACTTTGTAATACCGAATTCAAATTGATAGTGATAGTTGTGGCTTCTAGACGAGTTATAGTGGCTTCTGGACTAGTTTTCACCGCGTTCATTAGGCACTCAGAGTTGGAGTCCGCCTTCTGAACATTCCAGAAGTCTTCTTTCCGTTTACAGGGCACTTCTGTGCAGCCTTGTAGACACTCTAGAAGCATTTTCACTCTCACGTTCTTAAGGCGTTACTGAGTGGGTCTCGCCTCTTGAACGCTCCAGAAGTTCCTCTAGTGTTTCTCTTTATTTAACCTTTTCCTTAAGTTGATCGGGAAGGTTCCTTTGCTACTATGTTGCAATACCGAATTCAAAGTGACAGTGATAGTTGTGGCTTCTAGACGAGTTAAAGTGGCTTCTGGACTAGGTTTCACCGCGTTCATTAGGCACTCAGAGTTGGAGTTCGCCTTCTGAATATTCCAGAAGTCTTCTTCACGTTTACAGGGCACCTCTGTGCAGTTACTCTAGCCTTGTAGACATTCTAGAAGCATTTGTTCATTTACGTAGTACACACATCTCACTTTCATTTTCGCTCACTTGCTAAAACCCGGGCGTTGCTAGCGGTGAACGCCGCACGAGAGATAATGGAGGGAAACGCGCTCTCGCTTGTTTCCGCGCTCTCTCTTGTTAACGCGCCCTCGGTTGTACTTCCGCGCTCTCGCTTGTGTTTCAGTGCCCTTGTTTGTGTTTACGCGCCTATATTGAGTTCATATATACGAAACGCCCCCTCGCTTGTTTTTTCGCGCCTCTGGTGGGTTGATATCTAGTGAATTAGTGAGTCATAGAACGTTAAAGTGCGTGAGTTGTGTCTGCCGTTTGGACGCTTGGAGGTTCCTGCGTGAGGGTGCGCCAGAGCACCGGTGCTCCCGTGCTCCTTCCTCATCTTAAGGCTTGCTTAAAACCAATACCTATTAACGTAAGTAGTTGCTAATTTACTGCTTGCCTTTTCCAGCCCTCAAATTTGCTCAAACATTTTTTGGTCCTTCGAGCCGGATCTGGTGAGCAGGTTCCAGAATGAAAATCAGATACCTCGAAAGCCTGATCGACTATCAAACTGCGTTAATGGTGTTCATTAGTACAGCTTACGAGAAGTTAACCAATGTTGGTGACGAGAATGTATCATTTCATCGAGTACAAACCAGAAAAAAATGCGCTCAAGGAAACTTGGGCTAAATTTTCATCGAATCATGATACCATCAAACAAAACCTAAAAGGCACAGCAGCCCACTTGTTAAAAAATACAGCGTTGGTCGCCGATAACTTTCAAAAGGCATGGGACGCTCTAGTGTCATTTTATGAAAACAAACGTTAACCAGAGGCAGATATGTCGATGACATTTTCGGCGGAGCCGATTCAATAGAACAAGCCCACGAAATTGTAAAACAAGTCAATAACATGTGCTTGGCGGGCGGGTTCCCATTACAGAAATGGACTAGCAACAATTCATCAATTTTGAAGTCAATTTCTACCGATAAGCAATTGTTTCCAAATAGCGTGCAATTGATAAAGACGCTACTGTGCATACACTCGGAATGAATTGGAACCCCACTTCAAATACGTCTCATTTTACTTGGACCGTCCCACCCATGAAAGGGGTCACTAAGCGAAATATTTTATCAATTATTGCTCGCCTATTTGATCCTTTGGGTCTAATATCACCAATCATCATTACTGCTAAAATCTTCATTCAAGAATTATGGTGTTTAATGATAGATTAGGATAACAATTTACCATCTCATCTATCTGAGAAATGGATAAAATTTATGAATAAATTAAATTAATTACCAATCCTCTCGATTCCTCGTTGGCTAGGACTAACTTCGAACGATCCTTTTGAGATCCACGGATTTTGTGATGCCTCTCAACTTGCTATGGCTGCTGTGGCACTACCATGAGTTACTATCGAAATCTTACGTTAGTTTACTTCTGTCGATAACGAACGTTTCACCCTTCAATGTGCCAGTGAATGATTTAACTACTAACGTTACGGTATTTCTCGAGAGCATCAGTCACATTTGTAACTCATTGTACCGATTTTGTATAGAAATGTCAAGAAACGTCAGTCGCTAATGGTCGCTAGCGACTACATTCGATAGGTTTTTCACTTATACAACTCATGTTATCAGTTTTAGTTCTTTGCGTGACCGCTAGAGGCGCTGTACAATTTTTCATACAAATATTTTACGTTCTCGCTCATCTCTCGCTAGCGATTTCGATCGTCATAAACTCATGGTAGTGCTACTGTTGGATACATTCGAGCTACTGATCACGAAGGAAAAATTTCAAACTGCTCTTCTCTGCTCCAAAACAAAAGTAGCTCCATTAAAAGGATTAACCATACCAAGACTTGAACTATCGGCTGCTGTATTATTGACAAAACTTATTTCTCGTGTGCTTCAAGTTCTAAAGGATAAACCGATATCAATTCATCTATGGATCGATTCTGCTATTACTTACACTTGAATTACCAACCATGCGTCTCGATGGAAGGAGTTCGTGCACAATCGAGTAGTATTCATTCAAGAAACCTTACCCACTGCCAAGTGGCATTTTATTCTTGGTAAAGAAAATCCCGCTGATTGTGCTACACGTGGTTTAACTCCATCTCAACTTAATCAGCACTCAATCTGGTGGCCTGGCCCAGAATGGCTTCGCATGCCTTCGTCTTCATGGTCAAATCAAATAGATAAACCATCAAGCAATGAATATTTAGAAGAGCGACCAGCTCAAGTAATAATAGCTACTACCAGCCAGCCAGTATCTTATTGGAATCTTATTAATCGATACTCGAACCTTACAAAACTTCTAAGAATCACAGCTCTATGTAAACGGTTCATTTTGCGTTTTAAAAGGCTAGCTGAACCTGTAGATATTGTACCTATCACTGTAAAAGAACTTGAAGAAGCAAAACTCTATTGGATACGAGTCACACAAGCAAATTTCCTTTCTAAAGAGATTAAAATATTAATCAAAGGTGAATTATTACCAAATAATCATCAGTTAGTACGTTTGACACCTTTCATCGACGAACAAAACCTTTTGAGACTTGGAGGTAGACTTCAAGCCTCTTCTCTGCCATTCAACGCAAAGCATCCATTCATTCTTTCAAAGAACTCGCCACTCACTCAGCTCATTATCTCAGATGCACACCGCCGAACCTTCCACGGAGGAACATTAAACACATTATCATTCATTAAAAATGAATTTTGGATTTTGGGTGAAAGAGTTCCAGTTAGCTCATTTATTAATAAATGTGTGAAGTGTGCCCGTTTCAGAAAAAAAAAAGAGAACACAACAACTTATGGGGCAACCCCCAACACATCGAGTCCTTCCGTCTCACTCGTTTCTTCATTCAGGAGTAGATTATGCTGGTCCTCTGCAATTAAAAAACTTGGCGAGGGCGGGCGGCACGTACTTATAAGGCCTATATCGCTCTCTTCGTTTGCCACTCTACATCAGCGATCCACCTTGAATTAGTCACCGACTATACCACAGAAGCATTTATTGCTGCTTACAAGCGATTCACAGCTCGACGAGGCATTTGCGCAACCCTTCGGAGTGATTGTGGAACAAATCTAAGGGGCGCTAATTCCGAGATACAAAAGCTATTCTCATCATCAACAGCTGAATGCGGACAATTGGCTTCACTTCTGTCAAATGATGGTACACAATGGATATTTAATCCACCAGCTGCTCCTCATTTCGGTGGGAAATGGGAGGCTGGCGTTAAATCTGTCAAACATCACCTCCGACGCGTAATTGGTGACAGTTTGCTAACTTATGAAGAAATGAACACGTTGCTAACACAAATCGAAGCAGTCTTAAACTCAAGACCACTATGCCCCCTCACAGAAGATCCGGATGATCTCAGTGTACTTACTCCTGGTCACTTCCTCATTGGCAGGCCTCTAGCCGTTCCACCGGAACCATCGCTGGAAAATCTGCAAACATCTCGGCTATCTCGCTGGCAATTGCTGAGGCAAATGCTAGAAAGTTTCTGGCCAAAGTGGTCAAAAGAATGTTTACAACAATACCAAACTATCTATAAATGGAATCAACCTATTGCAACAATTGAAAAGGACTCTATAGTTCTTATAATTGACGAAAGATATCCACCATCTAAATGGCCTTTAGGGCGAGTATTAGAAGTGCATCCAGGTAACGATGGCCACGTTCGAGTCGTAACAGTCAGAACGCAATCATCAATACCGAAGAGACCTGTTACTAAGATAAGTCCGTTACCTGTTGAACAAAATATTATTTAGGTAATTTGTTAAATCAATTTAACAAAGGCGGGCGGGAATGTTTAAAAGAGTGTTCTAGAATTCACTCGCACAAGTTACTTATTTACCTCCATTCCTCGTCATCCCTTGAATTTCCAGACGGTTCTCCGGGCGACACTCATAATTGGGCCTTTTGTTTGCAAACAATAAAACTGCACGTCCAGTTTTGGTCCAAAACACTCACATTATTTGTTTATGTCAATTCAAGTCAGGTTGTCAGATTATCTAACGTCAAAAAATAGCCACAGAAAAGAAGAAAGAAATCGTTAGAGAGCGATTTTTCTGGACAGAGGGCTCCAGAGGTACGCTACTCGTCGCCAGAGGGCTCGCGCCGCTAGGAACTTTCTCGGCTTCTACTCCCTTTTATAAATGCGCGCCGCCCACCGCCGTAGTTTTAGTGTTCTACAAGAAAGCAAACGAGTCGTTTTCGATTGCGCGCGCGAATTCGAACCTTTGAACCGAATAACCGATACTTGTGGAAAGAGTTCTTATACGTGTAGTGTTGAGTGGTAGTGGCGAGTGGTTTTGTGTTAATTAATGGTGTTAACGAGTGACAGTGCTGTGATCTTTGTGATCTCTTTTACGAAACATCTAAGTCCCTATAACTTGTGATTTACACGAGAGGAAAGTAACCTTCTAGATTAGTCTTTCATTTCTAGAAGTCAATTCTGATTTCTAGTACACTTTTAGTAGTACTTCTGGACAAGTTGTGGCTTCTAGACGAGTTATAGTGGCTTCTGGACTAGTTTTCACCGCGTTCATTAGGCACTCAGAGTTGGAGTCCGCCTTCTGAACATTCCAGAAGTCTTCTTTCCGTTTGCAAGGCACTTCTGTGCAGCCTTGTAGACACTCTAGAAGCATTTTCTCTCTCACGTTCTTAAGGCGTTACTGAGTGGGTTTCGCCTCTTGAACGCTCCAGAAGTTACTCTACTGTTACTCTCGTTATTTAACCTTTTCCTTAAGTTGATCTGGAAGGTTCCTTTGCTACTACTTTGTAATACCGAATTCAAATTGATAGTGATAGTTGTGGCTTCTAGACGAGTTATAGTGGCTTCTGGACTAGTTTTCACCGCGTTCATTAGGCACTCAGAGTTGGAGTCCGCCTTCTGAACATTCCAGAAGTCTTCTTTCCGTTTACAGGGCACTTCTGTGCAGCCTTGTAGACACTCTAGAAGCATTTTCACTCTCACGTTCTTAAGGCGTTACTGAGTGGGTCTCGCCTCTTGAACGCTCCAGAAGTTCCTCTAGTGTTTCTCTTTATTTAACCTTTTCCTTAAGTTGATCGGGAAGGTTCCTTTGCTACTATGTTGCAATACCGAATTCAAAGTGACAGTGATAGTTGTGGCTTCTAGACGAGTTAAAGTGGCTTCTGGACTAGGTTTCACCGCGTTCATTAGGCACTCAGAGTTGGAGTTCGCCTTCTGAATATTCCAGAAGTCTTCTTCACGTTTACAGGGCACCTCTGTGCAGTTACTCTAGCCTTGTAGACATTCTAGAAGCATTTGTTCATTTACGTAGTACACACATCTCACTTTCATTTTCGCTCACTTGCTAAAACCCGGGCGTTGCTAGCGGTGAACGCCGCACGAGAGATAATGGAGGGAAACGCGCTCTCGCTTGTTTCCGCGCTCTCTCTTGTTAACGCGCCCTCGGTTGTACTTCCGCGCTCTCGCTTGTGTTTCAGTGCCCTTGTTTGTGTTTACGCGCCTATATTGAGTTCATATATACGAAACGCCCCCTCGCTTGTTTTTTCGCGCCTCTGGTGGGTTGATATCTAGTGAATTAGTGAGTCATAGAACGTTAAAGTGCGTGAGTTGTGTCTGCCGTTTGGACGCTTGGAGGTTCCTGCGTGAGGGTGCGCCAGAGCACCGGTGCTCCCGTGCTCCTTCCTCATCTTAAGGCTTGCTTAAAACCAATACCTATTAACGTAAGTAGTTGCTAATTTACTGCTTGCCTTTTCCAGCCCTCAAATTTGCTCAAACATACTGATATTTTTATAAATATCGATACATCGATATTTCTTTCACTTCCGACATCCCTACCAAGGAAAAAACCGGCGTCCAACACCGGCTCAGTGGAAAGACGAACCCCGGCATGCCGGGCCGGGCCGGGCCGTGCCGGGCCGTGCCGTCGCTAATGGAAAGACGCCCATTGTAGTAAGCAATATCAAACTTTATAAAAACAATATTACTTACCTACTTATGTTTGTTTTTATAATAGAAAGCAGAGAGAGCTATGTACCACCCTTTATTAGGTATTTTTTTAATATTAATTAGGGAATATACATACATACTTACAGCTTTCTTTGCTCTCAACTGTGCAAATTATAATAATTGTAATTTTCACTTGCATAATATACAATACAGGTATCTCGAAGTGCATCTATTTTTTATATTTTAAAAACATTTAAGTATTATTTTTAATTTAAATATTTAAATATTATTTTATTGTAACGATACACTGAACCTAAATGTTCTAACTGGAAGTAAAACGAAAACTATATGGAACTAAAACGAAATTTACATTAAACTCGAAACTGGCTCAAAACTTACTTTATAATTTCACTGCCTTGTATTGATTTTCGATACGTACCTACTTTATGTAATTCATCCATCCCATAGGATGGCAAGGTTGTAGAAAGCTAGCAGTGAGCTTGCAGTGAGTGGTTCACGTTGCATACAGACAGACACATTACGTGGACGTACGTCTGACAGTTTTCAGAAGCACAAGGCGCATCTGTGATTTACCTAAATCTTTGTTTGATCCCATAAAAATTATAAAATAGAGACCTAAGACCTCGTTTCGTTTTGTTCTATAAAGTTCTTTTGTAATATTTTTTTTAGTGTAACAATTTTTTTTATTAGGCTAGGTAGAGGATATTACCTACCCAATTATTGGCACCTTTCGACCTATTGTTCAACTCAAATAAAATTAGTGTTAACAATCTCATAAGCCTAAGATTTATTTATTTATTGTGGGAACACAGTTTATGGAATAGTTCTCTTATTTTTTTGTGAAAAGTTTAGGGTGCCAATAAATTGGAAGGGTGCCAACATTAGGTCATTTTACCCAAATAGGCTATTATTGTGAAACAACATAGTCTTTATAATCTGTGATTGGATTCATTACCGACATAAGTACCTATTACTTATGTTTTACAAAAATATGTGATATATGAAGCAAAAATTCTGTACCTAATATTGTTTTTTTATTCTAATACGTTCTAATTGTTCGTTTTTTATATAAATACCTTTTTACAGAAAAATAGACAGTATTTTATTTATTACATTTATAAGTGTGTTTTGAAATTTTCCTTAACATTCAGTAAGGTTCCCCTATTTTTATACAAAAGTTTTAAAAATCACGAAATAACCGGAAATATTTTTTTATTTATTTATTTTAGGATACACCAACAGTACACGTGTTAAAATTATTTATCATAATATATTAATGGTTTTTACATTACAAATTACAATAATTACGTCATAAGTAGTATTTCGGCTGCACCGTGCTAGTGCGTCATACACCAATGCTACTACAGCGTCGCCTAATTGAGCATAATCGACGGACACTTTCTCAAGTATAGAGTTGGGCAAAGGCTCACTATATATATTACTATACTCTTTGGGCAAAGGTTGGGTATGGGTTGGGGCATGGTTGGGGGGTGTGATGTTGGGTGGTTGGGTTGGGCATGTATAGCTCTATAGCGGGCGGCGCGGCGATTCTTTGCTCTGTGTAACATAACAACACAATCTATTGCGGCGGCTTCACTCTCGTGAAGTTCCTCGACGAAGTACTCGAGAAAGTTGACCGAGCACGAAGTGCGTCGCTACACACTCGTTCTCATTTTGTAATACTCGAGCGCTTTAGATTTTCATACAGACGGTTCAGCCTAAATACCTAATCGTGCTGATTCTTCTTACCATCCAATCTTCAAAGTCCAAATTTAGCATCGTGGGCTCCCTAACCATTATAAGTTACTCTATGGACGCGGCTTCGAGTAATTTGACTCGGTCGCAAAAACCGACAATAAATGGAAGTAGCACGAGGCGAGGTAAAGTTGGACGAAGTAGGGCGAGTGACCGTCTACACTCTCTCTCGAATGTGGAGGCCGTGTAGGATATTTCTTATAAGTAAGCTCCCTATGGATGGATTCCAATCATATTCCAATGGAATTGGAATGGTATTGGTATTCCATCATAATCGAATAATCGATAACTTTAGTTTACGATTCATGGATCTAATAGCGAAGATATAAGAATGCGATCCTGACGGTTGTCAGTTTTACCATTTTATTGTAATGTAAAAATAGTGTTGTATCCTGAGTAATCGAGTATTGGGTAAGAATCGTGATTCAATCTTTTTTATTTTATAATAAGTTTGTTAGTTGAACTTATTATTTTAATAAGTTTTGTAGTTGTTGCTAGCTGTCATTTTAGTCCATTAATAAGGCGGCTGAGTTCCTATATTTTGTTCTCTTCTATAACGTGATCGATACTTACAACTTGACCATAATGATCGAACTCGGTTATAAATGAGTCATACTACACAACACTACGCTTCATGCTTGCAACTAAGGAGCGTAGAGATAAGGAGAACAATCTTATATGGGTGTTAAACTAAAAAAGTGGCAACTAAAATCGTCGAATTGAGATGGCGCTGGTGTGTCTAGGGCAGTGATCTAGAGAGTTTGAGAGTATGAAATGAAACGGAGTGAAGTGCGCGCTGAGTTGAATTGTTTACTATCACTAGCTGCAACCAGCGCCATCAGTTCGTCGTCTTTCAACGGACACTTTTAATACACGGAGCTTGCGCTCCTTTACCTCTATTCTCCTTGCTTGCAACATTAAAAAAATAAAAGGCCGATTTCAGCTGTCATTTTAGTACGTCTAATTAAAAATTCGATTATTAGTCACTAGTCATGATCAACTGACAGATCGCATTTCGTCGACTGAACCATAGACACTAGTATACTAACGTAATAGACGCACAGACTCCCCGTTTTCCGCGTGACGAAAACTGAAATGTCTACGAGTGCGTGATTATATAAGTGTGTGAGTGAGTTTTAGAGATGTCCCTTCGTCGTTATCGACAAGTAACAAAGAGTTAATGGGCGAGTTATAATTTTTTATTTATGTTATTATTATTTCGCTAGACAACTCGCTCACAATAGTTAATTCTATACAGTTGAACATAAAAACTGAATAAAATGTTAAAGTGGAAACTAGATATTGCTTTGAAATAAAACCAGTTGTTATATTAAAAATTAATTAATGTTATAAATTGCTATATTAAAAATCAATAACATTTACATTAACAAAAATGAAATATCACATATCACATCACAAAAATATTACTAAAAAATAAATAAATGAGATTTCAAAATTGAAATATTGATACTATCTAAGCCACAATATCACTATAGGTGCACAAATGTTTTGGTTTGCGTTATTAGACGCGATTTATTTATTACGTAAAATGAATAAAATCCAAAGGAAAAAATGAATACACGTGTGGTTTTCTTTTAATTTTAATTTTTCTAAAAAACAATTTTATGTACGTTTATTTGTACAAAGGTACTAGTGATTTTTATTTTTTGGTAATAATCAAATTATCATTGAATAAGAAGTTAAAAGAAAATAAACTAAAACACTATTAGTTAGTTTCTCTATAAAACAGCTAAACCTAGCATTAATCAACGAAATTATACATAGTAAATCATCTGAGCTACGTTTATATATTAATTTTAAGAGATATAATTTGAGTGCGAATAATTTTATTACCTATTAATTTAATCGATATCGATGATTCAAATACTCAATCACTACGTAAATTATTGAAATTTTCACAGACACATAATCTTTTTCATTTATTTATGAAAGTGACAAATATATTTAAAACACAAAACTACGTGATATCTTACATTTATTACACAATTTGTCATATTAATTAAACCTAATTTTCCTTGAAAATAAGGCGTTTAAAATTGTCAGTATGTTGATCATATTTACCTGTGAAATGTCTCATTATTTGGATTATTCCTGTGATTCACTTCACAACCAGGCACTGAACAACACCCCATGTTGATTTTAACAATAAATTTATTAAATTTAAAAGGATTCCTTGAAGAAATTACAAAAAAACTGAAAGATGCTATTCGCAGTGTTCTTATATGTTACACTTGTTCTCTCAAAACCAGTCATATTTTCTCATTATTTCCTGTCTCTTTCGCACTCGTATTCGTGTCATAAGAGACTGCCTTCTCGCTTGCACGCTCTGTTGGTCTATTACTTAGTATATTAGTGTCTATGGACTGAACTATAATTATAATTATATTATCCTATCCTACGTCAATGATCCAGTTTATCTTTGGTTGGGACTGTACCACAGATAAATATGACCTTCAATTTTTTTTTTTCTACGAATGTTCTAGAAAGTATTGGAATGTTGCCAACTTATCTAATTTTCTGTCAGATCTAGCGGATTGCAGTAAAGAGGAAGCGAAAAACATGTTTAAGCGGCTGACGAATATTTGACGTCACTTTTTTGTGTTCCATTTAAAGCGGAACGCTACTATTCTCTTGCTGTCTCTGTTATATTGTAGTTACATTTGTATTACACTGTCTATTTAACTTAGTTTTGAAATCTTTCTTCTGCTTTACTTCTTGCTTTTCAAAGGACCCATAATATATTAACCGGCGAACGTAAAAAACGTTTTTTAATAGTATAATTATATATAATTATATTATAATTATTATAATATAGTATAATTTAAAAATATATTATTAATTATAGTGTTTTAATGTATAGGTATTTGTTTCCAGTACAAATAAGTATTGTAACACATTTTGTAATAAGCGCACGGTCGTTTTGCCTCAAACGTTTTGTGTCACTATAATAAGTAATCAGCTTAATTCTACCAAAAAACTTGATAATCGTTAGTTGTCAAAGTGAAAAATAAGCGAAACGGTTGAAAAGTGATAATCGGCCAAACCATTTTCGGCAAAAAGGCAGGATCCGCCATTGAGTTTGAATCCGACTATAACATAATTATTGTACATAATGTAGTAGTGCAGATTTTGACTTTTTTTAATACAGACTACGTTCAGATTGACGGCGATATTTCAAAATTCCTGTTGGCAACATTAAGAAAGTAACGCCTCCTAACGCCATTTTGACATAGGTAAGTACATACATAAATAAATACATACAATAATCAATCAGCTGTATCAGCAAAAGCAAAACATCTCTGGATTCTCTGGTTATCAGTTTAGTGTGTTAAATTGTTAACAGACAGTTAATCACTTTAATCAGGTGTTGACTATTGTGCTGTGCATACTGCATTGCATTGTATTGTATTGTGTGCCTGTGCAACAAGGTTACAAGGTGCGTACATAAAATTATAAATATTTATTTTGATTTGTGATTCTTGCTGTAAATAGAATAGTTTTCATGAGACTTGTTAATTTATTATTTTATTCATTTTAATTGGCCATTGTTAAGCAAACGTCGAAATTACATCAATTCTTACGACGAGCAGTATTTCAATAATACACTCGGCGTCAAAAATATCGCCCCTCCGCGAAAATCTGATTCAAGCTAATATAAAATTTATAAAAATTACTTTACGTTATTAATACTGATATCAAATGAAAGCTCGTTTAATAACCTTTCAATTAACGTTAGTAAATTAAAATAAAAAGCCACGAGATTTCCAGGTGTGCGCGTTAAAAAAAAGGTGTCAAAACTCGCAGTTGAAGGGCCGCTAGTTGTGTCTGTTCCCTTGGGTATTAAAGATCTGTATAAGGTCAAATGTCAATCATACACTATCCAAACGTCGAAGAGAACATAGCTAAGGGGCTCCAGCAAGAAATCAACCCTCGAAGATGGAAACTACCGCCGCTGAATCTGCTCAAGTCGTCGCACTATTGCAAGCAGGAGTTCGTCAGTGTGATGTCGCTCGGCAACTGAATTTAAGTCGTTATGTTGTCCGCCGAGTATTCCAACGGTACTAAGAGACTGGGGGCTACAACAAAAGACAAGGAGCTGGTTGACAACGCTGCACATCCGAAAGAGACGATCGCTTCATTGCGAGGTCTTCACTACGCAATCGTTTCCTCCAGTGCTGTTCAGGTGCACCAACGCCTCAGGGAAGCTCGGACCACCGCAGTTAGCGTCTCTACGATTAGAAGAAGACTGCGAGAGAAGAATATTGTGGCTCATAGTGCTGCTACGGGCTCCATATTGACCACACAGCATCACAGAGATCGCTGGCGATTCGCCAGAGACCACGTCGATTGGACGTTTGAGCAATGGGGGCAGGTTCTCTTCACCGCTGAGATCAGAGTCTGTCTTTATTATAACGACAGACGTGCCAGAGTGTACAGAAGGCCGGGAGAATGATTTTCTCAAGCATGTATCGAAGAGACAGTGGGCTACGGAGGCGGCTCGTGCATGTTCTGGGGCGGCATTAGCATGGACAGCAAAACCGACCTTGTCTGCGTCTCCAGGACTGGAGGATGTCGCGGCCAAGGGTCCCTGACTGCTCGCCGATACATTGCCAAGATACTGGAAGAGCACGTGGTTCCTTATGCGTGATACGTCGGCCCTGGGTTCACATTAATGCACGACAACGCTCGCTCCTACACTGCATTAATTGTTCGGGGTTATCTGGAGGAGGTTGGGATCGCTGTTTTGCCGTGGCCAGCCAGGAGTTCTGACTTAAACCCAATTGAACACCTTTAAGACGAGCTGAAGCAACGGGTTCTGTCACGAGCTGCCCCCCCCTACCACCCTGCAAGACCTTCAGGATGCAGTCATTGAGGAATGGGGCAACATTCCACAAGAAAGCGTTGTTAAGTTGGTGCGATCGATGAAGCAACGTTTGGAGGCAGTGATAAGGGCTAGGGAGGGATAACACTAGATTTTAAGTTAATTTTAAGCATTTTTTGAAAATTTTTGTTATGCATTTACTGTTGTAAAGTTAAGTTTGAATATACATTTTCAACTAACCGTCATGTTTTTTCTTTAATTTTTGGACCCAATGAAAAAAAATCTTATTTTTTAAATTTTCCTAAAAAGTACATTTTATTACCTTTCAATTGATACCTTACAATCATACCCTTACCCTTGATCGAATAAGGTTTAAAGTCGGTTGAAACTATTTTTCGCGGAGGGGCGATATTTTTGACGCCGAGTGTATAATTCATCAGTATCAAAGAGTGCAAAAGTGGTATACCCATATTTGGTAAGTAAAATGTCAAACAAAAGTGATTGGTTTTGAGGAAAGAAAATGCCGATATGCAATTAAATCCTCATTGTGCAAACATATTGCACAATGAATATTCATTATTGCATGATTGCATCAAATGAAATACCTATATAGGTGGGTTATGGTTATTACTTACTCGAAACGAATTTGTATCGTAGCCTGATTTATTTTCTTTTAATTTTCTATTTATACGATTCTTGAATTTGATCTTTTCACGATTATTTAACTAATAAAAAAACGAAACATAATTGGCAAATACCATACCATGTACATAACTATAGGTACTTACGTACCTATATGTAAATTGTAAAGTGTGTTAACTGCATTTTTAACTTGGGTTTTGCTTGGGTTTTCAATTTTTAACAATTCTTATTAATTTCCTCGAATCGAGGTCAAGTAAGACATTGCCCTCGCTTTTTCTTGTTGCGTTGTTGCGTTGGCAGTAAGATTCATATTTTTTCAACATTTCATATTGTTTTATTATATTATATTGAAGTGCAAGTGCAAGAGGCTTACAATTGTGGCCATAAATTGTATTTGGAGAATTTCACATATTTTTTATTGATTTAGTAAGTACTCTTTATTTTAGATCTAAGTATCTTAAGACAAAACTAGCTGGTCTAATAAGTTTGTTAATTTTAGACAGTCATTTGAATCTTGATATTTTGCTCATATTATTCAACTAGTATGATTATTGATGGTATTTCATCAATTTTGGTAAAATCTTGCATAATGTGTAATTTCTTGGTATAAATTTATACAAATGATACTTTGTATACCTGAATCTAATGTTAGACTTGGATATTACATGGGCGCCCAAAACTAAATTCAATTCAGTCAAGAAACATTATCAATGATTACCTCTTAAACAAAGTCTTGTACTTAAAAGAGTTGGCGCACACATACAACTTTTAGTTGAACAACTATTTTGTTGTGTATCATTTATGTTTATAGGAATATATTGAAGTGGGCATACTGTGAACTCAATAGTTGCTTGACAAAAAAGTCAAAAAGCTGCATCAATTTACTTTTGATTAAAAACGACTGTTTAGTCTATAGTATGTGCATATCATAATACAATGCAATACAAATTGAGTGTTTGATCGATAGTTGTCCAACTATTAAATCAAAATTGATACAGCTTTTCGACTTTGTCAGGCATCTAATGAGTTGATAGTATGCCTGCCTCAATATATTCCTATAAACATAATGATACACAACAAAATAGTTGTTTAACTAAAAGTTGTATGTATGCGCTAGCCCTTAATTTACAACTATTTCTTGCCATTTAATTAATATTGCTTATAACAACTAATTTTAGTACCAATTTTGATGTCTGTTGAAGGTTGTTCTAATTGAATATCACAGTATGTTCTATATGTTAATATTAATATGTTCAATAAACTGAAATTTTCTTTTCTACCTTGTTACAGTAATACGCTAAATAGAAACCACCCACTCCTTTAATCTTTTGTGTCCGGTGAAAAAATGGGAAGTAAGTAAATTATGATTGTGTAAGTTGTAATTATTGTAATACTGATTTTATAAGTAAATTAATAAAATTATAGTAATAAGCCTTAATCTGAATATTAAAAGTAAAAAAAATAATATTTTAAAATCTGAGTATATTAAAAGTTTTAAAATTTTTTAATATCATAGTATAGGATAGCATCCTTGAACACCCTCAAAAACATTGCTTCAAATAGTTATCACTTCATGGGACCCTCTCATTGTTTACTTGCTGGTGCAAAAATTACACAATGAGACCCACTCATAATATGTAACATTAATGTTTACCAACATTGTGAATTAATTTTTCTCCTACAAATAAAAAACACATATATACATAATAACAAAATTCTTATAAAATACTTGCACTTTTGATTGCATATAATAAGTTGAATCAATACTTTAGGAAAGAAGAAGTCTCTTGCCGCTCGCGCTGCACAGCAGCAGTCAAGTGAAGAAGCAGCGACGACGTCTCAGCAGGTTCCCACTCAGTCTGGACCTCAAACTCAGCCAGCTGTACAACCTTCACGTCCTCAAACGGCTAAATCAGAAACGGCAGCTCAGTCCGCTCCGGGAAAGTCAAAGGGTCAAGGACGTTCACCCCAACAATCGGGACCAGCAGCTCCCACCCCTCAACCGGCTTCACCTCCAGTTAGGGCCTCTCCTCCATACTCGGGTCCTCCAATTCAACAAGCTCCTGACCCAAGAGGACCACAAAAACCTCAAACTCAACCCGCTGCAGGGCAATATGTGGGTCCTCCCGTTCCGCAACCTCAAATACCAGTCGCTTCTCCTCAGCCAAGGGGTTGGCGCCCGGCTCCTTGTCATTTTCAGCAGCAACCTGGTCCACACCAGCCCAGGGCACCGCCACCGGGATTTCAATATGCCGTACCTGATCCAAGAGGTTTGAGCAGACCTCCAGTGCCTATGCCTGCTCAACCTGTGTATGGTCAAGGGGAGCCTCCTGTGCGTGCTCCCAGAGCTTGGGGACCCGCCGCTCCCAGTCAGACACAACAAAGCGCTTGGGGTAGCTCCTCATTACAACATGCTCCACCTGGGATGACACCTTATGTGACACCTGGTGTACCACAGCCAGCTCATCATCAACCCGCTGCGCCTGGGCCATCGCCCCCTATAGCAGCTGGTGCACAACAGCCTCAGTTACAGCCCACTCCACCTGTGGCTTCAACAAGTGCAAAAAAACTGACATTAACTGAAAAGACTCAATCTGAACTCAGCCAACTTGCTCTTGGGTCAGAACAAAGGAGCCAGAGACCGAAATACACGGAAGTATGTAGATATACTATTCCCAATAAAATACCAGGACATTCAGTAAAGTTTCAACCCATAAACCTCTTGTGTAACTATTTCCCGATGACGCTTTCACCTGTCGGAATGGTAAGTATTACATAAGTTATTAAGGTTTTCAAATTTTCATTTACCTTCGATTTAATTATGTTGTTTTGTGAGATTTAAAAAAAAGATAGAAGGCTTCACTTTAATCATAAATTTTATATGACTTTCTTGTCATGATCATGAAGTGATTTTTTTTATTATTTGCCATATATTTCAATTTCCATGAAAAACGTTTTTATATGTTAATTTGATTGGTATTTTGTAACCTAAGCAACGATTTTCTATAACTATATATAACGTTTTGTATGACATGCAATATTCTTAAATCGTTAAAGAATATTGTCACTAAGTAAAAGTCTATATACATACTTTATTTGGGCGTTACATGATATTGTAAAAGCTTCTCATGCTCTCATGTCCAAAACTCCAAAATGTATCTGATAATTTAATTTATCAGTTTATTATATACAACATAATATTCGTCATAACAAATTTTTTTTTTTCAGATTCGGTACGATATAGCTTTCAAGCCGGATAAACCAAAAAAACTAGTAAAACTAGCATATGAGCAAATGAAAGGAAAGTTATTTCCAAATGCAGTTATGGCCTTTGATCAGAGTAAAATTTGTATTGTCAAAGAACCTCTGCCAGGAGTTGGAGAACGTTTTGTAACTAATGTAAGTGATTTCTTCTTTACTTATTTTTTGTCCTGACTAACTATTATCGACACACAGCCAAAACTACTAAATATTCTATTCTAATATGTATTCATATTGACAACCAGGCCGACAAATTACTTAGGTATATTATGTACTTACATTAGTTTAAGAACTTAGTTATTATAAGGTTCAATAAAATTATTTTTTGCTTTTCTGGTTTTTTTTTTTTTAAAGTTTTATTCACAGATGGTGAATATTTTTAAGAATATTACAAATCGAAATAACTTCGAATGAAGTCAAAGATCATGTTATATAAATTTTTGCAGATTGAGGTTACAGACGAGAACCAAAGGACAATCAATTTTGAAATAACAATAGTTCACACGGGCGTGCTTAATTTCAACACACTAATACAGTAAGTACCAATCAACTAATTTAATCATATAACCACATCTGTCAAGCCATAATTATTGTTTAAGTGAATTTATTTATTTATTTATTTAAGATATACGAGAAATCCTACAACTTCATTGAACCCTCAAACAGAAGTGATACAACTTCTAGACATTATTCTTCGCCAAGGAGCTTTGGAAGCCTACACAAAGGTAGTTGTCAATCTATACTAATATTATAAAGAGGAAAGATTTCATTGATTGTTTGTTTGTATAGAATAGGCTCCGAAACTATTGGACCGATTTGAAATATTCTTTTACCATTAGAAGCCGACATTATCCGTGATGAACATAGGATACTTTTTACCGCGAGAAAATGCTTCATTCCTACGGGAAATCTAAAATAAAAGCATCCGGGAGATAGCGCTATCTATCCAAAATACGGTAGATGGCGTTTTATACTTTTCTATGCGGACAAAGTCGCGAGCACCAGTTAGTACAGAATATTATTATGTCATGATTGCAATTACTGGAACGAAATAAGTGTCACTAAAACAGAATTTTCTGAATATTGTTACTAATGGGAATAAATTTGTCCCCCTTTCACTATCTGTCAAGTAGGCTAACTACCATTTAAAGTCACCGGTAACCGAGGATATAATGGAGCTGTAATACCTACGTTTGTACTGTAAAAGTAAAAGTTTCAAACATTAAAAAGAAAATAATTAAAAAAAAATCGCCTATCGAAAGATGCAGTAAACCGAGTGCATAATTCAACAAAACATAAAATTCAAGACATGAGTGGATGAAGGTGTTATGTCGCATTTTTGGGTTTTTTTCGTTTTTTTGCGTTGATTAAGGTAATATGGACATATTACCTTAACCATAATGCGTTGATTACAGACCTTAAGATCGTCGATTTAAGACATTTTTGGAAAATAATAAGTTGAAAAAGGTGTTATGGACATAGTTAATTTTAAAAAGCAAAGAGTGCAGAAAAGTTTACTTTTGTTTACGGAAGATGTTTACGGAGTTATGTTCACTTTTTTTTTAATTAAATAATATAAGTGTTTAATTGCTATCATACCATTAATATATTAGGTTGTTTACACAACTTTTCATCATAATTTAGTACAAAAATCAGTTCCGTGGCGACTTATCTCAAAAATTAAAAGTAAAACTTTAACCTTGATTTATTCAAAATTGGAATTATGCGACATACCACCTTCATCCACTCACGTCTTCAATTATTTCTAAAAGTAACTAATGAACACTTTAGTTGTAGTTGGTGAAAGAGGCCCTAACCGCCCTAATTACATCAATATTCAACTCTGAAACATTAACAAAGAACTCATCGAGTTTCAGTTTAGTCAATAGTCAAGTATAGTAGAAAAAAATCACTAAATTATCTATTTTTAAATGGGAGAAAGTTGTACTAAATTTAATGATTATATTTTGTGGATGTAAATTTGTTTTGAAGTATGATAAAAAGGCATTTTCCGTGTTAACAGGCTGGTCGGCAATTCTTTAAACGACCTTCGCGCCCCATAGACCTCGGATACGGATTAGAAATGTGGACGGGCCTATTCCAATCGGCTATTATTACAAATAAAATGTTCATCAATGTGGACGGTACGTATCAATAGTATTGAGAATACTTTACTTGATAATGTGTACTGATAGCAGATGATGATTATTCGCTCTTCGCCAAGGAAAACATTCTGATGAAACGTTAGTCTTTCCAATATGCAATGGACTGGACCTAATATAATATACCTACATGGCATAAAATTGTTATGTTCAGATAAAGTATCCATAAAAACTTGTATAATTATTTTTGTAAATATTACATGTAAATAGTTAACCGATCTTATTTTATTTGCCAATTAATTTTATTTAAATTACTTTTCAGTCGCTCACAAAGGCTTTCCAAAGAACAAAAAGTTGGTCGATTTGTTGAGAGAAGACTTTAGATTGGATCCCTCAAACAAAATAGAGAATCAGCGTTACAGTGACAAATTTGTGGAATTCCTGAAAGGTCTCAGGGTAAGTACACAAATAAACAACGTGTCTGAAAGGATTTGGGTGAATTGTATATAGGGGAAAATACCCAATTATTGGCACTTTAAAAAATACGACCATTTATTGGCACCTTTCGACCTATTTGTTCAACTCAAATAAAATTTGAAAGCTTGACAATGTTTAAATCATTTGACTGTTCAGTGTTAGCAATTCTCATAAACCTAATTTTTTGTGGGAACACAGTTTATGGAATAGTTTTCTTATTTTTTAGTGAAAAGTTTAGGGTGTCAATAAATTGGAGGGGTGTCAACATTAGGTCATTTTACCCTAATAGGAAATTTGGAAAGCCACAAGGAACAGTTTGCTTTGACACTTACAAAGTGGGGATAGCTAGTGGGTGTGACCGCTACTCAATTAGGGCGTGGCGAACGCGTGTGGAATTTTCCACGGCCAGGGGCTTCTCTCAAGTTTTCGAGAAAGATCTATATATAATATATATATAGTCGTGACAGTACCACTCGGTGGTCGACTGATATCCATATAATTTGACCAAAATGTTGAACCGAGTTCCCATTTTAGGTAGTTGTGCCTATTTACTCGGAAACAACCAGAGGATTGGTGATACCTCGTGAGTTCATCGTGAACTCGCTTCAAGATTCGCCGGTCAACGAAAGTTTCGATTACACAGATCCAGAAGGTCGGACGCAAAGGATTAGCGTACTGGATTTCTTCCGACACGTCAAAGGAGTCAAGTATGTATTTAATATTTTTCAACTCTCCAGCACGAAAAGCCTTTTAAAATAAATAAAATAAATATATAATATACAGTGGAAATCGGATATAACGACTTCGGGTCGTTATATCCGTTATAAAATTATAGGCTATTTAGTGTGACCCGAAAGGCTAAAAAAGTAAATAATATTATCCTTATTTAGATTAACGTATTAAATTAATTTAGATCCTTATTCAGATTAGATTCTGACAATGGCACCCATGAGAAAACGGTTTGAAGTCGGTTTATTATTTGTTAAAAAGAGTTATGTAAAACAAAGTGACAAACCGCTTTTTTTTTTTTCAGTATCCAATATCCAAATTTGAATTGCCTGTGGGTAGGACCAAAGGACAAGAGGATACTGTACCCTATGGAATTAGCAACCGTGGCTCTTGGACAGGTAAGAGTATTCAAAAATGTGCTTTTAATCTATACTAATATTATAAAGAGGAAAGATTTGATTGTTTGTATGTATAGAATAGGCTCCGAAACTACTGGACCGATTTGAAAAATTCTTTTACCATTAGAAGCCGACATTATCCGTGATGAACATAGTCTACTTTTTATTTTGGGAAAATGCTTCATTCCTACGGGAAAACGGGTAATAGACAACGGGTAGTAAGAATATTTATATATTTATAACTGGTATAAACCTATATTATTTATTTTATATTCAGTCTTTCTGTCGTGCACCTACAGGTGAGAAATAGGCAGTTGAACGACGAACAACTGTCCAAAATGGTAAGAACTGCGGCCGCACCACCAGAAGAGCGCGTTCGAAAAATACAGGAAATTATAAAAGAGGTAAAAATCCTTTTTACTCAAAAATTTGTATCAGTATAATACCATAAATAAATGTTCGAGCTAGTCTTTGAATTGTTTATAACGATCCTTGGTTTCACACACTCACCACCAAAATATCTACTTGCCGAAGATAATTTTGTTTTACAAATTACTCACAAATATATTATGTATATTTTAATATAATATAATTTTCAATATTGCAGATTAAATATTCTACAAATCCGAATTATAAACATTTTGGCTTGACGATAAATGACAGCAAGTTTCATACTGTAGCTGGAAAATTTTTAGAAAATCCTAAAATAGACAACGGCCAAAAGCAACAGCCCATGTATGTAATTTTTTTTTTCAAATACGATAACATAGTTTTAAAGTGGAATATTAGAATCGATCGATGTCAACAAGAGAACGTAGCAAAAGAAATTATGCCTAGATACTTATAAAATAAGCCACAATATCGTTTCTCAATAGTCAAGTTGTATGATCGTGGATCCACGCTTAGACACACAACGCACCGAAAATATTGAACGTGGATCCACGTTTAGACACAACGCACTAAAAATATTGAACGTGGATCCACGTTTAGACACAACGCACTAAAAATATTGAACGTGGATCCACGTTTAGACACAACGCACCGAAAATATCGGACGTGGATCCGCGTCTTGAAACATACGAAGGGTGGGATTGGGAAGGGATAGGGATGAGTTTGGGAAGATGACACACACTGCTACTTCACGTTGTCTTCTGTAAGAGGGTTGGTTACTGCGTAAATCGAACTAAAGTTTAAAAACATTATTTTTACAATTTTTTCAACAAGTATTTGTTGCAACTTGCAGGGACGGCGCTTGGAACTTTTACAAAGTTTGCAATCCAGTCCCGTTTCCACCATGGGTCTACGTGACACTCGAATGTGGCGATGATAACTCATCAGAAATTATCAACATGGTCAGTAGTTTTGTAATTGAAGCTAAAAAACATCACCACAATCTTATCTTATTTTGCAGCAATATATTATCCTTACTCCTTACTAATATTATAAATGCGAAAGTAACTCTGCGTGTCTCGCTTTCACGCCAACTACTGAATCGATCGCCATGAAATTTTGCATACACGTTGTCAGGGACACCAGAAAGGACATAGGATACCTTTCATCCAAGAAAAAGTAATGTTCCCGAGGGATTGTTTAAAATATAAAACTGTAACTAACGCCTGGCCAATGTGTTATTTATAGCAACAAGTTGTCATGCGTTATAATTGGTTTTAAATTTTTAATTTATCATCGCGTACGAAGTCGCGGGCACAAGCTAGTTACACATAAATAAGCTTTTATTATACATAAGGATAGGTAGACGTGTTCGTTAAATTCCTTTCTACTGAACATGCAGTTGCAGGTATATTAGGATATAAATAAATCGTTACAGGATATTTCACTGACCTACTTGCTCATTGTGAAACAAAAGATGTTTGCCAATAAGATCACACAATAATTATACATTTTGGCTGTTAATTGTTGACCATAGATTATTTCAAACCTCATTACCGCCTTTGTTCTTTGGTTGCCTTGTTGAAAAAAAAAGAAAGTTTGTATCTTAGATAACTGCAGAAGGAGGGAGGCTTGGAATAAGAATCTGTAAGCCATTCACAGCGAATGTACAATACAGACAACAATTGGGCGCTTGTCTGAAGTCATTCGTTAGCAAAGGTTGTAAATTGGCTGTTGTTGTGATATCAACGCAAAAGGACATATATCACCACGTAAGTTATATGTATTGTGTAATTTCTATAACGTTACAACAACTTAAATCTATTTATCATAACCATCTAAGTATCTTAGGTTTTAATTATTAACCTGTTTTGGTTTCTTAAGAATTTTTTAAGTGGTGTTAGGTTAACATCAAGAGAGGATTGTCAAAATTTCTACAACATTAGGATCATATGTACCTAAAAAATGGCAGATGATATGATATATTATAATAAAATTTAAATAAACTATGATAAAAAATATCTTGAATTTATACATAAAATGCGAAAAAGCCTTTTTTCGGAGCCATATAATATAATTTCTCAATATAATTTTCTAAGATTTTTTCTTCACCTTTCAGGTAAAATCAGTGGCCGAGTGTCACGTTGGCATGTTGACTCAATGTCTCAAATTGAACACTGTAAGGACGAAATTCAACAAGACGACAATAAAAAATATACTTTTGAAGGTTTGTTTACCTCTCTGTATTATGGATGGACGGACACTTGTTACTGAAGTGGCCCCTTTTTTACTTTAGTGACGTCGTTTTACTGTGCACTCAGGTGAATGCAAAGCTGATGGGAATAAATCACAAGATTAGTCAGGAGTGTGTGCCCAGATCTCTAAGTGAAAAGGAACTCGTGATGGTTGTTGGCGCTGACGTCACGCATCCTTCCCCGGACCAGGTGATGTATTATCAGGAAAATCTAGATTTTTGATGCCCCTGTGCAATAGGGATGTTGACTATTTTTGAGAAATGAAATGAATATAAATGACAGACAGTTGTTCTTAGGACTTAAAGTGAGTTTCATAATTCGACAGGTTTTAATGACAAATTTTAAGATAATGTACCAATGTTGGTTTTTTATGTTATATTTATGATCTTTTAAGGAAAAAAAAAATTTTGTTCTTGTTAAATTGATTTATTTAACATTCGTATTATTGTAATTTTAAGGTTTGAATTTAGTTTAAAGCAGGATTACTAATGACAAAGTTGATTTGGAACGAATAAAAAACAATTCACAATTTATGTGTGATGTCAAATAAATAAAAAATAGTATAATGCTATTATTCCATAGCTCTATTATTTTGTGATAATTTTATGTCACCTATGAAAATATTCTCATCACGAAAAATATAATAATCTAAAAGAATTGCGACTTAAAGAACGGACTTTGCAAAAAATATAAATAAAACAATTAAATAATATGAAACTGGCCTAAACAAAAGAAAACTTTGTACATTATTACAAATGGTTCTTATTTCATAAAGTGGCTGTTTATTTATGATATATTATTATGTGATAATATGTTATAATAATATTTATGACATATTAATTAATAAATAAACTAATTTTGATATAATGACATATGTTACAGAGGACTGTGCCAAGCATTGCAGCGGTTATTTCGTCCGTAAATAACACTCACACTATTTATAACATGGAAATGTCGATCCAGGCTGCGAGGGTAATTATCTTTATTATTATTTACATAGTATAAAACAAGCTTCCCGCCGTCTGTCCCTATGTATATGTACGTATGCTTAGATCTTTCAAACTACGCAACTAACACAACTACGCAGCAAAAGTACTAAAGATTTCTAAATAAATATGTGTACATGGTAATTTTATTACAGTCGCAAACATCGATAGCTTTGGGTTTGTTCAAAGTTATCGAAGTTTGCGACTGTAATAAAATTACCAATGTTATCCAATTGACTAATGTTGGAATACGGCTTCTTAAACGCTAAAAGATTAACTATAATTCATATTTTCGTCGCAGGTGGAGATCATATCGCAGTTTCAGGAGATGATGAAGGACCATTTCGACAATTACAAGTACCGCAATGGCGGCAAGCTGCCAACGAAGATCTACGTGTACCGCGACGGAGTTTCGGAGGGACAGTTCGCTCAGGTTTGTCAATGCATTAGGGACATTTTGACCATACAAAGATGTGCCGCTCACCACTAAACAAAATGCGTCTCCATTTGGTTGCTGTTCTGTTTCTCGCGATCACAAGTTTATGATCTATCTACACAGGGACCATTTCGTTTTATGCGAGTTTGTATACACAGGGACGGGGACCATTTCGTCCTAATGGTATTTTGTCTTATGCGAGTTTGTATACACAGGGACAGGGACCATTTCGTCTTATGCGAGTTTGTATACACAGGGACCATTTCGTCTTAATGGTATTTTGTCTTATGCGAGTTTGTATACACAGGGACAGGGACCATTTCGCCTTATATTGGTATTGTTTTTCACGTATCTCTTTGTTTACATAAAATCTCTCACCCAAATAAATAGAGTTTATGTTATTGATATCAATATGTTGTCGATAGTTTATTTTATTATTATTGTACGTTCTTACAGGTCCTGAACGAAGAGCTCACGGCTTTATATAATGCATACAAAAGCGCCGGTGGACAAAGACGGCCAAACGTTTTGTTCTTACTCGTTCAGAAGCGCCATCATACCAGGTACCTTCTCTATTAAATTCATTTTATCACCTACCATCGACTGGACTGACAACTTGTCTACTGACTTAAGAACACCCAACAAATTTTGTACCAATATCAATTTTACTTATTATTTTTGGAAAAAAAAAAAAAAAAAAAACGAAATTGGTCACAATTCAGTTATTTGTTAAAAAAAATAAGTAATATACTGGTGTCAAGCAAAGCTTTTTTTGCCTAGACAATTCGCTGATATTCTCGGTGCAGCGGTGTGCCTAACTCTTTTGATTGTGTTCAAAATTTCAAAATAGATTTAAAAAAATGTACAGTAACTATTGCTAAGAATAAACGGCGACACCGCCACCTAACACAAAGTCAATAAGTGTCTCCTAAGTGTTTTAAGTGTTTAAGTCCTACACATTTTAAGTGTCTCCTAAGTGATCATCAGATCATCAAAATATTGGTACGAATGATACATGATGTTACTTTAGTTTTTTTATTATTATTATTTCAGATTGTTTGATGAGGCGAGATTGAATAACACCCAACTGAGGAACAGAAATGTGGTCCCTGGGACCCTTGTCGATGTCGACATTGTTCACCCAACCGAGCTAGATTTCTACTTGGTAAATATGCATGTTTATTCTCTAGTAGTACATACATTTCTGTCCGAAAATAGACAGAAATGTACGTACTAGAGATGAGCCGAATATTCGATTTATTTATCGAATATTGAAACAGTATTGTTTTGCGATTTATACATACATATATGTACTAAGCTTTTTACTCCTGGCATAGATGCAGTAAACCGAGTGCGTAATTCAATAAAACAGAAAATTATTTCTAAAAGTAGCTTATCAACACTTTACTTGTAGTTGGTGAAAGAGGCCCTTAGTAAATAAGTTCCTCTAAGTATGTGGAAGTAAATAATTTCATGGTGTGTTGGTACAGGTTTCGCACCAGGCCATAAAGGGCACTGCGCGCCCCACGCGCTACCATCAGATCTATAACGACCTGAAAACACCCGACGACGAAGTGCAGCAGATGACGCACTACTTGTGCCATCTGTTTGCGCGTTGCGCTCGCTCCGTGTCGTATCCGGCGCCCACCTACTACGCGCATCTCGCTTGTCTGCGAGCCCGCTCGCTAACCTAGTAAGTGGACTCGCCACACTGTCACATACACACCTACTCGCATCTCGCTTGTCTGCGAGCCCGCTCGCTAATCTAGTGAGTGCACTCACCAAACTGTCACACGCAACTTAATACTTATAGTCGTAACACTACACGCTCGGATTCGGCCCGGCGGACCATATCCGCCAGACAAATCCGTTGTCTCTACAGACAACCTGACCGGACCTGACCAGACTCAAAAATTATGGTCCAGAGCCAGCAACACTTTTGGTTACTATATTTGCCCAAGCTTGTTTTTTTTTATTTGTCGTTATAATATAGCCTATCAACAAAATAAACTCCTGCCACCTCAATCGCGGGACAACAAGTGGCAACAACAACTTTTAACATAATATGTCAATTATGTTTAAATGTCAAAAATTAAAAACAAATGAAATAAGTGATTGAATGTCAAATATGCGCAAAGCTGAAACTTTACATAATATTGTTTATTGGCAGTCCAATATGAAAAAAAAAAACACTTCCTGCCACCTCTATTGTCGAACAACAAACTCCTGCCAACTAAAAATAGTGTCGCTGGCTCTCGGACTAGAACCTCCGGACAAGCGTCCACACGATCGGATTTGGTACGGAGCGAACCAAATCCGATGTGCAAACAAGCGGACCGCGGCGGACTAGATTAATAATAATTATGTCCGCCGGACTGCACTACAGACGGTCGGATTTGGTTCGGAGCGTATCAAGTCCGCGGTCCGATCGAACTAAATCCGTGCGTGTGTTAGTGGCTATTATATTAGTGGTCTTAAATATCTCGTACAGTCTTCGTGGTTCGACGCCATAATCGTACCAGTAAGAAAAAGTCTACATAGTACGAACGAACGGTCGAACTACGGCGCCGCACTCCTTTTTTATGAAATAAGCGATTCGATTGATTGATTTATTTCTTTTTCAGCAATACACAATTCAACATGACAGACTTGGAGCGACAGCCGAAACGTCTTAAAGTGCACGAGAACTTGAAGACTCTAACCACTATGTTTTTTGTATAATCTTTTTAACTGATTCCATGTTACAGAAGTTCTTTATTATAAACTGTGAACAATTCTTTTCTTAATTATAAACTATAAAATTATAAAAAAAATATAATCGAACTCTAATTTTATTGTATTTGCAAAACTAAAAATATATTTTTAATCTTAAGCAAAAAAATTGTAGTCAAGTGCAAGAATCGTTTCATATACGTTTATTATACACGTACACAAATGTAGTGTCATAATGTCCCTAATTAGATTTAAGCTGGCGTTCAATTTAATTGACACATTTATTTATTTGATAATGAAAATGTTGTGTGCCGACCGACACATTATATTTTATAAATGAAATAAAAAATTATCAATATTTTATAATTGTTATATCCGGTTATATTTATGCAAAACAAAAAGAAAAAGAAAAAAAAAAGAAAAAAAAAACTATAGTTTAAACTAGTCTTAAAAACATTTTTAAAATTCTTAGTCTTAAAAAATAGGCAAAACCCTAAATGGTTTAGTTTGTAGATACATATTTCTTACACTTGACTGTACCTAATATAATTGGCTGTTTTTTTTCTTATTTTTTAATAAATAGTAGATAAGCAAAAAGTGTTTTATTTTCGTGGGCAAATTCTGATAATAGTCGGTTCAAAATTGGCTACCGTCGCCTATATAGGTGCTGCAAGCGTTGCTCGCGCCCGGATGTCCAGAAAATATCCTGCAAATCGGTATAAAAACTTAAGAAAGTTACTTATACCTGAATTATTATATTAAGGTTTGAAGGCGACACTTGGGGCAATCGGGGCATGTGTACAATTGCGCACAAAATTGCTAAGGAAAATGATTTTTTTTTTCTTATTTCGTAATTTTTCACCTCACTTAACATTACAGGCAGTGTTGATATTCCTTCCATAAAATCATAGTGCGATGTCGAAGAAGAACGTTTTTTAGTCATTTATTCACCATGACGTATTACTATTACGATAAAACAATCTGTGTGCAACAGTACCCAAGAGAGTCGAGACGCGCGAACGAAGTGCGGGAGGGGAAGAGCGACTGAGTCTACCAATAACGTGTGCCAACACACACGTTGTTGGTAGACTCACCCCCTCACGCTCCTCTGCCCCTTCAAACAATGGTATGAATGACCATGTCGTGAAATTAGTTTCTTTACCTTCGGACAGTTACGTGAATAGTATCCGTATGAAGGCCAGTAAAATTATTTCTTCACTATCACCCCAGTGTGATGTGAAGGTTAGTCGAGCGCAACGGTGCCGTCCATAGGATTAGGAAGATACTGACAATCTTAACAGTATTTTTTAAACTATTTGAAAGGTATTTTCAAATGGCAAAACAATTTGATATTAGCAATATTGTATATTTATTAATTACTAGCTGGTGCTCGCGACTTCGTCCGCGTAGTCGCGTAGAAAAGTATAAAACGCCATCTACCGTATTTTGGATAGATGGCGCTATCTCCCGGGCCAAGCCGCTAGTATTTACTTTCATTTTAGATTTCCCGTAGGAATTAAGCATTTTCTCGCGGTAAAAAGTAGCCTAATGTTCATCACGGATAATGTCGGCTTCTAATGGTAAAAGAATATTTAAAATCGGTCCAGTAGTTTCGGAGTCTATTCTATACAAACAAACAAACAATCAAATCTTTCTTCTTTATAATATTATATTACTATTAGTATATTAGCGTAATTAGTATTAATATAGATGTACTTACTCCCCCCTCATTTATTCCTCTTTTCATAAGTGAACACCGAAAAAATCCGTTTGGTTGGTTGGATGTAATTAGCGGAGAAACAGACGCACCCGGCTTCGCCCGGGTTCAAAATAAAAACTAGGTACCTATCCTACCTTTTAAGTTGGACCAAATTACACATAGTTTATCAGTTTATCAAAATCGGTTAGTTAGGTTTGGCGTTAAACAACGTGACACGTTAATAAAATCTTATTAATAAGTAGGTAGGTTCATTTTATTATAATGGATATGTTTGGAAGCTATCTGCTTCTCTCAACATACTTTGCCTTGACATCATCTTGACAGTGCATATATTTATATTAATTACCTAATATTTATCTGCGAGCAATCGCACGAAAAAACCATTGCGTGCATCGTGTACACTTAAATAATTACCTACTACGTTTTGCATGTTTTAACTGTTTCGAACCTAAACGTCGAAGGATTTCTGAATGAAGGTTTTAAACAGTTATAACTGATTTAAGAATTTTTCACTTGAAGATTTGAAATTAGACCTTAACCGGACGCAATAAGGACGTAGTTAGTGGAAAATTGAACATTTGTCGGTCATGATAATAACGGGCGTGTCTGTGGTCACGTAAGCTTGCGGAGTAGCGTTCGTAGAAATCCCAAAGAAATCCCAGTTTAGTGAAACATGCGATTCAATTGAATGAGTTAATTGTCTTTCTTTCGTGATCGACATTGAAAATGATGTTAGATTAGTTACCCACGCCCTTATTTTTCATAATGAAATGCGAGCAATGACGCTGGATAATTATTTATTTATTAGTTAAGTCTCCTGACATAAAAACTGGTAGCCCTTGTATGAAGAATATGTGGATTAGAATTAAACTCGTGCAGGAAATTTGTAAATAAATGTCACATATTACACATTATCTACTACGGAAGTAAAAGGAACGCAAAAGACGATTAATTATGTAGGTAGTTTGATTGCCTCACTTATGAACTGTTCTATTTCACAATTTGTTTTCAATGCTTGACTACTTATTTGTCTTCATTCAATATTAATATGCACAAATTCAACAAATAAAAATCCCGAAATAAAATTCTGATTTATTAAAAACTATAGCTGGCGCCCGCGACTTCGTCTGCGTTGAAAAAGAAAAAAAAATAGCCTATCTGTATGTATGCCTAAATGTTTATCTACCAAGTTTCATGAGAATCAGGAACATACATACAATACAATATCTACACTTACAGATTTATTATTAGTACATATTGATTATTTATTAGTATTGATTGATTAATATTATGATTATTGGAAAATTTTGGGAAAGGCCTATGTCCAGCAGTGAACGTCCCGCGGCTGAGATGATGATGATGATTGATAATGATTGATGATGACTAGTATTGATAAGCGGACGAAGTTGCGTGCAAAAGCTGATCAACATACAAAATGCGGTAGTGCTATCATAAACATTTAAAATAACCATAATGGATAAGTAAGTAAGTAAAAGTAATCACATTGACCCTGAACTCCAAGAAATTTGAATGCTTGACTTCTATGCTGTAATTATCCGCGTGACTACATCTTTCCCACTCATTTAGACATAAGCAAATACCTAAGTAAACCGTGATTAGTTGTAATAAATTGCCTCTTAAATGAACATTTGCGATGTCAATGAAGTGTGACATTGTACAAAAAATACTCATCATTAGATATTCAAATTAGATTACTTTTAAACATTATACACACTAACCCCAACACGCTATATCTGCTGTACGTTGCTGAGAAGTTGGGTGTTACTTGTTGCTGCAGCATAAGGTCAAGGTCTATAAGTTTGGGAGCTACATAGACACACACGTTCCGTTTTCGCGTCAGGCGTCGAGGCTTAAAATGTGCTATTTAATAATTAGGGCGGGTCCATTTTTAATAAACCCTCCCAATCCCTTATCCATAATCCTACTATAGTCAGGAGCGCACTTCCAGCACTTGTAGGTGACGTCGCTTGTGATATAGGTGACGTAACGTAGTGGACCCTTACCATCAAGTGGACCGTAAACTTGTCTGTCGACTTTAACGTAAAAAAGTAGGTATACCTATTAATGCGGTTGTATTAAAAAAAAATATAGTCAGACTAACGGTTCGCTTGGTGATAGGTGGCCAGCACCTTGCCATTTTGTATTAGTACAAAAACGCTATAGGTCTGCATTAGCTTTGCCAACTGCCAACATTGAAGACCACAAGAGGAAAGGAAAATGTAATCCCTATCCACTTTAAACAAGCTAACCTAAACTCAATAATAAAAATAAGTCACTATTATGTGGGTGAAACATACACACTTTACCTTACGTTAGCAGACTGTCTCCCTGTGAAGGCGATTTTAAAAAGTAGTTTTAAAACAAATTACAATGAACCATTCACATGACATTGCTTAAGAAATGAGACAATATTATATTTATCGAAATTAAACGCGTTCATTAGTTGGCTGATTGGCCTCGTTGCAGGTCAATATATGATTAAGCTAGTTCCGATTATAACTCGGAAGTAAGACAAGGCCCCGCCGTCATCCTTCCTTCCGCTATGATTATCTTATTCGATTCGAAATATGTTTTACAAATTGGTCGTTAAATATTTATACTCAATATTATGTAGTCGATAATATCTAAGTCGGCTTCTATTACAATGTAGCGTAATATTGCATCGACTTGTCCTACTTATTGGGGCGGAATAAGGTATGATACGTGGTACATAAAATAAATTTTGTAGGAGTTCAGTGGTTAACGCAAGATGTGATCCATCAAATGATTACTTTCAATTGCTGATTGTCTGAATAAGTAATCATGAAATCTCAAAAACCGCTAAACAAAATTATTATTATTATTTCTTTATGTTAAGGTCGACAGACAGGTTGACGGTCCACTTGATGGTAGGTGGCTACCGTCTCCTATAACACGAGCAACGCCTGAGATCAGGGGTATCAAACTGATTTTTCTAAAGGGCCATTTATAAGATTTAGCATGTGTTAACGGGCCAGACTCAAAGTTTAAAAATAAAACATATTCTAGTTTAAAAACCTATTTTTTATTTTTTTATTAGAGATGGGTTTGCTCTTGGTCAACATCCAGCTGTGAAGCGAAGATGATGTTAAGTTATGTTAAATTTAATAAGTTTAATTAAATCAATTTTCATACAAAGGAAACAATTTGAATTCTTACAAAAAGAAAATTGGCGAATTACTTTTAAATAATTAATTTTTCTTTTTCACATATAATATTCTTTTATTTTTCTTCTTTTTTGTTTTATTTTAATTTGTTTTTTAAATTAATTAATGTAAATATAATTTTTTTTATGATTCTCTAGGCCTATTTGTATTTAATTTATATAATAATAGATAAATAATGGCTGTATGAAATCTTAATAAATAAATAAATAAAATAAAAAAGGGTAGAAGTTGAGCTTGAGGATCTAGACACCTGAGGTTTCACATTGGAGATCTATTAATTCCATTTTTACACCATCTAAAATCCTCACCCCAGATAGATTCTGGTCGCGGGCCGTATTGAGGTGGTTTGATCAGGTCGTTTGCGACATGCGGGCCGTATCTTTGACATGACTGCCTTGCCTTAGGTAATTCAAGTGCGCTGCCGACCATAGAAGGATGAAGGATAAGGGGTAAGGAAGGGATGGGGGGGGGAGGGCTCTGGCATTCCTTACACATTCACCGAAACACAAAAGCACATATGCTGTACTGTGCGTGATAATAATCCTATTAAGAGTTATTTATTAAAGATCGAACATTAAATATAAAATTAAATCTATAAATTAGTAATAATTAGTTTTTATATTGCTTTAAAATTAGTGTAGATAAAGAATTAATAATTGAAACACCTATATTTAGTTTATGCACATTAGTGATTTACCTTCGATAAATTTTTTTAATAAAGTTTACAATCAATTATTATAATTAGAAACAATTATTGTAAATTTATACTTATTGTGTTTTTATTTATTTATTTAGACCAGGAGTGTAGATAAATATTACAAACACTCAGTCAGTTGATAAGTAACTTTTATAAACTTAGACATAAATAAGAAAGCTTATGGTATTCAACCATGATTCAGATATCTGCGGTTTGGTTAATATTAAAGAGTTTATATTAAACTAGCTGGTTCTCGCGACTTCGTCCGCGTTGAAAAGTATAAAACGCCATCCACCGTGGAGCGGATCGCTAAAAATATCACCAAGAAGTTATCATGTTAGTCGCTTCACCTGATTCTGGATAGATGGCGCTGTCGAGTTTATTCCGGGCCAGTTTAGATTTCCCGTAGGAATGAAGCATTTTCCCGAGGTAAAAAGTAGCCTATGTTCATCAGGGATAATGTCGGCTTCTAATTGTAAAAGAATTTTTCAAATCTGTCCAGTAGTTTCGGAGCCTATTCAATACAAACAAACAAATCTTTACTCTATAATATTAGTATAGATCAGCGCACTCGCTGCACTTGTTGTGTTGCTTGTGTTATAGGCGACGGTAGCCACCTACCGTCAAGTGGACCGCCAGCCTGTCTCTCATCCTTAATAATATAAAAAAATAAAATTATACAATAATTATGGCGTTTAACCATGACATTAACCTACATAGTTTCGTTTTGTCGGCATATTGTTACAGGATTGCCGACAGTTATGCAACGATGCGGTGTAACAAGCACGATTTATTGTTAATATCAAACAATATTGTATTTATTTTAGTCACAATGCAATGTAGACAGACAAGGCTACGGTCGATTACTTTTGATCTCACTATCTAAATAGAGAAACCTTTGCATTTGGTAAAATGGACAGAGAGCACTCAATTTTAAGGTCCCAAAACTCGTTTTCTGGATAACAACATAACTTGATGTAATGTTATGGTAAACTTGGTTTCCTACTGTGACTAGCATTATAGTCACAGTAAGACTATAAAGAGCTCTCCGGGATTTGTTTGTTTCCGAGCTCACACATCGTCGGCATGACTTGTTAACCTGCTAAGTCGGCCTAACTTGTTAACCTGCTAAGTCACATTTTGCATAGTTTTCAGGAGGAAGAAAAAAATGAAATGACAAAATGTTGGGCGTCGCGTCAGGAATGTGAAATGAGCGACATTATCAGTACAAATCTTAGGATTTAGCAGGTTTTCTTTTGCTATTAGTAAGGAAGGAGATTTTCATTTATGAAATTTCTCACCTTTTTAGTTGAATCGTCGTTATTCCTTAGTCTAAACTTATCGGAAAGTTTAAAAAGTGAAATTTCCCAAAAATGGACTTAGCACGTTAATGAATTAGGCCGACGACATCCTAAATTTTTTTAAAGTTCGAGTGAATAGGCATCTTCTGGGTATCTCGCCTTTGCTGTACCTAATACAACTATATGCAGCATATAGCAACCCAGGAGCAAACTCATCAGTAATAAGAAAAGTTCCATAAAACTGTAAAGAAATCATTTGAAAATTGACTATTCACACTGTAGCCAAAAATTAGACCAACGAGATGACTAACCAAGACAAAGTTTTCACCAGATATTACGTCATCAGGTATTTAGATTTTCACAGTCTAATATCTGTAAAGATTTCTGTGGTTCGATAATTTAAAACCGGTCATGTATGAAATTGTCAAGACGCTAATTGTTATTTACAATGTTACCTAATCCTAATACATAATATTATAAAAAAGGTTTCTACACATCCGTCTCTTTCTCCGTAAACTTCTTCTAAACCTGAAGGAAGAAACCTTCTAAAATTAGAAGAATACTTAGTAATAGGAATGTGTAGCATAAATGTGTAATAGGAATAAATACATTTCCATTTTTTGTCCATTAAAGAAACTACTAATATATTAAAAATAAGAGGATAAATTAATGATCTCTTTAATTTAGTCTAAGAGGCAATAAAACTAACAAAGCGTAATGAACTTATAAAAGAATAATGAACAAGTCATACAACTAAATAATAACGGTTGTATTAACACAGGTTGATAAGAGTATTTAATGATACTTGTTTACATTCCCTGTACAAATAAAAACTATGATTAACCGATAAATATGTTTTATTTCAGCATTAACAGAAAAATGGTACCTAATTAAATTTGTAGCACTAAAGTAGTGGGACTAATAAATAAAATGATAATCAAATTTGGTTTTGGCGAGATAAGTCAATAAAAACGAATTTTAGTAAAAATCAATAAAAGCTAAATATGCAATGAAATTCCAACATTTGTAACGTTATTTATACATATAACAATATAACTTTATCAATTTATTAACCAATCTTATGTTTAATTATTATAAAACATAAATTTAATAATTTTACAACGGTAATATTAATAATCATTAATATCTACTACTTATCATTTACCATAATGAATACATAAATGACAAATACATAAAGAATAAGAGATTCATTTATGTATTTGTCATTAAAATGTATGCAAAACTCGAGGCTAAAAAGATTATATTGTCATGAAGATAAAAATTGATAAAATCGTCCGAATATTTTGGTTGTTGTTCAATAGCTTTTCAAATATTCAATTTTATTTATAATGATTGTGAAAAGTTGTAGACCAGCTTTAGTTTCCACGTTTGTAAAAACCTTTATTTATGTTATTAAAAATTGCTTAACATTTAAGAAAAAAATATTAATGAGCAAGCAATTAGTAGGTAGTAGTGCTTACAACAATAAATAATTATGAAGATAATTATAAACGTGAACACATCACTTTGTAACGCGTTGAAATATATTCATTGTTTCGATAAATTTATTGTTGAAGTGAAAACTTCTATAGCCACGTTATACGACATTGGGCAGGGAAACAATGTATCGGTTCGCGTCAGCAACATGCTATCTAATGCTCACAGTTATCACATGAGTGATAATTGTCTACGACGCTCAGTTTTAAGTTTTCACTTCTGTCGGCAGTCTCGTGATTGCCTCCGATTTTTTTTTTAATTAATTACATTTGTAACAGACACAGGCATAGGATAACTATAGTTGTGTACGAGATATAACCAATGGTATTAGGCACATCCATTTTGACGTGTCCGATAAATGAGCGGTTCGCTCTGTTCCAGGGTTCCTGTCTTCTTTCCCGGCCAACTCAAATTTGGGAATGAACGTTTCAAAGTTAGCTCTGGTCTGGTTCTGTAAAAAAAAAAAATACAAATATTCCAATTATATAAAAATCCAGTTACAAAAAAGTTATACATAATATTACACAGAATTTTTAGTTTTACATAAAGATATTTATATAACAGATTTTTATAGAAATAAAGATTAACAGTTAAGAATTTTCATTTTCTTTAGGGAGAAGGCCGATTATAATTCGGTTTTCACGTATGGAAAGAGGGATAAACTGAGAATATTTTATATGTAAGAATTGCACCCCGAGCGAAGGCTCGGCGGCTTGCTTGTTATATACAAATACTTTCCCCGTTTATCGTTCTTTCCTTTCCATTAGTGAAAACCGCATTAAACGATCATACGAAGGGACATATGGCGGGAAAGAAAAAAAGGAAAGTTATGGTTGGTCAGAGAGCATCGCAGCACTAGATGAACTTGGCCTCAATCATGTTCAATATTACAGAATATTAGATAAGCAATGCAAGCGAATATTTTTTGTTAAACAACGGCCCAAGACTTCACGGTTGATTGGGAAGCAACCGGCAAGGTGAAGGCTCAAATTGTATTACTTGGATATTACTCCAGTTGCGTGGGAGATTAAATATGTACAACTTAGTTTTAATCTTTTATGTATACTAGCTGTGTTCCGCGGCATCACCCGCTGTTTGTCTTAAAATGACAAAGACACTGTTGTGCCATTTGACGCATTTCAATTTTACTTTTGCCTTTTAATCGGATTCTAAGGGCTATAATGTCATGAAAGTTGTTATGTATATATAGGTGAATTATTATATTAAGGTTATAGGCGACACTTGTGGGGGAATCGGCGCATGTGTACAATTGCGCACAAAATTGCTAAGGAAAATGAAATTTGTTTTTCTTATTTTGTAATTTTTCACCTCACTAACTTAACATTACAGGCAGTGTTGATATTCCTTCCATAAAATTATCGTGCGATGTCGAAGGACAACGTTTTTTTAGGCATTTATTCACCATGACGTATTTACTAATACGATAAACCAATCTGTACGCAACAGTACCTAAGAGACTGGAGACGCGCGAACGAAGTGCGGGAGGGGAAGAGCGACTGAGTCTACCAATAATGTGTCGGCACACCGATGTGTACCCGCCCCTCGCTTTTCTCTGCCCCCTCAAAGATCTAAAAATAGAGTTCTGCGCACATTTGCCGAGAAGTCTTTATTCGCTGCACGACCTATATGTAAGTTGGATGTTATGTAGATATGAATGGATGTTGCTCTTTTGCGTAAAAACTACTGAACAGGTTGTATGAAATTTAGCACACAGACAGTTTGTTACCTGGATTAATATATAATATTATTTTCATTCGGGAAAAATGTTAGGTTCCCGTAGATTCGTCTAAAAATATATAAAAAATGGAAAACTGAACCTAAACAATTGGGTTATCAAAGATTTTTGAAATCTGATCGATTCTTCCAGGGTTTTAGTGCGTTCAAACAAACTTTTTAGATTTTTTATATTAGTTTTCACTGAAAACAATATAAAAAAATAAGTTTTCTGTTTATCTAAAGAAACGGATAAGTTATATAAAAGCGAGACTTCGTAACAATTGAAAAATAAAAAATGTAACATCTGAGAAAATAATTATATGAGAAAATATATTAGGTCCATAAGTAGTTATTATACAATCACTACGAGAAGTAAGTAAGTGGAATGTTTTGCTGATCATTCTAATATGTATGATGTCAGACAAGCGAATAAACTATGACATTAGATACACATGTTTTTCTAAGCTATGTTAAAACATGTTTTTTTTTTGTATAGGTTAAATTATTCTTGATAGAAAATGCATACATGGTAGGTCGTATTGATCCAATAATTGATGTAATTAAAATACCAATTTCTGTACATTATGATCAACAAATAAATTATTATTATTATCATTATGCTAAGAAAACAAATTTGCACAGAATCGGACCTTTTAGTAACATTTTCTGCCCTAAAATTAATCATATTTTTTTGGTTATTTTTTTGTGGTGATTTAAAACAAGTCATAAATGATGTGACATTGATGAATATTGCAAATATTTAACAACAAAGTACTCAAAATAATGTGGAGTCATTGAACATATTAACATTGGTGTGTTCTTAAAACTTGTGATTTTGTTAATGCATACTTATAATGTATTTTTTATGTACAAACTTTGTGTTTTAAAATTAATCAAGGAGAGAATATCAGGGCAGTCCACTGATCATCCATCAGACCATTGATAATATTAATTAAAAATGAAATATCAGATATTTTACGGTATCCGATAAGTGCTCACTAGCGTAACCATGAGTTGCTATCGAAATCTTACGTTAGTTTACTTCTGTAGATAACGAACCTTTTACCCTTCAATGTGCTATAGCACTACTATGAGTTTATGACGACCGAAATCGCTAGCGAGAGATGAGAGAGAACGTAAAATATTTGTATGAAAAATTGTACAGCGTCTCTAGCGGTCACTAAAAGAACTAAAACCGGTAACATGAGTTGCATAAGTGAAAAACCTATCGAATGTAGTCGCTAGCGACCATTAGCGACTAACGTTTAACTTGATATTTCTATACAAAATCGGTACCATGAGTTACAATTTTGACTGATGCTCTCGAGAAATATCGTAACGTTAGTAGTTAAATCATTCACTAGCACATTGAAGGGTGAAAGGTTTGCTATCTACACTTCTGTGACTAACGTAAACTAACGTAAGATTACGGTAGCAACTTATGGTAGTGCTACTAGTGAATCATTTAACTACTAACGTTACGGTATTTCTCGAGAGCATCAGTCAAATTTGTAACTCATGATACCGATTTTGTATAGAAATGTCAAGTTAAACGTTAGTCGCTAATGGTCGCTAGCGACTACATTCGATAGGTTTTTCACTTATGCAACTCATGTTACCGGTTTTAGTTCTTTTAGTGACCGCTAGAGGCGCTGTACAATTTTTCATACAAATATTTTACGTTCTCGCTCATCTCTTGCTAGCGATTTCGGTCGTCATAAACTCATGGTAGTGCTACTGTAGTTGACTGCAGAGTCTGCGTTTTCGAGATTTTAAAGTTCGAGTTCACTCGAATTCACTAGCATAGCCATCTCCTGGGTAGCTCGCTCCATCGTCGTCCTCGACTATACTGCACGATTAGAAGCTGGCCAAGAGCAAACCCATTATTATTCATTAAAAAAAACACTATTCCTAGGCTAATTGTGTTGTGCGAAATCTAAACGGTTCTGCATTACCTGAATGGTTTTTTCAATTTGCATTTTTAGAAAAAACGAGATCTATTGGAACAATTACTACTTACTCAATATTTTGTCAGTCTACCGTTACCAGTCATGTGATTATTTTTATTTATTTCTGTTTAAATTATTTAACTGAAACTTGCCTTTGATTAATTTGAGTCTAAGCCCCCCAAAATGAGAGATGTCAATGGTTTATGTAGAGATGTTTTTAAGGATCATATCAATCAACCTCCGAATTACCTTGTCACTATAAACCTTGAGAAATTAATAATATTTACTTAATTTTTTTATGATTAATAAATTAATATTAATTATATTAAATGAAAAAAACGATAAAGTATTGAAACAATTGGTTTGTTTGTTTATAAACTAGGAGGAAATGTTGACAGATGACTGAAAGGTTTCCCAGTTCATTGAACCGTGTACTTGCATTTAGGTCAAAGTCAAGCGCTTCAAGTTCAATGTTTCGCGGCAATTCTATTTCTATTATTAAATATATAAAACGTAATTTGTTTCCATCAGTGAATGTCATGAACTTGCAATCAATGTGTTTTGTGTGCCTAAATCAGTAAAATAATGGAATATAGCAGTTAGTTGAGCGGTAGGTCGGTGACTACGTGTTCAGTGCAAATAGTTGACGTGCATAGAACTATCGCGGTTAAGCGAACGGCGTAATAGTCAATTTCCCGTGCGCCGCATTGACACCTCTCTAGTGACGTCAGCGACGCATCACTTGGCAAAGATTATTTAATACAGACTCGCCAAGTGCAGTGACCGCTTGATAATACTGCAGTAATTGATTTTGCGTCGAGGTACTGTTGCGTGGGTGTCATTAATGATGGCTTCTGTACCTACAATTTGCGGCGGATGTCGAAACCAAATTAAAAATCGAGAATTTATGAAATGCTCATTATGTAATTTGAAGTTCGATCTGGACTGCTGTAATGTATCAACTAAGAGATTTTATCTAATGAGTAACGACAATAAACAAAATTGGAAATGTCCGGGGTGTCGCAGTGCAGAACCTAAAACAGATAACAGCAACACGCCGATTCGCCTAGTAACTCATGCGTTGCCGGACGATGCTAACGTCACTGTACGCAATCGCAATAAACCGAGACGAAAGTCATCCGACGATGCTCAGAGTGGACCCTCCGTATCCGTATCCAATGAAACAATTCGAGGGATAATAAGGGAGGAGATACGCGAGGCGTTGAAGTCAACACTGGGTGAACTTGTGACTGAACATCTTAAGGTCATTAATGATAAGGTCTCCTCACTTGAGCAATCAATGTCCTTTTTCAACACCTGCTATGAGGAGATGAGACATAAGTTGAATGAAAGAGTCGCAATCATAGAACAACTTCAAAAAAGTCATGAGGAACTACGGGGCAGGGTTGATGTACTTGAAAAGGAATTGTCAGGAAGACTGGGCTTGATAGAGCAGAACTTGCGAGAATGTAACGTAGAGATAAATGGAATTCCGGAGCACCGCACAGAGAATCTTATCAAGACCGTTGAACAAATCTCCAAGAAAGTGGAAAGTCCTTTGGTTGAAGATGAAATCTTGCTTGCCACGAGAGTTGCAAAGTTGAACAGGGACAACAGTCGGCCGCGCGCTGTTGTTGTTAAACTGAAAACTCGCTTCTTGCGCGATTCACTTCTGGCAGCCGTGGTCAAATTTAATAAACAGAATCCTCGAGACAAGCTGAACTCCGCACATCTGGGCCTTGCTGACGAGACTCGACCGATTTTTGTTTCTGAGCACCTAAGTCCCGCAAACAAATCTCTTCATGCTGCGACAAGACGAAGGGCAAAGGAGGTCGGTTATAGGTTCGTCTGGATAAGAGATGGACGTATCTACGTAAGAAAGAACGAATCTTGTCAGGCCTTCTATATTCGTAACTACGATAGCCTAAAGTTAGTGGTATGAGAGTGATATCTGCTGGTATCTACAATGCAAGGTTTCTGGTTCTTAATGCTATCGCAATGGTTTCCATATATTACCAAAATGTGAGGGGTATGCGAACAAAAACTAATCAAATCTATAAAAATATACTTTTAAGCTCTTACGATGTGTTAATCTTTACCGAAACATGGTTGAATTCTGGTGTTTGCAACAGTGAGTTCATTGACCCTAGATATAATGTTTATCGCCGGGATCGCCAGTGCTCCAACTCCGGAAACAAAAAAGACGGTGGAGGTGTGTTGATAGCCGTATCAAAGAAATTAGAATCTTTTCGGCACCAAAACTGGGAAAGTAGTTCTGAAGACATATGGGTGGTCATTCGTGCGCGTATTGGCAATTCATTTAAGAAAATTGCTATCTGCGCTGTCTACATGCCTCCACCGGTCAAGGTGGATGATCTGGGTGCTTTTGTGGATAACACGAGCAACGTGATTGGTAATGCTGATGAAATTCTGATAATTGGAGATTTTAATTTGCCATTTATTTCGTGGGCTATATATGATAACGGTGTTAACAAAAGCACTATACCGTCAAATTATGACTGTGCTCTTGGGAACACGTTGGTAGATTTCATGTCTCTGTTGAATATGCACCAATTTAACTATTTAAAGAATGAGGATGACAGAACACTGGATCTGGTGCTTGGTGGTTCTGACTGTATTAAAATTGATAAGCCCTTTGATCAATTAAGTAAGCTCGACCCCAAGCATCCCCCGCTCGTTTGTACATTAACCAACAATGTAGTAAAGTACCTTCGCCCACTGAGTGAGCCATATTTCAATTACCACAAAGCTGACTTTCAGAGCATCATTTCTGAACTGGGGGGTGTTGATTGGCGCCACGTTTTAGACGATTGCTGTAGCGTAAACGAGATGACATCAGTATTTTATGGAATTCTAAACGATGTAATTAAAGAGCATGTACCAAAGCATAAATTTAACAAATCGACTTTTCCACCATGGTTCAGCGGGTCACTGGTCGCTTTACTCTCAGAAAAAAATAAATTTAGAAAAAACTACCGAAAATATAAAAATCCCCGTGACAAAATTCAGTTTGAGATTTGTAGAGAGCACAGCCATAAATTGTTCGACAAACTTCTGTCTAATTACGTTGATAGGGCCGAGGTGAATATGGCACGCGATCCAAAATCTTTCTGGCGGTATGTAAAAAACAAACGTAAAGATCGTGCAACTCTCCCAGCAGAAATGCACATGGAGAGTGAGGTTGCTCGCTCGGGACAAGATATAGTGAATCTTTTTGCAAAAAATTTTTCTTTGACGTTCACGTCCCAAACTACATCTCCCCATAATCTCCAGATTTCTGCTGATGGTACTGACAATCACATTGGTACCATAGGCATCATTCATTTTACAGAGAGGGAAGTGCTCCATAAAATTAAATGTTTAGACATATTTAAAGGACCTGGTCCCGACAATATTCCGCCGCTCTTCGTGAAGCGTTGCGGCTCGGCTCTAGCGTTACCGTTATCCTTAATAATAAATCGCTCTTTGAAGTCTGGTGAATATCCTGATGAATGGAAAAAAGCAAGAATTGTCCCCGTGCTGAAAAAAGGCGACACAACGGATGTCAAGAACTTCAGACCAATTTCTATCCTATCATCTTTTTCTAAACTTTTTGAATCCCTTATTTGTCCCGTTGTAACCCGCCACACTGATCACATTATTTCTGAGCACCAGCATGGCTTTAGAAAGGGTCGTTCCGCGGAAACTAACCTCGTCTCGTTCGTGTCAGAATTGTCTCATCAAATTGAGGGAGGAAGTCAGGTCGATGCCATATATACAGACTTCAGCAGCGCATTCGACAAAGTTAACCACCTTATTCTACTGAAGAAGCTAGAAGCGATAGGTATACATGGACAATTTTTGCGCTGGTTTAGCTCTTATCTTGATAAACGGCCTCAGGTCGTATCGGTAAATGGCTACGAGTCAGGGGTATATTACGCAGATTCTGGCGTTCCGCAAGGATCCCACTTAGGACCTGTGCTCTTTTCCATATTCATTAATGACATATCAGATCGAATAAAACATTGCAAATATTCCCTTTTCGCTGACGACCTGAAGATTTATAAAACGGTTGTGTCCTCTCTGGATAGCGGTCTTATTCAGAGTGATATTGACAGCATATATCAGTGGTGCGACGAAAATAGAATGGTTCTTAACGTACGTAAATGTTACTATATAAAATATACAAGGAAAAAAAAGCCACTGGAATCCTCGTATAGCTTGAATGGAACTGCTCTTCAAGAGGTATGTGAGATCCGGGATTTGGGTGTACTTATCGATAGCAAGCTTACCTTCAGATCTCATGTCGATCACATTGTTAAAAAATCGGCTCAAATTCTTGGATTCTTAAGACGCAATACCAAAACATTTAAATCGAATCGTACTAAAATGACGCTATATAATTCGTTGGTGCGAAGCCATCTCGAATACGCTAGTGTATCATGGAATCCGTTCTATGCTCGGCACTCTCAGCGTGTTGAAAACGTTCAACGTTCATTTACTAGGTCCTTGGCATTCTCTTCGTCAGGTATATCACATAGATGTTCGTATGGGGATCGTTTGGAGTTCTTTAAGCTACATACCTTAAAAGAGAGGAGGAGCACTCGTGACTTGCTGTTCCTTCATAAAATCTTGCATGGATCTGTCGACTGTCCCGCGATAATGGAGAATGTTGCTGTAAATGTACCCTATCATTATCCGCGACAGCGCGTGGCCAGTATCTTCAATGTTCGAACTTGTATTACCAATGTCGGCCTGAGCGCACCAGTGGTGAGAATGTGTCCAACCTATAATGACTTTAACAGCCGCGTTGAGGACCTCGACATCTTCTCCGATAAGATTGGTGCGTTTAGGAATAAAATTCACAAAGCATTTAAGCTCAGTAGGAATCACCAGGGTAAATAACATAGATGGTGTTCTGGCATCCTGAATTTGCATTGCATTATTTGTAACTTCTGCATGTAGCGTGGCATAGGCTAATTGTATATCTATAACTATATGATGTATACGTATTTCTGTAATTATGTTTTTCTATTAAATTATGTATTTCAAGTTTTTGTTACCGTTCTAGTGGCAAATGTTGTATACGCCTGTAATTGGTACTCGTGTCAGCCGAAAAACTATGTAAACCATTATATCATGAATAATTGTAACACGTGTACTGTTGGTGTATCCTAAATAAATAAAAAAAAAAAAAAAAAAAATAAAACCATTACCAGACGTCACTGTTAATATATATCATACATATGTACAAAATATATAAAAGTATTTTTTTTATCAATACTAATAATAAATCTGTATCGGTCATGGAGTAATTTACTTTATTTTCAGACATATCGTGTATATAGGCTCAATACATGATACTGAAACTAAATTGACGATTTTTAGAATTTTTTTCTGTATGTATGTTCGTCCATCACTCTTAAACGAATTAACTGATTTTCATGAAACTTGGTAGATAAACATTAAGACGTACAGGCCACAGAATAGTCTTCTTTTTTTTCTTTCAACGCGGACGAAGTCGCGGGCGCCAGCTATTGTTTAAATGAAATATAAATATATTATGAGTTAAGGGTAATTGCGAGACAAAGCATGGAATTAATTTGAAAATGGCAACGTTTTAATTCATGGTATTCATTAACTGTTTCATTAATTGTATTTGGCATTGCTTAATTAACTGCTTATTTTAAGAATACAAATAATTAATGACTAAATTAATTGTATTCTTAAAATAAAAACCTATTTCTTAGTTATTATTGTTATTGACTTTATAAACGTAACTATAATATATTTACCGAATAATAGAGCTCATTTAGTTAGGTTTCCTCATTATTTTATTCTATCATGACTGGCAGAGGATTTTATCTTTCTTAACCTTGTACAGTCGACCACATTAGTCGATTAAAACATTCATAAGTGCCAAACAACTAAACATTTAAGGCGCCATGAGTCGTTGTTACGACTTGAGAACAAAATAAACTTCACGTACAAACAATCGTAAAAAGCTTGAGTAATTAAGTAAGTTAGTTGAATGTTCAGTTGTTTTGCACTTTTGAATGTGTTAATCGACTTATGCGGCCGACTGTACATACCATCAAGGTACCAACTGCTTGTTGAAGTGACTATAACTAACCTTACCACCAAGGAATTTTCAGCTTGCTTTAGTTGTTAAAATAAATAAATTCAAAACCAGTGGGTCAAAAGCGCTTTCAATTTCAAATGTATGCATTGACCTACATTAAAAAAATGGATCAATTTTAAAGTAAGGCAGATACAGTGTGTTAAAAATACAAGAAAGAAGGATATATTTTAAAGTGTCCCATTCACTGACATTGTCGGTTGAGCCGGGGGGCATTCACCTTCGGTGGCCAACAGACAGACCCGTGGACACGCGGAAGTGTTATCGCATACCTACACAACTGTACACACACTACTTGACACGTGATTCCTCGTGATCCAGTTTACATATTTTTTCTTCAACGATCTTGCAAGGCGAGCGATACGAGTCTTACTATGTTATGGCTTGAAATCTTTATATTTTTAAAACTCGGTTTTTATAATAGGTACTGTTATTATAGTAAATTTGTTACATTTTTTTTGTAGAAAAAAAATATTTTATTGTGGCTTATTTCAAAAAATAATATCTACCAATAAAATTGAAATGATTTAAATAAATTATTATGTCCCAATGGATCGTTAGCAAATCTTGCCATAAGGTTTGAGACCTGTACATTTTACCTGTACCTGTACATGTAAAAAACAAACAGAAATTAAAACCAAAATATGTATAGATAAAAAGACAAATAGATTAACACATATTCGACAAATAAAATATATATGAACTTAAAAAAAAAATGTCCCCTCATCTATAATAAGTATAATAAGTATAAAAAAGATATTCAGATTAAGTACTGTGATTACTGTGTGTAAGTATACTCAGTTTTTTGACTCGGTTTATTACAAAAGATTAGTATTGTTATAGCCGCTTTGTTTTTTTTTTAAATAACAAAAAATATTTCAATAAATTATGCACTAATAGTTAATTAATTATTACGTAGTACATTTCGGAAACTTAAAAAATACATATTAATATTATTTTCACAAATTAGAACATGTCCGACGTTATTCGCTGCACTTTATGGGACTAGACTATTTGTCTTTTAATGGTATCTGAAGGTCACTATGAATTGTATTTTTTTTTAAATTTGATAAATCTGCATTGGATCTGGAGGCCAGTCAGAAAAATGATAACAACTAATGATAACTGATGACAACAAAATCGGGGGGATACAGTTTGATGCTGTAGTTACTTACATATCTAACACTAGCTGGTGCTGGCGACTTCGTCTGCGTTGAAAAGTATAAAACGCCATCTACCGTGGAATATCACCAAGCAGTTGTCATGGTAGTCGTTTCACCCATCGAAGTAATATATCTCTGCGAGGTTTCACCTGATTTGGATAGATGGCGCTATCTCCCGGGCCAAGCCGCTAGTATTTACTTTTATTTTAGATTTCCCGTAGGAATGAAGCATTTTCCCGCGGTAAAAAGTATACTATGTTCACACAGATAATGTCGGCTTCTAATGGTAAAAGAATTTTTCAAATCGGTCCAGTAGTTTCGGAGCCTATTCTATACAAACAAACAAACAATCAAATTTTTATAATATTAGTATAGATATACAATACATTCAAAATTTAATTATACCATCTTATCTTTCTTTCTTTCTTTCTTTCTTTCTTTCTATATAGGTACTTAGTTAAAAGTTTTTGGAACACAAAAATAAAAGAGAAATAGAGAGAAAGAGACTTTTTACTTTTACTGATTTGGTAATAGGCTATAATACCTAAGGTATTTTCATCGCCCCGAATATATCACAATTTTTATGGTCACACTTTCTTAACATGGTTTCAAAACATAAAAAATGTTACGTTATTTATAGATACATACGTAACGTAACTTATTATTGGTAAAAACTAGTTTCTGAATCGTCTTATTGCAATTCAATAGAGAATAATTAATATCTTATAATTTTATTTTTAGATTTGAATAACTAATCTTTACATATTATAAAACAAAGTCTCCCTTCGAGTCTGTTTGCCTGTCTGTATGTATGTCGCGATGATCTCAAAAATAATTTTCATTAGGTTTTCACTAATGAAAAGGACTTTAAACGAGGAAGGTTTTAATATAACTATAATTTGCAAAAAAATGCAAATGTGCGAATCTGGGAGCGGGTCGCTATTTCAACTAAAAAATATTTAAGTATAAATGAAAAGATGTTTTCAGAAAATGAAATTGAATATTTTGTTAAAAATTATAATACCCAGATAATATAATTGGGCTCAATTCACTGAAGTGGATCGCCTTTCGAAGAAAGCTCTAAGAATTTAATTATTATTTTTTTATTCTAAAAAGAACACAATAACAAAAGAATCGTGTTAATGGACGTTATTCTTAGTAAATATTACAGTTAGTAGTTTAGGTTATATTAAAATTACTCATTAGTCTTAGACTAGATTGTAATCTTATAAGGATGCACTTTTCCAGGTACACCCTAAAAAAAATTCTAAAAACTGAGATGATAGAAAATGATAATTCCAAGTTCTATCCTATTAAAGACTTTAATTAGTGACGTTCTCCGACTTAGTATGCATAATATACATTTTAAGTCCATTTGGATTAATGTACCTTACAAATGGAGAAAGAAATCTTATATTTGGGAGATTTCCACGTAACCACGTATTAAAAAATTATAATTATACATAAGTATTAAAAAAAAAAAAAATTCCTGACTATCAACGCACAGTCAAGTCTAAGGTCTAGAAAGCTGAAAGGACATCGTTCAAAACCAGGTCATTCATGTATTTTAACTTTCCTTTTTTAGAAATTCATATTTCAAATTTAAATATATATTATTATTACCAAATTAATTACACGATGGTTTGCCATTAAAACCTATAATATAATTTCTTCTTACCTTTTATGGTACCACTTTCAATCGATAAAATGAAAATATTAAAAAACTGATGGCCTGATCTTCACATAAAATTGATTGGTCTGAAAATCAGTATTTAAATAAACGATAAAATTAAAAATAAAATAAAACTTTTTTTTTAAATTAAATGAATAATCAGAGGGTTAATTTGCTGTGTTGATAAGGCGGCTAAGGATATCGCTGGGCGGCAGGCACTTCCCGCAGCCGTGCGGAGGTCGCGCTGTCCTATATAACGTGATCACTCCGCTGAAGCGGTTACAAAGTGACTCTAGCGCACGATCCGTGAACAACCCGCTACCCGTTACATGCCCCAACAGCCCAGTACGTAAATTAAAATAAACAGTCCGCTTTGAAATAATGATTAGGTCGAGTGGCGTGTCGCTACTGCCAAGGTCGCGCGTACGGAGTGCATTTTGCGCAACGGTTGCAACATCTCGCGATCCTTTATGCATGTACCATTAGATACGTGATCTATTAAATTAGAAATTAAGAGTATTGTATGTCGGTGCTACTGTGTGGCATTGGTAATACCACCACCGTGTTTTTGCAGCGGGAGCGATAGCCATCATCCAGCCGATAGCCGTGCAGCCAGTACGAGTCGGTAGCAAAACGCAGTGCGCGCACAAGATCCGAACTCGGCACGACGCGCTACACGACGCGGTGTTATATTAAAAAAGTGCGACCACGCTCCAAAAGTCACTCACAATGACCGGTTACATCAAAATCGTAAGTGAATCGATTATATTATCAATAGAAAGTACAAAAAGTGATAAATTAATATTTAAAATACCTAAATTCCAAAATAAACTTACTTTTAATTATTTAAAAATATTTTTAATTAATTTTAATTAGCATTTTAATTTTCAACAAATATTTGGAAAATAACATTAATAATTACAATTTCAAATTTCATTATTTTCATTAGATAAAATTAATATAAATTTCAATTAATTGTCTTAAATTATTATTATAGATTGGAATAAAACGAATTAATTTAATTTATTATTTTTTACTATAAATTATCTGAAAGACGAAATTTTTTTATATTGTATTTATAACGTAAAAAATGTATTTTTATAAATACACAAACAGAAATTAATTTAATTAATTGACTGACATACTTAAATAATAATATCATTATTTTAATAAAAAGTTACTAGAATGATATCATAATTTAAAAATTAGAAAACTGACATTATTATGTATTATAAGTCACCATGGATAATTAATGCAAATATTATTAATGATCCATTTTCTTTTAACACCTAAATGCATATAAACACGGTTAACAAATAGTAGGTTATTAAATTTCTCAATATATTTTAATAATCAATTGGACAGTAGAACAAATTAAGTTTGGGTTAAAATAATTAGGTTTACTTTAACTGGTTTTATGCCTGTCCATAGTAAATTTACACTACGAATTGGCGATTTCCTGAGCAAATTTTACAATTTTTCGCTTCAGTAGAATCTTCAACTAATGTTAAAGAAAGTTAACTAATGTCAACTAATGTTAACTAATGTCAACTAATGTTAAGGCTACGTTGGTACAGCCGTTCTCGAATTTTGCTAGTGAGCCTCAGGTCTTCTCTGTCAAACATTAATTTAAAAAAAAAGACTGTCTTATAGAGTCTTCTAGAGACACATTTCCAGCTAATGAAGTTCCAGCTAATGAACCTCAAATCTTTTATGAAAACATTAACTTTAAAATGGACTAATCATGCGAGTAATGCATTTATATAAACTGTCTCCCAATAAAATATAAAGAATGATCATGATTTTCGGGACACGTTACATGTGTAGGTTCAAAATGTCAAAAGTGCCAATTACAGTTAATGATCACATTGAGAACAATGTTATCAATTCACCGCAACATAAGTTTTGTAAGAGTACCGTGTCAATCGATGACACTTTCTGATTAAACAGAAATAGTAGCATTTGGATAGTAAGTACGTATGTTAATTCTGATGCAACTTTTGTACGTGAAACATCTGTTACAACACTATTATAATGTTTGAAGATTAATATTGTTTTGAACAATGACGCGACTTGTAATTGATGATTATGTCGATGTAGGTGAAACAAATTATCATCAAGTGTTATTCAAATATGTTTTATTGTAACACGTTGTAACATTGATTTTATTATTGACTAGCTGTCGTTTGCGGGTCTTTTATTTAAAAAGTTCATAACTAATAGCTGTTCTGAAAATGGATTCATATTATAAACATTATTAGGATTAAAAGTTTCATTATATTGTAGTCCAGGAGTCTATCTAATTGATGATATGTGTAACCTGTTTATCAATTCACGGTTTATTCAATAACCAAGGCGGCTTTGCATAGATGCATTTTATATATTACTCGAATTTACTGTTTTTACTGATATTCTACAAGTGAAATAATAAGGGGACCAAGGATAGAGTCAGAGTCGCAATAGATTTTTCCCTCGACTTCGTCAGCGTCCCTCGGGAACTGTATTATTTTACTGGATAAAAGGTATACTCTATGTCATTTTCTGTACCCCTGACAATGTATATGCTAAATTTCATCAAGATCTATTGAGTAGTTCAGGCGTTAGTAGCAAACAAACCATTTCACTTTCTCATATTAGTTAAGCTTAGAACAGTTTAAGTATAGTGTTGGCAAACTAAATTCGTGACTATCTTGGGAATGCCACCTTAAAATCTACCTAAACTGGATATATGGAACAAATTTCTTCATTCAAATCTCGCTCGTGTAATAAAATGTTTTGACATAATATTATTACCATAACCGACCATAACGTACTGTCACTAATTTCGTTAACATTTTGTGTAGGTCCGGTAAAAGAAACATTCAATCGGTAACAATCCAAAAACCGATTAACGATTGAACAATCTCTTTTATTTAGATAAAGATCTTATTGTTCGATTGGTTGACTAATTAATCAGTGGTTAAGTTTGCATACGGATTTCCTAGAGCAATAAGTGTTACAGAGTTGAAATAATTTAGTGATTGCATTCTGAATGTTTCGTTTTCGTGAAGACATCTCAATATGTCGACATAGTATTTGCTAGTGCTTGATGAATGACGTTTTCAAAAATTATTAGTCTAAATGTCCATGTTCTTATATTGTTTCTATGTACGTTTGTTTCTTCTAAGTACAGTTGTCAATTATTTTTTTATAAGATTTTCACTGTTATTTATAGAAGTTGTTTTAAATAAATAAATACTTCTCTCTAGTAAAAGTTTAGAATTCAATTAATTTTCCAATAAAATCTACACTTATACAATATTACAAAGAGACAAGATTTAGTATGTTTGTGATGAAAGAACTCAAAAACTACTGGACCAATTTTAAAAATTCTTTCACCTATACAAAACTAGTAACTAGTAGTATAGTCAGCGAGTAATTATACTAATAACTAATAAAAATAAATGGGACTAATGGCTTAATTTTAATATAACTAAGACCAATTACTGTTTATATCCACTAGCGGTCGTGGTTAAATAACTCTGTAATATAATTAGCAACCGATAAAAGTAATTCAGCTGACATTTGAATGAAATTGGCCGAGCAAAGTGTAGCCTCTCGAGTCACGAGGCGCTATGCATTTTATATTGCTTTTGAAGACAACAAGTTTCCAACTTCTGACTATAACTTTGATTACATTACAAAATAAATCGAGAAAGTTTAAAGTTATATGTACTGGACACCGTTGAGTTGAGTTAGTGCAGTAGATTTATTGGTAAATAAAAATAAAACCACACTATTATATTATACTTACGTACGTACATATTGCATTATATTTGATAATTATGATATATTATAATTACTTACTGATTAATAGCCACTATATAATTTTTAATATATTTTGTTGTAGTAAATTTAAGTTTTTAATTAGAAGATTCAGTTTTTTTAAATTGAATTAAGTAGTTCATTTGAACTACTTAATAAATTTTTATTAGTGCCAAAAGGTCACCTGTGCAATGTATGTACATTGTAAATAGCTTTATTTTTACGTTAAAAATTATATTAAATTCAGAAAAAAAACTTACAAGAAACTTAGTGAAAAATGTGTTCCTAAACTCGAGAATGGCCCCACGAATTCAGCTATTTTTATTCTTATTAAAAAAAATCAAAAAAATTCTTGTCATTATAATGTAGCCATACGAAGCCGGCAGAGGCTCGTAACTAGTGTGTATACGAAATATACTTACATATATCATCGGACAGTAATCGGACTACTGATCGATAAATACTTACACCTTAATTAATAGTGAATTCTGATATATACACAAGAATACTACGCACTAAAAGTGCCTCATAAAACTTGTGCCACAATACAAGTGCCCTTTTATTGTAGTTAATTTCCTATAAAACTAGAAAGTTTATTATCCCCGAACACCAGCTATCAATTGAGAGCGATAGGCGTGTGTAATACCAGCAGTTACAGGATAATAACCGCAGATTGTATCTGACTCCATTTTCAATATATCTCATTGATTTACACCTTCTCTACTTTTATAAGATCCGTGCTAATGTTACATCACGACTGTATCTGCACGCTCCGCCCGCTTCCTAGTTGGGCAACGATAGAAATATCTTATATGTGAACAATTAATTAATTATAAATATAGTCTCGATGAATGTTGTATGTATGTAACAACTAACAAGATGTGCAACAAGTGGGTCGGCCATTGTGCATTAATCAAACAATGAATTTGATGAATTACGGTCAAGGGTGTTCTGCGTTATCAGACAATCGAGAAGACAGTTCTCATGTTAATTGCAAAAAAAATTAAATTGTGTTTGATTCGCCATTTAAAAAGGAACTTGAAAGAAAAAAAATACAATTTGTTTAATATTATAAGAAGTTTCTTATGAGGTGTAAATTTTTTTTATGCGTAATTATCATCGTGACTGATAATTAAAAAAAACACGACCTTCACATCATATATTACTGGGTGACTGACCCACTCCGTGAGATCTGAGATTTCTTACATAATTAAATAAAATAAAACACTTTTTTTTTATAAATTTTATTGTAATTATCTCTTTTTGTTCCGTACAAAAACCAAGTTCTCGGAAACTAATGAGTTGATGGTTACGCACATCGGTATAAAAAAAGTATTAAGTATAATTATGTATGTATATCAAATACAATTATCTTTTAATAAGTTAAGATCGCGTAGAAGATGAAAGATTAACAACATGAACCTCTACCTATTAAAAAAAAATGATAAAAAATAAAGTATGTAACTTACTTGTATTTAAATATAATGTTAGTATAACAATTTATGATGTCACAAATACTTGAATGACGTAACTAAATCACCTATTTTTTAATGGCAATGCTCTTTATAAATCTCTTTAATGCACTTCAAACAGCGGTACATTAGAAGTATTTGCACTCACTGCAACACCTTTAAAACACTGCAATAAAATTCCTAATATTTACACAATTATTCGGTCTGTGCGAAGTTGAACCATTTTCAATTTTATTGTCGTGTAGGAAAGGTTATAATCTAAATATTTACTACAGTGTAGCCAGCATCAAAATGTGTAAGATAAACTGTAATGGCTAATATAGGTGTGAAATCGCCACTTCAATAGAGTGTTAGGCCCATAGAACTACATGAAGTAAAGATATGCCTAATCAATGATTAGGCAATTAATATTTTAATAAAATTATTTTGTTATAATGTGTATAGTTTCGTTCACTGCAATATCTACTAACTATACTTAGCTCATTTTGTTTTATGTTTTGCTAAAAAATACTTCAACTTTATACGTAACTAAACTATGACTGAATTTACAGTTTATATATTTTTTAAAAAGTATTATTTATATAAATTAAAAAATAGCAAATATTGCAAACTTAACTTAATCAATGATTAGGGATATCTTAGGGGGGAGTTAGGGGGGAATCCCCCCAATTTTCCAAAGCGACCGGTCAGAAGCAGCCTGGATCCAGCTTGAACCCGTGGCCCTTATAAGGTCGTCTGTCCACATCGTCCCATGCTGCTCTTGACGCCTCCACTCGAGAACTCTTTTGCCCCAGCGACCGTCGGCCCTCTGTACTATTTGTGTCCTACTGCCCACTGCCACTTCAACTTACTAACTTTCGTTCATCTACGGATCTCCTCATTCCTTACTCTATCTCGCAGAGTAACTCCGAGCTTAGCCCTTTCTTAGAGGCCCATAAAGACCACGTTTCATCGCCATATATTATGTCATCTCTGGCAACACACATTGGTCGAAATTTTGGACTGGTAAAAGTATTGGAGCTTCCAACGCATCATTATAGTATTACTGAAGTATTCAAAAGACAAGTTACCAGCAATAGTTCTGACAAGACACACACACATTACGTTACGTAGTCATGTAGACAACAAAATATAAATAAGTCAGACTCGCTCTCATAAAATGTCCTGACGACGTTTATATCTCTGTGATTGAATCATTTAACATAATAATGGGATCTTTAGCGATTTCCAAACATATCAAAGTCGTATGACCTCGACTTTCGCCCGTTAGTGTCCGAACTCCGAACATCAGTCTCGTGAACTTACATTATAGTTCTTGACAATTTCATTAATGTTCTCCCAAGTGAATGTCTACAGCAGACCGAAGTATAACGATCTAGCATGTGACAATTTGAGATTACCTTGGCGAGTCTAAGTACATTCCAAGAGCTGCTAAAATAATAGTACTTTAATGATAGTGTTCCGACGCCGATATTAAGATCATTGTCGAAACCATTACGCAATGCCGAAAGTGCACTCACAAACACTTCACACAACATAGAAAGTGTGATTTTGTTACAGAATCGCTAAATAATTTAACTAATGTTTTATAATATATGGTTTCGTTGTATTTTTAAATTTGTTGGACTAGAAAAATTTAAACAAATTTTAGTAGGACTTCAAATAAGTGGCCTACTTTTTACACTACAACAAAATTAGCAAAAAAAATATATTTTAATGTATATGAACTTGTACATGAATGCTGTACCTGTATGTTTTTTTAATAATAAAAAAATATGTAGATTGCGATATATATATATAAATTATTATGTATAAGAGAGTATACCAATACGAATACGTTTCCGAGACATCAAGATTACACCGATTAAGCACCTAGTCTAGACAGTTCATGTTTGAATAAGATTAGTTCAATATAACATATAGGTACCTACATACGTTTCTAAAATAATTATTATCTATGTGTTACCTACTAGCAACTTTTATTAATAAAAACGTGTTTTTTTTGTTGCAATTTGTATACACCTTAATAAAGTTAACACCCTTTTTGGAATCCAAGATAACAATGTTACTTAAGATTTTTATAGTATTTTAGCCTTTATTTTTGTACGCATAAAGTTCTAATAGGAAGGTATCGATAATAATTAGCAACACCAAGAAACATGAGTAAATGAGTAAATACATGAGTAAATACTTCATTTTCAACACGGACGAAGTCGCAGGCACCAGCTAGTCCAAATATAAAAGTACGTTTAGATACCACTACGTCATATGCAGTTTTGATTTTTTTGTCGAGTCTGTTCAACCTTTTATATAAAAAATATTAAAATCTTTTATATATTTTTATTTTTTTTAATATAAAAAATTCGTCAGTCTTTTTGTGTGCCATCATATAATTTCTAAATCAAGTGCTGAATCTTGTAAATTTGAACTCTATATTAATGTCTACAGCATTAATTAATGATATCCACTGACAGAAAATATTTTAGTCTACATTAATTAAAATGTCATGGATAAGCACGATTAAGTTTTGAAAAGATAATAACATATCTGGTTCAATTTACTACATCCATTGTATTTTGTCACGAACAGCAACAGTTAAGTCATTTGGAAAAAACAACGTTTAACAATGTTGTTTCGGTCAAGGCATGTTAATTGTAAATTCCTCTTGACCACCATTGTGGGATGTCCCAGACTTCCTTTTCGTAATATTGTTTTCTCGGCCTTACCACAACCTCAAGGTAAATTTCTGAATTTGTTATATCATTTTAATGCCAATAAAGACCTTGTCTATGTATTTACATATGTAATTGTCAACCTTGCATACAACTACACATTCTAACTACATGTCTTTTAAATTTTCTTCTATTTACTCGTACCTGTTTTAATTGTAGCCTCTATATTGTGTACAACAATGAATCAAATTATTCACCAATCTTTATTTACATATATAAGTATATGTAAGAATTAATTTCTTAATAGCCTATGGTTGGTCTACTTAATTGATTGTGTCTCGATGGCATTGAATTTGAATAATTATAGTTCAGAATTGGTGGATTTTTTAATTTTTTTTTAGGAGGAAAGGGGATATTGACGCATTGTCGTGTCGGGAGTGCGTGTTTCCCCCTCATCGTGACTTATCACCAGGAATACCCACAAAAGGATTTCATCATCAGGGGGGGGGTTAGCTTATAACTTTAATTATAGCTTGATAAATAAGATCACAGCGTATTTTTAGTCTACGGAAGTTACCCGCGCGATGAAAGACTTCTTTTAGAAACTTATCAATAGATCCTTGCGATCTATTTACTATGTAGATTTTTAAATTGAACTGACAATATACAACGTAAGTCAATGTGGGCGTTACCTACATTTTAATAAAAATGAAATTATAACATGTTTTGACGCTTTATTAAATGAACCGTTACAGTTGTTATATAAAAAAATATGAAGAGAAACAAATTTTTATGAGCGTCGAGTCGGATGCGGAAGTTGGCGACCGGTCGACGCACGAGTTCTCGGCATGTGCGTTGATATATGGCAGGCATGTGATTGCGCGCGCAGCCTCCGCGACGAGTTTCCCGCGTATGACGTATTTGTCTCGTATCTCCATACGCGGCGCACTTACATTACAAACACTTAAATAATGGCCCTTACCAAATAAAGGATATATCTTCATGTTTTATTTTTGTTCGTTCGTATTGTAAGTTAATCTATACTAGTATTATAAAAAGGTAAAATTTGTAAGTAGGCGTGGACGTAAGTGATTGTGAACCTGTCATACTGTGGCGGATATCTCTCTTACGTCACATTTTATGATTCAATAAGCTTCATATCGACCGGAGTAAAGTTCTATGCACATTACTACGTAACATTTAACTAAAACGCTATAACTATAGCGTAAGTATACAAGTATATCAATTAAAGCATATATGTGTTTTTTGACATAATATACTGTATTACGCCAAAGATTCATCAAAATCAGTTCACTAGTTTTTTTTTGCCGTAAAGTTACAAATTTTCGCATTTCGCATTTTAGGATTATTTAAATTGTAGGATACAATGAAAAATATTTTCTAATTCATTATGTAATATTTACACGTCTTTATAACGTCTAGATATCTGCATAGGTATATTATCTCTTGTGTAGGTGCATATTATTATAAACTAAAGTCGTTGTCCGCCTCTGTCTGTTTTTCCGCTAACTTTTTATAACTAAACTATCTAACGAATTGGAGTTATATGTAGCGAATATTGCATCCGTGCAAAGTCAGGAGCGTGTCGCTAGTATCACTATATACCTACATAGTATAAAACAAAGTCGCTTCCCGTCTGTCTGTCCCTATGCTTTAGATCTTTAAAACTACGCAACGGATTTTGATGCGGTTTTTTTAATAGATAGAGTGATACAAGAGGAAGATTTTAGTATATAATTTTCACGCGGGCGAAGTCGCGAGCAGCAGCTGTCTACTAAAAATAAAGATATACTCCTGAAAATTTTATAACAGCAAAGATGTCGGGCGTTATATTGCTTTACACATTTAGTCAGGCGCTACATATCCCTTGCTTAACGAGGACGAAGTTGCGGGCACCAGCTAGTAAAAAGTGTATAATAATCTAATTTGTTTGTATAAATATTTCGAAATGCAATTTGTTTGTCACGTGCAATGCGTTACGTAAACAAATGCAATCAAGAATTCAAATGAGTTACCGAATGTTGGCGAATAATTTTTGTTCTGCAGCCGGCGGGCGTCAAAACATTTTAGTATTTGAAATATAGTCAAATAGTTTGAAATTTTAAATGGTCCAGTAACAGTTTAAAAAATAACTACCGCGCTAGATGTAGCATTTACAAGTCATAACCTACATTCGTACGCAATTATAAAACTGTTGGTCTTGTTAACACAGTATGCAGATTGCTGGGTTTGTTTCATAAACTAAATTGTTCTTTATTTGCGACCACCATGGAGTTATTGCAAATATATATTATATGTTTTGAACAAATTATACAAGTGCCTTGCCCTAAGGAACAACATAGGCTCTGTTATAGTAATCAAATGGACCTAATAACTGGAATAACTGTTTGTGGTTCAAATGCGTTAACCAGATAATTCATCGATAAAGTTAACTTATATACTTATGTTGACAGACGTAAAGGACAGTTCACTTGATTACTTTTTAATTACATTTCAGATTCAAACATTTGAAACAACTCGTTATGTTTAATTGTAACGTGCATTTAGTAATTGAAAGCGGACAAAACAAGTATTTCCTTGATATAAAAATGTGAGAAAATCCGGGCAAATTGTGTCCTGTATCTACATTGTTGTAGACAGTAGGTGGCAATGGCGAGTATGGTCAGAGAATGCGGAACCTTATGACGAACCGGCATTTCCAAACCTTATAACCACAGTGTAGCAACAATTTGCTGTTTAAATCAGTCTGGTGGACACCAAGCCTGCATAAATGTTCACGAGTAAGATATATTGGCTGAACTGTATTTCCCTAATATTGTTTTTCACATCTAAAACTTTAAATTTCTTACATACGGTACGGATCGATAGGATATCTGGTTCATGCAATTATTATTTCATACGCGCTGTAGTTCGTTCTTTGTAAATCACACAGGAATCATTTTTTTTCCAGGATAAAAAATATACTATAGTTGAATTCAAGTAATCACTTTCTATTTCTACACTATTTTTGAAATAAAATAATTTAAATTTATAAAAGAAATGAGGGAGAACAAAATACACAAAACAAAGATACCTACTCGCTATAGTATGTCCTCATTAATATATAATGATAATTATATATCTCCTACAATTTTATTATAAACTGGGCAACCCGTTTGGCGATAGTAACCAGCCTAATACAGTTCACAGTTGTGTTTTGGTGACTGAGCAAGTGATACCAGAGTCCATTCTCAACATTCTTTATACTTTTTCAAGTTTTCAGTACTTGCAAGCCCCAATAAGCAATCACTGATACCTATTATCAAGAGGACCGGTCAGCCTGCCACCGACCTTTATATAAAAAATCTATTTTTAATTACGTCGATCGCTCGATTGTAAAGTTGAATTGTCGTGTCATTGTAATCGCTAAGGCAGTTTTTACATAATAGTGACAAGATTGGCGGTCGCAGTATGACCTTCTGACTGTTTCGATACTTGGTCGTGTAGCAGTCAACAAGAAGAGAAATATGATAGTTTTATAATAATGATTCATTATTTTGTCGTTGCGTTGTCTATATCGCCTTTATTGTATATGTTTTACATACACTTGTAATACTAGTATAGCACACGCGAAAAGTTAAAAAGTAATTTATATCCTTGAGAAATATTACAAATTTATTGATCATAACAAAAATTTTAATTTTTTTTATACATTTTAATAGTCAGTGTTTATTACAAAATTTTTAAATCAATGTTTCATCATTATCACAAAAGTTTTGTTTGGATTTTTGCTCAACTAAACAGTTAAAAGAAACAGGCAATATTATTTCCTATAATATAGGAAATGCCTGCTTTTCACGGTTTTTTTTCTGCAAATTACATAATATACAAACCTTCTTCCTTTAACGCTCTTTCCTTTAGTAAAAACTACATTAAAATCCGTTGAGAATTTTAAAAGATCTAAGCGTATGTACATAAAAAAGGACAGTCGGCGGGAAGAGACTTTATTTTATACTATGTAAATAAGCGGGAAATAAGTATTACACAATGGATTTGTAGTACCTAAAAATTTTTTTTTTTAAATAAAAATATGATTATCGTATTATGGTTTGTTTATGCAACAATGCAACAAAACGGTTAAATATAAAGTAAATGATGTAGGTGTGGCTTAATGCAGGCAGGACGACAAATACGTCACCTGGTGGCTAAACCACTTGTACTTGATACTCGTATAACCTTCGGTAAGTAGGTGACAAGTTAGAATCGCTATGCAAACTCACATAACTGCCGCGTACTTGAAGATGTAATGAATGATAGGCGGATATTTCGAACGTGCTCTTACGCGTTGATGCGAATATTATACAATAGTAGTTTCGTAAGAATTCTTTTGATTTTTGAAGGTGAGAGAGGTCGTGGTTGTGACCTGAGGACTAAACAACAATACTACATACAAAATTGCACTCTTGTAGCTATATCTTATAGCTATATAGTCTCTATAGGGTTTGAAAATGTCGTCTAGACCTCCATAGGATATAGAAAAAGGACGATCTGAACGCAACTACTCCCTGGTGATGGTCTTCTGTGAGAAATGCCAGTTATGATAGCGAAATGTAATGTCCTTTGTTACTACTAATTCTTAATTTTATCTGAGTAAGATTTACGCACAAATTAATTATTATTATAGCATATAAATTAAAAAAAAAACCTTACAATAAAACCATAAAGAAATACAGTTAAACGCAACACGGATTTATGAATAGATCTTTACTGATCTGGAATTCCTTATGCGTATACAAGGAGAATAGAGGTACCCTACCCTCCTCATGCGTATATTTCATATGTATCTAAATTGCATTTGGATACTTTACCCTACTTACTGTCTTAATTGACGCGCAATTAGTACGCACAGAGGATATCCTTTATGCGTGATAGAATCTTTAAGAGGATTGTTTGTATCCAAAACCTGTGTTTGTACACATAATTTTGGTTTTATAATTTGTATTGTCTATTATACTTAACAATAGTTTCAATAAACTATAAGATCAACAGATTGCATTAGAATAATAAGACCAGAAAATTACCAATACAAAATTGTATGTAAATATTTTATTGAAGTTTATGTAGTCTCGTTTGTTATGACATTCTGTCAACGACACGACCTAGCTCATAATTATTACTCATTTGACAATAACTTACGAGTATATTTGATCTTTGATTTTAAGTACAAGCAACTTTGCCATTGGCAAGGATATCTCTGTAACCTATAAATGTCCTTAAGTTAATTTCCTCTAATAGCAGTAGTCCGGTGATTAGTCTCGTGGACCAAACTAGTGCAAGTTTTCAGTAGCAGTAGCAATTTAGGCTCATAAAATGAAAAAAAGGCCTCAATTTATTTGTCTGCTTAAACTCGTGCAGTAAGACTAATCAATAACCATTCTCCGGAAGCTTTAATGTATTCATAATTGTCCAAACAGGCGATTGTCTGTGTAAATTTTGCATTGTTCTTTGTAAAACTTCATATATAATCGAAGCTAATTTCGGAAGTATTCTCATAGACATCAGTTAAGTAATCTCTATGTGGGAATTTTGAACAATTCGGCCATAAAATGGCGTGTGATGTAAAAGCAAGTGGAATAGAAGGTTCAAATATGCACAGTAATTGAAAGATGTGGTACCATTGCGTCACCATTTTGTTACTATGCCAGTCTATTTAGTAGAGAGTTAGATACTCTTTAAAATCGTAGTAACTCCTAGTTTTTGTGACCTTCAGTAAACAGTATAATGTACAAGTATTATTAGTGTACAAGCAATAGTAATCACTTTTAAAAAGCTTCCCTTATTACACTACAAAATTTATTCAGTTTTCAAACCTATTTGTATCTACTTGTATCATTGATTTTTTTCTTTTGATCAAGAAAATTAAAAAAATCATATGTTAAGATCATTGTTATATTTACTACTATAACAATATAATTTACATATTAATTACTCACAACAATGCTAAATATTTAAAGCTTTATAATAGGTCAGGAAGTGTATCCATTTAACCAATTCTAAACAAGCAATATGTATGTACATTTATTGCAAGGCAATTTCTACTAATATCAAAATTCCAATTATTTATAGCGCCAGTAATAAATCAAATATTAATTCTATAGCATCACTCCGATGATTTCTAAAGCTAAAATTTATGCGATCGCTTTGGGTAACCTCGTTTTAATGCCACAAGTAGCCCTATTTCTCTCGGGTCCTCTTACGACTTGTGTAATACTAATGCTACGGTTGCAGAATGTACTAGTATTTGTGGTTTGTCTAATGCTTGAAATTGTTATCGTAAGTAAATTGTTTAAAAGCATATTCGGTGTTTCAAGCGACTTGACTCAAATTATCTTCAATACGTGTGGCTGACTTAAGCAAATCCAAATTACCTTTAATCCTACTTAATTATTTAAGATCTATTAGTGAAATTCAATTATAAAGCTTGTGCTTACCTCCCTTTTTTCACGTTGGGAAATCCTCATGGATAACCCGGCTGCGTATATAGGTTTTCGCGGATTGAATTCTTGTAATTACTGCCTAAAAGCCTATAATGTTTTACCATGAAAACATCCTAGCTGTAACGTGCAATTGAAAATTGGACCGTCAATAGCTACTATTTATAAAAGTATTTCTAAAATACTGGCTTATGTTTTATTATTTACGCGAGTTAAATAAGTGTCGCGAATATCTCTTTGCATCTTTGCATTAAATTCGAGATAAGTAACAAGTTGTTCCAAGTACCTATTACTGACTTCATTCGCTCGTACATTGTGCCCTTCAATATTCCTGACTTCTCAAAATAAGATTAGAATAATTGATAATCGTGATCATGAAAATTTAATCAGCCGAAAACTTCGAAAGATCAATCACGCTTTGGTCACGTCGATAAAATTAACAATACATAGGTACTATTAGGGTCTATCGGAGTATATCTAGAGGCCGATTTATTAGTCTAAACAGCAACTATAGGTCAGACCAGTGGACACAAGAACTTAGCACAATGGTCGTTGTCCAGTATTGCGTCAGTATGTCGCAACGCAGCGTTCACACTTGATTTGGTTACACCGAGACACGCATGCGCGTGATTTGTGAATTGTTAGCAGGTATGCAACTACCCATAGTTCGGTTAATTAGACAATTCGGCCTTAGGGTAACATACGCAGCTATTAAATACTCATTTGGCTAGATTTTATGACAATGACGTTATTAAACTATAATTTATACTTTACAAACTGATGATGCTGCTGCTATATTGTTAGCATAGAATTAGCTAGATTATTTATATACTTCGTGCTCGGATACGAGTTAATAGGTAACGAGAAAATGATTGATGGGAAGAATTGAAATATTTATTTGTACATAAAAATTAAATCAAAAGTGTATTTTTTTGCATTTAGATTTTAGATCATACCAGGAAGATTCTTATAGGTATAAAATCTATATTGAATGGTTTGTAGATTATTGCTTTTTTTTTTCATTTTAATTATTTTTGAATAACTAAGGAGTGTTAATCATGTCGTGTTTAGATAGAGTCAATGCACGTATATTGCGACAGTTATAGCAAGGATGAACTACTTTAGATTGCGTTAATACCACCTTGAGATTAAAAAGCGTGTTGGGGAATACAAATTGGATTTTCTATCAAACAATAAGTTTTCTTAATGGTGCTTTAAATTTAAATTTAAATTTAAAATGTATCGAGATTGTTTCAGAAATGTATAAAAATACTTTTAACACATGAAATATTCTTAGCATCTTAGCATATAAATTGCATTTTTAGTTTGTTTTTTATTTGTTATCGTTAATGCATACTATTATAAATGCATATCACTAAAAACGATTTTATCACGACCGAAAATAAGAATCGAGACATTAGAATATGTTATTATATAGTTATTATTCCTACATTCTTATAACTGATTCTATCACAATGGTCTCTGTTCTTTACGAATTTTGATGTGTTCGCATTTGATTTTGTTTTTCATACATAATGAAATAATATTTGTGTGAAAATTTCATAAACGTGCATTGTATTCTACTAACGCATTTACTATATAATATAGATAGTTTATTTTGTTGTATTACTGTGGCGATATGAAACAGACCGGTCCCTACACAAGTCTACTAGCTATTACGATACGGTTTCATCAATACCGCTTGCTAAACTTCCTAGACTGCATTTAAACTTGAAGCTGCAGTTTGTTATTTTAAACTTCGCCAACTTTGAATATTTAAAAGGCATGTTATTACAGCTAACTTCTGTAAGTATTGTTTATGTTAAAAGTGGCTTGATTTTACTTCAGTTCTCTTCAAGTTTAGTTTTCGCTTGGGTGGTTTTTCAATATTTCTCTCAAGTTGTATAATATTATCTGATTCTGACAAGACAAGCACTGTTAAGTTTTTATTCAAATTAGTATAAAAATAGAAACTATTGTACATTTTTAATATTAGAGATTATTATGTTTGAATGTACTAGCTTAAAAAAAGGTACAATCAATAGTTGAATTGAAGAGATCACTATGAAATTTTGAATACACATTGTTATGGATACAGAAAAGGACGTAAGATATAAATATACTTCTTCAAGAATCGGGTTATAAAATGAAAAATGGTAGTTCCACAGTTTAGCGCGTTCAAGAAAGCAAACCAACAATCTCCTTAGCTTTGTTAACTATATTAAAAAGTATTAGTCATAACATATTGTATTAGATGAAAGTGATTCGGTAATTAATTCGGCAAAATAAATTTTCAACAAATTTAAAAGAAATTCAACAAAATAAGTATTCTCAGCGTTATTTACAAAACTTCTTGGTATTTAAATGACCCGATTATTTTGTCGATACCGCGTCGAGACAAATGCTTGTCTTGAATCTGACCATACTTGCAAGTTCCTTTGTGTTGGTCTTTACTTTCAGTTCAGATAAGTGGGATTAATACTTAATACAGTATAATGCGGTCCTATAATACAAATGGGTAACCGTTACTTCAAATAACTTTAAAACTAAATGCATACATGGTACAATATTGAACTTTAAAAAAAGAGCGTATAGCCGATGACTTTGTTAATACTCGTAATATACGATTATCTTCATAAAAGCATCAAATGGCTTAAATTTGGATTTAAATGTAAACATAGAACATTACTGTAGAAGGTCGTACATGTTATAAATTATTATTGGCAATGACCCCTCGAAGATGAGTAGGTTTCGTTGGATAAATTATTCTCAACATCATTATACGTATAAATTAAAGTATGCAATAGTTACAATATAAAATTCAAGCAATTTGGATTTTTTGTTTAATTTTTTGATAAATTTATTATTTAATGTAAATACGCATCGGTTTTGAAAACGATTTTGATTAACATCACACTGGTCCTTCGAGCCAGACAGACATGAACAGATGCAGAAATCTGGCTTCACGTTTACGTGACCAATAATATCTGAAATAATGCTCCACTTTGATAATATAAGGCAAATATTTTATGAATTATATTAATATAAAGCACAGTAAATGTGAACACTACATTATCTTGTCACAGAGCACTAGGAAGTGAGATTTGTAATTATGAGGGACCACTAAACTAAGTTATGAATACATTATACGATATAAATTGTGACAGGTGGGCAATTTTGTTGCTATGTGACAAACGCGCTTGGAAAACAGAACTGACAGACGTGCGACTGGATTTGAAAGTTGATTTATTTGTGACTATACTTTTTTTAGCAGGTGTAATAACATTATTGTAGTGGCTTATTAATACTGTAGCGACGAGGTTGTGCGAGTTTCGCACAGAGCCAGTAATGTACTAGCATTAATAATGACCTTTAAAATTAATTTATTACCAGTATTCATTTCTGGTCCTTATAAAAATATGTTATTCTGACTTATTGCTTTTTGTGATTTACAAATATATTAGACTGTTCATCTGATGAAGTAGGTAACAACTGTTTCTAGTGGAACTTCTAATAGAAATAAAAAATTTAAAAAAACTGGCGCCAGACAGTAAAAGAACATACAATTATAAGACTTACTTATAATTAGACTTAAAGCTAAATTACTAGTTATATTGATTATTACTGAACTATTCTACTAGAATGAGGCTGACCATTCTAACTTTACTTTGCATTTGTAGAGATATGAGAATTTGTGAAAAGTAATCCTAGTAAATATCCTGAAAATAATTATTAGATGTACGAATTACTTTACGAATCGTGGTGATACGATGAAAATATAATTCAAATAAAATCTAAAATTTAAATTCCATGCTAAAAATATTCTAATATACTTAATATCACCAATATTGAAAATGAAATTAATGGAAATACATTTTAAAGCTTAGATTTTTGAGAAATTCTTATTGAATATTTATATTAAACTATCAACGATTATCTCAATGATAATGAAATTGAAATGTTAAGGATATTTATTTTATTATTTGTAATATTATAAATCACATGTCTGCTCATCTTTAAAGTGGCCATGTAACATGTGTAGATAGTTAGATACGTATATTTTGTTTAATAAATTAGCAAAATATACATTTGAATTTAAAATAAATTTAAGACAGAATGTAGTTACGTTAAGGAAACATTGAAATACCTAAATAGTTTAACTAAATAAGGCTCTAAGTGTTAAATAGTTGATAGTTGCAACCGTCAACACGTGATATCGTAGTGCACCGTATATGTCTGGGTTCACACACGGCTCGCCTTCGGCTACAGACCTCAGCTGAGGTCACACTTCAAGTTCACACACTTGTTTTGGTTCTAAACCAGTTAGCTCGATATACGGCTTAATGTTAACCATTATGTAACTTACGAGTACTTACGATAACGTAGGTTAACTTCCTGAACTTTTTCCTTGTTTACTATAAATTTACTTATTTTTACAGAGGCACTGAAACGTAGGGAAAACAAAATAATCAATTTTTAATGTTATCATTATACATTGTCACATATGTATAGAGAAGATGGTATAATACATGTATTAGAAATATTTCCGATAATGCCAAGGATTTATAATAAATGAGAATAGTCAGAGAACAGTGCAAATTGAATGGAAATCATTAAGGCGGTCGGTAAAAATAAAATTGAAAGTGGAGCGAGATATAGTTATTTGGAGTAAGGTCGCGGAAGACCAACTGCTGGCATTAATAGTAATGCGATTGATATGCACGCGATCAAATAAATCGATACCCAAATAGTTTCTTAATTCCATCGTGAGTGTAATGTGATTAAAAGGTGTATTGTTTGATTGATAAATATTTGAATGTTGGATATTATAATAGTTGACGTAACCATTGACTGTCAAACGTCAATATATTTATAAATCAGATTCGTTTGTGTTTTGTTATGTAGGCGTTTGTATCACAGTATCAAAATTATCAATATTTACTAATTAGAGAAAGCAATTGAAAGTGCTAAGGACGATAAAGAGAGAAAGCTGCAATATTTCGCCCCTATTTTTGCAATATAAAAAAAATCGAGTGAAACATTAAACTTAAAACTTAAACTCCCTATTTGAATTACATAAACTGTATTAAGAACGCAATATTAATAATTATTTTCATGTATAATAATTGTATGTAATTTTCTTTTGCAGGCGCTGGTGGTGTGCGCATGTGTGGCTTTAAGTGCAGGGCAGTATGATAATTTCGGATTCGACTACTCGGATGGGTTTTTGGCAACGAGTTTTGGAGCGCCAAACTATAATACCATATCTGCTGCAGCTGCAAGAGATCCCAGAGCCAATACAGGTGAGACAACTTGTATATGTAATAACGGATTGTGAATAAACGGAAATAAATGAATTTTCCGTGATATTTTCCCGTGACGAATAAATTAAATCATGTTGTCGTCGAAAACAGACCACTTCAGTAATTTTTCTTAAGTTATGACGACTATGTTAAAGGAAACACGTTGAAATGTGGCAATGTTTAGAAAAAAAAAAAATGTAACGAGGAAGAAGCGTGTAGGAAGTCAACAGTTAAACATGACTCATTAGGTGAAGAGTAAAAACATCAAGGGCTTAACATAGATGACATAGTGATAAGAGCGCATAAGCTTAACCCGGCAACGAATGTCAATGTTTATCTTTATTGTCGGACAAAATATGATGATTATAAGTTGTACGCAGTAATTGCATTTGAGACAACACCTCCGCCCGAAGGCTATGAGGAGAACAATCGCGATACGATGTTTATCACAAGCTTAGTTGGAGTTACGAAAATACATAATGTGGTGTTAGCTCCAGTTAGCAATTCGCGCAATCAGTCATATTGGAAGGCTGGGCTGTTGACCGCCTTATCTGAGCGACGATTGAATATTCAATCACTTAGTTCCTCACATTTCACAATGTTAGTCAAAATGGGTTGACCATGGCTAGGTATTTAGTTGACTGCGTAGATATCTATCTTGACGCATTAAAATGTGTACTTTATTACGAAAAGTACGTACTTGTGATTGCGTATTTACAAGTCAACTGTCAAATATACGCTGATTGTAATTCTTTATGAACATAATGATATTTTTGGGTTGTGCAAGTGAAATAATTTCCTTTGGGCTAATGGTCCAGCGACAAAGTGGGAGGAAATAAAGGTTCGTTCTATTACAATTAATTGACTGTGTGCATAATGGTTATGTTCACATAATATTATGAAAGCAAATACGACATTGTCTGTGTTTTGGTTCAAGGGCTTGCATTTAAGTTTCACTTAATGTTATGGACGTGTTCTCTTTGATCTGTAACTGATATTATACTATTAACATTATTTTGAACGATATCAATAGGAGTACGCAATGTAAGCTTTTCAACCACTTTCTTTTTTTATTAAAGAACTTTTAAAATATTTGTTTCCGAAAACATTGATAAACAAATAATATCTCAATTGAGTTTTATTCGATAGACAACAGCTGTTTTAAAATCTAAATTACTTTATTTGAATATTGATCCATAATATATTTATATTATTGGTTTTAAAAGCACTAACATTTACTTATGTTGTTTTTATGTTAAATTAATTCAAGTTGAATTATATTTCAAGTTCTAGATTTATTTGTATTTTTAATACTATTTTTTATACTAGTTTGATTGAAGGACAAACAGTTTGTGTTACAAAATAGTTTGCAAAGGACTTTTAATTCATTTATTTTGTTTTTTATTGAATACTAGCTGTTGGCCGCGACTTCATCCGCGTTGATAAATAAAAATATACAACTGACAAAATAACGTTTGACATATTCATTGTTGTTGTATTTGACTTAAACTTAAAATTAAGTAAATCTATTGGAGAGAGATACTTTGTTATAAGTAATAAGAAATCAAAGATAAATTATCGAAATGCAAGGCTTACAAAATTATTAGTCTTTCCGATATACATTCAAAAACAAAATACAACAGTAGGCAAAATGTGTTCTAGATATTTTCGGTACAGTCAATTTGTGTCATAGTAGATTTGAGGGCTCGATTCATTATGTAGTAGTCAATTTAAGCTCTAGGCAAAAATAAAATGTAGTCAGATTGTGTTCTAGACAGTACAAGACCAACCTCTTTTATAATCAAATTGAATTCTATAAATTGTATTTAAATGAATGTAAAGTTTTGTATCGTCTAACCAATATTTCATGTTCAAAGAAGAGTTGCGCTTTCGTAACCGAAATGTAAATGAAACTCAAAGTAAGTATATTTGAACTGAGGAACGAACGACTGATCTGGTTTAATTAAAATATTTAATTTCCATAGTCGGTCCTCTATCAATCTTCGTTAGAACTGTGTTCGCAACAGCAGAACAGACTTTGCTTAACAATTTTGTTAAATTGATATTAGCAATGTACACAATTACTGTTGCCAGGTATAACATTTGAGAAAGGGACAGTTATTTTTAATGAAGGGTCCTTAATTTCGGAAAAGACAATGAAGGTAATAATGCAATGTAGATAAATCAAGATAGATTTCTTAAAAATAACTTTATGCTAATATTTATGCTAAGAGAAAAGATTTGTATGCTCGTAATGAATGAACTCATTCTACTTAAAAAAGACAAAAGCTAGAGTAAAAAATATTTTAGTAAGTATTTCCTTCCATAGTGGCAACGAAATATTGTGGTTCAAGTTTTGCCTTAAATCAGTGATATCAGATTGTTGCAAGGTAAATAAATATTATTGTATGAATAGATCTTGTTACCGGCAATATATTGTGAGTCATTTACTCTTAGCTCTTTATTTTTTATTTATTTATTTAAAAAGGCTTACCAACTAAATACATACTATATCACTATATACAACACTACTGAAAGGAATATTACAAGTATGAGTTTAAATTAAAGGAAAGCACAACATTATATATTTAAAAAATATTTAGAACAACCTACATCCTTACTAATATAATAAATGCGATAGTAACTCTGTCTGTCTGTCTGTCTCGCTTTCACGCCAAAACTACTGAACTGATCACCATGAAATTTTGCATACACGTTGTCTGGGACACCAGAAAGGACATAGGGTACCTTTCATCCAGAAAAAAAGGACTAAGTATTCCCGAAGGATCATATAAAAACATCGTGTTTGTTTTTATATTTCTTCATCCTAATTCGACACTTTTCTTTTTCTTGTAGAATTTTAATTAAGTTTTTACTGTACCAACTCGGATGTGATACTCGTGTTGATCTAACAAATGGGAGGGTTTTGCGTATAATGTTTCTGATTATATCATAAAATTTAGAAGTAGCAGAGTCAACAGTTAAACATGACCTCAATTCGTCATCCCACCTTATAACTTTCAAGCAGTCCCTAATGACACCATAGTCTGCTTTGTAATATTTAAATACGGGTTCATTTTTGTGTTTAAGTGTTATGCAGTTGTCAAGATTAAAAGAAACCTCTAAAGGAGGATGATAGTCATTTATTTTTGAAATGACATGATTCGATTTATCGACCCTAACCGGTACATGTAAGTTTGTCAGAACCAGATCCAGTATTTTATCTTGTCTGTTTGTTATGCTATTATATTGTCTTATACCATTACTTGATAAGAAATCAGCAAAGGTCAGTCCCAGACTATCCAGTCCGCAGACAGGATCCAAGTACAGAGAAGAGGGGTTCACCAACCAATCGATCAAAGCCAAATTAAAATCACCCATCAACAAAAACGACTCTACTCCTTCGATTACTGTGCTTGCTTTTTTGTATAGTATATAAGATTGTCTAGTTTTATAGGTAATTTATTATGTATTAAATTAAAATACACAATACTGCTCCCAATAAGTTGTCACGTTTAATTTTGCTAGATAATTTGCATATAACAGCCCGAGGTTGTCTGGATGTTGAATTAAGTTTTTGAACTCGTGTGCATGACAAAATCTCACACTCCGAAAGAGGGAAAGAGACCATTTTAGACAACTGTACAATACCTTTGACTAAGTTTTCTTGTCTATGTTCAGGCAAGCAATTAATCTCGATATTACTTTGACAGGCATCCTGCTCAAGAAATGAGATTCGTTTTTCCATATCTTTTACTTTAATTTGAAGGTTGGTATTTTCAGTGCGAAGTATTTTTGAGTCTTCAGAGCAGGTCTTCATTTTCACCATGAGGTCATCATATTGAGAGTTTATGAACTTGATGGTATCTTCAAACGATCTCAACTCCTGTTTTATCATGGAGAATTCTTGATTCATCACCTCATGAATGGCTGCACGCATTTCTGTTCGTATAATATTTGTTATCTCAGAACGCAGTACATATTTTGATAATTCTGCCTCTTTGATTGACATTTGAGGATTTTGGCATCTTATCGTAATGTTACTATATTCATCAACTGACTCCACCTCTTGAGTAGAATGGACAGGCGTGTTGTTATTTCCTTCTCTTCGCTGTGTTGTCAGGAGTACTATGGCACAATCAGGGCATTTCCAATTATGTTGCTTTTTGAAATTGTCAGCCGTAAGGTTCACACATAAATAATGATACTGCTTTTTGCATGAGCTATGGCTGCAGACTATTTTATCATTTGGCTTTATTGTTTTTTTGCATCCGTTACAGTTTCCTTCTTTTGGAGTATTATTAATGCATACCGGACATTTCCACGTAAGTCTCCCATCCGAGTTAGGCCCATAAAATGAGCGAAAGCGTTTGCTGTTTATATTCAGACATATTATGTCATAGAATGATTTGCACAATGTACAGCATAAATATTCTTTTTTTGATATTAAATCTGTACAAGCTGCACATCTCTTCGAGATCACTGCTGACTTCGGTGAATACATCTTTTAGGGCCACTTTCACCACTATTGGTATTTTTTTTTTATTTCTTAAACTATAACAACACTTTATAAATATAAATATTTACAATAATATTTGAAAATCAATTATATTAGATTAAATTTATAAAAAATTGCAAAAATTTTGCAAGGTTTCGCGATGTAATAGAAAACTGTGGTAATAAGATAATGTGCATATAATTTATATTATTTGTGATATTTATTTTTATATTTTTTTGTTATTATGCCACACTAGCTTCTACTTATGCATTTTTTTTTCTTTAAGTTCACACAAACAATTTGTACATGTTGTACTTACTTATGTCACCGAGGTCAAATAAAGTTGTTAGGTTTCTTTTAGCACACTTATCTCAGAAAAGGCTTAACAGATTTGAATACGGTTTTCATTGGTGTGTTAATAATGATTACCTGGATTAAACCATAGGATACTTTTTATTCTGGAAAAATGTTAGGGTCCTATGGGATTTTCAAATTTTGGCCACCAGCTTTTTTGAAAGTTAGTTAAGTATGTTTGTAACACGTGAAAAGCCAACATGTGGGTTATTTGTTAGCGTTTAGAAGGGTCCGAATGCCGTTTAATGACAAAATCATGCTCGCCCGAGCAAAAGCATTGCACAAGTGTAGGCACGACAGCGGCATCCCTCAAAGTAAATTCAAACTGAATTAATTACGACGACAGCCACGTATGCAAATATTAAAATTGTAATTCAATATGCCACTTTCACCGCCGTCAATATTTTATTGCGGCTCCCGCAAACAATTTCACATTGCCACTAAATAATTTAGGCATTTATTTATGTATAATTTGCAGTAATGGACCTCGTTTCTTACATTACAAAGTGTCAAATTATTATTTTTTAGTAATCAGTAATTACTCTCTGATACAAATGTTAGGGTCTCCTAGTTCGGATCAGGGACTTCACAAACAATGTCTTAAATGACAGCAAAAATCATTATTTAGTTTAGCAGAAATACACTTAGACATTAGTTGGTAATAATAGTATATGAAATTACTAAAATATCTGCCTCCCTTAACACATAATACTTAAGTATGTAAGTATTTTGTTACCATAATGCGATGGTAATTATTTTATACAATACAACCACTTCATATGCAATCCTAGTCACCAAAAACATTTAGGTAATTGGAATTGGAATACTAGAAAGTCTAATAATTATAGAAATAAAAACAGAATACAATTAATTTACGGTACATTTAATTTGCAAATATACAAGAATCCATGAGACGATAGAAGAACCTTGGCAGCGCTAATGAGCGCTTTAATGGCTTCACTGCAATTAAGTTTGTATATAGTGTCGATGACTTTTGACTTAAGCTATTAGTATTTAGCTTTTAAGTTGAAATCTTAGGTACCTAGATATGGTGACAGTAATTAAGGATTTGATTGACATAAAATCAGCCATTGATAATAAATTAATTATCACTCAAAAAAGAATTTAAATTAACAATAAATCTAACAAAGCTAACAAAAAATATTAATGGTAATTAACTATAAGATAAGACCTAGGTTTACAACGGAATTAATGTGGTCATAAATCTCTTTCATTGGTTTAAACTTACATGTTATCCCTGGAGTGTTGTTGTGTTTCGGATGATTAAGTAGAACGCACCTTCTATTACCACCATGTTAATATTCTTTATCCTATCAAGGTCGACCACGCACTTGCTAGCGTTGTTTGAAATTATTGGCTACGGTAGTTACTTACCAATAATTAGACCGTCAGTGTGACTGTCAAATCATCAATACTAATAATAAATATGTAGGGGTTGGTCATGAAGTAATTTACTTTGTTTTCAGAAATATCGTGTATACATGATACTGAAACTAAATTGACGATTTTTAGATTTTTTTTCTGTATGTATGTATGTTCCTCCATCACTCTTAAACGAATTAATTGATTTTCATGAAACTTGGTAGAAAAACATTTAGAAGTACGGGACACGTTATAGGCTACTTTTTATCTTTTTTAACGCGGACGAAGTCGCGGGCAACAGCTAGTTTTAAAATAAAAAAGAAAATACAGAAGTCACTTTAGGGAATAGTCAATTTTCTCAAAGATTATATTTATCTGAAGAAAAAATATTTTCTTTAGTTCCAATTAATAGCATATGCATGTTAAACAATAATTTGTGAAAAGAAAGTGCATATTTTGAATTTCATTTTATTCATGGACCGTCCTGTAGGTAATAAGGTTGTAATTATAATTATATTCTGTGAAAGTTATGAAAATCTTAAAAATATTAACTTATTACGTACTTATAAACAATATACACTCAGATGTAATAATGAACCGTTAGTTAAAGAGAAGTTGGTGCCTGCGTATTATGTCAATTTTGACTAGTTCACGGTCAAACTACGAGTCTAATAAAATTCATCGCGGCTAACGCCGAACAATAAAACAGTTATAAAGATATTACACAACAGAGGAGATAAGTATCTCATAATTAAGGTGCGTGGTTTATTTAATTGTAATTTAAGTGGAAGTCGTAATACCGACATCCGTACAATTCATACACGATGTTAAGTCGCGCGCCTCGCTCTGTTTACCTCAATGTCAAACTGTACCTTAAATAGAGCATAATGAGTTTAAGCACGAACTTTACACTGTAATCATTGCTTCAACCATTTACCCGACTAGTGTCTACATTATAACATTCCTTATTAATATTATTTTAATGGTGTAACCCAAGTTTTACTGAGTAATAGATTGAAATTTCAGATTTCCCTCCCCCTATTTCCAATTCAGTGGTGTGTTTTGTTACTTCAGTGATGCATTTACTTCATTTTGAAACCCAATCACAGTGACTAGCCAAGTCTGTGTTTATGAAAAGTAATATGGTCTAATGTTTATCAGAGATTGCCTTTTAATTTCCCATTCCATACATTCACAATAATAAATTCCATTTTCAAACGTTCGTTGCAAGTTACGCAAGCGTCTTTGCTTAATTAGTCTCCCAGCTGATCAGTGTTTGCATGCAACGGTACAATTAAGGTATTTGTCAGCGACGTTTTGTAACCGGATGTGATAATAATTTACAGCTCAACATTTAGGATGTCGTAAATAATTGTTCTCGTCATTCCAATTATATGGTTCATAACTGTGCTTTTATAAGTCAGGAGTCGCATAATTTTAGGAGATCGACCCATAGTTGTAAAAGACAACTTATGCTATAATTAAGACCTAACATAGGAATTAAATTCCTAATTTTTTATAGTAAATTTAAAGTTTTTATAGTTATAAATAGTTGGAACGATGAGAAATATTGTATAGGACCGCCTTATACATATTTATAGTTGCTATATAGGATAAATACGATAGATTAGAACAACACCTCCCTGGCCACCTAATAATAATAATAATATATTTTTTTAGAATTTTTATTATTTAATTCCTTCATGTTTTCAAATTATTCATAGTTTTGAATAGTTAATTTTTTCAACATTTACATTGAAATATTCCTTTTGCAGTGAACGAGATGTGAAATGTTGAACGCTCTACATTATTGACACATATAAGCACTTGTTAACGCACCAACGTTACGAGTACAATTTATTGAAATCATTATTAAATAGTTTGATAATTGAACAATGCAATCAAACGGTCATATCACAAACTAGACGTATGCGAATACAAAAAGAGAATATTGAATAATAATTTGTCTACACCGTTTATTATAGATTAATTTCACGACTATTACGATATCAATTATATGAACATTTAGTTGCTCAATTTTAATTATCCGATATTCGATTACTTGGAGTGTGAAATAGTCAGGCAACTTTAAATTGGTACTTATAACTATTAAGTATCCTTGAATGGTAAAGTAATAAATGACAAACCATTAAAATCTAGTAAATACTTGTTGAACACGAGATAAAACAAAGAAGACTAAACGATAAACTATTGATTCAGTAAAAAATTAATGTCGTAATAAAAATTTTATTCTCAGAGTAGAAAATAATCGATAAGTTTAAAACCTTTCATTTAATACTAGTTTTTTTAGTACTATTTAATAACGTTAAGTTAAGCAATCTAATTAGCCTCAATTAAAAGCAAAATCAGTGCAACCATAGCAATATACTTTAAAGTTACTTTAAAACCAGAATATTCGAGCATCTGAATCTAAAAAATAATCTGTAATAAAAAAAATTGTATAAGTAATTAATTTTTCACACAACTTGCAATTTAGGTAAGTTATTGTACTTTACAAATTAGGAGTTGCATTTTTGCATACCAAACTTATGGTTGCATAACATAACTTTTATTGTGATATGGAAATAAGAGAGCTCTTTCAGTAGATTTATGATGAAAATCAAATACTCTACTAGCAGAAGTCTTTGTATCAAAAGTGTATTAAAATATACAAATAGAAGAAATCCTTACTATTATTATAATGTAGCTGAGTTGCATTTTTCTTCGAATACGAATGGGATTGGTAAAATTCATTTTGTTAGACATGTAGATTGCCAATAAGAATGTTAGTGTGGTTATAAAAATCTTACTCGTTTGCAATCTTTCAACAACGATTCTATTACTGATTCGAAAAGTTTTTATTTCGATTAGTTCTTCTGCAATACAAATGTATATATGCTTTTGTATGGACGTTTAATGTTAATTTGGTCATCGAACTACATTGTCATTATCAAAGTCGAAAGTACGGGCATCAGACTTTAGTTCAAGGTTTTCATTGCGTTTTATGACGAATATTCATATGAATATTCAACTTCGTACCCGCTGTAGTATTTTTTTTTGAAAATTCCACAAGAACCTAACATTTTCCCATGATAAAAAAGGATATGTTAATCCAGGTAATAACCCACCTGAGTGCCAAATTTCATCGAAATCCGGTCAGCTGTTTTTGCGTATTGAGTAACAACAATCCAACTATACAGAATTTCGCATTTCTAATATCATTAGGATTAGAATTGGCAAATTGGAGCTGCACATTTGATTTAATATGTGAGGATTGTAGTAATATATGAGGACGACTACCGTTGGGGTTGCTACAAAAATCATTTAAAATGCGCTTAGCAACATATTTAGGAATACATTTTTATTTATTTACTAGCTGTTGCTCGCGACTTCGTCCGCGTTAAAAAAGATAAAAAGTAAAAAAAAAATAAGATAAAAAAAAATCTAAAAATGGTCAATTTAGTTTCAGTATCATGTATAGAGCCTATATACACGATATTTCTGAAAACAAACTAAATTACTCCATGACCGACCCCTACAGATTTATTATTAGTATATTTATTGATATAAGACTTAATTACTTACTAAAATGCAATTTAATATTTCAGGACCCGTAGTATTCCCCCCTTCTCCCCCTGGCGACCCGTCCCAGACCAGCGGCGTGGTTGTCGGCGCGTCCGGCTACGGTTTCGTGCCCCCCGGCTCCCAAGGTAAAGCCTACCGACGATGAATAACCTAGTCAACAACGTAGTTAGTACTAATCCAACCTAATTTACCTTGTAGAACATTGACATGTTATTCTAAATTCAAACTTGTTCCAATTTAATTATAATTCTATATACTTGTATTGTATTTTATACCAATATTTATAATGATGAAAACACATTATTATTGTAAATGTAATATAAATAGTTACTATATATTTATTTTATGAAATGTATTTTATACACATCTTATAGAAAACATATAATTTCCTATCGATCTGTATTTTTTTTGAAAAAATACTGTAAAATTTTGAGGTTAAACGTCAAAAATTATTTATGTGATTTATAATATTTATTTACATCGATTTCAATTCAGAATAACATGTCGATTTTATTTAAATTATTTGTTAAATAGTGTTGTAGCTAATGCATGGGTTTTTTTGCATGAGTTCCGTATGGACCCGAGCTTGTATAAGCATTTGGAAATTCAAAAAAGAATGTTTTTTTTATGTAATAAACTATTGGCGTGATTTTTTTTATGTACGAATGTATTGTCACGAGAGAAGCTGTAAATAATGCCTGTGTAAATATTTATAATGAAACAATAAATTATGAGAATCGCTACCTGTTTTATTGTAATCCTTTAGTTTTAAGTTGCACATTTGCGTACGCGCATGCTTGCACATTTGAATGTAGAATGAATTTGAATTGCACATACTTTTATATTGCACACCAAATAAGAAATAAAACTAATGAAACTTTACTAATGAAACTAGATTTAGAAACATTATACTCTAATTTGTCTAAAGCTAATTGTAACAATAGATAGGGTATTCTATTGTGGACACGTGTTGTCAGATGACCTAACTCGGTCATATAAAGCTCTCTTGTCTTAAATATGATTCCTATCCTCCACGAAAGAAAGTGAATCACATTCAGATGCAATATTTTAATGAAGTTGATCATTTACATTCCTCCAGATAGAGTAAAACTGCATAAACCTTTTTGATTAATTTTAAGCATGAAACTCAATAGCAGCCTACAGTTTTTCCTACAATTTAAGATAATTCCGTGGATTGTTTTGTCCAGTTCAGATGCTTAACAGGAAAAAGGTAATAGAAAAAAAGCAAAAAGAAATTTGATAATTAGACTTGACAGAAAATATATTTACAGTAGATCCCGCAATTCCCACATAAGGCTACGCCTTTGTCATGAGAGGTATTTCTTGTATCACAAATAATAAATTAAAACTATAAAGTAGTGGTTACGGAATAAAATAACTTTTAAGACTTTTGTGTTTCTCTCTGAGCTTCTGAGTTTCAGATTGTTTTTGTGTGTAATTTGTTAGATGTTATATTTTTTAGACTTATCCACATATACGATCTTTATGGATTGCTTGGAAAAAAAACCCTACCAAAGAAGAAAAGATATATTGTCTTGTAACGTTCTAATACGTAAATATGTTACAATAGCGTTATTACTTTTGTGATTGGAAAAACACATTACTGTATTAATAATGTCTATGAATGCAGAAGCAAAAGTAAATTCAGAATTATGACATTATATCATCACTTAAACATTCTGGATTATTTCTGTATTCATGTATCTGCTATATACTTACGCTATCTGTGTCAATAACTTGTGGTAAAATTTTGCTATTACATAAATCAAGAGAGTAGTTTTTTATGGATAGGTAAATGAAATGCGAATGACCGCATAGATTCTGGCTAGATAATAAGGTTAACGACAGCATAAAAAATTTACAGCAATTAAACCAGAATTAAGATATAATTCTCAGCAATCAATGTACCGTTTCCGCATGAAATGTTTGTTGTGTGTTTATTTTTAATGCTTCCTTAAAAACAAATATAGTTTAAGGTTTCGATGTGAAAGATTTCCAACAAGTCGTGTTCCTTGGTCGTGCTTCTCAAAATCATTGTTCGCGGTCATGACACTCGTTCCGGCATTGTGGCGTGAATGAGTGACCTTCGGTATACCGGATTGGGCACACTCATTTCCCTCTTACTAATTATTTCATACATTTTTTTTCACCGGTCATTGTTAAATCGATCGCCGTATACAGAACGATATTTAATTGATAATGAAAACGGATTGGCAGGCTTCAATTTGTTGTCAAATTTGTACGTTTCGTCACTACATCTATCTGCATTGGGTCAATAAGATCACGGCCTAGTTAATAGTAAATAGTAAGCAATAAAATTTCATTGACCACTTATATCCAATATTTGTTTGATTGAAATAAGTTAATTTATTGAATGTCAATGTTTAAATTACAATTTAAAATGAAAGTAAATAAAATGAGAATAATTAAAAAAAATATTTTGGTATGTATTTATATATGTTCTAATTTGGTATATCATTATAATTTTTCAAAATAGATTCTACTTTTTGGACATGAATGTTATACTGGTTCCAATTAGGTCTAAAATTAACTATTAATTATATTAAAAAAAACTATTTGGAACTCTGCTGACAGATGCTAACTTATATTCAGATGAAAACAAAACCAAAGAAAATTAAATTCTTGGTTTTATTAAATTAACATGTTTTTGATACACACGAAGAAAAATGCAATTTTTAAGTTTAAATGTATAAATTATTTGCAAACCCGTTATTACATTTCCTGTTTGTAAGAAAACCTGTTAATATTGGTGCATAACATAAATGACCATAAAGAATAATGCGGACATAAATCAATTTAATTTGTTTCCATTTAAAACGGATAACAAGTATATAATAAAATGAGTTTTATACCACAAATACAATTATTTTATACCCTTTATTTATACAATTTCTTGTCACCTAGTTAATAACAGATAAAAAAAGTTTAACACACACTTTAACACACTCTTTGATTAAATATTTGAAATTACGGAATTCAAAAGATTTTAAATTTTAGAAATTTAACATGGTCGTCCTGAATGAGTTTTGCAAGGAAAAAAATGAAAAAAGACGGCACCCGTCTCTTTAATAAATTCCTTAGAAAAAATTATTCTCGTAAAGAATTCTTTTCCTTAAATTAAGTTATAATGGTAAACATTATCATTTTATCAGTGTAACGAGCTTACTTATTACATTTAATGTACAATTATATATCTCAGTCGCGTCGCGTGTGCCGTGAGGGTAGGTTGTGCGCAATGAATTTGAGCGCCTATTCATCACTTTAATTTTAAATCTAACCGTGCGATACTCTGATGATGGATGAACCTGTAATATATCAGGAGGATGGCATTACAGTGGAATGTGAACAAGAAGTAGTTTGTACGACGAGTTGGAGTAATGAAGAGGAGGAAAGGATTGACAATGACAACTTAAGGGGTGAAAAGAGACAAAGAGAATGCGTGGGAAGCAGCGATGAAAGCTTCACAACTGTTAAGCGAAATAAATATAAAAAAAATATCCAAAGTGACTCAACAGACATTAACCAGTCGGTTAACAAATGTGAAGTTAGTTTGGTTTCACTACAAATGTTACCTAAACAAATGGCGCTAGCGAGGATGTTAAGAGACGAGGGAATAAGCAATGTAACAAGAATAAAATACAAAAGCCCATATAAGATATTCGTCCAATTTAATAACCGTGAGCAAGGTAAAAAATTAATTGCTTGCCAGAATATAATAGGTTTAGGAATTAGAGCCCAATTTACTGATGAAGGAATTAACTCTTATGGCATCATCAAAGGAGTCGACTTAGAGTTAAAAGAAGAAGAGTTGATGGAAAACTTAGACAGTTCCTCGAAATTAGTATCGGCTAAGAGATTAAGGAAAATGGGAAAAGATGGGCAATGGGTGGACAGCGAAACCATGAAGTTGTGTTTTGAGGGAAGCAAGCCTGACTACGTATATGTTTATGGATGCAGATTCCAAGTACAACGATTTGTATTTCCAGTAACCCAGTGCTCAAATTGCTGGAAATTTGGTCATTTAAAAAGAGTTTGCAGTACAAACCATACCATATGCCCAAAGTGTGGAAAGGGCCATGGAAATTGCGAAGCAAAGATTTTTATATGCCCTAATTGTAAAGGCAATCATATGGCCCTAGATAAGTCGTGTCCTTTTTTTTTAAAAGAAAAACAAATCCGTGAAATTATGAGTGAGCAAAACGTCACGTACAAAAAAGCCTTGGAAATATATTGGGAAAGCAAAAAGACGACACGCCAATACAGCCATGACTACTGCCCTGGCCCACCGCTCCCTCAGGAAGGCATTAGAACTTACAGTAGCGTTGTAAAATCTGTAGCGCTGGTGCATCAGGAAGAAAAAGATGATTGCACAACTGAAGAGGAGGTAGTAGTGGGTACAAATGATGCGCAGAGGGAGGTAGTTTTAAAAAAGAGAAAACAGAAAAGGCAAAGAAAACAGCCGGACATGGAATGGGATCAGAGTCATTCTGGTGAATATCAAGAAGAAACAACAAACAAAGAAAGCGATAGAAGACCCAAGAAAAAATGGGATATATGGAGAATATTATTAAAAATTAAAGACATAGTAATGTCAAACGAAAAGTTTGAGGAGAAAATTGTGTTCGTGTTTAAAATTATTTTAGAAGAATGTAAGTTATATTTTACTAATTATCTGAGTAGCACAGAGGTTGTACAGAAATTTTTTAAAATGTTTAATGATGGATAAAAGACATATAAACTTATTTCAGTGGAACTCACAAAGTTTAAAGCCTAAGTTGATTTGTTTTGAAAGTTTGTTAAGTAAAGAAAATATACATATAGCCATGGTATGTGAAACATGGCTAGATTCAAACACACAACTTAATTTAAGTGGGTATAATGTCTATCGGAAAGATAGATCTGATGCTTACGGGGGAGTAGCAATCATAATTCATAAATCTTTTAAAGCTCAATTGTGTTCACTCAATGGAGTAAATCCAGGTATTGAAGCAGTCCACGTAAAAATATTAAATTGTGATTGCTTGGAAAATGTTATTTGTGTATATAGTCCGTCGTCTGTTAACACGTGTTCGGCAGATTGGGATTATGTCTTCTCAATAGCAACTAAGAAAACGTTAATCGCGGGTGATTTTAATGGACATCACACTAACTGGTCCTACAAAACCGACACTAGAGGTAGTCAGTTATTTGATTCATCGGTCGAGAATGGATTTATAACGTTAAATAACGGTGGTGCAACTAGAGTTAAATTTGTTAATGGTTCAATGCAAGAAACGTCGCCAGATATAACTTTTTCTTCTTCAGATTTGGCTATAAACTTCAAGTGGCATATACTAAATGAAAATTTAGGCAGTGATCATCTAATCATTAAAATGACAATGAATTTTAGGGATACCACTACTAATAGTTTTAAAATGCGAAATTTCAAGAAAGCCGATTGGGTGAAATATGGAGAGGACCTCACCAGTGCTCTGCACGAACTTAATAATTCTCATTTACACATTTCAACTGATAATATCCAAGAATTGTATAATAAGTTTCTAGATCACGTATATGTATCAGCAGATAAAAATATACCCTACATAAAAGTATGCACTAATCCTGCAAAAAAATTTAAACCTAAAGAATATTGGAACTCGTCATTATCTAGAACAGTTGCTCAACGCAGGTTGGCCTTACGTAACTTTAGAAAAAACCCTACACCTGACAATCTTAAGAAATTCGAAGCCATTACTGCAGAGACAAAATCACAAATAAGTAAAGCTAAAGCAGACAGTTGGCAAAAATTTTGTAATAATATTAATGAATCTACATCAGTGTCTGATATGTGGCGTAGGATGCGTTGGTTCAAAGGGTATCAACATTCAAAAAATTATGCTTCAGAATATAAACAAAATAAACTACTACGTTCTCTTACTCCTGACTATGTCGCAAATGCACCCCCTATTTTTGACTCAAGTAACGAGTTGCTGGAAGTACAATTTACATTACACGAACTTAAAAGCTGCTTAAAAAAGAAAGACACTGCCCCTGGTAATGACGGAGTTGCATATTCTATTATCTATTACTTACCACAAGTAGGTAAGGAACATCTGTTAATGTTATATAATGCTATTTTTAGATTAAGATATGTACCAGTTCAATGGCGTAATGTTGTTGTCGTACCAGTTCCAAAAATGGATAATAACTTTAGTTCTGTTCCAAAATTTAGACCAATATCTCTTATGTCCTGTCTCTGTAAGATTTTTCATAGTATGTTATGTAGAAGATTAGAATGGTGGGTTGAAAATAAGAAAATATTATCACCGTACACATCAGGTTTTAGAAGGGGTCAATCTTGTGTAGATTGTCTAACAAGACTTATAAGTCACATACAATTAGGTTTTTCAAATAATATTCCAACTGCTGCTTGCTTTGTAGATATAACGGATGCTTATAATAACATTATTGTAGACAAAGTAGTTAATACACTTGATGAACTAGGGATAGGTAAGAATATTTGTGAATATTTGTGGTCCTTTTTAAGTGAAAGGCACCTTATGATTAAACAGGTCAAAGATGGGCAAGCAAGCTTAGTTAGATGGACAAATAGGGGCTTGGCGCAAGGGGATCCGATATCCCCATTACTTTTTAATGTCGCGACCTATACAATTTGTCATCGACTTGAAAACGTGGAAGTTACTCAGTATGCGGACGACTTTGCTTTATATGTAAGTAACAAAGATCTAGCTTGTTGTCAATTAGCACTGCAGAAAGCCTTAGATACAATGGTAAGCTTGCTTGAAAATCTTGGTCTTTATATGTCTGAAAGTAAATCTAAATTGTGCTTGTTCAGTAGAGGCAGAAAAAGAAATGATATAAAACTTAAATTAAACAATTGTTATCTACCTGCAGTTAATTGTGTAAAGCATTTAGGGTTATGGTTAGACATTTCGTTGCGTTGGAACAAAACAATTGCTGAGATTGCGGAAAAATCTACAAAATATTTAAATTTATTAAAACTATTAGCAGGACCGTCTTGGGGTGTTCATCCTAAACATTTACGCTCTCTGTACATAACGTTAATTAGAAGTAGAATAGATTTTGGGAGCTTTTTGTATGATAGTAGTGCCATGTCTCACCTGTACATATTAGACAAGATACAAAACCAAGCCCTTAGAATAATTGGAGGATTTATTAAGAGCACTCCAATCCATGTTATGGAGAGTGAAATATGTGTTTATCCTTTGTATATTAGAAGAATTTATTTAGCTTATAAGTACATTTTAAAAAACATGTCCTTGTCGAATAATAGTATAATTAAAACTGTAGAAGAGCTTGGCTCTAAGACTGAGATGAGGTATTGGCACAAAAAAAAGAAACCACTGTTGGTGTCGGCACACAATGATTGTAAACATTACACCAACCATTCCGTTTCCAATTTGGAAATGTTCTCTTTAAATATTTGGGTCTCATACATAAAAGTAGACAACGTGATAATAGACAGTTTAGATTGTATGAAAGAATCAAAACACGACTATGTAAGCTCACTGATAAAGGCGGATATATTACAAGAATTACATGAAAAATATGATGGTTGGTGTAAAGTATTTACGGACGCGTCAAAACAATCAAACGGTCTTGGTGCTGCGTACTATGATCCAAGTACAAAGACGTTTGTTATGCACAAGACACAATCATGTATTTCTATTATGACGATGGAACTTATTGCAATCTCAGAAGCTTTGGAATATGTTAGCAACAGGCGTTATGCAAATAATATTGTTATACTTACAGACTGTAAGAGTGCCCTGCAACATATAGCACGATGCACCTCTGCTTACAGAGGCAGATCGATAGCTTACAAAATTTTGAAGCAAATTTTTACTCTTAGTAGGAACCACAAAAAACTAAGATTGCAATGGGTTCCATCTCACATAGGTTTAACGGGTAACGAGGAGGCTGATAGATTAGCTAAATTAGCCATACTAGAAGGCAGAGAAATGATAGTGATGCCACATTTCATGGAAATACTCGGAAAATTTCGGTACCAATGGTACAATAAATTTAAAGAGTACTTCGATGAAAGAAGTAAAGAGAAGGGAATTTGGTACAGGACCATCCAGAGCGAGCCTCCTCCACACCCATGGTTTGTAGTCAAAAAGATAAACAGGACTAAACTCAAAATAGCTTTTAGATTAAGATCCGGGCACTATCCATGTAGAAAGTTTGGCCATCTTATGAGAAAAGTGGACTCACCCGAGTGCGAAGTTTGCGGGAGCACAGAAGATGTCCAACACTTGCTCATGGAGTGTGCCAGATTCAAAAAGGAAAGAGCTTCATTGATGTATAAATATAATATATGTAGACAAAACATAGGCGCACTCAGTGCTGTGCTAGCGGAGCCGTACAGCGATGCGGCAAATGAGTTATATGACATGTTTGTGCATCAATGAAGCTCTAGACTATGTAAGATAATTATGTTTGTGATAATTAGTTTAGGGGATGATGGGGCTGGCATATCTTTGTAAGGTGAAAGCCCCAAAAAGCATATAGATAATAAAAAAATAAAAAAAAAAAAAATTATATATCTACAAAATAATTAAAAATATTTATAAAAAACTGCTACAGCATTTATTCTTAAAAAAAAACTTGTGTAGGTAAATAATATTCAACATAAATTTTATTGAAAAGAAATTGTTATATACTTCCTCGCTAGTTAGGCACGTCACCCTGTACAATCCGACAATCATCAATCTCTACTTGGTGCAGAATATCCATTAACTTAGAAGTTAGAATGCCTTTGGAAATGGATGGATCTAAGTAAACAAAACTTTTGTGCCTTAAAGAAAATTTATCAATTTATCGATACACTTTCAAACAGGAGCAATTGATGACTAACGTATTTGAAACTAACTTTTTGAAAAATAATTATACCTACGTAGTACATCTGTAACATATTAGAAAATTCGGTGTTCACTTCTCTCTGTTTCTTCGCTAATTTTTTAAAACAACTCAACGGATTTTTGATACAGTTCTTAATATTGGAAAGAGTGATAAATGAGAAAGGTCTGTGTGTATAATCATAGATTAAATAGTTAGGTATAATATACAGAGTATATGCAGGAAATAGCAAAAGAAAAGCTGCAGGTTTAGGTACATTGATATAATATGTATTTTCCTCCATAACTCTTAATCGAATTAACTGATTTTCATGAAACTTGGTAGATATACATTTAGACGTACAGGACATAGGATAGGCTACTTTTTTCTTTTTCAACACGGAGGAAGTAGCGGGCGCCAGCTAGTTAAATAATAAAGTCGCTGTCAGCCTCTGTTTCTCCGTTTCGATTCCTTCATCCATATTCGTAACTGAAATTACATAACCAGTTGTAAGAGAAGAATTTTTTTTCGCTGTTTGGTAACTAGTTGTCAAATAATATTTCCATTTTTTAACCACCCAACGGATTTAGATTAGGCTTTTACTGACGGAAGAGCGAAAAAATAGGATGTGTAATATACGAGCATTTTATCTAGATACTCGTATATACAGCCCCAGGTAGATCAGTCATGATTTGATTAACCGAGTGTTGGACTTCTTAATCATTTTTGGTTTTGTATTATTTTAAATCATACCCTTTTGTGTTGCATATATTTTAATGTAAATATCATTATATTTTTGGGGTGACAAGCCATCCTGTTCAAACATTCAATTTGCGCTCTCTTAATCTCACTGGCCCTTCCGTCTAACGGTCAAACGCATTTTAATTATGAAATTGACATATCACAATTGGGACGGCTCGTGGGCAGTGAGCAGTGAAGCGAATGTTTTATGATTTAATAAAAGTGTTTTGTATTACGAAATTAATTGGACCTCCACACGAGTCAGTCATTTCTAGCCCAGACCTTTTTAATACATATTTATGTGTTTGCTCTTTTAAAACGAGAGGGTGTTTGTTGTATTAATTAAAATGAAACGTTTATATTAGTTGGGTAACAAAAGGGTTTTCTTGTTCGTTGAAAATTATTGTGGAGGTTTCAGGTTACTTTTTTAAAATTTGTAAAATTTGTATACTTTTTTTTCTCTTATTTAATGACAACTAAAAATTACATATATTATTATACTGTTTACTAGATTTTCAATGTACTTGGCTACGCATTAGGACATCTGATGAAAGGATATTTTTAGTTATTTATTTTTCATATTTTTAAATATTTTCATAATCATCAAAATTTCTAAGAAGACCACCATGAAAAAGTAGGTACCTATATTTTTTGTGGACAAGTAAGGGATGTTAGAGTCAGTCCCGCCATCTTCACTTTGTCACTTTTTTTGCATACGTTTAGTTACTGGTCTTAGGCAATATAGAGTCATAGAAATAGAAACTGCTACTACTCTTACTGCTACTACTACATCCTGCCAGGCTCTTATTATTATAAAAATCGGTGTCAAAATCTAAATTTTAGTGAAATACTGACCTATTTTGAAAATTGGTCTCATTTCTTTTTGCAACTCTAATATTTCGAAAGCAATCACGATATCTAATTTCATTTAGGTATTATCAAGGCTGAAATCTGTCACAAAAAATATTATTAAGAATTTAATTTCTCTACTAAGTAGTTTCTATTCTTATTCAATTAATTCCAAAAGTTTCTAAATGCATTTTGTAATATCTGGTTCAATATTGGAGCGTTTAAATTAAAAGTCTATTAAAAAGTATTAGTTATGAAACATTCTTGAAACATGCAATGGTTAAAGTTTTTATTTTATAAAAACTTTGGCTTGGTCCCACAACGTAAGGCCTCTTATTCACACACGTTTTTTCGGCGTAAAAATCTACGGTTAATATGCCGTGTGTAGGCACGGTTGTCAGTGTTGTATGGAACAACTACACGGCGCAATTACACGGCGCCCTCGCCGTGCTCGCCGTGCCTGCCCTTCGGCGCGCCGCGTCTACGCATGGCGTGATTTTGACCAGTGTGGAATCGCATTCTAAGCGAACGTGTCGACGACGCCGGACGTTTTCACGTATTCCTATTCGTGACAGATTACATACGCTGATTTTGTATAACGAGTAAAACGAGCATAAATCAAGAATTACTAATTACATTAGTTCAAGAAAGACTTGTAATACGGGATAAAACTGTCGAAGACTATAAAAATAAGCGGCTGGGTTAAGTATGATTGCTGGAAAGAAATCTGATTGTGATTCAAAGGTGGACTCGATTTCACTCTCATTAAATTAAACTGAAAGCTAGGAAAGCTTATGTACAAAATGCAACTAGTTTTCACAATATCTACGTCTGATGAAGCTTGGAGCATAAAAATTTCAACTGAACCGCACCTGGCCGTTGTCTTATAGCTTTGCCGTGCCATGTACAGGCTTGCACGTTTTGTTAACCGTACGGCTAACATGCCGTATGCTTAAGAATACGTGCAGTGAACAAGAGGCCTAAAAGTTTCATAACGTCAGTTTCAAATCGTCAGACTTTGAACAGACTTTTATTTGACTTGATTTCAAAATGTTTGACAAGTTATGGAACGCGTTATATGAATATGAAATTAAAGTCCCTGAATTAAAGTCGCCTATAACACAAGCATCGCCACAGGCGCTGCAAGTGCGTTGCCGATCATATTAGGAATAATAATAATAATAATAGCCTTTTATTTACAATCCTTATAAGTTACATTTCATCTTATTTCTAAAAGTATTGTGAATTTTTTTTAGATAAAATGTAGATAACAAAAAATCTTCATATTAGAAACCTGTTTCTTGATTGTTTTTCTGTTTCTCCCCAGTATTTTCCATAACGGCTTATCTTTTGCTTTTCTTATCCATATCGTTCCTGCCACCTTTTTAATGTCGTCTTCCCATCTACGATACTGTCCATCTTTCTTTCTCTTATTGTATCCGGGGCACCATTCAGTCACTTCCTTGGCCCACTTTTCTGTTTTTCTTCTTGTTAGATGTTCAGACCATTTCCATTTTAGTTGTTTTATTCTATATTTTACTGAATTTGTATTGAAAATTTCGTCAAAAATGTAAACTACTCTCAGAAACCAATTTGCCTTGAGTTTAATAATTAAAGCATGCTTGAAAAATTAAAAAAGAATGCGGCTTCATTGTCAATGCAATTTACAAGTAATTACGTAGAAAAGCTTAAAAGTATTATTAAAAAAATTGTCTTACAAAAAGTTTTAAAAAGATTACCATTGTCTTACAGAAGACCACCGTGAAATAACACCACGTGTGCTGTTATGTTTCTTCTGACCTACTATGTACCTATGTATATTAAAAAAGGCTCTTCACTATTTGAAAGATATATTCAGATATTCCCGATGGATATAACTATAGGTACTATCTTTATTGTTTACAAACTCTCCAAAAGCATCCAGGCGAAGCCAGGGCGGTAACACATCTAATAACATATTAAACTATAGTTCTAACTGAATATCTTGTTTAAATTTTATTTTATTAACTAAGATAAGTATACTGAATTGAAAAAGTATATTTTTGTTAATAAAAGAGGAAGTAGTGGAGACACCGAAACTTGTCCGAAAGTTTCCAACTTTAGATGGTTTCATAAGATTTTTTGCTGTGACAGTTCACAGACATGACATTTTTCTTTCAAAGACTTTGTTTTGTTTTGTTCCGATATATTTTATGAGATGAACAAATGAAAATTATTTTTACTACTAAATATACTTACTTATATATAAATAATATAGTAAGAGACTATCTAATAAAGTCGTTCCATACCCATGTGTCTATTTTTTCAATTTTATTAGAAAGGGGAATGTCCATCAGGCATACATAAGCAACGCATGAGATGAACACAAATTATTTATTATTTTTTAATCTGACTGTATTTGAAAATCAAAACATCATTAAAATTTAATCATTTATAGGTAAAAACTAGGTAGAAGCGAGTTTTTGACATTGAGGAAAAGTGAAAGAAAACTTTCATTAGTAATATCAATTTCAACCACTCAATCTCGAACACCTATTCTTTACATGGTATTGAACATAATTTGAACATAAAATTTGTAAATTTTGTAATAAAGTCATACGTGAAATAAAAATAAAATATTTGAACCGACATTGTTAGTCGTCAAGGCAAGCTTTTTCCAACTTGACAATAGCGCCCAGTCTCTGGTATCATTTTTACAAAACTGTCATGATATTGTATGCGTGATAATTGCTCGTCAAATCAAACCCGTAACTAATGGGATATTGAACATTGAGAGCCGTATCAGAATCCGTTTAGTAGAATGATTGATTAAAACTGGGGGTGAGAGCAGAATGACAAAACACTGCATGAGGCTTGTTAAGTCTTATTTTCAAAATATTTTGATAATCGATGTGACTGTATAAATCCTTCCAAAGCTACACATAATTAACATAAATATTATTATCAGTGTTTGATTGAACGTTATTTTTTTGTTAATTTTACAGTATCCGAATTTTTGTAGTCATTTCTGATGCTGATAAAAATATATACTGTGTCAAATAGATATAAACAATATGGTAATTTTTCAAATTGAGACCGAAAATGCAGTAGATATTGATACACTCTAGTTAAATGAAAAAAAAAAAAAAAATAAGAGTTCGAGTTATCGAAATAAATCTTTTCAAGTTCACGCGTGGGTAATAAACTGTTGACATGTGCAACAATGAAACTTAATTTATAAGTTAGTGAGCTATCAAAGTTCGACTAGAAATTATACGAGTCGATGTCGAAAATGGTTTGAAATAACAGAGATTTCAAGTTTTAGCATAATATTAGTTTATTAATATCAACTATTGGAATTATACCTTGAAAATAGAAGAACATTTCTACGAGCTTCGTATTGCAATCTGAAATCTAAGATGTAAAGTTATTGTTATTCAGCTAAAAGCAACATACTTGTTAGTGTTGCTAATGAACAGAGATCCGACTTTAAACTTTACACGTCTGATTACGTGCATGAGATTCTGTTAGTCTTTTGTAGGGTTAGCTTTTGTTGTAGAGCGGGTGCTTAGGCTTAAGCGAATTTCTCGCTAGGTACTATCGCTTATAGCTTTTATTAACATATAAGAGCATATTTATTAATGATTTATTAACAGCTTGTTGTTAACGACAGATAACCTTAGCCGTATATTGCTTTAACAACAAGTATATAACTTAGTTGGGGGAATATCCTATTCGAGAAATATAGCCCTATTTCATGTTTTAATGTATAAGTTACATGTTAGGAATTTTTAATAATCGAGGCTTATCATAAAAGTTCTTAAATAGTGGCTTATCTTGATGGCATACGTGGTCACCGTCGGCGAGAAACACAAGCAATTAGTGATATCTTGGAATGGACAAATAAGTCTGGTATTGACGAAACACCACAGCACATGATGTCAGATTGAATTGAAGCATTACTTTTTTTACACAATTTAAAAAGAAAAGAGTAATGAAATATTCCATACTAAGTGCATTATAAAACGCGATTGTTTGATTTAATTAGCACGAGGTCTATTTTTCAGAACTAATATTTTTTCTATTACTTCTCAGAACTAAGAGTTTTTAATTGCGATCAAATGATAAAGATGAGGTGTACTTGAAATCAAGTACACCTCATTAATTGGATATTTAATCGTCATTTTTTATGTTAAGGCCTACAGACAGGGTGACGGCCCACTCGATGGTAGATGGCTACCATCGCCTATAACACAAGCAATGCCACAGGTGAGGCAAGTGCATTGCCGATCATAGCAGGATTTGGGTATGGAAACGCGGTGTACCCTGACACTACTTTCCGGATCCAGACCAGAGCCAAATTTGAAAAGCGAAAAAACTGCATTTATTAAAAGGGGTTGCATTATCTACGGGTTCATCAAAAGTATAAGATAGTTACACTATACTATAGTCTAGTAAGTCTAGTAGTAGGCAGTTGGAGTAGTCGCTTCCGCTTCCCTTATCACTAAATCGGCAGCGTGTCCCGGAAGTGACGCGTCTCGCCGCGGCGGCGCCATGCCGGAACCAGCTGAAGGGTTGCGCCGTCACAAATCAAGTTATGAGAAACGCCACAAAAGGAAACTTTGTGCATTTCCGACCCGGCGAGCGTGTAATCCCATACAGATCCATATTCATATATTAGACAATCAACTTTGCGCCTTAAATTCAATTTAAGTAGTTTCAAAATCCTTTGTATACTTACGACATAATTTCACACACGTTATAAGCTTCAGCGATTATTCATTTCATGGACATTTAAAATGCTTAGTTGCTATTGAAGTTTAGTTTTGGGATGTTATAATGAGATTTATCTTATTATAACTATCATAGATATTATAACTTTAACGTGCATTAAATTGTCATTCATACCTATCAGCGTATCTTAATTACCTTAAGTTTTAATTATCCCTATCTATTTTTGTTTTTGGCAAGTTCTATTCGTGCGAAACACAATGAAAAATATTGACAATAATTAATATGTTCAAATTATATATTTTCCAGGTGCGGCGGTGCCAAGATTTTTCTACAGAAGTTTTTATTCAAGAAGATAAAAGAATGATCGAAATTAGTTATCTAGAGATTATGTACAAATTATTTAATGGATGCTCGAGTACCTTATTTTATTTATAAATTAAATGAAAATATTTTTTTTTACTTATAATGTAAACAATTGATGTTCCCCAGACATGTACATGAACAGTCATGTTATATAAAACCATGTTATAAAATAAAATCATAACATATATGATAAACAAATATTCGAGAAAAAACAATAATACAATTTTAGTGAATAATAACCGCAAATAAAATATAAATTTTAATAACATTTAATAAATCACAATAATTATTGTATGTAAATGTTTTTGAAGTAATATAATTACAATATTCATACATACACTAACTGAAGTATAAGTTCAAATTAGTTAAATTTTTGTTATACAAGCGCGACTTCACTCGTGTGCAAATGACTAATATAACTAGACAATTAAAATCAATATAAGTCATGTCAGAGCTACAAAAGTCAAAAGTCAAGTGAACTAATTTGTTTTCAGTTTATAACTTTTATTACAATACAAATGATTTTTTCGAAGGAAATTCTTTAAATGATACATACATACAATATCACCCACATCCATTACAGTCCAAAAATTAGGCTGACAAACATCATAGCGGATTTCTTTTATACTACACATTTAGAATCAGAATCGTGTACCTAACTATTATCAAGGGCAAAATGTTCAAGAAACAAACGTCCAAATGAAATGTCTCAATGATGTTCATTGTCTCCGGTCTAATATCACGTCTAAGGATACGTGATCAAAATACCTGGTCAGCAAGACAAGACTAACTGGATGTCGGGACTCACGGGACTGTCTTATCGTACACGTTTAACTCGCAACTTAAAAAAACAATAAGAACGGTATTAAGGCGACGCAGCGATAAACAATTAATCTAAATTCTGAGGAGAGACTCAGGGGCTGTGATTCCATACATAAACGAGAGCGCGTTTACTTATGTCGTAAGGTCGTATGCGACAATACGATTTTTATCGTTTAAATAAAAAACTATAATGTATTTTAATAAATCCAACCGATAAATTAAAGTGTATGTTTATACTAATGTATATAGAAAATTTGGAGGTATAAATTGGTCCCGTTTGGCTGTTACATGTAAATCTGTGTTTTAAAAGAGGTTTCTTTGAATCTTATAAAAGTTAGTTTATCGTGAAATCGTGAAATCCAACCGTAAATCCATCCGTAAAAATGAAGTCAATAACATGAAGAAACAGATTACCAAACATTCCTTTCATATGTTTTGTCATTGCTGAGAAAAATCTAAATATCTGTCACCAAAATTTCCAATGCGTCGTCTTAACTTCCAGCACATACGAAATAACAGTATTTTAAACAATAGTTGTGGATTACTACAGAACAATAATAATAATAGAACTGACCTTTTTGAAAATAGTAGTAAGTAAAAGTAGAATTGGCTATTCGGACGATTTTTTGCATGGTTCTTTCTCAAAATAATAAATAGCTGAAATAATAAGCATCCTCTATATCTTGAAATGTTAAATCAATTTGTATGTAAGAAGGTGAAATATTTATTGTGTTTGTCAGTTTGTGTGTTAAATAAGAAATGTGTGTTTCAGCGTTAAAAGTGTGCCAATATTACAAAAAAATCTTAGATATACATTTCAAAAAAAAAAAATTAGGTAAAATGGTTATAAATGTAATATTGATTAGAAAAATAACATAATAAATAATAAATTTATTTTTCCAGGTATTATAATGGTTAACTAAAATTCTATTTTTAGAAAATTTTAATTTAGTTAAATTTTTCATAACTTTTTAAAAGATTGTAGTACACTGTGAACGAAGTTTAATTTTTATGTAAATTAGAGGAAAAATTAATGGTTACCACATATGTAAATATTAATAACATTAAAAACATAAATCTGTGATAAACTGTACATTATGATTCAACGGATATACTAATTTATTATGTAAAACAAATATGTAACAATATTATTATGTAAAACAAATATGTGTACCATTTGTAGTGTATATAAGTATATGTAAATATTTTGTATCCGTTAACAAAATTATGTATGTAAATAATAAATTAAAAAGTTTAGTTTGAAGTGATTATGTGTTTTTTAATTGGTTACCACATTTTTTATGTTGAAATGAAGACCTTCGTATCGTAAGTAGAATTTTATCTACAATCATACATAGAAGATAATCTACAAGTGGCTTCTGGACTTAATTAATTAAATTTTTATTTTACTAAAGAAATCATGAATTAAAAAAAAATAATACAAAAATATTTTATGAAATCACTAATATCACTGTTATAATATCACTAATATAACTGTTTATAAATTTTATAAGAATGCTTATACATATTAGCGAACGTCCTCGTCCGTGTATCTTTATAAAATAAATTAGAAACTACATAAACGAAACATTTAGACAAAGCGTGCATTTTTTAACATCAGACGAAAGGTTCTACTTATTGGAATAACACAAAGACAAATTTACATGGATGAGGATTAATTAGATTCTATCTGTGCTTTGACTGACTGAATTGAACAAAAAATGGTTGTTAGACATATAGATACGTACGTTCGTACATTATTTTATCAAAAGTTTATGTACCGCATGACAAATAATAACTTTTAAAGGCAAATTTTTGATACTTTTGGGTTATATTGTTGTCATTTTTGTAGAGATCATTTTTTTTTAAACTAACATGTTATTCGCTGATAATGTAGCTCACTATAGGAAAAAAAATATTATCAGTTAATTTAGTTTTTGACTTTATTCATAACAAACAAACAAACATTCTAAAATATCCACCATCTTTATAATTGTTTACAATTTAAGTACAGATAAGTATTTCTTTAAAATATGTATTATTTTTCAGGAGAGAAAGCCTCCATTTTCCATATGCCCCCATCAAAAAGATTATTGGGTGAATATAGTAAAAAAAGTAAATGAGATTCTCGATCACAGATGTAGTGAGCAGCCACTTTCATGTACTTATATGCATCATTTCATCGCCTAAACGAAATTCACGTTGTGCAAGGGTGAACACGAGTAGGTATCTACCAATATATTATAGTTAAGTATATTTTTTTATAGTTAAGCTTTAACTACAGATTTGCTTTAGAATGACTCCAAGCAACAAAATTTTAATTCCATGTGATGTTCCCAAATATATATTCTTGTAAAGCCTTTAAAATTGTATCGGATATTAATATAGGTACATAATTTACAATTTCTTAGATTAGAACATTAATGTCCTCACACATATATTACTATATTTAAGTATTCAAAAGCTCCGATGAGATTCCGTTCACACTAGGTCTTTAGTTCTTCAGCTGTTTCAGAGCCATCGCTATCTTTTAAAGACAATGTGTATGCAAAATTTCATGACTATCGGTTGAGTAATTATGGCGTGAAAATGTAACAAACAAACAAATTCATTTGGATTTCAGGCCCTAAATCAGGACTATGCGGAAATGTACATTATGTATAATCAGTATAATTTACATATCTAAGCAGCAAAATACATACAAAATAATCTAGTAAATAGTATGCATAATAATAATATGCATAAAATATTTTAAAAAAATATTTTCCTCCTTTTAACATTTTAAGTAACACAAATAGATGTAGGGGAATGGAAATATATTCTTATATGTATTCGGAAGTTTTCGGATCGTTTACCACTCTTTTATCCACACTATCTCCATCGGAGGGTTATTTATTTTTAAATTAGATTCTTTTTCGTGAGGTGCCTATCAAATCCGGTTGCTTTGTATTCGTAATACACCTATTACGGGCGAATCTGTCACCGGTAGCTTCCATACACCCATAAAACACCTTCAAAGAGATACTACGCAAAGTGTACAAAGTAGTTTAGGGCCAAATCTCTTTTGATATTCAAATAATCCATTCTGTATTTATAGTAGGTAAGTATAAGTATTATTTTAAAACTTAAGATACAGGTTATAATACAGTTACAGTTGTGATATAGGGTAATTTTAACTAAAAACCCTTTAATATTATAATTCTTAAAGGATTATATAAAGGATCCTTAAAGGATTATAATATTATCATGAAGAATCGAGTTAAATTAAAAGAGATATTTGTGTTAATCACATTTTTTTAATGTTATGTAGGCAGACAGGCTAACGATCCACGTCTCGATGGTAAGTGGTTACCATCGTTTATAATACAAGCAACGACACAAGTGAGCTGGCAAGTGAATACCGTGGAACATAGCGTCAAAGCAAACATCTTAATCACTCAACTACCGTATTGCTGTAGTAACTTAAAGTACATAGGTATTCATTTTTAACCACATTTTCTAAATAAGATTTCTTTTTTATTTATATTATTATATCCTTACATATTATAAAATAAAGTCCTCCTCCGCGTCTGTCTGTCTGTTCGCTCTAAACTCAAAAAGTAGTGCACCGATTTTCATGCTGTTTTAACCAATGGATAGAGTGGTTCTCGAGGAAGGTTTTAGTATATAATTTATAAAGTTACGCGGGCGAAGTCGCGGGCAGCAGCTAATCATCTAATATAAACACAATATTCTCACACAATATGCTGTACGATTTCTAACTTGTAAATGCAATAATGATAAAACAATTTCCAACTCAAATGCTTATATTCCATTAGCAGATAAATATTCTTTCGAATAAGAAGACATCTTGATTTTATGGCGTAGCATAAGGGTTTCAATATAGCAAACCATTTGCAGAGTTCCCTCGTTTTCGCCACCGTAGGCACACCATAATTTTGCGAGAATTTCTCTATATTAACTTTGAAAATTACCAGCTATGTGTACTGTGTACTTCTTAAACCAAATATTCTTAAATGTCTTCTTGTTTGAAAAAAAAAATCTATTAACGAACAAGTATAAATATTGTTTTCTCAATTAAATATAGATTGAGAGATTTTAGAGAACTTTGAGAAAATGAGTTAATTAAATATTACATATGACTCTTAAAACCAATTTTGATAAGGTGATTTTTGTAAATTAAAAATTAAATTTCATAAAAGAAAATTTATTTTACTTGAGTATTGAGGTAACTTACAATAAAATCTACTACTACTATTTGTGTAAAAATAACAATATAACTAAAATATGACAACCAGCAAAAATACACATTTTCGAGGAACCTCCATCTAACATAATGTTCTACATATTACATAGCAAATGCATAGTAAGGTAATCTAGACAGCTTTAGCTAAAAGTAAATAATTATAATATTTGGTCTATCAATCGATCGGGCTACTGGGAAAAAAAAGTATTCCTTGTTCGGTTAACCGGACTGTTAACTGGACTACTGGGAATGGAGCAATTATCTACGTAGCACGTTTATTTTCTATGTAGCACACTACACACTTTTTGTGAAATTCAAAGTATGTATTTATCTTGATTGAAGTTCAATCAAATGTATTCAAATAAGTACTGTGTTTATTTTTTATTTGATGGATTTTCCACTCCACAAATGTCCTTAATAAAATTGTTTTCGCAATTAAGACTTTAGTAAACTGTGCGTAGCAAATTGAAAAACTGGTACGATGAGCTGCAAATCTAAAACATTATAATTTTTTTAAAGCAAAAATTATTAAAAACATAAAATTTTTTTTTTTAATATATATACTTGGTACCTAATGTAAATTCATTGTTTTTGGTGTTTATGTAATATGCTATTATTGAAAAAAATGTTTCTATATATTTACTACTAGCTGGTGCACGCGACTTTATCCTCGTTGAAAATTAAAAGATGTAACCCCTGACATACATACACTGAAGCCTGACAATATAATATCTATTATACTTTTTCTAAGCGTTGGATCTTTTTTTATTTTTATATAGATGGTGGTCGCGCAGTCGGTGGCACTCTGAAATCACTAAAACTCTACACTATTACTGAAAGATTTTTTTAATCTAATGAGTAGTTTCGAAGTGTTTTACTATATTTTCATTTTTATTTGACCTTATAGAACACTAGCTGTTGCACGCGACATCGCCATCGTAACTTTATAAAATATAGTCTATGTACTACTCTTTTTACAGGTGAAATAATTATCAAAATTGGTCCCGTAGTTTTTGAGTTTACTCATTAAAAACATACAAATCTTATAATATTAGGTAGTATAGATTACTTACCTCAGTAAATGTATTCAAATTTATTACTATGTATCCTTTGGCTGTCAATTTAAATGGTTGTTGCATTCGCATCATTAAGATTAACAGTAGTTTCTTTGTCTCGATATCAGCGCACGGCCAATTCGATGAATATACAGCATCTGATATCGCCACACTCTAATAAAATGTATGGAGACGTTTAAAGAAAAATACAAGGACACAGCTATCATTAAAGTTCCTCGCCTAAAGGATTTTATACATAAGCCAATTAGCGGTCCAGCTTCAAGGCACTCTCAAGTCTGAGCCGACTTCAACCCCTGACAAAATTATCTTTAATAACAATTTATTACGATAAAAACTTACATTAATGTAATAAAAAAGGTGTATGAATTAAAAAAAAAATTTAGGAAATCAATATTTAATAATTGATAAATCCATTGAAAAAACATGACCGTAAAATTAATATGTTAGTTATATGTAAATTATACATTAATGTACTAGCTGATGCCCGCGACTTCGTCCGTGTGGAACGATTTAAGGTACCCTATGTCCTTTCTGGTGTCCCAGACAACGTGTATGCAAAATTTCATGGTGATCGGTTCAGTAGTTTTTGGGTGAAAGCGTAACAAACAAACTCACATTCACTTTTAAAATATTAGTAAGGATTATTACTTTGTTAAGCGATCCTATTTTTTAGGTAGCACATGCCTCGTGTTTAAAGCCTATGTCTAAGACTGTTTAAGACTGGAACTAAAGTACTTACGTGATCAGCTAAGATTTGACCAATCATACATTGGTCGAACATGGAAATAACGAGTGACACGAAAAAGAAGAAATAGCGCAATGATCTGTTTAAATCATCAACTACCTGAAAACAAATAAGATTTCATTTATAATTTTGAAAAACTATACAGGATTTAACAATTCTTACATGTATTTAAGGTAGCGAAACTGACATCAGCTTACCGTGAAAGTAAAAGCTGTTAAACAGATAAACACGGACCCGAACGCGTAATTTATGAACATCACATCGCCCAGTATATCATTTAGCTCTGAAGCAGTACTGGAATGTAATTTATTAAAGCAAATAATCAAATTGTTATAGAAATATCAACTGCCATGGTGCGATTTTGATCCTTGCTTGGAACCCATGGGACTATTAACACTCCATGTAAAAGCCTACAGTACCTTCGTTGTTGTATAATTTTAAGTTTTTATAAGTGTGTAAATTGAATGTGTATTACAATGTATTATACTATGTTTATTATACTATGTATTACTTTTTCAGGGAATCAACTTTCCCTGAAAACTATTAAACGTTTCAGGGAATTCTGTTTTCTGCAATTAATTGGGACGCTACCTGGTTTAAGAGCAGTAATTACCATTTTTAAGGCCATCCTAATATCGCGTGTGCTGATGCTAGACCATATACTTACCCTTTAATTCTATTAGTAACTTATCCTTTTAGATCGAACATCTTAATGGTTCTGCACCTACGTTCAAGTGAATTGAAAAATGAATAAATGTTCTTACTTTTTTAAATAATCCAGTTTTTTTATAATATTTTTCAATTTCCTCTTGATATTCTTGTGTACATTCCTAATGTTCTTACGATTTGTAATATCGGCAACATCTTCACCTGTAATAAGATCTTCAAGACAGTTTCCTAGTAATTTTAACTCCATACATATGTATATAATAATTGAAATATTAGTCATATCCGCACACGCATAAATGATTACAACTAATCCTGTGATGAAGCTTTCCCAAGCATATGCCGTGTAGAACCATTTCACTTTGTCAAATGGGTACCACCCGTCAAAGGGATAATAGTATCGAATGTCGGAGGAATTGTGGTTTTCATAAGTCATTAAAATATATGGAGCTGAGTTTACAAGTAAAATTAGAGGAAATGAATAATAAACAAAAAATCTGTTAACGTATTTGCTGACTCGCAAATATTTCGAAACTGTTTGTACATTTTTTGTAGAACACTCCGGAACAATATCCCACACATCATCGTTGAAATGATTGAAAGTTTTCTCATAGAAATCGTTATGTTTTCTGAATTTGATGTATCTAATAGTGGTCAGGAGACAAGCGCCAATGTTGGGGGCTATATTTATGAGTTCAAGAATATCAACGAACCCAAAGACACAGAGAGTATATGTCAATTGAGTTGTTGCTAATAATAGAAAAAAGAAAAATATATAGTATCCGACAGATTTTAATTTTGACATTCCCTTGAACGGATAAAGAAACAGTTTTGAGTGTAATGCACATAAAAATTCTAGTTCAGATAGAAATTCTGTTATTATATCAGTAAGAGCAGACATGTTGGTTCTACGAAATTTTGTAACGTTTGAACAGACTACAGTCAGATCGTTTTATGAACATTTTCATAAATTACAAGGTGAACACATTAGTCATAAACTAAAAGAAATAATAGTAGCCTGTTCAAAGAATGATATAGATAGGCATACAGTGATTACTTCATACGATAATGAAATTTGTGTAATTTTCGTCACAAATTGTAATACGTCTGTCTGAAATAGAACTGTAATACCAGTTCACAAAACACTTATTCCCTTTGCACGTTTCTGAAGACTAAGTATTGTGTCCCACATAATTTGATGAGTTGTTTACGGACAAGTAAGCCCAAATTTCGTTTTATTCGTGTTTCCCCTCATTTATTCGAAAAAGAGGAAATCGTGTTTAATAAAACGTTTTATTTATTCTCTGACTAGTGATTCGCCCCGGCTTCGCATTAGTACAAATAAATGTAAGATTTTATCTTTTATCTAAGGTAAGTTAGAGTAAGCTATGTAAGGTCCGTAAATTATTTTTATGACTTCATCAAAAAACATCAATTTGGTTCTACTTTTTATGAAAGGTGCTGCCAGTGCGCTGTCGACCATAGTAGAATTAAATATAAGGGATTAAGAAGAGATAGAGAAAATGAGCTCTGGCATCCCTTACTCACTCACACAACACAACAGCACACATGCTGTTAATTCACGCTGATCTACTGATGCTAAACGGGCTGCCCAAATGACTGCAAAAGCTTTTAAGAACAACTAAAAAAGATAATTTATCTTCTTTTTAGTAAATTATAATATTGTAATATTTCATTCAAGTGTACACGTAGGTAAATGTTACTTGATATTTATTTGATAAATAGTAGGTTTGTCGATTAGATGTCTATTTGACATAACTGCCAATTACTGAATCTTATTACGTTGATAATAGGGTTTGAATTGACTTTGAAGATAGCACTGTAATTTAATCTGAACAGAAATGGGTCAAGAAGCACTCAGAGGTAGCTATTGCTTATAATTTGCTTGTATTGTTCGAAGTTAAATCACAGGAGGGCACACTTCACAATGCCGTTTGGAGCTCTTTGATGCATGACTAATATGGGGATTAATCCGATGAGAGTATGTCATCCACTTCATGCTAATGCGGGCACGAGTATGGCTTTCACAGTGCGCTGCAAAATTCCCTTTGCCTATCAAGGAAAATATTGAAGCTTACTTTAGAGATTACGTTTCGATTTATGTATTTGGTTTTGGAATTACATTGAACATAATTGTTTGCTCGTTTTAAGCACTTTGGTAAGAAAAACGCAATGTGCCTTGCTGCTACCTACTAAAACACTGAAAATGTGTTTAAATAAATAAATGTTGAGTACATGCAATGACTCAACATGATAAATATTACTGCATTACGATTGAGTCGAGCGAACCAGATGTTCATGGAAATTGCGAATCCGGAATCGCATTCGTCTTCAAATTGTGTTCATTTATGGAATGCGTTTGGAATCTATATAAACGAACTTACACGTTCCCGATTGTCGTATAATAGCAGATACCAAAAATTATGAAGCTTCCGCTCCCCTCTCAGCAATAGCAATATTGGGAAGGAAATCTGTGAACAAATGAAATATGAAGGGTCAACTTTATTTGGTAAGTAAGACGCGGGTCGTATTTGAGCCCTTTATGTGTATTCTTATTCACACGCAATAGGATACGTTTTATATTAAAATGCGTATCTACACAGAGAAGACACAACGACAAAGGTCTATGGTAACAAAAGAATGGTATGAACAAGTATCTATGGGCAACCGCACACTAAGTTATTTATGTGAGTCAATCTATTTCCGTTTCCAACAGTATTAGTCACAAATACGTACTATGTGTAGGTACGTACTATTCTATAGTTCTTACATACTATACATACTATACACGTAACAAGGAGAATTTCATTAGGTTTATACAGAATCTCCACTTGGTCATAATACAGTCCATAATACTGGTCTTAATTTTTATATTGTAACATCCTTTATACATTATGGTTTGCAATAAAATATTTGAATTTGAATAAAAACATTATTTGCAACATACATAAATTAGTGTAAGCACACTACAATATTATAAAATATTAACATACATTGATACATATTCCTATGCACTTAATAATTAATCAACACTCCCCTAAAACAAGTTCTTTTTGGCATTTTTTTTGTCAATTTTTTTTTTTGTAAAAATTAGCCCCAATCAAATCTTTTTAAAATATAGTCTATTAAGCACTGTATTTTTATCAAGTTTTAATTTTCATCAAAGGTCAAATTTTACTGCAGTAACATTTCAAAAGTATGAGAAGTATATAGTGACAGCTCTATAGAGATGTGAGTTTTCTACAAAATGAAGACGTCACAAAGAATAAATAGGGCGACGCTAAGGTTATGAGGTAGATATGTTCCAGCTCTCGAACCATCACAATGGGGTTCTTGAACGTTTTATTTGTGCCCCGTAAGGAAGTCTCACACGTCAAATTTCACATTCTGAATGGCGCTCACCCTTACCACGGAATCTTTATAAATAGTTGTGTGAAGACGATGCTTAATTTGATGGAAATGCGTATCTCGTCTCAATGCATACCAGGAAGTCAACGGATTGCGAATAGAAGCGAATAGCTTTATTTAATTGCAATGCTTTGATTGTTCGTGGCTGTTGTAATTAAATATTTTACCTGCCTAAACTAATTAGTCGTATTATATTTTAAGTATCTTTGTGTGATGTGTTTATATGTAGGTTAAATAATATTGATTTATTACAATGGAAAATTTATGAAAAATAAAGAATTTTCTACTAAAGTGTGGTTAATAAGAACTGTGTTAGCTTTTAAAGAAAGGATAATAAAAATGCCTCAAAATAAAAAATGTAGGTTGTCTCAATATAAATTTCAAGGTTTTGACAACTTTGAAATGATTGCTATTAAAACTTCAATAGGCGTTTTATTGTTAAGCAGCTCTTTCACCATCTGTCAAGTAGGCTAACTGTCATTTAAAGTCACCGGTAACCGGGGATATTCCTTTGTTTGCACAGTCAAAGTCCCAAATATTGAAAAGAAAATAATAAAAAAAAAATCGCCTATCGAATGATGCAGTTAATCGAGTGCATAATTCAATAAAACAGGAAATGATTTCTAAAAGTAACTAATCAACACTTTACTTGTAGTTTGTGAAAGAGGCGCTTAGTGTTATTAATCTTAATTGTTAAGTAATTATTGTTTTTTTTTTTTAATATCGTATTTAAAATATACAAAAGTCGTGTATTTCAAAGAGAAAAATGCGAGCAACTAGAAAAAACGAGGAGTGAAGCGTGTCTTGTATCGTAACAAGAGCTTGTTTAAGTTTACTTGAGCTAACTATAAGTATTCACATTGTTCTAATTAAAACAACGACTCCAAGTACGTACTCGGGGAAAACTGGGGTTGTTTAAAGGCATTATACAGAAATGCAAGATACTTTTACAGTAAATAAAGCTAGTAGTTTTGTTTCTCTTTGTTTTTTCTCTCTTTGTCGATAGAGAAGCGATCTATTTTTGAGTGGATGCCGTTTAAATATTTATTAAAGCATTTGTTTGAGAACTACTATTTTTATTTAAACAATAGCGTGCTATAGGTAGTGTACCGATTCGAAATACACAGTACATCTGACGTTTTTTAAACTATGAAGTATTTTGTAAAGACCCAAGTCAATAGACTTTTTCAAGGGTTTTTTACAGTACATTTTGAATGAAACTATGTTTTGGTAGTTTTTCAGTTATTTATTTCGCTTATTATGATAACTCGCTGGCTCAAGAGAGTTAATGAAATGTTAAAAAGTTTTAATGACTCAGTAAACGAGTATATCTTTTTGAAAGAGAGCATTTCAAAGAAATAAACATAAATACCATTTAATTTTATTTCCCAATTCTTTTTATTTTCACAAGTTTGTAAGGTAAGAACCTTACAACACATTGAATCCAACAATCCATCAAGCGGTTCGGATAAATGTTTTCGCGAATCTAGTGGCACATATATATTATGAAAAACATCTCCTTTTGGGACGCACTGAAGTAAAAACAGCTCGCAAACAATATCATTTATAAACAGGTTTATATGTAAGTATGTAAGTAAACAATTAACTCTACAAATAGTTGCACTCGTGAAACATGTAACAGTTTCATTACTTATTTTAATAGCCAATAAAATTCACCAAATTTATTGTGTTGGGGGATCATGCGGAACGGGACTGTGATGTTGGTAGGTTTGTCCATGAAATACGCTTTAGATGTTTACATTTTAATGAAGACTGCACATAATATGAGTAACTGGAAATTTAGTGGGTACCTTTTAGAATTTATAAATTTTTATTCGCAGTCATTTGGGCAACCCCTGGTGGCAGTAACCACCCCTTACAGAAAACCACCGTGAAATAACAGCAAATTTTGGTGGATGAGTAGGAATGCTAGAGCCCATTTCCCTTAATACTACTGTAGTCGACAGCGCACTTGCAACACCTCTGGCTTTGCTTGTGTTATAGTCGACGGTAGCCACCTACCATCAAGTGGACCATCAGCCTGATTATGGACCTTAATATAAAAGAAATATAAATATAAAAACATATAGTACTCGTAAGTAAATATCATAAACTCTATTTGTTTTTAGAGATATCGTGGCTCTATATATGATACTGAAACTAAATTGACGATTTTAAGAATTTTTTCTGTATGTGTGTATGTATGTATGTTCCTCCATAACTCTTAAACGAATTAACTGATTTTCATGAAACTTGATAGATAAACATTTAGACGAACAGGACACATGATAGGCTACTTTTATTTTTTTCAACGCGGACGAAGTCGCGGGCAGCAGCTAGTAGTTAAAAAAATCCCTGTAAAGTGACTAAATCAGCGACAATGAAACATTGACAGTATTAAGCGACGTGATTCCTATACATTATAGCTGGCAATAACTATAAATAAGACAACAAAATCACCATTATATCGCATCAGTGTTCCTATATCGTGGTCTTGAGTTATAACGTTGGCCGAACGACAGATTGCCAACATTACGGTAATGAATTGCCGTAGACACGGTGCCGGGAGGTGCATCAACCTTCAACAATCAACATAATGTACCTTCATATAACACTATTCAATACTAAAGGATACCTATGTACTGTACATAGGTATATATGAAGAATAATGGCATTGGAAATCGTTGCTCTTAAACTGTTTCCGTAACTTGTTTCCTGTACATCGTAGTGGAACGAAGCTATAATTGGTAGAAGGCGGATTTTTTTCTGCAAATCTAAAATTTTTTTTTTTTTTTTTTTTATGTAATCAAGGCAGCGCTTGGCCGCGATCTCACTTGATGTTAGGTGCAGATGCGGCCAAAGATGGACCACGCTTACCTAGTAAGTGCCCATTTACCCTAGACTTGAAGACCCCGAGGTTGTAATTTTGGGGAAACACGGACGCAGGCAATGAGTTCCACTCCTTAGCAGTTCGGACAAGGAAGGTGGAACTATAACGCTTCGTGCGTGACCGGGGAACATCAACCACGAAGGGATGAAACCCCCGCCCACGCCTCGTGTTCCGTAAATGGAACGGCTCTGGCCGGATCAGATCCCATAGGATGGACGCACATTCTCCGTGGTGCAGACGATAGAAAACCGATAGGCATGCTACTGTACGACGATGCTGCAGGCTTTGAAGCTGAGACTCCACAAGAGTGTCGTTGCCAATAAGTTTTTTAGCTCGCCTTTCAATCGAGTCCAGTGCATCCAATTGATAACGGGCAGAACCATAACAGAGGTGGCAGCAGTACTCCATAATATATAAAATAATATATAAAATATATTAAATTAAATATTTTATAATATATAAAATGCTAATGTTAGTACGTGAAGACATGGTTTTCTCTATGACCACCAACCCCAATCAACTTCCCGTTGGGGTGGTAAAAACCCCTTGGTCTCCTGGTAAAAGTAAGGGAAACTTCTTTACTTTCACCAGTAGCGGTGGGTGGAAGTAGGTGGTTGTGGGTGGCAAAAATGTGAAAAAATATATATTTGTCCTTTTCTAACTCATGTGAACTTCTGGAAATTTTCTAGAAAAGTCTAGAAAGTTCTAGAAATGATCTAGAAAGTTTGTTTAAACCAACAACTGTAATATAATTTGATATACTCTATATACACCATTATGTTTAATGGTCGAATAAGTCTCTCAATATCTAAGATAAAAATCTATATTCTATAATATAAACATGCGATATATTTTAACCCGAGCAACGCCGGGTTTCGCTGCTAGTTATTTATAAAAATCTTCCTCGTCGATCGCTCTTTCTCTTAATATAAGTGAAAATTTGTGAAATATAAGTCAAAATCCGTTGCGTGATTATGTAATGACAAAAGCGTACTATGTAAGGATATGTATTTTCTGTTCTGACTATATTTATATGTTGAAAAATATTGTAATGAAGTAATTCATTAAATTCATAATAAAATGTTAGTTGTTCCCTAAAACATAACACGATATCAACCAACCACAGAATTTAGTCAATAAAGCAACAATTTGTGGAATGCTGTCGAAAAAGCAATATAATAATTAATTGCAGGACCGCAAGTTGCAACTATCCCCTGTGAGACGCGGTCAGCGGCAGAATTTATTGTGGAATTATTATTGAAAAGCTCCCCCGAACATTGAACACTTGGGGACGAAAATTTTCTAATTGCTAAAGGCGACGGGCTCAGGTTATCTCTGTGAAATACAGTAGAAGTTTATTTAAAATTGAACTTTACTATTAGGTGCACAGAGTATAGAAGCTTAACTTTTAAATTGTCATTTTGTAATACTTGTTTAGTATTATTATGTGTGAGTGTGGGAGACATAGTTTTTGATATGTTCAAATAAGTTCAGTTAATTTTAAAGTAAGACACTATATACTTTACTAAATAAATTACTATAATTTACTTTGATATTCTATAACATCTCGAAACAACACAGTCACAAAGTACGATCGTATAGGTAATCATTACTGGTTGCAATTTCCCGAACCTCTGGTTTAATTCTGAATTCTAATAATTATTATGTTTATTAAAACTTCCTTACATACGCAAGTTACTTAGTTTTAATTACTTAATACTATTACAAGATTAAAAGAATTATCTGCCTTAGCAGTAATTTGCGATTATCTATAAACACATAACACTACGATCACATTATTTACTACAAAGTATTATAATCGAACATCTCATCAATTTTACCTTTTCGACATCATTTGGAATCAAACCCACCTGACATTGTTACACCCTAATCAATACACCGACAGAACAATAAACGTGTGGGCATCCTTCAAACATTGGATGAAATTCAATAATTCCGGACAGTTGGGGTGGCCACGTTACTCTAGTGGAAACTTTTGAAATGCGGTCAGCGTCCATTTTCCTCCGAATTGAGGGGCATCCTTTTGTCCACAAAATTGCTTTATTTCGCCCTAATAAGGGTTTTATGTAACTATAAATTCGAAATTGTAATAGAATCTTTACTTTGTAGCTGTTTGATGTCTTCTGCATGTTGACATGTTATTTTCAGTTTGTTCCTTCGCTTTATTTTGTTATTGATAAGTAATTTGTTTTCAATATAGTTTTGTTGCTTTGATCATAGTTGGGCTTACGCGGACTTGTTGGCAACAGTATGTAAATTTGATTCCATTGGAATATTTATTGGGCGCATCGAATTTGTAATTGGATATGCCGTCCTGTCGGAAATGTCCTTAGGGAAATCGTATCGGACTGAATTGACGGCGTGACTTTGCATGAATTAGCCAAGATAAGGGAGGAGGAAGTTACCATTGCACTTAATTATTATTACCTTACCTATATAGCCCCTAGCCACAGTTTTAACGGTTTATCAAACTATGTATAGTAATCAGCTGCTATCCGTGCTGCTACTATGAAATAGTTGTTTTGATATTATTATAATACTAACTGGTGCCCGAGACTTCGTCCGCGTTAAAAATGAAATACCTGAGAATTTTTTTTTATATCTGTGTTGACAATCGTCAACACAGATATATCTGTGTTCGTCACATCAATCCTTTATATTAAAATATTTTTATTAATTTAAGAAAGTAATAAATTGCACAATATCTATCTCGTAACGAAGTCACAACAAACATTGTTTTATAAGTTCAAAATCAACATTGAAATTTAGTATTACACGCTAATTAACCATTGTAATATAGACACAATATCCCATTACGTGCTCAAAACATGAAATGAATATATTTCACAATTTATTATTGATATTAACTATTGTAAATGTGTATATTAATTGGTATTGCTATGAGGGTGGCCTGCCTGTCTAATTAGAACGGTGTACTGGTCTGACCAGAGGCTACTATACCCGTAACTGACCATTACAATGACATACATACAGACGACGAAAATGACAAACATTTATAAAAAACAAATTGCTTTCATTATTATCTTAACCAGTTAGCAAGTACCGGAATCAAATAGGTACGCAGTGCAGAAATGTTGTTAATGTCCACAGATTAATTTAATTAAATTTAATTTAATTTAAAAGTAGAAAATCAATAAACAAATCCTAATAACTTCAATATCAATTACTTAATATTCATCATCATCAATATCAATCATAAATACTCATAATAAATATGTAAGTGTAGGTATTGTATGTATTATATTACTCTATAACTCTTAAACGAATTAACTGATTTTCATGAATCTTGGTAGATAAACATTTATACGTTACAGGACACAGGATAAGTAGGCTACTTTTTTCTTTTTCAACGCGGACGAAGTCGCCGGCACAAGCTATTATTTCAATAAAGTATTCCTCTCCTTTGGTCAGTGTGTTGTCCATATAACAAATTGCAAAACGAGCATCGGCAAGGTGGGGTAAGCTGCGCCTCCATTGTTACGCCTGGGATTTGGATCCGATATAATCTGAGATGAGAGGGCCTTCGCGCCGCCGTCACCTACCGTCAAATCCATTGTTAATGAACTGGGGACGGAGCTTCATAATGTTCATGACGACGGTTAAATTTTATTTGACCAAAAGTTTTATGATTGATGCCGAGATCTAAAACATTGGCACATTGGTATAACAGTTCACAATTCGTTGTGAATTCAAATTCAAAATTGTGGTTACTAATTGAATTCAAATTGAAATAAATTTATTACAGAAAAAGAGTTCAGATTGTTGGTGAAAATGTATGTATTTATAATATTATAGTATAAAATTTAGTAGTGGTGAGGCACACTGCGTTTCGCAGTAATTTGGGCAGCTGTAATCACCCCAAAATTGCTGTTTATATATACTTATGGAGCAAATATATCCATATTTGCTGCTTTTATATGGAGGTTCAATATAAGACTTTCTCTTTAAAAATATATATCATCAATACTAATAATAAATCTGTAAGTGTAGGTATTGTATGTATGTATGTTCCTCCATAACTCTTAAATAAAACCCCTTTTTTTTCTTTTTTAACGCGAAGTCGCGGGCGCCAGCTAGTAATCAAATAAACGTATCAGAATCAAAATGTAATTCACATGTAATATTGAATACCTGAATAAAGTGAACAATAGAAAATTGTAATAAGAATCTGTCACATGAAACAACAAAAGAAAGAATAATTTCCCTTACGTTTGTTTCTCTAAAAAAGAACTAGCGAACCGACGTCGCTCGGACAAATCGTTGGCGAGTGAAAAATGAAATGTTTCTGATCATTACACAGAGGAACAGTAGTTAAACTATCTACTTTGTAGCTACACTAACCAATGACTATTTTTATAATAGCTTTTTGACATTTATTTGACATGCCAATTGTTGAGATACGGAAATATTTTGCTTTTGTTACTGCTACGAAAACTTGGGAAGTTGATAATTTTAGAAACAAACTCAGAAGGCATTTTTATTACTTTTTTTCAGTGAGATTTCCGGCTTTACAATAATCCAATACTTCTAATATAATCTAGAGCCTTTTTAGGTATTAGATTGAGTGGGTGGACAGCCCATTGGTATTACTTATAGGAAATGCAAGTGCGCAGCCATTCAATAAGATAGAAGGCAAGCTACAAGATGGAGGTTGGATTTTAGTATTTCTTACTAACGCACTAAAACACTATAGCACATATGCTTCTTTTAATCGGTTTTTTGTGTCGTAGTTTTATATATTCAGTTTACAAATACCAAGCGCAGTGCTTAGTACGCGTGCTTTTTGTAAATTGCAGGTTTTTATGTTCAACTTTTGACTACGAAGCGATTACTTACACAAAAAGTGATTTTGTTGTTAGGTATTTTGTTTCTTATTTAATTAATAATTTATTGTTTGAACGGTCCCATTTTCCCAATCAGTAATTTATTTATTTATTTATTTATTATACAAGGCCATGAGCTCATGGCGGATGCCGCCGCAATTATAATTATGTTGAGCTTCCTAATGCACCAATAAAAGCTACAAGCAACATCCCTACCTACTACCTAAATCTAATCTAATATATACTATCTTCTAACTAAATCTAAATTAATAATTGAAACATACACAGCATTATTATATTGATACATTATGTCACGTCCATCAAATATCCTATAAATAAGAGAACGATGTTCAATATCAGTGTCAAAACTTCCAACAACAAGGGTCTGGTTTAGGAGCAAGTCATAAGGAAAAAGAACAGGCCTTACTGTCATTTTGAGAATGTGTATTGTCGGCGTTGCGGTCCTGGGCTAATCTTTATTCCGACACGGTCAATCCGCCGCGAGTATCGTATATTTATCACAGTCTGCCTCGTTTGTTAGGATATTCGTAAATATTTCAAGCGTTATTGCCACCATCAACATAATGTTATGGGGCGAAATTTTACAAAACGGAAACAAAAGATATAAAGCAACGACGTGGCGGAGAATATCTTTCTGTTTCTATAATAATGTTGTGAAGCGAAACGATGTTATTTACAATCGAGACGCGACTACCTATAAAAAATATGTTTTGATATTATTTACATTTTTGAATAGTTAAAGATTATTTTTGTGGATTATTCATACTATTTATACATATATTATAGCTTCAAACATATATTAACTAATGTAACTGTGATGAATAAGCTTTAATTAAAATTATAAACTAACACCCGACTTTCTATTGAGACAAACACTATATTATATATAGATATTCTGTGATATATTATTATGTAGTAAAAAAAATCTTCAAAGTCTAATGTACCTAATAGAAAATATACTTAAAGTAACCATAAATAGCAATGATCTTATATCAAAGATAAAAAGAGATCGGTTCAGCGTTTTTGGAGTAAATAGGGACACACATATACACACACATCGACTTTTACAAATTAAAAAATAAGAATATTGCACGCGCTCAACACACCAGCAGTGTTGAGAATTTTAAATATTATGACTTCAAAGTATGAGCAAAGTATTTTTAAAGTGCACCATTGCAGTAAAAAGAGATAGGGACGAGATGCGAAAAATGCACGCGAATTCAAAACAAATTGCTGGAGGTGCAAATGGAGCGTGGTGCATTATTGCAGTGTAGCATCGGCCGAGCGGGACAAATGACTTGAAATTGTCCTGATACGACACCTGAGCAACGAACGTCGGCTCGGAGTTTGCAATATACCTTTATAAATAGATGAGCATTCGATCAGACTCGTCTATCGTCTATTGATTTTCAGATGAAGCAACTTGATGCACCTGATGTAATAAGTGCACAATAAGGAGACTAATCTTACTTGTAAAATGGTTTAGACTGACTGACTGTCAACACACAACCAAAACTACTAAGCGCCTGTTTTACAAACGTCAAGTAGGCCAAACTGTCTCACCGGTAACCAGGGATAATGGAGCTGATATACCTTTGTTTGTACGGTAAACGTCCCAAACATTGAATAGAAAATAATAATAAAAAATCGGCTATCGATGGATGCACTAAACCGAGTGCATAATTCAATAAAACAGAAAATTATTTCCAAAAGTAACTAATCAACACTTTCCTTGACGTTGGTGAAACAGGCGCTAAGCCTTTTGTTTGACATTTTTGTAAGTCTGTTTGTTCATGCAATTCTCCGAAACTATACTTAACGGATTTTTTCATGATTTTCATGATTTTCAGCTTAGCCAAGAGCAATACGTTATTTTATCAAAATTGGATATCGAGAAGAAAAGTTATCGTGATTTAAAAATAATTGCCAATTCCTCGCTATTCTGCTTACAAATTGCATAGCAAACTCTCAAGCGTCGGTCTTTTATTGCAAACTTCACGGAATATTTATATAATAATGTAATGAAAGAAAAATGTTTAAACTGTTCCACTCAAAAAAATATACGGGCTGAAAAAGAAAAAAATAACAAAACCCTCGCAGAGATTTAACCTTTGCGATCACTAAATGGCCCTGTTCATTTTTTTTTAAATACATTAACAAAAGCGATTTCGAAGTTTACCTGAAAATGGATCACACACCATGCAACTATACATCGTCTTCGTCTTAGTAATATCGTCGTAATATCGTCTTAGATATGCTACGAATAACCTATACTATATTATTTATATACAGTATATGAGTATACTAACATGTGATGACTATATTATGTTGAGAAAAAAAAAATAGTATTCAGTTAAAGGAGAATTTAAGATTATATATAAATTATAAATAAACCATATCTCCTCGCACATTAAACTGTACTTTAACTTAAACTGATTTAATGACTTGTTTGCTTATTAAATTGTTTTAAAAACTACAATACTATGCCTAAATACATTCCATGGAATTTGGGAGCGTATCTAACTGTAAATTCATATTAAATATTACTCAATTTCAAACAAAAAATTAACTTAACTCTCTGTGTATAAAGTTGTACGTATTCGTTGTTTAAAAATTAGCAGTAAACTCTCATAACATTTTAACGTAATGAGTACAGTCATAAACTTTGAGCACCAGTGGAACAACGCGAAAGTAGGCCCTAATACCCTGAACAGGGATGGAATGCGCGCGGGTAAATTTGACCGCCTCTAAATTGGACTTTATTGAGTGAGTTATTTAATATGCGGTTGAGTCCACGTGCATTCTGCTTATTATTATTATTAGGGCTTATGTAAGCCCACAATAATCCAATGAACTCACATTACGGTGCGTTTCGGGAGTCACTTTATTTGCTTGCCGGGCTTTACTGGAAGCCTCTTCATACCCCTAATAACACGCCCTTCCTGTACGCCGTGCCTTGAACATTTGCGAAAGAATAACGTAATTATTAAAAATTGCTTCCAATATTGCAGAAGGTATTGTGTATAATTTGTAAGAATCTTGTTTATTTTCCGACCGTTCAATTTTAGTAGAACGCCTAATTCAATAATGGGAAAAAAATCGCTTCACGTAAAAGTATTTCCAATAATATTTGCTCTTCGTTTTAAAAGGTTTCCACAAAATATCGTTGTAAAGCATTTTGTTTTTCCGTTTCTCTCCAATTGTTTACCTGTTGTAATTAAGAAGGTGTGCTGTTTTTTTACTTTGTTTTGTTGAGCAACGTTTTAATTTTTGAAGCCAAGCTGCGTTTAGAAGATAAATGCTCCCTTAAAAATTAAAACACTAATTTAAAGCGGCTAATGGACAGGGAAGCACAACATTTTTCTCAGGATCCAGACTGGGGGCTAAAGACTAAAATAAAATTTAACTGTAGCCGTTGCGCTGGGGGAGTAGGGTTGTCACAATGACATATTTAAAATAAAAATAAAATTATTTAAGTATTTTTAGATTTAAGTAAACTATAAATGTATTACAAAATAAATTTTATAACTTACATAAATAAGTTAATGTGGTTGATTCTTCCTTTTTTTGAAAGTAATTTTCTGTTCTAAAATAGAACTTACCTATATTATAACATTTTTAACACACATGTTCATAGTACAGTCGGCGCATAAGTCGTTTAACACATTCAAAAGTGCAAGACAACTGAACACTCAACTTACTTACTTAATTACTTACTTACTGAAGCTTTTTACGATAGTTTGTACGTGAAGTTTATTTTGTCTTGACAACGACTTACGGCACGTTGAGTCTTAACGTTGTTTTGCACTTTTGAATGTGTTAATCGACTTATGCGTCCGATTGTACCTAAGTACTTTATCTGTGTCAGTCATGGAACAGACAGATGTTACAGTAGTACTACATGTAGGGATAAAATGGAAAAGGCAGTTTATGACTGATTGTCGTAAATTCAATTAATCAGCCCTAATAGACAATAGGGCTGATTAATTGAAAATTTAAATTTGAAGTTTGAAAACTACAAGTAAAGTGTTGATTAGTTACTTTAAGAAATAATTTTATGTTTTATTAAATTATTCACTCGGTTTATTGCATCCATCGATAGCCGAATTTTTTTTAATTATTTTCTATTCAATGTTTGGGACGTTTACCGTACAAACAAAGGTATATCAGCTCCATTATCCCCGGTTACCGGTGACTTTAAATGTCAGTTTGGCCTACTAGACGTTTGTGAAAGAGGCGCTTAGACAAGCAGCATTAAATTTTCTTTGTTTTGACAACCCTGACAGAGAGGGGGGACTCACTGACGCCCGCTTGAGCTCCGCCGCATGCCGCTGCCCGGCACTAAGCATCATGTTTATGACTTCTATAGGGAAATAGCACTGACAATGTACCACTAAATGGAAAAACTTTTATTTCCACACATGTACGATATTAGGTGCATTTTCATATTTTTCACTCGCGGACCGATGAGTTTTTTATGTTTATGCGCTCGTAAAGTTGGTCGTCGTTTTAGTTTACGTGACAATGTTACCCGACGTGTTTATATATCGAATATGAAATTTTCAATGTAACGAGCGCTTGTGGAGTATTTATTGTGGAGGCATGATGCAGTGTCGATATCATATTTAATGTTTTTGGTAACATTTGGCGGAGTATTAACTTGTTTATAGTACGGTACTAAATCAACAAAAATTGTTTTATATTAAGGAATTTCAGCGTCTTTTTTTCTATTGAAATTTATATTTTAAACAAATTACAAATATCTTGTACTAAGTAATCGAATTTGCAATTGTTATGTTCAAGTTTCGGAGATCTTTTAGTAAACGAGAACATGAAATAACAATTATTTCATTCTGAAACAAATGTTATAATAAAATGTTAACCTTTTTATTTTTATAAGGCTTGACAATATAAGCACTAATCCTAATGAAACAATACATACAATACAATAGTAATATAGTAATTTATTTGAATATAATTCCAGGGAAACTTTAAAATATAGGTACTCTTTCTATTATGCAAAAATGAGAAAAAAATGCTGTGTACAAGAAGAAGACTCGAACATAAATTTGCAAGCCTACAGGCCGATAGTAGATTATTTCATGTTTTTTTTTCATATAATATAATTGTAGGTATTCGAATTTACAATAAATAATAGGTATAATGTATGTATTGTTAATTATTAAATAATTTATTTTTTTCTAACTTTTTTTAACAGAGACAATAATATGTACACGTAGCTGTAGATACCAGTAATTGGTACACAAATGTAAACGTGTATGTATAACTTATATAATAATATGTGACTTAGCTAATTTTGATGTGCTGTTGGTATTTCGATTAAATAAAATAAAATAAAAATTTAGTTTTCTTAATTATTTTTAGTTTGTCTGGATAGATACCTATTTCTGTCAATACGTTTATATAGATAGGAGCTATACTTAACCAACAGTAAATATAACTCCAACCTTTATTGACAATGACAGTCGCCGTATCCGACTGCACTTAAACACAAACACGATTTTAATCAATACATCAAACAGAAGTTGGCCACTAGCAATAATAATTAAAAGCGAATCATTATATCTAATATTTACTGAGGACCGAAAGGGTCGCATCGCTAGAGGCGTTCCGTCTATTGCATAAAGACATAGTTGCTGAATCTTATACACAGTATCGGAATAAAACCAGTATGCAAATTGTAACGTTAAAATTTCGTAGAAAAAATGTGAACTCGAAAATAATAATGTATTTAATAAAAGTGTCAAAATATTCATGTAGTCAAATTATTTATAATAAGTAATTATGAAACGACTGAATTAAGTAATTATGAAGTAATCTGAGGTGGAACTAGAATATTCGACAGTAGGTTTTCTTTATTTATTGGTTATATTTGGATTCGTTGGATAGCTATATAAGTATACTTATAATACGTTCCAAAAAAAAGTATATAACGTACACGTATTCATGTAAAAAACAGAGCTGTATCTACGACTCACTTCAATAATATAACTTTTTTTAATATAGGATTTTCGTACCACCAATTTTACAGGTTTAAATGAAGATTATTCACTATAATAATAACACTAGTGACACGTGTATGGTGTAATCCCACGCCCTCGTGTAATCCTGGTCCACAAGATGATGATTGCGACCCATTTTAGTTTACAAAAGGTAATCCTTAAAGGAGGAACTATTGGGGAATTTTGATAGGGCCATAGTTAGTGTTTACGATGTAAATTTGACTGTAATATCATAAACCTCTTTGATTGGACATCCTACAACTTCGGAAGGGATAAGAACTTTATTTAGGAGGAATATTATGAATATTAGTTGGAATATGTTTTACATTTCAATCATCTATACTTATAAAATTGCTTTGACTGAGTTTATACTAAAGGCCTCTTTCACCAACTACAAGTAAAGTGTTGATTAGTTACTTTTAGAAATAATTTTATGTTTTATTAAATTATGCACTCGATTTACTGCATCCTTCGATAGGCGATATCTATGTCTATGTCCATCGCCTATGTCCATCTGAAATTATGTATTTTTAAAAGTATTTTCAAATAGGTGCAGTGTTTTCGGAGACTTTTTTCAGAGACTAAGGGCCTGTTTCACCATCTCTGAGTAAAGTTTTAAGTCCGCCATTTAAAGTCACCGGTAAGAAATTTCACCATCTTTGAGTGGCATTACTCAAAGGTATTTAAAGAAATTGTAACAAGTCGTAACATTTACTCGGCAACTAGCGTTACTTGAATATAACTAATCAACACTTTACTTGTAGTTGGTGAAAGAGGCCCTTATTATTATAATATACCATATATTATTAATAATATAGATCACGTACCGACTAGCAGCACCGTAGAGGCTTAAATACATAAATAAAAACATATATAAAAATACACGCGTTGTCTTGCAATTTGAATTTAACTCCAATGGTTCATGTACTAGTATACGTTCTTTAAAACCCTCGTCAAAAAGCGTTATATTATCAAAACGTGTATTGTTGTTACCGAGTATCTGTTTTTGTAGACCTCCGAGTGGTTTCGACGTCACAATGAGCAACATCCTCTTCAAGTCTTTGCTTACAAAGGGGCATTTCACTGCGGAACATTTCATTGCTTATGCTGGGAAAGGGTAGCTCACAAAAGCCTTTTTATAATACTTTCGGCAGGCATATGCCGTTGTATAGTGTATGAACCCTCTCCTGCTGTTTCTAATAAACGCACCGAGTGCGTTGTACGGTTGCTAATTATTTTTATAGAAACGTTAGATAGATATCTACCTTTTCGTTCGTGTAGGACCTCCTCGTGTTTATTACCACACTGTCATTCATGAGCATGTTCAATAGAAATGTTTCTTTTATTTAAAATAATAAACTGTAAAATAACAGTATTTAAGGGAACAGATCCTAACAGAGGAGAGCAACCTAAAATTATGGAACTTTCTTAATTTACAACCTTTGTTTAAATCTCCAAAAAGTAGTTTCGCCTGAGACATCATAATTGTTTTGCTGACATTAGTTAATGGATGGCGCTGTTTACATATTATAGTATTTTTAGTTTCTACAACACATACGCATTTAATCCGCATTTTCATATTAGCTTATCTATCTATCTATATAAGAGGCAATATGTGTATGTATGTTCCTTATGGGCTCCAAAACCACTGAACAAATTTTGATGAAATTTTCAGACAATCTTCAGATTAGTCCAGTGGAGTGATCCTGTGAAGTTTGGTAGCGATCGGACACGGACGAAGTCGCGGGCAAAACCTTGTTCTTGATAAAATCTTAAACATTTTGTCAAACGGGAAATACGTATATCGTTCTACTATACACTATACAAAGAAAGAGTCACCAGAACGCAGCGGGCGGTTTAATATCCCCGAGGAACAAGTTGCAATATCTAAAACATCAGAGGACGCAAACAAAAATATTATAAACAGGCAATAAGTATAAACAAGCCTGCTCAAACTCCAGACACTAGTTATAATACTTTACTGTGAATAGAGCCATAACAATTTAATGCTCGTGGAGTTAGCTACAATGGCTTAGAGATAAATGTGTATGGCAAGCTGTTCTTTTGAAACTTTCCCTTATTATATTAGTTTTAATGCATTTTTTGTTTATGTACTCGCACAGACTCGTACTCGTATAATAGTCTGGAGGGTTTCAAGCGTATTTATTAAGAGCATAGATAGGTGGTGGGGTCTTCGTATTATTTCTACTCAAGACGTAATCGCATTAAAAAATAGCATGTCACTTTTTATAATAAAGTAGCAGTCTTCAAATTTAATATAATGTGTTGTTATTAAATGTGTTATTTATTTAATAAATATGTATCAAAATTTTAGCAATGGAATAAAAACATCATTAAGAATTAGACACGATAAATTGAAGTCGCTTTCCTCGTCTGTCTCTCTGTTTGTCTGTAACTCCTCCTAAGCCATGCAATGGATTTTGATGCAGTTTTTACCATTTTTCCCAGAAGGTTTAGTATAATAAAATCTAAATCTTATAACAATGGTTAGTACATGTAAATCTTACATATTGATAATTATAATTAATTATTATCATTTTTTGTCATAAAATATCGACTCAGGAGAATTTTCCTCTTATAGGTACTTACATTTAGCGTTCAAATTGAATATTTTTTTAATTAATTTATTGTTGTAATAAGTTAAGTTTTTTAGTGCTGATAATGCCACGGAACTAATAAATAAATAAATATCTTTATTTATCTGTTCACTATACATTATTTACTATATACACTATTTACTCCTATACTTATATATATATACACTATATATAAGAAACTATGAGGATAATAAACATACAAGTAAAACAGTGCTCGTGTCATCCGCACCTCATCAAAATATCGTATTACCGAGTCACAATTTCATTCCCACCCGCCAATTATCCGTGCGCGCTCATTTTCCGACTCATTCCCCGGTGTAATGATCGCGTGGTGATTTTGACAGTTGCTACGTCCAAACCGTTCCGTTCGGATGACGTCACAGTGGAAATTGTTAGGGAACGTGCACGTTACACGAATTTGCATATCGAATCTCATTTAAACTGTGAATCTAAACACAGATAGTAGAGTAACGAGACGTTGATATGAAGTTGAAAGCATTTTTTTTTCTCTGTAGTTCATTTTAAATAAAAAATAAACGCATCCAGGATTTAAATCTTTGATTTTTATATAATACTAACTGCTGCCCGCGACCCCGCGTACTTTGTAAATTATATACTAAAACCTTTCTCGAGAACCACTCTATCCATTGGTAAAAATCTCATGAAAATCGGTGCAGTAGTTTTTGAGTTTATCGCGAACAGAGAGACAGACGTGGCGGAGGACTTTGTTTTATAATATGTAAGGATAATAATTATATGTATTAGAAAAAACGAAGTCGAGGGAAAAATATAGTATATTAAAATGAAGAGAAATACGGTACCAAACAAAATTCATTCACTAAAAATGATGTATCTCATAACATAATGAATTCTTGCATATACAAGTACAGACTAAGTATGTTGTAATATGCAAGCATTTATATCAGATTAGCTACTCTGAGTAAACCACGCCCATCTAGTATATTATTATGTGTTTAGTGAGAACACTCCTTACTTTATGATATGAGGTCCTGAATGCAAATGTCACTCGTTAGCATGCATTGCGTGAACCCGGCCGTCTAATTAAGGGAACCAACCGACTTGACAAGTACTTCAAGACATCATTCTGTTATACAAGTGTGAAATTTTACATTTCATCGGCGGCTTTACAAGGATTTGTACCTTATTATTACAATTTCACATTTAAATTGTTTCATTGGGGCGTGAATTAACGCCAGTTTAGGAGACTTTGCAGTAGTTTGAGAGATTCCTACGAAATTAAGTTAAATTGGCTAAGTTGCTAATAATTATGGAACTTCAAAACATCTTCTAAATTGCTATTAATATTCGCAATAAGACGAAAAAATATGTTCATAGTTTATATTAACAATTTCTTAAGTTAATTAAATAAATTGTAGATAAATTTCTACTCTTTCCTTGTTCAGATAACATGTGTCAGGAATTTATCCGCGGAGTCGAACTAACCTTCGTAACACGTTATGATATGGTTTTCCCTATGTTTAAGAGAATTTCTTTCTAATTATTTTTGTTGTTCTAAATTTTAATAATTTTGTAAATTTAACATAGCTGCGGACGAGATGACTAGGTGATTCAAGTTCTGTTGTAAAATCACAATAATCAAATATCTTCGTGTTAATAATGCTTCCACATTTACGCCAGTATCCAGTTGTTAATAGAAAATATATTTAACTATAGGTATATATGTAGTAGTTTCTCAAAGGTTGTTAGTCTTAAAATAATATATTTATGAGCAGTAGGTATGGGATTTATTGAAGTGGCTGTAGGGGACCGAAGGCAGTTAAATTAGTTCTTCAAGCATCTGGAATCGACGGAGGAAAGTTCTGCAATACACACTTCACCTTTCCGACTCATTCCAATAGAAAATAGGGTTGTGAATTTTTCATATTATATTGGACTTCATGATTCGAGAATATAATTGTACAGAACTGTTTTAGGATAATTAGTCTTGTTATATATGAATTGATAATTCAACTGGACTTTTCTAAGAGGTACAAAAAGTATTTATAACTAGCAACTCGCTCCCGGATTCACCCGTCAGTGGACCGTCAGCCTTTTTTTTTAAATTGCCTCTTTGCCCTACACTCCCTTTGAAACACTCCCACGTTGTAATTACAATATGAAGCGTTGTAATTCTTGTGTGAAATGGTTATCCGGTCTCTTTGTCAGCTTTATTCAAGCACAGTATATTAATTTTACACGATTGGCTGTGCTATTCAAAGTATGTTCAGAAATTCCAATCTAAAGCTCAGGCTCTAATAATATTTGAAGATCTAAATTGCTATTGGTTGAACCCGGTCCATTGGTAACCCTGAAACATCTAACCTCCAGCATTCACTACTGAAACGGGCATACATTAAAAGTTTACCGGCGAAATATCAACCCGTCGTGGTTTTGGCAAAAAGACGAATCGGTTTAGTATGTTTTATAGTTTATTTTAAAAACGATTAAAAAGTCAGTGGGTAATTCCTTTGGATTTTGTTTCAAATAAGTGGAATATTAAAAAAAAAAACTGATATTTTACAAGTCTTAATAATTATATTACTCATCTATATACTAATATATAAAGCTGAAGAATTTGTTTGTTTGTTTGGTTGTAGATACACGCTAATCTCAGGAACTACCGGTTCGAATTGAAAAAATATTTTTGTGTTGGATAGTTCATTTATCGAGTTAAGGTTATAGGCTATAGAGAACGCGGACAAAGTCGCGGGCACCAGCTAGTATCATATATACACGTTTGCCTGCAAAAGTGTGCATACACATACGAATTGGGATGAAATTTGACACACCGATAGTTTATTACCTAGATTAAAATATAGAATATTTTTTTTGTACACAATATAGAAAATTTTCTAACGCAGATAAAGTCGCGAGCACCAGCTAGTTTATAGTAGCTTAGTACCACGGTTCTTTCTAAATTCCAACAAGAACGCTCTTAAAATTAATATAATGAAAAAGAAAAAAATGTGAAGTCAAAAACATACGAGTACATCGGCTAAAACTCGTTTAATGAATACCTACCAAGAGTAGGCACTCCAACGCAGCGCAATATTCAAACTATTCCCAAGTAATTGACTTTATACTCCTCTCCGTTGTATTATAAGAGGCAATAGCTAATCTACATTCTCAAAATACAATATAACAGCAACAGTAATAGAATCGACCAGCGTTTCTTGACATCTGTTTGTAACCGCAATGTATCGCAAGTTATATTTTTGTTCGGTCTTAAGGTAGGATGATGGGTCAATATATTTTGGTTATTCTAATAGCACCACGTACTTGTCTGTCAGTATAAGTAATTAAGTTACGCAGTAGAAGGGCTGCGCGCTATTTGAAACAGTAAATTGCTTTATAACGTCAATGGCATGTGGAATTATTGATGGAAACAATTTCAAATGATACACAAATATAAAATCAGTTGGAAAATTCCACTGACTGCGACAGATTATCGGTCAAATAAACGGGTGAAATTACAAACGAGAGAATATGAGTATGTACTTAGTAAATGAAGTATGTAAGTTTTCTGGATAGGTAGGATCAAGACTAAGTACCCGGCCTAGTAAGTCTTCCGCGATGACAACGCGAGGGGAAGGCCGCGATTGATGTGGAAATTTCAGGTGGACAGGGCCGTCCACTCTTAATGTTTAAATTAAGGTGTTAATGTCTTAATTTCTTAGGTAATTAATGGAAATGAGTGGCCACACGAGCTAAGGTTTTCCTAGTGTGTCAGGTGGAAGCGGCTTCCGACTCTGCGATAGGTTGTGCCGCAGAGAAGAGGTTAATGGGGGCTTCAGGACTGAAGCGATCCTCGGTAAAAGTACAATGTCAGGCGTCAACGCGGACGAAGTCGCGGTCAACAGCTAGTTATTTATTATTATTTTTAAAAATTCAATTGATATTATTATTAGTTATGCACTATAAATATATACTAGATATTATATCAATTGATATTATAGCATGCGGTCTTCTCTAGGTTTTAATTTAGACGAAATATTGTAAAGCCTGTCCCATATATATGTATATGTGTTTTGCGTCTATAGCTTTCAATGCTAATATCGAATGGAAAAATAACCGATAAATCTGTTTACTTTGCAAGTTCTAACTCTTTGTTAATTTTTCCATATGGTATCGTAGTACAAAATAGAATCAATTATTAGTTTCGACAAATTAATTGGGTCCGTAAATAATTCGCAAAATGGCCCTCTGAACATTGTTCACGTGTCGGACCCTTTTGCCAATTATTATAATTAACTATGAGAGGAAGTGACCTCTTGGGCTTTAGAGGGTAACTTCGTAATGCCTTCCATTTGTGGAGATTGATAGCAACAAGACAACGGGCTTAAGACGTAGTTAGGAAAGTTTTAAAGCTATTATTTAACAGTTCCCATAATCAGTCTTGGAAGAAATTTTAAGATGCGTAATGTGAAACTAGAAATTCATTAAAGAAAATGGGGTACAAAGTCTTGAAAATCGCTGTGCATGTTAACAACTCTTGTAAAAGCATTTATAAATAGTTGTTCAATTTGTAAAAAATATATTGTGTAAGTTAGTTACTAAATTCTATTTTTCTTTTAATTAAAATAAATCTATTTTTATGTGTCTTTAAATTAGAACAATTAGTATAAATCTCTTCTTTTTTTTTTAATTCCAATAAATCTATTTTTTATGTGTCTTTAAATTAGAACAATTAGTATAAATCTCTGATCTATCCGAGAACCGACCTTAAAAACAGTCGGCTGAATTATTATGAAAATGTTAACCAGATTTACAAGAAAATAAAAACAAAATTATAAATTAGGAAAATTTCAGTCTGAATTCCATAAAGAACGCTGAGATATCAGGGTAAGTAATCTACGTATACGAAGCAATTGAAGGTTTTGATTTTGACGATAGTCGCCTACCATGAAATGGAACGTATGCGTCTGACAATCTTCACAAGAAAAAAAAAAGTTTTGCAGTGTGCACTACCCTATTAATTTTTTATTATAATTAGATAATACTACAAAGTAATCAAAACGAAACAAGAATTTTCTCAATAAAGTTTTTTTTTTTCAATAAATACATAGTTTCTACGCTTTTGTAAACAAATAATTTACTCAAAGCGGTGAAGAAATTTCAAACATAAAATTAAGTGTATCAGCAAACAGCCGACAAAGTTTGCGTAGTTCCCGCAACAGAAAGTCATTATTCTGCCTTATTCCAGACGAGCAAATATTTGCGAAATGAACTTGCTTCATTATAGTTTTTATTTTCCGTTTTATGGTTCCGATGTGATTGAGTCTAAACAAGAAGTATGAATGCACTGAGAGAACTTCAAGAGACCACCAATAAAACGTTTCTCGATCGATCTTGGTTTCTAAAGATATAATAATATCAATACAGTTTATGTTACAGTAGCAAAACTTTGCATTATTATATAAACTACTTATAAATTGTATTACATAGGTATTTTTATGGTAAGTTCAAATGCTTAGTAAGGGTTATTGCGTTTTATAGGTCTAATGTCAATTTCATTAAAGCCTTCTCTTACTTCGTAGTTTCGATGAATTAATGTAAGTACATACTCAGATATTCACTAATTGAAGAATTTTCAAAATGTTTTTTTCATATCATAAATCTTAATATTTATTATAATAACCATAAATTTCAAAAAGGAATAGAATTAATTTAATTGATTTTTTAATATTATTTTTCGAAGTATGTTAAAATATTATCTAATAAAACAATTTGATTAAGATTATGCACTACTAATCTTATTCAACAAATGAATTAACTTGTAGTTTTCAAAAATGGAAATATTATGGTCAACTTAGTCTTGGTTTTAAGCTTGGTTAATTTCACGATTTAAGGTGAGTTGAGTCCCACCTTAGTAAATTACGACGAAGCTGCTTGTGGTCTCTTTTCTTATTCTAGGGTCGTCTAGGGCTTAGGTCTTAGGGCTGGAGCAAACTAAAAGTTATGTAAGACTTACCAACGTGTTGAATTAAGTTTAAAAATCTATTATTAAGAGAAACCGGTAATATAGAAAAAAAAAATGCATTTTGTGTTAGAACAAACTCCTGTATTTTTTATAATATAATTAAGTACTCGTACTGAATAAAATGTATTATTACGCTGAGTGGAAAACTTGAGATTGGCAAAGCAAAAATCGCTCTCGGTAAATGTTTGGTCTAGACGAGTTATTAAGAATTTATTTTCATACAATTTGTAAATGCATTATAGATTGTTGTCGGCTTGCTTCGTTTTCGTCACGACTTTGTTTAATGAATAACAGCGCTATTATACTTACACTCGTAATATAAGTACCATAATATTATGACTCTTCTCGCTATTAAAATTGATTCTTCTTAAAATAAGTGCAATGAAACTTTGTCTATTTATCCTTTTTTTTAATCGAGGAGAAATCCTTTTATTGATCCCCTACCGCTGGCTAGGCGACAGGGGTATGTGGGGGTCGACCAGCAGAACTGGCCCCTACCCACTAAAACTCCCCGGTGTCTCCTTGCCCTTAGAGTGGGGGGTGGACGGGCTCTGCCGAGGCAACTGCTCCGACCCATCCTCCTCGGGCGGCCTAGCCATTACTGGCTAGGCTGACGCCAACGGGGGGATTGCCCGGAGTAGGAGACCCGTGCAGGCACACACAGCTAGCCAGCCGTGTGCGCAGGTCCCCGAGGGCATTTGATACCCGCCTTCTCCTGCCCAGCCATCTACTAGGATGTTAACAGGGAGGACTCAATGGACACCAACAGAGTCCATTGGCTCCCCCCCGCCGCTCCTCTGAGCAGGGCCACCCCCCAGGCCTCCCTGTTCCCCTGAACTCCACCAAAACACCCCGACGACAGCTGACGAGAACATGCATGGAGGGCTACACGTCCCGCCCCAGCCGCCGAGGTGACTTCATCAAAGTGTGCTCCGCCGCGAGCTCCGCTGAACGGAGCCCGCTCGGAGCCCATGGGTGTGGGCCTTGTTGGTCCCCAACAATCCGATGGGACGAGCAAAGGTCGGTTCTGTCCGCCACCGGCCCCTGCGACCCTTCGGATCAATGGTAAGCCCCCCCACCACGACAAGGTGATGGCCCACCTAGAGGGGGTTGTCTATTTATCCTAACTGACTATCTAATCTATAACAATTAATTACGATTATCTTTATATTATCAAATCCTAACTATAGTATATTATATATATATATATTTTGCCTAAAGTCAATTAAATAGCTATAAGTTTGCAGCAATACCTTGTCATTGAGATAAGTTTTGTATAGAAACTTAAGTAACTTTATAAATTCACACGAAAATTCATGAAGCTCTCTTTCTTATCCTCTCTTGGAAAAAACTTTGGCAAGGTTTTACAAGTGTGGTAAGAGGTGGCATTACAATCAAATATATTACTATTGGCCAATCTTCATCATCTAATAAATGTTCGCATTGATTTTTTTCAACATTAATTCTTTTTACAACGGTATATATATTTCTTTGTAACTTTTTTTTTTCAATGAAATTAATAAACAATCGGTACATCATCAAAAGACATTAAAAGACTATTTACAATTTACGACTGTACAATAACTACGTAACTTAATTAAGTCTTTGAACGCGACTTCCAAGCAATGTTAATTATTAAACTTATTAACTTACATTCTAATTAACGTGAAATAAGTTGAATGTCTAAGATTTTCATAATAGTCCGGTCTTGGGTTCGGAGCAATTATAGTAATGAAATGCATTAAATTAAGGGTCAAAGGGGTTGATGTCAAATTTATAAGAGCTTTGTCTTGCTTTCAAGACGTAATCACTATTTATGGGGATTTAGTTTGGATTTATTAACATTGGATTCTGACTACAATAGGACCTTGGTTGTTAACTCGCTACTGAATAGAATTTAAGGATATTGGATGAAAGCTACTTTTTATGTTAAGCTCGACCGATAAGCCGACGCGACGGTCCACTTGATGGTAAGTGGCTACCGTCACCTATAACACAAGCAACGCCGCAGATGCTGCAAGTGGGATATTTCTGACCGAATGTGCTGACATATGCTTTTATTTCACGGTGGTCTTCTGTAAGAGGGTGGCTGCCAAACACGCTGTCCAAATTACTGCAAAACGCAGAGTACCTGCCACTACTTATCAGATACAGACCAGAGCCAACTTTGAAAAGTTAATTTCCAGAGTTGACCCTGTCGAGAATCGAACTCGGGACCCTTGGAACAAAGCGTTAAGGCAAAGTTTGATTACTTACACTTTCATACGAGTAATTTGACATTTCCTAGGTTGCAGGTTTTTGACTATACAAATTGACATAAAATTATCACAAAATTATGAAACGCACTTAAACACGTCGACCGATCCACCGCCAATTATAAGTTAGCGTAAAATATCTATCAACTTCAGACTCTAGAAATGTTTTAATTAAAATCTACAGTAGAGCGCGCTACACGAAATATTAACAAGCTATAATTAAAATATTATAAATAACGTATTATAATTTAAAAAACAATCTGCATATTCTAATCACAACTGCAGTTAGGTCTTGAATTGCACAAATGACCTAAAACTATATAGTTTCTTTGAAATTCTTCGTTCCTCAAACAGTTAGTCTCAGTTTGAGACTCAGTTTTCATAACTTTTACTTGAATGGCAGTTAGACATGGGTTTTTGCGTACGTAGACAAAACGAGACGGTCGTCCTTGTTGGAAATACTTTGTCTTTTCTGCCTTGCCCCAGTCTTCTTAAAAAAGCATTAGTCTCTCTGAATCTTTAATACCGTAATTAATTGTAGAAACAGGTTGACAAAGAATTCTAGAAATCGGGATATCGCTCTCGTCTCGTCTGAAGTGGCCTGACAATCTCAGCCCCAAAGCCAAGCACATGCCAGCCATAATTAGGTTTTTGTATGTTTCAAAAATATTTAGTGGAAAATTGCCAGATATAGGACTTTGTATCGATTTGTGATTTGGTGATTGATTGGCGATGGGAACCACAAGTGCACTGCTAGATGCTCGCCGAAATTAAAAAAAAAAAAATGGTTTACTAATCAAAATTTTCAAGGTTTAGCAAAAGTATAAAAATATATAAAAAATTGTAACCTACGTGTTAAAAGTTATAAAAAGTTTTAATTTACTTACCCCACTATATTGTGTCAAAAAATGTCTACTGTTTTAGAATTTTCAATTATTATAAAGCCTTATTTGAATATCTTTGTAAAAACGATTATTATTTATAACGTCAATACAACACGATCTAATGTGCTTCATAAGATATTCCATTTCACAGATAACTTAAATAAGAGCTAATGGTTAATAAATAAAAGGTCCATTCAAAGAAACAAAGAAAACACTATGTTATACGTAAAACTTCTTACATTTAAAAGTATTTGTTCTCTTGAATTTTCCGCTTTGTTTTCCCTAGTACTTTCGTCTCGAATCAGAGGAAATTCGATTTAGCGGGTTCGTACGTCAACTCCGTAACAAATAAACAAAGCGAGTTTTCTCGAAAACTGTTGCGATAGTGCTGACTACATAATATTATGTTCTTTCTTACATTATGTGCAAAAACTACAATATTACTTACTCTTATTAACACTTATTGTCGAAGGTATGCTTAGATGCTTAGATTTTAGTGGAGATCCTCTCTGACCAAGTAACTTAAATATCACAAAAAAATACTGTATGTAAAAAACTTTATACCTTTCATTAAGTAATCAATCAGTCTAGTAAGTAATCAATCATCATCAATCAAAACTAATAATAAATCTGTAAGTGTAGGACTGTAGGTATTTTATGTGTGTATGTTCCTCCATAACTCTTAAACGAATTATCTGATTTTTATGAAACTTGGTAGAGAAACATTTAGACGTACGAAGTCGCGGGCGCCAGCTAATATTAAGTATAATGTGAAAGTAACTTTGTCTGTTTTTCTGTCTGATACCTCACTCAATCGATCATCATGAAATTTTACGTTAACGCGTTCCTGGGTACAGGAAAGGAAAGGACATGGGTGTCTTTCAACCTGAAAATAACACCGTATCCTAGGGATCATATAAAAATTGGCATTTTTTTATTATCATTAAAAAGTAAGGCAGTTACAACACTATTTTGTAATTTTGTTGCATGTATGTAACATATGCAGTGCAGGTAACGGACGACCCTATCCTAACGAAGAGCGCGCGTCCTCCGCATACTTGATCGTGTCAACCCGAATCTTTAAAGTTTACTTTGGGTCGCTTCAATGAATCTCAAAACTAGTTAAAGTTAAAAAAAAGTAGAATAAAATTCTACTCAAAATAATGGATTTAAAAATCAGACGAAAAATTTTAATAAAAAACATCACACATTTTGTGTGATCACATTATTTAGTTATCATCATCATCATCATAATCAATCAATGCTAATAATAAATCTGTAAGTGTAGGTATTGAATGTATGTCATGTATGTATGCATGTATGTATCTTTTGTAGATAAACATTTAGAGCTACGGGACAAAGGACAGGCTACTTTCTCTTGCGATCAACACAGACGAAGTCGCGGGCTCCAGATAGTAAAAAAAAAATAAAAACGATAGTATAGGTGTTTTAAAATGGTATTACTTCATTGAAGTAAAATTTTGAGTATAAAACAACGACGTAAGGAAACTGTAAACAACAAGCTGTCTCGGAGCCCGACTCGATGTCGACGATGCTCGTAAAAATAAGTTGATTGAGAACATGAGAAAATTTTGAAACATTTCCTTTACAACTGAAAATGTCTTTACACAATTTTATAGTTTATAATAAAATAATATTTTTTGAATGTTTTCATGTATAACCAACCTTTTAATAAAGTTACATCTTAAATTCACTTTTGCAATTTTAAATATTTTTTCGAATATTTTTTTTAAATTTTTATTTCTTTTTTTCTTTTTACTTACTAGCTGTTCCCGCGACTTCGATTTCGTTCTTTATTACAAACCTAACTACTTTTTTTTTTCAATATAAAATGTATCGTATATAATAATGCAGGCAATAAATTATATGTGTGCCAAATTTCATCCTAATCTGTTTAGTCGTTTTTGCGTAATAGTAAAAAAACTCCATACTCACAAAAATTCGCATGTAAAATATTTCATATTTTAAAATGAAATATTAGTGTTAATAATGACTTATTGTTGTCTTAAAAGTAACTTATTTTATTAAATTTTCTTTGTCCTTTCTCAACAGGCTTATCTAATAGATAATTTAAAGACTTTATATAAACAGTAAAAAAAAGACGCCGCTCATCAAAGACGCTGGCTTCAACTTAGAGCGGTACTCAAGCGATCCCTCAGATTTGCATGTAATTATCATTTTTGATTCGCTCTTCTTTTGTGTAAATACTCATCTGAAAGGTAACACCGTAAATGACATAATGCCGCTGAAGATACGCTGAATTATTTATATGCTAATACCGCTCTTTACATCACCGCTTCGAAATACGCCTCAATGGATATTACTTTAGGGATTTTTAGCTCTTAAATAAATGATTGCGTTTGTGTAAGGACATGTTTTAATGAATTTTGAACGGGACCGCAACGAGAGCAATACGATCTCCCGTTTTGTTGCTCTAGCGGCATGAAAGAGAATTCATTTGGATTTGTCAACGCGGACTTTTAAATTAAAGAATCCGTTGAAACGTTGTGAACATGCTATATACATATACGTGAATGTACGCATACAGTCTCATTTAATTTATTTATTTAATTTTCTGGAAATGGACAATACTTCCGTAATGAAAACGAACTCTTAATGGATAACAATTCACACGAAAAAAATTTGTGCAAAACAGCGACTAAACCTAATAAATAGAATTGAAGTGTTTGTATGTAAGGTCAAAATAACTGGTTTTTACTCTATTTACTTAGTTATACTTATACTTATATCAAAGTATTATACGGTACTGTAACAAAAAAAAGTTTAAAAGTTTTATATGTCTTAGTCTGTCTGTTTTTTTGTTGTTCCGGCTAATCTCCAAAATGACTGGAACGATTTTGACGAGACTTTCAATGGCAGATAACAGATGTTACAACGAGTAACTTATGCTACTTTTAATTGCGTAATACAAGATATTTCAAATATCAACAATTCGTATCAAAAATAATTTGTTACGTATTGTTACAGTCCTAAGTTTTATCAAGAAAAATCTGCCAAGTAAAATAAAATCCCTAGTACGAGTATAACATGGAATAAGTTTTAATGTGTTTTCTCTCTTATTTATGGTGTCAAGAGTAGTAATTATATTTGATTCACATGATTTCTCGGGCAATAACTAAACACCAATGTTATAGCTACATTAAAAATGTTTGGCATTTTTCACGAAATGATTACAAGTATTATTACTAAATCGCAACGACTTTGACATTCCACTCACACAACTTATTGTTGCGAAGAGTTGCGTTTGACACGAAAATTGTTTGTAGAGCGACGTAGGGCGGTGAATCAACTTGAAATTGATTTTTACGTCGAAACGTGAGACTGCTTCTGATGGCTTCTTAAAAAGTTAAAAAAATCAACCCAACGAATTGTTAAATGAACCTAGCTTGCAATGCTCTCTCTAAACGGATGGCAATTTAATCATGCTCAACTTAATATTAATTTTATTTCATCCCATTTTTTTTTTCAATCGTTTGACAAATTATTATTTGTACTGGCAGAACACATTTAGGTGTTCCGTTGCTTTCAAGTGGGCATTCCGTCTAGTAGCATATACCGCACCCTCTTATAGAATCTACCATAATAGCGTGATAGAACCCAACTTATCCCTTGTCTATTTAATAGGCGACAGTAGGCATCTTACCATCAATACTTATTTAAAAGAAATATATTGATAAAATCCTAACATTTTTCGTTCCTTCTCATCGTATGTCATTTAAAGATCATTCTAAAGTAATAATACTGTACTACTATAATATTAAAGTAACTTAGCCTTGAAACAAATTACAGAATAGTACTATTCACTATTTGTTTTTCTCAAAATAAGGGGATACATGTTTCTATCCTAAATCAGAAGGCAAAAGTATATTTAAAAGTCATCAAATGAATCGTCAACAAGTCTGCCAGAATCAGGTTCACCAGTACGCATACCGCATTTTTTCACAGAATAATTAGTAATAATATGTAGAAATAGAAATACTATTGATGTAAGCTCAAAGCTCTTTATTCTATGAAGCCAAAGAATCAGAGCAACTTCTGATTTTCTGCAACACCTATATCTGTACTCGCTTTGAGTGTATCTGTGTATCTAAAATCTTAATATTCCACTGTACACTTTAAAGCATGATTAATATATAGGATTTTAAACTAAAGTATCTCTTATGCAAATCGTTTTTTTATGTAACCCTCAATATATTATAATAGACGAGGGAATTTGCATCATGAAAATGAAAACGTAAGTCAGCCAACGATGTTGTTTTCAATTTTATACTTTATTCATCGCGACTACATTCCCTGCTGTACTTATTTAGGTGCATAATTTCACTTTGCAGACTTTACATAGTGATTTTGATATTATAAACTTAAAATTATGAATGGAATTTTTGTTCGACAGCTTAAATTTGAAGTTCTACATTGTCTTTCATTTTTCATATGCTGGATGTAGGCGAGAGGTACTTAAAACTGAAATAGGGCAGTTAGTAGCCTCTCTATACGTGGATACTAGCTTTCGCCAGTGACTTTATCCTTTCCCCCATTTTAGGTGTTAAAAAATGAACCTGTGGCGTTGCTTGTGTTATAGGCGACTGTAGCAACCTATCATCAAGTGGACCGTCAGTTAAAAGGCTTCCACACCATACAATTTGAACGTTTCCTATTTGGGAATCTAAGTAGAGAGCTCGTGATCACACTACGCTACATTGATTTCTAAGTCGAAGATATAGAGTTGAAAATGGATAAACTCTCAATTGAATCCAATCTGTTCTAACTGCGATCACACCTTTCGATTTCCTAAATTGGATACGTTCAAATTGTATGGTGTGGTAGCCCTTTTAATCTGAAACATCTTTACATAAAAAAATCATTTTAAAATAAAAATCTTATCTTTACTTATGTATTAGTACATAAATCTGAAGTTGTCTAAATAAACTTTAACCGTAAATGTTTTTGCAACCGAGTAGATAACGTACGAGTAACCTTTCTACTACGACACGTCACAGATAAATTCGTCATGCGTGTTTACCGGGCACACTGCCGTTTGCCGGCGAAGAGGCGACGCAGAAAAACTTATTTTACGATTTCCGTTGCCGGGAATATATCTATCGAACTGTTGGCTCGTGTAAAATATATTATTTATTGCACTTGTTATAAGTTTTAAGAATTATGGGAACAATATACGGTGACATTATCACTTTGGGGGACTTCAACGCTAGGCTTTTATTGGTTTTGTTTTTAACGGTATTTAACAAATAAAAAACTTGCTTATAGCAATAGTTTGTTACTTATTAATAAGCACAAATAGAGTTCTAAATTAATTTTAAAAACCAATTAATCAATTAAAATAGAGCTTAGTCTTTTATATTAAAAAAAATTAAATACATTTTTTTTGTATTCTGTATCATAAGCTGTTCTTATTAATATTATAGAATTAAACATTTACCCGCGACTCACCTCTTTTTTTTTATGTTTTTTTTTTTTCTGTATCATGTAAAATTTTCCTTTCGGATCGGATAGAAGGCGTGAAATAATTATAATATTAGGATAGAAGCAAACTTTTTTACATGTACAGTCGGCCGCATAAGTCAATTAACACATTCAAAAATGCAAAATAACTGAACACTCAACGCGCCATAAAACGTTGTCACGACTAGAGAACAAAATAAATTTCACGTACAAACGATCGTAAAAAGCTTCAGTAAGTAAGTAAATAAGAAAGTAAGTAGAGTGTTCAACTGTTTTCCACTTTTGAATGTGTTAATCGACTTATGCGGACGACTGTACTTAGGTAAATGTATGAATCTCAAAGTAGATAATGAATAGAATCCATATTTCTTCCATTTGCTTAATGTACATAATATATAGCTATATCGCAAACAAATTCTTTCGAAGCGATTTCTTCACACGTCGCTCCTCCGTTGACAATGTACGTGTTACTTTTAACAAAGGGCCAATCCGTGTGAAATGACATAGGCTGACAGCATCCAAACGACCGTCGAACATTATCACAAAATACCCTTAACTCGATTCGTTCATATAATATTCATGACGTGGTGCAATCTTTCAAAAATTGACACCTTTTTGTTGGGGTTACGGAACCCTCCGATTTACGCGAACAAGTTTTTTGTATTTGTGCTGGTGAATAAATTACAATGGACAAAAGGTATCATGCTTTACCACAGTACTAATTTATACTATTCCCATTGTACGTGGCAATGCATTTATTTCATCTAGCAGTTTTGTGGTCGATAAACTTAAATATGCCATTTAAAAAAACACAAGATTTTTTTACGTAAAATTTTAAGAGACGTTTAACTACTTAACCGACCGTGATGGGATTTTACATACGAGTACACCATCATTTAAAAATAAAAAAAATAATTTCTGACAATAAATATATATGAAGAAAGATTTAACATATTTTTAACGCGGACGAGTCCCGGGCAAAAACTAGTTAAAATATTATCATCAAAGCTTCTGAAGAGACGATAGATTGTGCAGAGCTGATAAAATCGCAATAGATTTATTTACTTTATTGCTGATAACAATTTTAATGGCAAATATGAGGTTGAGAAAAATCTTCATATAGAAGATGAACAGAAATTATTAGAACTTTTAAGTTCATCCTTGATTTCAAAACAGTCATTATCTGTAGTAATAGGTACACTACGACTCAGGATCATCTTCGTATGGAAATCAAAGTAGTTTTTATAATTAAAAAAAATCAATTAATGTACACACATTAGCGTCGAGAGACCCGAGAGCACATTAGAGATATTGGTCAACAAACTCCAGTTGGGAATTTTTAGAGGGTTGACCTATGTACACATTACTTAGTAATAAAGCTTTAAAACAAATAGCGTCGCTCCCAAGGGTGTTCTCTAGAGGATATCAAATAAGTGGAAGCTAGGTGAGTTTCGTCCCACGTCACTCCCAACCCAGTAACTCAAGTTGATTGTTTGTACTGCGGACATGGATTTTTCCACTTGATTGTCTGATTTGATTTTCCCGAGGGCCGCTTCTTAGGTTGCTGTTCAAATAACAGCTTACAAATAACTACTTGTATTTTCTTTGGATTCGTTATCCCTAGCTTTGGACTTAATCCAACGAATTTAATTATATTATTTCTAAATAAAGTTATTATATACAATTTTTTATAATTTAAAATGAAATTTACATATATAGATCGATTCACAAGTACACTTTGAAATATGTATGTAAATGCTATTTTTATAATTGAGATTTTGATAATCTAATATTAACACTGCTAATCATATTATTATATATCAAAAAAATCATCTGTCCTTCTTCTTTTGTACTTAATAAGGTATATGTTGTACGGTACCTAAAAGGAAAAATCAAATACGAAGCAATAAGTCAAGTATTGGGTGACATAAAATTGGCACCAATAATAACCTCATTGTTGTATTGGAAAGAGGAAAAGAATAGTACTTTTCTATTAAGGATTACGAGCTTGTGTCGGGACTACCCTCGCTTCCTGACAATCGCGACGACAACCGTTTCGAATCACCGTCATTGTCCACTTGTCGTTAAGTTTTTGTCTTCACTCCCCTTCTTACACTTCGACTTGTGTCCATAATACATACTGATACAAGGTTCAGTGAACAATTCGTTTGTAATTTAATATTTGTTTCGAAACGAAAATCTGTCCACATGGTAATAACTCATCTAAATGTGTAAAAAAAAATTTTGCATTTTTGAGGCGAATTGAAAGTTAGAACAAATATTATTAAGTTGAAACAAATTAATTTGTTAAAAAATGTTCATAAATTATGTATTCAACATCCACCAACATATTTTTAAGTTGTTTTAATTTACGTAATTTTAAGTATGTGTAAAGTTGTAGGATAATCATTAAAAAAGAACTATTTTTTAAATTCATCTTGAATTAAGAGAAAAATAAATTTTCCGGAAAAAAAAAGAAAATCACAGATTTCGTGCCTCTCACGATTATCAAAGCACATTGGAAATGAATCTACGGAACTCGAAATTATGTTGTTCTGACTTGTTATTATTCTTTCAAAAAGGTTAAGCTAACCCGAGCTCAAATTGTAGCTTCGTTTATGACTTTTACGAAAAATTCTTTTTGCATCTTACAGCTCTCGTGAATTGGCGTCTTTTGAGCTCTTTTTGAATATCATATCTTTACAAATTTACGAGATATAAGGGGATCGCACTTTTTCGTTAAATCGGGGCCTATACTGAAGCGAACGAAAAGATGAATTTGTTAGATATCATTTTCTACATATTATTTCTAAAAGCGTAGTCCCACAGTTCATAGTCACAATAAAATTATAAATTTTTGAAAAAATATTTAAAAAAACAACGCTGAATATATTTCCAGTTAACTTAACACAACGTCCGCGTGTCTCATATGAAGATTTAAAGGCGAGGTAAGGAAGACAACAAATGGACGCGGATTGATGTCAGATTTATTTTAGTGACGTCAGATTTATATCCGACAGGACAAGGAAATGCTATTATAATGGCACCATGTTATGTACATTTGTGTAGCATAATTTATCAATATGACAGTGACACAATATAGTATTCTATAACCATATATATAGGACACTTTAAGTTCGGGGTTTTGCTTAAAATTAAATTAATTAAAATTACCAGTAAATTATACAGACAAGTCGAAGAAAATATTGTGTTAAAGCAAACCAGTATTGAACAGATAATTAAAAAAATATTCCTATCATCAGGACTAGCAATTTTCTACGGACAAGGTATTCACAAGGCGAATGGAATTATCTCGTTTTCGAGAAAACTGCTGACGCACCACGCGTTGAGACTAACGTGAAATTAGTTATTTACTGAATACGGTATACTTGTTTCCCTAAAGCAATTTGGATTTTTCATTGTATCGGGCGTATTTAGTGATTCTACATTTCATCGGTGCTTAACAAGTCAACTTTGGTTTTTCTAAAGATTTGGAAATGACTTTTTCGAAGTGCGGACCTAAATCCAAACCAAATAAAAATTAAAAAAATAGAATCCGATTAGATAGACGCTCCTCACGCTCACCACAGTGGGGCGATAACGCCTATGCGCAACCTCTACTTTTATCCTGATGAAAATTATTAGATTACTGATCGTAATGACATCGTTTACGCTGTGGAGTTAGAGGCAGAGTTCTACGATTATTATGACGCAATGCAACTTCGCTACATATTTAAAACATTTCCAGTAGTTATTTGTGTCTTTGTCAACGTACGTGGTCTCGCAGTATGTAATAATGAGCAGCAGCGGGGCGGGTCGCGCTAACTCGATTACCTGATACGAGTGCAGCATTGCAATCATGTTCACACTATTTTATTTACATTATTATTGTGATAATAATGTATATAAAGTGGAGTTTAGCAGTGTGTTTCGGTGAGTGAGTAAGAAATCCCAAGGCCCATTTCCTTCTATCCCACCTCTTTTAAATCCCTTGTTTATTATTACTATAATTGGACAGTTGCGCTTGCAAAGCATCTTTAAAAAAAATTATTAATATTTTTCATATGGGGATAATAATTAATTCTGGCACTGACTTTATTTGGTTGACGAGTAATATTAATCAAAATATTTCGAGTATAATGAACCATTTTCCTAACTTAAAACTATGTAAGTATTAAATAAATAAATAACGTAAATTTAAAATAGGGATGAGCCCGAAATCTCGCTTCTGACGAGTGACCGATTAGTTTGAAGTGTTATAAAATCTTTCACTAGACTAGCAAAATATGTATGTATAATAGTCGCGAATGATTGTTATTACTAAAACATTCTGTCGATTAGTGAGACAGTTAAAGTAGTATGATGGCGCCTTTAATGGCGTCTAGTTCACCCTTATTATCTATTTACAGCCCGCATTTTATTATTGGGGTTAAGATGGTACAGGGTATAAAAGCTGTAGTACGAGGGTGGGCGGGGTAAGGGCCGATGAGATCGGACGATCGTTAAGGGATGTTTTTACGACCATCAAACGATACTTCGCGAGATGGCATCCGGTTGTTGTAAAGTAAAAACGTAATTTCGACTACTTCAGATGTTGCCTTTAATTTGGCTCTTTCAAATAAACAAGATGTTAGTACAATGTATAAATTATAGTAGACGTATTAAGTAATAATACGTAAAGGTATGCATTACTACTTTTTTCTTGACATGGATTAATTATAATGTTTTACCATCGACTATTATAGAGGTGAGTAATCTTACTGGATTTATCTACAATCTTAGTATCTTACTATAAGGGCCTCTTTCACCATCTGTCAATTAGGCTAACTGTCATTTAAAGTCATGTCATGTCATTCACCGGTCACCGGTGATTGATTTACTTCCATTGTGAACGGTCGCGTCGATTATTTCGCGTTGTGTTTAAGTAAAGCGCTGACAGCGCAGTGGCAACGGCCGCGTTGTGCTGACTGCAGTCGTCGCGATGACCCAGATACCGTTATTGAATCACGCATATTTTGTGTAAGCAAATGTTAAGACGTAGTTATACCTACGTTTAATTAGTGAATATGGCCTCACCAATGGAAATTACAGTTACTACTGAAACAGAACATCTGTTGTATGACCTTTACATAGAGGGAAAGAAAAAACGCGAGAAGTTGGAGCAACTGGTTGAAGACCTCAAAGTTCAAATAGAAAATCTTCAAAGTCAGTTGTGCAAACAATCAGATGCTGTAAAGCCTTCTGAAGCAGTCCAGTATGAGACTGACGATGAGGAACTAGCTAGAGAAACTGAGTGGATACGTCAAAAGAGCAGGAAGAAAAGGAAACTAAATTTGTCACTGTCTCCACCGTCTCAAGAAGATACCGTACCAAAAAAAACTATTGAAAAAAAGGAAAAAACACGGAAGGTACCTCAGCCACCTCCTATAATAGTAGAAAATATAAAAAACTATCAAAATTTCTACGACCTATTAACAAAAAACGTAGCTAAAGATTCATTTTCAGTAAAAATGATGAATAGTGAAAATGTTAAAATTAACGCCTCCAATGAAGATTCATACAGATCCATATCTAAACTTTTGTTATCAAACAATTGCCTATGGTACTCGTATGAGAATAAACAAAATAGACCCATTAGAGTAATGGCAAAAAATTTGCACTTTTCTTGCCTAAAAGAGAGAATAATTGAAGACTTGACATCCAAAGGATATAAAATCCAGGACGTGGTCAACAAACTTAGTTGGAAAACCAAGCAGCCTCTCAATATGTTCATGCTTTCTTTCCACAAAGACGAAAATATCAACAACATTTATAGTATTAAGTCTATATTGGGATGTAAAGTAGATATACAACCAATTAAATCTACCAAACTGATACCACAGTGTAAAAAATGCCAAGCTTTTGGTCACACGCAAAAATATTGCTCCAAAGAGCCGAGATGCGTCAAGTGCACAGGCAAACACTTAACAAGGGACTGCGACAAACCACCAGATGCAAAGCCGAAATGTGTGCATTGTGGGGCGCCTCATCCTGCTAATTATAGAGGTTGTGTAGTCGCTAAAGAACTACAACAAATAAAAAATAAAAACATGAAAAAAAATGAGCAGATACCCGCCGTCCACGTTCCAAAGGTGAACACAAAAAAAGGTGTTAGTCAACCTGTTACAAAAAATCTAACTTTTGCACAAATTACCAAAGGAATACAGCCAGACCTTCAAGCACAAACAATGTCTAAGTCAATAAGTACGAATATAGACGACAAATTTAATAAAATCCTGAGTCTTTTATCATCGTTCGATGAAAGACTTAATAAACTTGAAAATAGCACTAATATCGCTATTCCAAAGCAAAAGAAATGGCGAACAAATTGAAAATTATGGCATGGAATTCTAATGGGCTACTCCAACATCAAGATGAACTACAGGTAGTCCTAAATACAGAAAATATTGATGTGTGTCTCATATCAGAGTCTCACTTCACTAGAGAATCTTATTTAAATATCAGAGGCTATAAAGCTTATCATGCACTACACCCTGATAATAAAGCAAGAGGAGGTAGTACTATTATAATAAAAGATAATATATATCATTATGAAAGTCATAAATTCGAAGAAGCTGACATACAAGCTGTGGGAATCTATGTCAAAACCAAACGATATCCTATCACAATATCAGCCATATACTGTCCGCCAAAGTATTTGCTAAAAGCAGAAAAATACAAACACCTTTTAAGAAATCTGGGTAACAGGTTCATTTTGGGAGGTGATTTTAACGCAAAACACACCCATTGGGGCTCTAGACTTACTACGTCAAAAGGAAGAGAACTATTACAATCTATCAGAGATATAAACTGTAATGTAATATCAACAGGTAGTCCCACGTACTGGCCTTCTGACCCCAAAAAGATTCCAGACCTAATAGACTTTTTCATTATTAAAAATATACCTCCTAACTTTATTCAAATTGAGGCTGGTCATGATATGAATTCAGATCATTCGCCAATAATACTAACTCTCAATGAAATGCCGGTACAAAAAGAGAACATTCCCACCTTAGTGAATATATACACTGACTGGGAAAATTTCAAATTAGATTTAGATACAGCCATCGATCTGAAAGGATCATTGAAAACTTCAGAACAAGTTGACCTAAACGTAAGCCAATTTATAACAAATATTCAACGGTGTGCCTGGAATAATACACCAGTCTTTAAAAAAATTGTTAGAAATAATCAGTACCCAATAGAAATAAGAAATCTCGTTGCTCTAAAAAGAAAACAGCGACAAAAATGGCAACAAACCAGATATCCACAAGACAAAAGACTGTTGAACAATCTTACAAAAAAGCTTAAAAATTTAATCCAGCAACATCGAGAAGAAAGTATCAATACTTATCTCAGTAGTTTAACGAATGATCGTACAACAAATTACTCATTGTGGAAAACTATTAAAAACATAAAAAAGCCAATAATGCACACTCCACCAATAAAAATGAATAATGGACGGTGGGCTAGAAGTAATGAGCAACAAGCAATGCAGTTCGCTGAATACTTAGAGCGAATTTTTCAGCCTAATGAAGAAGCTGTGAATGATACTACAGTAAGTGAAACTTCTAATGACAGTGTAGATATAAGATTCGTTACACCAAAAGAAGTAGAGAATGAGATTAAACGTCTAAGTCTAAAGAAAACTCCTGGTTACGATCTTATTACAGGAGAAGTTCTAAGAAACCTCCCACGCAAAGCAATAGTAAAGCTCACCAATATTATCAATGCCACTTTCAGACTCAAATATGTACCAGATATGTGGAAAGTTGCGGAAATTATAATGATTCCAAAGCCTGGAAAACCGCTCCACGAAACAACGTCATATAGACCTATTTCCCTGCTGCCAATCATTTCAAAAGTATGGGAGAAATTACTTCTAAAACGGTTGAAACCGATTATAGAAGACAGAAAATTAATTCCCGACTATCAGTTTGGTTTTAGAGAAAAACATTCCACGATAGACCAAATACACAGAATCACCACTATTATAGAAAAAACATTAGAAGAAAATAGGGTTTGTTCTACAGTCTTCCTAGATGTATCACAAGCATTCGATAAGGTTTGGCATAAAGGCCTTGTATTAAAACTAAGAAATTTGGTACCGAAGCAGTTTGCAGATATTTTAGAGTCTTACCTATCGAATAGAACATTCAGGGTAAGACAGGATAGCTCATATTCAGAGCTTAAAGAAATAAGAGCTGGAGTCCCACAGGGTAGTGTACTAGGTCCGCTTCTGTACTTACTATACACCTGCGATATTCCAGAGTTAGAAAATAATACAATTGCAACCTTCGCAGACGACACAGCCATAATGGCCACTGGTGATAATCACAAACAAGCAGTGGAAAAAGTTCAAGAAGCTGTGAACATCATCTTTGATTGGACAAAAAAATGGCGAGTCAAACTGAATGAGGCGAAATCTATTCACATAGATTTCACAAACAAGCCCCACAGTTATCATCCGGTATACGTTAACAATCATGCGATACCGTACGAGAATACAGCCAAATATTTAGGCATGACATTGGACGCTAAGCTTCGCTGGAAAGCTCACGTAAAAAAAAAACGCGACGAGTTAGAAATTCGCTATAGGAAAATGTACTGGCTATTAGGAAAGTATTCTTCGTTGTCAGTACATAATAAAATATTGTTGTATAAACAAGTTCTCGTGCCGGTGTGGACTTATGGGATACAGCTATGGGGCTGTACCAAACATAGCAACATTCTGATGATCCAACGATTTCAGAATAAAGTACTAAGATGCATTGTAAATGCACCCTGGTATATCCGCAACGACGACCTTCATAGGGATCTCAAGATAGACCCCGTGATTACAGTCATCCAGAAATATGCAGAGGCTCATCAAAAAAGACTTCATCATCATGTGAATGTCGAAGCTATTCAGCTTCTCGATATCACAAATATATTTAGACGTTTGAAAAGGACAAAACCTTTTGAACTAGTGTAATGTTAAAACAGTGATATTCACAAAGATCACAATAACAAAGTGTCTTTTGAATTAGTGCAGTGACAAGCTAGTGATATGTAGTGAAGTTAGTGCTACTTGCAAAGAACACAATAACAAAGTGTTCACCCCTTAATAGAGACAATAAGAATCGTGTTAATGGACATTATTCTTAGTAAATATTACAGCTAGTAGTTTAGGTTATATTAAAATTACTCATTAGTCTTAAGACTAGATTGTAATCTTATAAGGATGCACTTTTCCAAGTACATCCTTAAAAAACAAAAAAAAAAAAAAAAAAAATTCACCGGTCATCGAGAATAATGCAGCTGATATACTTTTGTTTGTACAGTAAAAGTCTCAAACATTAAAAAGAAAATAATAAAAAAAATCGCCTATCGAAGTATGCAGTAAACCGAGTGCATAATTTAATAAAACGTAAAATTATTTCTAAAAGTAACTAATCAACACTTTACTTGTAGTTGGTGAAAGAGGCCCAAGAGTGCAGTGTTGTTTATCACATTAAAATTAATACATGTTAAGAAAAAAGTTCACAATTTTAATTTTTAGGCATTTTTTATAATTTATTTATTTAGCATTTAGGTAGATATTTTTTATCTACCTAAATGGAGCTGAAGTGATCACTTAGTGACTTAAAAATTTAATTTTCCGAAAAGGACTTATGAGAGATGAACTTATCTATACGTCTGTATGTTAAAATTATAACTGACCCATGCTAATAGTCCATTAGACGGTAGAATCGTTCCCTTGTTGTTGCTTGTCAATATCAGTATCCACAATCCACATACCTAAACCACTAAGTGACTATTATTCACTTGCCTCCTACGAAAAAAAAAAAAAAAAAATTGTCCTCTTTCCTTCTGCTACTGACTCTAATATAGTTCTTTGATGAAATTACATGAAATTGTTATGTTCAAAAAATGTACAGTAATTCTTACTGTTCACTTTGGAGCCGGCAGCTGTTCACAAATCTCTTTTGTACGTGCTCAAGTAGTCCGCTAGTGTTTAGACTTAATGAACAACCCTCTTGCTCTTAACTTAAAGCTTTACAAACATTTAAACAAATCCACTCTTTGTCTTATTAAGTCACATAAAAACAACGTGTACACATTTTACAAGTTTACTGTTTAACTTTACGAATTCCAGTCTTAGAACTTTAGGCGAGAAAAGAAATAAAAGTAACGCTAGGTAACAATGTTATTTAACTTTTCGTTACATTTTGACATACCTACTATAAAATAAACACAATACAACCCTGGATCGAAAAATTGCAATATTATTCTAAGAGCTGACCTACTATAGATGCGAAAGTTAATGGTTGGTACCACACTAGCTGGTGCCCGCGACTTCGTCCGTGTTCTTTATAGCCTATAGCCTTCTTCGATAAATGGACTATCGAATACAAAAAGAATTTTTCAATTGTAGTTCCTGAGATTAGCGCGTACAACTAAACAAACAACCAAACTCATCAGCTTTATATATTGGTATATAGATTAATTCTTGCAACTTAACTAAACTTCTGATTAATTTTCGTTCATTAATAATTCAAGAATAAAATTGGATATTTAATGCTTTATTTTAATTACATAAAAAGCTAAAACTTTTGATATAAATTAAATTTATGAAACTAAATAAAATCGATCGAAAAAGACTGTTTTGATATCACCAAGGAACGCCAGCTTATCCTTTTCTCCATCTGCTTTCAATTTTCTTAACAGTAACTTTGTAATTATGGCTCGGATTGAATTAAAAATCGAATTCCCTGAGCGTATAATACAATATCGTACGGCTGTTAATAACGTCGTGTTGAAGACATATTAAAGTCGCATCATGATTATTCAGAGGGCGTTTTTAATTAAACAACCCAAGCTAAGTTTCAACGGCACATAAAATTTTATAACCCTTTAATAAGACGTAAAACTGTTGTTAAGCGTCAGTTTTAACAGCGAATATTAATGATTATATAGGTACCGCAATATGTTTCATAAAGCAGAAAACTCGCCAGACTCATAAAGTTTTTAATGGAAATTTTCAATTAATAAAATTTTTGGTAGTGAGAATAACTTCATTGTTTGATATTCATTGTTTCATAGGAATATATTAGTGAAGCGTTTAGTTGTTAATAAATAATGGCGTTTTTATTGTTAGTTTTTTATTCTGAAAAGGAAAGAAGTCCTAATCATCCCGTAATTCTAAATCCTGCTAACGGCAGTGTACTTACAGCATCTGTGGCGTTGCTTGTGTTATAGGCGACGGTAGCCACCTACCATCACGTCGACCGTCAGCAAAAATAAAACCAAAAATAAAACTTACATATTATGTGAAATCTTACATAATATCCATTTTGTGATTTGTGTATATAAAAATTGTATTCCGGGAGAATCCGGGAGCGGGTCGCTAGTAAAATATAATGCGATGACATTTCATAAATTTTATGAAAGGAATCCCATACAACCGTGCGTAATTCTTTGCCTTAAGCCACGTATAATTCAGTACAATGTACACGGTATCAATCCAAGTATTTATAAGTATCTATAAAAATGAAATGCTTTTTGTGACGCCCCCTCCAAAAAACGTCGAGCAAACTTTGGCAGTAAAACCAACGAACCGGTTACAGATAAAACAAGTCCGATGTGACAATGTAATCCCCGAAACGTGAGAAATGAAAGAACAATATATACCTATCTATATGTATACATATATATTTATGAACACTATAAAGCGGTATTGGGTTCTTGTGTATTATCTTGCTATACATAAAATGAGGTAGTGAGATAATCTCTGCTTTGTGTAGACCTTTTAATATTTGTTATACATTGAACCTTGATTACTGTAAAAATTCTCTGTCTTAATCTGCTATTTTATCTTCTTAGCCTTCTATCTGGCTATCTTGACCTTGGAAGCTGCTACATGAAAGAGGGAGTGAGTGCTTAAACCGAACCATTCTCTTAAATTCTTCAACCCAGGATGTCTTTCTTCTGCCTTCGCTAAGCTTTCACTATATTCTCCCTTGCATACTAGATGAATAATACGGTAACTTTTGCCCCTCGTCACAGCTTTCTCTCTTTTATCGTTCTCAGCACCTCCATTCCTTTTTTCATTCGACGCAATTACTCTCTACTTGTTATGGATCTTATGGACCGACAGGAATCCTGATATTGTCATTCAAAAATACCTTGAGCTGCCTACTACGATGTAGGTGGTTACCATAGTTTAAAGCGATAATGGTTCCAGGTTCCAATAGGGAAAATGTCTCCTCAATCTGAATCTAAAAATCGTAGAGGGACTACTTGTTGGAATATACCTCTATGCTAAAAATATATAGATATTCTAATCTAAAGGGCAAGGGATAAAGTTAAAGGACAAAGTATTTTGTTACAACAAAGTAAGTATACCTCAAAAACAACTTCTACAATAGGAGCAAAATAGGTCTAGATTTTTGTGAATGTCAAAGAATCAGCGGACACCTTGGAATGATTTATAATTTTTGTTGCCTTAATACACCCCCGGTTTTCGGCCATTAGCGTCTGCAGGACTAAGTGAAACTTGAATTATACGATTGTCTAGACATTCCATTGTAAGAAAAACAAATTAATTTCCCTCGCTATTGTAGTGGCAGTCGAAAAGTACTCCACAACAAATTTATGTCCTCTATTGAATTATAGCGCAACGCTAAAAATGAGAAAAAGTAAAATTAACAATCGCTGTAAATTTGTTTCCCTTTTATGTACCATTTTCTAACTTTTTGATGCATGTTTTAATATTAAATTTCATTGAAAAAGCTAATATAGATTTCTCGCGCGTTTTTCACTTTAAACTTTTAAAAGCTACAGTATATATTTTTATGTTAAAATGTATGTTATGAATTCTGTAACGTTGCTTATTGTTTGCTTGTCATAGGCGACTATAGCCATCAAGTGGACCGTCAGCTTGTCTGTCTACATTACAATAAAAAATAGGCACACACATTTTATATACGCATATGTACGTATTATAAAATAACGTTATGTGGTTTATAATTTTTGATTTTGATAAGGTTTTCACTAATGGAAATAGCAATAAACTAGATAGATTTGTCTATATAATTTTCAGGAAAAAAAAACCACACGCGCTATGGTAAGCGCACAAAGCACTAAGGGCGCGCCTGTAGTTTTACATAATTCTTTCTTAAAAATGAGTCATTCATAAATGTTTTTCAATTAACGAATGTGAAAACGTAAACATTCGAATTTAATCTCAGTGAGTGCGATTCTGATTGACGATATTTACGAGCGGTCGAGTTCAGTCCTCTCTTCACATTAAGCAGCGCCGACTGCCGTGAAACGCCCCGAACATTTCACTCTTTTCGGATCCGGCCTACTAGTCAAGTAAATTGATTTTGCACTCGCTTTTAGGCGGATCTCGGTTTAGTTATGTTTCTTAATACTCGTCGACTCGTCGACTATGTCCCTGTGAATCCTGTGATATAATTATGTTGTCACTAAAGCTGGTGCCCGTGACTTCGTCTGAGTTGACAAATGAAAATATAATGCCTAACATCTTCATTGGTTTTATACTTTTTCCAGGCTTTAGATTTTGATCCAACTCAACAGATTTTGATACGGTTTTCACTAATAGAAAGAGCGATAAATAAGGAAGATTTGTGTATTATTTGGAGATTTAAAATTTAATTTTTAATTTAATCTGTACGAAATCGAGGGCAGGTCGTTAGTGATGTTTAAAAATAAAAGGACAGATCGTTATTAGTAATTTTTCTGTTTCCTTGTTACCCGTGTGTGATATTTAGTAATATTCGTCGGATGCGACCCTGCACTATGTATTACAAAGGCGGGTTCCTAGTTTATTTATTGAAAGGAAAACCCTTTTATGGCATTGGAATCCACTCGCTTCTAATGGCTATGTTTTGGTCGGCGACGCGCGATTTTAATTATTTTCGTCCAATTTACGAGTGGCCATTAAAGACCGGGCCCCTTGTGACCCATTACGGAGCCGCTTATTTGCGAGGTCCGAGTCTTGTTGATAACTTTACAACGCTGTATTTTATTCGAGAGAATTAGTCTTAAACTGAATGCGTACTGTGCGGTGGGATAATGGCTTCCGTTTTACATGGGATGTGTATATCGCTTTTATACATTTTTAATATCCTCATCAACTATTAGAATAGGCCACCTTTTATCGTTGCAGGAATAGTATAGTGCAGGAAATTAATTTTGTAGAAAACTTTATTATTGTAATGTGTATTCTAGTCTAGTTAAAGTGACCACAATATTGAATAGTAATTATGAATATATCCAAAGAGTAGGTTAAATTAAGTATGTATTCTGAAGCAAGAAAGTTCGGCATTGTTTTCTAAATAAAACTGTTAGTAGATTTTTGGCTTTTAATCTTTGGAATACAGAGAGTAGAGGCAACGAATTGGAATACTTACAGAGGTTATATTAGGGTCGCATGAAAAGTAATGTATTATCTAAAAATATATTTGGAGTAAATAAATTACGTTAGGTACTTAAGCCATACGTTACCTTAAGTGTAATCCGAAGTTTATGTCTTTGTTATTCACGATGAAACTGATGAAAATCTGATTGGAAAATAGCCAAATTTATTATATTTTTCGATATTGTTTTGTATTCGCTTAAATACTTTTAAATTAAATAAAAATTATTCAAATTTATACAGTAACAATTATTTCCAATCAAATTTGAATGTATCTACATGTAAATCAAAAAATTTAGGACACATTGTGGTAGTTGAAATACTATTAAATATTTTTAACAATAATAACACGACGCAATTCTTAATTGTTAAAAAATTTTAGGTAGTTTAAATTGAAAATACTTAATTATATAGCTAATGAGTTCTTCTTATCTAAGAAACTTGTATAAACTGTAACTTGTACTTGTATACTTATACTTAAATATAATAAACTTACCATGTTTATCACGAGTATATAATATAAGCATTTACATTTTAAGATGTGTTATGTTATGAATAATCATCTGATTCTACATCTATTCTACAATCAATACAATCAATCAATATTTCAAATACAATCAATATTTAAAATAAAATACCTACTTAGTTATTTTGTAAAAAAAACAATATCAGAGTACTTTAACTTTACTATCAATTGGATGTAACGACCCTCGCAGATCCGCTTTTCGTATCACAAAAAGAATCAACATCGAAAGAGATAATCCGGGGAACATGGTTCGGCAGCAGGTAAATAGCTATTACGCGCTTCGTTGGTCCCACGAAGAGATAAGATTTGACAAGTCTTCTCGTCACGCAGCTATGATTGATGGAGTGTCGAGAACCGCAACTATGACGGCTTCATTTCATGCTTTTCACTAAAGTCATGCGTGATACTGTTCCGCTGATAGCCAACGAAAGAAGAAACCTTGTGTAATGGTAATTTTTGAAAGTGAGTATCAAAAAGAAACATAAACACATACTTTTGCTAGCATTTTTTTAGTCTTAAATACCTTTAAACTTAGTGCACACGTTGTTTCTGCTATCGCTATCAAAATACATTCGCGTGCGAGTAGAACCTACTAATTCGGGCCAGTAGGGAAAATTAGTTAACAATTTAATATTCGGACGAATGGTACATACTTTTTCGGGCCAGTTTGGAAAAAAAAAAAATCGGGCGAATCTTGCGAGCCAATGGCCTAAATCGATCATTCTGAGGCTATAGCTAAATATGTATTAATATAATATTATTTATTTAGGTAAATTCTTAGATTTTATTAAAAAAAAATTTAGAGATTATTTATTTAAATTTATTAAATAGGTTTTAGATCCTTGATAAATTATATGTAGTATAGCAGAATGCCTCAATACGAAAATATGCCTCAAGTTATATTTTAATAATATCAATACACGAGTAATAATAAAAATGTATATTACGCTTAATATTAAAGTTCTTATCAAATTTATGTAATCAATGTTCAAGAATACACAATTTTGAATAAGTTTGTCAATTAAAAAAAACTTGAAATTGAAAAAGAATACTTTCGTATTATATGATTCTTCTTAATAAAATTTTACCCGTCTCTTGAAAGAGCGGTGACTCGAATTCGCTATTGAAATCGGGACATTATTCATTCAAATGATACTTTAAGCGGCTAGCAATTACGGGGACTCGCTCTAAAAACTTTTGTCACAATTGGTAAATAATTATAATTATCACGGAGGGTCGCTTTGGTGATTTCACAAAAAGGCAGAATGCAGAACTTCGGCACACTCTCTGCTTATTAAAATTTTCCTTACACAAAATCGTCTAAACAAATTCAGCGTTAAGATAAATTCTACTCTAATAGGACATCTCTAAGTCGAAAATCAATGTTCACGTAATTTACGATAGCGATCAAAGGGAAGTTTGATTTTGCGGTGATAATTGTGGCGAGTCCTTAATTATTTTGAGGGTAAACTTTTGCTGAAGTTAATTTGAGGCTGGATGTTCGATTCCTTTTAATGGACACACTTTTTATGTGACTTCCAATTTATTTGGTCGACCGGAATATTCATTAGTTAGATAAACTCGGTGAGGTGGGATGATTTTGTAGGGATGTCTTAAATTTTATTTGTTTTAGAAACTAGGCACACGTTTTCGCACAGATGCATTTTATTTCCACAAATTATATACAAATGTTTAGAAGAAGTTAGCTGAGAAATAGACCAAAGCGGACAGCGACTTTATTTTTATGGTAGGGCAGCATGTGTCCAGCTAAGTACGGTTTAGGTACGGACATGACTGTGTGCTTAGATGTCTGTTTAAGACAGGCCAAAGTAAAAATTCTTAAAAAGGTTTTCATATTTAATATTCCTTAAAAATCTGGATAGCGCGCTCCATCCAGCTCCATGCTCCCAGTACTGTTCGTGTTTATAAAAGAAGACTTTTCTAATTAATCATAGTAGGATTAAGAATAAAGGATAAAGCATAATCAAATGGGCTCTCACAACAACACATTTATGCTGCTATTTCACGGTGGTATTATTCGTTAAGGGGATGGTTACTACGGCAAGACTGTACTCAAATGTCTGTGAAACGCAATACTTGCCAATACATGTCAGTATCAGACCAGAGTCAACTAGATCTATTGCACTAATTTTTTTCTGAATTCATGTTATTTTATTATTTTACAAGTAAACCATCGAAGCCGACTTAAGTATTAACATGTTTATTTTAATAAATAATATAAAAATATATTTGTACTATAATATCAACGTCTGAGGTATCAAAACATCTATTAGAATATTCAAATTTCGCAATGAATTTTTAAAAAAGCAGCTGCAAGCTTCAAGTCTAGCATACAAAGGCTTTGCATATTATTCTGTAAACTCGACTCTCAGTACTTCAGCGGAGTATTTGTTTAAAATACAAGACAGCCTCGTATCACGTCCCCTACCCAACGAACGTATAGCTGTAATAGAATTTATATCACACCGACGCTGAGCCCTTTTAACATTCCCCCTGTAAATCCGGTCGAGTAGTGTACCTAGGCAACTTGTAGGTAGATAGCTAGGCTTTAGGTTTCAGAGGGGACGGAAAAGGGAAGTAATTACTGGGGGAAAGACATCAAGTGTGTCACAGGGAGAGTGTGTTTCGGAAAAAATGTGCGGGAAGTGTGTCGGCACGCATCAGTTCACTGTGTCACTGATGATCTTTGGGGTGTCTTTCGTTTTTCGGGACAATCACCTGTAAGAGGTGAGACGCTTGACACATATTTAAACACTTGTTTTTTTTTAGAATTGATGTTAAGAATGTATGTTAACTTTTAACCCACATTACATAATGTAATTAAAAATTTTATGATTGTGTAACATCGAATTAAACGCAGTTATATGTTTATTTACTTTCTTTAGAACATTGTGGCAAGAAACCTCGTAATTCTTCCAACATAATTACATTTGTAACAATTCTATACAATAGTGCCAAAGTTATAACTTAGAAGAATAAAATCATTACATGTGATTAGTCTTCATCACATTGTTTTTATTCAAGTGAAATCAATATAGTAAAATAGTTGTATTACATTTGGTATTTTTTTGTAGAAGTTGTTCCGATATTTTTTTTTAAACTTGCTTGTAGAGACTTTTTTTAGTTATATTTCGTCTGTTAAACTTACAATAATCAAAATTATTTTTTATTTTATTATTCTAAAATATTTTATTTTGTGCTGTAGTTCTGCACACAGAACTAATGAGAATTTTCGTCTCATTAAATCTGTGTAGATAGATACTCTAGTCTAGACCCAATATTCCGGTTATTATTGTGAAATTTTTAACACTATTAATTTGCATAAATAAAGTTATTAAAAATCGGACAGCTATTTATTCTAAAAAGTAGAAATTTCAAATTATACATGTGAAATTTTATTAAGAATTGACGCTTTCATTTTTAACAAAATAGTTGTTATTTTGTATAATATGTTAAAATAATTTTTAAACTTTTTCGGTTAGCATAAATTTCTCTGCTTTTAACTTTTCAAACAATTAGTAATTATTGAAGTGAAAAAATAAGCTACTTTTTTAATTTACCTGTTAAAACCCCGACGGGTTACAAACTTTAAACTTTTACTATCGTCTACCGTCCCCTAGACAATAGTAGAGAGCTTATTTTAATAGCTCACATCCTAATCAAAATATTAAAATTTTTAATTTTTAGCCGGTTATTCGTATACATATATGTAAGCATTTGATTATATCGCAGCCAGGGGTCGGCTAGGGCGAGTGACGCAACACTGTTGCTACGCGCGGGGGAGTCCGCTGACGCATTGCCACAGCCCGATGTACATCAAAATATTAACAACATGGATGTGACTTCAACTTTTATTGGTCTAACTTAGCACTAACTCCAAATACGCTTTATAATGAGTATGTACATCTCTAATAAATAAAATTCTCGTGTCACAATATTAGTTGCCATACTCCTCCGAAACGGCTAAACCGATTTTGATGAAATTTTGTGTGTACTCTTGGTATGTACGCGGGCGAAGTCGCGGGCAGCAGCTAGTATTAATATAATAATATGGCTTGACATCTTTATTGCTGTGATGGTGGTGGCGTCACTACTATTGACGATACCTTTATAAATAATGAGCCATTTGTTAATACTTCCTGAACTTGTATTGGTTAATCTCTGAAGCCTTCCTTAGAAAACATTTTTTATTAAGTAGAAAACACATTTGATTAAGTAGGTAGGTACTTCAACATTCTTATTTACACGTATATTAAGGTTTGAAGGCGGGACTTGTGGAGGAATCGGCGTATGTGTACAATTGCGCACAAAATTGCTAAGACAAATGACATTTTTTTTTCTTATTTCGTAATTTTTCACCTCACTAACTTAACATTACAGGCAGTGTTGATATTCCTTCCATAAAATTATCGTGCGATGTCGAAGAAGAACGTTTTTTTAGGCATTTATTCACCATGACGTATTTACTAATACGATAAAATAATCTGTACGCAACAGTACCCAAGAGACACGAGACGCGCGAACGAAGTGAGGGAGGGGAAGAGCGACTGAGTCTACCAATAACGTGTCGGCACACCGAGGCGTACCCGCCCCTCACTTTCCTCTGCCCCCTCAAAGACCTAAAAATAGGATTCTGCGCACACTTGCCGAGAAGTCTTTATTCGCTGCACGACCTATATAAAGAGATATATTATTTCGCGTTCAAAATTCCGCTCCTATAACTGTGATGGCATCCATCCATAGCCAACGTTCTAAATAAATAAATAAATAAATAAATAAACATTTTTCCTTTAAAAAACTGTTGTAATTCAATGATATCAATTTTAGTTTAATATACAATTTAAAAATAAAATAAAAATATTTAATGAAAACGAAGGAAAAAGGAAGCATGCAATAGGAAATCTAATATAACCATTGACAGGCTAACCCACAATTTTCAAAACTACACGAATTATTCGGCTTAATTTGACTGTACTACTTGTAGGCCTTGTAGCACAATTATGTCCTTTAGTCATCGAAGACGTTCGCTCAAAATTAATACGAGACATAAAATAAATAAAAACTATAAAAAACACCCGTTTCGTAACTCCATAATGCAGCACTGTAGATGCCCTATAGGTATGATTATCTGCAGATTAGTCCCTGCTAGGGGATCTGAGTACCACACTCGCGTTGCTAAGTTACAGGGGACCTATCCCCAAGGTCAAAAGTTATAAGCATACGTACATACTAATCAAATCGTGAGCAGAGGGGTGAGATGTACTCTTCACTGAAGCACTAAGTAATCGATTCATTCGCACAAAATTGCTATTTAGATTGTACATTTATACATTTGTGAAGGGATTTTTTGCTGTGTAGAATATCTAACTTCGTTATTAGATTTAGAGGACACTTTTCACGGTTCGATATACCTAGGTTTTGCCTGTTTAGGCCTGCACTGTTTTTTCTGTTCTTATATTGTATCTGCTTTTAGTTCAACATAAACTAATGTTCTTAAAGGCCTATAATTTTCTTAATTCTTTACACATTAATTTGTGAATCGTAATAAACTTTTGTAATTTGTAATTTCAATTTGTCTTCTTAATTAAGTTTTATACTTATGTTTTAACTGCACAATACTTGATTATGTTATTATATTATTCATAACACAGTCTTGTTTTTTTATAAGTAAGTATACTGTGCATAATATTATGGTATATGTGATCGTAAATGATAGTTATCACAAATAAGCAAAAGTAACGCCAAGAGAGATAGGTTAAAGGATTTCCCCCCCCTAGGTGGGCCATGACCTTGTCGTGGTGGGGGGGCTTACCCTTGATCCGAGGGGTCGCAGGGGCCGGTGGTAGACAGAACCACCGACCTTTGCTCGTCCCATCGGATTTTTGGGGACCAACAAGGCCCACACCGTGTGCTCCGAGCGGGCTCCGTTCAGCGGAGCTCGCGGCGGAGCACTTTGATGAAGTCACCCCGGCGGCTGGGGCGGGACGTGTAGCCCTCCATGCATGTTCTCGTCAGCTGTCGTCGGGGTGTTTTGGTGGAGTTCAGGGGAACAGGGAGGCCTGGGGGGGTGGCCCCTGGTCCCCTGCTCAGAGGAGCGACAGGGGGGAGCCAATGGACACTGTTGGTGTCCATTGAGTCCTCCCTTTTAACATCATGGCAGATGGCTGGGCAGGAGAAGGCGGGTATCAGCCCGTCTTCAAATGCCCTCGGGGACCTGCGCACACGGCTGGCTGGCTGTGTGTGCCTGCACGGGTCTCCTCCGTCTCCTGGGGATTGCTCGGGTGTCTCCGGGCAATCCCCCTGTTGGCGTCAGCCTAGCCAGCAATGGCTAGGCCGCCCGAGGAGGGTGGGTCGGAGCAGTTGCCTCGGCAGAGCCCGTCCACCCCCCACTCTAAGGGCAAGGAGACACCGGGGAGTTTTAGTGGGTAGGGGCCAGTTCTGCTGGTCGACCCCCACATACCCCTGCCGCCTAGCCAGCGGTAGGGGATCAATAAAAGGATTTCTCCTCGACAAAAAAAAAAAAAAAAAAAAAAAAGGTTAAAGGATTTAACCTATCAAGGTTGGACCTTGATTGGATTTCTGTTTACAAATTGTGTTAATTTTTTTACTAAAATATTTTCTAAAAAAATTTTTTTCTATAATTTTGTGTTTGAATTTACACTTTGCTAGCTGATTTCAAAATAAGTTTTTATATTTTTTACTGAATGACAATAATTAAATTAATTTTACTGAGATCTGACTCAGATAGTGTATTTTTTTACAATTGTTTTAAACCATCTACTGAATACTGGTAATTATTTTTTTGAATTCGGTGTAGTCACTCAGCGCTCTTACTCATGACAACAATCAACTTCAAGAAATAAATACCATTAATAATATTAAACTCATTTATATGTAATGCTTCATTTAAATATTAATTTAACAGATTAAGTGTTTCATCGAATTGTGTGTCCTATGTTTGATATAATTGTTGATTTACATGAACGAGTTCGAACGATATTAATGACGATTTTTCGCTTCACCGCATCCGATCGGGAGTAGCAACCGTTTGTATTCGAAGCGAGCGACCGCGGTCGTAGGGTTGGCTGTGATTTCATTACGTGATTTATTTTTTCCATCTCCCTCTCAATCCAATAAATCCCAAAGCGGCGGTGGCGGGTTAATTATTAATTTTAAGGCCACGATTGCTGTCGATGAAAAACCTTCAACTAGCGATTAATTAATGAGAGGGCTATACGCATTTCATAAGCATTTTCATTATACCGCTTAATGCATGTACCTAAGGTAGTTCTAGTCGAACGCTTTGAACTAAACTAATTTATTCTAGTAATATATTTTATAAATAAAAATTGTAGTTAACATTTTGAAAGAACACAAAGTATTGACTTGGTACTTAGTAAAAACCAGTCCAAGACATGCTGGCTCTCCACATGATGGTAGGTCTGGTGGTTAGCGTCGCCCAAAAATAAACGCAAATAACGGTTACACTATAGATGCATTTGCGCCAGTAATCCTATTAGTATTTATAAGATTTGTGTATAAAGTGATACCTACTAAAGTATTACTCTTGCAAGTACATCTTGGTCCGGTCAACTGTACTATCCAACTGCACCAAGCAGCGCTAATAACGGAGCAACAGCCCTTTAACGCCGACACATATAGACAGTTATAACATGGTGTTATAACATGACTTTTGTATAATGGTGGTCATCTGTAACAGCTCGTTTACATGGGACCGTGCTGATTTTTGTCTGACAGTATTTGATTTTGGTTCAGATTATTTTCAGTAGTGGCGTATTATTTCCTATAAAAACGTTTACTCGGACGACCTTCGTGGCGGATCCTGCAATAGTTGCAGTAAACCTGTCATAGCGAAAAATATATATTTTTTGCCAAAAATGCAAGAAAGAATAACAAAAACTAGCGTCTATTTTTTCATATTAAGACTTCTATATGAATCTGAAATCATTGAGAACTCATAATGAATACTGGAGCCCCGAGTTTCGCACCTGCATGCCCCGACTCCACTGTAAAAATGCTCAGTGACCTAGGGACTAAAATCTCCCTCTATTCCAATGGCAACCCTTTCGATGGACTTGGAAGCATTTCTTCGGAAAAGCACTGTAAAGTAGACGAGACGGCTGGCCAATTATGGCTGTGGAATGCGATGCCTGAGCACTATTAAGTTAGGTACAACTTCCACTAAGTTATGTTGTTATTCAGAGAAATTTTGATACAATACATACAAATACCTATAGCAGTTTCAGCAATTTTTCATCTGGCTCAGCGGAATGAGTAATTCAGCTTTTTTCCTAAATTGCGTTCCAGTGACAGTGCTGGCTGGCAATTGTGCGAGTTATTTACGACTTCAATAAACTGAACCTTAAAATTGTTAATGAAAAGGTATTAAAACAGACCGGCCCCTCATAAATAACCCGGTGACAGAGTGGAGGAAAGAAAAATGCGCTTGGATTTGAACAAATTACGGCCGCAGCCGTCACTTGACATCCGCGACATATGCTTATTCGCTGATAAAATATTCACTCACATATTCTCTCCTTTACATCGTTGTCATTATAATAAACGCTACGAAATTGTCAGCAGTATTTTTAACTACAGGTTTTTAGTTACAAGTGGATTTCTTCTTATAACTTACATCACTCGTCTTTCGTCATCTCCTATCCTAGGTCTTAAAGACTTAAGTCTACCTGTAGCTTTTAAATACTTTAAATAAAATATGTATAGGCAACATTGTGTAGCAACTTATTATACACTAGCTGGTGCCCGCGACTTCGTCCGCGTTAAAAAATAAAAAAGTAAGCAATATAACGCTTGAAAACTTGTTGCTATAATATTTTAGCTAGACGTTACTAACGTATATTTTATTTTAGATGATCCCCTCGGGAACAGTACTTTTTTTCTGGATGAAATGTCCTTTCTGGTGTCCCAGACAACGTGTATGAAAAATTTCATTGTGATCGGTTCAGTAGTTTTTGCGTGAAAGCGTAACAAACAAACAAACAAACTCACATTCGCATTTATAATATTAGTAAGGATTAACTGAACTATTACATATATTATTTATATTAGTATGTGATATGATTTTTTTATTTACAAAAAAACCCCAAAAATTCAGAAAACCTACTGATTAGTGTTTCATATAAGAATACAAATTATTTTATAATTGGCGCTATAACTAGCAAAACAATTCTTGCGTTCACTATTTCTCAGTCTTTCAAATGCCAAGTTGTCCCGATATGTATTTAACTTTTAGTTGCTACTGTTGTATTTCATACACGTAGATAGGTTTGCCAGTTGTTAACTGACTTGTTTGTTTGCGAATGGTTCTATACAAAGCGCAGCTGCGTCCGGGAAAACCCTAAAGGGTTATATTGCTTTATGAATACTAAGGGCTTTCTATTGATTCACACCTTTGTTCTTTATGTCATTTTGCTTTTGAAAATATACAAAGCCTTACTGATGTACACTATTGTATAATAATTGTAGATTATTTGTAATATATCTATACCTACTAATAATTTGAAAGAGTAACAAACAAACGGATCTCCATGAAAGATAAACACAATAATATTACCTATCACTATTATACTACATAATATACTATCCCTAATTCCTACTAAGATATCCCCACTGTTTTAAAAATCATAAAAATTTAAGTCATTGATTGTTAATTTATAATTGACTAGCTGGTGCTCTCGACTTCGTCCGCGTAGAAAAGTATAAGGCGCTATCTACCGTTTGGATTTTGGATAGATGGCGCTATCTCCCGAGCCAAACCGTTAGTATTTACTTTTATTTTAGATTTCCCGTAGGAATGAAGCATTTTTCCGCGGTAAAAAGTATCCTATGTTCATCACGGATAATGTCGGCTTTTAATGGTAAAAGTATTTTCAAATCGGTCCAGTAGTTTCGGAGCCTATTCTATACAAACAATCAATCAAATCTTTCCTCTTTATAATATTAGATTCACCATTTTTCATCATGCTTTTAAATTTTTGAAAAATAGTAGTAACTCTAACACAATTCAAGTGAGCAACCAAGCGAGGCCGCAATAAAAATGTTCATCGAAACCCAATTTATAGTCCAGTCCGGGTCTTTAAAGTATAAGGACGTTAATCGAAATCTTATTTCATGCAGCAAATGTCCCGTGAATAGTATAAAGCTTCCCTGTACATCACAAAAGGCTGGAACGCGTTTGGCCTGCGCCGCACGAACGAACAAGACTCTATTTATTTTTCAATAATACAGTAAGAATAGAATTCTCATCGGAACAAGGGATCCTTCCGGTGATAATCTTCTTAAGGGACCTTTCTTCAGTCTTTAAAAGGAATTTTCTATTAAGCATACAACGAGGTATATTATAATATCGAAAGCATTTGTTCCAGCGTTCTAGATTAAATTATTAATGTCTTCGCGCCGTGACAACGATAGGGTTAGTAATTTTAAGATACGTGTAATTTCAATGTTAAATATTATGAAAATAATTAGAGATAATTAATGATTGTTACAACGGTGTGTGCCAACCAAGTTTATTAAATTTCCAATGTACCAAAATTATTAAGGCTGTAACACAAAAAATGGACATGAAACTGTGTAAAAATATAACTGTATAAGTAAAAATTCATTTCTAGCTTAGTTCGAAGACGGGAAAATTATACTAGTGACTCGCTCCCGGGTTCACCCTGGGTGCAATTGTCATACATAAAAATCTTCCTCATTTCAGTCTTTCCATGTGTGAAAACGATTTAAAATCGGTCTACCCATTCTCGAGTTTTGAAGGGTATATATACTTACCAATACCAACTTAACACATTTATATTTAGAAAAGGTTAAGAACATGTCTAGCGTTCATAGATATATTTTTTTTTAAATTGTTTTATGAGTTACATGAAACATACTCTTTCCCTGTGTCTTTGTTTATGAAGCAGTAATTTCAAATAAAAGGTAGCCTACCTATTCAATTTACATATAACGCGAGTAAACATCCCCCAATGTCTGCGGAACTGCATTTTCTTTTTGTTTACTAACCGGTTCTAGTTCATTCTGTCTTGGACAAGTTAATATATTCCGTGTCCATTCGCCGGTCCGGTCTCCAGCGCTGTTCCTATATATTCCGCTCACGTGCGCGCTTCTTTTTTAAAAGGGAGCACTGAATGTGCCCTGACTAAAATTACAGTGTTTTTCGGCTGTGCACTGACATTTTGATTCTCCCATTCTTCTGACGCGCGTATCAAAAATTACTAACGAAGTCCCCACCGCTACCACGCATCGCTATTCGAGTTAGGCTAACTGTTATTGAAAGTAGTTTTGAAATTCGATTTAAAAACCACTCCGTCTAGAGCTGCATGCACAAACAAATCGTAAAGCAAAAGTCATAAACACGCTACACCTTCGTTGATACAAAAGGAAATTGCTTATTTTACGTCGGTGTGACGGCGATTCTGCTAGTTCATATTACACGTTTCAAAATGAACAATTTTATGACAATCTAGACTCTAAAGAATAAACATCAAATTTTAAATGTAAACAGATCGTTTATTATTCTTATACACCTTTGATTTTGTGAGCAATAAATTATAAATAAATTTATTTCAGATCATAAAATATAATAGAAAGTCACACATTATGCAATAACATCCGTCTTCATTGCCTTATGCACAATATAACTTTCATTAGATTAATAGGAAATAAAACATCTAGTCTATATCAATATTAAATAAAATTTACTCTATATTACATACCTATATAAAAATACATTGTTCTTCAAATTCGCAAATCCTAAAATACATCATTACGAAATTTTGATCACTATGAAATTTTGCATAGACCAAAGACAAAGTTTCATCCTGAAAAAAGTACTGTTCCTGGGGAATCATCTATGAATAAAAAAAAATATATAAGCAAAAACATATAGGTAAGCCACAAAGTTTGAATATAGGTAAATAATGACCTTACATTTGATAAATATTTTATATATTATGTGACAAAGAATAGACAGATCCGTGTTCAGAAGATCCTTTATAACTTTAAGACGAAATGTTGTCGAACTTTCGATGTTTTGTTAATATTGTAGCCATTTTAATTTGTTTACGTACCTGAGTTTACTGGAGTATTCTACGGTTGACTTTATTGTACCACCAACCATTGTTTATTTTTAATTGGACGCGAACAAAATATTTGAGTCTACTTTTTCTTCCTCGTTCTATTGTTGTTATTACACGACTGTGCAACTTATAAATCATTTATTCTTTCCTCCAGCGACGAGCAGATTAAGAAAACAATGGATGACAATCTATCAACATGAGTCCATTTAGGTAGACAAAAGCCAAAGCGAGAGACGATCCTCGTGAAGTGGAGCGTTTTATATTATATTTATCTTTAATTACTACACGAGGAGAAAGTGAAAAGAATGACGACACGGTATAGTGTTCAGGTTTCAGTAACTAATCTTGCAAAGTTTTACATTAATGAAATTATGAAAGTCTTTTATTGCACACAACGGATTTCTTAAAAGGAAATAAAATTAAATAAACAAACCATTTTCTATTTTCCATTTACAATTAAATAAATAATATTGTAAATTAATCACCAAGACTAAACCAATCTTTGTGTTACGGGATAACCATACAATGGACAAGAGGCGAAACCCTGACACACAGACCAGAATTTACTTTCAAAAGTTAGCCCTGCGGGGAATCGAACCGGTAACGCTGACCTGGAATACGGTCCTTCCATTGTTAAAAGAGCTAAGAACATTGTTTAAAAGGCCCACTGGTTAACGCCAATATAAATTTTCCATGTCTTAAATGTTGACCACAACGATTAATCTTTAGAAACTTGAAGTGCCCTTGAACATTAAAATTTCATATTAAACTATGTTAATTAAAAGAAACACTGGCAAATGAAAATATGTTTAGGTTATATATATTTGTGTATACATATTTGTATATTTGTTTAAATTCCCTACTGTTTTTTTTAACTTATACTACAATAATTCCGAGCGATCCGCAGAATAATGACGTGATCCGTCTCCAAGGGAAAAAGAAATACGGAAAACAAATAACGATTTTCTTTTGTTAGCTTATTATTCTCCAGAGTATTCATTACTGGTACCTCTGTCTACTTTTTCAATGCGTATTTTTTTTTAAATAAATATACCTAATCGATGTCGGGAATTGTTATGTTTATTTCAATATTAGTGATGTAATGTTCACTCAATGGATACTGTTAATTAAAGTTTGTTACTGAAAGCCATTTTCAGTAGTTGCAAAATTAGATTGAAATAGTTCAGTATAGCACATGAGGAATAACTCACTTCCTTCATATATTGATACAATCCAATGGCACTAGAACGACTAGGGGAATTTAACTAGTAGTACTGAATTATATTTAAGAACCCAGTACTACAGTAGGTATCTACTCCTGATTTGAGTTGAAAATAAGCATACGGATAAAATCTTTCATAATGTTCCCAGCATATTACAGAAATAAATAATTCAAATTCAATTATCAATATCAATTCCCTCATCATTTCTACTTAGTTATTTTATTCCCTAATTCCTCCACTGTTCAACGTAGATACAAAATGTCGTCTAGATTCGTCATAAAATTGGCAATGGAAAACGAATGAAAACTGAAAGGGTTATAAAATTTTACGAGTTTCTAGTGTGAAATTTAATTAGGAGCGTGTCAGAGCAGTCGTGATGCGGTATTTAATAATGTCCTGTCGCGTCCCCAGCAGCGATTTATGACTCTTAAGGCGATGTTAATAGAGGACAGGGTGTCGTTAAAGCATGAATGAGAATTAAAGTTTTAATTTGCATGTGACGGCTGCTGTAGTCTGCTATGTGGTAATAAAATACGTTTAATTTTCATGTATTGTTTATGAACAGAGTCGAGTGAACGTTGACTTGTAAGCAATAAAGGAATCTGAACTCACAAACTTGGTAAGTTATGTTTATATCTACCTAAACAATTTTAATAAGTTTAATGACATTATGTACTATTAAATAGGTTTGTTTTTCTACATATTAGGTATTAGAAATAATGTTAAGGCATACTAAATAGAAGGTCTCTTAAAAGTGACTTAAGTTACGCTCCAAAGCCTAGCATTTTACCCCAATTAAAACTGTTTTCACTTTATCAAAAAAAAAACCGATCATTTTTATCTGCTTAAGACGTAGGCCATTTTAAGCCGAAAATAGTCCTTTATAAACATTAAACAATTAATAAATAAATAAATGTAAACGATTTTATAAAACAAATAGGTAAAATTTATGAGATTGTAATAATTAATGCACAATTGATTTCATTGACCTTAATTAATAAAAAAATATGTATATTTGGTAATTTTAATAAATGACTTTATAACCATTTTAATTATAAGTCTCGTTATGTGATTGAAGCTGACATCTCCATGCTTCTATAGAAGCGCTACAATGGCCCCGTATCTTTTATCGCACGAATGACGTTCACCCATTCAATGCACGCATTTATACACAATAATAAGGTCGAGAGTATACCATATTATAAAAAAAGTATGCTACTAGACACTCCGTAACACAAGAATTGCAAAAAATAACTGTTAACGTAACTTTCATAAGATCGTGGTGTTTTAAGAAGTATCATCCTAGTAGTCTTATTATTCAATAAAGACACGCGACTTTCATGAGTGGATTGTGTAGATCAACTAAGGAGGACAGTATCTTCTAACGTCTTCCTAGAATTTTTCAATTTTTATCGACCGCATGTGAAAATACCAATAGAGTAGAGACATTTTTTTATGTTAAGTTTAATAGACAGGCTAAAAGATGACTCACATTATAAAGTCAGTTTGAATTACAACCCATAGGGGCCAACCAACTCGAAATTTTTTTTATTTTACTTTATGCCTAAATCTCCACAAATGTCCCTAGTAGAAGCAGTAAAAATATAGCATACGATTTCACAAGTGTAAACTCACCTTTATTTCGTGACTTGTCACGCACAATATTACTATTACTATACATATAAGTAGTTCAGCCCACTCCTCGAGTTTCCGAGATGATTGAACCTGATATGTTATGTACAGATTTTTCTCGATACAAACCGTCAAACGTGAATAGATCTGAAATAAGATTTCCATTCCATCGAATCAGATTATGTACCTTGAAAGGCATCTTATATGGTATTTTCTTGTATCTAGTTTCTTTATTAAGTTTCATATTCCTCGATGAAAGGTCATATTTTATTTATTCAAAATTTTTTTTAAAGTACATTTGGCTACATATTCCTCTGGTTCTTTGATCACAGAGTATTGAAGACCGAAACTAATTTCTTGGCATATCGAAAGATCCCACACAACGTTAATCAATCCAAACATTTGTTATTTGTTTCATAGGGATATTACACTAGTTTTTAAATAATTATAATTATTACACAAAATTTGATTCATCAATAACATGAGAATTTATATACTATGTGCCATCATTTACAAAAAGTAGTAGTGGTTCAGTGGTCACTCAGCTGAAATTTTTTTTTGATTAGCATTTCAAATGTACCTACTTTAATTACGATGCGAAGGTATGCTTTTGGTAAAATTTATTATGGTAATGCCATAATTATAAATAAAATATCACAAGCTCATCTTCCGAGATCAATGGATCATAATATTTTCGGTTATCGAGTTACATGTCCAAATTCTTTAAGTAGGTATGTTATTATTGTCTATGTTACGTCCAATTTCAGTCTTAATTTTTTGTAGTTCTTTTCGCAACTGTCCCATTTAAATGTTGTTTGTGAAATATCTCTTGTGTGAAAATTATGATCTTAAGTTTGATACATTATCCCGTGGGAACTTATAACTGGGATAAAAGCTTCAATGTTTTTTTACCAGACTGTTTTCTGTGTAAAACAAATCATTTTGCGATTAATGTGTTTTTAGGGAAAAATAAAATATCTTAAAACATCTACACAAACTTTCTCTAAAACCAGTTTTCCTAAAACATAATTACCATGCATAGCTTGTTTGTACATTAAAAGCTCTAGGTTTCTAACGTAGCCTCTAATGCAAGCTGAAATTCCAACGTCATAATAACATAATATGATATGTTATGATGTGGTTTCATTAAAGCCTTACCAAGGAAAACGTCTGGCAGCACCAGACACGACCGTATTAAATAACGCGCTACAGTATAATGCTCTCATACACATTGCCGTTTGCACTAACATTTTTTAATGCATTACTTTAGCCACTTTACGTAAGATTGTTAGTAAAATTGAAATACTGGGATATTTTTGTGACTCTTACAACTTGGTTTTTAAAGCTTAATTAAATTAAGTTTTATCATCTTAATAAGTTACTAGCTGGCGCTCGCGACTTCGTCCGCGTTGGAAAAGAAAAAAAAAACCAGATCTTAACCAAAAAAGAATCTTTTTTTTGACACAACTAAATTACTTTTACAATTTTTTATTTTATTTATGTTAAGGTCAATTTTTTAATTTATTTATGTTAAGACAGGCTGACGGCCCACTTGATGGTAGGTGCCCAAGCAACACAGAACCCAAGCAATTTGGGCACAAAATAAATTGCTTTAAGCTGTATAGTAGCAACATAATAGCTGAATAGTAGCTGAATAAGCAACAAGAAGCCTATAATAGCCCATAGTGTTATAATAGCCCAAAAATCATTCATTGCCGCATTTGCCTATCTTGTCAGCTCTAATACCCTCATAACAAAGCTTTAAACTGAAAAATTTGTGAATTTCATACTGTTATCTGGCCTATGTGTTGCCTGGGTGGCTACCGTCGTCTAGGTATAATACAAGTAACGCCACAGGTGCTACCTGCCAAGTACGCTGCCGACCATAATAGGATCAAGGATAAGGGATAGGGACATCGGTTCTAACATCCCTTATTTACTAACAGAGACAAAACAGCAAACATAATATGCTGTTATTCACGGTGGTGTGTAAGGGCGGTTACTTTAAACTTCCGAAAAGGTATGGTCAAAATCGGTCTAGTCATTATGGGGTAATAACACTGGTAAACAAACATACATATACAAAAATTTTTGATACTTTTTGTTGTTATTCTTACCTATGCCTTTAATTTGAATTGACATAGAGACTTTTTTATTTATCTAAATAAATTTTATACATTTAAAGTAAAATTGAAAAGCCAAAAATCTACAGTTTAAGCTCTCCGAGTTTATTTTAATTAAATAATATACATTGAGTATAAAAAAATTAAAAGTAGGTACGTGTTATTTAGTAATTGCGAAACGAATAACAATGACTTTGAATTATTCTCTTTCTCTTTGTAGAGTTGGATTTCAAATTAAATGCAAATTGCAATACAATTTCTATAGCTTATACTATTTCAAGAACAATCGTCTACGAGGTGGTGTCCTAAAATTAATATGTAAGGAGTGGTATCCACTAAATGTGGGTGGTATTAAAACGGGGTACTAATGGTTGAGGAGTCCTGCGAACCGCAGACTTTATGTCCTCAGACCGCTGTAGAATTATTAATCAAGTGAATGCTGATTGCATTCCCGCTCTTGCAATTTCTGATAATATTGGGACTTATAAATTAGTAGTAGCATTATTAACCTTCGCTATTAATTTTGTTAATGTGAATTTAATAATAGAGTGATTTGAAGTTAATTTTGTGAAGTTTTCAGTCCATTATTGTGCTACGAGACAATTAAGTATGAACTAATGAACTATGAACACTCGTAGCACAATATGTCAGATTTGTTTTATTCACTTTTCTCATTTGATCCATAACAAGCTGTTGCACGCGACTTTGCCCGCGTAAGAATTTAGCCTACGTTACACGCAGATAATGTAGCTTTCTATAGGTGAAAGAATTTTCAAAATCGGTCCAGTAGTTTTAAAGTTTATTCATTATAAACAAAAATACAAATATTCTCTCGTATATTATATATATATATATATAATAAACGTTTTTAAAACTTCACTGTAACGTTTTTATATGATGTAAATTAAAACATTATCAACTAGAGACCCGCTCCCTGCTTACCCGTTTATCCCGATTTTTATTCGATTTTTGATTCCCTCATGGAAAGAAAAAATTTGTATATATAAAAAATGCACCACTGGTGAATCCGGGAGCAGGTCACTTGTTTTTAATATAGTTATGTAAGTATTTTATTAAGAACTTCGTAATGGAATTTATTCCAAAAATAAAATTATTTATAATATACGAGATTTAAATACATCTCAACAATAATTCATCATCGAAATAATATATCTCTGCGAGGAATTAATACAATAAAGTTAAACAAACGCGTTAATTTAAAAGTGGAATTACATTAATATGCGATTTTCTTAATAATATTTAATGTTCATTCAGAGCCGCGTTAAGCACAATGGAGGTTTGTTTACGCGCCGTCGAACAATTTATCTCAATGAGTCGGATGGTGACTTGGATGTTAGTTATGCCGCGTGTCTTGTTAAAATTAAGGATTTAAATTTAAATTTGGAAGCGTCCCGGAGCGAATAGGTGAAACGAAATAAATATGAATATGAATGGGGAATCAGACAAGTGCTGCTGGAACGGGTTTCGAATTATTAACTTTTGAAGAGCACTCGCTGTACCGTCGGGAGCGCAAACCTGACTTTCTCTCGAGTACGTCTAACAAGCTTGTCATATTCTAAATGTCGAAATTCTTGGGGGATAAAACGTATGATTATGCAAAATCCTTCCATTATATTTTGCTAGGTGTTGCCTACGAAAATCGTCTTACGTGAGAATCAGTATTGTTGCTAATATATAATTTTAATAATATATCCCATATAGGTATAAGAAAAATCTCATGAATTTCTTGCACCAATTTATAGGCACACAATCCTACAATACTATTTTACATATCTAATAATCTAATCCTAATATGTAATAATAGTTTGTATGTTTGATTGTTTGTTCCTCAATATCGCAAAAAATGGATTTAGATGAAAGACACACAAACACCTGGATATTTTAACCCTGGACCCGAAAATTTTTAGGTTTTCGGGGAATAGTCTACTACTAGTAGTGCACTATTCTCAATTAAAACATCTACTTTAAGTATACGTAGACGTAGGTACATTTATTCTAAAGTATTTTTTTTCTATCCGTACAAGTTAGACATCTTGAAATGAAGCAGATAGGGCAGCGGAGACGGTTTACTCGCAACGTATAATTTGCGCTCACCGAACGAGAGCCTATGTTGACCGAACGCGACTTGAATCCCAACTTCTCAAGTGATACTGTGTGCAAGCAATTACTGTGCAATTTAAGGCTTTTCGTATTTTTAATGAAATGTTTCAGGGCGTAATACGATTACCTACTAATGTTAACTATTAAAAAAAAAACCATGAATATTTAATGTACCATGAACGATTTTTGGATGAAATTTATCACACATATAGTTTATTGCTTGGATTAACATGTATTCCTGAAAATTATTATTATTAAAAATGTTGATGAGACCCGCAATCCGCATACACGTCGATATTTTTACGCGCGTCGTTTTATTGTGTCTAAAAAGGATTTTTATTTCACTACATTTTTTTTAATTGTCAGCCTGTCCGCACTACAGCGCGAAAAAGCTGTAACAGTCTTAATATAATATAAGAGATTTCAAGAAAATTTAAAATGTATTCTATTTTTTCTATTTTTATTAAAATTAGATTTTATTTTGCTTAAAATATTCTAAACTTTCATTAAATTTCGTCTAAAAATTTCTTGTAGACATTTTAAATTTAAAAAATATTAAATCTTCAACTACTTGAAACGAAATACACTTCTTGGAGCTATAACTTAGTTCTAAATTAATTAACTTGCTTATACGCTGACGAAATTTTATTATATTTTCAAGATACCTGAAAATGATAGTACAATTTATGAGACAAAGTTATTTCATTATTTATGAGAAAACTAATAAAGTCAAATGTCTTTAAAATTTTAATTAGATATAATAATTTATAAGTAAAACCAATACATATCAAAGGCTTATAATTTTAAATAACAAACATTTTATAAAACTTATTCAAATTTTTGCATTTTATGAAGCTGGCTTCGTCCGGAATGCATTTTTTTTATAAACGCATACCGCTGCAGCGGATATAGGTTTAGGAGATGAACAGATAGACGTTTATAACGACTTCAATTTTATTTAAGAATGTGAGAAACATCGACAAATATAGGTTTAGTACAGAGGACTACTGCCTAATTGTTTTCTTTGTTATTTAATGCAATTAAAAGTGAAAAAGAGCGCAAATATTCGCAAAATAAAGCTGTTTAATTACACCGATGCTCTGACTTCGTAATTTAATTGTAGAACTATAATATTTTCCATTTGAATGGATACCGTCTAAAGTTAAATATTGAAAGATTTAAAATCGAACGTTTACGTTATTTTTTTTAATTGCATGCGGTAACAAAGGAAGATCGAATGACTGAATTCACTTTGCATTTTAAAAAGTCCGCTCTTCGCGGAATCGTTGAAATGAAAGGCACATTTTTGTGTAATTATAATAGAGGTATCTGATATTTTCGCTTTGCGTTGTAATGACGGGAATTGCTTTTGTTGAATATGAATGAGATTAATAAATATTTACCCCAATGACTGAGTATTTCATCGATAACTATTAATTAAATATTTAAAAAATGTGCTTCTTTATTCCATACTAGGTGGTGCCAGCGACTTCGTTCCTCTTGTATTATAATTATTTAGAAACCTCTTCAATTAGTGAAACCCGTTCTTCGTTTTACGCTCTTTCAATTAGTGAAAACCGCATTAAAATCCATAGCGTAGATTAAAAGATCTAAGAAATTAAAAAAGACTTTTTATAATTTCAAACTTTTTATACTTTCAAACGTTTTTACTACTTTCAAAACTTAATCTATGAAACCCAATACTTACACGATATTTTCTCAGTAAAATCTATAATTTCTAATGGTACAAGTTTCAACCGTTAAAACGAAAATAATAAAAAAAACTGATGGCCTGGATCTCCATACAAAATTAAGATTGATCCTAATTTACTTTCCACAGAATTTAAATTATTATGTTTTTAATATTATTTATTGCACATAGGGGTATATTAGGTTAGCATAATGGATTGGGTAGCAAACTTAATTTTAAAGTCGTTAAAATTGTTAATAACTTTTGAGGACTTATTTAATTCACTACATGCATACGTTCCCAAACTACCAGGCTCCCATAAACTAGAAGACATTAGTTAGCAACAGCTGTTTAGCTTTCAGTACGTGGACCGAAGTTAATTAGACGCCCTCGCCATCGCGGTGCGGTTCGGTTCGGTCGCAGTACAAAAAATTGGATCCAGTAGGATTTTTTTTAAAGTTTTAGTATCTCATACTCATGTGAAACCTGAAGAAATTTTATTTGACTGTTTCAGTATTAAGTAAAATCAAAATAAATAATCTGACTATTGAACTATTTAACATCTTTCATTAAAACTTTGATCTCTACATCAATACTCAATATCAACATCAATACTAATATGATGAATCTGTAAGTGTAGGTATTGTATTTATGTATGTTCCTCCATAACTCTTAAACGAATTAACTGATTTTCATGAAACTTGGTAGATATACATTCAGACGTACAGGACACAAGGATAGACTACTTTTTTTCTTTTTCAAAGCGAAGGAAGTCGCGGGCGCCAGCTAGTAATACGTCATAGTCGGTTTCTTGTTGCTAACCACTTCTAAGCCACCCAACGGATATTTCTACTTTTTGCTTATGGAAGACACAAAGGTACAGTCGGCCGCATAAGTCGATTAACATATTCAAAAGTGCAAAACACCCGAACACTCAACTTACTTACTTAATTACTTAATTACTAAAGCTTTTTACGATCGTTTGTACGTGAAGTTTATTTTGTTCTCTAGTCATGACAACGACTTATGACGCGTTGAGTGTTCAGTTGCTTTGCACTTATGAATGTGTTAATTGACTTATGCGGCCGACTGTACAATTGTTTATAGAAAAAAATGCATCGAACGCGTAAACGTGAATTTGTATGGGAATGCAGCAGCGCCACCTAGTGGCTAATGTGTAGCGCTGCTTCATTCCCATACAAATTCACGTTTACGCGTTCGATGCGTTCGAGGCGAAACCTCTCTAAAGAGAAATATATATACTTTTTGTGATGCTCCTATACTGTTCTCAATCGTGCTGGTGTTTTGGTTGTGGTTTTAATAATTTCCAACGGTCCAGCTACGTAAGTCGGGAATTGATATAAACGATTTCGCTAGACTGCACTCTAATTTGGACAGAATTCGAATGAACGGACCTTTGTAGATAACTATCTATTTGCCGAGTATACGAGTAAGTAGTTATACGACGACAAAGTTTTACCGTCCCTTTAAATAAATCACTAGACAACGTTGGTGGATTTGTTGACATAAAATAAGTGAAATTATCTATCTTTACTTAATATATTGAAATAAATATATATTAATATTATATATATATTAATAAATATATATTTAATATGATTGAAAATATTATAAGACCTTTTTGATTTAAGGTCTGTTATATGATAATAAATTAATGTTTAAGATCCCGTGGGGAATGATTCAACTTACTTAGATGAACTTTATAAAATAAAATTTGATATTAAACTTAAGCCAGAAAAATAACTTAATTAATCTATACTAATATTATAAAGAGAGAAAGATTTGTATGCTTGTAATGAATAAACTCTAAAACTACTGGACCTATTTATAAAAATTCTTTCAATTTTTTTTATTACAAATACATGTTCATTTTCTTTCTTTATAGGATAAATTATATCTAGGTATTTATACAAATATAATCTGTTAACGTTTTTTTGAAGTTTTTGACTTCAATAGAAACTTGTCTATCAAACTAAGTAATTTAAATGTTTTATCTACGTACTCTTAACTTTACATTATGTGTTTACATTGACATACCTACATAATTTTATCTATCTTCAATCTAATCTCAACAGGGGTACGGATTCGGTCGCAACTGCATCGGATGGCGTCAAACTTACTAAGTATCTTAGTTATTAACTTGCACGTCAGTAACTAATTACTCGATCCAGTTCTCACCTGCTACTGACGGCTACACTCCTGGTACGATTCCATTTAAAACAGACCTCCCTTCCCTCTCTGTGTACTTAAGAAATAATGAGATAAAGTGGCATTCATTCCTGTCGGCGAGGTTCAAGGATGAATGGTCGAAACGCCACCTTGGAGTTGAATGTAGTCGCGGAATACTTTGCGATGACAGCTCCATTATAGTAACGTGTCAAACAAGAAGTTTGGGGCGTAATTAATGGTGCAGACATTGCATTCTGTTGTGTTACTTATTTTATAGATAAAAGCAGAATTTATTTTTAACGATTAATTCACAATGAAACATTACCTATATAATATCAGCGAATTGATAGATTTTTGTTCTTATAGCTACTGCCCGTGACTTCGCCCGCGTAACTTTGTAAATTATATACTAAAACATTCCTCGAGAGACACTCTATGTTTTGATGAAAACAGCAAGAAAATCGGTGCAGTAGTTTTTGAGATTTTCGCGAACAGACAGACAGACAGACAGACGCGGCGGGGGACTTTCTTTTATATGTATTGATGATAATAGGCCTAAAATTATACTTTTGTTAAGCGTTGTATTTTTATTTTTTGATAACTGGTGCCTTCAACCACCCAACGGATTTTTATACGGTTTTCCCTAATATAAAGAGCGATAAACTTAGGAATGTTTGTGTAGGTAAAAAAAGGAGCGGGTCACTAGTTTAAAATTTATAATTGGTGGTACAAAATACATATACTAACTAGCAGTAATCTTAACTAAATATTGAAAATGAAGTAATTCTATATACTTTAGTGCTATTTAACTACAAATAAATTGACTCGCTCCGTTTGAGATGAAGCCAATCAAGTGGTGCGTTTCACTGAATCTCAGCAAAATCTAATCAAATTTAACGCTTTTACTAGTCGAATTTGTGCTTTCCATTAACTGTTAATTTGTATTAGGAAAATTAAAAGAGATTTTCTTGATTAATCTTTGTTTAAGACGCGTTGAGAACAAAGCCTCCGAGGCGCTTAATTTCAGGGTTGTTGCTTTTCGAATTTAATTTCTTTACTTTATTTTTAATGAAATAAGTATTGCTAGGATTAGTATTGGCTTTTTTAATTTGTCGTTATTGTTTCCTTTTTTTGGAATTTTTGGAATTGTTTTCTTCAAGGAATTTAATAAAATAAGTAAACTTACCGCTTGAAAGTTTTTTAATTATATGAACAAAAAATTACTAAGTATTATGTAATTTTTCATTTTCATAGTTTTATGAGTTTTCTTCAAGTTTTTCATTATTTTTAAAAAGGTTAAAATAAATAATTTCAGTAATGTTTATTTGGACAAAAAAAATTAGAAAAAATAATAATAATAATACTAATAACTAACAAATAAAAGAAACACTGCAGTACTTTCCCCGTTACGACTAGCTCCTTTCAAATGTTTCTCGCATAACTAAGTTTTGCTATTGCCAGTAGATATCCTTTGAAATGCTAACAACTGTACATAGATTCTGCAATATTATAGGTTTACAAACACACACAGTTCGGTTCTCTGTGCACAGATCGAATTTGTCTGCAAAGTTTGAATGTTTCGTTGCACATCCAGTGAAGTTTAAAACGCCCCGTGTATGTACTTGTTCGGTCGAGAGACGATTTAAAACTGCTTTATTAAAAAAAAAATCGTAATAAATCCCAAATTACTCCAGATTTACTAAAACTTAATACCTAGTGCTTGTACATGCCGTGAAAATATGTAAATATATTATATTTCTTTTTCTGATTTAAACACAAGTCTCCACATTGCTGTCTTAATACGTCATAGATCCATCAATAACGTCTGTGTACTTACTTACGTAACGTACGTAACCAACAAGCGTGGAAGACACACGAGCTTGTCACAGAATGATGAGTAAATTTAATATTAATTGACAAATTATTAATTTTTTTAGTCAAATTGAGACCAAATTTATTGAACATTTAGTGGCGCGTTAGTCTCACAAAAACTCAAGAATGGCTAGACCGATTTTGATTCGGTTTTCTCTTATAGTTAAAGGAATAAATAAACCTTCCCTAGGTTTGTCATATGTATAAAAATTGGACCGCGGGCAAAGCCGGGAACGGATCACTAGTAAAAAATAATTATAGTGGTTATTTAAAAATATTTATTTGGAGTTTCAATTTCATGTTGTATGTGATTCGGACTTTTTGTTCGACTCATTCATCGTAGAATCAATCAATGTGCGTTGTCCAATCCATCCAAGCGATTTGAACTTTATTAAAGCATCTCACGTCTCTCACGTGCGGTGAGGCCCAAGGGTGGTTGAACAATAGGAGAAAAAATTAACATATATATAGGGAGTAATATAATTTGTATAAAATATTAATGACGAGGTTTATCACAACGTGTACCAGACATGTAAGATGCTTTTAATCAGGTCAACCCAAGATACCCTCTTTGGTTATTTCTAGCCAAATATTCGTCAGGTACGAAGACATGAGTGCAGCTCGTATTATCATATCATAATCAAGATGATGTCATAATTATGATTAGATACTTACTTTGTAACTTTAACGCTAAGCTCCAAAGACCCTTCAACACTTACAAGCGATTCTCAATAGATAATCTCTGCTAGTATAAGGCTTGTATTTCACAATACGACTTAGACTTTGATATACACCTTACTTACACACCTTAAAATTACTTATAAATTTATAAACGGATTACTTAGTTCAATGAAAAATAAAATATAGGTTTTATTATTTCCACTTTAATAATTTCAATAAAATTCTTCACGAGGACAATGCCTCCTTTATCGCTGCGTACGGCAGATTTGATAAAGAAACCAGTGAACCGACTGGCCCCTTATAATCCTTATTATACACTTGAATACCTTCGAAGCTATTCTATGGATTTTATTGTTATTAATTAACTGCTGGAGTACACCGATAATATGATTATCACGCGATGTAGACAGACGCAGGAGCGGAATGTTGTTCAAAACCCAATTTTCTTAATTTCTAATGATATACTTGCCTACTCACTTTTGAGTATATATTTATTTATCAATTATAAAGCACATAGTACAGTTTTTACCTTTTTTTCAAAGTCCTGTAGATGTGAAATATGTAATATTCGGTTTTAGATAACATTTACGACTGAAATCAATCAATACTGGCATGCTATTACCTACATAATTATGTTACAAACTCCTGCTTAAAAGGATTACTTAGTTTTGATTTTGCCTTAATTACAAATCTCTACCAAATAGAGCTTATGTAACAAAGGATTACATTTCTAAATTGCTAACTTGTAAAAATGACAATATGCCTTTATTTCTACATCCATTTTCCCATTTTTATACTTTTTTGCTATAAGCTTCTTAAAATTTTGATGATTGATAACAGTTTAAGAATGATTATTTATCAATAATTTCTTGTGAAGTTTTGTAAGCTCTAAAGGGTTCTAGAAAATTTCATAATTATCAGGATACAAGTGCTGACACCCTAGAGGAGCTGTATTGATTCACTTTCACTATCGTCCGGGGTCAGATGCGCGCGGCTGCACTAGGCCACTGGAGCAGTATTGCACCATAGTCCATTTGTAGCTGCCTGCACAAAACCACGTCGTGTTCAAAATGTCTTATAATCTACAAAGAAAGACTAATCAGTAAAATTAAATTAAGTGGCTGATTATGTGCAAAAACTTTCTAATTACGCGGGTCTAAGCGTTAGAAATGTGGCGGCGTATAGAGAGACTGTGCCGCATGCAGACAAAGTATCTTCTAACTTCAGTCGAAGGGACGGTAACATTTTATACCTACATACATTTTCAGTATTTCTAATGTTATTGATAGTATTTTTAATGGCTGAAAATATTTCTTTTAAATTAAAAACTTTAAAACAGATAAGACAAGCTAGTGTAACAATAGGAATGATGGTATCAAGTTTAGTCTAAGCAGCTGTTAGACTTATCTTTTAGAAAAAGTTTTGTTTTAGAAAACATTATAATCGATTATTTTTAAAGAAAATTAATGTTTAGATATATTATTTTTTTTATTAATGGAAATCAATTCGTGTTGATTAATTTAAGGTTTATGACACGTATTCTTAATAAATATATGAATTTAATAAATACAATACAAAAAATATATATATTCAAAATCCAACATATTTTTGCAATTATGACAATAATTTTAAACAATATTATTTTACTACTCAATATAAAGTAGACAAAACAAAAGTTCAAGAAAAACTTTAAGCTAGCTGTATATGGACGGTCTTCTTCATATATAAGTATTTATAATGTAACGAAGATGAAATCCAATGAAAGGTAGCGAAAAGATTACACCTTGAATTGACACGTTCACCAAAAGATTCTGTAAGGGATTTAAATCTTTTGTAACAACGTTGCGTTATGGTGAATTGCTACAAATCCTTTCGTGGGATTGACTGCCTTTACGAGCTTATCTGGTAACAACGTTTATGTTTCATTTAGGATTTCGGTTAGAGATAAAGTTATTATCACGTGCACCGATTTCAGTGATTCAATGTATTTTAAATGTTATTTTAGTCTTGAAATCCTAAGTTGTTAATTTTTAAAATAAGGATATCTCCGATGGCCTTATCTAGTTTGTACCTAATAAGTAAAGAACAATAATTTATATTAAATATTCAAATTTTGTCTTATTATGGTATAAACTTCAAATTTTTTTTCAATTCCTTAGAAATTATTAAAACATATTTTTATAATGCTTTTGTAACAATTTTAGAGCCTAAATTAAAGAACTATTAATTAATTAATTAATAAAGAAAATTAGGAATTATATATTTTTTGTTTTGCTTAAATTAATTAGCTGATTATTTAATTAATGATTCTATAAAAGAAATATCACTGAAGTAAATTGGTAATGACGATTATTGTATTAAATGTCTCTTTATGAGTATAAATCATGAAAGGTGGTAGTTATCAAGTGGTAATAATACTTGAGGTTTTTTCTTATAATATTTATAGAACGGTAATTGCAGCGTATTATATCATACTTACTTATATTTAAAAGCGTTAATTTTACTCAGAAACACCAAAAATTTCTTCTTTGTACAGACACTTAGCATTAAATAAAAACCTACTGTCATTGTTCTGAACACTTTTTGCGCTTGAAACTGAAATTGTATATAAGTAAGTAGAAGAAGAAAATTACATTTTCAGTGTAAAAATCTTTAAATATGATTCAGATTCAGATGTACAAAACGCATTTTATATTTTGTGCAATCTTGCCGTCATTAGACACAGTCGTAAACGCTGACTTTTTATCACTTTAAATGTATTTCTTGTTTGCATGTCTGGAAGAAATTCGTGTTGAAATACGAGCGAACTTGATATAAATAGATGTGGAGTGTAAATGCACGAGTTCTCATCGTAAATCACCGGAGATTATCTTTGAATGTGTCTTCTCGCTGCATGTTTTGGTCGGTGCATGAATTATTTATGTTTTAGTAGCACTTGTGATACCTATGTAACAAAATTTATAGTGTAGATATCTAAATAAAAAACGATTGTAGCTTTTTATTAGCAAATAAGAAGATTTCAGCTCGCATTGCTGAGTTTTCTTTGAGAAGGTAAATAAACAATCTTGAAATAGAATATAGTTTAGAGTAGGCAGATCTAGGTATATAAATCATAAATTATAATATATAGTAACAGAACAAACTAAGATCTGCATGAATTATCTGACTGTTCCCTTATTTATACAATTTATCCTTAGATATTACGTCTCACTGCTGGGATTGTTGTTTTTCATCACTTTTACGTTATTGAATACACAGGAGTTCAAAAATCACTGAAAAGTGCGGGACCAGGATTCGAACCAGCGTCTGTAATTATTGCAGCTTAATTTCTAAATAAAAAACAGAGAAAACAATCTTCAAGTCAATGTTATAGTATTTAACTATGCTTACATTTTATAAATAGCCTTTTGTAGTATTGATATCGGATGTCTTTATTTTGCAGTCATTTGGGCAACTTTAGCCTGTCTGAATTTTGAATTTTGAAATTGAAATTTTCAAAATTTCCGTTTTGAAATTTTAGTGGCTTTACATGAAAACTTCAAAATTCAAAACAAAATGATTTATAAAGACTTTATAATATAAAATAATGTAAAATTTTAAAATTAATGCCTTATTTAAAACTTACAACATTTGGAAAGTAAATTGGTTTTCTCTTTGTCACGAAAATTCAATTAAGACTTAATAAGAATTTAAGAAAGGTACCTACACGAAGAGTTGTTAATTTTTTAATACATATTTGAATGAATCTTGACTTAATCTAATTTTGGAATTCAGTTAAGTTGTTATTCAAATGATTATTAATTATTTTGCACTATTCGTGTTATAATTTAATTGGCATCTCCTATAGTTATAGATTTTAAGAGCCCGTTAGGGATTCACACACATAGAGGTATTTTTGACCCATAGAGGTTAGCGTAGCGTAGCGTATCTATCACGATGGACAAGAACCTAGGAGCGAAATGTAGACAAATATGTGTCTTTAAATTATATTAATAAAAATTAATGACTACGTGGTTAGAGTTTTGCAATGAAAAAAATATATGGGAAACAGTTTGTTAAACACGTTCTTCTGTTCTAAGATATGAAAGAAATAAATCAACTCCCTTGACTACTGATACTATTTCTTCAACAAAATACATATATCATTGAAACTTGCGCACATACATAGATATTTCTCGAATTGAAAATGAAACTCCAAAAAGCTTGACTTGATTTACATTTTTAGGTTAACAAATAAATGCAATTTCAATTCTAATACTATATAATATGGCTTTTTATAGGTGAATAAATTTTTAAATTTGGTCCAGCAGTTTTTGAATTTATTTATTACAAACAAAAATACAAAAATTAAAATCATTTCTTTTTATAATAATGTGTATAGAACTTATTTGGTTGTGAACACGTGCCGTTTGTTATTTGCTCCAGTACCGATTTAGAGTGTAAACCAAAAATTTATGGACTCCGAGAGGCTGATAAAAATTCTATCGCCCCCGGCTTATTTATCGCATTACACTGAACACATTTCATTTTTACTTGTTACATTTTGTTCACACAGCACAGCAATCTATGTTTTTAAGTAAAAAAAAAATGTGTGTGTCAGCTCCGACACACGACTGCAGTTTGCTCCTTACGAACGATTTGCGAACGATTATAAAATTTAAATTTTCACAATTCTAACACGCCGAAAGAACAACATTGTTCTTTATTAAGATAATATTGTGTAGATTGCGCAATATCTATGAAACTTCATATAATTCAGAATTAAAAAAATAGAAGGTAGATAACGCATAATATAACGCATTCGTGTAACAATTTTGATTTTACTCCCATAAATTTTCATACCACGAGCTTGCAAATTGATTCTTAAGGAGAAAATGCCAAAAAAACGAAATCAGTTTTTCCATTGCAAAATATCATCGAAATTCTGTATTAATGGCTCCCAAAAAGCCGTTTACAAGTCGTAATGGAAAACAAATAACATAAAAACGAAACTAATTAGAAATCCCGATGCCGACGTATCTCATTTTAGCACACGACTTTTGGGAGTATTTTCACGTTTTCTAGGGATTTTCACTGCGGCCTCTCACAGTCTGCGGCGGCGGGGTACGATTGAAATTTTTCGAGTGGAAGCGACAGGGTTTACCGTCGAATATAGAAGCTGCTTTTATTCTGAATGAGAAGGGATATTTAGTTTGGTTTGTAAAATTTATTTTAACTTTACATTCACAATGGACCAATGTCATGAACCTTTTGTGATTAAAATTCATATTATGTTATATATATAAGTTTTTGAATTTAATGAGTGGGCGTGACTTTTTGTTGTGCTTTTTTTTATATTCGAGCTTTTAGTTAGAGTATTAGTAATATGGGTGGTTCATTTAATTAAGAAGCTTAGTACGTAACATGTGAAATGCAAGGTTTGTAAAATTATATTAATGTAAATTATTATTAAATTATATTAATTATGTTGTGTTTATTTTTCACTGTGCATGACTATATTCATTCTGGAGATGATTATTATAATTACATATATGTTAACAATATTTAAAAATATGTATGATTGATTATCGAAAAAAATATTACCAATTTAGAGGTCAGCTTATATTTGACATATAGCTGTATGACTTAGTTGTTATTGAATTTTTATTAATTGTCTATCGTAGTTTGAACTGTAAACTGCTAAATGACCCTGTTTCCCAATTGTATAATCCGCACTTTTTTAAAATTATTACTAATTCTTAACCCACCCGAGTATGTTTAATTTTAATTTTAGATTAAGACACACTGTGCATGGTATGATCTACTTATTATCTTTGTCCTTTAGAAAAACAAATGAAAATTACATTGACCTTGTTGTGTATTCATTAAATAGGTACTGTAGGTATAGAAAGCTTAAAATTAATAATTTAAAAAATAAATACAAAATTATCTGATGTTCACATGAAAATATAAACCATATAAGTAACTTTGTCTTGAAAGTTCTTAAGTAGTCGCTAAAAATTTATATGAACAAATTAAACAAATTTGTTCTAAAATTTATATGAAATTTCTTTTATTGTGCTCAAAATGTACTGCTAAAAGAAAACGTTGTCACATCCAGTTTGTATAAGTGTCATGTTAACCCTACTACTTGGGGGTTCAACACAATAAATAAGCAGGAGACACGGCGCTGCTGTCTGCAGGACTGGCAATTGAAATTTTATCCCGGCTTTACTCCCATCGGCACCAATAAAATAGTATAAAATAAACTAAAATAACCCTCGGCAGTCATAAAAACCGAACGGAGGTAAATCATAAAGTTGTATGTTTATTATTATTACAACAGTGTTAGGTATATGTAGTTATTTACTCTTTAAGGGGATTTCTCTGGGTAAAATATAATGTTTGGTGTTCAGCATATTATCACCTCTCCCACGACGATAAAGAAGTATATAATCGGGTCTTAATTGGGCCAAAAAACCGCGTAATTATTTAAAGAAATGAAATAATTAATGTTACTGTAAAGATATAGTTTTATCAGTAATGGTATGATAAATATTGACTCGGAAAATTTGCAAAGAATACTCAATATTCTCAATACTCAATACTTTAATTTTAAATGAGTAATTAAAATTGACATTTTTAGGTCAACTACAGAAAGCTATGTTAGTGATTGCAATTAAAATATTTTCAGACTGATATTTAATATTATAGTTCATTAACCATTTGTTTGTGAAATTTAGGTAATAAAAATATTTTTCATTTTCATTTTTCATTTCTAAGAATTCTAAACAGTTCTAAACAGTTTATAGAATCTGTAATATAAAAGTGTAAATACTCCATTTCCCATAATCCATTATTGCCGATATTTTACTTAATGAGTTACGTTTTCGAAAACATTCTACATATTATGAATATAATCTATCTACTCGTATGTGACAACTTTATCTAAAAACGTACAAATTTAAACACAAATCTTCAAAAACAATTTAACAGACATCCTAACGTCTAAACACTATTTCATAAAGATCTAGCTTTTATATATATTTTTTAAATAATAATAATAATAATAAACAACTCTAAGTAATTACTTGCATTACATACGCAACCATCTATCACTTTTAAATAACGAAGCGAAGAGCAGATAGCATTTTTCAAAGGCCCATAACATTATGGAGTGATAACATCGCTCCCTATACGGTAACGCTTTCCAATGAAGTATTACACGATGTTTCAATAGGAGGCAACACCGCAGTTTGTATTCATGTTGAGTGGTACCCCCATATTGATGCCATTTAAACATCCATAATGTAAACCGCTGGAGTGCTACTAAACAATATTTTTAAATTAAACTCTACTATGAAAACCACGTTTATATTTTTACAGCTTATGCTGCATTGCGGATATAAAGAAAATAATGCAAGATTTATGAATGATTCATTAGAGACACTTTTTCGTTTATGAAAACCTATATGTATCCCAGAATATTCTTATTTCAGGATCCTTTAAATTTATGTAAATTCAATATTTTAAGACGGAAGTATAGCTTTGCAATAGGTATTTAGGAAAACACATGCTATCGCTTGTGCGCTCTAGCCCCGGGGCAGTCGTGCGATAGAGAGCGTTGCAGCTTCCGACTGACAATAGTACTTTTGATGAAATTTCATTTCGGGAGAAAACAGTTTCCACTAACTAAATCTTAACAAATCACTTTGATTTTCATGTCGATCGTTTCAACATAATATATTCTAGGTTTATAAGTTGCGTTTTTTTTTTAAATTAGATTGTTTTTATAAAACAAACGATTTAATTCGACAAAGTTTTAATCACAAAAATTAAGTTATTTGAGGTTAAATAAGTTTAAATCTATTGAAAATTTTGAAAACAGGAAATCCTATAAACTTAGTCTTTCACTGTGTCAATAACATGCAAAAAAATCATCGAGATTGGAAAATATTTAGAAGTGGAAAAACGTTTTCTCTTTTTGTATGGACGAGTGCGTGCTATTCTTCCCTCTTAAGATATTCTATCGTTAGGTCTTCCGCCCTCAGGTCAGGGACCAACCATTTCGTCTTGGCTTCCACTGCAAGACTTGTCTGCCACTGGTAAAAATTATTTAATTTTGATTATTATAATATCATATTAAAAACTTTAAAGTTACAAATATTTATATTATTATGTATTTAAAACATGTACATGATAAAAATTTAATATTAATATAATAAAAAATAAATAAACTTAAGCAATTTCCTTCAAAATAACAAGCTATTTTCCAAACTTAAAGTCAATATAAATTATTCATATATCCATCGTAGGTGGCCGTAGTCACCCGAGATAATCTGCGATGATTTATGCTAGTAACCGAACCGCTCTTGTGCGCGGTGAGCTTTATGCTACGTCATCGAGTCGCGCGAGATCTGAATATCTTATTTTAAAGCTTTCAGACATTACAGGATGCCTATAAAGGATTCTTCAGATCAAATTATATATTATTATTTACGCAAATGTCAAGACAGCTACTACCATAGTGCTCACAAAAATTTCGTTTGACTAAATAAAATAAATAGACATTTTTAAAATAGCTTGTATTTTGTTTATTCACATTTTAAAAATAGGTAGTTTGAACAATCGAACAAAAAGCAAAAGAAAAAAATATATAAATAAAGAGTAAAGCGGCTCCCAATAAGTTACGTTATTGATAAAATAATTAGTTTAGCAAAAGAAATATTCTCCTGTTATATCTTTTCTAAACTTTCTTCTATTATCATTTTAATAAATCCTCCTGAAAATATTTGATATATAAAATTATGTATTTTCACAGATTGTATCGATTTATTGTGATAGAAAATGTTATGAAATATGGGATTGCGATGAAAATAAATACCTATCCACGATTTTCATTCCACGACGTTAGTGAAATTGTTTGTGTAATTTATAGCTCTCTGATTTAATGTATTGGATAATAATATTTTGTAATCCGTTTCATTTCACACACAATGCTAAACTATATCAGATTTCTTTAGAAATAAGATTTTTTTTCATTGCGACTATTAATTTAACCTAAAAATCTATTTGGACACAAGTAAAAATATGTGTACATACTGAAATATAAATATTACTAGCTGTTGCACGCGACTTCATCCGCTTATCTTATAGCCTATGTTACTCGCTGATAATATTTAAAGTTATTTTTAAAATTCTATAAAATCGATACTTTCTGTAGGTGAAAGAATTTTTAAAATAGGTCCATTAGTTTTTGAGTTTATTCATTACAAAAATACAAAAATACAAATAATCTCTCTTTATAATATTAGTAATAGACGACCATGAAATAACACATGAGAACACTAGCCTACATCTCTCAGAGTCACATCTTCACCCACATATTGTATATTTTAAAAAATTGTATTTGTTCTTGATCAGAATTTAATCTGTGTGAATATGGAATTTCATCTAAATTGGTTCAGTTGTTTACAAGATGCTTTGTGAAAAGGTTTGTTGCTGAACCCAGAGAAGTCGTTGATCGCATGTAACTTAGCTTTGTGTTAATATTTCACACCACTACATATATATAGATTATAGGTACCAACTAACAAAAATATAGTACTAACAAATAACTTGCTGTTAACTTAGAAATACAAGGCAGCAAAGTCTGATAAGGAAATATATGGAATAACTAATGATGTAGCTGACAATTCAAATACTTATCTGAGTGTGAGAAAAATGAAAGTAACTTTATCAACAAAATGTTGTTACAGGCGGGATGTTGAGAAAAAGTTGAATTTCCATATTGAGATCCCTTACGCGCAGTCTATTATAGTTTGCATTGTGCCCTTGATGTATGTTTTCCTTACATTTCGCGGGTGATTTCGCTTCAAATTTGACAGGCGGGTAACACTGACGAAAAGCGAAAACACCATATAGGGAGGGAAGTCGTATGTAAACTCTTACCAAACTTTGATTATTACTATTTTAACGAATAAATCAGGGACAGACGAAATTTAAGCATAACTTTGAATATCGTCACAAAATTTTGTTAATTATTAAAATAAGTGGAAATATTTTACAGTATTTTTCAATATTTTGAGTTACTTGGATTAAATTTTTAACTAAATAAAATCACCACATAGGCTTTTATGACCTTCAGATTGAAATAAATTATAAAAGCAAATATAAAATGGTAAGTATAAAAATTATAATGATATGTCACATATATCTAATATATTTTTTAGACAGTTTACATGTTTCCTAAACAGCTTAATAAAAAAGACAATAAGAAACAGATAAACGAGACAGATAATTTAAATATTAAGCCCAAAGAATTATTTATACTTATTGCATTTGCAATATTATTATTATTATTTTTTTATGTTAAAGTCGACAGACAGGCTGACGGTCCACTTGATGGTAGGTGGCTACCATCAATTTGCAATATACTTATTGCATCTGAATATAATATTATGAGAGAGATTATTCACTGTAATTCATTTCCAGTGCTACAAGGGGAGCCAACTCTTTTAAAAGGCAGGTGAGACGTAGTGATTGATGCTGCATTCTTAGCACTAGAGGCTCTTTGAAAAATGTATTTAAATAGTGAGAAAGAGGTAATAATTGAAATTTGTGAAGTTAGACGTAAATATAATAGCATGTACAATATGTACCTATACTTTCATTAAATATAGCGAAAACTACATGCTTTATTGCAATTAGTTTTGCAATTAAGCATAATTGCAATTTTTTTTTATCAAAAAAAAAAAAATTAAATCACCTGTAGAAAGTGTGCATTCTTGTAGTCAACAAGGATGCACTTATGCGAGCCGGCTGCATGTTGGAGTGGGATAAGCGGGTGCGTTGGATGTATTAAAGATGTAATAATATTGATAGCTGCCAACAAATTATGTATTTATTGCTTTTGTAGTATTTCTGTGTTATGTTTGTAATTATATAAGATGTATTTTCTATTATTATGGACAACTCAGGTGTACGCTGGAAACTTAACCGAGTTTATAGTGCACCTTATCTGTATACCATTTATTGTTTTTTTGTGTAAATAAATAAATAATAAAAAAATAATAATAATAGTATAGAATAAATACCATGCAATAGTTATTGCAATAGTTTGTGGAAATAATGACCTACTTAATGAGATAGTAAATGCCTTTAAAATCACTGACATAATATTTATATTTATTTATTAATATACTGCAATAAGTATACGTCCAGAATCAGAAGAGTTTATGTTGTATCTATACGTTTTAGTTATTTACTTTTTAGGAACTATAAGAAATAAGCAGTAGACATTCACAGTTACTATCAAAACAGCTTGTAAAGGACAATGCCCAATTTTACTACCATTGGTTATGATAACGTCTATGTTCGATGACGAATATTTTAAGGCACTTATTGTATATGTTAATATAAGCGAGAGAAATCAATAAACATTTGCGAATTTTAACAATTACATGACATGCTTTTCAACACACAATATCAAAAACCAATTCGTCCATTGACTTAAATCTCAATAGAAAAACATAAAAACACAGATATTAACATCCATCACATTATTATATGACTAACTGTTATTTTACGAGCACCTAATGGGCCGATAAGGGTATTTTATTGTTCCCTAATGGCTTATACCTGTCTTACAACGTAACTGAAACGATGCGTTATGACCACGCATTTCGGCACCAATTTCGCATAATGGACCTATCTTTATCGTCAATGCGGGACTAGGAATAAAGTGTATGAAGTAGGTACTATATTAAATCGCAGTTCCTCGTAACAGGGAAATGATGGAAGTGGGAGCAACAGCATTTCTATAAAGTCTAGTTGCAAACTTGAGAACAAATCTTGTCTAGCTCAGCATTGTAACTTGGAGTTCTAACTTGTAGTTGGTACTTGAGTGGAATTGAAACATTATGTTATTTGAAAAAGTTTTAGTTTTGTTGCGAATACTTAAATCTATTTTATCTGTTATTCTATATATACATATTATATACTTACTGTTCTTCTTTCGTTTATTATTAGTTCCTTAGATAAAAGCTATTTCGATAATTTTCAGGGATAAAATGAAAAAAAAAGTGTCCATAAATAACGGATAATCTTTTTATTGGATTTCTTTGTCATTAATTGATTCTAAAAAACCTAAATTATAAATTTTGACTTGTTTATTCTTTCATATAAAATAAAAACCCTCTTAATATCGATGTGTCTTGTTGTTGGAATAGATATAAATATTATGTAAATAATAAATAATATATAATTTATTATATATATTTCTATAAATCTCTCCAAGAATCTATCCAATTTTCCGCTTCTTGTGAATACAATAGATGAGAAGATTAATGCCAAATTCACAGTCGTTTTGTAATATATCTATAATTATTATAATAATCGCTTATGGATTAAGAACCGCTGAGATATATTATTTCGATGTTAAGAACTTAAAATTTGTTAACATAATTTAAAATTAGAAATCATCTAACTTATTTTATTATCTACAATTTTTTTATGTATCGTAACCAAAACAGAAATCACTCACAAAAACAATGTTTAAGTAATTGATGATATACCAAAAACAAAGTTTTAGTAAGGAAATATAGAACAAAAATATGTAATTCTAAAATTATTGCGTCATATTCTACTCCAACGACGCAATAAGATGACCTTTATTTGACACCAAATCATCCCTTCCTGTGTAGGACGTATCTACCTATTATGCTGGGGGAAATATTTAGTGATCCAATTATTATACCAATACGTGTACAATTTAATGTTATAGAAAATTAAATCCCAGGTTAGGCCTTAACAATTACTTGTAAAACTAAAGAACATAAGTTGCTATTTTATATTTTCAGTGAAAGCATTTCAATGACTACCTAAATGTTGAGATTTTAAATTAGTTCATAAATCTAAGAAAAAGTTATTTTCATAGTGTATAATTGGAAATTGAAAAATTTTGCAAATAGACAAATTTCAATAAATAATTTCGTATCTGAATATACTTGCATGCGAATTTAATTTAAACATTTCTCGTCGAGAAGTTAGTGGTTAAAATTTTGCCCACGGCAAAATACGAAATAATTTGTCGAAGTTTTAAAATGTAATCTCCAAGAAGAAATGATAATATTTTCATTAGACGTAAAATTATAATATGTATTTCGAATTTCATAAGTAATCTAGTTACTGGATGTTTAGATTTATCTAAGATGGCTTATTACAAATCATAAGAAGATAATGCGGTACACATTTGCTAACATAAAGTGATAATAAACCAAGATTTTTATAAAATAGAAAATGAATAATGTAGCTACACGTTTTAAAATTGACTGAAAATTTAATAATAATAAACACAGTCTAAGATATTTTCGCAGTCGTACTTACTTTTAAATTAGCTAAATAGAAAATTATGAAGTATTTATGTTGAACAAAGAAGTTTGTCTCTGAAGCACAATATCTTAAAAGGAACTGTCGTCGAGGGATCGTTAAAAGTAAAAACCACATTTACCTTAGTTTAGATAGAACAACTCGTTTACATTTTAAATAATGGCGAAGTGCGCTCTTAGTGGCACTAATTTTCATTTAAAAATCTTCTAGCTTTATTTTTCAACAAATATTTTAGTATATTATACGAGGTTCTTAGTTGTGTGTATACTAATAATAAATCTGTAAGTATAGGTATCGTATGTATGTTCTTCCATAACTCTTAAACGAATTAATTGATTTTCATGAAACTTCATATATAAATATATACATACATACATACAGAAAAAAATTCAAAAAATAGTGAATTTAGTTTCAGTATCATGTATAGAGCCTATAAACACGATAACAAAGTCTGATTTCTCTACTAGATGGCGTTTCAGTGTGTAGCACTTTATTCTAAAACTAAATAATACATGCACGTTGAAAACTGAAAAATCGTTAACGCATGAATCGTTATTTTTGCTTTTTTTAATACTTATATTTTGAACTGTACCGGTAGTGAAAGGGTTTTGGGAGTGTTTAATCCAAAATGAGCGGACGCAATTCCGCCCCACGCCACGGTCACGGGCGGAGCGCGTCGCTATGCATAAATACGGCAGAACAATCACTGTAAATACTAAAGTGTACACACACAGGTACACTGGCATAAAACCTCCCCCGATACACACGTATATGTGAAAAAGTGAGAGCATTCTCCGTTATCATCAACAAAATGAACATAATGACCATTTCAAAAAATTATTGAGTATCGTATATTTTCTGACAGAAGAAATATACCCCTTTTCCCATTAACAAAATCTGTTAGGTGGTTTAAAAGTAATTAGCGGAGAAATAGTACAGACGCGGACAGTTTCAGCGACTTAGTTGCAAAATAGTTTTTTTTTTTTTTCTAAGCAACAATCCTCAATTAATGTTTTTTAGGAAAATTTTATTATCTAAAAAAAACATAAAAATCTATGATCAATAATAAATGACACACACACAGTATATGTTTAGAAAATTGATTTGTGTTAAATTGAAAATGTTACCTAAAATGCTTAAGAGATTGTAACGTCGTTTAAATTTAGATTTTTTTACCAAGTCTGAATCTTCATTTGTTTTCAATCATTTACGTGATCAGTATAGATAATGTACTATTAATTCAGATATGACTAACAACTTAAATATTTCCAAGTTGTTTGTGTAAAAGTTTTCCATATACTGTTATGCAGACGCTATTGATTTTGTCTGTGTTAGGGGGACAGCTTGATAATCATATTATATCTTGTTTTAAATATATCGCACAAGGGTCTTTCGTACTGTGTGTGCATAAATATAATTCTGTATACTTTTATTTTAACCTTGAAACTCTGGGACCCTTCGCGAATTAATTTCGCCAGCCATTTAATACTATGAGCCCCTTTCTATGTCTGTTATCGACAACTTGGTTTTAAAATTTTACACTAATAGCTTTGAAGCATTAAATATTACAAATAACCTGTCATTTACATTGTTATTACAATAAAATCAATTAGTGAACTATCACAAGATTTAGTTGAGTATTATTCTAAAATGTAATTGTAATTTCAAATTGTTCAAAAGCTGTATTATAATAGAAACTTAAGTTCAAACTGAAAACTATTAACAGTTCAAATTTAATTTTATTATCCAAAAAAATATGAGCCATGGAACTCGGGGTTACACTGCGAGGTTGAATGAGAAATGAGGAGATCCGCAGACGACGGCTGAAGACGGAAGGTTCTCGATTCCACGGACTGGCAAGCGTAGCATATAGTACGTGCACCCACAAAGTGTTAGACGACCAGATAAGGGCCGCGGGTCGATGGTGGTAGCTTCTGACAAGCCATATTTTTTTTTTATGTTAAGGTCGACAGAGAGGCTGACGGTCCACTTGATGGTAGGTGGCTACCGTCGCCTATAACAAAAGCAACGCCATAAGTGCTACAAGTGCGCTACAGACCATAGAAGAATTAAGGATAAGGGATAAGGGGGAGGGGTGGGGTTAATCGGCTCTGGCATCCCTTACTCACTCACTGAAACACAACAGCACATACAGAAATACTGTTATTTCACGGTGGTATACTGTAAGGTGGTGGATACTGCCGCCAGACGGGCTGGCCAAATGACTTCAAATCCAGACCAGAGACAATTTTGAGAATTACTTTAAAATTTCCAAAGTTGACCCCGCCGGGAATCAAACCCGAGGCAAGCACTCTCCAGCAGTGGATGTCCTACGTCTGAGATGAGGATCCAATATGTAAATAAACAATTTGTGAAACTAATTAAGAATTATACCCTTAATCTACATTCATAACAATTTTACATATTATATATTGCATGTAATAGCTGTCTACACCGCATACACCTACTTGTCAAGTTATTGAATTAGCCTACCGCAGTGAAAATTAAATGTAAGGCGCCTACAAATCAAAGCCGTTCTTGTGCAAATTCATTAAATATTAACAAAGTTCCTTAAACATATGTTTCTGACTCGCACGCAATGATTTTCTTGCTTTACGAGACGTGTGTGCCCTCAAGATCCATGGTATAGATAGTATCAAGTGAATAATCTACTTCTTCTTATCTTATTATAAAATTTATTGTTAATAGATAATAATTTCAAGTGGATATGCTTTTAAAATTATAATACAATCCTGAGATTGTATCTAGGTTAAATTAACTGCCTACTTCTTGATGTAATTCACACCTGTGATCTGCGCCTTACTGATTTCGATTAAAAGGGGCCTTAGTTTATCTACCGTCTTATTTGCACTATGGTAATTCCTCCACCTAATTACTAATCATGATTACATACGCTACGCTATACAATGTTTACGCTGACTGTAATTAAAGCAAGTTAATCTAAAGTGTTCTTGGCTCATACAAAATGCAGCCGACGGGTGCCGTCAGACTGAGAAAAGACGTTCTGCTCTAGCGAGAACTTTATAAACAAATCCAATCTGCTTTAGAGGAAGTCTCTCATCTAACTTCAATCATGAATAAAGGCTTTAAAACAAGAAAAATATGTGCACCTACTTGAGACTGCGGTAAATCGAAATGCATTATTTTTAAAAGAACTAAAAAGGAATTAAATAAATTGAATCCAGAAGTGTTTATATCTGCAGTTTAATTTTTAAAGGAACTATAAGATATTAAATATTTATGATTTTATATAATAGATATTTTTTGCCCTTAAGTTTCCTTAAGCACTTGCCATAACTACAAAAATGTCGCAAGACAGATGCCCAAACATGTTGATCGCACTTTTATAAACAGGCTGGAAAGATATTTACAGGATTTAATTATCATTCGCAAAGTATAAACGAATCCAGTAAAGATATTTTGTAAAGTTTCGAACAGACTTTCTTAATTAAAGCAGTAACTATAAATAAATTTGTCTTTTGTAATAAAAGTTTATCGAAATAAAATAAAACATTTCTCTCTGCGATCAAGTGAAATAAACTTCGGTCTCAAATTTTTTGTCTTTCATTGGACGCTACGATCTTATATGGCTCACCAATGGAACTCTTTTAAAGAAATAACTACACTTATGCAACATACAACTATCTTAACCTATTATTGCTGTGACCATCAGTGTCAGCATTAGTATGATGTCAGCATTAGTATGATTGCGTCCAATAGAATTACAATCCTAGTGTGTGTATGTGTGGAATCTAGGATTCGTACTTTATTTATAGATTTTTTTTTATATTCTGTCTGTATGTCTGCAAAAACGAAAGTGCCTGTATCTGCCTAATTTTTATACTTTTGTAGGAAAACCAACAGCTTTCTAAACCAATTCATAAACTGCTGTAAATTCACTCCAATCTCAAATAGCATTAAGAGTCTAAAAGAGCATTAGGAGTATAATATTCTAAAATGAAAATCACATACAAATGAATGTAGTGGAGTGTAATTATTATATTTGCAACATGGGTGTCTTGAAACGTAATTAAAGTACGCTCAGAGTCGCGGGTCGCGTAGGAGCCAGTGGGAATAAACAGCGTAAACTATGACAAAATTAAATTAGCGTAAATCACGTCAGCGATAAGGATTTACGATGCCAACTAGCGCTTAACGTGAAATCGAATCAGTGTTACGCGTGGTTTAGCGAGAGATTTAACTAAGCATGACATTATAGTTACGACTAATATCTAACTAACGAATTTCACTAAAATGAACTTAAAGATAATTTGTAAAAGCTTTCTCAACACATTTCTTATAATAAATTTTACAGATTATACAACAACATATTTTTGAACATATTCCATGTCGCTTTTAACACTTCATTAACGCTAGAGAAAACTTAAAACTCTAAACTACTTTGTTAAAACAACATGAAATTTCCATTTTAAATTTAATTTAATGATCTCTGTTTAATAAATAAGCTCCTATAAAGTATACTTAATTAACTAAGTCCTCTTGATTGCTCCGAAAGTAGCATATTTAGTTAAGTATCTATAGTATTTCATTTGCTATATTTGTAGGTAATGCATGTTCATCATTTTTTATACCTTTTTCCCTTTTATACCATTTTATAATAAATGAATTATAACTACGCCGTGTTCAGAAAATGTCCAATGACAAATTTACTTCAGCAAACTTATTTTGCTCGTCATTGCACTCATTCTAAAACGAGAATAAAAAATTCTTACTACCTAAAGAATTATTGTTTATTATAAAAAAAATCAAATTGAAATTAAAATTGCTTTCAAGATGAAATTGCCTCTTACTCTTAATCTGTCCCTTTGGAATCAATTGCGAAATACAGAAAACAATGTTTATGATTGATTTTATGTTTTATGTTTCGTTTCAAATGTTCAGGGATATCTTAAAAATATCATACGAAACTGTTGCGTAATAAAATGACCTATATTAGTAAACTGCTGACCTGCAAAACTCTTATTGCACGGACAAGTGTGCATCTATTTGGAAAAACAAAGTATGTTATAAATGTAGTCCCCTAACTCGAGCGAAGTTCGCACCCCAATTTCTAACATAAAATCCAAGGGGTCTTCGCCATTCATATTTAAAATTATGCACTTTTTAACCTTGAAACCATCTGAGCTTTGCAACTCGGCAGGAGTCACAGCTCAGATGGTTTTTATAATTAATATTTGTGACTACATAAAACGAATTTAAATTTATTATTAACGAGCCGGCGCCCGCGATTTCGTCCGCGTTGAAACAGAAGAAAGTAGCCTATCCTGTGTCCTGTTCGTCTAAATGTTTATCTACAAAGTTTCATAAAAATCACTTCATTCGTTTAAGACTTATGTAGGAAAATACATACAATACACTTACAGATTTTTATTTATTTATTTATTATTAGTATTGATTGATTATAAAAATTACTGTCTATATTTATTATCGTCTGGTTGAAATAATAGCATGTGTGCTGTTGTGTGGCCTTACAAGTAGGTAATGGCCTTTACAAGACCATCTTTCTCATGTAATATTATATAAATGCTCATACCACGAAACCCATACAAACAATACACCGCCAATTACGATTTCAGTTCAATCTACTGCGAACTGTATTAGAAAGCAATACTTATTTGTACACAAACCATACATTTGGCATTCAAATCAAAGTATCGTAATAAAATATATTGCAAATAGAATGGAGGTACTATCTTTTAATAAATCTAACCCAATATGTATTGGAAATATAAATGAATTCGATGTAGCATTTTCTTTCAAAAGAGAACTTCATTTGCAATAGAAATATGGAGAATAAACAATTTTTCGACAAATGACTCTAATCTTATGTTTCTTAAATATTTCTATATTTTAGAAATACACTGCGAGAGTTTATTGCTGTTCGGCATAGGTTTTTAAGACTACTTGCTGATGCCCGCAAGTATTTATCGCTATGACGAAGGTGGCGCCGCGAACAAACAAACTCACTTTCCTATTTATAATATTAGCGTCTCTTTCACCATCTGTCAAGTAGGCTAACTGTCATTTAAAGTCACCGGTAACCGGGGACAATGGAGCTGATATATCTTTGTTTGTACGGTAATAAAAGTTCCAAACATTGAAAAGAAAATAATAATAAAAACAGAGTGCATATTTAATAAAACAGAAAATTATTTCTTAAAGTAACTAATTAACACTTTACTTGTAGTTGGTGAAAGAGGCCCTTAATAGGATAATAATACGTGACTCACATGATTTACAGTTTTTTTCTTATTTCTAATACTAAAATATTGAAAAGAAGCCGTGTCAAACTTAATCACTGCTTAATAACTTCATAGTAGTAAATTAAAACACAGTTAAATAATATATTTTATTACTTTTTTAATTCATTTCAAATAAAAACTTATTTGATTAGTCTTGATTTTTCATCGTTAAATTAATTTCGCCAGCAATTGTCCAGTAGACAGAGAATTCAACTATTTCCTATTAGCCGTCGCTAAATTAAATTAGTTTTCCCGCAGACATGCGAAGGAATCCTATTGTTACTTCTCCTCTGTTGACAATATCTTTCATATTTTAACTTGTGCCGACATTTCTTACGTTCTGTCTTCTTTTGTATAGTTTAATTTTCTGAAAAGTCTTTATAACTTCGTTTGAAATTTTTTTATCATTAGAGTAGACGGAAAGAGGGAATACATATAACAGAATGTCACTAAATATAATTAATTAACACAAATTAATTTAATACCACGGAATACAATTAATATACTTAGTTTGTAATACATACATGTCAAAATTTTACGAAACTGTGTATTATAAATGTGTAGGTAATGTTTAGTTTATAAATTGATAAAAACGATTGGAGATAATGTTGAACAGACATTTTATTTAAATACTAGCTGCCGCCCGCGACTTGGTCCGCGTTGAAAAAGAAAAAAGTAGCATATCCTGTGTTCCTTACGTCTAAATATTTATCTACCAAGTTATGAGTTATGGAGGAACATACATACACACCTTACACTTACAGATTTATTATTAGTATTGATAGTGACGAAAGTCCATTTTAAAACCATAATAAGAAATTAAATTCTTTTGAAACTTGTCCCATTTCCATTATTACTTAATTTCGCTTTAATTCCGACAATGCCTATATTATATATTATAAGAGATCAAAACAAAACACAAGAAACGGTGTTAATAACTGTAAAAGATCTTTTAATATTTCACTTAACATAGCGGCTAGCGTAGAGGCGGTAATCTTTTGTAAATGTCTTCATTTCCTGAAGTCAGAGCTCCGGACTGCGGCGGATTTAGCGCCGAAATCGCTCTCCACCACTGATATAAATCTTTTAACACTCATTCCGAGCTTAAGCAGATCTTTAGAAGCCTCGCTAACTCCTACAAGTGCAATTAGCCTCAGACTCGGAAGTCCGCGTAATCTTGAATAAGGCTGCAAACGAGGTGCGTATATTTAAATAAGTAAATGGAGATGTATCGTTTGGTGAAGTTGTAAGTAATTTATTCTGGTGGATTATTTGTTTCAATGTACATTTATAGTAAACTAGCTGGTGCTCGCGTTCGCGTAGAAAAGTATAAAACGCCATCTACCGTATTTTGGATAGATGGCGCTATCTCCCGGGCCCAGCCTATCTTTTATTTTAGATTTCTCGTAAGAATGAAGCATTTTCCCGGAGTAAAAAGTATCCTATGTTTATCACGAATAATGTCGGCTTCTAATGGTAAAACAATTTTTCAAATTGATCCAGTAGTTTCGGAGCCTATTTTATACAAACAAACAAACAAACAAACAAATCTTTCCTCTTTATAATATTAGTACAGACTAGAAACCTGTCCAAAACTTTGCTTGAATGCAATTCAAGTAAAACTTCCTCGATTATGACCCTTTTTTAGTGAAAGCCGTTTCAAAATGCGTTGCGGGTTGTGAAACATATTATAGAGACTGACAACAACTTTATTTTTAATATGTGTAGAAATAAAATTATTTATTAAATTTAGTAATATTTCGACAGTACATATAGAAGAAATGAATATATAAGAGATAATATGTATGGTGCGTTACGTTATAATAAGTCTTTTCGAAAAAACCTTCAAAACTCTACCAAAAACCTCCGTGAAATGCATTTTCATGCATTATTTGAGTCCAATAGTTATGGTTTTTTTTTAAATTATTGACTAGAACATATAAAAAAAATCATTTTCTTTGTAATAAAAACATGCAATATGCAATTTGTTCGTGTCATTTGCTTATTTAGAATTCATGGCTTCGTAACTTTCTAGAATTGCTTATTCAGTCGGGCGAAAACTGCAAGGTAAGAAGCAAGTTCATTATTCAAAATTAATAATCCGCTAAATTAATTTAAATCCAAACTTTATCCAATCTACTTCGGTTTCAGAGTTCTACGAGGCCGCAAATATACAGGCCGTGTCTAGAGGCAATTATTCTGTGATATTGTACAGACAAAAGCAATCGTTCATTGCTTTCTTACTTGAAATAAGTATTTTTAAAGAAATTAATCATTTTCGCTTCGGCCGCTTTGGAATCCAAAGGTTCGAAACCAGTTTCGAAATTAACTTGATTTTCATAACGTATAATTTCTGTATTCGTATTACTTTCAATTTAGACATCATACACCTACGAACGGATAAAGAATCGATATAACAAATAGATAGTTAATATTGTTTCAGATTTATTACTTACATAATTAATCAAAATTAAGTATCCAATTTTACAGAAGATACGATAACTTGTAATGCCAATCTCGCAGTTAAAACCCGAAGGTTTTAACTGGTGGCAGTCACCACCAATTTACAGAAGACTACTGTGAAAAGAAACAGGATTATGTGTTACGGTACTAAAAACATCAACCTGTACTTTCCTAAGAGAAAATCAAAGATATCTCAAGCCAAATTTAACAGTCACCGTGACTCTTAACCCTCTTCCAAGTACATATAAATCATACCGCGACTACCCGCAATATGCAATGTAAATTTATTACTCTGTAAGCGCATTTTAAACTACAACAGAATTTAATAATGAAGACACGCATCGATTGTTTAACGACTTCCTTAATTTAATTACTCATATATACGATGATATATTAAGGGGTTAAGCGATTTAATTTATGATTTACAAGCCACCTTTTAATTAGATTTGCATACTCTGCAAACGATACTGTCGTAGAAAGTTTTCACTTTCTCTTTTGTCTACGGATATTCTATTTCTATTTGTATCTGATTACTAAATGAAATGGGTTTTTTACCAGAAATTTTAAAAATGAAAATATTTACTACTTACATTAACAACTTTTAGAAATTAGTATTTGTTCCTGACTATACTTAATGTTTATGGTCCTTGTAGTACCTTGATCTTATCTCTCTCTTAGTTATATACTTAACTACATCTATTGAATCCAAAGCCCAAACAGCAGCCAAAAAGCTGGGCATCCTAAACAGGGTGAAGCGATACTTTACGCCTGGACAGCTCTTATCTTTGTATAAGGCGCAAGTCCGTTCTTGCATGGAGTATTGCTCCCACCTCTGGGATGGCTCGGCCAAATACCAACTTGACGCACTCGACTCTGTAGAACGCAGAGCTAAGAGACTCCTAGGCGACGGTACTTTTTTAAAATCTAAGATGCAGAGCCTGGCACATAGACGCAATATTGCCAGTCTATGTGTCTTTTATAAGGTATACTTCGGTGAGTGTGCTCAGGAGCTGCATGAGCTCATACCGCCTTCCCCGTTCTTCCATCGGTCATACAGACGTACGGCTGGTTACCATCCTCATCTTGTCGAAATCCCCCCTTTTCGAACCAAGCGCTTTGAAACATCCTTTATAATGACCACCGCCAAGGTTTGGAACTGCCTGCGTCTGTGTTTCCGAGCTCATATAACCCTAATCTTTTCAAAGTTCGAGTGAATGGGCATCTTCTGGGTGAGCTCGCTCCATCTTAGGCCTCTCCCTTGCTACCCAGCTGGTTGTTGGCCAAAGCAATAATAAAAAAATAAAAAAAAAATTAGAGCCATATTTTATGGTACAAAGTACTTGTGCACATGTGAAAACTCACATGTATCCATAAATTTATTTAAAAGATAGTCGTGTTAGTTACATCATGTATTACTCGAAAATTTTTGGATGACGAGGTCTCGGGGATTCTCATACTATGGAACGATGAATAAATTGGGAAGATTTTTGTATATGAAAATTGCACCCTGGACGAAGCCGAGAGCGCGTCGCTAGTATCATATCTATTATAGAATTTAAAGAGTGGACTAAATCATTAAGCAACTTATGTGTAGCAAACTAAAAGCACGAGCCTTTAGTATACTGAAGCTACCCCAACTCGATACCAACAGTCCAACACATTTAATTTAAATAAAACTTTGTTATGTGTTGATTTAATCTCAAATGAAAGTATACTTAAATTAAATTTACTCAAAAAATCATGTCACGCTCTAATTGCCGTTGAGAGTTACCGAATTTGGTCCCCTAAGAAAATATTGACTAAAAGGTCCCTTACATCTTCTCTGTTGTTCAAAGCAGATTAATGTTTGTGCCGCTTTATTTGCACGGTTCTTCATAAAAATGGCACTAAATCCAAACAGTGGAACGGATAAACAGGGGCCAGGGTTTTATTAACATTTTTGGTGTGTTTTGTGACATTATCGCGAGCAATCCTTTAACATTAAGGTTCAACGGTAAACCGCTGTTTGCATACGCGAGTCAATTTATTTTCTTATCTCTTTTGAATTTTTTGCAATCGTTTTGTATTCTTTGTGTCGGGTTTGGTTGTATTTAATTATTAGTCCGTTTTATTTATTTCTTATTCTATTTTCTTCCCCATTTAATTTTACCCCTCTGTGATGTACTCGCCTATTTAATTAACTTTTGTTTTGGCACTTGGTTATTACTTTACAGACGCAATAGTCTTTATACGAGAGCGTCTTAGAATACTCACTAGCTAAAATAGTCTAAAAAATCCAAATGTAACAAAGAGAGGTACAGAGATGCAGATACTATTTTTTATTGTTTTTATGGAGTGAGACTAATAAAGCTCGACAGAAAATTCAGACTAGAAGATTCTTCGTCAAACTCACGTGTAATTAAGAAATTTTGTCTAACAAAAAACAATAGCCAATAAAAAATATGTATGAGTTTTTGATACTTGCAAGTAACCATATTACGCTAAATAAATAATTACATATATTTTGATTATACGTTAATTCTATTGGATTGATAAAAAAAGTGTAATCACAGTGAGAGTTCAATTCTATTTATGTTGAGATCATCTAAGCTAAATTACATTGTGTTCGGGCAATAGTGAAAGTTGCGGGAAATCAAGAACGATTTGAAGTGTTCCAGGGAGGCGGATGACGCAAACACATTTTCCTTTTGTGACAAGAGGACGTAATCTCCCGTCTCCAGATTTTAATTACTTATTGGAAACTTGTGGCCGCCGGCTGTATGAGATCCTCTCAGCGGAGTATATTGCAACATTTCGAGACTTCACGACGGAATGTCCTCTACTATGGAAAATATACGTTCACAACTTAATTTATCATTAACATTTTATATTAATTAACGATATTGTGTAGCGTACATTATGTATATTAATTATCAAATATACAATTTCTGGTGTTATACACAGTGTTTAAAAAAGCGACACAAATATTTTTTACAGTTAAAATCTTGTAGGTGTTTACTTTTTATCGACCAAACTTAGTAATGTATCTACATATTTCGATCTTTTACTCTTAAACATAAATGATTAACTTATTGTAAGATAAGTTTAAAAATTTAACTTTAAAAAATTATTAATTTTTTTTTCTGTTTTCGGGCATTTCAAACCAATTCCTGAGTTTCTTTCGGGGTTTCTTTTCAGGATCGTCATCTTGGTTTTTTTCCGAAACCCTGGTAAATTTAAGTTTATAATGACGATCATAAGAGTTTCTTGTAGAAAACTAATTGATAAATAAATATTTTGATTTTTATTTCATTTTGAATTCTAACCTAACTAAACTAAGAAAGCTCACACGTACAATACATGAAATTTTCAAAAAAACTAATAAATATAAATCCATTTTTAAACCGCCGAATATTTTAATTGGAATCGAATTTGGTTCTGAGTCCCATGGTAATCATTTTAGTTGTAATGTCAACACAATACTCCTACGGATGTGATTTCCGCGGTCCGCAGTGTTTCGTGTTTGACTTGGCGTGCAACGTATCACTACCGTCACTGTAGAGTGACGGTAAATATCACAGTCATTCGAATTTACTCTTCATCTAATTGTCACCTTTTTAGCAAATAGAGAACACCTATAACATACGAGTAAGTAACAGTCATCAGCCTGCATCTCAATGTTTTTGATTTTATGTGTGGATATGAACTATGATTAATTGTTTTAACGGAGAATGTAATTATGGGAAAATGTGCTTGTCTAGGAAATCGTATTCTGAGAAGCAGTAAAAAAAATAGTTGTCTGTTCAAGAATACAATTCATCTTCGAAGACAATCTGAATTTCGCCTTGAGTCAAGAGTGAAAAAGTAATTAAGTAAGAGTCATGACAGTAACCACAAGGTCATAAAAATCGCTGGGCAATACCTAAGCGAAATTTAGATGTAGCGACATTGTATCACAGATGCCTCTAAGGTTTATGTTCTGAAATTCTTTGTCCATTTCATTTACACGAAAATGGAAACAAACAATGGTATTCAAGAACGAATAGGTATTTGTCAGTGACAAACGATATTCTTTGTTAAGCTTACGAAAATTTGATGCAAAAGATAACCTTAAAAAACCATACAATACCTTTAGAAAGAGTATCAAATAAAAGCTTGTTTAACGTAATAATGATTCTTTGACATCAACTCACAAAATTAAGGCATACATTTGCAGTTCATATTACTACGTATACCTTTGCTTGTGTGAGTGATGCCAATGTCTTCTTCTAATAGACATTCTGTAAATATTAGCATCGGGTGCTTTGATCTTAGCATCGACGCTCATTTTGAGCCAACGTGTGTTCCTAATTAAGTTCAAACACGACGTGCTAATCGAACCAAGCTGTGTACCTTAACTACACTACATGCATGTAATTCCCTTTATACTTAAACATGTTTGTGACGTCAAGAAGAAACCCTCTTTAAATTTTAATTTTAATACGAATGTGAGTACCGTGTGTTAAGTATCGATCTTAACAGTTAAGTATCTGAACAGTACCTACTGGTTAAAACTAAGAGTAAACAAAAATTATGTTTTACTCTTCAAAACATATATCAAACTGAAGCGATGATTACTATAATAACTGAGGATCGATTTGAATTTCCATCTCAAACGCTATTTTCACTTGCGATTTCTACTGGCCAGGGGTGGTCAACCGTCTGATTGCCAATTAGACATCTCCGCGTCCAGGTGTCTGCAACCCGATCCTCTTTGTTTAATACGGTCCTCGGGTCTGAAACAAACTCTTGAAATAGAAATGGACTCGAGTTTTCTACCTGTTATTTTTTTCGTGGAGAAAGTTCGATTGCAAAGAATGTTTTAAGATAATCTATTGCGGATTAAAAGACCAAAGCGTTGAATTCAAAGTAAATTGTTCAAGAAAGTTTATAAGAAATAAACAACGTTGAAAGTGAATTGGTGTTAATTTTATTTGATTTTAAATTGCTGAGCCATCGCCCTTGAAACTTGTTATGCTCTTCTAAAATAGAATTTGAATTTTTAAGTTTCAATCCACTAAATATTTCAAGAATTACGTTAGTAGGTATTAGTTTGATATTTAAAATTTTCGGGTACTTGAATTCAATCCTTTTGAAATTTAATTTGTTTTTTATGTATTTTGTATTTTGAAATAATACTTAAATAACTCGAAGAAAAAACAAACCAACCAAAGGGATAATTACTGACAAATTAAGTGCCACAGCACAAACAGACTTAAACCTTGGTTTATAACAAGGTCACAAAATGACAACAATGTGACTACACGACTTGATGATATAACAAGTCACCAAGCTTATTGCAGTACTAGTCTGTGCACTTGCACAGTACTATGTGACACACTGGTCATGTCATTTTCACATTTAATCCTTTTTAGTATGATGGCAAATATTTACTAAAAAGGACTTGTTTTTCCTTTTAGTCTTATAAGTAGTGGCAGGGAATGCTGCGATTCACAGTCCAATTGGCGACAGTAACCACCCTTACAGAAGACCATTGTTAAAGAATAGCATGCGTGGTCAATTTCGGTGTATGAATAAGGGATGCTAGAGACCATTGCCCTATTCCTTCCTTTTTTTTTTTTTTTTTTTTTTTTTTTTTTTTTTTTTTTTTTTATCGAGGAGAAATCCTTTTATTGATCCCCTACCGCTGGCTAGGCGGCAGGGGTATGTGGGGGTCGACCAGCAGAACTGGCCCCTACCCACTAAAACTCCCCGGTGCCTCCTTGCCCTTTGAGCGGGGTGGACCGGGCTCTGCCGAGGCAACAACTCCGATCCACCCCAGGGCGGCCTAGCCATTGCTGGCTAGGCGAACGCCAATGGGGGATTGCCCGGAGACACCCAGGCAATCCCCAGACGGGGGAACCTTGTGCAGGCACACACAGTTAGCCAACCATGTGCGCAGGTCCCCCATGGACACTTAAAGACGGGCTAGGTATGCCCGCCTTCTCCTGCCCAACCGTCTGCGTCTGAGGGAGGCGAGACCGGCCTCTTCCTCTCGCTCCCTCTCAGCTTCCTCCTTCTGCAACATCACTGATTCGCAGAAGGAGGCAACTGCTCTCCAGGTGGTCTCACAGTCAAGCATGGCTTCAACCATGCTTGACAGTGAGACATCTCCACCACCCAGCGCCACCCTCAACTCCCGACGCTGGGTTCTCCAGGCCGAGCATTCCTGTAGAGTATGCTCGGCCGTATCGTCGGGGTCGCCGCAGTGATGGCACCGCGGCGACTCCTCCCGTTTAATACGGTGCAGATAATGACCGAAGCACCCGTGTCCGGTCATTATCTGCACCATACGGAAGGTGAGGCTACCTCGACGGCGCCTCACCCACTCCTCCAGGACCGGACGGATGGCGGATACCGTCCGGTGGCCTGCCGTAGGGTTAAGGAGTGCTTGATCCCAATCCTCCATGGCCCTCTCCTGCGCCTCTGCCCGGACCCGTTGCATGTCCTCGGCAACGGGTCTTTCTCCAAGGGCCCTTGCGGCGACCCGATGCCGATGCACCTGGGACAGAACCAGGGCATCGACATCCCACGGGGGGGTGCCCGCTAATACGCAGGCAGCCCCGTGGCTGACCGTGCGATAGGCCCGCACGGCCCGGGTCGCTATGACTCTTTGAGGCCTTCGTAGGAGGGCCCGGGTGCGAGGAGTGAGACACTCCGCCCAGACCGGGGCTCCGTAAAGTGCCATCGACCTTACCACGCCGTGGTAAAGACGACGGCACGCCGAATTGGGTCCTCCCAGATTCGGGAGGAGCCGTCCGAGTGCGGCCGCGGCTACAGTCAGCCGTGGAGCGAGGAGCTTGAAATGCTCCTCGAAACTCCAGCGGGGGTCCAGTGTTAGGCCGAGATACTTGAGATGCATCCCGACCGGAATCCAGACCCCCTCCACTCGGACGCGGAGCCCCGGAGGGATCCTGCGGCGTGGGGGATGGAAACCCATGGCCCTAGTTTTGTCTAGGGCCACCTCCAATCCTAGCAGGCGGATGCGCCGGACGACCAAAGAGGTGCCAACCGACGCTAACCGCTCTGCGTCCTCCCACGTCTGTGCCCTCACCGCGACCAGAGTGTCGTCGGCGAAGCAGACAACCTCCATCTTGGGAAGGAGGTTGCCCCGCAGGACCCAGTTGTACCCCAGGTTCCACAATAAGGGGCCGAGAACGGCCCCCTGGGGTACACCAGCCGTCATCGGCCGTCGGTGGACGGATCCATTAGCGCCCTCGTACAGCACTACCCGATCGGAGAGGTAGTCGAAGACGAGGGCGCAGAGGTAGGGCGGCACCCTGTGGAACTTGAGTGCCGCTCTTATGCATTCATGAGGGAGGCTGTTGAAGGCGTTGCGGATGTCGAGCGCAACCGCAACAACAGCCTCTCCCCTGCCGGTGGCCTCCTCAGTCCACCTTTTAAGGAGGCCCACCGCGTCCATCGTGGACCGACCGGTGCGGAAGCCGAACTGGTGCTCATCCAGGTTCGGCCCCTCAGTCTCAAGGTGCTCGACGATCCGACGAGCCATGATCCTCTCCAAGGCTTTGCCGGAGTCGTCGAGCAGGACCACCGGTCGGTATCCCGCCGGCGAGTCGGCAGGGCGACCCTCCTTGCGGAGAAGGCAGAGTCGCCCCACCTTCCATCGCGAAGGGAATTTGCCCCGGGCGATACACTCGTCGAGTACCGCCCGGAACCTCTCCTCCAGCGGCCCCAGCGCAATCGCCAGGGCCTTAGCCGGGACCCCATCTGGTCCCGGGGCCGTCCGTTTCCTCGCTATCCGCTCCCTCACCGCCTCAAATTCAGCGTTGGAGACGGGAGGGCCCTGCAGCTCGGCCTCCGGCAGTGGTTTCGGAGGCGCCATGGGGGGAGGCTCGAATGGGCCGGGGGTCGGAAACAGAGACCCCACGACCTCATCGAGCAGCGTCGGGTCAAGGTTGGCCGTGGAAGGGGAGCTCGATGCAAACTTCCCCCTCGCAGCCCTGTACGGACGACCCCAGGGGTCGGCGTCCAGGAGGGCCAGGAAGCGCTCGTGGGCCTCTTCTTTAGCCCTGCAGATACCTTTTTGCAGGGCGTTATGGGCCTCCCTGTACGCCTGACGAAGGAGGACCTCTTCGTCAGGCGTCCTCCTGGAACGTCTTCTCCGGCACCGGAGGAGAGCCCGCCTGGCCGCTAGGCATGCTGAGCGCAGGGAGCCAATCTCCTGCGCCCACCAATACACCCTCCTCCAACGTGGAGGAGGGCGCCACAGTGGCATGGAGGCATTGCAGACTTTCCGAAGGTCGTCTGCAAAGTGGTCCGCCATGCCATCGGGATCCCCTGCGAGGTGAGGGGGGAGGGACGACCATTCCCTCACCATCGCGGCCTCTTCCGCCACGTCCGGGCGGAGCTTGGCGGGAGCCCACCTGGGAAAGGCAACACCCGCCGTGGGATCCCTAGACTGTGGGGTCCTAGCGGCCCGCGTGGAGACCTCGTATCGGACATAGCGGTGGTCCGATAGGGTCTCAATATCCTCCTCCACCTGCCAGCCGCGGATTTGGGCAGCGAGGGCGGCGGTGGCAAAGGATACGTCGACGATGGACGTACCTTGCCACCGTACGCACGTGGGAGAGGTACCACGGTTGAGCACCTGGAGCCCCAGGCCCAACGTCCAGGACTCCAGAATACCCCCTCTCACGTCCGTCCTGGGGGACCCCCACGCCGTAGATTTGGCGTTGAGGTCCCCCGCCACCAAAACTGGGAGTGGGGCCGCACGCCTCACCACACCCTCCACCGCAGCCAGGAAGGACTCGAAATCCGCCCGGCTGCGGTTAGGGGAGAAGTAGGTCGACACGACCACCATTCTCCCCCAGTTCGCTGCCACAAAACCCGCGCCCCTCTCTCTGAGGGAAAGGGGAGGAGCCGCGCCACCATGCCTCAATACAAGGGCCGCGGAGTCATCCAGATCCCCCAGCCAGTTGGGGTTCTGGGGGACAACGTATGGCTCCGCCACCACCGCCAGGTGAATCTCCCACTCCGCCATGGACTGACACAGAAGGTCCTGTGCCCCAGGGGAGTAGTTGACATTCGCCTGGAGGATCCTTGTAGAGGGCTTACTGGGCATTGAGCGTGTCCATTGGCTCCTCCCTTGCCGCACGGGTGGCTCCGGCCTTGGCTACAGGCGCGGCCGCTGCGAGACGGCCCCTGACTGCTGGGGGGGAGCAGTTCATGCCCCCCATTCGGTGGTTGGCCAAGAGCCCGGCGTCCGCACAGACGGCGCACCTGTACGTCGCCTCGCAATTATTGGCGGAATGCCCGTCCAATCCGCAGCGGTAGCAGAGACCGCTGCGGTCCTTAGTGGACGGGCACCTGACGACCGGATGGCCGAGCCCCATACACTTAAAACAGCGCATTGGGCGCTGCTCCAAAAGCTGTACGGAGGCCGAGCTCCAGCCAACCGTCAGCCGGCCACCGATCGCCAGTTTCCTGGCGGCCTCCACTGGGCACGAGGCGAAAGCCGAACCCACTCCTCTGGCACCAGGATGAACCCTGCCCACCCTGAATTGTTCGGGGGGACATCCCGTGCTAAGAGCCAACGCTGCCTGTAGCTCCTCGGCCGACACGGAGTCATCCAGACCACTGACCCGGATGTCAACGGTCTTGACTGGGCGTGTGACCTTGGCCTCGTCCCCCAGCACCGCACCGATTTGGGCTGCCAGCTTGTCCGCCTGGACAGAGGTGGTCCCTTTCGGGAGCTCCAGAATGCGGGCTCCCGTTACGCCCGTGCGAAATTGAGCCGGACCAATTCCGAGGGCATCAAGGGATACCGCGGCCTTAGTTTTGGCTATCGCCTTGTTGTAGGTGGCCCCCTTTTCCACCCCTTCCGGCCTGAGGGCCACTACTACCGCCAGCTTCTTGGGCTCCTTAGGGAGCACCGGGGCGCACACCTTTGCCACTGACGTGGTTGAAGCGACGGGAGCACGCTTTTTACGGCGGACGACCTCGGTCCAGCTCACGGCTGTAGCGCCTGCTTCCGCAGACGTCGAAGGCTGCGGCTCAAGACCCTTGCTCGCGGTGGATTTGGCAATCTTTTTCGCCATCACGGCCCTCGCTTTCTTGGGCAGATTCGCCGGAGGGGTGAGCGTTGCCACCGCCACAGACTGGGAGGCCGCGGCGCGATCCTCCGTCCTGCGGTCCGCCATTAGAGGCGGCCGAGTGCGCTGGGCCGGGAGCAGTCTCCCGTCTAGCTCCAGTCCATCCAGGCGCGCATTCACCATTCCCCCTATTTGCTGCATCAACTCCGCCTGGAGGGAGCTGAATGCCTCCAAGAATTCTCCCCGAGAGAGCGACTGGCCTTCAGCCGCAGTCGCGGGCGTCTCCATCGGCGCTTGTGCATCAACTGCGGGCTCGGGGCGGGACTTCCCGGTGAATGAACGGCGAAGTGCCTTCACCTCTGAGTGGAGGGCCTCCATTTGCCCTCTGAGGCGCTTATTATCAGCCTTCAGGCGGCGGACTTCCTTGTTGGACTTACGTTCCGCCACCGCTTTCATAAGTCCCATGATGGAGTTGGTGGACTCCTTGATGTCACGCACACACGAGCCCTTGAGGTTGCCCGGCTTACGGACAACCTCAAAGATTACTGAGGCCAAATCCTCCGCCTTCTTCATGAGGCCTTCAATGGAGCCAGAAGAGGAGGCCGATCCCACCGAGTGGAACTCGGCCTCCGATATGTTAAAGTCGGAGTCCGAGTCCGACCCGACCTCCTTTAGCGCCCGGCGGGCCTGTGATAGGCCGACGTTATGGCCGTGGGGCTTGCCACGGCCCTTGGCTCCTTTTAAGTACTTCGGGGGGACCATTGGTTCCTCCCGGGATCCCGACGCATCCGATCCGTGCTCCTCCGTAGACCCAACAAGTAATTTGCTCGGTCTACGCCGGCTACAAGCAGAAGAGGCTCGAGAAGAGTCCAAGGTGCTCTCTTCCCCCTGAGCACCTCGTTTGCGCGTTTGAGAGCGGGTATTACCTGCAGGCATACTGGCCTCCATGGGGCCCGGCCTGCCGGCCCCCGAAGAAGCCAAGGAGTCGATAAAATATAACGACATCAACCAACGACAATCAGAAATAAACAAGTTTTTTAACAACAAATAACAAAATCAACAATAACAAAAGAAAGCACAACAACAACAGAGTCTGTTGTGGGCTATTCGAAAGAGCCTTCGAAAAGACGTCTTCCAAGTAGCCCACAAACAGGAAATTTTCGGAATTCCTGAAACCCCAAGCAAATGAAAATTTCCGAAATTCCGAAAAATTTCAGACCAAACACACCCTCAGAAAGAGGCCTTAAAGAGGCCTCTTTGGACCTAACTCCCGACAAGATCTGAAAACAGTGTCAGAAGTTATCGGGAATTTTCAACCACAAAATAACAAAGTTTCTTAGAACTAAACAACAATAACAAGAATAACAACAAAACAATTAACAAAAACAACAACTCGTGTGGGCAGTTCGAAGGAGCCTTGAAAAAGGCTTCAGACGAGCCGCACCTCAACGAGATAGCTCCACAAATGGAGCAGTAACGTCCAATCAAAATTTTCCGTAATTCCGGAAAATTCCGACTTTCCGGTACTGTCCGAACAAGCTCTCCGAAAGGGTCAGATCACCAAAGTTTTCAAGTCAAGTGCGCTGCCGACCATAGAACAATTATAAAACATACCGCCCTATTCCTTCCTAATTCCTTATACCCAATCGTACTATGGTGAGCAACGCACTTGCAGCAACTGAAGCGTTGCTTGTGTTATACTATATGACGGTAGCCACTTACCGTCAAGTAACCTACCACCTACCATTAGCGGCCGTCAGCCTTATATTATTAATTTTTTTAACAAGTCATTAATGGGCCGTCAATCAGTGTCAGTCTAAACAGTCTAGAAAATAAAAGTCATTTAGTCATCGCCTGTTAATTAAACAAGACAAATCACAAGATAAAAATACAAAGACAATACGAAATGAAGAGAAGTCCTCATGTCTTACTCAGAATTATACCTGCCATATGCCTATATTCATTTTACGATGTTTAACATTTATTACTGGGATATCTGAGCTTATCTTACTACGGGGTTTTCGGCAATTATTCTAATCGGATTACGCACTACGCAGTGACGTCACCAAGCAACCAACCCACTAAACTAATCCCTATTTAATTGGCCCGTTTGAATAGTCTCATTGTTTACCAGATGCGTGATAAAATTTAAATATTTTTCGTATTAGAATGCTCAGGTTTACGTTGTGGTGTGGTCAACCACGAATTACATATTCTAAAAAGGAGGTACAAGTAAAAGGAATGTACCGAGTAGGTTCGGTGCTAGGATTACAAATATCCTAGCATACTTTTATTGTAAGTATTTTTATTGAAAGTATCAAATACGCTTCGTGGTCCTTGACATACAAGCAAATTTAAATGTTTTCTGAAAATATCGAAGATATGCAGAAGCCTTTTTCCAATAATACGTTAAAAATGGCCTCACTGTTTTCAGCGTGAAAGGGCACAGAGCAATGAACTTAGCTAATGTCAACGACATTACTAAGTATATAGGCAAAACAAAAACCCAATATTGAAGGCCTTCTGTAGTTAAATCGTTTTAAGTAGAAATGCTTTCTAATATAGACATCTTATGAAGCTGTTTCAAATATACTTGTTAAATAAGTTTTATATTGAAAATCTTTTTTTCATTGTTAGATACTGACTTAGAGACAAGATCTTTATAATGTTCAATTAATATAAGTTCGTTGAAATTTTGTGTTACTTTTTCCTTATGACAGTCGTTATTATGTGTGTTTATTTAAATCAATAATAATTTTTTCTTTATGACATACTAGGTGATGACCGTGACTTCGTGCGCGTTTAAAAAAAAATCAATATGACGCCTGACATTTTTAATTTTTAATAACTTTTGTGAGGCGTTCGTTTTTTTTATTTTAGATGATCTCTCGGGACTAGTCCTTTCCTAACAACGTTATCTCTAACAACGTGTATATAAAAATTCACTATGATCGTTTGAGGAGTTCAGTCGTGAAAAGGTAACATACAGACAGACAGGTTATACTTTCACATTTATAATTTTAAGGATGGATTTTAGTTATGCGGTTGAAAAAACTAGTTCAGCTAAGTATATGGTATAGATATTAGACCATTGAAAACACATCAACATCATTTCAATGACGAACACGAAGAAGCGGTTAGAAAAATTGTTTGTTTGGACTGTTACTACAGGGATTAAGTAAGAGACCGTTTCTTTTGCAAAACAATAAGTTTAAATTTATTGATCAGTGAAGCGTTCATAGCAAACGTTCATATTATTCTAAAAATTGCCCTCAAACGCAACAGATAGCCGAGTTTATTGACAAAATGACAAAACCAAATGCGTAAAGTCTTAACCCTCGTAGAGAGGTATTAGACACGCTTCATTGGCTTCTCAAGTGCTGATGGAACTGATTGGCCGACTCTTCTTTAACAATGCCCTTTTTTATCGCATAATAAGGTCGTAAGCATCAAATCTGTTACACAAAAACAACACATATTTTCATAAGTTTAGAGCATAATTTTAAATGTAACACATATGTGAATTAACAGATATTTGGAGAGAATCAATGCATCTGCTTAGTAGGATTTCATGTTTCATTGATTGGCATTGTTAAGAGTCAGCAAGGGTAAGCCCACTCCAATGTTTTCGAAATTCGTATGGTACTTTGAAGAATAGAGACAATTATTTGATAACGATTCTTTACATCTAAACAGAAAATAAACGTACCCGGGAACGCATTGCCGAGATTAAAGTATGGTATGTACTTTGTTTGGGATTCGGTCTATCTGTGCGCTGAATTTCATCCAAACGAGTTCACTGGCTTCAGTTATTCTTACTTCCAGTTATTTATACTTACATTTTACATATATGTAATTCAGATTTGAATAACTTTAATTTAGTTGAAATAACCTTTAACAACCCTTACAAAATTACCTTTAAATTAGACTATCTGATAGGGCTTAGGTAATTATATTGCACCACATGAGAGATCAAAAGCAGCCCTAATATTAGTATTGTTTGATAGCAATAATCTGCTTTCTATCCGTCTCCCTCGGCAAACGCTTGAATGAAGAATACAGATATATTTATCAAAGGGAGGTCCACCTGAGAGCACTCTAGTTTCTAATTCAGTTAATTTGGGCCTTAAATCTCATATTCCAAAATGGACGTGACCAATAATTGTGTTTGGTAAACAGCAACCATTGATGGCTGTCCATTAAAATACCGTTTCCCCGGTTCGTCTCCTGTAATTACATTGTCTTTGCAAGCAAAGGATCACTTGCCTAACTTTATTAAGTGCAAAACATTGTGATGCTATTTCGGTATAAAACTTAATTAATACAAAATATGTTAAAATATTCGCACAGGAAGAGATGCATTTTTGATGAAAATACAAGGTTTTGACGTTGGAAATGTAAAAGACATTTCCGATTCTATTCGCTTCAGTATTGGCCCCAATTTCACGAAAAAGTGCGATCCCCTTATATCTCGGAGAGTTGTGAAGATATGATATTCAAAAAGGGCTCAAAAGACTTGTATTCACGTATTTTATTATACAAATGTTTACTAAGCTGCAGACAAAAAATCAGCTGGTTAGTAATCCTATCCCTCCCAAAAAACCACTCCCAATATATCAAAATAACAAGTTCATAAAAATTATTACTAAGCATCTAATTTTTTGTATGCAGAGGGCCTAGTGCGAGTTTTACTCTATCAAACTCGTCGAACGCGTAAATGTCAATTTGTATGGAAATGAAGTAGTGCTACACGTTAGCCACCAGGTAGCGCTGCTTCATTCCCATACAAATTGACATTTACGCGTTCGACGAGTTTGATAGAGTAAAACTCGCACTAGGCCCTCTGTTTAGTAAACTTTTGTATAATAAAATGGCCGCAAAGTCCTACAAATTGAGTGGTACGTTCTCCCAGTCCTACGCTTGGAAAAAGAATTTAGAAGTTAACTGAAAAGGTTTACAGCATCAGTTTTATTCTATTTGAGTATACAAAAAATATAATACTACATTATGGACAAACGAGTTTGGTTTGTTTATTGTTAAAAAAGATTACAGTATGGAGTAAACAACCCCAGGTAAAATGCGTAAGTGCAAGTACGCATTCAATGGTTTAAGTTCAATTGAATAATAACAATACACTATAAAAGACTCATCGCACAATAGAGAATGTATGATTAAAAAGAAATATATAAAATAACTCATCTATGCAACTTAAATGTTAAATCAATAAAAAGAGCACTAGTCATGTCTCCTTTGCCTATTTTTGCTGTATTTCTACTTATTCCTACACAGTTAATTTTTAACTTTATTACTTATTTATTTAAACAACTCATAACTCCAGTAAAGTTAATACAATTAAAGAAACTCATAAAATAGGGTTGTTCTAAAAAGAGGCTAATAACATATAATTTGTATTACCCTCCGTTAATTCAAGAACTATTGTTGTTTCAAAAAACTCCAAATTGTAACAATCGTGCAATCATTTTGTCTATTGAGGAGTGAGGGGTATTTGGTAAAGATCACCGCACACTGTGACCGGGAGAACACAATGAAAATGTCTTAATTTGAATAAAATGAACTATTTTACATTAAAATATTACTTTATTTAAAAAAATTAAGCGACACAGCGACAATTTTCTATTGTCATTCTTTATCCATGTGCATAAAAATTGTTATAGGTGAATTTGAAGGCGACACTTGTGGCTGCAATCGGCGCATGTGTACAATTGCGCACAAAAGTGCTAAGGAAAATGACATTTTTTTTTCTTATTTCGTAATTTTTTACCTCATTAACTTACATTACAGGCTGTGTTGATATTCCTTCCATGAAATCATGGTGCGATGTCGAAGAAGAACGTTTTTTTTAGGCATTTCTTCACCATGACGTATTTACTAATACGATAAAACAATCTGTACGCAACAGTACACAAGAGACTCGAGACGCACGAACAAAGTGCGGGAGAGGAAGAGTGACCGAGTCTACCAATAACGTGTCGGCACACCGACGCGTACCCGCCCCTCACGTTCCTCTGCCCCCTCAAAGACCTAAAAATAGAATTCTGAGCACATTTGCCGAGAAGTCTTTATTCGCTACACGAACTATAACTGGGTTCTCTCTCTCGCATTACTTTAAAAAAGTTCAAAATATTTCTTTCAAAATAATATACATACTCAATTAATACAGGAAAATGATTACTGCAACCTTACTTTATAAAGCGTTTTATTTATGTATAAGCATAAGGGTAGATGAGGCACTTTTTATTTCAACTTGATTTCAACACACTAAATTATTTATATGAAATATTTTGTTCTTTTCAAACATTAATTATTTTATTGGTTATATGTTTCGATATCTAACAGAAAATATAGACGATAAATAAATTCTTACACTGTGTGGTGAATGTCACCCCTTACCAGTATTAACGAGTAATTTTGAATTCTCTCGGTCAGTTGAAGGTACGGTCAAGGGGTGCAACAATAGTGTCGTTCGCAGATCTTCCGATAAATTTAAACGAGGGCATTTTGTACTACTCCCTAATTACTTCCGCTGAAATCCACCAACTATTTCTAAAGAAAGATTTTAGGGTTAACTCTCATTACCTACATATATTTAGAAGCAAATTCTATAGAATATTTTAATACCTACCTATGTACATAGACTGAATGTGAATAGGTATAATTTTGTTTGAAACGTCAAAACGTACTCAATAGTGATCTTGTTAAAGTTATCAATCATCAATACTAATAATAAATCTGTAGGGGTCGGTCATGGATTAATTTACTTTGTTTTCAGAAATATCGTGTATATAGGCTCAATACATGATACTGAAACTAAATTGATTATTTAGTTTCAGTATCATGTAGAATTTTTTTTCTGTATGTATGTATGCATGTATGTTCCTCCATCACTCTTAAACGAATTAACTGATTTTCATGAAACTTGGTAGATAAACATTTAGAAATACGGGACACGTGATAGGCTACTTTTTATCTTTTTTAACGCGGACGAAGTCGAGGGCAATTAGTATATTCGATAAGAGAGGATTTTTAAAAGTTTCAAATCCGTAGGAACCCCGGGTTCTTGTCGCTAGTATAAAATTAAAACCAAACACAAATTTAAAAAAAAATCGTATCTCAAAGTTATATTTATACCTTTGATAACTATCCTCAATGATCAGAACAACTATAACCTACGTACCTATATAGTTTATCAGTCTCGTGCTTTTCACAAATGCGTCCAATCAGAGCCAGTCTCGCCGGGCCTTTCATTTTCTAACACAATACCGTCCGGATAAAATGCGAAATAAGGCCCCTAATGAAAACTATCCGAACCTTGAACCTATTATTTCTTCAACTACCCTGAAATTAATCTATTATCGTAAAGTCCGATGCAGACGCTGTTATTAAGTGATAAAGTGCAAATTGCCGGAGTACGTTAATGTATTTCCCATTTGTTGGGAAACGTTTTGCATGTCTCATCATTTAGTGGATTAATGAGATTTTCGACTCTTTGTGGAAATTTTGCGAGAAATCTCTTTAGGCTACAATTCTACATTCCATTTTATGTTTAAAAAAACATAGATTGATTAGTCTCGCTCGCTGCGAGCGCAGCGAGACCAATCAAATATCTTTGGTTTAAAATATGGTAACAAAAATCAAATAAATATCTTTTGAAACTAAAATTATCTCTTGCAACTTAAAAGTATTGTTTTAAATTATACTACACCACGCATTCATCTGTTCGTTACTCCATCTGTTCAGAATTTGTACAGACAATATTTTATAAAATGTTAATATTAAAGTTAGGAAGTAAATACTATGTAACTATTTACTTTTATAAACGTTATATAAATAGAAAATAAATATAATATATTTATGACAACGTTATACTTAGGTATATATAAATCCAACCGGCCTTTGTGGCCGGAAATGGTCTGGACAAGGGCAGACAGCTTCCGGCCTGTTCGTTCAAAGTAGAAACAGCGACAACTAAGCAAAAACAATCCATGTACTTTCTATTGAAAGGAAATTAAGCAACGTTAATCATGATTTCAGATAATATATTATGTTGACAATTTAATAACAAATGTATTATTGCAGATATATACTCGTAGATCACGAGCATAGGAGTAGAACATATTTATGTCTCTGGATCCCTTAGTATTTACTTATAATTTGTCTGACCGTTAGACCCTCGTTAAACCTATCTCATACTGAACATAATTATCATAAAATCTGCATTACTAATGAATATTTCAAAATTATTAGACTTTATTATTAAGTACAAAGATTAGAAATTCATTTAAATATTTAAATAAACTAAAGAAAATAAAGTGTAAGTATGTTTTAGATAAAAACAATCATTAAATTAATGGAAAAGGGCGACGCGAAAAAAAACTGACGATGACATTGAAATAAAAACCAACAAAACATTTTATTTATTTAATATCTTTTTAAATTCTAAAGTAAGCAAAACAATCCTAACCAATCCATCACTTTGTCTAAATAAATCTTAATTTACATTTTTAATATTTACATAATGTTGAACGCGCACAAAGTTTGGACTAAAGCAAATAATTTGCCAATATACATAAATATGTTTAGTTTACGGGTGTTTACGCTGACCGCAATTACCTTCATACACGAATCCGTTTAATAAGCGCTACGAAACCGTACATCACAAGAACAGACGGAAGTAAATATCCTGCCTGAAAATGATTACTCGGCACGCGCAGTTAGCCCGTGCAACGGTACATTCATTACACAGTAGATGAAGTTAAGAAAAGTCATTTATGTATGTCCTATTTTCTTTGAAAGACACTTGTCTACTAAACTATAATTTTTCTGTGCGTGTCTCTAAAAAGCATTTTGTAGATATATTGTAGTATATTTCATGTTATTATACTAACAAAATTTATTTTGTGCTATGCTATTGCAAATATTTTGTAATTTGCCATAAATTATTATGTTGATTACATCAACATAATAAACTTTATAACATAATAACATAATAACATAATTAACTTTATGTTGATAAAGTAACCTTTATATTTTGCAGATCAAAATTAAAAGATAGGCTTTTACTTTGTTTATGCTTTTTCATTGTATTAGTTTTTTTATACTTAAAACATCATAATTTAAAACGAAAAATGTGTTATTCATTATTATTTTAATACTAAGTATAACATTTGAAAATTCACAATAATTACAAAAAGTTTTACAATAATTAAAGATTTTTGTTTGTTATACAGAGAGATTCTCTACTGATAACTTTTTGTCTTACGTTAACAACACTAGAGGCTTATTCCCAATTCCGGGGGTATTAGTCTCCTAGCCACCAATTTCTGTAATTTATTAAGAGCCTCAGTTATATTTTGAGCGTTCTATAAGGCTTCTTTTTCTCGCTTATACGAAGAAAGGTCCTCCCTTGATCAAAGACCGGTTCTGATCCCTAATATTTCACTCATAATTGGTTTATTCTAAGCTCGCAGCGTTTCCGTATGTGGCCCTTTGATCCGACCACTGTATTAGCTTGTAGCCAGAGATGTATGACGAACATTATTTGTTGAGATCGTAAAAGCTTTGTCCAAGCGTTACTTAGGGAAAACTTATTGAACGCAAACCTTTTTTGTGTTTTTGATATTTTTTATACGTAATACGTATTCTATCTATACGTAACTTAGTGATATATCTATACCGGTGAGCATAAGAAACTTAAAAGTATAGATAAGTATAACTAAGACCTTACAAAAATTGCTGTTCTTGAAATAATTAATTGTTAATTGCCGCCTAGAGAGCCATGATATTTCACCAAAGCCAAGATGATAGTCAACCTCCGCTAGAAGATAGTACTAAGAGAAAGAGAAAAAGCCTAAATATACCTAAAATATCTTCCAATCTCCCCGTTCATATAATTTCTGATTTAGAAGCTGACTGATATTTCTACGAAATTCTATACAAAAATGTCATCCAGAAATTGAAATATGAGTATAAATAAATTAACAGCTATGATTGCAATGACGCTCAAAAACCTCCATTTTCAATTAAAGTGAAAGCCGGGGACGATATGGATATTTTGGTGGAATGGGAAAATAATCGAATTCCAACTGAATAATGAGAGGACCCTCGATGAATGGCAACATGAGAGAACGACATCACAAAGGGTATTTAACTCGCACTTAGTACTTTTTGTCCAGTACTCTCCCGCCCCCCTGCGGTGCCGGACCACCCCGTCGCTCACTCCGATTATATTGTCGTTATCGCCCTATAACGTATACAGTATAAAACATGTATTATCTTCATTGCCAGTATCCATTTACCCCGTTTCGTTCGCATCTAATCCTTTGATTTATAATGGCAGCTGAAATATCGCCTTTGGTCGCAATTTATTTAAATTACCCGAGCAGTCAATTAACAAAATTGTTACTGCAAATAGGTCACGAAATAACAGACAAGGGTTCGAATGAGGTTGGCACATTTTTCTGTAGCGTTAATTCGTCTATAACAAGATTCATATCTGGCCCGAAGGACCAATAATCGATATATATATTTTTAAATTCTTTTATATTTTATTATTAAATAATAAAAATAAATAAATTGTCAATGGTACTTCATATAAATAATAAAAAATGTGTATTTCATTAGGCGATGTCATTTAACATAAATATTATTTTTATAAATAGATTTTGGCTCCAACTATGATTTTATTAATCTACTAGCTGGCGCCCGCGACTTCGTCCGCGTTGAAAAAGGAAAAAGTAATCTATACTGTGCCCTGTACATCTAAATGTTTATCTACCAAATTTCAGGATAATCAGTTAATTCGTTTAAGATTTATAGAGGAACATACATACATACAATACCTACACTTACAAATTTATTATTAAATAGTATTGATATGATGATAATTTTATAAATAAAAATTAATCCCTAAATGTATTGCTAAGCGCAAAACTCGAGAACGGCTGGACCGATTTTAATTCTGTCTTCACTCATGGATAAAGGGATAATCCAAGTCGCTAGTTGCAAATAGAAATAATAATAATTATTATTTTTCAATTAAACAAAAGAAAAGAAAATCCGTGATACAAATATCCATCCCTCTTATGGTAATATTAATTTTAACAGTAAATTCTGACGGAAACCTAATTTATAGGTCTACAAAGAGTAATTATTTATTCTGGTGTGAATTAATGGCTCAGGGGTATTGAAATTGTATCACGGCCAGCGCTGACATCGCATCATACCATGATGCTTGGATCGTACAAAACGCACGTTCATTATAACTTATTCTGTGTTGACCTTTCAATTTTATGATTTTCTCCTTGTTCAATGCTTGTAATTCCATTAGTGAAGTCAAACACACCTTTTAAAGTTAGACCCTCGCATGTTCCGGCTGCCAAGTTGCCTCTCACATTTATTTGATCAGGCAAATTCTCCAACAGAGTAGGTATTGGTACAAATAATTTGGAGAATGAGAAACGATATTTCAGCGGAGCTTTTTAAAAGTTGACTCAGGGTGAACGGAAAGTTAGTTAACTAACTTTTTGTGCGTTTCGTTAAAAAGTAAATTCAGATTAATTCTGGTGTCGGGAGTAGGTAATACTTATTTACAATAATCCGACTTGTGGGAGAACTGCGCATGAATTGTTGGAATAAATTTCGTTTTCAGACTTGAGAACGTAGGGTTGGGAATGAGTAGTTATCGAAATTTCAAGGGTTTGCGAAAAAAATAATTATATTTTATGATGGTTTGTTTGATTCCTAAAACTTTAATGTTTAAAAACCCTATTCCATTATCACAAAAATATACACTTTTCGTTCTTATTTATATAAAAGTTGTAGGTTTTTAATTATGAAATGGAATCCACCTGATTTTATTTTAAAATTAAAAATCTAATAATATTCTTTATTGCGTCATAATCACATTACATATTCACCAAAACAGAAGCACATTGGTTTCATGCTTAACCAAAACAGTATAGGTATTCTTAACATCCTTTTGTATATTATTTAGTTACCTACTTATTCTAAGCCAATTTGTGAATATTTTCCAGCAAATTATTCAAATAATTCCAGTAATATTTTCAAAATAAATTTTGAGTAAATGGTTTCTACATATTGTGATATTTGTCTTAATATTTTTTTATTGAAAAATCAATATGGCTATCCATATCGTATATTAGTGTATTTTTACGCTCAGAACAGAACATCACTATTTAATGTAAGTAGGTACGTATGTAGATCGTAAGCCGGGCTTTAAAAATTACGTGCTTACCCAGACCGCAGCCCTTTTTATAATCCCAAGAATTTTCCCCTAATGATTGTACCCATTAATTTTATCTTCACCTTTGGATACGCAACTTTCCTAATTAGTCTTCCGAAAATATTGCTTATATATAGGGTATTTAGGGTCCAGGTTACAGACAAAAAAAGTTCCAACCAAATCACAAGTTATAAATGTAGGTTTTTATGGGATTAGTTTCCTGTTGATGGATTTTTATTAGAAGGAAAATTGTGGACTCAATAAGAGAGTAATAACCGTAATATTTAATTTATGTTACTATTTTATATAATGATAAAAAATATATAAAAATGCTTGAATAGTGAGTATAATTATGTTTTTATAGTAGTAGATGCAAAAATTGCAATTAGTTGAAGAAAAGGATATTTAAATTTATGAGAATTATTCACACAAAATCTTTCATGATTTATTTGTTACTAATAATAAAAACAGCCAATTTGCGCGTTTTACTAATTAAACCTCTGACATTTAGAAAGCTTGCAAATCTTAATAATATTTATTTGTCAATTAGCTGACTCGACAGACGTTGTTCTATCTTATAGAAGTTTCAATAAATTGGTTGGGCTTGTGATAGTAAAAATGAGATGAAAAAATATATATTTAGAAATTTGTAAGAGGTAAAAATACGTCGAAAGTTTTTTTTGCATTATATCACGTTGGGACGACAAAAAACGGTAAAATTTAGACTACCACTATAATCATGATCGACCGTCCTACCTTGACATAAAAATCATTCCACTCTGTGATAATTTCTATTTTCAGTTATGATCAGGAGTGCATACAAATATTAAGTTCCTTTACAAATACAAAAATTGGGCCACTCCCAAGACTATATCTCCCAAGGCTGATGATGATGATGATGATGATGATGATGATGATGATATATATAGCTTTTTAAATTTCTTTTTTAAATAATTTTGGTTATGCAGTTTTGATAATCAGCAATTTAGTGTGAACTAGCTGCTGCCCGCGACTTCGCCCGCGTAACATTGTAATTTATATACTAAAACCTTCCTCGAGAACCACTCTTTCCATCCATTGGTGAAAAGAGCATGAAAATCGGTGCAGTAGTTTTTGAGTTTATCGCGACCAGACACACAGACAGACAGACAGACAGACGCGGATGTCAGACAGGATGTCTCATTCTTTATTTGAAAGCTGGTACTTCCCGTGTGGTCCCATTTGAATTTGGTCCAGTTCGACCAGTCTAGTCCAATTGAATTTGAATTTGGTCAGACGCGAAGACAGACAGGATGTCTCTTTTTTATTTGAAAGCTGGTGCTTCCCGTGTGGTCCCATTTAAATTTGGTCCAGTTCTAACAATATCATCCATGAGAAAACGGTTTGAAGTCAATTTTTTTATTTATTTTTTAATTTTTATTATAATATGTAGTGATTATAGAGACACAAACCAAACTACTATGAATATAAGGTACACAGATGAACGCTATTTCGCATACCTTTCCACCGTCAATCGCGAACGGGGTGGGTGCTATAACATTTGCATATTGCGACGGGGATCTCATGATTAACATTTTTATTAAACAAGGATTAGCCGTAATCCTTTTTTATTCGACAATTAGAAACGTTATCGCGGCCATGAACGCGCTCGTAAAGAGTTGAAATAGCTGCCTATCGAGGCACCAATTAACAAAGTACACCCGTGTTAGATAAATGCTAATTAGACCCGTAATTTTTCCTGACAACTTATGTCTAATTTTCATTTGTATTTTTATTACTTTACACCTTCTTCGGAATTTCATTTAACTTTTTCTTCTAACCTCTATCTAAATTGGCAATAGTAATAGTAGAGGACCACTTTTTAAAGATAATATTTTAAAAATAGAGCAAGTAAGAAAACACAATTATTATTATTGCCTTTTTTTGCATTTGCCCTTTTTCTTAGGTTTTTCTTTTTTATTTTGGTGTTAAAACACTTACTCGTATCGGTCTTAATTGCTCATAAATGTTTGTCAGGGGTTGATTTTTTATTTTGAGATGATAACTTGGGAACCTTATTATTTGTCCTTTTTTGTACCCCTGACAACATGAATGAAAAATTTCATGATAATCGGTTGAGTAGTAAAGGCGTGTAAGTGTAATAAACTCACTTTTGCATTCATAATACAGAGAAAGGAATTACCTATATAATAACAAATGTGTTACCATGATTCCAAAGAAACCAAACCTTGTTTAGGAAAGTACACTAAGTACTTTGTGTACTAATTACTAATCACACACTATTTTTGTTTAATAATTACATTACATTAATGGTTAATGTGATACACGTTGTCTCTTACTATTATCGGTCAACGCGAAAAGATTGCAACTGGAATATCTTTTAATCTTCGTGATGTTTTCGTAGAATATCTTTGAAGTTGATCTCTAAAATTGCACTGCAGAAACTGATTCGTCCGAATGTCAAGATTTCTTCACATCTCTCTAAGCTGAGTAAGCAAAAATAATATATGTCATGAATCACACTGTCAAATGTATCTGATGTTTTGGCTAGAAAGGTAGACCAGAACAAATACTTGGAAAGTGAATGCTGGACATTCGCCAAGTTAATACTGAAAGTTAAAAAGTATAAAACGTTAAGTTTGAATTGTTAGATGGTACAAGAGTGGATGTTGGCAATGAGCCCAGAAAAATGAAGTTTTCCAAAACCCCTGCTGTCGCAATTTCCAATCATGTATAGGAAAATGTTTGGGATATTCACATAATAAAAATTGTATGTAAGCGGAAGACTGTTTAGATTACTTCCTATAAGTTGTTTTGAACCATTTTAACTATCTGGGACTCGTAACTTCTGAAAATAGGTACTTCTGAAAAAAATACTTTTGTATAATATTTTACTTTTCGGAACATTTTTATTTTCAGACGAGAAATTTCTGCCTTTTTACAGTTTGAATTTAAAAACAAATTATATAATTAAAATAACCAAATATGGTCAATAACGTCAAATATGGTTTGTGAATTAACAGAAATAAATAAAAACACTACCTATATTTTTATATTTATTATTATAATAATGTTTTATTATAAAGTCATTGAACATTGATCGAACTCTCTAAAATGTGACAGCATAAAACTATTATAAATATTTAAAAGTTGTGAATTTTTAGAAAATATAAAACTCAATTTATGTAAACCATGAAACGGTTTCCCCACCCCTGATACTTCCAATTCCTTGAAATTACCCATAAAATGTGAATTTTCGTCTTGCGATGGTCATAAACCATTCCGATACGATATTGTAGTAATAATATTTGAATGGCAGCTAGACGACGTGACCAGAAACCTTAAAAATTTACTTCAATCACCGAAGTACTTATATCTTTATTGCACTCACAGCCCTGGCAGACAGGTTAAGAGCTATCAATGTTAAATTTGAGATCGATTTCAAAATGCTTACATAAGGGCTCTGTATATTCAGTGAAATTGACGATGTTATACCTGATACCAAAGGAATTACAGACAAAAAAGAATAATTAGTTCGAACTCCATATAATTGTATATTAACCGCATGATGACTGATATACACATAATCAGTACCTAATTGATGAAAGCTTAAATATTTAATTAAAGCTTCAATAATTTTCAATAAGCTTGTTTGATAATTCAATACACACGCCAACTAGACTAGACTGGTGTCAGTTCAGTTGTAAAAATTCCAAAACTATTTTGTAAATTAATAAACAGTAAAATCATGTTTATCGAAAATCATTATATAATATTACTTTATTTATTCTCCTTTCGGGTTCAAGACAGTTCATTGAAAATTTCCAGTAAACCGTGTATCAGACACAATACAAATGTTACTAAATTAATTTCAATGCTTCATATAAGGTATGAATTGTCTTAAATGTCATTGTGTTTCATTTCGTATCTATATTAAATCTTATAGTACACAGAATAACTTTCATGTAGAAATAATTCAAATGTGCATTTTATTATTCATGGCAATAAATTGATTTGCACAGTTATTTACAATTAAAGCATACAAATACACTAAATTTTAGTTTTGGTTTGAAAACATCTTTTAAGGAACATTTTTTCTTAATTATTTATTTTCTAAAATACCAACGTAACTGTTAAGTAATTGTTAATTGTAAAATTAATTGTAGTCGTAGTCCTATTATGTGAATGATATTTATCGTACCCCACAAAACTAAACATTAGTAGACAAATTTAAGACCAGCAACATTTAAAATAAAAATCTCAAAAACTCCCATATTAAAAGTTATTTGTTATCTTAAAGTTACAAACATTTTTTTTTATTATTCTTCTCTTAGTGCCATCTAAGCTCCTATTGGAGGCATTGGCTATCATCATGGCTATGTGAAGAAGATGGTGGGAGTTTTTGATTTTCAAAATAGATACAACAAAACTATTAGTATATAATAAATATATAAAATACATAAAGAATGATACTTTGATATAGAAGAACAATGACCACATTTACAATTGCGTTTGAAGGCTGCACAATCTCATGTGTCAATAACCCTGAGAGTTTGATTTATTGGATCCGCCGAAGCCGCACCTGCATTCGCCATTCGCCGTACGTCTCGACTGAGGTGCTTCTCTTTATCGCAACTTACAACTACACTATGACTTCTTTAACGACATAGGTATTTATTTTCTATTCAACTCTGCCACTTTTACTTTTAGAGAACCTTAACATCAAAGCAAGGGGGCACTTATTAAAATCTTATTTACTTAAAAACATTCTAATATTTATTGCTTTGCTAATTGTTTCGGCAACACAATGGGGATTTTGAAAAAAAAAATATATATTGTTTTTTTTTTATGTATTTTAAAACTTTATTATTAATAGTATTGATATTTAATGCGAATAACTTTAAAAAAATATTTTTTCAATTAATTAATTAATTATAAACAATTAAAAATTGATAAAATAAAATAAAAAAAAAAAAAAAAAAACGTGACTATGAACGCGCCAAAATTGGTCACCATACCTAGTTGTGAGTGGTTGTGACGTCATATTATTGTTAAAGCTATTTTAAAACAATTTTACGGCTATTACAGGCGACTTGACAAAACTAACATTATGACGTCACGCGCGCTCGGGTTTGTTTGGGAGCGGTCGGCGGATCTTCGGTACTGGATTCAAAAATTAATTTTATTGTATAATAAAATTATGTTAATAGCTTTGTCACGTGATTTTTTTTTTCATTTGATCAATTTTTAATTGTTTATAATGAATTGAAAAAAAAAAATTCAAGTTTTTCGCATTAAATATCAATATTACCTATTAATAATAAAGTTTTAAAATACATAAAAAATCAATTATTTTTTTCAAAATCCCCATTATACGCTTTGGCAGTTTATTATTACGAGCAATAGTGAAATAATAGAAAGAACCCATGACTAATTGTAAACCTCACACACTTGATTCCGCAAAGACGTTTGGGATTTACCGATTTAACGTCTGGTACCCATTGGGCCGGATCCCAATTAATCTCCTGGCGGCAGACTTAGGTACCGCCGACTCATATATCAAAAATAACCTCAGAGGAACACCATTTTTGCTAAGCGCGAATGCAATCACTATAAATCGTCACTGATAGTATTGTGCCTTACTCCAGGGATTCCATACTAGCAGACGGTTTATTACTAATAAATACTTGGTAATGTCTTTTGTTTTATGACTAATTTCTTAAACTGCATAGGCTCCGAAAAGAGGTGAATGGCGTTTTATATTGACAACAATTTAACCTTAAATATCATACGAATTACATACACTTTTGTACTAATTGTTGTAACAAAAATATTAATAAAATTTTGCGAAAATAATATTGCGCAATTGGAAAATTTTGCGAAAATAACATGCCAGAGAATATTATAATGAATATAAATATTGTAAATATGTATTCATATTTGTGAAGATGAATGCTTGTTACTCTATCACATAACTATTGCTAAACGGATCGTGGGTGAAACTTTCATTTTTTTATTAATACAGCTTCTAAACATTAGCCAACATTCTACCATGTGCGAACTGCACACTAATTAGCAATGAAATAAATATCTAACGAAATAAAAAATATATACGTTTCATCATAACGCACCCTTCATGTTTTACTGACAGATTGTACAAATCCTGAAACATATAACGGCCATTAAGTCCTTCTTAGTACAATTAATTAGTATAATGCGGCAATTTCGAACACAAATCTCTATTAAGTTCGCCAAATGAATTATGTTTGTTCTTAAGGAGTTATCATGCTCCTAATTATCATCGCAATAAAATTAAGAAACTTCGCGTTTTAATGCTTCACTAAATTATACTTTTGTTAAATTTTATTGCAGTATGCTGTGACACGGGGCAATATTTTGAATTCAGACAATAAGTTTTTGCGGAGTGAATGGAGAGGCGAAGATTGGAAAAAATTCAAAGCACTTTTTGTCGAAATTCATAAAAAAAAATGTTTTGTATTGTGAACAGCACAATGGTGGATGGAGGAAATGAGAGTCTGGGCGGGAGCGGTGCTCAATTTAACTCGCAGCTTGCTCCGTCGCTCGCAACCGCCCGCCCTTCGGTTGGCCCGCGTCCCCGCCGTACCACATATACACAGTGTAACGTACAATGGCCTCAAGATGTCACTTTATTAACAATATTTAAATTCCAATTAATATTATAAATGTGAAAGTAATTCCGTATATCAGTCTGTTACCTTTTCACGCCTTAGGGCCGCTCTCTCTGGTCACGATCGCTTAAGCGTGTTATTATCACACATAGCTCATGAGCGCATATTTAGTGCATTTTTTTAAATTTGTAAAAAAATTTAAATGCTGCACCGCTAAATGCTGTTCAAGAGTATTATTGTTAATAATAATAAACTGTAGTTTACATACATACATATTTTGATGATTTTTCTCACTCAAAGTAAAATAAAGACAAACGCGGATGGCTGTGGCGATCTAAAAATATATTTCGAATATTATTTTCTTTACCAAAAAATGTTCATTATTATTTAAATTCTCCATTTACTAGCAGAGAATATTTTAAAAACTCGCCTCTGTTATTATAATGCGGCCGCAATGATAATTAAATGCATTTCGCATATGAAAGAGCTGCAGTTCCCAAATAAAAGTTGTCTAATCTAATCTATGGACACAACATGTGGCTTACGGTATATACGCCTCGGCTGGCGATGCTTTTGTACCACACGCTTCGGTGAAATTTAATGTTTCGTCCGTGTACCCTTTGAGGGCTTTCATATTAGCCGCTGCCTATTAGCATAAAACCCATAATAGCACCACCTAAGCTTTTAATTAATTACTGAAACGGCACAGGAACTTTATCTTGTACGTATGAACATGTAGGCAGCTTTTTCTCGAAAATTTACATATTACAGGTTCAACAATATGAAAAGAATTAAAGAGAAAAGTTAAAAAACTGCAAGTTTTTCTTAAAATATAGAATACATAAGGTCGGTTTTATTTTAGGTACTAGCTGGCGCCCGCGACTTCGTCCGCGTTGAAAAAGAAAAAGTAGGTAGCCTATGCTGTGTCTCGTACATCTAAATGTTTATCTACCAAGTTTCAAATGAAAATCAAGTTAATTCGTTTAAGAGTTATGGAGGAATATACATACACATACAATACATAAACTTACAGATTTATTATTAGTATTGATAAGTAACACAAATTTCGAAGTTCTGAAATTTAAAATATGATGTTAAAATAAATACAGATTAAAGAGATTTGATGTCAAGAGCAAACCCATCTCTTATAAAAAAATAATACAAGAAATTAAAAAATAATTAAAGATTCTCTTAAATAACAAATCTAATGTAACTAAATTTGCAAATAATTATAATTAAGTTACATATTTCATTAACGTTCTTTATGAAGTAGTATTTAAACAAATATTTTTAAACGTGAAAATTCCGCACGAGAAACGCATAAATATTTACATTAGCTAAATGGAAGAGCAACGAATAAACAAACAATCTCGAAAACTAATTTATGCCGTGCATTCACTGAGCCGCAGGAAGACGCCCGCGGAAATCTCTCTTTTATGTTTCAACAAAGATTTAATATAAAAATTACTTTTCACATTATCATGTGTGCTTGGTAAGAGAAACTGCGGCAAGTAAGGGAAAAAACGCGGGAGGTATATTCTCAATAAACACAAGTTTCATTGCGTAAATTCAAAACACGCAACATATACCTAAGGCATGCTAAATGAAACAAATAGATAAAAAAATTAAGTCCATTTATTTCCTTTTAGAGGAAGTTCTTCTTAATTTTCATTAACTACATATAAACTACTACTATGTATCAAGGGATACATAAAATTATTGTTTTAATGCGGATCCAATCAGTGTATTCTTTTTTTGGAGATCGGGCAATGGCATTCGTAACTCATGCACCAAAACATAACAAAAAAATTAAAAATATTTTAAAATTGTATCTAAAACTTTGTCTGTTGTATTTGTCTGCAATTTTTGTTGTATTTTTGAAAAACAGCACTAAATACTTATCTAACTACAGAAATAAACTCTAAATACACAGCAAAATATCACGTACACGCATGTTTTTAATATTTCGTCTGAGATTCCAAGATGAACTGAGTGGAATCATACCGAAATCGATTTGTAAAGTCGCTATTCTGTGAGGGCATGCTTCCGCTTTCGTTGTAATATTATCTCATGCGTGACAGCTGTTCCAAACAGCGACGTTATCCTGCCAGTTGAACAGTATATTCCCTACGACAGGATCATCCGTTTATAAATATAAAATAATATTAATAAATATAAGAGTAAATCGTACTCTTTTTGAGCCCGGGGTATAAAAATTTATGGCAGTAAAATTAAAATTGTCACAATGTATCCGTTACGTTTTATTTTTGAATATTTTAAAATATCTCTGAAGTTTGAGATATTACGCCAACTACAGAATATTTAAAAAAAAATGAATATGTTGTTCTTTCGGCGTGCTCAAGTTGTGAAAATTTAAAATTATTTTATTTTTTATTTTATAACTGTTCGTCAGCAGGTAAACACACACACTTTTTTTAATGGCAAGCGTGCATCACTATTAGATGTAAATATACCTATTTAAATAATTTATCTAACTTACATAATCTTATGTTTCCCGCCCCTGGCTTCGTTCACAGGCATCATTCAATCAATATACCTAATTTATTAATCACTGATACTCACTGCAAAATTTAAATTGAACTTGTGAGTGTTTTAACTTGTAAATAATCGGGTTCAATATTACTAATTATTGTTATGTCACACACCTTCCAGCAGTAAGTTCTTATCTTTATGAAGTAATTTATTATTAGTTTTAACATATTAATTTAATACTCAGATCCTTTAAGATTTTTTATACTTATACTACCATTCAAAAAAGTTGAAGCCTATATATAAATGTTTTATTTTTATTAACACAATATCTTAGCCCCAGTAATCCCCTGCTGTGACCTCGATCTTTTAAATCTTTATATCCCTTCCGCGTGTATTTAAAATCTTCACAGTGTATTGAAGACTTAGAAGTCAATAAAAAAAATAAAAATAAAAAAACTATTTCCAGAATTAATGTGAGAAACAAACACTAAAAAGCAATTATATTTCATTTAAATATAAAAAAACGACATATACTATTTTAAACTTTCATATGGATGTATGCAAGTTTATTTACTTATTACTCACACACAAATTTTCATATACAAAATAAAACAGAAAAACCTATATTATCATCAACCTACGAGTATTTACAAGTAGTCGCTAATTAAAAAAAAAAAACAAAAAAAAACAATAATATTATCTGTAATGTAAAGCGATGTGGATTTCTATATTGTAATTATTCATTATTATAATCCATATCACATAGAATGTTAAGTTTGATAGTAAATACCATTTATTTATTATTATATTTGAAAATAGTAAATTTTCCAATCTCTTCCTGAAAGTCGTATTGAAACGGGAAATACGTCTAAATCTTTTACATTTTGTTATATTATATATAACAAGAGCATGTCCGTCTGAAAAGGTATTATTCGCGTAGTTCGTACGATAAGGAGAGATATAAAAGGTTTAAACGTGATGAGGAAGACCGAGGATTTTTAAAATACTTTTTTAGTATTTCAACTTTTCAAGTAGTTTCTATTTTCTGCCGGGTATCCAAAAGGATTACACAAAGTTAAAAAAAAAGTTTAATATAATCCTAAATAAGAAGATACAGTCCAGAAAATTATGTCTAGTCTTTAAGAAAGTATAATAATTAGTTTTTTTTCATATACAATTCTAATAATTGTTGCTTGTAAAAAAGTCCAGTGATTTTTAGAATTTTCCCTGATTTTAAGTTATAAGTGATTTTAAGAAAATTAATTTTTTTTTAACAAAGTATACTCGTACCTAGAATCAAGATTTTTTTTCAATGGGAGTGTTGTTGTTCGGTTAAGGAAATGAGAACATTAAATACGAAATCTCATAAAGGAGCATTCTTCAAATATTTTCAAAAAAAAATCTTAAAAAGAGTGAAAAATTATAGGAAACATTCAATTTTTTTACAATCATATCAAGCCCGGTGTGAGTTTACATACTGGCTTTTAATACCTAGATACTAAGTACTTTGATTCGACTCAGCCCCTCATATTACTTTGATTATTGTGTTTCAGAACGAGGGCAGAAAAAAATGTGTACTTGTGCATTTTTGTATCAGCATGTAATCTATTTACCGTCAGCGGGCGCGTAATGAATGATGTTTTGCATGGTTGCTGACACGAGTGTTTCTGCTTTAAATGGCATGTATGACATCTCTTTCATCTGAGCGAGCAATCAAAAATGAATTTGGATCAAGGATTTATTGTCCTGGAAGACTCGTTTTGTAATTCATGTCTCAAGGAGATTTATTTTCACCAAAAGACAACGACATATATTAAAGGTGGTATAGAGTTCCGCTTAGTTGTAATTCATAATGAGCGAATTACTATTGATAATTTGAAACTAGATGACTGTCGTTTGACTTTCTGTGGCATGAAGACTTCGTACATATTCGTAATTGAAATTACCTAACCAGTTGCAAGAGAAGACATTTTTTTCGCTGTTTGGTAATAGTTATGAGAGAGGAATTAAATATGTGCGATGGACTCGTACTTACATATAATATCGAGTTTACTTACTTTGGATTCGACACCGAAAATTTAATAATGACGATGCATGCTGAAACAAATTATACATTTTTGCATTTTCAGATTTTTTTATTTGTGTAATATATAATTTCTATGTTATTTAAATAATATTGAACAATTGCCTTTGCTGTATTACTTAATTATTCTACTTTACTCTAACCTAAATGTTCTAAGAAGATTTTACACTATCGCTAGGTTACATTAAAATACTTATTTATATTTTACTAACTGCTGCCCTCGACTTCGCCAGCTTATCTTTGTCAATTATTTAATACTCAAACCTTTCTCGAGAACCACTCTATCCATTGGTGAAAATAGCATGAAAATCGGTGCAGCAGTTTTTGAGTTTATCGCGAACTTTGTATTATAATATGTAAGTATTCAGTTGATTAGTATTAATTATAATTATTCAAACAAATACGTCATTTAACCTTTTCAAATATCTCCTGGTGTAATTGTGTAGGTACATAAATACATAAATATCAAAATTAAAGGATTCTTTATTATCATCACAAAATATCTGTGAAAGACGATAAGAAGTTTTAGATGAAAATCTCGAGCTAAAGGGAGAGATTTATAAATAAAACTTCATAATAGAAAACTTAAGACGAAAGCATATTCAAAGAAAATGAGCAATTTCGCCGTAAGCTAAAAACAAATAAATGTCAATCCTTAAAAACAAATCTGTGTTGGAGGTACCGAGGCTCACACACGTGTTTTATATGAAGGGGATATATTCGTCGCTACAAAGGGAAGCAATTTAACAAAATAAAAATGCGATATTGGAGTGGAGCAGGAAGAAACAAATGATACGGGAAATACTTAAATCACAACCATTGATGCAAAATTGGAAATTGGAAAATGCTGTGGAGGCACACGCTTGCTTGATGAAATATTAAAGTTTGCTCGTGCAAAACAAGGTTATAATAAGTTATTGGTATTTTCCAATAACTTATCATCGGCGTCAAACTATTCTATTTTAGCACTGTTTTTTATGGTAATTATATTCTTTAGTTAAAATATATTTATAACATACTCGATGTTAACGTTAATTTACGATAACATGGTTTAGATGCTTTTTTTGTTATTTAAACAAATCTATGGAACACGTGTCGATGAATTGAAAAAAATAATAATAATAATAAAGTATTATTATAAAATGTTTTATTTGGTTTATTTGGTGGGAATTCTGAATCAAATTATTTTAGGACAATTTTTTTATTCTTTTTTAGACCTATTTGGAAAAATAAGATACGTAACATAAGTCGCTGTCTGCAGAAATAATAAATTGATATTAACTAGTAATGAAAAAGGGAATAAACCCAACAAATTTTGTATTATAATACAGGAATATAATGATAAATTTATATAAATACCATAACTTTTAAATGAACATAATTTTATCAATTCAATTAAACTGTTGCGGAAAATATTATATTAATACATAAAGTAACAAGTTAATAGTTGCATGTCATACATATTTTTTGTTATATTTTCCTGTTTTTATAGCAAAAAATTTAATATATTGTAACTAAGTGTATTTATTGTATATTGTACTTGTGCAAACTTTGTTTGTGAGTATGAATGTATTATGTTTGTTACTCTTTCACGCAAAAACGGCTTAACGGATTTGGATGAAATTTTGGCATACAGATAGTTTATTACCTGGATTAACATTCAGAATACATTTTATCCTGGAACTTATCTGTGGTCTAAAAATGTAAAAAAAATGGACGCCACAGTCATCACAAAAGGGGTCAGATATATTCTCAGGTGTTATATAATACATTTTAATATAAGCTAGTCTATTACTAATATTATAAAGAGGAAAGATTTGGTTGTTTGTTTGTTTGTTTGTATAGAATAGGCTCCGAAACTACTGGACCGATTTTAAAAATTCTTTCAACATTAGAAGCCGACATTATCCGTGATGAACATAGGCTACTTTTTACCGCGGGAAAATGCTTCATTTCTACGGAAAATCTAAAATAAAAGTAAATACTAGCGGCTTGGCCTGGGAGATAGCGCCATCTATCCAAAATACGGTAGATGGCGTTTTATACTTTTCTACGCGGACGAAGTCGCGAGCACCAGCTAGTATGTAATATAGCACAACTTTGTAATAAATTATACTTAAACAAAACAATGTAAACGTGTACTTTTATTAAAATTTTCGTTGCAAATAAATATGTAGGAATATGAAAGGTATTGTAATAATTTTATGCTAATTTATTACTTAAGTAAACACTAAATCTCGGATTTATAAAATATGAAACGAATCGGAGCAATACATCTAAAATAATGTATTCGATGTTAAATGGGCGGGGACTCATTGCCGAATCGTGATAAATGGCAACGCAAATATAAGCCGAATTATTCAAATTCATGGCAGCGCTGAAAAATTACTGTACCTCGCAATTTTATTTCCTAGATGAAATACTGTATCCACTATCCGCAATTGGTTCCGATATAATATTTGAAATTGGTAATAAACTTATCTTTAACATACATATTATAAAACAATACTCTTAATTGCAACTGGTTTTACAACTACGTTGATCGCACTGTATTAACTTGATACAATGTTAAGTAATTGATACTGTTAAGGAATACTAACAAAGATTCCCTTTTACAGCTTCAACCACTTGATAAAAACTGTACTCTATAACATCTTCATCGTATCTCTCCCAAACTTCTCACATTTCTAGACGACTGTGAACGAAACTAAAGTCATAAAGTTTATGCAGTGACAACATATTTCACAAACGCCGGGCCTTTTATTAGACGGAGCCAGATGATCGTTGAATCCCCTCTTTCCGCGGGAATTTAAACTTGAGCCGAGCGGGTATTGCGAAAGTTTTCAGCTCAACGAAAATACACCGGAACGCTTTCAAAAGAGTAATAGTACTCGGAGATTTTTTTTTTCGTCAATTCACTCATGTCAGGATTAAGTTTACACACGGCGCGGGGTGGCATTCGCCAATCATTTGGTGAACCTTTCAAAGGGTCTTCAATTTATCTGATAGTGTTAGATGGAATTAGATTCGTCTGATCTGCCAAATATATTTTAGTTACTACTCTTACTTGTTATAGGAACCTAGAGAGTACCTACTTAGTTCTACAGCTGGACATAGATCACTTAAAACTTAACGTAAAGCTTTTACTTGTAAAAGAAATGGCAAAATAATTGATAAAAGGGAATAATAAAATAATAAATTTAGAATTTCTAATCTGTTACTGCAGTCATGTACGTGAACCGCAAGTCAACTTCAAAATTCCTTCTTGTGTAAATTAGAGCTATAAGTTTGTCTGGTTCTACAGTAAATATAAACTAATATATAAATTGAAAAAATAATGCTAGATACTTTCTTGTTTAAATGCTAAGACGCAAGTCGAACGTGAGTAAATTGATTGCATTCACTTCCAGCTTCCAGCACGTCTTCCTAGATTTTCTGACCAAGACAAATATGTTTGGGATAAATGTTTGGTGTTGTAGTCTAGGATTTTGTTGTTTCAACGTTTTGAGAATTGCGAACTCTTGGTGAGTTATAGAAAAAATTATTATTTCTTACATTTCTATGAAGCTGTACAAGTGTACATACTTGTACTTTTTGGAAGTGAAATTGTAACTTCATATTAGCGTTCCAAAATGTTCCGATATTCAGTGGCCTATTCATTGCTTAAATAGGAAATTTCTTCGCCTACTCATCCAACTATATTAACACCAATCTATACTAATATTATAAAGAGAAAAGATTTGTATTTTATTTTGTAATGAATAAACTCAAAAATTCTTTTACCTATAGAAATGTACATTATCAGCAAGTGATTATAAAGTGCGACTATAAGCTATATTTTATAAAGTTACACAGAGTCGTGTGCAACAACTAGTATAATAATAAAACAAATTTCTTAGCTTATTCTTTGAAACTATAATAATAACATTTTAAAATAGGAGATAAGCTAAAGCATGCTGAAATAATTACAAATGATCACATTACACGTAAATCAATTGCTGATCAAGCAGATGAAATCTTAACTCGTTCAGAGGTTACAGCTTGGGCAGTGTAAGACATTCGAAATAAGTTCGAAAGATGACCTGCGCAACACTATGGCAAACGGATATCCAGAGTACAGTATAGATGGCGTAAACTAGAAGCCAGATGATACAAAAAATGCTAATGAATAAGTAGACACTTGTGAATAAAGAATACATTTGTTCTATAAAATTTGTACCTGTGATTGCGTATGCTAGATATCTGCTATAGTTTCACGACATAAAGTTAGACTAATATTTATTTACGGTCTCCAAATGTGGAGGTACGGTGTTTGCATTTTACGATTTCGGTAAAACAATTTGTATTCTGCTCTCGAGCTGGCTGTAAAAGTTGTGTTTGTGACGACCGTCTGGATTTGTCCAGGTGTTCTATCAGATAAGAAAAGAGAACAACCTCTAATCAGTTTTATTTATAGCATGTTCTTTGTTTAAACTAAAGTGGCAAAACGTTTACGTCTTTTAAAATGGATTTTGTCTGATTTTATAAATAACTACAAATTGTAGGTTATTTATATTGAGTAGGCATTTTCTGGATGAGCTCGCTCCATCTTAGGTCTCATCCTTGCTACTCAGCTGGTTGTTGGCCAAGAGCAAACCCATTTCTAATAAAAAAAAGTTTCTTTCTAAACAATCACCGTCGCATTAAATTTAATTATTTATTTCCCCATCCCTTCCCAATCCCTTATCCTTAATCCTACTACACTCCCGTAAGTCCTCACTTACAGCAAGTCGGCAGCGCAATTGCAGAACTTGTGGCGTTGCTTGTATTATATGTAGGCTATCCACCTGCCATCAAGTAGACCGTCAACCTGTCTGTACACTTTAACATAAAAAAATCATTTTAAAGAGTTGGTTTTCATTAGAGTATTTGACACGAAATTTCAGTGAAATATGGGTGCAAATAATTATTCTGGTAACGTTACAAAGCGCATTCGAAAGTCTCGTTCGGTTAGAGTCTAGACAAAGCAAGTCATAAGGTATGTTGCCAATTGTACGCCGGAGAATCTTCCAGAAGTTTCTTCGCTATTTAAATATTTCCTTGCAATTAATTAAATTCAGTTAACAAAGGGAACGCTTGGGAGCCCTCTAATACACAATTAGTGAGACATAGCTGCAATCTTAACTGGTGCTTCGCTCTTCCCTGCAAACGTCTGTTTTAATGTTAACACTGAAATCTGAGCAGAGTGATTGTTGGTTAGACGAAATGTTTAGTTTAGTTTGTTTCTGTCTTACACTCTGAAACTACTTGAGAGCCAAATCTTGCATTGGGGAGTACATACATCCAAATTTATACATTACAATTTTCTAAGTTCGGTACAATCTTATGCTTATAAAATTGTTTGTTATGATTATGACTGACTATTAACGCACAGCCAAATGCTATAAGTCTAGAAAACTGGAATTTGGAACCTTAGTTTATTTTATAAAGCAAGCATATGCTAAGAAAGGATTTAAAAAAAATAAACTCCGTGCGAAGTTGCTGGGGGCGGGTCTATTCATATATTTTTTGTTCAATTGGTTCAATTGGAAAAAAATACCGGATATTTTTAAAAACACACTAGATGCTGCACGCGACTTCGTCCGCGTAATTTTATAAGCTTCCCAACAGTAGTTTCCCAACAGTGAGAGAAATTTTCAAATCGGTCCAGTAGTTTCGGAGCCTATTCAATTCAAAGAAACAAATAATAATCAAATCTTTCCTTTATAATATTAGTATAGATAATCTGCTACAGTACAAAAGCTACTGGCAGAACGACGTCTGTCGGATGAGTTAGTGTTATAAAATTAAAGAAAAGCAAAATCAAATACTTCCTTTATTTGCAAGAAAACATGTTTCAAAGATATTCTTCGTGTATCTGAAATCTTCTAGATTTTTTGCATTGCTATCATAAAATAGTTTACCATATTTTATGGTGAACATAATCTTTTTTTTTGTCATGTAGTGTAGAGTGAACGTTCTGCAATTTTTGCATTAATGTTTATGCTCAACGGATTCGCGTCGTACACTCTCGCGGCATGCGCCCGTAGGCAACAACCGATATCGGTAAATTTACAGCGCAGTAAGCCGTGAATGCATGGCTACGGAGCCAGTGCCGTTGGCCAACCATTGATCTTCCAAACAGCAGATGCCCCCTTTGTCTCCATTATTACAATTCAAGCGGAACAAGGATAAAATTTACATTTTATACGAGTTGCCTTTTAATTTTGATGTACAAATAAATAGCAACGATTTAATGTGCTGAAATGAAAACTTACACAGTTCTTTAGTATTCATAGTAACAAATAATGAAATGAATATAACAAAATCTATTTTAATTATTTCCTCAAAAATTGCAAATTTAAAAGAAACATAAAATTAGGTAAGGCAAGGCAAGGTAAACTATATTTTTTGCAATTAATTCTGATAAAAAGTGTTAATTACTTGGAAGTAAAAGTATAAAAAAATACACATTAGTCTTAAGAAAAAATTCATGTCATTTTTACCCATGTTCACTATTTTGTTTTTATTCTATTTCCTAGCGTAGATTTGCCGTAAATAGCTTACATAGATTTGAGAAAAGTTATACTGTTTTCTTAATAAAATACCTACACATTGTGTCTTACTGTATGTATGAAATGTGACAACATACAATTACAAATAAAGAAAAATCCCTTTCTCCCGTCGTAATTATGGGATGCCATGCGTACGAACAATTGCACCCCTTCTTAATAACAGTTTTATTGTAGAGCCATAAATGGGACGTCGCTTATTATTTTCCCGTCGTAAAACAACAAAATAATATTGTAACAATAATCTGAGCCCCTCTAATCTCGACGACGCGCGACGGTTTCTCACAACATATTTTTATTGCGCATTGTAATTCAGTATTTCGTATAGCCCCCACATGCGGTTGTTTTATAGCTTTCACAGTAACTTAAACTAGAACAAGCATAGTATAACACACTGTAGCATTGCCCACGACTTAATTCGTTATAAATATAGTCTAAAAATTTAATTAATCAGTCCGAAATAAGATCAGTAATAAAGAAATCTTTAATCAGACATGTAGTAACCTACGAGTACATATAGCAAATTTCCTGCATTACAGGCTTTTACTTTATCATAGTAATAATCTAGATTTATAATTCTATAAGAAACTTATAAGAATTTATATGTGGCTATCAAAGAACAATAAATAAATGTACTCTTGCTTCCTCGTGAACTATTGTTCTTTCTATAAAATTTATAAATGTTGTATGCATTTGTATTATAAATATTTTCTAATATTAACTCAATTGTGTTTTACATTTACATACCTATAAGCAATTTTGCATGAAATGTTAGCATCCTTGTTATGAGTACATGTCTAAAAGAGAGATAGATAAAACATTTCAGTAGAAAAACGCCCAATATCCAAACTGAGGATAATATTGACAACAGTGCAAAGAATATTAAAAAATATAATATATCATCGTGAAAAACAGACAGGCGCTCACAGGTGAAAGTCTGGCTCAAGCCAATGAAAGCTCACGACAAATATACATAAAAGTAATCTCATCAAACTTTTTAACATTTCACAGTGGAAGCTGCATTACGAACGAGTAACTTGCAAACGATTCGTAGAGGCTATCAAACTAAGTAATTGAAACGTATTTTGTGTATTACATTTCAAAAAACCAACGCTATCCAGAGACCTCGTAAAAGTTAATTTTCTGTCGCTTTTATAAATAGAAGCAGGTATGATATCCTGTATGTGAAGATAACGTTAAAAGTAATTGAGTATTCAGACACTTGAATATGTACCTTAAAGTTAAAGCATTAAAGAGCATAGTGCGTTTGAAGTTCAGTAGAGATTTGGGGGTGCAATATTATCTTCTTTACAAGCGAATAAATGAGAAAAAACCGGGGTCCGGCAGACGAACTTTTTAATTCGTAATTACAGGACAGCGTCCAGCTTTAAGCACCATTAACTTTTTTGCTTAATGTCTGTGGCCAGTTCCGCATTCAATGTCTATAAAATAGAATAAGGGTGCTTTTATTTGCTTAGTTTTAATTAGTTTTGGTAATTATAGAGAATTCCGTCGTAATGTTAAATATCATTTTTAATTATAAATTCAATGGGTTCACTACATAATTTAACTTTCCTCACTCAATCACTGAAACATTTCACGGTGATCATCTTTAAAAAAATGTACAAAATCTTTACTGCAAATAAAAAAAATCCATTCTACACTTATGTAATTGTTAACCAATGATCACAAAAGAAGTAATAGCGCCTCTTTCACCAACGTCAAGTAAAGTGTCGATTAGTTACTTTTAGAAATCATTTTATGTTTTATTGAATTATGCACTCTATTTACTGCATCCACCGTAGCCGATTTTTTTTATTTATTTTCTATTCCATTTTTGGGACGTTTACCGTACAAACAAAGGTACATCAGCTCCATTATTCCCGGTTACCGGCGACTTTAAATGGCAGTTTGGCCTACTTGACGTTTGTGAAAGAGGCGCTTAGTCTAATAATTGAAAGGTTACATTTTACAAGAATTTGTCTGAAAACTTTAACGATATTTTCACTCTCCCTTTATGCACATCTCGCATGAAGTATCTCATCTCATAATGTCGTGTTTACCTCCGCTGAAAACCCTCAAACGACGGATAACTGAAAGTGCGTCGTTAGCAGATTTCTACTTGAAGATTTTATTGCAAACTCCGTGGCGTATTATTGAAGGAACTTGAGAGCACTTCTCACCTCCCTTACGCTAGTTATCGTACATTTTTGATGTGCGTGCGGCTTTTTTGTTGGCGCGACCTTTTTTTGGTTATTTGCCGATGTTATCCAAAAATACCTTTCATGATCAAACAATTTATTCTGGCAACTAACGTCTTAAAAGTTTATTTTGTTCTCTAGTCGTGACAACGAATTATGGCGCGTTGAGTGTTCAGTTGTTTTGCACTTTTGCCTATACTTTCAAAAGGTCAGATTTTTCGACTTATGCGGCCGACTGTACATAATGTTTTGCTTTAAAAATACTTTTCCTTCGCTAAAATTATTTGGTTTTTATTATTATTTTGCCTGTTAAGGCAAAAATATTAATATATTAATATTAAGATCCACAGCTCGATCTACTGTGGTAGAAGTGTGCAAGTGCCGCTACTGGTCATCAAAATTGGAGAAGCATCACCATCGACCTTCCAACCCATTACAATGGGTCGATGAGCATCACAGATTACAAAGATGCAGTAACCAGAGAATACGAGCACGACCATCCTCTGTGGACATTATCATCCGCACAACCACGACCTCTCTGACAGGAATATGCGGCTTTAATGTAATATTTTCTCTATTAAAGTTATTAATTAAAATAAATAGCCAGATTGTTATGAGTATTGTGTACTTGTAAAATGACAATCCTAATAATATAAAAAAAGGTAAAAGGCAAAAAGGCCTGTAAAAAGGCAAACCAAAGTATGAATGAAATATTAAGTTTCTACATTCTAATATTTCTGGGGTATTTTAAAAATCAACCATTAGATTTTTTTATTTGAAGTAAAAGGTACATGTCCCTAAAACTCTACAGAGCACAACACGTTCCGAGAGCAGTTACCGTGAAGAGGACCAACTTGTCGACAATTCGCTTTGATTTTTCCTTTTCGTCAATCGAGGGCCGTTTGCGGACACGCTTTCTCAATTTACCAAATATGTAGTTCCTCCTCTAAATTATTTGAACAAGTGCAAAGTGTCTCCTCACTCGGAACTACGTCTGTGTAATAACTGATATTGACAATTTAATGATGTTTCAAAATTCTTGCAAATATAAATCTATAAAAATTAACTATGAATTTTAACAAGTTTAAAAAAAGATGTGTTTTGGTGATTTTAGTAAATTTTTAATTAAAAAATAAATAAAGTGTTTGAAAATTTAATACAAATTTTCGTGTCTTATCTTTTTATCTTTTAAAACACAATCCTTTTATTGAGGTATTTGTTGGTGCCCGCGACTTCGTCCGCGTTGAAAAAGAAAGAGTAGCCTATCCTGTGTCTTGTATGTCTAAATATTTATCTACCAAGTTTCATGAAAATCAGTTAATTCGTTTAAGAGTTGGAGCAATATACATTACCTACACTTACAGATTTATTATTAGTATTGATATATTGATGATTGATGATGTTTGGTCCCCGTAAGTTTCTTGCTTTTATTTTAAGGTACAATAATTTTAATGTATTCGGTTATACTTCTAGCAGTTTTGCTTGTATCACCATGCAAAGATCTTGATGGTCTATGTATACCTACTTGTGTAGCTTTAATATTAACATAAAGTTAATCTTTGCAAACAAAAAACACAATACGAATGAATGTGTATGGAATTTTCACTAATTTGAAAACCAAGATGAACATTGTAATCAAGTGTTAAATTATTGTCTCATCAATACAAAAGCGTATTCAAACAAAATGCAGACACCGTTGCAACCCAAATGAAATGAACAAAGGCCCGCAAAGTAAGCAAGTCTGAAATAATTTCCACGGCTCGAATGAACCCTTCTTCGTAAATTAAAGCACTTCCTTTATGTGAAGGACTCCCGCGTCAGACGTCACAGCCATTGTTTTGTGGCTCTCACAATGACTAACTCGAAATTGTTGCGGTGCTACTGTGCACCCTGAAAACACAGCCACTGGTGACATTGTCGATTAAATTACTACCATACTATTACACGCTAGCGTTGAAAAATTAAAATATAAATAAGTACTACTAAAATATAAATAAGTACTACTCAAATATAAATAAGTACTATATAAGTACAAGTCGCTGCCCGCGACTTCGCCATACGTACGTAACTTTGTAAATTATATACTAAAACCTTCCTCGAGAACCACGCTATCCATTGGTGAAAACAGCATGAAAATCGATGCAGTAATTTTTGAGTTTATCGCAAACAAACAGACAGACAGACAACGTCTACCTACGCTTGACCTCTTGTTACTATAACACAATTTGATACTTAACTATTAGCAGTAAGGCATACTAGGCATTTTAAATTACTTGCCATATCTTTTTCGTGAACACGATTTATAACGAGAAGATATATTATATATGAACGAGAAAATTATACATACATACATACATACATACATACATACATACATACATACATACATACATACATACATACATACATACATACATACATACATACATACATACATACATACATACATACATACATACATACATACATACATACATACATACATACATACATACATACATATATACATACATACATACATACATACATACATACATACATACATACATACATACATACATACATACATACATACATACATACATACAATACTTACATTTACAGATTCATTATTAGTATTGATGAAGTTAACAGAATGGGATGCTAACTATCACAATCCACATTTATTCTGTAATTATATTTGAAGTATGCACTCTGTAGATCCTGTCTAAACCGAATTCTGTCCTAAATTTCCAGTAAAGTAAATAAAAGAATAAAATTTAAGAATGGAGTTTTATAAGTTTAAGTTCCTAATTAAATACGTAAATCCGTGAATATGATATATAAACGTGTTATTTGAATAATATTACAATTTAGTAACGTTTGAACGTCGTCTGGTACGGCGACATATTTGCATATTGCGCTCAACTCTGACCCCGCGTCGCATTTCTTAATGCAATTTTCACGTATGTTTTTCTAACTTACGAACGTTAGAGGAAAATTTATGGCGAAAACGCCACTCACATCTTTTACTTTGAATAAATTCATTATGGACCTCGCCGACTGAAGATTATGAGTGCTGTGGTTTTCATATAAAAATAATCCTAACACGCCAAGATATTAATTAAATATGTACACCACGATAATTACAATTAAAATACTGAAATTGTTAATACACACCTTTATAAGGAGTTACCCAAGGAAAGACAGCCATAATAGTCCAAGTATTAGTATAGCCATTGTTCTAAATGCGATAATATTTACAATATAATTGTGTCATTGAACTTCTAAAACGCTGGGCCCATTTTGATGTATATTTTCTTTTATGTGTATTTGATGGTTATTTGACCTGGATGGTTACAATTCACAACTGGACCCTATAAATGGCGCTGCAATCAGGTTACACATTACAATCGAGTTCGGTCAGAGCATAGAGTTTTATGGGGCACTACAACGTCTGTCGGGTCCGCTAATAATACTAAATGCGATAACTATTATTAACGAATTTTGATGAAACCTAACCAGTAATATTGATTTTTTTTTCGCGGACAAAATCACGGGCTAAAAGAATGCAGAGCCGCACGTACACATTAAGTCTAAGTACTGACCGCCAAAAAATAATAATCTAAAAACTTCTCATATCGTGAATCCATTGAACAACTTTTTTGAAATTGATATTAATCGTACTCAGTGGTTTTAAAAACGCTACAGATTAACATAGTTCAATATGGTTGCGTAGTGTCGACGCTTTTGTTCCACTAATCACACGAGTTGCTTAAATTAATGGAGAGAATTTTTTTAAGTGCTGACCATCGGGCTTTAGGAATTTGCGGACGGCCGACAATGCAGGAAAAAGTTAATAACGCTTGAAGTCTCTCAAACCCCGGACCCTCGCTGGCAATTATAAATTTTCACCACTCCCTCGCCCCTGTTTATTTGTTTTTACAAATATAAAACACTACGAATCTACGACTATATTTCTCATTGGTAGAACTACGAATCTGGTAATACTAGTAAACGAGAACTTTCATGTCTTTGATACCAAACAATCTTTGGAATGCATAGGACCGTCAAATATCTCTGCGAGCATAGGACGTTTCCTAAATTTTCAGAGAAACAACATTTATGACCGTTTAAAGTTAAAATTCAATATTTTACACGATAACTATCCTTAGACAATCCAATATTTTGTTTGCAAATCAAGTATGTACGATGCATTAGACTGCGGTATGGAAATCATAAAAAAACTGAAGGCGAAACATTGTCGTATAAGGTCAGATTGGCATTTGAATAAATCAATTGCCTCACTGTAAGCAGAAGCATGTGGTTGACACTTTTAAGTGCATTCGAAATGAAACAAACATACATTCCGAATTAATTATTTTTATTGTTTATTTGCTATGTATTTGTGTGTTATGAAAATGAGACAGAATTTTTTTTTTTATTATTTATTGAAACGTAAGTTCATAAGTTACTTGTTTTCGTCGTCAATTGTTTCTTCGTAAATGGTCACTTGTAATTCATAGCAAGAAATTTGTTTTGATGTAAGTTCATCCAAAGGTTCTACAAATGCCATGTTGATAGAATATTCACCACAAAACTCATGACACAGTATATCTTGAACGTAAGACAAATCGACGGTAAAATCGTCAATGTTATATGCACCCTGGAACAAACAAAACATTGCTTTTATGTAAAGTCAAGCTTAACTAATATATTAGAAATTAAAAACAATTCAAATACCTTAAATATAGGACAAGATGTAATATTCATTTTACGTAGAAGAGGATACCAAGGCGTCTCCTCATTATCTAAAGAACTACAAATATCTCCTCTGGCATTGTAGATGAATTCTTTGCCGATTTCCATAAATTTCCAGACTTTAACATCCACCTGTAAAATATTATTATTAATAACTTTATTGGATTCCTTATCTGCTTATAACCTAATAATAGCTCGATTGTTTTTTTTTTTTTTTTTTTTAATTTTATGTGTACTGAGAATTAATTACTGTACTGTACTTATGAGTGTTACCTCGTTTGTCAATTCAAATATCATTAACTTTTAGTAAACCTCTCGAACTTTGCATTATTTGATAGCTACTATTTACACAAAAATCTATGTATTTATAATATATTTGCTACTTAAATAATGCCTTTTTTACACAGCCACTTGTCATTAAGTATTTACCTCAATACCATCCTGAAGATCTTCTTTGATTTCAAATACTCCGTTCAATCCTAATGCATCATCACCCTTTGCGTCCGGCACCACTTGAAGTTTTAGATTAGCTATCATCACATTATTTTCAAAATCCTCACATGGCCATACATCTTCAGAAAAGCCTCCTCTATAAATTACCTATAAATATTCCAAAAATAACGAACTTTTACAAAGTTTCTTTTAATCGTATCATATACAATATAAATAAGAAAATCGTTGTTTGTATGTTGTTTATTCACGTTTATCTCAAAAAGTTAACATGGTTTAGGTCCATATTTCTATGATTTTAAGACATTATTTTCAGTTTAACTTACGTCTCCGTTCCTTCCTGCACCCACAAAATTGACCCACACAAATGTGACCCAAAATATTAACAATCCATTAGTCATATTTAAAACAACGGAAGCTGTAACTAGTATAAAATATATTTTGTCCCTCACATCATATATACGCCGATAGATAGCGATCTCTATACAAGTACATCGCGTGCTATTAAACAGTGAAGATCAATCGATAGCTTTGTAATTTAGTATTGTAATCGATACCTATCACAAATAATGAGCGGGATTGAATCGTAGTGTCAGTGTTTTATGCTTTTTTTCATTACATCCTACGACAAACTATATGATAGGATATGTGTTTAACAAATACCGGCATAACATTTATTGACCGCCAAAATACGAGTAGGTGAAACACACTTAGTTTGAAATAATCATTGATATTTCAACCTATAAATTTTAATGTATGTATGTATAATTATGATTTCTCCGTGTTATATTCATGTGCAGGTAAGGGATGGAAACCAATGTTAAAAAAAAGATAAAAAATATTCTCTTTTTACGTGTGCAATTTCGTATGAATTTTAAATAATTTTACCAATATTCCTTCTTCATCCCTCTTATATTTCATACGAAATAAACAAATGGGGCGTACGCAGAGTGTATATCATTTCCGATATAGTAGTTTTATGTAAATATCGCCTACTTTTAAACTGTCGTAATTTTTATATTCCGATTGGAGTTTCCCCTACCAGTATTCGTTATCTATTCCGTAACAAATGAATATTTTTGCAGTTATGATTTACTTCCACATTTTGTTACGCAAGTATCTGATTAAATTTGATTGTGTTTGTGTGTGTTTTCACATATTTTTTTTTTGTATTTTTACAATCACTTGTTATATATAAAGTAAGTGTAAGCTGATAGTTATTTGTTATGTTTAGTGTAGATTAATATTATTTTTATTTTTTCTAATGCATGACAATTTTCTCTTCTATACAATTGTTTAGTAAGATTATTGCAAAAATATAATATCAGGCAAAAATGAATATTAAAGTTAGCAAGCGCCACTGCAATGATATATATTTTATATCATTTATATTTATATATATTTTATAGCAGGTTATCTGGTAAGTATCGAAAATTATATTTCTTCTGCATTCTAATAATGTTCAGGTCATTTTTAGCTAATGAACCTTCAATCGCTTTGTCTTAGTCACAATTCTTAGTCAATATTTACACAAATCTTTAGTCACAATACTGTTCAATGTGTATACTGCTTATGTTCAAATAAAAAAAGTAAATAATACCACGTATATTCAAAGAGTTTTAGCACTCAAACGTACTCAAACAATAGTCATGCGTGTAACAGGAAAATATGTATCATTTTCGCTTCGCTAGTAGCAACATCTCAGAGGGATTCTGTTAACGCAGAATACGTTGGAGAAATGTGAATGGGTTTGCTACGATCTTTATACGTACCTAGTACCTACATAATAATTTCAATGTACATACTTTTACATGGTACAATTGTAACTAAAATAAGTATTGATTCATAAAAACGGCTTTGTGGTCTGCCATTTTTTAACAAAAATAATTACGTATAGTGTAATTAACCTATTATTTTATTTTTGTTACCCCACTATGTATTGAGAGATCGTGGTAGTAGTAACATACAGAGCGATATGCTACACTAAAAAAATATTTTATTATTATATTTAGTTTATTTTGTATAGGTATTTTTCAACACTTTTTTAATGTTGAGAAATCCTCCGGTACCTTCGCGTACCCAAAACTAGAGGTACGCCAACTGCCTTGAAGGCAATTTCAACTCTATCTATCACATAACCTACTTTTTACTCTTAACAGCGTTCTCAACTTTCAGGGATACAATTTAATTATATAACGGCCAACAAAGTTAAATATTTGGTTACCAGGATAGCATAACTTGAAAAGGGTAAATGATTTAATTATGCGAGTAGAATCGTCAACGCTCCACTTAATTTGATTGTCAGTGACACCTATATGCAAATGATACGTTACATATAATTGAATTCCTTTGTCTTAACGACCGTGGGGACATACAATGACTTTTAGGAACATTTAATAAAATTATTCATACCAATGAGTGCATAATAGTGTTTAATATAATTAACTATCATAACATTATAGACAATTGTGTCTAGATGTCACCATAGATTATACGTCCTTAAATATTAATTAATTGGCGAGTTGCTTGCAAAAGCTACTCATTTAATAAACCAATCAATTGCTCTCAGCGAAGTCGATTCCCTGGTTCATTAAATGTAGCAAAATTCCACACGTAGGCATTATTATTACTTTGTATATATATGTACATACAATACTTATTATCTTTACTGTTTTACTTCAAAAACAGGAAAAACATTACACGATTATATGCTAATGATCACTTCATAATTAATGTAATATTGCATTTAACTTTACCTCATACTTCAAAGTTACGTCACTACAAATATCAATTTATTTGCAATAGTGTAAACTATAATTCAACACATTACATGAACTTCGATATTAGTTATTAATATTATAATATGAATAAGTGCAAAGAACTACAGCACAGAAGAAGTAATTGTGGAAATATTTTTAAAATATTTTCTGAATGATCCCTAGAGAACAATAATTTTGTTCTGAATGAAAAGTACCATAATTATTATCTGTTCTGACACCCTGACAACGCGCAATTCCATGATTATCGATTAGACGTGAAGACGTAATAAACAAACATTAGCCTAATTTATTGAAAATTCTTCATACGAAACTGTAGATTTCTCTTATAACATAATTAGGTCACATCACACTCATGTAGAGACGAAAAAAAAAAAACAAAAAAGAAGTATTTTTTAATAATTTTTTTATTAAAGTAATAATTGTAAAATGAAAAATTTTCTAGCTAATTAAGGAAAGATTTTTTTCCGACATTTATATCACACGGGTATTTATTTTATATTACACCTACGCATTGAAGATTTTACGAAACAAATAATATATCTCTTGTCTTTAATCGACATTATTTTTTTTTAATTCCTTAATATTTATGTTTCAAAAACGTTACTCTTCACTAGAACATTTGGTTTACATATTCTAAGTTTGTTGATTCATACAGAATTAACTGAGTATCCAAACTGTCATGAATTTTAGTTATCACAATAATTTTATTTCATTAGCATTAAGCATTAGTAGATTTCATAGTCGTTCTTATCCATTCAGAGTAACTGGCAACCGAAGTGTATACACCAGGCCATCCATCTCTACCACACCCGTATCCAAAGGAAACCACTCCAACTGTTTCCCAGTTTCCGTCAGAACCAAGCCTCATCAATGGTCCGCCAGAATCTCCCCTACAAGTGTCTTGGCTGAATACACCACCGGCACATAATTGACCATTTGTAAGTTCAGCGCCGACTTTCCTATATTTGGTATCGCAATTCTTCTTATCAAATATTGGAACACTCAATTTCAACTTCACTGGGCTGTTGCGACCTGAAAAGGTAAAAGTGAAGAATATGAGTGTAAAAGTGAAGAATATAAGAATATGAGTGTATTTTCAAGGATAATATAAGTGTATGACTCATTTTAATGGGTAAATTGACATAAAATGTACATTGGATGAAAAAATTAACAGTTATGGCGTATTGAACACAGTGAAGCGTAGTAATCATTCATAACTAGTTCTTAGAAATGGACAGCATGCCAGTAAACCAGAAAATCAATATCAAAAACTTACCGCTTAAGGTTTTCCCCCAGCCAGCTACAAACACATCATTGCCGACGTTTAAACGTTGACTTGATTCTGACATACAGATTGGTTTTACGTAATCTGAAAATAAGAGAAGTTACTGTAAATTAACTATTCAATCAAAGCAAATTGGATAATTGAACAATTTCATTTATTATAATTGGACTAAGAAACTGAATGTAGCAGAAAAAATAAGAAAAAAATATTGTATTTAAACTTATTTTATTTTTTAACTTCTGTTATATTATGTGAGGATATTGACTACTCGTAATCACAATGATAAGAATAGTACACAATGACCGATATTTTTAAACGTGTTCGATGCGACCATGACCTTAGTGATAGGCTATAAAACGACCAAATCTCGCACTAATTTTAAGAATCTATTTCTCAAACTAAATTCCACCCTATTTTTCTTTTACTTAGACTTATATTCTTTTAATTTTAACTGGTTATAAACTGGTTTGTGTTTTTTTTTTATTTTGCAATATTTCAAGTCAAACTAGTTAGATAAATATGGTCTGAGGTTAAAACTAAGTTTCCATGACTAACATCTTTGTTTCCCGGTTGCTATAATTTCTACATTTCTGAAATTAACGCAGTTATTAGCTGTATAAAAATAATTATGAATACGAAATTAACTTTTTTATTTGAACTGTTAGGTTTTAATAGTTTTTTAAAATTAATTCTAGCTATTTCTAGGGGTTTTATTTAGTTAATTATGGGAAAATGTTTATTATCTCATAGACTATCAGGAAAAGGTATCCTGTGGATCAATTCGGTGCATAGTAGATTTGCTGTGCATATTTCGTACAAATCAATTAATTCAAGGGTACAATATCAATACTAGGAGTATTATACTTACAAGTATATTTCGCTCTCTGCGAAAGTCTTACTAGTGCAATATCGTCTCTCCTATTCTTATTTGCATCGGAATATCCGGGGTGAGGGTATGCGGCGGAGATAGGAATATCTTGGACCGGATCAGCGCATGTACCCTCGAAGCAGTCTACATCAGTTTGAATATCATATTCTCCTAAACGAACTGTTTGTCTAGAAAAAGAAAAAAAAGCTGTTAAGAGACAATGGACGACAGATTCAAATTTAAAATCAAATAGAAAGTCGCATTAGAATACACTAAGCCGCTAATTTGCTTCATAAAAATATTTTAAAAATATATATTTTGAGTATATGTTTTGTAGTTCTCATTCAACTAACTACTATAAATTTACCGACTATAATTATATATTATAAATGAGTAATTTGAAAATAAGTGCATAATCTTACAATTTCCCAACTTCAGTTTCCACGGCACCCTTGACGCAATGTCCAGCTGTCAGCACATAACGCTTATTGATCAGTACTCCACCGCATTGATATTTAATCTGCCCATTGCCTGATCATAAAACATAAGAAATTATTACTAATATGAGTATGCAATACAAATTTTACTTATTCCACAAACTAAGAGCTTTTTAACGTATACGAGTAGCTGATGTCGAAATTGTTATAGTGTCAATTATGTCACATCCGTGAAAAGATTTTTTTGTACTTACTTTTTGCAGCAGTAAAATCAATATGAAGTCATCTCTTTATTTTGTATTTTATGATTGTTATGTACATAAAACTGTGTAAGATCTTAATGATATTTTTTGTACATTACTTCTCTAACTTGTTTAATTTTTCATATTGAATAGAATCTAATAAGTATTTTAAAATGTAATAAGACGCCTTCCACAGCTCTATTAGCATTACGACAGTTATGAAATATTTAATCATAACTGCGGTATTGAGCATGTCACTAAGTTTATAATTGAAAGTAATATTATTGCAATACTTTCAAAAATGACAGAATGTTTCATACTTACTGCTCCTGTATCCCAATAAAGCCATCCATGGGAACTCATCAATTTCAGTGATTTCCCCTCCGAAAATGCGATCACCATTTGTTTCAACTCCACAAACATTGCGTGGAGCTGGTACGGAGTCATCATCGCTTATTGGATCTGATACACCTGTGTTTGTATTGGTGGGTTGTGGCCTAACACTGGGCTGTAAAGGAAATATTCTTAGAAGGAAAATTTGAAATATTTAGTTCTAAACAGCCATGGTTCTAATGTGTGGACTGTTACTGTTACTTAAGTGCATAACAATCCACGGTCATCCTCCTATTGTTTTTTGGTACCTTTTCTTCGTATATTTTGAATTCGAAGTATTTTCAGGGCAATACAGATACAGGGATAGACATAACCAATAATTATTTGTTTCTTAGAATCTAGCTCTGACCACTATTCATTATAGCAGACTAAATAATTATGACACCGATGAAACCGTAGCAAGTGTTGGTCTACACATTCGAGTTCACAATCTTACTTGTAGAATTGATGCAACTATAATTTAAAGGCAACGATACTTGTTGTCACCATAAACTTATATTGTTGAGTTTTTGCTTTTGTGGGTCAGTAGGTATCCGTTGTTGATAGTGTTTTTAAGAATTAAAAAGATTATGATTGAGAAATATGTAGCTGCGCAAGAGCTCTATATTGTTTATAGCAATAATGCTAATAATTGATTTAGAGTATTTACCCTGACAGATGGTGTTGAATCCTGTTCAGGAGGTAAGGGCCCACAACATACTCTGGGTGTGTAACCTTCGAACCCACATTGAGATTGTCTCAAGAATGTAACAATATGACTAGGTAATGGTCGACGGTCAAATGCAGATCTTAAATTCTGACAGTCAAACAGTGAGATACAATTGCTACGCTCTCCTAATGGCGTGGTGCATATATCTGAAAAAGAATTGACAAGATCGAATCAATTATGGTTATTTTAGAGAATTTTATTATTGTACTAGTTGGTGCCCGCGACTTCGCCCGCGTAATTATGTAAACAGACAGACATACGCAGCGGAGGACTTTGATTTATAACATCTAAGTATTATATTTAGCACTAGCTAATGCACGTTTTTTGAAAATCCCACAGGAAACTAACACTTTTTCCAGAATAAAAAGTATTCTATGTGTTCATAATAGCAATCTGTGTACCAAATTTTATACCCAAATCCGTCAAGCCGTTTCTGAAGTTAGCATTAGGTATATACGCACAGATAAACAGACAATAATTCTAAAAAAAATTTTTGACCTCTATAACATAAACACGTGTAGGTACAAATTGTGATTTTTTTTATATTTCATGTATAGACACGGCCTGTTTAAGTTTTTATTATATGTACATAACTAATACATAATACCTGTCTTTGGAAATGATAATGATAAAATACAATAAATAAAAAATTCTGGTAATGGAATTTGCAATTTTGATAGTTACAACTGGAATCTGCTTGCAAAGATTTTGATAAATATATCTTGGCAAGCAGTTTCCTGGCTCTGGCATCCTTTAGTCACTCACCGAAACACAACACACGTGTTGTTATTTCACGGTGGTCTTCTGTAAGGGGGTGGTTACTACCGCCAGACGAGCTGCCTAAATGACATATTATGTATGTCTGCCATATCTTTATATCTATACCTATTTCCGTGTGTCGACTCCAAAAGTAGTAATAACCCATTCACGATGACGCATTTTAGTTACGACCAGTGTGAAATTACGCATATTTTTTGAGTATTGGTCAACCGGTGGGAACTGGTCTAATTGTTTTTATATATGAGGAATTTCTGAGCTGATGGAAAAGAACACAAATGAGGGATTAATGATTATCTCATACAGATAACTTGTCCAAAATATTCCATGTTTATCGTCAGTGTGATGTCAAATAAACAAATAGGTAGGTACGAGATATAATTTATATTCATTGAAGTGAACAGACGAGATCCGTTTGCAGTCTGTTGAATAGTAAAAAAGAATTTACATCAAATAAATCTACTGTTTTAGTTAACGGACATTACAAAGAATTATAGTGTTTTCTGTTTACCTATTATCTAATTTATAATAGACGTGTATCTGTATATATATATATAAAACTTAAATGGTAATGGCAATTTATTGTTAAGATTGAAAATGGCAGAGGAGGAAAAAAGATTTATTTTTAATAACTAAATCTAAAACTAGACAATTTAATATATGAAAAAAAATGATGCTTATGTTTTGTAATGAACAAAAACGAATACAACAGAATTTATATAAAAAAATGACAACCATTTTGAAATTAGGAAAAAGATCAGCAAAAGACTAAGTATGTACACTATGGTCATGTACCCAGTACAGCAATCATAAAAGAAAAGCTAATAAAATAAAATAAAATAAAATAAAATAACATGATTTAGTTACAATATAGTGAATATTAATATGATATATAATAAATATGAGATGACTGAAGTTATAGTAGGTAAGGCATTAATTTTATATGATCAATGTAATATCATCAAAAAGTAATTATCGTCAATCCAATTAAAATTAATGGTAGTAGTACTGTATATTGTCTATTAAATAAAACATAATATCAATTGCTACGTAATTAATATGTAAAGTACCTTGTGCTGATGTGTACATCCATATAAGGGAAACTAGAATAACACTGAGGCACATCATTGTAAAAGTCTTTTAAAATATAATTTCTTTTTAACACAAAACACTAATATTAACACAAATTTTTAATAAATAAAGAAATAAATATTAACAAAAGCGGTGTCGTCTTGGACGCCACTATGTTACTGAATCTTGGAGGTCAAACTGGCTACATTTATATATAGGTATAATTTACTTGCTTCCATACGTACCGTTCGCACGATCAAAAAGCTGACATAAACAAGGAAACTCAGATAATTATAGCAAAATATTTTATGGCAAAATTTCCGATGAGCAATTTCTCAGTTTTATAGGACTTGGAATAATATAAAAATCCTTATAGAAATAATTGTGATCTTTTGTTTATTCTTTATTTTATTCTTTATTAAATTTATCCTTTTTTAAAGCTTTCATAACATAACTTAATCCTTAAGTTAACTAAAGTATTATTTTCAGTTTTTTAACATTTACACTCCAATAAAATATTTTAAAAATATTATTTAACATTTATGTTTAGAATTAATCTTATAAAGATATCAAGCTTAAACTGTTTTGCTATCGGTATTATATTTATTATTATTTTTATCGACTTGGTACGTTCATCATCAATGCGTCACCACTACGCTACTGGTGGATTTACCCGGTTGTAGTTAAAAACTAATTAGTCTTGTTTAACAGGGAATGCACCTTCTAATTCTGAGTTGAACAGTTTTCAGAATTATTGGTTGTTGATCCGTGGTTGCTTGATTCAACGTTCAAGTGATAATGACCTTCAATGATGATTCTTTGACTCTTCACTACCTACAAACCTGTTTCAACATCATGCAAAGCGGTAGAATAATGTTTATTTGTGTTTTTTGTTTAGTTTTAAATCTAAATTAAGATAAGATAATTTACTGGAAATTTCCAATTTGAAACAATTAAAGTGTTAAATACAATTATTTAATATGTTTATATCATTTGAAATTATACATTATTCCCGGTCTCCTAAATATGTGAATAAAAGATGAACATGCATACAAATCATGTATTAAACTTCGTAATATAAGATGTGATGTATCTGTACTAATAATACTAAAATAGAGGATAGGATATGCGTTCGAGGGATAGTGCGGACGGTTAGATTAAAAATATTAAAAAGAAAAACGAAGTAAAAATTGGAATTTTATATTTATACCACAAAACGTATATTTAAAAGAAGTCAATACGACCACTCACGCGCATCGTGAATTGCAACGACTAGATGCTCCGGAACTACGATACCTATTTGAAAAATTAATTCATTATTGCTCGGAAACACACACGCTGGAAGGCAGTTCCAATCCTTGGCAATGCGTATTATATATATAAAAAATAATTAAAAAGAGCAATTTTGATGAGATGAGGATGGTACCTAACCTGCCGTACGTCTGAATGTCCGATGGAAGAAAAGAGAAGGCGATATGAGCTCATGTAACTCCTGAGCACACTCTCCAAAGTATATCTTATTAGAAGATACACAGATAGGCGATTTTCCATCTAAGGGCCAGGCCATGCAGCAAATTTCCTAAAAAGTAGCTTTATTTCTTGAACTTAAGCACAGACTTAAGTGAGCATTGGGAACGAACTTTTTCAACTTTCATGCATTTAGGCATTACCTACACTATCGTTGAAAAACGCTTAGCAGTTGTCCTCTCTAGAAAACGCTGCGCAATCGAATATGCTTCGTCGGTTGACCTTTCTTGAAATTATACTTGCACATCAACACAGAATAAATATGTTATACCGTGACATCAACTTGTTTGAAATCAGCGCCTTTAATTCTGACATATTTCTTAACATATATAATGCGTTATCGTTCACAGAATTACCGTAAAGGTAAGGTGTTTTATGTATTTAGTTAGTTAAGGAAACGCACGTGACTAACCAACCCAGTGCCCAATCAAGCAATTCGTCGGCAAGTGGGGCGCAATTTCCTCGCAATTCGCTTAACGATTAACAACATTAACTTTCATGTCTCGTCGACTAATTGTATTTGGTTCCCCAATTTCTATGCGCACTGTATTTGATTATACACTCGTTATGGGACAAAATGACGCAATGTTGATAAATTAATTGTCTTTTACGTCAAATATTATGCATAAAACACGTTCATAATATATTTGTCTGTCATTGCTTGCTTGCTAATTGAAAAAATAAAAAAGCGTGTGTATAAAACTAAGCGTTGTACTATTAAAACTGGTCCGTCCCGAGGATATTGCAAAGTGAGCAAAAGTTCTCGTTATAACTGATGAAAAATTAAAGCAATGTTTTTGACACTAAGTACAAGTTTTAAAGCCTTTAATGCCGTTCAATTATAAGTCTAAATCACTTAATAATCATCTGAACATTTATTTTATTTTATTATAATCATTTTATCTTAAATACTAGTTTACTAAAAAATGTTGATCTTGTAAACTCATCGATTGTACATTTCTAAAACCTAAAACGAGTTTTTAGTTAATTTTAACCAGATTTTTCTTGCCCGGCCTTATCACGTAATTAAGTAAATTAAGCGTTTTATGTCTATACTATTTAACTAACTGGTTTTCTTTTCTTTTCTTTTTCTTATTATTGTATTTTATTTTATTTTAAGTTTAAGTTATAATAATTATTGGTAATTATTGGTAGTTGGTATATTATTGGTTAGTTGCTTTACATATTATGTACCTATGTTATCATTCGTTTCAATTTCTATTTTGTAGTTTATCTGTCTATACCATAAGAATATACCTATTTTAAGTAATAGTAAGTTTATAAGTAAATAAATAAATAATAATTCTTTTTTCTGCATTGTTTGAAATACATATGGTTTTATTTTCACTAAAGCATTTTTGTCAAGAAAATAAATAAAAACAAAAATCATTAAACGTTTAAAATGTATATTATACTGTAATATTGATCATTATTATATAATGGGCGTCTCATACTATATTTTTGTTTTGTCTTGGGGTAAAACCGTAGTGGCTGTTATGTCGATTTATTATCGGTTAGAAACGATAAAGGCGCCTTTAAATGCGAGTTTTCTACAAAGTATTCACGAATTGATTTTTTATTCTTGATTTAAATATACCAAGGGTAGTACCATGATAAGGAAACCAGGATCTGATGGTAGCATCCCAGAGAAATCGAGGGGAACCTTAGAAAATCGTAGTGGCGAAAATAGTGTGTTTGTTAATTTTTTCATTGTATCTTATTAGTTTCCTGTTTGAAGTCGGTTTTTTTTTGTTGGACAGTAAAATAATCTTGTTATCTTCAATGAGGTAAAAGTATAAAATATTGTTTATTGTATAAGATAAACTTTCGCGCTGTTAGTCTTAACTTAACTATTATCACCCGCTCGAATTGCAAACGTTCTTATAAAGCTCAAAATAAAGCTGTACTCTTTTTTAGTCGTAGTTTGTTTTTAATTACCCATGGTATTGGATAGAAATGGTTTTATTTTATTTTATATAGATTCAATATGCAAAAACTTGTAAATGTCAAATTAATCTGTTTTTTAGTTATTAAATAATTTTTTGTATAAATATCAATTTTCCTATCACTGTAAATAAATAAATCATGTTTAAAGTACCTACTTAAATTCTTTATGAAATACGTAAAAACTATTTCAACGACCTAATACAAAAATATAAGTACTTGAACAAAAGCACGTATTCAATCGAACATTCATACGTTAGAAAGCTTTCGTTCGACGTGATATATGTAGTGATGTATTACGCTTATCGTATACAAGTATACAAGTATACAACTCATGCATGTAAATAATATTTTTTAACCGACTTCCAAAAAAAGGAGTAACTCAATTCGACCGGTATATATGTTTTTTTTAATGTGTGTTCGCAGATAACTTCGTCGTTTATGAACCAATTTTGATGATTCTTTTTTTTGTTGGAAAGGAGATATCCCAAGGGTGGTATCATGATAAGGAAACCAGGATCTGATGGTGGCATCCCAGAGAAATCGAGGGGAACCTTCGAAAATCGTAGTGGCGACTAGTTTGTTTGTTAATTTTTTCATTAAGTATCTTATTAGTTTACTGTTTGAAGTCGGTTTTTTTTTTGTTGGACAGTAAAATAATCTTGTTATCTTTAATGAGGTAAAAGTATAAAATATTGTTTATTGTATAGGATAAACTTTCGCACTGATATTCTTATCTTTACTATTATCACCCGCTCGGATTGCACACGTAGTGCGGTAATAACAGTCATTGATACAAGCTTATACTTACAATTAAGTACCATTGTTGTCAAGAATTTTTATTACTAAAATAATAATTATTATAGTTATAGTTTTTTTATGACATGACCTTTTTATAAAAGCATATATATATATGTAATTTACTGACTTTTGTAAGTCTTGATTAGTGGCAAGCCTTGGCCTTGGCAGATAAACATTTAGACGTACAGGATACAGGTTAGGCTACTTTTATTTCAACGCGGACGAAGTCGCGGGCGCCAGCTAGTTAATAATAATAATAATCGGTTTGCTCTTGGCCATAATCTTAGTCGTGCAGCAAAGACGAGGCCGATGATGGAGCAAGAAATCTAGCTACAAAGGCCAGAGAAGATGCCCTATTTCAACATATGAAAATTATTTAAAAATAAATACATATACTTCTTCCAATTATACAGCAAGAATTCGTTGTACAGAAAAAGTCAAATGTAATATGTAATTAATAGTTTTATTATTATCTACCATTGCACACGTTAACTTCTTTTTGACTCGTGTTATTTATTTTGCTGAGTTTTTAATAAAATAACAAAAATACAACAAATACTTAAATGAAACTACGAAAGTAATATATTACGGTATTTCTAAATTATAAAAGCCAGCCTTTGTGGCATATAAGAGCCCTTCACTCGATCCTTTAAAATAACGATATTCGAAATTATAATGAAAGTTGATTTTCATGCATAAAATTCGATAAGCATTTGTAGAGAAAGTTGCATATAGTTAAAAACGTCTCGAGAGATTTTATTCAGAATAGGACCTCGAGGGGTCGAAGTCGGGAGAGAGATGCCATGATAAATTGGCGATCGGCGGCACCGGAGAGGTTGTGGCCTCCTCGACTGTCTCAAAAGCTTACGTAAATAATTCCAAAGAGAAGAGAACTGTATGTACTGCGTCTGTAAAAGGGTATCTTTGACAACACCCGAGTACCTTGACTCGTGTAGTGAGCATTTAATGGAACTGTTTACATATTTTATTTCGCTTCGTACTTTTCTCTGCCATGATTCTTATTGGGATTTTTTTTAAATATTTCCAGGATAATTTCAGTGAATTTAAAAAGTCACCTTGAGTGTTAGTCAATTTAGTTTGTGTTAAGAGTCTACATTTTTTGCAGATTTTTGGGAAATCTAAATAATTATGACTTCCTAAAAATCTGAAAAAATATAAATAAAAAAGTAATTTTGTTCGTTATGATTTCACACCTTAACCGATTATAATTAAAATTTTACATACAGGTTGTCAGGGGACAACACCTTTTTTTTGGGTACCATTTTGACCGAACAAGTAGAATATTTTGAAAGATAGAAAAACAAAATAAAAGTATGAATGTTTTCCTTCCTTCAAATATTGAAAAGGAGATTTAACTCATAGTTCAGCATCACGATCGCTGGTGTCAGTCGTGTTATCGAAGGTCCTTACCAATATTATTTATGGACGTCTTCGAGTATCCTTTAGATCGTGTTCGAAGCTTGCGTCCTTATTTGCTCACACCTTTTGTCTCACTTTGATTTACGACTCCCAAAGTACTTTCACATATATACGTTGTCGCAAAGTATAAAAAAATAAAGTTTCTTTATATATATTAAATTTAAAATGTAAGTACGCAATTTCCAGTATTGTAATAAGTATTTAAGGGCCCGAAAGATATCGCTCTCATCTATGCATTTTTGTCACTATTTTAATTACATAAAAAAAATATTAATAATACAAATAAATCTACAATAACATCTGCATTATAATATGCGGAAACAAAATCGCTATGTGTTTGTTCAATAAGCTCTTCTGAAACTGATTCGGTTTTACAAGTATATTTTAGACACATAGAACCCATTCGGTGCTCTAGTAAGGAATGCTACATCTCATTGATCCTTCTTCTATCTTAGTGGCCGAATCATTTTTAGCATATATTATTTTTTATTTATTTTTAGTCGTGATTATCATTTGACCTTTAAGTGGAACGCCGCCTTCCTGGCACATTCCTAAAATTTAAATAAATTAACCTCATCATAGTATTGCATAATGTTAGTATATAATCGTTTATATCTACTTATGTAAAATCTTCAATTTGCATCATTCATTATTTTTCAATAGGAACCCGTCTGCACCCATTCAGTTGCAATTTCTAGCATTGCACATTTATTTAGCCCGTGTTTACTTTGAATACGCTTTGGCTAAAAGCTTTTTTCAGAGTGCGTGTATTGATACAAATGACGGTAGCCGTTGCGATCGGACGATGTACATAAATCACTCTAACCGAACCACAGTATAAGTTAACCAGCCAACCACAGTATAGTATAAGCAGGCACAATATATACCTAATGTAAATAAATTAGTACGAGCGAGTCGGCGAAGTTTGCCGCCACGTCTCGACAGGGTATTCAATTTCCTTTAGAAATAGCAGGGAAATACACATATTCTTCAATATAATTAATTTTTCTCTCGTGTGTTGTAGCCTACAAAAATTAAAAACACACAAAAATTTTAAATTGTATTCCAATTTCACATAGAATATCCATAAAAATAATTAGAAATATGAGTTTACTTACTCTTTATTTCCAATGTTATGTTTGTAGTAATAACGAGAACAGTGGTTTTGTTTGTTTGTGGTAATAAACGATTGTAGTCTGTTCCTATCAACCTTGATACCTAGTTGGTTAGAAAATGACGGACTATAATGTGAATAAACACCATAATATGATTGTAGAGTTCTTTGCCCAGAATTTTCTCCAAATACTTCAATGAATAATTTGAAATTATTTAATAATTGGAATATTATAAAAACTATGGAAGGAAAAAGTGTAACATAAACTCAATTATTAGTTGAAGTTAGAGTAATTATTATTTAATACATTTATTATCTTATATTTGGATTTATCTTCCGTCCCAGAAAAATGTGTATTGTGTCTGAATGTATTAATAATAAAAAATATGTAATAATATGATGTATTATGTGATATTTTAATATAAGTAGGTATTCTTTTCTGTGCCTATTTTATTAGATAAAATATATTAATTATATATAATAAAGACATTTATGTAGTTATAGTACTACATTCTAAATTAGTACTCTAGCCTCGAGAAGCCTCAAGAAGCTTACAAGTATCAGTATAGTATAAGTTCCATATAAGTAAAAAGATAACTTTACAACAGAATCTAAGTAACTATCTGTAAAATATAAATGTTTTCTAAACTCTCCTCTGATTCGCACTGGTTGGAAGCAAAGGAAATGGGAATCATTATTTAACGTCAATGTTTAACTAGATTGGCCTCGCAAATAGGCCGGTAATGATGTTCACCGATTGCGTTCCCTCGGCGCCCGCCGTGCCGCCTAAACGACAACAAATAAATTAACTTTTCAAACTTTTTCCACCATAGAAAAAGTTACTTCATTATCTAACAAAAATTAGCGAATTAATTTATTTAATCCTGGTTACCTCTAAGTAATTGATAGGATTTTGATGACTGGGCTGGGCATGATTTCATTCTGCAATCATGATCTGCCATGTCACACGTAGTCTCCTAAGGAGTAACATAAAATAACAATACGTGTGCTGTTCTTCGTTTTATGAGTGTGAGATAACAGATAACAGTTCCCCCTTTCTCCTAATATATGAATGAGAATGTGAGTTAGTTTGTTTGTTACAATTTCATACTTAAGCTAGGCAACTGACCATTTGAATATACACGCTCTCAGGCCATAGGGTAGCATTCAACAAGAAAAATAGTACCGTTTCCGAGGTATAGGTGAATTATTATATTAACGCAATGTGTACAATTGCGCACAAAATTGCTAAGGAAAATGACATTTTTTTTCTTATTTCGTAATTTTTCACCGCACTAACTTAACATTACAGGCAGTGTTGATATTCCTTCCATAAAATCATCGTGCGATGTCCAAGGACAATGTTTTTTTTAGACATTATTCACCATGACGTATTTACTAATACGATAAAACAATCTGTACGCAACAGTACCTAAAAGACTCGAGACGCGCGAACGAAGTGCGGAAGGGGAAGAGCGACTGAGTCTACCAATAACGTGTCGGCACACGACGCGTACCCGCCCCTCACTTTCCTCTGCCCCCTCAAAGACCTAATAATAGAGCTCTGCGCATATTTGCCGAGAAGCTTTATTCTCTACACGAACTATATCATCAAAAATAAAAATAAAAAATTAATGCCTGACAAAAATATATTTGGAAATAGGATTAGGATAAATAGGAGAAATAGGAAGTCGCGGCAAAAACCTAGTTTTTCAATTGTTGGAATATCTTTCACTTTGTTGGTTCTGATTGTGCAAATAGGCCGTGCTTTCATAGAATTGCGTTATAATAACACAATAAGCTTCACAAATAAAAATTTACGCAAATTCTTAAATTCGATAACCAGTTTAAAAACAAGTTCAATTTGAATAATCAGAAATCCCGATCAGAAGCATCAAAGATCGAGATTCAAATCCCCAGCGAGAATTTCCTAATGAGATGGCAACTTAATTTACAAATATGTATGTATAGCGAAATAGCCACGATTCCTTATATTTATCCGCTTTTATAAAGAAACCCAATCCATTTATTTCGCTCATCATAAAACGTGAGGTTTAGAATGTGCAAAACCTATGAAAGGAGTTTATTTAATATCATGCGACGTTGGGACATCAAAAGGCGAGTCCCGAAGGATATTGAAGTTTGATGGCTGTTTGCTGGCGATGCTTGCGCCAGTTCGAAAACTGCTTAGATGGGATTTTTATTTTTCATTCATTCCACTTTGACGTATACTGCAGCAATTCTACGGTTTTAATAAATAACTTCATCCATCCGCAGATAAATTTCAGAGGACCTTCACTTGAAAACTATATAAATGAAATATTGGTTCGATTTAAGTAAAAATATGGATCTGTCGACGACGGTCGAGTCATAAAAAATTACATCACTTATTGTCTGGCAAACGTTCGTTACTTTAGTGCTGTCTTCAAAATAATAGAATTTCTATCCAATTACTTTTGAGATCAGGTGCGAGGTTGACTACAATTAAAGGAGATATTACGTGCATTCTGGGAGGGTAGTCGGTTTACCTCCTATATCTTCCTTACTTTATAGAGGTATAAAGAAAGCTAACGCTCTAAAATCTAACGTAAATCGCTTATACGAGCTTGTGTGCTTCGCTAGACATAAAGGGGAATTAATAAGGCCATTTCGTAAAACGATTCGGTAGACAGATAGCCGACCTTACAGTCGAGCTTTTCAGCCATATATGTGTATGCTTACATATTGAAAGTTATCGATTCTTAAACCTGTACGGTTATAAAGTTCTATTTGCACTTTCCGTCGTTAGTACCAATAGGAAAAGGGAATTTATTGAATATCTCAAATGTACCACAGCTCTAAGGATATATCTAATGCAAGTACAATGTATTATGATGCCACGTGTGATATTGGAAGGTATAAATTATTGTACAAGCTATAATAAAAAAAATATAAACTGCTGTAAGTTGCTGGGGAGTTGGGTATCTTGAACACTACTTAATGTTACAGCATCAGATCAACTTTAACATGTATATGAAGGAATAACTTTCATAACTAGGAAATGGACTGATGGTCTTCAAACTTTAAATCTCAATATTTTTTTAATAAAGTAACCTACATATAATTATAAGAAAATTTAGTACTTAAAAAAGAGAAATAATCATGAACTATTAAGATCCATTTTAAGGAGCACATTTAAAATCAACAGTTATCATTAAAACCGTACAATTTAGTAAATGGACATTTAACAACATCACTCGATTTTGTTCGCGCTTCGGTACACCCTCCCTTATTTTAAAATGATATAACAATAATATCAAACACAATGTGCATTAATGTAAACTGCGGAGAACACTCGGAGACAAACATTAATACTCTGTTTTGATCCCCAAGTCTCAAGTTCCAACCAGAATTAAATTATTATTGCAATTGTAAACGGTTACGACCAACGATTAAAACTAACCACAAAGCAGTTGTACGTCTAAATTATCGTTGTATGATACAATAGCAAAACTTTATAGCTAATATCACCTGAAATAAAACGTAAACTGACATCAAACCCTTACCCTTAATTTTAACGCAGATTTTAAGTGTGATAAGTACACAACACATTACATAAACTTTACATTAGTGAACGTAGTAGTTTATGCGTTTTGTAGTCATTTCTTCAGTTGTGAATCTGTTAAAGAATTTCATGAACTCTGATTCGTTTTAAAATAATAGTTAAAGCGCGCCATTTTCAACAAGTTAACATACATCAATACAATTAATATTGTCATATTTATTGTATTGATTAAACTAACAACCCATCGTATAAAAGTAATAGGTATTTATAACCCTTAGCAATTCTATTATGGATTCCGTCGAAGGTACCTATAAAATGTGTATTTTTCAAATGGATTTTTGAGTGCCCGAAACTTTGATGGGAAAATCAAAATGTTCGAATTTAGCGAGGCGTTGGATGAAGGGTGGACTTTTACATTCTTTTTACTTTTATAGTTAGTGCAGATAAAACGACGCATTTGAATTTGCCGTTATGGCCGCCTAAGTACGTACGTCCCGCGTTCGCTATGAAACGAATAAAACGCCTTACGACTTAGCTCCAGCAATGAACGTCTCGTGTGTTATTGCTTTGTAACTAAAGACGAAAAGGATTTTAGAATTTTATTTACTTATTTGAGAGAAACATTAAAGTAAGAATTATTGATGATACACTTGGGAACAATAGCATAACCAAGTTAGCTCTTGTTCTCAAATAAGTTACAAATTCATTTAAAGAAAATGTTTAGATATTAAATTCCTAATAAAGATTTAGCCTTTGAGCCCGATATTTCGACTGAATGAACATCAATTAATTAAGAATGTTTTCTAGAATAAATAATCAAAATCATATGTGTTACTCCACTGGTATAGACCAGGGGGATAGGTAATTATTTACTGTAAAATAATGCATTTGCGAAAATGAGAAAATATGTATATATGTTACAGTTAAAACCAGTTTTTGGATAGAACTCGTTTTCCCTAGTTAAAAGTAGTTTCTACTAAATGCCTTTGTTAAAACTAGAAATACCTAATCAAATCTAGAATTTACCACTGATATATTTGATTTTCAGATGAAACTAGTTGTCACTCTGAGCTTTAATTAAAACTAGCACTAGAGAAAATAACTTTATATAATATACATAGTAAAAATAATAATCTTACACTAAAGGAACATTTTAGAGAGTAGTTGCCAAGGTGATAATATTAATTAAAAGTAAATAAAATAATCAAACAAGTCAACAGAACACTACCATAAAATTTCAAAAGGAACATTGTAACATACAATAAAAAATAATCAAAAGCCTTCAAATTAAAAAAGGAAGAGTGGTTATTGCAAGACAAACTATCGCAGCATTTTGAATTACAAAGGTAATCATTTTTCCTCACAGACATCTTTTTGACATACATCCTTTCTTGCATACGCAGCGCATAAATCCTTCCTATGCCTGCTTCCTTAGCAACAGTTCTCAAAGGTAAATTAGTATTCGGAACATCCGATGAACTTTAGCCTCGGTTGGAACAGATTCAACTAACTCGATTTGGAAAAACGCGTTTTGTCTAATAAGAACTAGTTTTAACTGATTTTAAATTTTGAGTATTAGTTAATTCTAGTTTAAAGTTATTTAGTAAAAACTAGTTCTAACTAGAGAAAACGCGTTCTATCTATAAACTGGTTTTTACTGTAACATAATACATTATATTTTAATGTTTTTTGTTGATACATACATATTTTCACACCTGTATTACAATTAATTGCTCTAAATTTCAAAATTACTACTACAAACTATATGCCTATGTACAGGTATGTTATGTAAGAATAAAGTGTGTAAGCTTATCTTTGTGAAGTGTGAGTAATCCCAAGAGAACGCCTGCGTAGCAAAACAAAGTCGTAGCTGTTACGGGGTAGGTGATGTCATCTCCATAGGGGTCGGTTAGCGGTGACGTCATGCCAAATCCACCCCTAGTCAAGAGAAGTGAGTCAACGGGTCACGCCCCCAATTTTAGAAATAGATTTCCAATTAACATTTTAATATCGTTTCATTTAAGAATTTTAGTGTTTTATCTTTACTGCCTACAACTTCATTTCTCATAACTTTCATCGTAGAATGATTATTTTAGACGATATTTTGTTTCGAATTTTTTAGATTCCAAAAACCTAGAAAAAGAAACAAATAACTGCTACTTTACACCCTCCGTAACTCTGAAACCGTTTACTTTAGCAAGATTATGCCGTAGACCATTTTTGTTCGAATTTCAATGTAGATTATTTTTCTCCTGGGCACTTTCTCCTGGTTTTCGAAATATTGAAGAAAAACTGATAAAATCAAACTTCTCCCCCCAACGCTCCCCCCCCCCCTCCCCGACGCTAAAAATGGTGTAACTTTTTATAAGAAACAATAAGCGGACTGTATAGAACAATTTGGAACTGGAATAATACTTTGTTATGAGGTAATTGCACTATACTACTACTGGCTCTAGCTTCGTACGAGTTCAAGTGACTAAATAGTAATTTTAATGTATATTAAATTTTGATAAATAAATAAATAAATAAAAATCTTCTCACATTCCACTAGTTCCATCTAGTTCCACATTAAGCTACTAATGCTCGTATTATGGATACCAGACAGTTGATATACTACATAGATTACATTTTTTGTAAATACATACATATTATAAATATAGAACATCCATGACTCAGGTACAAAGGTAAAATGTTAACACATGAACATTTGCCCCTAGCGGGATTCGAACCCGCGACCGTTTGGTTACTAGCCACTAGACCAAACGTGTCGTCAACATAAGTAATAATAACATAAGTAATTAGATAAGTTAACATTTATAACTTTTATTACACAGGATATGCTACTTTTTTCTTTATCAACGCGAATGAAGTCGTGGGCGTCAGCTAGTTAGTATAAAATAATAATTATGTACAAAAAATTCCAGTTTGGAAAGTCAGAGTATCTAACTCTTCGACATAATTATCTACTTCTAAATATTTTATAAGATTAAAAATTTGCCTCATAGTTATAATAATATGCTGATCTTAAATAAATACGTATGAATAATACGTATGTATATTATGAATATGAATAATCTTAAATAATACTCCATTGAGAATATAAAATAAATATAAAATATTCTCAATGGAGTAGCGGTATCAAAACATGTTGCAGTAAATAAAATCATAGGCGCCTTTAATGAAAGTAGATACGGCATTGAAAAAGGATTCAATTACACAAATTACTCTTGAATCTCCTCTATATTAGAAAAAGTTTCTGTGCACAAAGAGATTAATCCTGTAATAAACGTATCGAGTACAGTGTCTCTGTGGACATAGCATAAAATGCGACTTTTTCTCTTATACCGAAATACTCGTCAATTTTTACTTAAAATTTAAACGGCGAATTTTATTCAAAGGTTTTTTTTGGTTTTTTTTTATCAGCATTACTTAAGTAATTAAGTTTCATATATTTTATTAAGTTGCATCTATTACTAATAACGACAAGCCCAATGGTCTGGCTAATGGTTAAAGCTCTGTCTCAGGGGTCTCGGTCCAGCGGGTTTTTTGTAAATTTTTGAAAGAAAAGTTTTATGTTTTTATTTAGTAACGAAGTAAGTAACTAAGTAAAAAAATACTTAAAGTTATTTTCGATGAAACAACAAGATAAAAAAATTAATTCAAAATCACATTAGATAGTTACCTACGTGTTGACAAAAACATCTATCGGCGTCTAGACATAGTTTACGATCAAAGTAAATGCATTAAAACACGCTGAAGCACCACAAATATCGTTGTACTAAAGTAACCAACATTTCAGTTTCCAATAGGACCAGTCTAATTTCGGTAATGGTTCGCCTCGTCTATTAAACTTTCTCCTATAAGAGAGGTTGTACCTAGGTCCAAACATTCGCAGCCAATTTTCCCAAATGGGTTCCCCCATATCGAGGTATCTTGGGCCAATCTCGCGTCTCTGCTCTTTGTAGAGTACACGTTTTATGTTTTTGAGAAAAATTCCTGCTGTAAGGATTTAAGGTAAGCTGTATCACACATGCAAATATTTGCAGTAAGATCCGTGTTTCGGCGAAGTTATGAGAGAGATTGCAGTCTGAGATTTATTGATTACATGAAATGGGCTGTATTCTACAATTTTTATCACAAGAATTTTTTTAAGCATTGACATCGTAGTGACTTTTTTTTACCGATGTAAAATATAGTATATTTTCTAAATACAGCAAAAATTCCAAATTTCAATAAAAATAAAATGTTATTCACACTTCTATAAATACCTCTTCACAAGTGTCCTTTTTTAGAGCAAAGAAAAAAATTACAAAGTTATATATTTTTGGTTTCGAAATTTTAAAGTTTTGTTACACTGTAAAAAGATGCGAAATAAATATAAATATATCAGTAATGAGGACCTTCCAAAGTAAGTCTATATAATATGTGCAACCTATGCAACACCTGTGGCGTTGCTTGTTTTAGCAGGCCTTTTAAAAAATAATCTTTAAGGTCAACCAACGAACAGACATAGTTTACCCGTAACTTATGTGTAAATCGCAAAATGTAATCGGACTCCGTGAAATTGTTGAGTTTGTCCCTTTGAAGAAGGTCGTTTAAAATACATGAAGATTTTAAAAGTGAGCGTCACACAAAGAGGGCACTTAACGAATACGAGCACAACGAAGAACTCCACGCACATTGTGAACACGTATCCGAAAGTTCCTAACTAGAGATTTCCACGTCCACTTCGAGTGACAAACGTTTGAGACTCGTGGAAACTTGTTAGAAAAGTAAAAAGAACTCGTTGGGATGTTAAGTGAGTCCCTGTCTTAGGTCTTGTCCGATGCAGTATCTTTCCATTTGATACTAAAACGCATTTAATATTTTACAACAATTTAGTTGATTCTTTAAACTATAGGAACATTTAAGCTATTATGATTTAAAAAAAAATACCAGGAAAATCGCTGGTGAAAGAGGTGAAAGATGGATTATAGATAATAAAATTTAGATAAAGACAGAATTCAGCAATTCTAAATGGAAAAAGGTAAAAAAAAAATTTTTTTTTGAGGACTTTTGTGTCATATCGAAATTAGTCTAATGGAAAATTGTATCCTAAAGAAATCTTAGTTTTTTTAAAATGTTCTAAAAAAAACTCATTTATAACATTGAATTATGTTTATAACCTTTTATACCTATACCAATATATAAAACTGAAGAGCTTGTTTGTTTGTTTGGTTGTAATACGCGCCAATCTCAGGAACTAATACTGGTTAGAATTGAAAAATTCCTTTTATGTTGGATAGTCCATTTATCAAGGAAGGCTATAGGCCATAGAGAACGCGGACGAAGTCGTGGTCACCAGCTAGTGTTTATACATTTGTGTGAATAAATAAAATATTATTATTATTATTTAATCGTATGAGATTCGTATACCTAAAATTTTCCTTGCACACGTTAAGAAAGAAAGATTCTCGAGTGTCGAAATCGCATAGAAGTAAGTGTAATACAGTAAAAATTAGCTTTGATCTCATTTATTAAATACAATTTAAATTGTATTCACTAAAAAGAAATAAATTACTTGTGATTCTTCTGATACAATATTTTAACCTGTGATCATTGAAGTATGGTTAAATGAGATAGGACCTTCAGCGCAGGCCTTCAGCCACTCGATTTAATTTACATCTTCGCCCGGATTGTTCCCAACTCGAGAGTTCGACGAACCGCCGCCGCCGTCTCTGATTTATTTTCCCTTAACAACCCCTAAATGGATTTTAGTTCCTTAATATAAGAACATTAACTTTGTCGTAAATGAAATATTAAATTGAAGATCATTCAGGTCATAAGAGAACATCTCTTTTAAGTATCTCTATGGATTTTCATCTCATTAGTCTTTCGTTTTGAGTGGCCCTAAACGAACTATTAATTAGAAGAAATAGTCTACGTAGGTACTCTAGTTAATCGCTTGAAATTTATTTAACAAATGAATAAAATATTACCAAGTTTTCTAACAATCTCTTGAGTCATGATGTGTTATGAAAGGTATTTTATTTAAAAAATACAACTACGATAACTAAAGCTGCTTTAGAAGAGACAATGAATCTGTCTTAGCCAAGGCTTTCTAAGATTTACTACACTCTAAGATTATAAATAAGGTGTGTTTAAGTGTCAATAAAAAACTTTGTTCACAACAACAACACCTTCAAAGGCTTTCAAATACAAGTATTCCGTAAAAATATATTAAATAACATAGAAAACAGATCAAGACTGAGAGCTTTGGTTAAATGTGACCTTTTGTTTAGAGTGACTATCTAGTTATTGTTAGCATTTTCAGTACCTAATAGCAGTGTTCACTGCGGCCTTATTGGCAGTTGTATTTCGGTGAGCGAATAATTCCAAAACATATTCCCTGGCATCTCTTTATCCCTTAATCTTTCCTAAAATGTCCCACATTTGGTAATAGACCACTTATCACATAATCTTACCGATCTTTACATAAAAAACAGAATATTTGTAAGTAAATGGTTATGGTAGATATTTGCGATTTAAGTGGGACATTTTAACTTAAAAACTTTTTAGTCAAAACCATTGTCAAAAAATAAAGTACTAACAACGCGATCATTCTTCCAAACTAAAGTTCACTGCTAGTCGAAGAAACACTAATCAGAAGTAACTAAATTGAATGTCCCACAAAAACACATTTTTCAAGTGTCCTCAAATTAATCGCTCTTTCTTTAATTTTAAGGGAATTTTAATTTTAATCTACTTGACCAGAAATCCATAACTTAACATTTACAAATTATTTATTAGAAATATTAGATGAGAGTAAGTAACGTTTGTTTATTGTAAATTTTTTACTGGTGTAAGTATTCTACTCAAGAGAAAATAAGTAGCTTGCTTACAATTTCAAATGAATGTACTGTTTAAAAATAAAATGTGAGTGAGTTCGTGAGCTGTGAGATTATTAGTGTTGACTACGTCACCCAACGTTAGCTGTCTATCTGTTTACCTACGTATAGTGCAAAGTTTTCCGTAATTTTACAGTCTTAGAAGTTTGTTTTGCCAAAAAAGTTTTAATTGTCTAACACTATGTTAACAGAGGAATAATATTACATAACATATTAGCACACCTATCCAAAGTTACACTTTGTTAAACTAAGTATTTGTTAACCTATACGTTTAGTTCCGTTTTTTTACTCAATACTTTTACGTGTATCTTATAATTTAAAAAAAACAGTCATTATTTTAGTAAAAACAAGCAAAAAAAATACACGTTCATTAATTTTTAATCTCAGTGCATTTTCGTATGAACTGATCGACGAATTGGTAGCATAATTTATACTGATTGCATCGTGCATGCGAAGGTATGCACTTTTAAATAACAATAAACCTTAAAGCTCAATGCCAATTTTGACATGCCGCACACTTAATGAGCTGTACAGTGTACGTGAATGCAAAAAAAAAAAACAACTGGAAATACTTTCATTAAATAAATAATAAATGAACAACGAATTAAACTATGTAGATTATGCGCCTATTAATTATTGTCAGTTACGTGCAAGGCTATTATGTGTTACATTGTTACATTGTCCATATTATGAATGGTTGAAATTAATTTTACTTAATTAAAGTGTAGTTCTCTGATCTATTCTTGTTGCGTTGAGCATATAATGGCTTGAGCTAACTATTTTTGCTTTTGCCTAATAGATGCTTAGTGTTCACGTTACATTCGTGACTATAGTCTCGCAACAGTAACTAGGCCTCTTACAGGGAGCCGATAAAGCTGTGGATGCTGTACGACACATCGGAGGTGTCCACCTCTTTTTAAAAGTTGGATAAGTGATTGGCGCTCGAACTGTCATCGGAGTGTCATAAATTTTGATGTAATGGTGGATGTGTGGTATTTTTATTTATGCTTATGTTGGCAAGGGATACCACAGCATTGAGTTGTCAGACTGTCCGCCACACAACTTTGTAATGTTAAATTCATACAAAGAATTTAACTTGTATTTTAATTTATTTCAAGTTATTGAATTATTAATTGTTTTTATTCTATTCCTTGTAATACAATTTAAACAATAACTTTATTATTATTGACAGCTTTCTTCTAACAGAATTGAGTAAGTAAATAATTGTTTTCAAAAACAATAAATTGTACATACCTATTGTAATATATTTATTATTTTTTAGTTAGGTACTTTAATATTAATTCAAATACCGTACGTGAAACGGGCTTAATAATCCCCGGCACACGAATTCGTCGGTTCACAATCTTGATACAAAAGAGCAACGCTGAGACAGAGGATTTTCCTGCACGATCTTGACTCTGATCTTAAGATAAAGTGGTCGGTAGCTCACAGCGGCGACCATTGTACCGTTTTGTCACGCTGTCACCTATATCGTTACACAATGTATGTACACTTAAAGAGTTTGTTTGTACACATTTCGTTTCGTAGTGATAAATTTCTCTTAGCCAGACACCGCCTTACTTTTAGGTAGGTACATTATGGCATAAAATGTGCTCTTTTTTAAACTATGTACAATAATTTGATATCGAGTTTTATATGAATAGCGTTTTTGTCTTCAAAATTTTTAATGATCCATTAATATTTTTAAGGCTCCCTCTAAACGGTACTATGCTGGATGTTATTCTCGCTAAAGTCGCACGATTATTTTGTAATATTCTCCCAGATAGCTAAAACAGTATGCAGCAATCTGATTATATAAAATATTCTTGGTTTGTTGTGTGACCATAAATTTCAATCGATCGGATTACGTGTACGTTTTTTCCAGTCGGTTCGATTTGAACAGGTTTGTACATTTTAAAGCTTAAAGTTGTGCATCACAAGTGAATTTATCTAATAAAAAGCGATAATTTTCCAAATTTACTTGTTTAAAGAAATTGAGCCGCCGAGCTTAAAATATACATGATTGTTTCGCCAAATGTTGACATCGGTCGCCATAAAGGACTTGAATATTCTATTCAATTTCTCTAATCAATATCAATATATAGGGTTACTGATATTAATTATCAAATAATATATCACTTATCAAATAATATACAGGCAATATATAATATACAGGCTTTTTATAGGCAAACTATAAAAAGTAAAAAAAAAGACTAGACAATATGAAAGGAATACAGTCTTATTAAATCATCACAATCACAATTATTGACGGCGTGCATCGCCATTGCTAGATAGTTCATATAATTATGCAACTTCAATATATCGCACTTTCGCAAAGATGCAATACCGCAATGTGACCTAAAGTTTGTAGTCATAGTCTAAGTAGAACTTAATAAGCAAGGGTAACTTAGTTAAAGTAAGTAAGTGTCGCCGCTAAGTAAAACTTCTAGCTTTCCATTAGAGGAAAATATCGCAGTGCGATTATATCGAGCGATAAGTTGCGCTTGTTTGAGGGAGCCTGAACGTACGTGACGTGACGTATCGGGTAACTACTGATTTTACGACCTAAGTTTCTATTACATAAACGGCCGTGGTTTATTAAAAATATGAATGATTTACAACTCCAAACTACATATACAACCATCTCCGCGTTTCGAGGCGAACAAAGGATCTGTAATTTAAGCTTCAACTCGGGCGTTCACAACAACGAACGGCCCATAAACTTTGCCGAATGACACGAATATTTCTTATTTTTCTTTGAAACAGATCTCAAGAATATTGCCCTAGCGGACCATAAAAGCCGCTCTATTAATTAACAGGCAGCGAGAGAACGCCTCCTGGACTGGTGACATCATGTTCCCGCGATTTTCGACAGAGTTCCTTTGTCCCCAAACTTGACAGATACGGTATAAATCTCTCCTCGTGACAGCCACGTTTAAATCTGACTGAACTGAGAAAATATTGTTTTCGTCTCTTTGTCCGCTGGAACCATTACGTCATCGTAAAATTTGAATAAGTGAAGATGTGCTGAATGATGAAACCGTTTCACGGTTACATTTGTTTATACAGCAACGTAAATATTCACTCAAATTTGTTTTGGAGACGGCACGCATATAAAAAAATGTTTGTGGACGTTTTTAATAACTGAAGATATATTGAAATGTCGGAAAGATTTACAGACCTGTGCTACGATATTACCGATTTAGTTGCTTTAGATATAAATGTAGTAAATGAATATAAAATTTCACCATAAACTGTACCTAAAAGCTCTCTACCTACTATAAACTTTTACACATAATGAAAGTATTTAATGAATAGCCAAAACAATTCTGTAATTTATTATAAATGAGAGAGTTAGTTTGTTTGTTTGCTTGCTTGTTTGTTTGTTACGCTTTAACTCTTTAACTATCAACTGATCATATTATTTTAGTACACGTTATCAAGCATACCTACATAAAAAATACAATTAAGAATTAATTAATTAATTAGGAAATATTTTAACAATGAAGAAACAAGGAGCTAGGACGAAGTTTTTTGGTCAAATTCGATTATTTATTATTAGGGTTTATATTTTTCATTTAGGTATGATAATCCGATTTTAATATCATAGATTTACCTCATCCCTTCCTTATACCTTGTCCTTAATGCTTCTATGGTCGGCGGCACCCTTGCAGCACCTACTGGCGACGGTAGCCACCTACCTAATATAAACAGGCATGAAGATTCTCGGACATGCAATCTGCAATCCAGATCCCAAAAATAATGTTGACAATCTCAACATTACTTATATAAAAGTTATATAATTATGCAAAGGTTTCCAACAACGTAAACAAATTGAGTACGTACCTCTTAACGTAACACTGTTATGTCTCTAACAAAGGAATTGAGAGTTGGGGTAATGTCAGATACAGGAATAGCATCGGGCACGAAGTACCGCCATGGTGTTTCCAATTTATTATTTGTCACCACGGCGCGGCGAGATTTACAATTAGTGTTAATTTAAAAATACTCTGCTAGCTACATTTAAGAATATTATTGCATTTATACCTACATATAAAAAGCTTCGGAACTTATTTGAAAACAAGTTATTTGACGAAATTATAATTTGTTAACGGATGTTATTTAAAGATGTTATTAAAGACAGGTTATCTGAACAAGTTGAGGGGTCAAGTAAAATGTAGCCGTTTACGTTTATTTATACCTAATTGATAAAAAATAATATTTTTGCAGTTGAACCAGTTATCTTTATTACGGTTTGTTTGTAATTTCTAAATGACAAACATTTACTGAAACATTTATTTATTTACTTCCATACTGTTCACAAGTTTATCCTAATGCAGTTTAACTATAAATTAAAACTAAACTGATATTTTTATACATTGATAAATATTTACTTATAACTATAAAACGCAACTATATATATAATGTGTCATATTAATATAGAAAAAAATATTTACAATTAAAATTTGTATCAAATTATACCTACCTGTACGAGTATAATGTGGCTCTTGTGAGTTCACTGGAGAGAAAGTACAAGTAAAAATATATTGATGGCTACTAGAATGAGGGTTCTTCCTATGTATATTAAAGTAACAAGAATTTAAAAGCGTTTATGAGGTTTCAATTTGTGGTATTACCTAATTAAAATGGAAAGAAGAAACTATGTACATTTTTCGATAGCAAAATTTATACTTTGTCATCGACTTCACGGGGGCAGTAGTTGAGAATGTTAAAACTTTGCTGTAATTGTAAAATCGCGATATTCGAAAGTAAGTAACCCATTCACTTGATTTATTATTTAAAGTTGCTTTAAACTTTTTTTTAATTTTTTTGGAATTACTTTTGGAATTATCACGCGAAAATATTCTTTTCACTGTATTTAATATTAATAAATTCTTTACAATTGTAATACTGGTTTCATTTTAATCTCAAAGGGAATTTCAAGAGTAACTTTCTCTATATTTTTCACATAAAACTCCCGAAAGTAAATAGTATTACGCTTGGAACTCTGCTAATGCAGAGTTATAAAATTGCACTAAGAAACACATTACTCAGTTTGCCAGGAGAATCACGAGTCTGTGAAGACTGTTTAATTAGTAGTTAACATGCGATCTTTGGGTCGCGGGTTGCTTTTGCTTGGCTATTTAACAATAAATTGTAAAAAGTAAATTTTCTTTAGGTAATATTATGTCATTCTTTACTTATTTATATACAAGTTCAACACGCCCTGGGTTTGTCTGGGTGCAATCTGGCGTAGTAATATCCTTACTAATATTATAAATGTGAATGTGATTTTGTTTGTTTGTTACGCATTCACACAAAAACTACTGAACCAAAAACTAATAAACTACCAATAAGTATTACAGTTTTTATATTTTTTATATAAAAAAGAACTATTATATTCTACACCGTGTAATGTGGGATTCAACACATTATAATTAAAATATCTATGAACTTTCCTAGCTATTTTTAATTCCTTATAACTTTTTAAGAATTTTTTTTTGGATATGAACCAAATTTTATATTTTGAAAAATATTTTCAAACAAAAATGTAAGTAAATTAGCAAGTCAACAAGACGTCGAAGTCACGGGTTTTTCTAGTGAAGTGAGAAAATAAAGAGTACCGTCCATCAATGCCGCTCGTAAAGTGGGTTCAATGAAAAAATCGTAAAACAAGGGAGAGTGCTCAGGAAAAATATGATTTTGTGGAGCACTTCTCCAAAAATAATGGCGATATGTTAAAATTCACAGTGATTTGCAGGTTCTGCAAGAACTTTTATTACAAATTACTCCAGCTAGACAATCTTAATCTTATTTTTATACAAGACAGAAAAACTATTTTAATAACACTCAACATTTTGAATTTTGAATAACACGCAAAAAGTCAGATAGTAGTTTGACCAGTAGCTACGTATGTATGCAGTACTTGTACTAGCAATTTAATTGGCCAGGCTGAATTTCTAATATCCTTAATTTACAGCTTAAAAATATTAAAAAAATATATTTTATATGGTTAGAATAATTCATATTATCATGTTTGAAGCATCGATTGGTTGAATTTACTGACGTAATCTTTCTCTGTAAATCTTTATATTAAGAAAATCACATCATAATAAATGTCCAACCTGAAATCTGTGGTGAGTGTTTACATTTTTATGTTTCGTTGGGTGTCTGTTAGGTAGGGAATACTTATTCTGTCCTATTCCGATTTGACTAAATCAAATGACCTTAGCTTTTTCAGCTACGTATAAACAACATTATACACTAACGTCATAATCTAGTGAATTATATTTCTTCTTTATCCTTCCACAGAAGGATACAGAAGAAACTTCTGTTCCTACAGAAGAAACAGTCTTGAAGGTCTGAAAGGAATATTTATACGATTGTCACTTTACTCATGCCTACTTTAAACATTGTTGTATCAAGTGAACAACAATATTTCATTTTTCAGGGTATTTTATGAAACTTAACTTGTAGCTTTTAAATAATAAATATCGATGATATTAGGTGCAAAATAATGCAAAATATGCATTATTAATTCGTTTTCGAAACATGAATTTTGTAAATGTAAAATGCAATCAATTGGCAGAGACAAATTACATTTTAACTATATATACAATAGCCGACTTCATTGATACCGCTCTTCGTTTGCAAAGCTACGTCTTAAACTTATTCACAAACTTTTCCAACTTGAGCAAGTTATGTTTGATATTCGGTGAAACTCGAGTCAAATATATTAGCTGAAATGCGACATCAAAGGAAAACTGATCCGTTTTCCGGCCCGATACCTGCCTACATTGTCAATATCAACGTCCTTCGACATTCCTCATTGTAATATACCCTTCCAAGTTTTATGAATGGCCAGATTTCTTTAATACTCACGATTTCTTTTTCTAATTCAATCTTCTGATCTCCCGGTTCATTTATTTCAAAGTAATTCTATAAAGAGTCAATAGGATTTTTTTTCTTATTAAAATAGTCGAAAGAAGGAGTGCCCAAGGGACCCCATTGTATTGTTGCTCCACCTGTATTTTCTTAAGCTCTAAGTAAATCTTGTTATGTTATTCAATGGGCATGGTTTTACTTGGGGACTATAGTCAAATAACTTTATTTAATAATATATTTTAAAATATTTAGAATTTATATTTTATTTTTCTCTATTAATTTTATTTTTACTTTTTCTTTACCGGATTTATTTCTATTAGGTATACGTATATATTTAAAAATTTAACACCAAGTGTGCAATCACTGTTAAGTTATAATTCTGAGAGGTTCCCAGGGAAACTGGCCGAAGTTAATAACTACAAAAGATTCTACACCGGACTTTACACAAATTTTGTCGAATATTTTGAGATCACAGTTATCTATTACTTCCAATTTCATTTAAGCTAAGTTTAACATCTAATTATTGATTTGATTAGTTCATAAAGTTAAATTAAATTAACTTAATATTGTGGTTACTTAAATAAATGAAACTTAATATTTCCTGCTTATGTTGTAATGAATGTTTTGGTATATTGGATTTTTTTTTTTCAAAATGACAATATGCATACCTATATTATTATTTTTTAATGAAAGTACGCTAGTATATGTCGTGCAGCGAATAAAGACTTCTCGGCAAATGTGCGCAGAATCCTATTTTTAGGTCTTTGAGGGGGCAGAGGAAAGTGAGGGGGCGGTACGCGTCGTTGTGCCGACACGTTATTGGTAGACTCAGTCGCTCTTCCCCTCCCGCACTTCGTTCGCGCATCTCGAGTCCCGCCTTCAAAACCTTAATATAATAATTCACCTATAGTCAAAACCGCACGACTTGTAGACCAACCAGTTTATATTAATTTTCATGTGCTCTACTGCTCAAAAAAACCCTTAAATTTAACTCATCTCTTGGCTTTGATTCACATTCATGTAGAGTTCTGTTCTGTCACTCAGAAACATACTCTACATGAAGCCCTACATGAAAATCAGGTTAGAAGAAATTGCCGAGTGGTGCTCCCATTTTTTTACTTAAAATCTGCAACTTAGTATGTGAACGTCTTTCAGACCGCCCATTAAGACACTTTAATTTTAATAATATCTGGAAAAAAAATCAAGCTTATATAAAATCTCTGTCATCTATGTCTGAACGAATTATTAATGCTCTATAATTTAAATCGCTTTGACATATGGGTAGTTAAACATGACTGAACTAAAGATCTTTGGCGGTTTCTTTGAAGTTGTTGGCCGTAAAAACACGACTAAAGCTGTGACTATTCGTTTTCGATCAATATCGATAACACTGAAATGAAAAAATTACATTTTTTTTTTACATAATTTATTTTAACTTAACCACTTAACTTCCGCTAGTAAAAACCGTATCAAAATCCGTAGAGTGATTTAGAAAAGTTAACTTTTTAAGTATTAATATTATACTGTTCCTTTCTTCTTCTTTTATTGATAATCTTACTCTAAAATGTTTATTTACCAAGTTTCATGAAAATCGGTTAATTCGTTTAAGAGTTATGGAGGAACATACATAGATAAAATACCTACACTTACAAAATGTATTATTAGTATGAATTCATTGTACTTTTAAAAGAGAAAAAACAAACTCAGTAAAACATTCAACCGCTAAAATAAACAAATAAACGTTTTTATAGAGCCACCGTGCAAAATTGAAACGACAAGCCCTCCTGTACAACACCGGGAAGCAATAAAAAGGGAAGTGATTAAAAAGATATAATTTATATTTTTTAATAAAAAAAAATCTTTTCAACCGCTCGTAATCGCGACGACGAATAAAAAATATGACCTTAGTAAAATTATAATGGCCGCCTCGTAAACTTACATTTGAATAGAAACGTTACATATCAAAAATTTTCAGTGATCCGTATTTTACGAGTTTTGTCGTAAACGTGTACTTAAGAGGTATAGAATAAAAGGGTCCCCTCTCATACTCTCTCTATGTTTAAAAATCCACGCCGTAACGCGAGGGGTTGGAATCAGTTTACAAACTTCGTCTTTTAAGCCGTAACACTTTTAGGAACATACTAAATAAACACATAATAATGATAATGATAGCTACCAGAATCTGTTACCAGAATATCAGTTATTCATGTCTTAACCTCGTATCGTATAAATAGTTAATATTATGCTGACTCCTATTAAAGACAATTAAAAAATAATAATAGTACACTACAAATTTTTATTTCCGGATTTGCCATTAGATTCGGTAGATCTCTACAATGACATGCTTAAAAATGTATTGGTTTGTTATGTTATCAATCAATATCAATACACTTCTTTAAAAATTAGAAATGATAAGCTTTCGATTTTTTTATTAAACTAATTAATGTAAGGTAAAGTTTAAACCAATTTGATTTTTATTGAGGTAAATATTTTTTTTTAAATAAAGCGTCGTAAGTACCTACTTATATTATTATCTTAGTACCTATGGATAGCATGAAGGGTTACTAAATTTTGATGTCTATTATATGTTTATAAGGATGAGATTAAAAAAATTACAAATATCATTCCATTTCAGTCTTTTATTTTGAGGATTAAAATTTGAAATGTCTAATAAAAAAATATCTACATATTCAAAAGCGTTTTTCAACTATATGTGCAAAGGTATAATATGCTCCTAACTTTTGTCTAATGCCATATACATATGTATAATGCGTTTTGGTTGGTTTAAAAAATAGAACCCATTTTTCTTTTTAGACTTAGCAACACTCTAAATAATAAATATATTGTTAATACCTATTTCCGGTGTAATATTTACTCGACCCAATGTCCTTGTTAATAAGAAATAAAGTACCTAGTTACTTTGTTTCAGCGCAATTAAGTACGATTTTGGACAAACATTTCATTGTGAAAGTAACTTCTTGTGTATACTTAAGCACTCAATATATCAAACGGTGACATTTGAGACTTTTTGTAACACAAGACTCCTTTGAACACAGAAATAAAACAAACATTCCTCTGTAACGAATTACGAACGCGTGTGTTGATTTAAAAATGTTTCAAATTCACGATCATCATAACATGACGTCGTGAAAGAACGACATTACTGTGTCCCAATAGAAGTAAAAAAATGCGCAATGAAAACATGTGGCCCCCAACAACCGTGAGAACATTAATACAAATCCGATAAATTAAACAAAGTGGCATTTATAACAGCCAATTCCTTGTTGTTTTCGTTAATTAGATAAACAAAGTATTTTTAAGCCAAAAAGTTCCACTTGTTTAATTAATTTGTGATATACTAGTGGCTCGCACAGGCTTTACGCCAATGTTTTAACCGAGAAAGCCTTCACACGCCTTCAAGCGCTCGAAAACCGTTTTATATAGTTAGGTACCGTATATGTTACCTATTTTTATTATATAAGTATATGGTGGCAGGCACGCTGATCCTTCAGTTAATGGTAGGGGGGGTTTTTCAGTTATATTGACTCAAACAATAACAAGGTGTGCATGAGCAATGAGCATGCATCCAGGCCTACTTGTTAGGCCTGAATGCATGCTCATATAGTTAGGCTATAGTTAGGCCTGAAAACTTAAAAGGAAAAGCAGCTGAATTACCTAACAGGATAATGTTATCCTGTTACATAATGTCATATTTTTTTATAACAAATGTTTTAATCTCAAAATGAATAATTGAATTTATGTTTACACGAGCAAAAGCATGTGTTGTGTTGGTATATATCCATAATTATAATTATTTTTGGTCATCATATAACCAAAACGTAATAACTAAGATAAGATTATATCCGAGACCGGAGCGCATATTATTTAATAATTGAAGTGAATATTACGGGGTCAGGTCAACATTCGACTACAATGTGCGTTTTGTTTCATTAGTTACGCAAGAGGCAGTTGAAATTTAAGAAGCGAGCCAAAGTTCCGAGAAACGTGCCCGTGTACAAAAACAACGGAGGTTTTCATCGATGTAACATAACAACATAGCTCAGATTAAGAACATAGAATTCGTTGTTTAGTATAATATATTATACTTAAACTATATTTAACTGGATATAAACCTCAGGTAACATTCCGACGATTTAAGATAAGCTTTTAGGTTTTACATTATAACTACTAGCTGGTGCCCGCGACTTCGTACGCGTTCAAAATGGTATATATAGCCTAAAGCCTTCCTCGATAAATGGACTATCCCACACAAAAAGAATTTTTCAATTCGAACCAGTAGTGCCTGAGATTATAGTGTTTTAATAGTACTAGCTGGTGCCCGCGGCTTCGTACCTACGCGATGATAAATTAAAAATATAAAAGCAATTATAATGCTTGACAACTTGTTGCTATAACACATTGGCCAGGCGTTAGTTACAGTTTTATATTTTAGATTTAGATAATACCTCGGGAACAGTACTTTTTTCTTGGATAAAAGGTATAATACCCTATGTCCTTCAGCATATACTTACCTACATTCCGTCATTTCACGGTGTAAATGCGTGGGACCAGTCGCTAGACCAGCCGCCCAAATAATGCGAAATGCAATTGCTAACTAACCGCCTCTTTCACAAACGTCAAGTAGGCTAAACCTGATATTGTATACCTTTGTTTGTAACTACGGTAAGTCCCAAACATTAAATAAAAAATAATAATAAAAAAGTCGCCCATCGAATGATGCAGTAAACAGAGTGCATAATTAAATGAAACAGAAAATGATTTCTAAATGTAACTAATCAACACTTTACTTGTAATTGGTGAAAGAGGCGTTGAAACTATTTAAAATTCCGAAAATTAAAATGTAAACTAATGTAATTTTATTCTTTTTGATAATTTTTCTTGTTACATTTTTTTTATTTTAAAATTTAATTTTAATTGTTACTCTTCCAACTATTTTAACTTCCAATTTCCATCAAACCATTACGAAATAAGTTATCTTATTACTTTAAAATTGAAAAGAATCTAATTAAATTTAAATTTAAAGAAATAGTTAAGATTATAGAGAATTGCAAATAAAGCACCTACATATCGAATTACCCCTACAACGCAAAGAAAAGGTAACTAAATGAAACAAGTTATACGAGTCCAAGTTATTTCCAAAGTATCAAGGTTTCCAATTTCATTTGGCGAACAAACAGCGTAATAAAGGGGAGGCCGTAAGCAACTCACCGTGATAATAGCGTAGAGAATCTTAGTATAAACCACAAGCTACTGATGGTTCAGATGATATAAGCCGATCGCCCCATAAACTTTATCACAGGTCCGAAGATATGACACGTACATATTCGCCGCGAAGGAAATGACCGTACAAGCGTAAACGCATCAAATTTTCGGAAACTTTGCAGCTGTTTGCAATACTTCGCGGTGAGTTTTGAGGGCAGTCATTATTCCACGCCATAAATAATCCACTATACAAAAACGCCAACCCTTCATTGCCTCTTCCTTTTACGATACGCAGAAAAGAAATAAAATATATAAGTATGCGAGACAAAACAAAGGGTATAAAACGTAAAAGACAGGGCCACACGCTTTTCGCGATGGCGACGAACAAAAAAGCGAACTATAATTTCGCATTATGTAATACTCGGAAGGAGTTGCTCGACGGGATTCGAATGGAGGCTTGGTTTAAAAATAACTCAAGGTTAATCTCGCCCGCAAATCGACAAGGGTCCCTTTGTGAGATCAAGGTCCACCAGTTTTGCAGGGTAGCTATGCATGTTGTGTGTAGCGGTGTCGAACAATGCTGGCCCGCAAGGCTTTATCGAAGAAAGCATGCATCTGTATGTGCATGTGTTATACGCGATGCCCTTGAAACCAAAGCTCGTTTTAAGCTTGCTGCCCTTTTATGGATATTGTGTTTGTATAAGTATTTATCATTTACTGCGTAGTTTTCTAGCGCTATATTTAAAAAAATCAGACTTAATTTTAATCAAGTTAGTCTCACAAGTTATGTTTGATAAAGTCGTTTATGACTTTAACACATGATATAGTTATTAATTTGCTACATTAGTCTACAATATATTTTTTAAATATTTTTATATTTTTATAAATAGTGTATACTAATGAGACTTGGATAGAAAAGCAATATTTATGTAAAAGTTTTCGTTTCACAATATTTTTAAATATAGCCCTTTCAAGCATTGTTTGTAAGAAAACATTGCTTTATTTTGCGCATACAATTTCGAATGCAAGCGCATGCCTCTTCGTGTGGTGTTAAAGGCGCACATTTTCAAAGTCCTTGAACAACCCTCCGGCAGGTGCACGGTCCACTGCACCTGCCACCATTATACTGTGACCTATAAAAGTAATAATTAAGCAATTTATTCGCCAACAATTATACCCTATATGTGGGTCAAATAAAAAAGGGTGTTAGGGATCCGTTGTTACTTGTCTTACTGACTTACTGAAGAAAGACTGCTAACATACTTCTTTTTTAAGACCTTTTACTAGTAAATAAATCCTACCAGCGCAATATTATTGCAAAAACGAAAGTTTATGGGTGTTTGTTTCTCTTTCAAGCAAAAACAGTTGACGGATTTGGATGAAATTTGGCATTAAGATAGTTTATTACATGGATTAAAATATAAGATAATATTATCTTAAAAAATGTTGGGTTCCGGACGGTTCGCCTAAAAATATAAAAAATAGGGCGCCACCATCGTCGTCACAGCGAAAAGTCACAAAGAAAAGTTCCAACATTAAGAAGAAACAAAGAATTTTCTTAAATAAAAAAAATATTTGATGTTATTTTTACATCGACAACAAAGAGCTAGTGCATGTTAATGTTATATAATATAAGTATAGTGTAGGGAACCATTATTTTTATTCCGAAACAAAATAAGTAAAGGGTGTGCACAATGACCAATATTCTTTTTACTCGTTGCATCCGCCCGGCTAAAGGAAATGGGTGTTTCATGTTAAATTTTACAACTGCTCTTCTTTTTATATTCCCTTTGGTGCTTATTTTCGCTAAAGTTTACTTTATTTTTTTACCATAACTTGAAGCATTGTTTAATGTAACCTAAAGTAGATACACTTAACTCTTGTTTCACTTGAAAGAACTCCCACTGATTGCTTGTTAAAATCACAATGGCTATAACCAGGCCTTTTTTGTAACTTCTTTTTTGGGGGTACGCTAAAACTCGAAAGAAGTAAGTCCGTGATTTTTTGGAACCCCTCCCCATTCCTTGCCACTACATTTTGGAAAAAATAGGAAAAAATTTGAGGAATTTTTTGGCTATAACTAACTGCAGAATATCTCTTTTTAACAAAAAATAAATCGACATCAAACCGTCTCATTGTCTTTTCTCATGGATGCCATTGTCAGAACTGGACCAAATTGAAATAGGACCACACGAGAAGCACCAGCCTCCAAATAAAAAAAGAATCATAAAAATCTCTTCACCCAGTGGAAAGTTATGAGGCAAGAAACATAAAAAGAAAAATACAGTCGAATTGAGAACCTCCTCTTTTTTGGAAGCCGGTTGAAAAGAACAGTGACTTTAATAGTATAAAATTGGTTTTCTTTATTAATTAATATAAGTATACATTTAATTTTTTGTACAGCCACGAATATAATGAATTAAGGAAACAATTAAAATAAAATATTGAATTAATATTAAAAAATCTTATGTTATTTCTTATGTTTTAAAAAGGTAAAACTCCTACCTAACCAAAGTTCATTCGTAATCTTCCTAATTTATCATGAAATTCTAACACTTTCCGGGATTTCATTGCAATGCAATTCTAAGCATGAAAATTCAATGTTACACTTAAAAGATTTCTATTAATAAATCCTTTTGTTTTTATACAATAAAGAAAAAAACTAGCTTGAATCGTGAATAATATACGATTTTTACGCATCACTTATATTCAAAAGCCATTCAGATTAGGTCACACATCTGTGTGGACTTCACAAACAAAAGCCTCATCGGATTGAGAGATGTGAGACGCAATTCTCTTACAAACTTAACTGTGCGGTTCATTAAATTACATTACTCCAACTTTGACTCTATTCTGAAATGATTATGAGACATTTTAAATTGACATAGTCACATTAAAAATCAGATTTAACTTTGTGGGGATGTGATTCGGCTGGTGTACCAAACACGTGTTCTTGCAAGTCCCCTATTCAAAAGCGGGCATCACCTGGCTGAGGAATAAGTATGTATGTACATAAGTACGTACAAAAATTGGGTCACACATTGCGCCACTATTTCCTCCGAGCCACCTCATTCCCTCTTTACACTCAAGACTTGAACCGGTTCTCGAGGAACACGCCAAAACCGCTTTGTGTTAGCCCTTCCTTAATAATTCTCCCTTTAGTTGTTACACGTGCGCCTTTTCAATACTAATATTTCTTTCACATCGATTTCAATTTACAAATAAACTGGTTTTTTATTATTGTAAAAAAATTGGTGTTCGCTTACAATATGAATTACGTGTGTCTGTAAGATTTCTGTATACAAATTGCAATTTTTTTGTGTTAAAATAATATGGCAGGCACTCAATAGGTGGTCTACATAAACAAGCAAAACCAAGAAGGAATGTAAGTGTATGTTTATGCTATTGATGAGACCTGAGAGAATAAAGGAAAAAGGAAGAATATTGGGAATAAGACTAGCATCCTTAGATACTTACTCACCGAAACATTACAGAAATTTCATGGTGGTCTTCTCTAAGAGGAGAGGATGGTTACTATCGCCATCCGGGGAAGATCAGACGCAGGTAAGTTATTGAGTATTAAGTTCCTATACTCGTATACCTACTAAATATTGTATAAGTAAACTAGCCACAGAATAAAAATATCTTTTGCTTTTGCTGTAATGTAAGTATGTCCAGTACGAACTTAAGGTACCTACCTACAAACAACATAACGGTACAACTTAATTAAGTTACCTATATGTAAATGACCTATAAGTAATTTTACGATAATTATAATTTTATGAATCTGATGATGAAATCCATAGGTGTTAGATACTTAGGTACTTAGTTGAAAGAGAAAATGGTCCTACCTGAGAAAGATTATTATTTTAGGTACCTAATTCGATTTAAGTAAAAATAAATTTTCAAACTTTATCGAAATTTGAAACACTGTTCAGAATCATGTAGCTATATACTACTTACCTACCATTAACACCGACAAGTGCCAATGATAAGATAGGTAACTCTGTCTTTTCTGTTACCTTTTCACCCTATAATACAATTTTTCATACTTTGTCAGCGTTACAGAAGAGTATTAGTATTAGGATCATAATGAAAATAAAAATCCAACGAGTTGCAAAACTTTAATAGCCAATTGAATAAATTAGTGCTCATCTAAGTATTTTTTAATAATCAACGCGGACAAAATCGCCGGCACCAACTAGCGATTTTAATAATACAATTTATTATTCACGGTTATGTGCGGCGAGTGGGTACGATACCAAAGTGTTTCCCAGTTTTCCAGCCCCGCTAACGCTCCCGCTCCCGCTTCCGCGCGAAAGTGAAAATAGTGCAGGGCACTTTCTCCCCACCGCCGGCGTGTCGGCCGCATCGCTCCGCCCCCTCTCGCTGCACCTCCCCGCGCCGCAAGGTCAGCCCCGTCAGCCCCGCGGCAGGCGGGCGGCGGGGGACTGAGCGAACCGCCGCGGCGACGCGCTGCGCTCTTGAAAATTTCGCTTTCGTTCACTCGCGGTTATTAGTCGGCCGCGCGCGCTCCGGTAAGCATGTGTCTCGTGTGACGCGCTTCACTATTTTCGCGGCGGCACGTTCGATTTCATTTGCGACATGGCACCGCGTCGACAAGGCGCCGCTGGCGAACGAGACGCGGAAGACGCTCGCGGGTGCTGCGTGCCCGGCGAGTGCCTCCGCCCTCGGGAGCCCGTCCGCTTCGAGGACGCGGTTCGCGTGCTTTGCAACAACGACACGTGCACCGCCGGCCGGTACATGCACAGAGACTGTTTCGAACAATTCGAAGCCGGCGTTCTAGCCTATCTCAAGTCCTGCGGCAGGGCTCGCTCGTGGTCCGAACGCCAGCGCCACCAGAACCTTTGGACGAAGAAGGGCTACGATCTGGCGTTCAAGGCTTGCGGCTGTCGTTGCGGGCGAGGGCACCTCAAGAAGGATCTCGACTGGTCTCCGCCCGGCGCAACTACCAGAGCCGATGAAGACAAGAAGCGTCGTAGACGAGCTAGATCTGGACGGACACCGGCCGCTGTAGACGGACGCACTAGAGCATTCAGTCTTTCGAGCTCCGGATCTTGTTCGCCGCCATCAGCACCGTCGGAACCATCTACGAGCCCAACTCACACCGTAACTCTTGCGAAGAGGAACTCCAAACCAGAAATTGTCTCTGATCGTATTAGGTAAGTACTTTTTAACATTGCCTAGCAACGCGCTATGATGGCCTTTTTGACAAAACATTTCATATTTTAAAAAAAATATTAAAACTTTATTTTACTACTACTTACATTACTAATTATAACTCCAAACCAAAATCGTAGATGCGACTCGCACTTAATTTTTATAATACGTATTTTTGATAAATTAACATACCTATTTCACGTCACACGTTCCTATTATTGTAATGTGCAAAACAGCCATCACAGTGTGTCTTATTTACATTTTGTTGTCGTTTTTGTCAAAGTGGTGTTCGCATCTAATGTTATCGTAAGTTGTTTATCGTAATAATTGATTTGATACATCATCGTAAAGGAGTAAAGAGAATCTTCTTGGTAAGTTGTTCAATATTCTATAGTTAATTGAATGTACCTATGTAGGTATTTATTGTCAGTTGTTTATATCGGATCGAATAGCAGGCCCACATAATGCCGTGGAACCATGGTGAAACTGGTTGGGCCGACATGTTTTCGAAAACCGGCCGACTAGCCCTCGAGTACTTTATCTATATATCGTGTGGGTGTTTTAATGACACAAAATTTATAAGTCTATGATGTTACGTTATTCTTAAATAACTTCATTAATGAAATGCATTGTCAAATGAAACAAAAAGAAAAAAAAATAAAGTAGTTTTACAAAACATTTATTACCTGGTTATGATAGGCAATTAGGCATGTCCCTGGTACATATGATTACATAGGTAAGTATTTTTCATAATATTTTTCGTTTACATTTAATTTATTTAAGTTATTTAGGTATTTTATTGTTGAACTACTTTTTTATAGTGTATTTAATTCTTTAATGTTACTATATACCTATTACAAATTCTATTTATAGAGGTATGAACGGAACAAGATTTAAGTAGCTAAGTATGATGAATTTTCTTATAAAAATGGGAATGTTTTTCTACCGAAAATACCTACTTAGATATCGATGTGTTAACATAATATAGATAAACATATTATAAGTTTTTTACTTAACTAATTGAAACTGATTTATTATTGATTTATTAATTTTTTTAAATTTATCATTACCTATCCATAGATCCAGGTTATCCAATTAATTTATATTAATTCTACGTAGGTACGCACTTAATTAGCTTACTTGTACTTAAGTCTGTTGTAGGACTTTCGTTTCAATTTACATATACATTTTTAACTAATGCAGACATGTAATAGTAGGATAATAGGTGTTGTCAGTAATAGGCGAAAACTTTTTACTAAACTTAGACTTCAGGTTTTCTAACAAATATTTAATTATTTAATACGAGGTCAAAACTTAATCAAAAATATTTCACCTATTGTGATAGTGGTATTTACACTATGCCTACAGCTACACTGTTATCCACAAAATGTAATAATGGCACAAGTTAAAACATACGCGCACTTGTTCAAACATGTTCTCCGTTAACTACTAGGTATGTGTATTAAGTACCTGCCTGGGTACCTAAAACTTATATGAGACATACATATACGTCTGGTTGTTTCTATAATTCCTCACTGATGGGATCGCATATGGTAGTTACCAAGTTATTATACCAACAAATGCGCCATTATTCAGACAAATTTGACAAATTGGTATTACTCCTTTATTACCCTCTGTTACTGTTATCACTTTCTTGCAAGACTAATGTTGGGCAGTCTATGGTATGGTCACATTAATTTTTAATATTAGCCTGTCAACTTTGGTAGCTGTATGTAAATGTGGCCTTTTCCGGCGAACAGATAAACAGAACTCGGACACAACTGGTTCATTTTTAAATATAATTTATTTCGATTGGACGTATTTATAAATACATTTTTATCAACAAAGGAATTGTTTACAACCATTCTCAAACAAAGATTAATACTTATTTTATTTTTTACTAACTGGCGCCTGAAAAAAGTAGCCTATCCTGTGTCCCTTGCTTCCCTTGCTCAAATGAATGCAGTACTAAACAATTATTTTATGTTAAAGTTGACACGACAGGCTTACCGTCGTCGCCTATAATACAAGTAACTCCACGGACACTGCAGGTTTAGGTTGGGTCAATTAAGGGGCTCTGGCATCCCTTATTCTCTTACCGAAACACAACATCACATAGTAATGTCGTACATATTATATAGGTACCTACCTATTTCACTATGATCTTCTGTAAGTGTGTGCCTAAATGACAGTGAAATGCAGTGTTTATTGTATTTTAATTTATCAATCATCCGTAATTTAATTGTGCTGACACTCGAGCCATTACGGCGAACAACGGCGACGTTGTTTCATTTCGCAAAGGGAAGAGTTTGTCCAAATTGGTGGAGCCCTAAAAATGCAATTTCACCGGTTCCATACATACATTAACCACGCTCCGGTGCGCAGCTGGTTTCCGTTTCCCGTCGGCAAAAGTGCGTTTTCCCGAAATTGCCACAGCAGATGTCCATTGTCCAAATTGGCGCGGTTTCCTACAAAAAACGACACAGCCTACATATCGTGTGAACGTAATGCTATCCGCTCTTTTATTTATTACTTTCCATGTAGGTACCTATTACGTACGTGTTTGTTAACTTACTTTTTAAATAGGTACAGTACCTATTCTTTCTTATTATTATTTTTTAAAAGGGGGAATTTTGTAGACATCACATTGACTTCTAGTTTTAGAACTTTTTATTACCTATCACTGAGATGAATAAAGCCTTTTCTTGTACCTACTTTTTCAGAATCTCGCGACGATAGAAAAATAAACTTATTTTTTTTTTTTATAATAAATAAATACATTTTAACTCAGTGGGCTTTTAAAATAATTTTTAGCGACTATTGTTGCTATAAAATAAACTAGATTAATTCTTAAAACTTTCGAGTCATTTAACTTTATATGGAAGTGCACAGAAGTTTTGTTGCTCTTATTAATTTTGGTTTAGTTTACAAATTGACCATTAATTTGTATGTGATGTTTTTACATAATGAAAAGAGCGTTAAATGAGGAAGTTTTTTTTTATATTAATTGCAGTAAAAAAATCACCTGAAAAAAAGTGCTAGCTAGTGTTAAATAAACGTAATTAGTAGAAGATGGCCTGATCATTTATTTATAAATAAAATGTAAAATGACGGTAATAAAAATTCAGCCATCGCATAGTCGTATCGGGCACATGTAGGTGTTAGGTGTAATTTTATAATGTTTGTCTTGATTGAATCGTAGGCGACGACTGTATTGACTTGACTCGACGAACGACCCTTGACCTAAAAAGGAGGTGAAAAATAACATCAAGGATTTTAACAAGTCCGATCAGTGTCAATATTTTTTTTTAAATTTGTTTGACATTTATTATCCATAAACAATCTGTATTGTATTGATTTTTTTTTTCTATTTATACCTACTAAATTATTTATGTGGTTTAGATAATTAAAATGGATTTTTTCAGTGTATCTAGTAGGTAGGTAAATCGTTAGGTACTCTAATGTTTGTATTCTCTTGAAACACATACCTACAAATAATTATATCAACATGTAGAAATGTCTGCTAATTTGCGAAGAAGTAAGAACATCGCATATCCATTTTGTTTTTGGACACAGTGGATGTAAATTACGGTTGCGCGGGCCTTCTCCATTGCTCTGCATTCTGACTTTAATCTTAGTCACACCAGTTGCCGATTACTTCGTCTAATTAAAAATGCAATTAACTAGGAAAACATACAGACTTGATTAGTGATTTTACACACTGCTTAGTGACGAATGATACATAGTCATAGCCGTTGCGGCTAAGGCTTCCGGATTGACTGCACTCGGGTCTCGGACGCACATTGTGTAGGCACTGAATGGTTGCTTCGTCTGGGGTTTGTGTGGGCGATTGTGCGGCTTAGATTGATCGTTCACGTCAGGTTTTCAAGTCTAGGCACAATGCGGCATACCGTACCGTATACATGCCGAACCTACATTGTTCCATCGAGGATATCAAACTTGGCTGCAGTCATTAGTACAAATATAGCCTTAGAGGACGTGCAAGTTCTTTTATAAATTCATACAGGATCGTCTAATGTGTCTGTACACAATGAGCGAACGGGCGCACGAATCGGGCTCGGAATGCAAATAACCTTATTTTTACATAGTTTTTTTCCTTCACTGAACTTTGTTGGATACAAAGAATAAACTATTGTTAAAGTTTTGTTTTAATTTTATTGGTTTTTGTTTATACATAGGGTAATTAAAATGTATATAAAAATCTCTGATTAAAACCAGTTTATATTCATCACATTGTAAAGAACACAATTTTAAAATGTTTTCCCCTATGACAATAAGAATCGTGTTAATTGACGTTATTCTTAGTAAATATTACAGTAAATTAGGTGTAATTAAGTCTCAGAATGGAGTGTAATCTTAAAAAGAATGCACTTTTCCAGGCACCCTTAAAAAATCATCACAATAATTTTCTAATGCATATTTGTGTATATATAGAAAATTATTATTATAGGTACCTACTTATGGAAAAAATAATAATAATAATAGTTTCAATTAAAAGTTTCTTTAAAATGTAAACACAGACTAATATTAAACAATAGTTACCTAAATAGGTGCGCCCACGCATCTTAATTGCCTCATTATTTTTGTCAAAGGCGTTCTGAATGCCGTTTTAATACGCGATTGACATAAAATGTTTGGAAAAATAAATGTTACGACATAGGTACCTACCTATATTTAAAAATAGCTTTGTCTATTTAGTCACTAGAGGTCGCAGTGTGATTTGTTTGCTTATAATTAACTATTTAAAATTTGTCCTTTAAATAAGCTAATTGCAAGCTTGATTTGACCTCACGGTGATCGTATGCCAAACTATGCCTAATCACTCACAGCTAATACACAAGGCATCCGGCTGCAACCCGAGTCAGTTATGGCGTTATTCTTCTCACGGCGGCGTTGTTCAAATTTCACGTGACAACGCTAAAGGCGGGAGCTACTTTAATCATAAATACCTACCTATTAAATAATATATTTATAAAAATAAATATAATATTATAAATGCGATAATAAGTTTGTATAACGCGTTACGTCAAGGACCTTTCGTCTACAAGAAATACAAGAAAATCTAAAAATATATGAAGAAAAAGCTCTCGATTAATAAATGAGCCATAAACGACGAAGGCGTGAGCACCAGTTAGTTAGGTTATTATTATGTACCTATCGTCAATTGTCATTTTTAATACCCATATTGCATCATATTTGAATATCTAGTTCGGTCAACTATAAATGAAAAAAAAAAAAAAAAATTAAAAATAATTCGCATGCGCTAATATGAACTTCTATATAAATATTGTATACTAATAGATCCGATGAAACTGACCTGTTTTGAATATTGGGCATGTAAACAAAATTTATTGAGTAATAAATTTGACTAATATAATCATAACACTTATAAAATAAAATTGCTGCCCGCCTCTGTCTGTGTCGTTACTATTTTATTCTGAACCGCCCAAAAGATTTTGATTTAGTTTACTTAAATTATCACCCATGCGAAGGCGGAGCGGGTCGCTAGTTGAGTTAAAAATGAGATGAAATAAATTTAAATATTAGACCGATATTTCTTGTAAGAAGAATGTTTTATCTACGATATTTATTATGAGTTTTCTAAGACAAATTTAAACAACGCCTGTAAGGCATTCGTGAATCATAGTTCAAGAGCAACTAAATATTATTTAATTGCATTGTAGCCATTAAAATTAATAACATGTTTTTATCCTTTTTTAGAGTCGCAGTGAGTAAATTCGACGGGCGCCAATCGCGTTTCCGTTCAAGGACAATAAACAAAATAACAAAATCGATCACTTTTTATTGTTGTTATTCATAAAAGTTCTGAACATTATTTACATAAAAATTTTAATGTTTAAAACTAGTGCGGCTGCGACTATGTTTGCATTATCTTTTGAATATATCTTTTGGTTATAAAATTTCCACTGAGATTCATAATATTTACTATGACTGTATAGCATTCCATTCCATGTTACACTGTAAGTAGGTATTAGAGAAAAACGAAAATGTCAATAAGCAAAATTCATCGCAATATTTAAATTTCAAATAAACCCTAAAATAATATTACATATATATGACATTATTACTTGTCAATTTTTTTTATAATAATTTAATTATACAATAAAATCGGCTGTCTACCTAACCTAAAAATATCCTAACGGATTTTGATAATATTTTCACTAAGTAATAGGTAGAAAGAGCGATAAACGAGGAACGTTTAACTTTGTGTCCTAAATTTACTACTTTTTTTTACTATATAAAAATTTTTGTAGAAAAAATACATTCGTGTAAAGCCTGAGACAACGGGGAAATAAACAACGGAAATACATAGCCGTTTAAATCCGCTTAAAAAGTACTCGGATAACCTTGGTAGGTGGAGGTTTTACAGACACGAAAAAACAAACTCTTTTATTGGGCTCCGCTTGAAATTGTATTGCCCGCCTTCCACTGAGAAAGGTGTGTTGGCAGCGGGAACTGGTCGGGAAATGAACGGAATCAGATGAGCGAGATTTGTGCTTCCACCGCGGACAACATAGCAACGACATGCAACGAAAACTGTCGGGCGAAAGATGAACAAGGGGCAGGGAAGGTCAAGAGGGGACGGTGGCATTGCGGAGTCCGTTCAAAACTATTTTTCAAGATAATGCGCAGCGGACTCCGTTTAATGCGCTCGCCCCGCTCCGCTTTACTCTTTTCTATGGAAACACGTGTATGTAATATAGTGTAGCTAGTCAAGCGGACTTCGTACGGAGTCCGCTGGGCACCCGCTCAACTCTGCAACCTCTTTTGTAACTCTTTCTAAGTTGCTCAGCTCACTCTTTCTAAGTGAAAGCACTTGTTTTGAGTTTGTCGTTGCGAGTTAAACGGAGTCCTTAATGGGTCCGCTCCGCTCTCAGTGGAAGGCGGGCATAAAGGTAACAATCATGGTACAACAAATATATTGTCATTTCTTCATTTCACTATCTCTTTGCTCTCATCACTCATCACGCTGTTCATCGTTTAAGGTATTACGGGATTAAAAATGTTAATAAAAATATAATATAATTTTTTAGACAATAATACATATTTTATTGAAACTCCGTTCAAAGCTAACGTTCGTTAAATACCTTAACGTGTCAGTATCAAAACAAAACATGTTTTATAATGAGCTTACAATCGGTGGGCGTGTCTCTAAAAATATACATATATATTGTATAATCGATTTTTATGACCATGTTCTATTACCATACTATAATTTTGCAAATATGCAAAATTTACGAAGCGATAAATTTTTGCAGGAAGCTATTTAGTTTTGTTGTTGGTGTTTTTTGCTAAGCAAAAAGCGGTCAGATCACGTTCGTTTTGACCTTGATGCCGGCTTGCTGACGACGCGACGTTAAGGGGAAGTATTAGATCGCTCTTCCCATACCCATTTCTTTAAACGAAATCACAAGAATACTAACTTAACTAATACATTAACTGATGCCGTTGAACAGGTCAAAATGTACCCTATCTCAGCGATATACAATGAGAATTAGCAGTGGTCATACATAAATAGATTTTTAGTGTTAAATACCTACTTACTCGAGCAAATTTTTATTTCAAACACATTTTTATATCCAGTACATTCATCCGCACAAACATTCGCATTTACAACATGTATTTCGATATGGCTTAGTTTTGAATTTCAATAGTATTTTTTTCTTTTGCTTGTGTCTTCTGATTTATTGTTCAGGCAACGTTTAGGATTTTTCTTAAAGAAAATTAGGATTTAAACAAATTTGAATAATGTTTTCTTAATAATCTCCCATAGTATTTTTTACTTATTATCGTGATTTCGAAACCGTTATTGTCTTTAATTGTTCGTTTTTATTTTATATATTGTTTTGACGTCTCTTTTGTCCAAACACTCATCATATGATATGTCTAAGTATAAAAGATTTCTTTTTCAGGTGTAAATGATACTGCCAATTTTCTTTCCCAATTTTATATTGTACAGCGGTCTTGACCACATTTATGGGATGTTTATCGTATTAGGTGGTATTAGTAAGTGACTATAGTTAGTCACCTTCGAACGTTTTCCGTTCTTATTAGTAAATTCCATAACCTCTATGTAAGTCACATTGTACAAAATAATGAGAGGCCTTATTGTACATTCTACGCTATTTTTTATGAATGGTAGAAAGTATGCCTTAATGTTTTTAATAGCTTGCATGACTCTTTTTTAACAGCCATTCTTCTTTTCTGACCGGATGTGAGTTATGTACCTAAATATCTTATTTTACTACAGGAAATATCAACACTAATGATATGCATGTATGCCAGCCGATGTGTATTATTAATTTTGATCTCTGATAGTCATAATCAGTTTCCACGTGATTTCATTAAGCATTAGTTAGACCCACAAACTTTTTTTTAAATAATATAATGTTGTGGATAATTCTGTAATTTTAATTATACACAGTATATACCTACCTAATAATTATTATAACATAACAGTTCATTATTATTATTATAAAATAATAAATAAGTCGAAAGACTATTTGCCTTATGCAAATAATATAGTTTTATTTATTTAATGGGTGATGACTGCGACTTCGTCCGCGTTGAAAAATTAAAAAAATATAACGACATGAGAAAATATCAGTGACGGCGAGAGTGGCGCCCATTTTTTATATTTTAGACGATTGCTCGGGAACCTAACATTTTTCTATGATAAAAAGTATAATTATGTTAATCAAGGTAATATCTGTGTGCCAAATTTCGTCCAACCCGTTTGCGTAAAAGAGTACCAAACATAATAATATAATAGTTCTATCAGAAAATAAAAGTAATTTGGTTTTTCGAAAGTTTTAAATATTATTCCCAAATATGTAATGGTTTATTACATAATGAAGACTTTATTAAGTACGTACGAGTATATATAAATTATGTCATCTTAAAAAGAAATATTTCACAAAATACAACGAAGACAAATTTGAACTTGTTTTATAACAGTGGCAAATTGTAACACTTATATTTTTTTGTCGAATAACTGTACCTTAACAGGCCCGTCTGAGACGCGATCACTGTGACTCAGAACCGCAGTGGCGCGTGAAGTAACTAAGTCGATAACACGCATTTACTATGAGTGGGGCCGCGAAAGGGGGAAGGATTTAGATAAACACTATAGAAATTTAGGATAATTAAAATTTAAGCTCGCCATTCTACGCCCACGCTTCATCACTCAGATGAGACAATGAGTGTAATGTGGACTGATCAGCATATTGTGCATATACAAAAAAAATAATTTAAACATCAGCTGCGCCTGTGAATTTTTACTTTATTAATGATAGAAGTAAATTATTGAAGGAGTTCAATAGTTTTTTTTTAAAATATTCATATGAATTTACACACTGTCTTCAAAAATTATAAATATGTAAATGTAATTAATTAAGAAACTATAATAATATAATTATTATTAAAGTGTATGTATTCAATTCACAGCGTACTATGCGCATTCAATGCGTAGAAATGAAAAAAAAAATCAAAAATAATCGTCCATCAGTACGAAGAATTTTCCCTTTTTATTAATCCTACTTTTGATCTACTTACAAATAATAAATATTTTGTAATATTTTTACATTGTGATTAATAAATATACAAGTAACAAGTATATAGCATATACTAGTTATATTTAGTACTAAGAAAACCTTGGTCATACCTAATTCTCGTTTGTTTTATCATTACAATTCTCATTATTTTTCATCCTATGCTTTTACTGTATAATTTTGGGGGTTGATATTAAAATAATAAGATCTGGCTGTATAATATCGGTCTACATATTATTATCGTTTTTCAATGATTGCTCAGCCGTGAACAGGTAACAAACAGACATTTACTTTCCCTTTTTTATGTTTATCAAGTATGTACACTATAGACTAAGTCGCCTTTAATTCTGATCCTAAAAGAAAGGAAAGTTTCTCCGAGATAATAGTCTCTAATTTACATTATCCGGTCTTTCTCACAATAGAATATCTTGTAACATACAAGTCGTGTTCGCAGAACAGAAAAATAATATGCGGGGCCAAAAACAACAGTGCAAATATAATATTCCACGGCCTTGGTAGTATAACACCTTACATGTGTTAATACAAGTTTGAGACAAACAAAACGTCATTAAACTGGCTTTTAAATATATATATTTTATTTCCCACTTTTATTCTTTATTTAAATTTTCAATAACTAGTTTCATTTGCATGTCCAAAATATTTTAATTTTGTTATTTCTTTAATAGTCAAAAAACAGATTTTTATTAGCTCACATGCTTAAATTGTAATATTTTATATTACTGTTGCTAAATCAAGAAAAATGTTTTCTTAATTCTTTGCTTTTTTTTGTTTTCGTTAGATAAAGTTACTGTCGCCTAAAACGCAAGCAACGCCACAGCAGATGCTGTGCCACCGACCATAGTAAGATTATTATTAGACTAGCTGTTGCCCGCGACTTCGTCCGCGTTAAAAATATATACATACATACAGTCATACATACAGAAAAAAATTCTAAAAATTGTCAATTTAGTTATGTATATAAAGCCTATGTACACGATATTTCTGAAAACAAAGTAAATTACTATTGTAAATAATACAAAGTAAATATACTACTAAGTATTCATTGATGATAATATATAGATCATACATATGATAAAGAAATTCGAAGGCTTTTTTTTTTTTTTTTTTTTTTTTTTTCAAATAAAGTTATTATTTATTAAAAAAATAAACGCTCCTATTTATTTGCAATAGTGTGTAGTTATATAAATGGTTTCAACTAACGAATAATATAAAATATAGTTTATATTATTGGTTCTCACACTTAATGCTATAATAAGACTGATCTGATGAATCACTTCATTTCCGTTTTAGGGTGTAATCTCAACGCCACTTTGACTGCATAAGTTGTATCCAAAACAAATGCCCCCTTTGCTCCATTTGCATACATCTCAACACTTGATAACTTAACTGCCCGTCACGTATCCATTGTAGAAAGGCCTTGGAGTCAATTTTCGGACCACAATGAGGGAGCGCCTCCGACCAAAGCTTCACTTAAACAATGCCTTGTTTTTACATTTGCAAAGCCTAAAAAGTGCCGTGTCTCCTCATTTCAATTGCAAATTTGTTTGATTATGCATATAGTGAAACCGGCGAAGATATAGTTACGTGTGCATTGTACAATGTGTGCTGGGTACGAATGTGTGGGCAACTCGGTACTCATAAATGTTCCCCGCTTTATATTAGTTCCCCTTTCATGTGGCTCCATCCGACATTTGCCAAATGATCGATACAACCCTAGATGCACTGTGCAGTTTGCAAATATTAAATTGTATTTGATTATTAATCGGTTTTTCTGCTTACTTCTTCTAAACCATTCAAAGGATTTTGATATAATTATCAAGAATGGAAATGGTGTCTGCATATAAAATTGTATTGGTGGGTAGCCAGGATATATTTAATTTTTAAATCTGGCCATAATATTTACATAATTATGATATAATATTATGTCCCATTTCTAGTTTAATTATCATACAATAAACATGGACTGCCTACCACGCTATCCCACTGCCTGGGTTCCTTCTCTTAGTGCCGTCTCCTATCGAAGGTCGAAGCTCGAAACAGCGATTTGATTCTTTCTGAAATACGTCGACTGCTCAGCTTGGGTCTCTCCTGTATTTTCCCCTGCATGATCAGTTGCAGCAGATCATACTTATCGTCCAAGTATTGATATGCCCAAAGTATTCCAGCTTTTCTGCCTGAGATTAATATGTCGATAATACCCAATTAATAATCTTTCTCTGCCTTCTAAGACTAAACCAGCTATGATAGTAATTTTTATTCTTCAATGCTATAACCAATAAAGATGTTATTGAACGTGGTATTTTAACGTCTCCCCGCGTACATGGTCAGCGCTGCAGTTAAGTTCATTACGCAGTCGGGCGGCGGAGCAGCGACAATTCCGACCGGACTATGCATAATTTAACCATTAATTCTCAAAATGACTCTTGGAAGTTCTGTGTTCGCCAGACGGGACTGGCCATCGTTGTAATATGTATGTTACAAGCTGCGGATGCAAGTTGAAGGACTTTGTAATATCACTTTCAGACGTTATTCATTTTGGTGCAATTCAGTTCCACAACATCGATCAATGTTGAGGCGGCCCGGCCCTTATTTGTTGGTTGGCAACAGCATTACTCACGCCGAATGCATCGCCTCGAATGCACTCGCATCTCAACGCAACGTTTAAATACAAGCAAACAAATATTTTCACAGTGTCTGCAACAAGTCAGCGGGAGAAAGTTCGGGTAGGTTCAGGGACGAGTCGTGGCTATTTGCGTCTCAACGCGCGGCGGGCGATCGTCGATGCAATTAAATTTGTATACGACTCTGTACGCGTGCTCCAATATGAAATGTTCGATGGAAATAGATTTGCGCATAGATATAAATCTCATCTTAAAACATACAGAACTTGTTATCGCTACGTTCTAATTATGAAAATATAAATAAATATTAACCAAGCCAGATATTATACCAATCGTACCGGTCTAAAGCTCTAGAATCTATTAGATACGTTCTTCTGTGTCAGCCTCAAAATGGAGGTCAGTCAGACAATAGAATTAAGCAAACACTCATACTAACATAGAAATATTCATTTAATATATTACTTCCTACTACTGCTGTTTTGTTCTTTGTCAGTTATAATGATCATTTATCAGAAGCACTCAATGGCTGCCTCTCTCATATTGTTTTATTTTCAAATGTCAGTCAAGCATTGCACTAAATTAAAGTGACAATTGACAGTGTTAAAGTGAATGAACGTCGTTAGTGTTAATGCCAACACCGTTTACATACTGGTGCAATCGTAAGCAAAGTTCAGCAGTTCATTGGGCCCGAACGTCAATCGTCATTGTTCTAAAGGTTAGACAGATGAAATTGAAATCAAAACGGCTGAGAAATTAATTTTAATTATCTCTCTGTTTGTTAATAACAGCCAGTTTAAATTTCTCGTTGTGTAGGGCTCGCGGAATGCTCAAGGGGCTTGTATAGCAGGTCATATTTCATCAACGGTAGCGTACTTTACGAGCAATGTCTGACTTTTGACTTCAGGGAAATGCTTTATTCTAGTAATAAAACCCTGGCTTAAATTACACCATGAAGTGGCAGAATGCAGGCAGTAAATCAGTTAAGAGAGCGATAGTAATGTCTTTATCAGGAATAATAGAAATTTATGCGCAACAGTCGGGGCACTGCGGATGGTCGTTGTGTGTCCTTATATCATGAGCTTAATATAGTCTGCTCGTGACGTTTGCAGCAGATTTATAGTTGCGTTGACTTGTCTTCTTGTGTCACCACTCAGTAAACAATGCTGTAAATATATTTCTATATGTAAACTACGAAGGGACATACGTTTTTACGATCCCCATAACATTTAGTTCCATTTACATTTAAACCACTATTGTAATGGACATAAGGGCAACCTACTTTGATTGCAGTTATAATATTGAAACGAGGTTTGCGTAAGTTGCTCGGCGGTTTCGATCATGTCGAAAAGTTGATTGTGTACAGTAGCACTACCATGACTTGCTATCGAAATCTTACGTTAGTTTACTTCTGTCGATACCGAACCTTTCACCCTTCAATGTGCTAGTGAATGATTTTACTACTAACGTTACGGTATTTCTCGAGAGCATCAGTCAAATTTGTAACTCATGGTACCGATTTTGTATAGAAATGTCAAGTTAAACATTAGTCGCTAATGGTCGCTAGCGACTACATTCGATAGGTTTTTCACTTATGCAACGCATGTTCCTGGTTTTAGTTCTTTGAGTGACCGCTAGAGGCGCTGTACAATTTTTCATACAAATATTTTACGTTCTCGTTCATCTCTCGCTAGCGATTTCGTTAGTCATAAACTCATGGTAGTGCTACAGAATAACGAAAGGTAATTGACGATTCGAATGTGATTGCGGTCAGGTGAGGGAGCCGATACGCACCGAGACAAAGAAATATGTAAAAGATCAAGTATTTTGTATTAAATATCACTTGGCAGCCATGTTCCAGTGGTTTTCCAAAATATAGACTTTGGTTCCGATTTTGCCGTCATGCAAATTATTATGTCTAATGTGACTGGGACGAAAACAATCACTCTAAAACACATTAAACAATTATTTTTTTAAGTTATTTACAACAAACAATTTAGCGAAAGCTAGAAATTTTAAAAATCACCCAGCTGTGTAAGGTATGGAAGAAAAAATGCATTTATTTAATAATAATTACAGCAAAATGTATATTATTCACAGACTTGCAACTTACGTACCTACTATTTTTTCAAGGAGTATTAGAGCGAGGAGAGCCAATCACTTCACTTGAATATAAGTGCCCTTGTGTGGAAATATAACTGCTCGTTTAAGTTTTTGTTTTTCGTTTTAAGTGGTTAGTTTTAAGTTTTAACATACATATTTAACTGCCTACTTTTGATAAGTATTTAACTATGCGATATTATTAGACCTAATAATTATTAATTCACCTCTACAGCGAGCTGACTTTTACTATATTCAATAATACTTTTATCTAATTCAAGTTTCGATTTCAGATTCCTTGAACGACCACACGTTTGACCTTTTCGGTTTTTGTGCAACGTTCACTACTTTTTTAATCAAAAGTATTTTGTTATCTTTGTGTCTTGTTGGTAATCACAAAAGAAGTCTGAAGTTAATTCGACAACTAATAAATGAAAGGTTTTGCTGAACAGTAATTCACAATATTTATTTATAAGTAAGTACATAAAATAGAAATAAAATATTGAAAATGAGCACCTAATTTGTGTCGATTGAGCCTTCACTAGTCTTATCTAGTTTTGCATTTTTAAATTTATAATACATCTCTTAGTAAGAAATTTCTTTACTCGAATTTCGAACATGAAATATTTTGAACGGTAATTATTTTCAAGTACTGCAATTCAAGGCGGTATTTGTTAGTAATTTTTTTTATAATTATCTTCTTATTTTACTTAGTACTGGATCATTGTGTATGTATTCTCTCATAGATTTTCAGTCCATTATTTTCATTATTTAGTAAACTAGTCTTCTACTAAATTTATCATTTACAATTTCAAAAAAATTTAAACTAAAGCTTACCAAATCTTTAAGATTTAATTGTTTGATTATGTGCTTTTTAAACTATTTTTTGCTATGTACCTATTTTTCTTAGTATTTAAGAATGTATGCTAGTTTGTTAGTTCAATGAGTGATTCTGAAGTAGGTATACAAGTTACTTGTTATATTTCACAACAGTCCTACGTGCATATAGGTTCGTAATGCATCACCGGCATTCACTAACCACACACAACATATACAACAATAATGCACAATGTTTACGTCGCATTCGCATTTGTATTACGTGTTTGTATTGCGCTGAATCATTAAATTGTGAAGTCAAGTGCGGCTTGCCGCAAACATATTTGCTTTTCATTTAATATTTTGTTTTTAATCAATCAATACTATATACAAATTAAAACGTTTTAATTATTATTATATTATTACCTACATAAATTATATCATCACTTTTCAAATTAAATGTTGACTTTTTTTTAAGAATTTGAGGAATTTCATCTATCTTATGTATTTTACACATCTTAAACTAAATCAATGGTGTGTTATTGTATCTATATTATTCTTCTGACTGCCTAATATAAAAGTTATATTGCTTAAATATTGAATTTAATTATTGCGGTGCCCTTTTTTTACAAACACATTGAAAAGTATTGAAAAGTTTGCTATTAATTATATTTTTTTAACATAATAATGTTAAAAACCCTTTTACGGCCACCAATAAAAATATACGACTTTTAGGTTCCGGACCCTTTTGACCCACAAGTTTTGACCCGCTGAATAAAAGTGCCCGTTGGACCCACTTTTAGGTGCCCGTCTGACCCACTGTGGGTCAGAACATTATTTAATTTAATTTATTTATTGATTTTTAGTGCCTTTCTGACCCGCTACTGTTAAACAATGGAAAACTATAAAATGTACAGTCGGTCCAGAATTCTCGAGCCTAAAAAAATAAAAAAATATCGTCATTTATTACTATCGGACTATGAAGGCAAAGAAAGAATTTTAGTTTTAGCCAATCATGAAGCTAAAATGATTATGCCCAAAATAAAACATTTTTTTGCTGAAGGCACTTTTAAATGTGTGGTGAAACCATTCTACCAACTCTATACTACACATGGTGACATAGGTAGTGATGAGAAGTCCAAAAATATTGTTCCATTGATTTATGCCCTAACAATGAATAAGAAACAAACAACTTATGAAAATCTTTTTCAGATGATTAAATCCCAAATTCCAAATTAGCGCCCCGAAAAATTTACAACAGATTATGAAACAGCAGCTATGAATGCTTTGGAAATAGTATTCCCAAGTGTATCAGTGAGCGGATGCCACTTCCATTTCTGCCAAGCGATACAAAAAAAGGGAAAAAAGCTAAATATTTTAAAAGATCCTTGTGTAAAGACATGTTATGTAGCCCTTTCTTTAATACCGATTGACGAAATGGACAACGGATGGTTGTATATTATGGAAGATTATCCAATTTGGATTTTGAGATTTAGTTTTTATTTCTGTTCATAGTTAAGGCATAAATCAATGGAACATACAAACATACACATAAAACTTCTTGTAATGATCTGCAGTTAGTTTTATGAGAATCTCGCAGAAATCTAACATTTTTCCGGGATAAAAAAGTATATTATAATTGAATCAAAGTAATCGTCAATAAAATAATAAAAAAATAAAATAAAATCATCAATATTAATAATAATAATAATAATAATAATAATAATAATCATTGTCAGGGAACACCGCATTCATACTGGTTAAGCTGTTTCTTAGATAAGCGTGCAACAGACAGACTAATATTAGAATTTTTTTACATATAGGGTATACAATTTTTTTTTTTTAATATTTAATGTACATAAAAAGCTTATTTCTGATTTTATATTTTATGTATGTTGATTAATAAATCCTTTTCTCATAATTATATCGTTTTATTTAATTCATAATATTTTTTCCTAACAACTAAAATAACATTTTAGACTGTACCTTTTATAACAGCGGGTCAAACGGGACATAAAAAAGACTAGCGGGTCATACGGGCACATTTTCGTAGGTAGGGTCAAAACTTGTGGGTCAAAAGGGTCCGGAACCGACTTTTATTGCATAGAAGCAATTTTTAAAACATTTTCCGAAACATAATTGATCGTTCTTGTAAAATTCATAATTATATTCACACGCATCAACTTGTTTGAATTTAACAACTCTTGAAGGTTGTTAAAACTCATCCAAAACGAAATTTAGCTACTGTTATTAGCCTGAATGATGTAATCCCACATACGCCTGGAGCTAAATGATTGGCAATGCTCTCTGCTTAAAGAGCCGTCAATTCGTTAGCTAACAATAATCGATTAAAGTCGATGCTCATAATTATTGGCAATGACCAATAACGAGAATTTGTCTGTAAATTGTCTTCTAGTGAACCATAAAACAACTTTTTAATATGGACTTTAAATATATTTAAATGTGGTCAGATGCAATTTTTTTCTTGAAATTTCCTTCCTCGTTTATCGCTATTTCCTTTAATGAAAACTATATGAAAATCTGTTTGGGTGGTTTAAAAGAATTTCATTTTATTGTAGTCACGCTATTCAAAACCACAAAACTTGCTTTTACCCTTATTGGAACTAGTCATAATGATATTCATATTAGGTACATAGTCCCTTTACCAGTAAATGTCACAGAGTTTACGAGGAACGATGCAATAGCCGTTATATACAACGCTTCGTGATTCAGATATTGTCGATGGAGATAATGTATACGACAATTTTCAACGCTTCTTGTCATGTACATTTACGGTAATTGGTTCGATGGGAACAAGATAAGAAAGGCCAAAGCGGGTTTCAAAGTTTCAATTTACTTTAAAGCGCCAAATGTCAGAAGTCCGACTGCGGCCAGTGAATAAGGAAACGTTCTGATTATCAGGCTGTTTAGAAGCGGAGCCAACTTAATATTATAAATGGCACAGTTTAGAACGACTCCATTAATTAAATGCTTTGAAAATTGTCCGGGCTAATGAATAAAGTAGCATTTATTTTTTGTTTAAAATATTTATTTTTTATTATCGAAATTAAATTACTCACTGAAAGGTTAACGAGTCAGGTTTTTGATACCTAATCCTAACTATTATTACTTATAAATTGTAATACGTATTATAAATTTGTAAGTGAGTTTGTTACGCTTTCACGCCTTAACTACTCGACCGATCATCATGAAATTTTGCGTAAAACGTTGTCAGAGATACAAAATGTATAGGATAGGGCATAGGGTACATTTCATTCAGAAAAACGTCTGAATCATGTTGTTATTGCATTTTTATGCATAAAAAATTTAAATATAGATAATTAGATAGACATAATGTTATGCCTTTTATCCAGAGAAACATACTGCATGTTCCCGAGGAACGCGAACGAAGTCGCTGGTAAAAGCAAGTTGTGTATAAGAATAATGTTATTTTTATGGCACACAGCACAAACACTTGTCAAGTTATCTATTAAAATATTACATCGTTTTCACATATTTTTTTATATATAAAGCACCTATTAGTTACTGCTCAAGAGCCTACTCGGTTTTTGGTTTCAGTGTTTTCTGCCAATACTTAAGTGTAATTATCTAATGTTTATACATTGTAATGTATTCTCAAAGGATTGAAATAATATTAAGTAGTTTGTATTTGTTGACCTTTTCAGTGATTATTTGCAATGTGGTTAGTGTGTTATAGTGTAGGCAAATTTATCGCTTCAAATATTTGCAGTTAAAGACCATTATGTAAGTTCAATTGCTTGCGAAGCGTGTCGATAAAGCTATAGAATAATGCAAACAAATGATTACTTCATTTTGTTACTTGACCGACAAGTTTAACAACTCTATTATTAGCACCAGAATAATTGCTCGGTGCATGCGAGCAAACTGTGCGTTCTTCTATTCTATTCAACTTATTATTGTTTTACCGAACACGAACTAGTAATAAATTATGGTTCAACGACTTTTTTAAAGTATTATCATCAATTGTTATCTTTTTAAGTTAAAAAAGTTACTCATTTGTAAAATAAATTGCTTCAGTCTAATCTTACCTGAGTTTATTTTTATGCATGACTTTAACGTTTCAATGTTTTATCCTCGTAAAATCAATGCTAATAGACTAGCTAATAGATAGGTGGAGTGGTTAAGGCCAACTTTAGAAATGTGTTTATAGAATGTTTTTTTTTATGAATAAAGTATCAAAGTTATCTTTAGTAGGCGTCGTAGCAAGTAGAAGGCAAAGTGTTGAGATTGAGAGCAAGGATTTTATTTGACTCGATTTAAAAAAAAAAAATAAGTACAGAAGCCTATAGCTGGCAACAGTTATCACCCACTTGCACATACGTGGAATAAAGGCACATGTGATCGTGTGTAGGTGATCCCATAGTTCATTCCTTAAATTATTGCATATACTTTATCCTCTTAGAAATCCTCTTTAGAATTGCTTTAGTAAATAATAAAAATGTATTAAATTCAGTTCATACTATTAATTAATGCTTAAAAAAGATGAGATCATTTATTACAGGTTCGTTTACAGTCATTATTCGTAAATATATTCAAAGGCTCAAAACCTTGACGTGTATTATGTTCTTAATTATATATACTGTTTGTACTACGCCAATAGTTTTCATTGTATCATCTGTCTCGCACGTTATATATAGTAAATATAAATTGCTTGCCACGCCTTCGGCAAAAAGTGTTAAACCTATTAAAATTAAATTAATAGTATCCAAGTCGGCCAAAATATTATGACGTCTCCGCTTGAAAAATCTGTTTATATCCAACCACTCGAGAGGCCCGATTAGGATCGTTTTAATATTGCCTCGTGTTATAATTTAAAAAGAATCTCATTTTATCTCGATATTAAAATTTATAGTTAATCTACTCGAAATCGTCTCAACTTTTGTAGGAACGAAACAATTATAAACCGGTTTTTAAAATGCTTGATCGAACCCGTTTCAAACTTTTTTGTCTATAAGTAATTGCAATTTCTTTTATTTATATTGCATAAGCGCCGACAGATAATTTACAGTAGGCGACCCATGAGTAAATTTGTTTTTGTAATGAAGTTAAACAAACCATGTTTGGTTGGTTGAATTTGAGACCAATATTATTCTTAGATATATTTTTTATTGTAAAATTTAAAAAGTGCAGTTATGTGTTCCAGATAAAAACTCTATGGTTTATAAATAGAATAGAAAAACATATTTATTTGACAAAAATAATGAATTCTGGTGGCCAATTAAGCCAAAATCGTCAGAATTTTTACAAGTTCTATTTAACGGGGCTACCTTAATTTTTAATTTGATATTATCTTTTTTTTTTTTTTTTATTAGAGATGGGTTTGCTCTTGGCCAACAACCAGCTGAGTAGCAAGGATGAGGCCTATGATGGAGCGAGCTCACCCAGAATATGCCTATTCACTCGAACTTTGAAAAGATTAGGGTTATATGAGCTCGGAAACGCAGGGAGTTCCAAACGTTCCATCTATTCTACGTCCATAACTGCTTTGTACGGTTTAGTAAGGTAAATAATATCTCATATAAATTGTTCATAGTTTCGGTCGATTGAACACAACTAGGTACTTTACATACAATACAAACAACTTTAGTTTTGGCTTCGATCGCCACGCCCCCGCTCGGCGCTCACAATTGAACTAATTGCCTAATTATTTTTATTACCCGTTAGTTTGGCCCCAGTTTATCTTTAAACCCATTTTCCAATTAAACGTGAACGTGAAATTTGCCATTGTCTTTAGGGTACAAAATAGGTACATCGTAAAAATAGCACCTAAAACAGACTTGTTTAGAAGGATCATAGTTAAAAATTTGTTTTTATTACTTCCTAGTTCTTACCACACGCTTTTAAATGAAGAATAGGTATGTCATAAAAATATACATGTATGTATAGCGGATCAGGATTAATAAATTAATTGTGAATTAAAAATTAGTAGCCTATTTCGTCCCCAGAACTCAAGCTATGTAAATTTCAAATTTCATCAAAATTTGTCCAGTAATTTAGCAGTGAAAGACAAATTGGATTGGTAATTTTTCATTTATGTTATATTACTTATATTATTAATACAAGTTTTTGAAATTTCCCGATAAATCTAAAACATTTTAGTACTTCTTAAACTTTGGAACGACATATTTTGTATAACGCTTACCAAATACTTCTTACGAAATGAAATTTGTAGCTAATAGAGGAATCCATTCGATAAAATGTGATAAGTATAATAATGGGACAGCAAGCTCGATGGGAAAACATCGGCCCCTTTGTATCCGAAAACCCATTTAAAATGGTTGGTATTTTAATTAATATTTATAGACTTAGAGACCTTGGTATTTCTTTGAAATGTCTAATAAAAGAATGCGTTAATATGTATATAATTATGTGATTATTTTTGGCACGCAAAAAATTCGAACCTATGAAGCATATAGTTTGTAACCATCAGTTTTATAGGTACCTATTTTTTATTATGTTCATAGCTATAGGTGCTACGTATCTAATATCGATAAAATTCTTTATTATACATAATAATATTCTATTTGAGACATACAACCTTCTTCAGCTGGTGTAATCACGGCCAAAGTCTGACTTTCTCTTCCCGAAAAGTCGTCGCTGAAGAACATCAGAGAGTAGACTGTTCCAGCTGGTCGCGAAACTTAATTAAACTAGTTCTAGGAGAGGCACCCCAAGAAGAAAAAGATAAATATATATATTAGCTTGAGCTGGCAAATATAATTTTTTACGCAAAAAAATCCTCAGGTAAAACTGCTTTTAAATATTTTAGCATTCTTGAAAGGTTGCAAATTCGTATTATGTTATGCTGTATTAGATAATCGTGTCTGTTTTCGTGCTGGCTTGCGGCGATGCGGTTGGTATGCTTTTTTGGTGAAATCGTGAGCAAAATAGCCCGACTCGATTGTGTAATCTAATTTAGTGGGCCCATTGTTCACTCGAGGCCAAGGTTAACCAAGGTCTTCTTTGTTTACAACTCACGACGCATTTTGCTCGTGCTGAATAAAAATGACTATGATACACGAATTTTTTAAACTTCTTTTTGTTAAGTGTTTAAAGGTTACGTAAGTGCTATATTGCCATTGTAAACTTTATGCAAACGTTGTCAATTAGATTATGCGTTTAATTAGGGGGTGTTGTCTTAATATGGCAAAATCATAATGTGTAGATATACGTGTTTAGTTACTAGCTGGTGCCCGCGACTTCGTCCGCGTTGAAAGCGTCATAAACAAACAAACTCACATTCACATTTATAATATTAGGATTATACCTTTTTTTTTTTATGTTAAGGTCGACAGACAGGCTGACGGTCCACTTGATGGAAGGTGGCTACCGTCGCCTATAACACAAGCAACGCCATAAGTGCTACAAGTGCGCTGCTGACCATAGAAGGATTAAGGATAAGGGATAAGGAAGGGAAGGGGGTAATGGGCTCTGGCATCCCTTATTCACTCACCGAAACACAACAGCACATATGTTGTTATTTCACGGTGGTATTCTGTATTTGTTGTGTGTACCTACTTCTTTTTGAAATAATAATTATATGTATTCCTATTATTTTTTTGTAGTAAATCTAGCTTTTGTCCACAACTTCGTCCACTTTTAAAATTCATTGTTTATAATTACAACTACAATAATTGGCAATTATTGTAGTTTTTTTTTCATCTTAAGTTAAAAAAGCATCTTAAATTTGTAGTGTACTTGAAATTTCAGAATGCCTTTAAGTATGTTGTACAAATAAGACAAGGTGTTATATTAAAAACACAAAAGCACGATTAACATTTTCCTTAATTCTTGTAGGTGCACAGATATTTTGTCATATTCACAAATAAGTATTGTTTCGACCTTGGCTTCTACACTTTTGCTTCGAACAATTGAAACTGCTGTAAAAACTCATTATGTTTTAAAAACAGTTGTAAATTGCGATTACGATCTCCGACCCACTGATTTACATTTTAGTGCAATGTTTTGAAGCTTATAAATGTGTGTTGACGACATTACGTACCATTTAATTAACGTATTTCGTAATAATTTTGTAGTTAAACGGACAATACAAATAACTCCCACGTTTACATCGAGATTAATGGATATTCGAGCAAAGGTACAACATTAAATACAATTGATGGGGCACCTGATTGTCTGATTTGTTTATTATCGGGAATCTCACTTTGTAGAGTGTCGACTCGCAATTGTCAAATTGGGCACACACTAATTCAATATGGTTACATCATAGTAAATTTCGAGGCACGTTCCCCCATGCGTTTGCGCGGTCACGTATGTGTGTGAACCGCGCAGACGTTACAAAGGCACCTTGAGGTTCGTGTCTGTTTTTATCCATTTTGTTTTGCAACCTATTATGTATGCGAACTTCCTTTGTGATTCAAGCGCACCTTATGCTTTAATTGTATAAATTGAACTGTCTCAAGGTCTCCGTTTGAAGAAATGTTTCGCTGAAACATTCGCTCGGAGATCGGGTTTGTGGCGCCGAGTGCTCGGCGTGGGCAGTATTAGGTACGCCTATGAATGAGAAAGTCTGGAACCGGTTCCAGTGGCTCCCACTAATAAGGTGTCTACTTTCAAATCACAATAGACGTGCAGCCTATCATCGCAACGTGTCTGCTCGACGACTTCTGTATTTATATTATAATAGCTCTAAATCTCTTATAGTTATTAGGCGTACGGGGACTCTTCCATTTTGTTCTTTTTTGTTTTCGTAATTAAAGTTTCAATTGAGTTCCTGCCGGCTTAAAAGTGTTCATGTCTTTGTAATAAGTCTACCAGAAGCCTTCAATCTTGCACCCTATGTTGAATACCTTACACATGCAAACAAACACACAATAGGTATATACCTTACTATTTTTTTTACTTGGTTATTGGTATAGAAACTATTCTAAAACATGTTTTTTAAATTTATTATATTTTTTTCTAAAGTTTTACCTTACTAAAATTGAGTTTCTGGTAGCCTAAAAGCATTAAATTTTCACGCCTATCACAATCGACATACTTACAGCTTATCATTAATCAGAGTTTGTTCAGTCCATTCGACGAATTCTGTATTCAATAAAAACGGATGCAGTAATATTATTAAAATACATTATTCTGTTCAACTGTTTGACCTTTTAAGTTAGACATATCTTGCTGTATTACATTTTCACGGTTATCACAATAGTAGATACATTTTATCGTCTTAACGAATCTAGCAGACGACTTCTGCATTTAAAATCAAAACTATTCTATAAAGGAAACATTATAATTCATACAGACGTTGTGGCTTCTCAATCTTGGCCTCACATTGGATATTAGGAGGTGTTATCCTGCTGTGTGAGCATTGAAGTTTTCCGCCTTGGCCAATTGACCTCAAGGAACATTCAATATTGCTTATTTGTTAAACACAAAATACAAATGTTAGCCAAAGTGTCCTGAAAGATTAAGCGAGAAAATGCAATAGCTTTTAGCGCTTGTGCAATAATTCAAACGTACCGTTGTATAATTGACGTAGGTTTACTATCGTGAACCGCACCTTTTTGGTCCTTAGTAAACAGTGCGTTTGTGTTGTAGGGTGCGCCGGCGCACAGAGTTTATCCGACCGTGTATGTATGTATGTACCTAGTTATATTTTTGGTCGAATGCTCGCAACGAAACTGATGCTTGAACGAACGCCCGTCCCGTCCCCGATATAATATCGTCTCGACAAAAACACATTTATTTTTATTCAACGAACCAAGGCCTCGGCTGCTATAATATTGCATTCGCCTCGCGAATGTAAAATCTTTTCCGTGTCTAAAGTGTATCGGGCGAAGTGTGTCTCGTAAACAAGGTCTTTTTTGTCATTGTATTCAAAAATAACATTGGTAGCTGGGTCTTTTTTAGGTGATACGTATCGTTTCATAAGATAAATTAAATGTAATACGGCATCTACGGCTAAACTGTAATTATCGTACGCGTATGTATAACTGGAATGCGCTGTGTTCTGTTGCCATTTTTTGTTGATAAAAATGAAAAAAAATAAAAAACCATTGTGCGTTCCATCCAAGGTTACCCATATTTACGAGCGACTCGAGCGCGCTTCCTTTGCGTTTCTCCCCTTCAAAACAATGTTGACGCGCGTGTTCTCATTAGCATTATTTTTTATATTTTAATTTTATTCTCCCTAACTATACACTATTTGTTGTTAACTATTAACAAAATAATTAAATACAAAGTATTTTTTTAAACTTTGTTATCAAATTTAAAAAAAATGAATAATTTTATCTATTTATTATCTGAAAAGTTTATCCAAATAATATATTTAATATATCCAAATAATTGTTGTTGCAAAATGCAAAAGTTATTTATTTATTTTGTATGATTTTAATGCGCTTTTTGCACGTTTTGTTATCGTTTAGGAAACCCATAAATATTACATCATCTTTATATATCCATTACTCTATGCAATGACAAGTTATTCATAAGTCGCAGAGGAAAGTGAATATTTTATCTTGATTGATGGAGTTAATCAATCATTCAAGATTTAAAAGGTGTTAACAAAAAATTTTATATTCTATTATTATTATACATATAATTCTTTGATAACTCCATTAGATTCCATAGATTTTTACAACCATTTGTACAAGTAGGTATTGTTGTGTGTTATGTTTGTTATCTACTATACTAAAATATACGTTGCATACATACACAACACATACACGCCTCAGTCCATTCCACGTTCCATACAATAATACCCGACAATCTACGTGTTTTTATCTGGCCGCTATGTTGTATGTAAACACAATGGCTGTGTTGACACGTCCCGTCGCGATACGAAAGCCGGTATCTAATTCGGCTGGCCTTGGCAATGAAAAATAAAAAACAAGTTTTTTATATAACAACCTTGAGTTGTGCAGTTTTTGCATGGCGCCACCGCTGCGTATTATAAAACCTTATCACGTACCGAATTACACCATTTAGGTACACCCACATGTGGTGAGTCTCTTGGAACTTTTTTTTGTTGACTTAGACTAAGATAATTTTAATAATACTATTTAGTAATCGAAGAACGGTAATTTTCCGACATTTTAAAATGCGTAAACAACACTCGAGTCGAGTGTCTATTTATACCTAAAATGTTTTGAAATGTTCAATTATTGTGTGAGGAATATTTAGTTTTGCAATTTGTTCGTTTGTTAATAATTTGATAACTGTTTTTTATTAGCTTTCGTATAAATACTTAGCTATAAATGAAATGGAAACCATTTGTTGGTTTTCTTTCTTTATAAAAGTAAAATTTCAAAACATTATATTAACATTTATATATTTTATATTTAACAAATAATAAAATTTAATTCACTGTATTTAGGAGCTTTTTACAAAATATTAGGAACTAGCGGTCCGCTCCCGGCTTCGCACGGGTGCAAATTATATATAAAAATGTTCCTCGCCGGCTCTGCTTCTTATATAAATAAATAACATAATACATAAGATTGGCAAATCAAGTCAAAATCAATCACGTCAGATTCCCAAAATGTCCCAAACGGACATTTTTTGTTGGAGATTTTAGGAATAGACGAGTATAATCATTCTACTTCAAGAACTATACATAAAAAATAGTATATTTACTTTATTTATTTTTGTCCTCGTTTATCATGACTCGTAAATGTATTTTTTATAGCATCCCAGACGGTTGCGCAATTTATTCACACTAAAACAATTGTTATCTATTTCTAATTATAGCACAAATACAAAATATTTATTGTTGACGGAATACGGTAGTCCTTACAAATGACTCATAGGTAGGTAAGGTAATAAATCTGTAAGTGTAGGTATTGTATGTATAATGTATGTTCCTCCATAACTCTTAAACGAATTAACTGATTTTCATGAAACTTGGTAGATAAACATTTACACGTACAGGACATAGGATAGACTACTTATTTCTTTTTCAACGCGGACGAAGTCGCAGGCATCAGCTAGTATTAAAATAATTGCTCTCTGAGCTTTTTCAGAGTTTAGTAACTACTTACATACCTACTTCTAAACCACCCAATGAATTTTAATTAGGTTTTCACTTATCTAAAGAGGGATAAGCTAGTAAGGTTTGTGTTTATTAAAAAAGTGTGTTTCAGCTCCGAATAAACTCTGAAACTTCAGAGATATTCTGGAATATTCGAAAATAGAACGTAACGCATACCGTGTGACCATTTTGATTTTACTCCCATAAATTTTATTATATGAATATAATAAAATTATATGAAAATCTATTCTTAAGGAGTAAACTTCAAAAAAAGCATGCCAAGCGAAGCCGGGAGCGGTCGCTAGTATAGTTTAAAATTGCCCATTTATAGTCAATTGATTGACAATTGGCTTTTATAAAAGCTACATCCATACTGAGCTTGATACGAGTGCGTTCAGTAAATCCTTGTAATGTGATTATAAACAGTTGCAACATTCACGACGAGTCACGTAGAGCACTGAACTACCGCAAATTGGATTTTCATTCATTATTGTGAATGACTGTTAACTCGTCCCTGTAATATTAAATTAATCTGTTATTATCAACCACATTTTTATGGAAAACAAATTAATATAATCTTATTTAAACTGTAGTTTTGGTTGAAATATTTGCATAAAATTGTAATGAGATTGTAAGTGATTTTTTCACTCATTCTAAACTGCTAAGTGCCGCATTTTTATAACGATTTGTTATTATTTAGAAAACTATATTCTCAGAAGAAACTACGTAAGAATTGCTTATAGCGTTTGTAAATTTATTTGATAAACATGCAGTTAAGTTTCCGGTTCAATACTAAAATCCTTATTCGATTTTCTTTATATAAATGGATTGTGCATAATGAACAAACTTTAGAAGTAAACATCCAAGAAATATATTGTCGTAAAAATAAACAGTTTTGGTGTTAAGTGTCGATTTCCAATAGTTTGAATGCAAGAATAGAAATAGCATTGAACATTTCTAAGTAAATATTCAATGTGAATATATTATACAAGTGTTGTTATTTGTTTCAGGGCCGGTGCCGGTGCGAATGGCATTTTCTCGAGGAGACTCGACTTTTCTACCTTCAACCTTCTGCCCAAGCACAAAGTCAACTCTTATCAGATAAAGGTGAGTACTGACATTAATTTTGCTGTTGTTTTTTTAGGATTCATCTGATATGAGCTTAAAGATGAAATTGCTCCCATAAATAGTACCTATCTATCTTATTTTGAATAATATTATGTCGTTTTACTAAAGAAAGTCCTCGAGCTCTCACTAATATGTTAGCAGTCTTCGATCTATATATCTATTACTAACATTATAAAGAGAAATTTTTATTTTTATGTTTGTAAAGATAAACTCAAAAACTATTGGACCGATTTTAAAAATTCTTTCAAATATAGAAAGCTACTGTACGTTATCAGCGAGCAACATAGGCTATATTTTATAAAGATATGCGGGCGAAGTCGCTTGCAACAGGTAGTGTATATTGATAAAATAAAATAGCTGAGCGCCTCTGTCTGTTTCTCCGCAAAGTTTTTAACAAAGGAAACGGCGATAAATGAGGAATGTTTCTGTATATCATTTGCAAAAATATTGTATATTTTAGTGTATATTTTTATAAAAAATGTCTAACCATGACAGTTTTTCTCGCCAATTATATTCCTGCATTTATAGTCTCTTCTCATTTAACGGTGAAATCCTCTATCAGTAGGGAAACACCGTATTTTAAAAATAATGTTTCGCTGTTCTCCCAAATTTTACGCTGGACATTACTTAGCGCGTGTATAAATAAATAATTTTTACTGCTCGAAAGGTTTGCAAAGGTGAAAGTTTGCTTTTGTCGTCGGCGCCATAAAAACAAGGGTTGACACTTTAGGCGATAAAGCGCCGTCAGAGAAGGTGCCGGTTTAAAGTATAAATTTGGTCGCAGTATTTGTAACGTATAAATTCTGGATACAAGAGTTTATATCGCTTAAAACTTTTATTTAGTAAATCCGTTCACCGCAAAAGGATACATGACAGTGGTTTTTATTTAAACAAGTATATTAAGAATTTATATTGGTTTAAGAAATTACTTTACAACGTCGTAATTGGTGAACTTTACCAACGTTCATTACTGAACGACTTCACAAAAATATATATATATTTTTATATTCAATGTTTCTTTTTAAAAACTGATTTATGTTTTCAAACATTGTATTTGTAACACAGTGTGTTGAATGTTTAATAAAAAATGAGGTGTAGCTGTGTCGTGGACACACCGCCGTGTATTTGACGCAAAAACGTGTACGTTACAAGTAATATTTTCTTTCAACTTTCTAATTCGAATATACCATATATACACCTAAATACCCAAAAAAACTAATTCTATTCGAATATACCAAAATAATCTTTGATCCTTTAGCCATCGAGTTTGGACATAATTAAATGATAGATATGTAGCAGCATCAAACTGTTATAATCAAGTTTTCTGTATTGCCTCCCACTATGGAAGCAAATACACGTCAAAAATAAAATGGTCGCTTTAAATGTTGTTGCATGTTATTATTGCAAACAGCGGTGGTCATGTAGGCATTTATTTGTTATGCGGCGCTGGTATCTAATCTCCACGAGCCTTGAGCCACTTGTGTGTCAACCGTCGGTCATTCGCCCGCCAGTCGCGTCTATTTTTACACGACGTTTGTTTCATATTTATTACCGACCAGAGTTGCTTGCTGCAGTACTTTTCTGGCGCGACGATTGAATCATTGTTTCAGCGCCATATCTCCTTAACACTTTGGGGCCTGTAACAACAACGTGGCCGCGTTTTCAAACTGGAAGAATAAAGACGCAACGCGCTGTTCGGCAAACATTTTTCCTTATACAGTAATGCATACGATTCAGTTTAATGCCCATATATATATGTCTGTCAACAAACAAATCGCCGTCATAAACTAAACTAGAATATATACAGATAATTATGTATCCTACGTAAACGTGAATGGTATCACACTGTACAGGCTGATATTCTAATCAATCGGGCTGTCCGATTTATGATTTCGCACTGCAACTGCGAAATGTGTATTCACAAGCCTTTGCTCGCAACTTCGTTCGTGTAACTTATAAATGTTATTCAGATGTATAAATTTTGTCACTGTAAAGTTTCATCAAAATATATTTAGCTTTTGCTTGAAAGGTTTCGTATTTACGTTACTATGATCCACACTGACTGACTGCCGGCAATTTTAATGACATTATAAAGACACATTGATTTATGTTTATGTTTACAGTAACTAAATACCTATTGGAAAATGCATCCTAAGTTAATACTGATCAGAAAAGGATTGTGGACGTATGACTCTGATGAAGAACCTAGGTACATACCTATCTAAAATATGGTAGCACTTGGAAAATGGCAAGACAAGTATACCAAGAGATTTATGAAAATTAATTGGGTACACTAAGGGCAGTGTTTCCTCGAAGAATTTTGTATTACGTTACTACTACTACTACTTACATTTTTTTCTGATTTGTAGCTTAGACGATACTAATTGCCTTAAAAAAGTGTTGAGAAATTTTAAAATCACTTGTAGACGAGCAGAAATCTTTTGTAGACAGAGCTAATTCTGTCAATAAAATTGTACAATTGGATAATTAATTGCAATTGGACTGAATGCGTCTGTTAATTAACTTTCAGTTATGTACTTTATTACCTAGTTGTTTTTATTTCTTGCTAATTTGAATGATAAAATTATATGTGTAGACATAGTTTATTAATTATTTACTGAATTTTTCGGTATTATGAATTAATTTTTCGGTATATTTCACCGAAATTCTTTTATCTTAGCTCATAGGTATTACAATTTTTTGTAATTAAATAGATATTCTTATTACGTCTACTTTAAAAGTAATTATGTCTACGTAAAAAGAAAATGAATTTATTTAATTTCAAAACAATAAAAAGAATCGACAGTTATAATATGGAAAGTAATTAAAGACATAACGAAATGAGCCAATGTAGAATCCAATCTAAAACTAACAACACATAATAGCAGAGAATAGCTTGAGAAACGGATCACCAGTCCCTTCCAATCCAATGTACGGAGAAAACGTTGGTAATTGTGAAGACATACCAAATATACGTTATTTTGACTTTCTTTGGTTCTGTATAGCATTTTTTTAAATATTTATATATTATTTTATACTGTTTATAAAATAATATATCAATTTTAGGGTTTTGATTTACTTCGCTTTGCTTTTGTTCTTAAAAATGCGAGTACTGAGTAATTTTTTGTCTTATTTTGTCTTCCATTTTTTAATGCATTTTTTGCAGTAATGCAGTAACTCCCATTTTTTTATTTCTGCTTGATCGTCGCGAATGCTCCACTGCAACACAGCTCACATATAAACATAAAAAAAATGTAGAGACAAATATTTAAAACTATAGGATCATGTAAAATCTGATCACCGCTTGTCAGCCTCGTTTAGGGATTTTTCGTTATTTATTTTTTAATCATCTAACAAATGGAAAAATAGTATTTGATACAAATTTGCAACTATTGTAGACTATTTCACATAAAATGTGAAATATGTAAGTATGTACTTAGCTTAGCAGTAGGCGTGTTGGCTTACCACAACTTTATAAACACTTAAATTTATAAGTGGAAATATTTTACGGTACTTATTCTGCATAAGTATAAATGAGTACGATAATAATAGTGTTAAGTAAACACCGTAAGCTGCAATAGATTAAATAAACAACAGAATTGCTTTAATCACACCACCATGCTTAATTGCATTGCAACCGCGATATGCAGTTCATTAGTTGCATTATCCTGTCCAGTTAAACGTATTATTAGAAGCAGAGGCCATTCAAAGGCCCCATATAACAGCTCTATTGTTCTCTCGATTTATGCTTTCGTTAGCTCTGGAACTTATTATGGAGAGCTACGGTGCTGGCCCGGGTTTTATTAAGCACACAATAGACAGTACGCAAACATTACGCGTTAATGAAAAAAAAAATACATGAATATTAATTTCAATGGATTTTCGCACGACTACAACTCGATATTAGATTCCTTGTCTGATTCAACAGATTTCCAACTTTTTTATTTAAGCGCTAACTTTTTCAAATCACTCCCTCGTGTGAATTGTTAAAATATAACCAAGTCCTATTACAGACTAAGAGCTACCTATTGCGCATTCCATAACTATGAAATCAATGATTGAACAGTGCAAACTTGAAATATGGATTAGCAGTTATTACAACTATATATATTTATCTACAAGGAATAGTCTCCTAAAAGCAGTTATTGACGACAAATGTAATTATCATGTAAATAAAATTATATGTGGTACCTACTGTAGCGATTCGCGGTTATTATTCTGTTTTGTTAAAATGTCTACTGTCAATGCATAGCATAGTTATTGAAATTGATGCTAGATACCACATTTTACCATCCTTCACCGAGCCCTAGGATTGACGCTACAGTTCTCTATATCTATTTACATCTATTCGAAAATAGAACTATGTGAGTATAATGTTTAGACAAGAAATAGGGTGAAGAAATTTTTATTTCCTTGAGATTCGATCTAAATAAATTTATGTAATTTTTCGCCTAAATACCTACTTAAAACCGTTATATCTGCCTTACCAACTTCTTAGAATAGACCTTACAATTTAATAAATCGTTTTTTTTATGCACCGAAGACACAATAAGTATGGTAATATATTTCCCACGTAATATAAAACAATTCGATATTCGATTTCATTGGATCAAATTGTGATACGCTTGCTTACGTGCAATGGACATGTAATGGAAAAACACATTGTGTATTCAAGAATTCAAGATAAAAAACAAGTGAGTTCGAATTTTCTATTACAAGATAATGAAATAACAATTTTACTAGTAAAATAGCTGTTCGCTTGTTGCGATTTAAATACGAAATCATGTCATTCCGAGCCGCGACGTGCTACCATTGTTGCCGCGGCCGATCGTGCACGCGAGATAATTTAAAACATTTTCTTTACTTATCTATCGCATAATAAACGCGACCGGTATTGTCTCGGCGCCGCTGCCGCCGCGCCGTTTTGCTCGCCGTCGCGTGACTGTACCCAGTTTGTACACCACACTGGGGGAAACTTCATAATTTCGTACACCGTATATTACCCGCAATATGTTCAACAACAACCTTTTACTTGCCTTTTACATGAACTCTTACTCGTAGTTATCTCTAACGCAGCAAATACGTCTCTCACGACAGCCTCACACATTTGCAGATAAACGAGACAATTAATTTTACAATTTTAAAGTTTAAATGTATACTATTTAAGTATAAGTTTGTTTGTAGGGGGAAATCTTCGAAATTCCCATCCGATTTAAAAAAATCTCACCAATAGCTGGAAAGAATTTCAGGATAGACATAATAAATACTCCACGCCAACGCTTGGCAGGTGATCATTATATTTGCTTTAGACATATTTTTCAGGCGTTATATCTTTAATTTTACAATGCAGATAAAGTCGAGGGTAACGGCTAGTAAGTACATGCGAAATGTGACTGATGACGAGTGGAGCCGAGTAAACCCGATACAGCTTCAGCGACCCCAAACGTGAAGGTTTCTTACATTTACTTCTTGCTCAGCAATAAACGCACCTAAAGAAGTGTTCACTTCAAAAACAAACTTTCTAACATTTGTATTTCGTTTATACTAACCCGTGTTTCAATCTAGTGAAAATACACGTCTTAGGACTGATTGATAACAACTAAGGTACGTTTTCGCGGAGCGGGATCATTAAAGCGACCACTTCTTCTATTTATGGTGGCCCTGCTGTCTGCCGGCATATTGATTGCGACAACCGGTTGCCTCCATGTTGCGTCGTAAAACCAAAGCTGGTCATATGAATTTATCGTGTTTGCAATTTTTACGTCGGCATCGCACACATGACTGTGTGTAAGTGATTTTATCGGGTTGCGATTATGTATCGGACAAACGAGATCGACCGCCTCGTAAAACACTCGGTGACTTTTCAAATTATATGTAGAAAAAATTGCAACGCACCGATTGATGCAAAGTTGCAAACGAGTTTTCTTTCATCGTTGATTTCAAAGTGGTCAATTAGTATGGACAAGTTTGTTTGGTATTTCAAAGGAATCTTTACATGTGTAGTTTAATTGCCTTAACGCAGGTTAACTATTTTGAATAAATAAATGAAGACGTTCCAAAAGTTTTCAACATTTTTAAACACTGTAAATATCGAAATTGTGAATTGGGCATTCCGTTTTTCATGATACAACTGTGAAAAACAACGAGTTTGCTGTTTCAAAATAAAAAAAAAACAAACACAAGTTTCAGAATTATTTCAGAAGACCATCCTTGATATATATATAAAACTTTGAATAAAGGAGTCATAAATATAAAATTATTGTAGATTAATAGATACTCCGTTTCACAAATAAAGGGAAGACATGAATAAGGGGAGTCGAAAAGCGACATTGACAACAGCGTCATTATTAGATAAACTGTAAAATAAATGAATGACAGCGAAATAGCATTAATTTTGAAGAACTCGGAGAAGATGATGCGTCGCAAAGTCGAGTCTCGCGCGGTTGGTTGTCCATGAAACCTAATATTGTCGGAGTTAGCGCGGCTGAAATCCGATACCACGTCCAAGGCCCCGTGTGAATTTAGTACATACTTGTAAAGTTTTTTAATCTTCTCTTGGAAGTCGTTAGCTATACTTATTTATTTAACAATGTCTAGTTTCTGTATTATTTAAAAAAATACAGAAACTAGACATAGATAGGATTGGATTTAAAATTACACGAAATCTAAAATCATCGATTTTATGGTGTCATTGTACCTACTTATCATAAAAGATTTGGAATTTCTGTAAATTTTATTTTCAACATCACTTTTAACATATTTTTTGTCTAGTGTCACTTACTTAATGATGTGTCATGTATTTTTTTCATAATAATTATCATCAATCACATATCATGTACGAAGGAATATATCTCATTTTCTCGTCACATCCGTAAAAGGTAAGAAATGAGAAAGTAGCCGTCTAATAGATACAATAGGGCTGGATTTCTGATAGGATACTGTCTTGTGCTGCAACTTTCATTCATAGCAAAAAGTTGCTGAATGACATTAGACGCGTATATTAATTTCTTACCAGCAACGTAGATATCGAACAGGTGGACTTAATTGCTCCATTATAGAGATGGTTAGGTATATGATAAAGTAAGATAGTGTTAACACAAATAGTTGGCCGCTCTGTTATCAATTCGGTAGACGCAGATTCTAATCCATTTAAGCGTGTTTTTTGATCCTATATCTCCTCGTAGATTAGCAATTTGTCAATCCACCTTGTAATTAATTGTGAGGGCCTTAATTCTATTCGATTAAGATTCTATGGATTGTTTGGAGCCCACTGCGTAGCCCGCTCTACCGTTTTCAGGTTTGGTCTACATCTTGCATTTCTTATCTCTCGAATTCAACTTTTAATTAATTTAAAATGATGGTAATCCATTCCTGCAATGGTGCCTGACGGTTCACTTAGTGGTAGATTGGTAGGTGCATACTTCTTCTTGCGGTACCTCTCCAACTAGTGAGGTTGGCGATCAGCCAGGAACAGGAACATTCTCTGTGTTTCTGGTTCGTCAGAACAGATCAACTGCATTAGCTATCATTAGATATTGTTCAGACACTACTTCTTTTTTCGCCTCTTAAACAACTGATACTGTCGCCTATTAAGTACAACACTGAAATTCAACAGCATACAATTTTGTCTTATTTATTTATTTGATCAGATGAGAGGCTCTGATTTCATCAGTGGATAGTAACATATGTCGCATACACGAATAAATAGTATTAGTGATGCAATTTCATTGCACATTTTCTCCGCGTTATGTCTACCTTTCGACACTAGTCGACTGACCAATACTCACGTAAAAGGCAAACAGCCGTGCGAACTTTATCCGGGGAGTTGCAATTGAAAGGCTACTCCGTTTCGTGAGCCTCTGATTAACTTTTTATGAAGTTATCGCAAGTATTCACATGCAGGACGGTATCGCCGTATAAGGGAATGCATCGGAGCCGGTTTTTTGTACATGTCTTTACACGGCTCCCTTCAATCTTGATAAACTCGACATATTTGCGTATCATCTGGTCGTAGTTGTTTTGTTTAAAATTCTGCAATGACTGCTGCCGTTGTAAAATTACTTATGAGGTCATGATTTTTTTTTTCTTTAATTTATCTCTGAAAACATTACAAATATAACTGCGATAATAAAAACTTGAACCCACTCGGGTCACAGAGTAAACAAATTACTCGCTGCGTGATATTTTGTATACCTGGGCGCATGCTTAGCTGGCACATATATGACTGTGCCCACGCAGAATTGGCGGCGGCGCTCAAACCCACACAGTGTGGTCGTCGCGAATTCGCAGCCGTAGCAAATGTGCGCCAAGATTAAATGATAAATGAATCGTCGCACGTTCATTATCAATGCAACTTACCTTCGCGTTTATTCAAATAAACGATCAGCACATTCTTCATAATGCACGTGGGCGTAGAAGTAAGTATAGTAGAGTGTATGGAATCCAAAATGTTTTACTTATTCTGCTACCAGTAATAAACAAAGTTGTAAATACTATTTGTAGCCTAGAACTGGAGCGGTCATTGATCTCCTGCGCACTATTATTTTCTCGATAACTACTGCAATAATGTTTAGAAAACACGAGCCTGATTTCAAACATATATTATGGCTGACTTGTTTATACGGTGTGGTGTGTATTTTAACACATTACATTTACAAGTTAAATGGTTACATAACAGCGTCGCGATTACCAGGCGCCCATAGATAGGCGAGAAGTGGCAAGATCGCGCGAACACTCGGTAACCCTGAAGTCGGACGCGGGGTCGTTGCACGCGCATAACCCACTTACAGTGCACGTAGATGCAGCGCAACGCCTGCAAATCTCTAGCGCATAGAATCGTAACTACGAATAACTCCGTCATGTTGCGATTTGTTGTGCGCTATTGTGCCTAGAAAATATTAAATTGCTTTATCAGAGAGACACAGATTCTATAATCGCTTTATATTTATGCTGTAAAGCAGCGTACCTAAACCTGGGCGTGTTTATCTCCCAAGTTTCCTTATACGGTTCAATTTATGCGCTTTAATTGCGCTGGAGTACGCGATTCACATAATCAAGACTTAATTGCGAGGTGTGGTCTCGAAACGTTTACAGCTTTAACAAATTACAAGGGCTAGATAATGTAGCGGCTATGTTAGTTCGACACTCGATGTCGCCCATTATATATATACAGGTATTTTCAGTATTAATTTTATCTGTACTCTATCCGTATTTAATTTAATCTATCTGTATTATATAAGTAACCAATTAATTCTGAGTGGCTTGATCACATGCAGTTTTAGGTTCCACGCTAAATGAGTCAAGCTATGGTCTCATTACCCCCGGTTGGCCAGCAATTTATTGTGATAATCACGTTATAGTAATTTGATTTTTATTGCCATTAATCCTTAATGTATCTAGGCTACAGTTCCAGCTTTCGAATTGCATAGAAAACAAGTTTTATATCACATAAAACATTTTGATAGTTCGAAAACAACCGAAAATATTTATCGTAATAGACGTAAGGAAATTTGTAGTGAACCAAAAAACATTAAATCAGAAGAAATTTAAACGATGCCAAAAGATTATTGATTAAGAACTCTGATATTTTATTTATTATTAACTACATACACATGGTAGTCAGTTAAATTATCTTTTTAGTTATCTTTTACATGGTACTAACTCTGTAGTTTATCTAATGTATCTAAAACTCGAGAAGGGCTGGGCCTATTCGGCTAATAATGATTTAAAATATTTTGTTAAATAAAATCCGTGAAAGATTGCGAAGTCGGGGGCGCTTCGCTAGTCAATATTAGATTTAAAGTTTAAATACGGTCTGGATTACCACATTTTCTTCCATAAGAATAGTTTTTATTAAAAAATAAATGTAAACTCGTGTTTATAAACAAGAAGTAGATAAAAGTAGTCCTTGATAATTCTGTAGTACAAATTTATCTACAAATGCACTTGAATTATATAACTAGCAAAACGACTTGTTTGTGCCGCACCTACCTACTGTTATCAACGAAAAAACAATGAAAAAATATTGTATTTATCTACGATTGCCTACGTGACCTGCCCACACGTCTACAGTTTAAGATAGGTATTTTATTAGTCACAGTGTTTACAATATATTATAATAGTTTAGTAATGTAATATTGCATACTTACTCGATAGTCTGACGCTGATTCTAGCACAAATGGAAATACAATTCTAAATATTATGAAGATTCGTGCGCGCAATCAAACAAGTATGTAGATAACTTTCATAAGTGATAAAACCTAATAATTTCATTTAAATTAAATGAATTTGCAAACAATAATTAGTTACAAATAGTAGAAAACAATGCACAGTAATAAAATTGTAAGCAATCAATGGTGTAAGATGATGAGCTAGGTCCTTTGATCTGTTAACACCGAAATATTCTGTTATTTTATAGTGATCAATTGAAATCAGTCAGTTTTCAAAGCAATAAGAGTTCACTATGGAACGATATATGCAATACAGCAATACATAAATCCAATGTAACAACCCCCTTTAAGTACTAGAGATTTGTTAGGTGTAACGTATATTTTTGAGAAAAAGCGGGAATGAAGCGGTCGCAAGCGGACCATTAGCCCTATTGTTATTGCCGTATTCCCAGTAATGAAACGCTCGTTTTCATCCTTTAATATTACCGCTTCTCCCTCTTTACTCACTGTAATTGCACTCCAGCTTGATTTCACTCTTACTCATTGATTTTCAGTTTGTGTTTAATTAATTCTCAACGAAACATTTTAGTCTTCACTCAATTGGCTTCAGTTAGATATGGTCTGAATTCTCGTTTGAAAGCAACAGTGCATGCTGATGAGGTATAAGGAGTCGGAATATTGGCTTTTGAAGTGCCTTTATAGTCTACGTAGAGAAATCCAATGCAGTTGTTTTTCAATCTGAACGGTTCGCCGACATTTTTGCAACATTGCCACGAGCTATTGAAGCCAACGTGCCCTTAGAGAAGCGATTTACATGGAAACTTAGTGAAATATTCCCATCAGCTGCCGATTGTCACGTTTTATTGAGATATTCAAACTTTCTCCCTCTCGGGATTTGTGCATCTAATTTAAATAATGAGATGCCTGGCATTGTATACGACTTCATCTCAGCTCATGATCTGCAAAGTTGAGATTACTCATGTAAATTTAGAAAAAAGAATGCTTTTCATAAGTCATATGCGGTTTAATATTATTCTAAATGGTAGTCATATATATTTTAGTTTGTGTAGCGCGGACATTTGCTCTACACTTTCGCCCACGATTCAAGGCGGCCGAGGTGAAGTTCAAGACTATTTATAAACCGAGCCAGCTCCTTACTCGGCCTATTGATCGTCTAGAGAGCACGCACCCCGTATTACGGTAGGTTAGTATGCTCGTAGCTGCGAGCGTTCGTAACTCCCGGAACCCGACGAAAACACCCGAAATTTTACATCCCCGGGAAGTATTGATCGGACTTGACATTGAAATCGTAATAGACGCAGCAAACAGCTGGGAAGCGGGGTGCGTGCCCGGCCGTTGGTAGCACGCAATGTTACCCCGCCCACTGTCGGATTTAACATTTCTTTCTTCCTATATTTTCAACACGCCATGGAATCACTTAAAATACCTCGCATTTTTAACATCGTAACTGCAGCAGTTATGTGTCTCGATTGTATTTCCCGTAGCCATAAAACCTCCGATATATTCATTGTTGAAGACGTGTTTTCTAATAATTATGCACAAGAGCCCTAGGACCGTTGGTGCGGCTCTAAAATCTCATTTATATTCGCCGCGGTCGGAGTTTGAATGTTATCTAAAATCCGTGTTTAGGTGTCGGGACTGCTCTAATCTGGGAACTAAACACATCGTCAGCAGACAAAGCTTTGTTCTTGTGAAACTTCGTAGAGACAGTCGATTTAATAAAATTGATGTCTTCACGTAAAATAATACAGATATTTTATTAAAAACAAGTGAGTATTTTTATAAACATTTACATTGGGTTGGATAAGATTACGTCGAGTGCAGCACTGCCCACATAAACAACTCTTATCTTCGGTGCCAAATTTTATCTGCAAAGGTGCCGTGTTCCGCAAAGATATGTTCATTAAAAATAAGTACATATTTTTTGTTCATGGACTCGCATTATGACTCTATTTAATAAGAAAATAATCAAAATATAAATTTACTTATGGACTTATAAACTTATGTAACTGCAACTTGAGTTTCTGCAAGTTCGTACTTACAAGAATTTCCGAATGAGTTTTTTCTGAGAGATGTCTGACCGACGAGACTGCAGGCTAACGTAGTTGACGTCATATTGCGGGTATTGTTCGTGTTTGTCTAGCTAGGCGATGTTATCGAATAGTAGAAGTTACGCAATCGAGACATTCTTAGACAAACTATTCGCGACTTCTTCTATAAAACAATGCGTGAAAACAAACAACAAACAATGAAAACCGACTTCAAAAAAAGGAGATCTCAATACCTCAAAAATTTCGACTGGGTGAAACGATTTTGATGATTCTTCTTTTATTTGAAAGCTGTTGCTTCCCGTGTGGACCACACAGTCCAGTTCTGACAATGGCATTCAAGAGAAAACGGTTTCAATTCGTTTTTTTTTGTTAAAAAGAATTATACTTCTTTATCTTTTTACATTATTTAAACGTCTTGTTTTCCCCGTACAAGCACACTACACTTACCCGCGTTTCCTGTACAAGGTTTCTTGTTCGACGACATTTTATTTTAACTATGCTGATAATTTTCCTTCTTGATAAAATACCGAAGCCTGCATTTAGTGGCGACGTAAATTACTTGTGTGTTCAGCTTTCTAGATAAAGAATACTGAACCTTATCATTCGTAAATACACTTTCACGTTTACTAATCATTAGAAAACTAGTACTTGATTACAAGGGAAAAAATATTACAAGTTTTTCGTGTTATTATAAAATATGAGACATTGTTCAAGGGTCTGTTACAAATTCCAGATATTTGTAAATCACAACCAATTTCTTTGAAAGCAGGATAGGAACCGCTTGCACTAGCTGCATTGGATGTATTTTATTTACGTAATTTGTTACTGTAAGATGGATAACACATGATACATTAGTCGGTCGGTCTGCCTCTGGATCTTAGATGTTTTTTTGCTTTTTCATCCGCAGTTTCTTCTTCCTTTCATTTGATATTTGAAAAACTTGTCGTATTTTTTTTAAATAAATATTAATGGCAAACTGTGACGATTTATTGAGAAAATTCAATCAAGCATTAATCCTCTGGAAGGATGGCGAATCCGATTAAAACATGGAAAACCGAAGACACACCGAGATGTTTTCGCTGAATACTGATCAGTTCTATTGAAATTATTCCAATGCTCGGGGCTCAGCCGTCAGAAAATTTCATAAATAAAAAATGCGAACGGCGTCTGCTTCGATGCATTTCTATGGAATCACGGCACCTCCAAGTTAAATAAGTGATCACCGGTCGGCGAAGACGTGAGCTGAAGCCGAATCGACAACCCGAGGCTGCGAGTTTTGCTTTGTGATTTTTTATGAGTAGGTAATCCTTATCCATATTCAGCCGTGCAGTACTGATTTGTATAGAGCTTTGTTGTCAGATTTTCACGGTTAAACGGCGGTCGACGAATATGCATTTGCCAGTAATTAAAGGAGAAACAATTGGGCAGTTATAAATTTTAGATAGGATAGCAAAGGTCGATAGATTGGCTGTGGCAGCGGGCCGGGCGGCGCTCCCGCTAATCGATCGATGTCTGTGCACACTGCCTGCTGGCTGCTGCACCCGCGCCCTCTCATTTGTCTCGCTCGCGGTCGCGCCACAGCCGATACACCGTCCTCTTCGCTTCGTTATTCATAGTCCCTAACCACCCGGTAGTCGCCTGCCTCCCGGTGTCCTCCCGTATTTAGACACTGCACGATCTAATTTATGTTTTAAATTGTTCGCTTTTAAACTTCTCTTCAGGCGGCGGAGGGTGGTAACGACTACATCTAGGGTTATCGTTATGAGAACCTGCGATGTAATGGGCTATATCATTATAAATTTGTCGAGTTTCCACGAGCTGTTTTGAGTTTAGACAGCACCCGTTATAAATGTGGCGCAATTTTTGCCCTTTGCGAGTCCGACCTTTTACTTATTTCGTGATTTATTTTATATCGATTTATTTTCTAGCTTTCGAAATATGCAAGGCTGGACGACATCTACTTTCAATTGTTGCGGAGCCTTGGCACAAGCGTGCTGCAGGTCGGCCAACATTTGAATAGCACAGTGGCATTTCGGTATCGCGACGTGTTGCGCCTGCGCAGGCTGCTTACATAACGCACCTGCCATATCGGGCTGCGAACTGCAGTGCACGATCACTCGCCCATTCTATGAATTACTTCGAGGTCATAGACCTTATCCATTATCGAGATCGATGTGAATTCTACTTAGGCGCTGCTAATAAATGTAGGCGAGCGTGCACGACTAGATTAAATTGAATTGAATTTATGACGTAATAAACTTTATACAAGGTGGAACTGCATACTCGTCGTAAAGTACAAACAAAAACGAATAAATTGAGAGTAGATTATGCGTCTAAATCCATTGAGTAGCACTTCCCTCTTTGTTCGAGTACTTGTAAGACAAATAAATACGTAAGGAACGACGCTATCTTCGGTGGAATCGCCGACAAAAATTTTTAGCTTTCCTCTCACAAGTTTCCAACCGTAGGGTTAAAGCGCAAAACGAAGTCGTCGGTTTTAGTTCGTTTTTCCGCGTTTAGCACGTCTGTAAATTCTTTAAATCCTTTAGCATCCCCAAGGAGTCGGCTCTGAGGATAAAACGGGAACGGCCTGCTTAAATACAGAAGGAGCTCTCAACGAGTGCGCCAACATCACCCCTATGAAATTTTAAACTTACTTAATCTTGTTTTAGCGTCAATTGCTTTCGAGTGCTCTTCATCTCAAGTTTGCTACATCACACACTTAACGTGTCACATCATTTTAATTACATATGTTATAACAAAATTTCAGTTTCGAAAGTTGATAACGAATCGATGGAATGGCATATTCGGTTTGTTTCCATTAAGTGAGTGGTAAAATATCAGGTTTCGAGAAACAACAGTGTAACTTGGCCTCGCCTAGTCGTGCTTTGCGGCGATAAATCTTGGTTGGTGCCTCCGGTTAATACTCTGGATTAGGCACCAACCAGTGAGATATGCATCATAGACATACGCCGTTTAACTACAACTAGGTGCAGAATATTCTTCACCACCATTATTTATTCGCGAGTCGTGTTTATAGTTGCCAACTGTTTATTATTTCCTATCTTTGTAATGCGATGAAAGAGTGTTTACTCGGTTTATATTGGAATGGGACCAGTTTCCTCAGTGGAAATGTACTACATTTTTGAATACATTTACTGTTCCTGCATGATAACCTCATATTTATTTGGAGACCCGCTTGTCTCTCGAGATTATAACTTTATATAATTTATTCTTTGACAGATTTCGTCTCATCCCTGTCTGTTGACTTGTACAAGTATGTAGGTACCTAAGCTATCAATCCATCTAAGGCACTGATCTTCATTATTTCTAATTCGCGTGTGAGTTTGAAACAACTCAGACATCGAATATTTGAAGGTATTGACCATAAATAAATGTGCAGTCGTCGGCCTTCGGATCACCCATTCCATTCCCATAATGAATCCATTATTACATTGATATGTAAATGTCTGCCGCAAATGCTGGAAGGATGTAGACGCTATTTTAAATGTGCGGTTACTAATGAATAGATCGTTAACTGTTTGGAATACAGCTTACTTAAAGGAATTAAGCAAAATACTCAAATTCTTATAAGCATTTGGTTTAAGAATGATCGGTTTGAGTATCACAAAATTAGTGTTGTTCACCAGGCTAAACTATTGGATTCTGTACATTAAATATTGTAAACAAAAAAAATGATTTTAATTTTTTTTCTGTATGTCATGTGTGTTTGTGCAAGCTAATGCTAATCTCAGAAACGGCTTAACATGCATAAATGTGGTTTTCAACTGCTTCTACTTAGTGAAGAGTCACTAAGCAAGTATAGAAAGTATTTGAAGAATTTGAACTTCGAGAGCCAGGACCATATTTTCGTTATATTATATTTTTGAAAATTACAAATATCTTAAAACAAATGTCGGCAATCAAGTCTTGAGTGTCAAGCCAAATCGTCTCCTAGTTCAGTGGGGATTAGGTTTTCCTGTTTCTGAAGAATGATAATAATAATTTATATGAGTAATGAGTATTCACGTTTCATATCTCTATTGCCAAGTGGCCAACCATTACGATTAAGTCCAGCGTGAACGTGGCCGCTTAACAAATGCACATTGCAACGGATTCCGAAGTCAACGACCGATAGCATTGTTCTCGAATCTTCCATCAGTGCTGTTGTTATTGTATTTTATTGTTATCAAACACCGGTAATACTTAAATTAATAGCTATTGATGGCTTTATCGGGAAACTAACATTTGGATAAGTGATTGCGATAATACCTACTAGTTTAATATTTTACGTAATTCTTTACAGTACAATGACCGATAGAGAAACGCCTTCGAGGCGAGGCTTTTAAAGCGGTAATTATAGGGCAGGCGATTTTCAACGGGTAATAAATGGCACTTTACAGAACAAGACTTAATTATTGTGATTTGTGAGATCAATTAATTAAAATTTTGCCGTAATTTAAAAGAAATATTGAAAATTTTTTTAGTCTCACCAACGAATACCACTATTGGTATACAGCTGCATTGAAACTCAAGAACTCTTCTACGAGCTACAAAGCTTTTCCCATAGGCTCTTATGTCGACATTAATTCTCGTTTTTGTAAAACAGGGATAACGGCATTCTACTTCCAAAATTTGAAATGGAAATGTACTGCCGCAAAGATTTTCAAATAAAACTGTGCTATTTATTTAAGTACCTTAAAAACCGAATGCGATAACTTGTGAAATATTCCCAGGGGTTTTCAATCAGACTTTCAAAAATGTTGTCAAATGAAAGCTCATAGATGCTTTTTTTCCAATTTTTCAATTTATTACGGCTCGCATACACGCGTCCAACTTCGCACGAATTCATTTTTCTTTCGTTTCTCATTTATCGCTCTTAACATTAGTGAAAACGGTATCAAAATACGTTGGGTGGTTTATGAGTAGTTAGCGGAGAAACAGACGCGGACGGTTACTTCAATTTATAATATACTAGCGGCCTGTTACCAGCTTCGCACGTATTCAAATGGTATACCAAAACCTTCCTCGAGAACCACTCTATCCATTGGTGAAAACAGCATCAAAATCGGTGCAGTAGTTTTTGAGTTTATCGCGAACAGACAGACACTTACTTTATTTTATAATAATGTAGTGAGACTTAGAGACGCAACAATTTTTTTTTTTTTTTCAATAGTTTACAATAATAATGTGTGCTTGTATGTTATATAAATTTCATCAGTATTTTAGAAATAAAAATTAAATTTACACATTTTATATAAATTATTGCTCAGAATTAACAAGAGTCGTGCTGTGGTGACCGGCCGCTGCTAATTTATATTTAGTACCTACTAAACGCATTTGTAGGAACGTAGTAAACCTAGGACAACATTTAATTTGTTGTGTAAATACTCGTGCGTATAACTCGTTGATTTGTTGCCACTAGTGTTTGTCGCACAAATAATTTTGAATCATCAGTTAGCTATAGTGTGTTCCTCGTTGAGTTCTATCATGAAAGGTCAGCAAATAATAATTGTAATCATTATTAAAATTATTTATTATGTAGATATAGTACGATTTACGCTAACTAAATCAACCTACATATTTGTATTTTTATTACGTAAAGATCGGCGAGCAGGCTGATGATCCACTTGATGTTAGGTAGTGTATAGGTGAATTATTATATTAAGGTTTTTAGGCGACACTTGTGGGGGAATCGGCGCATGTGTACAATTGCTCACAAAATTGCTAAGGAAAGTGAAATTTGTTTTTCTTATTTCGTAATTTTTCACCACACTAACTTAACATTACAGGCAGTGTTGATATTCCTTCCATAAAATCATCGTGCGATGTCGAAGGACAACGTTTTTTTAAGCATTTATTCACCATGACGTATTTACTAATACGATAAAACAATCTATACGCAACATTACCTAAGAGACTCGAGACGCGCGAACGAAGTGCGGGAGGGGAAGAGCGACTGAGTCTACCAATAACGTGTCGGCACACCGATGCGTACCCGCCCCTCACTTTCCTCTGCCCCCTCAAAGACCTAAAAATGGAGTTCTGCGCACATTTGCCGAGAGTCTTTATTCGCTGCACGACCTATATCTCAATATAGGTCGTGCAGCGACCTATATTGAGATATATTTAAAAAATATATCTTAATATACTGTACAATTTTTATTTTTTACATTTTTATATATATATATATATATATTTAAAAAAAATTGTGTACACGTTATAATACTTCTGGATTGAACTATAAGGATACTTTTTATCCTAGAAAAATGTTCCTGTGGGACTAGCTAGTTACAGCGCGTAATACGAGTGGGCACCATTGAAAATGTATATTTAAAAAATATTTACTATCTCTTCTACTCAATAATATTTAGAAATAACTCGCAACTGCCTCAACTGACTCGTTTATTTATTATCGTGTCTCCAACACTGATGTCGTGATAAGTTCGCCTTGGCTCGGCCGTTATCCTGCGATACATGGCGCCTTATCGGCATGCGCACCTTTACAATAATATGACAATAATGCACCATATTATTTTGCATTTACGGATAAATAAATCGAATCGTCAACAACATAATGTAAAGAAGCATTGCGAAATTTGGCGTATCAATGTGATAATAAGTATATCATACACAGGTTTTAAATTAAAATTAATTTGTTTTATGTATAAAAATTAATACCAAGAAATTTCAAACTTAGATAATTCCATGATCTTATTAAGCGCATAAAAATATTAAATGAAATTTATTTTATAAAGTAAAGTAAAGTCGTGGGCAAAACCTAGTGCCCAATACTTAGACCAACAGTATAATTTTTCCCTATATTCTTTTCTATAACAACATGTATGCAAAATAGTTTAGGCGTGAAAGTCAAACTCACTTTCGCTTTTATATTAATAGTACTAGTTAGGATTTAATATATCAAAATAATAATACCTAAGTTACCCATATACTTAGTGTAGGTATCGGTAAAGTACTGGAACTAGTCAATTTAGTCCTTAACTTATGTACCTACTTCCTTTTTCACGGTTCTAGCGAAATCCATAAAATTCAGTTTAGTTAATAAGCTAAGACAGACTTTACATCTGCATTTAGATTATGAGCTTGAGTATAACGTAGAAATCGCCATTAAGAAATGTTACCAAATTTATTTTACGCTAGCGTGTCACTCACTACAAAGAAGCTACATAATTCAATAACTTTATTAATTGTATATAAATTTAAATTATTCATATCGCCGTTCAACATTATCTAAGTTATAAATATCGTAATGGTTTTAATAAATGTAACTGCAGTTTCACTGTAGGCGAGAGGCGAGGGCGATGCATTTAAATATTATTGCATGTCGATGCAAAATTATCCTTCAGGCTGAATCATCAATCTTTAACGCAATTAATGGACTTTCAATATGTTCGTAATCAATGGAACCAGTGTAGTGGCAGTTAATGGTACGTTTTGATTTCATTTTAACATTATTGGCGTAAAATGTTTATCCACTATAAAACTGTGGAAATTATACTAGTAAAATGTTCCGATTACATTTATACTATTTGTATGTAATTGAAAAATATCACAATTATTACTGTTTTAATTACTGTTTTAATATTTATAAGGCTTGCTTTAATATTTATACGTAAATTTAGAAATAATAATAAAAAAAAATAACAAACCTATTGTGCAATAAATAACTACGTAATTCAATTGCACATTTATTTGCTCAACGCAAGTTTTAAACAACAACAAATAACTAACAAAAAAAAATCATATAAATTCTACTAACGGCATTAAATTAAAATGTTCGCTTATAGTCGCACTTCTGTACCTTCCCAACATATTTCATTATTATATTGGGTAAGTTATAGATAGCCAATTGTAAGTTGCGATAAGCTGTGCCTACCCGTGGGTAAGCTGATACAGCCTAACGCGGGGAGTTAAATGTTATAAAATATATATCATTCTAAAAGTGTTCAAGAGACTAGAAACTCAAACAAAATGCCTGTTAATTGTAACAAATACTATGTAAAGAGTTATGATTATAATCGCATTGTTTACGCTGAGAACAATATTGCAGAAGACAATGTGTCTATTTCCAATAAAAACTTGATTTGTTACTCGCGCAGAGATATCTTTCAATATATTATTACGATTTACTTTCACACCAATATCTTTAGTGTAATTTTGAGTTATTCATTTTCACTTTTATCTAATTTATTGTTCGTGTTCGCCACCAGCGATAACAGCTTACGGTTGTTGTTGAGTTTGCAAAACATCGATAATGGGGACCCGAGGTGACAACCCTGCGTGCAGGGTTATCAAAACTACAATTGCTTGGTCCGTAACGCGCACAGAAACAAACATCTGAATTTATTGCAATACACTATTTTACAATTTATTGCTTCTACAATACGGAATAGGTATTGCATATTGAATAAAAAAACGCGTCAACAACAACATGGGGCGGTCTTATCTTTTAAGATACGAGTTATATCTCTTTTTATATCAGCTGCAATATTATGGCTGAAGCAAATATTGTCCATCACTTTTCTTTCAAGGTTTCATACTTTATAAAATAATATAACGATGCAATTAAAAATGGGATTAAAGGCTTTTCTGTTGACTTACCTATATAACAATTATTAAATACTTAAAAAAAGGTTGCATCCAGGCTTAATTTTTTCGATAAATTAAAAGATTATAATTATATGATATGATAAGACTATATAATAACATACATAATTTTGATAAATTCATCGCCTTATTTTAAGAGAGAATAGTCAGGATTCCAGTTTGTGGAATTTTGCTACGTTAAATTTTTATTCAATTTAAAAAATGTATTATAAATTTTGTATTTTTTTCTGTAAATAGTAAGTATACACAAACATTCCTCTGTTATCGCTCTTTCCATTAGTAAAACCGTATCAAAATACGTTGGGTGGTTTCGAAGAAGTTAGCTAAAATACAGACAGAGTTGATAAGAGACAAGTTGAGAGACTACTTATTTGACGTTATGTTACCCGTCGCCAATTAAAACAAGCAACACCATAGATGTTGCAAAAACGTTGCCAAGCTTGGTGAGATAAGGACTAGCAATAAAGAGGTAATAGGGGAATGAGATTTGGCATCGCTTACTCCCTCACCCCAACATCGATAGTCTGTAAATGTAGTCTTATATTTAGCGTTCTTTGAACGGTTTTTTAAAATGAATGCTTTCGACGCTCATAAATCGATACTAGGGCCCTACTTTGGTCTTCAATAGATGCAAAATGATTTGGCCTTCGATACTTTGGCCTTCAATAGATGCAAAATGATTCGAGGAGCCCTAGCCAAGAGCAACCCAATGCAAACGGGAGCGTTGCGTTTTTACGAAACGATAGAAATAAAGCCCAGTGATTGGTCAAAATTTTATGTGGGCGTTATAACAACCAATCGCCGGGCTTTATTTCTATCGTTTCGTAAGTACGCAAAGGGAGCGTTTGCATTGGTTTGCTCTTGGCTAGGGCTCCTCGAATCATTTTGCATCTATTGAAGGCCAAATTTATTGCTTTTATGTCAATTTTATATTTATATAATTAGTCACAGTATATTATAGTATTTATAGAAGACGTAAATCAGCTTTTATGATAACAGTAAATACATCTTGCAATAACAATAACCATTAGACAACTTGTTTTGCATTTCGATCCGAACAATGCACACATGCCTTATAACTACATAATAATATAATAACTTTAATTATATTTATTGCAATCTTGTCTTTGATTGGTTATATTTATTACATCAATTATAACAAGATCACGAAGTGTCTAGATCTGGACACAACCTGAGTACTTTTCTGAAAGAATAAAATTATAAATGATTTTTATTTACAACTAGCTAGCGCCCGCGACTTCGTCTGCGTTGAAAAAGAAAAAAGTAGCCTATCCTGTGTCCTGTACGTCTAAATGTTTATCTACCAAGTTTTATGAAAATCAGTCAATTCGTTTAAGAGTTATGGAGGAACACACATACAATACCTTCACTTACAGGTTTATTATTAGTAATAATAATAATAATGATGATTGATGATCTGCAATAACTTTTTCTGTTTTGTTATGTGTACTGATTTCGTAACTGATACTCGTACCTTATGCCTACACTACAGCCTCAACTTGAAATTCACCTTGTGATTGACCCTCATATAAAATAACAATTACAACATGAAATTTACATCGATGGGTCGTGATGATTCATACAAGTATTGAAATTTCAAAATCCTGATAGATATAAATTATCAACTTTAAATTAGAAAAGAGAGGGTATTTCGTTCTAAATGGCACTTCTTCATTCCTATCAGACTGATAGACCATCAGACAAACACGATTGTAGATCGAATTTGATTGTTGACACAGCTGGCGCACGTGGCTTGTTCAGAGAGAAAATCAATAATAAAGTTTTACCATGTAATGTTAAAGAAAAAACTCTTTGAAGCATCAAAATGAACACGAATGAACTAAGTAAACATAAACTGTAAGTAAAGATAAGCTGACAATAATAAAAATCATTCAAGGCGAGGACTGACGACCTCAAACAAATTGAATCGTACAAATATTTCTGGGATATAACTAGAAAGAATTGTATGAAAAAATACTGCATGGAATTTAAGGAAGGCAAAGGACAATTTTTTTAAATGTATTTATCGTCTGTAAGACTGATAGTTACAGCAAGTGCTCTTCCGGCCGGTATTAAGAATATGGGATAAGGAAATGGACTGGCATCTCTTGCTTATTCATCGAAACCCAACATCGAATTCTAATTTTTCTAAGGACAATTTTATTGTTCTTTGTTTTGGGATTTCATGTTATTTGTACAACATACATTATGTTCAATGTGAACCTATTTAATGTACGGCCTCCATCGTATTGTGTCAAAATAGTTTTAATACACGCATTACTTATTATTTATTGGCACAAAAAATTGTAATCTGCGATCTAGACGACTTCATTTGCAAAAATACATCGAATGTTTTCGTAGACTATTCATGGTCGTCGCGTGCAAAACAAATAAGTTTCAATGTTGAGAGCAAACGAGCAGAGCAAATGTTCACAAGTGATGTTTGTCGATGTGAATGAGCTTCGTGCACCATTTTAACTATACATACTGTGGTTATGTGTGCTGGACGTCGTTTTGCTCTAAACCCTAACACCTCCGCAATAAAGGCCACTTTAGCAAAGTGATCTGTCATTTTCAACGTATTTATAGCAATCCATTAAACTGAATTAATAATTTTCTGTCGTAATATTACAATAAAAGTTTAACGCGTAATAAATTCATGATCACAATGCAGTTGTTAACCTGTGTTAAGTTTGCGTAATAATTTGACACAATATAGAAGTAATAAAAAAATACTATGCTGAAATATTAACATATTTTACAGGTGTATTTTTATGTAATAAAATTACATAAATATTCTCCGATAAAGAGTGACACTATCAACAGTTATTAGACTTGGGAGTGTATTTCTAAATAAGTAATATACCTATCAAGGTTAGATTTCGATCAACCGCTTAATTAATTCCACGTATAGGTTTTTATCATCATTACAAATTACATTTACAAATTGATGCGTTTTACACTTCTAGTTTCATTCTAGTTCTCTAGATATTTTGTAATATTCTGGATACGATTAATAAATATACTGTATTTTATGCCTCTTATACATCAATCTAATCAGTTTTAGTACCACCGCAGTAGGTAATTAACAGACAAAAATTAGCACTCTGAATTTATTACTTGCCGAGTTCATAGATTCAAGAAAAACAAACTACACAAAACTACTCTTAAAGCATTAGTGTCTACATCAACTTTTAAACCTGTTTTAAGTGATTTTTCACCACATTTTTATTCCCTTTAAAGAGCCCCATAAACTATTTAGTACATTATCTACTTGCAACTAATGACGCGTTAGTTGAATGGTTAGTAACTGACACAACAATTCAGTTAACGATAAAACGAAGTTAGGGTAAGTACTTTTCCATGTTATACCATGCACTGAGCGTCGCGTCTGAAGCAAACACAACTTCAAACGTCATTGCTAAGTATAAATTCTTTCCAACATCTTCTTTTATTATTTTTCGTTTTGAAACTCGTCTTTGTGTAGCAACAAATTTATATTTGATAAATTTATTACAGTCTCCATTGTCACGATAATGTCATTTTGTCAGTTGTCAGTCAACATTCTCTAATAAAAATGTTCTTGCTATCTGGCGGGAGACCTCATCAAAATCGCATCAAAGTGCCTGCACACCCACTTGGTTTGCATCCGAGCATTTTTAACATCCATTTGAATTTTTACATTTATTCTTAGTGACGAGACTCGATGGCCCCTTTGCCACTTCATATTTGCCTGACAAAGAATGCAATTAAGTTAAAACCAGACATTGCACATAGTATTATTGATAGAATTTGAAATTTGGATCAAAGATACTTTTGTCTGGCCTTTTTTACTGTGTAAAGTTAATCAGACAGGGTGACGTTCCACTTGATAGTAGTTTGCTACCATCTCCTTTAGTAGGATTACACGCTGCCGACCTTAGTACGATTAAGGAGAGATAGGGAAATTGGCTCTTGCATCCCTTATTGTTATTTCGCAGTGTGACTTGCCACTGCAATTTTTCTTTTCTTTTAAAACTTATCGATGACTGAAATTACTTTTGTACTTAGTAGGTACATATTCTATTTGAAAAAAAAAAAACATAACTTTCGATTTCTAAATGATTACATATTTTTAGCGAGATAAAGCCTGATACCTAGAGATGTTTACAGCTTTAGGTTCTTCAAATATATATAAAACATTATACACATAAATTTTATCTCTTGTCTTTACATACTCTTCTCTGATTTAGCGGAATGTCTCTCACAAGCGTATGAATGCAATGTGGAATGTTCGAGAGTGCGACTAATTCACGCGTGTAAATTTATTCGCTACACGAAACACTGGATTTTTGCAAATTTTACACACCCGATTTTTGGGCGTATTTTATGCTTACGAATATCATAAATAGCTGCTACAGACTGGCAGCGCTCGGGTACGCCAGGCATTTTCACTACCGAATGAATTTCCTCTTTCAGCTATTTCGCTTTGTGGAGATTAACAAATTGTTCGTTGTGTGAATTCCTTCGAGTATCGACGTTTTCAATGTTGCTGCAGCAATAAATGTTCTAGATTTACATAAACCACTGGTTCCTTTGACAGTCGAATGCTGATGAGACGCAGACAGGTTTTACAGTCGAGAGTAATGACCGTAAATGATATAAACCCATAATTTTCTTTAGAAAGTTGAAACGTGTAGTGCACTGTGTAACGAGATTAGATACTGCATTGCATTGGAATCTATCTTTACTAGTTTACACAATTTATTATTTTTTATAAAATGTATGATGAATATTTTTAATATATTCAATTGCATTGTCGTGCACAATGCATTTTCTGAAACAGTGAAACAATGAATGTGTTGCCCTCAGACAAATGGTAAACATGAGGCGGAACAGTCAGGACAAATGTATTGAGCGCCACAGACATCACTCACTGTCTTATTATTTAATGGATGATAGAAATACTAGGTTGAATCAATAAGCAACATTTTTAAAAAGGAATACAATTTATAGCAATTTATTAATCCAATTAAATTTTATTTTATTGGATATCAGACCATATTATTGGATATCTTCGTCCAGTTAATTGGATTTGCGGTGAGGTTTCTCATTTTTGCCCAACCTCTCGGCGCTCTCTCCGCTTCAGCGTTTCGCTCTTTGTATTTAATTTTTATCTGTACGAGCTACTTACCGTCGAGTGCCGACGACGTCGGCAGAATATAATAGGAAAAGTTTCATTTGGCTAATTAAAAATAAGCCACCCTCGGGAACAATCCAGATTTATTGTCGTTACTCAACCTTGGGTTGCCGGTGTCTCCTATTTTATATTAAAAGCTCGTTTGCAAACATTTTACGTCGCAGAACAATGAGAAACAACGTCGACGACGCGAGTAACATCCGACTGTTTATTAAAGCTTTTCATGGGAGACACAAACAAACGATGCTGGAATTATCTGCTCTTTGAACCTTTTGCTTGTGACGTCATTGAATATTTTACTAGTTTCAGAATAACAGGTGTCGGTTTTGTTTTCAGTGAGAGCTCGTGTTCTCGAAGCGTCAGCCTCGAAAGGGCACCCCATGCACCCTTTAATTATTGCGTCACCTTGAATTCGGAACTTCAACGTGTGTACATTCGTTTTGCGGAACGTCGAGCACTAACGACGCTTTGAGAACACTTTATTCCTCTCGCCTCCAACGAGCTCTTCTCGCTTTTGTTTTAAACCTGTTTAAACGTCGAAACGTACGAACAAGACCGCGTTTAAAATTTACAAGGAATCCACACTTCACGCGCCCATCCAGTTGTGTTTGCGCTGTTTTAATTAAACTTTATATTTTGTGTACTTATTGTTATGGAGAAAAGGTTATATAGATAAAGACGTGTAGCTGTAACTTTCGGTAGCGAATGTGACACCGTGCACCGCCGAGTTGCCAGATGCCAAGTTTCTCCACACTATGTAAATTCAGTCGACGTAATTAGAGGAAGCTACGATCGTCTACTCGAGTTAAATAGCCCAGTATGCTCGTTTCAACCGAGTTCGCAGTAGGGAGAATGGCCTTCTCTCCTATTCCTATATTTGCGGCTGCAGCCATTACGCTCTCGGCGATGTAATAGTGTTTGTACTCACCTAAAGTCGTCAGAAAGTTTTATGTGCCGGTTTACTGCTTCGCGGAGTCATCGCGGAGACTGTAAAAGGCGACGATTGCGAGACAAAGCGTGATCGGATTGAGTAAATAAATAGTCTGCGTTGGAGTGCTCATCAATCTTGCAGTACACAAGTAAATTGTGCAAGTTTGCACTCCGTCGCCCCGGGTTCGTCGCCCGCGCCCTGCGACTCCTGCAACCTCACTAAACTTTCGTGAGCGCGACACTTAACAATTTAATTGTCACTCATTAGTCCTCGGGCGACTAGCGACGTTTTGCGCCGATTTAATTAACTCACTAATTCATAGACATATTAGCTGTGAGCATTATGCTTCCCTTGTTTTTGATAGCTTTTATTAAATTAAACCTACAGCTTTAACAAATAAGTGACAACAATTCGGCGGCAGTGCAGTCTCGTTTTGGAATATATATAATTTTATTTTATATTTTTATAACCATTGCTTTTTTAATTGTATTTAGACAAACTACTTGCGATTGTATCCTGTCAATTTATATACAACTTACAGCGTCTGTGGTGTTTACGGATATAATAATAATTATTAAATGTAGATTGATCAAATGTACCTTTTTTTATTCCATAACATTAAAATTAAAAGGCGTCGACATCATTGATTTTACGACCGCCCTTCAAATATGTGAATCAGTTGGTTACTTATTGTAAATCAGTTGTAAATTACTTAGTTGGTTATATACAATCATACTTTCTGACGAATTGTCACTCGAATATTTATATATTATGGTGTCCTCTATATACCTTCATTATTATCCCATTGTCAAACCTGTCAAGAGTTAAACATGCGAACTTTCTTCAACGTGTTTTTATTGCAATTTGGCGTTATCAATCACACACACAGTAAAACATCGTTGTGAGAACAGCTGTTCGTTTGGTTGAATCAATCAAACGCGTTCCGTGCAGACATTTGCCGCGGCCAGTTATTTATCATTCTCAAAATTGTCGACAGGTGCTCAACGGCTGCAATGTACATTAGGGTTCGGTACTTTATATATTTATATTGGATGTGAAATAGTAATTTTAGAATGTTTCCACAAAATGGATACGTTGTTAGTGCTCGTAGTTGGGAAGTAGAGATATCGAAGCAGTGTTTGCCATGCCGGATGGCACGGCCCCGCCCGCGCGTCTCTTGGCAAACTGCATTGCACTGCAAATCATACTGAGTTTGTTTGCGTAGGTCAACGCTCTCAGCTCTACGTTTTATATGTTCCTGGTGTCATGACGACGCTACTCTAATAATAGAATAATGGGAATGTTTAACATCATTGACATGCTAATGAAATACGTAAGTTCCTCATAGTGACCATCCAGCGTGCGTTTGCTGTTTAATGTTTTCGGCACATTCCAGGCGCGTTTGTATCCAAAATCAATCCTCTGCTAAGTTTTAAATCCACTCAACGTCCCAACTGGGAATACAAAGCACACTTTGACAGTTCATAATATGTTTAATTAAGTCGTGCGGCGTTGCCTACGCTGCAGTGTACTCGTTAAACTTTCATTATTATTCGCTCTCACAAATTGCTCGTACGTGAACGAATTGTGCTCACAATCGATCTCTGCGGCGCTCGCGAGCCTTTGTTTGACTTCGACTCCGAATTCAGCGTAATTGCCTTTCAGCCTTTCATTATTCAACTTTATGCAGTCATTTACTTAGGTTATTACGTAGGGAGAGTTGCTGTGGTAAGTGTCGTGGGTGGATGCATTAATCGTAATATGTAAATGTAGGGATATGAAATATTGAAATTGCGGGGTTACAATGGCGCGTGTTTTAGCAAGAAAGTCGTTTGTTTCTATGTTTACTTTCCTATCTCGTACATTGTATAAATTTATATTCACTTTATAGCGATTTTGTAATTGAGTTGCCCGTGTGAACAATGAAAATTACTTGTGTTAAAAGCAGGATGTATTGAAAAATATTTTTAATCGTTTTCGAAGTATGAAACCATTTTCATCAAACCCCGTTATGTCACTTTTATGAATTAAATTAGCATTAATCAAAACTATTGTTACAGATTGAAGATGAGGGCAACCATGGAAATGACGACACTCGGCTGTTTATACTGTCAACTTTGGCTGGACAGCACAAACCCCGAGTGACCTGTGCGTTGTGTGATGAGACTCTTGACGTATTCGATCGCTATCCTCTCGTCGATGGCACTTTCTTTCTAAGTCCGCGTCAACACACTCCCGGAGCCGTTGAGGTAAAGAAAATATCGAATTTTGAATTTTTTAAATGTTAACATCGTCGGACAGACTGATGGTAGGTAACCGTTGCCTACAGCGCAAGCAACGCTACAGTACGCTATCGACAATAGTAGGATCACTAAAACACAAGTGCAAAAATTGTTATTTCACGGTGGTCTTCTGAAAGGGGATAGTTACTGCCAAAATGACTGTGTTGATTTCTATTTCTATATTATGTACTTCGAAGTCTGTTGTTCCTGTTGCGTAAATGATTGCGATTCGGAAGACTTAATTAAAAAACAATTTCGATTTTGTAGAGGAATACAAACAGTAATTATTGTAGTCTGATAAATGTATTCCCCTTGTTTAACACAGACGGTTTTGTTTGATTGTTATGCTTTATACCCGTCTTGTCACACACGAGTGCGTCGAATATTTGAAAGAAGTCTCCCCGACTCGGTTGTTTGTTACATCGAGTTTAGAAACTTAAATAAGATCCGCAAAGTTTATTTAAGTCTACAAAATAACATAAACGTCCCTCCGCTCGGTGGCGGAGTTACTTCTCGACTGTCGTTTGTTTATACAGCGAATTAGGAGTGGAACGCGATGGATACACCATGTTTGTTTGATGTTAAAATTACCACGCAAAATGTTTTGGACCCGAAGGTCCTTTGTGCATTTTCAACTCTGTTAAACACCATCAAGGAAATCACTATTCTGCAATTCTATATTGAATAATAACATACTTTTTGTTTGCAGGTAAAGGTAGAAGGCCGCACACAATACCTGACTTGTGTATGCATGGGCTGCTTAGAACGCTGCGAACCTGAGCGCACCATACGCTGCCGATTCTGCGGACAAAAATGGGATGGCTCTTCTCTTGTACTGGGCACCATGTACTCCTACGACATCTTCATGGCTACACCGTGCTGCGCTGAGAGATTGAAGGTTGGTTTCATATTGATTATAGAATATTTGTTAATGAAAATTTATACTATACAGACAAGAAAGAGTTAGATTATAAACGATTTTTCTTGTTTACAGTGTAACAATTGCTACAAGCCGATGCTGCACCCTCACCAACGGCTCAACTATTCTGACTATTCGCATCCGGTATCGTGTCCGACGTGCGGTGTCCTAGACACCCACTTCGTGAAGCCGCTGCCTTATTGCTACACAAAAGAGGCTTTCCCGCCCTACCAGCAGTGGCCATAACAGACGGCGGTGCCGGGTACCTCTCCCGGCACCCCCCCAGCTTCTGCAGACACTTGGAGCCTGACTCCGTCACCTCCGCGCCGCACCTCGCCCCCTGCTCTTCGCCCAGTCGTCAACACCAGTATGGCTTCCCGCACGCAAGACCCTTCTGACGAGTCCAAGTATTTGACACCAGCAATCGCCAGTATCACCGAGTCCTTGTCGTTGCTGGGTCTCACGCCCGAAACAATAGCAATGAGTTTAGGAGAGTCGCTAGCGGAGCGATACTTCGCCGCATTCAGGCAGAAACCCAGTCTCATTGAGCGACCTGCGCTAGGTGGCTGCGGCGTAGCACCGCGAAGAACTCAGAATACAAACAACTCGCATCTTCAGCTTTTCTCGAACGATTTCATGGACTACCTTAATCAAATCGCTTAAGTGGAGTGGCATTTAAAGACTTCGGTGAAGTGTGCTGTTATCCTTTCGAACTATTTTTTGTGCGTCACATAAGGGATGCTAGAAATAATTTCTGATTAAGTTGGTATTATTGAAAATAATTTTATGTATCGGTTTAGATTGTACTATTGATTTTATTTTAATTTTATTCTGCACTTTGTTAATTAAATGTTGATTTTTATGGAAAATAACGATTAGAGTCAAATGTGATGCCAGAAATTGCATTTCCTTCCGGTGGAAATCTAATCTCGTCTTAAATGAACACTTTTCCTTCAGAAGGAACTTTAAAGGTGAGTTTTGAAATTATTGTTTATCCTTTACTTCAGTGATACCGACGTCCTTATCTGATAGGGACGTACGAGTGGTGTGTTGTTTAGTTCAATTTAGTTTATTAGTTATGTTTTATTTTAGCAAAATTTTAAAACTATCTTAAGTGTTGTATAATATTTTTGTAGGATTATTGCGATTTGATTTCCTCCCACCAAAATGGCACTTTAACTGTTTACGCAGTTTTCTATTTTTAAAGATGCCATGTTAGATTAATAATCTTTAATTTCATTTCATTTACTTATATCTTTATTTCACTTAATTTAAACAACGGTAGTAGAGGATATTAAGGTGTTATATTGTAAGTCATTGCTGTGTCACCAATAATATTATTAGCTTCTCTTATATGTATATTATTATTATCTGTAAGATATTTGTAAAAGTTTTTATTATTTAGTTTCGTTTGATTCTACAAAATATCTTGGTGATTAGTAATCTCTTGTGTAAATTCGTATTCGACAATGTTTTGGAATAGTGCCATATCAATTTTATGATGATACAACTTGTGCATTTAAATGGAAATTTTTAAATTTGTTGACGCTAATCACTGAGATAGTATCTAAAATTATTTTAGCTCTTATATTGACGATTTAAATGAGGACTTTGTGTTATGTATTGGCGTTTGTTTAACCCTACAGTTTTAGATTTAAGGATTTTTCATAATAATTAACTATCATGGATGTCTATTTATTTCTAAGCGATTAGCGCTTCGTCATTTAATAAGCGCGAAGTGATGTGCACATTTACTCAGTAACCGATTGACGTTAACTTTTTAGGTAAGATTTTTATACATTTGATACTTACTCGCAAAGTGATTACAAGTGATACATTTAGCACTAGTGCGTGTTTAGTGATAAGATAATAGTGGTGCGGATAGTTAGGCGCGAAACGGGACGTATACAAAACGTAGGGTAACGTGATATTGGCGGACAACCGCTGGTTAGGCAATAAATATTAACAAGACTTGAAACACTTTTATAGATGAAATTTTTTGCATTCTCTTCTTGGGGCGTGTTCGCAGTAGACTTGGCTGAATTTCTTTTTTCAATATAGATCTAGAATGATCTTGTTAAGTCTATTGAGTGCGCGCCCTTAAATCGAAACTGCCATTTACATTTTAAAGTAATTCTTCACGGTTCATTGGACTGTAATATCGTCTCTGTTGCATAGTAGTTAGAGTTCACATTCGCATCACCATCACGTCATTAAGCCTTCGTCCGCATCACTGCACGTCATTTATCATTATCATCCGAGCACTGTTTGAGTGGACGGCGAATTGGTACACTATATTCCTTCATTTTTTTTATATGTATAACATTTTGTATACAATGCTAATAAATAATGTTCACCAACTAGTGCAAATAAGGATTAAGTACGGAGATTCCGTGATCATTATTGCAATTACAGATTTCTATTACACTGACGCCCGATTTCACCAACAGTCATCTAGAGTTAGGGAACACTTAACTACTAATAAAGCCGGCCCTTCACGGCAGTCACATTCAAAATCCTGCACGAAGCGCCGGATTGCAAAGTGGATTGCTGTGAATGGCCGAGATTAATCATCATTAGTTGTTTCCTAACTCTAGGTGTCTGCTGGTGAAAACTAGCATTATATTTATCAATTGATTTTAATTTTTTAATCACGGAATAAATATGCCAAATTCTTGGTTTATAGTTGCCAATTCACCCTGTGTGGTTGTAGTATCTCTCTTAATATTTTTAACACTAGTACCCCCGCTTTAGATGACATTAAGATTTGATAAGATAACGGGAAATAACAACACCTCTATCATAGCATGATGTATTATTGTAAATATGCCGTCTATCTACACGCAGAAGCTTGACAAATGTGTTTATTAAGATATTTATACTTGCATATTTTCTAGTTTAGCCCTAATCGATAGTACATAATTTCAACTATATCAAAAAAAAAACCCTAATTATTTTAAATGCGCGAGCCGCGCTGCGATCACATCTCATATGTTAAACGATTTTAATTTTATCGAAGTTTTGCTCGTTCGATTGTATAGAAGTATATTTAATGTTTAATGTGCATTTAACTAAATGTATGTTATTGTGATTATCCAATAAAATGTTTGAAAAAAAATTTAAAAAAATGATACGAGCTGTTGTTGGTATATTTAGGAAAAATATTAAAATGAACCAGATCATCTGATGGTGACCATGTACAAATGTTAAGTGGTATGTGATTGCAACGCGTGCGTTTATTGAGGAGCGACACAAATTTATAGAAACATATTGTTTAATAGTCAAATACAGAGCCAACTACGTAGATGTTGATATTGTCAAGGACCTTAGGGCGTGTGCGGTCTCTTAGCCAGTGTATTTCCAGCGAAAATTTTATGCCAGGAGTGTTTAAATAAAAATATCTTCATTTTTACTCTTATGTTATACATCTTAAACTGTACAAAATATTTTTTTTAAAATATATATATAAACTGGCTGGAAACACTGGAAAATGAGAGATTACACTACAATCCCTTGAGCTTGCTCAGATGAAGCATTTGAATGACTTACAACAAAAAAACCAAAGTATAATATTATTTTAATATTTAAAATCTCAGCAAAGTTGAAATTATGCAAAGTGACTGTTTCTGAAAAGTTCAATTTTTAATATTACATGTTATGTTTCATTTCCCTCTAATATTTCTATAAAAAAAACATGGGAAGCTTGTTTTTTCCTATGAATTTATTTTCATCTGAACAAGTTCCATGATAGCATTGTTTGCTGTCGGGTCGTTGCACCCTCTTTCCGGTACAAAAACAAAAAAATAAAATATGCTATTTTGGAATCATAGTATCCAATAATAATTATATAGAAGTCCTCCGATTGAACAATAAGGATGTTTATTTAAATATAGATGTTTCAATATTGAAAGTCATTACCTCTCTAGATATTAAAATAGCAAATTATACTGTAACCAGTATGGCTTCTAAATCAATTCAGTTAATAGAATAAATAAATATCCCATACTTTATATAAAGAAAATAAAGCATTATGTACTTTGGACAGAGTACAACTACACAATAACAAATAATTTCTAAAATATTTACTAATCTTTATAATTAATTACAAATAAACTTAATAATAGTGTCGCTTTAAAAAAAACGGTAAAATATTCACAACACACGATTTTTAAAAAGATATAATATTAAGAATATATTCCTTGACAGATGGATTTTAATTTTTATATTTTTAGTAAATATAATTTTAAAAATCCATAGGTTTGTCGAGGAAATAATACAGTTATAAATTCCCTTAATTTCCTTAATATCCAGTTTGTTTTAAAGAGCACATCAAATGGTTGTATCGCATAGTTACTAACAAAACTCAGTTAAGACACCGTAATATCGATTCTTCCGTACAATCTATAAAATAGTAATCAGAGTATGTGTTTGATTATTCATATTTTAGTCACTTAGTTATTTGTTCATTTTTAATATATTATGTAATAACACGAACGTTGCCAACTTTCTTAGTTTATTTGCATATATTTGTTGAATTTTGTAATTATTATTAATGACAATTTATTTAGGCGCACCAACATTTGAATTTTCTTCATGTTGAATTTTAATGTGGTGTAATTTAGTGAATTGCTTGAAAGTACAAAGAAACAATTTGTTACTTTTGTAAATTTTATAAAATAAATCGAATACATATTAAAAGTAACTCTGATCTTAGATAATCTTTACGAAATAGTTGCTATAAATCATAATTATAGACCGCATCGTTTCAATCAACATAAATGAACGTTGTACCTATTTAATTTATAAATCCTTGTTTTTACGTTGGTTAAAATTTAGAGACAAAAATTGTTATTATATTATTAAAAAAAACTATATATCCCATATTTATTTTAGATTTGATTACTTTTAATTCGAATATATCAAATACTATATATATAGAAATACATAGTAAGTGCACAAAAATGTAGATTCTTCATCGGCTTAACCGTTGATTTACCAACATGATGGGTATTGTGTCACGCTTTGACTAATTATATTAGGTTGTAAAGACCATATTTCCAGTAGTTTCAAACTTAGTATCTTAGAATTTTCTTTAATACTAATTAATATATGTGTGTGAATGGGTGTGTGTTTGCGTTCACTTAACATTACATTTAAGACATCGGCACATATCTGATGGTTGTGTCTTATCTGCGTAATTCACGTAATCCGTCGGATGTGTGCCGAAATTTTACTCATCGTCATTCGTTTCACCTTATTATTATTGCTAGTAATCTATCTCGTGCCAAGCGAGTTTTGTTAAAATATCGTGTATATTCTGGTCATATCGCTGGTCCCGTGAGGACCAGTGTTTAGATATTTGAAAACTAACTTGAATTTTTTAGTGTTGCATTTGATGTCGTTATCACGTATTAAACATAATATTTTGTAGAAGCTGGGCGTTCATTTCTATACTCATGGGAGTTTTAAGAAGAGGGAAACTTATCTCTTCATGAATCGTAGTTTAAAGATTCCAGCCATCTTGTTTCATACTCCATCTTCTTCTATTCAAGGTCTTGGATATTCTGGCACGTTGGAATGATATAAATATAATTTTAAAAATTTTGAGCAAATCGTTAATTTTCAATATAAAAGTCAGTTTTCAGGCGAATCACTTTTCTCAAAAAAAAAAAACTGGTTAATTTTGCAGGCAAAAACTGCGTTTTTGATTTTCTGAATTTAATTACATATAAATTATTAATAAAATTACTATGACTTGACTTATAAGTGTTGTTGAAAAATAGATTTGATGTTATTGGAGCTTCTTTCGAAAAATATGTCAGTTTACTGTTTTAACGCATCGAAAATATAATCTAATTATCGCAAATAACTTACTTGTCGAAAATATATCGGTAAATTTTCTTAAATATGATTTACTGTGCTGCATATTGGCAGAACGGTTTTGGCATCTATTTAAAGATTTATCTTCGAAGTGTAGAAATTGGCGATAGCTGGATTATATGATTGAAGTGTTTAAATAACTTAAAAGTAAATAACCTACAAGTATATCTTGAAAGCATGTTGAACACTGCTTTCTTTGTAAATTTATACGAGAAAACATTTCTTATGCCCAGAATATACGTTCGCAAACAATTCTGTGTACAGAAACTACAGTAATCCAACCCCGATGTCCACAAATGCTCAAAATTTACCAAACGCATTGGCTGAACTCTTGTATACGGCTGTTATTGGTTAGTGAAAGATGCAAATCAAAATGTGTTAATTATATTTTGATATTCGATGTTTTCTACACTAATGTAGTGAGTTTGTATGTAACCCTTTCTATTAACTTAGTGTAGATAAGGATTAGCATTGCCTTCGATCGCGTTTAATAGTTTTCAAGACGACCATTCGCTAAGCGTATTTTTCAATAGATTTCTTATGCAACCGTTTTAAAAACCAATTTTAAAAAAGTTCCAATAGACTGATATGATAAGTCACATACATACATAGAGTACACAATAAACTAATAAATGCGATGGACAGGCCCCAGTGATAGATCCGCCATTAAATCAAAAGTCTGTAAAGCATTTATTAATGACCACGCAATGAAGATTTGCATTTTGATCTTTGCAATAAAAAGTTAAAATAAAAATTAATAAACTTTGTAAAATTAAATCGGTGATAATATTACGAATTGGCTAAGTAATAATGATAGTTAAGTTATTGCGTGGCAATTGTAGTGTAACAATTTTTTTTAAAGAGCGGGGTGCATCAGGGTATGAGTGTCATAATTTGTAATAACATTTGAGGGAAACTTTTGTACTATCGTAAATTTAACGAATAATTTTAGTGGTAACATTTTTTCTATTAATATGGTATAATGCGTATATTAAATTAAGCAACAATTAATATACTTTTTTTACTGAGAGGTAGTTGTAGTATTTTTGTAAGACAAAAAAAACGAGACGTGATCTCGGACGTGTATTACAGCGATAAATACGTATTTTGTAAGACTGCTCGCTCGTCTGACTTAAAGATGCAATCTCGTTTTATTGAACAGTTGATGGTTAAATATTTAACCGAGTAATTAAGAATTACTCGGTAAGCTCTATAATTAATGTAGGGCCGGCGCTGACTGGCGGTATGGCATGCTATTTGAAAGGATTTTTTCACATACTCCTTTATTTCAATACCAAGAGGTCATGCCGTTAGTCAACGCCGGACCTTATTTGGCGTCGTCAAAGGCGTGTAAAGTTTTCTCATCGAGATTTCGTCTTAATGTTAGACCTGCCTGCAAGGTAATTAGGTTTATAAGACTTTTTTCTATGTATTTGTGAGTTACGTTAACAAAATATTTACCGAATCATATTTCGTCTTAAAAAACGAATTATAGAACATTTAACGAGAACATGCTTTTATAATAGTTTTGCATTTTTGATACTTGAAACCTCCAATGAAGCATGTCTGAATGAATGGATTTTGTATGTCTTAGTAGCCTACGTATTGAAGTTCATTCTTCCGTGTAGTTTCCACGAGTTATCTACATATAATTATTGTGAGTGTGGTCATGTCATATATATGTAAGTTTTTTTTTAATGATCTCCATTCAGTTTTTACAATTTCGCTGAGATACGGTTGTAGTGTAAAAGTTAAGGTTAAGGGCGTGAGGTTTAGAAGCTCAGATGGAAAAGCCAATTGATTAAATTTAAGTAAACTTTAAGTGCTTAATTATTATTAAGGGTTGCTTTAACTTTAAAACATTCAATTAAGGTACCAACTTATTGCCATTGAAATTATTGTGAAACATAAACTATACTTACGTCTTAACGTATTCTATATTTTTGTATAAAACACATCGTTCTCGATGCTTAAGGAATTGGATAAAGAGAAGTTCCATTTTGTACCTATATTTTAAACAATATAAAAGTTATTAACTTGTAATGATAGTGAGCGTTGTATTGTCTATTTTGGTAATGTTGGTAAAGTATGAATAGATTGTAAGGCTGTTTCAGAAAATTGTATAAAACTCGAGAGACAAAAAAAAAACAATGTTATATTTTATACGAATTCTGATATTGCGGTCGCTCCGCACAACGCGGACGACTCGCTTTGTGTTACTTTACGAATCTAGTTTGTAAGTTCACTCTTTAAAAGAGTTTCGCAGAAGTAGTCTTTAGTAAGCTTAATGTTTTTTATACCGGCTTGATGTTGTGACATTTATTATTAATATTAATAATAATGGTAAAATGGAGTCTACTTAAACACGTGGCCAACACTTGATCAGATCCATAGCAGAATGAATGTGTAGTGGGTAGTGAATTGCGAAAATTACGTTTGTTTTTTTTTTGTTTAAGAGACGAGAAGCGCAGCATTTCTGCATTTGTGATCATAACCAAAGTGTTGCTGTTTCCAATCATATCATTTTATAATGCGCCAACACTTTTCGGGTACAAAATCTTAGCGAAGTTTTTTAATTGTATTCGATAACTAAAATGATACTGTTAAGACAATTCTGTGTTGTCAGCATTGTAGTGGACTGTTTTAATGGAGAAAAACTCCTCATATAAATTATTCCGAACTTTTTTCTAGTCTTACTGTCATTGGCCAGCGAACTGTTTTCTTTGTTGTAGCAGCGAATGTGAAGTTTCCAAATAAGTTCGCAAGGTCCATTACAACACTGACATGGATCCTGAATTTAATTATTTCGGTTATTTAGCAGAATTTATATTATTGTGTAGTTTTTCCCATTGTGTTATGTTTTATATTGCTTATATTATATATTATGGATACAATGTTTATTAAGTATTTAATATTCATTTGATGAGGACCTAGTCGATTCTCTATATCACATCTCCCAAAGTACAAATCCTTGTTGTTTAGTCCAATTTTGTTTGACTGTTATTGAGTGGAAATTATTTTAAAGGACGCTCGTCGAATACCGCGATGTATGTCGTTGCTTTTAAAAAATACAATTAAATGTAGTGGTTTACAAAGTGAATAGTTGAAATGAAAATATAAGTTTCGTAAAGTCGATATGAGTTAACGCCGCCTCTGGTACATTTTTAATTCTTAACTTTAGCAGCTTACAATTTAAGTTATAACTTAGTTTAATTTTTTTTATTACTTGTCTTTAGTTAATGCACAATTATTACACGACTATTTAATTAATTCAATTCTCTTTTTTATTCTTACCGTACGAACGTGTTTTGTCTTAAGCTTTCATAATCATGTAAACTATTTCATATTGTTATGTAACTGTGAACATTATTTTTAAATTGTTTTTGTTTTTTTTAAGTTTAACTTAATCGCCTACTACACATTTCCCAAATTGGAATTCTATTTAGCAATATTTCAAATGACACTATACCTATAATTAATAAAATGAAACCTTTATAAAAATAAAATAAAAACTTAAAAATAAACGTTTGTGTTTTATTGCATAATACCTATCCTTTATTCTAAAAATATGTAAAAAAATATTTAGAATTAAATTGTTATCTAACTAGAGCATTTAAAAAATACAAATTTATTTAGTTCAGATTAACTGATAAAGCTGGTTAGCATTGACCATTGAATAATTGTTGAAAGTGTACCCTGAAAAACAATCTATTTTAAGAATATTCTTATGGAATTTTCAAAAATTTACCTTATAAAATGAAGCTATATTCCATTCCAAAGTTCAGCTTTCTAGATTTAGTAGCTGTGGGTTCATATAAGTATGAGGTAATATTCTGAAGACAATAATAATTAATTGTAAAATAAGAGAACTCATTAACCTTGCCTGATTCTTCCTCGTCTGCATTCTGGACAGGTGTTATTTTTTTTTTTTTTTTAATGTATACCTACTTGATGGGTTCTGCCGTCGCCATAGGGACTGCGAGAGTCCTCCGACTTTGATAGCATAACGGAAAAAAAGAGTAGGTAATAGGGTTTGATAGTGCAATCGGCCCTGGGATCCGTTACACATTGAAACACAACCATACATATCTACACGTGCTTTTTTTTCCGAAGAGAAATCCGTTTACAGATTCCCTACCGCTGGCTAGACGGTGGGGGTCGGCCGGCGCTCTGCGCTATGCTAGTCATAGCGGGCCCGGCCAATATCCACTAAAACTCCCCGGTGCCTCCTTGCCCTTTGTGCGGGGTTGGACCGGGCTCTGCCGAGACAACAACTCCGATCCACCCCCAGGGCGGCCTAGCCAATACTGGCTAGGCTGACTCCGATGGGGGATTCCCCGGAGACACCGGAGCAATCCCCAGACGGGGGAGCCTTGTGCAGGCACACACAGCTAGCCAGCTGAGCGTTCAGGTCCCCTAAGACATTTGAAGACGTGCTAGATATGCCCGCCTTCTCCTGCCCAACCGCCTGCGTCTGAGGGAAGCGAGAATACCTACACGTGCTGTTATTTCACAGTAGTATGGTGTTAGATACCGACTTATACTCTATTTCGTTTCTTGAAATCGTAGACTTCAGCCCAAAGCAATCTTTGATTGGAGTTCTTAATAAGAAAAAATAATTTATTGCCACTAGTCTTACACTGATGGAGTCTGTTTCTCCTGATACTGATGGCCTGCAAATCTAAAGCACACATTGTATAATAATACAATGTAGTCCTCACACTAATTATTGTTAGTTTAAATTAGGAGAAGTTCAGTGACATACACACGTACGTCTATTATTTCATTAAAAACTTTTTTGTTTGCTAATCTATTGGAATGAAAAAAACACTCAATGTTACGGGAGGCTTGCTACATACAATATATCGGTGAAAACCACATTCCCAATCGGTTAAGCCGTTTCTGAGGTTAGCGTGCACAAACGCGCAAAGAAACAGTAAAATAAATTCTAAAAACCGTTTACGATTTTATTAGGTACTAATATGTATTGATTTACTAACACTTGCTAATAAGGTTTCGCTTATGGTAAACTTTCTCGGAAAATAATCGGTCGTCGGACTAGAAATTTTCATTCCAATCATCTAGGATTCGTTGCAATAAATTCCTCTTATCTAAGAAGGCTTGTTTACCCAATACATAAACGAAGTGAGTAACCCTTCGGACAGACTTGATTTACACCGCCCATATAATCTCTTTATGGTCAGTAGGCTTTAACAAGAACATTCGTCCATCTGACTTACAGTAGTTTAGTACTTAAAGTTCACTTAAAGCCATTTAAGTTCTTAAACTAAAAGCTATTGCGTATAACTTTGAAGTAAATTACGGTTTGCTTATTAATCACTCACGTACATGTCTTCATAAAACTTGAATTACGAGGGTTGTATGATAAGTACCTGGCCTTGACAAGAAAATGAAAAAAATATGTATAAAATTTATTTTATTTTTCGACGTAATCACCTTTCAGTTCGACACACTTAGTCCAGCGTTTTTCTATCTTTTATATACCCTCTAAAAAATTAGATTGCTCCAACCCTTCAAAATTAGCGTTTGTTGCAGCAATGACTTCATCGTTAGAGCTAATTTTTTTTCCACTGAGCCATTTTTTCAAATTTGGATATAGGAAATAATCGCTGGGTGCTAAATCTGGCGAATATGGTGGATGTGGAAACAATTCGTACCCTAACTCATGGAATTTTGCCATAGCGACGACGCATGTGTGCACGCGTGCATTGTCTTGATGGAATAGGATTTTTTTCTTCGCCAAATGCGGACGTTTTTCTTTTAGAACATGGTTGAAACGATCCAATAAGTTGACATAATATTCTCCATTAATCGTTTTGCCTTTTTCAAGATAATCGACGTGAATTATGCCGCGTACATCCCAAAACACTGTAGCCATGACTTTGTTCGCTGATAATGTCGCCTTAGCCTTCTTTGGCGCAGATTCGCCTCGGAAAACCCACTGTTTGGACTGTTCTTTGGTCTCTGGTGTGCTGTGGTGAATCCACATTTCGCCAACAGTTATGAACCGACGCCAAAAATCATTCCGATTGCGTTTTAAGATCGCCAAACATTCTTTTGAAGTTGACACACGTGCGTGTTTATTGTCAATTGTGAGCAATCGCGGCACTCATCTTGCGGAAAGCTTTTTCATATCCAAATGAGTTGTTAAAATATTCTGTACCTGTTCAATTGAGATGCCCACAGTCTCAGCAATCTCACGCACTTTCACTCTCCGATCGTTTATTACTATATCGTGGATTTTTTCGATCATTTCTGATGCGGTAACCTCATTTGGACGATCTGAAGGATCATCATCAAAAATGCTTGTACGGCCACGTTTGAATTCAGTTGTCCAATATTTTATGCTGGATAACGAAGGAGCAGAGTCCCCATAAACTTCACTGAGTTCCGTTTTAATCTCATTATTTGTTTTCTTTTTCAAAAACAAGTATTTTATAACTGCTCGATATTCAATTTTTTCCGTTATTGCAAAATTACAAAAGTAGCTCTATTTAAATGACTGGCATTTACAAACTAAACCACGCAGCGACTTGACAGTTTGACAGTATTATTGAAAGGGGTTATATTTACCAAAAATTACACTTTTTAAATACTAGCAGCGCAATCTCTTGCCTAGGCCAGGTATTTATCATACAGCCCTGGTATTTTAAACATTATATTTTTCTCTCACAATCGTTTCATTTCACAAAATCATAAGCTAACCCAGACTATCTATGGGCCGGTGTTGTGATGGCGGCGGACGACCCCATATCCGCCATTCTCGAGGCGAAAAAGCACAAGCCGACCTGAATGCGCATTCAAGGGGCTTCACTCCTGAAGCACCCCATAACCATCCCATAACCTTTTTTCTACCTACCTCTGAGTTGGAGGCCGCTTCCACCTGACATTCTAGGATAATCCTTGCTCGTGTGGCCGCTCACGAACGTGGCGTGTCCATCTAACATTTCCACATCAATCGCGGCTTAAGAGCGCGTATAAAGGTAAAGGTACACTAGCGCTACTCATTTAAAAAAATATTATCTCGTGACTGAGAAGGAATTATTAATAACGGCTACACAAAGCCCTATCGGTAAGTATGTCTACAATTTTTTAATACCTTTTATACTTCCTCTTAAGATCCCATCTAGGGAGATGGGATACCTTCTTAATCTCTCACCCGTATGCTTAGCCGGCAGTGCACTTGCAGCAGATGTGGCGTTTCTTGTGACAATAGACGACAGTATCCACCTAGCATCAAATAGATAGACCGTCGTAATATGACACTATTTTTCACTATGTCCAAAAAGCTTATTCACCCAGTTTTCTACATAGCTAGTTTATGTTTTATATACATATTTGACAAAACATGGTTCCACAAGACTTTATCATAATAAAAAGACCGCTATCCGTTTTGTTAATAGAATTTAGATACACCGATAAATAAAAATAGGGTATGTTATAGAATTTTGACAACTATAAAGTGTGTGGTTATAAACTGGCCAGTGGGCAGGAGACACCTTAGGGATGCTTTATCTAAAATTTAGTGAACATAAAACATTTTATTGCATATCGTTTGGTGCGTGTTTGTACGGTTTTATGCACTTTGTCCATCACCCCCTCGCCTCTCCTCGTCCGTCTGTTTACTAACTTGATTGGATTCGTGCCTTTTTTATTTGACTAAAGTATTTCTATTTTAGTGCTCCTACAGTATTAGACAATGCAACCGATCGTGCGTCTCGAATGGTATTGATTCCATTCCAGTGATGAATTTTCTAGAAAATAATTTGATGAAGTCACCAGAAATAAAGAGAGAATTCTCTTTCCTTCATTACTAAAAATTATGATCATTTTCTTCCCCTTACCCCTGCGAACAGTTTAAATTTACACGCATCGCTAATTATATTTAGATTACGTTATATCAAATAAACCCTATGTAAATTAAATTCATATAATTCCATGAAGGTTAACCATAGTGAAATACAATAAATGCCAAAAGTAATTAAAGTTTAGCTAGAAAGTACCTATCACGTAAGTGCACTAAAACCTTTAAGTGTACTAACAACATACTTTGAGTATAATTTACTCTTCTATTAGTAATAACCCTTCCAAAGAAATATTCTATATAGTAGCGAAATCGCTATTCTTAGTTAGAAGTTAAAAAAATAAAATAAAAAAGACCACAAAAGAAAATAATCGAATTTTATTGCGTATTTCAAAAGAACAAATCTGACAAAGAGAAATAATAGAAACTTAATAAGAGAACATAACTAACTTAGTAGTAACTTATTTTACATGATTAATAATATTTTTTCGTAGATAGTAAAAAAATTTAAATAACTGTAAACATTATCTGAAGACAATTAGAAAGAACCCTTTAATGTTTGGCTAGCGTGACAGCTGTTCAAACTTCTCATCTTGGGGAAAGGTATTAGTAATACCTACCATAATAAATATATAAATGTTTTTCTAAACCTATCTAATATAATATGTGACACCATCAACTACTTTCTCTGTATCTCGTTAAACAACTTTTACGCACTTCGTAAAAAATTCAGTCAGACATTATCACGAACCACACATATAAGTACACCCCTGTTTATGGTGCGTAACAAGCAATAAAATTTGGATCCTATCGTTTCGCAATCACCCTACACGGCCTACTGTCTTCTGATGAACTCCCCAAGACTTTATAGATGGATGTAAAAAAATTTATGTCGCGCACACAACTAAAATACTTACACCGTGTAATACGGAAATGCAAGATTGGAAGTAGGTACTCTTTAAAAACACATTTAATACAATAATAAAATCAGACACTATTGAGTAGACTTTTTATAGTGGAAAAGTTTCTCTAACAGAAACGTACCCATCGGATGTTACTATAGTCATCACTAGTATATATCGATCAAAGACAACAGCTGGTAAAGACTCATATTCCGAAGGCCTTTAATGTAAAAAGTTGTAGCATGTTTCGTAGAAGTATCACAGTCTACGAAATAAAGCGTTTATGTTGGGAAACTTTAAGCCGAATTACTATAGGTACCTACTCTCTTGTATCCTTCTCTTTAGAAGCTTCATAGTCAACCTTAACTTCTTACCTTGTGCTAATTAGCTAATTACATCGTTCAAAGTATAAAAAACTCGTTTCATTTAAAAGATTCCATACTGATGTTAATGCTTATTATGATGCGTCTGATCGCCACATGCTTTGGTCAGCGAAAGTAATTGTGTCGTAAAGCCACTGAACGGTATAAAATAGACGCGCGTCAGGTAAGGGACCTCCATCATTTTATACGAAATAGAATAGGTATAGGTATATTAAACGACCAACTATACCTACTATTAGAAGATACATTCTACGTTATAGGAAGTTGTATTTACAAAATTTAAGGTATTTTATACTATTATACTTCAATTACATCCACATTCCATCCAGCAGTATTTATCGTTGCAATTATCACAATTTGTGACGTACCATACCACGTACCTGACCGAATTCATAGATATTTCTAAATCAAGATTTACAGGACATCTGTTTGAGTTATTGACTAATAAAATTAAATTTACCTTGGTTGGTGCTTCTTAGATGTAAATCGATAACCAGGATAACATTATCAAACAGAACGACACAATTAAACATTCATTAGCATGCAAAATATAACTAATTTCTTAATTTTAATTTCATTCTTATTTACTGTTTTATTGAACTGTCCAATAAGATACTTCTTTAACATATAAAAATATGTATATCTATCATCTGTTAAACTATTTGTGGAATACACAACAGCGAAATAAGAGATTTTCATCTGTTAATGTGCGTTAGCACTTGATAGTAGATACCTTAAAATTTACGAGCGCACTGTTTCCTTAAATCCAAGGAAACAAATAAATAAGGAACAAACAGCTTTGTTTATCAGTGAAGGTCCTAAGCTGTTCTCATTTACATACAATATTGTGCGAGTATTAAATAATTCATTGAGGGCAGATTCTTGGATACGCACCGTAGGACTCCCCTGTAGTACGGGAGAGCTTAGCGGATGGTTTTAATCGGGAAATTATTCAAATTGTAAGGCTAACCTAGAAATGGACTTCAGCAGTGAAAGGATTTGTCATTAATTCTTTTTTGTTCGTGTACAACTAACTCTCATTCGGAATTTGGCAGATAAATAAAACTTTCAAAACTTTCCTCATAAGAAGATAAAAAAATATATTATAAAATAAAAATATATTACTATTTTCAATAACAAAAAAATGTTTTCACTGTGTTTAATGGAGTTCTAGGTCAGCAAAGCCTTTGTGGGGTCTCCGACAGAGGCTATAGAAAATACCAAAGAGCTAAGTAGTATAAGGTTGCAGAGGAAATTCACATTTACAATATTACTTAGTAAGGAAAGGACAATATCGCATACTCACCAGTAAGTTTTTTTTATTATTTTGTTCTATTATAACAATAGTAGAACAGTTTGGACATATTTCATTAAAATTATTCGAGTCCAATCTGTCATACTGTGCAGTAGTTGCATTTTTTTGTCCAAACTATCGTAGAAATAATAGTAGAACATTTTGGAACAACCCAAAATGTTGTTACTTGCCATCAAATGGTCTACCAGCTTGACTTCCGGTTTCTTCTAAGCTCTAACGTAAATTCTAGTCACTAATTAGAAGTTAAAAGAAATCTTCCATTTTACTTACTACTCAAGGTGGATTTGGAAGTAATATTTTTAGCGCACTCATTTTAAAAATTCTCTTAAAAAATTCACTTCTGTAACAAAGGGTCAGATTGGGGGTGTCTCAGACCCCCACTGCGCTGAAAGAATTAGGCGCGTCGAAGCCAAATTAAAAAAGAAATTAGGGCCAAGTAAAATTACAAAGTTTAATTAGTTTGTTTTGTCATCATCCGGTTTAAAGGTAATTTAATCAGAGAGAATTGTAAGCGTGCCATTTCTTTTATAAGATATATAAATAACCTATACTAATATAATATTATAAAGAGGAAAGATTTGTTTGTTTGTTTGTATTGAATACCGCGGGAAAATGCTTCATTCCTACGGGAAAACGGGTAATAGGACAACGGGTAGTAAGAATTATCCTTCCGTACTTATCTATCTTTTTCACATAACTTCTAAACGGCTGAACCGATTGGGTTAAAATTTTATATGGGTATTTCGATGGTTTCCTGGATGATTTAAAAATACAATTAGACCCGGTAGGTGACGCTGCTGTCGCTATGTCAACTACTAAACGGCTTGACCGATTGGGTTGAAATTTTGTATGTGTATTTCCATGGTTTCACAGACACGAATGTATTATATTTTGCTATAATAGTCAACAGCTAGTTGACATATAAATGTACAACATTTTAACTAAACACATTTTGTAATGTAATGTAAGGCACACTGCGTTACCCAGTCATAAATTAGGCAACTATCACCTTACAGAAGATAACCTTCATAATTATATACCTAAAACCATACGTGTGGTGTTGTAAGTGTTTCGGTGAGAGTAAGGGATACCTTATACAGGTTACTACCTATTACTTATCCTAAGATATTCACACTATTCATATACTTGTTCTGATCGGCATCATACTTGCAACGTCTTATTTTATTTGTGTTTAGGTATACCAGAAGGGCCGTCAGTCTTTTCACTACATAAAATACATAAAACATATTTTACACTAAGTGGCGCCCGCGACTTCGTCCACGTTGATAGACTACCTATCCTGTGTCCTGTACGTCTAAATGTTTATCTACCAAGTTTCATAAAAATCAGATAATTCGTTTAAAAGTTATGGATGAACATACATACATACTATACCTACTCTTACAGATTTATTATTAGTATTGATGATATTGATGATATGTTTGTAAGATTATGTAGGTATCCACAATTTATAGCTTTGCAACAGAACAATGCTGTTTATTTGGTTTTTAAAGAAACCTTTTAACCCCTCTAGGTGTTATGTGAGGGCTCCTTAAGTTTACTCGAGCCAAGGGCTCTTAATTGCGCTCATGGCGCGTTACTCTTTTTTCTCTACAAAAACTCGGTTTTACGATTCGCCTTACAAATAAATTCACGCTTAACCATGTAAAAAATATATGCATTACACGTATATATGCGTACAAAGTTTTATTAATATTTTATTTAATATGAGTCTATTTAACAACTGGCTGGTGCCCGCGACCTCGTTCCAAACATTTGTTGTTTGGAAATTAATTGAATGGAATTAAATTTTGAAATATTTAAAAATATTTGACACACACCTTTATTGCTGTGACGTCGGTAGCGCCCAATTTTAGATATTTTTCTAGGATAAAAAGTATCGTATAAATGTTAATTTTATTCAAATTCGTTCAGCCGTTTTTACGTGAAACAGTAACAAGCATCCATCCATACATCCATGCTCGCGAACTTTCGCATTTATAGTATTCGTAACACTAAACTTATACTTGCACTACGCCAGATGATTAGTCAGCTGTATTATTTCAATATTAATCTCAAAAATCCATCAAATAAAAGTAGATTTCAAGTAGCCGTTCATCCAATAAGTAAATGTTCAACAAAGTCAAACACTTTCATACTTTGACGTAAAAGTCAACCTCTGTAATCGAATTCTTTTCATAGGTTTGAATAAAAAATAAATTACGTGTCTGTTCATTTAGTATTAAAACATTTTAACGATAAATTCTCTTCGATTTTATTCATTCATTCTGTTTTGAATAAGTCTAGCGATCCATTCATTAGTAACGAGATTTTATAAATTCTTTTGAATTCTTGTTCAAGTGGAATACTTATTTACAGTTGTTGTTATTAATAAAATTACTTGTGATACACCACTATAATGTAAGAGTAATATTTAAATATCGAAAAATATCTGTATATTTATGATTTTAGAATATTTTGAATAGTATTGACCTAATATTGAATTGAATACTAATATTGAATAGTATTGACCTAATAAACCCTGCCAGATATCAAACCCTGAGACGGAACGTAAACGTAAGGTGAATATGTGAAGAGAAATACTAACATAATCTGTGACCTTGAAGAGTTTCTTAAGCACCTACCTAAGCTAAAATTCAATTAGGTACCAAACTTGTTTTGTGTAGTCAGCCAGCATTCAGTCATTAGAATATCAACATGAACACACAGTTTGTTCAAAATTAAATGTCTTCACAAAGTTCGTAGTTTGCAGCGATTGTTGAAATTCAGTGGACGCGATAATAATATTTCACTTTTACGAGCGAACCGCGTCTAGGAGGTGCGTCCGCGCCCCGCCTTCAAAATTGTTGTAATAGCCACATTATCCTGCACCATCTTCTCTCGTAATGCACAAATATACCCGCCTTACATCGATTTTAGTTAGCTAGTATGAAGTGCTTTATGCATTTATGTGTTAATTTATATAAAAAAAATAACTGCTAAATATGTTTCTAAGCTTAAAACATAAAATAAATAATAATTAACAAATAAACATAAAAAAATATTAATATAATATTTGGTAATAATTCAAATTGAGATATTTTCTGAACACGTCATTAACACCGGGTATCGTAAAAGAGTAATAATTTGAAAGTTTATAGCGTTCGCAAATTAGATCTAAACATTCCGTTTTCAGATGTAAAAAGAGGTCGTAACGTAAACTTTTTCAATTTTCACCTACAGTTAAAGTCGCACATAAAGTGCGGGGGACGGTCTCGCACAAGTAAATATTTTGAGAAAGGTTGACGACGCCTGCGGGTGCAAATGTAGCAACTTGATAAGGGCACACCGCCCGGCATAAAATGCATGTAAACACCTCCTTTGGAGCGAGCACCAAATGTTGGCGACTGCTACTCTCTTTTCAAATTTAGACGTTTGCGAATGTGATATGATTCAAAGTAACGTTTGCAAGCACAATAGCTTAAAAGAGCTTTCTTATGAATTATGTGAATTTGAATATTTTATGATTGGTTTAGTATTTCGCAAACAGTCTACGGGAAAATATTAAGATTTTTAAATGCTTCTTTTATAATATTGTAACAAAAGAACTGAATAAAAATAAAGGATCCTAAAGTAGTTCTTTGATAAGAACTAAGTTAAGCCAATGGAGTTCAATAAAGCTTTCTAAATGCCTACAAAGCACTGGATTTTGTCTAACTTATTTTCGGCCAATTTTTATTCTCGACTTGTAAAATATTTTCTAACAAAAGGCGAACTAATCTCTCATATAAGTATTAATACACTGTTAAGCTTGATAGTAAAAACATAAAGGTAATAAATTTTGATAAAAAAAGTAGCAATTTAATTTGGTCTATCGTTCAAAATAATCATAATTTCCTTTAATTATTAAGTAACGGCAACAATGCGCATTAAAGGGTTGCTTTTATAACCGTTTAATTGCTATAGTAATATGTAGCCAAAGTTCTTAAAAGCAAGTTTGATTTCCTTAATGGGAGTTTAGGGAGCATCGGCACAACTTCGTTTAATCGAGTCTAAACGTATTAATTTTCATATCTTATAGAGTGGAATATGTTTCGTGATTACTTTACGAAATAACGAATAAAATTTTGTTCTGTTTTATAGATAGTTTAAATTTAGACCCCATTTTTTATGAATTTTTTATAGCGTCTGAATTAAACTGTTCAAGTTTCGATATATAAGTTTGTTATATGAAATAACTATTTATAAAAATTATTATCTGCAGTATTTGGAGTACTTTCCCTCTAGGTGGGGTTAAAAAAATACATGCATTTTAAATTTTGGCAATCTCTTTAAAATTCCGTCCTAACAATCATTTTACAAAAAAAATATTTAAACATTTTTAAAAACAACACATAATAAAATAATAATAATAAATCTGTAAGTGTTGTATGTACGTATGTTCCTTCATAATTCTTAAGCGAATATACTGATTTTCGTGAAACTTGGTAGATAAACATTTAGACGTACAGGTCACAGAATAGGTTACTTTTTCTTTTTCAACGCGGACGAAGTCGCGGGCGCCAGCTAGTAAACAAAATAACCCGGTTTATTGAATTTCATTGATGCATCCGCGAATGAATCGGTATTCGAATTCGATAGTTCGTGTGTGAGTAGTTTTACTTACAAATTACTTGAAATTACCTATTTACTGAGCAGAAACCCTTTATGGTACGTTCCGTTGAGGATTTCGAATTCGCCGCGGATAATTAGATTTCACGAATTGTTGTTATTGCAGCGATTATCTCTGGCGGTGCAACGCTTATTGCTCGTCTTATTGCACTTACTTGCACATGCAGTGTCTTATAATGGCCACAAAGGCGACTCCGACACAATGTTATTTTTGTTAATTGCACTTTTATTGGATCGTGTAAAGGTTAGGTGAGCAGTTTGATTCATGTTGCAGTTGCTAATTTTGAATTTAGAAATTCGATTTAGATACACCGTAGAGATACTGCAATAATGCAGCACTCGAATAGGACATTCGCAGTAATCTTAAAGCGATAAGGCGAGATATTTTTTTTTGAAATGCTCACTTCTAAATCAATTATTGTCAATTGTCAAACTTTGTTAATTATATCATATTATATTTTTATTAATACTAGATGCACCCCAGCTCTAATTTTATTTGGTTTTAATTACAAAGGGAGCTATCGTGGTCCTATAAAAGAATTGAAAACGTGTATGTACTGTTTTCAATGAAAAACACATCTAAAATTAATATTTATTTTAGGAAAAGTAAGACTTTTCACTTTTAGTGAATATAGAGGCACTCATGAAATGTACCTATTTCAACGACTTTATACACTTTCTTTAACGTCAACACCATTCGCAGTTAAACTCAATCACTCACGAAACCTTTTACGCACCGTTTAACGACAGAAACGTGGGGCAATCTATTCTATAAAATTCACGTTATCATGTAAAACAGTAAGAATTGTGATTTTGGGAATATAAATTACTGCTTAAAGGCAAAATCAGTGCCACAGTGTCATTACATACTTTTTACATGCCATCCCGAGCGACCCACCCCCGGCTTCGTACGGTTGCAATATTTTCTGCAATTTATATACATAAACCTTTCTCGTTTATTGCTCTTTGCAATAAAACACAATCAAAATCCGTTGGGAAGCTTAGAAGAAATTAGCAGAGAAATAGACAGAGGGTGACGGTGGCTAAATTTTATAATTTAATTTTTTTACATGTTAGTTATATTGTGTTAGTTCAGCGACATAAGTGTGAATAAAACAGTTGTGGTTTGTACTTATTTTATATACTATTATGTTTTAACGATTTGAAAAATATGCCTCATATTCAGTGGCGGCCTTAGGGGGTGGCGAACGGGGCAACCGCCCTGGGCCTCGCTCTTGCAGGGGCCTCGCGCAACAACCCAAGCAAATTTTTTTTTATTTAAAACTTTTGATTTTGATATCTGATTATTTATGCAGGTTATAACATTAAAATTAATTAGGTAAATTAAAATAAAGGTAGTTAACTAATTCATTCATTCAAAACTTAATTGAAAAAATCATTATGTAATTGTGCTTTAATTAAAGATTTTAGTCTTAGGAAATCCGCAAACTTCAATTTTGAAAATCATTTCTTTATTTGTTAATTTTGTAAATGTAAAATATTTTAAAACTCAATTTTTTTATTTTTTGTTTTAAAACATAACAAATACCTAAACCAAGCAACCAGAACTACTTTCGCATCACATACTTTTCACGAAGGACAAAGGGCCTCGCAAAGACCTGCCGCCCGGAGTCTCGCAATGGATAAGGCCGCCACTGCTCATATTGCACTGTTTATCAGTACCTACTGATTTGTTGACGGAATAGACTATCGCTCTCTCTAGTACTAAGTTTACCTCTTTTCAATATTATTGTTATTGGTATTACAATGAAGTTTCAAGTTATAAAACGTTTGCTGAAGAATCAACAAGATCGAGATAACTTACTGTTTAAGTATACTGACTGTCGCAAGGATTAGTGTGGCCTTATTCTAATGAACATTAAACTTGGTCACATAGGTATCAACTAGAAGTCTGGACCACAGGTGTTTTCTACTTAATATCTCACTTTAGTGCTAGGTCGTTGCAATGTCGTTAACTTTATGGACTATTGTGGTATCTTAGAGTCATCATTTAATATATACGTTTCTCTAGCAATGCACGTAAATGTCTGATTAAAAAAACAGTATTTTAAAGGGATAAATTAGTTTTGGAGATAAGGCAATCAGTTTTTTTATTATTTTCGTTTTAACGAAAACTTTTAACGTTTTAACTTGTGCCATTAGGTAAAAACAATATATCACTGAGTGATGTGGTAATGTTCATATCTGCATCTTGCATCTGCATTGTGGATTTTTACTTTTTCTACTTTGAGCATTCAATTTTATTTGAAGTTGAATAGCGTGTTAAAACTATTGTGTATATAAAATTAGTTTAATCTTAACAAAATATATATTGTATATTCTTGTACACAGTCCAAAGAACCACGTAATCCCACAACTATAAACGCTAACAACAGGTGTTAACAAGTTGCAATAGCTGGCTATCGTTAGAAGCTCTCAGGGGATGGAAGGGATGGCGGACGATAAAACCTCTTACCCCGGAGTTACCGAGATCTTTTCGTAAGTCGCTTCTAGTAATGGTCGCCTCTGATATTAATGACACAGCCGTGACTGAGATGAAATATAATACGAAAACACAATAGATCAACTTCACTATGATGACTAGCAATGATAAAAACGTAGCTTATAAATATCAAAATTCATTAATTGTAATTAAAGTAATATTCAACTATGTAATTAGGTAAGTAATTCTGTCTTTATTAGTACAGAAGGTACAAAATTTTTGATATAAATAAGCCAAACACTTATTTTAAAACAGGACATTTTTCATGTAGGTACATTATTGTGAATGATACATCGTTTATAAAACAACTCCGGTGTTAATTTTCACATTTATAAATTATAAGCTTCACATTTATAAGCTGCTGCCCGCGACTTCGTCCGCGTTGAAAAAGAAAAAAGTAGCCTATCCTGTGTAATGTACGTCTAAATGTTTATCTACCAAGTTTCATGAAAATGAGTTAATTCGTTTAAGAGTTATGGAGGAACATACATACAAAAAAAAATTCTAAAAACCGTTAATACAGTTTCAGTATCATGTATAGTATAGAGCCTATAAACACGATATCTCTGAAAATAACTAACGTAACTTACTCCGAGACCAACCCTTACAGATTTATTATTAATATTTGATGATTGGTGCATTAAGTAATACTGGGTTATCTATACTAATGCTTTACACATAATTATCTCATAAAGACATACATTTTAAATATATTTTTAATTTGGTGACTTCTAAATAGCAGATCAAGTACTATTTTATTAAGCGCCTCTTTCACCAACGTCAATTAAAGTGTCGATTAATTACTTTTAGAAATCATTGTTTTATTGAATTATGCACTCGGTTTAGTGCATCCATTGAGAGCCGATTTTTATTATTATTTTCTATTCAATGTTTGGGACGTTTACGGTACAAACAAAGGTAAATTATCCCCGGTGTCCGGTGACTTTAAATGACAGTTTGGCCTACTTGACGTTTGTGAAAGAGGCGCTAAAACTAATAAAATTTTATTTAAAAAAAATTCAAAGTAAAATTTTCCCACTAAATTTATATTAAAATTGTATATTGCTATATATGAAAAAGATGTTTGCAGCAAGGCGCTAATGACGCCCACGCGACATTAAATTATTTTTACGAGGCGCCCAGGAGAGGCAATCTACCGCAACTATGCGGCAGACTGTTTCTGACAATATTTTATGTTTTATCTAAATATCCTTCACAAAAATATATTCATATATTTTTATTAAAACTTTTACACGCGATGTTTAGTTCTATCATCATCTAAGTATCTATTGATAAATACAGAAAATGAAAACTAATATTTTTGCCACAAAAAAAACGAATATTTGATAGGTATACTTACAAAATTAATTACTCGTGTAATAATAATAAAAAATAATTTCTTTTGTAACATAATAAAATTATAATATAATATTTCAAAACGAAAACAAACTTCAGAATAATCTTTGCAGATTTTATGTTTACATAGTTGTAAAATTCTACCTGATTCAATGGAATTAAAATGTATCAACCTTTTATATAATATATATTTGGCCTATGTAGTATGTAGAGAGTTGGGTCAAAAGAGCTGTATTTAATAAACAAGACAGTATAGTTTCCACACTCAATAAATGAAAATTATTCTGACAAAATATATAGAAAACCAACCGATGATTTGAAGTATATTGAGCCAATATTAATAAAAAAACATAAGAGGCATCTCATATTGAAATCGGAGGAGCAATTTTTGTTATTACCTCTTACCTCTTACCTCTTACAATACAAACTTTTCACATTTCCATTAATGCATTTGTAAATTTAATTTCAAAATTACATGACTATGAATTCTTATAAATAGTTAGTTATATGTGTTCATTATAAATCTGTAAGTGTAGGTAATGTAGGTATTTTATGTATGTATGTTCCTTCATAACTCTTAAACGAATTAATTGATTTCATGAAACTTGGTAGATTCTCTTTCTTTTCAACGCGAGCGAAGTCGCAGGCACCAACTAGTTATAAATAAAACTCATTAAGATTACTTAAATTATAACAAGTTTTATTTTATGTCTGGAAGTTTTAAAAAGCGCTTTAAATTTATTTGCAAGCCAATCGAGTTGCAGGGACCCCATAACTATTAAAGAATTTTTTACGAATTTTCAGAATAACACTGTGATTTTAAATTGATTCGTGAGCTGTGCTATGTAATAGCCACTCTAATTTATATTAAAGTCTATGTTAACTCACAAATTTCGTACTACCAAAGTACTCAAAAGTAACAAGAAAGACAGGTGTTCGTATTCCAGGTCTTAACTAAGTTTTCGGCTAGACTCACTATAATTTTGGGTTTGATGAGAGCTAATAAAAAGACGTTAAAATAAACACTAAACATGGCAAATAAAAGTTTTACATACACGAAATTAAAGTTGGAGTGATGCATTAGAGAAGTTGGCAATTCATTGGCCGTCTCTCTTGAAGGCACGTGTCTTGTTTTGTTTCCATTACTTCCTTTATTATTAGTAATGATATTTTTTTATGAATAGATCGTCAGACAGGCCGACGGTTCCGATACTTGATGAAGTGCTGCAAGTGTACTTCCAACCTTAGTAGAGGATAAGGGATTGGGAAGGGATAGAGAAATGGGGTCTAGCATCCTTTACTTGTTCACGAAACACAACTGCATACAATGTTGTTAAGTATTTAACAGTGGTCTTCACAGTGGGTTGAGTTCGGTAAATGGACGAGGGATGCCAAAGCTCATTTCTCTTCCGAATCTTGTAGTTCTTGTGGTCTTGCTTGTGTTAGAAGGCGACGGTAGCCATCTGCTTTGACCTTGCACAAAAAAATATAACATTGTCCATGATGTTCACACAAATGAGATTTGTGTGAAGTTGTCAGTTTGTCAAAAAATATTTCGATACTATTTTTTGTTTAGTACTATTTTTTATTAACGTTAACCCGCTTCGTTATATATTTAAAAAAAATACAACGGTTATTTTGTTTTTAACCTCAAAAATAATTGTGTTCGAATTTAATCGGCGAAATTAACACTAGTTGATAAACATTATTATAAGAAAAATATGTAATATTGTTTAGATAATATAAAAATAAAAGTTATGGTCAAATTGACGTATCGTATGAAACAATGCGAACAAACCTAAGGCTCTTCTTCGTTAATAACACGTTTTACGACAGAGTGACGTTCGCTATTAGTTTTATGTTCTACGTTTAAGGTTTATTAGTGGGTATACAATTCGCCAGGTTATTTCACACACGGCCAAGTCTAGACAGCAAATATGTCTTTGTATTAAGAAAATTCATCTGGCGTTAATAGCCATGCTTACTTCGCAGCTTTATTGGCACGACACACGTCGAATTTTAAAAGCAACCAGCTGCCTCTCAAATAGACACGTCATATAAATGATATATCTTATTCATACTCTACTTACACCATTATATTCCTTTTATTGCATTGTTCGGTGCTTTTATTGAATTCAAAGCATACTGATATATACATAAAGTACAAACAATACTAGGATGGATAGCCTCCCCTACATGTATAGAGGAAAAATTAGAAGAATGGGGATAGGATCATATGCTCTTGCATCCCTTACTCACTCACTGAAATACAACAATACACCTGTTGTTATTTCAGCATGGTCTTCTGTAAGGGTATGTTATGTACTACTGCCAGATGGGTTGCTTATTTATGATTACGGAACACAGTATATTTTGTCAACATCTCAGCCGTACTGACCACAGCTGGAGATAGGCCTCCCCCATCATTTTCCAATAGGACGGGTCACACTCAGCCTGGATCCAAGGTCTTATAAAAACTATTTAAAATAACTTAAATCTAATAAATCTTAATTATTACAAAGTACAATTTATTTTGTATAACCCAAATATTTTCAAAGTTTGAGTGAATAGGCATCTTAGGCCTCATCTTTGCTACAGCTGGTTGTTGGCCAAGAAACTAGCAATATTTTTAATTATTATAAGTTCCTTGAGATAGAAATGTTTACATAATTTTAATTTAAGCTTAACTTAATTTTCACTGTGGTATAACTAAAAATGTATAATTAAATAATAGGTAACAGTAGCAGGGACAGCGAATTTAATGTATTTCCATTGCATTCACAACCTTAAAAATTCTAGACGTAAAAGAGCAGCTCCGACGTGCAGCTCCGAATATTCAGGAATAGATATTCAATTTTTAAAAAAATATTGTCATTAACTCCTTATGGCCAATCATAAAATAAAATGGGGGGAGTTCAAGTAAAAAAATGGTAGTAATATAATACGCAACATTTTTATACGTCATCTCTTATTTCATGAAATTTCTGATTAACCGTTAAAATGTATTTTATTATCTAAAGCAGGGAAGTAATTGTAAAATAGAACCACCTTCTCGTTTTACTAACAACGTTGTAATAAAAGAAGTTTAGACAGTGAACAATAACCAATTTGCGAACGAAAACACCGCTCCGAATATAGCCCATTGACATAAATAAATCATTATTTTCATTCTCCCCCGAAGCCAGTGGCTTTACTACGTACGAATTTAAAAAGAGAAATTTTCATTGTACGCAACTCGCCACAAAAGAAAAATGAGAGACTGTATTTACGCTGCTTTGTTAAATATTAATTTGATACCTTTATCTCGAATTTCTTTTAGACTTAATAAAGAAAATCATTTTTATACGAAGAACCCCACCGTGTGTACATATACCTAGATTACATCTATTGTACCTTCTCAAGAGACACATTTTGAGAGGATTATATTTTTATATTACACATAAATTCAGTAGACATATATAATAATTATTATATTATTTAATATAGTAGATTATTTATAAAAGAAAGGTAATTTAATCATATAACAGAGATATTTTAGGCATAAGCGAACGAAGAGCTAATTCGCTAATACTTCGATTATGTAATTGATCATTTACACCGGAATGATTTTTATCACTCATACATTATTATAATTTACGTTACACGATTTTAATTTTAATCACTTGTGTGGGGAAATAAAAAAAATAATGTTTGTAACAAAATAAAATGCAATGTATCAATTTTTTTTATGACATTCCTATAGATTGTTTTTATACATATTATGTATAAAAATATTGAGGTCTATTTGCTAAATTATAACTAATTAAAGAATACATACGAAGGTTGATAAAATATGTTAACTATGTTATCAAAAAAATATTTGAGGATATTTTTTTTTTCAATATTTTTTTTGTACAGTCGGCCGCATAGGTCGATTAACACATTCAAAAGTGCAAAACAACGTAATACTCAACGCGCCATAAGTCGTGGTCATGACTAGAGAACAAAATAAACTTCACGTACAAACGATCGAAAAAGCTTCAGTAAGTAAGTAAGTTGAGTGTTCAGTTAAATAAGTTGAGTTTCAGTTGAGTGTTCACCAGGAGTTAAATAGAACTTACAGCCATCTGTATACTTAATACTTAAACGAGATATTAAAGCAGTAAAATAAAACCTACTTTTTAAAGTATAGGTGATGAAAATCCAATGTTTTTTGTTACGTGTAATTGTTTATTTTTAATCGTAATTGTAATAGCTTCATTAATTGCTTCTAACTGCTGTCTAACTTTATTTTGAAAGGTTTAGTTTAAAAACTAAACTAATTAATATTATTATCAATACGAAATATAAAAAAAAAAATTCCCTAAACCTTAAGGGAAATTAATTTCAAGATTTGCAGTTTGAGTAAACTAAGTACAATATTATATAAAATATTTAACTTTCTCACAATACAAAGAAGTTACTAAGAATTTATCAAACATTTTAAAACTAATCCAACAATGATGTTTTAATCTATAATAATAATTTAACTCAAATTACATTTGTATTATAATTTTAGAGACATTAAGTTATTGAATTAAAGTGTTCTCCCATTAAATTTTAACAACGACCAAATAAATAAGTAATGTAACCGCGAACTTCTCAGCTTGGAGTAGCTAGACGAAGTTGTTACCGATAAAATTATATTATGAATCGAATTATTTTATCTTTTGTTCGACAACTTGAAGCTTCATTGCTTTCACTTCGTTACACTGAGCGTTATGAGTTCATTACTCGTATCTATCGATGATGCGATAAACGTTCCGACAATTTAATCGAACTTTCTTATATAAATCTTTTATCTAAGTGGGAATTTCGCACGTGATGTCACGCGTCCCACTTGTAATTATTATGAACATTGTTACTTACTAGCTTATTTTGAGGAAAATATAGTTTTTGAAAGGATTACACCAGAATACTTTCTTGAAAGCTACCTCAGCTTACCTTTAGCTTGACAGGTAGACGGTCTACCTGATTATCGTTACTTATTACGCTAATTATACTTTATTTAATTATTATATTTATAAGTTACTAGGCTGTTGCACGCGACTTCGTCCGCGTAACTTTATAAAATATTATACATTCGTGTCTGTGAAACCATGGAAATACACATACAAAATTTCAACCCAATCAGTCAAGCCGTTTAGTAGTTGACATACCGACAGCAGCGCCACCTACCGGGTCCAATTGTATTTTAAATCACCCAGGGAACCATCGAAATACCCATATAAAATTTCAACCCAATCGGTTTAGCCGTTTAGAAGTTATATGTGAAAAAGATAAGTACGGAAGGATAATTCTTACTACCCGTTCTCCTTTTACCCGTTTTCCCGTAGGAATGAAGTATTTTTCCGCGGTAAAAAGTAGCCTATGTTCATCACGGATAATGTCGGCTTCTAATGGTAAAACAATTTTTCAAATCGGTCCAGTAGTTTCGGAGCCTATTCAATACAAACAAACAAACAAAGAAATGTTTCCTCTTTATAATATTAGTATATAGATTTTAACATATCAATAAACTTAAATTGCTCAATATTTGAGAATATTTATTTTATCTTTATGGTATATTCAGCGCAATCTATGGTTGCACAATAAGTTTGTCAGCTTAACTAACGGTTTTATAGTGTCTAACTTAATGGATAATTGAGGCTCCGATAATTAGTAAGTAATTGTTTAAAGTTAAGATTAAATGAAGTGTTTAGATTGTATGTATGGTCAACGTGATTATGTCTAACGAATCGTTTATAAGAATAACTAGCCGGAACCCGTGACTTCGTCCGCGTTAAAAGTAAGGGATGTGTAGAACCTGACTAAATGTGTAAAGCAATATAACGCCTGACATCTTTGCTGTTATAAAATTTTCAGGGGTTGTGTCTTTATTTTTAGTGGATAGCTGTTGCCTTTGTAAATTATATAATAAAACGTTCCTTTTGAATCACTCTATCTATTAAATAAAACCGCATCAAAATCCGTTACGTAGTTTTGAAGATCTAAGCATACATAGGGACAGACAGACGGGAAGCTACTTTGTTTTATATACTACTAGCTGGCCCCTGCCACTTCGTCCGCGTTGAAAAAGAAAAAAGTAGCCTATCCTGTGTCCTATACGTCTAAATGTTTATCTTTTTTTATGTTAAGGTCGACAGACAGGCTCACGGTCCACTTGATGGTAAGGTGGCTACCGTCGCCTATAACACAAGCAATGCCATAAGTGCTACAAGTGCGCTGCCGACCATAGAAGGATTAAGGATATAAGGAAGGGGATAAGGAAGGGATGGGGGTTAATGGGCTCTGGCATCCCTTACTCACTCACCGAAACACAACAGCACATATACTGTTATTTCATGGTGGTATTCTATAAGGGGGTGGTTACTGCCGCCAGACGAGCTGCCCAAACTACCACTACTCTATCTACCAATTTTCATGAAAATCAGTTAACTCATTTATGGAGTTATGAAGAGTTATGGAGGAACATACATACATACAATACCTATACTTACAGATTTATTATTAGTATTGATGATATGATATATATTATGATGATTGATTGATGTAGTGATTTTTTATATATGAGCTTCTCGTGCGCATTATGTATACCTTTTTAAAAGAAAGCTATTTCGAATTTGTATTTTTAACTGTCTGTCCCCCCTCCCATCAGTCCTCACCCCGCTTGTCGTCGCCCGCAGGTGAAACTGTCACCTGTCACGGCGCCGGATGTTTTTACTAATTATATTTTTTACTGCCCCACGATAAAGGGTTGCAATTTTTTTGTGCCTCTAAATCTCGACAACAAATTGTATTTTAATTTTGGAAGGCTCTTTTTGTTCCTAAAATAATTTACACATATAAAACTGTGCAGACATGCAACTATATATATAGTGAATTACTATTTAAAATTATTTTAACTATTGAATTTGTTTAAGTTTTTACGCAATATATGTCTCCCAAATAGGTGCTTAGTAGTAATCTTAATATTGAAACAATATCTTTAACAGGGGAGAGAGAACAGCGGGAGCTTCCACTACCGATAAAGCTTTATTTATACATGTTTCAAAGCTCTTCGCTCCCGTCGCGATAAGGAATTTACTTAAATTACATGCTTACTATCTAAAAACGTTGCTTAATAGGTTCATAAAGAAGGGACACAATGCAAACACTAATGTTACAGAAATTTAAGACTTTTTTGTTTTAATCTATAAAAAACTGGCTGTTGAAAAAGCTGTGGCGCCTGCGACTTCAAAAAAACAATATATATTTTCTGGTATAAGGACGCTGGCCTTTAGTTTAAAGAAGAACTAGGTGTAGGAGTCTTATCTTGTTTTTTTTTTGGTTAGTCCAACTAGTTCTACTATTTGCTATTTGCCACATTTGAACTTGATATACACAGTTTATTTTTATATACTGATATCAGAATATGTTACTGTTATGTTAATATGTTAATAATACGTTTATTTACTACCACAGAGTTCATTCTGGCTAATTTAGGTTCCTAATATTGCGTATATTTTACTATTATCTCTCACTATCACTACAACAAGCTTGCTTCTACTGTGTCCTCTATACATTGTGAAATAACACTTTCTTAATTCCTCTGTAAATAAGTATTTCACAAAAATATTCTATTTCTTAAAATGTTAAAAGTATTTTCACTAACCCTGCTTTTAGTTGTTACCTTTTATTTATACATAGTTAATTGAAAAACTGTTAAGCTTTGCATTCTAAAATTGCGTAAAGGATCTCCCCGTTCGTTATTCGTAGCTTTTATAAAAATGTTTGAAGAACATTTTTGCGGGCGTAGTTACTCGCTGCTAAAGTTTCTAGGAGACAAACAAGAAGTGTTTTATACATGATGAAAAATGATAAGCTTCTTGTCCGATAATATGATACAGCATCAATATTCTCTCTTGTTTATGCTCATGTTAAAGTAAGTACCTATAGGAGTAGTGAAAAAATAATTCAATTCTTATCATATTAGAAAGGCTCGAATCCTTTTTTATAGGTTAAAAGCACAATGGCATAGATAAAATAAGATTTTAAATTTATATTTTTAATATAAAATAACGACTGCAACTTCCTACAGAAAGCTTAATAGAAAAACTTTCCAAAACTGAATTTTGGGTAGTAAAATGTAATTGCGAAGTGGTATTTACATCAATAATAATTCCATAATAATTGTAAGCAAATCTCGTTGAATTAACAAACCAACGTGTATCAAATTTCAATGCGGCTGACGCTATTAATACAATCGTCTATGCCGCGTAAAGCTCAAGACAGAAACTATCAGTATAATCTGTGAGGTATAATAATGCCTGACGATATTATGTTTGTACAGTGCTATACGAAGACCGTTCTCTGGCTAGGGCTCATACCTACATACTACGATTAGAATCTAATCGTTTTCGGATTTAGAATAAGTGATCTCATACTTGAGTATACCTAATACACATTAAGTATTCTGATGATAAACAACATTACTGAAAATGTCATCAAATTTCGTTCAGTAATTTTTGCGTAAAAGTGTAAAAATTAGTGATCAAGATGACGGTACATATAATTAGGGAGAAAAATATGATAAGATTCTCCGTCACGTGTCGCAAAATTTTAATATTTTGCGAAAATTATTATACTATACCTACATATATATCTTAAAAACCACGAAAGACTCGAAAATTGTTGAAACTTCGAGTATGTAGGCACAATTTCCAGTACATGTTACTATCAGTGCATGTTATGTCATTGTTTCCTGGTTGGTTCCGGCATCGTGCAACGAAACGTATCACGTGATGTCTGTCACGTGTCGGCGCCGGCGCGTCGCATGTTCCATCACATCAATACCCTGGCTACAAAGAACCTATGGCTCAGGCAGAGCTACAAGCTCGTTTTCGTTTGCAAGTATCATTATCTAGTGATCGCAGTAGATAATTGGGTTAATCCTAAAGAGAAGCTGAGTTATAACCCCATTGACATTAATAAGTAATGACCACTTATCTCATTTTATTATATCTAAGCCCACTTATTTTGCTGTTCTTTCAATAGGTACGATTGAATAGTCTGAAATATTCCAAATGATTTTCTAATTTTCTGTCAAAACGATTCTATACTTAAATTATACATAAATACAACGAGTAGACATGTGTATCTTATAATGTTTATTTAAAAAAATATTAAAAGACGAGTGTCAATTTGTTTGGCTGCAAAAAGATTTATAATTGATTGATTCAATTAAACTTTTTTTTATACGAAACTTATAGAACTATTAAATTTATGATTGCATTGAATAGCGCAGTTATTTAGGATTATACAGAAAAATTAATAAGTACAATATTGAAAAATTTGTGATCACAGTACCCAAAAATGTCGTTTTACTTTTTCTAATTTTCTCCAAAGCTGCCATAACATCTGGCGTTGATTTCTGGGACAGCCTGTATATGTGTAGAACTATGTACTACAAGTATGTTTAGTTTTTATTTTCATGTCAGTATTTAACGTACATGTTTGTAAAGTTCTCCGTATAAGAATACATAACAAGTAGTAAATGAAATAAATAAATGGTTTTCAATTCCATCCAACCATGTTAACAGCTAGAAGCTATTTCAGTGTAAATGGAAATGTACAAAATAACCTCACGTGGCGTTTTCGGCGAGTCTCCGCTACTTTGTATGGCGAGCGGAATATGTATATAGGTAGGTACTAGTAGTAAGTATAGTAGCCGTGACAACCGCAAACCTTGCCAACTGCATTTGAAACCTTTTATATCAACTTTATATTGATATTTCGTACGATACTTTATAAATATAAAGGAGACGTAAAGGAAGAGGGTAGCACAGGCTCAGACAGTTTGTATTTCTGCAGTAAAAGTATAAACTGTCTCATGTTACTTTGTTTTAGTTAAGGTGTGTCTGTGCAAATGGTATCGTTATTATCATCACACGTGTGATAGGTATATTTTATTTCTTAATTTCTTTTTTAAGAACACTTTATTTGTGCATTCTGAATTGCGTGTTAGGAGTTTCAGAATTAACAACAGTTTACAGATATTAAAAAAATGGTTAAGATTCTTAGAAAATTCGGGAACGCACTTGCATCCCTCCTCCTGTTGTTTGTGTTTTTAGACAATAGTTGACTAGTGAGTTGTCAGCCTATATGCCACACTTTAAGATACAAACACTTCGTTTATTAATAGCTAAATATTTTTACTATTAAATCTATTCAACGCATAGAAAAACCAAACAATCACGTTCCCGTGAGTACAAAAAAATTTTTGAAAATACTTTATCTATGAATGCAGTGTTATGTTTTTTGATTAAAATAATAAGTAAGTTTTATTCTCTAATATAAAACACTATTTCATCGCTTCATTACTATATTGAAGGTTTAAAATACAACCAATGAGATTCTCAGCACGTTTCTGAAAACCTGTTAATCTTCTATTACTTATTAATGACTCTTGCACTTTACGTTCACATTAAAGCTTAAATAATTCACAGACACCATTTCTCTAGACATTCGATGCTCTCCAGTCAAATTTATTCCTTCTTTGTGAATCCATTTCCCAACTATAAAACTCTAATTTCGATGTCATCGTAATGGATTGAGATGTCTGAGACCTCGGAGCAAAATTTAATATAATATTCGACGTCCTCGGAGGTAAAGAGAAAGGTAAAAATGTTAGTGCGATTGTCGTGGGACTGAGAATTGTGTAGAAGTCACGGAGCGCGTTTTGTCTAGACGCGAGATGACAAGCGGCAGGGCTTACTGGATGGGAGCACACTAAGGACATGTTATTAGATTTTGAAGAGTTGTTGACGACCATTTACAATAGTTAAAAAATGCCGTTAAATGCTACAAAATTACAAATTTCATAAATTACATTCTAAATTATATGTTTTATTTATTAACTAGCTGGTGCTCGCGACTTCGTCCGCGTTGAAAAAGAAAAAAATAGCCTATCAGGTGTCCTGTACGTCTAAATCTTTATCTACGAAGTTTCATGAAAATCAGATAATTGGTTTAAGAGTTATGGATGAACTATGTGTTTGTAAAGAGTATAGAGCCTATATACACGATATTTCTGAAAACAAAGTAAATTACTACATGACCGACCCTTACAGATTTATAATTAGTATTGATCATCTATACTAATATTATAAAGATTTGATTGAAAACTGTGTTGTTTGTTTATTTGTTTGTTTGTATAGAATAGGCTCCGAAACTACTGGACCGATTTGAAAAATTCTTTTACCATAAGAAGCCCACATTATCCGTGATGAACATAGGCTACTTTTTACCGCGGGAAAATGCTTCATTCCTACGGGAAATCTAAAATAAATGTAAACACTAGCGCCATCTATCCAAAATACGGTAGATGGCGTTTTATACTTTTCTACGCGGACGAAGTCGCGAGCACCAACTAGTGTTATATATTCATAATATAAGCAACAATTATTATCAGATGCATAGAAAACTTTCAGAGATATAGCTAAGCACATTTAAAAAAATATTAAGAAAATGATTCAATCTTTATTACCTATATCAGTACCTACATAATCTACATGTAAGACACACAATGAAATATGTGTTTTATTTGTTACCACTTTGTTACGTAAGATCGATATTATGTATAATACCAATATTAGATTGGTATTATACATTACATATGTATGTAATACGCATTAACTCAACTACAACAACGCACTATTAATTACATTAGACACAGATCGCTTCTCCACCGAGCGTACGTTTAATACCTTCGATGAAGATTGAAACTAATTAATTAATTTAAGATATTACCAACATTCTATCGATAGAGCTTTTATTACGAACATACGCAACTACAAATCATATTATTACTAAGTTAATTCTATAAATTACTCGCAACCGCGAGGTACAGTCGATCAAATATTTAATAGATAAATTATTATTCAGTATAAGATCTAAAGAATAATTACTTATTTATCTTGTATGTAATGTACTAATGTTATTATAAAAGTTAGTAAAGATTTTTGCAAATAATTTATATATTATGTCCAACTTTTTTAAATGAATTGTTTATTATAAAATTATATAGAAGGAACTTCTCTTGGCGACAGTAGGTATCCACCTTACTGAAAACAACCTGAAATAAAAACGTAATATTACTATTTTTTAATTAGTAAGTTGACATGCCAAATTATTCCTATACTAGCCGGTGCCCTCGGCTTCGTCCGCCTTTCTGGTGTCCCAGACAACGTGTATGCAAAATAACATGGTGATTGGTTCAGTAGTTCAAACTTTCGCATTTATAATATATCATTATCTTTTATCCTTTATACTATCAACACCTTTACCCTTTACCGTATTATCCGTATCGCGGTGAAAGGCATCCTTGCATTGTTTCTGACGTAGTTTAGTGTTTATAGTAAAACATAACATAAAAATGACTACATGGCAAAACGCTAACAAAACACGTTTTGATATAAATGTGCACTCGCTTTAATATGTGGCGTACTGTATCTTCGGACATGAGAATACTTCGAAGGCCGCGAGGCCATAAAACTTTCCCCCGTCCGTGAAAAGTGAGCTTAGACACGAAACGGTCATTAATTCTGTATAAACCTAACCAATACATTGCTGAACGGGCTTGTAAGCCAGTAATCGGATGGACGCGACCGGATTTCATGAGCGATGTTTTCTTTGAAACTTATGGTTTTCGTGAGCCCGACTATTATTCATTTAACCGTAACAGACTTCTGTTATTGAAACGTAAACCGAAACGCTGCGAGATTCCCGTAAATACTTCTAAACACGAAATGCCAAACAAAAAAGGGAACGTAGAAGCTTGGCACCATCTGACGCCTTTCGATTATTCTTTGCGAAAACATCTGCACTAAGCGTCTGGCTTGCAACACGGTCCACATATATTTTAAGAATAAAATAAACAGAGATCGTACTAATACGCAATGTTAGCGGTGGTCGGTGGCAACACACCGCCCGTCGGGAAGCACTGACAAGTTTTTGAACGTTTATGAATAAGTAAACAGCCCCCGTCTGCCCCGTCAATACTGCCGGTGGCTGAATGCCAAATGTTGTTCGTGACACTTTCCACTTTCGATTTTTTTTCGTACACCCAACGTTATATAAGCGAAGTGAACTTAACTCATTGTTTAGCCCTACAAAACTACTGTAGCTTAGTCGAGCTGAATTTCATTGAGTGGTTATTTTCCTAACATATATTCACCGCACATGATTGTTTCTACCAAACCCTTTAATATATGTATACCGCAGTGTATACGTAATATACGTTATCTTATCTATGTCACATATCTCTAACTTATCTGTTTCTTTCCAACAAATAGAAAATATATTGAAAGAATTTAATAAATACTCAGTGCTTTGTAGAAAGCGAATATCACGCTGAACGAAGTGAAAACTGTGTTCTTAAAATATATTCTAAGTATAAAAGATTTCTGATCTAAACCTATTATTACTATAAAAAATGTATAATCACTATAAATAAAATGTCAATTAAACACACACCTCATAGCAATTTTTTTCTAGCAAATTGTCCACCTTTACATCAATAGCAAATCTATACATAATAGATAATACAATACATAACTTATCTCTGACCTTTCTGTATATAGTTGTAAATGCAAAGGTACAAGAAGATTCCAAGGAAATGTATTTTTAGATGAAACCAGACATAGAATTGCTTTGAAAGATAAGGGTGTATAAATTCTTTTGCATTATATTTTCTATAGTTACATCGTATAATATAGCGCAGTAGAATCGCGTTTTATTATTATGCTAATTCGTGTTGTCAACGTTGAGGAAGTAATTATATGGTTGTTTTGCAAATTAAATTACAAATCTCTATTTAGATTCTAAAACAAGGTCACAAATGAGATAAATTACCGCGAAATCTGATAAACATCTCATGCGTTTCCGCAATAAGGAAGTAGTAACCAAAAATAAGTGACCTCCGTAATATGCGAATAATTTTTGTATGAAATATCGTTGAGGCAGATATTGTTCTTTATATGGTCAGTACGACTGGCACGCCGTATTTTTTAAATTAACGCACTTTATTTTTTAAAGTATGTATGTGTCCAAATTGAGGATTTCCTTCTCTTTTTTCTTTGCATAAATGAAAAAACAGCGGCTTAGTCTTTTCAAAAATAAATCTAAATGTGGAATGGATTCCCATTAAAAGATTAATTAAATAACGAACAGAAAGCAATAACATGCCTGTCGTGTTTTACGTCTACTTATTTGAAAATATTTAATATTAACAAGGTTATTAAGATTAAGTAGTAAACGAGCCTTAGATGTATGTACCTAATTACAATAGGAATTTAATATCTAACTTATTTCATTATGTGAAATGTTATATTATAATTATGCTAATATGAACATAAATTTCATCAATCTGAGTATCTATTAGATAAAATTTGAATCCCACTTTATAGCCCTGGTTGCACCCTTAATATTATAAATAGGAAAGTTTGTATGTTTGGATGTTTGTTCCTCAATAACGCTAAAACGGCTGAACAGATTTGGATGAAATTCAACACACAGATAGTTTATTTCACTGGAATAATATTGGGATTTTTTCATCCTGAAAAAAGGTTAGGTTTCCGAGAGATCGTTTAAAATATAAAGATTTACCACAACAAACCACATTGTGAATTAAGATGACTACTAAAAATATATTTAAATTTAGTTGGCTTTTATGGTTTTTTGGCATTGTGCGAATTGACTGCTTAACCATATTTGGAGTGTCTAAAATTATACTTGTGCACAAGAAAGACAAATTGTATAAAGAAACCGTAGAGCGTAATTGAAGAGGTTTATTTGGCAGTTATGAATAAGTTATAAGCGGCGGGCGGTCTGGTCGTTCGATCGATAACGATTAAGGCATAAAAATAACAGCTATTGTATTCAACGTGAAACTTTAATACGCCAAATTGCACTCGTAAACTAATTCCCTTCGTTTACATCGCATCGTTGGAATCAAGTTCGTGACTGTATGGAGCTAAAAGCTATCAAATTATAACGAGTACTAAGAATTCGCCTGTAATTTGGGGTTCGTCAGTCTTCATTGGGATGGAACCAAATGTTTTGACATATTTTCAAACAATTTGAATTCTTCGAATTCTTACAAAAAGAAAATTGACGAATTACTTTTAAATAATTAATTTTTCTTTTTTTTCACATAGAATATTATTTTTTGTTTTATTTTAATTTGTTTTTTGGCTAATGGCTAATGAATCATAAAATAATGGCTGTATGAAATTTTAATAAATAAATAAATAAGATACGCGGTTTTACACTTTGCGACGTTGGTTTGTTTTGTCTGTTTTTAGGAGAAAATTTGCCACAGATTACTATGTAATGTGAGAAAACCTTCCTGAATTCATTAATTGTTAAAAAATTGAAGTTAGAGCTGCTAAAATACATTAAATCATAGAGAAGTTGACGATGCATGTTTTTATTAATTTAACTAAAATACAGGTGTGACTAAATGTACATAACTATTACATGACAATAACACGTAAGTAAGCAATTGTTTATGTACAGCCAATGACCATTCATCAAACGTATGAAGTGCTCTATAACAGAATACATAATTAATCATAAATGATACAATAGTTCAAGTGAGGAAAGTGACTAAAGGAACGAATTTACTCTTAAGTGACAATCATTTTAATATCGACAACATAACCGGTTAAATAGTATGAAATTCTCAAATTAAGTAATTAAAGAAAATAAAAAAGTCGTCAAGATATAGTGTATAAATATTTCTTCAAGTAATTAAATCCTAGTTATTTGTTTATCTGCTCAAAAAAGTATGGTTGCAATCGTGTTGCAATAGAAAAGTATCTAATAGCTTCGAAGGAAACTAGCAAAACTTCAATTCTAAATTTACCTTTCATATTGACTAGCCCTTTATCTACGTTCGTAACTGAAATTACCTAACCAGTTACAAAAGAAGAAATCATTCACAAACAAAAACATTTTATGATGAATGAAAAAATGAATGATTATCTTTAAGTTATGATTTTTGTTATGCATATTGAATATAATGTATATGAATATATATATTAGAAGATGTTTTCGCTATAAGTATAGTTATTACAAAATAAAATTACGGAACCACAAATACAAACCACAACTCTCGCTTAACATAATATTAACTATTATTTTTTATCAGACTTTCGTAGAACCAAGTCACTGGCATTACTTTTTTCAGCATTGTTGCTTAAAAATTGAGTTCAGACTTTTAAATAGTTGTATTTTCAACTTCACGAAAAGTTTAAATAACTTGATTATTATGAAGAGTTTTTTCGAATTTTTCTTTGTAGTTTTCATGATGGATTTTCAAAAGTATAATATTATATATAGGTATTGATTGCGAGCCTTATTTAACGACTTTGCCCTTGAACAAGTTTGTTTAGCTGTAATTATATAATTGTACACAATCCTAACAATTGGCTGTTCGTGTTTTCTTTGTTTTGTTAATTGTGAAACAGCATAATACTCGTATTAATGAATTAATTCTATAGAAATTCGTCTTATTTCAACGTAAAAAGCTTTGAGAGCGTTTGCTTGTATTTAACGTCAAATATTTTCTTTCACTTTTGTTTTATGCGCCTAATAGCGGCTCTTTGTGGGGAATTTTCACGAAATTATGCACCCACATCAACCTCTAGTGTTAGTGTCGTAGTGATGGAAGAACAAAATAATTTATATGATTTTTTTCAAATATTGTTCTTAGAATAAGTTTTGACGATCTTGATGGCAGTGTTTAGGTAACAAAATTGTATCCATTTACTTTTTTATTCTTATTTTACTTTTCTTACCTTAGGTTTTTATACCTTATATTCTTTTTTAGTCACTTTGGGGATGACTATGCTGCATGGTTTTATAATTATTACTACTTAAAGTATATTAAACCAGGGCTTATTAGTAGGTACCTATATAGATATTAAATTAAGTTGTCATTACACAATTTTCTGTATCAAGCTGAATAAATTAACTATGAAATTAAAATTAATAAAATAAACCTACCATTTAGCTGTTCGGCACCATTAATACCGATTTCATCTCATGCAAATTTTTTTGACTAAAATCTGAAGAAGCTTTGAATCTGTTAGTTAAATACGTTAATCACATTTATTAAATAATGCCAATACATACTTCTCTAATATTATTTAATTTATAATAGATTCTACACACAAACCTCGCTTTGTTGTCAAACGCATATACTAGACACTGTAGGTATATAATTAGAAAATTAATTGCTATATCTTTGATAAGTAGCTCGAGTTATATTCCGAGTTACTCAATTTCTTTGGTATAAAAAGGTCTTTCCACGTCCATTTTTGTTATTACTATTGCCAGTCTCAGAAACGTATTCAGTTTTCCATAAACATGTGTTGAGCATTTTTTGCAAGATAACAACGAAATTCGATTCAATTGCCTCAAATGTAGTACATTGTCCAACACTAGTACTCGTGTTTCACTAGTATTTTTACGGGAATTGGCCTCGTTACGTTTGAATGTAAAGATTAACGTGGCAGCGTTAATGGGGAGTAATTTTTGAGAGTAATTTCTCTTTGATGTGATGAACGCGATGTTAGAGACGTGACAAGAACGCTAATTTAGACGCGAGTGTTAATTCCGAAACGGCTTTTAAACATTTTTTGTTACTTGAAAAGTTTTTGGAACGCTGAATGAGACAAGTACTTGAATAGAAGAAATTAAGTTGCTTGTAAACGTTTTAATATTTTAACCATATTAATAATATAATAACAAAAAATCAGGAAAAACTCGTGGCAGGCATCAGCATCTTATGGATCCTGGTAGTGATAAAATATTCTCCTTTCTATGACCCTTATCTTTTAAAATATCGTATGGCAACGCATTAGTGTTCTTTCTAATTTCTATAATACCTTGTGTTCATAGTCGGTGGTAGCCATTTACGACCTGGGCCGCACCTTGGTCTGTCCACCGTCATTTGTCATAAAAGATCTTAAATGATTCATAACCTGCTCGAGGAGAATTATCATTTGTTTACAATGACATAAGAATGTTTTAATTAAAAATAAAAACATCACATTTCATTGTGCGGTTTGTGTTATCTAGCAGCACTATTGCATTGAGTTTTGAGTAGTAATTTCTTAACCACAAGTGTTTAATGACATATACACGTACACGTCAATGTTAAAATAGTTTCAAATGTAAATAGGTAATATTAATATGTATACCTATTACAGAAAAAAGTTCAGAAATTGCCATAACGAATTTACTGTATTTTCTCCCTCTCATAAAATTATATTACTACTATTACTAGTAGAAAATAAGTAATTATTTTTATTTATATATTATATATGTTTACATAGTACTAGCTGGTGTCTGCGACTTCGTACGCGTTGAAAAAGAAAAAAAGTAGCCTATCCTATGTCCTGTACGTCTAAATGTTTATCTACAAAGTATCATGAAAATCAGTTAATTCGTTTAAGAATTATGGAGGAACATACATACATACAATACACACTTACAGATTTATTATTAGTATTGATGATGATTGATTATTTTCTTCTACGTAGGTAATTATAATATATCACATTTAATTATATTTATAGATTATTTTCATTATTTATTACTTTAAATAAATATAATATATACTAGATACATAATGTTTATATAAATAGTAAATAGAGGCATCAAGCAGAAGATGTAGTTAAGTAAAATATTGGTAAGTTTTACTAGAACATTTAAATGAAATACGTTGGCTCATATCATCTTCTTTTCACTTTGAAGCAAACGCAAGTAGGTACAACATGCTCCGTTCCACACAGACTTGTAAATATTTTCGTGAGAACAAAGAGCGTCATTTTTCACAACAATATTGCAATATTTTGTTTTTAAAGGACTCAGCTTTTGTACAAATGATAATGGTCAGGTCGAGTTGGAAGCGAGATGGGTTATAAATAAAGGAGTTTCTAAAGAAACATTTTTAATATTGTAGCTATCCCTTTTTAAGCTCTTCAAATTACAGTATCAAAATGTATCATAACATTTAAAATGTGGACTCATAAACTTATCGCTTGCATTTTCTGCGTTGCGTAATTCGTGCGTTTGCTGCGGACATCGATGCTGCGGACAAATACTGAATGAGTTTGCTTGAAGGCCATTAGTGATAAAGCGACAGAAAAGAAATATTTTACATAATAAATATTGTGTCGTTGTTAAGTCCAAGGCCAATTTAATCATGCCGGGGCCCTTTAGTTAGATAAAAATCTACCACAACGCGATTTTATTGAATATTTTTTTTATAAATACTTATAAAATATGCGTACTTTTTTCTGGAAAGCCAATGCGAGTCCCTTAGGCAGTTTGCCTACCCTGCCTATTTGATAATTCGACACGGGTTATATTCTTAGGTTGCTGCTTATGTTGCTGGGACTCGTAAAATTAAAAATAAATTATATTTTAATATTATGTGCTTGATTTGATATAAATTGCCAACAATATGTAAAAAAATAATTCAAAAATAGAGTAGCTTACAAAAACTTGTCTTACGATAACGTCTGATCTGGGCTTTTAAGAAAATTCGCTATGTTTTCGGCAAATAGTACACAATAAAATTAAGAAAATAAAGAGTGCTAAGAACTAGAACTAGCAGGAATCCATAATAACAAAGAGACAAGAGATAGGATCTCTGCGAGACGTGCGCGGTCGGGAATTGAACATTCGGTATGTCAGGCAGTTAGACAAGATTTCAGACGCATTGTTTAAGTTATTCCAAACATCTACCCGTTCGCTTCGTGAAAACTATTGTTAGGGTTGATAGGGTGTGGAAATTTCTATTAAAATTATAAGTTTAATATTTTGCATAACAATAATATAGCCAAAGTTCTAATATTAGTAAACTGGGAAGCCCCGTTAGGCCCTTTAGCAAGGGATGCCTCATGCCTTACAGAAAATTCTTAGGATAATAATCCTTCTCGTAATTTGGAGTCTTTTTTAAGTTAAGACATTTAGAATAAAAATAGAGCATAATCGATAAGCTACATAAGCAAAAAAATAATAAAAATACTCTTCTGGTATAATTATTATCATAACAAATCGACTTGTACTCGTAAATTGTAATGATAACCTTGGGATTAAATTTCAAATATTGTGTTGTGTAAATAGAGCGTAATTTATATTTATAACGAATGAGTCAAGCGCGGTTTGTGTTAACTACTGACCCCACAGTACACCCAATGAATCATTCCTTAATGAATCAGTGAAAATGGAAAAGTAAAGTGTAATTTCTTTTATGTGTCAAACAGTGTTTGTTTAAATGAAAGGTGCATTTGTCCACCTCGTAGGCGGGTCCACTTCATAGGTCAGGGCGTTTGTCCACCTCGTAGGCGTCCTACGCTACGCTTGTCAATCCTTGGCGGCTCCATTCGAGAACTTCAGTACTATGTGTGCTGCTCACTTCCACTAATAAGCCCGCCGGGTTATGTAGGTAAAAGTAGATCTCCTCATTCCTTATTCAACCCCGAGCATAACCCTTTCCATAGCTCGTTGAAAATATACTTACCTAGGATAAATTATAAAGTGACAGCCCTGGAAGTGTTTGCATTGTTATGCGGACTGTGTGACCGTTAGGTTCGTTACTTGCTGTAGCGAACAATCAAATAACTATACCGATTGCGGAGACTCCCCCGCGGCCCTTGATTGCAAGTATTGCAACAAATTTTAATTCGACACCACACTTTTGCAACTCATTCACTTTTATTGCTGTTAACTTTTATTTACTTTCATTGCAGCTAACTTTCATTCACTTTTATTGCTGTTGAACTGTTTGTTGTCTGCGCACTGTACTGGGTAAATGAAACTTTGGTTTTTCAGTTTCAACTGAGTTGCAGGACGGTCGTTTTTACTTCCTTTTGTTCGGAATATTTGTAAAATAAATAGTCTGGATGAATGAATTTTGAAACACAAACGAACACATTATTGCTTCTAACTTGAAACTACAAAACATTTATTAATGTCATATCTATAATATAATACTAATAAATGAAATTGAAGTGTGTTTGTTAATGTGAAAATAACTTATTTTTACTAAATATATACTATATGCGATACTTATAAAAAACAATTTTTAAATTTGTCTGTTGTCTGTCTACTCCGAAATGGGTGGACTGATTTTAACGGGACTTTCGCTGACATTCAGTTGATGTTATAAGAAGTAACTTAGGTTGCTATTATTTTAGAAAAAAAGTGTTATCAATCAATACTAATAATAAATGTGTAAGTGTAGGTATTGTATGTATGTATGTATGGCGGCCGAGTGAGTGAGACACCATACAGTGCTATAGTAATTAGTGGTGGCGCGACCAGTAACAATCTGTTTAACAAATTAGTTGCGCAACCAAACGGACACCAGGCCCCTTAGCCAAGAGCACAATCTGCACAATGCAAACGGGAGCGTTACGCTTATTAACGAAACGATAGAAAATAAAGCCCGGTGATTGGTTGTTGTAACGCCCACATAAAATTTTGACTCTTGGCTCTTAGCCAAGAGCCACTAGCGCCAAGAGCACCCAGTGCAAACGGGAGCGTTGTAGATTGACGAAACGACAGAAAATAAAGCCCGGTAATTGGTCGTGGTAACGCCCACATAAAATTTTGACCAATCATCGGGCTTTATTTTCTATCGTTCTCTAACTTCGTAAGGGAGCGTTGGAAATGGTGTGCTCATGGCTAGGGGCTCAGGTGAGTAACTCGCTATAGAGCTGTATACATTTTCATGGTAGCGACGACTAGTTGCGCCGCCATGGTGTCCCGGTGAAATATAGCCCTTAGGCGATTTTAGCCACCTACCATCAAGTGGACCGTCAGCCTGCCTTCCACCCTTAATAATATAAAACCAAACAAAAACATATTCTTTTGTATTTATTGCCATTGTCATAAATTCTTTTATAAACCTGGTATTACATACCAGTAGATCTATAAGCAACTCATCACAGTAAATACAAGTATATATATTTCAAATATATTGTGTCTCCGTTCTTACGCAATGCTTATGTCTGGTTGTTGTATACAGACTTATACAGACAAACCGCAGACTTTATTTATTTGTTTAGTACAACAAAGATTTCTTTTCTATACTGGTGTTTGAGAAAACATCGTCTTTCAACGAAAAACATTGTCTGAGTTTTGTTCAAAGGAATAAATGCGAAGGGTTGAGAAGAAAAAGAAAAATAAGAAAATTATTGTGATCATAATGACATAAAGATTACAATGGTTATTGTTACATATTACAATTTAAATCAAAAAAGTTAAACCTCGGGATATTGAGTCAATTTAGGTCTTCCATTGATATGAAACGTACTGTTCAAGTTTGCACCATTGATGTATTAGTTACTATATGTAGAGGTACTATAAAGGTTTTTTTGGTCAAGTAAGAATAACACTTAGAATGTAAGAAAGTATTACTTTTGTCGCGACCACATGTTGCGTTTTTTAGGCCTCCTAGTCTAGGCGCTAGGCTTTAGGAAATATATAACCTAGTAGGAAAGCTTTCGTAGAGTTTATGAACCTAAAGAAAATTTTCAGTTTCAGTTCAGAATTTACAGTTCAGATCAGATCTCACTGATAACGAAATAGTTGGTCCATATATCTCTTACGAAACATAATTAAAAAGAACCTCGTTTATATAAAAACCATACTATTGTCTCTTATATTAGCGCGCAAAGTCTTGGAGATTATCCCCTACTTATATTAAAAACGGTGACAATAATCTAAGCGTCCCAACCATAAATATAGTCAGTATAATGGCCTCACCGAGTGCATTGTCACAGAGTAATAACGTCGCGTGGCCCGTATGGCAATCGTGTGCAGTATTAACGTTATAAATTAGGACGTTTACGTCTGGGCCCACTCAAATAACCGTAAAGAGTGGCTAGTGGTCATACCGCACACTTGTGTATGAACCCTATAAGAGTTATGCTTGCATACTTTAGCTCGTAGATGTTGCTGTGTCGCCATTCTTTTAATAAAAAAAATTGTGAACAAGTCAATGTCCTTTCTCGTATCTGTCCTTGGAATATTAGTGATTTCAGTAGGAAAATAGATTTAAATAAAAAATATCATAATACGCCCCGGGTGGATAATTACTAAAAGGCCTGTATTGTCCTTGTAAACTCATAAATAAAAATAAGACACCCTAAGATTGAACATTCTTTGTATGTTGTAGAATGATAAGGTCTGTTTTACTTTGGAAATTCAAAGCGACAATTATGTCAATCAGTAATCAATACCTATTTCAAATCTAAGCCTTAGCGAATTTTGAAATGACTGGAATTTGTTATCATAACTGATAAAGCACTTTTCTGGTCGACCATACTACATCTTGTAGTAAAACCAATATGTTATGTAATGACACTGTGTTTTTTTATATATACAAAGGAATCCACTTAAACAAATTAGTGTTGAATAACGAATTTAAGCTTTTCCAAAGAAATATATAAAATAAAACAGTATGTCATCTCGATATATGAGGGAGTTATATTTCGATATATTTTTTCCCGCAGTTAGTTAGTTGTTAGTTCTTAGTTAGTTAGTTGTTCTAGTCTTGTTAGTTCTTTAGTTCTTAGTAGTTTATTACAGTAATTGGTACTTTTCAATTTTTGTTGCTATTTTTGTTGAGAACAGAACTTTTTTCTACATAAAATGTACCCTATACTATTTTCTGTGCCCTGGACAATGTGTATGGAAAATATCATTATGATTAGTTGGGTGGTTAAGGCGTGAAAGCGTAACAAATAAACTCACTTTGGCGTTTGTAATATTAGTTAGGATTCGGTAAGTTACGACGTCATAGTTCACTTTAATGTATATTAAAAAACTTAGAAATATTTTAAAAAACCGATGTAAAATTAAAGGAGAGGAACCTCGTAATAACTAGTAACGGTAATCGGTGGTAAAAAATATATTCCATCATTAAGTGCACGTGGATTCCACCCTTTTCATAAAAAAAGTAACACATGGATAAAACAGTTTCAGAGATATCATACTATTTACTATCTCTAACGTGATACGGGGCAGACATCTCGAGAAAGCATCAGCAACCAACTTCGGCGACGTCATGCATACTTATTACTCGATTTTCCAGCGAGCAATTTCAATTGTACTATGCCATTAGCGGCATTCGATTGCATTTGTTGGTTTTGATAGAACTGAATAGAAATTCTGTTTAAAACCCGTTTAACAATGGAGAGAATACGCTTAAAGGGAACCTTACTAGACGTTATATGTAATTTGATGACATGCACTCAGACACAAACAACATGATAAGAAATTTAATTCAATTGAATTTAAATTTTAGCTAATATTTTTGGACCTATAGAATAAATGTTGACATATCTATATATCTAAATATATCTGAGAAGGTATGTAAATATTTTCAGAGAAAATAAATTCGTGCGAATCTAGGGGCAGGTAACCAATTTGTTATAATCTATTGTTGGTAATGTATATAAAAGAAAAAATGTTTTCTATATTCTAATTTAATACACATGGGTACAATTACAGGAATGTCGTAATTTAATAATAAAACGGATCAAAACACACCTAAAGGATTACGTTACTAATTGAGTGTCTTGACAAGCGTCTGCAAAAGAAATTAGAAACGCAAATATTTATATCAATTAAGAAAGTCCCCTCGGAAGTATGCAAGTGACACTGAAAGAAGCCGATGACAGAGAAAAGGGTTCTTCACGGAAAGGAAACTTGATTGAGTGTATACTTTGCGAGTATTTTGCCTTTTAAAGTCCTCTCTAATTAACACGGTAAGCATCTCGTTAAGTGTTAAAGTATTTTATTATAGGGTTCTTTAACTTTATCCTATATTAGGGGCTATAGTTAAAAGCTATTCACTAAGGCTAATTAATTAAGCATTGATCTATTTTAAAATTTGTTTTTTTTTTTTTAAATCTCTAAAAAGTTTGTTCTCATGCTATTTAAATCAATTTTCAACACTCATTAGAATAATTGTTTATGTGATTTATAAAATAAAACTCGATAGCAATATAGTATTAATAATATCTTATAATCTTGAATTTTTAAATTTAATCTGAATTTTTACACATGTAACAAGTTGATTTTAAAGGCTACCACAAAATGACAGCACGTGTGCTGTTGTGTTTCGGTCAAAAATACAAAAACTACTGGGCCCAACCCAATTCTATCTATAGAAAGCTACATTATACTACATTATCATCGGGTAGCTATATTTTATAAAGTTACGCGGACGAAGACGCGTGCATCAGCTAGTATTATGTAAAAAAAAAAAGAAAAAAATATCTGTGCATTTAAACGTCACCTTAAATTAAAAAAAAAATTGGAAATTTTAAGATTGTTAATTCGTTGTTAGACCATTCGAACTTCAGTACAGCATAGAGGAGAGTAGTAAGTATAATATGTAAGCTTTTCAAGCTTCCATGTTAATCTTTCCAATCAGATGTTCTTCATCACTTTTCAATTATCCACCAGATTTGTACGTTTTATTCAATATTACATTACAATTTTTGTTTTGTATTATTTAATCATTGTACTGATGTAATTTTTGTAATTTGTGTTTTGTATTATTTAATCATTGTACTGATGTAATTTTTGTAATTTGTGTTTTGTATTATTTAACACAATCCAAAGGAACTTTAATAAAACATCTGTTTACAAAATTTGATTAATATTTCCTACATACATTCCTACAAGCAAACAACAAGGCAAGACACATTAGTATTAGCATATATATACTCGTAGCAATTGAAGGGACTAAAGCCATTTGAAATTTTAAAATAAAAATTTATATAAAATTGGATACGTGGTTCCCTTCAATATTGATAAAGGCTATAAAGTCTTGTTGTCTGAAGACCGACCGCAGAAAAAGGGGAAAATGCAATAAAAGATAGGTAATACATTTTCTTTGTAGATTTCACGGTTGACCGCACATGGAATATTTAGAACTGGCTTCGGTCCTTCGACGAAATTGAATAGTCATTCGGGTGGACACAGTTTGGATACATTTACATATTTGGATATAAACATTAGGAAGGTAAAGAACAAATACTCTGACGAAATATCAAAATTGCGTATTGCACATGTTAATTTACTAACTAATTTTAATATATCGAAGATGTAGTTGTATAAGAAACAGGAAGAAATGTATACGGTACATGTCAAAACACAAAATAGCTTTATAATTGAAACATGAAATTTTCCAAAAAGGAATTACTACTTATAAAATCGTTTACCCTTACTGAGTCTTAATGCACAGAGAAAACTAAGTCTAGACTAATCTAAAATTTTATGACTAATTCTTACTATTGTCCTTACTTCCTTACTTAATATTATAAATGCGAAAGTAACTCTGTCTTGCTTTCACGCCAAAACTACTGAACCGATCACCATGAAATTTTGCATACACGTTGTCCGGAATACCAAAAAGGACATAGGATACATTTCATCCGAGAAAAAAGTAATGTTCCCGAGGGATTATCTAAAATATATAGTAACTAACGCCTGGGCAATGTGTTATTATAGCAACAAGTTGTCAAGCGTTATAATTGCTTTTATATTTTTAATTTTAGATCGCGTACGAAGGCGCGGGCACCAGCTATTCTAATATAATATTAAAAAATTTCAAGAAATAAACATTATATTTTAAAGTAAAACGGGCAAAAGATGGATTTCATTTTATAAAACACCATTAAATTTTAAGGAAATGATAGGGTGTTTGAACATTTTCTCCTAATTAGTGTCGCCATCTTGACGACTATTTAAAAAGCACGGTGACATCACAGTTGGAAGGGTTACAGCTTACAGCGATTAACGATTCAAGAGACAGGCCAGTTCACTCGTTGTAGGTTTCGGTCACAGTGTAAGCGCTATTCATTTACTCGTAATATTGCAATTATTCTAGAAGTTTTCATTAAAAAACACAATTAGAAATGATCTTATATTTGTAACTACTATGTTCAAATTTCATTAAATTTGGATTTTATGCATCCAATAAAACTCGCCTTCTGCCTACCACCACAGTTACCACAATGGACGTCTTAGCGGTGTAACTTATTTATTACTAGCTGATGCCCGCGACTTCGTCCGCGTTCTCTATAGCCCAAGCCTTCCTCGATAAATGGACTATCCAACACAAAAATATAACTTTTCAATTCGAACCAGTATATAGTTCCTGAGATTAGCGCGTACAACCAAACAAACTCCTCAGCTTTATATATTGGTATAGATGAATTATTAGAATTTACTTTTTGCGATGCAGATAATAAATAAGTGTTTTTTTTTTTCTATGTATGTACGAAGCGTCCATTCTCTATACGAAAACTGAGAGAACTGACTGACAGACGGTAGCCAAGACGCCACTGGTCAATTTGGCGTCCCAGTGAAGTAGCGCTCTATCAATCACGCTTATACGTGTACCACACCTTTATGTCGTCTAATTAACATAAAACCACTTCTCCCGTTTTCAGCCTATTTACCCGCTCAACGCGAAATTACTTTAACCATGATGTTTCCCCAGCAAGGTGATGAGTGTAAATTAAGAAAATTCTTTAACGATAATATATATTACAATGCCTTCATAGTTCTGTTAGGGTTGTCGACGTGCTGTCGGGCAATGGAAATGTTCACGGTGTTATATTCTGACGATTTATTGTGATTATGAGAGACACGACATTAGGAGCAAGTTAATTAAATTATAAAAATAGTAGTTGCAATAATAGCATTTTAACAAGCCCGTCAGATGAGTGGTTGGGGTTGTTCTAGTCTAGGATTCCTGAGTTCGATTCCTGGTAGGGTCAGCTTTGGAAATAAACTTTAAAAGTTGGCTTTGTTCTGAATCTGGAAAGTAGCTTCCGCAGTCATTTGGGCAGCCCTTCTATCCGCAGTGACCACCTTTACAGAAGACCAAATTGATATAACATCTCGTTTGCTGTCGTGTTTCAGTGAGTGAACCCATATTATGAATAGATTTTAATTTTATGAACACAGTTTTGAAAACGTAAGTTGTATGGGCTTACAATGTTAACCACTTGGCAAGTTGCCATGTCACTTTGGCTAGAGTTTACCATTCGAGTTGAATTGGCACCCATTTGTATAGCGCATAAAGGTTCCGACGAAAGCAGCGATGGAGCACAATTTGGAGCACGTGACGTCTCTAACGTAATAGGTTGTTAATTCTATACGCTCCATAGAGGATTCTTATAAAGATAAGTTGGGTATAATTCTAACCTAGCCACCATTTGTTTAGTGAATAAATAAATCATAGATAGATTTTAAACATTTATTCAGTGCTAATTGCTATTTTTCTAAGGAGTTGCTAAATTATTTTTAGATTTTGGATGGAAAAGTATTTGGAAAAGTACGTTTTTTCTGTAAGAAAGGTATCCCTTACCGAGTCCTTTTCTGTTTATGTGTAATGGAAAAATATTTTGTAAAATATCAAATATTTAAAATTTATTATTAGCTTGGAGGCCCAGATAGATTGATCTTTATGAAAATTATTGCATTTGTTCCACCAATAATAAAATTATAACAAGGCAATATAGTTATAATCATAAAATAATACAATCAGTACACTTATATTTAATTATTTCTAGATCAGAAATAATATATTGATTTTGTTAAATCGTCTGATACCCATATATATAACCTTCCACTGCAAGACGAGGCGCTTCTTTATTATGCGAGAATATTTTCGTATTTTTAAAATGTATTTAAAAAAAATTAACAGGTACACGTAAAGTTCTCATATTACTGCCAATCTATTCGATTCAACGTTAAAAACCCGTTTGACAAAATTCATCGAAGGCTATAACAGTATCATCCGAGAGGTTTTGGATTCAATATCACTGCAAATCCGTGGCTGTACGAGAGTGTTTTTATTTTGCGTTTTATCGCTTCGAATTGGCTATATGCTGTCGTTATGGCCTCGTCAATGCATACAGTTCAATTTCCTCTCAAATAAGAATCGATAGAGATGCACAAGACATAGATACCAATCTAGGATAAATTCAAACTATCACTTTGAATGCCAGTTGTGTTTTCTATTATATGAGTAATAATATACTTATGACTTTATACAATTTTAATTTAATTAAATTTTATTATTGAGCCATTTCATCATCATCTTCATTAGCCTTTGATAGTCCACTGTTAGACATATTATGCCTTCCCCATAATTTTCTAATAGGTCAGAAACAACCTGAATCCAGCGTCGACTGGAGCTTATGTTAATAAATAACAGGTCTGAGATATATTATTTCGATTATCTATGTGGTGTAGGTACTTTATCGGTGATTATTTAGATATCTTATAGTGCCCTTAACGAATCATAGGTAGGCACTGTATGTGTTCGACTCTACTTGAGCATATTAATTAGTACAACTTCCGTACTATCCCTGGACGAAATTTCATAGCTATGTTTCTTGTGTGTTGAAATGTAAGGACTGAGTTTAGAAGCATTTTAGCTAGATACTTATTTGTAACAGGCTTGTAGGACATGCGGTAATTTTGTATGCACCGTTATCTTTGTGGCCAATGCCACACCATTTCAGATATGTTTTTTAATTGACACTGGTTTTGCAAAGTATAGAATCAAATCAGTTAAAGATTATAAGTTAAGTTAAACCTACACTAAGTCGTGTTACATATTTTTGGTTGAAATTACAATACATCTAATATTGGTAGGATTTTCTAGCAGCTTCAATTGAAGTCGAAACAAACAAAACAAACCCAATTAAATATATTGTGGGCAGTGACCAAGACAATCCCATTATTCTCAAAGTACAAGACGTCAGTCTTCAGACCACATCCTTAGCCATTTTGTAACGAGGGTTCTTCGTTTAACTTATCTACCTCCCTTGTTAGTAACTAATAATGATCGGTCCTGCATTATACATACATAACATAACAAGTCTGTCAGTATTGAAATTTTAAACTTAACTTAGTTAACCTTAGAATTTATTTTTTCAATTTCTTAATATAAGAATTTTTTATAATTATAAAATTACGTACACATAAGATAAGTAAAGATAATTATAATATATTCATAACTAGAGGAAACAAAGTTAGACTTATTACTAAGATATTTTTTTTACCTTTAGTTATGGTAAAATTTTCCTTTAGTAATTAGGATTATTGTTTACTGTAAACAAAAGCACAATAGCTATTTTTAAATGGTAAAATTTATGTGTCATATAGATGTATGATAATGTATGAATTTCATTAGTAGAGCAAATATATTTAACTATATCTGCTATGGTTTAATCAATTCTTAAGAAATTTCAAAAATCTCGTTTGACTAAATTCTAAAACAATTCAAAGAAATATTAAATAATAAAAATATATTGTTAGCTCAATACATTTCTATTTCCACATCTGAGGAAACCTATGTTCTTAGTCTTAACTAATGGAAACAAAATTACTTACAATTAGATGTAATAAAATAAATAGATAGATACTGACACACCTCGTTCAGAAATCCACAATTCAAGCATAAAGCCATTTAGAGTTCTAAATAGCACAATAATAAATAAACCAGTTGTCGAGTACAAGTACTTACTAAGCCTAATTTGAATGAAGGTAAATCCATTCATTCGCTAAACATTTACATAATCGCTGCAGGCTGATTAAATTTGTACGAACGGGAATTCGTTTGTATGCTCCTAAATTTAGCGCAACTCTCTAAATAATGTTAAATCGTGACTATAATATTTGACTAAATGTATGCTAATATAATGCAAATTAAACAAATATTAAATTAACTTGTTTGTTAGAATGCTGCATGTTTGTTATACTGCCTTCGTCAAAGAGGTAATAAGGTAAAAGGCGGTAAGAAAAAGATAAAGAAAATAGGGCTTATATTATGGTGTCATTTCACAGCGGTCTTCAGTAATATTACGTGCTGCCATGAGTTTATATTAATTCGATGGCTGCCATAGATAGACGCAAAAAAAGATGAAAATACAATACATTCTTAGATTGCGTGATTGACAAACGCGCTATATAAAACTACATATGTATAACTCACGTCCCCAACAAAATTTACAATATGGTATATTTGTAATAATAGAGATAGTTAGATGTTAGAGGTAGCAATAACTTCGACTGATTGAAACTGAGACCACTGGACTGATTCACGTATCTTCTTTTTTTATTTATTAATTTATTAATTAATTAATACAGTAATGTTTACATTTAAATTAACATTGGTGTAAACATAAACTCTTTTAGAGTTTCACCGCACACCATGTTCAGTTTACAGATCATTAAAATTAAAAATTTGTAGATAATTATGTACAGACAATATCAATATCATATAGATAATATTATAATATATACATTTATACAAATACTTATTATAATTTATTCCGATTACCCTTGATTAAATCTTTTGTTGACGCTCACGAACACTTTTGATTCTTTAGGATTTTAGAAATCCGATTTATGATTGATGTATTATTGCTAAAAATTATATTTATCTACATTTTGCTTCTATTTATATGCATGCTGTCTAGTTTGTGTATAAGGAACGCCTTACTCTCAATACTAGTACTACTTGTAATTAAAAGTACTACATAAAAGTACTCATTACTTAGTAGTCAGTGTTTTGCTATAAAATATTCGAGACATTGGACTCGCATTTCTAGTAAATCCTCGTTCGCACACCCTCTCACCCATCCTTAATGCTAAGTTGTTCATAAGTTTTCACCGAAGCTTACTATGCAAGTTTTTATTACTTATAGAAAACGCAACCTTCTAGAATTTATTGCATAACATTAGCGACGGAGGAACTTATACTTCGTCTGCGGAAACTTTGCAGTCATAATAACGCAGCCAGCGAACACTTTCTTTTCATAAACTGAAACGACCGTGGAAAATTATTTTGTTAAGTTGAATGTTGGCGCTGCTAATTATACTTCGCTTACATTTAAATGCAAGCAATTACAGTATTTTTTCTTCTTTAAAAATTTTTGTCACCATAAATTATACGAATATAATTATAATTATATAACTAATATATTTTCTGTCTACATTCATTTGTTAAGGTAAATATCACTGCCGTAATTATAAAATAGACTTGATTTTGCCACAATACATAAAACTAAAACACAATACAAAAATAAACAAATTTTGAGAATTTATTAAATTAGTGACATTAATATGCATTAATATGTCTACACAAAATGTTAACTTCTACATAAAATAAAATTTCCTTGTATTTATTTATCAAAGTGATCAAGTAATCTAAGTAACACGAAGCTTTATTAAGATCTTTGAAACTAAATCAAAACCGTTGAACTGATTTTATTTAAGCACTAGCTGGTGCCCGCGACTTTGTCCGCGTTGAAAAAGAATAATAGTAGTCTATCCTGTGTCCTTTACGTCTAAATGTTTATCTACCAAGTTTTATGAAAATCAGTTAATTAGTTTAAAAGTTATGGAGGAACATACATACATACAATACCTACATTTACAGATTTATTTTTAGTAGGTATTGATGATTGATTGATAAAACCATTGTCTTGAATTCAGACCCCCTTTTTAACGTTGGGAAATCCTCTAAAACGATGCTTTTTATCCTTGTAGGTACTACATAGCCCAACGGTACAATAATTTTGCTTCTGGAATTTTCAATAGATAGCAGAGATTAGAGCTAAAAAGTACATAGAGTACCTAGATACTTAAATGTTTAAATTTTACCATTATATACTTATATTACAATACTCAACTCCAATATAAAATGTAATTTCATGAGTAATTCGTATGCAGCTAGAAAATCACGTGATTTCTCCGTCGATTTTAATACGACTTTCATAAGTTAAACTACCTTAAATCCCTCAGGCGATGAAATAACGTATTATTAAGTGTGAAAGGACATTTAATTAAGAGCATCAATGTCTTCCCCCGCGGGATAGTTGGACGAAGGAATGCTTCACGCCGGTTAAGATTACATCATGCTCTGTACAAAGTGAGAAGTGGACGCGTGTTAAAATTATCTATTGAAGCTTGAAAATTAATACTATCATATTAACCTTAATTCTTTTTATTAGAGATGGGTTCGCTCTTGGCTAGCATTTAGCCGTGTAGCGAAGATGAGGCCCGTGATGGAGCGAGCTTACCAGGAAGATGCCTATTCACTTGAACTTTCTCGACACTTGTTTGACTCCAAACCTTGGTAGTGTGCTTATAAAAGATGTTTTAAAGCGTTTGGTCCGAAAAAGGAAGGTTTCGACAAAAGGATTGTACAGTCGACCGCATATGTCGATTAACACATTCAAAAGTACAAAACAACGTAACACTCAACGCGCGACTAGAGAAGAAAATGAACTTCACGTACAAACGATCGTAAAATGCTTCAGTACCTATTGTAAGTAAGTTGAGTGTTCAGTTGTTATGCACTTTTAATGTGTTAATCGACTTATGCGGCCGACTGTGGTCTGATGGAAGAAAGGGAAAGGAGATATGAGTTCCTGGTTTTACTTTATTGACGATAAAGTAAAATTAACAATAACTATACTTTTATAGAATTTTACTTACGAAGATATGCCCGTTACAATTTCATAACTTGTACCATACTACAAGGTGTCAGAAGCAACACTTCCCTTAGTGGTCATTGAGGAAACATTTGCCCGGGGCGCAGGGTCGCGCGGTCACTTCACTCTGTGGCGGTGAATTGAGTGACAGGCACACAAATGCCTGACAAACCCCTTAGGGTTAGCCGCTTTTACATAGCAGTTCTGCAGTTAGTGCCCTTTGCGCTACCGCTAAACTGAATCTTTGTATACTATTACATTGAAATTTTTAACTATTGCATATAGGTACAGAAGAGCGATAAAACAAATATGTAAAACATATAAAAAATAGAGTAATATTATGGAGAAGCTATCACACTAAATTAAATGAATTCATAGTTACAACCACATCACGGGTTCTAATCCCATATTCGTATTCAAATATTTTTCCGAGAGCTTTTAATAATATTATTAATAATGTTAGACTAATATTAATTATATATATATATATATATATATAGGGGCGGTGTAGAGTGGTTGTAGATATAATTATCATAAGTTAGTTCATACTCGGCTGATTCCGAGTCTACTGTATAGCTTTGCATTACATTGCTCGCGCCCTCTGGGGGCTAAACATTTGCTTTCATGAATACCTTACCATAACAGACGCTACGCTACGTACGCCATAAAAGCAACAATGTAAATTTAATCTTGATTTTCATTGTAAATAATGTGCATTTCGTTTTCACCGCAACAAGCGAGGCGAACGTATTTTTTTATTATAGTTGTAACTTGAAAAGAGAAATCATTTTCATTTTTCAGGCTTCACTTTTTTTGGATATTGTTCCAAAAAGTGTTCTAACTTTGTTTACATTCATCCGGCGCGTAATTTCATATAAGAATTAATTTGTGATTTTGTCTGCCCCAAATGTAATAATTGCGTTTTTGATTACAGTCTTCGTTGGGGACACAAAAAGTTCATATTGTGTCAATTTAAGTTCTAATCGCTTTTAAAATGCGTTAGCGGTAGCAAGACGAGGCGGGCTCGCCTGATCAACGAATAAATTTAAATACATTAAGAACTGATTCGGCCCCGCCCCGTTTGCTGACAATTGAAGGGGAACCAAATTGATTTTACGACAAATTACAAAAGATATTTTAAAAGGTGATAAAGACATGTTAAAAAGTTTACAAAAATAATTATCTTCAGGAGTAGTTAAGCATTTATAATTTATAAAATTTTGTTATCAATGCCCAAGCTCGCGAATATAATTTATTATGTAAATAATATAATGGTTTAGGACAGTTTAGGATATAGATACAGTTGTGAAAGAGAAATCTTCTAACACTGCTCTTTTACTTTATGTAAAATCCTGTAAACTAATAACTTGATTTTTATTTAATTTTATAAGTTCTTTATTCACAATATCAATAAATTTTAAAATTACAAACTGCTATTTCAATTTATTTGTACGTACATAAATGTCACGTAGTTGTTTTATATTAAATCCCACTGATTTATCATTTTAAAATATATCTTATTTTTTTCTAGAAAATTTGATACAAGGAATATAAATACCTACCTATCAAAATCGCGTTGAATACAAGACGAACTCACAAGAAATCGTTCGATCGTTTAAATACGCATTCTGTTATTTAAACAAAAACGCTATGAAATGCCGGAGGTTTAATAGACATTCCAGTTATATTAAAGCCGACACGAGAGCGGGTGCCGGCTACACTGAACAAAGGAATCACTGGAGCGACTATTGATAATTAATATTGTTTTATTATAAGCTCCGTATCTGGAGTGAGCAACGCAGCAAACAGTTTGCCAAACACTGACTGACGCATCCATGCATGCATTATTCTCAAATGCTGTTAAATAGATTACATTCCTGCCGAATTAAGTTTAGCATAACAATGAATTTTTTCATTATTAATTCTACGAAATAATTATTTGCTTCTAAATAATGTCGAAATTTATTAAAACTAATTTAATTTATTAGCTGTGTTATACTAAAAAAAACTTATAGCATCTCAGATAGCAGATACGGTTTTCAATACCTAAGTATCGAGCCTGTATATGATTTGCGATATAATGTGTGGATAAGAAATATAGGTAATCATTAAAATTTCCTCAAAAGGTGTCTTAGAAGACTAAGCAATTTTTAATTTAAGCACTGACTTGATATTAGTAGTAACTTAAAATTTTATCAATACAACTTTATACACATCCCTATTTTTTTCATAAATAGTTTGTTAGTTATTTTGATTCATAAATAAACCATATTTTTTATAGTTTTCATCTTTTATCACGTACTATTTTATTCTGTGTCTTTTAAACATCCAATTTTTTAAAATAATATCTTAACGTTTTCCCATTTTTAAGATTAAACCCAAAATTCATATTCCCGCGTTGGATGTGGCCGGTGTGAAGTTTCATGCATTATGAATGGGGCAGACCGAAGCGGTTAGCCTCTGTGAGCTCTGTGTGCCTCCGTTTTGGCAGAGTACAATCACATGCAACAGTAGAGAAACTTTTAAAATGATACATAATATAATTATATTATACATTTATTTTACTACAAATTATACAATCACTAGCTTTTGCCGTCGTCTGCGCTAAGCATTGAAAAACAGAGAGATCAAAAATTCCCGACATAAAATCGCATCTTTATTACTCCTTATTTATATTGTCAAGCGTTGAATTCTTATTTTTATTTTTGATGATCCCTTGGAAACGGTGCCTTTTAAAGTGTAACAAACAAACAAACAAATTAACATTCGCTTTTATGATATTAGTTAGGATAGAAATTATGTGAAACCTAAAAGGAATTATGTGAACTTATATATTAATTTTGACGGTTTTTCCTTTACATGTGATCACAGGAAAAATTGTAGTCTTGCAATCTTTGAAGAAATGTGGTAGTAGGTATCCTATCAACCTCAATAGAATCAATACTATCTCCTCACTTTTAGAAGCGTGGACAAATTTTGTTAGGTACAATGGTACATACATACAAAACATCTTTTTTTTTTCTATGAAAAATCATTTATTTTCATAAAAATTATACTGGTAAAAATTATGCTAATTAAAATTTAATTGTATTTTTAATAATTTTATTGATTAACTAGGCTGTTGCCCGCGACTTCGTCCGCGTTAAAAAAGATAAAAAGTAGCCTATCACGTGTCCCGTACTTCTAACTGTTTATCTACCAAGTTTCATGAAAATCGGTTAATTCGTTTAAGAGTTATGGAGGGAACATACATACATACATACATAAATAAAGAAAAAAATTCTAAAAATCGTCAATTTAGTTTCAGTGTTATGTATGTATGTATGTATATGTATATACACAATATTTCTGAAAACAAAGTAAATTACTCCATGACCCACCCCTTTTTTTTTTTGACGAGGAGAGATCCGTTTACTGACTTCCTGCCGCTGGCTAGGCGGCAGGGGTATGTGGGGGTCGACCAGCAGAACTGGCCCCTACCCACTAAAACTCCCCGGTGCCTCCTTGCCCTTTGATCGGGGTGGACCGGGCTCTGCCGAGGCAACAACTCCGATCCACCCCAGGGCAGCCTAGCCATTGCTGGCTAGGCTAACGCCAACGGAGGATTGCCCGGAGACACCCAGGCAATCCCCAGACGGGGGAACCTTGTGCAGGCACACACAGTTAGCCAACCATTTGCGCAGGTCCCCCTTGGACATTTAAAGACGGGCTAGGTATGCCCGCCTTCTCCTGCCCAACCGTCCATGACCCAACCCTACAGATTTATTATTAGTATTGATTGATTGATTATGATAATTTTTTTTATTAATTAATATATAATATTTCTTTTTATTATATTTACATAAATTTAAGATTTACTACTGTTTCAGTGAATGGTTATTGTTGTTTCAGATCGTCCGAACCGCTGCTGGGCGGGTACTTGATTGATTGCGGCGGAGGTCTTGCGCCACGGACGCTGTTGATGAATGGTACTAGACTAATTGGAAATTTACTTTTATTGCACACATTATTTTCAGAGCAAAAATATTAGCCCTTTTGACAGACAACTTTTTCGCTGACATGTAAAAACTGTGTTTTTAAATGAACCCAATATTGTTTAAAAAGAAAATGTGAGTGTACTTAACTGAAGTATTTAAAAATATGAAATAACTTTATTTCAGACACTTGACAACTAATCAAGGAGGAGTACCAGATTACCATTACAACACATACGAAAATATATAAATAACTAGCTGGTGCCCGCGACAGGCTTTAGTTTTTTATTTTATTTTAGATGATCCCTCGGGAATACCTAGTCCTTTTTTTTATGTTCCCCGACAAAGTGTATGCAAAATTTCATGGCGATCGGTACAGTAGCTTTTGCGTGAAAGCGTAACAAACAAACAAACTCACATTCACATTTATAAAATTAGTAAGGATAAGGATTAGTAAGGATTGTCAATAAAAACACGTTACTTTTGGTTATTAAATTATGGCCAAATGTTGGCGTCATCACTCATCACGTATCAAAGTATTAAAAAATTTCAGCGACAACTCTATTTTTTTTTTAAGTTAAGGTCGACAGACAGGCTGACGGTCCACTTGATGGTAGGTGGCTACCGTCGCCTATAACACAAGCAACGCCATAAGTGCTACAAGTGCGCTGCCGACCATAGAAGGATTAAGGATAAGGGATAAGGAAGGGATGGGTTGGTAATGGGCTCATTTTGGGATGGTTGGTAACTCATTTTGTTTTTAGGCATATTAATCAACCTAAGTTCTGTACTGAAGTTTTTAATCGCCATTTTTATTTCATGTTTCATGTTTTTTATGTTTTTGCAAAATAGTTAAATTTCCCTGCCTTAAATAATAGAAATAAGTGTCAATAACCATCATAATTAATTAGTCTATAATGAAGTTTTTAAAAATTAATGTCAACCATATAAATGCATATTTAAATGAACACCAAAAATTATAAATTGTACATAATAATCAATCAATATTAATAATAAATCTGTAAGTGTAGGCATTGTATGTATTGTATGTTCCTCCATAACTCTTAAACGAATTAACTGATATTAGAGGCAGGACTTATTTCTTTTTCAGCGCGGACGAAGTCGCGGGCGCCAGCTAGTGTTATAATAAAAAGTTTGTGCCTTAATAATAATATTAAGTATATACTTCGAATCCATTACAAACAAGTATATTTTATTCGATTTCCCGATATATTAAAGTTAAAGCTGTGTCTTATCTACAATTCTGATTTAGTTATTCTTAAATGTTAGTAGAACAGTCTCTGCCTTCTAAGGTTTGCATGCCTGAAAGGACACCAGATTGCACACGATCCATAAATCTTATAAGCATTGGGGGTCATCCACTATTTAAGCCTTTATGTTTTAATTTATTTTTATTTTATTTTATTTTATTTATTTATTAGGAAGCCAACACAATATACAACAATCCATACACTTACTCACATTTAAACACCTTTTACAATATTGTACACTCCAGTTATAGGCTAACTCAACATGCATTAAAAACGAATACAAAAGACATTTTCTGATTTTTTTTTACAAAATGAAACTAATAAAAAGTAATAAAAAGAAAATTTTATTTTTATTTTATTTTATAAATTTTTATTTGATTTGTGACCTACAGTCACACATTATACTACATGTGATGTAGCTTACCGACAGGTTGAATCTTATTTCCGTAGAAATCAGTACTAGGTATCACTAGTAAAAGCGATTCTCTTAATCCAGTCATTAGAAAAAGTATGCTAATTATATTTTAAACACTGGTTAAATTTAAATGATTAAGCTCCTCTTTCACCAACTACAAGTAAAGTAAGTAAGTAAAAGTATGGGACTTTTATCATACAAATAATTGTATTTAAGCTAAATTATTTCCGATGACAGATGACTTTAAATGGTGGTTAGCCTTTTTTTTTTTTTTTTTTTTTTTTTTTTTTTTTTTTTTTTTTTTTTTTTTTTTTTTTTGACGAGGAGAGATCCGTTTACTGACTTCCTGCCGCTGGCTAGGCGGCAGGGGTATGTGGGGGTCGACCAGCAGAACTGGCCCCTACCCACTAAAACTCCCCGGTGCCTCCTTGCCCTTTGATCGGGGTGGACCGGGCTCTGCCGAGGCAACAACTCCGATCCACCCCAGGGCAGCCTAGCCATTGCTGGCTAGGCTAACGCCAACGGAGGATTGCCCGGAGACACCCAGGCAATCCCCAGACGGGGGAACCTTGTGCAGGCACACACAGTTAGCCAACCATGTGCGCAGGTCCCCCTTGAACATTTAAAGACGGGCTAGGTATGCCCGCCTTCTCCTGCCCAACCGTCTGCGTCTGAGGGAGGCGAGACCGGCCTCTTCCTCTCGCTCCCTCTCAGCTGCCTCCTTCTGCGACATAACAGATTCACAGAAGGAGGCAACTGATCTCCAGGTGATCTCACTGTCAAGCATGGCTTCAACCATGCTTGACAGTGAGACGTCTCCACCCCCCAGCGCCGCTCTTAGTTCCCGGCGCTGGGATCTCCAGGCCGAGCATACCTGGAGTGTATGCTCGGCCGTATCATCAGGATCGCCGCAGTGGTGACACTGCGGCGAATCCTCCCTTTGAATACGGTGCAGATAATGACCGAAGCACCCGTGCCCGGTCATTATCTGCACCATACGGAAGGTGAGGCTACCTCGTCGGCGCCTCACCAAATGGTGGTTAGCCTACTTGACAGATGGTGAAGCAATAAATACATATTAAATTTATATTTGAAATTTTCTCGAATATGTGTTATGAAAAAAGATCCAAATATAATGATTTCGAATTATATTTGGATACAATACCTAACTAGGTAAGTAGGTAACTAGTTAAGTATCTACTTAACTAAGTAGATACTTCATTTAAATAATGAAATATCTTAGTAATAATATTAGAATGTTACGTCTATTTTGCATTGTGATATTCTAATAACCCATACATTTCATATTCGCTCCGTTATTGAAATCAAGTTAAGCTCTGGTTCGATTCTAAATAGATTTAGTGAGCGTATGAGTGATGGTGGGCCGTACTAACGACACAACGATACGGGGATCGCGACCCTTTAGCGCAATTTTTTAAAGACATTTTGGGGCTGCTGAAAAGTGTTGCCCCCTCATGAGTTAACTACTTCGTGACTCATGAGACAATTTTAAAGAAAGTTATAATTAGAATCAGTGGACAGCCACAGCTGTTTATTTATGCTATTTAGTTGAAAAAATTTGAGTTTTTATCGTTAAGTATATGAAGAGTTTCTCATCCTTGACTAGATCAAAGTAAACTTAGGGGGCATCAACCATTAAATCATATATCGGCAATATCTTAATAATAATAATAATAAAAAAAACACTAAACCCATCAATGTCCTTTTCAAATCTTACGATTACGTAAATTCAGAATAATGACAAAACAATCATCATCTAAAAAAGACTACCTAATGATTGCTTAACTGAAAATGCTGCTTGCATTTATGCCTGCGACTTCGTCCGCGTTGAAAAAAAAAATAGCCTAATCTGTGTCCTGTACGTCTAAATATTTACCTACAAAGTTTCATGAAAATCAGTTAATTCGTTTAAGAATTATGTAGTAACAAAAATACATACACTTACAGATTTATTATTAGTATTGATTAATGCTTTCGGAAATAAAATAAAATGTTAAATTAAAATCACTTTCATTTGTTGTTATTACTAAACCATTATTCAGTAACGATGAGTCACCTCAATATTTAAAAGAGTTAAGCTAAATGATATTGTTAAATTGAACGTGTCCCAACACTAAGCGTGAACTCCATTAATCTCCGCAGACGCGGGCGCAATACGCAACACAATTAGGTAAAAAATTGAATATTAAGCGCGCGCCATTTGGCCACGCATGGCCCAAGATAAACGACACACTCCGGTATTCATAACAGTTGACAGGTAAATGGATGTATACGATATTGAAAATGTTATTTACAAAAGTCTCTTTCATAGCTTTTACTTATATTTATTGAAACTCTGCCGAGTATCCCACCGATTAAAGTATGTATCATAGTTTTGTGAACTTTTTTATTCACCTTGCTTGTCTACTGCATATAAGTATACTTTGTTTCATATATATAGCATAAATAACTACTGTAGCTTTAATTTAATACAATATATGTTTATGCATTTTTTTTAAATAATTAATAAAAATTTAAAATGTATCCCACGAAGTCCTAACTTACTCCAAAGTCCAAAATCCTACGAACAAAATGTCAATGAGCATAGAAAAAAATATATATTAAAATGAATTAAATGTATTAAGAACATTGCATTGTTAAATTATATTAAATGAAAAATATATATTATATTGAAAATTTATGGTACTATCGACTCGCTTTCGACTTCGCATGGAGTTGGAATCCTTCCTTTATACAAATTTCATTAATTCATACAAAGTTTATCAATTTTAATGATGTTTATATTAAATTTACATGAGCTTTATAAATTCTTTGTATTATTGTATTTTACTGACTGCATTAATTATTATATTAACATACGAATACATAAATAAAATAGGTGCTTTATATTATTTTACAGTTTACTTTGCAAGAGGCAGATTCGTGTGCGCAGTAATAATGAAATTATTTCGTACTCACTCCTCGTACTTACTTGCTACAAGAAAATGTTTATAATGTTTACAAATTTCAGTAAAACAGAACGGCAGACTCATTCCCAAATGTTATTTCTTCCAGGGAAGGAGTTTAAAGCGCACACATACACATGAAATATACGTATATATAAAGGCGGTACTTTGTAGAAGTGTGTGTTAGGTTTTCAAATAGCTTTCAGCAGCTCTCAGGAAGGATACAACTAAGGTAAAGAGAAAATTAAATATTTAACAGCTTTGAGCCAAAGTAAATGCACGATAGAAAGAGAAGGAAGTCAAGAGAGTAAATGAAAAAAATGCGATGATTAACATGTCTGAAGGTTTAAAAGGTGTTCGCTGAATAAGGATTATATGCGAAGGTCGACTGCATATGTATCGAAACTTATTGAATGTTAAACAATGTCGTGTATTAACATGGACAAACAGTTGTATTTTTTTTTTGGCATCGAATACAACATATTCTTATTTATTTTATACGGTTAAAATTATTCTTACCATACACGAATGTAAATTTTTATTACAAATGTTGTAGAGCGTCAAAGGAATGCTGATGAGTGTAACTGAATAAAATTTAATTATTTTTTGAGAACATTTTATTACAGCTACGATCTGCACAAAATTTTATTTTCTGTTTAAATTTAAAAATTATTTTTTACTGATGATGATATACTGATGCTATAATGCTATCTATACTGATGCTGCAAATAAGTCTTAGTATAGAATTAAAAATAAGGCTTAGGCATATTTTACTCACTCATCAAAACACTACATCATACACGGTGGTATTCTGTAAATCTATCCTTATATACTTTATATAACTAGTTTGTCCTGAAAAGACAATTTAACCCTTATTAAATTTATTCCACGAACATAAACGTAAACTATAAAAAATATAAATATCCCAAAGCCGTTTTAGCACAAACATTTCTCTAGCAAATTTTATTCCAGCCAAGATGGTGGGTAAGGTGTGTCTGAATTTGCATACGCGAGTTGTGATCCTCCTTAATTTATCCGTAATGGGTTTGGAACGAGCCACGAGTGTTGCCTCTGATTGCCAGACTCCCTCGGGACGCCGATACATGCACATAAACAGAGGCCCTATTGTTTATTTTAATGTTAAACCTAAATTAATCTAAGCTTTAACACTGCTGTGACTATATTCGGGCGTATTTTATTTATTACCTTTTAACACTCATTGTATGGCGAACAATCGACAGAAGCTTTTTTCAGTCAACGAATCTGTTGACTCTCAACAAAATCTCCATTGTTTTTATATGTTTTTTTATATATATGTAAATGTCAGCATATAGACGGATGGTTTACTTGATGTTTGGTGAATATCTTTGCCCATAACACAAGCAGCGCCAGGGGAAATACAAGTACCCCGATGACTTTGATAAGAGAGATAAACTCCTCTCCTCTCTCTTAAAAGAGAGATTATGTAAAGTTAGGGAAATGTTAGTTTAATATGTCATTACAATATATTTGACAAGAAACTCTGCACCTTTACAAATAGGTAGGTACAATTTAGTTTAGTCACATGTATATATTTTAATCAAGGAGACAAAGGAAATCCTTGCTAACTGCAGTTCTGTCTTATAGTGTTCTGTACATGAAAGCATTGGAAAACGGAATTCTCTAGAAGAGGCTATACCGTAGGGAGTTCGACTGACAAAGTAAAATGCAAATTCTCATGTATTTCCAATTAGCGGCCCCCCGCTCCATACCGTCGCCGTGGGGTGGCTGGAAAATAATAAGTTCAAATAATGCTGCCGGCTCGCTGCTCAGCCACAATTATTACTAACGGAAAGGAGCCATTATGAACTAAGAATTCAGAAGCAAATAAATAAATACGTCTCTAGATTTTGGATTTTTGACGCTAAAGAATGAATAAAACCCCGGGAGAAGGAGTAGCGAAGGTAGGGCTTTTCAATTTCAAATTTTAAATAACAGCTTCAGTTTGACAAACCTATATAATCTATGACAATTATATAATTCCAGATCTATCAATATAATATTAATTAGAATTGGAACTATGTATATGATAAATGTTTGGCTACTTTCCTTCACAACTTGAATCTTTAATGGCTTCATAACGCAAAAATATTAAACACTATCAAAACTTCCATCGATTAAAACTAAAAAAAAATACACTAAAAAGTGTTTATGTAAATCTTTAATCACATAAATACACTTGTAAATATTTTCTGTGTCAACTTTCAGTTTGGTGAAGGCGACGATGAAGACGATTCTTTTCATGACGATGATAAGAAAAATGGACTCCCGGGGTCCTTTGGAATCCCGTAGACCAGTCACGATAAAAGTAACCAAATAGAATTGCATTAGACAATAAAACTTAGGATTTCAAAGCTGGTAAAGCCACGAGGCAGTGCTAGTATATAATATAAATTGCTAAGCGCTAAAAGCGAATTAATACTATATTTAGTCAAAGGTTGTCTGGAATATTGTTGTCTTCCATTAAAATTTACTAAGAAGACGACACTTCAATTCAATTTTTCTTTATTACACAGAGACGCCCCGGGACTCAAGACTCAAGAAAAAAATTGTTATTTTCATAAATTATGAAAACTGCAAGTCTACAGCAGACTTTGTGCTAATTAAAAACTGGCGAAGTCGACTCCAATTGTCTTTTGATACTTTTAAATTATCTAGTTTTGAATTATTAAAGTCAATTTTTATTTTTAATAATAAATACTTGAACTTCTATAAAAGGATCGCAAGCACCTTCTCATTTTCATTTATTTAATCTTCTTGCATCTAAATACTAAACAAGAACTAATTGCTCTTTATTCATAATTTTTTGTAATATCTATTCTTTTCAAATTAATTTATAATTTTACTAGCTGGCACCCGCGACTTCGTCCGCGTTGAAAAAGAAAAAGTAACCTATCCTATGTCCTGTACGTCTAAATGTTTATCTACCAAGTTTCATAAAAATCAGATAATTCGTTTAAGAGTTGGAGGAACATTCATACATACAATACCTACTCTTACAGATTTATTATTAGTATTGATTATTCAAATCTATATTCAATTTTATACTAGTAGAGAGTGGATTGGTATCAAAAACCAGGATCTGATGGTGGCATCCCAAAGAAATCGAGGGGAACCTTCGAAAATCGTAGTGGCGACTAGTGTGTTTGTTTTATGATTTTGATGATTCTTTTTTATTTAAAATCTGGTGCTTCCCATGTGGTCCCATTTCAATTTAGTCCAGTTCTGACAATGGCCTCTATGAGAAAACGGTTTGAATTCGGTTTTTTTTTGTTAAAAAGAGTTATTGTAAGTTGCATGTACTGTACATGTTACTGCCAGATACCAGGCTGAACAATCTCTCTCTCCCAGCTGTTGGCAGCTTATATCCGTCGCCTGCCTTCACAACCTTAACCTAGCCCGGTGAGATGACAACTCTTTATGTCGCCTAAATCTCATTATGACAGCGAAAATAGTCTATACTAATATTATAAAGATGAAAGACTTGATTGTTTGTTTGTATAGAATAGGCTCTGAAACTACTGGACCGATTTGAAAAATTCTTTTACCATTACAAGCCTACATTATCTGTTATCAACATAGGCTACTTTTTACCGCGGGAAAATGCTTCATTAAATGGGAAAATTTACGGGAAATCTAAAATAAAAGTAAATACTAGCGGCTTGGCTCGGGAGATAGCGCCATCTATCCAAATCAGGAGAAATTTCACAGAGATATAATATTTCGATGGGTGAAACGACTAACATGAGAACTGCTTGGTGGTATTCCACGGTAGATGGCGTTTTATACTTTTCAACGCGGACGAAGTCGCGAGCACCAGCTAGTATATGCAGCTATAAGCCTTTTCTTTTTAATCTTTTTAATAATGTTGCCGTCCTTCTGTACAGCCCCATTCAGATTATATAAAAGTAAGCTTATAATATCCACTGAAAAATACTCGGGCATTACATTGGCAAGGACAATCCAAACGCTGTCATCCCAAATATTTCTCCATTTATTCACTTATAAATCTCCGAGGTAAATATTATTGTGGCGCGTATAGCCCGACGACCAAGCCGGACAAAACACTTAACCTGATTGACCCTCAGCTGGTATTTTTATTGCATCTCGCCCGGTGTTTTGGCCTCTTGAGAATACTTTTGCGTGCACTCGCGTTCCCTTTCCAAATGCCGCGGATTTTTATCACAAATTTTTACCAACTTTATTTATCTACTGAGGCTCTTCACCCGGCCCTGTAACTTAATCCTCTTCCCATACGAGGTGTTTTATTTTGATATTTATCACTGCTCAGAACTGGTTACGAGTGATGTAAAATATTAAACTTATTATATTAGACTTGCACAAGGACAAAACGCAAAGGCAATTAGACAATGAAAAAGTCTCGTAAAAGACCTTTTTCGAATAGCCTATTTGACGAGCCAAGGACAATTTTTCAAATTCACAAAACAGGTATGAGTAAGTAAGTATCCGTACTAAAATTATAAATGCTAAAGTTTGTATGGATGTATTGATGTAACAAACACATCACTGGGATGTAAGGATGTTCGTTACTCTTTCACACAAAAACTAATGAACCGATCACCATGAAATTTTGCATACACTTTGTCTGGGACACCAGAAAGGACATACCTTTCATCTTTCAACGCGGACAAAGTCGCGGGCACCAGCTAGTATTAATAATATTTCCTATTAAGGTTGGCAGTTTACTGAAAATCCTTTATAGCATTAATTGGCTTAATAAAAGACTTTCGTATAATTGTCATGACTATCCTTTTAGTTATATTTTGTCACTATTATAATCTACATATATTCATAAATAAGTCGAAGTTATAACCATTGTTTTCTAAACTGCAAAACAGTAGGTATGTGGAGGTGTCATTTCATGAAACTGCTTCATAACATTTTTAATTTATAAGCATTCATATGTATTCCATGTACGATGAGATGGCAGATTGAAATAATAAATTGTATTGTAATGTTTGTAATATCAACATATGGGCGAGACAATCTCGTCCGGAATCACGCCGCCCGACCCTCCTTCAAATTACAACTAAATTAAGACAGCTTGCGCCACCAATATGCAAATCCTTTGTAAGTCCGTGTACCCACACAGTGTACGCATGTTACCTATGAGAACCTAAACAAACACTGTTTTAATAACGAATGTCTGGATTTAATTTCGATATTTTATAACAAAACTATTCTCAGATATCTTTATTAGTAAATCTTTATTAGTTCGCTCTGTCTGTTTTTCTATATAACCCAACAGACTTTTGAAACTTTTGCTGAAAAACATTGGATCCGTATTAATCCACATTCATATCCCTTAGTTAAAAATAAAATAAAAACTGATAATGTTGATAAATCTATGTAAATATTTATCACATTTTTTTATAAGTTTGTTTAAAGTTAGGTAATAAATCCTAATATATTATAAATGCGGAAATTAAAGCATAACTAAGGAACCTATCTTAATGAAGCTGTATGTAGTTTAAAAATCGTAATAATAGCTGTAATTTATAAGAAAAGCAGACGAATATAAGCTAATAATAAAAATTTAAATTATAGTGAAAACAAGTGGACAACAGCATTATTAAGTTTTCTAGGAATATATTTTTAACGTTGTTTTTAACTAAATGTTACACACCCACTCAACCAAATTTCTCGTTAATAAAATTTGTAAAATAAACATGTAAGGACTTAGGTAGTTTCTCAAATAAAATATCTAGTATAACATTGTGTGAATTTTCACAAAACATTATTGTACTATTGAGATTTTCCTTTGTTTTCCTTAACTCGCAGTATTCCTTTGAATTGCTAACTTAAAGGTACAAAAACAACTTTGCATTTCCGCAACGCATTTGTTGCTCGTTTGTTCAAACAAACAGCGGAATCTCTAAGTTCCATTCTATTCGCGATAAAATATCACAAGGCAGTTGGTGCGCATTCTTTCAATCCTCCCGCCTCGAGTCAGCGGCTCGGAAAACATCTTTTACGTTTAACGATACCTTTTCAGCACGCAATAAGTGTGGAAAAACCTTTAAAGGAATAAAAGTAGTATCAATCCACCAATCAATCGATGAATTATTTTGCAACTTGATAATACACAGAATTAAATACAAATAAAACAGTAACATCAGAAATAAGTACCTACAAGTTACAAAAAAAGTCCATACTTAGTATTTAGATACCATAAACTAGCACTGAATTTCCGTAGGAACTTTTAGTCGAACACACAGAGAGCATAATCATATATTATATACACATTTAAACCAATAATAAAATAAACAAAAATCAAAACATACAAAACATATCTTTATTAACAGCAATATTTCAAAACGTGAGCAATGATACAAAAAAAGGCAGAAAAGCAGCACTACTATTATAATCAAATATCTCTTCATGAAGTTTAAATAAAAATCAAGTCCCATATGATTTGGTACGGAGGGAGCGTTCCGTTGCAATTTTCCAATACAGCCATCAGAGGTGTGGAGCATCCGAGAGGTAGTCATCTTACAAGCTGAATTGATACTTCAGACACGCCGTGAAGCGCTATTCTCTTGAAAGCTTTTATATTATATTATCTAAGACCTTTCAACACGTGGCGAAAACGTCTGTCGAAGCGATCTATCGATTTCGATGCTCGACTCTCTTGGGTAAAGACCGAAGTGCTAGATCCAAACACTTTAATGTAATATAGACTGCACAGGACCTTGCCACCTTGCCAATTTAAATTCATAAGTTAAAACTTATCCATTCAATATTAAAAGAGAAATTTAATTTGAACCTTGTTTTTTGAAACTACACAAATGGGAACGGTTTTTTTGAAAAGTTAATCTCGTATTTACTGGAAATAGTGTATCTGCGTGTGTACCAAAATGTATGTGTGATGTGTAATCAAAATAGTGAGCATATACATAATATAATAATACTAGCTAGTGACCGCGACTTCGTCCGTGTTGAAAAAGAAAAAAAATGCCTATCCTGTGTCCTGTACTTCTAAATGTTTATCTACAAAGTTTCGTGAAAATTAGTTAATTTAAGAGTGTTTAAGACGATTTCTAGAAAAAAAATCTAAAAATCGTCAATTTAGTTTCAGTATCATGTATAAAAAATATATACACGATATCTCCGAAAAAGTAACTTACTCTATGACCAACCCTATTTTTTATTAGTATTGATGATTTGCCAATTTACAGTCTCCGCCTAACAATGATTTTAGAGTAATGAAAAATGTAACAGTTTGTGATTGTTAGCTACTTTAGCTAGTTGAAGAAGGGTGTATGGGACGGCTAAAATAAGATGAGTACCTATTTATTATTTTAATACAAGCCGTTTCACATAGGTAATTGGTGTCTGAAGCATGTTGTGCCGGAGCCCGGCTCGAGTCGTTTGTGCATCACTTTCGCTGATATAACCCGAGGCTTCGTTAAGGTTCCGCTTTACCTCGCGCTTCATATAAATCCACATTATGCAAGTAACAACGTTTTGGTTCATTGCCAGCCAGACTCCGACGTTCTATACAGCTATATGTGTGTAAATATTTTGCGGTTTAAGTGCCATGCAATGCATGTCTGCAAATTATATGCAAATGACTCATTCAATTCAAGGACGCGCCTTGCATTGTTTAAAACAAATGACCGTGATATTACTTTTTAGAAGGATATTATTAAGAAATTTTTTCAACATTTCTTTTAGTGTGCCCTGGTCCTGTCATTACAAATTAGGTAATTTTTAGGTTTTAGTTAGAGTTATATCGTTGAAAAGGTAGCTCATTCCACTATTTTTTAAAATATTAAAAAATGCAAGAAAGTATCATTCGAAATTCGAAAGCATGAAACCGAATTATAATGAGATCAGCGCTCAATTCACATTAAACCTCCTCGGTAGAGTTACCTAATACAATTAACAATTCTTACGTTCAGTCTGACAAGCTTAGGGTCTGTCCGATTGAAATTCAAATCCGGGAGTCTCGAGCATATCTAATATAATTAAGACGCTTCGGTAATTGAGTAGACATCCACCCCACTGTTTCAAAAGTTGTACGAATAAAAAGGTAATAAAGAATTCTAATAAGATTGAGAATGTTTGTTACAAACTCTGACGGTACGGAACATAAAGCACTTAGAAACTATTGGAAACCAAACAATATCTTGAGAGTGCGGTAGGTACATTTTGTCATATTGGAAGAAAAAGAAAATAAACAATGGTTTTATTGTTTTATACAAGAATTACCATCATGTATTAGATAATAGACCCTCGTATAGAACATACGTGAATAACAGCATGCGTGCAGTTGTTTTTTTTTCTACTATGGTCGTAAGAGCACTTGCAGCACCCCGAGGCTTTGCTTGTGTTAAAGGCTATAGTAGCCACCTAGCCTTAACCTCCCTTAGTAACCATTGTAAAATCCTACTGTACAACACGTATGTTAGAACCATCCTTGAGTACTGCAGTGTTGTATGGAGACCTCACTATGCTACTCATTCCCTCAGAATAGAACGCCTACAAAAAAGATTTGTCACTAGTTTAGCTTTTAGCAACGGAGTCGCCAAAAAAATACGATCATATGAGGACAGGCTTCGTTTCTTCTCTATAACATCTCTGGAGAGGAGGCGGAACATGTCTGATATTTATTTTGCGTTTAAAATATTTAGAAATTATGTTGATTGCCCTCCGCTGCTGCAGCGATTCAATCTTCGCGTTCCCCGCAGAATCCCTAGAGCACCCATTACTCCACTGTGTCCACCAATTCGTAGATCTGTATTTGGTTCAGGTTCTCCTATCCCAAGGCTGTGCAAGTCGATTAACAGCATGAGCGATGTTGTCGATATGTTTGCTGATTCGTTCACCAAACTCCGCAAAACTGTTCATGAAGTTAATAGTTGATAGAATGTTTTTCTTGTTTACTTTCTAGTTATTTACTTTTTGTTTACTTTTTTTGATTTTTTTAATCTATACTTTCTTCCCATTTTTTTAATTTTGTTTGTACTAATATTTGTTTTTTTTTTCCTTAACTTTCTATATATATGTTTTTTTTTCTTTTTTATATAATGTGTCTAATTATTGTATTTAGAAGTGGTATTCACCTGTTATTGGTTGCCACACATGTTTGTTATAGTTTTCTTATTAAGTGGTTGGCTGTGTATGTATATATGTGTGAGCAAATGTTGGTGAGTCTTATGTAAATAAATAAATAAATAAATATAGAACATACGTGAATAACAGCATGCGTGCAGTTGTTTTTTTTTCTACTATGGTCGTAAGAGCACTTGCAGCACCCCGAGGCTTTGCTTGTGTTAAAGGCTATAGTAGCCACCTAGCCTTAACCTCCCTTAGTAACTTTTTTTATTGTTTTCTCGTTTCCTTAGATCTCGTCCTTATAATTTGCGGCGCTTGCAAAACAATAGTTGTTTCCTAAAACTAAACGGACATATGAATATAGATATGCCTATAGACGTTTAAATTTCTCTCTCTCTCTCTCTCAGTGCCTCTTTAGTCCTGAAGGTTGCCCGTAAACTCCCTATACTTGTCTGTCAAAAGCTCGCTGAGGCTATTCCCGCAGTCCACTCCCGGATGTTTCATAACCTCTTCCTTCGTTTAAATTTCATTTCACATTCGTTACATCACTATTTGTAAATGAAAAGTGACATAATAACATCAAATACATAATCTTCTCTAGTCAAAATGGCTTTGTCGCCAAACATTTAGTTTAGGCTTAAAGCTAACACGAAGCGGCACGCCGATCTGTACTATACTAATAAATGCCATTAGCCAGAACCTACCTAAGTTAATACGTTTCGCAGCACATGTAAATTAGAGAAGACGTAAGCACACAAACATTGGGTGAATTAATGTCTTACGTTCGTCTTAATACGACCCCGAGGGAATCGCTAACTTAAATTGTTACATGTATTGTGGGTTTAAGATTATAATGTGTATTTTAAATGCATTACTCCACGTTCTATGTTTTGAATAGGATAATATTGAATCAGGTTTATATTGAAATTTGCTACAATATATTCAACATAAAATGGGTCATGAGTAACTATACTTTTGTGGTTACCAATAACATCCATACATACAATATCAACACTTGCAGATTTATTAATAGTATTGATTAATGCGAGAACTTTAGATAAAACTTAGTAAAATCGTCATGTGGTTTGTGCTTACCAGTGATAGGGAACAAAAACTTTGAAATTGTTTGGCGAATTATAAGGCCAAAGAGCGTTTATCTGGGACCCTAAGAAATATAAATCAAACTAAGTAAATAATAATATATATACTTTATTAACGTTTCTTAATATTTTATAAACAGGCGACAGAATTTGCGTTGGCTGCATTGTTTTAATAAATACATTAAATAATTTAGATAAATCAAATTTAAAATAAATTATGTGATGTTATTTTAATAATTAAAAAACCTAAAGATAAATGAAAATGACGTTCGTTTGAATGTCGCTGTTCGTTTGTTATTATTACTTATACATATTTACTATTCCTTTCCATAAATTGGGTTCAAATAAGTATAATTTTTTAATAGTAAAAACGGTCTAATTTTAATATGACAATATAATTTTATAATTTAAATTGCATTGTAGTGGCTTTTAGTTATTGACCTGATATTGCCTATTAACTTTCATTTATAAAGCAATAGTTGAAAATTATATATAGGTAGGAAATAAAAGCAAATATAAATAGAAATTCTCTGTCCTTCTATTTACATACTTGATTTTTAAAATTTAGAGCAATTTTCCTTTCCTATTTTGAAAATCAGCGGATAATTAAACAAAAAAAGTATCAAAAATAAAAACGAATTCCATTTTCAATACTATATTAAACAATTTTTAGTCTTACGACTTATTACGAATTATTAAGACTTGTTTATTGCTCATTGGAAGCATCATTTAGTTACATATAGTTATACTATATTATCATTTTGTTATTAATATAAAAACTAACAAGTTGTCTTAGTTTAACTATCTTTAAAACTAATTATAATTAAAGAAAATCACCTGAGCTGTTGTGTATTGATAACTTAAGGCTGTCTTGAGGCTTTTGTATTTTTATAAATTATAAGCTCTGCAAAATCACATATGTAATATAAAATTCATATTCATTGGGAGTCGAATTTCTTTATTTTTTTATTATTTTATGGATACTATTTTATGATTTCAAATAGGCCTAAAGTATATATACTACAACAGCTGGAACGACGGACAAAACATACACACAAAAGAACATACATCTAACATAATATTATTTATTTATTACTATTAAGTATCGTAAATTATTCATTTGTACTTCGTAACAAAATCATTTTGAGTATTACTAATTTAGTAGCTCTGGTTCTAAAAACATCCTTACAAAATATATTATATTAGTACATATTTAATATATACTATTAACACACCGAAAGCGTTACTTGTTTCGTTATTAAGAGGAAAGTATAGCTTTGCGATCCTAACGAAATAGGTATTTAGAAATAGTAAATACCTATTTCGTCTCGCGAGAACACGGTTTCCACTAACTAAATCTTAATAAATCACTTTGATTTTCATGTCGATCGTTTCAGCATAATATACTCTAGGTTTATAGGATTCGCTTTTTTTTTAAATAGATTGTTTTTATTTATAAAGCAAACGGTTTAAACCGACAAAGTTTTAATCACACAAAAAAGTTATTTGAGGTGCCTATAAATTTGAATCTATTGCAAATTTTGAAAAAAGGAAAACCTAAAGTCTTTCATTGTTTCAATAACATACAAAAAAAACATCATGAAGATATAAGTGGAGAAGCACTTTCTCTTTTTGTATGGAAGAGTACGTACTATTCACTCTTCCCTCTTAAATGTGAATATTTATATAAATGAAACACAAGAAAAGATCTTGCTAGTTCAGTAAATGTGAAAAAACATCATTTTTCCATCGACTTGAATCTAGTGGTGCTCTTGATCTATTAGCTTTGCGAATTCCCTGAGCGTTTTTGGGGACACTAAGTTCATTTCAAACGCTTGTTTTATAAACTTTTGGTATTTTTTTGAAACCTTTAAGTCGACGGCCACTCGAGTTTAGTTTACTGAAAGAACGCTCGTGTCTCGAATCAGGGAGCCAATTCTCAGTTCATGTGATTAGCTATCGAATTGGATATTATATCATGAGTCTTTTATCGAAAGAAATTATCACAAAAATCTCCATTCATAGAGAAAATGGTATTCTCGGGTCTATTCGATATAAAACTCGATTTAGCTATTTTAATAAAGCAAAACAATATAAATACAAAGGAAGTATTTAAAATAGATTATCCAATTTGACACTTTTGACGATAATGCGTTACGTATCGAGTGCTGACACTGGATAAATATCACATTTTGATATCACGAGAATTCCAAATGTCGAGATTAGTTGATATCAACCATGTTTTTTCGATAAATATCGAGTTTGATATTATATCAAAAGCGCGAGAATTGGCTCCCTTTACTGAAATTTCGCATAAACTAATTCTAGAATACGACTTGGCTAGAACGTGATAACTGGTTTGCTATTTAGGTTTAAAATAATATATTCTTTGCAACATTCCTCGGTAAATTACTTTTATGACTTACTATCCAATCCATACATTAGATATGTCATATCAATAAAATGAAGTTAACATTGTAATATAATATGTAATACACTGGGTTTTGAAAAAAAAAAATATGAAAAAACTTAAATACTTTCTAAAGTAGATTCGAAAAAATAACTTAAACATTAAGTAGGTAGAGTTGATTTTATGTAGCAAACAGCAATACGTTATAAACGGTAGTTTTCTTTAAAAAAATTACAATACAATAAGTGCATGTACAAAAGAAATAATATTTATACACTTTTTATATTTGCATAAAACGATGGCACTCTAGTTTGTATAAAAAAAAGTTATATATTTGCTTATTTAAATAACAGATTAAGGCAAAAGTTAAAGGCACTTTTACAATGACTGTGTTCTTGTGATAGCACCGAATTCATAATAGCCTTGATTGACTTTGTACTATACAAAAGTTAATCTTACCGTTTCAATCTAAACAAATCACTGTGTACAAATAATAATGTATTATTAATATTATAAATGTGTATGTGAGTTTGTTTGACGCAAAAAATACTGAACCGGTCACAATGAAATTTTGTTTCGTTGGTTTGTGTATTACTCAAAAACTCGAAAACTCTGAATTGAAATTTTTACACAATATACAATCCGCTTCATGGATTGATTTGATCATGTCTGTTTCCCGCTTTTTTTTTTACGGCACCATCTGCCGAAAGCGAGGAGAACTGACTCGCCAACGAGAACCGCTGTCACATTTAAAGTGGAAGTTAGCCGTTGTTATGGCATGCCCAGCAAATATGAGACCGTGAGCTGCAGCGAGTCTAAAAATTCCACTTTTGAAATAAAATCAATTTAGTATTTATTTAGTGAAAACTAGTTAAGTGGTACAATTTAAGTGTCTTAAGATTCCCCTATCAAGAGTCAAAAGTAAAGGTGTTTTTTTTTAAGTTTTTTTTTAATTGAAGTGCCCTTCTATGTGCCAGTAATATTGAGAATTAATCACCCCAGAAATATTGGGAAAATATTTCTGAATACAGAAGTGAAAATAATCAGGACACGGGGCCCTGAAATTCACTTTAAATACAATAATTAAAAAAAAATTAATTGAAATTACATATTTCAAAGTCGAGTGAAGGAATAATTTGTTCAATTTATTTCAAGGCAATTGACAATGAAGGTGTTTTTCATTAAATAAAGGTAAAAATCACTGGTTTCACACGTGCACTTGCCTTGTGAGGCAAATTCACGTAATTAAATAATTTATATTTCTATATTATTAACATAATATTTTTATATTATGTTAGTGCACAAGTATAGCTCTAGCTAACATACAAAAATAACTTTGTGATAAGAAAAAAAAATGTTGATAATACATTTTTCAATGTACACATAGTAACATAAAATATTCAACAATATTAAAATTATTTACAAGACTAGTATAGCTTAAAATATAATTATTTTAAACAAATAATAAAAACAAATGTATATTTACACTTCTTATTAAATTTGGGTGACACACTCAAAAGCCTCGTAGCAATATATTATTAGTTTATTAGCAATAGCAAAACTGTTATTTTCTTTAGTTATAATATATATTTATTACTTTCTTGAGAATGCTTTAAATACGCTATCAATCAGAAAACATATTATAATATACGGTATTGCTATAAAAATTGCTTATTTGTATTAAAAAGTATTGCGAGACAATTAATGTTTCAGTCAAGTTTTCTTTTTTCTTTTTTTATATTTTAATTTAATATTTTGTAACGTGATATAGTCATTACTATTCACATCTGTCTTTATATAAGTAAATACTTTTATTTATATAAAATAAATATCTCATGTGATGTTTACAAGGTACATATTTTGTTTCGTGTATTTAGGAAATTTTATAATAGTATAATAATAAGTAATAGTATAATAAATTTTATTTATTCATACAATACAAAATTTATTTACTATGTTTAGTATTGTATTATATTTTATTGGCGTCATCAATAAGTTCTACATTAATAATCACTTGTGCCATCTATATATAAATATAACACTGGAACACAAATTATTCAACAAACTGTGAATTGTGTTAACGAATAAATCAAGTTTCGTCCACATTAAAACATCCAAACACCTCCATAAACTTTCATCATTCTGTCTGTCTGTCGCAAAAGTCAACAGACGCTGATTAAAAACGTGAAACAACTTTTTACGGACGCGAAATGTGGCATTTTTAAGTTGTCAAAGTCAATTTTATTGTTTCATTGAATTCAATTCTAAAGCATGTGTAAATGAAAACAAAAACATTGTCTAGTGTAACCATAAAACAGAAAATTAATGTGATATAATTTTACTTTATGTGAAAAGCAACAATGCGATCTCGCAGAATACGTTAACTTTTGTGAGAGACTCTAGTAGACGAAAAAAAAAAAAAAAAAAAACTTGAATGAAACAAATTCGAGGCTCATTGCAGAGTGCACCACCCGCGCGATAGTCAGAGGTTGACGACACCGTTCTCACCGTAGTACTGTGAAACGGCACCATCACCGTTCACCGTCGGTCGTTGCTGCTCCCTAATGACGACTGTCGGGTCGGAATTGTTTGAGGACGTCCGGTCTGGTCGAATCCGGTGACAGTCGACCACCACTATCGAGTTGGTGTCCATGTCGGTCTCGGTACTGCTCGCGCGACGAATGCGATTCTCCGATTGCAAGCGGTGTTCAACGATTGTACGCCAAAGTCTCAGTTCCACGCCGCTCCTGAAAGCGATCGTGTATATCAACTAAATTATATCAACTGCATGTGCAACGTCCGAATTTTCGGGCGAGTTCACCAGGATCCCCTAACTGAATCTCCCAGGGTGTCCTGGTGAACTCCTTGTGCTTCATCAGAATCCTCTCAGCAGCGCAGGCAGCGCATTTGCATCACATATAGCGTTGATTTGTGTTAATAGGCGAAGGCAGCCACTTATCATCAAGTGGATCGTAAGCCTGTCTGTATAATAATAAATAAATATGACACACATTCCACACTGCACCATCTAGTTCCACAATAAACAACTAATGCTTGTATTATGGATACCAGACACTTGATATACTACATGCATTACTTTTTTTTTTGTAAATACATACATATTATAGATACAAAACATCCATGACCAAGGTACAAAGGTAAATGTTAACACATAAACATTTGACCCTAGCGGGATTCGAACCCGCGACAGGTACGGTTACTAGCTACTAGACCAAACGTGTCGTCACAGTGTGGATCACGGTGTCACTAAAAGCGTGGACGATGTTGATGCATGACATACTTGAGGTGAAGTTTGGCAACGTCCTCCCTCTGCGCGTAGTGAAGCAGGTCGTCGAGATGGAACTCGTGCGAGACGAGGGCCCGCGCCACCGACTCGGGGAGTCCGTGCGAGCGCACCCACTCCTGCAGCGCCGTCGCTTGCGCTTCGTCGCACGACGACTCCTCGAGACTCGGACTGCTGCAGTGCCCATATATATTTAGCACATCATTGTTTACATTCCGGCCGCCATCGCAACTGTGTTTCACAACCAGTTGTCTACGAGGATCTTTTAATCTTTCATGGCAACCAGTCGTGATAGATAGAAGAATATTTATTTTTCTTACGCAACCAGTTGCCAACAAGGAAACAAAATCGTCGCCATCGCAACTGTGTTTCACAACCATTATTATTTTAAGCTATGGTTATTAAAACCTCCATTGTAACAAGTATATTTTTTAGCACAGGAAGGCTGGTTTCAACATTTTTAACTTAATAAAATGCGGTCACTAATAGGCGCTTTTCTGAATAAACCATAAACTAAGTTTGTTTTTTGTCCGCGTTGAAAAATAAAGAAATACAACACTTGAAAGCGCCATCTAATTAAAATTCGATGAAGCGATAGAGAGGGTCACGCGACATCTGTCTATTGCTCACTTTTTCGTAAGATTACAGAGATAAATAATCCCTAGCTAGATCTACATCTGGCTAGCTGCTAGATACGGCTGGTCTAAGCAAGCAGTAATGAATATTAATGCAGAAAAAACATATTAATGCACAACTCACCGACTCCTTCTGTCGCGAAGTTCTCGCAGTATGTGCGTTTCGAGTTTCTTCTCCTCCAATATTTGCCGAAGCAAATTTTGGTGTTGCTGGTATGTTTCCAAGAGTTCCTGGTAAGTTCTGAAACACGCAATTCTTCCCATAATTATTTTTATATAAACTTTGTATTTTTTTAATACGTCTAGTAATTTAAAATTTCTCTACCATCTATTTTTATTGCATAGGAGCTATTTTTTGTACAAAGTGTAAATTTCGTGCACCTGGCGAAGTTTTAGAGCCATTACAAAAATCCACTAAGAAATAATAGCACTTGTGCTGGAATTTCGGATGCCTTTCTTATCCATTGGCGTTGCTTGTGTTAGAAGATGACAACTGCCTCTTGCAAAGAAGTGGGACGTCAGACTTTAAAAAAAATGCCAAATAATATGCGGATAGCACATAAAAACGATATCAGCCAGCAATGTTGGTATTCACAACTAGCGACGTACTCCCAATTATCCCTCTATCCCCTGTGTGAAGACAGAATTAAAATTGTTTCAGGAGTTCTCGGGTTTTGCGCTTAGCAACAAATTTAGGGATTCATTTTTATTTATAAGGAAAAAGATTTGTACTGACTTGTGCGTTTCCTGTCTGAAGAGAACGTCTTGTGATCTGGTGGAGGTAGCAGTTGAGAGCGCCGAAGGAGTCACGTCGGCCGCCGCTGCATGCGGTTCTCCCACTCGCGAGTCCGCACCCGCTGAATACAAATTCAAACACAAGAATAAATAACGTACCTAAGCTTCATACAAACTACATCTAAGTACAATATTGAATAGGGCGTCTATTTTTAACATATTATATACCGTGTAAAAGAATCATCTGGTTCGTCTGGTCAGGCAGCAAGTCTTCTACGGAGCGACAAATCAGACAAATAATATTTTATTCATTAGTGTTTAACGAAAACACTTTTAATCATTAGGCTATTTTTGGCAGGAATTCTTAAAAAAAAAAAAACTAGCCGACGTGATTACAAAAAAAAAAACAAAAAGGAACTCAATAAACTATTCTTTTTGTTATCTCTCAGGCAAAATAAATTAAAAAACAAAATAAATTATACTTATTATCATAGCAAGGAGCTGTGAACCGTTTGAACTCAGGCTTCACAATAATTTTAATATATGCATACTGCTTGAAAATTTCATCAAAATATATTGATAATAATTGGTACTTATTCTGTATCTGAGATTAAAACTTACTCGATGAAAGGACAGTGATGGCCGCTTGCACGGCGTTCCTCACGAGGTTATCGAGAGCGAACATCCAATGAGGCTTTATGCTGTGCATCCTCAGCACTTCGTTCACGGCCTCTTTGAACATGTAGACCGCCGACTGCAGTTCATTCATCGCGTTAGCGTCGTCCGATAATTCCTCCTTCAACGAGGCAATCGCCTGCTCTATCACGCTTCTCTTCTGATCCATTATGTAATCTTTCAACGCGCAACGGAGCGTTTTCAAATGATCCTAACAAGAAAATTACAAATAAGTAAATTCATATAGTCATGGCAAGAGTGTTGATATACGAAAGATAAGCTATAATTAAAATTATTATTAGTAAAGTTGCCGAGGACTTGGGGATCGGGGGCATAAATAGAAACTGTGGAATAGTTAGTGAATCCCTTCGTCGACTAGGAAATAGCCGGACCATCTTTAAACGCCTGAACAGATCTTCTTAACTATAGCTAAGAATGCACTTGTTCCCCGTACAAATAAGGATATATTCGGAACATCACCAATTCTCACACGTCCCTGTTATCACTTACCATAGTGAGCATAGTGTTGGCGTAATCCTGTTGTATACTGCTCATCCATTTGGAGCAAATCTTCTCGCTGTCCTGCTCCAACACACGGGACAAAGTGACGCGTCGCTGCGAATCCTTCTTCAACAGATAGAAGCCATCGTTTTCTGTTTCAACCGAAGAACGTGGCACATTTGGCATATCGACCTGTAATTCATATGAATAAATTTTAAGTTAGTAAACTTGTTAAAGAAATTACATATTTTGTGAGCAATTATTTTTATGCGATAACTGTAAGATTAAAATATGAATAATAGAATAAATAGGACCTACCTCGGGCGAAAGAAGACCTCCAGAGGAGCTCCTTCTATTGAGAATACTGCTATCATTACTGTCCATGTCGTCTGTCGAAGGTGTGTTTGGCATCGTACTAGAAAAAAAATAATGAAATCATGTTTTAAATGTGTTTGTTTACATCTCAATTTGAATTTTGGAAATTAATATACTTAGATCTGTAAACTATTCTTTTTACATCTACGAGTTAAATAAAGAAATGTCCTTTTAAAAGTACAATAAAATGAATCAAATATCAATTAAGTACTACATAATTACCAAGAATAGTCTATTGTAAATTTGATAACGATGTTTTTGATATTTATATTGAATTCAAATAAAAATTATTTATTTTAATTTAGTATATGGGAAAAGCGGAAATTTAGTAGTGTTTAAATGTATATTGTTCAATAATTGAAATTATTTAAATTCTAAAAAAAAACAATATTAAGCTCTAATAAGACGAAATGATGCAGTAAAGTTGTGAAAAGCGTGTGAATAAACTTTGAATAAATGTTTTGATTGGCGAGTGAATACTTCCATAAGCTTATTGGATATTTAAAATTTTTGATTCCATAAAAAAAAAACACTGCAAAATAAAATTAAATATCAAATAAGCGTTCTTCGAAAATTTTCCTTTCATAGAATGCAATATGCCGACAAAAAGAAACTGGACACAATTTGATACAGTGGTGGCAGGAAATATTTGATCCGATGATAAATGTTATGAATTTACATTACAATAATTTAATGAAATTGGTTTATGGGAAATTAAGTTTGAAAAATTTGCTAAGAATTGTCGACAAAATAAAAAAAAATCATTACAAACATAATTATTTTCTTGCAATTTCAAGCTAGGACCGCATCTTTCGTTACAAATAATTTATTACTTTGTTCAAAGAATCGTATTCCAGAATAACCTTGAGTGGGTTTCGATTTTTGATGTTTTGTATTATTATCCACATAGACCTTTTATTATTTATCCTCATAGAACTTTCTCTATGATGGATGTTTTGATCAAAACTGTACATACTATTTACTAAAAAATATATGAATCACGTTTTAAGGGCTTAATAAAAACTAGTATCTATGAATTCCATTAATTATTTAATAACCAAATATAGGGCAAAATATTATATTACTATTTCACCGTGTTAGCCTAACTTAATCAAAAGGATAGCTTTAGCGTACCCGTGCAATCAGAGTTAGCAATTGTCATAATATTATGTCATAGTAGGAGATTTTTCCTCTTACAAAATTCCATATTTAGGAGATAATAGCACATTCGTATCTAAAAGCAGTTAAAAGCTATCATTAGTGCTGTTTTAAATTAAGTTTATACGGTTTATTAATAACTACTTAATAACTACTTATAAATACTTACTGAAAATCGATAATACATGGCCGTAAGCAAATAAATTATAGCGTTACTTTTGAATTAATGAAGATATTTGAGAAGGAAAATGAAAATTGTTTGTCTTTAAACGAATAGATACGGCCCTAGCTAAGCTAACTTTAACTGAAATGACCATATAAAACTTTGATTACTATTAGGGACGCCAAACGAAAAGAGAAATCTAACAGATATCGTATTCTATGAATGTAAAAGTGCATTTTACTTTATTACAAATCATATTACCTGCTATTTGACAAGTCCGGTGGGTATATCAGTATTGGTGAGAGCATCGATGAAGCCGTCCTAGTGATCGAGGGACTAGACCGGATCGTTTTCACCCTTCACGGGAAAAACAAACAGGTACAGTCGGCAACAGTGAAAACAAAACCATTTTTAACCGTGCGGTACTAACTTTTTGGTTCAAATTTCAGTGTAACCGACATTTCAAAAATTGGCTTATGTGCAAAACAACACATGTTACACACAATTGTGTTATCGTAAAATATTATCCCTAGAGTTTTATAGTAAGACTATATATTTCATTAAATACTATCCTCAATTGACTATGTTGTGCTTTCTTTCAAATTGTTATATTTATATACGAAAAATTTATATATTATAAAGCACCACTTTACTAAAAGTAATATAATAAGATTTATATAAAAAAAAATAGTGAAAGTATCCAAATATAATAATCTGGATCGATTCTTAATATACGTTTAAGAAATTGATTTTCCAGAGAAGGTTCCATTCACCATGTTATGGTATGACGAAATACATCACAATGCGACCAAATAAATGTATGTAAAATGTACCGAGAACAATTTACCTATGTATGACGTAGTAAAAATAAAAACCATCACACATGAAGCCATGCATGCAATGTGAATCACAGTTCTGTTACGTTTCAATAATAATAATATCCATGCTTTTAAACAGTATTCGGAGCAACTGCGTGCTTCTAGGGCTTGCTAGAGTTTGTATTGAATCGCTGACTTACTCTATTTCCGGTGAACTGGGAAGGTTTCCCGGTAAACACGGTTCGGATATTTTCTTCTGAGCGTGCGGTTGCTTAGCTTTATCGGCCGGCACTGAAATGCTTCTGCTGTAATCCATGTTGCTACCTAGACGACTCGGTTGTTTTTTCTTCCTGTAAATACAACTCCTTTGTTGAAACCCTTCTTTGACCGCTTGGCTTTTTAGGAGTTGTCGTGCCGCTTATAGCGCATAATTCATGTAGAGGAATTAACTATCGTATATATATCCGGCTGTGACGAAAAATGGACACGAAAATAATTGTCGGATAAATCCGACTCTGGCAGCTGAAATACTTTCGAATTGCAAGAAATTTAATTGATTAAGCTCTATATTGTATGGGTGTTACGAAAGGCTATGTTAATTAATTGTATCCAAGATACCGAGATTTAGTCAAATTACATAAATAATGAATAATGATAATATTTTTTATCTTCTTCTAATTTCTCTAGTGCCGGCTTCTATTTACTTTAATTTTCATCTTCAATGAATCAAAAAAACAGCACGTGGATCGAGAGCCTGTCTGTGGATCTTAACCGATTTTAACATAAAAAAAATGCATAATATATAATCGGAGCCTATTCAATACAAACAAACAAACAATCAAATCATTCCTCTTTATATTAGTATAGAATAAAGTATAGATGATACGTACTCGCAAAGGAATGTGTCTTCAAGCAATTCAGCGGCTGTAGCGCGTTTCTCAGGTTCCGGTATAAAACAGCGAAGTATGAACGTCTTCGCTTTATTCGACAGCTCCACCGGTATCTCGGGGTGGATTTTGTAGTAGCCAACCTTAAAGGTAACCATTATTACAGGTTAATATCAATTGATTGCAAATTTATAATAGTTACTAGTAGATCGCTAGTATATGTAATATAATAAGTGATACCTTAAAAACTGCAGCCTGAGGAGAGCCCAATTCCATGAACGGTGGATTGCCTGTCGCCATTTCCACAACAGTACACCCCAACGACCAAATGTCGGCCTGAAAAATGGGTTATTGAGAGATACCTACTTTAATTATTTATTTCAGAAAACATGATAACAAAAAAAATTGTCAGTCGTATGACTGCACGTCAGAAGTGAAACTGCGCCATCTGTTACAAGCTATTGATGAAAATTTATCTTTTTATGAATCAAAAGAGACATATTAAATCGGAAGATGGCGCGCGCTTATTTCATACAATTAAACGTCACTGAGGGTGTCGCTAACGCAGCATGAGGGCGGGGCGCGAGTTCACTGTTTTTTCCCCCATACAAAAAGTGCGCAACGCGCCGAAAGAAGTTTTCATTTCAAAAAGTAATTACTTTGTTAAAATTTTCCCTTAAAATTTCGTATCTGGTGTTTAAATATACCAAAGTCAGTTTGTAAAAACTGTTCGTAGAGCATTGGAAAATGAACATAAACTGACATGTATAAGCATGTTCCTAATTGTAATATTTCATCTATACTAATATTATAAAGAGGAAAGATTTGTTTGTTTGTTTGTTTGTATAGAATAGGCTCCGAAACTACTGGACCGATTTGAGAAATTCTTTTACCATTAGAAGCCGACATTATCCGTGATGAACATAGGTTACTTTTTACCGCGGGAAAATGCTTCATTCCTACGGGAAATCTAAAATAAAAGTAAATACTAGCCGCTTGGCGCGGGAGATAGCGCCATCTATCCAAAATACGGTAGATGGCGTTTTATACTTTTCTACGCGGACGAAGTCGCGAGCACCAGCTAGTATTTAAATAAAAAATGCTCTTACAGGTGCTCCGTATCCTCTCTGGCCCTTGTCTATGACCTCGGGGGCCATATATTGCAGAGTGCCCGCGAATGTCTCGGTCATAGGGCACAGGCCGGCGAGCCGCTTGGAAGTACCGAAATCGGAAATTTTCACTACGCCGCTGTATGTGTTCACTAACACATTATCACCTTTAATGTCGCGATGGACGATTTTCTGATCATGCAAGTATTTGAGACCTGGAAATTCAACATAAGCATTAAAGCTTAACACATAATTTAAGAGCCTGGTCAGAGAACAATCTAACAAGTATTAGTCGCAGAAGAAATAACTTTAAAGAGTAAACTATTTGTAATTATATAAAATAGGGTTTGGTGTACCAAAAAAATTCATTATTATATTCAATTTTGTAATTATTTTGTTCTATTTAAAACAATAAGTAGTAAAATCAAAGATAAGAAAAATAAAACAGGATGAAAGCTTCCATCAGTGTGTCAAAAGTTAAATAAAAAAAAAGTAAACGACCAACCTTCTAATATTTGTTTAGTGTAGTAAGCAATGGTCGATTCATTCTCTTTAAGGGGACCCCATTTGGATCTCAAGAGAGCAGACAAAGAACCTCCCGGTACTTGCTCCATGAAGATTTTAAAATAATTGTCTTCTGATATTGACCCCAAATACTGAAAAAAGTAATTTAAAAAACATATTTTATACAAATAAACAAACAAGTGACATTTAAAGCAGGCATTCTTGAGTCTTAAATTATGATGATTAATTGATTGATCTCTAACAGGAAAATATCGTGAAGAAACCCGAGTATCTTAGAAGACATGTCCCCAATCCCCATAGGAATAGTCCCATAAGAAATCCCAACACTATATACTCCTCTCAAGTAGAGAAAAGCAGGATATCACATTGAAATAACAGCATACCCAAACCATAGGATGAGGGGAATTAAAGTGTACCTGCACGATGTTCCGATGGCGGAGCTGCGAGTGCAGGAGGATCTCCTCGTGCAGAGGTTGTACGTCACCGAGGTTCTTCTCGGGAATTTCTTTGACGGCGATGCGCACTTGCGTATTGAGGTCTCTCGCCGCGTACACCACACCGTAAGTGCCCTTGCCGAGCACAACCCGTTTGTCGCGGTCGTCCAATTCGTATTCGAACTGTTTAGTAAAAAATGTTTATAACGTCTGATGAAATATATGATCAATATGAATGCCTGTTAAATACATTTGCCAGTAGTGAGCTGACCTTGAGTTGGTCGTGCATGGCGCTGGTGTCGAGGTCGGTGACGCGCTCGTGGTCGGCAGTCAGTTCGGTTAGCAGCTCGTACAGGCGTTGACGGCACGCCTGCGACGGCAAGAAGATCTGGAAGTCGTCCGAGTTCTCGCTCACGTACAGGAACAGGCAACGCTCGTCGCGCTTGTACAGGCTGCCAACAAAAAAGATGCGCGTGTTTAGATACATCAAAGATACACATTATCCTTGCTCTAGCGTGCACACAAGACCCTTCAACATACTTTTGCTTCACAATTCACAAGTGCAACATTATTTGTAAGTTACTAAAGGACCGTGGTGTACCGGCTTAGAATAGTATCTCCCTATCTCAACCTGTGGATGACGTAGAAATCGGCTACCCTTTGGAATCCCCCTTCATAATAAAGTTTTAGACCACGAGGCACAGAGTTAATCTCTATGCCTCTTTTAAGGCAACGACGCTACGTTATATACTTAGATTATGCAACTTCTGGTGCTGTGTTAGCCTCGCTTTAAACTTCGTTGGTTCATGGCGCGATGCTTCTACCAAAGGTGTTCCTGTTCATGTTACACTAGTTTATTATTACACTATATTATATTAGTTACAAATTAGAAATTAACTGGCTACACTAATGACGCGGCTTCTCAGTTAGAAAGCGGACAAAGCACTGACTTGAGGTTAAAATCACATGGAAAAATCGTTTCATACTTCACACACATTGACAATATGCATAGTTGCACTTTTGCATATTACGATACTTTCGTTATGTGTGACATGCTGCGTCACCTACACTACCCAAGTGAAAATAAAAATTTTAAAAAAATTCAATATTGAGAACTGCCGCCGTGCCATTATTCTAGAATATGGATTTGCATATGAATCCACATGCATTTAATTAAAACTACACGTTACTAAGCGCTATTAAAATATATGCTAAGCGGTATAGGTACAAATACATCGTGTTAATAAATAATTGTGTTTCCAGAATGCTGACCGCGCGATTTTGCAGTGGCCAAGCTCGTCACCTGAGCTCTTTAGTCATTACTTTCGTATTATTCTTTAACACAAGTACAAATATGGAACGAAACATGATATGAACTTTTTCTATAAAACACAGTTACAATGAAAATTTTGGATAGTTCTTATAACTAATACTAGCTGTTGCCGGCGACTTCGTCTGCGTTAAAAAAGATAAAAAGTAGCCTATCATGTGTCCCGCACTTCTAAATGTTTATCTACCAAGTTACATGAAAATCAGTTAATTCGTTTAAGAGTGATGGAGGAACATACATACATACATACATACATACATACATACATACATACACACATACACACATACACACATACACACATACACACATACACACACACACACACATACATACATACATACATACATACATACAGAAAAAAATTCTAAAAATCGTCAATTTAGTTTCAGTATCATGTATTGAGCCTATATACACGATATTTCTGAAAATAAAGTAAATTACTCCATGACCGAGCCCTACAGATTTATTATTTGTATAAGTATATTAAATATTGATTAAAAATTGATTACTTTATACGCATTGTCTCTTTTGTTTTGTCGATTCACTGTTTTGCACTGTTTATAAATGATAATAATTTTCGACTTGTTTTATCGGTTTTAGTAGACGCTGCTGCTACCTGTCTGTATATTCATTTCCGTATCTTTTATACCCTCGGTATATTATGTGCAAGAAGTATCATAATTACTATTCAAGTGAAGGTAACAAAATTCAGGTGGCCTGCAATAACGCTCAGATGCGTTAGCAATTAGGTATACTCTAAATATTGTCTAAATTTAATTTAATAGTCTCTAAATTTGTCCGCTTAACCTCACGATAAAATCGAGACCCTTTGACTCGCTCACGAAACGGCACACGGTTACACGCATTAGGCCTCGTACGCACGGGAGCTTTATACAGCGTTCGGAAAAAGCGCCCGCATTTGAACACACAGCTTATAGGTCTATTCGAAACGTCAGAAATAACACGCGTTAAAGCGTCGAAAAAGCTCTCGTGCAAACGTGGGCTTATAAGGAACGGAGACGAAGCGAGTGTAGCATGTACACTTTCGTCCATAGAGTGTACAACCGCAGTAACCGATAAGCCTGTAGTGTAATAAAGTAAAATTACCTGTAACTTCTAATCATGTCCGAGGTGAAGAGCCACCTATGCACTTGGCGACATTCGCCGCGCATTTCCTCCATGCATCGGTTGATTATCTCCAGGGACTTTTCTTCGGCGCCCATATTCACGTTCACATACGAAGGCATGAACACCTTCGTCGTCTCCAAGATTAACACCTGTTTGCCAAAAGGAACGACATTGTGAGAAATTTCTTAATTTCTTCTTAAGAGGCTTAATTCTTTAAGCTAAATTATATCGAGGAAAAAAATACGAAAACGTATCCAATTCGACATTGGACTATCTATATTCTATATTGTAAAAAAGAGCAATCATGTTGTACCTACTGCCTACTGTGATTGTAGAAAATAATTACAATCACAGTGGGCGATTATGTAATGCAGTCTTTTAATTTATTGAAGTTTTTATTCAATTACTTGTTAATTTATTAATAATTCTAAAGACTAAGGAAAAAATAACAGTACATATTTAAAAAATTCAATTGCCTGGCAATGACAATAAAAATTGGAAATAAATCTGTAATTGCATAGTTATTTGAAGTTCTAGTGACTAAAGTTAATATGGCTTTTTTTAATATTACTATTATTTTTTTTTTATTTAATTGACTTACTATGTACAATACATAATTATGTAGTTAAGTCGTTACTTTGAATACATTTAAATGGGCATGATAAATTAAAAAAATCACACTCACTGGAAATCGTATGCTACTATCACAGCTGCTTTTAGTTGCCTCCACAAAATACTCCATCCAAAATTCAAAGACCTGCTGCTCCGGGGTTGTATCTTCACTCTTCTTGCGAAACCTTCCAAGTGAAACGGTTCTTATTTAGATTTAATCAATTATTACAAAGCTAGGTGTTTAGGGGCATGCATTACAGAATTTGGTTCAGAGCTGTAAGTAGGTATACTTTTTATATCACAAGTAAAGATTGTGTAAAATTTATGCCTCAGAATATAAGAAAACTAAGCTCAGAATACAAAAAGCTTAGTAGTCACCTACGAATATGTTTAAATATATATGTACTAGATGTGGCCGAGTAGCATAGCGTTATTTCCGACTGTATTTTATTTTTTCTTTCTTTTTCAATAAAAAAAAACATACAAAGACATCAGCATTAAGATATTACCACACTAGTGCACAACAAGATATGTGTTTTTCACCAAATAAATAAGATAAGTATATGAAAGAGATAGCATGAAATTAATTTTAAAATATTTGCTCTTTTCACTACTAAAATAATTTAAATTCACATTAGTGAAGTTGAGAAAGAATCATGCAAGAAATAACATTTTCTTTAAGCTTGACTTGAAACAATACCACGAAATGGTAGTGTTAACATACCTTTATAATACAATTGTTAAGTTACAAATCTGTCAATGAGTAAGTACATAATGTGAAAAGGTAATTACCTGTCAATGAGTTCAATATTTCCAACAGTACTAGTCAAATACCAATTTGGAGGTTTCAATTTGAACATGTATTCGGCGGCTTGTATCGCCTTCACATAGTCCTGAGCCAGTACGGAGATTTCAAAGAACGTCGCCACGTCCCAGTAGTCTTTCAACGAGTTCAAGCTGCCCTTTTTGCCAATTAAATGATTCAACACAATACCTTAAACAAACACACTACCATATAATACTTATGCTATTACTTATTATTATTAAAAATAAAACATAATCAACATAACGCTTGATGAACTTTTGTTGCTATATAACAAATTGGACAGGTGTTAGTTTTTTATTTTATTTTAGACTATAGCTAGTGGCCGCGACTTCGTCCGCGTTGAAAATGTTATATAGCCAAAAGCCTTCTTAGATAAATGGACTATGCAACACAATTTTTTTTTTTCAATTCGAACCTGAGGAATTTTCAATTCCTGAGATTATCGCGTACAACAAAACAAACAAACAAACAAACTCTTCTTAATAGTATATAGATGATCCCTCGGGAACAGTATTTTTTTACTAGATAATAAGTAACCTATGTCCTTTCCTGTATCCCTGACAAAGTATATAATATGCAAAATTTCATGATGATCGGTTTATTAGTTATGCGTGAAAAGGTAACAGACAGACAGAGTTACTTTCACATTTATATGAATTATTTTTTATAATATTTTCAATATTATATTTATATTTTAAATAAGTAAGTATAGGTATGGATAGTATGGATGCATTTTATTTTTTATTATGCATACAAGACATAATAATTATGGCCTCTCTTCTCCTTAGTTAATTTTTGTGGAGATGTAAAAATAACTTACCTATGTGCTGCAATTCACTGGAAGTTTTGAAGTCTTCACCTTTTATAACTAATAATGTTGCCAGGTTTATTCCCGCATATTCATTCGGCTGCACTAAGAAGCCTTGACCGTACCTGAAAATTACATTCATTATATCACGTCACTCAGATGAAACACTAACGTGATAAATAATTGATGTTTATAAAACATTTCATTTCATTCCATTCATTTAATTTCATTCCATTCAATTCATTTCGTTCATTCATTTCATTCATTCATTTCATTCATTCATTTCATTCCATTCATTTAATTTCATTCCATTCAATTCATTTCGTTCATTCATTTCATTCATTCAATTCATTCCGTTCATTCAATTCATTCATTCCATGCATTTAATTTAATTTCATTCATTCAATTCATTCATTCCAATCATACATTTCATTCATTCATTTCATTTCATTCATTTTATTAATCTTTCATTTCATTATATACAATGTGAGAAGCGAAATTGGCTATTAGAAAAAATGTCTAACTTTTACTCTAATAATTTAATAGGAGAAGAACACAAACATTTATTTCAAATATACATTAGTCCTTTGAGCCGAGGTCAACCAAACCATCATTTTATAACTGAAGACGTGAGTGGATGAAGGTGGTGTGTCGCATAATTCTAATTTTGAATAAATCGAAGTTAAAGTTTTAATTTTTGAGATACGTCGCCACGGAACTGATTTTTATACTAAATTATGATGCAAAGTTGTTTAAACAATCTAAAATATTAATGGTTTATTAGCAATTAAACACTTCTATCATATAAGTTAAAAAAAAAGTGAACATAGCTTTCTCGCGTCCATTAACAAATATAAACTTTTGTGCACTCTTTGCTTTTTAAAATTAACTGTACATAACACCTTTTTCAACTTATTATATTCCAAAAATATCTTAAATCGACTATCTTAAGGTCTGTAAACATTTATATGGATATTCTGCCTTCGTCAACGCAAAAAAAAAATGCGACATAACGCCTTCATTTATTACAAATATACATTAGTCCTTTGAGCTGAGGCCAACCAAACGATCATTCTTAATATAACTATTTTTCAAATGCTCTATTTTTATAATAGTAAATAGTTAATATAATCAAATAAACTTCATACCAATGTATAGCATTCTCCAAGCTCTCCATGTCTGTATGTTGAGATTCAATAAATTTGTCCTTATATATTCGGCCACACAAGCACAGCATGTCAGGAAAGCGATTCTCCTTTTTTTCGAGCGCTTTTATGCACACCTTTAGAGCGTTTTCTCTGTCACCCTCTTTGTTTCGTCTATAAAAAAAAAACACATTAAAATTTTTGTAATGTTCACTCACAATAGTACAGTCGGGGTTCAAAAAAACCTCCGTCAGTTTTCACGCTTATTCCTTTTAGTCATAGACGATACATTACGTTAGTTTTGTAACTATACTACAATAATTTTATTTATATATTTTTATTTTATTTTTACTATTTTGGACGACTTTTTGTATTTGTACGAAAAACAGTGGGAGACATAATATTTTATTCAATAACCATGCACAGACAAAATAAAAACTGCACAGGACCACTTGTTATAGATGGCGCCACTTATTTATTTCACTTTACCGAGTTTAGTCTTGACATCGATTTGAGGATGCAAATGCAAAAAAATTATTTACCTATTCATAGCGAACGCGTACAAAAATCTTATAATGGGCATGTTGACGTAATTCTTTCTGTTCATTATAGTCTTCAAGTCGTCCACTATCTGCACTATGGCGTCATAATCTTGAATCTCGCGATACGATATGAGCATATTCAGTATCGTGTCCCCCGATAGTACGGCGGGGTCGTCCAATCTGCGACGCATGGCTTGCAAAACGTTAGCCAATTCCGCTCCACTGTACATTTCGCGCGCCTTTCTCAGGTCTGATAGGAATATTTCTTGCCGGTGAGCTCTGTAAATGTTAGAATATAATAATATATGTATTTTAAAAAAACCATTTGAAGAACATAGCTATTCAACTGACTATTCGACGAGCCCCTTGAACGAGTGACACCCTTGTCACTCGTTCAAGGGGCTTGTGCTTGCCTAACATCTTAGGGATCCTGGGTTCGATTCCCGGCGGGGTCAACTTTGGAAATATTAATGTAATTTTCAAAATTGACACTGGTCTGGATTTGAAAAGTAGTGGTAGGGTACACTGCATTTCGCAGTCATTTGGGCAGCCCGTCTGGCGGCAGTAACCACCACCTTACAGAATACCACCGTGAAATAACAGTATATGTGCTTTTGTAGAGACTAGACATGTTCACTTACTTTCGTTGAACTTCAACATCTCGCAAGACAGATTTAAGTTTCAAAGTCAGGTCTTGTTTAGGATCCGCCGTCTCTTGTCCTTTGAAGTCAGTCGCAGCCGGATTAGTTATCACACACATGCCCATGTCGGTCAGTTTGTATGTTACAAATTGAAAATTTGTTAGTGACATCTGAAATTTATACAAAAAATTTCCTAAATTATTATTATTTTTAAACTAAGTATATAAAAATAAACTGAAAAGCATTTTTAAAAATTACATTATACATATACATTACAATACCTAAGTGTACTGTGTGCTCGAGATTCGAGAAGATTTTGATATATAAAAATTGCACCACGGGTGAAGCCAGAAACGGGTCACTAGTAAAGTGTCTAAATAAATCTAATTTTCACTGGGTGAAATATCAGAAACCTACAATGACATACATAGACATACACGTAACATTTTTGCTGTCTAACTATACAATGTAACAATTTGTATTTTATTTACTATGGGGAATGTAAATTGTAGATTTTAATTTTTCCTTGTATTTTTTTACGTTTTTTCTCTCCATAAAAACCTTCAGTCCAATCAGTCCAGCCGTTCTCGAGTTTTGCACTTAGCAACACATTTAGGGATTAATTTTTATTTATATACATAAATTCAAAAATTTATATTGTAGATACATTGTATATTACAATAAACTTTATACAATGGCTCAGGTAATTCAAGGTGCAGACACATCGAGATTGAGCACAAAGTAATTGATAAATTGAGAGCAATAGTCATTCGACATTGTTGGCTTAGATAACAGCCACTTGTCATTACATAGGATTGAATAGACATTGTGTGGGTGGACATATTTATACCCAGTGGTGTTTATTTACATTTCTATTACTTACCTACAATACATGACATCTGATACTGCATACTAATGCATACTAATGAACTATACAAATTGATAAAGCAAAATTAAGAAACTTGTATTATAAATGTGAATGGTTGATAGGGATATGAAATTATAAATTCCCTATTTCTGCAGACATGCATATTTCTTGACATTTGGCCCATTAAAATTTGTATGAGATCAGTTATTATTATCATCATCAATACTAATAATAAATATGTAAGTGTAGGTATTGTATGTATGTTTGTTCCTTTTTCAACGCGGACGAAGTCGCGGGCGCCAGCTAGTAATAAATAAGAAGTTCAATATGACTAAATAAGATCAATACAAGATACCTTAAGTCGCAACGTAGTCTCAGAATCGACATCATTGTAGAGGAGAACATTTTCTCTCATCTCAAAACTCTCCCTCACTCCGAGGTGGTACAACAGTGAACTCTGCTGTACTTGTACACTGAGATCCACCAACGCCACGTCCGCATTATAAAATGTGTCCAACACACTTGTTTCGCCAAAATCAAGCTTTTCAAACTGTAAAAATAAAGCGATGAGCAATTTCAAACAACGCCTGCAAAGTTAGTATTAGGTTTGTTGGTGACTAGCTGTTGCAAGCGGCTTTGCCCGCATATATAGCCTATGTTACTCCCTGATAATAATAGCTTCCAAACAGTGAAAGAATTTTTCAAATTAATCCAATAGTTTTGGAGCCTATTCAATGCAAACAAACAATCTTTCCTCTTTATAATATTAGTATAGATGACTACAAACTCATTATAAGAAATGTTAGATATCCTAATATTTCAAATGTAAAAATTAGTTTGTTCATTTGTTTGATACATATACTTTCATTTCAAGCGTTAACTACTCAGCTGATCATTATGAATTTTTCCATATACTTTGTCAAGGATACAGAAAAGGACATATGGTACCAATCATGGAAGAAAAAAAAGTAGATACTATTATCAAAGAAATAATCTAAATAAGGCGTAGACTAAGTCAAAGATATTTCGTAAAACATATTTTCTTTAAATAAATATGTAGAATTAAAACATACAGGACATTGTATATGGACATTGCTGGGAAATTGTAACTATTTATTTAATAAGGTCCGTGTTCATAAACAATATCCTTACTAATATTATAAATGTGAATGTGAGTTTGCTTGTTTGTTTCGATTTCACGCAAAAACTACTGAACCGATCACCATGAAATTTTGCATACACGTTGTCTGGTACACCAGAAAAGACATAGGGTACCTTTCATGCAAGAAAAAGCAGGAAAAAGAACTAATGTGTGGCCAATGTGTTGGCAACAAGTTGTCAAGGGTTATAATTGCTTTTATATTTTTAATTTATCATCGTGTACGATTCGCGGGCACCAGATAGTAATTATATAAAAACATATTAAATATTAATTACATCAAAGATTTATATCATAGATTATTACTTATCAAGTTTAGTAAGGCCTATCGCCCACTAGGCAGCCAGGCTGCGGCAGCCAATTGAACATAATATGGGAGCCCTAGCAGCCACAAACCCCCACCTGCGGCAGCCAATAAAACGTGCCTGATTGCACAGCAGCCCGTTGGCTAAGCCAAAGCGAGTAGCTTATTTGAAATAAGATCCCTATTACTAAAAATAACTAAGTAGGTAGATCCCTCCCTACTTATGTACCTGTATATGGTGCAAATTCGCATTGACCAGTTCAGCTGCTAATCGGACTTCCTCTAAAGCTCTTCTTCTGTGTGTTAAATTCAAAGATTTATTCACGTCCAACACGCAAACTATGTCCATACGAGGTCTTTGATTGCCAGGTTGCACTGTAGCGTTTGAGCCATCACTGCAAACGCTTTCGGAAATACTTTTAACATCTCCTGAAAACAAATTCACAATACTAAATAAAAACAAGTTACTGTAATCCAAAATACGACACATTGAACTGAAAATTTCGCGCACCCGAGTCTTCCAGCGTCGCTGAGCTGCTCCCAGCGCCAAATGTAATCATATTTTCTATAATCCCTTTACATTTGGACAAGTGTAGTAAACAATTCGCGTTCAATATGCGCAGGTTGTAAAGAAAATAAAGAGAAATAAAAAAGAATTTGTTGCGAGTTTGCGACAATTTCCAATGTTATTTAACACTAGTGATGCACTCTTGAAAAACAAATCAAAATATAAAAGAGTCATTCCCCTCACAAACTTCAAAAGATAACTGTATTAATAATCTTTGGAATCGAAATCTTTGTGAGATTCATGATGAAAGCTATAATATAGGTGCATAACTGATAAAGCACAATAATTATTAAGCTGTATTTACGAACTATTTATTTCTTGACAATGAACGAGTACCTCTTTAGCTCGTTTGTTCAATTCACCTCACTATTGTGGCCTTGAAATTATTATTCCGTTGCCTCTCTACCGCCATCTTGACTGAAGAATGCGTAACTACGTTCTAAATAGTACATAGTTTCCTTCATAGATGGCGATTGTAGCACTGACAACACCCATTTTGTCTTCCAAAATTCAAGATTCAAACATAAAAAATAAAATAGGTAGCAAAACTTTGGAACTTGACACAATTAAATCGTGAACATTACGATTCTGATATTAGAGAAATATTTGTAATTAATGAACACAAAAACTTCTCACCTATAGGAAAGCTACATTATCAGCGACTAACAAGATTATTTTAAAAAGTAACGCAGATTAAGTCATGTGTTACAACTAGTAGGTATTTTATAGATACTTACTGCTTAGATTTCGTAAGATACTTACTGCTTAGATTAACTTTTTCTAGATAAGTGTTAAGTTATAAATGAAAAGAAAAAATCTATGTTGCTTGGTAATACCATAGGCGACGGTAGCCATAGCCCGTAAAAACTATGGCCTGCCTACCGTTATGAGCCGTTCAAAGAAATTTAACAGAGCGGGTATAAAGGTACACTAGCGCCACTCTTTTAAAAAAATATTATCTCGTGACTGAGAAGGAATTATTAAAAACGGCTACATAAAGCCCTCGGCTCAGATTATTAAAACAGATTTAATAATCTGAGGCCCTCGGTAAGTATGTCTACAATTTTTTAATGCTTTTTATAAAGTTTCATATTTAGACATGAAGCAACAAAATACGATTTAGACGAATGTGGCCGCTTTTCTTTAGATCGAATTTTATTGCATCGTGTCTAAATATGAAACTTTATAAAAGGTATTAAAAAATTGTAGACATACTTACCGAGGGCTTTGTGTAGCCGTTATTAATAATTCCTTCTCAGTCACGAGATAATATTTTTTTAAATGCACTGGCGCTAGTGTACGCGCTCTTGCAACTTGTTAATCGAAGGCGGTGCTTATTCACAATGGGCGTGTGTTAAAATTCTCCATCAACAGGTGATTGATAAATAAAATGTACCAAGGAATCATATCCCGTATGGAGGTTTAACCGAGGCTACATGACTGCTGAGGGCGGACGACATTATAAAACACTAGATGACTCTGATCTTATTTTAGCCATTAGAAAATAATTTTGTTGGAAAATAAAAAAAGCTTGTCAAGAACAAAACAAAGTGACCGTTCAGTGGGGTGTGCAGACCCTACTGAAGGGTCACTTATTAAGTATATAGAGCAAGTGAACTTAGTTCGTTTACTTACTCTACTGCCCACATAACCCATGTCCCCTCACAAAACGTCATGACAGCTGCTTAAGGAATCTGAATCTGTATAGAATCTATGTAGAATCTGTAGTCGATGGCCCAATCTTTTCCTAAAGCCGGCGCCAGACATAGCAACAGTATTTGATCATTTATATCAAACTTTGAATAGATACCCGTGACTCGCAAGTGTTCAAATATTGTTGCTATGTCTGGCGCCGGCTTTTCCACGCTTTTCACACCACTTATATTACTCTATGTGCTCACCACCAAATGGTGAATAACCAATAAACAGCGGGTCTCTGATATTAATATTAACTTACACTTGCCCGATTAGATAATTCTACTTCAGTTTTATAAAAAAATGAAATTTCAAGCCACATTGCCAATATTGCCATGTACAGTGGCCATGACTTAGTTAGAGTTTAGATTAAATCTTTGGAGTTTAGGTATGCTTATTGTATATACTTGCCTTACTCACAAAAATGATTATTAATTACACAAAAATAAAGATGATGTGATGATATGAAAATTAACACGTGTGTGTAGTTTGTAGAAAAAAAATAGCTTTTTTTTAAAGTTCCTTATAGGAGAAGTATAGGTCATAGGTGAATGAAATAAACTTCAGAATATTTTTTTCAACAAATTTTATTATTTTATTTTACTTTTACATAATATAATGTCAACATATTAATGTTTATATTACGAACAATCACAGTGTATCTTCGAATAAAATCCACGTATTCAAAGAAATTAAAAATAAGTATTATTTGGTAAAGTTTGGGTAAAGTAAACTCCATACAACAAAAGGTCTATTCAACTGTAATTTTTGGATAAATAATGATATAATATATTATCAATTTTTTATTTAAAAATAACATAAAATATTGTTAATAATAAGTTGTCGTCAATATAAATAAGTCAATAAGTAATAAGAAACTAAAATAATACTCCAATGTCTACTTAATAATGAATTAACAGTGGCCATGTTAGAAATAGTTTGTTTCAACCATCGATGTATATAGAACTGCAATAATAAAATTATAACTGTAACTTTAGTACAAACATTTATATTTACTACGTTAAATAAGAAAAAGTATGTACATTATAATTAATGTTTCGTGATTATAATTGGTACTAAATTCCAACGACAGATGTCGCTATTTCGTATAATATTTTATGAAACGGACTAAGTTCTGAAATCCTAGTACCCTACTTGCCGAGAATGATCTTACGAGATGCGCCGAAGTTCTGACCCGACTGTGTCGCTTGTTTGTTGGTGCCAGCTTGCAGGCCGATAACGGTTTGACCAGCACGCAGGACATCTTCGCTGAACTCACGGCGATTTTCCTCAGCAGGTTTAGGGCCGAGGAAAGGTCCGCGCCATTCTGGATGCTTGTACGCCTGTAAAATATTTATAACAGTATAAGCAGAGCAGGTTGGTGATTCATTAATTAAATTGTAGATTTTTTAGGGTGTAGGCCAGTCTACGTCGGAATCTACGGGTTAGAAAAGAAAGTGAACCAAGAAAGCTAAATTTTGGAGGCGGTCGGCGGCGGTAAAATCGGATTGTTTGTTTAAGTATATTATATTTTAAAATGGACCTTTAGCACCTAAAGTAAACATATTAGAAGCCAGAGAAATTCTGTTTAGGAGCTTTCCGGACGTTTTAACAAAACAAGACAAGCGGAAAAAAATGGGAAAAATCATGGAAGAAGTCACAAATCTGACGCTTCTGACAATTTCTGACGCTAATAAGTTTCGAGAAATAGGGCTCTAGGTCTTTATTGTGACGACGCAAGAAGCAGACTGATTTACAAGTAAAAAATGTTCGATATCTCGATAACTATGAGCGGTAGGTGAAAATGTTTAAGAGGTAAATTATATAGAATAAAAAAGCAACATAAAAGTATTACATCACAATTTTCGTATCTCGACGGAGAGCCGAAAATTGTGTTATGCCGTTATTGCAAAAAAAACTGAATTAAAGGCTTTTTTCAAGTTGGCGGAAAATGCAACCAGGAAATCTTGGTCGAGTTTTTCAAGTTAAGCTTTTCTAAGCCAAAATATCTAGTCTAATATCTAGCCAAAAATCCAAAATTCTAAGCCACGTAATATCCAAAATTTAGCTTCCTCGGTTCACTTTCTTTTCCAAATGTATATTGTTCCTGGACCAAGTGGGGAATTTTGGCTTTTTACGCCATGAAATAACTTCCACAAATCTATTCAGTGTTCATAGCAATCATAGCCCTAGGACTGACCGCATGGTACAGATTTGATTGATTTTTTTTTATTATTTTCTTTTTAATGTTTGCGACTTTTACCGCACAAAAAAAGGTACCTAGATATATCAGCTCCATTTCTGCGGTTACCGGTGACCTTAAATGACAGTTAGCTAGCCTACTTGACAGATGGTGAAAGAGGCTCTAGAATTAGTAGCTTGCAAATTAGGTACACAATTTGTAAGCTACTAACTAGCTCAAACTCTTTTTGAAACAAAAATGATTAAAATGTTTACTTTATAGCTTGCAAAATATAGTTTAATATTAGGAACTCTAAATCCCGAGTCTCCATTTATATTTTGAAATAACTACGAAGGCATTTTGCCAAATTTTATATTTTTTTCTATCGTGTGGCTTCCGTTTGTATGTAAGTCTGTGTGCCAATAAACCTAACAACATTAAAAATAATAGCTTTTTAATTATGCTACGAATAAAACTAACCGTTCTGCCAACGGCGAAAATTGTTTGTGTAACAAGAGCTATGTTTTTCTGGTCCCAAAGATCGGTGGTCTGGAAGAGATCTGTGTCAGGTACTCCGTATTTGATGCAAGCCTTCTGAAATCTGTGAATAGAAAAGAAAAGTACAATTGATGTGGATTTTCACAACGTGCGCTCAAATTAAAATGAACATGAACTGAAAAATGAAAAGGCACGGAAGTTTACGCCTGTTAAAAAACGTTTTCATTTTTATGATTAATACTGTGTCAGCTAAAACTTTGGCAAAACTTAAGTTTTTAAAATTTAATTAAAACCTTGGAAAGACACAATTAAAGAAAACATAAAAACACGATTCAAAATTTAAGAATCTAAAGACAAAAATTATGTTTTTATTTGAACTTTCTTTCAAAAAGTGTGCCGATTTTAAGGTTCCGCTTAGAAGTCTAAGTTAATAAATATGAAAAGAAAAAATCTGTGTTGCATGTGTTGCTTGGTCATCGACGGTAGCCACTTAGCTAACCTCAAACTAGCTGTATCGAAGGTGGCGCTTTAAGAATATCGTAAATAGGGAAAACGAGAGAAAATTGAATGAAACTTGTTCAGTTGGGCGGCGCTTATTCCCCAATGGGCGTGTGTTAAAGTTCTCCATCAACAGGTGATTGATAAATAAAATGTACCAAGGATTCATATTGCATTTGAAAGTTTAACTGAGGCTAAATGGCAGAGGGCGGACCACAGTCATGATGAAACGCTAGATGACTCTGATTTGCCCCGAATCACTTGCTGTGTTATCAACGAGTACGAGAAAATTATGTTTTATAAATTATCTCTCAATCCTTTGTTTCAAAATTAAAATTATTAAAAAAATTAAATGTATTGCGGGCAATAAATAAGATTTTGTTCTAAATTGAGTTCTTTTTCACTGGTAATATACAAAATTATTTAGAAACTGGTCTTCGTAGATTATAATGATAACAATGCCCTCTTTCTGTACCTAGTCATTGAAACTTGCGAGCGCCACTCCGCCGTGTGACAGTGGATGGTTTTCTTCTTCAAATTAATACCAGGCAAACATAACTTCATTAGAGCTATGACAGCAATACTGACATTTTAAATTTGTTTTAAATACATATTTTAAATTTCATTTGTTTCTTACAGCTCTTTCTTCTTTCCATCCTACCTTTGGATAAAAAAATGGTAATTTTTTTTTACTTACTGACTAATATTATCCATGAATTTGTAATCTCCGCCGGATATATTGACTTTTGTGATGATACCGGGTTGAAGTCTGTTCATGAGCTTGCATAAAATGATCCCGTCACGAAGTGCATATTCGTATGGAACTGCTGGAAATCTCTCTCCAATGACTGCCTCAATCCACTGTTGGGCTTCAACTTCTTTCTCCGGTTCGCGTTTACCAGCGCACTGAAATTATATGAACAAAATTTTATTATGCATTTAACACAGTCATGATCTTCGAATCTGATCAAGGGGAACTTAGAATAAATCAAGAATGGGGAATTTTTATCACACAATTTCGGCGGAGTGATGAAATCACTGTTGCTATTCGTCCCAATGGTTTTAGTGGGTTCAACTCAACTACAATAAACCGTGAGCAGATGGAGCCACGTGAACGACTAGAGATAATAGTTGACAATGAAATAAAGAAATTTTCGATTGATTTTAATCTATGCCCTTATATCAATCTATCTATACCTATAACCCACAGTGGGTATTAAACATTTGGACCAAATTAATCATCAATACTAATAATAAATCTGTAAGTGTATGTATGTATGTATGTATGTTCCTCCATAACACTGAAACGAATTAAGTGACTGATTTTCACGTAAACTTTATAGATAAACATTTAGACGTACAGGACACAGGAAAGGCTATTTTTTTCTTTTTCAAGGTATATTACCTATATGATAAATATGATATGTATTATGATTTTACATGAAGGCAGTACGCGTGAATGCATACATACATACACAAACCAATAATACCTGGATCACATTAACCTATGTTAATTGCAAATATAAAATTAATTTAATTTGAATTATTATTAAACAAATTGCTTGTATTAAAATACTGGTCCTGTTAATCTGCATTATTAATAACAAAGTGTGAACCTTTGCTTAAAGTGTCACAAGGGCAGAGCTGTAATGATTACTTAGGTACTAATATGGGCATGTCTAAATTAGCTTTTGATATTTTAATCACGTCTGACACTGACCTAAAGGCACTAAAGGTTAAGAACATTTAATGAATAGAGTACTTTATATAAAGTAAGTAACTTATGGCGTACGATCTCTAAAATATAAATAAATAGATGTATTATTAAAAATATTATAATACTAGCTGTTGCACGCGACTTCGTCCGCGTAACTTTATAAAATATAATACATTCGTGTCTGTGAAACCATGGAAATACACATACAAAATTTCAACCCAATCGGTCAAGCCGTTTAGTAGTTGACATACCGACAGCAGCGCCACCTACCGGGTCCAATTGTATTTTTAAATCATCCAGGAAATCATCGAAATACCCACAAAAAATTTCAACCCAATCGGTTCAGCCGTTTAGAAGTTATGTGAAAAAGAAGTTAAGTACGGAAGGATAATTCTTACTACCCGTTGTCCTTTTACCCGTTTTCCCGTAGGAATGAGGCATTTTCGCGCGGTAAAATGTATCCTATGTTCATCACGGATAATGTCGGCTTCTAATGGTAAAAGAATTTTTCAAATCGGTCCAGTAGTTTCGGAGCCTATTCTATACAAACAAACAAACAATCAAATCTTTCCTCTTTATGATATTAGTATAGATGAATACTTAGTTTGGTCAACTGGTAAAGGGATGTTAACACTAATAATAATAAATAATAATAAAGCCTTTATTTATCCAAAATCTTACAATTACATTTTTTTTTCTTTATAACTATTTATTAAACAGTGCAACTACACCACCAGCGCCGCTCAGCGTCCAATTAATTACACTATTATAATCAACTAAACACCAAACAGCACCGGCAATGCAGCTACACCGTTTATTATTTATTTGTTTGGACCCCTCTTTGGGTGTAGGCCTCCTCCAGCTTCTTCCATCTATCCTTGTGTTTGGCCACGTCAATCCAATCACCTCCTGCTGTGTCTATAAGGTCATCAACCCACCTTTTGTATGGCCGGCCGACCTTCCTTGCCCCTGTAGGTCCTTTCCAGCTAGTTGCTAGTAAGGTCCATCTTTGGTCTCTGCAGCGGGCTATGTGTCCTGCCCATTGCCATTTCAGTTTAAGTGCATGAATTAACGCGTCCTGAACACCAGTTTCCTGTCTTATATGTTTATTTTTTATTTTATCTTTTTTCTTTATCTGGAGTATGCTTCTTTCCATGCCTCTTTGGGTGGTTTCAATCTTCTGTTTTATTTTGTTAGTGAGAGACCATGTTTGACACCCATAGAGAAGACTAGGTAGGAGACATGTATCCATCACAATTTTTTTTAGTTTTGTGGAGTAACATCCCTTTAATATTTCTTTTTGTGACCAAAATGTTTTCCAAGTTATGTTTATTCGTCTCTCAACCTCTTCCTTGTTGCTGTTTTTCGCAAAGGATACCTGCCTCCCCAGATATATGTACTTGTCAACATAGTCAATATTTAAGCCTTTAATACATATTACATTTTGACGGCTGTTAGTCATAACCTTAGTTTTTTCCGCATTCATCTTTAGACCCTCCTGCTTAATTTTACTGCTTTCCTCATTCAGCTGATTTAATAGCTCACTTAATTCTTTCGCAGTTTCTGTCATAATAACTATATCATCAGCAAATCTGAGGTGACTTAAATATGAGCCGTTAATAAAAATTCCCTTCTTTTTCCATTCAAGGTTTTGGAATATATGTTCGAGCACTGCAATAAAGATTTTGGGCGACAACGGATCTCCTTGTCTGACACCCCTTCCTATCTTTATTGGGTCTCCCCTTCTTTCCAATTTGACCCTGCTCGAGCTATTTCTATATATATATTTGATAATATTGATATATTTTTGGTCTACATTTATTTGTTTTAGTGCTTCCCATATTGAGCTGTGGCTAATACTATCAAAAGCTTAGTATAGTCTACGAATGCTACATATAGTGGTCTATTAAATTCTTTATATTTTTCAAAGATTTGTTCCAAAGTTTGTATATGATCAGATGTACTAAATCCGGCTCGGAACCCTGCCTGCTCCCTTGGCTGAGCATCGTCAATTTCTTTTGAAATTCTTTTTAAAATTATTGAAGAGAAGAGTTTGTAAGTACTCGCAAGCAAACTGATAGGTCTATAGTTGTTTATGTCCAGTGGGTTACCTTTCTTGTATAGCAGTATTATATCACAGGTACACCATTGTAACGGCACTGTTTCTGAATCCAATATCATATTAAATAAAAGTGTGAGATGATGAGTGAGAATTGGTGCTCCTAGTTTCAGAACTTCATTTGTTAAACCATCAGGACCAGGACTTTTTTCTGCTTTTAAATGTTTTATATGGTTAATTATTTCTATCTGCTCAATTGGGTTAACTGTTTTGTTTGTGATTATTGTTGTGTTATTTTTCAGTTCGTCAGTTGTATTTTTGTTTTCTTTTTCGTTGTATAATTCCTTATAAAATCTTGTTGCGTGATCTATAATGTCTCTTCTCGATTTTGTTTCTTCATTTTTACTTTCCAGTTTTTGTATCCATGACTTACACAGGTTAAGTTCTTTTAATGCTCTTTTTGTGCTTCTAAATTTTGTTAGATTATCTATTATCACCTTTTGTCTATTTATGCTGTAGTCCTTTCTTATTTATTTTTTTGTTTGTTTGTACAGGTCAGTAAGTTTCTTTCTGATTTCTTTGTCTTTTTCCTTTGAGAACATCAGTTTCGTGCGTTCTTTAATAAGCTGGATTGTATTTTCGCTGAAGATTTTGTTAGTTTTCGTCGGCTTCTTCTTATTTATAAATTTTAGACTTTCTTGTATGGACTTTTTGTATGACAGAACAAGAAGTCAAAAACTATGTCGAAATCCTAAGAAAAAAAAACCTAGAAGCCATAACAAACGAATCAAACGTAAAAGAATATTATAATAAAAATGTTAACACTATGAACGGTTTAATTATAAATAGTAAGTATATTCAAGAGAACTACCTACACATAGGTCTGATAAGAAATAGGTCTGACTGCTATGTCCTCCATTTTTTACATAATTTGATATTATTCACAACTAGCTGGTGCGCGCGACTTCGTCCTCGTTGAAAAAGAAAAAAGTACTTATAGCCTGTCCTGTGTCCTCTACGTCTAAATGTTTATCTACCAATTTTCATGAAAATCAGTTAAATAATTCGTTTAAGAGTTATGGAGGAACATGCATACAATACATACATGATAACTCGAGATAAAACCTCAGTGGTTTTTATAGAGTTATCATTTTACATGTTATTTTATATATTAGCCTTTAAAATTGTTAAAATTTTAAATAAATAAATAAAATAAACATTCAGAAAAAAACCTAAAAATGGTCAATTTAGTTTCAGTTTCATGTATAGAGCCTATAAACATGATATCTCTGAAAACAAAGTAACTTACTCCACGACCAACCCTTACATATTTATTATTAGTTACAATAATGATAATCGCGGGGTTTCCCGGCGCGTGGCTTGCGGTTCTGCTTTCAATTTGGCTACGATCCAAAAATCATCTCGTTCATCTAGATATCAGTTTATATTAGTTATACGTACTTACTTACATAAGACCTTTTATTTATCAACTGACGAAAACGAAAAAACAAAAACGGAAGAGGTTCTCAATTCGACGCGTATATATTTTATTATTTTTTATGTATGATCACGCCTAACTTTTGACAGGGTGGTCCAATTTTGATAATTCTTTTTTATTTTTATCATCAATACTAATAATAAATCTGTAAGTTTAGGTATTGTAAGTATGTAAGTATGTTCCTCCATAATTCTTAAACGAATTAACTGATTTTCATGAAACTTGGTACATAAACATTTAGACGTACAGGAAATAGGATATGCTATTTTTTTCTTTTCAACGCGGACAAAGTCGTGGGCGCCAGCTAGTTTATGTAATACTAGTTGTTGCCCGCGACTTCGTCCGCGTTAAAAAAGATAAAAAGTAGCCTATCACTTGTCCCGTACCAAAATGTTTATCTACCAAGTTTCATGAAAATCGGTTAATTCGTTTAAGAGTAATGGAGACAATCAGAGAACATACATACATACAAAAAAAAAATTCTAAAAATGGTCAATTTAGTTTTAGTATCATATACACGATATTTCTGAAAACAAAGTAAATTACTCCATGACCGACCCCTACAGATTTATTGTTAGTATTGATTTATTGGAGTTACCTAATATTACAGTCTATAGACTAGAAGCTTGTTGGTAAGGAACAGTGGAGATTGATAAAATAGTCACGATTAAAAAAAGATTGCGTCATGAAAATTCCTTGTCAACTCTAGAATTTATATTAAGAAGTTGACCAGGCGAACTTCATACCGCCATAGTCAATAAATGTTACCATATTTCCTCGTATTTTTATACGTTTTTTCTCTCCATAAGAACCTTCCTCAGACTTCATCAAACACAACAAAAAAGAAATCAGCCAAATCGGACCAACCGTTCTCGAGTTTTGCGCTTAGCAACACATTTAGTGATTAATTTTTATTTATATAAGACAGAAGAATACAGAATAAAGAAGAATACAGAAGAATACAGAAAGAAGAATAAGAAGAATACAGATTTACCTAATCTATCTAGATTAGGTAAATCTGTATTCTTTCCTACTATACGAAAATTCGTGATATTTGTGATACGATGGATTACCCGCGAAGATAAACATGTCATAGTATCGTCAGCTGCACACCAAATTTCTATTATTATCACAAATCTTATAGTCTTAGAGAAAACATTGAAATTTTCCACGTATTAGTAGTCGCTTTATTATAACCGTTAACATGTGTCAGCTAAGTATATTTTTCTTGAACTAAAATGCTAGTGACTTTGTTTTTTCTAATATACAAATGAAAATAAGAAGGTCTGGACAGTAAATGGCGCAACCTACTTAGTAGTTAATAAGAAAGTATGAACGTGTTCTTTCTTACCAAGCATTTCAATGTGGTTATCTTTACATATTATAAAACAAAGTCCTCCAATTAGTTAGGTAAAAAAAAGTCTGTCTGTTCGTGATAAACTCAAAAACTCGTGGCACTAAAGTGTTAATTTACAAAGTTACGCGGGCGAAGTCGCGGGCAGCGGCCAGTTTAATATAAAACAAAGTCTCAAGTACCAACTACAGTTAGCTACTCTAAATATTTATATTTGGCAGTTATTAAATTTGGATGTCAACACAACCAGATACTCGGCAACACAAGTTTTTGACACTTCTAATTTCAACTGAAGCGTTCGACTTCCTATTGATGTCACATCCGTTTAGCAACATTTTTTTTTTAAAGATATAGTTACAAAACTTCACATACGTGTAAAAACTCTTCCGTATTTCACCACACATTCTTTTGATGGTTTAGAATGCTAACAAAAAAACAGTAACTTACTATTGAGACTTGATTTAAATTATTAACAATTTGACGAAACCAATGTCTTATATTAAATACTAGCTGCTGCCCGCGACTTCGCCTGCGTAACTTTGTAAATTATATACTAAAACCTTCCTCGAGAACCACTCTATCCATTGGTTAAATCAGCATTAAAATCGTCGCAGTAGTTTTTGAGTTTATCGCGAACACACAGACAGACAGATGCGGCGAAGGACTTATTTGTATTATAATATGTAAGGACTTACAAAGTTACGCGGGCGAAGTCGCGAGCAGCGGCTAGTTATATACTAAAACCTTCCTCGAGAATCACTCTATCTATTGGTGAAAATCAGTGTAGTATTTTTTGAGTTTATCGCGAACAGACAGACTCGGCGAAGTACTTTCTTTTATAATATGTAAGAATTTTATTTACTCCATTTGGCAAATAATGTTGTATATATGTGAGCTTAAATATTAAAAGGCGAATACAACAGGCAGTCGAGATGCGAGTCGAGTCCATGCAGCTGGACTCAAAAGATGACCAACGTCAGTCAAAGAAAGAAGTCGTGGCTAAAAAGCATCGGAAAGCGGACCGCTGAGGGATTCGAGGAACGGATAAGATAAGGCAGTGGAGGTGTCTGCTCCTTCCATTTGGATCCACAGCAAGCAGAGGAGGACTGTTCCAAGCTGATTGCCAACTTTCACTAGTCAACTAGGATCACAACAAGAAGAAGAATAGTATTCAATATATAATTTAATTATACTAAAACCTAAAACACTTTTATTTATTTTGGCACAAAACAAATAAATAAAACAGATTTATTTGCTAGAGCTTAAAGGTTGTCATATGCGGTTAATATGTAAATAAAAATGACGTTAACATCATAGTTGCTACGGAAATGTTTGTTGAATCTTACAAAACAGTTTGGGCGGTCTCTCTCCGCCCGCCCCCGCCGTCGTGGCTTGGGCGGGCGGAATCATAGACGCCACAGTCCTCTATCTGCTATCGTCGTGGAAGCACGTCTTAAAATAATAAGTGTCTAATAGTTTAGTGATACAAAATGGCTGTACGTAAAAGCTTAATTCATTTTCTTTTACTAAGAAAAAAATGTAATTTCGCCTAATATTAACTTTACAGTTAACTTCTTCATTTCTCTTGATTACATCAAAAGATGTTAACACAAACTTTGTTTTATTTTAATATGTGCTTTTTAACACTGTTTCAAATAAGTCTAACCCTAAATTTAACCCTATATACGTTAGATGTCAAGTGATATATGACGTCAAAGCGCCTTGAGTTGTAGATTAATGAGAGTGGCGTCGCACGCGCAGCTGCTTGTCTCGTCATCAATGACCGAGCGTCCTTTAATCTAAAAGCTTTCCAGACGAAACTCTTTACGATAACATACATCTGTTTTCGTTGGCGCGTTATTTTCGGAAATGATGCTGGAACTAACACGAAACCATCAAACGACTTGGCACTGGAGCGAACGTTTTATGGCCATGATTCAAAACTGTAATGTTTTAAACAAAAATTAATTAATTTCAGCCCAGAAACAAGGATCAAGAACAGGAAGTTCTGGATTGGATTAAGGCTGTGACCGGCGAGAACCTCCCCAATGCGCCTTACGAAGATATCCTGAAAGACGGCGTCGTTTTGTGTAAATTGATAAACAAGTTGTCACCTGGATCGGTAAAGAAGATCCAGGAGAGAGGAACTAACTTCCAGCTTATGGAAAACATTCAGAGGTAGTCTTTAGCATAATAAAATATTATACTTTAATTATTATATTATTGTTTACTATTGAATATTGAATTTCAGGTTCCAAGCTGCCATAAAGAAATACGGAGTGCCCGAAGAGGAAATTTTCCAAACTGCTGATCTTTTCGAGAGGCGCAACATTCCGCAAGTTACCCTCTGTCTGTACTCCCTCGGCAGGATTGTAAGATTTTCGTTTCGAGTGCCTTTTTTGGTATTTTTGTGAGAGCTGATCCTAAAGTAGATTTCAATATAATTTCAGACACAAAAACACCCTGAATGGACAGGACCACAGCTCGGCCCTAAAATGGCGGATAAGAATGAACGCACTTTCACTGAGGAACAACTGCGTGCTCATGAAGGCCAACTCAATCTTCAGATGGGTTTCAACAAAGGGGCGTCGCAATCCGGCCATGGCGGATTTGGCAACACCCGCCATATGTAAACTAAAATCAAAACTACATGGACTTATGTTACGACAATAGAATAACTCGAAAAGCAGTATTTTCTATTCCATTTGTTCAAATTCAAGATTGAATTTACCTACTCTGCTTCACTTTACAAGGCGTCAAAGATTGTGTGATAAAATAAAATGTTCAACATGTCTTACCTAACACAACTTATTTTTGTTAAGGTTTTTTTTTACTGATTTATAACTGTATGTGTAATTGTAAATAAATGTTTAATATTATTTAATAAATATTGTTTATAATGTGTTTTTTATTAATAAAATCCTAAATTAACTGCAACATATTTGTAAAACAGGCAGTCTTAATAATAATTATTATAGTTGAAATAATTAAGAGACTTATTTATAGTGGTTTTTTTTTACATATGACAGTTTTTTTTTTCAGGTAGTTTATGGTTCATAACGATCGGGACGAATTTAATTTTGTTTATTATTATTACTATAATAATACGAACGTTAATAGATAGTTCGTGGCTGGAACTAAAGTATTTATCAGAAACTATACTAATTTAAAATAAATCTTCAACAATCGTTAACAACAACAATCGTACAATCATATTTTTTTATTTACAACTAAAATAAAAAAAATATAAATATTAAAATATATTTTTTAATATTTTACACATATCAAATTTTATTATGATTTTCGTAATGAACGACTTACATCAAAGTTAGTTTTAACGATATGTTTAACGAATTTAAATGGAATACCTATACATGGTAGGGCAGTGTAGTATTAAGTACAGTATTTAAGTAGTGGTAGGGCACACTGCGTTTCGCAGTCATTTGGGCAGCCCGTCTGGCGGCAGTAACCACCCCCTTACAGAATACCACCGTGAAATAACAGCATATGTGCTGTTGTGTTTCGGTGAGTGAGTAAGGGATGCCAGAGCCCATTACCCCATCCCTTCCTTATCCCTTATCCTTAATCCTTCTATGGTCAGCAGCGCACTTGTAGCACTTATGGCGTTGCTTGTGTTATAGGCGACGGTAGCCACCTTCCATCAAGTGGACCGTCAGCCTGTCTGTCGACCTTAACATAAAAAAAAAAAAAAAAAAAAAAAAAAAAAAAAAAACATGGAATTTTAATGGAGAATATTGTGTAGTTAGACACTGCCAAAGAATTCGCTTTTGTCTAAGAATTATCCAATCTTATTTTGCTTTTTTAAAGAAAGAGAAATGCTTACATCAGAGTAATATTATTTTATTCAACCCAGCTGTTACGTCGTCACTACTAACATATATATAACGGTACTGATTTATGACTGGCTGCCATGGCAGCATCACTATTGAGAGAGATATTTTGGGCCAAATAACATACTTAAATCGAAATATCTGGCACGAAACACTCTCGACTCCAGATTAATAAAGTCATGTAAGGATTTTACGCAACAGTGATTCAGATTACTCAGATTAAGATTACAGTTTTAGATGGTGGGTGACATTTTTTGCATTGAATTTGGTACGATTATTTACCCATGAATCTTTACTCCTTATTGTCGTTATGAATTCATATTCCTATTGGAATAATAATTACGTTAAATGTGTTACTACGGGCAAACCTCGAAATTGGCTGGATCAAATTCTTCACATTTTTTTTTTCAAATATTAATGTTGATAAAAATTGAAAAAAAAAAAATATCCATGCGAAAAAAAACGTCATAGTAAAATTTCACTAAGGAATAATTTGCAGACTTTTTCATAGATTGACACAATTACATAATATAATATTATGCCTAAGTAAATTGTTTTTTATTTTTGAAAAAGTTAAAAATATGTTATTATTAATACACTTACCTAGAAGCTTAATTAAAATAACTCTTAAATTAATTACATTCTAATTCCAATCAACTTTATCTAACCTATGCCAAATATATTTAGTGCCCGAGCATTAATATTTATGTGGACATGTGTACTTATTACAATATCAAATAATATTATAATCTAATTTCACGAATAGAAATGAATAACAAACAGTTTAAGTTAGTTTTGGTTAAGATTGTTATACTTTATTCTAAGCGGAAATTTTACTTATAATTTTATTTAAGTTACCTAAGTGTAAGAAGATTGACTAGTATTAGTATTGTTAGCGATACTGGTTATGTGAATTATTGATTCTTTTTAAATATAATCTGTGAAGTTTTGTTCAAAAATTTACTTTAAAATATATCATCTTAACTTTTGTCTCTTCTTGTTTTGTAAGTTTAATATACAGTCTATAGAAGGGGTCAAACACAGTTGTAGCAAGAAAAAGCTTGCAAGGTAAAGTACTAAGACAACGGATGTCAAAACTCCGCTCTTAATGCCACAGACCAGATTACTCGTACCCGTTACATGAATGCAATACAGCAAACAGACCGCTTGCTCAAACAATCTCGATATGGACAGCGAAGGAGTATAAGGCACGAAATAATTTGCGCAAGTCTGAGACACCGTTCCAGAATGAGCAATTCCATCAAGTTAGCGTGGGTCTCGCGTGCCCACAGCGAAATTTGTTTGTCTTGATCAAGAGCCAAAAAGCGAAGATGCTCTCGTGAAATGTATTCTAAACCTCTGACAGAGTACAAGACCTTGACACACGAACAGACTCACAGTTATTACACACGGCTCATTAGTTATAATTACTCGACAGTAATTAGACGAAGGACAAAAAGGTATTGCTTTCAATGTTTCCAAAGCAAAGAAAACCACTATAAATAAAGCTTTTAGTACGCTTTTGTTTTTGTTGGACGGACTTGTAAGAAAATAGTTTCTTACAAATACATTGGGAATGTTAATATTATAAATGCGAAAGTGTATGAGGATCTGATGTATGTTTTTACTCTTTCACGCAAAAACGGCTGAATTGATTTGGATGAAATTTAGTACACTGATAGTTTTTTACCTGGTTTAAAATATAGGATACTTTTTTTCCTTAAAAAAAAGTTAGGCTCCCGAAGGATCGTCTAAAAATACAAAAAAATTGGCCGACACTGTCGCCGTAGCGGCCGCGAGCGTCGTCTTTACAGCGATAAAGTCTTTTCAACGCAGACGAAGTCGCGAGCATCAGCTAAATTAGTTAAATTTAGCTAAATTAAATTAATTGAATGAAATTGACAGATAATGTAATTTTAAATGTCAATTTATTATATTTCATTATATGTGAACATTGAAAAATATCTTGAATCTTAAGGAACAGAGTTCAATACTTGATACGCAGCCGCGAGCATAAACTAAGTAGTTGATCACAACACAGTGAAGAATTGAATGATTTCTAATATAAATTACACAGGAAGGAAAGGTATTTGTTTATAAACAAACATCTGACGGAAGTTGGTTCAGAAAATGACAATATAATTGTGCTTTTCTCACATCTACTTGATTACAAGCATAATAAAACAGATTATGCTAATCCTCCTATGTAAATCTATACTAATATTATAAAGAGGAAAGATTTGTTTGTTTGTATAAAATAGGCTCCGAAACTACTGGACCGATTTGAAAAATTCTTTTACCATTAGAAGCCGACATTATCCGTGATGAACATAGGATACTTTTTACCGCGGAAAAATGCTTCATTCCTACGGGAAATCTAAAATAAAAGTAAGTACTTCCGGCTTGGCCCGGGAGATAGCGCCATCTATCCAAAATACGGTAGATGGCGTTTTATATTTTTCTACGCGGACGAAGTCGCGAGCACCAGCTAGTGTGTTATAAATTTGTGATAATATATATCTGGCTGTTATACATATTGATATGTATTTTTCATATCACTTTGATTGTATTCTTATAGAGACAAAAGGACACAGAAAGAAGACTTCTGTGTACATAATTAAAATCGTGTGTATAGAAACTATATTTAAATACTCAAGTATATTGCATCAATACAAATAGCTATGAATGAAGCAACTGTTGTCCACTTAGTACGTAGGCAAGAAATTTCAGGTCAAATCAAACAGGTTGTGGTTCATATAAGGTTCACTGTTATTTCATTGTATAAATACTGATATTTTAAATATCCTCATGTGCATTAGGTATATCTGAATTCAATAATGTAAATGTAAAATAATAAAGGCATGGCCATTTTCACTGGCTTTAAAATAAGTCTTCACTCAGGTCAAGTATAATAAGTCAGTCAATAACTTCTTTTTTTTTTGTCTTTTTTATGTGTTTTTACCCGAGTTGCCTTTACCTCTCCTTCGGGAAGAATAATAGATAAAATCAATACTAATAATAAATCTGTTTTCAGAGATATCGTGTTTATAGGCTCTATACATGATACTGAAACTAAATTGACGATTTTTAGAATTTTTTTCTGTATAATATGTATCTGATTTCCAAGAAACTTTGTAGATAAACATTTAGACGTACAGTACACATGATTTTTCCTTTTCAACGCGGACGAAGTCGCGGGCTTCAGCTAGTTAATTAATAAAAATTCTCATAACATTACTTTTAGTCAACAATTGAAACCGTTTGCTGTATTTGAGTTTTGCTTCAAATATTCCACCATAAAAGGTAAGCCAATGTTTCATATACATTCTTCAATTAATAACACAGTTGCATCACGGCACAAGTAAATCGGTGTTACGGAACGAATGTTATACTTACTTGTTACAGTTATTAGGTCTTTGTTGCGACTCGGCTATTTGTTACGAGTTTTACTTGAATTTCTTGTAGTGATATCTATTGCAAATATTTCATTATCTTTACCTTCATAGGTGAAGATATTAGGATGTAAAGATGTACCTTCATGTTGAATGTAGAGTATAAGTTATAAAACTAAATGTCCTTGCAAATAAAAATGGTCCTGTGTGTAGACAACTTGATATTGTTATTGTTTTGAAACAAATAACTAAAGTGATGTGGTTTTTTAACTATTTTTTTATATGTTTATTGAAAATCAGTGGTACCTATTTAGCAATTTATTAACGCTGCCATTTCTACATCGACTTCTTCAATGTTATCTACATTGAAATGTGTGCTTTCACTGCAATTTATTGCTTAGATTAAGGATCCACTGTCTCTCTCTCTCTCTATTCGTGAAACTTTGTTTACCAATTTACAAATACCTAACTTCGATTTCGTCAAAGAGTATAGAATTTAAATATTAATCAAATATTTAACAATTGCGTGAAGGTACATCCCCTCCTTGGTAAGCAGCAGTCTCGTGGAGACCGGCTAAGAGGAGACTTAGTATTGAAGCCACACGTCTACAGCCTGCGCGAACGAACCCATCGGGGTTCGTTACCCAATACACAGAGAAACATGCAGTTTAAAATATTTATAGTGTTTGTGATACATTGTACTTTGGCGGAATATTACAAGACGAAGCGTGAGTACTCTATGCTTTGCTATGCACACTTTTGCATATATCTGACCTACATTCGTCGAGTACATTTTGGAGATAAACAAACGGTTGCGGTCGCGGTTATTCAATTTCATAATCATTGTTACATAATGATGTAAATAAAGTTATGTCACAGTCTCTTTTACGATTCGTGTGTCACAAATATTACTGCCTACATTTACATTTCCATGCTTCTATGAACTCCTAATAGTTTGATTTTTAATAAAAAAAATAATACGTTTTTTCTTATTGTTTTTTGGAGATCGAAGTAATTTAAAAAACTATTTTGTAAGAAAGTCACTTAAAATTATTAATTTGTAAAACTAAAACACTTATAAGTTCTTAAAAAAATAGCCTTTGAGAGTTAAATTGTGCCTATGATTACAATATTAGTGTAGGTACAGTCGGCCGCATAAGTCGAATAACACATTCAAAAGTGCAAAACGACTGAACACACAACTAACTTACTTACTTAGTTACTGAAGCTTTTTACGATCGTTTGTACGTGAAGTGAATTTTGTTCTCAGTCGTGACAACGATTTATGGCGCGTTGAGTGTTCAGTTGTTTTGCACTTTTGAATGTGCTAAGCGACTTATGCGGCCGACTGTACTTAAAAATAATATTTCTTCCAGCTAGTTTCGTGCAGACGTGCTTTCGAAATGATCCCGAATTCCTGGACTGTTCTCGTGTGGCTGTGCAACAGTTATTCAATGCTTTGGGTCCAGGTAAAATGACATTTTGTTTAATTATTAAATATTTGTTTTAAGTTTATGTCAGTGGATAGAATAAGTAATTAAATAGATGACATACTTGCGCCTATATATACTTACCTGCGAATGTTTTAAGGGACTTGGCAGTATGTATTTGAAATAAAATAAAAATTAGGAAGAAATGTCCCGTATGCGCAGAATTAATTAACTACATCGTAAGCTCGTAACATATAACCGCAATGTGTGAAGCGACCTTTTAGTCAAGATTAATTGGTACTTTAAGTACAATGCTCACTTTTCCTCTACAAATTCTTTACGTGTTTGTTTACACTTGTTTTTTTTTTTTTTTAATTTAATTGTATGTTATCTAACGCATACTTTCCTCTATATCAACTATAGGACTATAGATGACTATAGCATGTCCCCATAGACTGCATTAAAACTAAGTGCCTGCGACTTCGTCCGCGTTGAAAAAGAAAAAAAGTAGCCTATGTTCTGTACGTCTAAATTTTTATCCACCAAGTTTCATGAAAACCAGTTAATTCGTTTGAGTCATGGAGGAATATACATACATACCTACACATGTACATACATACATACATACATACATACATACATACATACATACATACATACATACATACAATACCTACACTTACAGATTTATTAGAATTGATTGGTATTGATTGATGATTGAAGTATTGATGATGATTGATGATACATGTTGCAGGGATACCTCGTTACTTTTGTAATCAATACTAATAACTAATAATAAATCTGTAGGTGTTGTATGTATGTATGTTCAAAAAATAATAATAAAATTATTGTGTTAAAATATAAATTATTTGATCCTTTAGCTATCCAGTAGTATAGTGTAATTTTTGATGTAGACCATAGATTCGAAACTACAACGCCAAACTGTTATCATTAGATTATTTGGATTGCCCCCGTATGGTAGCAAATTTAAAGACGTATTCACTTCAAGAATATTTCACCATTTGAAAGGTACATTAGTCTAACCCGAAATAGGCTTTATTATTACCTAAACAACCTCACCAAATTGCATTCGGATGAAAACAAAACATGTTGTGTTGGCTTAGTCATCTACTGTACAGGCAAATGCAGGCACAAGTCTAAGTAACGAACGCCTTGACCTCTTATGCTACTTAATTTTAATAAATACAAAGGTGCATATTGCATATAATATCTAGGTGCATCTAAGTATATTCTTATTACAGCAATTTAAAGACTTCTTATACTATACTGTGAATATTATTATTGATAATTTTCAATCGGGTAACACTTTACAGTTTGATGATTATGATTTTCAAATAAGAAGCGAAAATTAATATTACTAAGGAAATCACAAATTTAATCGTGATTTACAAATTTATGTTATGGATAAGAGCGGGCTATTACCGGAGTTTATTTGGTTGATTAAAAATAGTGAAATTTTTATGCTAGACATATATTTAAAAACAAGAAAATGCACTCAATATTGAAATGTCTATTTCATGAGATTTAATTTTACAAAGTAATTAATTTTAAAGTATTTACCTAAGAGGGTCTATATATATAGCTCAAAATCAGTGAAAATAATGCATATAAATCAAAACTAATAAATCTGTAAGTGTGTATTGTATGTATATATGTATGTTCCTCCATACCATAACTCAAACGTATTAATTGATTTTCATGAAACTTGGTAAATATACATTCAGGATAAGCTACTTTTTTCTTTATCAACGCAGACGAAGTCGCAGGCACCAGCTAGTAGGTAAATAAAATTATTAGAAATGCAGCTATCATCTAAACAAGTCGTATACTTAGTAAATAGCACGTAGTTCAACGCCTTACCCACATTGCACAACGGAAACAAGCAGTGCCTTGCAATAGTTAACTTTACAATCCAACTGACCTGTATTCAAAATTCTTTGTGAACATGTTTATGTAGGATTAAGAGTTACTGGGGAAAAATGTGATTTTATGTTTAAATATTTTGTCAAATTATAACTACAAGGTAGTTAGTTAGCCGAGTCTAGTCAGTCATATTGCGAAAGACATAGGCAACTTGCGGCAAGCGAAAGCGTATTTCTTCACTATTTCTAAATGGCAGCTAACTAATGTATCATTAAAATATGGTTTTCATATCTAACGTATCATTAATTTGATTATTTTGAATTTTACAGGACTACCAGAAATTGGTATGGCCCCACTGGACCCACTGAAAATACCCAAAATACGAATTTTACAAGGCGATGGCCCAGTGAACGTGAATGCTGCGCTCGATGACGTCACTGTGACTGGCTTTGGTCAGACAGAGGTTTTGTTTAGCCAGTAAGTGCTCTTTGATTCTATTATGCCCTGGTACTAAAGGCAACTGTTTGATCGACTGGGTCGGGAAAAACGACATAAGTCGATCGATCTGTTAAACTGACACTCCCCCTTTATCTAATTTTGTTTGTTTGTTTTAAGGGTAGACAGCAAAACGTATGATTTTTATACAAAGGTACGCGTGCCGAAAATAAGAATCGAGGGCACATATGATTTGAAAGGCAAAATTTTACTTATTCCTCTAGTCGGCCGAGGTGTTTGTTGGTTTGAACCGAGTAAGTCTTGAAATGCATTGATTTAAGAAAATCGTTCGTGTATTGGAGCTACATAATTTTAATTATTTTACAGCTAATATGGCGATTGATATAGTGAGTGATGTCAAATTGTATGAAAAAGACGGATTTACATTCTTCAATGTTACTGCAGCTCATATAAAGTATAACATCGGAGGATTAAGTTTACGGATGAATAACTTATTTGATGGAATTAAATCTTTAGGTAAGAAAACAATTTGGTAAGAAAAACTTTATCAAGAAAAAGGGTATGGGTTCATAATATGATTTCAGCGCCATCTATTTTAGATTCACTTTAGCGACATCTACCGGTAAGAAGACGAATCATAATCAACATTAAAATAATTTTCAATATGAAACACTAAATCGGCAGATGTCGCAAATGGATATGTGATACGAGTTCATTACATCTCTGCTTTTATATTCTCCTAGTACTAACGTGTTACAAATTGCAACGTTGAGACGTTGTTGATCACAACGCCATTCTCTAAAAACCATCGCGCGCCATCTCGATCTAATTTTTATTGGTTCATTTTCGTTGGGAGAGAGAAAGGTCCTCAAGCAAGCGATGGTGTCTCTAGAGGCGATAGGTAAATTAAATCGCCATCGTTTCAGTTAGGCACTTCAACCTCAACAGCCACCGCCTAACTCATCGACGATAATTTTCTCAACCTTAATTGAGCACGGAAAAATATCAAATCTCTATCGCTGAAATATGGGTGCTGCCAGTGCTGCCACTAACTACAGTGGCCATTTTTTATTTTTTAGACGACGATCCCTCCGGAGCTTACATTTTTTTAGGTTGTTCATCCTAATAAATAAGGTAAACCAGGTTAATAAACCTGTGTGTCAATTTTTTTCAAAATCCGTTGAGCCGTTTTTTGCGTGAAGAGCAAGTGAAGAACTGTACATGGTTAGGATAGTTTCACATTTTATATGTATTATACCTATTAGATTTTTGTTGTCAATATAGAAACAGAAAACGGATAAACACATTTGTTTAGGAGACTAATAACTAATTTGTTCGTTTATTTACAGAGGACAGTACCAATAATTATTTAAACGCAAATTGGAGACCAGTTTCCGAATCACTGAGGCCAATATTGACGAAGACAATAGAAGACATATTGTTAGGTTTCATGCAACAATTGTTCAACAATTTGCCAGGCAATTTCATGATAGGTGATTTGAAAAATACTTCTACTCAAACAGGGGATAAAGTGTGATCAGAAATTTTATTTTTAGTTTATTACTAAAAAACAGACTGGTCCATACCTTTTATTTAGAATATTTAAGAAATGTGAGGTGAGGTTACCATGTTTTTAAAACAAGGCAATAATAGGCTAAATTACTACATTCTTTATTAGAAAGAAAGAGACAACATGAATTGAAAGAGAGGAAGAGCTTTTACTTTATATGAAATCATTCGATTTAAAATTAATGTAAAATATTAAATTTAAATTAATTTTAAATAAAATAAAATGAAGCCACAGTTATCGAAGTTTCATAAAGTTGTATATGTGTATAAGTTCATTTCATGTTATAATTTATGAAATAATAAAATAAAATATAAGCTCGTTTAAATTTCATTTTCAAGGAAAACATGTTTTATATAGTTTTATGAACTAAAACTACAGAACATATGGACTGATTTATTCTCGAGATCTATTGAAAATATATGGTTTAAAATTTACAATATCGTACATGTTTTGTAAAATAAATATTTTAAATAGCTGAATACATAAGAACTGTGCAAAAAGTAGTCTTAAGTTTTACTTTAAGGTTAACTTTAAATTTAAATTTACTCGTAATTTATGATTATTTTGGACTGAATTTATTTTTCATTGTATTTTGCATGAATTTGAATAAAAGAGTCAATAAAGCATAAGTGTTTTAACGGTGTGTTTTATTATTGAGAGTTTAAAACAGGATAAGTGCTTTGAATATCTGCCAAAATAAACTTAAGTATAATTTGTGTCAGGTAAACCAAGGTCTCACCGTACTGTGGTTACGATAACAGGTGCTGATACGGTAATAAGGAATACGAGTATTATTGTCAGAATTTTATCATCAATTGAAAGTTGAAACGCTTATTTAGAAACTTCTATTAATAAAAATATTCTTTATAAATAAATTAAGCATTTATAGATTGATAAATCATCATCAATAAATAAAATTTTAATTATTTATTAAACTATATACTATATAGGGTGGAAAATATTAAATTTTCTAGCTTTTATTAAATTAATTAGCTTTTATTCTAAAATAAATAACAGCATAGGAAATCCATTTGTTTTTTCGCCGAATTTTTTTTAAAACAATAAAATTAAAGAAAATATAAAATATTTTTTTTTTACATAAAAAAAATTCAACAAGTCATTACCTGCCAAATAGGACGTCCAGGCATTTTGTGAAAAGGTTTTTTTTTCAGACACTTCACACAGGTACACAATTACACACACGTGTTTTGCAAGCTTGCCAATAGATGGCACTCTCACCAAAGTTGAGAACTAAATAACCGCTACCGAGACATATTATCGTGTTTTATACGCCGGGAAAGCACGAGGTGTAAACATCAGTGCGAACGGATACGACGCAGAGATGTGTAAAACCGACAGAAATATCTCCCTACGTGGCCAGTAACGATTATTGACGAATATTTTACACACTATGGAAATAAATATTATACATGTAATGCTAAAACTCAGAGCTTTCAAATCGTAAACAACATTATTGCTTCACTTTTCATAAATAGTTAAACAATTTAATAGTTCTGTTGTTAGAGTAGCGTCCAATGAATTTAGAAATAAAGAAAAATTCTCTTTTAAAACCCCCTATTTTATTTCATACTCAACCATGTTAAACTGCAGTCTTATTTTTAAACGGTGATCTGATTCTTGCAACACGTTTTATTTTTAGTACTTACTCAAATTCCTTAAGAAACTGGAACGAGGCTACGGTAATATTATTCATGTATGCTGTAAAATTTTGTAGTGCATTTTTACATAGTTTAAATAATACTGTGTGCAGCCAAAATTTGACATGGCCTTCGTTTTGTACACATTTCTTGTACGTTTCTTGTGAATCTACATAACTTTTGTACATAACTTTAGTTCCCTGTTCTGGAAAATAAAAATTCTACCACGGACCCACGGACAAGCTGTTGCATACACAGCAAAAATGCATAAAACCGCTCTTGTGTTATGCAGTCCTTGTGCAGCAAGTTCCTGGTAAGAATATGCACCGACACTTTACTTACTCCCCCTCTTTGAAAATGATTTGTTTTTTTTTTTTATTAAATACCTTATTGGCAATAAGGTATTTAGGTATTATTTATATTATTATAAAATATTATCGTCCATTTTAAATGAGGTTAATTAAAAAAATATATAAGATGAGTTAATAGATTAAAAAGGACCATGTATTATGATAGTTTGACATGACTATCACATATGGTCCTATAACATGTACAGATAACAAATTCTATCAATTGGGTTAGATATGTTTTTAACTAAATATAGGAAAATAAAACGAAAATGTTAATAAATTTTTACATGATATCAGAGGCAATTGAAACCAGATAAAGGTTGGGTCGGCGACCGGTTTAAGATCAATGACCCAAAGAAAGGGTGCTCGAAGGGGATAGGGCCCCTTTGGTGTTGCTCACAAAAGGAACAGTCACCAGGACTGCATGAACGAGAGGAGTCAGAACTGCATGCATGCACTTTGCACCGAATGCAGGTGACGTCATGACCATTTTGCACTGCATTGTTTGCCAATGCACTTTTCAAGTTTTTACGCATGGGATTAAAGTTTGAGAGAAGTATGAAATGAATGACCTTTGGAACTAGAAACGTCAAAAAGTATAGAAAAATAGACATAGGTACTTATATATTATTTAATTATTATTTAATCAGGCATGTATAGCTGTTATTAAATTGCATATTAATTATAAATATGAATGTTATTTGTCGTCCTCAAAACCCATTGCAATTAAGTTTACAATTTATATAATAACTTATATTTGTGATCAAACGAACTAATTTAAATATTAAGTATATTTAACTTTAATTTAAGTAATAACCTACCTATTGTGTGTTAATTAATATAACAATAAATTAATTCTTTAACAAAAAAAAAAACCACTTCAAGCCGTTTTCTCATAGATGTAATTGTCAGAACTTGACCAAATTTAAATGGGACCACACGGGAAACACCCAGCTTTCAAATTAAAAAAGAATCATCAAAATCGTCTCACCCAATTGAAAAAAAAATACAGTCGAATTGAGAACCTTCTCCTTTTTTAGAAATCGGTTGAAAATGTAACAATTTTATTTATGACGTTTTGAATTGAGATTTTCTTATTTTTTTTTAATTACTAACAATCCACAGAATTTACTTTTTGAAAATTAGTCATAAAATGATCTTATAAATTACTAGCTGGTGCCCGCGAGTTCGTCCGCATTGTATATAAAACTGCCATCTTTAACGCTGTGACGACGGTGGCGCCGCCACAGCGACCGCGGCTCTCATCAATACTATTAATAAATCTGTAAATGTAGGTATTGTATGTTCCTCCATAACTCTAACGAATTAACACAGGATAGTAGGCAACTTTTTTTCTTTTTCAACGCGGACGAAGTCGCGGGCACCAGCTAGTTTTTTAAATATTTTTATACGATTCCTCGGTAATCTAACATTTTTCCAGGATAAAAATTATTCTATATTAAAATCCAGGTAGACAAACCTAATAAAGGCTTTGTGCATCTTGTTACGTGTTATATGATAATAAATAAATAAATAACTATTTATCTATGTGCCAAATTTCATCCAAATCTGTTCAGCCGTTTTTACGTGAAAGAGTAAACAACATTCACACATTAATTAGTATAGGTTTTGCAAATAATAATAATATTTTTTGCTATTAGATTTGATAACAACCTAAAAGATGTTCACTAGTCGTCGAGTTCATTTAAATTAAGACAAAAACTAGTTGGATGGATCTCGTTGACGCATACCATTCAGATTATTCACGGGAATACATCTATGACGTTCTCAGCCCACTTCCTTTAGCTTTATGTGCGAATAATTTTCTCTTTGCGTCGTATTTCTAGAACACTCTCACGATAAACTGAAATAGGTCCCTACATCGTGAGCGGTTCAAGGTGGCGTGGCGGTGGCTACGGGAATAGCCCTGTGAGTAAATGTCTTAAAATAAAACTTTGCCTGTCGTTTACGCGCTTGTCCGTCTTTCCGTCGTCACCATTTCATCGTGTTCATTAAAATATTTCTCCAACAATAACTATTGTTTATTGTTCACCTGAGTTGAGTTGTTTTACTAAGGTCAAATCTTCTACTCATTCATGGTCACTGTAAACAGAAAAACAACATTGAACTTGCAGTAATTGTATTGATTTTTTTAAATATTTCTTAATATATTTTTCAATAATATCGGACATCTAAATACCTACGCGACAAATAAACCTAGCAAGTAATAACTCTATGAACGACAAATAACTCTATGAAAATGTAACTGCTATGTTACAAAACAAGAATGGAACGATTGGAACGTGGGCGGCCACTAGTGGAGAATCTGGAGCAGGCAGTTACGATCGCCAAGTACAAGGGAAACATAAATTTGAAGAGCCTTTTAAAAAAAACCTAACAAGAATAGCTCTATCTATTGGGCAGTAGTAGAACTTTTTTCCTATAAGAACATTCATTCAGCACCCACTGGTTTTATTATTATTTCCTCTGTTATACAACAGAGGGCAGTAAAGTCGAGAAAATTTTGTTCAAATTTAAACCCAATTGTTTCAGTAGTAATTTTACTACTGAGATATCAGTAGTAATTTAGAAATAATTTTTATGACCCCGCTATTTTGATATATTGGGAGGGATGGGATTACTAACCAGCTGATTTATTGTCTGCAGCTTTGTAAATATTTGTATAATAAAATGGCCGCATAATCTTACAAATTGAGTGGTAAGTTTTCCCAGTCCTACGTTTGGAAGTTGTTTACGGCTGCTAACTACTTTAGCTACCTCTTCGACAATTTTCGCAGAGGAAAAAGATGGAAATCTTATGAAACCGAAGTTACTCACTACTCACGGAGTTTCAGCCTGTAAGTAATCAAAAAAAAATCCAGATGAGTTTCAATTCTGAATAGCCTCTACCTTAGCCCAAATTGAAGAGAAAATAATAATAAGGCAATGTTGTTGAATTTCATATTATAATTGTTGGTTTAATTTATTTACAGATTAACAAATTGATATAAATTATTATTATTATAATGATGACCTAATACATTAATATCTAAGTATTTTACAAGACTTTAAAATGGTATTTTTAAATTTTTCACCACAAAAATGCTATTTATTAATAGTTATAAATAAATAGTTATAGTTATAAATATTGCACGAGAAAGTATTACTTCCTATAACTTTAGTTAAAATTAAATTATAACTAATATGGGTGCTTATATTTATTATAAATGAAGCTTATTGCTTGTAACACGCATCGTGATGTTTTACATTAAATTGCTTATTACTATTATTTGAGGTTAACGTCTTCATTATTATTAATAATAAGCAGGACATCTAATGGTTTCTACAATGCTTAACTAGTATGTAATTTTTATATTTACAGTGAGTGAACCTAATCTTATTATGTATTAGGAATTGTAAAGAACAATCTTCTATTTGTTACAATATAATTATGCCGAAAAATATAGAGGTATCAATATTTTCCACTTTTCATACAGAAATTACCTATCCTTTAAACTATTTTTTTTTTCTCATGTTTTTATTATCAAATAATATTTGAACATACGTTTGTTATTGCAAAATTTAATCATTCGTGTCAAAATTGCTACCTACGGCCGTAGGAGAACACGAAGTGTTAAAAGTCGTACATTCAGATAGGAATCCGGAAGATACTTAAAATAGGAAGGACCACTGCAATTAGTTGAAGAAAGTTAAATAGTGCGGCAACAGTTCTACAAAGAAACCCAACTGTTAGTTCAATGTGAATACAACATTTATACCAAGTCATCATAACTCTCATCAAAATTTTGATCTATGACATCGCTGACGAACGTTGAAGTAGTGGTTTTCTGAATGGCGGTGTCCTTCTGTGCTAACAATGCGTCGCATTTGTTTAGTCGACTGTGGAGCACCTCGTAGACATGGGTCATAGACGCCACCTTTTCTTTGCATGTCGGATCTGTTTCGATAGCAAATAGACGGGAATCCAAAAGTTTAATCGCTGCTACTATGTAATTCCTCAAAGTTTTTGTTTTATGTTCACTGCTAATCCGTTCGAAGAATGAACAGATTTGACTTTCACTGCACAACAAAACATCGACGTCGTAAGCCAATGGCGAATGTTGTCTGTGAAGATATGCAATCAAACGCTTAGCATAACGTCTATAAGTTCTGTAGGCTTTTCGTTTTCTTGGGCCAAGCGTTCTACCCATTGTCATAGATTTCTTCATATCATCAATGACGGCTTTGTAACCTGAATCTATTTTAGTATCGAATATATCCCGTAAGCGTGTTTCAACTGGTTGTAATTCGTATGGCGCTGGAGATGAAGACAGAGACGGTGATGATGGCGGTGGACTAGGAGGTAATGGATTGGCGCTTGTATTTTCTTCGCCTTCACTGGATTCACTGGATATTCTTATTTCAGTTGCTTTTTCTCGGACAGGATATGGTCGCTGTCGTGCCCGTGGACGTTGGACTCTTGCTGGACGTGGTGCTGTTCTTGCATTGTAAGCAGTTAAAACGTTGGCATCTTGTTCAGTCAACGGCCGAGCGCGTTGTGTCGCTGATAGCGGTATTATTCTAATCTTGACTAAAGCGTAGCTTTGGTGTATTTTCGCCTTTATACGCGGATCTTCATAATCGGCGCCCCAAAGGTCTCGAATAGCTGACTCTTTTAAGTATCTCACTTGGCACAATTCTCCGTTAAAGAACCGTTTTCTTTGCTGTTCGTTTAAGGCATCTCTCTCTGAGCCCGTCAAACCGTGAATCTTGGTTAAGTGATCAGGTAGCTTCCCATAGGTGAACCGTGCGCAGTTTTCAATAGGACATGGTATATTCGCATGATTTTGCTTCTTAGTTCGCACAACTCCGGCTGCCGGCCGTGCACTCATATTGTTTACGAAGTTCCCCTGTAACAATGAATATGGACGAGTTATTTTTGGTCAATGGTAGAGTGTTGGTCATTTTGTAGATACAATGAAAGTAAACTTATAAATTTGATTTATAACTAAGTGGTGCAATTGACTACTAAAGTCAATTTCAATATGAGCATTCAAAGTTGGAAACCCGAAAAACAACCGTAAACGTCCATTAAAGAAATCAATACATTCTAATATTAGGCACACAAATCTTATAAATATTCATGCTTTTATTCATAACTCAACTTTTTAGAAGAGGTCGACAAAAAAACAGAAGTACTTAGCTACTAATTGGCAGATAAAACCAGCACAATTCAAAACTATTAGTTTTCTTAGCCTGTTCAATTAATTCTTTTTAGTTTTCTAATTATAATAATTCTATGTTAAATATGCAATATGTGTGTGTACAGATAATATCGAGTAATTTTAATCAATATTAATCAATAGAAATTTAAAGGTGTCGATCCTTCAGCAGACGTGGATAGCATTCTGATCCGTATGTTTTGGGTAGAGTCCACTTAATTTATTTAGAGGGTGTTTATCGCTGGGGTGGCTGTCCGAGTATAATAATTGTGTTGACTGAGGCCTCCGGCTGTTTACGGAGAGCCGGGCCTCTTGTCCTCTACTTAATTTATTGAAAACAATGCGACTCCTTTCAGGAATGTTCCTCTCCAGGTTGTTGGTCACCTTAGCTAGAGAATATGTTAGTATTACTACTCGAAACTGAATACTGATACTAATACTGTCCCTTCCATCCCTTATTCTTAATCTTTCTATAGATGGCAGCACACTTGCAGAACCTGTGGAGTTGTTTGTGTTAGGTATAGGCGATGGTAACCACCTACTATAAAGTGGCCAGTCTGACGAGCTTGTCTCAATTTATTTTGTACCAAGGCATATTTAACGGTTTTTTGTCTTGTACTATGAGTACTGAGTAGGTACAGTCGGCCGCATAAGTCGATTAACACATTCAAAAGTGCAAAACAACTGACACTCATATTACTTACTTATTTACTTACTTACTGAATCTTTACTTACGATCGTTTGTACGTGAAGTTTATTTTTTTCTCTAGTCGTGACAACGACTTATGGCGCATTGAGTGTTCAGTTGATTTGCACTTTTGAATGTGTTAATCGACTTATGCGGCCGACTGTACTATAGTTGCTAGCATAATAATATTACATCTATTGATGTGTATTTCTTTTGTAATCCAGACATTATATTTTTATTATTATTCTTTAAATATATGACAACAGTAAATAATAACAATAGTAAAACATTTTTTATTCCTCTGGGAGTAACTCCTTCATGTATGTACCTACACTAGCTGATAGCCTGCGACTTCGTCCGCGTTGAAAAAGAAAAAAATAGCCTATTCCTGTGTTCTGGTACGTCCAAATGTTTATCTACCAAGTTTCATATTAAAATCAGTTAATTTGTTTAAGAGTTATGGAGGAATATACGAACATACATACATACAATACCTACACTTACAGATTTATTATTAGTATTGATAAATAATTATATTTATTATGGAATATGTATATAATAAATTATTCATTGTGGTATTAATATAAAATTTGTGTCCTTCTCCAGCTTTCGTTTAATTATCCCTTGGTTAGCCAAGGGAAATAACACAGTGACTTTAAATTAGACGAATAGAATATTATAAGACGGGAAGCGGGTCTGATTGAACTAATATTTATTTTTGAAATTAGCTTGTATCGCCGCAAGACGTCTTCGGACGGGCATTTACAATAAATAAGCGAAATTAAACGGTCCTCCAGGGGACGCTTCGCTATATTCCTTCATTGTTTAGCTTACAAATACAATTAATAATTTTGATTAGAATCCGTCGGCTCTGAAAAGTTTTTGTGTAAGATATATCTACAATTAGGGAAAGTTTTTGGTTTAGATTAATACTTTTGTGTTGACTAGAAAAAAAAAAACCACGAACTCTCTGAAACTCAGCAGAATTATTTCTATTGTCCTTTCCTTTTTGTTATGTTGATACAATATGCGTCTGTCTTCAAATGACTGAAGTTTTGATAATTATCTTTAAATAGGCTGATAGACACAGTATCACAAGTTTATAGCTACAAAAGTCGACAAACAAAATACGGCTCAAAGTGTTTCTCATTATGTTTTTTATTTTGTATAATATGTATATGTCATGTTTACTATAAATTTGTAACCGTTACAAACTAAAATGTAACAACATTTAGCAGTAATTTAGGCAGCCCGTCTATAGACCACCATGCACACATGCTATTATTTAATAGCATGGGTGCTGTTGTGTTTGGGTACCCTTAATTTTACTATGGTTGGCAGAGTACTTGCAACACCAGTGGCGTTACTAGTGGACTGTGTATCTGTGTTCATACGTCTTAACATAAAAAAATAAAGATACATACAAACAAAGGCAAACATACCGAATCACATTATTAATGATCGTAGATAATTTAATAATATTAAATTTTTACAAATTTTTCATAAGTTATTCATATGAAAATTTTTAAACATAGAATTTCTCTGTTTGATTCTAATTTGTAATGTAAGGAATATTTAAGTAGTTCATTATGAATATGTTTCAAAAGCTCGAGATATTGTCTCGAAACGTGTCACGTAAACCGGAATTGTGACAGGTGAATGTTCGAAGAGAAATATTAGCAAAACTTCATAAAGAGGTTCCCCTTTGTGGGCCGAAGTGGCGCGACTTGAATAAATAACTAATTTGCATATTTAATAACAGGTATCGCGGCAGATTCAATTGTTAGATCTCTGAATTATTAATCCGTCGCGTTTCTCATTACCCTCTGGCTTTTTCAATTATATATTCGAACAAATTTTTAATAAGCCAACTATTGATGATTCTAATACATAATTATGTTGCGTTAAATTCTCAATGGTTAAATTTCGGTTTATGCAGAAGCTGAATTAAAATGTCCTTGCACCGTCCCAAAAATTAATTGATTATAATGATTGCCATTTAATGCTTTTTGCTTTGAACTAGTTAAAATATTATTTTCGACTTTTTAGTTTAAGTTTGTATACATTAATGTCTTACATCGACTATGTTTGTTTTTTTTATAAAAATAATTTAATTCGGTTAAAAACACACAACGGATTTTGATATGTACGTTTTCACTACAAAAGAGGAATGCATCTGTGCAAAGCCGGGGGCGGGTCTCTATTCCATTATAAATTACCTTCTTGGTTACCGAAAACCTTTGTTTATAAATATTTTTTAAGAAAAGAGACTTTCTTAATAGCCTCAAAAAGACAATGACGTAAAAACACATGAAATAATTATACACACACACGTTAGCCGATGCTAAATTGTTGTGAGGGAGTAGCATTGGGGAGCGTTTTACCCCACATGGCGCGGGTGGTGAATAGAGAAACAACAAACAGGGGTGCATCGTAAACAAAATAGGGGTAGGAGTATTGATAAATTATAAGGTATATCTTGAAAAGTATACGCGTAAAATTATCGCTTGTCCTTTGACATTGGGAATATGATAAATACTTTTGCGATAAAAGAAATTTGCATTCATATATAAGACAAGTGACCTGCCCCGGCTTAACATGGTTGGCTTCGTACAGATGCAATTTTTTTCTGCAAATTATTCTCGTTCCTCGCTCATCGTTTTTTCCTTTAGTGAAAATAGTATCAAAATCCGTTGGGTGGTTTAAAAGAAGTTAGCAGAGAAACAGTTATAGAAGCGGATAGCAACTTCATTCAATACTTAATTAGAAACACAAGAAGTATGAAGGCAACTTAATTTCTGACCTTTAAAGTTTGTAAGCCCTCTTAACTATTCTTACATTGAGATGGAAGCTTGTGACGTTTTAATTTGGAATTAATACTAATTTTAACACGTGTTGAATAGATGAAAAATTATTATTATTCTTGATATTCAATATAAATGTAATAGACAATCGAAGTTCCAAGTAGAGAAATATTCGGAGAATTATTTTCAGGATTTTCAGATGGCTAACATTGTTATTTTTTATTTTATATACATAAAAAATAAATAAAATAAATGTATAAATTTTATATTACTAAAATGTTTCGTAAGTATTTTTTGCTATAATTTTAAATTTATATTTATATTAATTACACAAAACTTTAGTATTTGTTAAGAAATTGGTAAGAAAAAAACATAGTATTGTCTTGTTTTTGTTTCTTCATGAAACATAGTAATTTTTATTATTTTTCCCACATGTCGTAGTCTGTGATTAGCTGCTTGAATGTCTATTCTAATTTATAATTGAGCATACATTTCAAAATAAATTCAAATTAGTTAAGAAATGAAATAAGACACAAAGGGAATGTCAGAAATATAAAACTGATACAATGTTAAAAGGAAATATAAAACTGATGGGCACATACATAAAGAAAATAATTGTATTAGTTATTTAAAACAACCATTTAAATGTTTTGGTATGATATATATTCGCAATAAATAAAATGAAAAAATAATATTTTAAGATCTACTGAAATTAAAAATTATTTTATTGCGTAGTTTCGGAATTGTAGTCTCTTAGAAAATTGTTCACAAAAGAAATATTTTATTCAAGTAACTTACAATAAAGTTGATTATCTTATAATCGCAAAAGGGAACCTTATAAATTATAATTCAGAAAGTTTATTTTTATACACAGCACAGTTATCAATCATACAAAATTTTTAATATAAAACATTTATTATTCCATTAACATTTATATAAAAATATCATTTTTTTTCATTCATACATTTATTACCGATATTATCTTACATTTATTATTCGTAATATTTTTTTTTGTTAACTAGAATCGTTAATCTGTTCGGTAATTAACCCAGTTAACACTTTAAAAAAAACATAAAATCACACATATAAAAAGCCATAAAGTTCAAAAAAATTATAGGTATTAATTAAAAATATCAATCCTACTTTCATAATAATCATTAGCAATATTTAACAAATAATACAAAAAGAAAAAGTGCGAAAACTCACCTTGCACTGAAAGTTCAGTTGCGCTATAACGGCGCGTGTTTGTTTACGACAATAAACAAGTTGTTGTTGTTTATATTATCCTGAAACTTGACGATACAACGTCCTTACACCCTCACCGCTGCTACTCAACTGATGTTACGTAACAAAATCCTGGCGAATTCCTTCTCAGCTCTCGATTTCCACACATTTCCTCATAAAAACACTCCATTTTAATCTGACCTGTACCCCTCCGCGCTTTCCAAAATTTTCCCTGAAAACAGAGGGAAAACTGTTGCGTAGGAAAGCTCTCGCTACGTTGGATTTTGAAAGTAGCCATTTGTACGTCGTGTTTAGTCGGAAAACTTCGTGAATTCTCGTAGCCTGAAAACTCCGCCCACCCTTAGAAAGCGTAGCAGTCGGTCTACGCGCGAGGAGTCAATTGTCGTAGCTGAGTTTTAAGGTAAATAATTTTAAATAATAATTTTAAATACCGTTAATTACTTTAAAACACACTTTATTTTGCTTCATATTATTTTTTTGGTAATAGCAATTTTAATCATCAAAATCTACACATGGTTTGTAGAATACTGTCCAGTACAATAACGACGACATAGATGAATGATTGGTCTCGCTACGCTTGACTAGATACGACCCTACCTAAAAGCAATTGCTCCGTGAATGCGACAATTTTTTATTGTATTTAATTTAATTTATTGTGTGTAAAAAATTGTCACTATTTATCATTTTTTACACAGTTTAATTATATTTTTATACAGTTTCACTACGCAAATTGGCATTTTATCATGTACAAAATTTAATAAAACATTCAGAACGTACACATCACAGACAGTTTGTAGTGTGACTAGCTCGGATTCGCCGAATTCGGCGTAGTATTTGTTACCGCACTTGTCAAGTACAGCGGCTGTATCTAGTCGAGCGCAGCGAGACCAATCAAATATCGTTGAACGACGATAATGAATTTGAAAAATTATAAAACATTATATTATTGTATCCTAATAATATTATAAATGGGTAGTTTGTAATATTGTAACACAAAAATGGGTGAACTAATTAAATTTGGCACATACATAGATAGCTAATTACCTGAATTAACAGATACGACACTTTACATTCTGCTAAAATGTAAGCTTCCAGAAGTATCGGCTAAAATAAATGAAAATCTCGCTCCTGTCGTCAACAGATGTGGCGCCACCGTCATCACAGCTATAAAGATGTCATAATCTGCCATATTATAATAAAGGCAATTGCTGATAGAAAATTTGGTTCCGGACCCTTTTGACCCACAAGTTTTGACTCTACCTACGAAAATGTGCCCGTATGACCCGCTAGTCTTTTTTATGTCCCGTTTGACCCGCTGTTATAAAAGGTACAGTCTAAAATGTTATTTTAGTTGTTAGGAAAAAATATTATGAATTAAATAAAACGATATAATTATGAGAAAAGGATTTATTAATCAACATACATAAAATATAAAATCATAAATAAGCTTTTTATGTACATTAAATTTTAACTTTCAACTTTCTTTATTGCAAAATTTCATATTGATCCTTCTACTTCCAGAGCCATTTCATTATTAATTAACCATTAGGAACTTTATTTGTGAAATTTTTTGAACAGACCGTGTGAATGCACGGTGATAGTTTCACTGTAATCTTTCAAATATTAAATCTCCATAACGAAGTTTTTCAAAGCAAAGAATATTAGACAGTTTGAGCCTCACAGTTCTTTTATAGAAGTAAGTAGATTCCACTGGTTACAGTTTAAGAACTTTTCAATATGATCGTATTTCTTCCCCCCAGGTGATATAATATATTTATTTATTGGCCGTTGTTTATGTTAGATGTTCAGATATACGTTGACGAGAAGAATTATATTAAACAAGCTGATGCCCGCGACTTCGTCCGCGTTGAAAAATTAAAATATAACGCCTGACAACATGTACGAGCAATAATTTATTCTGCTACTGTTGCTGTTGTATGTTTGCCAGGCGTTGGATTCTTATTTTTATATAATAAGTAAGTAGTTTTTTTAATGAAAGTTACCATAAGTTCTTTCCATTCCTGAAAATTTATATAAAAAGCTATAAATTAATTTATATATAGCATGACTAAATTAATTAATTATGTGTAGCATATTCTAATCTGAATATAATATACGTATAGAGTACCTCTACTAATAAATAAAAAATGAAACAAGTAATAAAAGTTAAATATGAAAATTAAGATAAGTATATATTAATTTTTGTAATCTTAATCTTAATCTTCTTTGTTTTGTATTCTATATATAATACAAAGTAGCGACTCGCTCCTGGCTCGCAGAAAAAAAATTGTATTTATACTTATACTTTTATAAGTATAAATACAATTTATATGAATAATTTATATGATAAATAAGTATACAAATAAGTTTTATACTTATATAAAAATCATCCCCGTTTAACGCTCTTTCCAATAGAACGCATGAAAATTCGTAGTAGTTTTTGAGATCATTGCCATACAGACATACAGACAGATTGACTTTGTTTTATAATATATAAGGATTCTGTGTCCTGGGCTTATATATATTTTGATTAAAATTGTATTTTTGTACTTTTGTCCTACATAAAATTTACCTAATTATGAAAAAATAATTAGTTGATCCTAGTTGATCCTTTGTCTGAAATATTAAACGACGGGCTAGTCCAAACCGAAGTGTTCAGGTATGAATTAATATTAAATGCCAGTAAGTATTAAAAAGACACGCCCAATGGACGGGCGTGGTCGCATTTATACACGCCTACCGCCTCGCTGCTTGAGGCATATCCCATCTCGTGTCCTCTTCCAGACAATGTCCTTTATAATTCAACCAAATCTGAAATACAACTTCAAGCTGGATGAGAAATGAAAAAAATGACTTCTTAAATTTGTATGATTATAATGGCGATATGGCGATACGTTTATCGATTGCATAACTTTCTACACTATTGATTAATACCTACATAATGTGGTTTGGGTAAGTTATTCCTTGAACATTTTAAATAAAAAAACTATAATGTATTACAGAAATTTTAATTAGGGTTTTAAATACCCAGTTGGGGTGTGGCATTTTAAATCTACATTAAAAACCTTGACGACTCAAGTAGGTTGAGTTTTTCAACATAATTTTATAATTACCAAAATCAAAATCAAATCAAAATCAAAATATTTATTTATCAATTAGGTTTCTACAAGAAACTCTTTTGATCGTCATTATAAATTTAAATTTACCAGGGTTTCGGAAAAAAAAACCAAGATGACGATCCTGAGAAGAAACCCCGAAAGAAACTCAGGATACTATTCTTTTTGTCATCATTAAAATGTAAAATAGTACAATACACATTACTTAATATTAACAAACTTAAAGTATATATATACAAATTATAGTTTTATAATACAAAACATAGTACGAACTCCGAATAGCTTAAATCCAGGCTTCTTTGTCGCTCAAATAATCAGTGATTTTATAATAGCCTTTCGAGAGGAGTTTAGTTTTAATGACACATTTAAATTTATTTATAGATAAGGCTCTGATTATTTGAGGCAGTTTATTATAAAACCGGACACTTTGACCCATAAAAGAATTACTTATCTTATGTAGTCGTGTTTTATGAAGATTTAAATCACTTTTGGACCTAGTATTGATATTGTGTACATCACATTTTTTATTAAATTGACTAATATTTTTGTGCACATAAATTAAATTTTCACAAATATATTGACATGCAAAAGTCAAAATCTTTATTTCTTTGAACTTTTCTCTGAGGGAAGACTGCGGATCTAGTTGATAGATGGCTCTAATGGCCCTTTTTTGTAAAATAAAAATAGTATTTATGTCCGCAGCGCTACCCCAAAGAAGAATCCCATAACACATTATACTGTGGAAATAACTAAAATAGACAATCCTAGCTGTATCTACGTCTGTTAGGCGTCTAATCTGCTTAACTGCATAAGCCGCAGAGCTAAGCCTTTTACTTAGTTTCTCAATATGTGGACCCCATTGTAATTTAGAATCTATGGTAATACCTAAAAATACGGTCGATTCCACGGGTTCCAATTTTTCACTACCCAAAATCACATTCGTTCCAATATTTTTAACATTAGGGGTACTGAATTTAACAAGTTTAGTTTTGGTGGCATTTAAAAGAAGATTATTTACACTAAACCAATGTACTATGTTAGAAAGTGCATAATTTACCTCATTATAGCATCCAAGTTGTCTTTTAATCTTAAATATTAATGATGTGTCATCAGCAAACAATACAATATTATGATTACTCACAGAATGAGGTAAATCATTAATATAAACCAGGAACAAAAACGGACCGAGAATCGAGCCTTGAGGGACGCCCATTTTAACTAGAGAACCCGGAGATTTCTTACCATTAACATCGACCCTCTGAATTCTATGGCTGAGATAAGAAGTTAAAAGATCGAGAGCCTTGTTCCTAATTCCATAGTGGCATAATTTCCTTATTAGAGTGTCATGCTGGACGCAGTCAAAGGCTTTAGACAAATCGCAAAAAACACCCAGAGCGTCCTGCGAGTTCTCCCATGCCTCAAAAATATTTTTCAATAGTTCCACACCAGCGTCCGTAGTAGAGCGCCCTTTCGTGAAACCAAACTGCTTATTAAAAAGTAAATTATGATTATTAAAGTGTTTAAGTAGTTGACTCAAAATATTTTTTTCAAATATTTTACTAAGGGTCGGAAGTACTGAAATTGGTCTATAATTCGCGGGATTAGTTTTATCATCCGACTTAAATAAAGGCACAACCCTACTAATTTTCATTAGATTAGGAAATTCACCACATGTAACACAGCAATTGAACACAGTTGCCAAATGAGGTGCAATTATATTTATTACAGAGGCAACTGTTTTCACCGACATGCCCCAGAGATCTGCAGTTTTTTTTATTTCAATAGTCTTAAAGAAACTCAGAATATCATCTGGGCCAACAAATGCAAATTCAAATGGCGCATCACACTCCTTTACACTCTTCTTGAGCAGACTTTCAGCAGCAACCGACGACGAGTCTAGTGACCGAGTGAGGTTAACCGGAACACTGGAAAAGAAACTCTCAAACTCCGCCGCCACATCCACATCCGACTCAAGGTCCCGACCATCTATCTTCAAACTAAAGCCGCCATCCCGAGCCCGCCCCCTTCCAGTTTCTTCGTTAATGATGCGCCATGTAGTTTGAATTTTATTTGCGGCATTCTTAATTCTGTTCTTTACATGAATGGATTTGGCCATAAAACAGACTTTTTTAAACAATTTTGAATATTTCTTAACATATTCTCTAAAGTCCAAATTATGATTGTACTGTTTCTGGCCATACAACTCATAAAGCTTATTTCTACTTGTGTAGATGCCATGAGTTGCCCATCCATTAAATAACATAAAGTTACCAACTAAACGCGACCTTATCGTAAAGACCTTACCGAATTCATCACTAATTAATTTAAATAAAGAACCATACATTTCGTTAAGACTATCAAAATATGGCAACCTAGGTAATTTATTAATTATATTAGCCCTAAATTGTTGAATGCGATTCTGAGTAATTGGAACAAAATTAATGTGCTTTCGTTGATACCGACTTATATTTGAATGAAATGACACAAGCAAACCACAGTGGACAGAGTCTAGGACATCTAGAACTGATCTTTTATATAATTTTACATTACAAAATATGTTATCAATACAGGTGCCACTTGTGGCAGTTATCCTTGTCGGTTCAAAGAAAACGTTGTACAAGTTAAAGGACCTAAACAGATTTACAAAATCAGTTGTAATTGTAGAAGCATCTAAAATGTTGACATTAAAATCTCCACAAATTACGAGACCTTTATGGGATGTGCATACCCTTAACAATACACTTTCCATTATGTTTAAAAAGTTATCAAAAGGTGCGCTTGGAGGTCTGTATGCGCAAACTACTATAGTCTGTTCAAATTCAATACAGCAAGCTCAGCAACTCCTTCAACAGATAGATGCAGAATATCTTTCCTTTCCTTACATTTAAACTGCTTCTTAGTAATAATCAAAGAACCTCCTCTCATCATATTTATTCTATTAAAAGAGCTTACAACCTTGTGTTTACTGAAACCGTACATGTACTGATGATTTTTCAACCAATGCTCTGTAATGCACAAAATATCAACATTATAATGATTCATAAATATATCTACCTCGAGTTCTTTTCCTGTTAAGCCTTGTATGTTCTGGTGAACTAGAGAAAGACTGCAAGAGGGTTCCTCCATTGTCTGAGATGTTAATTTAAATTAAGCGGATCGGAGCTACATGTATTTGTATTACAATTTATTATATTTGACTGTCTAATAGAGACAGTCCTGTCAATACATGGCTGTTCAATAGAAACTGCCATGGTTAAAGGTTGACTTAAGTCAACATATGGCTGTTCAATAGAAGCAGCAATAGTTGAAATTAAGTCCACATTATACCGTTCCACAGGAATGGTATCGTTTTTAATACAATATAGTAGCGAACTAGCTATATTACGTCTGTAATAATCAGAAATGTTAAAATTATTTATTGAAAAATTTAAAAATTTGCTGTAACTGAATGCGTTACTGTCAATTATTCTACATTTATTATTATAAACAGACAAAGTGTGTAATTTTAAATTGCACTTATGTCTGTAATTGTTTTCATTAGATGTCAATAATTTACTGTAGGGAAAGGCAAACATAATTATATTTTTAACATTTAGATTTAACAATTTGTCAAAGTATTTCTTTATATGCCTTGAATTTGCATTTCCCCTTCTCCCAATGAAAATTACCAGTGTAGTATCCGGAGTATACTTCATGCTTATAATACGATCAACAATTTGTATAAAATTTGCTCCTGGATAACAAAAACTAGTAAACTGAGCACCAGATGTTCGTAGTATGTGACTCATATTTTTTCCTATTTCATCACTAAACATTATAAAACTATTTGAATTTTTTGCACAATTTTTCACCATCAAAGACTGTGGTAAGTGAATGGACTCTTTACCGGCTGGCTCAGTCAGTTCACTCATTGACAACGGGCCTTCGCTCTGAAATGAAATTTGTGCATGAGATTGCGAGTAATCCTGGATGTTAATTTGGGCTGTGTTAAACTTAACCGTAATATCGAACAAATTTTTATTAAGAGATTCAACTTCTGATTGAAGTTGATGTATCTGTGTGTCATAATGGCTAATATAATGTGCTAATTTCTGTTTGTTTCTAGCTAATTCGCTAGTTAATTTTTGCTTTTCATTAATTAGATTTTTGGTTTTGGTGTATAGTTTTCTTTTCAAAACAGTTAATAATTTTAACTTTTTTTTGTTGGACTTTACAATTTTTTTATATTTCCTTTTACTTAAATTGAAAGAGTGACTGGGCATGTTAATGGTACCATAACTCAAATTAATGTCATTAGAACAGCCACAGTCTCGGAAGTCAGAGCTAGTAATCAGCTCGTCATACAGGGACTGTGTCTGCGATAACTCAAATGTTGCAATGTGACTTTTAAGCTGAGATATTTGGCTATGCGCACTCCTAAGCTCAATTTCCAAATCATCAGCACGCTTGAGATTATTCTCAAACATACTAATGTCCTGCTGATACTTATCGAGTTTTCCCTGAAGGTCATCTCTGTCCTTCCGGATGCTTGTCAGCTCAACATGCATTTTGGACATCTCGCTTTTGAGCAAGGAGTTTTGCTTCACCAAATCTTCTATACCGGCCTCACTATCAGTCCTCTCTTTCATCAATTGCTCACAGGTAGCTTGTGAAGATTTTAGCTCCTGTAATGCAGTTTTTAACTGTGCATCAATATCTTTAAGATATGCACTTCTGGTCATAATCTTGTTGGGATACATATTTAGGTAATTAAAAATTATTTTCAAAATAACTAATAAAATAAAATAGTATTAATATTAAGTAGGTAAGTACCTACATGAATAATTGAAATTTATATTAAAAAATACTTTTATCAATAACAATGTAAACAAAAGAAAAGAAAACAATACTCTCCAGGATATGTCCAAGTATTTAGGTTAAGGTGGCAGCGAAATTATAGAAATATCCTAATTATTTAATAGAATTAACTAAATTAAAGCGAAATTAATTATAAAGTATTAATAAATAATATTCAAGTGGGTAATTTTAATCAAGTCAGTATGAACACTTGTTGATAATTTTTAACATTGCAAAGTTTACAGCATAGTCACATCGTCACGAACACTGGTACACGAAAATCCTATTATAATAATCAATTAAAACCTTATTACAAGCTAAATATACAAAATTAAACATTATTTAAATATTCTTCTTCTTCTTCTTAGGTATAAATGGCAATTCGGCTCATTTTAAAAAAATTCAAAGTCCATGTCTTTGTCATAAATGATAGATAGTTAGATTTTAATTATTTCCTTATAATCATGATTACTACTGTATCCGGTGAAATCTTATTATAATTTCCCTTTTCAATTGTTTACTTACGATATAAAATTCAAATGTCATTAATATTAAGTAGTTTTTACATTACACCTAGATCACTCCAGCAACTGAATGAAGTCTATGAATATGAATATAAAAACTGAAATAATTGAAACCGTATTTTTTTTTATTTTAAATAAATATAGAATTGCATTTTTTGTTTGTTAAGGATGATACCTATTAAGTATCTACATTACAATTACAGTCTACAAGAATTCAGATACAAAATGAGCCATTTTAATTCGACCTAGATTAATAAATTGATTAATAACTAAGAATATGTCTATTAACAAGATCCTTAGGTATTGTGTCAATATTCTACTAACAAAATGAAATATTAAAAGTTAAATAATTTAGTAAAAAAATAAGTGTTGACTGTCAATAAACAAACGAGAGAAGTTGAAAATATGCATAAATTTTTATTGAAAACATTTTGGTATTAAAATATTTTTTAAATAAATTCATGACAATTATATTATTATTATGAGATCTATTTATCCTTCAATTTTGTAGCCAGCAGTTTTAGTCGAATTAAAACACAATTTCTTTATTTGTTTTATCTACTAACTCTTCAGTGAAACAACGAAACAATTTATAAACAAAATATTTGAATTTCAAGTACGCTATTCTTTCTTATACGTCCATGTAAATGCATTTCGTACTATATAAGTACTATATTTATATAAAATTAAATGTTGTTTTCGTTTAAACCGCGTTAACTGCAATCATTAATCAGCCAATATGCAGCGTTCTCCTTAAAAAACACGCTCATGCTTCTGCAGATGCGGATCAAAATACGGCGCCATAAAAATAACATGGATAAGACACATTTTTGTAACAACAGTCTATACAGTATGACTAAGTCTTATTGTGGTGTATTAAGACTAACTCAGGCCAACATATTAAGTAAAGTAAATAGGTATTTTAGTTCTTAATTATTATTTTAGTGCTTAAGTAGTGGCAGGGCACACTGCGTTTTTCAGTGATTTTATTCCCCCTTTATACTTTTATTATTATACTAGCTGGCGCCCGCGTCTTCGTCCGCGTTGTAAAAGAAAAAAGTAGCCTATGCTGTGTCCTGTACGTCTAAATGTTTATCTACCAAGTTTCATGAAAATCAGTTAATTCATTTAAGAGTTATAGAGGACCATATACACTTACAGATTTATTATTAGTATTGATTCCTAGTAATGCTTATATTATAAGCGACGGTACATAAAAAAATAACCAAGTACATATTAATTTTTTTTATATACATTCCACTACATTTGACTATAATTGTATACTTAATAAATATTTTTATTTTGTGTACCTACATGAAATTGACTTAGTCAATCGTTATATATGAAGAAGTAAAATATGAACCATGAATGATGTTAAACAATTCAAATTATGTAATCCATCTTGTTTTTTAGATAATTTGAATTATTTAACATCATTTTTGGTTCATATTTTACATATTTTCCCATCTTATTTTTCAGTATTATATTTATGACTACTTGAGTTTCAGCTTGGTTGGTTTCTTGGTTTCTTGGTAGTTGGTTTTTTTAATTGGCAATCGACCATGTCCATACTTTGATATCGTCTAATTTTTCTTGACATAATGATGATAAAAATATGATGTTGAGCTCCCCTCCGGATATCCGGTGGATATTGTGTTATCCGGCGTCACAATAAGACTCCCGTGATAAATTTGTACCAGGAAATGCTACTTGATTGATAATCTTTACTCTCTGCTCAAGAAAAACTAATAGACGCTTTGTAACTTAGTTGATACTCATTTCTTAATTCTTTTAAAAATCAACCTATATAGGTTCATATGAATTACTTATTAATATGTGAATATTGTGAAACCGTAGTTAAGCCTTTATGAAAACAATAAATTTTTAAACGACAGCTAATCTACAGATATTGTTACTTGTTGAAGTACCTAAACAGTACCTACCTATTAGTAGGAAAAAAATCTAAAGTGATTCTCATAAATTTCGTGGAATTTAAGAGTGAATTGTATTCAGCATAGAACTTCATCAAATAGTGAAAGATTTTCTCAAATAAATTCCACATATAAATAACTGTCCATAATACATACAAAACATACAGAGTTAATACCTAATCTTAACTAAGTATTAGATTTAGATTATCTTAAGAATATCACTCCTTTACTCTCACTCAGTTGCCGAAAAAGACTTTAATAGTTTTGATTGTACATATTAATTTACTTTTTATTAAATACAAAAATAATGCAAACCTATGTGATTGTTATTGTATATCGTAATGGCAAGATATGCAGCGTAAATCATAGGGCTATGCGCATAATAATATAATAAAATGGGGCTCTGATACTTTGTTTATTGTTTTGATGAGTCAGCCGATTTTCCCCCTTAGTATGCAGGCGATTGGGGCTATGGGTGCATTGGCCCGCGCCGCATATGCCCAAGAAAAATACCTAAGAGATATTTCTCCTATTAACGAGAGAATAACAATGTTCAAATTGAAAATATTCTAACAATGGGAACGCCATTTTAAATATAAATATTTTCAGTATTAATGATTTTTTTTATACAAGAATTACAATCTAAGTATGCCAATATATAAACCTGAAGAATTTGTTTGTTTGTAAGCGCTAATCTCACGAACTACTGGTTAGAGTTGATTTTTTTTTGTGTCGGATAGTCCATTTATTGAGGAAGGCTATAGGGCATAGAGAACGTGGACGAAGTCGCGGGCACCAGCTAGTTTGTAATAAGAAACCAAAACATGTCTTCAAGTAATCAATTTTTTTTTTCATATTACGTCTCACAGCTGGCCTTTAATTTGATAAAGATTACAGTAATAATTCAAAATAACTATTCACTAATACGTGCTAATACTTATAAATTGTATTTTCTGGATGTCGACCTTTTCCTTCACATTAAGTATGCGAAAGAACTCAAAAAAGTTATATGGAGTATTATGGAGTGTAAATAGTCATGGGACATAAATACTTATAGTCAATGCACTTTTTAAGTTCTCACCAAATTCATATAACTCTTGGTATAAGCATTAATTCTTGGTTTAGGTATGCAATGATATTACGAGATAATTATTTTTGACTGTAAAATTGTAAATTAAAAGCTATATATGGGTACATGGCAGAATAAATAAAATTTCCGCTTATTATTTTAAATTAATCAGAAGTTGCAAAGTACACGATTTCGAAACAATAAATATTGTTGTCTCTCCCAAGTGATTCGCATGCAATGAATTGGCAACTATCATCACATTTCATTCGGTTTGTTTGGCCGCCCGTTGCGATTAAGTTAGTGAATTTTTTATAGAGTAGATCGTCGTGAAACAACAGGCTGTTTTTCAGCTCGTTTTCGGAATTTCACGTGATTGTCATCTGAATAATGGATTCCACGATTGTGTAGTTCGCAGTACCGATTTTTCAATTACCTACATAGCAATGGGAGCGCTTCATGTTTGTTCGCTTCAACAATGAAGTAGACAAGATTCGATGCGTATCTCTATTGACAATATATTTATTAGGCAGTGCAAATTAATGGAAATAATTTCTTCAAGTTTTAAAAAAAAACACGCTGATAGTCCATAGTTATATGGTGGCAGTAACCTACCACAGCCTAATACCACAGGAGGGGTTGCCAGGAGAAGGAAGCCTTCTCCAAGGGAGCGGTTTCTTCCTGTTTCCACAGTTAAAAACTGGACTCGGGCTGTCCAGTGTGTATATAATTGCGGAAAATACTGTGCTCTGCTAACACTAAATAATAAACAGTTTTATTTTATGATTACAAAATGATTAATTAAATAAATTTAAAGTGTTTCGAACCAACCAAAGTCCGTCTAAGACATGACTGCCATAAATGCATTCATTAGAAGTCCCAACCACACGGATTTGTGATCTTTATTAAAAAGATTTATTTATAAATTGAAAATTTCTACCTATATTTTGTAGTTATAGGTACGATAAAACAATTAAATATTTTGTTTATAACTGTAGGCAACATGTAACGTACTAAAAAGAGGAAAACTGCAAGAAATTTATAGCGATAGTGGAGTGTCCCCGGGCTGTGGGCTGTCGCGAAGTGCTGGCCCGATAAATGAGAGCTCGTTTTTTGTCCAAACTAGCTACGGTTTTTACCTCCGATAATATCGGCATTCGCACGACTTCGCTCGCCGCCGTAATGTCCTCGCGGATTATTGCCATATAAATTGTCCACAGTTGCCCATTCGATTGACTAGGGTTGTCCCAAGCTATGTGGATGATGAGTTCTGTTATTTTTAATTCTTGTTAACAATCTCTTCATAAAAAGGAAAAGACATTCTGAAGTCTTTTAAACAATAAAAAAATACCCATTAATGAACATGATTTTTTTTTAAATTAAATGTATTTAAAGTATAAATTGTATGCGTTTATTATTTCGTTAAGTATAATTGTGTGCATTAATTATTTAGTTATTACTGTTATTTAGTTATTAATAACTATATAGTTATTATAAGTAATTAATAACTATTTAGTTGTTACTGAATCATGGTCTTTTCTAGTAGTGACTGTTTATATTATTGCTTTATAAACGGATCATTATAGGATTAATGTTAAAAGGAAATTAATATGTAGTTAATATTGATCTATTTGGTGTATTCTGAATTTCTGATGACCCTGACTTAGTCTCGAATTTTCGGCGTTTGGCCAGTCACTCCCCAAAGGAACATTTAACGATATTAGGGCTTTATTTTTTATAGTTACCGACAAAAGAACTCTACAATATATTGTGTTCAAGAAATTGACTATTATAGGTTGTTTGTCAAAATCACTTATTATTGGACAGCTTAATTATTCTTACATGATAATATACGTATTATTTCTTACTTACCTATAATTTTTAACATCAATTTATAAAATAGTCAGTTTTTATTATTAATTCGATAATTTCTAATACATTTCTCTATGCATTTGAATCGGTTGCACAACCTGCCGTTGCTTGCGTTATAGGCGACGTTATAGGTTATAGGTTTGATGGGATATCTGACGACATTTTTATGAATAAAAACAGTAACCTATTTAAATTTCATAAGTGATCTTATTTAAAATTAATAGATCTTATTTGATATTTATATTAAATTTGGAAATTTTCTTTGTTTTCAGAGTGCGAAAAAATATTCGTTTTCACCGCACTTTCTACTTTTAACGTTCAGGTGATATCAAAAGTTGCAACAAAGGGCCAGCGAAAAATCCCATTGTTATCGAGGGTATAATTTATTAGGGGCCCAGGCTCACGGGGACCTTTTTTTATATATCATCGCATTATCCCCACTTCAGAGAGTTACAACTTCTTAAAAGAAATCAGGGGAAATTAATTTAAACGTTTTAAACTGTCCTGAACAGAGACCTGACTTTTTATCTGTGATGATAAATGTTACTCTTAAAAAACCAATAACAAATTTAAACGTCATTAATAGAAGCACATGAAAACTGAATGTTTACCAATTTTTAAGCTTATACCGCTTTCATATTTATGAAAACAGTGTCTCAGGTTCGATGCTGGGATAACATTTTGCATCAGAGCTTTTAAGCTCTGATTTAATTATAACATTAATTTTTTTATTTAATAATTATATAATAATGTATTTTAATTTGACATAATCTTTTTTAATTAAATACTTTTTTTAGTTTATAGTCTGACTAGATAAATTATAAACTAACGGTTCGTACAATTTTACGGTGACATATATATAATAATAATAATAATGCAATATAAAGTTATGTCTATATTAGACAGTTGTGACTAAGCATAGTTTCTTTATTGCTATATTATTATGTCATGTGACTGAAATTCTATGCAATAAATACCTTTAATTAGTAAAGTCAGGCTTCATATATGAAGCTCTATCTATAGAGCTACCTATCTGAAGGATCGATGAGAACAATTAGCGGTTTAGACAGTTTTCTAAATAACCTACGACTAAGTACTGGAGATAAAAATATAAATGAACAGTCAGTCTCAAAACATAACTTTTAAAATTATTTTAAATTCTATTTAAAAAAATAGAATTGGTCACCTTCTCAATATTATTATTTTACCTTTTTATGAAATGTACCCCACAAAACATTAAAATTGGGCAAATTAAATTCAACATGAACGGTCAGGATTAGGGTTGTCCCTGTTCATCCGTTTCCGATAAAATGTGTCCCTAATATTTTTATCTCCTCACATAAATACGCGGTAATGAGAGACCCTTAAATTCTTGTCCCAGAGAATAAATTTATTCAAGCACACCCATTCCCTTGAGTGTAAATTATTTTAATGAAAAAATATGGGAAATATTATGGTCACTATGGTTTGAGATTTGTATCTTTGAAGATTTATATAGCCTTCTATCACTACGCAAGCTCCTCACATAAGAAAAAAAATAAGCATTGTAAGAATCAAAACAAATACAATGTTATTTTACGTTTTTAAAAGCATAAAAATCTCTTTAATAAAGTCCTAAATCATTCAAGCCTGAAAGATTTGTGGTGAAACCTTATTGAGAATGAATCCTCGCCAAGGAAATGGGGTCTTTTTCTCTGTACTTACGATTTCCTATTGCATGGTAAAAGGAAATTAAGAAAACATTGGATCCCATAACTTTACCGTAAGTAAGTATATTTATTAAATATTTATTGATATAAAAAATCAACTTAATATCATTTAGGTTTACGGCTCAACAATATAATGTAATTTTCTAAACCGTAGAGAGCAATAAAAAAGTTATTGACGGTTTATTAGTAGTATATTATACTACTAAAGTAGTATATTATAATTTTATTGTTTATATAGCAAACGAAACTCTGAAAGGTGACAATAATGAAAAAGACTTAAAATACTACATCCAAACCAACACATTTGCATAAATTGATCTTACTGGTGATTGTAGACATGTATTCGGAAATATGCAAAAAAAAGACATTCTGATTTTGACTATGGATTAACAAACTTTTGCTTAGATAAGTACAAAACAGTGAAAACACACACCTGTAATACGACAATGTAAATTTTTACATTGGTGTAGAAACTGAAACGTAATTTTGTGGATTGTATTTCTTCAATTTTCACGATTTGAAAATAGAACTATACCTACTTCCAATCTTAACTTAAGTGTCTATACTTTCCAAGTTGCCTAAGTACTAAGGTTTGCAAATTTTCTCAGGCGTGTGTTAAAGGAGGTTGTGGAGGGAGGTCACTAATGGGCGCGTGGGTTGATAGCGCCTGAAGAGTCCTGATTTATAACCGCCTTGCCTACTCACCCTGAATAATATTAACACGAAATTTATGTACTGCGTAAAAACAGGTATTTATTTAATCATATTTCTTATTAAATAAAATCTGCATTTTTACACAAGTGTTTTAATGAAATTATTACTTATGCAAATCTTAATTCTGTACGTCTAAATGTTTATCTAAAAATTTTCATGAAAATCAGTTTATTCGTTTAAGTGTTATGGAGGTACATACATAAATACATACATACATACATACAATACCTACACTTACAAATTTATTATTAGTATTGTGATGATTATGTTCATTCAACATTAATAAATAAATTGGTTTTTTTTTAACATTCATTTAAAGTGTTTTAATAATATATATTTAAAAATTAGGTATGTATGTATTGGTTCAATTTTTATTGGTTTCAAGCGAAATCGACCTGACTCAGCTTCGCACGTATACAATTTTCCGAGAAGTTTTTCTCTTCATTCGTCTTCTTCTTCGGACACCAATGAATATTAAAAAAATGAGTTGTGAGCTTAGAAACAAATTTAGCGATTTTTTTTATTGATATAAGACATATTGTGTACCTATTCACGTGCTAAGAAAGTATTTTTGAAAATTTTAAGTCAGCACGAAGCCAGGGGCTGGTCACCGGTTTTCTGTATATTGTAACAAGGTTTTCGTTAAAACATACGCTCCGAATGCTTTGTTAGGATCCTTTGTACCGAAAATAAACAGTGTCAAAGCGTTGTTCACATCGAAAAACATAGTGGAGACTCTCAATTGTCGTACAACTTAAACATTCGAACGCCTATTGTTTACGTCCGTGCCAATCAACAGGCTCGCTAACAAAACCAATCAACTTCGTCTCGCCTGTATTTGCTTAGACGGGTTTTTTTCTTTTTGGCGATGTGACCCTTTCCCGTCACCCGCTCCACGGATATATTTGATTAAAAAATAACGTCGTCAGAATGCGGCTGTGCACTGTGTGCCTCCGAATGGTGTGTAAAATGAGTAAAACGATCTTCCTCGGCTAAGCCGTCATTGTCACGTTCACGCCGCACGTCCGTTTTAGGTTTATGTTTTGTAGTGCCACTATCTGCACAACCGTAAGGTCCTGAGCCTTCGAATTGAGTCGAGAAATTCAATTGCCACGTCGCTTATACAGTAGACACTTTTATTACCCATCGCTTATTTTCAACGTTTCAAATGGACAAAGAGTTGCAAATTTGAATTTCGATGAAACGTTCTTCACTTTCAATAGGACTCGCAAAAATGTTATCTATAATTATTTAAAATCATATGTCATTGTCAAAATCATTTTAAATTTTATCTTTTGAGCTTATGAGATCTTACACGATAGCTCTAATTTCTATGTGGGGCATACGTAAGTACTTGCGTATTTGCAAAAATATTCGTGATATAAAAAAATAATCGGTATTTTCAACTCATACACAAAAGTACTTAACAATTTACAATCACTTATTTCATACATGAAAAAGTACCTACACTTGATTCATATTGTTCTACGAAATAAAGGATATTTTTTTAAAATAATAAAATATATTTTTTTAAAATATCATAACTTTTTTTTAAATAAATTAGATATCTTAACAAAAATTATGCAAACAAATCTTGTCCAGGTTTCCTTAGATACCTAACTCTATTCGTCCACAGAATGCTTGACAAAATGTTTGCCATAGTGGTCTGAGGAACAATAGAGAACGGTTAGTCCTTTGTACATAGCAATTTCGTTTTACAGTCCTTTTAATTGAATTTCAAACTGGTTTCAGCAAGGTATTAAAATTTTAGACTGCTATGAAGCACTCAATGCATAAGCATAACATACATGCATATTTGGATATTTATTTTCAAATGTTATATATTTAAAATGCATATCTAACATACATATTGATGACTAATTTAGAAATCTAAAAAAAGTGTATTTAATTTTGTTTATATTAGGGAAACATAAAATATCTAGATACACATTATACACATACATACAGGTAAAACATAAATCAGCAAAGTTTCCACTAAATTACTAAAACATATTATAAGTTACAAGACTACAGAATATTGGAGCTGGGAGAAAACATACAAAAAGGTAAACAAAAAAAAGAAAGAGAAAAACATACCAATTAACAAATAACATATACAAAATAAATAAATAAACTGAGCGTTACAAAAAGAAGACTACGCCCTCAGTGGTGTACACCACGGGTACAAATTATTATGTAATTTAAACTAATAATTTAATATGTGGTTTACGGTACTAAGTGCAAAAGCACAAAAAATGATATTTAATTTATTCAAATCGGGGGCGTCCACCACCGGTACGTCCTCCACAGGTGCGTCCACCACGGACCTTAAAAATATACCTTAGGGTATCCCGTCCTGTATTCGAATTGCATTTGTAGTTTTCGTAGTTTAACATTTGATGCAAGCATTGGACTATCACCGCGGACTCTAAAAATATACCCTAATCCCGTCCTGTATTCGAACTGCATTTGTAGTTTTCGTAGTTTAACATTTGACGCATTGGACTATCACCGCGGTCTCTAAAAATATACCCTAATCCCGTCCTGTATTCGAACTGCATTTGTAGTTTTCGTAGTTTAACATTTGACGCATTGGACTATCACCGCGGACTCTAAAAATATACCCTAATCCCGTCCTGTATTCGAACTGCATTTGTAGTTTTCGTAGTTTAACATTTGACGCATTGGACTATCACCGCGGTCTCTAAAAATATACCCTAATCCCGTCCTGTATTCGAACTGCATTTGTAGTTTTCGTAGTTTAACATTTGACGCATTGGACTATCACCGCGGACTCTAAAAATATACCCTAATCCCGTCCTGTATTCGAACTGCATTTGTAGTTTTCGTAGTTTAACATTTGACGCAAGTATTGGACTATCACCGCTATGACAAAATAACAAATAAATAACAAAGTGTAATTAGTTAGGTATCGACTAGTTGGACAATTAGAGGACTCGTTGCAAATTTATGTGTTTACGTCCGATGAACAGCCAAGTAAATGGATGTAGGGAACGTTGCGCCAATTTATTGCTGATTGATCCTCTTTCTTGGATTTTCCTTACCGTTACTAAATGCGCTTTTATTTGTGGAGGAACTGTAGCAGTAAAAGAGGTTCACTGATAAAGTATGTTATTTTTTTACCTTTTTACCTATTGCCCTTTATGTGTAAGCTTAGAAGTGTTTAGGAATTCATTGGAAATTACCGCCGCAGTGGCGACATACATTACCAATGTATGTAAGTACGTAGATTTTTTTAAATTCAAATCTATACTAATATTATAAAGACGAAAGATTTGATTGTTTGTTTGTATTGAATAGGCTCCGAAAATACTGGACCGATTTGAAAAATTATTTTACCATTAGAAGCCGACATTATCCCTGATGGACATAGGCTACTTTTTACCGCGGGAAAATGCTTCATTTCTACGGGAAAACGGGCAATAGGATAACGGGTAGTAAGAATTATCTTTCCGTACTTATCTTTTTCACATATCTTCTAAACGGCTGAACCGATTGGGTTGAAATATAATATATTTTTTAAATTTCGCTGAAAAAAAGGAGCGCTTAATAATAGACTTGGAACGGTAGAGACAATATTTACAATTAATAAAATATACAAACTCTCTTAAAATAACTTAAAAATTATATGACAGTTAATAAATCAAGTTTATAAACAAATAACTTTAAAGAAATATTAAAATTTATTACAAGGGAGATGAAACAAAGAGATAATAAACTATTTGCAAGACTTGAAGAGGTATAAACAAGTTTTAGTTTAATTTCCTAATGTAATCTCGCGGACGGGTTGCAAAGAAGGGAGGGAGTGTAAATACGTACAACTTTTAAACGGCGAAAATTCCGACGAGCCTTTTACGATAACGATCATAATAAAATATGGAAGTTTGTTGTAGGTTGTAGTACTAAACGTTTTATTGTAAATACCAAGACGGTTATTGTTTTGAGATGAGCTGGGGAGATTGCGATAAAACAAAAATATTTGGTTTTTTTTAATGTTAAGGTCGACAGACAGGCTGACGGTCCACTTGATGGTAGGTGGCTACCGTCGCCTATAACACAAGTAACGCCATAAGTGCCACAAGAAAAAAATAAAAAATAAATTAAAGTAAATATAAATAAATAAATAATAAATAAATACAATATAATAAATAAATATAAATTTAATAGTTTATAATAAAAAAATAGTTTTGGCTTCAAATTTTAATACGTACATATTTAATTTATTTGATGCGGTCAAAGCAAGCGTTTTACTTAAAATAAAAGAGGATTATTATAAAAAAATAATTATTCATATTAATGCTTTACTTAAAAAAATGTATATTATACGAATAATACATTTTTTTAAAATGTGACACAAGTTTTATATATTTAAGTCGATATTTTGTTAAATCCTTTATTTATTTAAAAAATAATAATATATGATGCAATATATGCAATAATGCAAAAAAAGTTGTGTTACTCGGTGTAATATAGCCTAATATAATATTAGTATAGATTAAAAATTTTTAACACTTTTGAATCGGTTTAAACAAATTTATATTAATATTTTATTTCCTTAATTAAATCCCTTGCGTTCATTTGATATCCGAAATAATCCGAAAGCATTTCCCTATTTCACGTCACATTACACCCGCGATGGTGCAATGAAAATTTTGTTATCGGCCAAACAAAATGGCGGGCGCGGTTTTCTTAAACTGTAATAGAGAAAGTTGAGATACAGCAGTTTTATCTTCCGACTCGCCCTCGAGGATCAATTAAAACTCGAATGAGGCAAGGCAGAGGTAATTATTGTTGTCACAAGTACAGTTTTGTGCGAACACTTTTTCCTCTCTTCTTAAAAAGTTGTTGGGAAAAAGAAATTACTTGGCTACGTGTGGAATCTTGATTTCAGTCTATTTTTCTATATGATGTTCTAAGAGGAAATAAGTACTTCTTTCTTGTGTGATTATGGAGTGACCTGATTATAAAATCTAATTATTTCAGCGACTGTCAACAAAATACTTATATAAATAAATAATAACAAACCACTAATAATAACAATTTTACCACTTTTTTAACTTTATTTATTTTTAAATTTATAACATCTAATGCTGGTCACACACACAAGATAAAGTCTAATTTTCATTAAGTATGGCTGTCTAGTCCATCCAAAAAATCTAGTTCATGTAATAAATAAAAAAATGGGCATCTACTTAACATTATGTTAAGTACAAGAACAACCATAAAAACGACTAAGAATTTAGCTAAATGAATAAAGCAAAGGGGATCGTTTGAATACTAGCATTTATCACACGGGAAGTGCCTTTAAAAACACAAAATGTCTCCTCAGAGATCGAATTGATGGCACTTATAATGACACTTTTAATTATTTTAATCGTTCTTACCAAACAAAAGCCGTTAATTCATTAAAAAGAAGTTATAATGGTTGTAACGATGTTTATCTTGTAACTCTTTTAATGCGCTAATAAATTGCAATTTTGCCATTTTAGACAATTGTTTTATTGTTTTTGTTATTTAGTCTTTATTTCATAAAGCTAGGGTAGGCACTTTTGAAGATATTGAAGATTTTCTAAGCGACCCTTTTTCTACGCGGTCCAGTTTACCTACATAGAAAAGAAGACAAAATGTAAGAAGCGATCCAGTGTGATGGCTCGTTAAGTTTCCTGCAAACGTGTTACGGCAATTCTCGGTACGTGCTAAATGACTTCAGTATTTTCCGAACGTCGCACCCATCTACTTTGTTATCCTCACTTTTACATGTTTAATCGTTCCCTCGGGTGGCGGGGACACTGAGACTTTGTCACAATCGAAAATCGAGACGTGATACCTAACAAAAGAGACATCGCAGGTGACGTTACAGGGGATATTAATCGCACTCTCGCTCTCAAAAATGTAAGTTACAAAAAACCTAAATCGCTTTTATATGATGGTCTGACCTTATTTGAAAGCTAATACGAGTATGTAAATTTGCATAATATTTAAAATAATTTTAATGTTCTAAGAATAAAAATAAAAAGTTTAACAGCTTACAAAATTAAATGAGAAATCTAAAACAATTTAAACAATTTATTAGTTGTTTTTTTTTTTCTAATAAAGTTCTAATTCACGGCAAATTATTATTTTCATTAAATAACAAACTGTGCACTTATCATTAAAACTTTGTCATACAGAACCAAATAATAAATAATGTCTACGAGTCTTTAATTCATTTCCAAAACATTTACTCCAAATAATAAAAGGTAAATTGGTTAACATTTGCGAACCTTAAGTTACGATAATTCTAAGTTGGATTTATCTTTTGTTTTTCTTCACCCTGTGGGAACTTTCCAATCCACACAAGTGATGTTTGTTCAAGGACTTACTGGCAATACTTTGTGGTAATTTAAGGGCGGAGTAGCAAATGTTAAGAAAGCATTCATAACATATTTATTTACTTAAGTATGTATATACAAAAGTTATAAATCAAGCTAAGCTAACTAACTCGACTGCCTCATGTGCCAGTGCGACTCATATCAAAGTGCTATACATTTTGTATATGAAACGCGAGTATAAGTACCATATTATTCATTTAATATTACACATACGTAATGTCATCATCTGACACCATCATAGGAAGTTAAACTTGAACTCGGTTTCGTGAAACTTTTCAATGTGAAAATTTAAAATCATAAAAAAACCACGGTGAATATATTATGACAGCATTTCCCCATAACATCTCACAATAAACCATTCCTTTCCTAATAAAATCTATGACACTTCGAGCGAGCTAATTCGCCATTGTCTGACGGGCTCGCACAAAAGAATGCTTGAACGAGCGAAAATCAAAATGTATTTATTCGCAGCCGTATAAAAAGTCAACATGAGAGGCAATAAAAAGTGGATGCAGCGAGAAATAAAAGATAACCTCTAGAGGAGTGAATGAAATGACAGCTCTCGCAAGCTATGTTTGCCTAGTGGATAAGACGCGATCACGGGGACACCTCTCCCCCGGCTATTCAGAAAAAGCATTCAGAAAAAGCAGAAAAAACTAAAAAAAGGCTTTTTAAATTCGTATACTTGTATGTTGTGTACGAGTTTTAATTGATGTTTTAAAAAAATATTTCGTTTTTCGTCCGCGTTGAAAAAAAAAAAAGTAGCCTCTGTGTCCACCCATTACAAAAAAAATAATAATATTCTTTTAAAATTATGAGCATAAAACAAATTTGCCCTTTGGGTTAGTGACTAAGAGACATTTTTCATTCGACAATTAAAATATTAATAAATTTATCTTAATTAAATTGTTATAGATTCAGGGATTTAAAAATTGGATATAATCGAAAGACGGTTTATGTTTACATAAAATATATTATGCCAACCAATCATTATTTCCAAATGTTTTAAACATTGATGTGTACCTACCTAGCTAGTGTAGGGATAAACATAATGTGTGGTACTGAATTTAAATTCTTTATTTTGTGGTATTACGAAAGATCTTGAAAGTATTGTCTAATCAGCAACCAAAATAACAATACTTATGAAACGTTTTGGTGCACGCATCGTTAAACATTACAAAGTATAATTTGTGAATGAGACGTGTGTCTTATTAACCGGTTGTCTCATTTCTAATTCAGTGTTGTTCTCTCCACGCGACATTAAGTCGTTTCTGAACCCTTGAGCCCCCGGTATTACGCCACGTTGTAACTTCATTCCTGCAAGTCTCGTTTCATGAGTAGATTACAAGTAATTAATTTATAAGAATATGGCGGGACACCTTTGGAATAAGTGGTTTAGGGGAGGACTTAACCGCCATTTTATTGTTATTAACAGGTTTCGGGTCTAATTAGTTTTGCATTTATTTAGACTTTTCCAAATACCAAACGTGACACACAGAAAGAAAAAGTTACTCTATGCTGTTCTAATTTTTACCAATAAATGTTCCCTTCTTCAACCGACGAAAACGAAAAAACCAAAACGGAAGAGGTTATCAATTCGACGCGTATATTTTTTTTATGCATGATGCATAACTTTTTACAGAGTAGTCCGATTTTGATAATTCTTTTATCATTTGAAAGGGTGTACCTCCAAGGGGGTCCCATTTAAATTTGGAAAAATAATTCCTACCCTAAGGGTGAGAAATGGGGTGATTTATTGTTTACTTACAGATTTTAATGCTGAGTTGAGTATTACAATTAAAAAAAGTAATCAAAAATTGAGCATGTAGTAAATAGTAGATTATAGCCACAAAAAAATATAAAATAAAAACTTTTTAACAAAAAATCAAACCGCCGAAAAAACTGAAAAGCAAAAAACTAAATACGTAAGTAATTTTGAGTCGGCTCCAAACAAGCAAAAATTACGTAAAGAGAGATGCGCAGCGGCGACTCAAAATTACTTAGGTAATACTTACATTAGTTTAAGAACTTTAGTTATTAAGGTTAAAGAATAGAAAATGAGTGGTTACATGTAAAATGTAAAGGCGAAGCAAGTGATACCTTCTTGATATTCCAGATATTCGAGTGTAATTTCCAGAATCCCTAAAGGGTGAGAGCGAAATGTAGAAAGCGGCGCGCCAGCTGTTACATTTAATGCGTTATTCGGTTTCAAAATGATTTTATTGTAGACAATTACCAGCGATTGCGGCACTCAGGGATTACCGTGAAGTTTTCTTTAATCAAAATTTGTTGTTTACATGCTTACCCTAATACGCCTTACTTCCTGCGGTTATAGCATTTCTTAACTTTTAAATTAATAAAGCAAAACTTTCACAATAAATAATCAATACGAATAATAAATCTGTATGTAAGGGTTGGTCATGGAGTAAGTTACATACTTTGTTTTCAGACATATCGTGTTTATAAGCTTTATACATGACACTGAAACGAAATAGACAATTTTTAGATTTTTTTTCTGTATGTATGTTATGTATGTTCCCCAATTAACTGATCTTCATGAAACTTGGTAGATAAACATTTAGCCGTACAGAGGATAGGCTACTTTTTTTTCCCTGTGACAATGTCGCGGGCGCCAGCTAGTATTTTATATATATCTAGTGCTTGTATCAAAAATGTATACTCACATGATAGAGAATTTATGAGCTTTCTTGTCGTTTCTTTTCGAAAAATTATGTTTTTCGTGTTATTTATGAAAAAAATGTGGTAGATAGAAAACAGTTGAAATTATAAGAGATACGAAGCACAATATAATATTGTTATATCATGATGGTTAAGGCGGTTAGTACAGTCAGGCGGGGTCCTCGATTGAAGACTACGAAACTAAGTGTGGTTCAAATCTTCTTTTATATTTTTATTTATTGAAAAAAATTATGTAATGTTTTGGTTCGTTATAAGATCAAAAATACATAAATTTTGAATATAAATGTATGTATTACATAAGTATTAGTAAAATGTTTGCAACTTTCAGATTTACCTGCGCTATAAATTATACGATGCAAGTAGGAAAGAAGACGTGTTTCCCGTATTTATACATGTTTCTTTTGTTTTTCTTGTGTCAAAGTTCCCGTATCAATATCTCTCATGTTTGCATAACTACTTTGTGACATGCGGAGCGGGTAAACATTCCGATATCAATACCTGAATAGCGTTCGCAGAAACACAACAGAAAAACAAATAAAATTGTGAAACTTCAGCTACTCTGCACACGACAAAAACACGAATAATTTGACAACAAAAAATTAGAAAAAATATCTACATAAAATATGTGTAAATTTTTATCCATTCCTATTTATACTATCCATACATTAACAGGTACTTTACTTATATATTATAAATTTCAAAATAACCATGTTATTTTTATATATAAAATGGTATGTAAGTAAACAGACAACTCTCATGTCGAAGAGACAATAAGAAAAGATAGAAATGAATAAAAAAAGTGTTGAAGTTGGTATTTTTTTCTATGGAGAATCGATATTATTAGATGTCCGAAGAAGGACGATAATGTCCGCGAAGAATGGAAAGAGGCCGGATATAAAACGCACTTGCGCGCATAATATACGTTTTATTAATAAAAAAGCTTCTCTGAATCACCCATAAATAGCCCTAACGGCCACTAGTGATAGAACGATTTTTTTCCGATACATAGAGAGGCATTTGTTTGACAAATCCATGGGGAACAAGCGACACTATCCCCTATATTATTCTGCGAAAAGGGATGATCTTACACTAAATTCGTACCTTTTTCGCAAACTTAACCTATGATAAATATAAAACTGCATAGTTTTTTATTTTAGATTCCCTATATATTTTTTCTAATAAACGTTTCATTTATCAGAGTATACTTACATATAGTTACAACTGCCATACAAAATTCAGTAAGCCATGTTCAAAAATGTTTAAGCAAAAATAACATATATTTCCACAATCACTTTCACAATACAAAACTAATTATAAAAAATAAACACCACGAAATCCGTGTAAGAAAATCTTACAATGGTTAAAATTTTTAATATCTATCTATGACAATGCTTAAATTACAGATATTTAGAATACAAGAAAACAGACAACATTAAGAAAACTTTCACTAGTTGGATAGGAAACCCTAAGAAGATGAAAAAATTCTGTAAAAGATACACTCATAAAAAGTGTGCCAAAAATTCGCTGAGTGTAAAATACCCCTAAACTTGAGGAACGTCGGGTCATTGCAGAGGTGATGAAGCCCGTATCGTTGGCAGAGCCGCCTCTAAATCATCCCTTCGTATCCCCAGGTATTTTTTATTTGACTGGAAATGTTCGGTGACGAACAAATTGTAAGGATTTCGTTTATTTATTCCCTATCCTGAATTTGTGGACATAAGCTAAGTGTGACTATAAACATTTTCATGGATTTGTTTAAAATATGTGTAACAAAATATTGAACTGATACATTATGAATAAATATCACATATGTACTTGCATATAATGTGTTAAATAGGTATACTACTATTTATTATTATATATAAATAGGCAGGAAAAATATAGTGATCTGTATGCAAACACAGTAGCACTCTGCCCTAAGCCGATTCCAGGGAGGAAGCGTTAAAAGAAAATTTATTGCATTGAAAAGTCGTACGTAATTAATAAGACATTTGAAGTTGCGTGAAAATGTAATTTAGATTGTTTTCCGTCGGCGAGGGTGACGCCGCTTCCTGTCTTTAGAAAAAGAATCTTACAAAGCGCGGATTATTTATATATGGTGGCTTTATATTAGCGTCTTTAAAGAACCAGGGGGGCATAATAAGAAAAGAATCAGCATCGATGTCTGAAGCGTCTTCCGGCGCGATAGCGTTGAACGCTGCGCCGCAAAATAGCGGTCCACAATCGAATAAATTATCCCGACCCCCGAATCGAATCGAACATTCGATTCTTTTGAGACGATGCCAGTTTTAAAGAAGCGTCTTTATTAGTGTAAGCCAACGACGATTATCTTAAGCCGCCATTACATATTCAAATTGAAGTCATTTCGCTTTGTAGAAATTGACGCGAAATAAAATGAAGCCTTTGAAAGCGTCTTTGCATTAATGCTGTCGTAATGAGATTTTTCGAAGACGTTAAGGTCATTTTGTGAATACGTTTTTGAGGTTTTTATTGCACTTGACTCTATGGGAATGGTTCAATTACGGCTGTTTTACTACTTGAATTTACTATAATATGTATAAAATAAAGTAGGTACTTAGTACCCCACTTCTGTCAGCTAACTTCTTTACATAATTTCTTTGCATCTTCTTTATAAAGTCGTTCTAAATCTAAATCACACAACAGATTTTGATGCGTTTTTCACCATCAATAGTATTTATAATAAAACCTAATAAGTTTTTTCCTTTGCGAAGCCGGGAGTTGGTCTCTAGTTATTTTATAATATGTGTAGATTACATATAGGTATAAGGTATTAATAAATTGAAAGGCTTACGTTAAATGTCCGACTAAACAATATGTGGACCGATGTGCACATATACGATTTAAATCGTGTAAATTAAATGACGCATCACCGTCGTTCCACTTTTCGCTCGAGTGATTTGGGACTGAATCCGAAAAACATAATTTTTGCGCGACTGACCAAAGATTTAACATTTAGATACCGCAGCCAACTCTTTGTTAACGGGACCTTGGGTAGAATTTTAGACCCTTCTTCAGAATTTAATTTTTAAACAAGTCCATAAATAATGCCAGCATGTACCTAACTAACCTAGAATTATTTATGGTACTTTTTGAATTTGTGTTATCTCCAATAGCAGAATAACTATTAAAACATTGGAAATATACACGAAAAAAAATATTAATTAATAAAAATTATTTTCTTATACATAGCTTTTTTAAGATATCTCGAGAATTGATTTAAGTATGTAAGAAAATCACAAAAAATTTGTTTATTTATTTATTTGGAAGCGGTACGAAATTCGACAGCTCAGCTAGTTACCTACTGTATAAAAGTAAAATAAACACAAAAATGTATTATTCTAGCTTTGTTCTAGCTAATTAAATAAATTCATCGCGGGCAGAAAAGAAAGCAACTCGAGTACATTGATATTTTGAATAATAAAAGGCGAGCGGTACGAGGCGAGGCTACGAATTATTATGAGTAACACAAACATAAGTCAAATAGCCTCCCGGGGTGGTCAATATTGGATTAGCTGCCAAAAGGAGCCAAAAAGCAACGTATACAAAAACCTTTTACGGCGGTTAGACCTCCGGAAAAATATTTATAAAACGCTTGCATTATGAAGTGTGCTTGTCTTCTTCTGCTCCGTCTTTATGAAGTGTTTATTTACAAATTTTACAAATGTTTTATCTATGCAACTTGCTTATCATTTGTCTATAATTATTAATTATACTGTGTACCTGTGTATACCTACTGGTACGCAGGTTTTAAAAATTGAAAGTAAAATTTTGACCTCGATTTATTCAAAATTGGAATTATGCGACATTATCACCTTCATCCACTTACGTCTTCAATTTTTATATAATCATACAATTCTCATAAGTTTTCATAGAATTTTTAATTTTTATACATTTTTTATGGTCGGAATAAAGTTTAAGACCTCTTGTCTTGTGATTAAAAAATGTGTATTGTTTCACATTTTAATAGAAATGATAGTATTTAACTTATATGGTTTTTAAAAATAAAAAATCCGCTTCCACAATATACACGTACAATAGTTGTGAAGGGTTGGGAAACAAGCCATTGTTTAAACAAAGTATAAAATAATATAATCAGAAGTGAAGAAATAGAAATCCAACGAAAAACCAACAAGAGCAGGGCGAAAATTTGCTTAGGCCAGCGTAATAAGTGGTCAGGCTAGATACCCAGACGAGGGATAGCCCTCCCATTGTCTGTCCGAAACCGCTTGTGAGATTAAAGTTTTATCAGCAGGAATACTCGTATGTTAAACAAATGAATTTAAGCTTTTGTTCTAATAATCTTTCTTTTTCTTTATTTTGCCTTCGCTTTTACCTTTTACATTCACTAAACTAAAGTCAACAAACTCAAATTCGTCAAAGAATATCAACAAGCCCAAACGATCGTATTGATTTATTCAGACCTCTTGTTCTGATTACTGATTAAGAAAATCAAATACTTTCTTCCTAATGGGGTTTTCTTTTATTTTGCCAATTTACTTTTCTCATTTCGTCCGCACGCAGCTGTCGTTGGACTTATTAAGACGCACCTGTCAATCTTCTCGAGTTACAATTTTTATTTCTGAATGCCTCCTCATCTCGACACTCAACGACCTCGGCATCGAGCACCTTTCAAATTGATATTTTTTTGTCCTCACTGACTATCAACGCACAACGAAAACTATCAAGTCTAGAAAGCTGGAGTTTGGAATACAGGTGTATTCTATAATATCAGCATCCACTAAAAATAAAATACTACAAGCACGAAATGCAATTCAGGTTTTTCTGGCTGTGTTTCTCACTAATTTATACTTACCTAATTGAACCGTATAAAAATAATTTTAAATATTAAATTAAAAGCGGTTAGGTATATACATACATTGTACATAGAATTGTGTCTATTAAATTCTTCACAACCTCCAACACGAATGTTACATCAACACCCTGCGCCGCATAATAGAAAAGCAATCCTAAATAAACATAGTCCCGAATCGCTCTCCACAAGGGCGTCCACACTTTTGATTTTCGATTTCGCCCACTACATTAATTCTGTTCATTAAAAATGCCATCAAGTCGGCCGTTAACGAAGTGGTGTGCAATTAAAGTCGCCGCTGACGTCAGAACCCTCCGAGAGTGCTCCTTGAGGGTCTTTCATCGAGAACACCTTGAGATAAAGTCGAATAGAAAAATTGACTACTGATCGATAATAACCAAGCTATAGATAGCGTAACCTGTACAGATACAGGTAATAATAGATACAATGTTATAAAGAGAGAGTTTATCTCCTAAACAACAGTTTGAAAAAAAATCTCGAGATGGACATTTAGCTATTGCATTATATATATAATTTATAACTTGTATAACATTACGTGTAACACATGGGCGAAGTCGACACGTCGTCGGTGTAAAGTTGTCGCAGAAAATAATATAAAGAAAAAATAAAACCTCAAACGATTAATTCATATTCTAGTATTAATATGCCTAAAGGTATTTTTAAAAGACAATAAATTTTCCTACATATGTGTTGCAAATTTTTTTTTAATCTTATTAATATTTTTTTGTAGAAGTACTGTAAACGATCATTGTGTGTCAAAATCGCGTTATTGTCGCCCGCATAACAGCATTAAGGGGATCGAGATAAAACAGACGCCCATTAGTAAAGTCCTCAAAAAAAAAAATCGACGATGCTATCGTGAGCGTTGAGGTGGCAATCTAATTTTTTTCCTAAATCGCAGTCAATCACGAGAGAAATGAGCCTAGAAGCGATCGTCAAAGGAGCTAATGTTGATTGGCTTAAAATCGTCGTGCCTTCTTTGGTGTTTAGTAAATGTGTTCCTTATTTTTATTACAGTGGAGTATGTTTTGTTTTAATGGCATGTTTATAGATTTGTTGCAGCCTAATCTTCGCGTGTCACTATTTAGATATCGGTAGACGTGGCGAAGATAAATTAGTTTCTAGTTTCTTCACGTGTTGCAAATTGCGTTGCTTATGTTGGCGATAAATTCATCAATAGAAATATTATGTATGTTGTACGCTTAAACTAGATTCATTTATCCTAGTGTGTGTGTAAACTGGAAACTAAATTTTGTCCCAACTTTTATTCATCTGCTTTGCAATAAAGTGTTTTGTCATGCGTATAGAATCTGAGGGTGGCAGAATCGCGAATCGCGAAGGTGTCTCAATCAGCATAAAACAAAAGAAATCAATAGCTCCCCTCGCGGCAGGCGGCTGACAAAGAGCAGAGATTTCTTTTCACAATTAACCACCCCGGGAATGTGAGGGTGCTGATAACCGGACCTATTTTAAGACGACATTTTTTTAAGTTTTTCTCTAAAACGTATATCTAGTCAATTCGTTTTCATCTGTGCTCAAAATTTATTTCAATCCGAAAGGTTTATCCTTTTATTACGTTCTCGATCCTAATCCCACAATCACACGGAGTTTACAACTGGATCAACGTCTAATGTACTTTCGCAATGGACAGTTCGTGATGTTGAATACTGGAGCCCTGAAATGTTTTTAGACAGCGAAACTCTTAATAGAAATGAAAACATTATTAAAATAAACTCACTTTTAATCTCTGTTCGCTCTCGTTGTCAAGTAAGCAGATTTTATCGAACTAACTCTGTTTCAATATTTAATAATCCGCCGGTAACGAGGTCCGGACGTTCCGTATTTAGAAAAGTTTAAATTGTCTGCTGTTTACGATTCGCAACCTTTCAAATTTCATTCAATCCAATCATAGTACTAAAGCAGCTTCCAAAATAATAATAGTTATTATAAATCGGTACGTTTGTAATTAAAGCCTGAATATCTAACTATCCTTAAAAATATGTATATATGCATTTTAATTGCAGAGCTTAAGAATCCCCCTTGTTAGCATGGGTCAAGTAAATTTGACGAGAGCTTATTGTAACTGCCCGTTAGAATGGGCTGTTTGTCTTTTATCTAATGGACGACCGAGTCTTGCATATTATGTTTAATTAATGTAGGATGCAAAATAAATAAAGTATTACTGGTTTTAAAAATTGTATCTAAAGTTTAGATTATATATTTTATTAATTAAACTATCATAAACCCATTTGGCAGCAGTAACTAACTCCTTACAGAAAACCAACCATTGCCCTATTTACTCCTTATCATTATCCATTTTACTATCAATGACGGCAACGCACTTGCATACCCAATTGCAATCCCAGTTGCATACCTCATTGACTGCGTCAGATTTATTTGGCAGCAGTAACTAACTCCTTACAGCAAGCCAACCATTGCCCTATTTTTTCTTTATCGTTTTTACTATCAATGTCCGCAACGCATACTCAATTGCAATACCAGTTGCATACCTCATTGATTGCGTCAGATTTTGATACTATCTACCATCATTAAAATAACATTCTGACCTTGACATAAAATAAACTTATTTGTAGTCATCCTACATTCACTTAGGATCAAAATTTTTGTTAATTTATCTTTTATTAATATATTTAACAAATTGGAATGCAAAAATTGTCCAATAAAAATTGGTGCGTTTTAAATAACAGCAAAGTATCGACAGGTGATTAGGAGCGCAGTCGCAGACAGAGGTCAGCAATAAAGTGACCGTCGTCAGACGCTGCGTCACGTCCAACCGCGAACGACAGCTGAGTAGATGCGGTGGGACCCTCGTTTTGTGTGCTACGAATCAGTTTTATTGACTCTTGCGGTCGCTGCTTGCCTTGTGACACTTTGTGTGATCGAAAGTGAAAACGAGAGGTTTCTTTTTTCTTATTAACCTGTGGTCGGCAAACACAAGTAGCCAATCAATTAACAAAAATTTACTCTCTTGTCTGTATTTACTTAATTCTATGAAACTATGTAGCTCTCCCAATAAAACTAACATGAACATATTGAACTTACAACAAATTACTTTATAATTAATTTTTTAATAAACAAAATCTTCAGTTGAGTATTTAGCAAATAAATACAATCGGACTGTAGACCGATATCCTGAAATTAAACTCTTACGGACCCTAATACGTTAGGAAGTTATAAATATCATTCATATTTCAAAGTCGCCTGCATCTGGACAGCCTATTAAGACCAAGGCTTAAATTTATTAATCGAGGGTCAAGTACATAGATGAGGACATTACTTACTTTGAATTGGTATTTTCAATATTAGTAAATGATAGATCATACCTGCTACATATAAGAGTTAATTGAGAATTTTTTAATTTTTTATTAAAAAACACACAACAAGGGTGTAAAATTGTCACATTCCCTCAACGTTTCCCTTTGCGACAGCCCATAAAACGCAAATTCGGCAATAAAAGAACACCCCGACAAAACAACCTTCCTGGACACTGACTCAATACAATGCCCGCCATCGAGTTTGGATTATTGTATTTTTCCAGCACTCGAAATATTTAAGAAAGGAATTAATGAATCTTAGTTGAGTAGCTGACTAATATTGAACCTTGTATAATGAAACATTAGGTTGAAGGTGTCGAAAATTTGAATCTGCAGAAAGATTCGTTTAACAATGAAGGCTCTAATTAGCTGTCAAGGCTGCAGACTAGCGTGCGTCCGATTGTCTGTCCCAGAAATGGGAATTATTCAAAAGATGTCTCCAGTGATTTCTTCGTTTTGTTCACTGTTTAACCAGTGTATACCCCCAAAAAATCCAGAGGGACGCGGAACACAATCAATCTTTTCTTTCACACTTTGCAAATAATCCCTAAGAGATAATACAGACTGCATTTTTCTCTTGTTTCAAATAGAATATTATATTTGTGTTCCACAGTGAAAAATTCTAAAATAAATTTCGTGTAGCGATAAATGTTTGCGGCAGTCAAAATGAATCATGAACAACAAACTAGTACGCATTCAAAAACAATTACGAGGGCGCGATTTTGGGTGGCTGCCTAATTGGTATGAGATTTGCAAGTGTTTCTAATTGCAACGAAATTTGCGAACCCAAGGCGATCAGTCACAGCGCCATCAGGTTAATTAAACCATTTGTCTGCTAAGTTCCGTTTCGATGCTGATGTAAACGAAATGAATGTTCTCATTCTGAAAAAAAAAATCAAACCTATTGCAATCATTTATTTTCTGTTCTGGCTAATAAATTAAAATATTTTTGTCAATATATCAAAAAGAAATATGATTAAAAAAGGACTTTTGCTATACAATCTATTTTTTTTTAATTTGTCCGAATATCCGAATTAGAGCATGTTTTAACCATGTGTTTATCGGATGAAAAGTATTTTTTATCAAGATAAAATTTCTAAAGAAAACTAGTAAGCAGATGGGTGAATCAGCTACGCATATTTGTAATATTCAAAACCGGTTTTTCCTTGTCACGATTCACGACTCGCTTATGAATACGTAGCATTTTTTCATTTTCATTAGCACCATCGGCTCACATATTTGTCATAACCTGACGCAACCCTCGACCTCTTGTTACGGATTCTTATTTTTCACGCTTTTTTTAACTGCGTTATGTCGTTTCGTTCATTATCTCCATTAGCTGTACCATAAACGTTTATTAATAAAATATATACATATTTTAAATAATTTTGTCTGCTATAATTTTCGAAATTTTAAACAATTTTTGACAGGTACATTAAGCGCCTCTTTCACAAACGTCAATTAGGCGAAACTGTCATTTAAAGTCACCGGTAACCGGGAACAATTTAGCTGATATACCTTTGTTTGTACGGTAAACGTCCCAAACATTAAATAGAAAGTAATAATAAAAAATCGGCTATCGATGGATGCACTAAACCTGGTACATAATTCAATAAAACAGAAAATAATTTCTAAAAGTAATTAATCAATACTTTACTTGTAGTTGGTGAAATAGGCGCTAAGCTTACTTAGATCATTTATGGGTTTATTTGTTGAAATTATATTTCGGAAAGAAAAGTTATCGGTGGTTTATCTAACTAATGCTTGAAACAAAGTAATTCATTACAACAGGAACTAAGGTACGAATAGAACGCCGGAATTGAAACGGTTTCACTATTTGGGTTCTCTTTACATAATCAAATATTCGTTCACTCGCTCGAGCGCGCTCGCCGCTCAATGAAGATTCATGCTTGCACTGCTGTGTCTAGACGGCACATATATAACTCTGCCAGACTCTTTAATGTGGAGCTTTACATATTTAAGGCTCCCGTAATAATCGTGATTGACTTTTCGAGCGATAGATAGCTCTAACAACTTTTCTACTTTCACTTGTTTAATGAAATCGCTCGAAAGTAGCTTAATCTAATCTTATAATGCGATCCACATTATTATGTACCGCGACGTAAACAACATCTTATTAAATTTGTTAACGATGCATCATTACAAAATACGGCTACATACTAAGGAAGCCTTCATGGAAATTGCTTTCAACCGAGCATAAATATCTATTAGGTATCCAGAGATTAATATTTTCCATTGGGGGTATAATAAATAAAACGTTCGAGGGTTTGTCTAAGAACAAACATGCAGGCTCCTCGACAAACAAGGGTTGTTAAGACTAGGTAGTTAACAGTAAAATGGAGATTTCAGACTATTTACATTTCTTTCTTCGATGAAAATATATTTACTACTAGCTGAACCCGCGGCTTCGCTGTGGCGTGCACGTGGGGCTCTCACTGTATTGGACGTAGCTCATGTTTTATCTACTTAAATTTTTCTATATAACAATATTTTATTTTAGAATCTTAAAATAAAAATATTTCTCATATTTATTTATTTTAAATAAAAGTTACTTGTCACAACAGCTATCGCCAGTGCAAGTTGTCTCGGAGATTGACCAGAATAAACAGACAAAAATTTCAAAATAGTTTTTTTGTCATAATTAGTAAAAAGCAATTATATTTTACATTAGCGACCTGCTGCCGGCTTTTATTATTACGTGAAAACCTTCCCGGATCATCCATGAATGAAGACAGAATTAAAATCGGTCCAACCGTTCTCGAGTTTTGCGATTAGCAACACATTTAGGGATTCATTTTTATTTATATACATTACAGACACTTCAATTTTATTTATCAATATAAGTAAGTATAGATGCTTTGTAAAACATTCGTAGGCAACATATTTTTTTAAATTCCATAACGCATTTATTTTCGCTTCCCTCCCTCCGGCCTTAAGTGCAATAGGTGCGAAATGATATAGCTGCGGAGGTCCAATGTCAGACAATAGGTAGAATTCATACGGCTTGCGCGTTTTGAATGCAAACACCCTAATTATGTGATCGCCAAGATGGCGACTCGGCTTCCTTTTTAAAATTGTACTTTTAACTTCAGGTGTTCACGTTTCAATGGTTTCATTCAAACTTTTAATAGCCGAATACATGCTTTACAAAGAGGCTCATCCTAACTAATATTATAAATGCAAAAGTGAGTTTGTTTGTGAGGATTTCACGCCTTGACTATATTCAACCTTTCATCCATAAAATAGTACTGTTCCCGAGGGATCATCTAAAAAAAAAATAAGGAAATATACGCCTGACCTAAAAAAAAAAAAGTCGCGGACAAGAGTTGTATGTACTAATATAGCCCTTGTACTAGCGATATTAACCCAAAGTGTGCCATCGCCTACTAAGATTTGATCCAAGAAAATAATATGTGTATGAAATGACTGCTAAAAATATTCTTAAAAAAGTTGGCACATTCGTATCAAAATAAAATCGTGCGAGATGACAACTAAACCGAAAAATTTCATTAACAAACAAACACACTTTCTCATTTGTAATATTTATTTATAATGTAATTAATTCATCCATATAACAGTAATTTTAATAATATTAAAACAACCAAAGATTTTCTAAAAATACTATATGTATATGGATAGTGGCAAAATAATGGCGAATTAAAACGCGTTTTCCTTTGTAACTGCATCAATAAATTGTAAAGTTACATCTTTATCGCGAGAAGTAAGAAGGTAAATACTGGTTTCCCTAAACTTAAGCTTTGCTTCTTCGAAACTTAATGGCATTTCATTATATCGTTAGATAGGCTTAGTCGGTCGGTACCGGCGCAAGGTGAATTATGGTTATTTGAATTGTGCGAAACAAAATAAATTTAGTGAACGTGCTCTATACCGTTCTGCTCTTTGCATTTTTGAGTGCTTATTTCGAGTGGGATAAAAGTTTGCGTTATTTATGGGCCGCCTCTAAGATTTAATATGAAGTCAAACAGCGATAATGTGACTCCCGACTGAATATTTTGCCAACTGAGACTTATTTATCTATTCGCGTTTGTTATTTGCACCTTTTATATATAGGTGCTTTCAAACAAATTATAATTTTGTGTTAATCATTTCTCAACCTAGGTATTCATTTATTTATTTACTAGCTGGCGCCCGCGACATCGTTCGCGTTGAACTAATAATAAATCTGTAAGTGTTCCTCCATAACTCTTAAACAAATTCACTGATTTTCATGAAATTTGGTAAATAAACATTTAGAAGTACAGGACACAGGATAGGCTACTTTTTTGTTTTTCAACACGGACGAAGTCGCGGGCGCCAGCTAGTTATTAATAATATAAATTACGAAAACCAAATTCTCCTTAATAATTTATAACAAGGCTCATTTCTCTCACCGTCCATGTATCATTGCTTTATTGTCCATAAGTAGACGAATTTCCGTATGTGACTGAGTAACTATAGACCCTCCCGGATTTCATCCTGTTACCCGAACCATTTAGTATAATGCGCGGTTTTGCCAGGATTGACAACCGTATCGTTTCGCCCTAACTACTATGGATTAACGAGAGTTTTAGTGTCCAATACGCGATTTAATAGCTCTAATGTCGAAATTGACATTTAAATCTGTTTAGTTTTGTAACAGTTTTGTATCCGTTGGGAACAGCACTTTTCTTCTGGATGATGTGTCATCCAGAAGAGAAGTGCTATGCAAAATTTCATTATGATCGTTAGAACAGCTTTAAATAAATACATATAAAATACAGTCACAGCCCCTTTCTATCTATTCCCTGCTAATTTCTTTTAAACACTAAAGGAAAGATCGTATACAATCATAAACAATTATAATCTATTCAATATTTACTAAATAAAAATATATGAGAAAATAAATTAAATGGGCCGACAAAAGAACCAATTTACAAACAAATTTATTTAAGTATTAGCCTAATTTATTAACTTCATTAATTACAGTGGATCATCGAATTAATCGTTATCATAACTTAGTTAAGCCGCTCCGTATAACCTATTTATTTGAGGATAATAACCTCATAACTGGTAGGAGAACAAGACATGTTAAGGGTTTCGAACGCTCGTGTAGCGAAAAGGGCGGATTAGGTCGACAGTAAAATTTGTTAAAGAGGTGGATACGGGCTCCTCGCGGCTATATACACGTCCAATATAACATGACCTTTGAAATTGGACAAACCCACGTCCCTTCATCAGCAATAGTTAATAAAACGGGGAAGTGGGGTATGTCAAAGTACAGTAGTTATATACTTAGGTGCCGCGGACGGGCCGGCAACTATCTTCCACTTGCAGACACGAACACTATAATCCCCGATAAAGCCCGCACATTTACATTCAATTCAAATTCAGGAACAACTACTACTCCGTTCTGATTGCCTGGTGCTTGTTAATGCTGATTAAAATGTCAGTAACATTCTCTAGTAGGTTCCGTTTGGCTACAATGTGATGATGTCATCCAGTCTGGTGAAACTTCCAAACAAAATTTCAATCTATGAAAAGCACGTAAGTTTTAATGGCGGTGCTAACCAGACTATATTCGGAAGTTACAAAACTCTATTCTTGTAAAGGGAACTCTCTCCGCTTCTTCAGTTGGTCGCATTAAACGTCACTCATCATCGTGTGATCGTGTCATTTCTAAACTATGACTATGGTCTATGACATTTGTTTGTTGTTATTTTGCGCAAAGATATTTTCGTGGGAAATTATTAAAAATTCACTTAATTTCGGCCATAATCAAGTTTATAATAGTTGTGAATCATCTTATCGTGACTAAAATGCCGAAAGTTAAGTGCGAAATATGTGCTATTACTACAAGTCGAGTGGATAACCAAATAAAACTATGGCCCAATTTCCATTGGATGAAGACCGGTAAGTAATTATTAACAAAATTTTCACCTATTCCAAGCCTATTATATAGTAATTTGGTGAAATTTCATTCATTTTTTTTATAAAATTGTAGTTAAACTTGTTGCATGGATAGTGCTGTCCCGTTCTTTACCGATAAATTATTTTTTGTAACGTACCGTTGGCACCGTGCTCTCTCGCTCAAAATATGGTTATTTTGACCTTTCGGACCCAGAGGGGGTCGGATAGAACTAAATCCATGTATAAATCCCTTTCCCGTCACCATATTTAAAAAAATATATTTTGGTGGTGAGTGTTATCCGCCACCCTGCCGAATCTTTAATTTAAAGGACTTGTTTCTAAATTTTTGTCATATCTACTTTTATTTATTTACTTTTTAGGTGTAGACAATGGGTCAGAGTAACTGGTAAAGAAGACTTGGACTTTGGATACTGCCGTAATTAACATAAAAATAAATAGATCCTGCTTCAATGCTACTTCCCTCAGTCGGCGATAACCGTATACTGTATGATAGTAATCAAGCAATGATTGGGATTTTTTATTTGTCAATAAATAATACTTAACATTAAGGCTTTTTTTTATTTTCATAAAAAATCTAGACCTAATAAAACGCCACTTAAGAATACATAAAAAACCATAGAGTATAGAGTTAATTTATACTATCGACCTCATTTGCACATCCTTATTTTATTGTTGGTAATGTTGGCAGCATCATCTTGTTAATTTTCGTTAGGTTGGTACTGGAGCATTCGCTGCGTTTCATAGATCATTTTCAATATATGGGAGTCCCGTCTCTTGTAACGTAGTGATTATATACTCTTTGATGTCATCACAATATTTATATGGCATATTTTAAAAGGATGTCTAGACATTCTGAACGCGCGCATTCGTCTGCCATATTAATCCCGAATAAGAATCACGAGTTCATTTATTGCTACTAAAAAATATAGATAAGTTGTGTTAGTGCAAGCCTATAGCAAGCTCCAGTTAAAATCGTATCTATCAATAATACCCTACGGGAGGTTAATTTCGTGACACGAGGAACTTCGAATGTCCATGTAGGCTGATATTTTAGGTTTAGAAATATATTTATTCTCACAAAGAATTACAAATTCACTTAGTTAACATAATAAACGCAATAATAATAATAAATACAACTGTCGAGAACAAACGCAAAGACGATTGAAAAAAATAAACTTTTTGTCTTTTTTTTTGAATCTCGATAAAAGTAGATGCCGAATATTTTTTAAACCTATAATGTTAATTTTTAATTCACTCTGGACAGGAATAGTTGCTGAATTTTATTTAGTAATGTATAAAATTGTATGTAAATGGTAATATTTACCGTATATAGTTGAAACTTTTTAATTGTAAAACTAGAAAAGCTATTTGGAAAGAAACGTGGAATACACAAAGTTAAATATTTCAAAGGCAAAGGGCACTTAATTGAGTTTGTTCAGGACAAAACAAAGAGTGTGAAACTTTTTAAATTGTGCCGGTGAAGTGTTGGCAACATGTTGATCTTGTCCAACTGTTCTAAGTAGGGGGTCGACAGTCGACTACCTGAAAGCCCAAGTTAATATTTTCTTTGCAAAGTGCGTTGTCGCAGTACAGACATACCTTTTGCTGGCTCTTCATCTCTCAAATATATGATTAAATATTATTTTTTATCTACGCATGCATAACTGCATGCAAACCAGTTAAAATTCTTTCCTAACTGGTTTCCTTTTTTAGTTATTCCATATACTTAGTAATTGAAAAAAAAAAAAATTGGGACAGTCGAATTAAGGGCTTGTTTTTGTTTTGCCACAATTGTTGATTTGCCACACTTTTGAATTTCCATACATTGAAAGTTGTTTTACCACAGTCGTTAAAAAAATGTGTAAATTCACCACAGGTAGATAAGAATTGTTGTTGATTCGCCTCAAGTCATAATATTTCAGAAAGTAGTGTCAGCAAACAAATTAGCATCTGAAAATAATAATATATTTTTTATATTATTACTAGTGGCTCGCTCCTGGCTTCGCCCGCGTTAAAGAAAAACTATCCTATCTTTTAGGCTGGATCAAATGCACGACTAGTGTAGAAACACTAATTCTAATTATTAATATTTCAAGTGACGTCATTCATTAAAAATATTCTCTGTTACAGTATCTTTTATTACATCGTTCAACGTGTAATCTCGAGGGAAAAAAAACTTTCAACATAACAATTCTGCGAAACTCGAACTTTTTTATTATCGTTTGATATTTCTATTTCACCTATGATAAAACGTTACGACTATGGCACAGGAACGAAGCAGAATATTTATTCGATTTTTCGTTATTTACAAACTTCAGTTATAGAGATGGTACATTACGATCAAACAAGATATTGGTGGCTTCCACCCTTCAAATTTATAGATTATAGTTTTGTTGTCGTATACCAGGTAACAACAAAATGGAGCTGAATTTACAGTTGGTTTGAGCGAGTAACAAACGTACATTTTAATAATATTATATGAAATTTGTGTCCTTTAGCACGAACATACAATGTATGTAGCTTAAAAATAAAAATAATACACAGTAATTCAGACCTACATATATAAAAAGCAAAGCCTTGTAGCATTTCGAAATATGTTCCAATACAAGTAACAAAGAATTCTTAGTTAAAAATTGTTGCGTTCTTAAAAAGTTGTTTTAAAAAATTATAAATATGTTGATAAAAAAATACAAACACATTTAAAAAAAAATATTATATTAAATCACATAACTTTTTTTTACTAGATCTGATGATTTGATTTATTTAAGTAAGTAGAAACATAAATGTAAAAGTAGAAGTATTAATAAGCATTGTTTTATGGCTGGAAGGGAAATCAACAATTTAATTAATTGATTAGCTGAAGCTTTCGCCCGAATCAAGCCTCAAGTTGGGAAAAGTAGCAAGATTTATTTTACTTTTGGCAACAATTAACGTACAGAATGAAAAATCTTTCAAAACTTCCAGAAAATTTCTGAATCCGGCGCTTATTCCCTTTCTTTAAATTGGCAAATTTTTCTTACGAAAACTTTTTGATTCACCCTTTCTTTGGCAATCAAGCAATTCCGGCGCCCAATGCTACACAGAGTAATGTAGCCGAGACATTCTATCTATATCATTTTGTGATGTTATTGCTAGTTTTTTATAATGTTTATACATGTTTACATTTAATTTTTTCGCTGGTCTTTCAAAAGTTTGTGAAAAGTTTAAATCTCGTTTCCCATAAGGAAGAAATATAAATTATTTTATTTTTGTTCATTTCTTGTATACTTACATATTATTATTATCATCATCGTTAATTTAATTATTTTTTTTAATTTTAATCGTATTCGTTTTCAAATTGCTCTTGTTAGTATTGCAAGCTATATTTTATAGTGAGCATTCTGTATTGCAATATTACACTATACTACAAAATCTTACAAACACAATAGTAATGGGTGCCGCGGCAAATACAATTAGGTTAATTAATGAATTAAGACTCGCCGAGTTTCTTTATCTTGTTATTAATTTGTCTAAGCCGCGCTACCCAGACGTCTTACAAATGAGACTTGCTCAAATATTTGTTAAGACCGCACCGATTTACTTAATATAAAGGAAATCTTGGATATTCTAGATTGGTTAAAACCAAATAAAATTAATTTAAATTTAAAGTTAATTAAAAATTAATGTTAAATCAATTTAAATTTTAAATTAAAGTTTAATCAATTATACCTAACATTATATTGATTTATTGTCACATTTGCTTTGCAAACCTCTTTACATAAATTCTTTCAATCTTCTTATGAAGGGAAGGTATATTGCAATGGTTTCTGGCATCTCTTAGTCACTCACTGAAACACAACAGCACAAATGCTGGTATTTCACGGTGTTCTAACTGCCGCCCTGCCCACCTGACTGGCTGGCCTAACTACTACGAACCACTATACTTGAATCAATTACAATTGGTTCATCCAAACACAATAATTATACTTTAAATAAAGGTGGATATTATAATTTTTTAATTAAGGTGTCCAACTAAATCTTAAGGCAACAATAAATGTCGTATAAAGAGCAGTATTAATCAGGTTCCGGATGCAGTATGATTTGAATATAAAGCATACACTCGCTCATGAGGTGTTTGGATGGGGTGTGTGAGCCCATCATTAGTCATAAGGAGAGAGGTTCAAACCCGAACGTGACCAGAAGGTTGATGGGACAAAACTCTTATCGTACTATACTACCTCTTACGTAAGAAAAGGAAAAACATTTCATTCAAGATATATTTTTTTAATAATGGGCGAGAAATTTTATTTTAAATGTATTTGAATTAATAAATTCATTAATCTATAGGTAACATCATTGTTCTGATTGACTTTCAACGTACACTCAAAACTATACTAAGTCTAAAAAGCTGAAATATGGACCCCATATTAAATGTTATAATGTTATAACGTAAGTTTTGAAAATTTTAAATTCGAAGCCGTGAACGGGTTGCTAGTATTTTATAAATTAATAAGTTGTTAAAATAAAAATTAAATTGAAATGGATATACAAAAACATTTTCAAAATGATTTTTTAAAACGTGATTATAGTAAAATATATTTAAAATCCATTGTATTCATAGAGATGTAGTTAAATTTAATATTTAAAAGAAAATAACTATAACACTCCCCTACGGATAATCTAACATCCTGAAAAATTAATAATAAAATAAGTATATGTATGCAATCAGCTATTCTCTTTCCCCAAAGGGATTATGAGAGAAAACCCAGAAAGGATGACAATTGAAACATCGTGCGTCGTTTTGGAATGGAGAAAATTTAAATATACTATTCCGAACCAGTGGTCAGTGGATTCGAGTGTTATTTAAATGAACATCAAATTTGTCCATTTCTTTTTCGGGGAAATCCCTTGACATTCAATTCAGAGTGTTATACATAATATGGAGAAGATTTTTCTTATTTCCATTATTTTTACTGCTTTGTAAGGTAGTATATTTCTATGCTCTAATTATAATATTGTTTGAAAATATGTTGTTTAACTTTTATATAAAAAAAATCCTTTGGTATCTGAAACAATTAATTGTACATAACATCACGAATATCAACTTGGCAGTGTCTATTACAAATATTTCTAGCGTGGGGTTTTGTGTGCCAAAAATAGCTACAGTAAATAAAATTACGAGATTAAGTTAGGAAAGTTTAAAGAAGTTGCACTTTGAGTGACATTAAGTTATGTGATCTGATGTCATTTTCATTAATGTATTAAAGATGTAGCTGCCTACAAATTATGTACTTATTGCTTTTGTAGTATTTCTGTATTATGTTTGTAATTATGATGTATTTTCTATTATTGTGGACAACTCAGGTGTACGCTAAAAACTCAGCCGAGTTTATAGTACACCTTAACTTTGTACCATCTATTGTTTTTTGTGTGTAAATAAATAAAAATAAAAATAAACTTTAAACATTAATATATGCTACAAAATATTTTATTTTTCACAAAAAATAAGTGTTAAAGGCTTATCCACAATAAATTAGAATCACAGGCTCATTGCAATTCGTCACGTGCGTTTTAGTCCGTGGAAAGAGTCGAATCAGTGCGGTGGTAAAAATCAAATTGAGTGGTCGATAAACAGTCCCCGACTGATGGGGTGAGATCGTTTCAAATTTTGATTACAGCGAAAAGTGTTACTTATTCTCAAATAAAAAATGCCTCGGGAAAATTTTTGCTGATGTCGATATTGTTATGGCGGGTTTATGTTGAAAATTGGGGGTACGGTTATTGCATGTCATTAGGAATTATGGGCTTCCGAGCCACGCAGGAGAAAAATTTGTCGGCGGTGAGATGGCGCAACCATTTTTCTCGATAATGTAATTATTGGAAATTTATACTGTACCCACATTTTTTACTGGAACTTTTTACTTAGAGAAATATGTTTTATGGCATCTATTTTTTTTTAATTTTTGTCTTTGTGTTGTTTCCTTTAAAATTATCACCAAAGTTCACCTAAACATGTGCTGCTAAGAGTATCGTTGCATGTGAAACAAACAACTGAAAAATTATGCCGCATACGTGCTTCCCTTGTCCCATAAAAAGGCACCGGGACTTATTTCATATAGTTACGGGCCCATAAAGCATAAAAGGCATTCAAATGTGATGTTATTTTGCCGCCAACACGGGGTAATTTATTTCCGTGCGATTCATAATTTTCTTTTATTCACTTTATGTTGATTTTCCTTCTAGAATAAGTACTCGGTAACGATAATATTATTTCAACGGCCCCATGCGTCATGTGTGCTTAGGCCCGTTCCGATGTTTTATTTTCTTCTTATTTATTATGCGTACATGCATTTTCATCTTTTCATTTGCGGAATTCTTTTATGAATTGTGTGAACCTGTTCAATTACAATTTACATAACTAATTTTATTGATATTTTTAGTCCTCTAAAAGTCGCACTTTATCGTATCAGTTATAGTAATATGCATAATTATAGTACTCTATACTTAATAGAGTTTGAAATTAATTTTTTCGACAAAGAGCGCTGAATTATGTTTAATTCTGCAATTTTAAAATCTCAATTCCCGTTAACAGTATGTGTTTCGGTGAGTAAGTAGGGGGTGTTAGCGTCTATTTCCCTATATCCTCCTAATATCTCTTTGTTACACTAAGTTCAAGCGGTCCAGTTAGTATCGCAGTAGCAACGCCCATTACGTTGTTTATGTTAGCCTGTCTGACGACGTTCACATAAAAAAATTATGTCCTTTACTTAAAAATAATATAAATAAATAATACATTACTACACATCATAATATACATTATGATATTATTATATTACCACAATCAATTTAACTTAGAAATTATAGGTACCTCAATAAAAAACCAAGTTGTTTCAGACTCGCTACTTAAGTTTTATAAAAGGCGTAAGTTTTAATAAATGCCTGCCTCCCTTCTTCTGATCTGTTTACACATGTATTCCACTAAAGTCGAAGTCGTTTAATATGAAGCGTTGTATGCGGAGCGGGGTTATGGGTGCGACCCACGCGCTAAGCCGAATATTATGAGACGATGGCCTACGCAGGTGCCGCTAAACATTCAACTTGCAAATCTAAGACTGTTATTCTACTTACAGTTGTCAGTCACGTCTTGGCAACATAAGGGCGAATTTCATATTTCCCTGTTCATATTTAGGAAATTATATTTTCTGTGTGTAACTCAAAGTTTCAGTATAATTTAAGCCTATAATTATTGAGACTTGTCCCTTTTATTTTAAACTAGACCAACGCGCTCCGGCTTTGCTCGAGTTCAATTTGGGAAGTATAAATGTGGAAGTTAGATTAATATTTTAAGAAAGTGATCACTGAAGTCAATTGTAGACAATTGATTCGGAGGAGCGTGTCTAAAGATAAAATTTATCTCTAAAGGTAATGTTTGGTGTTCTGATTAAGGCATGACGTTTGTTTCTCGCCCGGGTGGCCAGTTGACCGTGATAATTCGGCCGGGACTGAATGCGTTCACTGGTGCATAAAATATCTACCTCTGGCTTCGGACTACAAACAGGCGGCGTGGAAAGCGCAAACTGGAAAACTCGTGCCATTACACTTCTCACCTGCTGGTCGCTTGTTTAAGGACTCGAGAAATAGGAAGAAAGGTGAAGTAAACAATTTGTACAAACACTGAAACCTAAGTTATATTATAAAATACGAAAGCGAGTTTGTTTGTTACACTTTCACGCCTTAACTACTAAACCGATCATGATAAGGAAAAGGAAATAAGGTAGTACCTTACATCCAGGAAAATGAAGTGTTCTTGTTTCGAGGGTTCATCTAAATAAAAATTCAACGCCTGCCAAGAATATATGAGCAATAAAGATAAATGTTTTAATACCTAAAAAAGGGGGCTCGGACGAAGTCGCGGGAAAAATCTCTACTAGCTAATATTTATGTTGTATGTGCAAAATTTGCAAATGTGCATTTTTGTTAATTTTCCACAAATCACCATAATTAAAAATGCGTCAGCCTACAAAATTTATAAAGGAAAATCTAAGAGCCGTTTCCCATTTGCCGGTTTGTTTAAGACATAAAATTGCATATTTGGCCAATTTTGGTCTTACAGAGCATTTACGTGCGTACATTAAGTATGCGATACGTCTACCTAAGAAATTAATTATTAAAATTTGGAAGCACAGTAAAAAATATGACAAAACATCTCCCCCGGAAACCTATTCATTCTCCATTTACGAACATACACAAAAAACGCGCCATCACACATTTCCGTTTCCTATTCTGGCGCGTCCGTTGATAGTTTTCCCATAAATGACCACCTCGGGCCACTGTAATAAAACCGCCCACTATCTGCGACTTTTCCGATACACTGGCTACTGCGGACGCAGCTAACAATTATCTAAATAGCCATCTACATTCTTACCCCTTACATTTTATTATTACCGGTCAATTTATCCGAACCGCTCGGACGTTGTTCGCAAATCTCAGCGAATCGTCGGAATTCTGTTTCCCTAGATAAGAATGTTGGAAACTACCCGAAGATATGGGATTATTAGACACGCGATCTTACTTTACCAGGTTTAACGTTGACGTGTTATTCTTACGTAACGCATATAAAACCTTTTGGTATTAAACTTTTATTTACAGTACCAACATTTACAGGACAATATATTTTTTTGGAATCCTTCTCGAGTTAGATAAATAAAGAAATAAGGAAATAAATGTGTTATCACCTTTTTATAACAAATTTTAATAAAACTCTTCTTTCTTTAGATTTCACTTCGTACTTTATAAATAAGCGTAATAATGACAATAAACTTTAAAATAATTAAAAAAATAATATTTAAGTAAATTTGATTGAATGACGATGCAATTATACAGGTTACAGATGTTTTTTTTTATTTTATATATCGACGGTATTTATTATGTTAACTCCTAAGTTTAAGTTTTCTAAGGTCCCCAAGTTTCAATTCGAATTAGGATATTCATCAGAAATCTTGGTGTGATAGAAGCAGTTTTCTCGAACACAATAGGTGGTGATTTTAAATAAAGACACCCCTCGATTGACAAACCTCCCTCTTGTGGTCTGTAGTTAATGTGCCGGACATTCCGAATTCAAACCTTGCTGCGTTACTTTTACAAGAAGATATAAGCACAAAATAGAAGTGGCAATATGCAATTTATTAAAAACAATTGAAATACTATTCCGGCACTCCATTATCCTGTTACCGATCATGATCTTCCCTTCGGTTATCTGGCACCACCCGGGCCTGGAATATAGTCTTCTTATTTAATCTGAGGTCTTGTCATAGTAACTCTTATTTAATCTGAGGTCTTGTGCCGAGTTGCTTACCAAATCGGTGGTGACTGAAAACTGCTACAAAACAAGGTTAAATTAAAAATGTGATAGTTAAAAAAGCTAGGCATCCTAAACAGGGTGAAGCGATACTTTACGCCTGGACAGCTCTTATCTTTGTATAAGGCGCAAGTCCGTTCTTGCATGGAGTATTGCTCCCACCTCTGGGATGGCTCGGCCAAATACCAACTTGCCGCACTCGACTCGGTAGAACGCAGAGCTAAGAGACTCATAGGCGACGGTACTTTTTTAAATTTTTAAAATCTAAGATGCAGAGCCTGGCACATAGACGCAGAATTGCCAGTCTATGTGTCTTTTATAAGATGTACTTCGGTGAGTGTGCTCAGGGGCTCCATGAGCTCATACCGCCTTCCCCTTTCTTCCATCGGACATACAGACGTACGGCTGGTTACCATCCTCATCTTGTCGATTCTTTATAATGCGCACCGCCAAGGTTTGGAACTCCCTGCCTGCGTCTGTGTTTCCGAGTTCATATAACCCTAATCTTTTCAAAGTTCGAGTGAATAGGCATCTTCTGGGTGAGCTCGCTCCATCTTAGGCCTCTCCCTTGCTACCCAGCTGGTTGTTGGCCAAGAGCAAACCCATCTCTAATAAAGTCTCTAAAAATAGAGTTGTCAGTTGGTACTCACGCACTAATGTGTTGCTCCAAGTTTTGTTATTAATATATCGTTGAACTCTGAATTTTGTCGATCATACGTTGTCTCAGTTAAACCTTAAACGGGTGTGTATCTTGTGGTGATTTTAGTGTTGGATTCGGTGATCTAGATAATGATTTCAACTAGTAAATGAACAAAAATTTTATTGTTTACGACCTATCTATTTTACCCAGTACCCACGTATCTATTATTATTATTTTTTTTTTTTTTTTTCGAGCGCCTGTGGGAAAATAATAGCAACATTACTCAAAGTCACCGTTCTGATAAATATTATTGATAAAATCGATCAGGCACGAATAAAATGCTTCAAATTGAATTGACTTGTGGAGGCTGCCATAAAGCCATAGACTCAAAGCATTATATGAAATGTCATCTGTGCAAGTGTGGATACCACTATCAATGTCTTAACATGGTCAAGAAACAATTTCTGGCTTTGACTACTGATAGTCGTGAGTCGTGGACATGCCCTTCCTGTATCAATATCTCTCGACGTCAGAAATCGGCCGAACGTTTTTCGATGCGCCGTGAACTTGAGTCATCTATGTCTGAATCAATCAATAAGTCGTATGTAACCACCGATTTTGATAACTCATGCGCGCCTTCGATTGCTCAACTGGCTGATGACACTGTGACCATGGACAAGATCAGCACCCTCCTGGATGACAAATTAAGTGCCACGTTGTCTGCATTAATGCAGAAATTACGAGTCACATTAAAAGAAGATGTCATAAATATGATGAAACACGAAATTCGATCGGAGGTCCAGACACTAAAGGATGAATTCACCAAAACAACCGACTTCATCTGCGCTGAACAGAGTGCGCTTAAACAGGCTATTGAGTCGAAAAATAATATTATTATGAATTTGGAAACTGAGAATATTCGTCTTCAATCGGACTTAAACAAGCTGAACAATAGATTATACTCTGTTGAGAAAATATCACGCAGTTGTAATGTTGAATTGCAATCTGTTTCTGAATCTCGTAACGAGAATGTTATTAATCTATTTAGGAAATTATGTGATACAGTGAACTTGCAGATTGCTGACGTCAATGTACTTGCTTGCCGCAGAGTTGCTAAAATGAATGCTTCTTCCTCTAGGTCACGTAATATACTAATCTCATTATCTAGTCCTCGACTTCGCGATGAGGTGCTATCTGCTGTGCATCGATACAACAAGACTCACCCTAATAATGCACTCAATACGTCCCACTTGGGTTTAGGTGGAGATATACGCAGGATCTTTGTATCGGAACATCTTTCACTCGAACAGAAATCTCTTCATGCAGCGACTAGGCTTGAAGCAAAGGCGAAGAATTACAGATATGTTTGGGTGAAGTACGGTCAAATATATGTGCGCAAAGATGATACCACCAAAGCAATCATGGTTAAAAATATGCAGTCTTTGAATGAACTGTAACAGACTTTTAATTATAGTGAGATCTTTTGTGTTTTTATATTTTTATTTTTCATAGTTTGGTCATGCAATATATTTTGATTTTTGTCTCAAATAATGACCACTATTTTTTATCAGAACTTAGGAAGAGCTAAATCTAAAACTACAGAAATTTATTTAAACTTGCTAAGCGCAGACTTTGATATTGTTTGTTTAATTGAAACTAACTTTGACGCCAGCGTCTACGATAGAGAAGCAATTGATGAGCGGTATAATGTTTTTAGGAGAGATCGTCAAGACACCTCATCAATAAAAACTACTGGTGGCGGAATACTTATTGCAACTAAAAGGCGCTTCAATGTAACCCGCCTGTTGTCACATGAATCCAAAGCCGAAGATCTCTGGTTGGCCATTGATTGCGACGACCGTAGTCTCATTCTCTGTCTTTGTTACCTACCACCTGATTTGCCAATTGCAGATGTAGCCTCCTTTCACTCCAACTGTCAGAAGGTAATTCTCGATTCGCCATCAAATGTTGACTTTGTTATTCTTGGTGATTTTAACACACCAAACATTACATGGGAAAGAGCTGACATTTCTAGTTTCATGACTCCCTCTAATCCACGAGACATGAGAGCTACTCTCCTCGTCGAAACGTTGAATATCTGTAATATGGCACAGTTTAATTATATACCCAACCTCAATGACCGTTATCTGGACCTCGCACTTGCGAGTCTCCATTCCATTTCCATATCTGTTACTGATCCAGTATGTAACCTCGACAAACATCACCTGGCCTACTTACTCAATATTCCTGAACTAAAGTGTGTCAGATCTGTTAAACCTAATATTTCTAAACGACTCAATTTTAACAAATGTAACTTCGATAAAATTAAACACGAACTGAATCAGATTAACTGGTATGACCTTTTACTTGGTGAAGATGTTGATGAATGCACTACAATTTTTTATAAAGAGTTAAATCGTGTGCTTCATAAACATACACCTAAATCTAAAAAATCACTTAGATATCCCGTATGGTACAGTAGTGCTCTTGTCAGAAGTATTGATGAAAAAAATAAATACCACAAACTACACAAGAAATATGGCAATCCTCGTGACTACGACACATTTTCTTTACTCCGCATTAGGTGCAAGACTCTTCAGCGTCAATGTCACAAAAATTATATATCGTCTGTTGAGGACTCCTTACATCACAATATAAAAGCTTTTTGGACGTACATAAATGGCAGAAAGGATAGGGTGTCCATACCTCTAAAAATGCATTACAATGGAAAGGTGTCTTCTGAAACCCTTGACACATGTGAACTTTTTTCTGAGTACTTCAGTTCTGTTTTTAATAAGGTCCACTCATGCACAAACCATCCACCTCCATATATTAATGTTGTGGTTACTGATACACTGTCCTACTTTGAAGTTGACATTGACAAAGTCCTTGCTAAACTCAGCAAACTAAATATATACAAAGGTGCCGGTCCTGATGGTATACCTCCCATTGTTTATAAAACGTGTGCTCGCGAACTATGTGTACCGCTATCAATCCTGTTCAATATATCCATTAAGACGGGTGTATTCCCGGCATGTTGGAAATCGGCTTATGTAATACCAATCTATAAAAATGGTGATAAATCTAGCTGCTCAAATTATAGACCTATCAGTATCCTGTCTTGCCCCGCTAAGGTGCTTGAATCAATTGCTTATGCACCGATATACAGCCATTTTAAGCAGTTCTTGTCTGAAAGGCAGCACGGTTTTGTCAAAAACAGGTCCACTTTGACTAACTTGCTTGAATATAAAAATTACCTATGTGGTGTATTCGCGGCCGGGGGCCAAGTTGATGCTATATACACTGATTTCAGCAAAGCTTTCGATCGAGTTGATCACTCTTTGCTTGAGCACAAATTAGAACAGTATGGCTTTCACGGTAATCTCTTACGCTGGATTGTATCTTATTTGAGCAACAGGAGCCAGTTGGTTGCATTGAAGGGCTTTGTATCGTCACCCAGACCGGTCCTCTCCGGAGTGCCCCAAGGATCACTGTTAGGACCACTTTTATTCGTCATTTTTATAAATGACCTGGTTGGACGTTTTCAATCTTCATGTCTCCTTTACGCTGATGATTTGAAACTGTTTGCGTCTGTTGATAGTCTAAATGATTGTGTTGCTCTTCAGGGGGATATTGATGTTCTGGCCGACTGGTGTATTGCAAACAAGATGGCGCTGAATGTTGAAAAGTGTCAAATTATCACATTCACATGTAAATTTCACAGAATTAAAAATAATTATTTTATTCGGGATTTTCCATTGAAACGTGTATTTGTGATTAGAGATTTAGGTGTTCTCTTTGATGAGAAAATTACATTTAGAGATCATTATGATTACATTGTCAATAGATGCAACAAACTATTAGGCTTTGTCATAAGGTCCACTAAGCAATTTAAAAAGCCAGCTTCCACTCTATCCTTGTTTTGTGCTTTGGTGAGAAGTATTCTCGAGTACTGCTGCCCGGTGTGGTCTCCCTTCTATGCTGTTCACATTAATAGGATTGAGTCTCTGCAGAAAAGACTTCTTAAAATAATTTCATATAGAAATGGTTTAGGTCGTACACACCACAGTTATAATGATCGCCTTCGCAGCTTCGGACTGTTATCTTTAGAAGATCGACGAAGGAGATATGATATTGTTTGTCTTCATAAAATATTACACTCGTCCTGGGACTGTATGAATCTTCTCTCAGTGATTAGGATCAAAACTAAATATAGATCACGTTCTCCCCACTCGGGTCCCTTTTCCATCCAAGCATATAAGAACAACACATCCTATTACAATCCCTTGGTTAGGATGTGTCGAACCTTCAATGACATGGTGACCGGATCTGAGGTGGAGTTGGATATATTTGACAATAGATTTTCTTTATTTAAAAATAGACTAAGGCTAATATTTAAGTAGATTAGAGCTTGTTTATTGTTTGTATATTTCATTGTTTTTTAAGATCATTAGTGTTAAGTTAAATTAAGTTAACCATGCTATGTGTACTATTTAGGATTGCAATTCAGTTAAATTGTTATATATGTGTAATTTTTAAGTAATCATGTACATAATTGCTTTCTGTTTGTACACTTTATCAAATAAATAAATAAATAAAAAAAAAAAAGTTAAGGATCACGTAAATAACTTCTTATTCAAAGTTTTGCTTTCTAGTATCTTCTTAAGTGTATTTATCCAATAATACCGGGAGTCTGTCGATTGCTGACGCGCTAACGTCCTTCCTTACATTGTCTCGGCACCGATAGAGGGACTGCCCGAGCGAGACAAAAGAATCACATCACTCACCGCCTCCCACCCAGTATCGGACATCGGCACAATGATCATACACAACCGTTATTTGTCTTGTGGATTAACTTGCTTATCGTGGATCTGGTCGAAATCAACTTATTAAACTTTTTAGTATTTTTATACGTTTATATATTTTATGGTTACCTACTTTCGTAGTTATTTTATTGCTGTTTTTTTTAGATTGCTAATTAAAATATTGTAGTTATGTTATTATGCAGGCTGACGTCCATATATTATGTTGTCGATCCTGGTAGTACTTAAAGTCGGAATAAAAAAAGGAACCAGTTCTCGTTTAAAAATATCTAAATAATATTTACAAACCAATACATAAATTCTGTAATTGTCGTCAAATAAATAATTGCTAAACCTTGCATTCATCTGAAGTCAGTTGGCACAAAAACCATAGTCAATTAAGAGGTTAAATTATTCTGATGACAGGACCCAAGAGGGTTAGCTAATGTCCCTCTTAGCACTTTAATAGTGCGTGCGGTCCCTGAGCAGCGGTCAAGCTTCGTGGACAGCCCCAAGGCGTTCCTCTAACATTAATAGCGGCTCAGTACCTCCCCTTGTTTGTTACCACAAATTAGAACCGACCAAGGAAACTTTAATCTTATAGATCTTTCGATTTTTTTTATTTAAGTCCACCTTAAATTAAAAATAGAAAGATTTTTATAAGAAATACATAAAAAACTCGTCCATAGAGCTGAAATTTGCAATATAGGTTTTTATAACGTAAGCATTCTAAGACAGGATTTTTGAAAATTTCAACTCAATGCGAAGCCGGAGGCGGGTTGCTAGTATTATATATAACAATAATAACACAAAATACACATTGAATACTAAATTAACATTGTACCTTTAGTAAACATTCAGCAAGACACCGGTTCGTAATACAATGTTTGCTTCCATGTAAGGGCCTTTCGATGAATCTTAATCTTCATGAGTCAGGTAACCCCCTAACCCGCATGTGTATAACTTAATCGGCGCCCCTGCCTCCCTCACTTGCCTCTAATTGTTTGCTCTCGATATTGTCGACGTCCTCCGGTTACATTTAGGTATTCATAGGAATTGTGTTTGTTCTTTGTCCCGCTAATATTCCAATAACATCTTTTCATTAAATGTAATTAGCAATTTGGATAATTATTCTCTCAGGATCGTCATCTTGGCTTTTTTCCGAAACCCTGGTTTTAAATTTATAATGACGATCATAAGAGTTTCTTGTAGAAACCTAATTGATAAATAAATATTTTGATTTTTTTTATTTTTATTTATTCTTAATAAATATGCCAGTCTAATGATGAAAACACTTGCATTTCTCGAGTGAACCCAGATTAAATTTGACACAAGGAGCTAAAACACAGAGCTGTACTTATGAAAAGATAATAAACATTGTGTTCTTTGAAAAAATCAAACGTTTGAAACAAAGATCATTCAAACTGTAACGAAAAGGAAAGACTGAGAATAGGATTACTCTATTAGACTCTATGGAGCTTTCAGGGTAACAAAAAGAACTTATATATAGATAGTGTGAATTAATCTCCATTTTCTTAGAACATGTTCGACCTCTCTTCTTCTGAACCTTATAAAATAACAAACAGAATATACTTCTTATTGCGAAAGGTGTTCTCATTAGAGAGCGACCCTCTCATGTGCTCAATTGTCGTGACGAATCGCACTCATAAACTCACATCTTACTTATACTCTCTGTTACGTGTTATTGCTGCATTTATAAACTTTTCCTTTAATTAAGCCCAGTGTGCACTCGCAAATTCTAAAGGAATTTTCAAATTAAAGCAGCTTCCTTTTTTATTGTTTCTTTGAATTTAATATTCTTATTTATCAACTAATTCTTTAACCTCATAATATAGCCTCGTGCGTTGAAAGAAACTAGGTGTTAACAAATCTTGGAAAATAATGGTTTTTATTTTATGTTAAGGCCGTCAGACAGTATTGACGGTCCACTTGATGGGAGGTGGCTACCGTCGCCTATAATATAAGCGACACCTATAACATGCTGTGAGTACGCTGGCGGCCGTGGTAGGATTAATGGTAAGGTGATTAGGAAGACAAGGGTTTATCGCCCACTAGACAGCCTGACTGCGGCAGCCAATTGAACGGGCCTGATTGCACGGTAGTTGTTGCAGCGGCTGCCACAGCCTGCTGGGTGGTAAGCCTTATACCGAAACATATGATGTTGTAATTTCACCGCGGTCTTCTGTAAGGGGATGCACGGATGGTTACTGCTACCAGACGGTCTGCCGAATGACTGCGAAACGCAGTGTGCCTTGCAATTACTTAATAAGATTAGAAAAGAAAAACTGATAACACGCAAATATCTTTTACATTTCAAGGAAGAGTATAAAAAATTTCAATTTAAAAATTAAAATCGAACGCGAACACAATTGGTTATATCTAAGCGTTTACACCATTTGTCTCTGTTACGTTTGCAATTAAAAAACAAAATACAATTTCCTACGGACCTAGAGTAAACACTGAGCACGTTCTGCATGTTATCCTTTAATTAGCATATCAGTGTTGTCTTGTACGGTTCGTTCGTTACATTTCCATATGGAAAAATGATATACCGTTCTAGAATGTTCCCTACACATATTGCGTGGGTTGTCGCAAGAAACGCCCCTCCATACGCGAAAATTATACGGTTGTGGAACGCATTAATTTGCCATATTAATTTGGCCGTAAAACTCTGCTTGCGACAAGCCAACGGGGAATTTTGGAAGTTTTGCGTCCCAAGCGGCCGCTTGTTCACACAATGTTCAACAAGGAGCCTTTATGGGCCTACAGCTATTGAAGGAAATACCTCCGAGATGCGTTCTGCTACTTTATTGCTAATAACAGTGTTGTAAACCCCTTTATTTGTAATACAGGTAGGCTCTTGTGTTAGAGAATTTGTCTTAAAATTAGTTTAGAAAGTCTTATCCGTTTAGTTGATAGCTAATAAATTCTTATGCTGTTTTTAATATAAATTACAGAATTTATAATTGATCAAAAATACATTTACTCTATTTTATTCTACCTAATTAAATTTATAATTAAAAGTAAATGAAACGATAATAACTCAGAATTAAGGCTACGTATTGAGGAAACGAAATTTCTTATGTTTATGTATTGGTCGGAAAATATTACTATGTATATTAATATATAAATATATCCCTACTTATTTTGTTAAACATCTATTTCATCTGTACAAATTTTAAACCATTTCCAAGATTTTCCAAATTACAATTAAATTTTACAAATTTTCCATGAAGCATACCAACACAAACATAGTTACGCATTGATCTCCTATATTTCAAGTGCATTGGAGTAATTCATCAGATTCGACAGTCGGGAGAGGTCCATTTTTAACGCCATTGTTGAAGTGTCCGTCTTGGGCGATACCGATCCCGAACCCCAAGGTATTCGGTCACTTAATCGAACCGTAATTTATGGTGTTCGAAATTCATTTCACGGATCTCTTTTATTATTGGTATTATAGAAGCCTCACTCATTTTCACTTATTTTCCTAAAAATTTACTTTTATTTCAGCTTTGCAAATGAAGTGGAATACCTATAACGCAGTCATGAACTGGGTATTAATTTCTGTACTATAATTCATATATGACATTATAAATAAACTTTTTTACAGATGCAGTTGACAGCTGTCTGTGTTTGTTATTAGCGACAAAATGTTACAGACGTAAGCTAAACTTAGATGTTGAACTAATATGCACTTTATTAGCCATTTTATCAACTTTTTATTAGTCTTTATTTGCCCACTCTTTTACAATAGTTATACATTATATATGTAGGTAAACATTGAAAGTTATTATCAGTCAGCGTGTCTTTGCGACATAAAGGATCTCCCAGCAGCAGTTTCCAATCATTCCTCAGTAGAGCTGTTCGATGCCATAGCGGGCCCACAATCTTATTGATGTCGTTTACCAACGTTTACTTTGCCTTCCTCTTTTTCTTTTTCTTTTGAATCTAGGGGTCCACTCTTTAGTCTTATGTCTTTAGTCCATTTATTTTTATTTTCCCTGAGCACGTGACCCACCCACTTCCACATGAGCTTCTTAGTTTTAGTTACAATAACATCTTCCACTCTTAACATTAGTTCAACTAAAAGTTCGCAAATCACACAGCAATATGTTACACCATAATTCATCCCCGCATCCGTCTTAGGTACGGAGGAATCGGCACTTATCTAAGGCCCGTGATAAGCGATTTCTCATGACTTGCATATCCGAGAGATATTCGAGGGAGCGCGGCCACGCGTGACTACCAATCGACATGTTTATCGGTTTAATATAAAATAAAGGGAACGGGGTTAACGCAGGATATCGATAGATGAAAAACGTCCACATGCGACGGAGGAAAGGAAATTGCGAAATCTTTTTGTTGCATTTACTTTTTCAGTCTTGGAATTTATCGAGGCATGAATTCATGTTTGAAGACACCCGTTGGGGACATCTCGTAACCGAATAAATTAGCATTTATATATGGTTATATTATGTACTATTCTTTTATGTTCTATGTGCAGAGTTTACCTGCGAGAAGAATACTTATGGAGAAAATTCGTTGAAAAGCTGAAGAAGAGGCCACGTAACTCGTAGAACCGACATCCGTTGGAGAAGAAAAATTATTGAGTATCAGCCAGAGGGACGCTACGTTGAATGGTCTCATACTTACTACATGACCCTACGGCTAATTTATACTTCTTTGGCTAATTGTTTGGCATACGAGTAGGTCCAGTACAAACAACTTCAATAAAAACTAACCTTACTCAGATTACCAGATAAAGTGAACATCACTACTCTTTCTCTATATTAAAAAGTAGCTGTTGCAGACGACTTCGTCCGCTTAACTTTATAAAATGTAGCCTATGTTACTCCTATGCAAACAAACAAACAAATTTTACCTCTTTATAATATTAGTATAGATTAGTTTTAAGTGCATTCCCTATATTAAAATCAGAAGGCCACTTTTGTATATAAAATAAAGATGTTTTAAAGGTGTTTAAAGATCACTGGGGCTGGATGCAGACCGAAAGCTAATTAACTATAATTTTAGCTTAGTATAAATAACTCAGTTTTTTTTTTTATATTTGTACAGTAAACTATGTTAATTTGAGTGCACAAGTATGAAAAACTGTCAGCTATGCCAGCTAAGCTAAATTAAGTTAGCTTAGCTTTCGGTCTGTATCAGTGATATTTAAAACAGCTTAGCTTTCGGCCTGAATCTCGCTTTATTGTCGAAAAGCTATGAAAAGTTATAGTTAAACGATTCGAAAAGTCAGATAGGAGTTATGTGATGAGTACAGTTTGAGACGGAAATATTTTTAACAATTAAGTGAAACATTGTATTCATATACTTATTTACTTAAATCACACAAGAAGTAAAATAATTCAGGCCACGAATATGATCGCGTGGGGTGCGTTCTGAATAATTTTATTTGTTTATAATTTTAATAACTCCCCACGCGCGTCGTATATTACGACGAGCGGTACCACCATGCAGGGGTGTGCATACATTTTTCACAACGGGGATACAATAAGGAATATTGTCACTTTAGAATTTGGTACACGGCGAAGTGTCGAGGGCGATATTTATAGATTATCCAGGATTTTCCTCTCGAAGTGTTTGATGTAACGCCATAAACATATTTTTTATGAGCAATATTTGTACATTAAGTATTTTTTAAAGTTTAAAGTTAGTTATAAACACGCAACTTTATAGTAATAATAAGTACTAATAATAATTATTAATAAGTGTAAGTGTGTGTATTATATCACTACTTTTTCAAACTTTTTGATGAACTCTTTAGATGGGTGGTTAGAGTTCCAGAGTGCCCAGATTTGATTCCATGTCATTGTCGACATGCCTATTATCACAGGTCAACAGGATTTTTGGGTCTGGCTTCTGCATAGGAAATTTTGATTTCTTCTATGTTAAAAATAAGGGAATAAATAATTTTTTTGATCAAAGTTTGCTTTTGTAGAAACTAGAGCATTTTTTTTATTTTTTTAAGAGAAATGATAGATTCATACATTATTTCCATACTTTTATTTTCAATTACAATTAGAAAAGTTTTTGTTGAACACTAGAGCCTTTGTCGTTTAAGATTTTTGATAAACAACAGGAAATATATGTAAAATAACGGAAAAATTAAGTTCAAAAATGAATATTTTTAGTGTTTCTCTTATGTTTGTATGGGCTGTCTCGTATCTTACTTATCGTCATAAATCAGGCAAAAGCAAACTTTAAAAGCTAAAAATGAAAATGTAACTATTTTAGATGTCTAGAATCAGAATTTAAGCATTAGAACAGAAACCAAAAAAAAAATTTTTTTGTTGACTGATGTTATAAACGGCAAATATAAATACAAAATGCAAGAAAAAGATAAAACCGCAGTGTTGATATTTTTCATCGAACCGAGAGCTACATGCGTCACCTCTCGAAGGTGGAAAAGTAAACGCGCGCGATTTGAATCCCAAATACCGACTAACGGTTATTTCCAATTCACCTTTCTGTTTTTCTTCATAATGTTTGTCTTCTTCCTTTATTTTCTTACTGTCAGCTTCACGGACTTTATATTTGTTTATGCTTATTCAATCTAAAAAAGCTTCTTAAATTGATGAATTATTAAAAATTTTAAAACCTTTTATGAAGAATATTTTCGGCTGACTACTTAGTTCATTCATATGTGCGAAACTTTTGTGATTTATTTATTTAATTCAGGGTTGAGGTAACAAACGAACCTATATAAGTATTATGTAGCAGGCTCATTGTAATAGCTAGAATTCTGTTTGAATTACTTCGAATTGCTTCACTAGTTAAAAGTTAGACATTAATGTTTAGTTACTTTCCATTAATAAATTAAGAAACTTGTGTCAATTTATACTTATTGAAGTGTTAAGTACAATAACGTGTTCCCAAATTTTCTGCCTCCAAGGAACATCTCGAGTACCAGTCCCTCGTTGAGGAATGGGAGCGGTCGGCCCCCTGTTGTCTTAGTAAGCACTAAGCGCGGGTCAAGTAAACACCCATAATGGATTCAACTCCAGCCACTAAATTATCATCTTGCCGGATATTGAATATATTAGACCAATATTACGTCTGAGGACGCGAAGGACTGATGTACCTATTTGTGTAATTGCCAGTCTGAATTCTGTGGATCACCCATTGTTTTGATTATGCAAATGACGAACTATTATTATTTAGCTTTGATTAAATTAATTTGGAAGATCCATTTCAAAGATGTCGCTAACTAAACTAACTAATCATTGAAGTAAATTAGCATATTAGTAGGTATATTTAATAATATTTCTATTATTAAATAAAATTAAAGACACCTATTATCCACTCATAATGTTGTATCTGTAATCTTGTGTAATCTTTTATACATTAAATAATATATAAATATTTCTATACCTATATATTATGGATGAATTTTATTGTTTTTTTTTTAATATAAAGGTCGTCAGATAAGCTGGCTGTCTACTTGATGACTGCGTTCGGCTATAACATAAGTAACGCCACAAGTAAAACCAATTTGAGCTTTTTCATACGTAAGTATATCATAAATCTGTCATAAAACCAAGCCGTCCATATTTACTTTTTATTGACAACAAAGAAAATTTTCAAAATGAATAAGTATTGCAATAAATCTGAAGATGATTTAGTGGCGGCGTAATTAGTTTCAGTAAGCATAATCAATGTGGTTAATAAGAAAGAGAGGCGTCCAAGCAATAATGGCGCAGGAGATGAACCAGACCGGCCGAGCCTTGAATATTAATCGACAGCGGGAAATGGATTAAAAATTCCATGTCTCTGCAACTGCGGCCCCATCACGATCTCTTGTGTTTTCAAACAACTTTTTTTAAACATTTCGATCTCATTTGCATTATTTTTTTCCTTTTCCCTCGTGAATAATTTAATGAATCTTAAGAAATATTGCTTTCTTTACTTTTAAGGGAAGTCGTCTGAAAATATTTACATGCCTATTGTATTGGCAATTCTTCGTGCAACCAATTTACATGGAATATTTTTTATTGTTTCCTTAAAAACGTATTACGTGTAAAGCCTTAATTTTCAGGTGTCACGTGACATTTGTATCGAGAGAGACTCTTTTTTGACTTTTCTATTTCTATAAAATATTTTTTCAACTTATGATGAATTTTATTACTCCTAAGTACTCCTACTGTGTGACCATTTGATTTAAATTAAATTATTGATTATTAAAGTGATTTAAATTTATAATGAGAACAATATTAGTTACAGAAAACAAATTTAAAATTAATTTAAGTATTAAATCAGTTCACAATTCATTTTAAAATATTTTTTTACAAAATACAAAATACAAGTTATCTGTGATGTGATTTAATAAAGACTAATTGGACGAGATATAGGTTTATATTTATATATATTATAAATATATATATTTTATATTTATACATAGGTATAAAATGTCAAAAAAAGTAACTGAATTATAAATACATAAACATAATTAATTATGTGGGAAAGTCTCAAGTAATTCGAAATTAGAGACCTTTAGGAATTTTCTTAAAAGGGTATTAGATACGTTTACCGTAACAAAATTTAACGGATATTAAAAAGTTTAACTCGTCGCCGGAGTTAATATTGACGGGCGTAGCAGATGGGAAGAAAGGGATTTCTTCAAAAGAATTCAAAACGGTGACAAAAAGGCGTAAAGAATCACAGAGTGGAAGGGGTGAAGTAACTTATGCGGCGAAGAAAGAGCTCCGGGAATTAACAAAAATAAAAGGTGATGGCCGCAACGCTGTTTACGGGGTGGCGAGGGGCGACCCTTAATTAAAGGCTTTCTTGGACTTTTCGCGATGCAATTTGCCTAAAAGACAAGAATTATTTTTATTGAAGTCATCACTAATTTCGCAAGAATAGGAGGGTTGGGAAGGTTCTTTTGTTTTGGACAAATGGCTTCTTGATTGCGAGGTTTTTGTGTTCAATTGTAATAATCGCCATTATTTTTTATAATTATTGATGATTTTTGTCACAGACATTTTTTAAAAATTAAGGTCGTGTGAATTGATTTTTTACTGCTAATAGTATTTTGATTCTTTATAATATATTGATTAATATGTTTCTGTAAACATATTTACTGTACAGAATAAAAAGACCGCATCGTTTTTACAGTTAAAATAATATTACTCTATTAATTTTTATAGTAGGTTAAATTTAGATCTGATGATTTAAAAATAAATTCGATCTATGAGTAGATGTAAAGTAAAATAACTTATTTCAGATATAGATCAAAATGCAATTAGACAAACTACTGTGTCTATTAAGATTTTAATTGTTATGCCAAGTATGATAGGTCGACATCGACATTCATCGAAATAATATATCTTTGTCGACAGCTCTTAGTTTAAATGTCACAAAAATTGTTTCTTGTTAGACTCCAATGGCTGATAAATAGCCAATTTTAAAATTCATTTACGATTTCTTTAATATTTTTCTCGTTCAACACCTGCACTGCGAATACCGAAGAAAAGAAACGAAGTCTAATTAAGTTTGCTTAAACAAAATTTAAGTAGTATTAATTATCTTCCTCCTTTATTAATAAAAGTCACCAACTTCGAAAAAATCAGAGTGGAGACAGTTGTTCCCAAATCTAAGGTTCGCGGAGGGAGAGTAGAAATTAAAATCATAAGAAAATAATTAAAGTCCGTAAGGAGATTTATTGGACAGAGGCGACGTGATTAATTGGTTTTCAGCGATGTTTAGGTATTTCCAATGAAAATTATAATCGGGATGTAACGAATTCTACACGTTCATCGTTTGTTTGATCTTAATTAAGAATGTTTGGTTCATTTTAAAAATAGCTTTACATCAATACTCAATATTCAAACTGAGTACTCAATATTCAAACTCAATATTAAAATGAATTTTTAACACCCTTTTTTCTCAAATTTAGAGTTAATTTTTTTTAAATATCTAGCAGTTCTACGTAATCTACTTATTACTTACTGTACTTACGTATGTGCGTTACTACGAGTTCTGGTTTGTAGTTTTAAGTATAGTTAGTTTAAGGTACACTAAATTCTTTTTTTGTGTATTAATTAATTAATTAATTAATGTATTACTTAATTCTTTAGAATTCCTGTATCTAAAGTAATAAAATCTATCGTTCTAGATGACTACTCAGCTCAGAAAGTTTGGAACATAATAATATGTTTATTTTATAACATAAGCATCCGATTTTTGAAAATTTTAACTCATTACGAAGCCGGGTGTTACTAATACCTAGTAATAAATTGTAATAAATATTTATTAGATTTATTTGAATTGTGTTTCATTCTGTTTTATTTTTCGATTCTTCATAATATCTTTGACCATCGTGTTGTCTGGTAGGAAAATGCCCATGGCCTTTAATTCTTACTCTGAAACTTTACAGATAAGCTTAAATAAATAAAAGCCAAAATTATTTAATACCATAAATAATGTTATTAGCAACAATTTAATAATCCAACGAGAACAGTTCTGATTTGGGTTGTTGCGGTGGGGTTCAGCTCGACCATTAATAAATTGCAATGATACTTCAAAGTTAACCCTCTCAGTGCCGGCTCTTTGTGAATGGGCGGTATCAGCCGTCACTTGTGCATAACATTTAATCTTAAGATAAGTCGCAGATTGATATTTGGTAGGTAACATATTTTTAATGTGACTATTTGAAAGTATAATTGTATTGTAGTGTATATTTATTACTAGCTATCATGTGTCCTGTATACGTCTAAATGTTTATCTACCATGTCTCATGAAAATCAATTAATTCGTTTAAGAGTTTATTTATTTATTTATTTATTTGATAAAGTGTACAAACAGAGAGCAATTACAGTTTACATACTTTACATACATACATACAATACCTCTACAAATACAGATTTATTATTCGTATTGATTATTTAAAACTAAAATGGCAATGAATTAAATATATATGGACCAATTAATACAATACATTTTGGGTATTAGAAATTAATTAGGTACTTTGATTGAGTAAGTTTGATAGGTTTTTCTTGAAATCACTCTTAAAAGTCCTAAGATTTTAAACTATTCTTGCAATAGTCAACTATTTTCTATATCTTAGTAAAATATATATTTCTTTTTGTATTTTTGTTTTGCACCTATTTAACAGAAAATAGTTTGGAAAAAATTGTTCTTATGTGAAAACGCATGCTGCGAATAAAGAATGTAGGGTGTTGATTTTCTTCTAAAAAAATCAAAATTATGCGAAAATTTCGAAATCCGTGAGACTTTTACAAAGACTATTTTTTGACATGTGTTAGAGCGTAACAGCAGTTTCAGTTTCAGTAAAGGCTATGTTATAGAAATGTATAGATTAAAATATAGTCTGATCACCGGGCACTTTTTCTGTAACGGCAACACCATAGAGATATATTTCACAACATTACAATACAACGGACATTTATGCACTTAAAATCGCATAAAATATCGCCCGCCCTAACCTTTTTAATGGCCTTGGCTCACCCTTGTGGAAAACAAAGAGAGAGAAAAAGTTCGCAAAAAAGTAGTGTTATACTTTGGATATTTATTATTATATTAAAAGCAGTCGGAATTTCGCCGGCGGCGAGCGGCAGGCGATTACTGCAGTGCGACCACGGAATTTATGGTCAAACTTCAGTGGGAAGGCGACGGAACCAGTTTTTATTATGATCAAACCAGTGGACCGTGAAAGCAAGTTGCCGCGGGGAGACGTAATTTCCATTTCCATACCTCATGTCTGTTTCTGTCGCCTTGGTACTTTCTTCATAAAAGTTGTTGCATTTATTTTTAAATATAAATTAAAAAAGTAAGTATATACTAGCTGCTGCCCGCGACTTCGCCTGCGTAACTTTGTAAATTAATTGAAGAAGTAACTAAAACATTCTTCTAGAACCACTCTATCCATTGGTGAAGAAAACAGAGTGAAAATCAGTGTAGTAGTTTTTGAGTTTATCGTGAACAGACAGACAGACGGACGCGGCAGAGGACTTTGTTTTTTTTTTATATTTGTTGATCTCAAAAATATACATTGACATGTGATTAAAAAATATATAATTTTTGAGTTTATCGCGAACAGACAGAGGACATTGTATATTTGTTGATCTTAAAAATATACATTGACATGTGAATAATATATATTAATTTTTGCGACCTCACAAAATTACATAATATATTGTCAGTGAGTTTATAATGACCGCATTTGAAGTGTTAAACCATGAGTCTATAATGAGTGCGGTCATTATAGACTCATGGTAAAGGTACAATAATGTAAATTATCGCCAATTTCAATTTATTAGTTTAGCAAATTCTGGTATATTTTAGACACTTTAGAAGCTTCTAGGCTTCTAGATTATTGTCGGAGATTTTCTTATTGAATAAATACATTTTTTCAAAAGTTCAAATAAAAACATCGACAAGAACAGTCGATGGTTCAATGTTGTTAATGAACAATTTCTATTTTATCTATATTGTAGGTACTTACTTTTTATGTATATGGATAAAGTTATTAAGTAGGTACAGACAACAGTAGGTACGTTAACAAACAAGAAAAAAGAAAAGGGAATTTGCAAGAGCATTTTGTCTGGCTTGAGCAAGTATGAGTAAACAGAAGTATTTAAACCCCTCAGTCATTCAAGGAAAACTTTAAGTAAGACGTGAAAAATGGGAATATGAAAAGAAATAATTTTCCGCGCGACTCGTCTGTGCAAATGAGCTGAATGAAGCAGCTCAGGCGGATGATTGAGTGCTGCTGCGATGAAACAATATTCAACTTTACATTGTCTAAGTTTGATTGCTCGGTATTATGTGCTATTTATAAAAATTACAATCTTCATTTCAAGCATGGAAGAATTTCAGAGTGAAGGAACTTGTTTTGTTTAATAGTTCGTGATAATTCAATAATGGCAGAACACAACTGGGCGGGCATAGACTGGATTGCACAGAACCACTGCGTGTGTATATTGATTGCTCGCATGAAGACTGCTTTTTTATTTACCAGCCCTCATGCATGCCTATACTGTAATAATGAGATTATAATTAATTATACTCAATTTGAAAGATTTATCTTCATATCTTACTAGTAGCGACATCTATTAGCAAATAGCACTAACACTAACTCATGATTTTTCTATTAGACATTTAGATACTGGGGGCGACATCTGTTAACAAGTAGTGATAATATTAACGCTTTACTTACGTCGCACATCCAAAACGAGACATCTAATGTAACTCTACTACACTATTATTATCTCAGAAACTACGTTTTGTCGTCATAATAATAACAGACGGTGTTATTGGGGCGAATAGAAAAAATAGCTTTGTACTCATGTCCTCCTGGTGTTTAAGGAACAGTGATGGTTACGTTACGTCTAACATGACACAATGAGTGACAGTTTAATTTGACATAAAAGTTGAACGTCTACTGCTGTGACTATTGCATAGGACCTGACTGCTTTGGACTTGATGGACCTGTTTTGGAATACTAAGTAACATGAGAAAATTATAGACTTGACTGGCGTGACTTGACTAGGACTTACTTATGATTTTGATTTCAATTTTGCCTCTTTTTTTTAAAAAGAGGCTTAACAAATTGCTATTTTTACTAATGACACTGCGAAGTGCGACATTAACTTGACACTGGGAGATAATGGCCATTTTAAAATGAGCCGTATTGCCATTTAAACCTAAGAAGAAGAAGACTGCATACAATGAGATTTGCAGGGCATAGATTACCTACTTGCTATATTTATTAAGCTCTAAAAACTATCTAGAAAATGAGAAACAAGTTCTCAACAATCGGCGGCATCGGCGTGCACTTGTTCCTATTTGACTTGTAGGCGACAGGAGCCAAAAACTTTTCTAACTCTCATTTAGAATTACAGATTGCAAGTTTAAGTATTTATTATTAGTGATTTAGCAAATCCTAGCTTGCTTCATTATCAACAAGAGTAGAAAAGTAAATTACTTGTACATAAATTAATTTCAATAAAAGATATTATGCTTATTTATGGTTTAATAAAGATTATACTAGGTGGTGCTGGTGACTTCGTCCGTGTTGGGAAATGAAAGTTTTGAGAATTAAGTATTTATTATTAGTGATTTAGCAAATCCTAGCTTGCTTCATTATCAACAAGAGTAGAAAAGTAAATTACTTGTAGATAAATTAATTTCAATAAAAGATATTATGCTTATTTATGGTTTAATAAAGATTATACTAGGTGGTGCTGGTGACTTCGTCCGTGTTGGGAAATGAAAGTTTTGAGAATTAAGTATTTATTATTAGTGATTTAGCAAATCCTAGCTTGCTTCATTATCAACAAGAGTAGAAAAGTAAATTACTTGTAGATAAATTAATTTCAATAAAAGATATTATGCTTATTTATGGTTTAATAAAGATTATACTAGGTGGTGCTGGTGACTTCGTCCGTGTTGGGAAATGAAAGTTTTGAGAATTATTATGAGTATTTTAACACCAGAACAACATGGCGCCGCCAAGGCATATCTGTCTATACTAATATTATAAGATTTGTTTGTTTGTTTGTATTGAATAGGCTCCGAAACTACTGGATCGATTTGAAAAAATTTTTCACCTATAGAAAGCTACGTTATCAGGGAGTAACATAGGCTATATTTTATAAAGTTACGCGGACGAAGTCGCGCGCTACAGCTAGTATTAAATAAAAATAAAACACACCTGTAATAAGGATATAACTTTTTATATTTGTAACAAATATAGAACGACAAAATCGAATCATCATCAAATAATTGTAATTTTCAATTATAATATTTACAATCGAATATTATTATTAAAGCTATTATTAATTTAAATAATTATAATTAACTTTTATCAACATGGGACTTATTTACACTTAATTAATAAGAATACGATGTAAAAAACCAGTCATGAACAAAGGCAGTTGAATTGAACCTAACCACTGTAATATCACTACTTATTAATGTACACATTATTGGACGTTATGTTTAAAGTCTTTTAATACTTTTCACTAATGTAACTATACAAAATAATCATTGTAAGGCACGCGTTCTATAATACACAAATATTTTAGTATGATGTAGAACTACTGTCTGGTCTCAATTGCTTGGTCTGAACGTCATCGTAAGCTATTGTGAATACGCTTTTCTTCTCCGTAATAGGTAACCTCTTTATGTTTCCAGTTTGCTGAACTAAAGTATTCATTGCGATGCCAGAATCGTTGTCATCTATTTTAGACACACTTCTCTGATTTACGTCAGGTACATTGTCCCCGCCAATGTTTATTTTTGAAACGTGAACTTCAGGTGCACTGGAACGATCTTCGTCATAACTAGCAGAAATAGATATGCTGTGTGTTAAGGCACTTTCACATATTTCCTTTTTCACTTCTTTACTCTTGACGTCATCTTGGTTAACGTAAATGGGCTGTTGTTCAATAGACTGTCTTTTAGGTAATGCCGGAACATTCGATTGACTCCCTAAATATTTGGGTATGTGTGTTGGTTGTATGTAACATAGTGGATTTTGATTCTCATATTGGTGTTCATAGCGGTGTTCAGAATGTTGTAGTAGTGGATGGACATCAGGCAATGGTCCTTCAGGTACAGGTGTCACCTTTTCTTCTTTTAATAAACGGGGATGAATAAATTCACCTTCTTTTCCTTTGGAGTTTTTTTTAACCTCTGTTTCGACTTGATTTTCTTTAGTTTGTATTTTTCCATATCGACCTTGCTTTTCTTCTTTAAAATCTTTTTCAGTTACGGGCTTAGCTTTTGAGGGACGTTTTGGTTTACTGGGAACAACTTTATCAGATGTTGACGGTTTCGTAGCAGTGCCAGAGGTTTTCTTACTATACCACTGCATATATCTTGGTAAGCTTTTTTGTTTAATTTCCTCTGTTTTTGGTAAATCATTTTTATCGTCGGTTTTTTTGCCACTTGATTCAGTCAGACTATCTCTTTTTGGGGAAGATTCAATGTCAGGTGATATATATTTTTCTGTGGAAGTTTCGGCTAATTGACGAGCCTCTGTTGAAGATCCTTGTCTCGAAAAAACTAAATTGCGGTTTTCCTTAGAAGCTGTACTGCTTCTGCTCTTACTGCTTTCCTGTTCAATAGCGAGTGCCTTTTTGTCTAAGTCATCATTGGACACAGGAAGTTGTCTTTGTAACCGTGATCTTCTTTCATTAAAATCGGAATCAATCTTTTCATCTAACGAATCAGATATTTCCATCAGTATGTCTTTTCTAAGTCCAGATTTTCTTTCATTGTCAGCAACTTTAATTTGAGTTGAACTAACAGTTTCATTTCTTGATGTTGTGACCGTACTTTTCCTCAAGTCACCATAATTTTTAACGTGTTCTTCTCTTTCATTAGTTTTGCTTATTTTCACATGTTTTTCACTTTCCAGTGACGGAGATATTTCACTTTCCTCAATAATAGGAGTCTTTATTTTTCTCTTTAACTCATAAATTCTTATACTTCTTCGTGGATCCTTGTATTTGATTTTCTTCTTAGGTTTCTTTCTTTTTACCCATGCAACTTTCTTGGTATCATCTTCAACAACCATTTGTGATTCGTCTTCGCTGTACGAGTCATTGTCACTTCTTGCTTTTCTACGTGTCGGTTTAAAATGTTGAGTTTCAGTCTGTGTGCCAATGTGACATTCGGTTTGTGTTGCAATCACCGAATGTCCTGGTAAGCTTTGAGTCTCTAATTTACTTTCAACTTGAGATGCCGTTTCTTGATTTTGTAGTAACCTCTCACGTTCCATGAGAATTTGATGTAACAGTTCATTTTGTTTTCTTAGGGATGATTCTAATAATTCTTGATGAATTGACGATTTGTTTTGCATTTCTAAAAGAGCGGAATGTAAGAAATCCGATTTTAATGGAACCGCACCAGGAACATCAGGGAGTACATTGGAATAATCATGAAAATTACTGGGATATTCACCCGCTTGCGATCTTTGACCGAAGCTCTTGCCATCTTTATCAACTGAAATATTATCCATTTCTGTACCTTTGCCCATTCTCTCTCTAATATTTTTAGCTTCCTCCCCTTGCTCTCGTATGAATCTTTCCATTAATAGATCTTTCCCGCTATCAACTACAACGTATTGCGTATGAGGAATAAGCGTCACAGGTCTTTGTTGGTGAACTGGGAGGTTCACGTAGCGTTCTTCTTCATTTTTGCCTCTTGTTACAAGTCTTAAAATTTCAGTATTTCCTTCTTTGATAAAATACTGATCTCTGCCTTGAGCCGAAGGAGCGCGTGCTTTTTCTTGATATTCATGTTTATTTTCAGACTTTTCACGGAAACTTTTGTCCACATCAGACTTGAGGAAGACGCCCACTTCAGATCCACGGTCTATTTCGTGTCTTCTTATTGAATCATTATCTTGTTCTCTTCGTTGATAGTGAAGTGTTGCAATTCGATCATATCCATTTTCTAAGTCTTCTATGTATTCTTTATGTTTATTAGCAAAAGCTTCTTGAAGTTGCATTTCTTTTGTGTAGATTATTGTTGGACCATCTCTGAAAAGTAAAATCATTTGAGTTCATAAATTATTATTTCGGAATTTGACGACCCCGTTAAATGAGTGGCAAGGGTGCTTGCCTAACGTCTCAGGGGCCCCGGGTTCGATTCCCGGCGGTGTCAACTTTGGAAATTTTAATTTAATTTTCAAAATTGACTGGTCAAAGTCATTTGGGCAGCCTGTCTGGCAGTAACTAACACCTTACAGAATACTACCGTGGAATAACAGCTTTATGTGCTGTTGTGTTTCGGTGAGTGATTAAGGGATGCCAGGGATGCCAGAGCCCATTACCCCATCCCTCCCTTATCCTTAACCCTTCTATGGTCTGCAGCGCACTTGCAGCACCTGTGGCGTCGCTTGTGTAATAGGCGACGGTAGCCACCTACCATCCATGGACTCTCAGCCTGTCTGTCGACCTTAACATAAATAAGTTTTCGCAAGATATGAGTCCTTTTAAACCGGTAATAATTATTAAAGTAGTCATTAAAATTATCTATTTCATCAAAATTTTTACTTATTGAATATTTTTTTATTTACTATTAAAATAAAAGATAAAAAAATATTAGAATTAAAGATATTAAAATAGTTATAGTTAATAATAGATATAAATATAATATAATATATGCTTGTTTAGGAGCCAGTTGAGAACTTATAGATTAATTTATAAGTATATATGCATAAGGCAGGAAGATTGAGAATTGCAAATGTTACGCCATAGACATAGCTACTAAATGTTACTTTTATGACTTATCTAACTATTAAATCTACGTTAATAGGAAAATATGTCTACGATTATTTTGATTAAGCTAACAGGTAAAGGTAAACAGGTAAGTTAAAAAGGAACAGTGGCATGGCAAGATAGTATGCATCAAATTTAGATGCTGATTGAACCGCTGCTGACGGTATCGCTTGGTATTGTGTTGTGCTGTGATGATTTATTATTAATTATCACACTGGGTATCTGTTTAGATGAATTTAATTCATGAATACTCTGTCTGTGAAATTTACCTTAATCGAAATGATTGTCGGCCGTCGTTGTATTTATAATCGTTATCAGCAGCAGTGTGAACAAATTCCTGACGCATGTCACCCGGAGTTGAGGCTGGTTTATTTGGATCTTTAGATCGGTAATTTCTTTTATTGAACTTCCATTGAGTGGGTTTCGTTCTCAAGTCTGCTTGTTCGGCGCTCCATGCTTCCCGCCTTCTCCAATCAGTAGCTTGTATCGATTTGTTTTCTAAATTTTGCGTCGACTTGTTTTCCCTCCCAAGACCCTTGTCTCGGACCACTAAATGCACGTCGTCCTCTGTGGAGTTGACACGGATCACTCTTTTCCTAGAATTTATTAATGCATATCTATGTACCTAACCGTTCTGTTATACCTTACGTAGTCTAAATAAATATTGAGAAAAAGCGTCTAGAAAACTACTTGCAAGAATACATTTGCATTTACGAATACTACCCATAATCTTATTACAACATAATCTTCTTATTGAATAAGAATGAAAGTTCTTATGTTAAGAATGAAAGATATTTCTTTTCTTGCAATTAGTTATCCAGTATTTAGTAATTTATTTGTTTATATAATTGTGCAATTATAATAATATCACTATTAAGAGAATATATATAATAAGTGATAATAATTACCTACGTTGTAGCAAAGCTGATGTGAAAACATGCAGATATTATTCGGTGCATTTTAGTCTGTTAATAGGAGAAAAGAAATATTAGTTAGAATACATTTATTGGAGGTGATATTTAGCCATTTAGTGCAAGACCAAAGCAACATTGTGTTGTGTTCATATCCTGACCAAAATACTCAATTTAATAAATAATAAACATAGGTGTCATATAAATTTGAAATATTAGTACATACTAACCTTGGTGGCATATAAAGAGGACATCCTTCGCATATACAGCAACAAATGAGAAGTAGGAGAATTATTGCAACAATTATAGCCAGCAATATTAATAACCAGAATAACAAACGGCTTTCCGCTTTATAAATTCCCTGGAAATAAAAAAAAAACAATATTTGTATTTGAAACATGTGGTACAAAATCAACCGTGGAAACAAGTCTTATTAAAACACAAATACCTTATGAGACAAATGATGACAAAATTGCTAAAAATACTCACACTATCGTTATCATCGGCAGATGTTTGTCCTATACCAGTTCCAGACGCACCACCATTGTTTTTACTGCCAACAGTACCAATACTGCCAGAGCCATCAGTGCCAATTATAACACTTCCACCATTACTAGCACTTCCCGGTACATTGGCAACACCACCGCCATTAACGGTACCAGTGTTGCCACTATTACCAGTTCCACTGCCGGTTTCGTATATTGTTTTACTTTTCGACAACTGCTCTTGTAATTTTGCAACATTGATGGCAGCGTTACCCGTCATCCTAACTAGCGCAATAACTTCGCTTCTGAAAAAAAAAAACGATTAATGTTATAAAAATGTTTCTACTGATTTCTAATACATATTTTATTTTATACTCAATTGACTTACTTTTCTTGACTAGATTCCTGGCCGATTAGGTCGGTGGCGCCATTATCAGATCCTCTGTATGGTTTTATTTCAATAATAGTAACCTTTCCACCCGATAGGGTGCTAAGAACTTCTTCCAGCTTTCTTCTGTCGGGATTGGCTCCGGGAACTATGAATGACATTGTTCTGGTTTTGCTTTCGGGTGGATATATTTTTACAATAGTTGACGAATGCAACCGTGGCACACCAAGATCATATGCTCTTATTGTAAGAATAATAACGTCACTTTCTTGTTGTGAATCATATTGACGCTTTCGCCTGTGCGAATTCTGCTTCTTTGTCCTTTTTAATTCTTCTAAAAGATAAATTTCGCCTGAAAATATATATTTGTATTATTTTAAAACATTCGATTTTAAAGCTATAAAATCTATTTATTTTTTAATATATCCATTGTAATTTAAAAAAAAGACGAAGAAAAAGCAAGTAAACTTGTTTTAATTCAACTTATTATATTTTAAATTATTTTAATGGTAGGGTCAACAGACGACCCACTTCATAATAGGTGGCTACTGTCGCTTATAACACAAGTCACAAGTATATTGACATTTTTATTTACCGGCTATTTGTAGTTATAAGTTAAACAGTAAAAATTTCAAGGTACCTGTTTCTTCATTAATAGCGAAATTTCCTTCTATATTGCCCTGTATTATTTCATATCTAACTACATTATTTGGTGGTTCAGCGTCTTTATCAACTGCCTTAACAAACGCTGCCGAGGTGAAATTGTTCAGACTTGGCGACAGCACAAATTCGTATAACGATCTCTCGAATTCTGGTGGGTTATCATTTACATCTAATAACTTAATAATTAATGGCACTGTTACTCTTAAACCTACGCCTTCATTATCTCTAGCCTCTACTAAAAAATGCAAATCTGGCATCGCCTCACGATCGAAACCGTGATTATTGGTGGCAACACTTATAACACCTGACATGGGATCAAGGTGCAACGATGTGTTTAGATATCCTAATATGGCAGTGAATTGTATTTTTCCAAATGACCCTGTATCTACATCATCGGCTGCCACTTGTACAACTCTAGTTCCAGCAGTGACATTCTCTGGTAACTCCACGTCATACGACTGCGCTAAGAAAACCGGAGGGTTGTCGTTCGCATCGTTCAAGTAAACGGTTACATTTGCTGTCGCAGATAAGTTGGTTGCAGGGCCAAGTTCTTGAGCTAATATCTGAAAATTAAAAATACCGTCTATTAGTCGAGTAAATTTCCAAGTAATCTTTACGCAATTGGATTATAGATAAGTGATCCCCAAAATATGATATTTAAAGCTTTATAAATGGAAATTAAATTATTGTCAGTAAAATTGAAAATCTACAACTGGTATTATAAGTTTATCTTTACGTTATTGGCTGCTCCTATCAAATCACGTGCTGACCAATCTTCGTTCCACCGTTCAGTTCTTTAATTAAAGCGTTGTAATAATTATTATATAGAACATAGAAAAGAAAAAAAAAACATAATCTAATAGTTCAATCTAAACCACATCATACATATTTTTTGATCTCATAAACTCTGCACAGTTTTCATACGTCTCTTGTTTTGACGTGTTATTTAATACATGTTACGTCTAATGGTAATGGAGGAACATACATACATAAAATACATAAACTTACAGATTTATTATTAGTATTGATTCAATAGTGGTATTATACGAATGCAACAGCTCTCTTACCTGAAACACAACAGACTTTCTCGCTTCGTAGTCAAGCATGGTGTTGTCCCTCACTTTGATGATGAACTGTGCGTGCCTCTCAGCTACTGTTGGCGATATTTCGAAAGTTCCATTGTTACCAACTAGTGACAGAGAGAATACGCCGTTCTTTCCTGCGTCATTGTCATTCACTTGCGGGATGTAGGGATCGTTAAATATCAATGCTGTACCTTGAGGAGCGTTCTCGTCCAGGTACGTATTATAACTGAAACAAGAAATTACACCAATATTTTAATTTTTTTTTTGTCTAAAGTCACTGGATTGTAACTCGTCATAGTATTCTGAGTAAATCTTGTAAATTATTATATTACTTAACCTAGTTAATTATAAAAAAGTTTTGGAAAAGAATACCATACTTACAATTGATTTTCAAAATATGGTGGAGAATTTTCTCTCTCAGGCAGGATGAAAGCTAACTGGACAGTTGAAGACATAGCTTCGGGTTCTTCCCTGGTCAGTCTGACCTCCTCAGCTACCACAGTAAGTAAGATTGGTGCACCGGCGTGAGAAATGGCAGCTATTTCTTCAATAGGACGCTCTAAAGTCACTTCACCTATAGAAAATATATTTATTTTAGACAGTTCAGTAACTAGTATTTTCCAAAAATACGAAAACAATAATAATCATTATTATAGCATTTTCAGTTTTCTTTATGACGCTATTATTTTATATAATACTAGCTGTTGTCCGCGACTTCGTCCGCGTTAAAAAAGATAAAAAGTAGGCCTATTCTGTGTCCTGTACGTCTAAATGTTTATCTACCAAGTTTCATGAAAATCTCGCAGAGATATATTAATTCAATGACATACATACAGATAAAAATTCTAAAAATCGTCAATTTAGTTTCAGTATCATGTATAGGCCTATAAACAGGATATCTCTGAAAACAAAGTAATTTACTCCATGACCGACCCTTACAGATTTATTATTAGTAATATAGTATTTAAAAAAAATAGGCAAATTTTCTAACAGCAAACAGCGTCATCTATTAGAAGAGTGTCGTATTAAAATCAGTGTTGTGAGGACACTGTGTTTTCGGGACGATTATGGTCTGATGTCGACGCATCATGTAGTATTTAAATAATTTAATAGATGGCTCTACATTGAATTTTTTAGCGTACCTACAGACTGATAAAAAAAACATAAAAATATTATTTTTTCTTTTTAATAAAATTATGTATGACTAGCTGGTGCTCGCGACTTCGTCCGCGTTGAAAAGTATAAAACGCCATGTACCGTAGCGGATCGCTAAAAATATCACCAAGCAGTTGTCATATTAGTCGCTTCACCTGATTGGGATACAGCCTATTCAATCAAATCAAAACAAACAAACAATCAAATCTATCCTCTTTATAATATTATTAATAGTATTAGTATAGACAATTAAAATGTAGATAATTAACTAGGTATAGTTCGTGTAGCGAATAAAGACTTCTCGGCAAATGTGCGCAGAACTCTATTTTAGGTCTTTGAGGGGGCAGAGGAAAGTGAGGGGCGGGTACGCGTCGGTGTGCCGACACGTTATTGGTAGACTCAGTCGCTCTTCCCCTCCCGCACTTCGTTCGCGCGTCTCGGGTCTCTTATGTACTGATACGTACAGATTGTTTTATCGTATTAGTAAATACGTTGTCCTTCGACATCGCAAGATGATTTTATGGAAGGAATATCAACACTGCCTGTAATGTTAAGTTAAGGAGGTGAAAAATTACGAAATAAGAAAAAAATGTCATTATTCTTAGCAATTTTGTGCGCAACTGTATACATGCGCCGATTCCCCCACAAGTGTCGCCTTTGAAGGCATCTTATATTATGTAATTCATATAATAATTCACCTATACATAATATAAGATGTGTGTGTGTGTGTGCACATAATATATTATTGAGTAAGTACCTACATTCATTGCGGGCGCGTACAATAACATTGTTTGTAAATTGCTTTCCACGGCTGCATGTCTCCATATAGCCTTGTCACTTGGTTTATATCATCTACTTGCATATTATAATATGTCAACGGAAAAAGTGAGACTAATTATCATACAAAAGTGAAGCCCTCCTTACGATACGAGATCCTAAATCCGACTTTCATGTAGTGATGACAACGCGTAAATTATTTTTGTTCAATTAATTATTCACTTGTCCAATAAAATCAAATGTTAGACGTTTGATTAGGCACATTAATTTTATTATGTATAAGATACATACAAGAAAGATATAACGAAAGTACATGAAACGTACATAGAAAGTACAGGAGGAGGCCTATGTCCAGCAGAAAACGTCCTGCGGTTGAGATGATGATGATGATGATGATGATGATTATTATTATTATGTGTGTAACAAAGATTTAAGTCGGTTTAAGTTTAAGATTTAAGACAAGCTGCTGTCCGCGACCTCGTCCGCGTTGAAAACGAAAAAAGTTTATCTATCGGGTTTCATGAAAATCAGTTAATTCGTTTAAGAGTTATGGAGGAACATACATACATACATACTTACATGTCATATGTATGTTTTTATGTATTTCTAAAATATTAAATCCTGTAAGGTTAGCTATTAAATAAAAAAAAAATAAAAAAAATAAAAAAAAATACATTATCATCAGTACTAATAATAAATCTGTAAGTGTAGGTATTGTATGTATGTATGTATATAATGTATGTATGTTCCTCCATAACTCTTAAACGAATTACTTAATTGATTTTCATGAGACTAAACATTTAGACGTACGGGACACAGGATAGGCAACTTTTTTTCTTTTTTAACGCGGACGAAGTCGCGGGCGCCAGCTAGTACAGAATAAAATTCCAAAAATCTTAGCCTATTTTAGCCTATAAACACGATATCTCTGAAAACAAAGTAACTTACTCCATGACCAACCCTTACAGATTTATTATTAGTATTGATGTATATTATATTCATAAAAACATAGTGATGAGAGTAGGAACTACTTATATGAACTATGTTTTGTAGACATTTAAGGCACCATTGAATGTCTATGAATCATAGTTCATTCATAGAGATTTAATGATGCCTTGATTATCCATTAATAATTGAATATAAACTTCAATAATGTCAGCTTCTTCCATTCATTATTATATCGTTATAAAACTTAATGCATTTTCAGTATACCAACTCTATTCCTAACATGGAACTCTGGAATAGTTCATCAAAAATTGAATTGAGATTTTAATTTAAACCTCCATGTTAGATAGGATCTGATTAATGCGACTTCTTAACGGGGAACTCGCGTACAGCAGAATTTGAAAAATAGGTATTTGAAGAAAGTATTGCCATCGCGCTGCGCCCGAACGACAAGCTGTCTATGTGTGTGTGAATGTGGTGTGAATAGTTTGTGTTTGTGTGCGTAGCGTAGGGGCCCACACCAACACCTACTACCATACCCGCGCGCCGCGCCGTATCGGCGTTTTGTTTTCATATTTCAACTTACTCGCTCATATTAGTATATGTTGATGGACTTGATTCTGATTTGCTTTACTGTTTGGACTCGGCTTGTGAACCAGATTTTGAGTAATTATTTTCACTACTAGAGAAAAATCGTAGTGTAAAAGTTCAGCCTTGCGACTGGATAAACAAATAATTATATTATCAAAATTAATAATTTTCATCCGAGTCACTAAACAGGATGCACTCAAGGGAAAGACAAATATTCGAAAAAAAACTGCTCTCTGTTTTTGTGTCAATTTACCAAGAATGTCCTATTTTCATTGTATTCTTTGGGAAAGCATGTTATATGTTATAGTTCTCACGAGTTTTGTGTTTAAATCGTAATGTAATTTACACTTATAGTTTAATTACTTAATAGTTATTATATATACTAGCTGGTGCCCGCGACTTCGTCCGCGTTGAACGATGAAAGGTACCCTATGTCCTTTCTGGTGTCCCAGAAAACGTGTATGTAAAATTTGATGGTGATCGGTTCAGTAGTTTTGCATGAAAGCGTAATAAACAAACAAACAAACCAACTAACATTCACATTTATAATATTAGTAAGGATATATACATATATTTATACATACTCGTATATAAATTTATTAGATAAAAAGTAAATAAAAAATATTTATATCTTTATTATTCTGATTTTTTTGACGACATTACTATGATGACTCCGATCACGTGAAGTTTGCAGCAAGTGCGATCCTTTTCTCATTTGAAACGCATAGTATATTGATACTTCACTTTCCTATTAAGTATATCTGTTTAAGTATATCTATTTTCTATTAAGTATAGAGCTATCCCACAAAATTTTACAAGTGCAATGATACCCTCTTGACACACGTTTAGGGAATTGTATATTTGTAGCCACAATTCTACATAATATATGTGTACTTATTATTACAATTTACTGCAACACAAATCTTAAACTTACAATTGTATATTTAAACGGCTTTATAGTTTATTAATATTTGTAAATTTTTCCGGAAAAAACATTTGTAATATTATGTAAAGTTTTGTGAACAATAAATTGTAGACTTGTCGATACAATTTAATTTCCACTACAAATTTGTTACTTGTATATTTTGTGGTACGCACCTATTACAAATTTGTAACTTGACACTTGTAAAATTGTAATTGTAAGTTTTGTGGGATAGGGACCTGAGCTACAAGAAACAACTAAGATAAAAACTGATAAATGCAAAAACTGATAACTGTTTAATAAATATCGATATCGATAAACAACTCTAGAGTATCGATAACATTATCGATAAATACCACTTCCTTAGTTATATACGTATTAGTCTGAACCCCCTTCACCTCCAACCTTCCCCCGTATTGTGCGATAGGGACAAATGCAGCTCAGACCGATTATACCTATAAAATTTTTGACTAAATCGAGGTTTCGTATTCCCCAGTTTTCTTCTCTAAAAATTGAGCCTATCGAATAATTTTTACACAAATATTTTCAAGAAGAACTAATCTATGCCCCTGTCATTTTTTTTTATCTTAAAAATTATTCAAATTTGTTTTATAGTCGTCTGATTCGGGTGAAATAAAAGGGCAATTAATTACGATCTTTGAGAAGTCATATTTTCTTATGTAATTAGTTGGTGCAAAAAAATAAATAAGAGGGGCATAGCTTTAGCAGACCTAGATTTTATGACAAAAAATTTTTGCTCTAGAAGCATTATCCAGGGTGAAAACAGGGGAATACATTTGTATGGAAAAACGCTCCTAGCGTTGCCTCTTAAATACGCGTACATGCACGGTTAGCGTTTAAAGTTTTAACCGTTCTTTGATCACTAGTTTGCGCAGGCGGGGATAGTTAGTGAGTTGATAATGTCGGAACTACTCCGGGCCATATTGTCAGCGCGTATCGGCTGCTGTGTACTATACGAACTGTTCAAAGGCAGTGGTCCTTTATTATGAAGTAAAGCAGGGCAGCTTTACAAACAATGGTCGCTCAGCCGATGCAGCGACGGCTATGGTCTAATGAGCCATTATGCGGCTCCGAGCCCAGAACGTAGACCGGCATTAGCAGCACTGTTAAAGCGCACAAACTCTCTCGCTTTTACAACACTATTTATACAAAATAGATGCCGTGATACCTCGTTATTTTGATTTAGAAGTTGTTTTCAATTTGCAACATTATAATAACGAGAAAACAGAATTCAAATGTCTCAAGCGCGCAGTTGTTAATGGTTTCACTAAATGACGAAACTTTGTCGACTGAAGTTGGTTCGTAAAATGCGAAGTTTCGCCGAAAATTGCTGCACACTAAATCTGATAGTGTATATTAACAAAGCAAAGTGGGTCACGCAAAGCTAAATTCACGGGCCAGCAAGGTTGGGCGTTAGTCGACGATAAGGAAATAGGATATCCTACGGAAGCCGCCGGACGTTAGACCGATGATATCAAATATAAAAAATACCTAAACTACTTCACTGACCTAGTAAGTATCCGAGGAAAAACGAAAGGAATGTTACAAGTTGCGGTCATGACATGTTCTTAGTGGCAAAAACCGTCGCGGTTTATACATGAAAGTCTATAGTGGGTAAACTACACCATGTTTTCTAATGTAAATTACTCTTAGTCGGGTCAAAGCCATAAAACATGAAGGGTTGTTTACTACTTGAGTGTAGTTCGTAAATTCAAGACGGAAAAAAATAGTGGCCTGTCGTTAAAAAGGCACTGACCCTAAATGCCCGCACGTAATTGAAAATAACCTTTGTGGAAATTAACATCAATGGAAAAAGCACCTTTATAATTTCCTGTTAAGAGTCCGCAAATGTTTGCCCTGCATTATATTTATGCGACCGAACACTTAGTTGCAAACATTAAATGTACAGTACTCTTTAGTAATATTAAATAATTGAAACTCGTCAGTTTTGTCGAAAATTAGAATACGGTATTTTTATAGCAGTGATGTAGTGTGATCAGCAGTTGTCACAAAGTGAATTAATTATAATTAGTGAGAAATAAGCCAAACATTTTAAGTTACGAACCTGTTGTTTCATTGATATTGAAGAAAGGCGTAAAAGGATTTCCTTCAGAGACTAGACCATATCTGATCTGTCTGGGTGCACCCTTGTCTCCATCTTCAGCCCGAACCTTTACGACCACGTCTCCAGGAGCGACTTGTCTTGGTAAATGAGTGATTGGTGGTGCTGAAGTAAACACTGGAGGCATATCTTGAACGTCTTGAACAACAACCACTACTTCTAAGCCAGCTATATTCCGCGTGTCTTTGCCAATCTCCACAAATGGATCCTGGAAATATTTACCATTCATTGATCAGACGTAATTATATGATATTAAGTCGTGATTTTGTTGGAGGTATATTTTAACTAGATTTAATAGTTCGCAGAATCATAATGTAATAGTATTCCTTACCACAGCCAAGAGCGTTAAATGGTACATAGACTGAGCCTCGAAGTCAAGTGGTCCGACTAAGAATATTGTGCCTTCAGTGTTTTCTGTCGATACACGCCGCTGTCGTATGGCGAAGAGAGGCGAACCCTTTGAAAAAAAAAAAACAAGATTTTAAGATGTGGATAATTGCGCTAAAAAGAAAAAATAAGATGGATGCCAGCCCACATAATAGACGATATGTTTTTAAATTACAGTACGTGTAAGGACACGTTCTCCATTATTATAGCATTTAAGTGGCCGATAAAACGACCTCAGGTTACGGGTGCCTAGCCATTCTCCACGGACTGTGAGAAATTTAACGCGCTTCAAGTCTTCTTAATGCCTGGTAATTGTGCAACATCATCGGGAGTCGCGAAATGCCCTGCCCAACCCATCTCATTGAGCCCCAACGGAATTCTGATTACACAATTCATGCACAATTCAAAGAAATGAACCGACTATTTTAAATTACGAACTGTAATGAGAACTACTCCATAGTAAAGACTTTTGAGATGGACTGAGAATACTATAGAAATGGTAGTTTCTTATCATATTATAGGATTGTTAATTATGGATTAAGTTAATTATGGATGTTAATTATGGTTCGAGGATTGAATTTGAAGAATATTTATAATCGATAATACTTATAAAAGCTTTATTAGTGTAAGCGAACAGTCATTATGTGGTTACAGAAATATGCGTGTCGAATATGAAGCCGTGAAAACGTCATTAGAGAATCCTAAACATCGCCGAGCATTATGTTGTTCAGAATACTAATGAATATTTAATTTTGCTTATGCGTGGGTGACTTGGTGTATTATTAAAGGATGGTACGTGTTTAGATTATTTTTAAGATTTGGAAAAAATACTGTCCCCATACTTTTCTTGGTCTTGGTTCATTGCATTCTGATCATTATATAAAGCGCATTCGCATAGAGCCTCCTGCTGGTGTTTGTGTATAGGTATAAACAACCTTATCCACCTACCTTCAAATGGACTGGCAAAAATCAGACCTACCAGACCTGTCGGTATGTTAAAAAAACCTTGGTAGTTGGTCGATAGCCTTCCTACTTAAGTAATATAGTTTTAAAACAAGAGTTTACTCGTAATCTGTACAGAAACTTACCCAAAGTTCCAGTTCTAACGGTTTAGGTGACAATTGATTCTTTCTCGCAATTACTATTTCCAAATCGGTCCCTCTCTTCGCATCCTGCAAATTTAAACATGACCCTGAGAGGTTGACATTTAATAAAGCGTGAGTTAATTTTGATATATTTTCATATTCGCTCTGAAGAGCGGAGTGTATATGTTCGTCATCATCATCAATCATGGCACATCATGCGGCAGACGTCTGACGCCGGCTCATTTGTTGCCACACGTATGAGGACAGGTGCTTTTTACGTCGTTTAAATTCCTCTAAATACTTCAATATTAAGTGCAAGCTAGTGATCTTTTGTCTTACCTCAGGCACTAATATAATGCCAGGCTGGTGTGGAAATATGGTGTCTCGGGGAGTGGTAGCGTTGGTTCCTGTTATGGAGCAACCGATTCGAGTGCTTCGCCCCCGGGTGTTACGGACAGACAGCCTGAAGTCGACGTAGCGGCCTGGTTCTAGCCGCCGCATTAGGATCACGTTTGCCTGGCACACGGAGTTGTAGCGCGTGCACGGTAGCGACTCTACACCGACGTCCAGACGTCCCATTTGACCTTTATACAGTTCATTTTAGTCATTTTAGATAAAAATTCTTTATTAATTTCTTATTTATACTAAAAATAGTGAAAGTCTAACGGATTTCACCCCTGATGGAAGAGGAATACAAATGAACTTGTTTGGATTGAAAATCTAAATGTGTTTTGTTGGTGGTTTTTGGGGGTGTAATTTGTCTAACATGTGTATTTACTTAAGAGGTTACGTAATGTGATCCTTTAGGAATTGAAATTTAAAATAATATCTCTTACCAATAAGCTCGAAGTGCAAAGGATAATCGAAGTCGGGATCGGAAGCGCGCACTCGGTAGATGACAGATCCCACGGGTGCATCTGCTGGTACCAACACCAGTCGCATCAGGGTACTGGGGTCGAATACAGGCTCCCCGCCGTACACACCAGATGTCAGGCATGCCAACACTAGCACCGTTGCAATCGTCATCCTGTAGACAATATCGATTTATGTATGTTATCTGACTTTTATGGACAAAACATATTTATAATACACATTTATAATCATGATGTGTGTCTGTATTCAGAAAACAAAAGCTCAATCTTTTCTCGGATAAACTAACAGCCCTAAAATTGTTCGCAATAAGTTTTATTATTGGGATTCCATCCTATCAGATACAAATAATAAATAAAGCTTCTTGGGATGAAGTTTAAAAATATATTCTCGATTCAAATGAAATCGTTTATTTTTCAAAAAAAGGTAACGAGTTCACTTTTTTAAAGTCGAAAAAACTACTACCGTTTCGGAAATAATAAGGCGTTCCGAAAAAGAAGAAATGGCTAAAGAAATTCTCCAGCAATCGCTCTTTTTAATACCATCCGTTTTTATCACCCTATTTTTGATTGTTTAATACGATTTTTAAACAAGTTTCTGTTTTACAAATGTTTTAAACTATTTTAATTGTAATTCACACATTCCTTAAGGGATTTTATTATAGAAACATACATATCGCCTTTTAAATGTCGCAAAATTTCGCAAAATCTGACACTAAGAGATGTATGTACATATGAAGCGTTCAATATTCTTACGTCCAGAATTAGGATATGGTGCTGTTTAGTCTTGATTGAATTATAAATTGCTCTCTCTCTCTCTTGAGATCACCGCAACCGCAGAACTTACCTACGAAAGGGAAAATTGTGTTGCGAAACCATTTTGCCGTTTCTGTGCTCGAACAGGAAATGCTAACAGTTTACAGCTTTGCTGGTTAACGAGTTATCTTCAATTTGATATCTATATGATATGAATTTGGCAGAATTTTAAAAGTGTAACTGACAAATCATGACACAAACGGAACGCAAAATCTTTTGGAAAAGTATTCATTTTTAAATTTTTAAAGTCTCGTGGCTACCGCAAAGCCTTTTGGTTTTTAACTAAACTTGCATAGTAGATATTTATTCCAGAAAGAAAACTGAAATATACTATAATTCGAATGCTCATATTATAAGTCTAAACGGGATGAATTTTGTTATTTATTTAATCTTGGACTTGGTGTCGATTTAAGTCGTAATCTATATAAATAGCAAACCAACGGAAATTCGCTTGCAAAGTCTCACTTTAGTGTCTTATCTACGTCGCTACAGTTGTATAAGAAACGACGACAATCTCCAAGTTCACTGGCACGAAAACATGGCACACGTTGTACAGGAACTTTTCAGACACATCCACCTACTTTCTTCAATTACTTAACGCATAAAACATGTTTTAACTTCCTTGTATCAAATCCTTGACTTGACTTTTTGCTATACATTCTAAGAAGTCGTCAAAGCCATCTACATAAAGTTCTACAAAACGGTTAGTATTTCAAACAAAAGTAAATTAATTGGGTACACTGCTAACGTAATTGGCTATTCAAGAATCCATACAATAATCCGTAAATTCTGTGAAACGTTTCTCGGGGTTGAAACTGTCCATTCAGTGGTCCTGTTTATTGCCTGTCTATAGAGATCGAGAGCATTCAAGACACTCAGTTGAATGATAGAGGAATGTGGAAAGCTACTGGTCTCTATCAGCACAAACTATAGTATAGAATGTAAATTTTTGTATCGTGTTAAGTTATTGGCAGTATAGGGTAATTAATTTGCAAAACAGGCTCGGGGCTACCGTGTAATGAAATACTGTTATTGTTTGATTCGTTATTCGTGTTTTAATGGGTAATAATGTTCACTAAGTCTAAATCGTGCTTATGGCCTGATGTTCAGACACTAGCTAACGTCTCCTGTGTGGTGCTGGCGCCGACCACAGGTTGAAATATTTGTCTGACGCTCATGCTAGCCACCCGCCATACTAAATCTTGTCGCGTGTATGGTATATCCAGTGCTATCGACTAGGATACCGCGGTACAGCCAACTCAGATATCGACAACACCTCTGTACACGATCAGAATATTTTATATGAGAAACCAGATAGATGTAATATTAACTTAAACTTATATGGAGTTATTCAATGCGTGACAGGAAAGTCTAAAGTCGTTTCTAAATTGCTTAGTAAGTTGGTTTTAAATAGGCAGAAATGCAATTGCTGCCATTTCTCCTTTTGAGTACCAAGGACGTGTAATTAAGGGACCATTATCCTGAACGTCTAAAAAAGAATCTTGCATTAAATCATTGTAGGTCGTTCGTAATCCTTCGACATTAATGCTCGCCGTTACAAATGGAATGCACAATGGTGCATGTTCACTATTTTCCATAAATTAGAAATCGCGCCCGGACGTGTCCACTATACTTAAATCGTGAACTGGGTAAATGCTAAAACGTGCTAAAATGTATCGTATCACATCCCCATAAAAAGTAATGAGGCGCGAGGTGTAGTCTAGAAATGGTAACGACTACAACTTTGTGGAATATCATTTGTCATTGTTATTTATGAGGAGTGTTTTTCGAAGTGGGGAGTAGCGGGCTGGCCTCGGGGCAGCATGAGCTTGGAACAGCGGGAGATATGCGGCAAAAATGGCATCCGCACGATGTCGCCGAGCTGACCTCTTGGCCGCGGCACGTAATAAAGCTTTGTTCCCTTTTGGTCACGGCTCCCCATTATCATAACACTAAGTGTGTGAGGAACGGACGTGCACCGACACTAGTTGATAGTCGATAGCCCATTCGCCTTGCATATATCATAAATTCTAATATACTCACTATCGCACGGCATAACAACGCGAAAGTGCGTTTGCATTTGCCGATCTATTTGTAAAGATATCAGGTCATTTAGCCTGAAGCAGTTCTGGCCGCCTCATATGGACTAGAAGGTAATAAAGTTTTATTGCTAATTTGCTTCAAGACAGTGAGAAGCAATAAAACTGTTTATTATACAAATACTGTCAATGGGATCAGCCTCAAGAACCAAAATTGTAGTAGTCAACGAAGCTCTTCTTATAGGATTTACCGGCTAATCTCATATTGGGTAGCTGATTACAAAATCCTCAGCTTAGTATAATAAGACTTCATTGTTGCTTTTCACTTCCCGCCAAACTTTTGACATTATTTATTTATTATTTGTTATTCTATGAGAACTAAATCTTGACCTTTAAACAAACGATAAATAGGATTATGTTTATATAGTAATGTATAAAGCGAGAGACAAGAAGTAACAATAATGGGATTATTTTAGTAGGTAAGTTCATACATTTTCATACAGACTTCCTTAGACCTAATCCCAAAAATATTTACGTTACTTTGCTTCAACTTATAAGCAACTAGCAACTTGCCCCCGGCTTCGTACGGAGTTGAAATTTTCAAAAATTATTCCTAGGGGATGATGTATGTGATGGCACAGTATCAGAAACAGACCCAAAATAATTATCCTCACTTATCAAATCGTCAGCTCATTTGGACCTACGATGTCAGTGGATCGCCAGTCTGCTTGCCGACCTTTATAATTATTTTTTTAAATACATAAAGACCACCATGAAATTACAGCAAGTGTTACGTTGTGTTTCGGTAAGGGAATAGTTAGGTACTACGCCAAACAGGTTTATTTAAAAAAAAAGAAAAATTTACCGTAAACGGTGTATTTGAACTATAAACATCCATTGGGGACGTTGTGTGGGCGATGGTCAATAATATTGATTTTTCGCTATTCAACATACAATTACAGAAAATAATCGATGACTCAAGCTGTAATGTTGGAACGTTCGGCGGTGACTAGGTGAATATTCAATTGACACCAGGTTTATTGTGAACCTACCAGGTCTATTGTGATAATCCAAAGATACATAATAAAGACTTCCAAGAATAATCAGATCTTGGTGCTAAAATAACAATAACATAAAAGATTCAACTTTATTGTCAGTATTCAACCAAGTAACAGTCCCCTGATCCCTTGATAATCTCTTGATCTATGGACTCTACATATTATGTACTGCATATATCAAAACTAATATTATATTATAGTACTTTTACCTTTTTACGCCTTAACTACTAAACCGATCATCATGAATTTTGCATGATGCAAGGACACAGGAAACGGCATAGGGTTCCTTTCAACCAAAAATAAGTACTGTTCCCAAGGGATCACCAAAATATAAAATATTGTGGCAGGAGTCACGACATGGTAATGAAGATGTTGGGCGTTTGTTACTAATATATTTTCTCAGGTTAATTTTGCGTTTTGAGCGTGTTATATGTAATAAGTTGTGGGCATAATACTCAATAAATAAAAAATATATAACAATTGCTTACTTAAACGTAGACCTTTAATTCTAGATAATATAGATTGAAGATAAGAACTAAATAGAGTAACAGTTAGTGCGATTCGATCTTGAAGCAGAAGCTAACTTATTAGGGTTTATTAGCGTGGTATATTAACATCGTGACCCCTTACGTTGTGGTATCGCTGCACGGTAAATCTGGTCAAAAACGAAACGTTTATAGCAAGAATCACGCGAGGTGACCTTTTTGGCCCCATTACCTGTGGTCGCTCGACTTGTTTTGCTTCAGACTTAGAAGGCTGCCCATGACTCTGTTCAATAATACATAGACTATCAAAAAGGTCTGATCTGCACTATTAAAATAAATGGTGATACGCCACACTCCAAACTTTACAATTTGAGATAATTTTCCTTACAATCACTTTCCTATTCCAGAAAGTTCAATTAGTTGAACTAATTAGAAAAATTAATTCTACTTATTTCAACTTTTTTATTTGGCTTATGAAGACTTATTATTTTATTATGAAGACGCTACTAGTAGTTTCAATGTTTGCATAAATTTTATTTTCTGACAAAGTTTCACTTACTTATCTGTTGAATACGTTGTTTGTTCAGTGTTATTCATAGTTATTATTTTGCATTACTTTTATAATTTCCAAATGTTTTGTTTGCTAATTCTAAACTTTATTACCTTCTAATGGCATGTGATATAAATAAATTATATATAAAACAACTCTACTATTGACTTAAAATTTTTATATTTTTAGTTTTATTGTTCTTCTAGTGTTCACGTCACGTATTGTATGTTTTATGTGGTACAATAAAAATATTTTATTGTTACTTTAAAATCCATAACTATAAACTCGTTTTGAACATGTTACAATATATTTTATTATCAATAAACATTATTGAACAAGAAGAAGGCGTTGCATTTAACGAATACGTAATAAAAATACTCTAGATAAAATTACGTTTGATTCATGACCCTGTTCGATTCAATCGTGTATTTTATTTGGACAAGTGTAATTTGTCATGCATCAGATAAGATCGTTGGACGCTGTAACATTTGTGTAACAGAATATAATATAAGGAAACGTTACCGCGTTTTTAAAGACAAGAGTAAAAACTAACATCTGTCACAAAGATATTTGATTGGTCTCGCTGTGCTCGACTAGATAGGTGCAGCCGCCGTACTTGAAAAATGCGGCAACTTTTAGTACACCGAATTCGGCGTACCCGAGTTAGTCACACTGCAAACTGTCTGTGATATGCAGGTTCCGAATATTTATTAAATTTTAGGCATCAAAAAAGGCCAATTTGCGTAGTGAAACTGTGTAAAAAGTGATAAATAGTGACGATGTTTTACATACACTACAATAAAAAGTTGCCGCATTTACGGAGCTATTGCTTTTAGGTAGGGCAGTATCTAGTCGAGCGTATCGAGACCAATCATTTATCTATGATCTGTCAAATATAGAGGTTAGCGTTATTGTAAATACCGCAATCAATTTAGATGAAGTTGAAGAGGAAATCCTTTTAACACGTGGCTAGGCAACTTTTATGGTTATAGTCGCGAGACTCGCGAGATAAAAATGAATTTAAAAATAAAGTTGGCCTTTTTGAAATAGAAATCGTATTCTGTTGAGGGAAAGGATTTTTTTTATTCTTAATCCTTTTTTTTATTTATAGCATCCGTGTTTATATTGGATCGTAGTACAGCGAGCAGCGCCACTAGGATTACATAACGCTGAGGAAGGCTACCACATTACCGTATTGATAAATTCGCACTTCGTACCACTTTCGCCGGTCACGTTTTTGAATGCATCTAGTTATTATGGTTTTAACAAGAAGCTTGAAGCAACTGGTTAAATTGAATTAATGAAATATTTCATGATACCTATACTCGGATCACGACTCTAGTGTAGGGAGAGGTATGGCTACTTTTGTTGTGTCGGTTATAAATCGAACACTATTATAACCCTAAATATATGAGTATTTTGGTGAGTGACATAAGATCTAAGAAGTGTTTGTTTGAAATTAAGAAGAAAATATATACTTATGTTTGAATTTTTGATTCTTTTCATTAGATTGGTTTTTTTCTAGCTTTACTTATGTTGTCACAGGTTCTTAAAGGCAGGTATTGTTGCCTATTCATTAGGAAGTTCGTAAATACGCAGGAATCAAAATAATAAAAAGAGGCAGACAAGACTACAAAACAAAACAAAAAGAAAATGAATCTGCTAAGTTTGAGTGGAAGTTTAGTAACAAAACCGTGAACTTAAAGAAGTTCACGGTTAAAGAAGTTCTATAAGGATAGAAGACCTATTAACAATAACATAATTACGTTAAATATGTTTTATAAGTCTGAAAAATGTCTTTCGTCTCAATCAGTCATGGAAGACACATTAATAATAAAAAACTGGAATGAAGTCTCCTTGGTTGTCTTTGTACTGTTACCCATGAAACAATATACAATATTTGCAGTAAAGCAAATAATGATATTTAAAGTAGGTTTCGTTAAAAGGCAGAATCCCGGTCGTTATACGCGAAATGTAAGTTTGTCATACCACGAATTCAAATAAATTTTCTCGATAATCCCATATACATTTCTCCGATCTTGTTAGCATAACCCGTGCTATGAAAACCAGTAGGATCGAGGGCATCCAGTACTAAACACCCGTTGAAATAAAATAAACATAGGAATGACACGTTGTTACATAAAAGCCCCGTTTGCTGTTACATGTTGTCAGTATCAGTAATTGTATAAGATCCATAGAATATCTAACACTAATTTTTACAAGGAAAAAAAGTATAGTTTTGTGAATAAAATAAAATTAGAATGACTAGAAAAATGATACGAGAATACAATTATTCGAAAAAAAAAAAAGATTGAAATTATCTATTAGAACGAGACTAGTTCACAAAAGTCTAAGTAAGACCTGCTATAAAATTTTGTCGTAACTTATTAAAAAAAAATACCTTGATGTTGTGATTCAAAAGCCTTCATATAAATGAAAAAAGGAAGCCTATTGTCAATATACTTAAGTATATTTGGTTTTTCTTAAGCGGAATGTTTCTTTATGATAGTAAAAAATACATTTTAGCACTTAGCACTTGACGATTCTCTTCTATTAAATATAAAACTTTATGCTGTTGAGAAATGTTACACAAATTCATTAATTTCCATTACATTAACACAATTAATGTAATATTATGAAATCGCGTCCACTAATCAATCCATGTGTATCATGAAAGCAATTTACAGCTTTTGGCTTATTGAAATGAAATGATATTGCGTTTGCCCGAATTTCATATGTTGTACAAAATAATGAATCAAAGACTATACTTAATGAATAATGAATTCACGCATGATATATCTATATCATGCGATTATAAAGAATTATTGTAGTAGCAGGACGCATTACAGATGAATTTTGTGCATCTTCTGTGTGGGCTCTCTCGTGTTTTTTATTTTGAATTTTGAATCCATTTTGAAGTCTAGTGACATTATCACATTCCCTTACTTTCATTAATGAAATGAATAATACATCTACTTATGTACCAAATACAGACATATAATAAGACAGATTAAGGCTCCCACCGTACACTTTGTAAGATAAATTCCCTGTGACACCAATCGTGGGCTACCAGTCACGAAAGATCCGCGTGGCGAGAGAAAATCTCGAGGTGCTCTATGAAATTAACAGGTCGACGTGAACCGGTTCAATACGTGTTACTCAATCGTCTTACGAGACCATCTCGCTAGTTACACAATATGAGCATTTTTGTTCAACACTGCCCACACAAAGCTTTGTATTCTTCGATAAACAGAAACAATGAAATCATTATGTTATATCAATGTTCACTTTCATGTTTTCCATTTACAGATGGCCACTAAAGATTTATGTTTGCTGGGCCACGTGTTAATGTGTTCTTATTGCTGTGCTAATTAGCTCGGTTTTTATGGGATATTTATACAACCCATAAGCTTAGGCCAGTATACAGACTTTTCAATGGAAGAAGTGATGTAGTACAGTATGTAATTTACCTTTCGAAGAATAATTTATCTAAAAAACACAGGCATTTATCTAATATTTATCTACTACTGCTGTTACTGGTACTGTATAGAATAGTAGAATCTCGTATATAATAGTAGTGTATGGTAATGTATAAAATGTCCTATTGTGCGTAGTGTAGTAATAGTTTTAGAAGACCACTTTGAAATAACAGCACATGTAATGTTGTGTTTAATTCGTCTATCCTCTCAGGGTTGGCAAAGTATTTTAAACTACTACTAAAGATGATCTAATAGAAGACGGTGGCCACCTATAAGATCAAATGAATCGCCTGCCAACAGTTAATATAAAAATCACATTTATTTATACCTATGATTTCTGTCAAAATCCAGGTTAAACTAAACACTTATACATATATATTGTGATAACGTAAGAAAGTAGTGTAAGTATAAAACTTTATATTGAACCTTACGGATGTTAAGTAAATATTTACATCTATACTATTTATTTGACACGCTTGTTTAACATCGGTTACACATTTCGAACAGTGACGATCCAGTTCACAGCTAACAGTTACTCTATTACGGACAACATTTTTTTATACTACGTCAATTCAGGACCGTTGACGTGTTCAATTACTGGCGCTAACGAGATGCTACCAATATACGACAACGCGTCTTTAATTATTTTCCTACAAATATATTCACGCTATTATAGTCTCAAAAATCAATATACTATGAGCTATAAAGGCGTACAACAGAAATGCGTGTTTAACGATGCGATACCTTGATTCTAAAGAAATAATTTGACTGACACCGTTAGATCACGTACTTTATAAAAAAAGTCTAATAAAATGTGTCAATGTCTCTACCAGTGATGTCGTGTTACGTTCATGGTACATTTGAATCTTCATCATTTGCTTAATAGGATTCAGAGCTTATTTAGCAGAGATTTTTTACCTCAGCTTTATACAAAAGGCTTGTAGACGCTTTACGTAAGATGTATATCGGACGATCATTACGAGGTAGAATCTCGCTGCATTTTAAGTGCTGGAAGTAATGAAAGGTTATGGATACTCCGTAAAGAACTTATAAACTTAAAAATAGCAAGTCACCTTAATGTTATTTTAGGAAAAAAATAGTTAATGATTAACAAAACCGTTTAAAACTAAAAGAAAAATAACAGGACATAATAGCAAAAGGTGACGTCCTTCTAGCTAGAGTCTTAAGATTTCTACCTTTTTTCAGAGAAGAACCCACAATAATGATAAATAAGTACCTATAAATCATTGAGGGTGAGATAAAATTCTAATATCACAAAACAGCATAACAATTTCATACCATAATAGTCTATCAGAACTAAGTATAAATCACTTTATCCAATTAAAAATTATGTATATAGCAAAACGTTGATTCATTTAATATAAGCTTTAACACTCCCATCGGCTCGTGGGAACTATACATTAATGGTTCTGAGCGACATTTTTCACTCGCTGACAGTTATTGGTTCCGGATAGATTACATAACCTTTTAAAAATCCCATCTATTCGCTCTATTAGGCTTAGGCTGATACAAAATAAAGAATTTTATTGATTGTCTATTTCATGCCTAATTCAACGACAATGGAAGACATCTTCAAATTTAATTATTGATTGAAATTCGATCAAACGGTTATTTCTGTGGTGGATAAGATATAAAGTGGATCAAAGTTTTTCTTTTTTTAATAACATGCTGTCTATCGTCTCAATTTTAGAGATTCAAACTAAAGGAAAAACCTGTAGTTACTTTTGTAGATCATAAAATATGTATAAGACTGATTTTGTTATTAAGAATACAGAAAATTTTAGCATTAGCTATAGTACTAGAAATCTAGAAATATTCTTCACATTTAGATATGAAGTCTCTGAAGCTCTAATTGACATTAACATTCAAAATTTCTCAAATATATTATGTAGAAACTAACCCTGATTTTATTTCGAGTCCTTTGTTGGCATCCCACGCCCAACGAACAAAGGAATATTGTTCAGGTTTCCGGACGAGATTCAAAATAAAATTATAAATAATCTTAATAACGAGGCAGGGAGTGTGTTGTCATCGCATCACAATACACGGGGTGGCACCGGATGTTGAATATGATAAAGATTATCATAATTATATGGACGTAAGTGTTAAAGTTCTCTCTTAACCGATAATTAGAATTTTACATCACTAACTCCCCGTGAAGCGTCGAGGCGGTCTCTTTCAACTCAGCGCAGTTAATGTTGTAATGATTGAGTTATTTTGTTTTTTCCTAATTAAACAGTTTCGTCTTCAGTATTTTTTGCGTTCTTGTAAATATCATTGGCAATAATTACGCCATGTGTTGAAATTTTCATTTACTCACCTAAGTAGGTATATCAAATTTGAAATAACTGCAGCCATTATAAAGGCGAGGGATAGCAAGCATGTATCCAGAAGGATATTTAATGAGCGTGCACGAGTGGATCGTTATGTCCGACTCATGTGTATTATTAAGCCTAAGAAGGAATGCGCTGAACCGAGGTCACCGACAGAATTGTACCGGTAGCCATTCGCTCGCTGTAGACGAGCTACTACTTATACTGACCCATAGGCCAATAGTCTCAGGTCGAATATTTCAAGATTTTCATTCACTTGTGATTATTCTTTTACAGTACAGTTATAATAATTTAAATTGGTATTGAGATGGTAAAGATTACATCGACTATATCGAGAGGAATCTTTGACCCCTGCGCTGTTAATAGTCGTGTCGGCTCATCGTGTATTTGGTTGAAGGGAGTTTATTGTTGCTTTTTGTTATCGAAGTAATCGCCGGTACCTTTTTACAGTAAACCATCGATGACACCACAATTTTCTATGAAAGCGAGTTGCCTTATACAGCGATCTATTCGAAGCACGTTGCGTGGTGCCTGAGTTTGTTAGCGGATGTTGAACTTTAGGACAGGGCATCACAGACAAAGGATCATATCAGAGTTGAGGGCGGTAAATCAGCCTGTGCGGTTGCAATAAATACTTATTTGCGATAGCGTGAGCTTGTCATCGTAAGGTACAATCAGCGGACAAGAGGCGAGCTAGCCGCGGTCACAGCCGCCCGCCCCGGGGCATTGTTCCCACTCAAAGCTATATTTGCTTTCATCTCGGGACTGGGCCTATCTTGGGCCATGTTATAAATACGCCACATATGATAGTGAATTGCTGTTATTGGATGTGACTTTGATATATCCGAGCGTTTGAGTCTGAATGATAGAGTTTTATTACTACCAAAGACATGATACGAATATTAAGTATGCTGAACTCGGTACAAATATAAAGAGTGATTTGAATATAGGACATAATGTGTTGGAAGGTCTGAGCTGAACGATCGTTCATTATCATTAGAGGAGGCACGCATTGCTACACGACGAGTTTTTAAATTATAATTTATGGCTTATTTGAGTGTCGAAAGAGCTGATTGCGTGGGCGGGACAAGTTGAGATTGCTTCGTATCTGTGTAATGTCGTTTTTGTGTGCATTGTTCGTCTCGGCTTCAGAAGCTACTAGTGATCACTAACCAGACCGATAGATTTAAAATACAATAACAGATCATTTCATATAGGTACATATTGCACCTAATACCAAATATCTCAAAATTACTCTTATTATTTCTTACTATCTCTATTATTTTTATTTCTATTGCACATTAGACACGCAAAGAAGCAACAGATTCTTGTAGTGCTGGAAATACAGCAACATGCGGATAGCGTTTACACAAAGGAGGCGGCTTGTCTTTTATTTTTATATTGTAAAAAGACCGGCATGTGGTCCACGCGATACTATACTCTAATTTATTCGAACAAGAGATCTACATATTATAGAGTATATAAGCAATTTGGTACTAAGGCATTTCGGATTTCAGGCGTTATGGGAATCAGGCAATTTGGGATTTGGTTGTAATGGACCGGCCGGTAATATCTTCGGTGCTTGCTGCATTACCTCGTATGGCAACGCTAAGTATCAAAATCAAGTATTGATTTCTTATAATCATATATATAATATGTAATTTATATAACGTATCAAGGAAGTAAAAAAAGTGTTTTTACAGATTTGATTAGGAATACATCCACATATGTACATATTTTACAAATTGCTTGACCTTTGCCATCGCCCGGACTGCTTCTTTATTATATCACCTCGAGATTATTATTACGGTATTGTTGTTCGACGTCTATGATGTATTGGAATTTTTTTATGGTTAAGTTTAGATGGGTATATTATTTATCTAACAATGATGATCTCGTTGGTCACGATGTAGCCTTTTTCTTATAACTAGACATGTTATTAATGAAGTATATGTATATATGTTTTTTTGTTTTCGAGCGAATTATGGTAATTAAACCATTTTTATATAACACTAGGCACTGATGTTAATTTTTTCTAATTATTGTCTTCATAAGAACCTTCCTTGGACTTCTTTTTAAGTTAAGGTTGATAGACATGCTCACAGTCCACTTGATGTAGGTGGCTACCGTCGCCTATAACAAAAGCAATGCCATAGGTGCTACAACTGCGCTGTCGACTATAGTATTAAGTATAATCGATTTAAATGGACTTCAAAAAGAAAATTGGCAGATGGTCCAGCCGTTATCGAGTTTTGCGCTCTTACTTTTACATATTTAACTAATTTTAATTTTTAATTATTTATTTTTTATTTTTAACTAAATTAGAATATCAGATGTGCGCTTTATAATTCCTTCGTGACAGATATCTTTTTTTTTAGAAAAGAACATAAACATATCCAACAATCTGATCAAGGGCATCTACACATAAAAGAAATGCTAGCGATTAGATATAAATCTCGCCTAAGACAAGTTCGATGTCATGATAATAAGGTCTTTTTGTAATCACGAAGATTTATAAGCCAGATGGTATGCACCAACAGACGGTGTATACATTTGAGCGTGCCGAACATGGCGCTTACATTTTCCATTATCAATCAGCACAGTAAACTGAAGGCCGTATGACCATAACCGACGTTAATTCAGCAATGGGAAATAATATGTATATGTAAAAAATTACAGTCAGACACTATAATTTTTTACGACTTCTTACCAAAAAATAATAAATCGAAGCCCGTCGATATGCTAATATGTAATGTATACTCATATTATATTATGTTAATAGATCAAAACTACATGTACAATAAAACATACAGATATAATCATGGACACTTCAAGAACAGGTTAATATGGTATGCCTAAAAGCTCTCAAATAGATTTAAATTAAAAAAATGCGAGCTCAGCCTCATGAGATTCGAAATTGACAGTGACAAAATGAATTATGAAAATGTTCTTCACATTCATCTTGTATTAATATTATTTGTGATACTGCGAAGACCGTTTTTGTCGCGAATATGACTTTAACGTGTTTACTTAAAAAAAAATGCATAATTTCATTTTTCAGAGTGTTGTCGGTAACACCTGATTTCATTTAATAAATAAAAATATCTAGCTAAGTATAAACAGTCATATTACCAATCAATAAGGCATCTTATAGATAAAGTAAATATCTGCAAAAACCAACGTTGTAAATAAACTGTTGTCAGAAGACTAAATTTTCAACAAGGCTTCAATTCGAAGCGCTGATTGCACCGAGTAAAAAAAGCGAGCTATCGTAATTGGTTATCGATGAGATAAGCAGAGGCACCTGCCATTAAAGGTACGGTTAAAAAATAATACAAAAAGTTAACTGTTAAACTATTGTGATTACATTAGGAGAGAAGTCACGCTGATTCGTGGTCGCAGGTCTATTGGAGCCCGATCTGATAAGCGAAGATAAAAATATCGAGTCGATAGTTCGATGGCGCGATCTCTAGTCGTGATCGATAGAGAATCGAAGTGTCACGCGCGGGGTCGATGGCCTGGGGTCAGGGTCGGGGATGCTCGGTCGGACTTGCATTTATGCAACGCAAATATCATTTCCCCGACGGATATGTCGATACGTGGAATATTAGAGATGTAAACGCCTCATTGTTTATTCTTCAACCGCTGTTACATCTATTACTTTATGTATTTTTTATTTCAATAAAGCTTCACGTACACTTTGAGCGGAATACTCAAACGTTTCTAAAAAAATAATCGCTATTCTATTTTGTCGTAAAATAATGTTACAAATAAATAAGAAACACAAATAGGTTAGTATACGCAAATTTTGTCTCTCTGTTTTTATTTCATTTAATTTATATTATGTCTTAACAGATAACAGTGGTCTAATAAATACATATGAAAATGTAAGGCACACTTCTTTATTATATTTTTTTTGTTCAAATATACCTATGCCTTCCAAATTGCCTTTCCATATTATCATAGAAGTTAAAAATAAATAAACAAATAGTGTTTAGGCTTATAAACAGATTACTTCCGCTCTCTCCAAGTAACTGAATATTCATTGTTGTCTTAAATAATCTTCTTAGCCTTAAATAGGCTATAATATTTTTTTATTATTTTAAATAAAAAAATGTATTAAAAATATAAAAAATATACTTTATAAAATAAAGTATTTCTGTATTTAAGAAAAAATTTTTTTTAATAAACTTTGAAATATTCAAGTTTCATAAATAGGTTCTATTCCAAACTTATCGTGTAAAGATAACATTCGTAATGAATCAGTTCTCCAGAGAATGAACGAGAGATTGAAAGTACTCAATACAACAAAGAAGAGGAAATTGTTATACTTTGGTCATATCATGCACAATGACTTGTATAAATTACTTGTAATGTAAGGAAAATTCAAGAAAGCCTTCATCCGGGTAGGCGACACGTCATACTGTAGAAAAGGTTGGTGGTGATTAATAGAATAAAGCCAGTAAAATCACCATAAATAAATAATGTCAACAAGGCATTTCTGGACACGACCTTCAGCAATGAAGGAAACGACTTTGATTTTCCAATAAAATAAATAATACCCTTAAAATTTATAGCCAGCAGCCTACTGGCTGCTTATATATAGGTATATAATGTAGGTGGGATATATAAGGCTGGATATATCAAAAACATATTCAGTAAGATTGTCTATTGAGTATGAATATTTATAATTTATATTATATTCGTAAATGCGAGTATCTGTTACCTAATCTTTCGCGAAACTGAAATTGAATGGATTTTGAGCGTACTGAATGGATTTTGATAAAAATTAACAATGTTATAGTTTATAAATCAGAACAACATATGTGCTATAACTTATGAATATACCAGGACCAGATTTATTAGTTAGGAGATTAGTTAGTTAGGATGTATGTATGCTCAGATTTTTTTAAACATTATCGTCTTTACAGTAGTATATTTTTTACATAAGAGTAACAATAACTCTATAATATGCTAACGAAGTCGGCGGCAAAAGCTGGTCTCATTGAACACATGTAAAAATGAATATATCATTCTTTACGAAAACAAAAAAATGTGAGACTTTTTATATTACCTACATTTATGTAGCAGAGATACGAATACACATTTATTATTCATGGAAGAACATTATGCAAGACATAAAAAGTTGAAAAGTGGCCGCAAAAATGTGACCTGCAAGTTTACAAGCACAATGCCTTCAATCTCATACCGAAACAGCACGAGGTCAGAGTGTAAGACGTACATCATTCCAAGAAGCAAACAGTTGTCCGTTACATCGTGCACTCCATATTAAGCCATAGCCGAGATAGGTTTATGGTGATTTGATACCATTCAAGGGGAAATTGGCGTTTAGCGCACAAGTGTAAGCTTGTATAGTTCCGGCTCCGAGCTATGGAACGAATGTTGCGTTTTATGAACTGTTATCATATTGTAGCATCGTAATGCGTGTTGCATCATCTCTAATATCTTATTTGAGTTCGAACATTTTAGTATCTTATTTAATTCTAATATCTTATTTGAGTTAAAAAATATCGAACATTTTTTTTAAATATCTAAGTAAATGCGTATTCGTAGTTAAATTAATAAATCGTTATAAAAATAATGACTGGATATTATGGCCCAAAGAAAGAATGAAACAAGATGGATGAGAGCTTTACAAAAATTGCGATCCTGGAAATAGTTATTATTAGTCTGGAAATATCTTTCTGGTTACAGCATCATAAAAATAAAATAGAAAATTAAAAGCTATAAATATGTGTATTTTTATAAACATAAAACAATCGAAATGCACTCACCAAAACCTAACGTTGATCAATCAAGGAGTGTTGTTCTTGTAAAAATGTAATCATGTGAGGTCACAAATGTAGGGTGAAGAGGTTAATCGAGTGCCCTCACTAGGATGCGGAAGCGTTCAGCTTTATGATGCTGCATCACAACACAATGTTACGATGGAACGACTCTGTTTATTGAAAATTGTTATCGTTATGCACATCGAAACGGCCAGCACTCAGTACAAAGTTGTTGGCAAGGATAGAAGAAAAATATTAATAATTTAACATACAAAACTAACAATAGATTTTCAAATAAAATATACACAATTATTTAATTAATTTAATTAGAAAAAAAAGTAGAATAACACCAAATGCCTAGACAGAAATTATAGTTATTGCTAATGTAATTAACAGGGATAGTAAAAACTTCAGGTAACAAAACGCAGATCTATCATTTTTTTGTTGCGTTAATTAACAGTTTTTCTGATTCCGGGTTGAATATTGGGCTATTATGAGTTAAAAATTAATTATTAATTTGAATTGAAAATAGTAAAGGCGTTCGACAATAACGCATTAAAAACGAATCCCAAAATGTATTGCTAAGCGCAAAATTCGAGAACAGCTGAACTAATTTTACTATTTTCTTTTCTTTAAATATTAATATAGGAGTATGAGAAAATCGGAGGAGGGTCGCTAGTTTCAAATGAAAGTTTAAAAGCACCCGTAGTTAGATCCCAATTTAACAACAAATGGATAAGATTTTATACAAACCAATGTTTCTAATTAATGAGTGATCCTCAGTCATTTTATAGCACGAACACATTCCCATAAATACAACCGCGAGGGTGAATTACTCAAATGCCGATGTCATTATTGAAATTTTAATGATGTTATAAGTTAGCTTCGAAACGTCTCGCTTAATTCCAACGGAAGACAAATTGGAGGTGCACCCTAGGGCCGACACCGACAGCCGACAGTTAACAATACTCCAAGGAGCAAAGGGTCATTTTTTTTTCCTCGCCCAAATAAACCGCCTTGAATGGACGCCTGATTTTATGATTTATAGAACCCTTTTATCCGCTCTCTGGTTCTTCGTATTCTGTTTTGATTGAGGCTCCTTTTAGAATCCATAAGATTGATTGTTCTTTATGTTGTGGGAGAGTTTTTGTTGATTGCCTTTAAGTGTAAATATTTTAGTTCTCTTTTTATTTTGTACAGAAAAATAGTGTCGGACCAGCTAACGTTGAACAAGTTTTCGCTTCGGATGCTTTTTATTTCTTACTATAGAAAGATCAATTATATATATCTGGTACAGAAATAAATCTATTTACAGCTAGAGTAATAAATCAAGCTTCAGTGTCGGCGTTGAGATATGAGTATTCTCAGCGGTATCGTTCGCAACATTCCCACTTCGTCGTGAAGCCTCCGAGAGACAATTGAGCAATCGCATTCACCTCCGGCTATGTTCCTAGATTGCTCCTTTAAGCCCTTACATGCCTTTATCCTCTTGAATACAGACATATAAAGTAACAGATACTCCTTAACAAAAACACAGTCGTAGGCGCTTCGAGATAACATCGCAGATTATGTACGTACGGTAAACAATTACATACGTGTTGGGCGAAATGAAATTACTTCCCGACTTCTTTAATATATCTGCTCGTGTATGTCGGGGCGAGTGTTGAGTTAAGGGCGAAGCGTTCGTTAGTCACGCGCCAGTTCTCACTCGATGGCATTTCTCATTAGGCAGCTCGTAAACAACGACCTTCGACGCTTACTAATGTCCTCACGTCACAGTTTTACGACTATTGGCCACAATTTTAAGATATGGTCACTGAGTACTGAGAAACAGCTTCAACAAGCGCACGGCGCCGGGCACTTCACTACATGCGCAGCTATGTGTGCGTGACCTTTCACCGACGGGTTCACGAACGTGACCCGAAGGTATGTTTCGGGCGGCCTCGGCAATTCCGAGGGTACATGTCACAGGGACTCAGACGCACGCGAGGCGAATGACGCGAGTTTTGTGTTTGTAGTACCTACATGACACTAGATAGGCTACTTTTTCCTTTTCCGAGTGCAGTGCACTCACCCTGCGTTCCGACTAAATTTAATTAATAAGGGCTATTGAGTAATAATTGTTCAAAAGTAACTTATATGCTTAGGTACGAGTATATCTGATAAATATCTAATAAGAAAAATGTAAAGGATGTTTATTGTTATTTAATTTCTGCATGTAAGATATAAATTAATTAGTTATATTTAAATAACATTATAAATAGAATATAATAGAGACTTAGGTTAGATGTTTATAGTTTGTAAAATAAGAAAAATATAGACAAAAAATAATTTAATTTTTAAGTTCTCCTATAAAAAGTGTAATTTTGATTTGTGGCCGTTTAGTTTTTAAGCAGCGATATAATCCGATCTCTAGTAATAAACTTAAATAAAAATAAAAAAATATTTTTGGGAGCCCTACAAGAATAGGCTAATAAAATTTAAGCTTCTAGGGAGCTGTCTCTCTGTATAGATACATTACTCCGTGATATGGTACAGCCTTAATGGACCGGTAATAAATTACCGTTCACGAGAATTCTGAGTGTCCCTTCGATCACCCATTAAAGCGATAATGTGACAGAAGCGATGGGCACAAACGCCGCAATAAACGATCGCATCACAGATAGAACGCGACGATAAAGTCGTAGAAACATACAAGAGGAAATTTGATCCTGATTACGCTTCGATAAATTTATTCATAGGGACAATTCTATTTCATACAAATATGTTTGCCCAGCGGGTAGGAGACTGCAATTGAAATGTCCCGCTAGTGGAGTGGGTGCTAGCCGTGTCCATTTCCGCAATTTCGAGACGTACAAGAGGCGATCGTGTACCGACAATGGACGCTATCGTGTGGCGTCTAATCACGCGGGCCGTTGTACTGTTAGGTCGCTATTTCGCCCGCAAGCGGTTCGGGGTGCCCTGGCCTGCGCGCCGGTAATATGCGTGCGAACGCGATCCGATCGACGCGATGCTTGCTACATCTCTAGGGGCACTATCTGCCAATGCGGCAACGGCTAACAACCGTGCCCGAACCGAACTCAGCACTGCCAATTACAGAGACGCATGCACATCAACTTCAGAAAACGTTTACCGCGGAACTTAATGATTTATTAATTGCGGCTTAACATTGGACCCCCCAGATTTAGAATGTGATAGTGATCGAATAGCAATAATGTCGAATTATTTGACAGTTAATTAGAGCCTGCCATTCAAGTGGGTACAGCCTTGTTCCGAGCTTTGTTGCAAACTTGTCGTTACGAAACATTCTGTCCTATGTCCGCCCGCCGCAAAACAACTGCGCCTATGATTTATCGTTGTACAGCCGTTGCCTCAGATTAAACTCTTTGTACTCATTGACAAATTATGCGGCTACCATTTACTTTGTTACTTACTACTAGACAAAAAAATAAAAATAAAAACTATGATTAAATTCCATCTGAACGATCTCTGTCTAAAATAAAATATCAATCTTTCTTAAAACATTATTCACAAAAAGGAAAGCGATACATATTTATTAAGTCAAAGCAAAGGACTAATGCGATTATGCCGCATAAGGGATCGCAATAAATTTTTCACTCTGCATTCACATCTCTTGTAACAATACATTCACTTACGACAAACAACATTTATTAATGCTGGACAAAGGTAGAGCGCTGGGATGCCTCACTGCGCTGTTCTATGCCAGAAATAAACACTTATAAATCTCCACTAGGTTGTATTTAATCACTTGTGCCCTCTGAGCGCACGTTTGCGGGTGAAGTCTGAATTATTTTAATCCAACGCCTGGTGGTATCTGTTATTGTAGTCAGGAGTCGCTTTGTTGGGGCCCACTAAATCAGCTTAGTCGACGGATGGCACTGCTGCTATCTTCCTACTCTTGTATAGTGCAAATCTGTCATTATTTTCTTCTATTTTCACACGGCTCGCTCATACAATTTGTCGTAATATTTCATTTAGAATATGAACGTCGTTTAAACAATTTTGTGTTAGATATTTTATTCATTGTTTACCATTCTTATGTTACTTTTAAATAATTCTCAGCAGCCGAATGAGCTCATTTCGCTTCCCCCTTTCTTCCATCGGATATTCAGACGTACGGCTGATTATTATCCTCATCTTGTCAAAATCCCGTCTCTTTCGCTTTAAAAGTCCTTTATAATGCGCACTGTCAAGATTTGGTACTCCCTCGGCGTCTGTGTTTCCGAGTCTATATACCCAAATATTTTCAAACTTCGAGTGAATAGGCATCTTCTAGGTGAGCTCGCTCTAACATAGGCCTCATTTTCGCTACCCGGCTAGATGCTGACTAAGAGCAAAACCCCTCTTTAATAATAAAAATTTTTTTTGCAGTTAATTTAAAATAACATTTTGTCTTTTCTAGGGCAAGTAAATCACCCGTTACTCAAAGTGGTTCCGCTGCCTGTCAGTAATGTCAGCCGACCCCATATTCTGCCATATTCAACTTGAGTAATTTGCACAGGCCGTCTCACACTGCACGACTAGGAAGGAGATTAGTAATAATGGTAAAATTCATATTATTTTATTCATCTGACCCTAAATTCACTCACGCAACAAACAACTTAAGCATTGCCGGAGTGTTAAACTTTTGTTCAAGAAATAACCATACTTAACTTACTGAAGTAAGTGTATCTTCAATGACATAAATAGCTATTAGAATACTAAGTAACTGTAGTAAGAATTGAGGAGTCTGTTATTAGACAAAAATTAGACAGAGAGATGTCCTATCGATGTTAGATGACTACCATCTGATCGTATATACATGGAAATAGAATAGAATAAAGTGCCTACCTAGAATAGGATAACGGTTCCTAGCTATTCATACTCCATTTGAACACATTGGCACAAGAAATGTATACATCTTCTATGTGGGGGCAGTTACGGCCACCAATTGGGCAGTTTTTAATAGTCCCTGCTTCTCTCAAAATGTACATGAATTAACATACAATAATTTCATTGTTTTAGAAGTTTCATTCGGTTTTATTTTAGAAATTTACAACTGATTTAAGTTACTAAGAAAGAAATAAAGCTTCTTGTGTTAAAACTTTTAAAAGTAAATTATCACATTCTTTGAAATAAATCAATTGATTTATTACTATTCTAAGGTCATTTCTACATTCTAACATCATTTCTAAAATAGGAGAAAATGACCACAGATTGTGCTTGAACTATAGTGTGGTTTACACGTACGTATTGTGGAATCTAATACCGAAATTGATTTGTGTCAGTAGGTCTATTTATTGCAATAACCTTTTTATTGTTTTTATTTATTAATAATAGTTGTAAGCAGTGTTGTCATTAATATGCAAATCTGAATTCCAACTACTAGTTTATTAGCTGTTTCGCCCACGTATGGTAGTATTTGTAAAAGAAATTTTTATTGCTTAATTAGATAGCATATTATAGTTTACAGCATTAGGAATTAATTTATTGAAAAATAAATAATTGAACCATGACTTACAAGGTTTTTACTAAATCAATTCGTCAAGCCAGAATCGTGCAAAGTAATTTTGTATTAGTTATTTTTATACTGAATACTTATCAACAGAAAACCTAAATAAACTTATTTTTATATTATAATTTGACATGATAATGTCATTTAGAGCCGAGTTTGAAGACAAGAAATATGAATTTAAAAACAAATAATAAAAGGAAAACCGAAAAAAACTTCTAAAAAAGCACTTACGTTTCGGGAAAACCATGACGAAGAAAACACTTTATCTCTTATTGAGATAAAGATCAAAATTCATTTACATGTAAACAGAAAACTCATCAAATATTTTTACTGACCCACTTTAAATATTAGGAAATCTGCGGACACAAAGGCGAACTCGGTTCAAACGATGAGAAGTCAATAACGCATAATAATTAATAACTTGAAAGTTTGGAGTTCAAAGACATTGCGACAGCCACTTACGTAATTCGCTCATTCGCTCGAGGGAACAATAATGCTCACCGTCATTAACCATTGCCCGAGTTAAATGATTAGCTTCTGACGCAAATCGACCAGAGCAAGGTTTGGATGCCTTGTTAGTGCAGATGAACAATGGCTCGTCGTTTGTCCACAGGTACTTTCCATCGAGATTAGGCAAACGGTTACGAGGGGCTTGTGGAAACGCTGAACTAAACGTCACGACCGCTCCAAATTAAAATTAAATGCCTTATCGAATCGACCCACTTTTGAAGACATCACTTACTCGTACATGCATTGTTAACTGTTTCTTTTCAACAATAGTTGTAGTTGAAACGACACTTTATATTGATTCCGGTGCTTACAGCGAAGAACTTAAACTGTTGGAAACTATTCAAATTTACCGCCAGATTAGTTAAATGTTAAAGTTTAACTAAACTACTTAGGTATAGCTGATCACAGCTTCCATAAAATATATCCAGAATCTAGAAAATATGATCGGACGAAGCGGATTTTATTGACAAGATAAAAAAGGTTCATAATTTCGAACAAATTTTTGGAGTCGTTATAATAAATTAGGATTTTTTGTTATAGTATGTATAACTTCTTTTACTTTAAGCTTTATTCCTAGCCCACAAAGAAAAGTAGACATAGCATAACATGCCTTCTTTAAGATGAAATAATATTACAACAACACGTCATAAAAGATCAGTTGAATTGAAATGTCTAGCATTACTTAAAAAATAGACACGTGGGCAACATTTACATGATTATATATTTTTTCCATTGTAACAAATAGCTAAAAGTGTAACTTTAATCTGATTTCCATCGTTTAGCGGCTTTATAAAAGGTCTTCGCTTAAGCTCCTTACGCCTCTGACCCTTGACCGCGATTGTGTGACACGGTAAAGTTGGTATTATTAGTGAGTTTGACACCAACTTAACTTCCTTTGGCTTCTTTACAGTCAAACCGATGATTTTAATCTCATATTCCTTTTATTACCTTAACAGGTACCTAAGCGATACATAACATATATGTCACCTAAATGTATTTACATAAAATATTAATATACTTATTTTATATAATATGTAGGTGAAGGTTGGTCTGTCATTTGTAATATCTTAATGACTCCTGACATAACAAATATTTTTAATGACTCCTGTACTCGGTGAGCTGACAATCCATTTGGTAGAGGAACACCAGGGACGGTGTGAAACTTAATATTCGTAATAGAGGTTCATGACTGATTTGTCGACGACTCACCTCTTTAAATAACCAGTATTCGGAGATAATTCAGGACAGGACAATAGGATCTGCCATCAAATACTCTAAGAATTACATTGCAAAAAATAATGTTCTTTAAAACAAATTTGCATTTTAAAACTGATATCAAAATCAAGACCATTTTATATAATAAAAACGCTATTGATTTTAATGTTGAAAAAACAACTTTTCTCATTAACTGTTTCCCTGAACCGTTAACAGGCTCATAATAGGAAAACATGATTACGTACGTAAATACGAAGTCCCTTCAGATATTATTATCAAAGCTAACATTTTATACTGGCCTAAAACACTTCTCCGATGTCATTAGACAGGTTTATGAAGAGAATTTGTCTAATGCCCAAATATGTTTACATTTTAAATGTAAAGGTAACGTGACATACTCTATTATGATAATAAATATTTTAATACGACACCTGTAAATGTGACTCCCAATTTATTTAATCCTCTGAATAATTTATTTGGATAAATAGTAACACATTTGCTTTATTTGTCACAAACTCAGTCACACCACAGGCTTTAGCTGAAATCGGCTTAAACAGAACCAGTATGACACACAAAGCTGCTAGTACGTAGCCAAGGGTATTAAATGTATATCAGCCGCTATGTGCTTTGATAATTCCTCAAACGAAAACACGTTCAAAATGGTGTCTAGAACATGTGTGTATACCAAACATAGTTCCTAAGTAATGAATGTGTGCGACGGACAAATAATATCGATGTTTGTTTAACGTCAATCCCGACACGTGATATTTAGGTCTCACGGACTTTCATGTCGACAAGGAGATTCACGGCGCTGATATTTTGTTAAATGATAAATTACAACACAATTTGTATTCAGGTTTCCAGCCGGTTATAGCGGTGGCAACATTTTATTCAATTACACAATTCGGACACGCGTCATGTGGGTATGTTTGTGTGGGAATTAAACAACCAAGTGTCCGCAAACAATATGGCAACGAAAGAAATTTTTGACATGTAAGTCCGTCAATGTAACTTTTGATATTAAAGTTTTTATTAAAAAATATCAAAATAAATATGTAGTTACATATCTATCAGACTATAGCTGTTGGCAAGAATTAGTAAGTATCGCTTGTCGCAAACTTAACTGACTATAGTCAATATCTTAAGATATCTTAAGGTACACGTAAAATTACTTCAATTATACAAATACTTTGTGATTCAAGCTTTCAGATTTTTAAGAGTTCTCTTAAAAAGTTGATAGTGAATAAATCGCATGTAGAGCTTGTAGACGATAAATCATTTATTAAATCGTTGTATTACAAATTAATAAGTGACTGTAAATTTAAACTGACTTTTAGGGACAAAAACAATTTTAAACGAAGCACGCGTGTTTATAATAATGCCGTAAAGATTAAAACAGTCCTCGCTAAGGCCAGTATTATAAGAATAAGACATGATAATGCATAATGCCATTTTACAGGCGTCTCATTGAAATGCGAATAAATTAACATAAACGACGCGACGATGTTTCGTAGGGAGCGTTTACGGAACCAGCTAACGCAATAAATATATAATAAAATGACGGAGAGGTAAGTTTCGTTCGGAGATGGTGCGATTTGCGAGCCGAAGACGCAAATAAAGATTTATTGTTGTTGTGGCTGCGACACCTCAGCCCGGTTCCTCGGGCGCCTCCATTACATCAGTACATTTTTGCCTATGAGTTATGGAGTGAATTTAACGCACCTGAACCGTAATGCAAACCCGATTGCCTAACGGAATTTCACAGTATGGTCGTTCCACTGAGCAATATTTTCTTTTTGTTAAATAAATCTAGCTATGCCGCATAGATCGGAATCTGGTTGTTCATGTAAAATCGTGACTAACGATTTGTTTGAAATTGATAAGTGGACACAAACAAGGTTGCCGGAAGCATTACGAAACTAGGCGTAAAAAGGAGACTTGAAAGAAGCCTCTGGCCTATGGGAAAAATTTATGGTATCTTTGTGGCAAAGTTTAAATCGTACGGTTATCGTCATTCGGTGTGCGTAGTCGGTGGAGCGCAGCCGGCGTATATCGGACTAATATCTCTGCGCGCAGTTGCGCCCGCGCATTGTTAGCTGCGTGGACAGAATAACAAGTCTATCGGAACTATTAGCAAATATGTAACTTTCAGTTCGGCCTTTATTTATAGTTAAATCAATAAATGTGGTAATAACGAAATAGGTTGTAATAATTGTAATGCGCCACAATGCTGGCTTACTTATTAAGTTGTAGAACTGATAACAGCAATATTTCACTAAACCTATATTTTACTCTGAATACACTAACAATAGAGATGTTGATCTCAATCTATTGCTTCCGGTGCTCTTTGACTTAAATTTCGAAACAGATAAACTCAAATATCATTAGTATAGTTTCATTGCGAAGGGGTTCCAATCCAACAAGAGTAATGTGTGAAATTTCGATTTATCTCAGATGGTAATTGAAGTGGTTGCTTCACTGGGAGACAGTTGCACGATAGAACAGAACATTGTATTAGTGAATTAGCATTCAAGTTGAATATGTATTAGATACGCTTCACATGATTTTACTTATATTAGGTTCGCATCTTGTTAGTGAAGCTACCGGGAGCATCAAACAGGGGACTGTTTTGGTTCGGTCGCGTGAGAAACACGACCATCAGTTTGCTCGTTATTGCATTGCGTGCCTTAATGTGTATGGGTGAATTTAAAGATAGGAAGGAATGAGTTATTACACCTGATTCAGAGTGTTATTATCTGTGTATTTGCGAAGTCCCTCGAGGCGACTCGCGTGAGGTTCCGCGAGTTTATTTATGCGCTGGAAGAATGACCACCATAAACGCACTTCTTATCATAGGTCAGGTCTTAGTAAATCAAAAAAATACAGAATAGCGCAAAGCGCTATGAGTAATTATTAGTTCTGTTCGGTTTTGATTAATTTCACAAAATATGTTTATAATAATTCTTAATATCTATGAGTTTCAACCGATTTCTTCTGTCAATAGAACCGAGAGACACTATACCTTTGATACGCTATTATCTCTATTGATGTTTTGTTGTTTGTTTTCCCAAATAAAATAAAATAAAATATTTCCTTTGATCTATATTATTATGTTACTCATTATAAATATTTAGCTGTATTATATGTGAATTCCAGAATATAATGATCACAATTATCCCGGAAATCATCTTGTTTAGGTAGTTGGCATGGAAATACTAACATAAAAACTTTCAATGTTTTTTTTTTACTTTTTTTCTTATGTTAAAAAAAATAAAATTAAGTTATTCTTTCGTATGATAAAAATTAATAATACAAAGTTAAAATTTAACTTATACTAAATATTATAACTGTTAATCTACCTGTTCATAATCTAATTAGATTTTGGTTGAAATCATAATGTAATATTCAAGAGAATTTCGCCGTTGGAAGGTAGAAATGCCGGTATCAAGGCAGAATAGTAATTCTCTGGGTCCAGACAGTGCCGACAAATGTTTAATTAATCGCTTTATTGTGCCACCTCCTATTTGGTGAGCTTCCAACTTATGTAAACATTTACTATTCAGCCTCTCGCAACACAATGCACCTTTTAAAGTTAACAAAAGAACGCCAGCTGTTTCAACTATTCCAGAAACGTTAGGAAATTTATCCTAATTACCTTTATTTGCAAACATCGCTTTCCTATCACATATTATGTGATGCTTTTAAAGCTACATATATCGCCGATGTCAAAACGATGTTTGCTGAAAGTATACTTTTGAGATATTGACGTGAACGTAGAGTTTTTCCGTTCACTGGATATTGTCAAGTAACTCTTTTTAACAAAAAAAAACCGACTTCAAACTGTTTTCTCAAGGATGCCATTGTCAGAACTGGACCAAATTGAAATGGGATCACACAGGAAGCACCAGCTTTCAAATAAAAAAAGAATCATGAAAATCGTTTCACCCAGTCGAAAGTTATGATGTAACAAAAACAAATCACACAAGTCACAAGGATATCCAACATTACAATATTTCCTATGGCACATTCCAGTAATATCTGATAACTCTACGATTAAATTGATGATTTCAATCAAATTTATGATATGACGAGTTACAATTTGTCCGTATTCGTTACGACTCGATGAATCCATGTTTCCAGCAATTGGATTTGTTTGTTTCAAACCCAATTGTATTCCGTCGTCGATCTTACGCAATTTCATATCGGTTTATTGATTCGACGAATACCAATTGTTTACGATGTATACCACAACCATTATTTACAATTACTCCCTTATCTCTGATTGTTTTATTTGTTAGCTATACAAAATATTGTGTCAGAGTGGCGTATTGAAATGAGCACAAGTCAGACCGGATAGTAAGACAATGTTGAAGGTGATTTTAGAGCAGCCCAACTTATATAATTGCCAGCTTATGATCCTAAGGTTGCTGACAGTTTGCACAATCGTACCGTTCGTTCGGTCAGCGAGGTGTTGTAAGTTGTAACACAAAAGAGATTAGCTCTCAATTTATGTATTTATAATCTCAACGGCAAATGTAATTCTGCTTCCTGCTTACCATCGCTATTGTTTTAGCTTTTATATTATTATGTAAGTCAGCAATTTTTTTGTGTTATTTTTAGTTATCTTAAATTCTATGCTTACGATAATTAATTACTAAATATGAGTACGATTAACTCTTGGGGTCTGACTGAAAATTAACGCGTGTTCATGTGGTTTACAGATCGCATATTTATGTACTTAAGCGGTGAATTAGGTTTTTAACCATTTTTATTTATCATTTTCATATCATCGTTAATTAGAATTTGGATTTCATCTAGGTTTTATGTGCATGAATTGTCTCTTTCTCTTTTTGTGCTTCGTTGGAGAATTAAACGTATGTCTTATCTATCTTTCATGTGAAGATATCTACTGGTATATCCAATTTTTAAAACAAACAGTATAAAACTTTATTTATAATTATTAATACTTAAGTCCTCCTCGTCTATGCATTTTGTTTAATAAACGAGGCAAAATCTAACTAACATTCCAAATAAATTAACGATTCTCTATGCATACCTTTTTTAGAAATAATATTTCCTGCGCATAATTCAACAAATTCCTTTCGCTAAGTTTTCGTAGTAATTAGACGTTCACCGGATGTTAGTGTTGCAACATAAAACTCACATGTTCGATGCATTATTCTTATCGAATTGCTTTATGTGCAAGATTACAATTAGATTCTATTACCAAACTATACATATCGACACACAACCGTGGCTAGGCTTGTTACTATCTTGAATCGTGACGACTCAGCGCTCTCATTTGAGACGTTAATTAATTTACTGAGATATAATATTATTTATATTTTATGTTTGCTACGATTTAGTCACGAAGTGATATCCAGCTGTTCCATTTTTTATTATTTGATTTTTATTTTATTTATTACTGTTAACGCATTATTCTCTTCATGATTTGTCTATAAGTATTTTAGGTATAGTTATACGATGCTCTTCAAGTTCGCAATTGTAATAATGCTTCGTTATAACATAATATTCATTATCAAACTATCTAATGATCAACTTTTACCTATGTAAAAGTTGAACCAATGTTTGATGTTAACAAAGATATTCTAATGATTTATTTAAGACCAGCTATTGCGAGCGGCTTCGTCCGCATTACTTTATAAAATGTAGCCTATAATAGGTAATGCATCTTTCTATATGTGAAAGAATTTTAGAAAACAGTTCAGTAGTTTTTGAGATTATCCATTACAAAAAAAAATACAAATATTCTCTCTTTATAATATTAGTATAGATCTATAGATTTGAAATTATTTTGAAATAAATAGAATTTTAAAGCTACTTTTTTATAATGCCTCACTATTTTAAACAAATCTATGCATCCATTATTCTATCCCATTCATTATTCAATATTAGCCAATAAACACTGGCATGCAGTTAGTTAGGGTTAACTATAGTTTAACCCCCCTCACATACATATTATTTATGCGTGTACGAATGTATGTAAGAGTGATTAACTGGACGGACCATTATCTGGGATGACTTACCCGCGTTCAATAGCCGTCTAATTAACCCGTTCATGGACGTGCAATTACGTCAAGTTTAGTTTAAGCCTAACCCCACCTCATTCAACTGTTGGTCTATTTTGTCCTACTATTAAGCTAATGAGAACTTAAAAATTGATAATAATAATAGCCTTTTATTTACAATCCTTATAAGTTACATTTTATCTTATTTCTACAAGTAATATTTTTTTTTTAAATTGATACTAGACATTAAATCCTGTAGAATAAGATTTTAGATTATTTTTAAATTAAGATTAGATAAATATGCTGATGGTCATTCACCAAAACATAACAGCACTAGATAGTGTGGGCAGGGGACCGCCCAAATGTGCTCAGTCAAGTATGGCCTACTTGACGTAACTGTCATTTAAAGTCACCGGTAACCGGGGATAATGGAGCTGGTATACCTTTGTTTGTACAGTAAACGTCTCAAACATTGAATAGAAAATAATAACAAAAAATTGGCTATCGATGGATGCACTAAACCGAGTGCATAATTCAATAAAACAGAAAATGATTTCTAAAAGTAACTAATCAACACTTTACTTGACGTTGGTGAAACAGGCGCTAAAGAATTTGCACAGGGTTAAATAATTCATAATATTATGAACCATCGCTAAGTATGTATTAGAATTGATTTCCTGTTTAATACATGAGGCATAGTTGACACCTGGGTCGTGTTGGTATGAGGTGATAGCAACATAACAAATTGCAGTCGGGCAACTTTAAGAAGTCTTATCAGAACCAAAGAAATCAATGAATTGCACCATAAATAAAAAAATATTAAAATAAAGATTGTATTCCTTTAGCTTTTAATAATAAACTTTCTTAGCTAAGCTATTAAAGCTTTAATTTATCCTTCATTGTCATTATGTAAAGACAGGTTTAGAGGACTTAAAGTTGTTTTGTTGACGTCTTTGCGGATTATTTATCGGAAGTTTGAGAAACGTTTTAGGTACTCTCACTTTAGTACCAGGAATTTACAAAGAGAAAATGATTTTTCTAATATAAAATTAAAATGAAATTTTAATGTGTATGTCCTGCCGAGCTCAGGGCATCAATCCATTATTGTATGAATAATGTACAAATATGTGTAAGAGATTTCATTATGTAAGGGACTGAAAACATACATTAAAATATGAGAGACAATTGCAATGAATGAGAAAAAATGCAAGCAGTTGAATTTTAATAAGAAACTATGAAGAAGCTATTTTAATAAGAAACTTGTACCAAAAGTATAGGTCACATTTTAAACGAACATTTTATCTCAATGTTTGTAGAAATAACTGATGAATAAATGCTACTTATATAGTTCACGCTAATTAATTTATCAATGCACATCTAGCCATCTATACCTACTCTCTGAACCTTCTCTGAACAGTCTGCATAAACCTAATTAAAATAAATTATTTAATAAAATAATTTGAAGTTGTTATACTGGCCTCGCTGAATGTTGCCTTTGTCAAATTTGTATGCCAAACGGTTTGTGCTTGACTTATGCATGAGATACCATAAAATACCTAAGCGTATATTGTTTTACTGTATACTTTGTAATTGTATATACTTTATAAAGCATAATTTATATATAGGATGTAAGATAGATTAAAGATAATAGGTGTAGGTCCACTTCCTTTCAATTGCCAATACTTAATCGTACCATGGTCGATAGCGCACTTGCAGTAAAAAGTTGCAATAAAAGTAGCATAGTAAAAAGATACTTTAAAATGAACCAAAATTAATTTTATTAATAGTTCAAAATTTGTACAATTTTTAACATAGACATCCGGTTAAGCGCCTCTTTCACCATCTGTCAAGTAGGCTAAGTGTCTTTTAAAGTCACCCGTCACCGGGAATAATTTAGCTGAACCAGAATTATATCGAAGGATGCACTAAACCGAGTGCGTAATTTACTAAAACATAAAATTAATTCTAAAAGTAACTAATCATCACTTTACTTGTAGTTGGTGAAAGAGGCCCTAACACTACTTAATCTACTTATGTGTCTACAAAATAACGGTTACCTGACTTTCTTTTCCCATGTAAAGTGTCTGGTAATTTGCGATAATATTGGATACAGTCCATTTAAGTGCCTCGACAATTTATAAAACTGTTTATCGTGTTTCACTTCAAAATATGCGTTACGCAATTAATGTACATACGTAGGCTGTGTCTACTTGAAAACAATTTGTCGGCATTGTTCAACTGAGTATGGCTATCAACAATAATACATCTATCAATTTGTCTTGCTAAACTTTTGCTTGTATTTTTCGGCTCGTTTCTTGAAACATGTGTTAACTCATATTGGTTGATATGATAACTTATTTTTTAATTTTTTTATTGTATATATTTTTTTCTATGTTTTAATTGCGTTAATACCCAACTAAACATTGATTTGTAACGTTCAGTCAATAATACATATTCTATGTATTGCAAAATATATATTCTATGTATGAAATTAATAACATATTTAAAACTTCATTAAATTGTTCATCTCCATTAAAGTCTACAAAAAAAAACTAAATTTGATCTTTTCTTAGTATTTTTATTTAATTACACTTTTAAGTATTGATAACAATAATAAATCGATTTAAAGCCTTTTCGTTCAAACCAGTCGTTACTATTCGTTATAATCGAAAACAGATTACTTAATGTAACTCACCTAAATTAAATATTGCAGAAGGCTCGGTTATTTATATACGTAATCTCGTGTAAAACTATTTATTTGCACATTAGTTGGAAAGTGCCGACGAAGTGGAATCAAGTGATACGCTGCGGTTCGGTGGAGTGCATCAGCTACTTTGCAAGGAAGCGACGGTTTCTATCGTGCGACGAACTCAATCCAAATCGATGTGACAATCGCGTCTTACGTTCTTGAGTACGCTTAATCATTCCATTCATGCTGATTACTTCGTTGGTGGTCTATGAAACTTAACGCAGTCAGTAGCTTTGACAGTACCAGTCACTAAGTATGATATTTAGCTTGGGATCTGTCACTAGATTAGCCTTCTATAGGAAAATTTGCATTTCTTAGTAGCACCAAAGTATTTTAATGAAGATAATACAGGATCATCACATTCTTTAGAGCATAATATGTGGTTGAGACATTTTTACAATAAAAACTATACGCTTTTAAGTATTTTCATGTTATAAAAAGCCATATTATTGACAACCCTTAAAAAATTGTTAACATTCTTTGCGTTGTCTCGTTGGCTTCGTTATAGTTATTAATATAAGATAAATATTAGAAATTATTACTTATGCAAAAATATACAGTAAAAACCAGTATGAAAAAGAGTTTTCAACTGTAAATTCCAGTAATTTAGTAGGCTAATCAGAAGTATTTGATTATATAGTTTTTATATGAATAGAGCTTGAAAAATACATCAGTTGCAACGGACACTTAACAATCTTTGGTTATTTGTGTAAATGGTGCAACCGAAGCTTTGATAATTGCAAATGTCCAGAAACCTGTTGAGGATCCCAGGGAAGGATGTTGACGATTAACAGGCATCATTACAACATCTAGTTGGATGTCTCGAATGTCGCTGTACAGAGATCGGATCTATTTATTGTTAAACCGTGGTTAAATCGTGGCCAGCCAGTCATTAATTGCTCGACGCCCGAAGGAATTACTTTGAACAAAAAAAAACATCACTAATAACTGCGTTCAGAAATCTCGATTTATTACAAAACACGCAATTGGAACGTCGAAGGATTTATGGGCATTGGCAAATCCTTTATGTTTCGATTTGGATTTATTACTGGTACCCTGTGATCTGGGGTCAATAAGAATACAGACACGGTATCCTCTGCCTGTCGTATGAGGCGACTAAAAGGGGTTTCCGGTGATTGGCCTCCCCATAACTACACCCAGGAAGTATTCGAGAAGAATGGTGCCACAGAGACCGTGGGCAATACGGAGGGAGGCACCACGGTTCCCGAAAGGCGCAGCTGGCGACAAACGGGGGGGTTTTTAGTGAGTAAGAATCTCACATAACCCGGCGTTTTATCCCAATAAGGTCGATAGCGTACTTGCAGCATCTATGATTTCGCTTGTGTGGGTGACGAAAGCCACGTGCCATCAAATCAGGGGTTCATGTCTGCTGACCTTTATATAAAAAGTAAAAAGTATTCTCGTAGAAGAATTTTATAACTTCTTATATGGGCTAACTAACTAAAATTCTGAAGATGCCAAAACTTGCGACTTGCGACTTGCAAAGCGAATTCCTGGACTTACGTATTTCGGATCTAGGAGCCTAACTCTCTGAGATAATTCCTAGCACAATTAAATTCTTATTAAAAATGTATGCTTTAGTCAGCTTAAATAATTCAAAGCACAGAGCACAATCCGTTTTCTGGCTTATTCCCAAATGTACAGATCAAAAAGACGGAGATTAAACCATTTGGTGTTTCTGTCTAATTAAACCGTTACAATTGAATTGGATTAAATTCCACGCACATTGTGACAATATAATAAATAACGTCGAAAATTAAACTGGAGCACGCTTGCGTTGCAAGTCTGAGTTGTATGCTAACGAAATGACTCACAACTCACTCACAATTCGCTAAAGTCACTCACAATCACACTCGCATCCAGGTTTATAATTCACTCAAAGTTACCGACATAGTTATTGTGTTCGAGCTAGCGTAGACGGGTATGGCCACCATGATAGCGGGAAATATGTCGGATTAAGTAGCGAATAAAATTACTTTTAATCGTAGAAATAATAATAATTTCAGTTCGCTGTTTTTCTTTTCTTTTTTTTTTCAAATAATATGATTTCGTCATATTATTTGAAATATGACCTGTTGATTTATACGATGCAATATTATAAGACTTGTGACTTGCAACTTTAGGAAAAGTTTAACTGTTTTAAATAAATAAAAGTTTTAAATAACTGTTGCTGTGTATAAAACTTTCAAAACAACCAAAAATTCCAATAACACTATAAATCTGTTTTGTCAATATTGTGTGTTGAAATGTTGTTACCTACATTATTTAGCAACTACAGGCTTTAGTTACACCACGCCTTCATTGACACCACACCTCTACAACTTGAGAAGGAATATATTCAATTGATTAAAGCCAACAGAAATTATCGTTTGTTACCGGATTTACTTTAAACGTAAATAATAATAGTTCCTTACCTACACATTCATTAGCGTTAAATATTATAAAATGGTAGCATTTATTTCGCGAGATTAGTTTGACATGTCATATGAGTATGATTACTTATTTTGTAATAATTGTATTATACGTATAAACCAATTTGTAAAATTCTTTTTGTCACCTCTTTGTTGTGTTTTACTCTTTCTTTTATTTTGCAATAGTTTTATTTTGTTTTCAAATGTGATCATAGATATTAATCATATGACTGAAAAGCGAAGTCCTTCATAAGCAGATAAAGAATCACAACATATTATAAAACAAAGTCCTCCACCGCGTCTGTCTGTTCGGGATAAACTCAAAAACTACTACACCGATTTTCATGCTATTTTCACCAATGGATAGAGTGGTTCTCGATGAAGGTTTAAGTATATAATTTACAAAGTTACGCGGGCGAAGTTGCAGGCAACAGTTATTAATGTATAAAAATCTCTTTTCCTACTATATTACACATTCAATGAGCTCCTGGAAAATTTGCATCAAATGAAAAGGCTATTCCAAGAAGTTATTCGTTTTCGGCTGCATCGCATAGGGGAGCGATGACACAATTTTCCAAGAAATTGGCTTCGCTGAGCGTCGCCGCTGCGAGTTAGTACGTCCGACACTCTTCTATATATTGTTGATTCAACAAGCGACGAACATTTCTCAGGCATGCAAATGTCACTGTAGCACGTGTACATTTCGCGCGAACGAAGTAATTTGTCGGTTATTTATCGCCGCACTCGACTAGATGTATTTCGAAAGGCGGGACATTTAAATCGTGAAATTATACGTTTGTGTGCGTGGGTGTCGTATGACAATGTGCAAATGTGCGTCGTGCGTGCCTCGCTTCATACGTATTTGTGTTTTGACGAATGTACGAGATGGTAATGTCACTTCGCACTTATCCCTTAAACACGGTCTGTTAATTAAACATAACAGGATTTTGCGACATACAACAAAAACATGACTACATTCCCCGAGACTGTCTTATACTTGATGTATGTTTGAAGTTGTTAATAACTTTGTTCAGTATTTTAAGGCGAGGACTTAGCAGAAAAGTGTTATTTTGGTCGTCTAATTTTACTTCTTAAAGTAAAATTAACAGTTAGATAAAATACACTGCAAATTTTAAAAATGCTTCAAAAGAACAGATTCAACAGGGCAGAGGACAATAAAAATTTTTTTTCTTAAAAAAAGAATTGTAACTAAATTACACCCCAATAAAAACCTTTCAGGACTTAATAATAAAGAAAACTTCAGCGACAACTATATTAATTAACTCAACTTATGAACAAAAGTTTCAATCGCCTACTTTTTTCTTTTTTCATATTTTCCCACAATATTTAAGAAAAACCTTCCAATTTCAAATATGTTCGGTTCTCATAGTTGTCTCCGAAAAGCTACAAAGTTGTTTATTATATTGCAATATTGCATCTTAATTAATAAGTTATAAGTTTCGAACTTAAAACATACTTTCATAGAACACAATGAAGCTTTTGTTACTACCAGATAAGTAGTGTAGCTTTCTGTCAGAGAAAGTTTTTTAGTAGCTTCATAATAACCCATTGTCTGGGAAATTATACAACTAAAAGGTATTTGTTTGTATGATTATAATGTTAATAAAAATGAACTAAAAAAAATTGTCTTTCTCTAATGTTGGTGTCGATGTGGATAAAAGAGAACTTATAATGATTAGGCTTAAAATTTAAAGCCCAAAAAATGAAGCAATAATAGTAATATTTATGAAATGAAAAAGTGAAAATGTTACCAACCTGTTGGCTTCAACGTATCCGGGCCAAAGCAGCGTTCCCGACATCGTTGCTTACTCTTCATCCTTTGGGAAGCACTTTACAATACAACCACGTATTCCATATATCTGTAACAAAAGCATTGTTCATTTAAAGCCATGTGTATGTAATTTTTGAACATCGCTAACTATACTTCAATTAAGTTCAATTAGTGTGGGTGAAATTCATTCAACTTCCCGGTTTCGTTTGGTTCTTCAATTAGCACATAGTCCGAGAAGTAGAACAGCGTTCCTCATTAGGAGAGCAGAGTGTGGTAAGAGCTAGATTTTAGATAACGCCTTACGCATGCGGGCCATTGTCTTCGCGGCCAGATGCCTAGATAATGCGGCGAAAGCTCGGCCCTATAATATGCATAGCTTTCAGATATTGCGTCGCCATCTGACTCATAATAATAGCATAACGTAGTTACAGACAGTAGAAAAGAAAGCTTATAGTATCTAAGTAAGCACTTTGTGAACTTATTGCTTTTGAATAGAGATTCCAAAAATTCCTTCAGAAAAACGGTAGAAATGATCACGCTTCAAAAAGCAGGATAATTGCACTTCGACCTCACTTTACGTTCTTATAATTTTTTTCTTGGTGTTATTAATTTTTCTTCGTAATAATGAAGTAGTAGATATATAGATTGCTATATAGATAGCATATTTAATGAAATAGTTGTTTTCTTTAAATAACTTCGTCTGGCTGGCTGGCGCTCTAATTTAAGACTTTAACAAAGGTGCACTACAGATCCTGGAAGGATGCAGGATAATGGACAAAGTGGGAATAGGGGAAGGGCCTAAGGCCTTTCAACATACTGTACACCAGAAATTCTTAACTATTTTGATTATTGTTGTTTGACAGCACACACAGCTTTGGTTATCAATATTGTCCTTCATTGATTAGTTCCGATACCTTTCATCACAAAAATCGCACTTTTTAAGTGTGTTTTAATAAATATTTATATTGCTAAATAAAGGAAATCCTCTACCAATTCTAGCCATGCCACAGCGATTCCAGAGCTCTATTACTTTGGTCAACTAATTAGCCTTGCCATACAACGAGTTAATGCAGCCAGCATGCCTAGGGGATCGAAGCTTTATACTGTATAATATGTAAATATATGTATAAAACTTCGTTTTAGATATAGATTAGTTGTTAATCTACCAATTAATATCTTCATGTTTTGTCTACGAGTAATATATGACGAAAACGGAATGAATAGGTGATTAAGGTAACGCGTGTCGTTTGTTTGAGCGTCGCATGCAAGATACCATAAAAAATAACAATTTGTGTTATACACTTGTTATTGTTACTATTCTCGTAATGCCTTGCCCTAGTGGGTTGGGTTAAGGTGGGGCTCGAGAGACAATATTTTCTGCTACGGTTCCTGTATCTCGCCTGCATATCGTTCCACTTTTATGTCATAATTCCGCATGTTCCGTGTAATTGTGAGTGCTAAACTGTTAATGCTAAGTAAAGCGCACGTGCCTGGCGGGCTACGAGTACGTTCGTATATACTCCCAGGCCGACAGGCTGGCTTGTACTTGTCGACAGAGAGATAAGTAGCAATATTATTTATGCATACCTTATTAAAGTTTCTATTAGATGTTGCGAAACTTTTTACAATGAACTGATTACTAAAATATGGCGGCGTAGACTGTTTAGATATTTCTCAATTTATTAATAAAGCTACCATAAAGGAGCTTTTTTGTTTTTATACTAGCTGGTGCCTGAGACTTCGTACGCGCTGTAGTTTGTTTTTGAAATTTTCTTAGGAAGTTAACATTTTTCCTGGATAAAAAGCACTTTTCATTCATAAAGTTCCGGCTGGATTATCTAAAAGAAAAAATAATAATATAGAAAATCAATTACTGACAAAAATATATAAAATCAATATAGATTTAATAAATCTTTTAACACCTAAGAAAATAACACGAGGATTAATACCCTAATCAAGATTTTGAGTATTAATAATACTAGATATAGTACTATAAAATATGTATTTATACAATGTTGTGCTAATTTTAGACCTGTATCAGCTTGAGATTGTATCCGTGTAGGATTAAGTTGAACTGAGATTGTGTCAAAGCGGCACTAAACCCTGTGATTAAGTGACGGCTCGTCAGTTGAGTTGAAACAATGAAATGATATGCGGATCTCATCAAACATCCATTGAGAATTGATATTAAAGAATTCCGTGGCTTCGATCGCCTCAAAGATTCACTTATTTTGTTTGAAGAATTGTAATCTGTGCACTATTTCTAATAACTTTTTTAAAAGATGATTTAATTTATTTCTTTATTTATGTAAAAATTAAGAAGACCTTACTATTTTCTTATGTTACTTTATGGTCTCTTGAACAAGAAAAAATAGGCGGTACAAATATTTTTTTTTATAATAAGTAACTTAAAAAATATTAATAATAATTAAATTTTTGGGTACTCTATAACAACGCGCTCCATGTTTTATCAGTAAGTACCGAGAACCTCAAGAAAAAATATATTAAGTAAATATTGATTTTTAAGTTTTACACACCTTAAATTTTAATTTTACCTAATATAATTTCTAGTTGAATTCATATCGCGAAATCTTTATTTTACTTGTATGATGGTGCAATGGTCACTTCGAGACTAACACAAATAATGACCTTTATATTTCCAGTCATTGTTCTCAGTGTGGCGGATGTAATATTTACCCAACATAGCCAAACATGGCCAAATATAACGGCTTGTATACTAACGAAGCGTGTCTTATCTCCAGCACTAAATAGTTGCTTAGCGAAATAAACTGTAGAGATTACGCAAAGTTTTTTCTTTGTAAAAGTTTGGGTGTGTTCTGGCTCGTTGTTTGTTTAAGGTCATTCTTCATCATGTTGCATTTAGTTATTTATATTTATTGTTCATTAGAGACCCCCGCCCCGACATAGTTTTCTATTTAAATTCTTGTCATAATTACATTCGTTTAAATTTTAAAGAAAAAATGCCATCACTGACAAATCAAATATAGGCATTCATAATGACCCAACAGCGTCATTCTACCAACTTTGATTGAAATTTGACAGAAAGATAAATAGTAAGAAAAAGCAGAGTAACGTCTTAGTATTATTTGAATATACATATATAATAGGTGTACTGTGTTCGTAAAAGCTCCCCACAAAAGTCTTATGTGGAGCAGAGAAATCCCTACCAATTTGTTGGCTCATTGAGCCAGCCCGAAGATCACATAAACCTTTTAAAGCGGATCTATGTAATCGATCAATTTGTCACGGTACGAATCGGCGACGAGTAATTACCATGCGCGCGATTTCGCAACTCTCGCCTTTCGTCTAGAAATCGAATTCTAAATGCTCACCCGTTTTGTTTACTATAACATTGCAACCATTGTTGTTGGCCAGTAGCGAATTTACGTTCTAGCTCTTAGGCAACTGATAACCAGTTTTTGTGGTCGTTCCGATGAAGATATGGTAGGGCGCGTGCTGCGTTCGGTGGCTATTTCCCAATACACGTACCTCTAGTAATTAAGTCGTGATCAGATACACACAGGTACTCGTATCATTCTCTCTCCATCTGACACCTGAGATTATGGCATGCTACAATTGCTCAATTAAAATTAATTATCTACTGGAAGGAATAAATAAAATGAACGATCGCTTGGGCCCGTTTTATTGCTTTATTGACATGATATAACAATTATTACATTGTATAAAGAAAAGTGCTGCGCATTCAACCGGTAGCGTTCTTTTATTGGTCGGCCATATTGTGTGGCTGTTTAACATTTCAGAGATGTTATAAATACTAGAGGGGGAGATATTAAAAATGCCGGCGCGGGATGCAACGAACTCTCGCGGATGCGGCCTTGGTCCGCGCGGAGGAGGCAAAAACAACGAGCGGAATATTTGAGATTGAGTTTCGTTTCGTTCAGAAATCGAACGCAGCCGGCCAGTGAAGGTAAGCAGCTTTCCGAGTCCATAAGCCGGTGTTACGAGTACGACACAAGCATAAGAACCACTTTTACGATTCGGATCGTCGGCAACAAATGTGGGCGGGATTCACCGCGCGCACCCGACTTGCCATTGTTTTGCACGTACTTACTTATTACATACCAACAAAAGTCTCAAGTCGCTGATTTATTTATTCAATGTATTCTCGCAATACTATTTATCATCGTGCTTTATTGTCCAGCGAACGTTTTCTACCTACTGTTTTAGTAAAACAGATAATATGCAAAAAATAATAATACTTGTATATCAGAGAAAGTATAATGTAAATTTTTATGATAATGCAATTTAATAGTTTTAATACATATAGGTAAATTAATATCATAAATACCTACTCAGCAATATAGTCAAAAAATTACTCTTCGGTCAATTGTATCCCTTGGGAAAATATATTATATTATATACTAATTAAAATTTCAACCTATGTGTAACATAATAAACAACATCTTATCTAAAAAGCTTTTAGTTTCTTCTCATATTGGCATAAGCTCAACATGTATTGGCAATAATCATGATTCATAAAATAATTATGATGCTAATAAAACTAATGGGAGGTAATTGAAATGACAGACACAATAATTAGAAATACGTACCAACTCTCGGATTGCATTCGTTCTTTCAAGCCCTTTAATTACCTCTAAACTATTTTATTATGACGTTTATGAGTGAGATTAGAGTTAATGGATAATTTGGTTGAACTAGAACAAGAATTTCGACTCCATGGTAGAGGTATGTAACTTTAACTTATTCGTTTGGTTAAAAGAACCAATGAAATGCATGTTTTACTGGTATGAAAAGAAAATGGCAGACTTTAAAGTGTGAATTATAAGAAAAGGTCGTCAGGCTGATTTAAGTCCACTTGATGGTAACACAAAAAACTCCAAGATCACAAGTTTAGTTTAATCCTACTAAAGGATAGGGAATGGGTTTAGTAATCAAAAACAATAAATACATTATGCATAAGATGAAAATCTTCTGAGATATATTCTATAGTATTAATGACGTATTAACTTATGGTAACTATGAATTTGTTTAGTGGTGTTTCGAAACAAGTAATCTAAATTTAAATCTCAGTATTAGTCACAAGGGCGCACAGCGTTTAGGAGTCATAAACCAGGCAGCCAGTCTTGCCGGTTTCGGTGTGTTTTGTTGCGTTTTGTAGCTGGTTGGGGATGCCAACGCTTATTCTTTATCTTGCCCTCACCCTTGCTCTTAAGATGAAACAAGTCGGCGGCCCGAACTCATCGGTCTCATAGCTAAAATGCGTCCTCTCTCACACAACACAAAGCGCGGGAAGAGCACTCGACTGAGATGAACAATCATTCATACCAAAAATAAAATCACAAACAGACCCTTGGGCCAACGCTTTTTTTGACAAAACAACTGCATATATCTATGTCGTGTAAAGTTATTTGAATTATTGAATAAGTAATCAATGTTTATATGTAAAGTATTTTGGAGTTTTTGTAAACTAGAGTGACCTACTCAACCTCAAAGTTGCATTAAACCTTGTGTTAAAATATGGATTTTTCAAGGATCATATCTTTTATATTAATACTTTTTTTTAAAGTTTGTATGCATTCGAACTTAGTTAACGACAAGATAAATCGGTATCATGCTTACTTTTGTAAATAAAACATAAAACAGCGGAGGGTTCTACGTTTGTATGGAGGAAAAACTGACTTGTATTACCTTAAGTCAAGCACAGACGTATATAACGATATATAGAATTTTTTGAGTGACCTTACAAGCAGCTATGGCAAAATATATTTTATACCTTACAGCGTGTGTGACGGTGCATTGTTATAATAAACGTATTTTACCATATTAATGAATATTATAGAACTGCCTTTTCTGGGCCGTTCTAACCCTACCAGAAATTATTAAGGGCGGTACCTAGATGGTGTTACTCGCGTTCCTAAAAGTCACAGGGCCTACTTACAAAACGAGTAAAAGTTAGTGTAGTGAAAGTCTATTGTCCCACAATATACTTACATGTGCAGTACATTACCAAAATGCTGATTTCATTTGAATACCAAATAATTCAATTAGGCGAAACTAAACCTATCGACTGAACTAAACTAAACCTATACGTTTATGACATAAGATTTCAATAATGACTTTTATTACAGTTAAACGAACTTAACTAATTATAAGGAATACATAACTCATTATGAAAATTGTTATCTAATTAGAAAATAACGGTTTCACACCTCCATAGACTATTGAGAACTAAAGTGGGTGGGCAATGAGGAAGTGAAACAGCACAGTAGCTGCAGTTAATGTGCAGATACTACTAAATGTTGAAATTGTACATGTTGCTTCTTGTCAATTCAACAAGTCAGTCAGTTGGATCTGAAGCTAATAAATTTTCCCTAAGATTCAATCACAAAATAAGTTCCTATATTGAATTTAATTGGATTCTTCAAATGGCTATGAACACTGCTAGCACGTTTGGCAATACACTTGTAGGTACTTGTAACGGTTGGTTTAAAAAGGACTTTATTTGAAAACCAGCTTTTTCAGATTTCTGCGATACCTTTTTGCCTTGCTTATTCTGAAATTCCATTCAATATATTATTGAAATATTTTTTAACGTGAATTACTAGTTCAGCAGACAACTTTTTACATAATTTAAACTTAATTATGACATTAGTAATATTGAAGATATGTATTGAAATCAATTTTAATAATAACTTTATTGAAGATAGTTGTTAAGATACAAAATTTAGAAATCAATCAGATTTTTTATGTTAAGGTCTTCAAACAAACGGACAACGGTCCACTTGATCGTCAGCAAAAGATACTCTTCTATTAGACTACACAAGTGCACAATATTGACTCAAGCAGCAAGTGTCATCGACATTTTCTTTACTGATAAACGATCAAGCCACAGACCAAAGTTAGAAGCAAAACTGCTCGTAATTGCTCGTCACACACCGCCTATAAATTCTAACTTTTTTTAAAGCAAAGAAAGTTTACATGAAATCCGCTACAATGTTACATAAATATAAACGTCGTCCTTTTAAGGCGTAGCGACGCAAGAGGTACCGCGTACGGTCCTTTAAGGTAGCTTAGCCGCTTATGAAATATGTACCTACATACAGACTATCTTATAACTTTTCTCATCGAATAACGCAACCATAGACTAACTCAGGAGTCCTTGCGTTCTTTCTTATCTTTATATTGAGTATTTTCATTGCATTTTATGTAGACAATTAACTAATAATATTACCTAACTTAACAAATAACTAGACCTCTAGACTTTTAGTCTATTCTTTTGATCTTTTGGTATCCAAGTAGTGGTAGGGCACACTGCGTTTCGCAGTCATTTGGGCAGCCCGTCTGGCGGCAGTAACCACCCCACCGTGAAACCAGAATACCATCGTGAAATAACAGCATATGTGCTGTTCGGTGAGTGAGTAAGGGATGCCAGAGCCCATTACCCCTCCCCTTCCTTATCCCTTATCCTTAATCCTTCTATGGTCGGCAGCGCACTTGTAGCACTTATGGCGTTGCTTGTGTTATAGGCGACGGTAGTCACCTACCATCAAGTGGACCGTCAGCCTGTCTGTCGACCTTAACATACAAAAAAGAAAAAAACACCATCCAGTGGACTGTTAGCTTGTATATCGAACTTATCTACTAAAATAAAAACGTATACTGAAGATGTTTGTTGCTCAATTACTTATTGTAAACGGTTCGGTATTTTTGGATGAAAGACATGCAAATAATGCGTTACTTGTCATAAATAATAACACTTTATGTGTGAAGTTACAAAAGTATTAGCCCCACATTTGTTTAGGTGTATAGGTAATTGTATTAATGTAACATCACTTACACAAGGCAGCTTCATAACGTAAAATTATAACACGAAGTTAACGAAGTTGAGAAAGGTAGTGCATTTATTTTTACAAGGGCATTCGATCAAGAATTTTATTAAGGAAATTATTAATTATAATTACTAAGGAATTTTATTGATGGTAACAATTTCTAAAGATCAACAATCATATTTTAAGTATACGAGTCGGAGAATCAGAGCTAGTGCCTCATAATGTAACAGTATAACAGATAATAAAATTTATTGAAGTCTGGCTATTATTGAAGTCTAGTATCATAAAATAAGATATAAGTGCCACCAACAAAAGTGCTTTATTGTGTTCCTTAAAAAAGCGGATACAGGAAACATAAAGTCCGTAAAAGCATAATGGATTTTCTGACTAACACGATATTAAATTAAAATATTTTTAACACATCATACTAACAAATAGAATCTTAATATGAAATAATTATAAATATTATACTTATAAGTATAAATACTGTATATTTCTCAATGTTACAAAATGTATAGCAAATAAATATTTGTTCAATTTAAGGTCAATAGGCATGAGCGACATACTATTTCCTTCCTGGTATATTTAACATGATAAACGTATAACAGTTGACATTTTATTATTTGGAATTGAATTTTATTTTACAACAAAACAAGACAATAAAGTTCAATGACACGTTGGACATATAGTATCCGTATTTCAATGGTCAAACAACGGACTTGTGTCCTTTTGTTGGAGTATGATTTGCAATAACTTAATAGATAGAAGTATTTAAATTCATACACGCAATCGTTCGTAGTAGTTCGTTTTTTGAAAGTCCCACAAGATCCTAACATTTCTTTTTAGGTTTAAAATTATCCTAGGTTTAAACAAAAATATTTGTTGAGAATATCCACTGTAAGTAGTTAGTATAAAATATCGGATAATGTAAGTAGAAGATAAATTTATGGTTCGGTTTCTAAATGGGAAAAAGATTTAGTTCGATAGACGGCAATGTTGGTTTGAATCCTGATCGGACCTGCAATTTTTTTTCTCGTTTGTTTTATGTGTCTTAGAAAAGATAAGTAATGATACGCTGTTATGAAGGTTTTTTTGCTGGTTTGTTATTGACATACTTTAAAGCGATGGTAGCCATAATAACTAATATATAATACCATAGTAACAAATAAGATAATCTAACCATTAGCAATTTTTTCTCATATATAAAATAAATAACTTTTAAGGTAAGTCCTCTCAATAATATATTTAATAGTTAAATTTGTTATTTTAACTCTAGAAATAATAGAAATATCGATAAACATAAATTTGTTTATGTTAATGAAAATCTACAAATTTTTGAATTTACGAAAAACTATCTATGTCACGTGGTTTCACTCGCGTCGGCTTCTAAGCGACATTGTTATGATATTAATAGAACCTTTCTCAACATTTATTTTTACCATTTAAACAAACAAACTTCAGCTTTATTATATTAGTGTATAAATATATAGTAGAAAAGTGTTGACACAACGCGCACACATATTCAGTTTTTGGTTTGTGTCCAAACCGTCATACGTTATCTTTGAACCTTCATAAATTTCACCTTTGAATCGGTAAGAGACTTCCGTAGTCAAGTAAGCTCTAGCTAGACAATATAGTGGAATGTATTAACCTTAAGAGATGATTGTAATTCTATGAGAACCTTCAAACGACAGTCCGAGATCACAAACGGTTAGCACTTTCAATGCACTAGTTTACATTTAACGTAGAAAGCAGCCCGCCGGGCGACAGGAAATAACCTTTTGCGACCGACCTATAGCCAGTTATTGCTGTGATATGACCCCGGCAGTATAAGATACGAATTTCGTTACCATTTCTAATATGATAGCGTTTGGATAACCCACGACGCGGCTGTGTGAGTAGGCGTGAGCATCGGTCACGTATTAGCTCTGAGTTATAACCCGGCAAAGAAATAAATCTGGCTTAGCAATAGACTAGTGCTTCGCGCAGTACACAAATCGCCCACATCTTAAATTTACATACGTAATACGCTAACTGCCGCTTCGTCAATCCTGGCGTGAATGTGCCAATGATTCAACGGATCCTTTGTTCCGACTCATTATTTACATTTTAAATTAAAATTTACCTTATTATACGAGCATAGCGTTAACTATGCAATAGCTTTTCCCCTCTCAAGGCAGTCTGGCAACAAATTTCCTAATACAAATCTATTGATTCGATCCGGAGTAAAAGACTTCGCGGTCACAATGTCGCTAAGTTTTATATTAGAATTGGTTCGTGCGTACAAGTTGTAAGAGAAGCATAAATAATTTTACTTAGCATTAAAAGTCAAAAATAAAAAATAAATAATTATAATGTTAAAATTGAAGAAATAAATTTGTGACAAAAAAGCTGACGACGAAAGCTTTAAGTTAGTTTTAGGGTTTTTTAGCCTATATTTAGGTATCTATTTACAAAGGAGAGACCTAGTACTTATGGGTGTGCATGTGTCGATAGGTGACCAGACCCAAACATTTACTTAAAAGAAAAACTTGTAATGAAAGTCTTAAAAACCTCTTTTTTTATGAAGGATGCACTTAAAAGCGCCAATGGTAACACAATTACGTCTGTTCGAATGGAACGGATGACATGTGGTTGCGTAAACGGTTTTTATTCTCGTAAAACGTGTAACGAAAAAGGCAGGGAAATTTATCACGCATTGGAAAGGCATGAGTAAATTTACGTATGTAACCGAGTTGGTCATAAAAACGTATGACGTGAAGCCCGCCTCTGAGACCTCGTAAGTTTACGATAGTTGGGAATTGTAGTAAACACGCACCAAGAGCAGTTAAAATAATTAATGTCGTACAACGTGTTAGGTAATGTTATTTAATTTTGGTAATAACTATCAAATCTCTCGAAGAATCTCCTCACATTCCTCTATACCTCTATTCGCCAGTTTTATGTTCGTTGGTGGTCGATTTCTCGTTTTATTTTTCTTTTAGAGATGACTTAAGAACGCGACTTTGGAGTGTCATGATTACGTCATGTGGGTTTTGCCACACCCCAATGCATGCGAAGGTATAATGCATTCCGTTGCAAATTTTTGAACTTTATAGTTTTTACATTCCGAGTATATTTAACGATGTTTTGTCCGCGATACGTCTGCGTATTTTTATAAATTACTAGCTGGCGCCCGCGACTTCGTCCGCGTTGAAAAAGAAAAAAGTGGCCTATCCTGTGTCCCGTACGTCTAAATGTTTATCTAGCAAGTTTCGTGAAAATCAGTTAATTCGTCGAAGAGTTATGGAGGAACATACATACATACAATACCTACACTTACAGATTTATTATTAGTATTGATAGCCTATGTGATGTATTGATAAATAAACTATTATAAATAATTTCTAAATTCCCAAAAACCGTTTACTTATTAGTTTTTGCGTAAAAGAATAACAAACATCCATAATATAATCTATACATCCATACTCAAAAACTTTCGTATTTATAATATTAGTAGGAGATTTTTTTCAATTTATAACTTACTAATAGAACCTCTTTTTATAGGTTTATATTTAATCGTCATCTCTTCATTACGACTCGCTGCAACAGCTTTGTGCAAAGTCATCATTAATGCCTAGAAAGGCAGAAGTCCTGACGAAAACAATATCTCAGATTATGTAACAGATATTTTTCTATAATTAATATTTAGGGGTAATCAAATATAACTGAAATTTAATTGCCACTCCATTAAACAACAAAATAGTTGCTTCTACATACTTTATGACGAATATGAAATGATATAATTTAACAAAGTTATATGTATCTTATAATTTACATATCCTTAAATATTTTTTACTTAATAAGTTGTGGTTACGTGCAATGGAATTTCCTCAGTCGAGCAACTGTCCAGTTTGCTCTTGACAGAAAAAAGTCCAGAGAGTTGACGGCCAACCTTCAAAACTGAAGAAACACTGACAGAAGAGAAAGTACAGTGGGGTCATATTATTAGGGACAGAGCTACTGAGACTTTTTAATTTTCTTATCTAATTGGATCTCTAACAAATGATTGGTTGTGTATTTTTTATTTGTATCTGCATTTTATTGGGATCATAAATTTTATATTCTTCATATGAAAATTTGTATTCTTCATATGACTGATATTATTATAGATAAAAATTAATAAAACAAGTTTCAATATTTAGTGATATGCCCCCCTTTGCTGAAATAAAAGCTTCTATTAGACGGGGCGGGGCATGCTCTCAATGTCATGTTTTTGCATTTTCTTGGAGTGTGGAGATATGATTCTAATCTCTGATGGGAGTTTCAATGAATTGGCGCTTGTTGATAAGGTGCCTCCACCTTTCTTTCAAATATGACTCTTCTGAGGAGCTGAGAATGATTTTTTTGGAGTCGACAACGCATTAAATATCTCCTCGTATTACTATTATATCTGTATGACTTAAAGCCTACCTGGCTGCTGCTCTTAGCTAACAAATAATTCTTTGTGCATATTTGTTTGCACTATCACATACATTTTATAATGTTGTTTGTTAGTTAGTTAAATGTTTAAAGCAAATAAAAGATACTTGCGAAGATATATAAAAGAAAACTTTGTAACATCCCGGAGTGTTGGTAATACCGCTATTCGCCGGGATATCAAGATGCGAAAACCGTCGAAAGAATGTAGTAAGTAATTGTTAAAGTATGCAAATTAGACTGTGTTAGCCAAGAGCCTTCGCAGATTTAAAGTTTCACGTTTTACACCCCTACAGATAACACTGCATGTTAATTAACAAACCTGTGGTGTTAAACAAAGGTAAGATATCGATTTATTGCTGCAAATATTTCGAGGTAAAGTTTTTCCGATTGCAAATTCACGACTCCCGACAGTGCACAGTGGCGTGGCGGTCGTAACATTGTACTGTACCTACTAAAAGCGAACTGGATATACAACTTGGCTGGGAATTTTTGTTCATGCGTATATTGGTTCCGCAACAAAATACCATTTCAATCACATTTTGATACTATCGTCAGGTACTATAACTACTTATCGAAGCAAAAAATTAAAAAAAAATATAACATCATAAAATATTTATAAAAAAAAAAGAGAATATCTCACAAACTAAAATATTATTTATTAAGTCAAAATAGAACCAAACTTCATTATAACCGAAACTAATTGTAATTTTGTTATTCAACTAGCTGGCGCCCACGACTTCGTCCGTTAGTCTATCCTGTGTCCTGTAGGTCTAAATGTTTATCTACCAAGTTTAATGAAAATCGGTTAATTCGTTTAAGAGTTATGGAGGAATGATCCTCTTTAATAATAAAAATTAGTTTAAAAGCCTGATTCTATAAGCGGTCTAAAATAATAAGTACGAAAATATACTCTTATTTGTTTCGTTAATCAGTAAACGGATATTTTCATTATTACATAAATCTAAAAAATACTTGAGATCACTAAGAATTACCTTTTCCTTAATTTTAACATCTTATAACGACTAAACAACTCTCGGTTGATTACTTAATTTTACAAAATGAGGCTGTCTTGTCGACCTCCTTTTAAATTAATCGTTAAAAATAAAACTGGATATTATGTTAACACTTTAAGGAAACTGTGGCACGAGTAATTAGTGAATAATTATCTTCGTTAAATTTTCTATTTCGTAAAGATAACGAGTTACCGGACGTAGAGTTATTTAAGTAAATAGTACTCGTAAGATAAAAAAAAAACAAATGGAGAATCTAAAAAAAATATTATGATCAGCTCAATTGAGTAAAAAAAATATCTCAATTCATATGTGTGTGTTTTAATCATAAAAGTGATAGGTATCATAAATTATATTGTTATCATCATAAAAAAGACGAGGGGGTGTGGTTACCTCTCAGGATATTTTGATTTTTAACAAGGCAGCTGAAATGAACATTTAAAGTTGAAATGTCAAAACTATTAACTACATAATACGTTATTCAGGTATTATCTTCTCTGTAATTTCAATTTCATTACAGAAAAGTAAATAAAATGTGTAAATCTACATAAATAAGGTGCATACAATTACTTTTTAAGTACTTTTTAACTACTCTACTTTTTTATTTAAGAAACATCATTCATTGACAAACTGATAAGGTATTTGTTTATAACTGTAAAACTCTAACTACTATGAGTCATCGTAATAGCTTCAAGTAACACAAATACAAAATAAACAAAACGAAATAAAACTTCTAAACCACGAATAGATTTTGATACGATTTTCACTAATGGAACGAGAGATAAACGAGGAAGGTTTGTAGTAAAAAAAATGCATCCTTACCAAGTCGGTGTCGAATCACTAGTAAATAATAAAACCTAATGACAAAGTTTGTAAGTTAATTACTTAAGTAACCTACTCTTGAAAAAATAAGGAAAAAACTAAAGTTTACCGGCTTCACTGAATTTCCTCAAAATAAATTCAGTAGTTCAGTAATGTACATTCAATTAATGTTACATATAATAACATAATGAATACAGTAAACGTTGAAACTGTGTCGTATAGAGTTATTAAATAATCGATATTAAGAATCGATAGACAATAATAAGCTTGCCCTTGTTTTTAAGTTTAGAGCCAAGAGGTTAAATCAGCCAATTAAATCATGAATAAATTGTTTTTATATAAATAAGGGTAACCTATTTAGGTTAACTATCACTTTAATGGTAACCGATCCAATTGGAGTTTGGTAAGGATTTGGAGTTGAGGTGGTTGAGTGAAGCAAGTACGAGTTTAGGTAAGAAACTCTTGCCTTACCCTCAGCACCGAAACACTACAGTACGTACAGGAGTTATTATTTAGTGCTAATTTTAGTTAAGGTGGTGGTCCTGCTTACAACAGGCCCGTGATATTGCCAATTTCATTGATTAGATTATTTAATTATAACATAGATTTATAATATTATAATACATTAAATAAGTACATTTAGATTTAATAATATCAAAGTTTTAATATTATAAAAAAGGAATATTATTAATATTATATAAAAATGAATACTTTTAATTTTGAACCATATAAGCACAGCGGCCCTAGCCAAGAACACAATGCAAACGGGAGCGTTGCGTTTTACGAAACGATAGAAAATAAAGCCCGGTGATTGGTTGTTGTAACGCTCACATAAAATTTTGACCAATCATCGGGCTTTATTTTCTATCGTTCTCTAATTTCGTAAGGGAGCGTTGGAATTGGTGTGCTCATGGCTAGGGGCCAGGGCTCCTAGCCAAGAGCAAATCAATGCAAACGGGAGCGTTGCGTTTTACGAAACGATAGAAAATAAAGCCCGGTGATTGGTTGTTGTAACGCTCACATGAAATTTTGACCAATCACTGGGCTTTATTTTCTATCGTTTCGTAAAACGCAATGCTCCCGTTTGCATTGGTTTTCTCTTGGCTAGGGGCCCTGGATTATGATTATCGAACGTGATGTGGTAAAAAAAACTAATTTTCAATTAAATTTAGAATAAATTGTTCTCCTAAGACTGTAAATACCGTTTAAAAATCGAGTACACTCGCGTCCGGATCAAATTCAAACTTCCGAGCAAAAGTCGTTTCATTTAAAAAAATATACAACAATAAAAAACGTTATTTTATTCCCCTACTATATTTTAGTTACTCAGTCAACGCGACCCACTTTAATAGTATTAAACACGTACACCGAACGTTCCGTTTCGATTTTTTCAACCACAAAATCTGTTAAACAAACTACGTGACAAATATATTTACAACACAAACCCGTATTTGCGTGTGTACGTATTTAATTAGTCACTGTGACCTAAAAACTTAGTTCTAATATTTTTATTATGAAAGTGTTATTTTTCATTGCGTGATTTTGTCACACTTTAAACAATTTAACTCAACTATTAATAACAAAAATGTCGTAATATTATGTTTTATTTTAAGGCTAATTGAATTTTTGGGTGATTAATTAAATACGGCGCTGTAATTAATCTCTCTTTGAGTTTAAGGCACACTTATAACGAAGTGACATAGTTATGTCTGCGAAGTCCAGAAAGCCTAACCTTAGTTGATAGTGTGTTTAAAATTTTTACATTAAACTGAGTATGGGCTGTGATATTATTTGTTACACTTATTATAAAAATATATATATTTATCGTGTTTGTGTGTCTCTGTAATCTCTGTTCCACAACAAAATCCTATGTAAAATAGTAAAAATATTCCAAAAAAATAATTTGTAGCATTATTTCTACATAAATGTATTGATTTCTACTCATTAGGACACTTTAATGTATTTTACTGGTCATTACAGCATACAATAGCGGTGGATTTGTTTGATCTTACTTTTACTTTGTATTATAATTTCACTGAAAGTTTACTGAGCAATTAAAATAAATATTGTCGATTAATTATTCGGCAAAGAAATTGTGCGGAAACTGAATGGACGCGAACTCATATGTTACATTACAAACATTGGTTGTTTCCTAGTCTGTGATTACAAATGACCATTGCTAATTAGTTCTAAAGGAGCCAACGTATTTATTTCATTTAAATTGCAACCTATAAGAGTAACGGTACACTAGCGACATTTAGATACGTGTGCCTTCAGCGGCGCCGTCTTGAGCCGTAACAATTAGTCGAGACCATCAGTTAAGGCGATTCTACATACCGTCGCCATAGCAACGACGGACCACACACGAGCGCCAACAAAGCTGGACCCTGTAGACGTATGCAAATTGAACCCCTCGGTTATTCAAGCATGAATATTTTACGGGTTTTGTTCTGCAAGATTAATTCAATTCGCGACGAGCATCAATTACTACCGTGAGAGAGTTATTGGTGTTTATTTTCATCTTGCTTAACTTTAGCCAGTAGGAAGTTACGTTGCATTCAGTTGCATTGCAACACCGAGGTCATGTTCTGATCTTAAAATTCAAATACTATTATTTAAAAATTTCAATGCAATGTTCTAATTATAAACTGAAAACGATAGCAATCATTGAGTAGATGATGATTTAATTTTTAAAATATATTTTTGTCCGTTTTCACACCCCTCTGTCATGGTGTTTTTTGTGTTTCCTATCGGTTCTAATATCGGTTCGGTATAAACTTTATAAAGTTGACTTCTAGCCTGGATTTGAAAAGTAGTAGCAGGGCTGCGAAACGCTGCATTTTGCAGTCATTTTGGCATCCCGTTTGGCGGCAGTGATCTCCCCCTTACAGAAAAGGCTACCGTGAAATAATAGCGTCTGTGCTCTTATGTTTCGGTGAGTGAGTAAGAGATGTTAATGCCAATTTCCTCCACTACTATGGTCATCAGCGCACTTGCAGCACCTACGACGTTGCTTGTGTTATAAGCGACATAAAATAGTACAATATCTATTTGGAATTTCAATGTGAAAAATTTAATACCCGAATGTGCATGTTTCGAAAATTTGTTTCGTTTGCAAAGCAACAAATTAGGGGTGTTTATATTTATTTATAGAGTATTTGCGTTCTGTCTGATGGCTTCATAGCTGCAACAAGCTCTTCGCCTTTAGGCGATGCTCGCGTTTACTCGGACAATCACGTGTTCACAATATTTATAGCGAATATATATGTTAATGGAAGCTGGTCTTTACGTATGCAAATATTCACTTAAAGCCATTAGAAGAACAAGTTCACTCAATCTAACATTGTAATTTATTATGTCTTTAGGGCTGTTGTTAACTAGTGGGTACTTTAATGTTTACATCGCTCAAAAGGATTTATTTTAACCGAAACTAGCCGATGCCCGCAACTTCGTACGCACGAGATGTTAGTAGTTCGTTTTTTGAAAATGCCACAGGAAACTAACATTTTTCCAAGATAAAATTTTTATTATCATATAGTTTAATCCAGTTAAGTCAAGTAGTCTGTAAGCCTGTCCTGCACTCTATATATAAAAGTATCTATATATTATCTGCAGTCAAACAGTAACTTAAAAATGGTATTGTACCGTTTTAAATATACCTCAAATAGCGTCTTGTAAAATTGTCAATAAAAAGAAAGGTAAGGTAAATGACACGACAGCGTGGCCAACACTTCCGAGGAGCGAACCCACGATCTACTTCCAGCTAAAGGTAAGACAATTACCTCCAACATTGGTGATAAATCCCTTCACAAGACACTGGCCGTTATTGCCACCGGCCTTATATCTTATCAATTATCATGTAAGTTGACATATTGCCTCCTATTTTGCAGATAACACAATTTCTCATTACATGATGGGTATAGATAGCATTAATTTGCTTTCTGTTACAGCTAATGCTAGATTAGTCAGTAATACTACATTAATTGCCTGAGATATAATTTAAATTAATTTATTAAGGTTTATGACAGAGTAGGTATAATAAATAATAATTGCTATGCTTTTAATTTTTAATCTATTACTTTTTAGTAAATGTAGCTATTTGATTTGCCATAATATAAGAAAGGTTTAAATTATGATTACTAAACTAAAAATTGTATATGAGACTATCCCTTTAATACTGTAAGAAGAAACCCCTTACTTGACTGTATTTCTTAATTCGAGTAGGATAAAAAAATATATTTTATGCCCTTTTTTTTTATTTATGTTTGAATTTTACTTAAAGTAATTTATTTTACATTGTAACTGTAAATCCCCATTTAGATTTAATATTCAGAATTAATGATAGACAACTTACATTAAAATTGAATCGTAAGACGGAGTAATTAATAAAAGATGCGAATTCCTGTTCTCAATTCGTGTTACGAAGAGAATACGGATGCTATATTAAGTGGTAGGGCAAACGTAGAGTTTGCATATCGAATGTGATTCGGAATATCTTTGCTGCAGATTAATGTTATTGCTAGCAGCCCTACATAGGTAACTCGATAACCAGTCACGAGTGTGATTGTATAGCTTTGTCTTGCGTATCTCGAATGTTTCTCATTCGCTTCCTGCCAGCAATATCGAACTTGCACTACAAAGGAAAAAGGTGTACCCAATAAAATATAGTAATATTAATATGTTATACAGAAATTAATCTAAGTCGCCCAGAAATGACTTTATATTAATTTTAATATAAGTTTGTGAAAACGTTTAGAGGTTTGTCACGCGAATTTAATTTTTTTATAAAAAATAATTAGTAAGTATTAATATTTTCCGAATTCCTTTCATTATACGTGACTCCAATTAAACTTCTCTAAAAAAACTCCATACACGAACTTTCTCACAGGACTAAAGTTAGGTCCTGGGTCGAATTAGTCGAATTCAGGGTTTTAAAACATAACCGCCGTGAAAGAACAGCTCATTCCTTATGCTTAAAAAAGTTTATCTTAAATTCTAAAAATATATCTAAACATTTGCGCAACATTAAAGTAGTTTAATTGCTGCCGATAAATCGCAATCAGTGTTCACTAATAAAGGCTAAATGGATTCTTCCAGTTAACGAATAGTCTAGAACAGTATATTTTTACGCGGCTTAACAAAATCCAATCTAAGTTAAAAAATAATAAAATAATATAAACTTGCTCCTTAGTGACTATGTATTTTAATATTATTTTATTCGTTTTTATATATCATACAATAAATTCCGTTATTTTTTTTATTACAGATGGATTTGCTCTTGGCCAGCATCTAGCCGTAGCGATGAGGCCTATAATGGAGCGAACTCACCCAGAAGATGCCTATTCAATCGAACTTTGAAAAGATTTGGGTTACATATATGAGACCGGAAACATAGACGCAGGCAGAGAGTTCCAAACCTTGGCAGTGCTCGTCTGGTACTTTCTATTGACATAGTTTGATGCGGTCACTTAAAGAATAATGCAAAAAAATTGTACAATACCACGTGCTAAGTAATAATTTATTACAAGTTTATTACTAAGGAAATCAATATAGGTCTACATTTATATTGTACTAGCTGGCGCCCGCGACTTCGTCCGCTTTAAAAATGAAAAAAAGTAGCCTATCATGTGTCCTGTACGTCTATAAAATATAGCTAAACAAAAAATACAGTGTAATTATATTTATATTTTATATAGTTTATGAGTGTAGTTTTCACTGTCTTATTATTTTACATGAAAAAATGTATATATTCGTATCCAATCAGAAGGTTTATTCATTTGCAATTAATTCTAGTTTTCATTTAAGTAGAGACAAGCGCATGAGTTATTTATCTGATACATGATTATCTCGATAGGTCAGCACGTAACCAACGTGCTGTCAATAAATAAGCTGTCTGCAACTTTGGAGTACGTACGTGGAAGACTTGCCGCTACATACGCTTAATCCCGGTAGCTAATTGAACCGAACATCGGTGGCTATCCGAGCACACGAAGTTATAAATTATGTACAGTCAGCATTAAGTATTTAAGAACATTTTACTTCTCTCATGTACGCTACAATAACATCGCAATCAGCGAGGGAGTACCGTGTAATGAAAATGAAGCTTCATTTTCATTAATTTAAATATGTATATAATAATGCATATATCTATATGAATTTCTTCTAGCTTTTATCCTTTAAATGAGAGACTTAAATAAAAATGCTTTAAAAGTCAAAACAATGAAGACTTAATGTAAGTGATTGCTATTGCCTTTAACACAAGCAAAGCTATAAGAGACCTTGATGCAATATGGGATGAGCATAAGGAGGAGATATAGGAATGGGTCCCGTCATTCCTTACGCACTCATAATTTACAGCGAAAAAACTCGACGTGAGATCAGAATATCAGTACTCTTAAGTATATGCCAACACTATATAAATACGTTCTCCAACGTATTTATCTCCAAGTTCTCCAACGTTCTTGGTATCTCCAAGAACACCGCTTTTTCCGGTTTTTCTCGTGGCAAAGACGATATTTAAAAGACAATTTTGTAATGTAACACCATTTTATTTTAATGCAGAATGAGTACTTTTTATATTGATCAATAACTACAATATAAATTTTTATTGTGACTAGGATTTTTCTATTTTAAGTATTTCCGTATGCTCAAAAATCCGTAACTACCGGCTATTATGAAGTAGACTGTACTATTTACAATCTATACGGAAACGGTGTTTGGCGCCGGCGCCGCGTGCACGTAGAATGCCATCAATATTACATGCGGGAATTTAAACGTATGATATGATGTAAGAATGGCCCAGTTATTGCAAACTACTATAAAATATTTACGGTAAATAATACGTTATCAATACATTAAACTGGTATTTATAATATCTTTATGGTAGTCGGTATTTATTGTATGTTATGGGAGTATTACATAATGATTGATTTGTTATATTATGTCATGCTTGCAACTTAATTACACTACTCGAGGAACCAAATAAGGGCATCCTGAAGGCGACAGCAATCGGTGGCTAGATCAAAGAGAGCTCTACCGTCATAATGTCCAGTTTACTCGTGATCTATGTACTGGCGCCAAAGGTAGTTGTATTGTGGGAATAGAGCAAGCGGTGTAATAACAGCTTGCAATACAATACAATGCATGTTTGTAACTTAAATTTTCATATGGATCTGTGGCACGAGCTCCTTGCTGAGATGTACCTATCTATTTTGGGTGAATGAATACTAGTTTCAGCACAAGAGTTTTTACTGGGGTTCCCTACATATTTAGGTGACTGATGGCCGGCTTAAAAGGTCACCTTCTAAGCCGGCCATCAGCCAAGTAAATAATAATAATAATAAAAAACAATTGTTGCCGTGCAGATATACATTGTCTACAGATCGATTCATAATTCAGAAAATTCAGACAGTAAAGATCGTCCAGTATAAAAATTATTTAACAGTTTATTATTAACTTTAAAATATTAATTAGTGGCGTAAAATAAATAAGAAATTAATATTCTAAATTCTAAATTTTAATAATATTCTAAATTTATTATTTGAATATATTTATGGCCTTTTAGTCTTCATCTTGTGAGATCTTATTATCACACACACACACACACACATTCCACACAGCACCATTTAGTTCCACAGTAAGCAACTAATGCTTGTATTATGGATACCAGACAGTTGATATACTACATATATTACTTTTTTTTTGTAAATACATAAATATTATAAATACAAACATCCATGACTCAGGTACAAAAGTCAATGTTAACACATAAATATTTGACCCTAGCGGGATTCGAACCCGCGACCGTTGGTTAACAGCTAGGTTTACTAGCCACTAGACCAAACGTGTCGTAAATTTTAAAATTTAAATTTAAAATTGGTGAAAAATGGTCTATTATACTCACATTCTCTGATTACATTAGGCGACGCAATAGATTGACTTTATAACAGCTTTTGCAAGCCATGTACATCGATTTAAAATTTGAAATATATTGAGACAGATTAATTTATGATCGATCAATCATGAATCGATAATCATCGCTGTTCGATGGACAGACGACATTTTATTGACCAGTACCCGTGGCCGTGGCTTGAGCAATACTTGTCATTTTTCGTCTTTTTAGGCATAGGCAGGAGTTTCGCGAATACAGTGGAATGCGCTTTGATATCTCTTACATGCAACGAAAGCTGAACACCCGCCGCCCTAACAACTAGCATATAAAAAAAAATTAAACGAAAAAATTATCGTAAAGTGAAAATAACCTCAGAAATCTCTATCAAAGGCGTCACCTTTGGTAACATTGTTTTTAGAGTCACGAACACAATTGCGCAATAAAACTTTATTTAGCCCTAACAAATAGTTAATCTAGGCATCTTGGTGAATTTCTAAAGGTCAGTTCCATTACTCAAAATGACGCATAACTTGACGTTCTGATTCAGCTATTTAATGACCGAGGGTTCCGCGAAAGCGTTAGGTGGCAACTTTTATTTATTACAGCACGCACTTGACCATTTTATAAATGATAAGATCGTACATAAAGTGGGGTTTTTAAATGTTTTACAATAATTTGTAATGTAGCTAGAATTTTATTATTCTAACTCCGTGTTTAAGTCGACTTAAGGAAGTTTAAATGCGGTAACCTGAAACGAAAAAGAAACTGAATTTTACTTGTAGACGTATCGGTTATTGCAAATATCAAATAATCAAATCGTCTAGTAAGATAAGAGCACTGAAATTGAATGCAAAGATTCGATGGATTTCGATGGATAAGAGCTATAAAATAAAATGCAATTTTCCGCATTTAAAAAAAAAAACTTTTGTTCCATATTCAAATCACTACCTGATCTTTGGTTCTTGTATAATGTCTCAAACAAATTAAATCTAAATACAAAGTAGGACTTTGAAAGAGCAGGAAGACTGTTCTCTCGTGTTGTGATAAGGTTATCTCGCAGTGCATAAGAGATGCGGTAGGAAAACCTACAATATTTTAAGTGAAAAATGTTAAGTTTTTACATTAACTTTAAGTGCTGTCGTGTTTTCGGCTGTACTAATAGTGTTTTTTTTAATCGTGTATGTCGACGACATAATTTTTTAACAATCAAAATCAAGCTTGAATTTTGGGAGTAACTAATCTTCATTTCAACTCATTAATATCTTTATTTGTAATATTGTTTTTAGTAGTTTTTTAAGAATAATTTATGGCAAAGGACTTATTGTCCTTTCTTTTCTTTCTTCCTTTATTACAGCGCGTGAACGTTTGAAACACATTATTTTGAACTCACACATTACACAGCGCCATCTGCAATACACAAAAGTCGTACAAAAAAGATTTTTTGTACAATATTATTTCACTGGTACTTTTATAGTATTGAAGTAAGCCTACATTTTAATTTAGGACTAGTCAGTAAGTTTCAGTGTCGTTCAACGGTTACTAGTAGTTTTGGTACACCAATAGAGGTGCCGTACTGTTTTTAGTGTTAGCTGTGGTACAGTCGTGCCTAAGGGCTTGACAGCGGGCGTCGCGTGATATGGAACAGTCAGCGTTTGTGGAGCGAAGGTTACGTATCGCCGATGCTATCGGCGCCGACGACCAATAAGATTCGAATTGAAATTGTGTCGTTCTATCGCGTTGAACTAACCTTGAATGGCACTATGCCACTATACTTTAACTTGAACATTTACACTATCTTTATTACAATATCACTTTGTGAACTCTAATTTATTGCTTGTTTGTATTACTCCTGTTAACTTTTATTTGGGATACATTGAACTCGACAACCTATTTTCCTCTAATACCTATGTATAAATTAATGATTTTTTGACTAATTAATTAATGCCTATGTTTGTGATCTCTTTTCTTGTTTGTACATTTAATGTATAAAAAGGTAGTGAGTGATATTAGTTACTTATTTCAGTAATTGAGGCTTTATTTTAATAAGAACAAGTCCAAATGTCACTCACAAATATTTTACAATAACCTTCGATTCGGAATGAACATTCTATGAGGATAAATGCGGGCACAAAACTTTACAAGCACTAGATATACATTAAGCAAAATATTATGTTCATCTATCATTCCAAGCATATCCATCACTCAAAAAATCATTACACGAGTAATAAGCTTTTTCTATGTAATATCATAGAGTAAATAGTTATTACTCGTTAATTAACTATTTACTCTATGATAATATTTAATTTATTTATTTTTAAAGATTATAAATTATGAGTTAAGGGAATAAGTTGAATAAGGGTTGGGACTTTTTTGAAAGAGGAATTTCTTTGACATATAAAAGATTAGGGTACCGTACTGATTTTGGTAATTCTTGCTCGGTGAACTTTTATGATACCTTGTGTTATAAATATTATGAAGAGAAAAGATATGTAATTTTATTTGTAATGCTAAACTCAAAAGCCACTGGATCGATTCTAAAAATTATTTCATCTATAGAAAGCTACATTACCAGCGAGAAACATAGGCTTCATTTTATAAAGTTACGCGGACGAAGTCGCGTGCAACAGCTGGTAAATTATAAGACGTATAACAAAAAGTTTTTGTTTTATAAAATAATCTCCCAATTATAATAATGTTTTCCAAGCATATTTAAGTACAAACTAAAAAAAAATAGTCAGAAACCTTTTTGAAATTTTGAATGTTATTCTTTATATTAATATTGACAGGCTATTTATATATAAATGTAATGTTTATTGGGTTTAAGATATTAGATATTATAAAACAATGAACTATAACAATTCGAAATATGAACATTAGATTGAATGTGCAGTAAGATTGAAGGAAATACGCTACAGATATTAACATACCGTTGCGTGAAAAGGCAATAAATAATAAGGTATCCGAATAAGAAACCAGTCCTTGAAATTGTTGGAAACGTGTACTTTTAAAGGTACCAACACTTTACGAGAATATAGTGAGTAATGGACTGTATTTTGCATACGAATTATTAAATACATTGAGTAAGACTGTATTTTAAATGAATTGCAAACGATAATAGATAACTGAAGAATCTTCAGATGTATCCTCTTTGTTTCATGTTTATTTACACAAAATCAAAGATATTTGATTGTCTCCTATGCACAAGATATTAAGTTGGAGACTGTTTGGAAATGCTTCCTAAAAAAGTCCTTAGAACAACTAAAATCATTAATAATTTCAAGTGATAGACCACATAATTGGCAGAACGATAACATTGAGAAAAAAATGTAGGGGTACTCTATGATTGATATTATAAAAAAGTAAGACAATGCAAATATGTGCCTATAAAATATAAGTAGTTTAATTAACATTGGTAGCTAATTAACTGGCATTAAAATATCTCGGATTTTTTTTACAAAAAAAAAATGAAAAAGTTCATGTTCTATATATATTTTATAGGGACCATTAGGCATACTTAGGTCACCAATTTAAATGTAAACTGTTAGAACTGTTAACGACTTTATACAATTTTGATTAAATAACTTTATCTTGTATAGTTGATTAATAAATGTTTATTAAATTTCCCGACTGCATAAATTTTACATAGTCGTGAGATTTTAAAGATTGCGTACAACCTACTTTCTTAGTTCAATATTATATTGTATTTAAATTAATATTTAATTGTAGTTGCGCTGCCCGAAAAACAAATGTTTTTATGCCAAAACATAAATCCTTTATAAAATTCATTCAGGAGCTTATATTTCTAATGAAGCTTTACTTAGCGTATTCGGCCGATGAATATATAACCGAAAAAATTACCATATAATATATATTTTTTGCTGATAGTACTTAATACAATGTTTTTCTGTTAATTAGAGATGAGTTTCTGTGGGAATGTGGTGATCGCTTAAAATACTTAGAACGATAAGTTAACAAGTTACCTTAGTAAGTACTATGCGTTTCAAATGAGATCGCGCTTGCTGCAAACTTCACATGATCCGAGTCATCATAGTAATGTCGTCAAAAAAATCCGAATAACAAAAATATAAGTATTTTTTATTTATATTTTGTCTAATAAATTTATATATTTTTTTTTTATGTAATCAAGGCAGCGCTTGGCCGCGATCTCACTTTATGTTAGGTGCAGATGAGGTCAAAGATGGACCACGCTTACCTAGTAAGTGCCCATTTACCCTAGACTTGAAGACCCCGAGGTTGTAATTTTGGGGAAACACGGACGCAGGCAATGAGTTCCACTCCTTAGCAGTTCGGACAAGGAAGGTGGAACTATAACGCTTCGTGCGTGACCGGGGAACATCAACCGCGAAGGGATGAAACCCCCGCCTGCGCCTCGTGTTCCGCAAGTGGAACGGCTCTGGCCGGATCAGATCCCATAGGATGGACGCACATTCTCCGTGGTGTAGACGATAGAAAACCGATATGTATAAATATATATATCCTTACTAATATTATAAATGTGAATGTGAGTTTGTTGGTTTGTTTGTTTATTATGCTTTTTGCAAAAACTACTGAACCGATCATCATTAAATTTTGCATACACATTGTCTGGGACACCAGAAAGGACATAACCTTTCATCGTTCAACGCGGACGAAGTCGCGGGCACCAACTAGTATATAATAACTATTAAGTAATTAAACTATAAGTGTAAATTACAGTACGATTTAAATCGTATTTATACGATCTATTCGGCTTTGGTTCTATGTAGCAAAGCCCTTAAGTTTGCTAACGCGTCTCCACGAGATAAGTAATTCTTTTATGGGTCAATGTATACGATTTTATAATAAACTAACTGAATAAATAAATCACATTACAAAAATAATAAAAATAATAATTAATTCTTGGATTGTTTTTTCTTGCACTCCGTACACATCAGTAATGAAGTTCGTGAGAAATGCGCTGCCAAATGCGAATTTCCAGTCCTATTCTCATTTGACACGCATAGTAATGATATTTTCAGAAATTTTGTTAAACCACGTTGTCCTTGCATAAACAAAACACGACATTGACAATTATTTGTACAGACAGATCAATAATGACACGTTACGTGTCAAAAATATTACATATCATGGAATCACATTAGTAATGAAATTCGTCGAATTGTTAGCAATTAGGTAATTGTTATATGCCCTTAACGAGGCCTACCTTGAACTTTGTACTGAATAGACTGATTATTTTTATTGAAAAACGGAATAAAGGATTAATATTAAAATTATGTAATAATAGTGTAGGATATTTTTGATCCCTTTAGATAGGTGTATCTAGTGCGTGAAGTGACTAAATACTTAGATGACTGTAGTTCATATTAAATTTAATTATTGAAATTTTTACAACAGATGTTATTCTTTTCTCATATTTGCATTAAGTATCATTGCTTCTTTCTCACACTTATATGAAAAATGTTCTACAAATTTATACGGATACAAAATGTATCCGTTTTGTTTCATCTGCCGTTTAAAGCAATAAGTGTACGAATCTATAATTATGTAATATTTTTAAAGTATGTGTAACTGTGTACATTATAATTGTTCATACATTTCCTAGTGATACACGGATCTTATTTTTTTTATAACTCAAACCATGATAAATTCGGTATAAAATTTGATTGCAATGCGACTTTAAATTGCAGATAAGATTAATATCTGCGAGAATTTAAATGTCAGAGCAAACGCATAGACAAAAAATGAATAATCCTTCAGAAATAATAACCTAATAGTAAGTAGCACTTTAATGAGAACCGGTTGAATACAAACAGGTCGTTACTCACACGCGGCAAGTTCTGCGCCTTTCATTAAACCATTATTATGTAGTTTATGGTTGAAAAGTGAATGAAAATGGATAAAAAGGGACACCATGTTTACGTAATGAATGAGGAAATGTTCATAATTTAATGTGAATTCAACAGAATTTGCCGTCTTGGCTCAGTATCACGAGGGAGACTAAAGCATCGTGTAATTGACGCTTACTCGATACTTTTTTGGGCCATGATTCGCTTGTTGCGAAACTTTTTGCTTAATAATTCAAGGAATATATATATTTGTGTTAACTAACTAACTATCCACTTGAAGGTAGGTGGATACCGTCGTCTAAAACACAAGCAACGCCACAGAGGTGCTGCAAGTGCGCTACCAATCATAATAGGACTGTGAATGCCCCTGCCCTTGCCCCTGAAACAGAGCGTTAAAGCAAGCATCTTAACCACTAATTGATCAAGGGTTCTCTTTGAATTAAAAATTTAAGATGTATATATACATCTTAATTTTTACCTATATGTACAAAGATTCTAATTGTTTATATATTAAATTAATTAAAATTAAACTTTATCTTTATCGTAATGGATTACTATTTGAAAAATTCCTCTACTATCCAGGCATTACATTACATATTAATTACATAAAAGAATATTTGTGACATGTAATTTAAATACAATATTTAAAAAAAAATCATGTAACTAATATTTATTGATTTCATCGTGACTTGCTTCGCAGCAAACATCTATTAATACTACTTAGCTTACAATAATCACGACATTAATCATACTTTAATGATTTAAAAATATGCTCATATAACATAAGTTATTGCTCTCTGAATTAACGATGTAACAAATTAATCTGGCAGTTTTTAAATCGATGAGGACATCTATTGTAATAATCGTATGCGATAACAATCTGTTGGCGCGATATTGATTAATTAAAATTCCGATAACTCATTGTATCTAAAGATCATATTAAAATGGATTTAAAATTATAATCTGTGGAATTAATTAATTGGACCCTCTCTTTTATGTAATGAAAATGAAATTAAGTCCGAACGTTATTATTGTATATTGCTATTATAAAATTCTCCTGTTCATAGTGTATCTAACCAAACTCTTACGAAACAGCTTGACCGATTTTTATGATTTTTTTTGTGTAGTATTTTCGGTAGATCTAAAAAAAGGTCGTAAACTATTTTTACTTCCCTAATTTAGTGATAAAAGTGGCCAACCACAAAAAAATTTATTTTTTATTTTTTGGCAAAACAACGTTTGCCGGGTCAGTTAGTATTATTATATTATTATTTATTTGGCTTCTAGAAACAATAAATATTAGAACCAAATTATACCACGAAAGCATTTTTATTAAATTCAATATAAAGCTTTCAAACTACACTAAATCAATAATTATATTGTCAGTACTTTTGAAATTATAATTACCATAAATTAATGTGATATCTCGCACCTATGGCGTCATTACGTTACTGAGGCGAAGAGGTTTCGATTCAGAATTTTGTATTTTCTCTTTCATTCTTATCTGGTTGCACTCGTCTTCTTACATTGTTGCTGTGAAATACTATTATAGGGAGTAATGGCGACATGTAGCCCCATACATTTATTGTCTCTCAGAGTCTAGACTAATGTATCCTATTGCAACATTGTTATTTATTAACATGACCTTAAAGGTGGAGCAATAAAATATTGATTTCACTAAAGATATTGTCATATACAAAGCAATCGTAGGAGTAAAGAAATAATTGTAAATTATATAAGGAGCGGAGGAGCAACTAAAGATTTAAGGCGAGGACTTAGCTGAAAAGCGTTATTTTTCGTTGCCTAGTTTGACTTCTTAGAGTAAAATCACAAGTTAGATAAAAATACAGTGCATAATAGACTATATGGGAAAAAGTTTGAATCGGGCAGATTTATAAAAAAAATATCAATTTTACGAAAAAAGAAATTAGTAAAATACTGCTAAAAATAAACTTACTGTTCACAGTACTAAAAAAATTCCGTGACAACTACTTTTGTTTTTAGGCTCATTAATTAACTTACGTTCTACACTAAAGTTTGAATCGGCTACTTTTATTTCTTTTTTCATATTTTACACAATATTTAAGAAAAACCTTCCAATTTTAAATCTGTTCGGTTATCTCCGAAGAGCTACAAAAATTTGTTGCGCAATATTGCACCTTAATTCATAGAGCATTAGGTTGCGGTCATTTTGGTAAAAATTGTGTTCGGTCTGAGGTTAGTCCTTGCCTTAAACAGTACATGTATACTATTACTATAAAGAGGTAAAGTTAGAAAGTTTGTATGTATGTTTGTATGTAGGAGGTAATCTCAGAAACTACTCACCCGAGTTCAGTGAAGAATTAGTTTAAATAGAATTACAGGATGGATATAAGCTAAATATTCGAAACGGGCGACTAACTTTACACTGATAATTTTATCTATTATAATTTAGTTTAGTTATTACAGATCTGATAATTAAGTTTATTCATTACAAACAAAAATACAAATATTTGTATTAGTATAGGCAGATTTTTAGATTACTAAAAAAATATTTAAGAGAGTATGTGATGTCATCTAATTCTGGTAGGATGGTTATTACAATACATCTATAATGTACTTTCAAAGTGTCATCAAAATTCTTAAGTTCAGTGCTTAAAATTTAATACATTTCATAGTGAAGAACTTTAATGGATATCAGTGTCAAAGTTGGACGGCATTGACACTTCGCGATATCGGTTAATGAAGATTAGTGTCATCGTTGTGCATCATGTATAATGCAAGCGATTTAATATAATTACACATCACCTCCCATCATTGCTCATAATATTCATGCTTATAATGACCGGTTTTAGTAGCAAAATATCAGACTATATAAGGGCTATTAACTGCCTTCGTGAACATATAATTTATTGATGGTTATACAGTTATTAAAAAAGGCAATTCGAATCTTGCTAAAGTATACTATTATGAAATATTTTGCTTACATTTTAAGGGGTACGGTTGAGTGATTATAACACGAGTAAGAAAATATATATAAGTAAGGAAATCGTTTAGAAAACTGTATCTGCTTATTGTGAGTATAAGAGAACCTCCTCGCCTACTTAAACCAATATAAATCGTTTGCTATTACGGTATTACATCATTATAATATTCCATAGTTAACTGTAATAAATGGATACATCCAAAGATACCCAGTTAAATTTGGAAATATAATTTGATATGGTTTGAACTATTAGCGTGATTTCTATAATAATACACAAAAACTCCCAAATACATATGTCTCTGCGATCTAAAATTTTTTTCACAAATCTTTTAATAAACTGTTACTTAGTTATTTTTTAATTTAACTGGTTATTAAAATAAATCGATTGTTCTGATTTTTAACTCTGTGTCTTTTCCATTTTAACTGTTAGTTTGAATTTCTTGTTACAAAATTATTATTTGCAGTAAAATGATTCTTAAAATGTCCTTTGCTTTTATTTTTATTATTGCTTTTTATTTTATCTATTTATTAAAAATTAATTTTAATGTTTTCTGAACGTCCGAAAAAAAAATATTTTAATATTTTTATAATACATTATACATATATGTATGACTGTACAATTTTTGTCGTACTTCGATGAACTTTAACTCGTTCTCGGATTATCAACGTTCGAAGCGATTCCGTTAGTCTAATTAATAGGAACAGGAACTACGAGTAACCCTTGCGTTCCAATTAACACTGTTGTCAACAAATCTCAGCAATTGACCACTTGAACTGGACGAATTTCTCTAATGAGTCACCTAAGCTAACGATTTTCCGTCAACGGAACAAGCGGTCATGAATAATGGAACGCGTTCACGAGTTGTTAAACTTATAGTGCACACTAACTCAACTTAAATCACGAGTATATGTTGCAATCACACAAAAACTGTAAACTGTCCTATTTACCTGTAGTTATAATGTAAAAATAAAAACTGTCACTGATGCTTTATCTATGCTAATATAAAGAGAAAAGATTTGTATTTTTGTTTGTACGGAATTTTAAACTCAAAAACTACTGGACCAATTTAAAAAAATCTTTCGCCTATAGAAAGCTACGTTATCAGCAGGGAGTGACATAGGCTATACTTTATAAAATTACGCGGACGAAGTCGCGTGTAATAGCTACTTATTTATACTAATACAATAAAGCTGAAGATATTTTTTATTGTTTTTGTGCTGTTCTCTGGAACTATTTAATCTATATCAATGTGGGATATATCTCTACTGTGTAGAGAGATGATGATGATAATTACGTCGATGATATGACCATTAAGAGCCAAGCAAAGAGAAATGAGTAAAAATAAATTAAAAAATAAATAAAATAAATAAATAATCTAAGCAAAAATAGCGCGGGCAAGCGAAGTCGGTGGCCGAAGACCGAGCATTGTCGAGAATCTTTTAAATTAAGTTATATTAGCTATACATATGAGTGAAAATGAATCGCTAAATGTGTTGTTTGGCGCAAAATTCAAGAACGGCTAGCTAGACCAATAATTCGACTATTTTTTTGTTTCAAATATTCGTTAAAGCCCGAGGAAGGTTCTTGTAAAGAGAAAAATTGGCAGAACTGACCTGATTTTTTTATTAATTACACAACAGCTGCTATAGTTTAAGGATTTTGACAGAACAACGTCTGACCGGTCAACTAGTGTAATAAAAAATATTGTGTAATCTTTACTATTTCTTGAAGAAAATGAAAATAATTTAAGTTTTTATTTTATTACAACTTGATTAGTTTATTAGTTTAAAACTGCTTCGAATATTAACTCACAAAAAAATGCTCACACCTCAAGAATACTGTTAAGATTGTAGCCTCTATTACAGTGTAAAGAAACACAACAAAAACTTGTTATATTACTGTTTATAACGTCAATTAGAAGTACTAAAATAAAATAGAATTGAAAGTAAATTATCAACATTATGTTTGAAGTAAAATTTGACCTAAATCTCGATTAGTAGTGGTGTTATTAACCGGTATTTACTAACTATTTAATATGGTTAAAAATTGGGGCAATAAGGTTAATTCACAATCTACAAATCTTTATTACGTAATACACGTTTTCGTTTAAATTCCCTAAAAGTGGGACGGTAAGCGTCAATTGAGGGCAAACGTAATCCTATGTGCTTACAAATAATTTCGTCTAACTATAATATTAAGGAATTTCACCAAAGCGTATCTGATGTGTTTTAACTAGCTCTGCCTGCAACTTCGTATGCTTGGTATAACTTTTTTGTTTGTAAATCGTATGGAATGAAACAAACACTAAATGTTACGGGAAGCTTGCTACAATGACAAAGCACAAAGAAACAAAAATTCTAAAAACTATTTTTATGACATCGATAATATAACTACATAGTTTTTTTTAATATTTAATTTATAGACCCGGCTAGTATACGATTTTATAATATCGCTGCTTAAAAACTAAAAACTAAAAGGCCATAAGACAAAAAATTCAAAAAATTTTTTATTCCGAAAATACAATCACAATCCTTCATATTGTATATGTTACAAAAAGACTTATGGTGGTTTTATTCCATATTTAGTATATTTTGATCATTTTTTATATATTCAAAAGTAACTTTTATATGCTTATGTCTCTTCTAGTATTCAGTTTATTATAAAAGTACTTAAAACATTTAATGCTACTTAAAAATACGCTTCTAACCATGTAGAATCATTGTAGAATATGTATAATATTTGATTATAATAAATTATAATCTAATAAGAAAAAAATAATTTAATTTTTTTCGCTTAGCTCTCCTGTAAAAAGTGTAATTTTGATTTGAGGCCCTTTAGTTTTTAAGCAGCGATATGTAAAATCAACGTTTAATTACTTGCACCAAGTTTATCAGTCATGCCAACATTTAATTTCAAACGTCTGTAATTGTCTGCTTAGTGCTTAGTGCTTTAGTTTCAAAAGGCACTAAGAGTTACGACTCGATAAAGGAATGAATTGAAAACTGTCGAAGGTTTTCGTACCCCGAATGTACTTATCTAAAACACGTAATAGTAAGCAACTGTGTATTCTATCTAAACCTACACAATTTTGTTTGTGGGCTCCGTCACTTAAAACCATAAGTACCTACTATTTACTCTATGCTTAAAACACTTCGTAAGTATGTACTTAAAACTCAGCATGCTATCAACGTAACTTCTAAATAGTGTTGTAGTGTATTTATTATAAGGGAGTCGTGACTTCAATGAAAGCCTTTTAGCAACATTTTAGATAGATAATATAAACAAAGTACCAGATATCGTCCTATTACAGGAAAGTTATGGGACTAGTTAAGCCAATTACAATAGGGTATTGCTGCTTAACCGGTACGTTAAGCATTTATACTTAATTGCTAATTTAGCTGCTTCTTTATAAAGGACAGAGTTCAATCTGGTTTAAAGTAATGCACTTATCTGCTTAATTGTGATTATTTTGCATTTTTATCCAATAAGGTACGTAGATATATGTGTTTCTAAATTAATTATATATTGATAAATAAAAAAAAACTGATAATCTTCTATATATATAGTTACATACACAATTCAACACAGTACCATCTAATTCCACACTAAGCAACTATTGCTTGTATTATGAATACCAGACAGTTGATATAGTACATACAATACTTTTTTTTGTAAATACATATTATGAATACAAGCATCCATGACTCAGGTACAAAGGTAAAATGTTAACACATAAATATTTGCCCCTAGCGGGATTCGAACCCGCGACCGTGTGGTTAACAGCTAGGGTTAATAGCCACTAGACCGAACGTGTCGACACAACAATCAATAGCATAGCGTTTATTTAGTAACTAGCGACCCGCTCCCGGATTCGCACGGGTGCAATTTTTTTCCTGAAAATTATATTAAGTATTAAAACTTTCCTCATTTAATCCATTAGTAAAAACCGTATGAAAATCCGTTTTTGAAAGTTTTTGGAAGTTTTTGAAATCATATCAAACATGCAACATACATCATACAGGCTTTGTTTTATCATATGTATGTAAGGATTACCTATAAAACGTTTCTAATACTTAAATTTTATTTTTTATTCACAACTACCAGATTAGATTAGTAAGTCTTCCATTAATATCTTCTTTATAGTGGTTCACTTCACTAAAACTAGTAATTATTACTAACGAACAAGCAGACATTCTAATTTATATTAAGTGATGCGGATATTAGTTTACGTCAGACTCGTTGCGCTTTATCTTGAAACTTTATCAGCCGTATCACAAGCTCTGCTGCGCGTGCGACGCTAATATTCCGTAATAAAAGATTTCAACGCTCGCAAGCGCAACGCCAGTTCCTAGCCTAACACAGAGCTTTACACTCTAAAGACATTATAGTAAATTTAACATTATAGTAATTTTTTCTCAAAGTGTAAAATTTGAGGTTATTATTATGAGCGACTATACCACTAAAATTTAGTGCCCGCCAAGTATAACAAAAAATAATATTTTTTTGTCTGTCTGTCTGTTTGTTCCGGCTAATCTCGGAAACGGATAGACCGATTTTGACGGGACTTTCACTGGCAGATAGCTGATGTTATAGGAAGTAACTAAGGCTACATTTATTTTAGAAAAAAAAATCCATGTCCGCAGTAGTTAGTGCGCACGCCTCGAAGAGTGCCAAGAGTCCTTAGGGAAGAGTGGCAGAGTTCAGTTAGTTTTTAATAATAAACATATACTTAAAATTTAATCAATAAAATGCTTAGGAAGAATTTGATTAAAACCTTCATTACACACAGTTTTATTGGAAATTGTTTTAACAAATTTCCTGGTAACTTGTTTGGTTAAAATGTTTTCGGTTAATTTTAAGGTCAGTTCTGAAAAGCTTTGAATGAAACTGAAAAGTATTTGTGTACTTTATTAACTATCGTTGTCGACTGGCCGAAGGGAATGTTTAGGGATGAATTTCAGTGTATCGTTGGAAACGAGGAACAAATGTATGGCGAGGGCTTCTTTATAAATGCATTATGTTAATGACACGACTCCAGAAGTGAGACCACGATGCCATTAGGGAGTTAGCAGTCAGGGAGTGTCGCGTCAGTCCTAACGAGGTTCGGCTGAGACGGGCCCATTGTAGTGATAAGTAGTTACAGATGAGTCGTTTAGATACACCGCGTGTTCGGCACGATCTCATCTTAAGCCAAATTACTTAGATTGAAAAACTCAATGGGTTTGTTGACTTTCTTCTCCAAATGCTACCTTATCGATGTAGCTTTTTAATTACGATCGTGATAACAAAAACAAATCTCAGAGAAATTTTTTTGGGTCAACATATTTAAGATCACAGTTAAAAATTTATTAATAAATTAATGTTTGTATTTATATATACCTTGGTCCGTTATAATTTTAAAGTACTCTTTAAAACAAGGATTTTAACTCTTCAAAGAACAAAAGTTAGACTTGTTAATTCCAGTGTTTGATTCTGTGAATATTTTATTCTTTTATTCAATAATATACTTTATTGAAAATAGAACCCAAGACCCTTACCGCAAAGACCCCCGCTCAATTCCCCAACTTTAGGAAAACTTCATTCATTGCATTTCATTTTCGTTTTAATTTTTTTTTTACACTGTTTACTGTAACTACTCTCTATTCAAATACAATATTTGAATGGAAAGACCATTAATTAACTGTGATTAAGTTTATTGACCTACCACAACTAAGATCTCCTATGTATGTATGTTTGTACTTAGTATTACATACATCTTATGTTTATCTTAGATACACCAAGGTGTAGATACTTACATAAATCTTAGTTGTGGTAAATTCATAAACCTAATTAATATTATTGCTTGAAAATAATCTACATTTATTCGAAATCAAGTCAGTTAAAACGTCATTAAGTAATCAAGACCTAATAGAATTTGCATGCTTATAAAATATCTCAATTATAAAAAAAAACTATTTCGCCATAATCTACATTAAATAAATATAAAATATAAACAAAGAAAATTTAAACATAATATCGTACAAAATAAGATACAGGAAATGAATGTATATAGGAAAACAAAACCGGTCCAAAGTAAATCAAAACAATTTCCAACAAATACTCACTGTTATCACGCAACAATTACAAAAGCTCTCGTAGTTATCAGTGATTATGTAAAGCGAGGCGCCCGCGCCTCCTGTCCGCGCACTTTCCCTTAGCTACTTAGGCCAAAACTCCCGCCAAAACTGAACCGCCTATGTAAACACAAGTAATTAGTTCACACAACTATCCAGAAACGCATACACTGAAGTCCACTAAAAAGTTTGTTTTAGTGTGCGCGCGCAGTATGGGGTCGGGTTGTGGCGGCGAGCGTCCGCTGCGTAGCTGGGCCCGTGCCGTACTAGACTAGACGCCGGTCGCCAAGTCCGCCGAGTGCCGACCGGCCACGGCTACTGACTTGTGAGTTTGTGACTCGCTCGCTCGAGAGACCAAAACCCGCCGGTCAACCCAACACGCTCACCTAGCCAGACCTTATAGGTTCACATATGAAAACTTATAGCTGAGCCATTCTTATTGCACGTTTTATAACCGACGAGGGTCGACTTTTTGTAATGGCAGGATTATGTGCCTTTAAAAACGCTGGAGTGGCCCTTATTCTGGACTCCCGCGACATTAATGGCAAAGCTCCGCGAATATAAACATTACCACACAAAGAGCTTCAAATAAACATAAGCGTTCTTGTGAGTTTTTATTTATTTTTGTTGAGGAGGGACTTAAATGTTTTTTTTTATGTAAGCACGCAAGCGAACTAGTAAAAACACTTAAAGAAGCACTGTGGCACTAATAATATTTATAAAATTGTTTTTCTTCGCTGAATATCAACGCTCAGCCAAAACTACTAAGTCTAGAAAGCTGAAATTCTTTTATAACGTAAGCATCCGTTAGGGGATTTGTATTTATAGATTTTTGTTTGTAATGAATAAACTCAAAAACTATTAGACCAATTTTAAAAATTCTTACACCTCTAAAAAGTTACATTATCAACGAGTAACATTGGCTACTTTTTATAAAGTTACGCTGTAGAAGTTGCTTGCAATAGCTGGTATGAAATAAATATACCCTTGTAATATTTGATTTTGAATTGAACTCATGGACTTGGTGTTGCAAAAGGTTTATATCGCGTGATGTGGATGGGGTATACCCTCCACGCGCCGGCCACCGACTTGCATGTAATTACCAACAAAAGGAAGTTGGTTACCTTTTTCGGGGCCAACGCGTGACTTAAAGACTCACCCTCTAGCTTAAAAGTAAAATTAGATGGTAATAAAAGGGTGCGTCAATATTGGAAATTCCTCAAAACTAATGACAAGCTAAATTGCTTACTTGTCGTTCAATATTTTAACCATTGAAATGTTTGTCCTTTAAAAAGCTTTAAATATAATCTGCATGAGTTTGGAGAACAACTGTAAATTTAAATTAGTAGTACTAAATTGGATTTTGGAATGCGAACAAATGAGATGGGTAAAAAAATATCCGATCCAATGCGAGCAGAATTCGCGCTTTGAATGTTCCGAACAAACTTAATTAATAATTATGTAGGTGATTAGTTATCTCAGCTTTTCTGGGAATCAAGATTTTAGCTCTACAAATTTTGCCTGGTTTTCAAATTCGAATTGAAGGACAAAGTTTATAATCAACGGTAAAACTAAGTCAAAGACATGCTTAATCGATAATAACGGTGAGGGTGAAATCATAAAAAAATTCCCTGATTTTTTGACTCTATTAAGAATATTTACCATTTATCTAAATTCTCTTTATTTGTGGCATAAACCTTGTTTATTGTAAGCTCTTAGCTTAAATTTTTTATTACCTTAAAATTAATCAAATCAAATCAAATTTAACTTAAAACAGGACACACAAATGTCAAAGTCAGTTTGAATATATGGACAAGAAAAATATCCGCTTCTTAATATTTTATAGTGGTAGACAAAATAGAACTGTTTATGAATAAATTATGCAAATGGCGTGACGCTATTTTAAGATCAAAGAGAGACCGCAGGTCGATTGGCGACTCCACTACTCATCTGCTCGACAATGCTTAATCAAAAGGCCGTATCTGATTCGGTGAGACCTTGCAGAGTCCCGACATTACGTTATTTCGTTTTCATTTGCGTGCTCGTGCCGTGGTTTTTTAACTCTTGCTGCGTCCGTGGCACGGCGCGCCTTCAGAGGTCATGCCTTGATCCCGGTGCCTTTGTTATTCCCGGAGAAATATGAAGGGAAACCATCAGCCACTGCGGTCGAATAAATAGAATTCTTTTCAAGAATATTGAAATATCTGTAGGCGATGCCGAGAAATTGAGGAGATTAATTCTCGAATGATGAATGGTCGATGGTAAATCTTGTTTGTAATTTACTCCTTGTTAGCTTTAGCCTTTGTTTTGGTTTAGATGGTACTATTTATCTTGATTTTAATGATTAAAATTTTGAAGTTGTTGCATAAAGAGTTTATTTATATTTGAAATTAACGTCTTAGAAATTCACGTATTTAGAATTTCACGTCATCTTACATTGTTCTTAAAGACCGTTAGGTATATATTTTTTGTAAGCGTGAGGTAGAGCCGAGTGTAAAGTGGATTTACTTTTTTTCTTTATAAAAAGCGATTACGAGTCACGAATCTCGTGGCCGTTGGAGCGGGTGCATGGCGAGATTAATTGAATTCTTAGGTGTGAAGAGATGATGCGAGAGTGGCGGCGCGAACACTTTTTTAGTTTTGTAGACTTATAATAGAAGAGACAGCGGAATATTAACAAAATAAACATTTTTTTCTCAATGTTCACTTAATAGATTTTAAGCATGCTTTGAGTAACAGAAGGAATGTTTTAATACAATTGCCTCTAAAGAGAGCACTTGTAAGTTTATGGTGAAATTGTAGCAAACGAAGTAAATCTGCTCTGTATAAAACAAGTTGATAAGTCCTATTAACTTAATAAATCGTTTAAACGATAAACGTCCATTGACAACCCTTTCTGCGTTAACTTAAGCAGAAGGTGTTGTAAGGTTTCAGGTCTAATATCAAAAATTTTACAAGAATATACCTTAATATGTATGTAATTTTATTTAAAAATATAATAATTACTTAGTTATATTTAGACTTGTTTTATTTTTATTTAATAAGTTTATATTTATTTAATTTATTTAATCAATTAAAAAATATATATTGTGAATGCAAATCCATGCATTCAATATTATGTGGTTCCATAATATTTTACGAATTTTAGACTGAATTACTTACTAACTTTTAACAATTTTAAACTACTTATCAATATACTCTTCCGAAGAATGGAAATTTAATTGAACGACTTGTTATTCAGGATCAGGTGGAAAGCAGATGCCCTAGATAGAGGTAGATAGTCTACCCTCTTCTCAGACTCGGTCTGCTTTGCTACAGTGTGTGTGCTCTTGACGTTATCAACCCTAAAAAGTGGAGAAAGTGGAGATCCAGATTACAACTAATTGTATACAAGTACTTTCGACAGTTGCGCTATTTTCAATTGTAAATATTCATTAAGGACACGAATCAGCAAAACACTGGCTAGTTAATAGAATATAATCATTACATTATATTATTATTTGGACCAACCTTATCAACCAGTTTCTAAAAGGTCCATCATCACCTTCCATCTGAGATACGCCCGCCGCATCGCTCGACGAGTCTCATAAATATCTTTATATGCATTAGTTAAGTGCTCCATAACCCACAACATATATTATATTTATATATTCGTTGTATATATATCTTTAAGAAAAAATCTCAGCAAAAGTGATATATGAGCGATGAGGGTTTGATACGATCGTTTCGTAAAACATCTAATAGGTATAACATTTCATTCATCACGCAAAAACGGCTGAACGGATTTAGATTAAATTTGGCAAACCCAGGTAATAATCTGGATTAATTGGTTATGGAATACTTTTATCCTGAAATAATGTGAGGTTTCTAAGTGATTTTCAAAAAACGAATTACATTGCGTATAAAGTCACAGGCGCGACTAGTTTTACAAATATTTGCAAGTGCTAAAATAGACAATATATTATTTCTTACATAGTTACATTCCTGAGTTGTAGAGCAGTAAAAATAAACTCTTGGCGGATAATCGTTTATGTTGTAATATATTCGTATTAGCGTAAAATTTACTCTTTGACTTTAATTTTTAACTATTGTTAAAATATGTATCCATTATTATGGATAAGTATTTCTTTTAGAAGTAGTGGTTAAAGAAAAATATATTAACTTAAGATTTAAAAAAAATCCACATTAAAGCATGAACTCAAACTCCTTTGAAACTCAATTTTAGTTATAGATTAAAACAAAATCTTAAAAGTAATGTGTAACCTCTTAAAGTAATGTAACCTCTTTATTAAGAAAATTGAATATCAAAAGAAAATTGTTTACTAACGCCTACTATAACGTAGCAATCTATCTTTCTGACATAAATGTGGATTCATTTTTATTACTAGTAATTTCTGATAATGGAAGATTTATTTGAAAAGATAAAGTAGGTACACGGGGTTTTGTTTCCGGTTTTTGGGTTTAGCTTTTCTAAAAGGTAAATTTTCTAGGAAAATTTTCCAAGAGCCTTAGGGTATCTCGTATCTTCTTAACATTTAATGTTCAAATAAAAATTTTATATCGTGCAAACTATAATCCGTCAGTAATAGCACAGAGATAATAATATACTAGGTAATATTATATGCAAATGCATCCTTAGTTTTTACGGCAAAATTGACGTTGAAAACCAGCTGTGAAAGAACACATATTTGCACACGAGCCAGCGATTCCTATTTGGTATCCCGTTGGGAATAGCCAAATGATGTGTATAATAAAGAGACACAATTTTATGTCATAATGATTGCGATGCTAGTCCAGGTAGTTGTTTGAGTTGAAACTATATGGAAACCCCTACCAATGAAGCCAACAGTTACCTTCATTTTTTTATGAACTAATCAAATTCATATTAAAAAAGATATCTATGTAAAGATAGTCAGACAGACTGATCGTCATGTTGATGGTAAGTGGCTACCGTCGTCCACAGCACAAGATAGGTGCCTCAAATGCGCTACAAAAGTTGGATAAGAGGGATTAGAGAGGAGCGACGAAACGTGTCACAATGAACGCAATGTTAAAATTTTCTATAATTTGCGGTGTTTCTTAAAATCAAAAACAAAGGAGATTAATAATATCAAATAAATGCGTCCTGTAACTATATAAAATTAATAAGAACAAAGAATTTGCGGTGATATTGGTAGCATTCTTGTGGTAGGGGTACTTACTGCTTCAATACAAGCGACAAGTATATGTAAATATTACAATTTATGGTCAGTTACACAACGAGGTACTTACAATATTCGCGATTGGTTTGATTAGTTTTATGAGAATTTTATTGCTTATAAAATTTTAAAGTTATGTGATGTCGTCAAGGTTTCTATGTTTTAATAATTCGCTACATTTGTAGCGCATATCGTTGTTTAATAAGACTACCGTTTATAGTTTATAAAGATGTGTTGTTTTATTAATAAGCGTGGGAGGTTACGTTGTATGATGCCAATATATTAATGACACACAATACGTCCCTGACCGAGGTTATAGAAAACTTTTTCCTGATGTACACACAGTTAGTATAATTATGATTCGACTTATGTTACAAACAATACAATACAACGAACAAATTGTAATTTACCATGGAAATCGATCATAAAATGCTGCCTGCTTAAAATGAAAAAAATAGAACATTCAAGAGCTAACAAATAAGTAAACCAATAATATTTAGTAAACATTTCATGAGACAAAATATTTTGATAATAATCCTTATTACTTACCTATTATTTAAAAAATTTAACGATACATAACGGCAGTATAAAATGTAAAATTTTGTATATAAGGGGTCTTATCAATAAGTTTATCTTGATTGATAAACTTATTGATAAAACCTTTTTTATCAATAAGTTTATCAATCAATAAGTTTACAAAATTTTCCCTGTTTGGATTGGATACAAAAATTTGGAAACAAAGTATTCCCTGTCCCCTGTCTATTATAAAGTAGACAATTTTCTCTTTACCTAAATTAAAATAGCGAGCATAAAAAGGACTGGGTACGCTAAAAGATACAAATTATATTATCCTTTCCTCTAAGTTGAAACAAAAGCTAACTTTAAAACTACTTTACAGTTTGCAACTAAAAAGTTACTCGATGAAAGTCATTCACCGATGCAGAAAATCAGTGGCTGCATGGTTCACGGTTCGTTATAAGGGCAAACGTAAGCGTGCAAATTTGGAGTCAGTATCAAATATTAAACCGTTCCATGCGTAAATCAAATTAATGCGGGTTAGGGAAGTCGTGGTTCAAACACTAATTCAATTGGACACACATAAGCACTACTTCTCAGCAAGCGATCACTTGCTTCAACGAGATGGGTGATATGCGTACAAAATGCACTCGGCAATAGATCGCATTGTAACATAGGTATATTAAATTGCCTCAAGAAAATTGTGTAGACATTTAATAAAATCATTAACACTCAATAAACTCGTAATAAGAAATTAATAATACGATTTATAATCATCGATATTTTAGTATTGGCGGGATTGCGTTTAGGGATTGCATTCTGCAGTCTGACAGGTAACAAACCTTTTAAAAATACCACCATGAAATAAAAGCACATGTACCGTAAGTTTAGATATATCTTAGTAATAATAAGAGACACCGTAACTTACCTTAGTAATAATATGTACCGTAAGTTTATTATACCTTAGTAATAATAAGATACACTGTGACATATTAATAAGCTTTGCAATCAATAATCACTCCCTTACAGAAGACTTTGTTATATATTTTTATTCTTATCTTGACTGTATGCTAATATTAATATCCTTTTTTATAGCCCACACAATTAATATTCATGCAACTCGTTGTAATGAAACTATGTAATTGTTTTATTTTGTACCTATAAAAATAAACCTAATAAAAATGTATTAAAAAATTGTTTAAAATAAAATAAACCATTAATCATAATAGAAAAAAAATACCCAATGTGTAATGAAATTTTTGTCTGTAATCAAGTTCAATTTAAAAATATTTTCTTTGACGTATTTTTTGCTTGAAATAAGTATCATACAATCTACTACACTTTTTACTAAAACGAAGCATTAAAAATACCGAGCAAGTGCATAACTTTCGCTTTGCATTTATATGTATTCACTAGACTAAACGTGAGACATAAACATTCGTGCAATAATTTTCTTAATATCCACATTTTATTACCGAATAAAACAATAATAAGCATTACTCCAAACATTAACACTAACGCTTTACAAAGCCACTAATAAATTTTAGATTTGCAAACATCGACCAAACTGCAGAACAATTAATAAACGTTATGCTACGTTTTTATTTTGGTTACTTGTTAGCCGTAGTATACCACAGATCCTTACTGATTTACCGCCTACTTCAAAGGTCCGGCAGTTAAAGATATCGCACCACTGATCGAGTTCAAGGAACAAATTTACGACTCGACGAGATCCAACCATTAAAAAATCAGGAATTTGAATATTTATTGCTTCTAAATAGCTTCGTATGCGAGGTACGATTGTGGATTCTATAGACACAAAGTGGCTGGCGGCTAAACAGAACTTTTTTTTAGTTTAAATTAATTATATAGCTTTGGGAGTGGTAGTTTAATGATAATAATTGTTAAAGGCGTAAATCTTAATTTTTTTCTAATATTTCGCTTTTTATGTGCAAGAGAAACTGATATTTTACAGGCATTTAATAGAATAATTGTTAAACAATTTTTTTAATACATGTAAAAAGAAAATAATTTAAAATGAGAATGTGGAATAAAATAGAACCCCTTATTAATGCATCGAAACACACGATATGTTCTGTTATTTGGAGGTGATGAGAATGGTTATGAGGTTTATGAAAGAACACAGTATATAGATACATATATGCTCTGCCCTTCTAACTTTTCATTTTCTAGTTATCGTTACATTTAATTGTATTATATCCAAGTAATAAACAATACTTATAAGAGAAATGCCGACACATGAGTTGATAATATATTTGATGATAAAGATTAAAGTAATATGAAATAAAATACTATATCTATCATACTTGACTTTGTTTGCAGTGTATTTCAATGAGCCCATAAAAGTAATAAAAGTTGTTGGAATTTTTAACTACTTAAACTCAATAGCAATCTACTGTAAGAAGCACTTTAAAAATGTGAAAAAAATTAATTTTAAGATTAATGAGAGCTGGGTTTTAATCCTGCTTTTATTGTTTACCTGCATGCTTGTATTTTAATCTCTGTGAGCGCTACAGCATTAAAGCGCTTTTACGCTGATTGGACGCAGCATAACTTTTCTCTTGGTTTTTTGATGCCCGAAGCGACATGGGATCCATTAAGTATCCATTGGTAAACGGATATTCTTTTAAAATCTTTTTGTTACATTCCCATTTGAAATGGATTCGACAGGAATATTTCTTAACTACTTTCGGACTTCATTTTAAAAGCTTACGCAATAAGTTTGGAGTTCTATATATTTTTTATTGCTACCTTAATTAAACTGTCGAATTTTAAATAATGGAAACAAGATACATTTAAAATCCTTCTTGAATCATTTTATTCTATTGCCATTATTTTATTTTGTTAATTCTTAATGGGAACTTGTTCATGACATTGTTATTTTTTATGTGATTGTTTGTCATGTTTTATAGGATTATTCTTCTGAACATTGTATGTCACTGAACTTCTCTACTAGACTGATCCTATTTTGATGAAATTTTTAAGTGTATTTAAATTGTTTAAAACTACAATTAGACAATCGAGTTCGACAATTGTTGTTGAACCCACTAACATCAGGCAAGCCACTATTCGGACCAGACAATATCTACTTTAAGAGACCTATCTATAGTCATCGAAATAATATATCTCTCCGAGCCTGTATTAATATTAGGTCAATAAAACGCTCCTATGCTATAACGATTAGGTTCCGTGTAGTTAAACAAATTGTGACTGTCTAAAATTACATCAGTTTAAATAATATTCACCTTCAAACTGCAGTTAACAGTAAATGTATTACGTACTCTAAGGCATTTTATCTACCACTTGAGCGAGGCGCGCTGGTTTCTTAATTTTAATTTCGTAAAGCCTCTCCGGCTTAGAGTTGTTTTTATCGCTTGAACCATTGTAGCATAAAAACTTTGTCAATAACCATTACTGACAACATTATACCGTTTTAACGCTTTTGACAATTTAAAATCTGACTACAAAGACCCATTACAGCCTTTTCGATATCTTTCACTTGAGTTCAAACTAATTTCAACAAGCGCTCGCTTCTTGATTCCTTTTCTTTAAAGGACTTAAAAAAATTCTAGTATAAGTTAGTATAGTAAAGTCAGTGACACTGCGTTTCGCAATCATGAACCTCGTTGCCCGACTGGCAGCTGAAACCACTTCTTAGCTATAACGCCTATTCTGTCATTATCGCTTATCCTATGAGTTTCGGGATCATAATAATTTGATCTCTATTGTGTGGGTTATTGTAACTAATTTGATCTCGCACAATAACCCAGTGCATAGTCCTCTGCATAGCTCATTGAGCGACGTTGAGCCTTCTTACGAGGCCATAATACCTAGTACATTTTACTTATATTTATATCTAGGTACATTTATATATAATAACTAAGCATTTTCTAAATAGATTCTTAATTAAATTATGTTTTTATTAAATAATAAGAAGCCTAGATATTTCAACACATAAATTTTATACAAAGTAATTAATTACTTCAATAATTTGACTCATCAGCACATGAAACCGTTCGCGAGAAACACGGTCATTGAAATGAATAATAAATATGAATTATACATTTTTTTTATTTTCAACATTATTATTTCCGCGAGAGAAATATGTGTTTATTTTGCTTAATATTTTCTGAATAAATATTTTTTAATTTTATCTTCGTATGTTTATTTAAGTCCAATGAATGCTCAATGTGGGAAAGCATTTCATACATTTCTATCCTTATAATCCTTATTATTTTAAAACAAAATCCTCCGCCGCGTCTGTCTGTCTGTTCGTGATAAACTCAAAAACTACTGCACCGTATTTTCATGCTGTTTTCATCAATGGGAGTGGTTATCGAGGAAGGTGTTAGTATATAATTATATTATGTTTAATATATTATTTATCATATATAATTATATACGAGTATATTATAATATAGGAAAAGAGAAGAGATGAACATACCATTATAGAACTAAGTTATTTTACAGAAATCTCACTTTTTTCTAGAATAAAAATTACCTTATATGTCAATTCGAACGAACACAATGGTAGGTGGTTACCGTCACTTATTAAAACAACTACGGACCTTATTACGATAAAATATAAAGGATAGGAAAAATTATTAATCAACGAAACGCAACAGCAATAGTACACATAGCTGGTATTGTTATTTCCCGCTTGTCTTCGGTTACGGTGTGGTTACTGCTGGTAGACAGGTTTCCCAATTTGTGATTGCGAAATGCAATGTGCCCTGCTGACACTATAATTTCTTATCCATATTTCTTCTAAATTTCTTTAATTTTCTTCCAAAAACTACAATACACGTTACATAAAGTAACAATTTTTAGTAATAAACCTCCATTTTATTTGTTCATTTTCCAAATTTACGATCGAACCAGAGTCATTACCTTCTGATATGTAAGGTGCATCAGGCACCACATTAAAGCAATTGTAGGAGTTTTACGACTTAAAATGTATTATGAGCGGTGTTAAAAGCTTTCTGTCCCTTTTATTATTTTGACGAAGGCATTGAGGTGAATAACTCAATTTGCGGTTGTGAAAATGAGATGGTTAACCACAGCTTCACGATGCGACAAACAGAATGTAACTGATCGGTTGAATATACATATTTACTAATAATAATAATAAAACTAAGGAGTTTGTTTGTTTGCAAGATAAACTTTGGAACTAAAGACACGTAGAAGTCCAATTTTTGAGGAAGCTTTTCCGAACCGTCTTATATCCGAAACAGCTAAGTAAATTTTGATTTCAATGTTTATTTTGTGGTATTAATGGCTTTCTATCTAAACTATATTATGACTTCATATTTAAGGCACTAGATTAAAAATAAAAAATAAATATCAATGCGAGAACAAGGGCAGAATATTAATCTCTAGTTATTTAATTTCTAGTAGTAGTTTTTTTATTCTCTAGTACTTACATACATTAAAAAAATCTTATCATTCGGACAGGTTTATCCCACATCGTGTAAAAACATTCCATAAATAATAGTTACAAATGCTGTATAGTTGCGCAAATGAGCCTGAAAATCGCAGACAATCGGTTTAATTAAACAAATGAACGTATCCCTAGTCCCTTGTCCGTGCTATCTTAGAAACGGATAGTCGCTAGCTCTTACAAATGTGAGGAGTCACGCAACGCAACGGGAGCGATGTTGTTAATACACTGCGGTACAGATTTTGAACGCAATGGATGTTAATTTATGGCTGGGAGCCGGGGGCATCGTCAAATGGGCCTCTGACTTTACTACTAGGGTTGCCACTTGCTTACCAATTAAAAAAACACTCATGCTTAAATGTCTTGGAGACGATTAAATGCGAGATTAGAATGGAGAATCGTCAAATTCTAAATATTGCAAAATCTGATAACAAGCAGTGAGATTGCGTGGTGAACTGTAATTATGTTCGAAGACACCAAGACCCTAAACATAAATGTGCCTGCTGATTTGAAAGCCAAAGATTTTGTATATAATTAAAATTATTATCTTTATACAAAATATCAGCCATGTGGGGTTATGTAGGTAAATTCTCGCTAACTCTAAATAACTCTAACCATGCAGCGTGCCCAGCCTAGACTCCTAGCCTAAACTAGAATTTATACGTAACTTTGTTATATACCAAAACCCTCCTCGAGAACCACTCTATCCATTAGTGAAAACAGCATGAAAATCTGTGCAGTAGTTTTTGAGTTTTGAGACGCGGCGGAGGTTTTATAATATGTAAGGATAGTGAGTTATTGTGACTTGCAAGTCACTTCAATAAAACCCCATGGGGTTTTGTTGAAGTAGTAAGTTCTGAAAATAATGTTGTTAACCCTACCGTCCATGAAATGCGTCTTATACCTTCCGACAAGCTGCCTCGCTCAAACGCGCACAATTAAACAGGGCACAACTATCGCCTTACGCCCCTTGTTTGTTCACAAACTTTTCAAACACTAAACCATTTGCTGCAGACGCGTCTGACAGTTTCGGGGCAGCAGTAATTAGTGTATTATTTTAAAGGGGTATGTGAACTAATCTATGTATGGATAGTTTTAGTTGATAACTATTTGAAACAATCTAACAGAGTTAATGAAGCCTAGTGAAATAGAAACGTTTCTACAATTAAATGTTGGCCCTGAAGAAATAAGAATCCACGATAAATTTAAAGTTAGCTTTTCGCACATTTCGTAGGAAATAAAATCGTGCGAGATGACAACTAAACCGAATATATTTAATTAATCAGTTATTGCTTGTTCTTTACGATGTCTCTATAATGTGTAGTGTAGTGGTGTGTTGTAGACATTTAGCCGTCTACCATCAAGTAGACCGTCAGCCTGACTGCCATAAAAATAAAAATAAAATTGTACATTTATAACTAATAAAATTACATTTATTAGGAATATTACCTAAATAAAAACTGTGAAGGAAACCATGTTTGAGACTGTATGGTAACAGTGTGTGGTATTTATTATTACTATTATTTTCTCTCAAATAATTATAAAGACGTGAGTGGGTGAAAGTATGATAGCAAGTAAACTCTTCCATTAACAAAAGAACACTTTTCTGCACTTTTTGCTTTTTTAAATTAACTGTATATAACAGCTTTTTGAATTTTTTAATTTCCAAAAATGTCTTAAATCGAGGATCTTAAGGTCTTCATTCATATGGACATATTACCTTCATCAACGCAAAAAAAACCCAAAATTCCAAAAATGCCTGATGAAGCCCAAGCCAAAAATGCCCAAAAATGACACAACTTCATCTACTAACGTCTTCAATTATACTAAGTTAACTATTTGCATGTAAGTGTAAATGGTAGAAAATTATCACGAACTTCCCGGTTTAAGTTTAGCTTACAAACGCATGTAGAAGGAATCGCTAATGAAGTAAATTTATACTAGGAAAACATAATGAGCGGTGACATATACTTGCTTTATTCAAGCAATTTATATACAGCCAATTGTATATAAATGTATTGTATACAATACAAAGCGCACAGAAACAATTAGCTATATATAAATCAAACGGTCGAGTTATCTGGGATGCGAGTGGGTGTATGGGAAGATGGTAAGCATACAAACGTAACCAATGCTACCGCGAAAATTCTTTGAATGTTTTAAGGCTTTGGCACATATCTGACCGAGCGGGAGTATTGACCTAACGTCAATGGTCGTGGTTAGTTGAGGTGTACAAACACAGAGATAAGATGTAACGTCAGCCTATAAAACACGTCTTGAGATTACACCACCAAATACAAGGGTGGCGTAGCGCAAAATGTGCCCTATCCTATGTGTTACAGTGTACAACTACCAGCGAGACATCAATGTTGCGTGGCCGTCCCGCCTCGTCATATATGTGTCGAACCCTTATTCCATTGTCTATGTAGAGGTCATAGTCTGACTTGTAGAGAAGTCGTGGTAAGTCCGTCGGTTCGCTGATGTTTGTGCAATTGTTTTATATTTTTGTACTATACTTTATGCGATGTATACAAGGTGCGTGTTCAAGGAACATCACAATTCTGAATACAATATGAACTGAACTGAATCGTGGCGCCTTGCGTATAAGTTTGATTTTCATTTGATGCTTTACTGTGTAGATATGTTCTTTGATTTCGCATAGGATGCATTTGGATTCATCGTAGAGCTGGCTCTCCGTGGGCGGTGCGGTACTGGACATGCAATATGAATTGTACGTACGCTAGTGCGGCCCCACCACAAAACTAAAATGTCGATGTAAATAATACACCAACTGTTATAAAACGTTGTTTACTAACTGTGGGAAACTAGCGAGCATAGGTCAGCGAAGCTTCTCATTTCAATCTAAGTTTAACAACAAGATGCAAGCAAAGATATGGGAGTACATTCAGAAAATGACAATGGTCAAAAACTATCACCAGATCAGTTAACGCTATTGCCTCAATAGTAACATCCCTAGGGCGTATAGCTGTGATATTAAAGCTCCATGATAATGGTTTTGTCTCGACGGTTGGCGCCTAACTCTGTTAGAGCTATTTATTAGGTCACAGTGCCTTACTCTTGGCATAGCCTTGAATTGTGAATTTGAATTTATTTAACGACGCATTTAATGCGCCCGTTGACATGATTTAAGCTATTTGTTGGAAACGCGATACTTTATACTACAAAATTCTATTGTGTTTCTGTCTGTCGTAAGAGAATGTCTCATACATATGTAAATTGCTTGCAAATAATGTTAGTTAGAGGTGGGTTTTGGGCCCCAGAAATTGGCAAATATGAGACTACTGTCTCGTTTGATTTGCAATGCAACTACCAACCTCAGTACATCTGTACACCATTAGTGACTCAGTTATTAATATTATGAGTGTCTACTGGTACTTATTGTATATATTATGATTTCTACTTAGGTGAGAATTCGATTTTAAATATCGATTTACCATTCAAAGTTTTTTGTGTTCAAATCGACAGACATGTTGAGAGAACACTTGGTGGTATAACACAAGCATCGCCAAAGGTGCTACAATATATGGAACGCAGGAGTCTTAAGCAACGTATAGGTACGATACGGAATAGGCACTAAGCGAAACAAAACAGCACACATGCTGTTATTTAACTGTGCACTAACTGCATGTGTGTTACGAAACGTATGTGCCCTGTTACCTACTAAGTTTCAGATCCAGACTAGAGCCAACTTTGAAAAGTTTATTTTAAAGTTGTGTCAGAATTCGAACCTGGGACCCCTGACACAGAGCGTTAAGACAGACACGGTAACCATTCATCCAAGTAATCCAGTACAGAGTTAGGGGATCGACTGGTTAAGAATAAAGGATTTTTAAGCTATCCATATCAGATTTGCAAAGATTTCCTTGGAGTATTTTCTAAATCGAACAATGTTAGTAGATTAAGAGGAGTATTCAAATTGCCAATGTATTTCCAAGCTACTAAATGATTGCCATTTGACTATTACACACTAAGTATAGGTAACAGTTAAAAAGATTCACATAAGATATCAGCCAAAATTCTGTCCCACACTTTCTTGAAATGTCAAACAAAAATAATGACAGTCCAATCTGCATCATCTATCTAAACATGCGTTACCTTTGAGTGGGTAAAATGTTGAATGAATATGTCAAAAGCCCACGATTCCGTGTAGGATATATCATTTGTACTCCTGTTACCGAACGGTGGAGAGGTCACGCTTTTGTTCCGGGTTAGATACTCGTACGTGACAAATGACAATCTCTCAACGTCTATCAATACTTTCAGATTTGCTTACTTGCATTGCATTTCCATTTTTATAAAACGTCTGAAGGCATTATTGCTAATCATTGTTATTTAGAGTCACTCGCGGCTTCCCATTGTCAATTTTCGAATTTTTATCTTCATAAAAAGCTACCTCAGACTTAAAGGCATTTTTAAAGAAAATAAAAAAAAATGATTTAAAATCGAATACCCCTTTAAAGAGCATTTACAGAATAGTTGTCTGTATAGCAGAATTGAATAGTGTTAAGTCTATTACTCCACATGAGAGAGATGAATGACCCATAGCGCAGACTTCCTGCATCGCTGTCTGTTTCTAACAAGCCCTTAATAAATATTCGGTGTGGGATCCAAGACTGATAGTACAGACGGTTTAGGTGCTTATCCATCTTGGCACGTCACTACAGGCGCCACTCCGAGCCCCGGATAACAACAAACTAATGCTATTGAAACGACAACACTTGACGCCGTATTTGGTTTTGACTGCCTCGCTCAGTTACAAGTACAAATCTAGGTAGAAATACGAGAGTATATATGAATGTTGACATGAGCAAAGATCGTGACAAACGACACACGGCTTGTGTGAAACGACGAATAAGATTACGGTGTGGCGTATTTTCTTATTTCAAATGCAAAGTGAATTCGGATTCAGAGTATAAGGTGGAATGTTGAGAAAATAATTTATTTTCTGATATTTTTTTGGTTCTATGAATAAGGAGAATGAAAAATACAAGGATGTGTTTTATGTAAATGTTTAATATATTGTACCCTATATATTAATCCAGGTAATATACTATATGTGTGCCAAATTTCATGCAAATCCGTTCAGCCGTTTTCAAGATTAGCATGCATAAACAAAGAGACGAAAATTTTAAAAACTATTTTTTTTAACTTCAGTAAGCATATACTCGAGAATTCTCTTCTCTTTTTTTTAATATTTAATATCGAGACACGGGTCGTTTAAGATTTTATTATAACATTAGCTGGTGCCCGCGACTTCGTCCGCGTTATGGACCATCCAACACAAAAATATTTTTTCAATTCAAACCAGTATTTCCTGAGATTAGCGCGTACAACCAACCAAATAAACAAACAAATTCTTCAGCTTTATATATTGGTATATAGATTACATTAATAAAATACAAATTATATGCCACGAAACAATAACAAGCGATAAACGCTTATAGTTTCGTGGCACGTTACGAGTAAAATCTTTGCAAAAGCTTCAAGTCGCTTCGATTTTAAAGTTATTTTAGACTTTTCGATTAAATATTCAAGTCAGCTTTGAAAATATGGGATTATAAAATCAAGATTTTCCGTTAAATTTTACCAAATAACTTTGACGTTTAAGGTAGGCGTTGTTATAAGAAAGTTGTAAGACCTTTTAAGTAATATAAGAAAATATTCATCGAACAAAATTGTATTTTGTTGTAAGTACTTCCTTTATTGTTTTAACATCACTCACTGATCTTGTAATTACTTTTATTTCAATAAGTTATTTATACAATGCCAGTCTATAAATAAAATTATTATAGACCGCCGTGAAATATCAGCACGTATGTTGTGATTCGGTGAGCGAATAAGGGATGCCATAGCCTATTTCCCCATCCCTTCTCAATCCCTTATTCTTAATCCTACTATAGTCTTCAGCGCATTTGTAACACCTGAGGCGTTGCTTGTGTTGCAGGCGACGGTTGCCATCAAGTGTACCGTCAGCCTGTATATGTATCTATACTAATATTATAAAGAGGAAAGATTTGATTGTTTGTTTGTTTGTTTGTATAGAATAGACTCTGAAACTACTGGACCGATTTGAAAAATTCTTTTACCATTAGAAGCCGACATTATCTGTGATGAACATGGGATACCTTTTACCGCGGGAAAATGCTTCATTCCTACGGGAAATTGGGTAAAAGGACAACGGGTAGTAAGAATTATCCTTCCGTACTTAACTTCTTTTCACATAACTTCTAAACGGCTGAACCGATTGGGTTGAAATTTTATATGGGTATTTCGATTATTTCCTGGATGATTTAAAAATACAATTGGACCCGGTAGGTGGCGCTGCTGTCGGCATGTCAACTACTAAACGGCTTGACCGATTGGGTTAAAATTTTGTATGTGTATTTCCATGGTTTCACAGACACGAAAGTTTTTATAAAGTTACGCGGACGAAGTCGCGTGCAACAGCTAGTCTTAAAAAAAATGGGAACTAAATTTAATTTCAGCATGAGATACTTTGTACTGAACTGCACTATATTCTTATTGCATTATACCATCATACCATTATGAAATATCATTTGCATTACTTTCATGTGTTTACAAACCATTCTAGTATTAACTACTCGCTACACTGCTTACGGGAAACCGCTTAACTAGCGTTCACCCGCTAATTTAAGTCCATTAGACCGTGTGAATAAAATTAATCGCCAATGTAAATATGGTTTTTCTCCGGAGCATTGCTTTCTCACGCGTATAAAAACAATGTAGGGATCAGAGGAGTGAGTTAATGGATTCCCTGTCTGTGTCACTTCGCCTGTCAGAGAGGCCAGCTTTCCGGCATCGCGTACAGTATTATAGTTTTCCTGAAATGAATATGAACCTTATTACGTGCCGCATAATAGTTACTTTTGTAGCTAGCAGGTTGAGTTTATTTAGAACTTTTGTCAAGAATGTCCCCGCTTCAGAATATAGCTTCGGGGCGCTTCGGGAATGTCGCAGTGTTATTGCGAATTCGATCTTTATGAGAAACTGATTTGGTTATTGAGGTCAAATGTACATAGTTATTTTTCATGTTATTATATACATTGTATATACATATATTAACTATTATAAATATAACGCTTCGTACCAAATAATTCAGCACACTTAAATATATTTAATGTTATTTTTGATTTTTTGTTTCCTTTACCGAATGGTATGGCCTCATTTTCTTTGATGCGTGAAAAGTTTGAAGTATAAGGAGCCTTGCCATTAGCAAGAACCTCTTACACATACTTAAGGTAAAAATAAAATATTATATCAGTTATTTTTTAATGGAAACAGTGATAGCTCAAAACTTTTAACATTGGACTGCTGAAATTACTGAAACAGATTCGAATGCCAGTAAAGCTCGCACCTCTATTGTTTTTGATTTCAGGCACGAAAAAGTACTTAATAATTATTTCACTATCAATCCTTTATCATCATGAGACTAGCACAAGAAGGAATGAGAGTTAAGTAAACGTGTAAAACAAAGTAAGAAATTATTGCAATACAATTAAGTGCCATACATTTAACAGGATAACTAAGGAAGTGTTTGCCATAAGTTCGCCATAACTATGTGTAGTCGATCCGCTAATAACCATTGAATATAATGATTAGGACTACCGAGAGTGTCGGGCGGGAGGGCCTACCTCACGCCGAGACGATTTTCGTGCGGTCCCGAAACGATTTCCTTATTGCACAGGGATCGGTTCCCAGAGCTCGTTCCGATGCGAAAAGGAGCCATCTTTGTTGTCTCACGCAATCCCATCTACCTTACGAGGAGGACGTTTCCGGGAGACAAATTGTGAATAATGATTCTATTGCTCTCATCCAGGAAGTAATGAAAAGTCTATATCTAACACACTTATAGACATTTTGACTCAATAAAAGATTTCTCTTTTATTGAGTCTGAATACGACTGTAATTTGATAACGTTACGGAAAGCTTGCTATAAAACATCAGTGAAAACCACATTCATAGCGGTTAAGTCGTTTCTTAAATTAAAGCGTAAAAACGCACAACCAAACAACGTAAACTACGTTTAAAAGACGGCAGGTAGCGACTTTATTTATACTTATATAAAGAAGATGTGACATACAAGAAATGTTGTAATAAATCAACAAAAATCCAAAAATCATTCGTTTGTGAACATTCTTTAATTTGCCTACAATTTTTTTTCAACTTCATTTGACAACAAAATTTTCAAGTTTTTTTATGTACATTCAAAATTTAATCGATTGCCACTTGCATAATACAAAGGTTCTAGGTGAAGAATTCGGACGTACTCGATCGGTTGTCGGATTGTTCATGGAACAATTTCAGTAGTTGCGAGCAGATGTTTACTAATTGCCGTTCATAATGGCCTCCGTTAATTGCGAGCGAGTTTGCTTTCGCTTTCACGCTCGACGGTCTGAAGCCGACAAATGAATGCCGACGTCCGAGTTGACACACGACTCACTGATTTTTACCTATATGAAATGAGGAGACGTGCCCTACTTTAACTCTACTAGACGTGCCCTATTTTACTCACAAATGAATTCACCAATAAATAATCACTAGTAAAATAAAATGATCAATGAGTATGAGTTACTGAAAAAATATTAAATAGCAATTTAGGTACTAATGAATTTTCTACATTAAAAAAGCATACTTAATATTCATAGGCGTAAACTGCAAAATAGATGGGAGTATGTCAATCGATTTTATGCGGTTGCCAGGACCTACTGGCATGGACTGGCCCTCACGTCACTTCACCACTACCAGGTAATTGGCACGTTGTTACTCCATTCTTGTTACGCCCTAATAAGGCGATTATTTATAGACCACAGGACTTTGATAGTAGATTTTAATTCTTTCGCTTTCGTGTCGAAATAATTAGTGTTTAAATTTTATCTGACGTAATACTTGCAATACTGTGGGTATTAATTTTCTAAAGTACAGGGTTCGGTATTCACAGTAACTAGGATGACGAGCTAATTAGCGAAGGCTCTGAAACGTGATATCTGACTATTAAAAAACATATTTACGTAAAGAGCAGTAGATTCGGACTTTGTCCCTACAAATAGAAAATTCGCCTTTTCATTTTATGATTTTCATTTTGAAAAGAATGCTTCTTGAGCCCTCGAAACTAAAATGAAGTGATACAGTTTTTAATTCAAATAATAAACAACATTTTTAAAATAATTTGTGTAATAATAATAATAAATATTTCGCATTAAACAACAGCCTGACGGTGCACTTTATGGTACCATTACTACAGACAATAGAGAATTTTCTTCTGCACAAAATTACTACTCTTATTTTTTTAAAATAGGTTCAGTATCACGTACTGACCCTAAATGCACAAAATCCTTACAAATTAGGCGGGCGGAAGTGCCGCCATTTTGACAAAAACCGTTTCTCGGTACTATTAGTTGTATAATTTAACTAAATTATCCTATGCAATAACAAGATCATTATAAAATGTCAGCCAGAACCAGTCCTCTGTAAACAAGACTTACAATTTATTAGGTCCATTTATTAAAACAATTAAAAGTTATGATCTTCTTGGTATTTAACATTTTCCTGTTATGTTATACATAATAACATAACAGGATTAATTGTTACTTAATCTATACTAATATTATAAAGAGATATTTTTATTTTTGTATGTTTGTAATGAATAAACTCATAAGATACTGGATCGATTTTGAAAATTCTTTTACCAATAGAAAGCTACATTATCTGCGAGTAACATAGGCTAATACATTTAATAAAGTGACGCGGGCGAAGTCGCGTGCAGCAGTTAGTAATAAGTAAAAAAAAATATGAACACGTCGTTAGATTTAAAAAAAATATATATAGAAAATCAATATATCTGATTGAATATGTAAAATTTCGATTGAAGACTATGATAGAATTTACTTAGGCCGCTGTTTAAATTTACTTTGTAACTATTTTTCTTCTTAAAACATTGGTTTAAATAACTCCAATATTGTTTGAAATGAATGTTACGAAAATTCAAAGTTAAATCATTTTCGCAATATTCAATTTAGTTTTAGACCTCAAATTCAAAGTTACCTTGATTGATAGCGACACATCGCTCTCGCTGTTGCAACAGATTATCGCAGCCAGTTATTTGTAAACATTACCAGAGTTTCACTTGCTAGCTACGAAGTAGGGCGAGAAATCATTTATGGAAAGTTAATCATACTGTACATATTAATTTTTCATTCAGTTCTATTTCATTTGCTTTCTTTAAAGGAAATTGTTTATAAGTATGATAACTATATATTATAGGGTTATATTAATGACTGTCATCAACATTCTTCATTATGAGTCCTCAGGTAAATCAAAATATATGTATGTGCATTAATTACTCACTAACTACTGGTTGCTATTAGTCCTTTATGTTATTAAAAACTTTAAAGATCCATGTGCGAAATTTGTCAGTACACAAAATATACAATATGAAACTCCTTAATTATCTATAAAATTTATGAGTACATGTAATGTTGTTTCAGAAGACAGTTACTTAATTAATTGGGTAATAAATTTTTATGGTCACCATAAACACATGTTTAACGTTAATCATTATTGAATAACTAATTATTAGGGAGTTCCGAAGATGTTTTAAGACTAAAAGATTAGTAACTATTTTTTTATTACTATTATTTTATTAAAGACTAGCCGCCGCGCCGCAACTTCGTCCGCGGCAGTGCGCATTACAAAGGGATTTCGAAAATTAAATAATATCATTTACCTACTTCAAATTATATCCTTAATTGCTAATACCTAAAAAAATTGGAAGATATTAATGTTTACCTAAAAAGTTGAAAACAATAGGTTACTGACATTTTTGTTAAGATTATGCTGATTTAATTATTATGGCAACCCTATTTGTGTTAAATAAATTGAACACGACATAAATAAACATGGACTCTGTTACATGGTTCTCAATTACTTTGTTAATTCTCGAGTTTAAATCCGCTTTAAACTAATTTAGTGTTAACGGTCGCGCCGAAAACGCTTTGTTGGAAAGTTTAACACTTCACTACGAAATGTCAATTTCAATTCTGTTAGGTAGGTACTTATTGAACTGTTTAATTATAGGGATTTGTTTGAAGAACATAATTTAATATGATTTACAGTGTTTTCCTAATACGGGAAATTAGCCCACAATTATTTCTGAAATAATGATCTTAGACTGTACCAACCTACAATCTGAGGTTACGATCTTTACAGAATGATGCAAGTATTATGTTGGAAATAGAGCGCAAACTGCTTTTAATGTAAACCGTTTTCCTATATCTTCTGACTCAATCTACATGAGTCTCTCAATGTATTTCTCTAATTTTTTTTTAAAGACATTTTTAGAAAAAAAAATACAACGATTGATCTACATTAGGATAATTTAATGTAGGGTATGTTTTATTTTAATTTCAAGCACGTTAAGTCTCATAATCACATCAATCTCTCCCACACTTTTATAGACCTATTTTGTCCATAGTCCGTATTTTCTACGAAGCAAAAGTTTAATAAAAATTTATTAAATTTACTATGACAAAATCTGGTACCTACTGGCATTTAAAAATACTAATTGAACCAAAAATAACATATAGCAAAATAGTGTTAATTAGCATTTAACAGATAACAATATAATACGTTTCATAATTCTTACATATTTTTTAAATGTTATCTGTGTTACATTGTAAAATAAAGCCACTAAACGATCCCTCAATTCGTGAAAATTAAGTCGTGTAAAGGATGACAGCAGTAAGGTTCAGTAGCAGGCCGATAAAAACGGGATTGGTTGGACATATTAAACACCTTATAAATCCTATAATCGGGAGCGAAACGAAGATGAGGCAAGGATACGATTGCAAGGATAAGATTCCAATTACCATAGATAAAAACGATGTGGCATAAATTAAACGTTTATGATAATTAATTATCGTAATGGTTTTTGCACATAAGATTTCAGATTAATAGTTTTATTATGTAGACAGAAAGTAAATTAAAATTAAAAACCCAATATAAGAATCAATATCTCAATTGAAGTTAAAGTTTTGTGAGTTTCGATTCCCTACACATAAAAACTATAATTGTGTGAGTTTTAGGTTTTTTTTAAATATTAACAAGTTCAATATAAGGTTAGGCAGCGCACTTATATTAGTGTTGCTTGCCTTTAAAGTTAATAACAATCACCGACTATCAACCGAATTTATCCCTCTGGAGCATTCCGTCTATTTTCCTATTAGTCATCTTCATCTTCATCTTCTCTTCCATCATCTTCACATCATAACTCAAAATTAATTTTACTAATGAATTATAGTTTGTCAAATTTGACTAAAAGTATTCAGTTTTTAATATTGATAGTGTGAATCTATTTATTAATTCCAAATTTTATGCTTTGGAATTATTTTTGAACTAAATAATACATCTAAATTTCTTCTAATTAAATTAAATTAAATATGCTTTCGGTGTTTCTAACATAAATAAATAAATAATAATTACAGCGTCTATGACGTAGTCTACAAAACACAAATTAAAATATGTAGTGATACCAAGCATGATTAATTTCATTGACATTTAATCTAACGCAACGCCATAGTTAGCAACGCTATTTGTTTTATCGCATCCGAAATTCGAAATCTCTGATTTATCCCGTGATTACTTTAAACGACAAAACTGGATGAAACGTGGGGATCTAACTTTTTGTTGCAGGAAGGTTTAATTTACATGGGAGGGCATCCAGGCCTGCTCTTACCGGATTGTTCACACCACTCAACGTGACGGCCATGACCGGCACCTATTGTTATACGATTCCTTCGAATCGGAATCAATCGGTTTTAAAAAAACTTTGACAAAAACGTCGAGAGTCGTTCAACCTCTACTGTTTAGGTGACAGACAACACGTAGGTAATCAACTATGCAATTCTACTTTATTATGACTTGATATTGTTGAGCATTTTATAATGCTGGAACTTAGCAACGCAAGTGGGTTTTTTTAGAGACGTGTTTGCTCTTGGCCAGCATCCAGCCGTGTAGCGAAGATGAGGCTTATGATGGAGCGACTTCACTCAGAAGATGCCTATTCACTCGAACTTTGAAAAGATTTGGGTTTATGGTAGTTTAATACATTCATTAAAATTGTTCTTAAAAGTTGATTTAATTATCGGTGTACGCAAATATATTTTTTTATCTCATGTGTCTTATGTATTTTACATTTTAATGATGACAAAAAGAATAGTATCCTGAGTTTCTTTCGGGGTTTCTTCTCAGGATCGTCATCTTGGCTTTTTTCCGAAACCCTGGTAAATTTAAATTTAAATTTATAATGACGATAAAAAGAGTTTCTTGTAGAAACCTAATTGATAAATAAATATTTTGATTTTGATTTGATTTTGATTTTGTATGATTCTATGATATTTATTTTTTGTTTTTGTCATTGAAAGATTAATATATGTAATTATTTTCCTATTCTAACTAAACCATTTTAGTTATGTATGATTCTATGATATTCGTTCTATGCCCATATATGTGTTCGCCTTGCCATGGCAGCTGCCAAACATGTCAAATAAAATTACAATTTTAATTTAATCATCTACAAATCAAAACTATTACTAAAGTTTTTTTTGTTTTTGTCATTAAAAGATTAATATAATAAAATTATAATCGTATTCTAACTAAAACATTTTGGTATAACACTTGTTGTAGTATTATCTCTACTGTATCAAGTATCAAATGAAACAGTCGTTCTATTGAAATTCTTCCACGTATCGCCCGATGTCTGAACAAGCCCTCTCTGTCCTCGAAATTGGTTGGGGTGAATACTAAAAAAAACTTTCACAAAAAAAACAACCCACATTAATTCACGTAACTAGAACTACAACATAACAATTTAGTGCATTTTTAAGAAAACACGCCGTGTTTTGCAACCACAAACACAAACACTGATTTTGCAAGACGAAGACAGAAACAGGACAGGAGGATTATCTTAGAAAGAAAACAAGGATCTAAATCCCAGGAGTTTTATGAATGAAACGAAAGTTCTTAATAAAAATATTAACTAAAAGTAATAATCGACTAATAGACTTACATTAGATACATACTTTAAATCCGAAAGTAGAGGCAAGCACCAAGTAATTTTAAAATAAGTCCATAGATAATTTTTTTTTACTCTTTCAGGGAAGCTGGAGAGCTTTTTTTTTAGATTTTTACAAAGAACGCATATATCACTAGTGACATTCGAGGTGTCGTGAAAAAATATAGAATATATCGTCCTTGTCCATTTAAAATATCTTATATAAATTAAGTCAAACTAAATCATTTTTTGCCATTACCAATCGCATTAAGGAATTTCACTACACACGACCTCAAAGCGAAATTGATTGTTTTGACATTAAGCATGCTTGACCCGCACCTGTCATAAACTGAATCATATTTTATAAACAGCAATTTGAGTCCCGTCTTATACGCTGATCGTGATCATTGCCAGCTTTCACTCTCATTGCGCGTACGCAATAGCCACGCCTCCTTATTAAAGTGATGTCAACATTAACTCCTTATTAACTCAATGAGTTGCCTCACTAAGTTAACTACACAACATCTTGCTCTTTGAAGTTTTTACTCTTCATGATGATTGTCTATTAAGTGTTTCTATTACTATTAAGTGTGTATTATTAAAACTATCAAGCTTATTGTGGAATAACCGTTTTAATAATATATTTCTAGGATATTATTTAACAATAATCTATATAGGAAAAACAAGCCGATTTTTTTATTGTCAAATCATAAGTCAGCTTCAGTTCTGAACCACAGATTCAGTCGTTTTCGAATCCAGTCTAGTTTTGTCCACGTATCAGGCAACTTGGTAAGGTTTAGGTTATATGACGTCTATCGGATCAGCTAGTTACTTATAAATATTATGTCATTAATTTATTATGGATAATTATTGTTTATAAGTTATTAAGCAACAAGACCGATAAATATTGTAGAGTTAATTTTAATTTTATAACGTTGTCCCAACACTGTTCATCTAATTGTTATATAATATCAGTCTTGACGTATTGTAATAAATTTGAAAGTCGTAAAGCACACATGACACAAGTAAACCACACAATTTATCATAATAAGGTATCTCCCCGCATGACCGAAACACAGTAGAATATTACAATAGTTTACGCGAAGCTAATCTTTCAATTCAACCTGTACTCGGTTACGTAAACATCTTAGATATGGGTCACTTAAAGGTCGCTAAGACTTGCCCCGATCTTACATTAAGCGTTTAATTTAAAATGTAAATTCAGTGGACGCAACTTACACGACTTTGTTAACGGATATTTATAATTATCTCACAATTATTACACATCTAAGCTTCGATCAATTCCAGGTAGTCATTTGTTTACTTCCTAAAGAACTTAATTATCTTATTAAAAGAGATATTATAATAAATTTATTTTTATAGTGAAAATAAGTTAGTTTATTATAGTCTGAATCATTTAAGAGATCAGTTCAGTCTTCGGTTCTTCAGTTCGTCCTATGAACACGAACGGTTTCTTTTAGATTTTTCTATTGTTAGTGACGGTTAGTCTAATCTAATGGTAGTATTTTTTATTTATTAGATAGTACTATTTTCAGAAAAAAATCGACATATAAGAAAATGAAAAAGTTTTGTGGTTAAAAATTGGGACAGCATTTAGTAACAACTCATTAGGACGCCCATGTATTTATGAAATATTCACTTAATAAACTGCTATCAAAATCTTGTATGAAAGAACCAAGAAAAATAAAATAGCGTTATCAAAGCAATAGACTTGAACTTATTGCAGCTGCATTATTTCTCTCGAAGCCGCTTAATTCCAACAGTTAAGTGATGCTGTTAAAAAATAAATGTACCTGTTAATCAACACTTGCATGACATTTATTAGAGCTTGCCAAGCACTGATAACTACACAATAATCATAATAAATAGTATGCAATCTAAAATTTAAAAAAAATCAAGAATAACATAATTTTAACTTGAATTTGCAATAAAAGTAAGAATTCAAAAAACTAACAATTTGGTGCATAAATACTAGAAATAATTTACCGCACTATGACAGTTTATTCTTGCAACGATACCTTACTGGATAAGCCCAATTAGATTTAATACTGATTTCAATGAAAAAAAAAAAAGACATTTCGAAGTCATTTGCGCAGCCAGTCTATCGCCAGTAAGTACCCCTTCACAGAAGACTACCGTGAAATAACAGCATTGTGTGCTGTTGTGTTTCGGTGTGAGTAAGCAACTTTCCTACTTACTGTTCTTTCTTATAACGTGAAGTTAAGGATTACCCAGAAGCGGACTCGAGAGCTTCATGTGTGAGAAATGTCACTACATGTCGTTCATTACACAAACATCTCGACATCTCCGCACTTCATAGAAGTGTATCACGCTTGGTTTTATGGTATTTTAGCTGATTATCACAGATTTAAAAAATTCGAATTTTTCGGCAAGGCATAGAAACTTTGCCCGTTTTAGACAGTGGAGAATTATGGTTTCTTATTATATTAAAATATTATGTGAGCCTTGAAAATTATGTTTTCATTGAAAATTTTATGATAAAATACTGATATTTATCTACTGTTTTCGGTCATATTTAGTTTAGCCACGTCGCTTTCTCTTTAATGTAAAGTCCTCAGCAATATCTAGTTCTACTTTTTTATATACCTAATTATCCCTTGCATATCTCTCGCAACTATAAATATTATATCTCCATCAACTAAAATCTTAGATACCTTACGTGTTTTCTTTGAACCCACATGCCTGCTTGTTCCACAAAATGTACAAAAATGAGAAAGGTTCAACAACGCATTACGCCTATTAAAGAAAGATAATCTTGTTTTCATATAAGCTCACCTTTTTTCTTTATATTCAGAACAAATAATACTAATGAGCTCGCTTTTTTTGAAAGATAGGCCCTACAATGTAATTTACCTGAATAAGAATATGAAAATGAAAGACTCATTGCGTTTTACAAGTAAAACTGAAAGCTTGTCTGGTGCCAGTAACAAAACCTTATTAAAAAAGGCTACTGAAATAAAAATACGTGATATTTCTGGGCTTTAAAGTTGTCTAGAAGGCAAATGTAACTAATATTTAAGTATCCGAAGGAAACAAGGTATATACAGCATTAGCCAGAAAATAAAATATATATACTATTATTACTTACTTATTACTAGCTGTTACACGCTACTTCGTACTTCGTTACTAAAAGATAAAAGTAGCCTATCCTGTATCCATTGGAGTCTATTCAATGCAAACAAACAAATCTTTTCTCTTTATAATATTAGTTTTTTAATAATTATTTAAAATAGAAGTATATAGACTATACTTAGATATAGATAATAAAAGTATAGATAAGCAATACAACGCTTAACCTCTTGTTGCTATAACACTTGTTGCGTTATTTTTTATTTGACAATTTGTATGCAAAATTTCAGACAGACGGAGTAACTTTCACATAATTTATAAAATTACTATGGAGTATCGATATTTATTATGGTTCTCGCCTCTAGATTGCCGTGCTCACTTTGGTCCCAATCGAACAATGAAATTATCTATTTTCATAATTGCCATTGTCACTATTTGCCTCTGATTTATTGCTACTAGTGATTAATTGCTAATATTTATACATTGTTCAGTAGTCGGAGTGTTATAATAATTTTTGTTATTGGATAAGGTTTCATTTAAATTTCTCTCGAAATATAGGTGCCTCACATAGTATCACATCATAATATCACCCCTAATAAACATTAATTTTTTATATAATATGTAAATATGTATGTCTTTTTTAATATAATATTTTAGTTTTTAAGTTTTTCAAAGCTATGGACATTTGTCTGAAATAAAGTTATTATTATTATTATAGTTCTTTTGTCATCTTTTTTCTTTATACATAATTATATAAATGTCAAATTGATTTATATAAAAACTCGAGAATGGGTAGACCAATTTCGATTCGGTTTTCAGAGGGATAAACGGGGAAGATTATAAATACTATATAAAAATTACACCCCGTGTGAAGCCGGGAATGGATCGGACAGCGAAAAAATATTTTCAAACCGGTAAAAGAATTCGCTTGTTTTCTATAAAATTAATATACCTAGATGTTATGTTGTGATAAGAATTGTTCTAAAATTGGCTCCAATTTAAGTTTGAAATTTTCTTAACTTCCATTCCAAGCCATTTTATCTTTAAGGTCAATCTTCATCGCGTTATATTGCTACGTGTTATATAATTTTTATGGAAATAAATTGCAAGTAAAATTCCTGTTAAATATTCAAATGGAATCCAGTAATAGTTGTAACTTCATATGCACAAGCCAAACACGTACACTCGTAAAAGATATATCAAGAAATATTTATTCAAACCGGACTGCCCTAAAAGTCAGTAGTTGGCATTCATTACAAGTAATTACAGAGGCCGTGAGACGTCTGCTCAAATCTCAGACGGCACTGTCCTGTCACATCGCTAAATATCTTTTCTCGAATAAGTACTACTCGAATAAGTATACGTGCAATATACATGATTAAAATGACAGCGTAAACGTATGTACACAAAGTTTTGTATTGAAATAAAAATGCGACAGAAGATAAATAGATTTTTAATAAAGCTACAAAATAAAACAAGTTTAACTCTCAATCGATCAATGCAAGGCTATATATCTACAATATAATTATTATAAGAAAAGCAGTAAACTTATAAAAAATTTAAAGTGTTGGTCTCACGCAAGTCTCACGTTTAAATCCGAACGTGAAATCGAAAAAACTTATCTGATTTGTAGACTGCCGTGAATTCGAGACAAGATCACTTACTACTACAATAAAATATATATTGATTATAGGATAATATTTTTTAAAAGAAAATTCATTATATTTTAAAGGTAACATGCCATTTTCATTCAATACGGAGCAATATTTTTAACAAGTTTTTTCGTTGGTTTGGACTTATTCGGTGTAGAAAAGGGTTATCAATTTCCTTTCTCGATCCTGCTTAGAAAATCTTAGATTTATAAGCTTGTACCAAGAGGGGTTAAATTAAATCAATTCAATATCATATAGGTACACAGATAGCTTAATTGAATAACAAACTTGCAAGTTATATAGTGCTGTGGAGGTGCAGGTGTGGTTAACAATATTAAGATTAAGGTTTAGTACGCGCTTGTAATACCTACTAAATCCGAACTATGTAGTTCTGTTTAGTGATTAGTTTGTTCAAATTGTTATTATAAAATTACCAATAAATTTAATAGTTATATTGTAAATTAATATTACAATGTTAACTTCAGTGTTTAGAGGTTTAACCTAAATAAATTCCTGCTTGTAATTTTGTTTCGAAATTATTATATTATATTTAGACATTTTTTTCTGTCGTTCATTCCGGTTGTACCCGACTTGGAAATCGACTCTCCTCCAAATAGAGGTCTTAACAAAATATGTATGAAAACATTCATTTTATTTTGAACTTCAATCTCTACAGTCATGAACTGTTTCTATAAATTAGATAATTCTATACTAATCTATACTTCTATGTAAAAATAGAAGGTTTGTTTTTTGTATATTTGTAATGAATAAACTCAAGAACTAAACAATTGTGAACAAAACACTTGACCAATTCTTTCACCTATAGAAAGCTACATTATCAGCGAGTAACATAATACATATTTATATGTGAAATAAACTAATTGAGAGGGGAAGGTCTGTTTCACTTGTACACGAACTTGGAAAATCCCCAGTATGTCAACTATGCATATCATTTGTACTCCCCTTTCCCAACTGAGAGTCTTAACAATATATACAACAAAAACATACATTTTGTTTTCAAACAAAATAAGAGTAAAAAAAAGAATTTTTATTTTACGGAACTATAAAAACCAAAATTATATCACAGGTTGTTAACCATGATATAACAATCATATAAGTTTTTTTTCTTACTTTGTAATAACTATTAAATACGAAGGTGAACTGCACTTACATAGTTTAGTTGGCTTTCAAATTGTGTTATCCCCGGGGCACTTGCTTAGTAATTTTCCAATTGAAACTATCAATTTTATTAAAGGCTCTATCTGTGAGATCTTATTTTTGTTTTATAAACAAACATTCCAGTTTTAGAATATTTCTTCGTTTACTCTTTGAAACTGTCTTATATAAGTAACATACTTTTTCTGTCTAAAATATTTACTTCATCTACTAGATTTATTCCTGTCTCGTTTAGGGTTATGCACGAAGGATTACGAAGATTTACAGTCTTGTTCATTCGTCTTGAGTCTACACGTCTGTTTGTAAATTAATGTGGCATGAACATGAATTGAATATGTCTAGATTTTGACGTTGAAAAGTAGAAAATGGTACAAGGTAGACTTGATTTTTTAATTATAAAATTGGCATGCAGTACATGATGTTGATGGCTACCAAAGGCACTTATAAAAGTAAAAACTGAATAAGCAAGAAACTCGGTATAAATCGAGAATAAAAACGCGTTGCAGTCTCTAAAGGAATATCTACCAAATTAATTAAATTTGGTTATATAGTTTTCGCGCAATAATTTTGCAAATTAAGCTAATATATTAGTTGATATTGATAACAATGTTTCACTATAACAATATCAATTGTACACTATAACGACATACTTAAAGAGGTGTTAAGAGATTTATGACTAAAAAGTCAAATGCAAATGACTTCTACATTAGCCCTAATAAATAGATACCTTACGGAATTCAACAATAGAAACTAGCAATAGACTATAGCAACTAATTTTTGCTCTAGTTACAATAAGAAGCAACGTGCTTCGGCAGGGCCAGGCAAACAAAAGAGGGTAGCGTGTCTAATTCCAAAGATCATGTAGCTGTAAGTTACACAGGCCCAATCTCCGGACATCGCGTTGTAGTCCTTGTACGGAGACGCACACCGCGGGGGCTAGCAACTCTGGCAACCATTAACGAACTCTAAATGCATTAATATTTAACAAGCGATCTCTTGACGCCGTATTTAGATTGGATGATTATTGATGATTTAAAGGATACGTGCACCGATAGACACTATTGGTCAATTATGGTGTGAACGTGTGCAGAATTGTCATCAATGTTGACTTTTTCATGTATAATATTGACTGTTATCTATTCCGAACTGTTGGTTGATTTATGACGATGTTTAGGTACTGACCGCACCTCAAGACAGTGAGCTGCGAGCAAATTGGTTTAGATAAATAACTAGAAACAATTTATTTGATTTTTTCTCTTGGTACCATAAAGTAATCATTATATTATTATATAGTTGGATCAGAATAATTTTTACTTCCCAGAATTGAATATTATATAAATTACGACCAAAGTCTCTCCCAAGTTGTTCTTCTGTGTTAGTCTTCTTATCTCTAAAAAAAAACTTAAAAAATGCAATCAGTATCCAAATTTTCAGGCATGAAGTAGGTATTAAAGAATAAATTGGAATAATTTAGGCAAGTTTAAGCAAATGCAGTTTATTTTCTCGAGTTGTCTTAACAGATACACTATCTTAACGTTATAAAGGAACAGATATAAAATATATAATAAACTATTAAAAATTTAATGTAAATTTTTAGTACCTAAACATAAGTATTTATTCAATAAATTAATCCTAAAAAAATATAAATTTTTCAATAATGCAACTTGTGCTAAGATTCCTTATTTTCTATACAGCAAACTTATGCTAAGTAATGCGATGTCAAATAAACGAAATTTCATTTCAATAAGCTATTTTTTCACACCTTACCTATTCTTCGCTTCGCACAAGGAACAAACGTATTTCCGTTTGCGATAAAATAGCTTATCGCAATCTATCGTACAAATTCTCGTGACTAGTATGAACATCATTCGCTTGTTCCGCAGCTTTTTGTTTGTCTTCAATCGCTTTGACATCTCTTGTATCGCTGACAACGTTTTATCCTTCGTTAGTTTTTACTTTAACTTGTGTATGTTATGTACATTTACATGTTCTTCGTGTTTTTCCCATTAAAGGATATCTTTCATCTTTCTACATTTGTTTTGGCAACGTATTTCAGATAGGATTCTGACAAGACAAGAAATAAAGAAATAACAGAATATCATTATTATTTTATTTACTTTTGCAATTATTAGTATACGGTACCAGTCTTAATAGCTGGCTATATTTGCATCAAAAATCACAGTCGTAAACTGTCAATCTCTGTGACTTTAAATTTATTTACAACATAAATTAAGAGTTTTATCGAACTAAGCTTTATACGTATAACACATAAAGGGCTGGGCTGGGATAGTAAATAGCTAATATACCAGCTAACTAGTAAAATTAACCAGACGCGGAGGTGTTGGGAGTCAAGGTAATAAAGCCCTCGACTTCCTAATGCGAAACTTGTTTTTGCACACAATATATGTAATGACTATATAAAATAGATGAAGGCAGGCAATGAGGACTTGGCTGGTTTAGTTATTGCTCAGTGTCTATTTTATTTCTGTGACTGTTATAATGTGTCTGTTATAATAAAACGTATTTTTATAGCTCGTTTTATATAAATAATTATAATATATATATTTACAAAATTCAGAAGTATCTATTACAACGAGTTTAGGTATAGGTAACCTGTATTTTTGTTATTAACATTCTTGAAGTTAATTTGATTAACAGTTCATTTTTAAGCATTGTAGTTAAGAATTATGATTAATGCCTTTTTCTATTCTTCTGTGTTCTATTTTCCTATATATGTTAAAATTATAAGAGATTTTAAAACACTTTGATGTAGACACATATTTGAAAATTGTCTAACAAAAATAATAGAGGTGCCAGTTCTTCACTCTAGGCAATAAATTCGTCTAGTCCGGAGCACATTTTGCAGAAATAGTTTCAACGTGATCAGACTAGACTGTTCAAAAGGTCAACTATTTTGGAAAATTCCACTAAACCCTCTCTTTCCTCGATGCTTGAGCAAAATAACAAGTAACTTCGTTATTTTCTGTTTATCCGGTCTTCGTTGTTCAATCCAATTAGTTTCAGGGGCACAAGTGGGTGGTGCTTTATTTTACATAGTCATCTTACAGAAGTTGCCCGTCACTAGATCATTTCTTTAATTACAACTTACTTCAGCACAATCCATTCTAATTTAAACAGTTTCTATTTGACGTGGTCCTCATTATAATATGTAGATAATTTACTGGCTGACCCGACAATAGTATATGACAATATCGTCCTTATTTTAAACTTTTACTTAACGTGGATTTGAAAAAAAAAAACTTTCATACAAACCTTGTCCTGACAAACACAACAATAATGTGCGAAATCGGTTGTGCCGTTCTCAACTCAAACCTGTACTGTAACACTTTAATCAAAAACATAAATTTTGTCAAACCTGTAGTACCGCTAAACAGTTCGAATTCCGCTTATAACAAAGGTCTCGTCAAGTATAGAATTTAAATTTGTAAATAAATGGGGATTATTTATAGTACTACACGACTAAAAGCCTAGCTCCTGTGTATCGGGACCTGTGAGATGAGAGCTTAATGCCAACTTTATCAAAGACGCAACTAGCGAGAAGAGAGGTATCTGTGCATTAGAGCCGGGCAAATGGACCCCTTACATCAAGCCCAACAGCAGGGCATTTGTTACAAAGAAAGCTCTCGGTTGAGTACTGTTACAGAGAAAGAGATCATGTTATTTTATTATAGACAAAGGCACAATTTATTATATAGATACGTTAAATGGTACAAGCGATTTGTAGCGTTAACAATAGAAATTTTAAATATAATTGATTGTTATTTTGGAATCTATAAAATTCTTATGTTAAATTCACAAATGATCTGAAATTGCATGCATTATAAGTGAAATCTAAACTTAATATCTTAAAATCTTAACTTAACTTAAAATCTAAACTTAACTTAAACTTAACGATGGAAATAAAGTAAAAAATAATTGCTTATTTTATTACTCTACAAGAAACTTTAATTTAAAATATCTGAACTAAACGTTTTACTTAACCGGTCACCTAATAAATCAATTGGGAAGTGAAAGTTCTATTATGAAGAAATGAAACCTTAAATGAAATCAAAACATGGAAATACGTATAGTAGTTATTATTGATTTTACTGATATTAACGATGTATATTTAGGAAAGTGTGCCTTCAAAAATTTTAGAGCATGAAAAATATTAACGTAATCAGATCTGAATCAGACCGTTAATACTGCCTACGTGACGCGTTGTAGAAAGTAGATATATTTATATTTCGTTATTTGCCCTAGCTTTACGCGAACAAATCTAATTATTTTTTGTCCTTTATCCTCTCTCGTAAGGCTGCAATTATCGATTTCGAAGTAAAAGAGTTTTCCTTATGGCATATTTTCTCAACATTATTAGTATAAATAAGGTTACAGTAAACATATGAATGTCAGTCTACTTTCAATGCTGACCTATTATTTCAAAACGTAATAAAAAATAATAATATTATTTAACTCTTCATATTAAAGTTGAAGATGGGATTCTCAACACCTGGCCTTATCGAAAAATTGCAAAATTATAGACAAAAACACGTGACATGAAGAATTTTACTACACAAATGCAGTAAAATTCTACAAATTCTGGTCTTACGTCTGACTGTAGTAAAATATTACACAAGACTGCCATTAAATAACAGTAATATGAGTTTCAGTGCATAAGTTTAAGATTATTCTGTCTATTATAGTGTTATCTAAATGTGTTTTATATGTTTAAATTAAAAAATAATTATATAATATGTATAACTGTTACATAAATTTTTAAAAGAAAAAATTATTAAGGACACTGTGCATTATTGCAATAGTAATGAAAGAATGATTGAAACTCTATTGTCTCTATTAAAAATCATATTATTTATCTAAGGTAACGTTTATCAAGTTGAGATTAGTTATAAATTATAGTCAACATGAGAACAATGTGTGTTGAATAAAACATCCCATTATGATTGAAGAATTTCATTTCATAATACACAGACACAAGAACTGGGTGTATATTATTCTACTAAAGTAAGATTTTAACTTACTAGAAGAGTACCTAAGTCTGTCTATTTCTCTCGTAATTATGTACATTTAAATAATAATAAGAATTTATTTGGAACGAAGGACATCAACAAGAATACATAGACAGATTATATACAAATTTATATGTATATAAATTATACATATAAATAAATAGGTTTTCATTTGTATAAAGAAGGATAGTCGAGGCAGATAGTTTGTGTATATAAATAACTATATGGCGCTATCTCCCGGGCCAAGCCGGTAGTATTTACTTTTATTTTAGATTTCCCGTAGGAATGAAGCATTTTCCCGCGGTAAAAAGTATCCTTTGTTCATCACGGATAATGTCGGCTTCTAATGGTAAAAGAATTTTTCAAATCGGTCCAGTAGTTTCGGAGCCTATGCTATACAAACAAACAAACAATCAAATCTTTCCTCTTTATAATATTAGTATAGATTTCATTCCCGGCGAATCCGGGATCGCTTGTGGTATCTATATTTCTATACTAATATTATAAAGATAATGTATTTTTGTTTGTAATGAATAAACTTAAAAACTACTGCATCGATTTTAAAAATTGTTCCACCTATAAAAGGCTACATTATAAGCTTTATTGTACAAACAAACATATCCTCTCTCCTTATAATATTATTAGTATAGATATTGATAATGTGTGATTATTTGTTACATTCTTATAGTCTTTTTATTAAACAGCCAGTTCTCTAGTTTGCATTTTAACTCGATTTTTTTTTATTTCAAAATATTACAGTCATAGTTAACCTTATTGTGGAATTAAGCGCAGAAAGAAGTGCATTATTTCCTGGCAAAAGTTGGCAATAATCGGGTTGCTGTGATGAGTTCCGCATACAGAGAGACGCTGATTCCCGTCTGATTCCCGTCTGTCGATTCCCTAATCGCCTTTTACGACACACGTGAGAGAAGCGGGAGTAGTCCAATCTTTAAGCCAATATCACAATATTCTGCTTCAAAATAAAACTCAATTTCTTTAAAGTGAACTTTGAATTGTATATTATCATTGTAGCACTATTTATTTCATTCATTACAATCTGTAAATATCAATATTTACATATTATAAAACAAAGTCCACCGTTGCGTCTGTCTGTGTCTGTCTGTCTGTTCGCGATCAACTCAAAAACTACTGCACCGATTTTCATGTTGTTTTCACCAATGGATAGAGCGGTTCTCAAGGAAGGTTTTAGTATATAATTTACAAAGTTACGCAGGCGAAGTCGCGGGCAGCAGCTGGTTTTTAATATTAGAAGGTCGAACATGATCTTTTCCTATTGTTAATTTATTAGAGTTAATTGTATATTTTTTATTAAATCTTTGAGGTACACATAAACACGGTAATTTATAAAAGATTTTGATTGTAATCAATGTAACGTTATTATAAAATAGGTCAAATTGAAGAGTAACTCGCGTCCTGAACAAACTAAATTATTTAATCAAATCTCAGAGAATTCTGCCTTTTTTTATAAGAAACGGATTGAAGAACAATCAACTTTGTAGTTCAAACAATGTTCTCTTATACATTAACATTGGCGAAGCTTCTATTGAAAAATATAAGCTTGGAATCACTTTTTACTACAGTCAATAGAGGAGCCGGTTACTCTTATCCATAATGCACTAAATTGCTACTCTTTTTCTTTTTAAATAATTTCAATATCACGTACTGACCCTAAATGCACAAAATCCTTACAAATTAGGGGGGCGGAAGTGCCGCCATTTTGACAAAAACCCGTTTTGGCCTATGCCCTATATCGTTTCGACCGTTTAGTGCAAAGAAAATTCTCTATTGACTGTAGTATTTTTTTAAATTGTTTAGTTCAAGCGGCGACCGCTGAAAAACGTGTATATCAGGTATAAGTATCAAATTATAGTATACTTATGAGTTTTCTGGCTTTAAGTGAAATAATAAAGCACCGGTCTGGCGACTTGTAACTTGACTAAAGCTTTTTTTAATTAATTTATATTAAATTTTTGTAAAAATTATGCCCAAAATATGTGTAATTATTTTTTTATTTGATATCTTGATTGATAAAATAAAAAATTAACTCAAGCGTTCCCCTATACATTAATTTGACGGGTCAGCTAAGTACTTATTACCGCTACTATATAAACTTTGTAATGTAAACTCTAATGTCTTCTACCTTCTTTCTTGCTATCATTCCAGGTTGTAATGTGGGTACAACTTCCCACACAATCCGTGTCCATTATTAGGTAAGTACGGATATTATTTAATCCGTCACACTCGCCATCGCACTCTGGAGGATACAAGATTTCATCACACAACACGGTGCCCGATAGATTGCCCTCGAACAATTTTGATGGGAGAACGAACGCCGTCCTCCATTATTTCCCCGTCAAAGTGATTAAATAAATAGTCCCGTTCGTTGTACAGGTACGGAGTTATTTTGTAATTACGAAGCTTTATTGCCTATACGGGGCACGGGAATGTTTTAGCGAACACAGACCTTGTATAGGCATAATGCTTGGCCGAGGTTACAGGACAACTTGTAAGTCAAACGGTAAGCGATACCAACACTTAATACACAAAATACTACTCCCGCAAATTCCGTAATCAGTAATACATTCGTACAGCAGTCTCATTTGTATGCATTCAGGTAGATTGCTGGTATTATATTATTTCCTTACATTCGAAGTCCTCCTTGGTTCTTGATCCGTCAAGGACACTATAGCGTAAGTAAATAATGAGGCGGGGAACAACCCTCGGGGACGAAGTGGAATAGTCCGTTTTCTTTAGTTCAAGTAAAAAAAACCAGAGCTAGAGGTTGGAGGCTCTGGAGGATATCAAGTGCAAAATGAGCCTGTCTGTCGTCTCTTATCTTGAAACAAGAGTTAACAAACATACCATATTGAATAACTTATTTCAACTTTCACCGAAAATTAAAAAAAGTTGAATTAAGTGGAATAATTTTCCCAATTAGTTTAACTAGTTGAACAAATACAAAAATAGAACTCTCATAATATTATGTAGCCTTTAGTTTGGAATATATGAAGGTACCTAATTTAATTAATATTTTAATAATTGAATTAAATTAGTAGGTAATCAGTTTGACATTATTACTCTACGCTCATTATTAGCACATTGCGTCCTTTGAACAAGACCACTGTAAAATATCAAGCGTTTTAGCTTGCAAAAGCCCATATATTGTAAAGGTGGAAACACTTCAGGTGGGAGTTAATTCTAAAAGTTCGCGCGTATTAGTCCCATAAATTATTATTTGTGGGTGTCCGCGACTTCGTCCGCGACCAATTTTTTTTACATACAAACCATTCCTGATTATCCCTCTATCCATAAGTGAAGACAAAATTAAAATCGGTCCAGCCGTTTAAGAGGAGTTCAGTGACAGACGAACAGAAGAAATATATATATAAAGATTTAGTTTATTTTAAAAATATTATTTTAATTCCATAAATTTTCATACCCCGGGCTTATAAAGTATATGAAAACCGATAAGGAGTTAAGGAGTAAACTCTAAAAAATCTATAAACTATTTCTTTGTTCTCTGTAACATAAGTAAGTACGAAACAATAGGTTTTTTGAAAAAATATTTAATGTATAGAAACGGCTCACGATTTTATTATAATGTAGGATATGTGCCTTTATAATAGTTATAGTATTAGATAGGCATGTACACCCCAGTAAACATTAGATAGGCATGTGCACAGACTTTTAGGTTATTCGTGGTGTTTACTTTTTAATTAACGCCGTGCAACGACGTCGCTTCCACACTGTGAGCTGTGAGCACAATACGACGCACCCTATTGTATTCGACGTAGTAAATTTTGTATTTTAAAAACATTTTAACGTGCGCTGCGAATAATATTTTACTTATAATATCTTTAATATCTTTTTTACTGTTAATATCTTCATTTAATTTCATTTCATTTAATTTTTATAATGAAGAAAAAATTAATTTAAATTTTTATAATAATGTAGTGTATTGTACGATCGTCCAATTTGAATTTTGATCTATTTTGAAATTTCGATCTTGCCTTTTATCTGGAATCTGGAAATCTGGAAATCTGGAAACTAACTTCCACACATTATTTGGAAAACTAATCTAGAATAATTAGGGCAAAATAGAGTTTATTCAAGAACATTGAAATTATTTCATAATGAAGTTAACTTACAATTCACTTACTGTGTAAACTCTTATCCATATCCAATGTTTATGTCTTTATGTCGTTTTCACTGCTTTATAATGCTTATACTTATGATAAATTCTTGGCAATTTACAAATATTTGTCGAATGGTACTCTTTGTAATTTTGGCCATAATGTTTACAATTGGTATTAGTACAAAATTAGCGTAAGTCATGCCAACAGAAAGTGTTGTGTAAATGTCGATATTTTATATATCGATGATAATATGTATAAATTATTACACAATAAACTTAATCAGTTTAAGATTTATTTAAATTATTTTTAATATAAATAATAAATAAAGGTAAAAACCATATCTTCCCATAGAGCATTCCCCTCATAACCATCGAGCCCATTACCGCCATTACCCCATCCCTCCCTTATCCCCTATTCTTAATCCTTCTATGGTCGGCAGCGTACCATAGAATATAACACAAGCGACGGTAGTCACCTACCATCAAGTGGACCTTCAGCCTGTCTGTCGACCTTAACATAACAAAAAATCTTTTGAATTACGTAATGTATTGTCTAAATATATGAAAAAAATTGACTTGTTAGTTTTTCATTACTTTGCCTACGTTGTGACTGAAATTCATTAATTTTGATAGAAATATTCCTAAATACGCCATAAATTTTTCTGCACTATCATACCAACCTGCAAGGAGCATTTTTTGGTTAGCTCCAGCAATTCTATTAATATCACTGTCTACTCGTTCAATAGAACAGTTCTACTCTCCAATGCACCAACCCTAACTTTCGTTTATATGAAATCGTAACATAAATTATGTTCGCTTTTAAGTTTAAATACCGTACGAGACTCTGTGTTTATATTATGTAACAAATGGTGTATAATTTTCAAAGGCATCAACTATCATTAAGCCAGTGTGATTGATATCCGCTCTAGTTACTAAGTACTTTTATCCTGCGCATACAAGAGTCTGTAGAGTGTATAGTAAGATTTTTTTATAAATTTATATTTTCTAGTCTTTTGGATATTATAAAACTATTAATCAAAAATTAATTTAAGTACGTAGTATTAAAGCCAGGTTTGAAGGGTTGTTCGGGATACTCCGACACATCTTGTAAAAAACTCCTCAGTGCAAACTTTTCAACCAATGTGTATTGCCAGTGATGACATATTATGGCGCTGAAACATCTCTGACTGTAGGCCTCACAAGAAAGCTCATCGTCACTCTATGGCTATGCTCGGAGCTACTCTGCCAGATCTAATCATTTTATGGATATCATATGAAAAATCTTGTATTCTTGGCCTCGTTAGTAGGCGTACATATTTTATCTAGATATATGAATAAATGCAAATATCTAAATAGCAATATATTGTGTTCATATCAAATATTCAATATATCGAAGTATTGTTTATAAATCGCTTCCTTTTCCCTCAGCTTTAATAATTTATTAAATCTTAAGTATTCAAATGCTTACATGTCTCTTTCATAAGTTATCGATATCGACAACTCATTTACAATTGGCCGAACAACAATAGCGTCAGTGCATAGCATAAACGAAGCAGGGGTCACCGGTCGGCGGTCACCCGGCTGCCCGCCATGTTAGATCCGTATCTTTGGCGCCATAACTCCCAGCCATTCGCCGATTTGCACAGATTGCGTTTGAATTGCTCTTGCTATTTAGTTAATTAATACCGACACGCGACTATTAGAAATTCCTTAGGAATTTTGTTGCTTATGCATGAAATATTAAAGTTGACATTGTAATGTTTGCCGTATTAATAATATGATTTAAGATCACATTCTTAATTATAATTTTGTGCAATAAAACATTAATTAAATTGGATACCTACTTAGGGCACAGCTCATATCAAATCTATACCAATATATAAAGCTGAAGAGTTTGTTTGTTTGTTTGTTTGTTTGGTTGTACGCGCTAATCTCAGGAATTACTAGTTCAAATTGAAATTCTAGATTTTTTTATAAATAAGTTCTCTAATTAAATGTCTAATTTGACTACATTGTTATGCTCATGACTTGTTGAGCAAGCTTGTTCCAATGAATTCAGTTAAAAAAAGTGTAGGTATTTTCACCTAGATATTAAATGTCACCCCCATTGTTGTACAGTTTAAAAAAAGTTAAAATCATTTTAGATTTTTTCAATCCATTTGAATCGTAATACTTATTAATATGTAAATTGTTTTTTACAAATTAGACTAAGGGCTCTTACAGAATCTTATTATTTTTAACTAAAGCGTTTGAAAGTATCCAAATGTAGCTAGTAACGAAGAAGCAAGCGTACGTTTCGACCACGAAAGAAGACTCAAATGATTTTTCCACTCAACTTCTCGCCCTTGAATGTCAACGTGTCATGGCTGACAAGCCTTCGCTTTTATCTACACTGGACCTATTGTTTTATCCACCTTCGTCGGCCGACACCGAGAGACCGGTACATCACTTCCACGTAAGTGCCAACCTTTTAGACCTCTTTTCTTTTAGTTTTTTACAGACGTTCTTTGTTTTTTTTTTTACTTTAATCCACCAAACTCCCTGGATTAACACTGTCTGGTGCAAAAAGAAATGCGCGCACTACCTACTTATAACTCTAGGTTGATCAATTCTATATTCAGAATACAAAGTTATGGTGAGTTTAATCCGTTAATGTAAAGAAAAAATGTAGCAAAATATATTATTTCAAGAAAATAAAACTATTGGGTACAGTATTTATCAAAAAAGGTTTTAAACTTCTGTTAATTTATTCTATTCTCAGTTTTTACACAAAAATGTTACTCAGCAAACTTTTAATTAAACTTGAGACTCCCCAAAAAGCTGTCTCATATATTATTTCCTAATACTCGTTTTTACTTAAATAATAGCTGATTTATTACCATTCTTTAGAAGTTAATCCACTTTGAACTTAACTTTTTTAGTTAGCGCCTGCTATTTTCGTGAAGCAAAGTTTTGTTAGAACTGTAGTTAGTTTCAACCTATTTTATTTAAGGTACACCTTAGTCCTATTATCCAAGAAATCATTATTCCTTAGATTTCTGTTTAACTAACAAACATCCATCTATCCTCTCAAACAACTATCACAATTATCGCATTTATAATATAGTGACTTAAGTGGTTGTGACTAAAATATAAATAATTGACGATGATACTAAAAATGTGCCACTTAGAAGTCTTAGAATAATCCAACATATTTCACTAAACAAAGCCAAAGTGAGTACGCAAGCGAGTACGCAATACAATAAAACTAGGTATTTTTGGGGGTAACAGTAGTCAGTGTGGTCCCTAAACTCGGGTCACGTGCGCCCAAGGAATCTTCTCATTAGGTAGCATACCTTCCAGGTACGCAGGCATTATGATGCCTTTAAAATTTAAATGAAAATATTTGAGCAGATTTATGATCATGTTCATTAAAAGGGAGCCACATTTCACGCGAACGCGCTTGAATCGTCAAAGGGCTCGCATTAAAAAAAAAGATTCAACATTTCTTTTAAATTACTGTGCAACTTATCCCATGTTTTATGTTGATTGTAGTTGTGTAATAACTAATAGTTGATATGCAACTTTTGATTTATCAACATAAACATAATTATGATTATCCCCATGACCTGTGGATTCCTTTTGATTAGTATAATATCGTTTGTGCCCTTATGCAGGGTTTAAGAAATGTTCTGTTTCCGCATGCCAAAAGGTTCGCATGCGATAACCGATTTCAGTGGTCGAAAGGCCTCACATGTAGGGCGTAGGAAATTAGCATTTGCCCTAGCGCAATGTCAATTCACATGTATAAATTCTCATGAACTAATTTGTGAGAATTCTCGCACCCCGAATAATGTAATTCTGACAGATTATCGACTTTAGATACTTTCATTAGTCCCCGCATCTGTATCAATTATCGACAATTATCGCACAATTTATCGACCAATAAAAAGAGCATAATATTTGTTGAATATAATTTGAATACTTTCATTGAATGTCAGGAAAACAATATGGAGCCTAAATGTCAAAAGTTTGGTAAGATAACGTTTACCATGTTGATATCACAGAACTGAACTGTAACAAAGAAAGTGACAACTCTAACATGGCTCCGCAGTGTTGATGGAAATAAATGTCAATCATTCCATTCAACCTGAGGTGTTTCATATCTTACGAGAAGTATTGTTGATATAATGTAACATACTAGATATAGGAACAATATAGCAATGTCCTTTAGAAATTGGTAAATTTGAGCATAGTAAGTAGGTCTGAGGAAATTAGATCAAAGCCGAGTTTTGTTAGGGATTAGTAATATTCGTGACCAGCTTTAAGCCAAAACAAGTAAGTAATTTAGGACAAAGGAGATTAAGATCACAGAAATTAGGTCAAAGGAAGGTTTGTGTCTGTATCGACAAATATAATATATCTACTTCTATATATTTCATTTCTATGAACGCCGAGAAATTTTCCCATTTTTCTGCATTTACTATGATATTTCACAGGAAATTACTGAAATTAAGAAATACTATTATTACCTGATTCTTCAAAGTTTAAGTTAAAAAAACAATGGCCTGGTTTTGAATAATGTCCTTTAAATGTGACACCTCTAATGGAGCTAAACATATGAATATATAAGTTGTCCTAGATGTCAACGTCATTAAGGACATAAATTAAATTTACAAAACAATGGACGTGAAGTGACAGAAAGTGTGTGACGCATAATATATAGATTAATCACAAATTCTTCATACAACGGAATGGGGTAACAAGCCAATGACATTTACTTGCCCACATTATGATTTATGTGGCAGTAAAAAGCTTTTGTCTGAGTTGCGAAGACGGACAGAGAAATGGGTGACCATGGAAAATTTCGCAATGCTTACTATACGTAACAAATGGATTGTTATGTCAAATAATATTATTTATTTTTAGTATTTTCTCAAAAGACAATAACGTTTACTAACACTATCAGGCAAAATAAACAGTTTCACAATTTTTACTATAATTACAATATTGAAAAAAATTAGAGTTTTTCACCATTGCAGGAAGAATTTAATATTGTACTGACCAAATAACATGTTTTCTTTTCCTCTTCTTGTATTCATCAAATAAAATAAAATTTTGTTTTATTTATCTGCGAGTAAATTTATTCCTGCTTATCTACACTTAGGTAACTTCTCGCTGCCGTTGAGCCTGTCAATATTTACTGAACAAATAATGCCGTCATGTCAAAGTGTATAAAACGTACAATTCATTGTCTACTGTACACAATTCAACGTATTTCCTTGACGCAAAACTTGAAGTGTTATGTAAATAGAAATGTACACTGTCGTAAGGTGGCTTTAACAGTCATCTGACCCACTTTCCGCCATAAAGACGGGTAAGGAATTGCTAATAAAGATTTGATAGTGAGGGAGAAAAGGCTCGAGAATATAAAAGCATGAAAAGGACAAGACGCAACAAGTGCCGACAAAGACACCGCCTTCATTAGATGGACCTTTTCCCGATGAATTTCACAGACAGTATGTCGCAGAGAGATATTTTTAATCGTAGTAAATTTTAAAATATTTTAAAAAATACTGTAGCTTCTTTATACCATGGTATACCATGGTATTTTTTCTATTATTTTTTTTATAAATGCTTGAATAAAAAACTAAAAGAAAAACCTTTTGTGTTTCGATGAGCAATGTTATAGAATTCCCCAATCTCCTGTGCCTAATCTGCAACCCATAATTACAATAAATGACGGTTACTTCAACCTTACTTCTTAATTTAAAAAACTCTTTATTATATAAAGCCTCCGATAATATTACTTAGTTCAGTAAAACAATAACTATCTTAATCATAGACAGGCAAGACTGGCAGATAAAGTTGTTCGATTATAGACAGACGATTAGTACCCAATATCTTACAACAGACATATTCGAACATAGGTATCTATAAAAAATATTTATATACTTATGAAATCGCTATACGCATGTTTATGTCTTTTTCTTGGATTTTTTTATGAAAATAAATTTTCATAAAGAAATTCATAAGAAATAAAAGGGTAGAAGAAAACCTGTGTATCTATTAACCTATGAAATGGTATAAAAAGTACTCAGCTCAAATAATACCGGATGATAAATACAAAAAAAGTTAGTGAACCTATGATATATTCTATGAAAACCTATATGTAAGGTAGGTAATCTATCGGGAGCCTCGAGGTTACAACGAAAACATGCTACAGGAAATTTGAAACCACTTCTAATAATGTACCTAATAGCCTTCATCGACTTGGTAAGCGAAACTTGATTCCAACGAAACGGAAAATTATGAAGCATTTTAATTCAATTTTAAAAATACTTATTTCACTCAAATGACTTAACTAAATTGAAATGGCCAAAAATATACTAAAATATTATTCTTTCAATAATTTAAAGGTCAGAAATAAATGTGAAAGTTTTATAAAAATATTTTCTTTAGATTAATTCAATTGAACACCGTTATAGATGTGACTTGGTGTAGAAATAAGATACTCGGCTTATATAATATATCTGATAAAATTATAATAGTAAAATTCATAAATTTTCTTTTTCTTTCAGTGCCCATTTCTCCTTGCTTTCCTTGTCTTGTCAGTAAGAATTTCCCTTTAAAAGAAAGCTCTAATTAACAACCATCTATTTACAATACCGAGTGCTAACATTACATGGAACTCTACGAATAATCAAGTTGGTTTTCAGATTCATATAATCACGTTAATTAATTTAACGACAAAAGAAGACGAGTAATTAACGGCGGCATACTTGTAAGTCGAAATCGCGTACGTTTCAGCATAAAAGCAGCTCAAGAATGAATAGGCTACGCTGCCTATTAAGACAGTAATAAATTTCAAGTTTACTACAGATCTCATTTAAACATCTCGTTTTGAAATTTACTTAACACCTACAAGAGTCTCCATTTTGTGAATCTATTTTTTAAACCAATTGGATTATCCCAATGAGCAAAAAGAGAGATTTAGAAAATAATATTAAATGAGATGTGAATAAATCAGATTCACATTCTCACACACACATATCTATACACACATACTTTCTAATTGACACGCTCACTCAAAATCAAAAATCAAAATATTTATTTATCAATTAGGTTTTTGCAAAAAACTCTTTGATAGTAATTATAAATTTAAATTTATCTCGCACAATTTTTTTTTTAAGTAAAATGATGACAACCTATACAATCATGGCTTATAGCTTATATTTGTGATTGATTTCTGAAAACATATTATATTGTTTTTCTTGAGATGAATGTGCCACTAATAAGGGAATATTAACTGACAATTTCATCAATTTTCAAAAAGGTAAAAACGATGCAAAAAATCTAAATAAATAAAGATTGAATGCTTACATTGCTACATAAATATAATAACTTTTCATTTAGTACGAGAGTTGCTTAAGAAGTATTTGCGGACTAGATAGTCAAAGTAATTGATGCCCTCGGTGAGTGTAACGGATATTGTTTTCGCCCACGCGATTTCAAAGTACTTGGGAAACCTTGTCTTGTGCGTTGTAGTGCGGAAATTAAGAAAAACTATATTTTAACTAAAATTCGTAACTACGAACGAAATATTTTTTGTACTAGCTGGCGCCCGCGACTTTGTCCGCGTTGAAAAAGAAAAAAAGTAGCCTATCCTGTGTCCCGTACGTCTAAATATTTATCTACCAAGTTTCATGAAAATCAATTAATTCGTTTAAGAGTTATGGAGGAACATGCATACATGTAATACCTACACTTACAGATTTCTTATTAGTATTGATTATCCATATTAATATAATAAACTGGTGCCCGCGACTTCGTCCGCGTCTTATATAGCCTATGTCTTATTCTGACGTATAAAGTTTCATTGAAATACATTCAGTAGTTTTTGCGTGAAAGCGTAACAAACAAACTCACATTCACATTTATAATATTAGTAAGGATGCGAAAGTTTGCATGGATGGATGTATGGGTGTTTGTTACTCTTTCATGCAAAATCTACTGAACCGATAACCATGAAATTTTGCATACACGTTGTCTGGGACACCAAAAAGGACATAGGGTACCATCTTTCAACGCCGACGAAGTCGCGGGCGCCAGCTAGTTTAATTATAAAACAATAGTTTCAAAGTGAAACGAAATAACGTAACAACGACCAACGACGCTCCAACAGGAAGGCACTAAAACTTAGATTTCTCTTTTTGTAATGTCAAACGCAGTGTGTCCGGGCGTTGCGAGTTTGTTGGAAAATGAGTAGGGCGGGCGGGCGGCTAAGTGAGGGCGCGGGGTATCCGACAGTTTGCCGCCCGACGCCGGCCGGCACGCACACACGGCCGACCCGACCACTGCGGTAACAATCCGCTCGCAACTTAGCGACCGGCGAACGATGGATCGCTGCCCGCTACCGGAAAAGCGCGAATATCTAATTAGTGAGTGCGTATAACATTGGACGTGTTCAGAGGTAACTAGTCCCTCTTTTTTAATTTATTTAATTAACATGGGTAGGTACAGTGTAACTTAATAGAAAATTCAATTAGCGTCTACCTTTTAATTAATATTAATTTATTGGTTTACGTGCAGACATTGTTTTCAGTTACTTTAAATTTTAATATTGGTATAAAATATGAATGAAGCGAATTTTAATATATTATGTAATGTAATGTAATGTATTTTTTTTTGCTTAGCCTGCGTGAAAGATTTCAAATAGCCTGTGTCCTCTCTTGGACCTTAAGCTGTCTCTGTTACATCAACCTCAACCTGATTAAAAAAATATATGAAAAAAAGGAATTCAAAATCTTTAAATAACTACATAGTATACATTAATAAATTATTTTTATCCAGCACTCTTTCCAGTGTCGGCAGCGCACTTATACTCCCTGGTATTGCTTGTGTCATTAGGCGACGGTAGCCACCTACCATCAAGTGGATCGTTATTCTACATATGAAAAAATAGTTTTAAATTTATAGGCGGGGCATATTTACTTGTAAGTTTCTTATTGAATAAGGGTCTCATTGAAATTTTCATTAAGTATTTTCGTATATATACGAAATTTGTATGTAGGTGTTAGTGGGAATACTTAATGAAAATGGCCAATAATAGGTACGAATCTATAGATTCGTACCTATTATTGGCCATTGCCTACATACGCGAATTATGTCATAATTGGACCGACTCAAAGCTGTGTAGGCAATCAGCAATCTAACACAGAAATCGCGACCATTCATTCATCTATAGATCATGAATATCAGATGTGGGTTAATTGAATACTCGGTTTGTTATAAGACCCCATTATCTCGAAGACTATCGTGATTCAATAGTTGTAAGCTATAGAAATTCATTTCAACCTATGAATACATTGAATTGAACCTAGTATACCGTTATAGTCTCATAAAGATTCTTGTAATATATTATTAGTATAAGGAATCCCACCCGGCTTAAAAAATTAATAGTTACCTTGTCATTATTATCGTTCATAAATACAAAGGCATGTCTTTCATAAGGAATCCAGTATGATCTTATATAAATAATAAACGAAATAAATAGTTACACAAGTAGTTACAAGGAACGAATTTATTGCCTATTTAATATGTATATAATATATATCTTATATTGGAAATCAAACAAATTTTGTATAGTACTTAAATTTGAAAGAACCCCCACAAAATTTGAATTTTAAATTCTCGCATGACTAACTAATCTTCGCGAACCGATCCAGTATTTTAATAAACGTCCGTTATTAAAGATTCTCGGATAAAAAGTGTGCTCAAAGTCGTGTCTTTGCGACACCTTCGATTATTAAGAAATACAAAGTAATTTAACTATTTCTTCTATTCACAAAACATTACAGTTCAGTTTAAATTTTAAATTAATAGAAGAATTTAAATTCTTGACTTTTAAAATGTCATAAAGAATGTCAAAGACAAATCTTCTTTTTTATAGTCTCGCTAAATGTCAAGAATGGTTAGACCGATTTTAATTCCGTTGCCTGCATAAGAAGAGAAGGATAAACAGGAAAGGTTTGTATATGTATATGAAAATTGCACCCTAGAAGTTTGGAAGCTGAATTTTGTAATTTGAAGCTGAAATTTAGAACATAGTTTTAAAATGTAACATTGCATTTTTAAAAATTTTAACTCACTGCGAAGTCGGGGACGGGTCGCTAATGTAAGATAAAAAAAATAATTATATAAGCGTATATCTTTAACACTCGGTCTTTGTTGTTGTAAATCGTTGAAATTACTTTTATTTTCCATTGTTGAAAAATACAAAAATGTACAGTGACATTTTAAATTCAGTTATTGTTACAACATTATGTTTGTTTAAAAAACCTAACCGCACTTAGTAACTGTTACATGATAAATAAATAAATAAACACTATACAATTACTTCGATTGCTTAACCTCAAATGAAGCACTACATACATTAGGCTTTTATGAGGGAAACACTAATGATGAAACTTAGGGCACCTATCTCGACGAGCAGGCCTTTCGATACTTTTTAATGAGAAATAGCAGCAGTTAGGCTGAACATCTATTAGATGGCGTGGTTTTTCTATCGTGTGTTGCTAAACAAGAACACAATTACAATTGTATGTATATTATTATACATATAATAAAACTACTAGCGATCAGCCCCCGGCTTCGCACGAAGTTGAACATTTCAAAAATCCTTTCATAGCGGACGATATCGTCATAAAATAAACCTACGTTTCAAATTTCTAGACTAAGTATGTGACTTAGTAAACTAGATAAATCAGTAAGGACAATTGGTTTTATAATTAAAGATATTTTTTTTTGCTATTTATTTATGTTTAAATATTGAAAACTTACTTAACACAAAACACATCAAGGAAAGAATTAATTGCTCTCTACTTGCCTTGATAAGACAAAGGGGAAAAGAAAAGATGTTATAAAAGACAAAAGACAAGGGTGTTTATAGCAATTAACACTGATATACTTGTGTTACTTGTCATCACTCAGGAACGAGCAGTGTGTGATTGAGTTAATAACATTGTAAATCTGTTTTACATTTTCATAATCATCAACAAAAGTTATGATGGATTGAACCCATTAAAACATGTGAACGTATTTGTCATAAAAAAAACATTAATAAACGCCTCATTGTTTGTCTATGTACACCCTATAAATATGGTTCGATACCCAACAAAATTGGTATAGTGGGTGCCTATGTGATAGAAAAGTTTCGCATCAGCCCTGTATAGAGACGTCGCAGGCCAGTACCGACGTAATTTACAACACCCTTTAAAAGCCTGCAACGTGTTCACAGCCTTATTTTGTGCGAGTACGTTCACGAAGTAATAACGTATAGGCACAACTCACGAACACTCAGTGAAAAAAAAATTAAAAGAGGTATGTACTGTAATTGTATTTACGTATGTTCTCAGTAAAATATTGGTGTTTGATTAAATAATTATATGATTGTGTTGAATTATACAGACCATCTTAAATTTAGGTTTTGGAAAAAATTGTAAATATTAAAATAATAAATCTCCTAATCTAAAATTTAATTTATTCTAATCTACATAGAATATACATTCCATACTTATATTAATCAAAAATAATGTTGCTGCATTTTTCTCGGCAAGTTTCTTCTAAACTTCTCAACGGATTTTGATACGGTTTCCACTATTGGAAAGAGTAATAAACGAGAAAGGTTTGTGTATATAATTTTCCAAAAAAAATCTATGCGAGGCCGAATGCGGATCGCTAGTGGGAAATAAAACCTTATATAGATTATATAGATTTTTTGTCAGGATACTGACAGTACAGGATACTTTCGTTGGCTCTGAAACGTTGTTTAGTAGACATTTTAGTTATAAATGTCATTGAGTGTCGCGACCGAAACTGTATCTAAAAGCTCTCTATAAGGACATACTTACTTTGATATATTGGAAGCTAACATTTGACCTAAATTTTGCTAAATTATTTGCTTTATTATTTATTTATTTATTATCTAAACAGTAGCAACCTCACTTTCTACTTTAAATAAGACTACAAAAATAATCTCAAATAAACTACGTAGGAGTACCTCATTTGTATAATGAATGTTGCCATTGAATAAACTATGTTATAATATTATAATGTGCCTTTATAATAATAGTAGAATCCAAAGATTTAAATCATAGATGCGCCCTTGCCATACTTCAGGCGGCCGATAATGTGTCACCGTTAGGAAGAGTGAGCTCACTCTTCTCGCATTAGTCGCTTGTAGAAAGCAGGCATACAGACATACATACAGACATAACGTGGACACTTCTCAGAAGCACAGGGCCCATGTATAATTTAAATCTTTGGTCGAATATATATATTTTTCTCCGCAGAGAATTGGGAGTTAATTTTTTTTCTTTAATTCATTCTTTTTCATTTCTAATAAATATTTTTTAAATCAAGCTTTTATTATTCTTCAAGTTTACCTGGAAAGATAGAAAGTAATATTAATTTTTCAGTTATCTTAGTGGTTTTTAAAGGTTAACTGAGCACTTCAATTATACAGCCATAAATACATTTTAATATTTTCTTAATAGTTCTTAATGGAACATAATATATCTAATAGGTATATAAAATTCTCGTGTCACAGTGTTAAGTTGCTATACTCATCCGAAACGATTTTGATGAAATTTTATATGTACTTTTGGTAGGTTTTTATCTATTTTTTATATGCGGGCGAAGTCGCAAGCAGCAGCTAGTAACTATATAATATATTTTTAAAGCTTTTCGATATTTTCATCAAAACTATTCTAAAGTCATTATATTAGAATTAGATTCATGAACATGAAATAATATCATATTGCAATGAAAAGCGTGAAACGTCGATTTTGACAAAAAAAAATCCCACAAAGATTTACTCTTTCAAATCAACTAAGAAAACAGACTAGAGAAAGTGTATCGTAACTAATTCTACTGAGAGACGGCACTCGGCAAAGATTCCAATGTGTATACGACAGACCAACTCGTAGCAACTTGGTTTGAGCTGTTTATTTTCTTGCTGAGTTGCTTGTGAAACACAATACACACTAGGACATCATTAGGTCTTGTTGGAGTATATATAACTACTGTTACAGCACAGCTCTAAATCTAAATCGATACTCTATACTATTTTATACTATTTTTTAAAAAGTTTGTTTGGTTGAACGCGCTATTCTCAGGAATTACTGGTTCGAATTAAAAAAAAATATTTTTGTGTTGGATAGTCCATTTATCGAGGAAGGCTTTAGACTATAGAACATTTTCGCGGACACCAGCGAGTGCCGATGTACTCGTACGAGTCAATTTCATACGAGTGTTGTAATAGGACGCGGTCCTATTGCGCTCGAATACGACGTCGTCCGAGTGAGCTCGTAGTACCCGGTTGCCATTATACGAGTAGCATCCGAGTATTTATACGCTCTTTCCGAGTTCACTCTGACCGTGTCAACGTGGCTTAATATATAGCTGAAAATAAAAAAAAAAAAATTACTGTTGTCATGTAAAGACTATCTGTGTTTGTGTAAACTAAATAAATTATGCTAGAATCAAGTTACGTTTTTTTAATGTTAAGTTCAACAGATAGGCTGACGGTCCACTTGATGTTAGCTACTGTAGAGGATTGGGCCCTGGCATCCTTTAGTAACTATCTGAAACACAAAAGCACACATGCTACTGTTATACGATGGTCTTCTGTAAGAGGGTGGCGAAGTTCGTTTCCAAAGTTAACCGTGGCGGATATCGAACCCGGGACCCCTATGACTCTAACCATCCATTCAACGAGGTCATCAAATTCTCCTATTTTCGAAATTTTTATTAAAGTAGGCAACGCACTTGCATCAGCGCTTGACTTGCTTGTGTATATAATGGTACCTTCATTCTATCAAGTTGGCCGTCGGCCTAGCTGAGTTTTTCTTAAAAAAGTAATTGCATTGAAATTTTTTGATGGCCTTTTGGTCCGTCTACTTACACATCTCCGGGTGGCTGGGCCAATTCGGATATGTGTTTATTTTTTTTCAAATATTAGTTCGAAGAAGGTTCTTATGAAGAGATCATCCGTGCGAAGCCGATGTCGGTTCGTTAGTTTAAAATAAATCATGACTCAGACCTTAGGGCACTTTTGTGGTGTAACAAAACAATTTAATCCTAAATTATGAAGATCTTTACTCAACCTACGCATAAAAGAAAAGGTCAAAATAAATCATCCTGATATTAAGGTAAAGCTTCGTATTTCTAAGTAAAGGTGAATATTTACAATAATATAATTTGATACAACATTATATATATTATACACAGATCGTGTGTCTAGTAATTGAATAATTAACAAATATATTTATGTACTTTCAGTTAATGAATCATTTTCAATGGTGCTATTTCTATTTAACTTTCGACGTCGGACGCAAAAATAGGGTGTTTTAAATTTGAGGTTTATGTCTGTGTATCTGTCTGTGGAACCGTAATTCCCGGTTGGATTGACCCGGTTTTCTGTTTGAACACAGAAGTGGTCTTAGCTATAATTCATGAAAATCCTAGTCGACTAACAGGTTTGATTGATGTGAAATTTGGTATAGGTACTGTGAAGATATTTAATATTTATTTTCATGACATGGTGTGCTGCATCATCATCAACTCCTCCGCAACTTAAAGCAGATACATATAATCGCGATAAATCACAAGATTAATTGAGAAATTCTACCTCATAAGGAGAATACCTCCTTATGAGGTAAGAAGGTAGAAGTGCCATAATACACTTAATGGTTTTTCTATCCCATTTATTTAAGATTATCTTCACGCTGTTAGAAGATGGAACCTCAATTGAGAAAAACACGTAAAAATTGGCACAAACGAAACATCCAGAAGATGATATAATAAAATGGATTTCTAAAAGCTTTTTGTTCTTGCCGTAAAATATGGGTCGAGTAAATGATACGACACTTCAATATCGGGTGAACAAGAAATGCTAATGTCGAGTCCTATTTAGAAAACACTAGACGATTTCTGTATTTAGTAGCTAGCTATTATGTCTATTAATGTCTTTGACACGATCACTACTACTGAAGCAGTGATAGACAAGTGTGTCGAATCTCCGGCTTCCGTTCTGAATACACTGGTTCAGAACGGGTTTGAATTTCGGTAGAAACTGTCTACTGGGATTTCATATTTTTATTTAATATGCAGAAGTGATCAATTCCCCTAACAATTATGTTTATGCAGAACTTTTTGAGTTTTTGAAGCTTACACAAACCAACTTAACATTTTTATATTATAATACTAGCTGGCGCCCGCGACTTCGTCCGCGTTGAAAAAGTAGCCTATCCTGTGTTCTGTACGTCTAAAAGTTTATCTGCCAAGTTTCATGAAAATCAATTATACGTTTAAGAGTTATTGAGGAACATACATACATACAATACCTACACATACAGATTTATTATTAGTAGTAAGTATGATGATTGATGATAAAAAATTACTAATTACATTTTTTTTTTCGCTTCCCCAGTTTCTAGTTACTTAGTTACTTCTAAGAACTTCGATTGTCAGGGTATGAATGACACCATAGCATAATATTAAACTCTACACTAGGATTTCACATGTAAGCATATAAGGAAACTCAATCGTCGTCAAAACTCTCACAGTTGCCTCTTCAGACGAAACGTGTTAAAACTCCGTCAAGAACACGTGCCACATATTAAATAAACCTACATCGGGAACAAATAAATTGAGCTTAGTGAAGCGAACTTAATTAAACAAGATTCTACTCTACTGTTTACCCATCTACCCAATTTTGGCAACCTACTCAAACAAATTTGTATTGTGAAAAAGATAAGAAATTATGTTCATGGGAAAAATTATCATTTATCGCCCTATGTAAAGAGAAAATTGATCTGTTCTAATAATACCTTTTGTTTGCTGCTTCGCTTTAAATTCAATTATCTCCTACTAGCTGGTGCTCGCAACTTGAAAATTGAAAAATATAACTCTATGGCTATAAATATTTTTTTACATACAGGCATCGAACCTAATTAAAAAAAAATCAATAAAAATAGTTTAATTATTAGATTTATTATCGGAAGAATTAGGTCTTCAAATAATCGATATTACTTTTGTGTGGCTTCGAGTATATAACATAAAATCAATTGTATCAAATAAACTTATCAGTTTAATAAAATCCCGAAAAGTATTGGAATCAGTTTGCGGCATAACATCCTCAAATAGCTTCAGTCATGTTATCGAAAACCGATCATAAAAAGAAGCGTCCCGCCCTTATAATCTCTGGATAAAGGCTTTTACTACGAGACTATTTCCGTAATAAATACTGACGCGTATTTTGGGGTTGCTTTGGGTATTCATAGGAGTTGTGCTGAGTCAGAGGCGGGTAGACGGTTTCTATATTGTGATAAATTGCCCATCGACTGTCATCCAATCGGCTTAGTCATTAACTACAATTTGTATAAACTTGCCGCAATCCTAGACACGGATAAAATGTGAATATCAAACGGTAACAGTACCTAATGCGAATTTAATATCACTCACATTAATTATTACTGTCAAATTACTTAAAATTTAATGAACAATTTTTGAATGTGAATTATGTAGTTTTTAAGAAAAAATAGACATGATGACACGTAGAAAACAAATAAAGTAAATGATCATAAGTTGTGTCAAAGAAAAATTATATTTTAACAAAATAAGACACTTCTGGAACGTTCTGGAGCCAAATACAGTATGCGATTAAGTCCCCTATAAATAATATTTACATCAATAATATCCGTGTAATAATATGTCATAATTAAGTCTCTTACTGTTTATCCAATAGGGTGTGGCTATAAATTGGTATAAGGTAGGACCCCGTTCCCAAATTAATATAACTTTGCGATGTGCTCGAGACGTTTATTTAATTACAGATTTGTGCTAAGCTTTACTAACAACGGTTTAACCAAACTTGTTTCAAGAAGTTTACTTTACGCCTGACCACTAATAAATTTTGTATGCAGCATCGTTGTGATGATTTTAATACGTTAGTTTCAAACTTCTGATTAACAATTATCATAATAAATCAAACGAATATTTGGTCATTGATTTTCTATGCATACGTTATCTTTACATAGTATAAGTTGAAGTCGCAATTCGTGACTGTCTTTATATCCGCTAAGACGCGGGTAGACGGTTTCTATATTGTGATAAATTGCCCATCGACTGTCATCCAATCGGCTTAGTCATTAACTACAATTTGTATAAACTTGCCGCAATCCTAGACACGGATAAAATGTGAATATCAAACGGTAACAGTACCTAATGCGAATTTAATATCACTCACATTAATTATTACTGTCAAATTACTTAAAATTTAATGAACAATTTTTGAATGTGAATTATGTAGTTTTTAAGAAAAAATAGACATGATGACACGTAGAAAACAAATAAAGTAAATGATCATAAGTTGTGTCAAAGAAAAATTATATTTTAACAAAATAAGACACTTCTGGAACGTTCTGGAGCCAAATACAGTATGCGATTAAGTCCCCTATAAATAATATTTACATCAATAATATCCGTGTAATAATATGTCATAATTAAGTCTCTTACTGTTTATCCAATAGGGTGTGGCTATAAATTGGTATAAGGTAGGACCCCGTTCCCAAATTAATATAACTTTGCGATGTGCTCGAGACGTTTATTTAATTACAGATTTGTGCTAAGCTTTACTAACAACGGTTTAACCAAACTTGTTTCAAGAAGTTTACTTTACGCCTGACCACTAATAAATTTTGTATGCAGCATCGTTGTGATGATTTTAATACGTTAGTTTCAAACTTCTGATTAACAATTATCATAATAAATCAAACGAATATTTGGTCATTGATTTTCTATGCATACGTTATCTTTACATAGTATAAGTTGAAGTCGCAATTCGTGACTGTCTTTATATCCGCTAACTAATATTAAACTATGCAACTGATTTTGATACGGTTTTCACCATCAGATGGACAATTTTTCACAATTTTTTTTATGTATCTGTAATAAAACCTTATAAAGTTTTTTACATGCTACGAGGTAGTCGCCGGTATAGTATAATTTGAACTCACATTTCGGGTCTTTCTGTATATCGCTCCTTCGGTAAGACAAGGGCATAACTTACAATTTTTTTTTTAAATGAGTTAAACTTTAAATATATGCAGAAATGTCTTAAAACATCATTGAATTAAAAAATATTTACAAGACCATGGGGCTTATTTAATGAAGAATTGTTTAAAAGCAATATAAGCAGAAGAATACGATATTTAAAGCAAAAAAAATAAATTTAAATGGATCTCCTGTAAAATTACAAAAAGTGCAGTTATGCCCTTGTCTTGCCGAAGGTGCGATATATATATTATATGCGTTTACTCTTCTAAAACTACGCAAAGGATTATGATGCAAATAAATGACAGTAGACCTGTGACCCAGCAGTGGGATTAAAATATAAGTGAACGACCCGTTCCCAGCTTCGCTCGTGTGCAATTTTTATAAAAAAATATATCCCCGTTTATCCTTCTTTCCATAATTATGTTCACATCCATTCTGGCTTTGGAATCGTTATTATTCCGCTATCAACCAGTTTGTGGTCCTAAATCGCGTATTCAGCTCGTCTCGCTTGGTTTTGATGTGCCTTTTCCAGGTCAATTTTCTGTCTAAGTAGAATCCTAGGTATCAAACGGAATCACTATGAGTGGATCACGGATCACAATTGTGATACTAGTATAGCATTACAGATGGTGAGTCCTTTCAATATTGATGTTTTAATTATTGTCCATGGCACAGAACAGAACATAACCACATTGTCATTGACTGTTAAGCTCTGTTAATAAATACATTTGAGTAAATAACAAAAGTAAGTTCTATAAACCCTCCTCCACTTTATTGTTGACACTGAAAGGCAATTCCAGAAGCGCTGTAGACGCATGAATACCTTGTTAGGGGATAAAACATGCTGTTGGATAATCCGCCTAAAATTGGAAGGAAATAAAGCGTTTCCTATGAGTTTATTTATACGAGAAAGCGTCAACTTTCTGTGTTACGAGCGAAACTGTCAAGAATGTTGTCGTATCTCTAGCAATCGTTTACAATAATTTTTTAACAATTTTGTAACAATTATAATTTGTAATAAATAAGGCGGTTTATAAGATAGCGTTAAATACTTTAATTATTTTAGTTAAAACCTTAATAGACTTATTTATTTTTTATTTTCACTTACCTTATATTTGGAAGGTTATAGGAATTATTATGGCCCAGGCGAATTAGGATTTGACATAGAAAAAAATCCGATAGCAATTTTTTTCCCGGAAATCGTCTTTCGGGATCCGCACTTTGCGTAATCAGCATCTTGACTTTGACGGTGAAATTTTGTTTATAGAATAAGGGCTCAGTTACACAAGAAAAGTTTCGTGTGCGAGTTTCGAACGCGAGTGGAAAAAAATCGTAAGGCGTTTAATGAGCGAGAAGAGTTTAAATTAAATTCTCGCATTCGAGAAACTCTCCTTGTGTAACTGATGAGCCCTAACTCATTTCCACTGTTATTTAATTGGTGTTGCCACTAGGCTCTTATGAGTGTCTATAAAATCTAGATACCTAGATTTTTTGTCCATTTTTACTCATAGCATACAAACTATTAAAATATACATTTAACAAAAATAAATCTCTGAAAAGCAATAATAGAATCTCAATAATAAAAAATACAATGCTTCCCAAAAATATGTCAGTAAATAAAAGCTTGCAATCGCCTGCCTTGACGCCTTTCAGACTGTCGATTCACTTGACGGGTCTCGCTTCGAATTCTTAAATCAACATTTATCAGCCAACAACTCCGATAAAATAGAATTCCTGAAAACATTTCTTGGGAATACATCGAAAATAAAAGTATCTGGGCTTTTCGATCGTTGCGTTAGACAATGGAGCATAGTCTTATGACGGATATTAACGTATCAGCCCCGAAGTAGGATATATAGGATATAGAAAAAAATATTATATAAAATTTAAATATTATGTAGACTATACAGTTAAGTTAATATAAAAATTATTCAAGAAAAGTATTTACATTTAGTTACATTATGACACCATAAGCAGTTCAATCTTAAGTATTCATTAATAAAAACCATCAGACTAGTCGCAGCATGCATTGTTTCGATTTTTACTATGTCCTTAAAAACCCACAGGGGTCGTCCATGGTATCAGGTCGACGTAAAAGAACGTAATTTTAAATAAAACGTGTTTTCATTTATTTTATAAAACACCGATCAGCTATTAATTTACAAAAGCTTAAATAATCCCGACCTTTACTTGTTAATTGGCGAGGTATAAAGAGGCTTCCCTAACAAAGTAAGGCTTTTTTAAATCAATTTATTGACAACAAAAATTTTTACATTTAATAATATCGGACAATGCTTTGTTCGTTTTTTATTTAAAGTCTACTCTATTTCAATAGTTATATTTTGTATTTATTTACAAAAAGCTTTCATTTTCAATAAGAAAAAATAATGAGATAGTCAATTCGGTTTCGAAATATAGGATAATAAATCGTCAGATTACGGATTGTGCCTAATAAATGGAATAAATTTGGGAACTTACAGTTTGTTATTCGACCAGCTAACATACAGATCATTTCTAAAATCTGCAAATTAATTTTCATCGTGAATATGGAATTATCGATTAACGATAAAACTACAATTAAGTGTCATTTTACACATTTTTTTTTATATTTAATAAACAAATGCGAAAGCAATTGTTTCTTAATGAAGCCCCTATTGATTTATATCACTTCCAGTCGACTTAATCTTTGAAACTTCTCATTTTTTCTATTACTTTAACATTTTTCTTCTTTGCAGGTACACCGGCATCTCAAAATCTTCATGTGGGTGACTTTTTGAATGTGAAGTGATTGTTACTGAAGCCCCTCTGAGAATCTACAGAAGGCACATAATGTGACGGGAGTCAGAAGTGGCGTGATGCAACTAGTAATGCTGAACTTCCTAATAATGTTTGACGTGGTGTTCATATTTTTTCTGTTCCTCATTGCTGTGACGTGTATCATGAATTACATGCCCGGAAGAAGTAAACGCCGGGAGGCGACAGAGGAAGAGGTCGACGATGACGTTATACCACCTCCGCCGCTGTTCGCTGGAGATGACGATGACTTACCGTCGAACAGTCGGGACACGTATGTCGTTATACCTCCCCCTCTAGAGACTGTCAGAGCTAAAGACGGGTGCCCGATACACGTTGTGTAGTATAAGCATTGATATCTTAATGTGAGTATATCACAGAATATATTAAAATATTATCAGGGTCAACTTTGAATATTAATTTTTCATACTTTTCAGTAGTTGGTTTTCGGCAGTGAAAACCCTCTTAACCACCGTGCAATATAGCATGTGTGCGGTTGTATTTGATTGATACTCTGCACTACTGAAACTAAACAACTTTAACTTTATTTTATTACAACGTCAAATAATATTCATGCAACGTAAGTCTTGCATCAACTTCATTTGAGTGCCAAATTTGAACCAAGTTTATTGAACGTTTTACTCATGATAGACTAACAAATAATCTTTCATCTTTACATACCTACATTCCCATTTTTCATATTCAGATCCAGATAATTTTGAAAATACAATGTTTGCTTTAAAAATCAAATCAAATTGCACTGATTGATGTTTCACAAACAGATACATTACATATACAGTACAGAATATCTGATAGAATTACAATCAATTATTCAAGTCATGTTTTTGTTTCAGATCAACGTAGGAGTTTATTACGAAGAAGCCTTATGAGAATGTAGGTGTCGAAGTAACAAAATGTAGAAACGTTTTTTACCAATTAGTCAAATTTAAATAAATTTCTTGTTAAAGACTCTATGGTCGGTATATGGGACTCAAGGCAAACATACGATGGACGAGAAAACACGCTAAGCGAATCAGTTATTGGTACAGTAAACATATTGAAAATATTTTCTTCAGTAAGTAGTCCTTCATTGAAAAAGTGCGGATTTGTTAGAGACTTGATATAAAGATATATTTTATAAGTAGGCACATTTATCGCAAAAGGTATCCACCAATTGCGGGAGACCATCCCGTCTCTGTTGAATATTTTCATTATTATTTGCTTAATGAAATATTTCTATTAAAAAATGTATTAGTCAATCTTGGATCAAATATTAGCATTATTTCTTAATTTGCCTCATATCCTTAAATATATTATAACAAATGGCAAAATTATTTGCACATTTTCACGCTTTCAGCCTTTGTGTCGGCAATGTATAATAAAACATTTATTCTTTGTGCAAAATTTAATTAAATGTCGCCCACTAAACGACCACAGCGATCAACAATGTAAAGGACCTGATATTTTCGGGAATATTTTGAGGCCGACACGATAATATTTATTGCCAATACTTTCTGCTATGCCATAAAGGGAGGAATGGAGGCTTGAACTTATACATTACTACATGAACTGGTTTTCGATTTTTGCTTCCAATAGATAGTTAAGTACTGCATAATTATAATTATTTTTTAATAAAAGTGTTCAATTGTTGTGTCAGTAATTTTGCAAGTCAGTGCTTGTTAAGATGAATGTGACTGAATAATAGATAGATTAATATAGTCAATAGATCGAGTAAAAGTTAATCAATAGGTGTACTCTACTAAAAGCTATTACTATGTGTAATATACGAACATTTCATACTGCGTATGGTGAGTTAGAGATCGTCTTATAAAAACAGTGCTCTCATAAAAATATATATAAAATATATATATAAAGAACCTAAATACGATTTCAACAACTTCACTTCATTAAGTTTTAATTCATCCATATATATAGGTAAAGACGACACCATTTATTTAAGGTCATAAAAAAAAAATGTAAATCTGTACAATTATATTATCAAACCTCTATGAACGTAGAATTTTCCTATATTTCATGAGAAAAGTAGGCTCTCTTATTGCTATTTTTGTGGAGCCATAGAACATTTTCACGAGAAAAAGAGAGCTTCCAGCCTTATTGTGATGCTGAATAAACCATTATGATAATTATATATTATGTCTATTATTGTTTATGTTTCAATCATTTATCTGTTCATAATTAAGATAAACGGACTTATGATTAAATTATAAATTATTAATACCGATTCAATTATTATTAAATTAACGAGATCACCGTAAGACAAAAGTTCTCAAAATTAAAAATAAATCAAAATCTTCATTTTATCTAATCTCGAAATATACTAGGACCATGAATCCATAATTATGTGACGATAGACGTCTAAAACACGTCCAAACGTCAAGGTTAATAAAATAATTAACCTTGACGTTTGGACGTTTGGACCTATAACGTTATGTAAATTAAGTCCCCAGTAGTTAAATTAATGAAAAAACTTATTTATTTCAGTAATTAATTAAAGTAGGTACAGTTATTTTCAAAAAAATTATAACTTAAAAATAACTTATGCATACTGAATACTCTTGTGACCGTAACTGTTCATTAAAACGTAACTGCGCCGGAAACATAAATCATTAATTCCGTTTTTAGTTTAGGTCGGTGTTTACATATAGATATATATCGAGGCAACGTTTGACGTCATTATTTCTATACTATAGTAATAACATACTATATGTTAACACAATTTACTATGAGGTATAGTTTGAAGTCACAAGTATAAATATGTTGCATCTGGGTAATTACTAGCAAAAAGGGAGTTTTAGCTGACGATCTCTAACATAACTTAGAAGTACTCTCGCAACAAGTCGTATACGAATTATATACGAATATGAAATGAACTAAGGAACATTTCGCTTACAATCTGCATCATATTCATTTTTGTGAAAGCCCAAATAGCAGCTTAAGTATATTTAAGTTTTCTTCACTACTCTGAAAATTCTACATAACCATTAAGTGCTTATTGTTAGAAGTAGGTCTATATACTTAAAGACAAGTATGACGATAAATTATGTTACAAAAAAAGCATCGTTCTTCAATTGCATCATTATTATTTTTTTATTTTTGTGTGCAATAATTAATTTAATACAATTTAAAAAATATGACATTTGTCAAAAATTGCATTTTTACAATCCAAGATATCGATGGTAACACACACCGTCTTCATCAGAAAATACGTCTTTGCCACACTTTATTCGTTTGTTATATTATCATATAGGTAATTATTTGTTATCATAGCGACATTTATTTAATATAGCGTTTAGAGCTTAAGCCAAGCACCCAATCTAGCGTGACTAACACTAAGCAGATAGAATTTATTGTAATAGTATGTGAAAGACAAGTTTCAAACTGAAAAGTTTTGCGCTTTTTGTAACAAATTTGTGTCAATACTTGTTCCACTTGCCTATATGATACATAAGTACATATTTCTAATACAGTTTTTAATTTAGCTACTTAATTAATTTCTTCGCCCAAATTAGGACACGAAAGGGTTGTGTTTGTCTTCGTTACAAATGGTTACGAGTAGGTATTGTAATAAATTGCCTTTGAAGTAATATGTTGACTTTGTTAAGTATTATTTCCTTTAGTGCAAACGGAAAATACTGGAACAATTGATCGAATTACAAATTATAAATATAGTGACTATATTAGGTATGCGTTACTATATCACTTTTTTTGTAGATATTACAAAAGAAATCTGCACAAAAGTTTTGCAAAGTGTGGAGTAATTGTAGCTCACCGCGTTACATCATAAAATTGTTATGTATTAAATAGACCTAGTAATAGGGGCTTAATATGAAATTACCGTTTTATCGCAGTGGCCACTTTAAATTTAAATTAAACCAACATGGTGCCAGCTTTTAGAGTGGAACATAACTTTCTAAATTTTAAAACAAATTCTGACATCAAACTTGATATTTCCTTATTTGTTTTATTTTATTTAAAATAAAACTACTGGAGTAGTAGAAGTAATCTTTTTTATTGACTGTATTTACCGAATACATATAATAAATTAACTGTCATTCAAATGCATTTCAATATATTAAATAGATCACTGAAGATAGATAACCCTTGTGGTATGTATGTACAGTCGGGATAAAAAAAGGTTCATCACCTTAAAGTCGACATTTGCTTGCACCAGGGCAATTTTATCAGTTATTCCAAAATTTCATTTCAAACGTCTGTCAGTTGTCTGCTAAAACTAAAGCACTAGCTTTAGTTTCAAAAGGTACTAAAAGTCTACGGCTTGATAAAGGAATTAATTTGAAACTAACGAAGGTTTTCGTACCTCGACTATACCTCGTATGCATACTCGTTTTGAAAATCTAATTAAACCTAGATTGCTGTAAATTTTAAATTCATGACATGCGCTATTTGTAACCACAATTGACACAAAGTACTAATATGCGATAGAAGAATGTAAGTAAATAATACCTAATTATTCAGGTTCTTATGATCCAAGATTTGTTTTAATGATATAAATCAAGCTATAGATAAAATATACCTATTAAAATTAAACACCAATAACATATTTCTTTGTTATATTTACTTGTATGATTATTTACAAAAAATAAAGTAAATTTATATCACATTTTATACAGTCTGTGATAAAAAAGCGGCAAAAAATCATATAAAAACAAGTGAAACCAAAAACTTTAATTCAATTTGTAAATCTAATTCGTATGTAGAAATTGGTTAAAATTTTTGTATATACATATATTTATTTACAAGCAGACTGTGTATAATGTAATTTTAATTTTGTCCTAACAGTATGAAATAAATATGGTAGAACTAAAACAATTTTATAAAGTTTACCGATCGACATATTATGTACATTTAGGGTTAAGGTCTAATATGTAATAATAAAAAGACAATACGTGTATTACGAAAGTTTTCTCATATCATTCTTTTTAAATATAATGAAAAGGTATGTTTTTTTTTTTAATAGAATTTTAATAGAAATTGGTCATGACTGATTAAAAAGTTGAATGTTGCGAATTGATTTTAAAATTTGTATTAATAGAAGATAATGAGAAAATTAATTGATAGGCCTAATTTCAATGGCTGATACCTGTAACGATAATAATTATTATTATATAACTTTTTCAAGAGAAAACTGACAGTATTTAAAATTCTCTTCGAAAACTCGAGAATAGGTAGATCCATTTTAATTCAGATTTAATTTTAACATATGGGAAGAAGGCTAAGCGGGGATGAATTTTTATACAGACAAATTTAATTTAAAATTATGTGAGAGATGTAAAAAAATATAAAGAAATAAGATCAAAATATTATTTTCAAACTAAAGTCTTTAGAAAACTGGAGTCCTATTTCCTGCGACGAGGTATTGCGCCTTGAAGTTCTCAACTTTATATTTAAGTATTGTTCAAAATATATTTTGTTTCAAAAAAGACTATTTCCGAGAAACTTCGACTTCTACAAATATATATCTTATCTTATTAAATTACTTACTCCGCCATACAAATTCTGTTAGCAAGTTGTAAATGCAATTTACCTTATGGTAGGAGAGCACAAGAGGGGATTTTTGGATTTACTCGAGCGCTTCAGATATTGCCAATGTATATTCCCCACGTGTCTCCGATAACGGGTATGTATTAATCTGACAGTTTGATTGGTGGGGTTGGTGGGGGTTGAGGTAAAATTTTAAATACAACTCGAGCGCGTCAGATTTTCACAGGGGATGTTAAGTGTAGGTACCTAAACTAATCTCCCATTTAAAATTCAGACGATTCGGTTGTAACGCAAGCTCGTGGCAGCTTTTTGAAAATGCAAAAAAGATTTCTGAATATTCGAGCGCGTCAGATTTTCATAATCTTTTTTTCTTCTTACCATTCATCCTTCAAAGTCCAATAGGGCCTCACGACGCTCGAGTGACTCCACATTTACCATCGTGGGCTCTCCTACCATATATTTTTTAAATTCTTCATTAAAACCCTCTTGCGGTGTTCTTTTTGGAAAAGTTATCTGAATGTGAATCATAATTTTAAAATAAGAAAAATCTGATTTTATTTTTTTTCTGATTAATTATTTTAGACGAATACAGAAAGGGCTAGATACAATCTTATGTTATGTAATGCTACATTGAACAGAATTTGATTTTACATAAAACAATTAATAAAAACAAATATTTTCTATCATGCTTTATAAATGTTAAAATAGCGTCTTTGTTAAATCATTTACATCTTAAATTACTTAAATCTTATCTACATAAATATTGCGCACGAAGAAGTCCAATTATTAAGCCGAATATTAAGCTATTAGACGCAAAATGAAGTAAAACGTATCTTCCCCTTTTGTTTCATAATAAGTTTAATAAGAAAAATCGATAGAATGCTGAAGTTGAACGCTAAAAAAGATACCTACAGTACATAAAATTGAATGGTATGTAATAATCAATAAATTCGAAATAACATATATACTATGTGATATATACACAATTTTTAAAGAAGTAGCTATAGAAATAAATGATATTGTTTCGATTGTTATACGAGTGTCGTCAGAGAGACTCATAATTATGTAATTAATAAAGTGCACTGGCAGTGTCGTCATATCATATTTGTTGTTTTATTTTATGATAACGATTTCACTATAAATCAAAGTAAATAACCAAGGCAATTAAGATAATAATAATAATCCAGATAAGAACCAACTATGAAATATTCATTTCCAAAGTTTACCTTGCCGGGAATCGAACCTGGGCACCCTGAGACTGAACGTTAAGGCAAGCACTCTAACCACTTATTCAATGGTTCTCTGAGAACGGCATTATTATGTTGTTACATGTTACAACTTACAAGTAAGTTCGAACGCTAAATTTCACCAAATTGAAGACTTCTTTCTCGAATATTCTTTCAAATAAGCTATCATTACAGTTTTTACAAGTTTTTGTCATCCACGAAAACTTTCCTAACGTAGTCTAAGTACTAAACCAGCATATTGAATACAAATAATTAAGTCCACATGAAGAATTTCCTTAATATTCTGAAAAGTTATAATCACACTTGTGCTAATCTTTTAGAACCAACGTAGAGAATGCTGACCAGTAACTAAAGATAGATTGGAGCTTTTTTTTAATGTAAATGTCGTTGGATAGGCTGACGGTCCAATTAAGGGTAGGTTACTACAGTCGCTTTGTAACACAAGCAACGTAAGTAGTAAGTAGAATTATTCAAGTTGTAGTTTTGGATGAGATTTTGCATGAGAAAATATGGAAAAGTAATGCAGTCTGAGGAATAACAAAATTAACTAAAACCGTTAGAATGCTCGTTTGGCTCCTTTTGAAGATCGAGGGGTATAGTATGGTGTTTAGTATCTCGTCGATATTTCGTAGAAGCATATCATGACAAGCGTATTCTTCATCAATGAAGAATACGAAAAAGAAAGAATGAAAAATTGCTATAGTAATCTTTTTAGAAACACAATTTTACCTCCAAAAAATAATTCATTAAATTTTATCGTTTTATTAGTCCGACTTACTCGTATACTCGACGGAAAAATATTACCGCAAGGGGAAGGAAAATTAATTACTCCTTTTATAAAGAATTTTATTAACGGCAAACATTTCCTTGATATTTTACACCAACGCAGTCACTGCTCCGAATTTTTTTCGCTATTCTAGTGCGAAAACAAAATTCTTTTCTTTTGAAAAATTCTATGTTTATTTGCTTGTCTAAATTTGTCTCTTTTATCTGAGTGAATATTAAAAAAATCAAAATGTCACATGTATTTAATAATTATTTCATGAACAGATAATTAGGATGATATGATGTTTATGGCATGTCATCGATTATTATCACTAGGATTTAAACAATTGTTACGTGCCATTTTGTTTTTTTAAGTACTCTCATTCCTATCAGATCTTCACCCATTCTAAAAAGTTCATTTTGTGATATATTTATAAAAATATTTGATGACAATATAGATTAAAAATACACGCACATAAGCATTAAAATATTTCCTTCCTAGTTGCATACCAATTCTCAGATATCACGAAAAAAAAATTGTTTTTATCTTTTTCAGCTTTTACTATATAATTACAATTTGCGTAGGTTTAAACCTCCGTGATCCATTAGCTATCGTTCGTGACAACCAGATTGAATACGACGCTAATAAAATTTCTTATAAGACATTTCATTAACACAATCAACGGCTGCGCCAATAAAATGTCGAGATAATTTTAGGTCTGTGCCAAACCCACCTGCGGCAACCGTTCGACGGCAAATCGATAACACAACAAACATAGGAAAATACTTCGAGGTAAGTATATTGACACTGTCTTTTATTATTCGACTTAATAATCAATGAGCCATATAAGAGTAAGTCAAATTGAATGTGCAAAAATGAAAATTTTCAATAAGTTCCTAATATAAGAAAAAGGGGATATAATATATTTTAATTCTAATTAAATTGGCTTAATATGTGATATATGTATAACATTAATGGACTGCATTATTATTATTGCAAAATATCAATCAGTAATAATCAATACATCATTTTGTAAAATGCTTTTTGTATCTTAAAAGTGGCCTAAAAAGTAATTACAACGTTAACAGCGGATACTTTATGATGTATGTTCATGATACATCATATCATAAAGCATAAATTTTAATTACTCCCATATGCGTCTGCAATATCAATATAACAAAACTGAAAATAAAGTTATATTTAAAATTATTAGAAAACAAGTTTTTATTAAACTTGGAAAAACAGCTTTATTTTCCCTAATCTAAAGCTTAGCTTAATCTTTAATTGTGCAACATGTGTTTATTTTTTTATATTTTATTTCATTTATTTATTCGATCCATTTTTGATGAGTAAAATTACAAATGAAATCATGTGTAGATTTTTCAGCAAACATTGTGGCGCATTTAAACAGAAATACTGACATATCGCCCTCAACAGACATTTGACTGTAATATATTATTTGAATTACATTCAGTATATGTAGGTACATATATCGAACTAACTGTTTTAGTATGAAAAAAAATATTAATGAAATAACCGAATTACTCCTTTACGTTTCGATGGGCTGGCTACACGTGGGTACATTTAATACAGTCTCATCAATCTTACGCTCAAGCAGACTTCAAATGTCAGTTGCATTGTTTTATCTTCCGCACGGTCGGAGCTCGAAGTCTGACCAGTCCGTAATAAATGGTACATGCTAACTGCTTTATTATTTTCTGCAAAGTGAATTTCAAACGCAATAGAAAGTTGTATGGAAGTTTGTATGGATGTATGAATGTTTGTTATTCTTTCACGCAAAAACTACTGAATGGATTTCAAAGAAACTTTACAATAATAGCTTATAAATCAGAACAAGACTTAGGCTATATAAATAACGCGGGGGAAGTCGCGGGCAGCAGCTAGTAGTCAATATATCGTTGTTAAGTTATCTCTGTTATAGGTACATTTTTTTTCGTAGATTATGTTGCATGGGCTATTATAGCAATATCTCTCAATACCTTAATATGAGTCTGCAGTAAATATCAGTAATTTACGAGTATTACCATAAATAATTATAAATCTAATTTATCTATAACTTGCTGCTGCCCGCAACTTCACCCGCGTAACTTTGTAAATTATATACTAAGACCTTCATCGAGTACACTCTATCCATTGATTCAAACAGCGTGAAAATCGGTGCAGTAGTTTTTGAGTTTATCGCGAACAGACAGACAGACAAATGCGGCGGAGGTCTTTGTTTTATAATATGTAAGAATATATGATATTTATGTCACACGTGGAAGCTTGTCTAGGAGGCTAAATGGTATTAACTTGACTTCCACAGTTGTTTATTGTTTGCATTGATTAAATTTCCGGTGGAAATTCATAAAGTTTAAGAGAATCAGGCTATCAAAACAGCCAACATTGTAACTGAAGTTAGAACATTCGCTAATATCAACATCAAAACACAATAAACTTGGTAATGTCCTAAATACTTTCCAAAACGAGGAATTTTTAGGAATGTGGGACAAAATATCGGGACGTACGAAGCATAAATCGAATTTTATTATAATTTTAGCAAAAAACGATTAACTATTTATGGCCTTTTTATTAATATAGAGAAATAGTGTTTTATTGTTATAGAAAAAATAAATGTATAAATTGAAAAAAAAAAAAAAAAAAAAGAAACAATTGAAAATACTTGATATAACCTGTGTAAAAGGTACGGCTCTCATAGACAAGTGCTCACGTGCTCACGCTTTTTGATATAATAAAGGTAATATGACATGTAGGGTGTCGGTCTACTTTAGGTTTCGTAGTGGACATAGACGCCTAGAAACACAAGCTACCCCGACTTGCCCAAGCCCAAGCACGTTTATTATATTACTCATACCTACTCATTATTAACGATTTTTGTATTGGATAGTTGCACAGTTTAAAGGAACTCATTATCTTCAGATTTCGTCCGAAAACATTTGTATGAAAGTAAATGTCGCCCATTGTATTGAAATAATAGAAAGTTATCATTTCAAACGTTTCATTTTAATTAATACAAAGCGAGTGAGAGAGCATCAGCGTAAAAGCAAAAGTTATTGTATTTTAGAAACGGGCGTCAATAATACCGAAGTGCCCATTAATGGTAGTATCTACTCGCATTACGAGGGGATTGTAAATCGACTGCCATAAAATGTTGCTTGGGGGTGAGTTGGCGACAGACCATCAACTTTATTTAGACGGACCAATAAAAACCTTATAGCGAATGAGTTCTCTCGTGCGGATATTAAAGCTGTATATGTATATGTAAATCAAATTATGTAGGACTTGATAAAATTATAATACATTACAGTTTTTTTTTATATCATCTCATCTCGCACTTTTTTATTTCGTACGAAATGCCACCTTTAAAAATAAATTAATTTGTAGTAGTCATCTCGCACACATATTATTTACTTTCGTGCGACACGACATCTTTGACAAATCGTAGTAGGCGATTTACACACATTGGGTTTTAATAAAAGTGCAGTCGTACACCTGCATACACAAGTTTTACCATCTTTGCGCGCCATAAATGTGGAGTTTGTCCACATTACTTGGATAAGGTGCTCCTAAGTACAGTCCGGATGAGTAAAAATTTTATACCTCGGATACTCGAACTTTGAAACAATCTCCTTTCTGAGGTGTACAGTCGGCCGCATAAATTGAGTAACCCATTCAAAAGTGCAAAACAACTGAATATTCAATGCACCATAAGTCGTTGTCAGGACTAGAACAAAATAAACTTCACGTACAAACGATCGTAAAAAGCTGTTCAGTTGTTTTGCACTTTTGAATGTGTTAATCGACTTATGCGGCCGACTGTACCTAGTTACAATATAGGCTTTTTCAAACGCGCTGTAAACAAATATATACAAGATCGGCAGCGTACCATCAGGTTGTTATTCAACAACAAATTTGCAGTAACTTTTCTATCACTTCACGAACACACTAAAGAAAACATGAAAATCATGAAGAAAACTATAGTAGAAAAAAAAAAACAATCATTTGGACTTTGTTAATCATGTTATATATGTATCAGGTTTTACAGTATCTACTCCGTATTTAATGGAAGCGAGCGCTCACTTGAAACCAGCTTGAAACCATTTTTATCTCAACGTTCAGGTTCGAATTTTTGTACCAAACTATTCGGCTGAAAATTCTATGTTCTCAAATTTTACCCGTTCTAATTTTCAATGCCAAATTGACTTTCGAAGCAGAATCATTCATTTCAATTGAAAAAAAGTTTTTCTTTTTTTTTACCTTCATTGCAACTGTAATTGTTTACTGGAAAATGTTATTTTTCAATTTTACTCGATTAATTATTTATTTCATTATTTAGTAGCAACCCCTTACATAAGACCACCGTGAAATAATAGCACATGTGATGTTTCAGTTCATTGAGTGAGTAAGGGATGCCAAAGTCTATTTCCCTGTGACAAGTCCATTAAAGACAAGGTGGGAATCTTTGTAACTTTTTCGCCCACACATGAAATAATAAATACATGACTTATATTACTTCAGATTGGTATGTGTTATATTTATTTTAATAACTACAAGCACCATAATAAGACGTTTTTTTTTAAATTAAAAATTTAGAATTTCTGAAAAAAAAATATAATTATGTAAATAAATAATTATAAATAGAAAATAATATTTCAGTGAAGACAGCACAAAGAAAATTTTGATTATTTAAAACCTCCATTACTCAATACAATACAATGAATCGGGTTCTTGAGTAAGAAAATTTCAACTGAAACGCTGAGAAAGATTTCATATTTCTATTATATTTCTTCGAATAATAAATTTATTCATTTCCCAGTATTCAACTTTCAGAAGAATTAAATTTTTACTGAAGGAATAGCTGCATCTTTGTGTTGGATTTTAAAATTTCACTAAAGAATTCTTTCACAATCTTATTCGCTAGTACGAATAACATTGTGAAGAGAAGAATTGGCAGAAAGTAAAGTACAAAAAGGCCATGAATTGGGGAGAAATAGTACAACTTGAATGCCTTTAAAATAATTGAATTAGTATAAAACAAAGATGCCTTTGGTTAGTTTCATTAAGTTTTGAAATCACACAGAGAAAATTATCTTGAAGTTCTATTGAATCTTGTCTGCTTATGCTTATGGTGGCTATCACAGGTGTTATGTGTTGATAAAACTTTCTTGATCAGTGGGCGCTTTTTTAAAGAGCGCCTACTAAGCTATAGCAGCTAAAGATGTTATATTGTTACATTTTCACTATCCCAGATATGCAGGTTCCTTCACAACCGGCATTTTCTTATATGGCAAATTATAATCCATAGGAGCAATTCCTTTGGCCGTTCCACTGAGCTATCACTGCTTAAACATTACACGTTTATGGCTCACGGATTACATGTAAAATATCCATTTCACGTGCACATAATTTGAGATTTTTATGGTAATTTCGATGTTATACGACAAACGACGCAACCTCTCACTTGTGGTGCGGACAATGGTCCGAATGCGGGCGCCATGCCAAATTGCTTCAAGCTGGAATTCACAAATGGAGGAATGCAACCAACTGCTTGTTTGTCTGAACAATGCTTTACTGAAAACTCATTCGTTTAAGCGACAATAGGAGTATACGCCTGTGAAATGTGTTAGTGATCATAAAGGTGGGCGCTTTAAATGAAAAAATATGTTTTTATGCTTCATTCTTTTACTCATCTGTAAAAGCAATTGATTATCTTAATATAGTTTTTCATTATAATTAAGTTAGGGAAATAAATCATATTTAATAGTGGCATTCACTATTGAAATATTATAAAGTGGGCAGCCCATCTAGCCGAAGTAAGCACTAACTCCCTTTACAGAAAACTACAGAATAATCAAATTGGGGCCTAAAAGGGCTATACTTGTACTTAGTTAATAGAACCCCACACAAGTATCTACTGAACGTAAAAAGATGGGATTTTAAAAAATAAAAAATCAAGTACTTTGATAAGTCAGTGACTTTAGTGACTGTGTGACAGAAGGTTCGTTTTCGGAACATAATATAGCAAATTATAAAATAAATGGAATAACGCAATGTAACACCAGGCTTTACAGTGGCTCTTCAAAACTGACATGTTGTTCCTGCTCCACTCGGCGCCACCTGCAAAAATAGGCACTACATGAGTTGAATGGAAAATTTAAACGAAACGTACGGAACAAAAAATATATATTCAATCCACTCAATCACTCTTGTCAGTTGGCTTTTACAAAATAATGAATATTTTAAGGCTAAGCAATTTATAGTGGATTAAGGCGTCATTTTTTCTTAAAATATTATTCTTATTAGTTTGATATTCTTATTAGTTTGATAAAATTTCTTATTAGTTTGATATTCTAATACAAAAGTGAGTGTGTTTCTATATTTTTTACGCTTTCACGCCTTAACTACTCAACCAACAATCATTTTTTGCATACACTTTGTTGCGGATAGCCGACGACTGCTTGTGCCGGAAGGTTTTCGAGTGGAGAACACGGAACGGCATGCGTAATATAGGATGTACGCCCACGAAATGTACTGACGAATCCTATATCCAGCGATGATATAGGATTTTTTTAATATTTTTATCACATAAAGTTTATCCACTGTCTTTGTAAGAAGTTTCCACAATGGATAATGGACGATCATTTATTTACCCAATAACATATCCGCTTTTCCACCTCCAATCCTAATAAATATCTCACTTAATTAAATTGATTGCCCTCACACTCGCCCATAGGAATCTCTTATGTTCATCTGCAATTACGTAAGTAATAAAAACAGAACATGTAAAAGGTTTTAGTGATACTTGAGATGGAATACTTCGCTTATGTCGTTATTTCGGCTTCATTCAGGTACCAAATACCTTAATAAAAGGTGCCGAATTTCCACATCGGAGTTTACCGAATTGTACAGGTTTCTATTATTATTTTTTTCAATGTTAAATTCGGTAGACAGGCTGACAGTCCGCATGAGGATGCGAATAACATTTTTTAATATTTACATAAACGTGAAAACCATTAGTTACACACCTTTTAATATTTTATTAGTATTTTAGTCATTTGGTAATAATTTTGTTACACGTTTTCTGCGGTAAAGGGGCAGACAGGTGCACAATTAAAATTTTGAATAGCAAGTTAATAGAAAGCTGGACGACCGGCACAATTAACTATACTAAAGGACACGTTAAAAATATATATGTGACAATTTTAATGTTATACAAAACACTAATCGTCTACAAAACATTGATCATTACTTTCCAAATGCAACTAATTCGATTTCTTTGATTTAATGAAGTTTTTGTTATACTTATAGTAAAAATAAAATGTCTTTGCAGAGGGACAAGGACAGAGGTTCGAATTACTAACATGCATGACCTTACAAACATTCCTAATATATTTGCACACCCACGGTTCTTTGAGAATTTAATATTACTTGGCGTATCTCACCCCAAATATTTTGTGGGTCAGCGTCTTTAACAAGTCCTACAATTTTTACCCTTGTACAAACACGCCCGGCTCTGAAGTTGGAGTCATTGCAAATAATAAGTGAAAAATGTTCCTCAAATATTATTAGGCCAGCTTTATTGATGACTTGGACTTCGTTTGAGTTTAATTGAGATTTCACATCTTAGTGATAAAATGTACCAAATACTGTTTTCTATACGATAGAATACTTGATGTAGGTACTGGGTTTAAAAAATAAATCTGTTCAACCATTTTTTTTTTTATTAGAGATGGGTTTGCTCTTGGCCAACAACCAGCTGGGTAGCAAGGGAGAGGCCAGAAGATGCCTATTCACTCGAACCTTGAAAAGATTAGATTATATTGAAATGAATGGTTGAACTTTGAAAAACTTTGAAAAAGTTCAACCATTCATTTAAAAAAAAAACATATATACTTGCAGTCGAATTGATAACCTCTTTTTTCGTCGGTTAAAAATAAATTAAAGCTTAGATATCAAATCTACTCAAATTATTTAGTTATCAATTAGGTTTCTACAAGAAACTCTTATAGTCGTCATTATAAATTTAAATTTACCAGGGTTTCGGAAAAAAAGCCAAGATGTCGATGCTGATAAGAAAACCCGAAAGAAACTCAGGATAATTTTTGGTAACTAAATATAACTGTGTTAGTAATATTTAGTTAATATATCCAACTAAAAATTAATGATAACACTGAGGTATTACTTGTGGACAGCATAGATATCTATTTAATAAATTTTATCAGTCATAGCAGTGAAGTCAGAAGTCTAAAAATACAAATAAACAAATAACTTTCCACTTCATAATCTTCGTAAAAGTATTGATTTCCTTTCAAATATGTTTAGTAGAATTTAACCGTATGAAAAGGCCGGCATAAGTGGTAAACGCTATTCCCTCTCATGCTTGGTGGACCCTTCGAAATAATCAATGATGGACGCGTGTGAGATTTCATGGAGCACTCCCAATGCTCACAGATTAATGGCGGAGGTATCGGGCCCATAACTACTCGTCCAATTGTTCTCTCGTAAGTGAGTTCAGTTCAGTAACATTTCAATCACATCCAGGCGTACCCTGTCAACATTTATATTCACGAGGTGTTCAAGTAATGTGTCACCTTTTGTGTATGCTGTCCAATTACAGACGCGACAGACGTGTAATGAAATTTTACAGCGAAAACAACAAACGTTTGTTCTGCGGCTGGCGTAGAATTTTCATGTTAAAGTAATGACACATTCAATATTTTATGTCCCCTCCTACTTTGCACATTAATTTAATGTGGCTTTTTGACACACATATTTCACAGAACTCTTAAACAATGAAAAAATGGGTCGAAAAGGTATCACAATGAAATATGTCAACTTTTTCTCTAAAGTAAATAAAGTTAACTTAAAAAAAACTGGAAGTGTTACTGATTAAAACTTTTTCAGTTCACATTACTGACTACGAAATATTTCATATAGTGATTTAAGATAAGTGAAATCATAATAGAGTAACATAATTTTCGTGCCACTCGAAAACCTTTCAGTTGCTTTGAGCTAACTGCCACTTCATGATCTGTCGGGTCATGTCGGTAACTTTCGTTTGTCTACGGATCTCCTCATACTTGATTCTATCTTGCAGATTAGCCCCGAGCATAACCCTGTCCTTATATGTAGAGCGACGTTGAGCTTTCTTACGAGGTCCACAGTTAAAGACCACGTTTTAGCACCATAATAAATGTCATCACTGATGGCAACATACATTAGTCCAAAACCTTCTGTAAATAGGTTGTTACGCAACCTTTGTGAATAAATAATTGCAAAAACCTAGGGTCTCGGCCACATTAATAAGGAATTCATACTAATATTGTAACAAAAACTGAAATCATTGTTTAACATAAAGGAGTCTACATCGTGTTTTGTGCTCTGCGTTAATCGGAATCCCGGCAACCCTATGAGTAAACAATATTAACGCGTCACCATGATTAAGCCGGTAATGGACCAGTCCACCGAAATTAAACAGTAATTTATCATTTTCACTGAGTATTTGGCGGAATGTCATTACTCATCCCGATAGGTACTTGAAGCCATTGAGCAAAATCTCAATGATCAATGATTTATTGAATTTAACAACTTAAAATTTTGATAAAGTGTTAGAAGATTGGTCAAAAAGTTCTTGCGCTATCAAAGCATAAATTGAAAATTAATAAAACAAATAAATATCAGACTTAAATCAAATATGTTAATTAATAAAATTGTAACTTAAAACTTTCTAGTCTGTTTGTGATGTGAAAGAAATATAATTATATAATTCATCAACTACAACAAAGCGAGAAATAGTAATAAATTTCATCCCTTATTTTATCCCATTGAGATTTGATTTTGAAAACCTTTATAAGTATTTACGTTTTCTTAAATCACAACATTACGAAATATGTACATTTATAAGAAGTCTGTTTTTTCCTTCGTCTTTTTCAAATAATTTTTTGTATCAAATTTCAACGTGATTGGATAAATAAGTTGTGGCGTAAAAAGTAACAAACTGAAATGGTTTGTAATGCCATTTCTAAAACGTATTAGAATGGATACCTTAATGCGTGTTAAGTAACACAAAATTCAATATGACTATGTCAGGAAAGTTGCTGAACTAAGTACTAAGTTATGAACTCAATTACGAACCAGCGCAGGATAGAGTAAAATATACTTCGTGCACTATTTCAACCGCATCCTCATATAAATTACTTTGATGGTTTGTTAAATCTTTCTCTTTGTTATAAAAGTGAAAGTTGGTTAAGTATAATGTTTGTTTACTCGTGAGCGTAACCCATTGGTGACTTTTCTATCCAAAAGTAGGCTGACAAGATGACGATCCATTTTGGTATGGACTTATGTCTGAGTTAAACTTTATTATTATTTTGTATTAATATAATGCATTCCGTCCGTCCGTCCGTCCGTCCGTACTAATATTATAATGTTTTGCATAAACATTGTCTGGGACACCAGAAAGGACATGTACCCTATGTCATGTCGTTCATCGTTCAACGCGGACAAAGTCGCGGGTACCAGCTAGTCATACATAAATGATTAAAAAAAAACAGTGGCAATACGGGAGTGCCGACAGAAGTGAAAACTTGAACAATTACGTGTCTATTGTTTTGAATCGTCAGGAAAGTACAATATACTTAGAACAGATTTGTCTTTTACACGGTTATGGTCCGTAAGCCAGGCACTAATTTCGTCAATGATTTCCTCTCAGTCGATAATTTGTAAAATGCCTGAGAGAGTTGTATCATGATGCGTTGTGAACGTCAGCTGCGGCTCCGATGGTGGGTTAAGCGTGGTAGCCCGTTACACTTTCAGAGCATCAGCTGACAAGCATTCCACCAAGATATAGCCAGCTGACTTTTTTATTTATTAGCAGTAATACATAAACTATCATGTGATAAATTTTCTATTGGGAGGTAATCACTGAACACGTATATATTCGTGTGACCTGCTGACGTATAATCCACCATTTTATAAATAGCTGACAATTTTGTTTCTTCAAAATATTAGGCTAACTATAATTTGATGAATTTTTAATCGGGAATAAATGATTAAAAAAATTTTTTATTATGTGCGTGGGCGGCTACACTCTACTCCTCAACCCACCATCGGAGCTGCAGCTGACGTTCACAACGCTTCATGATACAACTCTCTCAGTCATTTTACGAGTTATCGACTGAGAGGAAATTGGTCATGAAAATCTGTCGCTGGCTCATGGACCATTACAGTACAGTCTTTTACAATAAGTAGCGAGTTCAATGGTTTTTTCCCATCTCAAAAATTGTTCTTTTAAAAAAAAAAATAATATCGGTTACACGGTTACTCGGTAAGAGATCGCTAGTTCAATGGTTTTTTCCCATCTAAAAAATGCCCAACGCGCCTAAAGAAGTTTTCACTTCGATATAGTTGATATTAAACATTTAATCAACATTTAGTATAATAATAATAGAAAATCTTAACCCAATTTGTATAACAGCCCTAAATAGAGAATTACAACTTTGTTCAATTCACTAAGACTTTTGTTTGAAGATTTTAATAGCTAGATACCGAGTTTAGAATTCACGACAATATTATCAGGTTTCGTTTGAAGGGAGGTAATAAAATTTGCAGAATCGCCATCGCCCGCCATCTGACTCATCCATAACTGAAATAATTAATTTAAACGACTTCCAAAAACCCAACAAAGTTCGAGTAACCCATTTGTTCCACTTGCCGTCTATGAATATTTAAGAAGAATGTCAATGCTACGCACCTGAGGATGCATAGCTCTGGAAAAAGTTACAAAGTAAGAAAAATACAATCACTTGTTTATTTTTCTAAGACGACATAACTTAACATATTTTTATATTGTAAATTTCAGGCAGAAATATCAACACTCACCAGTAGAAAACGCTCAAATATTAAAAAAATGTGAATGTTGGCAGCGTTAAGGGAGATCATTTTCTAGCCACCTTTATAAAATGTTAGGGCAAAAGGAAAAAAAGAAAAGGCTGCGTGTATTTATATTTTATTTTTAACTAGCGTTTGACTGCGACTATGTCCGTGCTTCTTTTTCTTAAACAGTTCAAAAATAAAAACTCAACACCTGATAAATATATTTGTTATACATCCTTTATTGCTCATGTATTACTTTCAAGTTTTTAATTTTTTTTTAAATTATTTTAGATAATCACTCGACAACAGTACTTCATTACTGTCATTTTCTGATCCCAGGCAAATTTTTACAAGCGCAATGTAAAAAGCCCATTTGTAAAAGGGCTTATACGACAAAAAAGTTATAAATATAAACAGTTCTCAATACCTTAATGTTGATTATACCTAATAAATTATAAACATAATTTAACTTAAACGTGTTTGTAAAGCGCAAACTCTCACCTCGTAATACACAAATCACGATCACAGCTCACCCGGTGAAGTTAGTAAGTTTTCGAAGTATACATAAACCCCCGCATTATCGAATATCTCCGACAGAATTCTATTTTCCGAGGGTTTCGATGTTCTGCAAATTGGGTTCTCTCCATTGCTTTCCAATCAATATGGCCATATTGTAAGGTGAAATACTTTTCCGGGTCTGCCCTTTTTCGTATCCAAAAATAGGCTTAGCTGAGTAGACAAAATTCATTACTTATATTCAAGTTATGAAAATGTTGCTAAAAGTAGTTTTGATAATAAATGCTCAAACATGTTTCCACGTTAATTTTATGTGGGGAATTTATATTTGCTACTAGCTGGCGCCCGCGACTTTGTCCGGGTTTAAATAGAAAAAAAGTAGCCTATCTCGTGTCCTGTACGTCTAAATGTTTATCTACCAAGTTTCAAGAAAATCAGTTAATTCGTTTAAGAGTTATGAAGGAACATACATACATACAATACCTACACTTACAGATTATTTATTAGTATTGATTCATTGATTAAAACACATATTTATAAAATAAAATCAAGGAGTATAAAATACAGTTGTCAAGCTTCTGAAGTTACAATTTTTTAAATAAAGCAATATTAATCTTTATTTGGATATGTTCATAGTTATGAGGAATGCCAATTGACATTCTTTTATTGCTCCAACATGATCAACTGAATATTAGACTGAATTAGTGAAATTTGTAAATTAAATGAAAAAATAAAAGTTAAGTTAAGATAACCTAAATAACTTTAGATAATCTGGGTCTTATTGGTTTCTACAAGAGTTTTAACCGCTCAAGCGAATCTCTGTAAATAGGATTGCAAATAGTTAACATAGTAATCTTTTTTATATTTTCTATCAAAAGATTTCATTTATATTAAAGGTTGGTTCGTCGAGTAAATCTTGGTATGTAAAAAACAAAACCATCTTTTTAATACCACTATGTTGCCACTCGTACAGCTCGTATCCTCGACTATTTGAAACGAACGAATATTTGGAAATTAGGGCAGTTGCATTGCATGGCAGTTCCTAAAAAATATATCAATTTATCTTATAAAAATAAAAATCTTTCTAACAAAACAAAATAATTTGTTAGGCAACAAAAATTTGTTGATAAAAGGATTGCAATGAAAGGAACTGTAAAAAAAGTATTTTAATAAGTTTTTGATACCACTTACCTAAGTATAACACCTCAAAAAAAGGTATAAAGCATGTAAACTCGATAAATAAAGTGCTTTATCACCCTAAGATTGAAAATTATTTATATATTGTAGAATGATAAAATCTGTTTTCCTTTGAAAATTCAAAGTGACAATTATGTCAATCACCTATTTCAAATCTAAGCCAGCGAATTTTGAAATGAATGGAATTTGTTATCGAAACTTTTAAAGCACTTTTCTAGTCGGCCATATATAAATTTGAGTAAATCCTAGAATATTAAGTGGAGACATTTTGAATAAGTGTCCCTAGCCTATTAATAACAGTCAGAAAGAGGGCGAAATAAACCAATATTGCGGTGGACAACGGTTTAGAACAATAGGTCTCTGTCAGCTCGACGGAGACAAATCGTCGACGTAACACGAAGGAACGCTGATCTTGGGCCGGGCGCAATAAAAGTTCCTTTTTTAACCTTTTCAAAAAAGTAAAATGTTACGGAGAAAGGGTAAATTCAAATTTGCCCTTTCTCTGTAAACATAGAACGAAAAATTAAGAAATGTAATATTCACTTACATTACTAAATTTCAGGCAACTGCCCTCGAAATATCAAAGAGCAATTGGTATCCTGGGTGTGGAAAAATCGAGGAAGGTTTAATTTAGGGGTCATTTGGAAAATAAAGCTACTTGTAGCTTCAAAAAAGTTCACGTGTTAAACAGTACAAAACGTTATTTTACACCGGAATAGCACCTTGTTTTCTACAAGGACCAGATAAGGCCCCACTTGGAATACTGCTCTCACCTCTAGACCGGCGTGCCAAAGTACCAGCTAGATCCATTTGACACCTTTCAGCGTCGAATTGTTCAAATTGTGGACGATCCAATACTTACACAACAAAGGTTAGAACCCTTTAGTTTAAGAAGGGATGTAGCCTCTCTTTGTGTGTTTGCAAAAACGGCGAAACTACGGGCCTCATCGACGTCCACCCATACACAAGATTGACTGAAGATTAATAAGGGCCGTGAGTCAAGGCTGGGTCTTCCTACGGACTCCATACAGCTGATTATGAAGATTTCTTTTGCGGCAAAAAAGATATAATAAATAGTTAGTAGTATTTTATAAAACTTAATTTTGTAACAGTGATTAATCTACATTTGAATTGCAAACTTTAAAATGTTGTAGCTAAAGCCTTTTTTTTCAGAAATAATGAGTAAAGAGATTAGGTTTTATTGAGATTAAGTCTTAACTGCTCGGAAGCTATAAACTGTGTACTGGGCAAATAATACCCGAATCATTGCGATACCTACTCGTATGTATATTTGCAGTCATTAGTCCCTATAAAACGTTACTGTTTACTCGCAACCTACTTCCGTTAGCGCAGGTAGCGAAGGTAAATATTTGTACGATATTGCCTTGCATCCAGGCTGTGGTACGTGCCGCTGGTACCGACGGACGAGAGCTTCACAATCACATACACAGCTAACACAAATTAGCAGTCGCGACTTTATTTCATGTGAAAATAAAGTATTTTACTTTTAATCATATATATACTATATATAGCCACTAGACCAAACCAAACAGTCGCGGGTTCGAATCCCGCTATGTGTTAACATTTTACCTTTGTACCTGAGTCATGGATGTTTTATATTTATAATAAGTATGTATGTATTTACAAAAAAAAAGGAATGTATGTAGTATAATATCAACTGTCTGATATCCATAATACAAGCATTAATTGCTCACTGTGGAACTAGATGGTGCTGTGTGGAATGTGTGAAGATATACTCGTATAATTATATATATATAAACTGACTTTACAGATTTTTCATTATTTGTAGAAAACCTTGTCGAAGGTTTCATTCCAATCAGATTTATAAAATGTACATACATTTATAATATAGGAACGTAATAGCATTAGCATCGTATTAATAAAATTTGTCAAAGAAATATTTTCAAGCCCTGAAAAGGTTACCCTCTAATTCCGTTTGATATGACTAATAAAATTATTTATTAAAGTCGAATTAGGTTTATGAATGGATGATTTTGGCAATACTATTCAAAATTCGAATTATGACTGTGTTCCAAGATCATTAAAATAATAAATTAATTACAACTTTCTTTATACGCTTCAAAAATTCGGTTTTCACAGTATGGAAAGAGGGATAAGCGGGGAAGATTTTTATGTATAAAATTGCAGGGGCCTAGTCTTCTAATAGAAAACTGTTAAAAAATGTAAGTACTAAACAAAAATAGTCACGATGTGTGATATTTTATGCATTCCTTATACTGTGTTTTAATATGAGTAAAGGCAGTCAGATCCATATGGAAATGCCGCGAGCATTCGAAGTTGTTGTTTCTTTTTATTGAAAATTATTTATAACTCCACATCTGAGAATATTGATTTATGGATGTAACATGAGACATCGTCTCTAAATATTGGCTACATACATTTTTAAATAGAGCCCTCATTTAAATGGTCTTTGAAACAACTATTATATAAATAAAACGCTAGTTTTACGAATTTTAATGCTGATAATAATTTATGTTTGTGTTAGTGAAAAACATGTGCCAAGTCTGTTAAGTAAGTACGTGTCGTATACGACATTTTTTTCTTCTATAAAAACCGCATAAAAACCACAGTGCGCGAAACAACGATTAAAAATATATTTAATTTTAAAGTCACTTCGCACAATTCGTACGAAAAAACAAAATTGTGCGAAACCGGCGAAACCGCTTTTATGTTTCTTGAATAGTTCAGTACAAATGGTTTACATATAGGCTCACGTAATAACAATGATAGCAGTACTATAGCGTTACGTAAGCATACCGTAACTACAGTCTTCGGTTCGTATTGTTTTCCAAGACACCTGTGGCTTGTTCATGTAGGACATGTAATAATGTGTCGTCTATTTATTCTACAAATATATCCAATAACTCACCCTATTGCAATACTTGTACGATATTTTTTCATCGTTAAACCTAACTCCTTATCCTTAATCGTACTATAGACGAAAGTACCTAACCTAACTGGCTAGGCTAATCTAACCTACCACTACACTAGGTTGCAAATATATCCCTTACGAATTATAAATCCTATATACAAAATTAAATGTCGGTAATAATTTTAATCCATTGTCATTAAACGGAATCTGTTTGGCAACGCTACAACTGTAGGACTAGACATTAATGAAGTTAGCCCGACGCATGATGGAGGCGATTGCTCCCACTCTCCGTAATCCAATAAAACACCCGACGGACGCTAATCGAACGTTATCCAACGTCAACACGTGAATATCTATTAACATCGATTTATTCACAACACAGATTTTAAACTGTCCGGACACTCTTTAAGCTTAACATGGTTTAATTACAAAAGATTTTTTTAAAAAGTGATCACTAAAACACAATCTATTTCTATACAAGTAAACCCATATAGAGGTTCTATTTCATTTGAACCACTGATCTATTTGTTTTATACATTGACAGGCTAACCCACGTTTTATATAATATTTATATAGCATGCTTAAAGTAGTCACTGAAGGTTCAATTTACGTATCTAGATGGGAAAAGTATGTTTAGAATAAAGAAAAACAGAAAAAAATATATATTTCGGACAATACAAGTTTTGGTCGGGTTCCTCCTGAGGGAATCGTTCTTATATAATTTAAATGTTATTTTTATCCTAAACCATATTGTTCGTTACTCTGCGTAAAGGAGTTATAAAATTTAAAACTTAAATTTTGTTCACTGCCTAATCCTAAAAATATACGCATACATTTTTATCAGTTAATGATATTTGAAAAACCTTTTTACATACTGTTCTGAAGTCAAGTAAAAAAGAAGATTAATATAACGAGCAAGTGGGATAATGCGATTTTTCATTCTCAAGTTGCTCGAGACGGCGACAATGGCGCGCTTTCGAGTGGAAACCCATTGATATTAGGAATTATCTCGGACTGCAGTTCGCAATGTTCGCAGAGCGCACCGCAGTGCCACCAGTCACTTGCAGATGATCTCGGTATATTATTACTTACAATAGACATTCATATTACATTGCCTTTAGCCTTAAAATAATAGTTTAAATTATTTGTAAAATTTATAAAGAAATTTAATTTGTGGCACTCATAGCTCATAGGAAATTATGATATTACCTATGGTATGAAATAAGAAAATTCCAGTTTAGAAATTAGTTTAATACCTCTATATATTATGCCAGCGGGCGAGTTGTCTATAAAAATAATAGGAAAAAAATATGACAATTCGCCGGGCGAGATAAATTCGGTCCATTTGTCCATTAACTTGATGAAATTCTTGGTTGCAGCCCAGACGCAGTTTCGTTATTCTTTTACACCTGCATATAATTATAACTATTTTTCATGACATTTGTCGAATTGAAATAATTTTATCATTACATACTAAGAAAACAGCGCGAAGACAAGAATGTGTGAATACAAGAATTTTCCAAAACATATGGAGTCCTACCAATCCGCTTTTGGTTCCGATAAAATTGTCTGTAATAGTATATCAGTATATATATATTTTATCATTAAATGTTAGGTACATGAAAAAAAAAACAATTTATAAGTAACAAAAAATAAATTCAAATTTCATGATGAAATATTTTCACCGTCGATATTATTTACTCGTCTTATCCACTTAATTCTCTACACGATCTAATTGAATTTATAATAGAAGTCAAGTCACCAAAAAAAAACTATTTTATTCGTATTTGGTTTTTCTTATTTCGATAAAAATAAAGTTTTTAAAGTACTATTATTCACAAGCAATAATTTTATTTGTACATTAATAAACCAATACCCCAATATTAGAAGAATCGTGGGTATACATAATATAAAATGACATGTTAACTAACATGCGGTATATGTACTCGTATAAATCAGTTTGTGTGATACTCGATAAAATAAATGTGGAATAGAACATACTCATATTTGAGTATAACAAACAGTAGGTGTGCGGCGTGAAATTGACGAGGGTTGCAAACCAGTGATACTGAATCATCTGTACAAAACACTCCTTCAGAACGGGCCCGAGGATAAGCTCGGCTATACGGATGTACTCACCTAACTCCACTCTTTTTACACCCTCTTCTCGCCAATTTGAAATAATAAACACACATGTGTTTTGTCGTGAGGCAAAACCGCTCTTATTATTGGAAATTCATACAATATTATCCGAGTGTAAAATTGTCCAATTAACGAAAGGTAAAATTGCGAAGGTATTTTAGATTAACAATAAAAAATTAAGGAAAACCCAGAGGGCGTACACCTCGAGTTTTTCGATTTAATTTGTAAATTAGAAATTATTATCATTTGGTCTGCTGTTGAAGGAAAACTTATTTAAAGTTCCTGTAGAAAAGAATTTGTAAAGGCGGGGTCCGTGGCCTTTCGCAGTCATCAATTGGGTAACTCATCTGACGCGAACCATCCCCTCACAGAAGATAACTGCAATAATTAGTTTACGGTATTGATTAAGGGATGCCAGATTCGATTTCTCTATCACCTCCTAATCCGTATTGCCTACTAAATCGGCAGCGCACTTGCAGCAACTTGCCTTTGTTAATAAGCTGGGACGATATAGCCACTTACTTTTAAATAAATGTCAACTTACCTAAAAGTATAGCTAATACAGCTATAGATTAAAAGACGTATATATGTAAAAGGTAAAGGCCTCCTCCAAAGATGACCACTTCTCTCTATCCTGCGCTAATTGCCACCAGTTTGAGCCAGCGACTTTTTTGATCTCATCGTCCCATCGAGTAGAGGGTCTTCCTCTTCTCCTTTTTCCTTGAGGTCCTCTCCGTATGGTTGTATTGGACGTCCATCTATTGTCTCTTAGCCTTAAAAGGTCTGGGGACCTAGCTTAATGCACTTTAATTAAGATTACTAGAAATGTACATTTAGTATTAAAGGAAATTAGTAATTTAAGTTTGTCTACCTAGCAATTAGTAATTAATATAGAAAGTAAAGTGTAAATATAGCTTGTAGTTTGGTCAAATAAAGGCTTTTTTATTTTTATTTTATTTATTTTATGTAAAAGGTTTGCCAAATAGCAGTAAGGTCAGTAAGGTTGCCCAATCCTAAGGAGCCTGTGCATTAATGCAATAAATCTCTAAGTATTAATTATATTAAAAATCCTATTTAATATTTCATTCAAGAAAGTCTTTGCATATTGTCACTTTTACTTGTACCTTTTTTCGCAGACGTCCTAGTTGCTTTTACGAATAGCAAAAGAACTTTTCCGTGAAGTCTCTGCGACTTTTCTTCAGTTGGTGTAGCGCACATCTTTTAGGGACATTTTGCTTGCACATTTACTGCAGGAATTTATGGGTGTACGGGAAAGAGGTCATACTGCCTCGCACAGTAATGCAGTAAGCTCTCATGTTAATGAACGTCTTTTTTCTTTTCTGTGTTCGCGTAGTGTGGCTAGCGACAATTTCTTTAATATCTACAATGTTAGTACCTTGGCAAAAGCCATGTTTAAGAAGAAGGATTTATAACGTGCTTTCTATTTTTTGAGGGACAGAGACAGCCTATCTTATATATAAACTCATCTCATACTTATGTACTTAAAAATATCGCTGCATGTTCCTTATGAACTCTAAAAACGATCAATCGATTTTCAGGAAATCTTCAGATTAATCCAGCGGGTGCTCCTGCAAAGTTTAGTATAGCGAAGGAGGTTTTTTGATAATATTAAATATGTATTGTTTTACGTACAAAATAATACCAAGTTAGTCTATTCTTGTCTTAAAAATAAATAAATATTAAATATCTGACAAAAAATATGTGTGAGCAATAAAAACTGATAAATATTTATTGCCTAAAAAAAGTGCAGACGAAGTTTGGGAAATAGGTAATTTTAAATAAACTTATGATTCTGCAGAAGTAAAAAATGTTTTTGTCCCTAATGCACCTAATTATAGTTATGAATTTTTTTAAGAGAGCGTCCAAAAGTAACAATAAAATAATAACAATTCATTGGGCAAATACTAAATTATTTAAGTCACAAATTAGTAACAAAAAAAATATACATAAATAAACAGCATCAACAAGATTTCATAAGAAATGAACAGGTTCTAAATAAGTAGACCATTTTCCTCGTTCTTCCGCCTAATCAAATAAAACCAACATGAAATTAATAGACATTACATTGCACTTGTCATGTTTTCTTCTAATTTTCGCAATTTAATATTAGGAAAAATTATTATCAAGTTGTATGGCCATTTTCATTATTATTTTGTTAATTTCATAGTAGCGTTGCGCAGTCAAATCGCTTTTATATTAGAAGCTCCTACTTAAGACATATTTATGTTAAAAAAATTTACAACTTTTTTAGTATGATTTTGAAGTCTCTTCGCGTCCTCCTAAAACACGCAACGGATTTTGATGCGCTTTTCACTATTTTTAGGTTTTTTTTTTTTTTTATGTTAAGGTCGACAGACAGGCTGACGGTCCACTTGATGGTAGGTGGCTACCGTCGCCTATAACACAAGCAACGCCATAAGTGCTACAAGTGCGCTGCCGACCATAGAAGGATTAAGGATAAGGGATAAGGGGGGGATGGGGTAATAGGCTCTGGCATCCCTTACTCACTCACCTAATTAAGTAATGTATATAATAAAACCTAATTAAGTTTTATTTTGCAACCAATTCGCCCAAAAATAAATTTACATTACTTAAGAGATACATAAAAATAATATTCGCCAGTAAAATAATATAATAAAAATATATATATTTATTACGTAAGGCGATTTAAAACATTTGGAATAATTAAATTATTTTAGATATGGTTTATCTATATACTTAATATTGGTACACAAATCAAAGCGCCGCCGCCTCCTCTTGCGGCTAATAGAATCGGAAAACCATCAACGGATGCGCCTCCGGCAGATTAAAGGTTGTGTTAACAAAGTTATTGCCGATTTATGGTGAAAGAGATTCTATTAATTTATTACTGAAAGCACATTTTTGTGTGGTTATTATAATTTTGATACAATAATGGATATGATTATTTTATCAGCAACGGGCGCGTATGTAGTCATTATATGAAATGAATTCTAGACAAATTAACGTTCCTACCGCATCCACATCCGCAAATGCGAAACTTCTGCATACATTTACATGCGAGATTACATCCGCATCCGCAATAATTAATGTGGATCTAATCTCCCCAGAATGAAATTGTTTCAGTTTTATATTTATTTATTTTTATTTTCCACAAAAAAAACTTGATTGTTTGCTAAATTTATTAAAATGATCAATTTCTATTCAATCAGCATTTGTGCTGTTGTGTTTCTGCGACTGCTAAACCGGGCGAAGTATACCTACAACCTACGACGGAAACTATACTTAAGTATGTATATTTATATTATAACTACATATAAAATGAAAAAAAAGTGAAAAAAAAATTAATACGAAAAATATAAAATTCGATAAGTCAGAAACACGTTATGATATTAGTAAAGTAACTCAACCCGATTTCTAAATAAACACATTCACGGCTTACAATGGCTATACAAACTCGAGCCCAAGTATCGTCGTCTGTCAGCGGCACCAGGTTCTCATAACTCAAGCGCTGTGTGCACCCGAATTACGAATGTGGGGCTGAGGAGAAATATAGTTATGAATTAGTATAAAATTCTCAGGCAAACACTATTACCTATGTATTTTCAACCGACTTCCAAAAAAGAGGAGGTTCTCAATTCAACTGTATTTTTTTAAGTTTGTTACCTCAGAACTTTCGACTGGGTGAAACGATTTTGATTATTCTTTTTTAATTTCAATTTGGTCAAGTTCTGACAATGACATCCATAAGAAAACGGTCGAAGTCTTTTTCTCAGGTAAAAAGTTAATTGTATTTAATTTTTTTTTCTTTTTAAGTGTCATATTCATTTTGACTTCGTCGTTCAAGACGTTCCTTCGAGACCCTTGACTACATGCTTGACCTCTATAGGTCAAAGCATTGATTCCTGGCATAAAAAGGAATCAATTCATGCCACCATTTTGGATTCTATATAACCTATGTGACCTGATCACAGCCACATCAACTTCCTTATTCTGTAAGTTATGATAATTGACTTTCTATCACATACGGATTTATTATTAAAATTAATAATGAATAGGATCTTATAAATACATATCTGATATTGGTTAGCATAAAAAAATGAGTCAGTCATAATTATTATAAACATCACATATTTTTTTCACACAATCCAACATTCTTTACTTTGCTTAGTCTCCACCATGACATATACATAAATAGGGCAGTGTGGAAATCCACACCCGAAGTAACGCATATCCTCGATAAAATGTTAACGTTTACAACCACCGTAAAGCTTTTTGTTGTTACAATATTCTGTTACAACGTACCAGCGTCCGACTGAAACCCAAAATTTTTATTTCGAATTCCATTTTGTGATTCGATTTGTCATTAAATTCTCTCTTATTTGTGCTTCATAAAACAAAAACAAATCACGTTTTATAACAGGTCACTCAGTATTACAGAGAGATATATTTTTAACAGGATTTTTAGGACTTTAAAATTATCCCTAGATCGCATAAGTTCATAAAATGTGTAAAGGCCAGACTAAAAGAGGACGCTTCATACTGTTTCCAGCTCACCAGTTGCATTTTTAGAAGTTTTAAATTAATAACAAAAGAAAGGCACACATTTTATTACGTTTCTTAATAATAGCACACTGAGAATCGAGAGCTGAGGTAGTAACAAAAGTCTTAAGAAAGTTAACTCATGCGTGATCTCTCGAGGGATACGTTATCCGTTAGTAGACTTGTACTGTGATAAGTTCTTCCTAATTTTAGTTTTATTCTCCACATACCATTTTGAGTAAGTTGTGCCATACAGTGTCAATAAAGCTAGTTGGAGCTAATGGTTTAACAAAAAGCGAATATACAAAGTTGTTGCTCGATCTCAACATGGCTGGTTTGTTTTCGTTTTTTGGCCGCTTCTAAACTATGAAACTGAACTTAAGACAAATAGAGCAAAGCACAGAACGTGCACAGAACAGCGTTGCTTGGTAACGGTGGTAATCGATCATACTAATTTATTTTTTGTAATAAATGTTAGCATGTTTGCTGACAGCCATTTGATGACAAATGGCTTAAATAACAATAAAACCAGAAGCGATGCAAGCAGTGCGCTAACATTATAAAGGGTAAGTGATAAGATGAGAAAGGAGAAATAGGATCTGGCTTCCATTATTCATGCATTGAAACGTAGCAACGTGATGTCACACTGAACTTCTGTAAGGAGTGGTAATTCCTCGCAAAGGCACCGCCTAATTTATGATACATAGTTCAGTGCTATTTAGTGTGTAGTACATAAGCCTCCCTCATAATTTGCCAGTAGGACCGTCGGCCCTTATAATATCCCTCTATCTCAACCTGTGGGTACAGTAAAAATCAACTACGGGAAAAACTGTCAGATGGTAAGCAACAGCGCGCCTGCATATTGTAGCTATTATTGGCCCATAGTTTTTATGTGTTACTCGATACACACTCCTGGCTTCGCCCGCCTACCATTTGATGGTAGGTGGCTACGCCTAAATACACAAGTAACATCTAAAACATAAGTAAGGGATGTATGTAGGCTGCCCATCCTGCAGGAAATAGTGGATACGCCCAACTATTTCCTGCAGTCGCCTGCGGATTAGTTATTAATAAGACATAATTACATTTCTCCCCCAGGTCTGGAATAGAGACATCACCTTAGAAACAGCTACATTAACTTGGACAAAAATAATTCCATAGCAACATATTCCCAAATTATTCGAATTGTTACAATTCTGAGTCGTTACACTGCTAAGAAAATGTACAGAAATAACAGACAAAGTTTTGTCGTTTATTAAAATTAACGATCGCAAGGTGACAAAACTTTGGAGTTCGTTCAACGTCACAACTCTTAACATCGACATTGTATAAATGTTAGGTTGTATTAACTTTAAAATAGAAAAGTAAATTTAGGACTTACTCTTACTGCCAACATTTTCATGAAGCCATATTTTAACGTGCTTTGAATTTTTTAACATATACTAAAATCAAAAGTGAACTCTCAAGTAAGCTGACCCTTTCTATAGTTAAGTCTCTTAGAACATGAAAAATACATTACTCAGGAATATACAGGAAAACATTGGTCATACTAAAGTTGTTGCTATTACCAACAATCTCTTTTCCTTACTAGTAAGCTCACGTAGGGATTTCCCAAAATTCATAATATTCCTCGTTCCCTAATTTTTCCTTTTTTCCTTACCACTTAGACATTAGGATAATATGTTTTAGATATATTTATTTATATTTACTTATAATACGCCGATGAGGCGACTACATAAAATTAAATCAGAATTAAATCGTAACAAAAATTAATTAAGAGAATTTTAAATATCGTCATTTTTATCATTTTTTAAAGTTAATTTCAAACAAATTTTAAAATTTATTGAAATGAGGACCATTTTATAGTGGAAATTATCGTTGCGATTATCAATGCAAGAGAAAATATTGCAGAGTTTAATTGTAGGATATTTTATTAATTTTTTAATGAGCAAATAAATTCATGAATAGAGTTACATACCGGAATATAATAATTTGTCCAGTAAATGCTCACACTAATACAAAATTCAGTAATTCACTCACAGCGCTAAGTAGCAATCAATCTCGCGATCATTTGGTGATGACATATAGTGGCAACTCTCATAATAATCGCTAAATTATTATTACTCAAGTATACAACGAGTGAGGTTTTCATTAACCTTAATTTAGGTTTGTTGGCAGGCCTGTTTTATTATTATATATTTTACTAAGCGCTTCTTTCACCAACTACAAGTAAAGTGTTGATTAGTTACTTTTAGAAATCATTTTCTGTTTTATTGAATTATGCACTCGGTTTACTGCATCATTCGATAGGCAATTTTTTTTTACTATTTTCTATTTAATGTTTGGGACGTTTACCGTACAAACAAAGGTATATCAAATAAAATATAAATTATTCCCGGTGACAGGTGACTTTAAGTGATGGTTTAGCCTACTTGACGTTGGTGAAAGAGGCGCTAAGAATCACAATTATTTGTTATCATTTCAAAATTAAGCAAAAGCTTTTTTCTTTATTAAATCGTCACCTATTTTCTTGATCCTTAACTATTAAGTTTTTAGTTTTGAGAGATGCCAGTATCCACATATACCATCAATTAGACCGTTAGCTTACCTGCCTTTTTATCAATCTTCTCAAAAATGTAACGATTAATATAAGATGTATTCTATTCGGGACTTCATTATACTGTAAAAGAAATGTTCGTTAAATAAAACGAAGTAACAATCTCAATAAAAGGCGGAATTTTACGAACGCGTCAAAACATCGCTGTGATGCGCATTGATTTTTTTATTCCCGTTTGTAACTCATACGTTCAGTGTGTGTAGACGTTGAAGAGCGTCCATATCCGGCAGTATCGAAGGGCCGGTTTCATAAGGTTGGGACATGTAAAGAGGAAAATATTTCAAAATAAAATAGACCAGGAATTAGAAATTCAAATCATGCCATCAAAATCAAAATCTGCTGGATCGATCTCGAAAATTCTTTCACCTATAGAAAGCTACATTATCAGCGAGTAACATGTATGTATGTTCCTCCATAACTCTTAAATGAATTAACTGATTTTCATGATACTTTGTAGATAAACATATAGACGTACAGGACACAGGATAGGCTACTTTTTTCTTTTTCAACGCGTACGAAGTCGCGGGCACCAGCTAGTACTAATAATAAATGTGTAAGTGTAGGTATTGTATGTACGTATGTTCCTCCATAACTCTTAAATGAATTAACTGATTTTCATGAAACTTGGTAGATAAACATTTAGACGTACAGGACACAGGATAGGCTACTTTTTTCTTTTTCAACGCGATCAAAGTCGCGGGCACCAGCTAGTACTAATAATAAATGTGTAAGTGTATGTATTGTATGTATGTATGTTCCTCCATGACTCTTAAACGAATTAACTGATTTTCATTAAACTTGGTAGATAAACATTTAGACGTGCAGGACACAGGATAGGCTACTTTTTTCTTTTTCAACGCGGACGAAGTCGCGGGCACCAGCTAGTACTAATAATAAATGTGTAAGTGTAGGTAAGTATTGTATGTTCCTCCATAACTTGTAACGAAGCGTTACATGGTTGAAATTAGGATTAATAAATTGATAAATAAATAAAATTAAAAAATAAGGTAATTGAAAAACTAAAGTAAGTAGGTACACGCCCGGCGTGCAACGAATGCAATTGCGCCGGCGCGGGTGGTACCTACAACACGGATTTTGATCTTGATTTTGAAATTAAAGCGGCAGTCGGCAAAGTAGCCGAGAGACGGACGGTCCGCGCCACTCAGCGCATTAGTTGAGTGGTGCGGTCTAATTAACTGTTTAGTAATTATGTAGTTTAATATTTCGTATAATTTGAATCTCCCGCGTTAGGGAGCATTTTCCGGGGCAAGCATTCCCTGGGCCTACCATTCCCCGGGCCTAGTATCCCCCGAGTACATCGGCATTCATCGACCAGCTTCGGAGCGCATTAGTTTCGTTGCTGGTCTTATGCAACTGCATTCGTCGGCCGGCGCCGGGTCGCATTAGATCCGTTGCCGGCTTTGCATCGCCGCCTTACCATCATCATCACATCAGCAGGACACGCACCGCCTGCCTCGCATCTACCACCTTCGACGGCCGGATCATACAGGGGAGTGCCTGCACTGCGTTGAGGAGACAGATTGGCCGATCACCCACGACCTACACTTTGTGTTGCCTACCTTTGAGCGCATTTAAAATATATATTTTTATTGTTACTGATCACGCTTGTTTTACTTTCCTGGTAGGCATCACTGGCGCCCAACACAAATTAATAGTTAGTATTTCCATCACTTTAGTCAGTGTCGCCGTGGGAAATTCCCTAAGCGCGACAAACTCTTAAATGTATTAACTGATTTTCATGAAACTTGGTAGATAAACGTTTAGACGTACAGGACACAGGATAGGCTACTTTTTTCTTTTTCTACGCGGGCGAAATCGCGTGCAACAACTAGCTAACTATATAGTAAAGAAGCATTTTCATGTTACTGCTTCAGTAGGTTTAGCTTTAGAGAAAATTATTTTTTAGTCCAATAACATATTAAACGTTTCACAACACTAGAATCCTTCGCTCGGGGAATTCGATTAAAACAACGAGTTTAACTTTAAAACCCGGCCATTTCACACCAGGCACATGCTCCGCAATAAATGTAATTGAAAAATAACACTAGACCGACAGACGAGCATTCGTTGTCTATGAGTGTTGAGATTCTAGATTTTATATATTGTCTTGTCTGTGAAAGAATCTAAAGCTTTAAAGAGAGTCTACATATTTAAAAAATCAACCTAAATTTAATTAAACTATACAGTTAAATCACTTAAATAAAATCTAAATAAAACAATGAAATATAAGTAGCATAAGCAATCTTACCTGAGCTTTTATTGAGAACTAGCTGGTGCCTGCGACTTCATACATACATACATATATACATACATACATACATACATACATACATACATACATACATACATACATACATACATACATACATACATACATACATACATACATACATACACACATACATACATACATATACATACATACATACATACATACATACATACATACATACATACATACATACATACACACATACATACATACATACATACATACATACATACATATACATACATACAAAATCTAAAAAAGGTCAATTTAGTTTCAGTATCATGCATAGAGCCTATAAACACGATATATCTGAAAACAAAATAATTTACTCCATAACCAACCCTTACAGATTTATTATTAGTATTGATGATGATGACTAGTCTTGATGATATCACTTCCAAATGGCGCTTCCATTAAATATTTCTGTATTTTCTATGCTTAATTATACGATATTTAATTTTCTAATATTTGGTGAACACTGGATATAAATATAAATAAATTTTCATATATTTTTTATAATGAAACGTGAATAATGTCCAGACGGATTCATTATTTATAATACAACCCACGAATATTTGAACACTGGTTTCCAAGTATTAATCGTTTTTAAATTGCGCCGCATGACACGACAAACCTTTTATATTCCTCCGGCCGTTTTCTGCTTGTTAGATAAAACTTCAATTTTGAAAGTTTGAGGGAAATCTTCTGACTAAACTTCGCTTCAAATTTCCCTTTTGTGTAAGACGGATGTATACTGAAAAGCCTTCCTAGTAAATGTAACTCTTCATTCCAAATATTCAATGTTTATAATGAGTTTTAAGTTTTTTTGATCGTTTTACAAAGCAATAAAGAAGATGCATTTTCTCATCGTATTATCAGCATTATAGTTTTAGAAGAGAAATGGCAATCCCAACCGGTGGCAATTAAATAAATTAAAAAATTCTAAGCAACCTGCTTCCGGCTTTGCTCGGGGTGCAATATTTATATACACAAACCTTTCCCGTTTATGGGAAAACCGAATCAAAATCAGTCTATCCACAAGAACGTCATACGGGTTGTAACCAAGACATTCTTTTCTACAGTAATAATTTTATGACACTTTTTTGTGCACTTTACATTAAACCACATCACTAATCAGTTTCTAACGTCTCAGTCAGTTTCACCTCTTTTACAGCAGACTGCTGTAAACGAGTCTTGTCTGCTTTCATTCATCTATTTTCATTTTTCTGTGGAGCATAAAAATACCTGCTACCTGTGAAATAAGGAACTTTGATACCATTAAGATCTCTATAATATGAATGTAAAATGTTTGAATCATTGCTCAGGCTTCAGGTTGTTTTTCTTTTTTTTTTTTTCAATTCTTCTGCGAGATACATAATCAGTTATGTAGATTTTTTTACACTTTTTTTTTGTTATGTACTCGTAGATGTAGTTATGAAAATCATGTAGATCACTTAGCGTTTTATACATTTCAGCAAGCCGACCCTGATTAGTAACAACTCTCAAAATTTCTACAGACTCCAATTTAATTACATTTATTCCCGAACGGTGGGGAACGTCCCAAAGCTCATTTATTCAAAATATGACTAACAATTTAAGCGGTGCAATGTATATATGTTGTTCGCGGCAACCAGTCATTTCTGTGTTCAAGCCAAAATTAATAATCCATTGTTATTGTGGACAATGCCAAAACATAAATGTAAATCGTCAAAATCATTTCATTTTCATTTTGGTGATGATAGGATACATTAACTGCGGTACTGCGTTTGGCAGTCATACTAAGGTCGGAATCGCACTTGTAGAACTTATGACGTTAGCAACCTACTCTCAAAACTCAAGTGGAACTGCAGTCCTTATTAGGTCGCCTGTCCACCTTGTGGATAGACGTCCTACGCTGCTCTTGCGCCAGCGGCAGTCGGCTCTCCGTATAGTCCTGCCCACTGCAACTGTAACTTATTGATCCACCGGCCTATATCAGTACTATCAGGAATGAGGAGATCGTTCATCTACGAATCTCCTAATTCTTGGTTCGTTCTCACATCCTATATCCTTACCAGCGACTAAATCGCACTTTTTCAGTATTCTCCAATGGTCTTTGAATTTTGTTATCAAATCAAAAATGCGCCATTAATTATATAATAGCATAGATTAATAACTACTTATCCAGTATTAAGTAGTTATTTTTCTATCATAATAGTATAATATTTCATTACTATGGTACAAAATGTAAAATTCTAATATTGTTTGGAAATACATTCAATAGATGAATGCTTGTATGTTTGCAATCCAGACTGAAACCATTTTACAATTCATGTTTGCTCCTAAACTATCTAGATGTCGATAATGAGCCGGAAGCGTCGGACCGTGTCAAAATGGATTTCCAATTTGACAATGTATGAATATCAGACAAAGCAATTTGACTATTGCAATATTGAATAGTGCACTCAAAATACGAACAAACGAAGCCATGTTCGTAAGTCCAAAGTAGAAAAGCTCCAAAGCAAATCAAACTGAAAATCAAATATTCTTCATGTAACGTGTGACTTAGGGGAGGCCTATGTCCAGCAGTAGACGTCCTGCGACTGAGATGATGATGATGATGATGATGATGATGATGATGATGATGATGAAAGTGTGACTTGTCAACAGCTTGGTGACAACTCGACTACTTGGCTTCTTGCTAGTATACACTACTTATAAACAAATTCAATATCTGTACGAGAACCCGAATCAGTTTCGTGTCATCAAGTCAGCTTTTCCACTACGCCAAACCAATCTCTCATTAAAGTAAACCCTGATTTTGTTCTTTTTGTTTATTTGTTACATAAAAAATGCAAAGAATTATTTTTGTTTACATAAAGAAGTGCCTTAGTACCACAACTCTCAACTCTATTTTTATATATATTTTACACGAAGAAAAACTTTCGTGTCACGAGATCCAAGTCTTTCTTTTTTATGTTTTACACAAAATACCTCAGTAGGTAACTACGGGACCCAACTCTACGTCTATTTTGATCTGGGGCCAAAACGTGGGTGAAATATTTTTATCTTCAGAAAGGATGTAAACAGTTTATTTACCACAACATGGGATATATATATATATATATTGTATGATAATCCTATATTATTATATTTTAGCTTCCGTATTTTAGCATATGAGTTTATGTTTTCCTTATGCTGGGACCTTATGTCTGTCTGCAAAGCCGCTAACTCTGTATGTATCTAAACAAGTGCATAAGTGAAACACTAATATAACATTGGTAAAACAGGTGTGTCAAGCCTGTGCATCGTTGACATCGCCCCTCGAATTTAATTAATTTTAATACAGCCGTATTGAATGAAAAATATATGTAGTAGGTCTTTTGTTTACAAACACCGCTAGCACATCACATTCCAGGCGCATAATCAAAAGGGGTTTATGTGCGGTAAATTAAAATTCTTGGAAATTTCGATATAAAATGTTTGTTGTTAGCAAAAAACATTTACCATGGCCTAATGTAAAAATAATTCGAAATATTTTTGTCATTTATTAAGGGAACAGCACACTCTTTACTAACAACTTCCTTGTGAAGTAACTTTTTCTAAATAAATGGACTAGAGTTTATATACCTATCAATCAAAAGATATAACAGATACTAGCTCGCGCCCGCGTCTACGTTAAATATCGTAGAGGGACATTAAAGTACATGTTAATCTGAAATTTTAAGCTACTTTTAATATAATATATTCACCGTCACGTTTTTTTTTTTTTTTACTTATTTACAACACACATGATACACCATTACAGGAGTAATCCTAATTCAATGTATGTGTTCTAATCTAAGCGCCTGTTTCACAAACGTCAAGTATGGCCTACTTGACCTAACTGTCATTTAAAGTCACCGGTAACCGGGGATTATGGAACTGGTATACCTTTATTTGTACGGTAAACGTCCCAAATATTGAATAGAAAATAATAAAAAAAATTCACCTATCGAATGATGCAGTAAAACGAGTGCATAATTCAATAAAACAGAAAATGATTTCTAAAAGTAACTAATCAACACTTTACATGACGTTGGTGAAAGAGGCGCTAAGTTAAAATAAACATTATTTATATTACACAAATCAATTACCTACATTATAAAAATTACAAAATTTACAAAAACATACACAGGAGACAAGAAATTAAAATAAACCTATATTACCTACTTAACTATAAGATATCACAAATAGTCCCACCCTATCCCTTATCCCTTCTTGCATGCGGTATGGCGCAGAATTGTGGTTTCCGTCTCCTCCATACAAATCTGTTGGGAACGCACAGTCCTATTTTATTTAATAATTCACAATTATGTCCTCTTATCAGTTTAAAAATGTATGAGGCGAGCGCACGATCGTTTTCAAATACTCTTTTTAATCAGAGATCTTTAACTAAAATTTTTATAGGCGATATTTTATCGCGTGCTAAGCCGCAGTGTAAATCTAGCACATAATATAGTCATTGTTATAATAGCCTAGAAAAACACGTGTTGCTATACGGTGTTCCTTATTGTTTGTACAGCCGACGATGCCTAATGAGTTCCTCACCTGACGGTGTGAAGCATCTTTGCGTACTGCAATGCCTACTAGCATATTGAGCTCTCCACAAAAAGTGGAAAGAAAAGGTTTTCCTATTTCAGCGATGCATCAGCAGTTTCTTTGTGTTGCAAATGAAGACTACGCCGCCTATTTTCCGCCAGGTGATGCTTCTACTTGAATATTAAAAATGAATAAACTCTTATATCAAACTTTTACATAATCACTTCATGGAGTGTAAAGTCTTTTCATTGCGGTATCGGTGTCCGCTTCGCTAAACAATATATATTGCTGTTTTTTTTTTTCTATTAAAGATATTTCAATGTAGAATTTATCACAGGAAAATCTGTGTTATTTTTACAGAAGAAGAAGTCGAGTAGCAACCACTTATAGGTACCAACTTCTTGTATTTTCTTTTATATTTACATAAAATGTGAATTTTAAAATTCTTAGTCATAAAGCTCCGAAAAAGTTGTTTTTTTATTAACGTAATAAACTTAATGTCACTGTAATAATAATTCTTACATTTTATAACAAAGTCCTCAGCTGCGTCTATCTGTCTGTATGTTTACGATAATTTCAAAAACTATTGAACGGATTTTCATGCGGTTTTCACTAATTGAAAAGGCGTTAAACGAAGAAGATTTTTTGTAGAAAAAAATGCACGCATGAGAGCGGTCGCTAGTCAATAAAAAAATGTCAGTCGTTGGACTGCATGTCAGAAGTGACAAAATAAGCTTCACAAAATTACATTACATTACAAGACAGTGTTGCGAGTTCAATGATTTTATCCCATCTCAAAAATGCCTTGAACCAAGTGAATTATATTGGGTGAATTAATATTTTTACCCACCTTTTTACGTAGTTAGTTACGTAGGTATCTTTTATTGTAAGCACCAAAGTACTACTCCATTCGCTGTTCATTCCAAGCGCTCGCCGTTATAAAATGAATTAAGGTCAATTAATCAATTACTCTGAAAACGCTGAAGCATCTATTACAGGAACAAGGAGTCGGATTTTTATTTGTTTAGTAACTGGCTTTCTCCTGCAGCTTCGTCTGTGTGAAATGTTAAAAATCTATACTTATAATAACATCGTTAACGAGCCGTTTCTGTACATTAAATATTTTTTTCAAAAATAATATATCAGAAACGGTACACGGTAATCTCAGAAACGGATTAGGATGCAATTTGGTACACAGATATTTATTACCTGGATTAAACAATATGATACTTTTTTATGGTGGAAAATTTTTGCTCAACTTTGGTAACTAAATTTTCAATGTTTCAAAGTTTCAATAGAAATTTCATTTTTAACTTTAGTAATATTGAAAATTTAATTTTCAGTAGTTGCGGTTTCGTGGCAGTAACCACCGAGGACCACCGTGAAATAATAGCATGAGTGCTGTTGTGTTGCGATGCCAGAGCCCATAATACCTAATACCCTAATACCTCATCCTGCTATACTATACTATGGTCGCAAGTTCACTTGCAGTAACGGTGGCGTTGCATGTTTTACAGGTGACGATAGCCACCTACCATCAAGTGGACCGTCAGCCTGTCTATCGGTTTAATATAAAAAATTAAAATAAGAAAAGAATCTTTCAATAGAAAGTTTCTCTGTATGTTGTTCCTTCGGCTTCTCAATACCTATTATCCTAGTTTTTACAAATTTTTAATTATTACTGTGTTTCAAATAGCTTAATTCACATTGAAACTAATCTCATTAATACCACCACCACCAGCTTGGTTTGTACTGACCAATAGTGCAATCGCAATGTAAATTATAAGCAAACAGTCGCCATAGCAACGAAGTGGAAACATTCCAAGCAAGTAGGTCACAAAGCCTGTGCACTATCCGGAAAATTAACGCCAAATAACTGATTTAGCCCGAATTGGCATCCTAACTACGTAGGCCTGATTGGCTCTCTGTATCCATAAAATCATTTAAGAAAACCTACATAATATAACAAAGTTTAAAATAAAATAAAGTGGACAGTGCACAAAAGAAGTGAATATTTTATGTTGAACACATACAACTACTATTCTATTGTAGCAGTAATCTTTTAAATAAACTCATTTTTTACTTATTATTGCCTATTATTACGTTTTTGATCGTTGCAAATGTTTAACTTTCATTTATTTCCGGTATGAATATTGCATTTCAATTAAGTGAAGTCACTTCCAATCGAATAGATTAACTTTTTATCACGCTTTCATTTAATTTTCTTTAGATAAAACTACAATTAGTTTTATATCGGCTTGTATCAATAGTCAATAGTAGTAATAATCAATCTGTAAGTGTAGGTATTGTATGTATGTTCCTCTATAACTCTTAAACGAATTAACTGATTTTCATGATACTTGGTAAATAAACATTTAGACATACGGGACACAGGATAAGCTATTTTTTTAATTGTCATCGCGACGAAGTCGCGGGCGACAGCTAGTTTAAAAATAATTTGCCACCAGAAATGTACCTATAGTAAAAGACCTGGTGAAATCTATGTGTGTACTAACATTATAAAGAGATTGTATGTTGTAATGAATAAACTTAAATACTACTGGACCAATGTTAAAAATTCTTCGGCATTATTATTTGCTTTGAGATAAGTGTAGCTAATGTAGGGACTAAATTTTTATTAGCAATACCATGTCCAAATCCTTGTCTAAATAGATATTATTAAGATAAAACGGTCCCTGCTATTAAGTGGTCAAAATACTCGCCACTTTATATTTACATATTATTATGTGGGAAATAGCCTGGTACCATTCGCGACACGGATGGTAACATTACAACAACTTCTAAGCTCTGCCAAATCGCTTCGAGTTATTGCTGGACTTCGGCCCATACCTACTTCACCTTGTGGCGATGAATCAAGACTTATTAGTCAACTGTCAGACAGTAAATGTTATAATGACAATAATTGAATACATAGTGCATGAAGCAAACAAACAGAAGTCCTCAGATGATTACTTATTAAAAATATATTTCACGTCAAAAATATTTTCCTTGTGTCATTAAGCAGCAAGCAAGAAAAGGTAACAGATAGAGTACCTTCATATTTATAATACTAGTATGGATTTTTTCATACTGCAATAAAACTCAATTGTTATAGATAGGGGGTTATAAGAGGAAACAAAATCTGAGGAGACACTCGAGAGAATTACTCTAAAAATAGGCACCCATAAGTTGTAGGAGGCAGTTTTGTAAAACGTTCCATTACGTGGAAGCGTTGAGAGTTCGTTCAGCGGTTGTTATCTAATTCTAGAGACACTAAAAGCTTGAGTTCACCGTCTCCTTTGAAACTTTTTTATATTATATACTTTTTCATTAAACCTAGGTAATGGGTTGACCAGGAAACCGTTCGCTTGCCAATGGCATACTTAAAACAAAAATGTATTTTTTATTAAATGTTCATTTAAAAATAATATGTATATTTTTATGTAAAGGTAGTCAGATAGGCTAACGGTCTACTAGACTAGATGGTAGGTGGCTACCGTCACCTATAACACAAGTAACACCACAAGTGCTGCAAATGTGCTGCCGACAATAGTAGAATTATTAAGGGAAATATTAGAAATAGGAAGATATAGTGTAATCCATTAAGTAAGTAGTATACTGACAAGGGATTACACTCACTCAACAGCACACATGTATTATATCAAAGTGCTCGCTATGTGGGCTTCAAATGAAGTTTGTTTTTAATTTTACCTTAATATGGGCATTAAAAATATATAATAGTAATTATAAAGAACGAAATTCCGAACGTCTAGTTTGTTAGTTATGTAAGATTCATCGACGATTTCACCGTGAGAATTTTAAGTGGAGCTCAATAAAATGTTAAATACTAGCAAAACGTTCTGCATATTGGTCACAATAAGTACTAAACTAGGTGATGAGGCTGGCTATTCAACATGGAACAGACTTGCATTTTGTAGATAATTATCTTCGATAATTAGGTAGATAATCTTCTGAAGTTATGAATCTTAACACCTAAGACTAACTTTCAGACCTAAGATTTTTACCAAAATGAGCTCAAACTAATAACCTTATTAGGTTCCGGAGGTTTTTATAAAAGTTGAAAATTTAATGCCTGACAAAAAATTATGAACATTAAAGATTGAATAGATGTTTAAGAAAAAGGGGTGAGGACGAACCCGCCGTCAAAAACTAGTTATTAATATTTGTTGAAATTTAGTATACTACAGCATAAAAATATAACTGTTGGTTAAATCGTAGTGATTCCATGGTCATGGCTCGCTTTGTCACTCGTTTACAGACAGAAAATAACAAACAACGCTTCCTACTTGAGCCGCAGCCAAAATATCGCTGAAATTTTTGTTCAAAACAACAAATTAGAAAATTAATTTTCTTTCATTTTAAAAATACCCAGATTTTTTATGTAATTGCTTAGTTATAAGTATTGCTTCATAAACAAATCTGACTTTTACTTATGCTTTTTTTATCATAAGCAAGATTTAGTTAGACAGTGGTTTGATAGGTTTGATAGTAAAACGTGATATCTAGGAGTGATTGACTGAATACAAATAAGAATAATAGCTAGTTTCAGCATCAGGTAAATACTTGTCGTTAATACTCGAATGCATTTGTTGCAGTTGTCGCTTGGGCTACTTTAGGGTAGCTACTTTACTTGTATGTACGAAAATTGTATGAGTTTGTGGAAAGTACAAGCTAAGTATACTTACTTAGCTTGTACTTTCCACAAACTTTCATCATATGTAAGTAATGACCCAAAATGTAAGTGACAAGTATACTACTAATAACACTGTTTTCTTCAAATACATTATATTGATATTATTCCCAAAGTATGATCTGGAGGCTCGTAATCATATCGTTATTTAAAAACAGGGAAATTGTATGTACAACTCAACCCGAGGCGACTGGTTATGCAAATGCGATTGTGAAGAAAATTGGCCTAAATAAAGTCGGGAATTTCGCGCTCACGCGCGCACTGTCTCATCCATAAACAAGGGTTATAAACTGACGAATGGATGCCATAAAATGTACTCGGGCTACCCCAAACATTTTTCCGTTCACCTCAGGTGAAAAGAAAATTAAAAATCTCAACCTATTTATATAGACTGACTCATCAGAAAATTCTCTTTATACGATTTACATAATTCTGCTGATTTTTTTATGTATAAATAATAGTATGCATTGCAATAATCAACGACAAAGAAGAGCCAATATATTTTTTATGAATTAATCCCCAATGTATATAATTAATATACCCAATGTATGTATATGTGTAGGGTCGTAAATATATTTTGCGTTTTTCAGCCACAAGTCAAAGCAGTTTGAGTAAAAATAATTTAGAAACGTATTCATTAATAGAACCGTATAACGCGTTGTCAATCAATTACTAGCTGTGGGAATAGGTCAAGAACTTAGGCGTTGACCGTTCTACCAACTACTCAGCAAATCGATGGACTCGTAACTTTTCAAACTCATATAACTATTTTAAGCTAAAAATAGTCATAGCATCGAAGAGAAACTTTTATAGAGTGCCGACTATTTAGCACGTTGGTGAAATTAAAACTTAAGTTGTCTGCATTTACAACGATTTTAACATATTAAGTTATCTGTTTTCATATTAGCCAGTGAATGATAAATAATAAATAATAAAATTACTTACAGTATGAGCCTCTTTGCATGAGGAGGTTCTCTCTCACCAAAACCGTCGTGAGGTCCCCCAAGATGGCCGGCGGCGTAAATTCAAGATAACGAAAAAAATAGGCCGGGGTGTAGACAAAAAAAGCATGTTTAAATAATTAAGTCTTTACCCTTGAACCCGTTACTAGTTAAAATCGTGCGAAATGACAGCTAAATTAAGCCTGTTTAGCATTTCACACTATTTTTATTTCACAGGCTGTAATTTATAAGGAAACGCCCATGAAGTCGTATACAAGGCCTTTTTTTTTTTACAAGAGGAATCCATCATGGATACCCACCGGCCTGGGGACAGACCGGTGGGTTATGTCGGACTCCTGCCCCGAGATGGTATCGGGGAAGACCTACCGACTAAACCTCTTGGCGTCCTTCGCGTCCGCTATAAGGCGAAGTTGCGTGGTCGAGCGAACACTCTTCCGCAACTCCGCCGCGGGGGTCCGTAACCGGACACTGCTCATTGGGACGGCGCACCCGAACTGCCAAAGTGCGCCGTGCCCCTCAGGATTAAGCGGGCGGTAGAGTCCCCATCTACCACCCTAATCCTGTTAGGGATCCAGGTGGCGAGCGTATGCCAGCCGTCTGCATCCAGTTCGTCGGCGACGAAGGGGATGGGACAAGACGTCGTCCTCGCGCTCTCTCTCCGCCGCCTCCTTCTGCGAGATAACATCTTCGCAGAAGTATTGCACCGCTCGCCAAGCGGCTCTGCTGCCGACCATAGCTTTCACTACGGCCGGCAAGGAGAAGTCAAGTCCAATGGTCGCAGCGAGCTCAGTTCGCTGCGCCGACCATCTAGGGCACTCCGCAAGAGTGTGCTGTGCGCTATCCTCAACGCACGCACACGAGTGGCACTCTGGAGTTGGCTCCCTACGAGCCACCCGATGGAGATAGCTCCCGAAACAGCCATGTCCCGAAAGCACCTGCACCAGGCGGAACGTGAGAGCTCCGTGTCTCGTGCACGCGAACGGATTCGCGAAACAATCTCTTGCGGAGGCTGAGCTCCCCGAGACCGTATATCTGCAATGCCCAGATATACGGTTCGTATACAAGGCCTGGTCATATATAAGTTCAAATCACAAAAACTTAATTCATTGCATAAAAGAATTAGATTTTTCTCCATTACAGAAAAATTACTTTAATTATATCTACTTGTTATTCAAATTACTTTAATTATATTGCCAAACGAAGGTAGCCACCTTTTCCTCAAAGATTTTCTTTTGCTTAAAAAGGTAATTATGATTATAGGAGGGTTTTTTGTAGCGTCATTTTGACTTACTCTTAATATCTATAATTTGTACAAGTTGTAATTATGTTAACGAGGTCAAAAGATAGTTTTAATGTTTCTGTCTGTTTTTATGTGCGTTTGTGCACGCTAATTAAATCTCAGAAGCGACTTGACGAATTTGTATGAAATTTTGCACACACATAGTTTATTACCTGGATTAGCATTTATAGAATACTTTTTTACTGGAAAAATGTTTGGTACGAAGTCGTATGGGCGCAACTAGTATATCAATATATCTTAATAAAAACTGTGAGATATATTTTGTTCTTGAATAGAAATTAAACCATGAAAATTACTAAAAAAATAACGTTTGGCTCGACACTTGATGTGGAAGATGAGCGAAAGTATCGCCAATAGTATATATGTGTGTGAAAAGCCACCACGTATTGTGTTAGATAGGACTCATTTGAATAGGTGCAAATGTTGGACTGTATAGGTTGTTGAGTCTAGTGGGTTCTTCCTTTTCAGCGTTGATAGCTCACTCCCAATTCAAAATTCACAAATATACACACTATATAACTTGATGCAGCTTATACTACTAAGAAAGGGTAAAATATGATGAATTTGGCTCACAACGCAGCCCACCGTATACGGTGGGCTGCGTTGTATCTGAATTGTTGTATCTGAATGAATAACTGCAATTCCAATTATGTTTATGCTTCTAAGCGACTAGACTAGAACTAAAAAAAATATTTAAGAAGTAGGTACAAAAATAGCACAAACTTTTAAAAAAGATATTTTAGTTGAATACTATTATTAAAGCAATATGAAACATTAAGGTACCAATACAAAATTTAAATATATTTAAATGATTATTATTTTAACATTTCGAACTCCTCATGGATGATAACACATGATCTATATTCATGAATTACTCAACAAAACAAATATTCAACAAAACGTATGAATAACAGTTTCAGGGAAATCGAGAGACTGTCAAAACTATCTTAAACACTAAAATAATACAAAATATTTTCACACAACATATTTAAACAGACTGCGCCTAATAAAATTGCCACACTAAACTTGTAACCCGAACTTAAACTAAGTTAATCTTTTACGTGGCTACAATAACTGCTAGTAGGTACTTAGTCGAAGCGAAACCCATAAATATGTTGGCTTACTTGTTCGTGTCATAAAATCTGATACCGATGTCACAGTATAATGTAATAGAAATAATAAATAATATGAGATTTGAAAATATTTATATGTGATCAGTGAGAGAACTTACAGTAATCACAAGGGGCTTAATTAGTTAAAACAATATTTTAGAAATGAATAAAATCTCTAATTATTTAGACAATATCACTTCGTTGACTATTTAACTAACTTAATTTATATTTTATATCAATTAATCTAATAACTTGTGAAATAGCCGTTTTGTACGAAATAAATTAAATAGCACGAGAGACAACCAACTCTTCAAAGGCATTTTGTATTGCCTCTCGGGTATTGAATTTTTTCCCGCCAAAAATTTATCCAAATTTTGAAAAAGGTATCCGCGCAACGCATCACGATTATTATTATTAATGCCGACTCTAGTAGGAGGCGGCGCTGCGATTCTATGCTCTGTGATCGGAACACACCTGGCAACAAGGCGAACTGATTTTTCCCCGTGATCTGTAAAAATTTAATTCCTATTACAACGTTTCAAGTATAAGCGGAAAGCCCCTGAAGGCTACAATAACAATCTTATATTCCGTACAATATCCACTGCTGTTAAATATACTGTGGAAGATGACAGTGAACAAATTGTTGCAATACTGTAGCGTGCAGCTTCCATGGCTCGGCAGTTACTGTTAAAATTGATTGGTTTGTTAGTTGTTGTAGTAGTTCAAATGAGATTTTTATATCTTTGTTTACACGAAATTGTAATCCACATCTATTAGGCAATTATTTTAAATGAAACATTGGCAAACAAAATTAGAACGGAAAATATTTCCTTAATAGATTGTGTGAATTTATATAAATTAGATAATTTATCTGTTAACTCACAAAAAATATTCATGAAAATATATTTAGAAAATCCATCTCGTGAATAAGTCAATGATTACTTTTATTGGCTGTGTAATGTGTATATTTTATGTGAAAAATACCGTCGCCAAAAAAGAAAAAAAATGAATCAATTAATAAATGATATTGTTTTGGTCGATTTTTTTAATTTATTTAAGAAGACCTACAGGCAGTGAAATAAGTCGAACGAAGCCTCATTCCTTCATTATCTTCTATATTAGTATTCAACCTACAAAGCTCTCATTTGGCAAGTTATCTCCGGTTGTATGTCGACATTGAGACAATTTCCCTGTTGCAGATTAGTAAAGATAACACATTCGGACTATGCTTTTATGTAACGAGATATATGTAGCTCCTGACCACATCTTATACCTACTGTAATATGTCAGCCTTATATAGCCTAAAGGAAGGCTACGACCAACAAGGTTAAGCCATTATGGGATTAACAGACTTGTTAGTGGTGAGTTTGGATATTATTAATTTCCTCCGGCACTCAGAAGCCCCTGCAATGTGTGATGCAATGTAACACTATAAAGGACTCAGTATACAAGAGGGATGCAAGACCGGTCGGAATTTAATAACACGACACCGACTTTAGAACGATCGCTCTAACAACAAGTTTGTTGAAATACTGTAGTAAATCATTAAAAATTAATTATTATCTTTTTTAAATTAACTTAAAGCCAAACCAGGCTTCATACGAAAGCATTAGCACAAATCATCATCTCAGTCGCATTACTTCCAGTGCTGGACTTATATTTTTCAAAAGGACCGGTTGCTGTTACTGTTAATCATACTATTTAGTTTATAAATAGGTTACCTAGATATAGATAGAGCCTAGCTTAAAGGAATTTAATGGATTTTTCTATGGGATATAATTTTCATTTTCATTTCTTATATAGACTGCAGAAAATACAGAGCGTTATACCTACTATAAAGAAATTGTCAAACGTAATAATTAGGCACTATTTTTTTCCCACTTTTAAACTAAGAAGCGCGTCCGTTACCATGAAAAAATATCTCGTGTTTAGAGGCATTTATTGCTCCTTATGGGCATTTTATAGCGACCTACTATAATGAGGGCCGTTAGCCTGCTTGCCGATATTTACATAAAAAAAAACTTTATCCATTTAAGGTTCTGCAGCTCAATAGCATCTTCTATTATTATATTGTGTTTATATGTGACAGTGCAGGCACCTTCCATTAAACTGTCTGCCCACCATTACACAAAAATTATATTATTATTATTATTATTAACACAAGTACAATTTTGTCATAAATTATAATTATTTTTATATACTTCAAATACGTTTCCGAGACTCTTTTAATGGTCATTATTATATTATTTTACCAGGATTTCGAAAAAATAACAGCCAAATTGATGACGATCCCGAGAAGAAGATTCCGCGTATCCTTACTAATATTATAAATGTTAATGTGAGTTTGTTTATTTGTTACGCTTTCACGCAAAAACTACTGAACCGATCACAATGAAATTTTGCATACACGTTGTCTGGGACACCAGAAAGGACATAGGTTAGGTACCTTTCATCGTTTAGCGCGGGCGAAGTCGCGGGAACCAGCTAGTTTACTAAAGCATTTAATGCATTTAATTATAACTACATATAATATGGATCCACTCCGTGGATCCACTCATAAAATAAATATTTTTTGTTAAACTAAGTTTACCTATAATTTTATTTTTCAAAATTTAATAGCGACTAAGTATATTATACGTTTCATATTTATTTAAATAACTAAATCACATGTGATTCTGTTTAATTTAGTAGGTACTTGGATAACAATGCATCTAATCCGGAGACCATACGTAGTAGCCAATAACGATTATTGCCATTGGCTTCACTGATCCGAATGAGACCTTCTGCAAGCACCACTATTACAATACCAGATACCACAGACACGACCGCAAGCCGCATATCCCATTATTGTGGCTAGATATGTCATTTATCTATTATCTGATATCAACATCTCTAAATAGCATAAAATGTATATGACTTATTCCTTATTAACGACCCGCCCCCGGACTCGCAGGGAACCAATATTTTATTGAAGATTACAATTTTCCTCGTTCATCGTTCTTTCCATTAGTAAAAACCGTATCAAAATCCATTGGGTGGTTTAGAAGTTAGCGGAGAGAACAGACAGAACAGACAACAGACGGGCAACGACTTTATACAGGATTTAGACCAAATCACTTTTATTTCTTCCTAAACTAATCAATTTTCGTGCTATACTGAGTCTACGTTATACAATGTTTATATATCTTTGCTGTAGACAGTCTTGACTTCACCTCAAGGATAAGTTAGTAATTTAAAGTAATTAGGTAGTTATTAGCAGCACCACATTACCTCATACTTATTAGTCTGCGAGTAAATATGCATATTGGCAGACATAAACGCTCACTGTAGTAACGCACGCTTTTGCAGTACATGTCAGCTTCGTAATGAAGTTTTCATTGAACAGTAATACTTTACCTTTTCATATAAAAGTAGATAAAGTTAGATTGCAACGAGCATCTGATATTAGTCACTGCGGCATATGGTCGCGGCGGTATGTTGTCAGATAGAAAAGTGTGTCAGTGTGAACAGTTGTTGTGACGTCACAGTGTTACGCTGTGTTACGCGCGTACTACGAGGTTCAAGGAGAGCTGGCCAGACTTTACTCTATTTATAGGCTCTCGCATCTATTCAGCGGTTTTCTGTCAGTGCAGAAATGTCCGGAGTCGCGAACGAGCAAAACTTGATGGCCTCCCGTATAGCGGCTCGGAGGAAAAGCGCTCGGGAGAAGTTTACCGCGTTATATGAACGGGAAAAACTGCATCCAACTTTTGCTGTTGGAACGCAAACAATACAGCCGTTTACCCACAAGTGCGAATAAAATCCATCGATGTAAACTCATTAGACGCTACTATTGCGCGCCATCGACACGCGAATATTATGCAATACTTTACAACACCAACGGCTCGTTAGAGTGATGTTCAGTCATCTTTTTACAGTGAGAGAATGTGATCGGGTGAATGTACATGTTGGTTGTAAAAGTGTAATTTTAGCGAAGGAATTTGTTATCAGTGCCTATTTTCAGTTGAAAAACAATGTTGACATTGGTGTTATTTTCGCATAAATATCATAGAGAATTGTTATGTTTGGCGGAATGCCAGTGTGTGTTGAACAGCTGACTGTAAACAAACAAATCGGTAGTGTGATTATGAGGGTTGAATTGTTTAAAAAAATTAAATATTTTATAAACGCCAATGAAACATTTTAAATATAAGTACGAATAATGACGGAAAAAGACGATTCGTGCGACGATAGCGACAGCCCGATAATCGAGGACAATGTAATACGAATACAACTGAGAAAGCCGTGTCACAGAAAATGGGAGCTGCGAACGCGAAATCTATCCCCGGGGATAAAATTTCCGACTATACAACTTTTTGATTGTGAAGGAAATCTTCTAGTTGAAACAAACGACGAGAACTTATCTATAAAGAGCTCTGACTACAACGACCACACACTTAGAAACAGTCAATCGTTACGAGAAAAAGATTACAAGCATATCATCGATAAAAGAGCAATTAGGAAACACAACACGATTTCAGGCGATCAAATATACACACGTATATATCGGACTTCTATACTAATTAACGATGGTAACGAAATAAATAATGGCAGATATGTTATACGAGATAGTAGCGGCGTAACAAACATTCCAAGTAAACTCACATTAAACAGGAACTTTCTTAATTTGCAAACAAATAGTCTTGAAACCACCCCGTTTCAGTCCGATGGACTTAGTGAGATAAGCAGTTACAAAAGTTCTGACAATGAAAGTTACGCAGACCTTAAACAAAACGTTTATAATAAAAATGTACAAAAAAACACTTCGAACGCAAACGATACTCGACGAAGTTTTTTGTCTTCATCCATCATTTCTAACGAAAACAACCTATCAGTTAATTCGATCTTTTCCCAAAGGGAAAATGAGGGATTACATAAATCCAAATCGTTCGACGACTCCAGTGCACTTAGGGGAACGGGGAATGAGCGCAAATGTAATACCCTGCCACGTTCGAAGTCTGGAGTTGTATACAATCTCCCACACAACAAAGTACCATTCCTTAACACGTACTTAAAAAGCTTACCCACTCGAACGAGCTCTAATCCGGATTGGTTTACTTTACCCAGACGCAGAACAATTGATACCCCACAGCATTCAACAGAGGCTGAGTTGGGGTGGAAATCTCCTAAATTTCGTACAGAAAAATCGTTGTGCTCCCATGAAATTGGCGAAGGTTCGTCGGAAACCGAATTCATTAATATTCCAACTGACGAAGCAGCCAAATGCGAAATGAAAAAACGGCTAAAAATATATAGACGTGGCCTATCAGAAATCGGAATGCAAAATTTTCGAAACATTAATGCGTTTCCAAAAAAACGAAGACATTCTATGACAAGTATGGGTTCGTCTCAAATCATTAACACTTCGTCGTCCGAAAGTGTAGATGAGGCGGATTTGGTGTTAAATCGACTTAAGAGAAGAATACTTAGAAATAAGTTAAGAGAGAAGAAGAGAGATCTTGGAGCGAAATTCTTGTATGGTAAGTATTTAATTTGTATAATTTATCTCGAAACCAGTACAAAATATACGTGTATAAGGTTGCAGGCTATATCAACATAAATAAAGTATTTGCGATTATTTTTTCTTCAGGAAATATGTTAAAAAATTCTATTACTCGAACCCTATATTTATCAATTTCTTGGTCACCTCTATATTGCATTATTATTCAGGAAAATGTCCATATGCTTACCGTCACATGGGCAGTTCAATTTTGATCCTTACTGCCAATGTTGAAAGAGTGGAAAGTGAGGATGTGTAACATTCGCAAAGGTCCAAACACAAAATATGCTAATGTAATACTACTCGCCATTATCTAGTGATTTATGAAAAGCGGTGTGCGTTTCTATTTTCTGTTAAGACAATGTGGTGTTACTTATACGATTTTTCTAGCGAAACATTCTCTCACGAAATACAAATAAAAAAAGACGTACATAATTAAAATGAGGGATATTCAGACACTTAAAAAAATTTCAAACCGTATTCGTGCGTTGTACAGTAATATTATTGAGATACTAGCTAGTGCCCGCGACTTCGTCTGCGTTGAAAGATATAACACCTGAGAAAATAATAACACCTGACATCTTTATGGTTGTAAAATTTTATGCACCGAGTGGTTAGAATCTAAATCCATCGCTTAAGAGCACGTTCTTATTATGTAGCTGTTTAAGCTTTATGCAAGTTCTGTTGAAGTTTTATTAATTTGTTGATGTAAAGTCTACTTGGTTTGCTAATTTTCAAAATAATATTTGTTATAATTTTCGTCTTACAGACCATTACTTTTGTTTTGTCTCTTAACTCAATTTAACTAAAATATTTGCTTTTAAACAAACCGTCTCACAATCAGAGGAAACAGCTTTAAATTTAAAATACATATAAACTAGAATCTACATCTAATTATTTTACCCTTTACCATTTTACCTCATTTTACACATTTGCTTGGTCGATGACGTCAGCAAGTCCCTTGAGCTTTCACAGGTCTTAAAGTTAACGGCTTGTCGCGCCATCTGTACAAATGTTCGTGAAATTCCTAACGTTCGAGTTAAGTTTGAACCTAGTTTGGAGCGAACGCTTCAAAGGTTCAAGATGGAAACTAGTGGCGCCCTCTGACGGAACCTGTTTAACCTCACATGGTTAGCCTTTTGTGGGTGATAACAATGAATGAAAGCTTCGAATCAGTTCTAGTGCTCTCACTTTGTTTAAGTGCTTGTGAATTCACAAAGGTTGGCGCATTTTGTTCGAATTAATAATAAATCTCACATTTGTGCTCTTTTTTGCAGAAAATTTTATGTCTGAATGTACTGAGAAAAGTTATTTTTCAACCGACTTCCAAAAAAGAGGATGTTCTCAATTCGACTGTTTTTTTTTTAATGTTTGTTATCTCATAACTTTCGACTTAACTGAGTGAAACGATTTTGTGACTTTCCGTGTGGTCCCATTTCAATTTGGTGCAGTTCTGACAATGGCATCTATGAGACAGTATGAAGTCGGTTTATTTTTTTTTTAAAAAGAGTTATTATAGAATAAAATACATGGTTGCTGTTGCTATTAAAATTTAGCTAAAAATACAGTGTATAAAAAATTATTTTTAAAAAGGTTTGAAACTAAAAAAAAAATTGTAAATTACTGGCGCAAATACCTTCCAATTAAATACTTATGTCCGGTTTTCTCCGAGCTATACATAAAGATTCATTGTGCAATATTGCATCTAAATTCTTAAAATTAAGGTTCCGCTCAATTTGTTAGTTTGTGCGTAATTTGTTCTGCTAAAACATCATAAACAATTTGATAAAAGGATAAAATGAAAAAAAAAAATAGGTATCCTTAATTTCCCAAAAAATAATATCCAGCGGTGGCATCGACTCGACTTTTTGCCTTTGACTCCATAAATCTAAGTAATGACTTCCTTTCTTTTTCTTCGTTTTCGTCGCGGACGAAACCCGAAGAAAAAGTGACATTCGCGCGAAAACTCCCGGAATTCTGGCTGTACGCCAACATTTTAAGCCATAACTCTGCACACGGTTTCAGAATTGTCTGCGCATCTTACAGGACCACTCGCCGAGATACTTTTTAAGAGAAAACAGAATTGCCGATGCATAATATTTATTGTAACTAAGTATTAGATAAGAGTCGCTGTTAAAAACCAATAATCTATACCAATAATTTTGTGTTGGATACTCCATTTATTGAGGAAGGCTATAGGCTATAGAGAACGCGGACGAAGTCGCGGGCACCAACTAGTTGCTTATAAAATACATGGGTAACTTAAGTCTACATATGTATTAGTTTTCTAAGGGTCAAGGTCAGCAAAAACAGGTCTATTTCAGCGCTAGCGATAGATATACCATTACCAAGAAGAGGGTAAAAACTTTTTAGTTTTTTAATAGTAGGTATAGCGAAAATTTTGATTCTGGTCGTGATGGTAATAAATTTCTTTTGCCACATCGGAACAGCTTAAAAACAGAAACACATGGTTCAGTGCATGCGCACTGGTATCACCGCAAGTCAATATCCCCTCTCCCTCCTCCCATGCGCCCTCCGCCCGACGCGCCGCACCGCCATGTCACTACTGCTTTTGAGGTTTAATGGAAAAACCTGATAAACCCAATTTTGGAAGTTTACATTCAATTGAAAGAAAGTAACGTTTATTGTTGTATATTTATGTCTTCGTTTATTCCTCTTTTCATAAGTGTGAAAACTAATTAAAATCGGTTGTACGGTTTTGGAGCCCAAAGAGGACAAACGTTGATTATTATTTATGTACTTATATTGGTAGATTTCTCAATTTTGTCTCCCTTGAAAAGAATACTCTTGAACAGAACAGTTCAATAATAATTTTTATGACTTCATTGTTATGATTTATTGGGAGTGGTTTTTTGGGAGGGATGGGATTACTTACCAGCTGATTTTTTGTCTGCAGCTTAGTAGACATTTGTATAAAAAAATGGCCGCATAGTCTTACAAATTGAGTGGCACGTTTTCCCAGTACTAAGCTTGGAAGTTTTTTACGGCTGCTAACTCCTTTAGCTACCTCTATCGAGAATTTTCGCAGGGGAAAAAGTTGTTCGTCCCGGCAAACTGAAGCTACTCACGAAGGTTCAGCCTTTGAAGGATACTGGACTAACAGTAATTATAAATAACGAGATGTTTTGGCAATTTCAAGTTATATGGTTTTGTTATTAAGCAATGAGTTAGTTTACAGGTTCCGCCGCTAGAGTGGCGGAGATTCCGTACCAGCTGGCTGGTTTGACAGTACTTAACTCACTTCGCAGATCGGCGCGACTCGCTGCGTTGTGTTGTGTATTCGTTCGTTGATCGTTGTTGGTTGGTTGCCGGCAAACCACCGACGCATGCATTCCTGCCTCACGTGCTTCGGGATACTTAATTGTTCATTTTTAACAAACTAACCAACCTAGTGGAACTATTATGCATTGTGAAATGACCCATTGAAATAACTCCGTTAGTTTTTGTTCGAATTTATGTTTTGTGTTAAAAAATAAATGCCAAGTTCAATATTGTGTTGTGAATTAAGCCGTATTGTGAGCGTACAAGAACTGTTGTGATATTTTGGTTTGTTTCATTTTGGTTTTGTTTTGTCGGGCTTCTGACAGGATTCCACATAAGTATCTACATCAATAGATTTCTTGCAATTAAAGTGAGTACCTATTATTAGAACTTTGTTTTATTGACTTATTTATTGATATATTTTTAATTTGTTTGTAGTCTTCTCTTTAGCATTATAAATTTAATTAAGTAAGTAGATAAGTATTTATAGCTTAAGTTGAATGAATATGGCTACTTTAATTAGTTCAACTTAGGTGATTAGATTAGAATATATTTTTAACGTAGTTTTTGAGTTTATTCGTTACAAACATACATAGACTCTTTTTACAAAAAAAAACCTACTTGAATCAGTTTTCTCATGGATGCCATTGTCAGAACTGGACCAAATTTAAATGGGACCACACGGGAAGCACCAGCTTTCAATTAAAAAAAAAAGAATCATCAAACCCAGTCGAAAGTTAGTAGTTACCTTGATCTGTTTTTTGAATCTCCTCCTTTTTTGGAAGTCTTTTGAAAAATACAAATATTTTCTCTTCATCTTTCTTAATAGTAAACGTTTTGTCAATATTTTATATCCAACTTTTGATACATAATCAGCAGCAAAGACGACGATGCAGCCTAGTCTGCCTAAAAAGATGTCTAAAAAGTTTTGAGGTAATAGTTATAATGAGCTCGGTAACACAGACGCCGGAAGGTAGTTCCAATCCTTGGCAGGTATTTCGAAAATGTATTTAAAACTATTTAGTTTTTTTTTAATTAATATTTAAAATCGCAATTACATTAATGACATAATATTTATTAATAATTACTTAAATTTATTTATACACCTGCACCTGTATTAATATTATTCAGTTTTAACCAAAGATTTAAAATCTTTGGTTTTAACAGACGCAAACAAAGACGGGTCCGAAATCATTGACCGTAATCCAGATGAATTTTATCGCTGCTTTGTAACAATAGACGAAACGTAGGTCCATAATTCTGATTCGGAAATGAAAAGACGAAAGTATGTCCTGGAAACGGTCCTGTTCGCCCCAAGTAGGTAAAGAAATTTCGATTCAGTCAGACAGCTAGTAATGCATCTGTTTTTGGGGTGTGGAAGTAATACTTAGGTAAAACGATTACTGGTACCTATTATTACAACCAATATTGATCCCAAAAGTGCGTCATGCAATTACAGAAAATTCCACTCTTCCACCATTACAACGATCCTGTTCATCGATCTCAATTGGTCCTCATACCAATCCACCAAGTATCTGTTTGAAGATCATCGGCTAATTCCCTATAATCCAGTCATACAAGACATAAAAATCCCGTTAGGTCGCAATAAACTGCACCGCCTTGATTTTTTGGGATATTGTTAGGGATGGATACTAGTAGTCTAAAACCAAATTTGCAGTTTCGAAAGACTTGTGCTAATTGCAAGGTGCTCGAAAAAGTCGACGAAGGGATCTCACTAACTTCCACAGGTTCGATTAATGTTTGGTATACTATTACTATATGGTGGTATTTCCACGAAATAGACTGCAGCATCGAGTAGTCTGCGGTACATCCCACCTCAGCAAGTTTCAGCAGCTATGGGGTGTTCGGGCTCAATGGAAAGTAGGGGATTAGTTTATAATTTTTAATTAAGCCTGTGTAGTTAGGTCACATCTTTATGTAGACACATAGGTACTATCTACGGTAAAGCATCACGATCTCTCACAATTGCCCTTTTAATCTGAAATTCAAATTACTTTCACTGCCTTTCAAAGTTACAGGCTTTTTACAAAAATACTCACGTTTTTTCATTCGAATGCTAATTTGGCACACGGGTAGTTAATTAAAGAATTTTTTCGTCAAGCGAGCAGTAAACATTTCATTTTGAACATTCAACATAATTATATTTATCGATTTGAAACGTGCAAGGTTGATCAAAAAAATTTGACGTGCCCCTGCTTCGCGTATTGGTATCATCAATATGACATTCCTATATGTCCATTTGAAATAATGTACGAGTAAAAATGTCAACTTCCTTACGATACTGTGAGTATACAGTATCGTATAGTATACAATATAGTATACACTACTAAGTTAGAAGAAATTGAAGGTTTAGAAGATGTTAGTGAAGATAACTACTGACAGCGACTTTGTTTTATAATAATAATTATAGAATAGATTACATACACAGATAATAGATACTTAGATATAGATAATGATTCAGATAATAACAAGCGATTGTTGAGAGTAATGAATTGGCTTGTCAATAAAAATAGCAATTATTTTATTTCTTGTTTTGAATATAAATGAATTGAAGAAAGCGTTTTAATACACATTATACTCCTTAACTCGCTGGTCATACTCTATTGTTGTAAAGTAAACGTGATGAGCTCTCTGGGCTCAGATCTCGGAATAATTTACATTCCATTATGACTGTTGTTTCATCTAAAACGGCAATCACACCATACAATTTGAACGTTTCCTATTTAGGAATCTAAGTAGAGAGCTCGTGATCACTCTACGCTAAATTGATTTCTAAGTCGAAGATATAGAGTTGAAAATGGATAAACTCTCAATTGAATCGAATCTGTTCTAACTGCGATCACACCTTTCGATTTCCTAAATTGGATACATTCAAATTGTAAGGTGTGATAGCCCTTTAAAGGAAACGTTTTCATGCTATTCAAACAAACTGTATTTATCAAACTGTCTCACAGTTTCCTATTGAGTTGTTATTGTTTAACTAAGTGTGTTAAAATAATTGTTTAAGGGAAAAGAGGAGAGCAATGAAATACCAAACAGAAGAGAGACAAAGCAAACGATAAGACTATCTCGAAATCGTAATGTTCTTCTTATTGCACTCAAAGTAGAAGCCACGTCAAGTTCATATCTGGCCTTACGAAGACTAAATCGGAGAAGAAAAACCTTAAAGATGATAAATAGATATTAATACGTAGATAAAACTAACTAATATTATATATTACTTAAATGCGACAGTGAGTTTGTTTGTAACGTTTTCACATCTTAACAGCTGAACCGTTCATACAAAAAATGTCAGGGATAATATGACATAGGGTACATTTCATCCAGAAAAAAGTAGTATTTCCGAAGATATGAGCAATAAATATTGAATAAGTTATTGTTCCTATTTTTGTCAGGCGTTGATTTTTTTAATTTTAGATATATATATATATATATATATATATATATAAATAATTTAGTCTTATATGCTATAATGATTGCATTATTATTTCTTAGACGCAATAATGCACCCTCTTAAAATGTTCATAAAGTCTCCTCATGGAGAAACTGGATCAAAAGGCACTTGCACTAGAAGAATCCAATAGATATAATATGGGATTAAACGAATCGCAACTTCAGTCGCGACTCGAGGTGAATTGAAAATGCTCAATGCGGAGTGCCATTCGAAAGAGTTCAAAAGTAAGAAAGACAAAAGAATTCTTATTGAAGATATATTCTTTGAAAATTTAAAAGTTGTGGATACCTATTCCAAATTCTAAGTATTTTTGCTATTTTAAATTCAGTTATAGTTTTCGTATTCATGTAGTTTTGTAAACAAGACAAAAAATGAAAATTATTTTTTATTAGTTACTGCCAATTCAAAAATATTTAAATATTACATGACAATGTTATATTTAGCGTTAGAACAATTCAATTCAATAATAACTACTGTTGTATTTATTTACTAAGGCCTCCTACATCTTATTACATCGACTGTATTGTAACTTGAAACGGATAGTGTTTCAAGGCTTTATTAAAATGGAGTAACTACAGGGTATCAACTAGCATTGTTACCTACGACTGTTAATTAGGTATAAGAAAAAACCTTTTTACATAATAATTATGTGTTACTTGTATAATATTACACAAGTAACTTGAGCAATAATCTGTCCAGCAGAATTAACCACTGCCTTACAGAGGACCGCCATTTCAAGCAGTGGAATTTTCTATGCCAGGGGCCCTAGCCAAAGTAACAATTTAAAACGATAACGAAGTTCGAAAACAATAAAATGTATGGGATTGACATAGTAGTCGCTAAATCACGTGATACATCCCATACATTTTATTCTTTTGAACTACGTTACTTTGGCTAGGGCCCCAGGGCAGACGCTTCGTGCATCCTGAAGATTCAAACGCTTCTTTGCGTACTTCGGAAACGAAGAGAGAACGCTAAAAGAAAACTTTTTGATTGGTTGTTGTAAGGTCAAAATATTTTGACAAAGTTTTCTCTTAGCGTAGCGTACACGACTTTAGAAAACACACTTTAGAAATGCTACGGGCACAGACCTGCCATCCATTTGATGGTAAGCGACATTGTTGCCTATAAACCACAAGCGGCACATATAGGATTAGGAACAAAATATTATCGTGCTATTATTTGCTATTATCTGGGTAACGCGGCTAGGCGGGCTGTTTATAATTTATAACTGTGGTTCGCACTTATACTTTATTATTATTTATATACTATAACATAATAAACCCTGAAGTTCGTTTGTTTGTCTGGTTAAACGCGTCAAACTCTGCTCTAGAACTATCAGTCAGATTTAAAGAGTTGTGTAGGGAACATTACATGCACGAAATCCGAAGCACGAAGGCTGTTTTTCACAGACGCGTCTCTCAAGTGCAGACTGTACATTACCTAGTGCTAATATTTTTAGAACATCAAGCTCACGAGTCAGTGCTTTGTCCATATCCATTATTAGGTACATACAGAAATAAATCAATATCTTTACTTTAATTGAAATGAATCATGTGAAACAAAGAAAATGTTAATTTTTTTTAGCGAGAAGGGAACGCTCTGTGCCGGGGCGTATCAAGTACGGTTCTAGGATATCGTAAATATAACGTGTGCTACCTACTAGCCTGGTACCGTTATTGCAATAATTATTCACTTTTTATTTATAAAAGCAATTTTGTTTTTGATGGAGCTAGCAGACTTTGCTTTGATAATACTATTGTTGAAAAATTAAATTTTGTATGACACATAAAGTCTTTTTCAACGCGGACGAAGTTGCGGTCACCAGCTATATACTATATAGTTACTAATAATAATAATAATTGAAGAGTTTGTTTGTTTGGTTGTACGCGCTAACCTCAGTAACTACTGGTTCGAATTGGAAAATTCTTTTTGTGTTTGATAGTTAGTTCATTTATCGAGGAAGGCCTGTGGGCTATAGAGAACGCGGACGAAGTAGCGGGCACCAGCTAGTATTAAATAAAGTTTGAGAAGCGGGCAAAGTCGCGGGCATTATAACTGTGGCGACCTCCTTTCGGAAGGTATTCGACCACTTGAAATTATAATTCTTTAAAAAGAAACAGAGTAGACTTGACGTCTATCATCTGCTGCAAAAAGCTCGTACGAGTCGCACGTAATTAAACCTAACAATGTACCTATTGTATATTTTAGAATAATTTCTTGTATATAAAAATCGTGTACATAATGTGGATTATTCATTTTTATCACCCACATTAAATGGTGACCCGAAACGAAGAACATGTTAAAACCTTTTGACGAAATTTCACATAGTTACCGTTTGTTGACAAAGTGACAAACGATACAAGCGAAACAAGCGAAAGTTTTTTCAAGAATTTCATTTTCGTCTGTAAATAATCTCGCAACGTGTACTTAAAGAACATGTCCGGATCATCAAGATTGGACGATTTGGTTAAGTTTGCTGACGCATGGGTCGACATCGTCCAGCCTGTACAAGTGTCCGCACCGTCGATGTCAAATGAGGTGGAAGTTCTCCGACAGTGTGTGGAGGTTCTAAAACAGGAAGTAGCTGGTCTGAGGACGTTAGCGCGACCGCGCACTCCTGATCCACGCTGGCGCTCAACAACACCTTCCAGCAGGCGGTCCAACCATGCAGACAAGGGACACTGCTGGTATCATCGAAAATTCCAGCAACGCGCCACCAAATGCAGTTCTCCGTGCACGTTTGGAGGAAAACGCGACCGACAGTCGTTAATGGCGGCTGATGTCGACTGTCGAAATTCGTCGCGCCGCTTATTCGTTAGTGACCTTAATACTAAGATGCAATTTTTAATTGATACTGGTTCTGATTTGTGTGTATATCCTTGTAAATATTGTAAGAATACGCGTCTTGTAAAAAGTAATTACCAGCTTTCTGCAGCTAACGGTTCTATTATAAATACTTACGGTTTTCTAAATTTAAATTTAAATTTTGGTCTTCGCCGTGAATTCCGCTGGCGTTTCGTAATAGCGGACGTCACAAAACCCATTATAGGCACAGATTTTTTAGCATTTTACGACTTACTTGTAGACATTAAACGCCATCGTCTTGTCGACAACATCACTTCTTTACAAGTAAACGTAAAACCTTGTATCTCCTCTTCCGTATTTCATATAAAAACCGTTGCAGGAACTTCACGTTACCATAAGCTTCTCACACAGTTTCCCGAAGTCACGAGGCTTTCCGGTGAACCATTTGTTCGTGAGGTCAAGCACAAGACACTTCATTTCATTCGGACTACACCTGGTCAACCCGTGTACAGTCGACCACGCAGACTCGCACCAGATCGATTACGCCGAGCTAAGCGTGAGTTTGAAGATATGGTAAGAGCTGGCATTGCTCGTAGATCCGAAAGCTCTTGGGCAGCACCACTTCACTTAGTTCCTAAAAAAGACGGTACTGATCGACCATGCGGTGATTATAGAGGTTTAAACGCTAGGACTATACCTGATCGATACCCAGTGCGCCATATTGCCGATTTTGCTCATAATCTTCATGGTTGCACTGTCTTCAGCAAAATTGACCTTGTACGTGCTTACAATTTAATACCCGTCAATCCTGCCGATATAGCGAAAACCGCGATTACGACACCGTTTGGATTATTTGAATTTCCATTCATGGGTTTTGGTTTAAGGAACGCTGCACAAACCTTTCAAAGATTCATGGACGAAATCCTTCGCGATCTGGATTTCGCCTTTCCATATATTGACGATATATTAATTGCATCCCATAATCACGACGAGCACGAATTGCATCTCAGACAGGTGCTAGAACGCTTGCGAGATAATAGCGCTGTGGTAAATTCTTCTAAGAGTGTATTTGGTGTTTCAGAGGTTGAGTTTCTTGGTTTCCTAGTTAACGCTGAAGGAACGAAACCAACTCCCGAGAAAATGAAGGCAATACACAATTTCACACAACCAAAGAACGTAAGGGAGCTAAGGAGATTTCTTGGTATGATTAACTTTTATAGAAGATTCTTACCAAACGCTGCTAAAGTACAAGCACCGCTGCATGAACTCTTGTCTGGTGTCAACACTAAACCAAGCACACCTATCGTCTGGACATCTGAGATCAAAAAGGCATTTGATGAGTGCAAAAACAGCCTCATTGCTGCTACTCTTCTGTCGCATCCCAATCCAGCAGCCGACCTCATGGTCGTTACGGATGCATCGGATACGGCAATTGGAGCCGTTCTGCAACAAAAGGTTAATAATAGCTGTCAACCTTTAGCTTTCTTTTCGAAAAAGTTATCTCCAGCTCAGCGCAATTACAGCCCTTTTGACCGAGAACTACTCGCTGTTTACGAAGCCGTTAAATATTTTCGCTTTATGGTCGAATTAAAGCATTTCACGATTTGGACTGACCATAAGCCTTTAATCGCCTCTTTTCAAAAAGCTTCGGAGAAATGTTCCCCACGACAGTACCGACATTTAGATTATGTTTCGCAATTTACCACCGACATTCGCCATATTTCTGGTAAAGACAATGTCGTAGCTGATGCACTGTCACGTGTTGATGCTATATCGAGTAGCGTGTGCATTGATAAACTGGCTCATTCACAGGAGACGGACACCGAATTGAAACATTTACTAAGCACTAAAACTTCGCTGGATCTTCAGAAGATTAAGGTTTCTGGCTCCAGGAGTCCAGTGTTTTGCGATGTGTCCGGTACATCACCTCGTTTGTACCTGACGCCGGAATTTCGCAGACAAGCTTTTGATGGTGTACATGGTCTTAGCCATCCAGGCGCGAAGCCTACCATCCGTCTTATGACCGAAAGATACGTCTGGCCTCACATACGAAAAGATGTTAGAGAATGGACTAAGACATGTATGGCTTGTCAACGTTCAAAAGTCATTAAACATATTCGAGCTCCGGTACATGCTTTTCAAACTCCTTCATCACGTTTTGCACATGTACATATTGACATCATAGGACCACTCACAATTTCTCATGGTTTTCGTTATTGCCTAACGGCAATAGATCGTTTTACCCGTTGGCCTGAAGTAACCCCACTCCAAGACATCAAAGCAGATACTGTCGCACAAGCATTTGTACATAGTTGGATTTCGCGTTTTGGTTGCCCAGAGAAGATAACAACTGACAGAGGCAGGCAATTTGAATCACACTTATTTCGCGAATTGGCAAAAATTACAGGATCAAATCATGTAAGCACAACTGCTTACCACCCCGCCGCAAATGGTTTAGTTGAACGATTTCACCGCCAGTTAAAAGCTGCGATTATGTGTCACGATAACAGTGACTGGTACGAGGTACTTCCAATAGTGCTACTTGGTGTTCGTAGTGCCTGGAAAGAGGATATATCCTCAACCTCTGCAGAGCTGGTGTACGGAGAGAGTCTGCGGTTACCTGGAAATTTGTTCTTGCCGACCCCAACCGAGGTCGTTGATTACAGCGATTTCTTACAACGCTTTCGAAGCCACATGAATCGGCTCAAGCCAACACCCGTCCGTCGACATGGTAACGCGAACACATTTGTTCACAACGACATACACACAGCTACTGCTGTCTTCCTTCGACGAGACTGTGTGAGAAAGCCGTTCCAACCCCCTTATTCTGGTCCGTACAAAGTTATTGAACGTTCGGAAAAAGTTTTCAAAATTTATATAGGAGGCAAGATAGTTTCAGTGTCCATAGACAGACTTAAGCCAGCTTATATACTGAGTAACAGTGATGGCGAGCGAGTCGCTTCAAAGACTGCGCCTTCCATTCAGCCTGCGCCTTCCATTCTGCCAAATATTTCTACGCGGAGTGGCAGAAAGGTTAAATTCCCTTCTAATTTGAGGTCTTTCGTTACGACCTAACGGTCTCCGGGGGGGCTGATGTGGCGACCTCCTTTCGGAAGGTATTCGACCACTTGAAATTATAATTCTTTAAAAAGAAACAGAGTAGACTTGACGTCTATCATCTGCTGCAAAAAGCTCGTACGAGTCGCACGTAATTAAACCTAACAATGTACCTATTGTATATTTTAGAATAATTTCTTGTATATAAAAATCGTGTACATAATGTGGATTATTCATTTTTATCACCCACATAACTAATAAGTGTAAGTGTTGCACAAAGGAACAAGAGGGGATAAGTGCAGACGGTTTGAGTGCAACACGAGCGGTGTTGAAGTACCGGCGCAACGGGATGAGTGAGTAATGAACTTGACAGTGCGCTGTGGTGATATTATTGCCGGGGGGAGGTGGGCGATGTGCATTCCACTGGTGCACGGCTATAAATATATATCACTACCACAACAAGGGAAAAACAGTGGGCGAACTATATTTAATTACACTGAACATTTACGTTGTTGTCCACCTAAAGGTATGCGTAAATTTATTCAAATTAATTACATGCCTGTGATTTTAGAAATTAAGGTATGCCGCAAAAGCAACTAGTTACTCTCAGTGCCTCTTAAGTCTTCAACTTCTTTCACTGTCAACTTCTTGAACCGGTCTCAGTAAACGTGCTGTTATTTCACGGTGGTCTTCTGTAAGGGGTAGTTACTGTCCAAATGAATGAATTGAATGAATCCGGGAAACCTTGGTCAGAGCAAATTACAATAAAATCGATCTACGAAGATATGATCGATAAAAATGTTACTTACAAACTTTACATCGTTTGCGCGAATCCAAAAAAGACAAACGACTTAGAAAACGATCACGGGAGGGAAAACAATTCATTTCAGTTAAAACGATAATCCTCCCTCGTGACTTATTCGCGGTTTTTTGATAAAAAAAAAAGCAGACAGCATTGATGTTTCAGCCACATTTCACGTCGGACTTAGCCCCGTATTACTTTTTCCTGTTCCCAAAGAGTAAAAAAAAACACAAAGACGTTTCGCGGCCATAGACGAGATAAAGACTGAATCATTAAAGAAATAATGCTTGAAAGATTGCTTGAAAGATTGGTAAGATTGGTAAAGACATTGGCAAAAGTGTATTACTTTGAGGGAGACAATATGAACAATGAAGATCAAAATATATATTTTTTTTAAATATATCTACACAATATTTATCAATTTTTGATCAACCGGTATACATATTTATTTGCATAATTATTCATTCTTCTCCAAGTCCAGCTTTCCAAGTCTAGTCCAAGTCAAGCTTAGATTGCCTTTTAGAAATACATCCTTTTAGAATATTACGATATTTTCCATGGCCAATATACAAATATGTATGTTTTGATTAATTTATTCCTTTGCTAGAAGTAGACCTTTCCGAAATATTTTTTAATTAAAGATTAGGACATAATTATGTACTCCTAACACCTGAACAATGCTCCTAATGAAAATAGATTATCTGAAAAATGTCTGCGATTAAGTAAGTGCCTATTTTACCTTTTTGAAAGCAAATTAACTATTCAGGCACAGTCGGGCGCATAAGTAGATTAACACATTGAAAAGTGCAAAACAACTGAACACTCAACTTACTTTCTTAATTACTTACTTACTGAAGCTTTTTACGATCTTTTTTACGTAAAGTTTATTTTGTTCTCTAGTCGTGACAACGACTTATGGCGCGTTAAGTGTTTAGTTGTTTTGCACTTATGAATTTAATCGACTTATGCGGCCGACTGTACCTACATTTAAATCTCGTCTTCTTACAATCGTTATAAGGTAATTGAATTTAGATCATTTCGTAACAACGAGACCGAGGGAATAACATATTAAATTGAGACCACGAAATTACCTCCATGATTCAGACAGACAGTATATTGTATAGTACTTTAGTCACAGTCTGGCCTAATGTAATGTAGCAGTTGCTTTACTATACATCGTGATATTGTTGCAAGCCGACCTACTTTAACGCCCGCTACCCCGCGCTCACACCCCCGCAAAGTTACGTAGTCAGTCCCCAACTTAAGAACAACATCCTTATCGAAATCGGATAGTATAAAGTAACGGATTCCTTAAATCACAAAGACCATTTAACGGTGTTAAGATAGATGTTTCCTGTTATACTTATTTATTGACTAAAGTATTTTACTTCTATTTTGTTAATAAATAATTATCCATTACATACATTTTACCATTACGTTTTGACAATTTCACGTGAATACGTGTTTAGGGTTAACTATTAGTCCCGAGTTCGATTCCTGGCAGAGTAAACTTCAAAAAATGATTTTGGCTAGATTTGGAAATTAGTGGCAGTTCACACTGCGTTTTCGCAGTCTTGGGCAGCCACCCATTTTTGGAAGACCACCGTGAAATAACAGCACATGTGCTGTTGGGTTTCGCTGAGTGAGTAAGGGATGCCAGAGTCCATTTCCCTATCCCTTCCCTTTATCGTATGCCGAACGCCAGCGTTTTAGCCAGCCAGCCAAAACATGGCTCATTCAGTCCAATCAGAATCTTTTATTCAACTGTAATAATTTTGGGTTTCATCCCAAATTACAACTTATACCCTATCTTAGCTTATACCTAAGGATTTACATAGAAAAACGTAAAATGTCGCATGAAGTAGGCGCGACGTGGATCCACGTCCCGGCACACGAGTGGTGCAAATTATGAACGTGGATCCACGTTCATATGAATATTACGGCATATGAAGGGTTAATCCTACTGTAGTCGGCAGTGCACTTGCAACACCTGTGGCGTTACTTTTATAAGCGACGGTAGCGTACATCGCAAGCAACGCCTCACCTTAATTAAATACAGAACAATAATAATAGGGTTGATACAGACTCAGACTCATACATATTATATGATATAATACGACACACTGTAAATTATGAAGTTTAACATATTGCTGGTTGAGTATAATTAATCGTTTACACTCCGTCTTCATTATGTTACAATTACGTTAGATGATAATGACAGTTTACGTTATCTGTATAATAGTATAAATAAGTGTCAGGTGTGAAGTGGTTGAACAAATATTGATGTTGGCTATCACGACATTTTCCTCAGGAAGGAATGCATTAACTCGAGTGTCGTCGCTTATCATCGTCGCTTGCAATCGAAATACCTCACACTCCTGCCATGAGTAACTACATAGCTTGTATTTATACTTTCATTTTATCAATAACTAGCTGTTTCACGCGACTTCGTCCGCGTCACTTTATAAAATATAGCCTATGTTACGCGCTGATAATATAGCTTTCTATAGGTAAAAAAAAGATTAAATACGGCCTAGTAGTTTTTGAGTTTATTGATTACAAACAAAAATACAAATATTTTCTCTTTATAATATTAGTATAGAAGTTTAGACTAGCTGTTGCACGCGACTTTGTCCGCGTAACTTTATAAAATATAGCCTATGTTACACGCTGATAATGTAGCTTTCTATAGGTAAAAGAATTTTTGAAATCGGTCTATTAGTTTTCGGGTTTATTCATTACAAAAATATACAAATATTTTCTCTTTATAATATTACCTTGTTTAGATTGCAACTTAGTTGTATTGGGTCTATACGTAATATGAAATATAATATATAAGTGAGTACCTATTTAATAACTCTGCAGCCATCGTTCAGCCGGATTTACTTTACGATTGTCATAAACTGAGTGAGCTAGGGTTAGGCATCCATTTGTAATGAAACTCCAATAGATCTCAGGGAATGCTTTTAACCCTTCTTGCTTTAAGAGCATCCCGAAATTGAACTTATTAATGAAGGTTTAAAATATTTTTCTACAGAAATCACAGCCATGCATAGATAGGCTAAGTATAAGTAAATTTTAAACGTGATGCTGAGAAAAACAATCCTTAAAAAATTACTTTTTTTGCTGAATATATATTAGATATTTTCGCAGAGAATCTTTCCGTAGTTAAATGGCGAATGTTAAGTCGTTGCGCGAAACAAAAGAAATGCTCGTCACTCCACCTCCATAATTTAGTAAAAAATATTTTTATGGAGAATAATGATAAACCTAAAAGTGGGAAACCGTTCCGTGGCCGTCTCATTTGCGTCAGCTCTTAATTGTCTTCGCGAGATTTCATTGTAACTTGAATTGGGGTTGAAATCGCGGCGCTGAATAAAGCCTCCCCCGAACAGAAGCTACTTATGTATCTGTGTTAGCCTTGTGTGTTATGTATTGTGGTATAATTATCTATCTATATCTATAATATCCTTACTTTTTTTCTGGACATATTTGTACAAAATGGTGAAAACCGCATCAAAATCCGTTGCGTTACAGGAGGAGGAGGAACTAGCAACTATACAGACTTACGCCGAAAGTGACTTCAAATTATACTATTAAACATAGATTAGGATTATGGCGGTTGTAAATAGAATCAGAACCCAAGCAACACGGAATGGCTGAATATTCTTTGAATAAATGCATTTATACAGCCGTTATTCAAACAATTTGGGCACAAAATAAATTGCTTTAAGCTGTATAGTAGCAACATAATAGCTGAATAGTAGTTGAATAAGCAACAAGAAGCCCATAGTGTTATAATAGCCCAAAAATCATTCAATACAGCATTTGCCTATCTTGTCAGCTCTAATACCCTTATAACAAAGCTTTAAACTGAATAATTTGTGAATTTCATACTGTTATCTGGCCTATGTGTTGCCTGGAAAGCGATCTCATGCAAAATATACTTAGTTACTTACCATACTATTCGAGAGAAAAGACCGCTGAGATTCGCGGTCCGACAAAGTCCGCGAGTGTTTGGGGGGTTAAATCTGAAAAACTTTGCCACGTGAATTGAAGCTCCCAGGCCGAACTAGGAACCGATAAGAATTTATTTCGCTACGCCTTCAATTCTAAAGGAGCACTCAACTCTGAAAGAACTTAGGCCGATACTAAAATTTTGGAGCTTCAGACGAATAGAAAGAAATAATTTCGAAGAAATCTAATATTGTACACAACCTTTCAGCTGAGATACTACGATTGTAGAGCTTGTTGTTTGTAAGCTTTCAATTATATAATATTATATTACATACTTTCATAAAGTTGAAATTGCTGATAAATATGAAAACATTAATTTAACACCTCACTTAAAAAAGTCTTCAAAACAGAAACAAGAACGTAAACTAATATCATTTGGCGCTCTTCCTTTTTTTCTTTATTTTTCAAAGAAACTTAATACTTACCTAGATAGATGCTTACTTTTGACATTATTATTATTATAAGGGTCTCTTTCACCATCTCTGAATAAAGTGTCAAGTAGGCTAACTGCCATTTAAAGTAACCGGTAAGAAAGCGTACGAGTTTCACCATCTTCGAGTACCATTACTCAAGGATAATTTCAATTAAATTGACACAAGATTGACACAAGAAGAAGTAACATTTGCTCGCCAATTAGCGTTACTTGAAGAGTAACTAATTAACACTGTACCTACTTTTAGTTGGTGAAATAGGCCCTAACTCTTCATTGTCAAATTAAGGGCAATGTGATCTGCCATCCCACTTGCTCACATGAAACACAACAGCACATATGCTGTTAACTATTTCACGGTGGTTTTCTGTAAGAGGCCGCTGGACGAGCTACCCATATGACTGCGAAACTCAGGGTTCCCTGAAGGTTCCTGCCACTATTGATGATGAGGAAAATATCAATCACATTACGCCACGCCGTCTTGTACCTAGATTTGTTTAAATTTTTCTCTGTATCTTACATAACAAACAAAAATGTGTTGCATAATTTACGTAATGTTTTGAATTTCTGATGTGAAATGTTGTATAGTGTTATGTGAAATAAGAATTTCTAAGGTAAACAAAGAGATTCTGGTCAATGCTGAGCAACACAAAAACACAATTTGCTATGGATCATTACTCAATAACCCAACGATCTTTGAGAAAATTCACTTAACCAAGACGAACAAAGACGAGCCCACGTTTTTATATTTAGAAAGATTGCTTTATTGTTTGCTGTCAATGTTTTTGGGTTCTTTTGCTGATTTGCATTTATAATTTTCTTTATATTATACCTCATTTAAATGAAATTCCAGCCACCCTTTACCTTAGTGCAGTAATTAAAACATTTTTTATTCAGAAATGCTAATAACTATGTATTTTAAAGACAATTAAGTTATTAATAAAAATTAAATTAAATCCAATTTAATAATTTTACATGTGACTTTAATAATATAAGCTAGACGAAGGATAAAATTAGGATTCCGAGAAATAATGCAAAGATCCCCCACCTCTTTGAATATTATCAACCTAAACTAAACCTTTGAGCTTTAAGGTATTTTAAGGGTCAATGAGGTGTTTGGATCTTATTACTTCACCAGACGAATAAGCAGAACTAATAAAATATTTAGTGTATTTTTTTAATCACAATTTTTAGATATTTTAATAATTATTATTATTTATTTATTTCGGATTACACAGATTCATAATTGTTAGTAACAAATATTAACTTAAAACTATGTTAGTAAATACAATACACAATAGAATTATACATAGAAAGCCATCATCTCATTTAATAATCCCTATAACTAATCAGACCCAAAAAGATAGTATGGGGCATTATAGTATTATATTATATTAAGATATATATTATATTATATTCAGCTTCAAAGCCTGTAGCATCGCCGTAAAGTAGCATGCCTATCGGTTTTCTATCGTCTACACTATGGAGAATGTGCGTCCATCCTACCTATGGGATCTGATCCGGCCAGAGCCGTTCCACTTGCGGAACACGAGGCGCGGGCGGGGGTTTCATCCCTTCGTGGTTGATGTTCCTCGGTCACGCACGAAGCATTATAGTTCCACCTTCCTTGTCCGAACGGCTAAGGAGTGGAACTCATTGCCTGCGTCCGTGTTTCCCCAAAATTACAACCTCGGGGTCTTCAAGTCTAGGGTAAATGGGCACTTACTAGGTAAGCGCGGTCCATCTTTGGCCGCATCTGCACCTAACATCAAGTGAGATCGCGGCCAAGCGCTGCCTTGATTACATAAAAAAAAAGATAGTATATATATTTGGTTGTATAACATTTTAGATATTTGGTTCCATTTACTCTTATAAAGATTTAATAACACAAAAAGCAATTAATAAGGAACCCACAGTACCCTAAAAACTGCCTTCTGTTAACCTTTCACATGTTATTTTTACGCGTTTGTTTGTCCGAGAAAGACACACAAATAGAAATAATCCAATAACGTTATTAGTTATCTATACCTACAACTATTCGCACTGAGTAGGATTGGGCAATCTGAACATGCAATGATGAGGCATTAGAGTCAATTTTACTAGATAATAAAAAATTATTATATAGTAGTAGATAATAATTTTTTTTAGTTATTGTCAGTAAACATTCAATACATCCTCACGAACTTTTACATTTATTGTAATATTAGTAGGATTGATTCGTCGCCATATGAAATTTAAATTCTATCTATAAAGTACTAAACTCCCATCATCATAATTCTGAGATAATTGAGGCAGCACAGTTTTTGTTTAAAGCCTCGTGGGAAATTTTCTATTTTTGCCTGCGGAAAGGTTTTTATTCTGAGCAAACAATGTGTGTTTAATATACCTTTTCTATTTGTAAAGTATTGTTGTTTAATGAAAGATCGACGTTTAGGAAGTGCTGTTGCATGCGTTATTGTTGGGGAGCGCATTGTTACTGTGTCTTTCATGTTTTTGTGTAGAATAAAATCAAGCGGGCGTAAAATGCTTGTTACTTACCAATGTACAGTTTAAAGTCTTTTTTTATAGTTTTTTTTTTACTTGAAGCTACCCAAGTGATTGCGTAAGTTCACGGAGTCACTTGGGTAGCCCGTCTGGCAGCGTGAAATAACAGCATATGTGCTGTTGTGTTTCGGTGAGGGAGTAAGGGATGCCAGAGCCCATTACCTCATCACTTTCTTATCCTTAATCACTCTATACCTATGGCAGCACCTATGACGTCGCTTGTGTTATTAACGGTAGCCACTTACCATCAAATTGACCGCCAGTCTGCCGAGTTTAACATTTAAATTAGAGTTAAAATATCTGCTTTCCTCATTCAAGAAATTATATCGGCAGATGCCTTTACTTTCAAAAGGTCAGATTTTCAAATGATGATATGCCCTCATACAGAAGACCACTAAGATTTAACAACATACAAATAAAATCTGTTGTTCTTGTGTATTCCAGACAACATTTTAGCTTACATTTTACACGTATGTTCCTGAATAAGTGACGGTAACGACATAAGATAATAAGAAGGACATAAGATGTGTCTTTTTGTATACTGAATACGTATTAGTTATTTCCCAACGCTATTCTACAATTTTTTTTATAATAAAATGATACCTACCTATCAGACATGTTTACAAAGTAAACTCCATATTTCACAGTTAACTATGAACATTATCCTTAAATCTTCAGTGTCGCTATTTGGTTTGGTTGTTCCTTGTGCAAATATTTTACGTCCTTACTCCTTACGAAGTTTAAGGGTTGGTCCCGTTTGGATTAATTCGACAACTATTTATAGCGGCAAGCTTAAAACAGACTTAGCGGTCTTCAATATATTCACGTACTTATTGAGTCTAACATTTCATAATTAAGTGGATTGTTTTTTACAGATAATGTTATTGTTTGTGATTCTAAATAAACTATAGGATCGTTTATATAAAAAAAGCAGGTGGGTAAAGGTTTAAACTGTATATAGAAACAGGTAAATCTGTCTTTATTGACAATAGATCAAATCAGCATGTGTTCTGTTGTAAGAGATACCTGAGCCTTTTTCGTAGTACTTTCCTAATTAGAAATCTTTTTTTTACAAGAGGGATCCATTCATGGAGAGATGGTATTGGGGAAGACCTACCGACCAAATCTCTTGGCGTCCTCTGGGTCCGCTATAAGGCGAAGTTGCGAGGTCGGACGAACACTCTTCCGCAACTCTCCGCCGCGGGGTTCCGTAACCGGACACTGCTCATTGGGACGGCGCACCCGAACTGCCAAAGTGCGCCGTGCCCCTCAGGATGAAGCTGGCGGTAGATTCCCCATCTACGATGGACGTTGTCCTCCCGCTCTTTCCCCGCCGCCTCCTGCGAGATAACATCTCTTCGCAGAAGGATTGGCTCTGCTGCCGACTTTGACAAAGGATACACTAGATACAGGGTATCAAACGAAATCACTACGAAAAAGTGTCCACTATATTTTTTCTCGTTAATTTCTGATAAAAAGATGAATAATGTACCTAAATGTTGCACGATTGATTTGAACTTTAACATTCAGTAATAATGCGGTGATATTCTGCTATGCCAATTTTAGTGAAGCAACCCAAAATCTAGTGTATCCTTTATCAAAGGCTGCCGCCCATAGCTTTCACTACGGCTGGCCACCTAATTAGGAATTTTACTAATATTAAGTGGACAGTCAGCCTACTGCCGGCTTACTGTGACCGAATATCAATTGGCCTTGGGCCTTGGTATAAAATTATAAGGCAAAGTATAAGATTATACCCTAGTATAATCCATAAAAAATGCATATATTTTAAATTTTAAGCCGCTTTTTTAAAGGTGGAGTAGGCCTTCTTATAATTTGCCTCAGCAGTATGCTAATTTTCGTATTTTGTATACACACCCATTGCTTACTCTTAACGTATCTACTTTGTCATTCTAAATCTGCTGACAGTTCATAATACGTGAACGCTTTCGGTTTGCAGTAAACAATTTATTACAATATAAATGTATACATATTATAAGATACACATCGCGTTATAAGGCGTTAATGAAGTTGCGTTGAACGCGAGATTCATTAATCTTCGAAAGTGCGTCACGGGACGCATATTCTTTAATTAATTACCGACTTACAAGTAAACCCTTTGCACTTAATGTACATTTATTTTTAATTAAATCTTTTCTTAAACTCTTTCACTTATCATGTTGCGTTTTAATTTAAAAATCAATTATGCGTATAAACTCGTACTTTTTAATGATTCGTTAAAAATGACCGAAACAATTTTACTTGAAACATTAAAATATATGAATTATATTAAAATACATGATTTATACGATGCATTTTTTACCTTTGCAAATTGCACAAATCTTCCTCGTTTCATTAGTAAAAACCGTATTATATTAAAACCGTATTATTACCGTACCGTATTATATCCGTAAGACGGTTTAGAAGAACAAAAGCGACTAGAAACAAACATAGCGACTTTATTTCATAATAAACTAGTTACTGCCCGCGACTTCGCCCGCCTAACTTTGTAAATTATATACTAAAATCTTCCTCGAGAACCACTCTATCCATTGGTGACAACAGCATGAAAATCGGTTCAGTATTTTTTTGAATTTATCGCGAACAGACAAACAGACAGAGAGATACGGCGGGGAAGACTTTTATATAATATGTAAGGATGCGTAAGGATGAACTGTTATCAAAAGTAACCAAATGACATTGTTTTATCATTATTTTAATAATAACTAGTTTCAGCTTTCTAGACTTATTAGTTTCTGCTTTGCATTGATAGTCATGACAAACAAATTAAAATTCTACCAACTGTAAATTGCTATAAAATTGGGCAGTAATAGAGCTGTTCACTTTAAGCGAATCAATATTTGCTTAGACATTAGCTGAACATACGGTACTTTAATCTGTCATGGCGCGATCGTTCGTAAATAAGTTGATTCTTAAAAGTGAATTCCAGATATTCGCAGAGAGCAAAAAAGTTAAGACATAATTATTTATCTCGTCTCATCAGAATATCAAGCTCTTAATGTTAACTTTTAAAACCATATTATAATAGTTATTTAACATTTTCCGTAATGCAGGGTTTCGAATTTTCTAATAGTTTTCTTACAACCTTAGTTTTTAAAGAAGGCTGGCCTTAGCCTTAGATTCTTAGAATTTGATATATTTTCCTTAAAACAGGCAACACCAAATATAAGCTTATTCCACTATATTTTAAACTAGCTGTTGCACGCGGCTCCGCCCTCGTAACTTTATAAAATATAGCCTATATCTTACTCGCTGTTAATATAGCTTACCAACAGTGAAAGTTTCAAATCAATCAAATCTTTCCTCTTTATAATATTAGCATAGACTAGCATTTGCCCGTACCTCGATAAAAAATTCTGATCTCAGCCCATATTTGCCCGCGACTTCGGCCGCGTAACTTTGTAAATTATATACCAAAATCTTCCTCGAGAACCACTCTATCCATTGGTGAAAACAGCATGGAAATCGGTGCAGTAGTTTTATAATTTATCGCGACGCGACGCGACGCGGCGGAGGACTTTGTTTTTAAATATGTAAGGATGATATATTTTATTATCATGTACCTAACTAATAAACTGTAAATTTTCGTGGCACTAAACTAAAAAGTAAAAACATTAAAACTAATTTGTGTGCCTATCCCTGTGCTGTGTACACAATGTAATATTTCGTACAACGCAGCGACATTGTATTGTTAGAGCTCGCTTGTTACCTAATTAACCGGACAAGCGTCTTTAATAGCTGTGACCGTTTCAATTGTCTATTAACGAATTGTGGTATTTCAGGTTTAAGGAGACCTCTCTATACTAACTATTCAGGTTTACTAAAGTGGTGCCAGTAAGCGTAGTTAATATACATAATTCTATCGAGTACAAGTTATGGTATAGCACAAGCAAAAGACTTTGTAAAATACTTACTACAATACTTCATGTATGAAATGAAAATTATTTTAATGTGATTCATTAGTATTTATATAATGGTAGTAATGATTTGAATGATATTAAGTACTTAATTTTTTATTTATGTCAAGGACCAAGGTCGAGAGACATCTAGGGAGACGGTCCACTTAGTAGTAGCAAAGACTACCTAGTAATATTAGTAGTAAGTAATAGGATGTTAAATACAGGAAAATTACAACTTTAACATTAGGCTTTGAAATTCTGTTCGGCTTCTGTAGATTTAGTTAATCTCCGATTATAACGCCATTAGTACTTCCAAGTTATTGTTTATAAATCCAACTTCGCACTTAATCCGGCACACTGTTTGGATGTTCGCATTTATTTTAGTCTGAGCTTCAAATCTGTTTTGAATTTTGATTTTTGTTCGGACTTATAACTTAGTGTACTTTTTACTTAATTATTAGAAGAATTGTAGTTACGTAGTGGCAGGACACACTGCGTTTTGCAGTCATTTGGACAGCGCGTCTAACAGTACAATGTAGTTTAGAACCATACAAATTTCACATTTGTTATTATACTTATATAGTTATTATACTAACATTATTTAGCAATGTTTTAGCAGCTGTTAGTGTGCATTCAAAGTTTACACATTGGCCTGGTTTCAACGGAGTTTCAGATCGATAACGCTATGTTGTCGGTATTAAAAGCAAATTTGTTTTGTCCACAGAGCAACACAACTGCAGGCGAAACAGCAAGCAGTGTGAGTCGGAAGGGTGGCGCGATGCGGGTGGCAGGGCGGGGTGTGCCCGCGTGAACCGTCGCGGAATGGGCTCCAACATCAGCCAACATTCAACAAAGGGGCTGAAGGGCCGACGTGCAAGATCCAGCGGCGACCTTTGCAATGGCGACACCAAGAGCCAAACCGAATCGTCCGTTTGCGGGTCCGTCGTCGGCGAAGTCATGGGATGGAATCGCTCCTTGCCCAATCATCTGGACGGCAACCGACACTTGGCGGACTACAGCCGCGTGAACAACAATTATGGCGAATTCGGAACTTATCATCATCGGTACCATCAAAAAGGCGGTCGTGGTCTGCGGTACAGAGTTTCCAAATCCGGTAAGCGCTCTTGTTTTACATAAAAACCGCTTTTCACTGATTACATTGATTTAGGTCCCATTCGCCCGCAAGATTTACCCGAATTATTTTTTTCCCAACTGACCCTAAAATGTATGTCACATTCACCCGAATATTAAATTGTTAACTAATTTTCCTTACTCATTCGAATTAATATAATAGGAATTAATAGGAATAAGTGTTAGTCGATTTAAACCAAGCTCGTTATCGTGATGAAGTCCTTCGATGTGCGATAGTTTACCGACAGTTAAACGTAGTACCTAACTTATCTTTTTGACCAACAGACCTAAACAGAAATTGCCGTATTTGAAGCCTTCATAAAATGCTAATGACATCCAATAACTGAAGGTGACAAATATTACCCTTATAAGAAGTTTAAAAGTAAATCAGTGTTTAAAAAATGGCTCGCTAAATGAGATGGATAAGTACTTTGGCTGAATAATGGATGGCCGCTATCGATCTTTCCTAATATAAAAACTTTAGGCCATTACCGCAAGAGTAAAAACGGTTTAATATAAAAAAGTCAATAATATCTCCAAGGAACCAAATTTTTTATTAAGATAATTAGTTCCATTAGAGCAAATCTTGTGGATAATTAGCCGCTTAAAAAAATATTACTAAAGTAATTCTGGAGATACTAGAAGCCGAGAAAATTATAAAGTTTAGGTATTCATTCAATTTTCAATGTTTTCGCATTACATGTGAGATAGGATTATCATTAAATTTAATGTATTTTCCATTAAAAATATTTAAAAAAATATTTTTGCATTTGATAGGTCACTTTGATGATTCTTCGGGAACCGTACTTTTTTCTGGGAAAAGGTACCCTATGTCCTTCCATGTCAAGCATTTAAGTAGATAAGGCGAAAAAGCTTAACAAACAAACTCATAATACTAGGATTAGATACATATTTTACAGATATAGATAAATTTAGATATAAATCGAGTGGATCTGGACCACTCCAGATCCACTCGATTTGGATCTCAACTTCTCAAGGGACATAAAAACACGTAATGTCTGTGACGCGTATACATCGATCATCTTCGGTTCTCCTTGGGGATTGTTCGCCACAGGCTGCCTTTCGACGTTAATGGGACCTCGCTAACTTTACACGCATCCCCGGATTTACAGATTTCAACTCGGAATATTATTTTGACAGTTTCCCAGCTCTACTTTGAAAAATGTCTTTTTGGTTGAATTTAAAACGACCACACCCTACCTAGAAAAAAGTTCTATAATTCAATCTGCTACTATGTCCGGCTTATGCGTACATAAGTATAAGTACCTACATCCAAACATACTCGTAATTATTATGTGTTTACAGGCCATAGATTAGAGATTTATTCATTTCTTGAAGTTGTTATGAAGTATATTAAGTAAATATTAAATTTTTTAATTATATAATTTCTGATTATAATTACTTTAATTAAAAGGTAAACAAATATTCCAGCGTAATTAAAAATTCTCACGTGAAAATAAGTACTTGACCACTAATAATAAAATTGATAATTTCAGATTAAATATAAATTAAATCTGTTTAAGTTGTTCGTAAGCAAATTTCTAAATCTGTAATTTTTAATGATAAGCCGATTAAAAATTTTTGAAAATTTTTTGGTACTTTTATATGGAATTTGAATTGGAAATAAAAATAAGAAAAAAGTACCTCACTTTTACTTCTTTTGCATATTTCTTCCCACGTGGAATTCTTATTTTAAAAAGAGTAAGTAGGTGTTAAGTGTTTATAAAACACTAGTTCGCCAGGAGAGCGTGGAGATTGTTGGAGGGCACAAAGGGGCAAGCTTAGGCAAACCCGTAGTGAATGACGTCACGCACTGCGCCTCGAGCCGAGCACGGGCGCGCCGGGTCAAGGACGCCCGCGGAGGGTTCCATGTTCACTGGTGCCCAAAATAAACATAGTCGGGGTTCTTTATTACTTTACAATCCGAGATATTGGTTACATACATCCACTTTCGTTTACAGAACACTCTCTTTCGTTTTGCAATCGGCCCTTCTATTTGTGCGTCCACGTAAAATCGAGTGAAGAATGACTATTTTTGGTGGAAGCGTTTAAGATCACGTAAGCTATATAGGTGTAGTCCAAAATATTAATATTTTTTTAGTACAACTATACTTCGTGTATTTAAAAAAAAACGTTACGTGACCGTTGTGATTAATTTATTTTATTAAATTATTTTTTTGTTTGAATACAGTCAACATCCTTATTGTTAATTGTTCCTTCCTTATTAACTTAAAAGAAGTAAGAAATTTCCTTAGTCTAAGGACTCCAAGGCAAGATTCTTAGCAACCTCTGTTTCGGATTTCTAATTAAATACCGTCGCTAGGGGCCGGAAAGTTCTTAAATGGAGACGACGGACCGGCAAGCGCAGCGTAGGACGTCCACCCACAAGATGGACAGACCGCCTAATAAGGGACGTCCTATGGCTGAGATGATTGTTACAATATAATAATACATAAAAAATATGATACAATAAATAATGTACAAACATTAATAAAAATTAAAAAGTAATTTTGCAGATTAAACTACTGCATCAACCATCTTAAATTGAAGTGAATAATATATACTTACTAGCTATTGTAAATTAGCTGACAAAATGACAAAGTTGCTAAGAACATTTAAGAGTTGCAAAGATTCGACCTTCTTTTAAAGCCACAGATCGATTAAGAACCTACTGTTGGAAATAAAACAAGTTTCTGTTGTAAAGTCTAGATTTCTTTCAAAATTCTTAGAGATAATACACGATCTAGCTAGCCTACGTCCATCGGCATTTTGGTCATTATTTATTATTTTTAAGACCATGTTTCACTAATTGTACCTACAGAAAACAAGTGGATTAAAACTACTGACAAAAATCGTTCATGTTACCAAATATCTTCTTTCATTAACTGCAGTTAAGTCAGAATGCACTTGGTTTATTATTAGCATTCTTCGGTCGTGTTGTACCTATTCTTAGTTTTCCATGAAAAAACAAATTTCTATATAATTATCCAACGGAAGAAAAATTTCCCATGAAAAGAGGGTTGAGCTAATTTCCATTTCACAAAAGTACTCGAAAGCAATTTTAAATTACCTGACTCATTCAGCAATCCAGTTAGTAAGAAAGTTACAAATTAAATACATGGTTGCTTATACTTAAGCTCACTTAAGCTGTAATTATTTTCATTATGATTATGCATTCAATATATCATGAGTGCATGGCATAAATCATTTCGCGTTATGTCACCAATATGAACCTTTTAATTATTATTTATAACCGCTAATTTGACAAAGGAGGAAGGTTCGGAGGAAGAGAAAAAGACGAAAAAAAATTGAACCCGTGCAAAGACGGGGCGGGGCGCTAGTAGAGAATAAATTCTAATTTTAGTATTCTCATTAACAAAACCCGTTAATACATTCACCGCTTCCCCTGATCTATACCAATTTATCTTCTCACCTAATCAATGAAAGAAATGTGGAAGCATTCTTTCTTTGTAAGACCGCTATTAATCCCAATTTGCCGTGGCGTTCAAATCAGATTCCTCGTCCGACGTTGATGTATGACTAATAAACGCTATAAGAAATTTAAACAAACATGTTTATAAGTATTAATGTACTAGGAATCGCGTTTAAAAACATCACAAAAAGATTAAAGTAGGCAATGAGGTAAGTGTGTTCGTTTGTGAAAACATTTGTGTAATCACATTATTTTGGCAGAGTTTTGTTAGCGGATATGAAAATTTATTATGTACTACTAATTTTTACATTTAGTTAAAATATATTTTCACAATTCAGTATTTTTCAATACGGACAAATTCGCGGGAACAAGCTAGTGATATAATAAATATAGTCAAAATAAATATATACTCTAAGTCTTTTGATAATTTCCAGCACTTTTAATATTGAAAATCAAACCAAATAACTTAAACATTCCTCGTTTCGAGCAAAGCAGGGTTATTTAAGTATAATATCGATTTTCACATGAAAAGTAGAAATTGCAGTGAATTTCCTTTGAAGGAGCAAGGAAGGAATACATTATTCCATTGTATCCCCAGCCCCGGGCAATCGCCTTACATTGTAACAAAGTTATTGAACAATATTATTTTAAAGGCTACACAATACTTAATTCAGACATAGTTAGATTCAATTCAAATACAATCCGTTGTTTGTGTATTTTTTATTACACTCAATATATAGATTAAAAATATACTTTTTACTCAAACATCCTCCCACTTCAATAGGACTAACGGACTAACAGCACAATCATTATATGTTAATATTATATTATTATTTTCTCGTTTCTTTAATAAGCTTCGCCACTATAATTTGCGGCGCTTGGAAAACAATATTTAGATATACCGATAAACACTAGCTTCCACTAGAAAGTAGCTAGAGGGTCTAAGGGTTTTTTATATGAATACTCGTAAAATATACATTGTATATACATGTTTTAATTAATTAATATGAAATCGTTATTAATATAATAGTATACTATAATAATAACGAGTTATCCAACAATTAAATTTTTCTATATACTTTTGCTGAAAACTTTAGGACGTCTCTATTTGATTTTAATACCTTTTATAAAAGCACATAGGTAGCTATTAGCTATAATTATTGTTAACTTTTTTTCTTTTTGAACTCATCATCATCATCTCAGCCAGAGGATCTCCATTGATGGACAAAGGCCTTCCCATAATTTTCCAAAAGGACCTGTCAGAAGCAGCCTTTCTTTTTGAACTACTATTATATATTTATTTTAGAAAAATATATCATCATACCTTAAAAATATAGAAGGTATCTTTCTACTAATAAGTAGTACCTTATAATACCTTTATAATAGGAAAATACTGTGTACTAAAGAAGTACGAACATTTATACCAGTAAGTTATTTTAAGTTGGCCACTGTTTTCTCTCAACATAAAGGAACAAGCATTTCATTGCGTTTTAAAAACTCTTTTAACTGCTTTTTTGCATTGAAATTTTCCTTTCAAACTTTTATTCATGTTGAAAGTCGCTAACGCAAATTCGCTGTTCAAACTTTTACTTAAAACAAACATCAAAGATCTTTGTTCGTACCATTCAACTGTTGGCAATTTTAAATGAACTCAAAATGTTTTAATGCTGTTTTAACATTTGTTGTAGAAATTGTTGACATGTGAATTGTATTGATGAGAAGAAAGGCTTCCCTTTCTATCGTACACCTTTGACTGACAACTCCATATTGTGAATTTATATGTAATTTTTACATTTAAACTTTACTAATAATATAAAGAGGTTAAATTGAATAGAACTTCAACATGGATAAGTAGGTGTAGGCGGGTTACCTTACAGATCAGATAACCAAAGTGAAATAACAGCATATTATGTGTTGTTGAGTTTCGGTGAGTGAGTAAGGGATGTCAAAGCCCATTTCCCCATCCCTTCCTCATTCCTTATCCTTAACCCTTCTATGGTCGGCAGCGAACCGTTAGCGTGTTTGTCGACTTTAACAAAAACAAAAAAGCATAAATTGGATATTTTTATAAATTAATTGATTTTTAAGCAAGTATAATATTAATTACTAGCCCACGACTTCGTCCGCGTTGAAAAAGAAAAAAGTCTATCCTGTGTCAGTGTCATGTATAAATGTTTATACATGTATATATAATGTTATACGTCTAAACTTTTATATACAAAGTTTCATGAAAATCAGTTAATTCGTTTAAGAGTTATGGAGGAACATACATACATACAGAAAAACATTCTAAAAATCGTCAATTTAGTTTCAGTATCATGAATAGAGCCATAAACACGATATCTCTGAAAACAAAGTAACTAACTTAGTATATTGAAATATTGATTACTTGAAAAAAGTCTTGCTTGTAAAATACACTGTGTTTCATTACATTTCTAACATTGAAGCTCCAGGAACCGCTTCGTCATTAATAGTAGTACGCACTTAATTGGGTTGAAGATAGTACGAGTATACTCGAAGGAAGTGCGTCTAATCTATTTGAAGAAGGTACAAGGAAAGTACGCCTTATTGACCTGCAAAAATGCTTAATCGAATCAAAAGCACATGCGCCTAATCGTCTGGCATAAAACATCTCTATAATAGACTTGGAGAAAGCGCGTCTATGTATTCCATTTATTAAAACAATGCAAATGTATAATATTGTTAATTTTTTATTTATAAATGTACAAATTAACATTATGAACCCAATGCTTGAATAAAATAGCATTCATAAAGTCTTGAGTGAGACGCAAAAGGGGAACGTCATTTAAATTCAATTTCATTAAAATTTTACGTAAATAACGTCTTATTTTCAAGAGAAATTCTTTAGAAACGCGACGTGGCACGGTCCTTTTACTACTACACCTTTTAATACCTTCGTCCGAGCTTTTTCTACTAGGTGACTTGCTTTATAAATATATTTATAAGTATTTCCCGCTGCGTTTCATAACCTAAATTAATCTTCTACGATTTTTTACTCTAAATTTTATCACTTATGTCATGTACGAGAACACATTTTTGTTTTAAAGTTAATCATGCTTAAGTAAATTAACCATGCTATTAAATATCAAAACGGGTAAAGTCGTAGGACACAATTACTAATTATTATAAATGCGAAATTTTGTGAGAGGATGTATGAATGTTTGTGACTTTTTCACACAAAAACTTGGATGAAATTTGGCACACAGATAGTTTATTACTTGGATTAACATATAGGATTTATCCTGAAAATATGTTATGTTCTTGAGGGATCGTCGAAAGATATAATAAAAGGTCGCCCCCGACGTCACAGCGATGGTGTTGTGTTCTTCACTTTCAACGCCAACGAAGTCGCTGGCAAATGACCAGAGTCGTTTAAACAATATTAACATCTAAGGAAATATTGTTTAAATATGACCACAAAAGGCCTTCGGCGTTTTTGTGTATCTATTTAAATGGCCGTAGGCGGAATGTACAGCCACGGAGGCGTTACGGGTGGGTGCCTTTGTCATCTCTTATCGACATCTCAACGCTTCAGTTGAAAACACTTTTATTTTCCCCTCTATTTAATATAACTTAGGGAACTTCTGCTTTCGTTTACATTCTCATTACTCCTTAAACTCGTGTAATTTAGACGTGAAAATGTTTTGCTTTGAGAACTTCACCGTCAAGTTCAGGCAAACTTTAAGAACGTGTTGATTTTATATTCGTATTAGATATTTTTAAACGTAGGTGTAAATATCATTGATCATATTCCCATGAGGCATTGATGTTACGTTGGCGCCCATTTTTTTATATTTTAGACGATCCCTCAAGCACGTAACATTTTTTCAGGATAAATCCTATATATGTTAATCCAGGTAATAAACATCTGTGTGCCAAATTTCATACAAATCCATACTTAATACTTGTATAGGTAGGTATACGATTGTTTGAAACAATAAAGTAAGCGAAATCTTGTTTACTGCAGCTCCACATTTCATTGTTCACACAAAATGTTCATTTAAAAAGTTGATCTCTTTCGCATCCGGATTATACGCAGCTAAGCAAAAATGTAATATCTTGCTGCTCCATTATTCAACATTCACGAACGTTCTATAGGTGTAAATCAAGTAAAAGCTAGACGGCTCGATCATTAAGATAAGCCGACATATTTGTGAATTATTTCTAAAACATACCACAAACGCACACTTTGTAGGTTTCCCGGGGCACTTTTTGTACGCCTCGCATTTGTTATGTATCTCCGAGGGACGATTCGGATCATTTTGTAGCTAATGAGGCGATGTTACTGCTGTATCGTGTTCTGGATTAATCAATGTGAGGCGTACATAACAGATGAGGTGATTATTCTAACGCTTCGAGCAGAAATGTTGAATGTTGAATAAGATATGCGCATTAAATCTGAAATGTATTGGGATATTATCTTTTTCGTTAAATTATCGTGATGCTGTTTTGTTTTGGTGAGTGGGTAAGGAATGCCACAGACCGTTTTCACCTAGGTTAGGTCAGAACCCCACTCGCCGAAATCGCCGAAGAAACATTGCTTAGGTTAATAGATAAAATATGGTAGCCACCTACAATCAAGTGGACTGTCAGCCTGCCTGCCAACTTCTACAATAAAAAGATACCTTAGTTGACAAAATATTCTAAATTATTAACAAATTATCATAATTATCTAGCTTTAGTCTTTTAGGCACGGTTCCAAGCATGTTGACTGAATTATCTCGTTGTATATCAAGGCTATAAATGTAATAATCAAACAAAACAAAAAAAAATCAATATTAATAACTACTGAGAATAAAATTATGTTTCTAAAGCAATGAAACGATTTCACTAAATTCTAGTATTTTTGATGAGCGTTGACGTATTCGTCAACTTTCTTGTTTTGAGATACACGTTGCTCTGTTGTGCCAACTTTTGTAGGCATTCGTATGAATATTATTATTTCAACAATATTATTACACTAATATGAATATTATTTCTTAATTAAGTTTAGAAAAAATGCATAATTTGGAATATTTCGCCAACTGCGGTACAGGTGGCTAAAAAAACACATTGAATTTGTCCCATTATAGATTTTTTTCAGAAAAAAGAAGAACGTTTAGGAATAAAACTACAATAATTTATAATAAAAAAAAACCATTTTATTTATTGAATAAGTAAACAGCCAAGTGTTATGTTAATTAATTATCACTGTCCTGTTAAATTACATCACAAACATTTTTAGAATTGTACATGCTAAAAGTATTTTTTTAAAACTGTTTCCGTGATTAAATTTAATCATTTTTAACCGCGAAATTTTATTTTCTATTCAATTCGTAATAAATTCGTAATTATATTTGTTTTTAATTCATAATTAGTAAGGCTTTGAAGGACACAACTATAATAATTAATGATACTATATGAGTATGAAAACGTTTATAGAAACAATGGCTGACATGCAGATTAGAAAATATCTACTATGTTGTAGTATTCCCTTTGTAAATTATAAACTGAACATAGAAGAACATGAGGTAACTACCACACATTATGGTTTAATACGATTATTCAAAATGGAAATAGGATTCGCATATTACGTTGTAGTGTAATTAAAATCCAACCCAAGACTGAAAGAGAGTTACATAAATCAATGGTAAAGACGCAGTATTCGAAGAACCAGCTAACTAAACCGTGGCACGCAAGCCGATACTTTACTAAGCGTTTCGTTATAGTGCAAATAGGGTTTGAAAAAATAGGGCAGTGGTTGTTAAAGGAACTCACATTGCGACGTGATTTTTAATAGAAAAGTATTCTCAACTTATTTGAACCCTAAGAAATTATTTATTTAGTAGTACACTGCCACAGTCGTGAATTGGGTAGATGTCTAGCGTCAGTAAATTTAAATGAAAATATTTTCAGTGAATTAGATTGGAATTGAAAGCGAAATCTAATCCATTAAGCGGTACAATCTCTGTATGGATTTTAGTGATGGATTAGAGTGGAGTGGAGCCTTACAGAAAATCATCGTGAAATATTAGCATGTGTGCTGTTGTGTTTCGGTGAGTGAGCAAGGGATGGCATAGTACATTTCTATATCCCTTCCTAATACCGCACCTATGACTTTGCTTGTGTTAACAAAAGGCGAAAGTAGCCATCAATATATAAAAAAATAAGGTTTAGTGCTATTGAGAAAAGCATATTTTTCTAAACATTTTGTATGTGAAGCTCTATTTATTAGTGAGTAATATTATGTTAACTAAGCCCTACTGTAGTGCTCAGGCTTTTCTTTTATGAGGATTTACAAACTGTAACGATGGGGGATTAACTGGACTTCATGTGTCTTCGAAGATGTGTACCAAACCTGATCTTTGGGAGAATATTGCTACTGTTCTGCCAAAGATCAGGTTTCTTAATGATTCCCCGAAAAAAAGCAAACATAAATTTTTGAAGTCCCAGGATGAATAAAGGACAATCTACATTATAATTAAATATGCACGGCCCTTGGGGCGCGTATTCTACTCTCATTCAAACATTTTCTTTATATCTTTATGATTGTGTTTTTATCTTTATACTCATAGAAATTAAAAAAAAAATATACTAACTATTCATACGAAGTTGAACATTTATGCACCCACAACATTGAAATACCTTCTCTTTGCTGACAGGATCAGATGCAGAACCAGTATGGAAGCTCCAAGATCAAGGCTTCGATCAGGGTTATGGGTCGGAACGATCTCCAGAGGATGACTTCGTACCTCCCGTTGTTCCTCCCATCTCGTTAGAACAATATGAAGCTGAACTGCGTACTGTTTATCCATTTATAAATGACGGTAAGTAATATTTTATATTTGGGTGCTTAAATCTGGAACTGATTAAGAAACATTTATCGTTGATTACAGGTTTGTATTTCACATGTTGTGTTTCACACAACATATTTCACATGTTTGTGGTTTTATTCATATTATTATATTGAAAAATGTTTTTTTAGTTTTACAGAAATACATTTTTTTTATTAAGAACACATTCCATATGTTTTAATTTTCCATTTAAGCGGTGATTCACCAATGAATCATTTTCGTAAAATTTACTGAGTCAGTGACCTTTTTAAAGTTATTTATAATGTTAAAAAATATTTATCCAAAAAACGTTAATAAGGGCCGGCGCACTATTGTCACACTATCTTTTTAACTGTCAAATTATTACGGAGAAATAAAATCAAAAAATAATTAGTTATTTTTAAGAGGTGGGCAACTATTTTTTTCAGGAAACTCACTTCTCGACAGTGACCAGACCAAGTCACAAGTGAATAATATTGCTCCGCGAGTTTTGGATCAAAAACTTCATCTATTTTCATTTCAACAATAAGTTTGCTTAGTTTGAAACAATAGATTCTTAGCGAGTTGAATTGTAGACGGTGTATTTGAAAAGTTGAACAAGTTTAACTTATTTTTGTTGAAATGCACGCGTGAAGCGGCGCGTGTAGTAAATAGCTTATATTTACCTTTTACATACTCGGAGGTCGTTGCTGTTTGAACACAAAAAATATCTGCACACTTACTATAAAAATGTTATATTTAAATATTTTTTTGTATAATATTATAATATATTTTTTAACAAACAAATACTTAATGCAACAATAAATGACTGCAGGAAATTTTATAATAATAATAATGACGATAAATAATAATTCAATGTTGATCAAATAAGACTAACCTAACAATTAATAATCAAAATTATATACTAACCCCCGACTTACTTACTACTATTGAGCTCAAACATTCTTATATCCCGCAGGCTAATTGATAATGCAGCAGCAGTTCAAGGTTACAATTCATGGAAATACCCGGAAGTAAAGTAAATTAGGGGTTCTCTCGTGTATTTTTAAATATTTGTCTTTCGAATTTCCAAGTAACCATTATTAGATCACGGAAATCAAAACGCAATATTTAGCCACGCCAGACAGTATCCTATTTAGATGCAGAAAAAGTCCTCAAATAGTGATAGAAAATTGGTTTAAGCAACATTGAGAACGGGATCTTGCTTTTGTTATATTTTCCTAGTGCAATCTACTATAGGGTTTTAAGCGGTAACTGTGCATATACTAGTTAAATAATAGGTTTTATCTAACTCTATTATATCTGTTACAAACACTAATAAATTCAAACATGCAAGATATCGGAGCTCCACACTTGTTATATTCTCACAAATTGGCTTGCAGACGTCAACTTTGTCACTGGGAATAGTTTAAGCCCCCTATTGTTTGCCCTCGTTAGACACAGTACTTAATTAACAAAGTCATTAACGCAATAGAGAATAAACCATTCTTCACGCACATTTAATGTAATGAATAGAGAAAGTCTTTGAGTAAAGCAAAGTTCCTCATTTTCTTCATTAATCATAATGATTTAAGAAATAGTTACTTGAAACACTTCATGGTCATGTTCATCGTCAATCTGAAACAGCCTGGATCCCATGACGATCCGCAACCCTTATTAGGTCGTCTGTCGATCTTATACTTATGTGGACGTCCTTTTTTTTCATGGGAAAATCTGCGAATTAGATTCTTAGCTATTTTTAATTGTTTTATATAAATTTTATGTCGTGTGTTTCATTTTTATGCTATCTGAACACATAGTTTAAGTACCTGTGACGAATTTACACATACCTATAGGTGAATTATTATATTAAGGTTTGAAGGCGACACTTGTGGGGGAATCGGCGCATGTGTACAATTGCGCACAAAATTGCTAAGGAAAATGTCATTTTTTTTTTCTTATTTCGTAATTTTTCACCTCACTAACTTAACAATGTCGAAGGACAACGTTTTTTTAGGCATTTATTCACCATGACGTATTTACTAACACGATAAAACAATCTGTACGCAACAGTACCCAAGAGACTCGAGACGCGCGAACGAAGTGCGGGAGGGGAAGAGCGACTGAGTCTACCAATAACGTGTCGGCACGCCGACGCGTACCCGCCCCTCACTTTCCTCTGCCCCCTCAAAGACCTAAAAATAGAGTTCTGCGCACATTTGCCGAGGAGTCTTTATTCGCTACACGAACTATACTTTCTTTTTATGACGAATTTACATAACTACGTGATTGTGTGGAGATAAAAAAAATGCTAAAAATTTGATAGTAACTGGAGAGTGGTGTACTTATTGAAATCAAGTAAACTCGCTAAAAGTAACACTAAAGACCAATTTGCTGAGACTACAACCAACATCGTACTTGTAGAGAAATCCAAATGATTCAAAGATAAATTCAAGACCTTGTCGCGATAAGAACACGCGCTTCGGCCTCCGCGAGCGAATGAGCCTACCAAAGGCTTCAAACACTCGAGCAAAGGCTTCGTAAAATAAATAAATAAATTGCTCTGCCCACATCAAGCTCTTGACATCGACATGTAATTCGACTGTATGTTCGGCAACAGTCCAAGGAATAGGTGCAAATAGGAGCCCCCCTCTAATCGGCCTTATTGTCACTGGACCGTACTCAGAGTAGCTTTCAGTAAACCCATATCAAAAGTTTTATCTCAGGTGACAAGCCTTGTTAAGGTAAACACGATCTGACTTGGTTGAATGAAACATTCAATAAGGGTTGCCTTCAGTGTACACTTAATGGGAATATGAAATATTGTAAACTGGCGACCCGCCCTGGTTTTGAATGGATAAAGTTGACTTAAAGGTTATTTTAGTCTATATTAGCGGCCTGTTCCCGGCTTCACACGGATGCAAATTATATACCAAAATCTTCCTCGAGAACCACTCTATCCATTAGTGAAAACAGCATAAAAATCGGTGCAGTAGTTTTTGAGTTTATCGCGAACAAACACACAGACGTGGCCGAGGACTTTGTTTTAATATATTATTTAGTCATTATAAAGCCAAGGTAAAGTTTAGCCAACGTTAACAATTGAATAAATTGATTTGAAACTTTGTGAAACTTTTTGAACTTTGTCACGGTGAAATTTTGTATACTCATTTTCAGGGGTACAGAAAAGCCATAGAGTAGGTTTTATTAACATATTAAAGAACGGTGGCAAGAAAATGGCATAGAGTAACCTTTCATCCAGAAAAAGTTCTGTTCTCGAGAGATCATAAATAAACAAAAAACTCTATAATAGTTATGACCGAATATACTACTTTTAATTGGATTTTTAGTTTATTTATTGATTATAACGAGTGGATTTATTTGCACTTTCATTTTCATAATAAAGTAAATATAAAAGCTTTCCATTTCTATCATTGGAAATAACTTTTTCATATGCAAAACGTACGTAAAACGTCAGTTTCACCAACATTCTATTGTACTTCACAACTCACTGTATATCAACCTGTTATTGTAGCGTGAAAAACATTTCGCAAGTATGTGTATGAAATTTTAGTTTTGAGCTAATATATGTAAACCACTTTTATATGATAATGAAAAAGAAAATGTAGGAAACATTTTCGCTATCAAGCGAATGCAGCACTTCGTTAGCATTTATATAGTGAAGTATATTTGCTTTACTTTCATTGTTTGGTATCGAATATTGATCCATAAACTGAATGGTCATTTGCGAGCTGCGAGAGGGCAAAGTTAATTAAAAAACCTTTTCTATGGACCCGTTTCACGCACGTTCCAAGCAATATCGTGTTGATACAGTGCACGGTCATCAGCCCATAATTATGTTTTGATATGGAAGAGAACGAATGTATGTATATTCAGAATATTGCTTTGCATTTATTATGTACTTTAAGCGTGTCTAATACAAGCGCGGCCAAGTTATTTAATAATATAAATTTTACAGAATCGGCAGTGCACCTGCATCCTTGGTGTTGCTTGTATTTTATAGTCGGCCAACTTTTTAACTCTGGTGTGCTGGGGCAAAAACGGGGTATTATAAGTTTGACACGAGTGGCTCTGTATCTGCGTGTCTGCCTGTATAACCGTAGCTCCTAAACTTATGGACCGTTTTTGATCCGGTTTTCATCCAGAAAAAGTACTGTTCCCAAGGGATCATCTAAAAATTTAAAAAAATCTAACTGCGCCTACGTCATCACAGCACTAAAGACTTTAATTTTTATTCAACTATTCAACGCGAACAAAGTCGCGGGCACCAGTTAGTATTTTATATGTGTAAATTAAATTTGCACATTAATATGATCAGTTGATGCATGTGTCTTTACTTATATTCAGTTACGCTTAATTGGAAATCGTACATAAATGATGCATCGGTTTTCCTCTGTGTAATGTATTTCGCGTTATAATTAGTGACAATGACAGCTAGATTAATTTGTCACATATTCATTAGAGTTGATGAATTCGTGTCCCAAGTGCCCTTTATAATTGATGAGTTCGATAGAAATTGGAAATAGTAATGAATGTTTCGGTTTTCGGTTTTACGCCATTATTCTGTCATTATTCTCGTAGTTGCTTTATACAAAAATTTTAATACATTTTACCTAATTCAATATGTATACGAAAAATAATAATTTGAAATCAATTAAAAACTAGAAAGTTCTTTTAAATTGAAACAAAGTTGTATATTACTTGTGTAGACTAGAGAAAATATAGCCAGTGTCATCATATTATAGACAATAGGAATAGGAATAAGACCGAAGCCAAGAAGACGCAGAAAGAAGTCTTAAGAACTTATTGATATACCTAACTTTCAGCCTTGGTCAGAAGATTTAGCATCTGGATTTTTTTTAAATGTTGAATTACGCTATTATGTCTTTATACAAATTATTTCTAACTAAATGAGAACTTTTCTAATGTTTTGAGAATATTAGACAAATTAAAGTTATAAATGTTATTCATGCCTATTTGCAGAACCGGCTTTTATACTTTATTTTTTATATTTAAAAAAGAAATTTTAATATTTCTTCTAGTCCAAAAAATTTTATATAAAATTAAACTTTTCTAGTGTTAATTCTAATTTCTAATTTTACTTATATTTTATTTGTTTTTTTTTTTTAGAAATAGAATCTATTTAAGTATACACACAATTTAGCCAAACTATGTAGGGTATACATTGATATTAAAAATTGACGTCACATTTCATTTTGCCCATAATATTTCATAACTAAAGGCCGCGGCACGTAGAAGGCTTTTAATGTCCAAGCGGTCGATCAATCCACCGCGTGACGCACGTCCCTACCCCACAGACAAATTCGCGAGCGGGAGTGGTATAAAGTTACACAATCTCTGATTCAAATCACGTGACAGGATCTCACCTAACTTTTAGGATATCCCGAATATCATCCACGCTTCTATCTAAACTTTAGTTTGATTAAAATTGGTAGTTACATATTATGTGTGTTGAATTTACACCTTCAGATCAATGTTATTACCTACTATAGCTGCTGTCCGCGACTTCGTCCGCGTTAAAAAAGATAAAAAGTAGCCTATCACGTGTCCCGTACTTCTAAATGTTTGTCTACCAAGTTTCATGAAAATCAGTTAATTCGTTTAAGAGTTATGGAGGAATATACATACACACATTACATACAGAAGAAAATTCTAAAAATCGTCAATTTAGTTTCAGTATCATGTATAGAGCCTACGATATTTCTGGAAACAAGGTAAATTACTCCATGACCGACCCCTACAAATTTATTATTAGTATTGATTAAATTTGAAATCTATACTAATATTATGAATAAAGAGATTTGTGTTTTTGTTTGTTGTTTTAAGTAGTGGTACACACACTACGTGCACACACGTACCGCCGTGAAATAAATGTGTTTCGATGGTCGGCAGCGCACTTGCAAATGGAACGTTAGCCTGTTTTAAAAAAATATCATAAATTAGATATTTTTATAACTTAAATTGGTTTTTAAACAAGTATAATGTTAATTATTATTTGAAAAACGTCTTGCTCGTGTTTGATTATTATTATACATTTCTAATATTGAATCTCCAGGAACCGCCGCGTACATCATCAATATCAATCATCACCAATACTAATAATAAATCTGTAAGTTGAGGTATTGTATGTATGTATATTCCTCCACAACTCTTAAACGAATTAACTGATTTTCATGAAACTTGGTAGATAAACATTTAGACGTACAGGACACAGAATAGGCTACTTTTTTCTTTTTTTTAATTAATAATTATATTGTTGGCAGCTCACTTGCAGCACCTATAGCGTTGCTTGTATTATAGGCGACGGTAACCACCTACCTACAGTCTGTCGTCCTTAACATTAAAAAAACTCTCACGCCTGCTGTGAATGGACAGTTTGAAAATACTAATTATACAGTTTTAGAAACTAATCGTTGTAAATACGAAAAGGGTTAATTAGGTAATTGGATAACATATGGTTTGGATGGGACATAATTATCGCACAAATTAGCTCTCGCTTAAAGTTTAATTTTACTTATTTTCTAAGTCATAATAACTTTTACAGAGAATGAAAACTTCCACTTCCTCAATTAATCACCACTGACCAGCAAAGCACAGGTTCACTGACAATTTATGTTTTATAAAAAATAAAAATAATAATTTTATTGTGCAAGTTTTTATCCGCAATTGGTCCCATAAAATTAATTAAATTTATATTGTCTGCGCTGATTTCAAGTCAGAATTAATCTTGAATTTTTCTGAAGCAGAATACTAAAGAGAGCCTTTTTTAATTTAATAGAATATTATTAACATAATTTTATAAATAGTAAATTCTTGTAAGAAATGTCCATTATTGCTCCGACTAGGAGGTACATAAATTATGAATAAACTGAGAAAATATGAATATCTTATTGCGAATAGAACTATGAAGACGACGAAGTCGCTTTAGATTGTTATAAATAACGAAGCCACTCAACTCAACACGAACTCTGATTTGCAAGTTTAATTGTCTTTCTTTCTTGCTTTATTCACAATGCAAATCCCTCAGTCCGATGTTCTAGGGAAACTTGATGAATAACCTCAAACGATCGACAAATATTTGCTTATAATTGACGTCAAAAGTTCATGATTAAATCGCAACGTTTATATCTGTTAATAATACTCAGATGAAAAACTTTGCCAACCTGTGGAATTAAGGGGCGAAATAAATTGTGAATTTTGAAATGGAAATACGTCATCGCTTTCGGTGTAAAGTAAACGCTGAAACCAGTAATTAAATTTTCTCAAATACCTGGAAACAGCGAAGCGAAGCTTTTCACTGATATAACATTGGATTATTGAGCAACAGTATTTCACAGTTACATAAGATTATTCTTAAATTGTAATTATTTATTGTTATTAATCTAATATATAAAATTCTTGTGTCACAGTGTTAGTTACCAAACAGCTTAACCGATTTTGATGAAATTTTATATGTACACTTGGTAGGTCTGAGAATGTATATTTTTTATACTCGGGCGAAGTCGTTATCTTTTTTCGATTATCTTTTTCTTAACAATAGAGCTAAGTAGCCACAGAGGAATTGTTGGCATTAATAAAACTAGCGCTAGATGTTTAATTAACAAACTGTAATCATCTAACAAGTTGCTGCTTTGAATGAGAAAAGCTGAATGCACTTTAAACTTTTAAAAAGAAGATTTGTCTGAAAGAAACTTGCTTTATAGACCGTGATCATTACTGAACAACTCGTAACATACATACTTTCAAGACATACTTAAGTCAATGTGGGTCTCTGAAAAATATAAAAATATCACAATTCTAAGAGATGTTTTCAAATCACTTCAACATATCATATCCAAGGTAATTAAAATTAACCGTTAAACTCCATGTAAATTATATAAACTACTTTTTTAGAATAATTATATAGCCAATCAGCGAATTTGCTGTGTAATATAATTATGAAGAGGGCGACATAGAAAGGCTTATCAAAAACGACCTGAATTATTCGAATTATCTAAATTCATTTTTTATTATATTAGTCTATCACACATGAACCAAAATTGCAATATAAAATATTTTCATTTTCGGCTATTTATTACAGTAAATTAATAGGATAATATGTCTAATTGTGAGTGATTTGTTTATACTTTTTTACCAAGATAATAAACATATGTCGTACATATTTTAGCCACCTAGTCTTACAGAAAACTTTATACTTATTTGTACTTATTTGTGCCCGAGCGACTTTTTCTATACCGAGGAATGAAGGAAAAATATAAAAACCGGAATCGATTTAAAAAATTTATATCTATTCAAAAATGGTATCTCAGATATTCATCTAAAATTGCACAACTTTTATTGACGCAAGTGTATTATATTCTACAGTGATTACTTTCTACCAGTGATATACACCATTTATACATATTTTACGATCAACCATTGTACTCGCCTCAAGCAAAAGTATTTCCAATGCAAAGGTCGTAAGACTAATTGCGGTGAATGCCCTCAGAAAAAAACACGTGTGCTGTTATGTTTCGCTATATGAGTCCAGAAACGTTTCCCTCTCACCTTTTTGAATGAATTATGGTGTCACTGAGAGTTCATGGTGGTGTGCAGTCTTCTTTTTCTTCTTAACGTGTGCCGTTTATCTACGAAAGTGGGCGACCATCATGGGTATTTTGTCTTTGGAACCCGCTGCGCGAAAGAGGAAGCGAGTAAAAACCACCTTTCTCCTGCCTCTCCTACGCTTTCCCTATCATCATTAGCTGAATCTCTCGCCCCTCATTACGAGCCCGAAATACTGCAGCTTCATCTCCTTTATCGTTCTTAGCACTTCCATTCTCTTTCTCATTCGACGCATAACTGCAACATTGATCCATGATATTCATGGTATGAAATGTGAGTCTATAAACCGACATCCCTTCTACCTATTCGTCACCTTTTATAAAAAAAAAAAACAAACGAAACAATAGTCTATATAATAGGCTTTGAAACAAACACGTGGCTCTCCAACAAAATGAAAAATAAGTGAAAGAAAAAACACAAGAGCCTTTTGAAAACTCAGACCGCAGAGAATTGCTTTTATTGAAATTGAACGAACAATTCAATTACATTCGATTTTCTAAAAGCCAGTAAAAGCTCTGTATCTAACATTTCTCTATTTGCCAAGCTATAAATGACGGGGGCCGAGACGTAGCCAGGGGAGCTTTAGGCCTTGCATACAAATGGAACGCGTAAATGAGATAACATCCCCTGTTCACTCTCACAACATCAACCGACCACATCGTTACATAATACCAACACAGCGGATAGTTTGCACGTGACAATTAATTCTATATCTTGCATATTATCTTTTTCTTTATACTTAAGGCCTGAAAATTCACCACTAACTATGCCATTTCGAAATTTCTTACAATTCTATAAAGATTTTTACCAAAGTCCAATAATAATAATAATTAATCAAAGTGCTGTGATTGAAAAGAACTAAAGAAAATGAACATTTTTGTACACAGAATGATATTATTCTTAGTAAAATGTTTGTTGTATTAAGATATAAATGTCCCATGAAGGGAACACAAAACATTTCATTTCGTTAAATCTACGCGCGACGTAAAACAATCGTAAATTTTTATACGAACATCAAATGTTTTAACATTCGATGAGAACATACCTACATAAAACTGTAAATCCAAGTAAGTGACTACGGGTAAAATGTTTATACGTACTCGTTCATTATATCCTGCAATGAGACCATCAGGTTGTTATTATAAAGAGACGTTCATACGCGTAATTAACAATATCCAAATATTTTTAAGGTAAAGTTTGTATTCAGGAAACCACGCATTCGATTCTAAAATTTATTTCACCAAAACCAATATTTTGGGGGAGGCCTATGTCCAGCAGTGGACGTCCTACGGCTGAGATGATGATGATGATGATATTTGGAAAGAACTTTCAGATTTATTAAGAACTAGCAAACTATACTTTTATTTTTCCTTTTGCTGAAAGGCTACCAAGCCTAAAAAACAAATGACAAAACAAAAGGCGTATTTCTATTTGTAATTTGTTAAAATGAATAAGTTATTAAAAAATAATAGAAAATCTAAACAGAACTTTCAACATGCATAATGCATAATGTTCCAACTGTAAAATGATGTATCGATTTACACGAAACGTTTTAAACGAAACCATTTCAGATAGATTCCTTTCCTTTATTCCTTTTAAATAAAAGTAATTTTATAGGAATATTAACGTATTAAAAAAATAGCGTAACTGCGTTAAAAATGGACAGTCATTAATGCGCATCGTTAATATGTCGACGTACTCTCTTAGAACATTTATAAGTAATTAAAGTTCATCTAAGAAATATTTTTATTGGGTTATTCACGTAATTTCTATGTAATAAACAGGAGATCATAAACACATAATGATGCTGCTTTCTAATGATCATAATAAAATTCATATTCTAAATAATAACAAAAAAAAACATTTCGTAATAGACTGTTTATAAATCTTTGTCTACAATAAAAAATAGCACTTGTACCCGGTTATTTAAAAAAATATCTAAAAAGAATAAGAGGACTTACTGGATCCGAGAAAGTATTCGTTTTTTGATGTCACAACACGATTTTTTTTTATTATATTAGTTAATTAACCACACATTTAATGGAACACAATGAGAACAGAACTAACTACATATAAATAACAAAGTCAAATGTATGAGACTCTTGTGTGAAACTAAAAGTTATTGTAGTAAACTTAATGTTTTTAATGTTTCTTCACACATGAAGTAGAAAGAATCTCAATCTACTTGTTAAAGTGAAACAGATTTATTTTGATTTAGTCCAATTTCTAAGAAGAAATGTCTCAAGACTGTAGAATAGCAATAGTTCTGTCAGCCATAGTTGACGTTGAACAAAATATTGCCTTACTTATTGGGTTAAAGAAAATTTATAGCGACAAAGAGAGCCAATATGTTATCGACTTGAAAATCCGTTTCAAAACAAACGTATATTTTTATGATTCTGCCGATCATAGTAGGATTAAGGATAAAGGATTAGGGAAAAGATCGGGAAAAGGGATCTGACATCCCTATTCACTCACTGAAACAAAATAGAAAATTGCGATGCATGGTGTCACTACTTTCCAGGTTCAGACCAGAAACAACTAAGTGAAAAGTTCATTTCCATAGTTGGCCCTGCCGGGAATCGAATCCAGGACCCTTAGCGACCAAGAGGCTCGTCAAACATTGACAAGGACGTAGGGACGTTAAGAGGTGCTACACACATGAGAACCATCCAAGCATTACACTCCTCGTATCTACGCTTGGCTGACGGTGACACTACAGTATATTTGCTCGAGTAGATTTTAATAATATAAACATTTCTGTTACCAAATCTTATAACTTCCATAGGTACTTACTAGTATTATAAATGCGAGAGTTATAGTTATATATTTCTGTCTTTTAAAACCAATGAAACATTTTCCGTGAACTTTTGTATCAAGTTACCTTGAACCCTGCAGAAGCTTTTTAGCTATAACTTGTGTGAAGCCGCAGTGCAGTATTAAATAAGGCTAGTATTATTAGTATACTTAGCTTGTATTACACGTTTACATTATCCTTGTGGGTTCCAGTTCTATCATAATCTCGGCACTTTTATTACTGGGATTGTAGTTGGAGTTAACCACTAAGTTACAGAAAATGTTATATTCAAGTAACAATTTTTTCCCTTGAAACTTAACTACTTTAACTTGTTAAGTTACTCTTGCACTGCAACATCTGTAGATTATATCTTCAAAGTAGTTTTTGTTTAGTTTACAAATTAAATCTTTTGTCGATATCAACAGCCAACTGCCGAACAAGTCACTTATTTCAAAAAGTCTCAAAAATTGTCTGAAACTCTGCTCGTCCGCTACTTACTGTATAAGTACTTTTTCCCAAATTCAATTACAATTACAAGTACATATGTATCTGTGTACCAAATTTGTTACAACAATTCCTATAATTTGTTGTAATTTAACACTTTGCACACAATACGATGATATATTTAAGAAGGTATGTAATAGTAGTGTGTTACTGAGTAATATTTTTTCATGAACAGTGCCATTTTCTTGTATTATAAATACTAACATCATATAGTTGTTATTGCGAATAGTGTACCTAATTTTTATAACTAGACTGAATTTATAATGATTAAGCGTAAAGTAGTAATCTCCATATATCCGGGTTTAACAATAGATGCTGCGCGCGGTCACGGGTCCCCCTGCGGTAGCGCACGAGTTCAATGATCGACCCCAGCACATTGGGTAGGTTACCTTTGAAAGCGACTAACGAAAAACAGTGTGGTAGCGCTCAATGAAATTCTTGTGGGATATGGAATTAAATTCTTGTAAAATTTCCATGAATTTTTCAAAATTTAAACATTATAAAAAATATTATATATAATGCGTTTTTTATAACATCGAAGACCGGAAATTATCTATCTATTTTTAGATATTTTTTAGGTTTATTTAGTTTTAGACTTTAGTTTAGTTTAGTTTTATTAGTTATTATAATATTATTTCTGTAATACAAAAAAAAAATCATGAATTAAAAAAAAAATCTAATCAATATATACTCTTTATAATTAATTATTCAATAGTTACGAATCATCATCATCATCATCATCATCTCAGCCGTAGGACGTCCACTGCTGGACATAGGCCTCCCCCAAAATTTTCCAATTGGACCGGTCAGAAGCAGCCTGGATCCACCGTTACGAATAATTAATACATATTGTAATTTGGAGTCGTTATCCACGTCTGTCTGTCTGTATATCCGCTGACTCCTCCTAAACAATGCAATGGGTTCTCCATCATTTGTATAAATATTCATGGAAAATTTTAATAAAAACAAATTATATTTACATTTAAGTAAAAATCAATATTTTTGCAATCACATGTCGCCGATACTATCCTCGTCTGTCTGCTAACTACTTCTAAACCACCAAAAATTTGAATAACGTTTTCACAAATGGAAAGAGGGATAAACAAGGAAGGTTTGTGTATATGAAAAATTGCATCCCGAACGAAGCCGGGAGCGTGTTATATAATATTATAGATTTAATTTAACAAAAATGTAAATTTCATAGTCACTGACGAGCGTACGATATTCGACGCTCTATCTGTGGCCACGGCTTTCCATGTGTTTGCTGTGAAAGCAATCACGCCACAGTTTAATTCACAATACTGCGAACGACATACTCTTGTATGAAGCTTTTCATAACGATACTGGCACAATACCTCAGTTTATTATGTAGCTTATAGAACATTATTGACAGAAAATTGTACCAAAAGTATAGGTATATTAGCCGTTCAGGCTCACGTCTTTTATGTAAGGCAACATAAATCATTGTGCTATATTACTAAAACTAACTAATAGTCACGACTATTAATTCTTACTAATATTATACTTAAAGTTTGTGAGGATTAATTGCTGGATGTATAGATGTTTGTTACTCTTTCAAGCAAAAACGGCTGGACGCATTTTGATGAAATTTGGCACTTAGATAGTTTATTACCTAGATTAACATATAAGATAATTTTACTCATATATTTTATTTTTTAAATGCGGACGAAGTCGCTGCCACAGCTATAACTTGTAATAAAATAACTTACATTACTTTTCATATTGCAACATTTTGTACATTTGAAAATTTATTGAAGGAAATAGAAACAAGTTGAAGATACAAGAGTCTGTCAAGCGAAACAGGAACCAACTGACTGTTTCTCGAAATTTCGAGAATACTGCTACAAAGTTATACAAAATTATTTAAATGTACTCTTTGATTATAACAGTTTATCTGTTTAAATATATTAGAATGGTGTCAACGCATAAAGCAACCAAATATAAAAATTATCGTTTTATGGGAGTGTGGAACACATTATCTATGAAGAGCTGTGCGCGTGACGGGCAATAAAACAGCTGGAAATGCGTTGAGTGGGAAAGAAAACGAAAGAAAACTCTTATCATAAAATAAAAGGGCTATAAAAAAATCTTACTTGTCTTAAACAAATACATACATACTTATCTAAATCTTTACTAATATTATAAAGAGGTAAAGTTTGTATATTTGTTTGTATTTTGAAGATAATCTTCGAAACTACTCATCTGATTTAAAAAATATTTCACCAATAGTTAGAATTGGATTTCTGGATGGACATAGGCTTATTCTTATTCTATTAGCTAGTTTTGTAGTTTTTGTAATAGGTTTTTTTTAAGTAATCTAAACACACATAGGGATAAGGGAATGGGTTTTAACAGGTAGTATTATATTTGCTATTACGCAGACCTACGAAATATTTATACTGTTATTTTACAGTGGTTTCTTTAATAAGGTCTGATTAGGCAGTCCAGGTTTAAGACAGTAGGTAAATCAGAGTGTGTCCTATGTCACTATACAACATCAATGTCTAAAACATGCAATCATCATGCTATCTCCTATTCATCAGCTATATATTCCATCATAAGGTAATGTGTAAAATTTTCCAGAATGCGTGTTTCTAATGGGATCGTTTTAATAACCCATTAATGATACTAATAGTATCACTCAAACCAGTCGTATACGCGGTAATGCGAATAATTATTCAGGCCGCCGTTGATTAGTTAGGAGATGTTCAGAAATTCCAAAATGTCATTTCTCGACTATAACTTCTCAAACTAATAACTTCTCTAATAACTTCTCAAAGCCCCTTAATACTTAAAAATATTCTGCATTTAATAAAAATTAACTTCAATATGATTAATTATTTATTAGTAATACCTATTTTAATTTCTTCTATTATATACAAAAATCATAAATAGGCCGCCACATGCAATCATAAAATAATGCATCCCTCGTGTATGGTACTTTTTTCTGGATAAAAGGCACCTTATGTCTTATCCCTGTCTTCGAGATAAGCAACAGAAAATGAATGATGAAGCTCGATTTTTTATACATAATAATACATAATAATATACGCACAATGAACGTAATGTTATAATGAATGTATTATAACACAATACTTAGTTAGATACTCAGTTTATTGTGATTATTTTTGAATATTCCTTTGCTTGGCGAATCTTGTTTCGAATCTTAATCATATATTTATTTGTACATTAGATTCTGGAGTCTCCAGACTCTCAGAATGCAATCATCATGCAAATAGCACAAGTACCAATGCGTTTAACATACGTAATATGCGTTAGCACAATGTCAATAAATTGTAGCTTGGTCGCGTTCGTGACCGGTCAACTTAGCCAATATCGAAATGTGGCACAAGTCGGCACAACTAATACTGGTGTCCTTTCACAAACTAAAAAACCCCTTGTGTGACTTATAAAATGTCATTGTGTAGAGAATGTAATAACGTACCCAATTTAATGTTAAAGTTTGAACAGAGAGGAAGGCCGAGATGAAACATTTCGCTAAAGGCAGAAACACACCGAATTACATTTATACGAATCGGTGACTCAGAGCGAATAGAATCGGAGTTTGAACCAGAAAACAATGTCTTCGGTCGCCTAATTTTCAGCTTAGATTTGTCCAACGAAATAGGGGTCCGCAATAAAATATAAATATGAATTTTGTCCTGGCTGACTATCAACGCACAGACAAAACTAAAACAAAAGTCTATAAAGCTTTCTTCAATTACAATTCACAAATTTTGAGCCTTTTTGTGTTCATTAAAAAATCTATGACTAAATTAAGTGTATATAGGTATACTGTTACTTCGGCGATATCTGCGAGAATTGGTCTGTAGGATAACCAACTCGTTAAAGATGACGTGTTTGGGTTCAATATAAAGCCAGGTGTTTGTTTAAAATTTTAATTATAGCTTGTTTATAAGGGTTAAAGTGTGATCGAGATTATACATATCCTTAAGTACTGTCAAATGAATGAAGATTTTTTTAAATCCGACTGGTAGATCGATGTATTCAACCAAAGAAACAAACCAACTCTGCAGATTTATTATCTAGCGTTATGCGAACAAACCATGTCTAACTATAAGTTCACTGTCTAAACGTAATAAAAGAGGCGCATTCAGCAATAGAACAAGAGCGAAACGAGGCTGCAGATTTATGCCTTCTTATCACGGTGCCACCTTATGGTTTCTTCAGATATCGCCTTAATAATTTAGGGAATTACACAGGGTTCTATTCTGGGTCCGTTTCTTGTCCTCATACAGAGGTAATGACCTCCCTTATTATGTAAATATTCCTTAATGATAAGTCATTACTAAGGGCGCATAAAAATAATAATGTAGCTATAAAAACTTTATTTAATGTGATCCCAGTAAATATGTTTTGTTGGTACGTTGTTGTAGATTCTTTAAATATGTCAACTTCAATATTATTCTTAAAACCCAGATGCAATAAACAAAAAATATGTATTTATGATTAGGATTTTTTTATATATATTTGTGATAAAGTTTAAATAAATGATATTATGGTAATATAATTTGCAGCTCGATAGGTCAGCAGCGAATTTGCAACCCTTTTAACCCTTCTACCATCAACGTTAAGCTGTCTGCCGATCTTTACATAGAAAAAGTCGCGTCGAGTTTCAACTACATGTTCTTATCCTAAAACCGCGCTATTTCAGTTCATCATAATAATTGAGATCCGTTTGCAGAGACTAAAAGGAAACTTGAACGTCTTGAGTTTTGTTTGTATTCAGATATTCAAATTTTAATTTCAACCAAGTCGCTTTTTATAAATCGTGATAATATCTCTGGAGCCATTGCAACTACTGAAACTTGTGTATTTAATATACTATCTATTACTGTATTTGATATTACTTTTATTTAGAAATCCTAATCTACCATAAAAACCCCATATAGTATGGTGCAATTAGACTTTGACCCCAACATCCAAAGTAAAAGTATTATTCCAGCTCGAAATTGTTCTATATAGTCCACTTATTATTTGGTAAAAAGTTACACATATTTTAGCGTCGGCTTTTTTGGGAAAAGAAGGTGGATTTAATGAGTTATTCTTAAGTATTTCGAAAATATGCTATTAGTGTCCAGGAGAAAAATATTACATCTACATTGAAATTCGAACAAAAATTCGAATACATATGTATATATGTATGTTCCTCCATAACTCTTAAATGAATTAACTGATTTTCATGAAACTTGGTAGACAAACATTTAGACGTACAGGACACAGGATAGGCTACTTTTTCCTTTTTCAACGCGGACGAAGTCGCGGGCGCCAGCTAGTAGATTGTTTTGTACTATTTAGATACAATATAACAGCATACATTAAAATAAAAAATAAATTAAAAAATCTTATAAACTTTACAAGCTCATTGGTTCTATAGTTTAAGGTTCTGACCTTAACCTTCTTATTAAAGGTTCCTAGGTTCGATACCCGACAAGACAAGTTCTACTGTGAAACTTTTCACGATTAACTTTACTTTGGTCTGAAATGTCGATGTAGGAAAATTAACTGTCCTAGTGCCATGTTTATTTGATACAGACGTATAGTGCTTCAATAGTGTCCATAAAGGACATTGGTGTAATACTTTACCTACCTAATGTAGGTAATAAAAAACTACACATTACAAATGAAAACCAATTTTTATACGATATCGTTTGCTGCAGTTTTAATTAAATTTCAATTGCATCCGTAAAGCGTAAAATTAAAACATTGATCAAAAAAAATTACATAAGAGTGTGCAAACAAAAATCACAATTCCACTACAGAAGTCTCTATTGAATAAAAAAATCACGTAATTTTCTCTCGCTTATTGTAGCAGCTCCCTCGCTCGTGGGGACAATAGGAATTGGATGAAATCATTTTCAATCTGTTTTCTGTGGACTTCCTCAATGTTTAATTCATGACTCAACCTCCCTTCGTTTACTATTCTAATAGAGATTTTGGTCACTTAACAGACAATATTAGCACTGCCTTCAGTCGATGTTGGACTTAATGCGAGTGTCTGAAATTGTTAGAAATTGAAAAAAACTTGACTTTTAAAATTTCTAAGAGAGACATATTAAAATATGTATGTAGGAGCCAAAAAGAGGAAAAAGTAAACAAGACAATTTAGCGTGACATCATTTTTCACATGTAATACTGCGGTCATACATTCATTGTGCTGGCCAGTGTGATTAATTTAGCGTTTGTTTCATATCAAAAAAAAAACAATATATTGCGAAACGTTTTAGCGCCTTTTTTTGTTAAAATGTGTGTGTCTAATGTATATATCTACTTGTACATTATTAGTACTTATTATTACTTGTAAAGTCTCTATGTTTTTCTCCGCCAACTACTTCTAAACTACCCAACTAGTTCACCAATGGAAAGAGCAAAAAAAATAGGAAGCTGCTCACATATAATTTGCAAACAAAATTGCATCAATGGAACGAGTCGCAATAGCGATAAAGTAGCCTCGTTAACACGCCAGGTAAATCGATTTCACATCCCGCATGAGGGATGAAAAATGAACGAACCAAAATACCATATAACCAAAATAATTTATAAGAATATTGTACGACTTTCACTTCAGAAATTATTATTTTCTCTATAAATTGTTAAATAAAATCAACATTTACTCTTTGCCGTATTTACTCTTTGATCATAGCAAACAAATCTATAAATATCGAACAGAACTTGAACAAACAAATAATTTATACATTAACTTCGACCGAATAGGTAAAATGAAGCGAGTAAATGGATTTCAATATTCACAGTACAATTTACAATACGTTACGGCTGCTTTTTTAATAAATGGAAATTCTTTCTCCATGGAACGCAATGCATCTGACAATGAAATATATTGCTTACTTACAATTTGCTTACAATAACATTAACAGACAAATTTTATCAAACATTTCCTTAATATTACAATAAAAAGTTTCGAACTCGAACAAATTTTAAGAAGCCGACACGTTACGAGTAGGATGCTATTATGATTCGGTGCGTGTCTAAAAAAATCCCAACTTTTCGACAGGCCACAATAACCAGCCACATACCAACCAGTGGACCGTCGGTCATCTGTCTAGGTAATAAATAAATATGATGTGTCAAGGCTGAGCTCAGCTCAGAGCAAACTAACTTCAAAATCAAAAAAGAAATAAAGAGCGATGGCTAACGTACTAAATACAAAAAAGTGTGGTACCCTATTTAAAGAAGTATGTATTTGGTGATACAAGCAAAGGAACAACATGCACTTAACTGTTCTGGCTTCCTAGCCACCATATTGTCCATTAAAATGGATTTCCATAGTCCCCAAAATATCCAAGGTCTAAAACCAGTGTGTATTATTTTTATTTAACATACCAAGGGGGACGTGGACGCTGACAAAATGTCTCGTGCACAAATTGACAGTCACTCAGCGAGGTATACGGAAGGTAATACTCGATATTTCCTCTGGAGGTTATGATTTGAAATTCAGTGATCCGTCAGACTTAAATTGATCGAGCCAAATAATCAATTAACTGGAACAGAAATGGGTTAGGTTAGTGGTTATTGGACGAAACGCCTAGACTAACCGCGTAGATTACCTCAAAAGACCAATCCTCGGAATTCCGTTCTCGAATTTTGCCCTTTCCAACATATTTATTTATATAGATTATAATATGAATATAAGATAAATATACCCACATATTTGTATGAGTTTTGTCCACATAAATGAACAGAATGACCTTCAGCTAAATTTGTTACAGTTGCGCTGAAGTTATAATGGACTGGAAGGCAGAAATGCCGTCGGCGGCTCTCACTTCTGAAATAAAATCCAATTTTAAATTGTTCAATTTGTTGAGGTCTCTTTCATCTTTGCTATAATTATTTTCTTCAAATATAAACGATATTAAATTACTTCTGCGAAGACTATTAAACTCTTTTAATTAAACAAATCGAAAACATTGATTAAAATCAATTTTCGGTTGAAATTGTTTTGAGATGTTAACTTTTCAGTACATATATTATGTTGATTTTTTTTATTACCCTATTACTTAAAATACCTTTAAAAGTGTAAATTTTTCTTCACGTACTTAATGGTAATATGTAAACTAAAAACTTAGGAACCCTTAGATATAATAAGAAAATAGAAACAATGTTAACTACTAGACATTCTTAAGTGCTCCCCTCATCTCATTCATAAGCGTTGAAAAATGGAAATATCAACATCTGACAAAAATAGTAGTAGAAAAAATAAAGACCATGCCTTATTACTAGGCAAAGTTGATATCGGGTATGTGCAATAAAAAAGGAAATTTATGTGATTCGATTTGAATTGTCAGTCCAATGATTGATAGGTTTGTTATTTATTTACTAAAAAATCTAAAAATTAAGCTATTCTATTAAGCACAAAGCTTTCTAATAAAGTTGGATTTACTCATATGTAATAATGTCCTAAAAGACAAGACTGTTTATGATGCAGTAGCGTAATATACAGTTAAAGCTGATCCTACGTAACTTTAAGAGGGCTGTACAAACAATGTTAGTAATGGGCCAACACACAACACTTACCTGTCGTTTGCTCTGTGAAAACACCTGGACCGTGTAGGTTGCCGGAAGGCCGGACTAATCCATATATTAAATATTTGATATACACGCTCCACCGTGTACCTTTCCTGCCATAAATACTACTAAGCTTAGAGATAAATTATATTCTTTTTGAGAGGGTCTTTGACCATCAAATTATCTGTAACTAACTTTTGTACGCGACTTCTTCAGTGCCCCATTTTCTTAGGTGTTAAATATTCATTCTTCATTGCTCATATCAATGTTTTGACCTGCGTTGAAATTTTTATTTTAAAATGATCCCTCAGGAACTTTTTTCTAGGTGGAAAGCACCTAGTGTCCTTTTCGGCCTAAATGTAATTCTAAAATAATTGCATATTATCCAATCAATGTGCATCACATAATGTGGCTACAAATCTCTTAAAAAAATTTCATCCTGTATATTTATTAAACATATATATTCCGCCTATCCTCAAATATCCTGCTCGTGTGTTAACTGCATTTCCATGGAAGTGAACTCATGCAAAGCACTACACTGTACTTCATCTAAAAGCCACCGCAGACCGCAACATTACCGCAACTATGTTAGAATTAGTATACATCCTCTCAACTATAGATGTTGAGCAACGTGTCTCTACACTGTCGTCACTCCAAAATTAGACATTGTCTTCGGGACTAATATTGTTATTCCAATATCTATCTACATCTATATTATCTAAGAGCCTGTTGTTCGTATGTTGTTAAGAGTCCCTGTATAGCCCGACAATATCAATTTGTGAAACGATCTTGGTTTTACTCCCAGTTCATTGTGTTGTTTCCATAATAAAGTCGACCTAGTAGTAATATAATGTAAGTAATGACGGTCTGCTGTCTTATAATATTAATCGAAATTTAACTTTCCTTTTAAAACAATTAAATGCATTGTTTCCGCTGATCTACAAATTATGTGATTCACAAGATGGTGTGGTTTTTTTGTGACTCACGCCAATTTGATGTTAGTACATCTAGACGAAACATCAGAAAGTGACTATCAGGACATAATATTGTCTTGCACAATCTTAAAAGGGCATTAAAGTTTTAAGTTAATAAAATTCTCACGAAATTAATATGCCTTGCCTAACCATTAGTGAGAGAGAAAAGATGACAAAGTCTTCTTTAGTGAGTTATTTGTACACTCGCGACTGCGCGTGATTCGCCATACTTGTTGTCTCGGCAGATTTTTTGCTCACAGAGGCACAAATGAAAGTCACCCTTGAATAAGATCTATAGGTAATATTCCATAGTAGTCCGATAGAATAATAGAATAGAATAATACAAGTAATTAAAACCTTAAATTAAAAAAGATCACATTTTTATGTCTAGAAATGATAAATTACATAATAAATGTTCTCAATATATCATCTTAATAATAAATTGGCCACATAAATGATAAGACAGAAGTTCTACAAGTTCAATAGAGTTCCTTGTAATCAGTTTCCAAGAATCCGACAAGTGTATTATGATACTCGCTAATGAAGAAACCATTGAATTTAAGTCATTTTGGAAGATTTGACTTTGGAAATTGAATAATATAAATTGATATGTTTAAAGCAGTTTTTTTTTGACAGTTAATATTATTTTTAGTTTTTATGATAAAGATCAGTAGAAGGCTCGAAGATTCACCTAATGGTATGTTGCTACCTGCGCATTTGAAGCACCTGTGACGTTGCTTCAAGTAGAACGTTAATCTGTAAAAAATACATACGCGATAGAAAGTTGATTAACTTATTTGCCGCTTCGAATCTCAAGATTCGTATGTCTATCCAAGAAAACAATTATTTAATATTGAGGTTTTTTTTTAAATTTATTCCTTTTATTGTCTCCAGATAATACTTTCACCGTGGTAGTAGAAAAAGATGGAAGAGGATTGGGTATGTCAGTGTGTGGCGGTGGAGGACTTGTTAGAATACGAAGACTATATCCTCCACAACCTGCATGGCGGACTGGACAGCTCGCACCTAAGGACTTACTTCTGTCGGCGAATGGAGTTCCACTTGCAGGCCTAAGTACATATGTGGGTAATTTTGCCTACTACAAATTTTACATAGTATATTTTTAAAGTAAAATAACACATTTATTGCTTCTGTCTCTGTGTTATGTATAGCCTAAATAAAATTTTCAAACAAAAGTTACATTCTCCATCGTACACGTTTTAGTAGGAAAAAACAGCTGCGCAATAACTACACGATACTTTAAAAAGTAAAATTTAAACTTAAAATCCACACACATTTTATATGCAGGCCTCAGAACTGCAATTGTACTGTACATGTTGAAATAAGAAGCGTTGTTTAAAAATAACTTTACTCGCGTAAAAAAATACTGGAGCAAGTACATTTTTTCCACACCATACCTATAACTTCTGATATCTTGTATGCTTCTTATATCATGTTCATCTGGAGTAGGTAATGGAATGTACCTTTTAAATTGTGAAAGAATTTTTTCAAATAAGTGCAGTGATTACTCTCCAAATCCAAAAAATTATCCACTATTGCGAATTATGATTTAACTGTTCGTATTAAATGTAAATTTTAATGGGCTTTTTGAAAGTCCCATGTTCAAGACTGTAGTAAGTACATCAGTCTTAAAATGTTGCTACAGACACTGATAAAACTACAAGCGCATTAATTGTATTGATTGATATAGATTATAGCCTACTAAAATATGCTGAAGGGTCACCGGTTCCTAAGCTAAGCCAATTTGTACAAATCTACGCTTGACTGACCTCAGTACTTACATATTGAAAATAAAGAGCATTTATAAAGACAGACGTTTAAATTAGTACTCGATTACGATTTGAATTTAAAAACTGTTTACATTGAACTATAAACATTATGTCATAATAAAAGCTATTTACTTCTGTAACGACTCCTCTACTCCCGCCAGTCAGGGGATAGATCATAAAGATGAAAACTTTTATGAAGCCTGTGACTCCTCGCGTCACTGGTGGTGGCGGGTGGGGGGGGGGGGGAGGGGAACGGGCGACAAGGCTCGGTACAAAACGTAATAAACTGTGAAATGTTCGCCGCAAAGTTATGTAAAATTGTGTGTTGTTTTTACACACCTTTTAAAAAGGTTTCCCCGGTACAGTGCCAGCGTTGAGCGAAACAAATTAAACTTAATATTTCTTTAGCACAACTACAACAGTATGCAGTTTTAAAAATATTACATTCTCTTGACATATAGCTACATTACATACACTATGCAAATTATATTTATTTTTACTTTTATGACCTTCTCCTGCTTATTATCTTTTCATACATAGTCCTCTTTTTTGTGTACTTGATGATAGGTGGCTACCGTAGTGTATAACACAAGCAACGCCATAGGTGCTGGTACTAGTAGGATTAAGAAGGGAAATAGAAAGAAAGTAAAGATTAATGAAAACAGTTAAGATCGTATGCAGTCGGTCAGATAATAGCGTTATACTTATTTATCTATTTCTATGTTTTAGGAGGCCCTGGAAGTACTCCGTACCGCATCGGCGCGAGTGGAGCTACGTGTTTGCCGACCTCCCCTGGACGTTCTGGAAAGCGTCACTCCACCTGACCCGCCGACGCCTCCTGCGCGTACCCCTCATCCGCCGCACGTGCCCTTGGATCCACTCAACTGCCATCCGCTACATGCTAGGTAGACTTTTTTATAAAGCTTACGGCATCTTGTGGTCAAATAACCGCGTAGATTTCGTCACATTGAACGAAGACGTTAACTCCTCGCTCTGCTGTCGGTAAACGCTCGCACATCTAAGGATTTTATAGCGATGAACTTTCGCTTGCTTAGCCAAATTGCCCACTAGATTGGAACCTGTATATAACATACTTTGTATGGCATAAGTGGCCTTTCAATAATAACGTAAAAGTCCCGAGGAGGAGGGGTCATAATCTCTACATGCCCTTATCTCGCAGGAAAGGGGAATTACGTAATATTTTATAAGTCTAAAAGTGCCATTTCTAAATAGAGTGATGAATATTTGAGTGCTAGAAGCTTCCTTTTTTAATGTTAAATTTTATTTAGACTAATGATTTTTTAAATCGGTGGCAAAAAGTAGTTTTTGAGTTTATTCATTACAAACAAAAATACAAATCTTTTCTCTCTATATGATAATATTGGTATAGATTTATAAAAATTAAAATAATTGTTTTAAGCAGCGTAACGTTTGTAAACGTAATACGTAGATTATCACAAACTACGAGCAGTGCTACCACATCGTCATCTGAAGGACGAGGTCGTCGCGAACCAAGTCCTGAGCCGGAACATCGCAACCTTCGACTCCCGGACCTCGATCAAACTTTACCCGTCTACGACATACAATACGGGGTAAGTTGGGTATTTTGTCAAATGTATTGGAATTGAACTTGGTTGACTGTGAATACACACTTTGCGTAACAAACTTATTATCCAAAGCTTTCTGCTGCTAACGAATTTCCATCTAACACTTAAATGTAAGGTTACAATAGCTCTATTCTGATTCTAAGTAGCGCTGTAAATCTCAAGATAGATCTCAAGATGCTTTTATATCCCTCAACTTGGGCCTAACAAATGTTTTGTTTAAAATATATAAGGAGACTTAAATACGGAAAGTGATTTTGTAATTTGTAGTCTTTGAGAAAAACAAATTATTGTTAATTATTGTATTAGTTTATCGAAATAATTTTATTATTATTATTTGATTCACTTGTAACGCCAAGTTTAATGGTTGGTTTAGTTAGTTAGACCCTCTTTACCAAAGAATTAAAAATAATATTATTTCATATTATATTTAAGTTTCAGTTTACAATGTTTTTTTTTAATATCTACTAAATTATTAGTGGTGTATTTTAGTATTTTAACCTAAGTCCGCTAAGACATAGTTTGTTCAAATAACAAAATTGGTTCTGTTTCTATGATAGTACTAAAACGTTGTGGACTGAAATATTACAAACCGTTTCAACGTAATTTTTCACCGCTAATAGTTCTCTTTCAATTAATAAAGCTTTTTTTGTTAACGCTCCACAGGATGATGGATCGCTGGTAAGTACATTATCTCGATAGCTTTACGAGGGGCAACGTACAGTTGAGTATTAAATTTTTGTTATATCTCAATACAAAATTTTTCACTATTAATTGAACTAGAAAAACCACTCCACGTCAACTAATTGTCCTTTATTGTTTTATAAGTATTTTGTATAATAAATTAATTATTATATTGGCTTACATAACATTAGCTTACATAATTTAAACATTAAATTTCAGGAATTTGACATAGTCATGACAAAGGTGAATGGATCTCTAGGTTTTACTCTGCGCAAAGAAGACCACAGCGCGCTGGGCCACTACGTACGTGCTCTTGTTAGAGAGCCAGCGCTTAGTGATGGCAGGATACAACCTGGCGACAGGATTGTAGCTGTGAGTATTATTCAAGCTTTTTTTATAGGTAAACTGACGGCCCACTTGATAGTAAGGCTGGTTTCAGTACTCTCCTGACGGTCAGTACTGACGATACGTGCACTCCTGACCGTGCGACCGACGCGCTTGTCATTTGTATGAAAATTCACAAGTCGTTACTGAGCTCGTCTGACCGTACGCACGCGTATTGCTACCGCCCGCGGTCGGACATGCGTATCGTCAGGCCTGACCGTCAGGCGTTAGGAATCGTCAGGCCGCTCCCTGCCCTAGTAGGGACAAGCATATTGTAGTCTATATTGGGCAGTAAGTATATAATATGTTTGGCAGCAGTAACCATTCTTTTAAAGACCACAAGTAGTGACGAACTTTACCACCCCTTGAAGAAGGCCATTGTGAAATAATAGCATTCCCTAACTTAAGGTTAAGGAATTCCATTTGTGACAAAAATTTAAGAGCAAAATTTGTTTGAAATTTCGTGTTAGAGGTTAATTTAGTATTTAATTATATCGAGTGAAGTATTATAAATCTTGTATATAAAAATGTTTTTTCTATTAGCGAAAACTGCATTACAATCCGTTTTGTAGTTTAAAAGATCTAAGCATATAATATATTGTAAATAAATCTGTAGGGGTCGGTCATGGAGTAATTTACTTTGTTTTCAGAAATATCGTGTATATAGGCTCTATTATATACATGATACTGAAACTAAATTGACCATTTTTAGAATTTTTTTCTGTATGTATAATGTATATATGTTCCTCAATAACTCTTAAACGAATTAACTTATTTTCATGAAACTTGGTAGATAAACATTTAGAAGTACGGGATACGTGATAGGCTACTTTTTATCTTTTTTAACGCGGACGAAGTCGCGAGCACCAGCTAGTTATCTAATAAAGATACGAATAAATATACCAACCTATACGTGAAATGATTCTCCTTTTAGGTAAACGACACGCCCATGTCGAACATGTCGCACGCAGAAGCAGTGGCTTTCCTTCGCGCGTGCGGCTCCGAAGTGAGACTTCGTTTGTACCGCGACCACGCAGCTACTCCCTTGTCACCAATGTCGCCGAAAGAAGAAGGTCCTACTGATTCAGACACGCCGTTGATTAGGCCGAAACCTCCGCTAAGGTCAGCCAGATTCTCTCTTCGACATTAATGACTGTTACTTACAAACGATGGTTAGACTCAAGACTTCGTACTCACTAACAAACTAATACTTATCTCATATTAGAAAACAAATCTATACTATAATATAAGCTAAAGAGTTTTTTTGTTTGGTTGAACGCGCTAATCTCAGGAACTGCTGGTGCGAATTGAAAAAATATTTTTGTGTTGGATAGCTCTTTTATCGAGAAAGGCTTAAAATTTTGAACGCGGACGAAGTCGCGGGCAATAGCTAATATAAAAGAAAGGTGAAGAGAAGTTCGTGTGAATAGGCATCTTCTGGGTGAACTCGCTCCATCATAGGCCTCATCCTTGCTACATACCTGGTTGTTGGCCAAGAGCAAACCCATCTCTAATAAAATAAAAAAATACTAATTTATTGTACTATTTAATTATGTTCCAGGCCAGAAGCAGTGTCAATGCTATGCGATCTAGCCGCACGGCGACTCACCCCCGACACGGCTGATGGTTCACGATCCCCTTGTCTCTCGCCTCGCAAATTCAGAAAACTCACCAAGGACAATAACCACTACGAAACACCTAACGGTACGAATGATAAAATTATTAGTTTGGCTAACGTATAAATAATGGAAGCTATACTTTTTATAGATGTATATGTCGTGGGCAGATTGTAGAATTGGGCACATCGTAAAGTATGAAATCAAAATTCTTTCACCAAAAGTCAAAAATAGGTGCGACGAAGAGCGGAGCGAAGCAAAGCGAGGAGGAGCGTGTTAAGTTTACATGGAAACAAATTTGGGGAGCCGAGCGAAGCGGAGCGAAGCGGAGCGAAGAGAGGCGACCCTCTCAGCTTTAACAGAAATATGATCTGCCCAGGAATATCATGATATTCCCAATTCTACGATGTGCCGACGACATATATAATAATATAGATATTAATCGTGATTACTCTGTACATACTCATCAGCTAATTGGATTTAATATTGTATTCAAGTTCGCTGATTGTATATTGTACCGCGACACAAGCACCTTCCAAGCTAATATTGTTATTTATTAATACACGAATTGTTTCACCGCTTCGAAGAAACTTGTTCTGAATACTAACAGATGCAATGCACAAGAGACAAGTATTGCGATTTAATCAATCAGTCAACCTCATTTCATATTATTTCCTTACAAAAACTAAAAAACAGTTCGGCAAAAACACGTAATATTATGTATTTATTTGCTTTGCACAGAGTACAAAAATGCGGCATGTTTCACTAACAGGTTTAGATTTTTTTAAAATTAAACAATTCATAATTTTAATACAAAATTTTAATAGTAAATTATTAACGAAATCAAAAATAATCTATTATTACTTTTGATTTCGATTCTTCATTCGCACATTCGTTCGATTCCGATATATTTTTTTCAGGGAAATAATTATTCTGTTTTATCTCTTTAATAAATATAAATAAACTGTTTTTAATAAAGAAAATATATGCAATCTCGAGATTGTAGATATACTACAATCTCGACCAGGAATTTTAATTGTGGCAGATGTTGGAACAGATTTAAAATGTGATCGAAGAAAAGACACTCAGATTTTTTCGATTCGTCTGCAATCGAAATATCGAAGAGCCTGCAATGCAAACATCACATTACTCTGAAAACCACTATCACTAAGTTGCTAGGGTGTTTCGGACAGATGTTCCAAGTTCGGATACGGTTGTCAAAAGTAAAGAAAATATGGAAGTAAGGAAACCTCAGCGTGCGCAAACAGTTTCTTTGGCCAGCCCGACAGCACCGCCTTCTTGTAGAAAGCAAAAGTTAAGCTTGACAGGTGAGACGATGTCGGCCAACGATATCTCTTCACCGTACACCATTTTTCACCAACACGCCTCACCTATGCAATCCGTAGCAACTTGACGGTCTCACGGATACCGAACCATAGTACTAACACTATGCGTTTCACTGTACTACTTCCAGCAACCCTATGTCACTGCTCGCTATGCAAGATGCTGACTCCATCACCTGTATTTAAAGTGTTCATGAAGATATTTTAAAACTCAACTCAACTAAGCCTAGCGATGAATGCTTCAGCCAGATAACTTTAAGTCGCAAATCCTTGATTAACTATTTCAGTAGACTAGATCCTAACTTAAGTATTTTGTCAATGTGACCGATTTAATTTAATAAATTAATCAGTGGTGGAAATCTTTATTTAACTAAATAAGTGCTAAAATAAAATATTTAGCTTTGCTTGTGAAAAGTTTGTCAAAATTTTATATTTTTCCTGATGTTTTATATTTAAAAGAGCTTTTAAAGGAAAAGCTTTAAAAGAAAGTACAAACATCAATCCAAAGAATTATATATATTTTTAAAACTGCTACTATATTTTTCTTTCAAAATTCTATAATGTACACCATTACATCGATTATTGTAATCGATTGAAGTTTTGAGTTTTTTCCTGATGCACGTTTTATGTGCATAAATTGAGATTTCCACCCTACTCTAAAAATGTTACGCAGTACAATGCAGAAATTCATAGTAGACAAGATACTTTTAGCATTGGCACACGTATTGTATTGTAATATGCTTCACCTTTTATTATTATTGGCTTTCGAGGCGAGCTACAAATGTGCAAACGTACTTCTTTCCTTTCTAAAGCAAAACACCAACTTATAATTGGATATATATACGCCTTCAGTTAAATTTCGATGAATGCTTTATTAGTCAAAAACACCAGTAAATGCTGGTTGGCTGCTAAAAGTAAATCGCCTGCTAAAAGTATCAATGTCCTTAATATGACATAAAGACGTATTATGTAGTTAAAGCAGATTGGTTTGACAGTGCCACCGCAAGGGTATGAGTTAAATAACCTGGACAACGAAGCACTGGATGCGCCGAACGTGTACCAGGAAGACATGAGGCGGTTCCCGGCTGACTTAGACGAGCCCGTCTCTATGCCCGTTGCCTTCTCAAGCGACGAGGGGCGCTTCAAGCACGCTAGCCCAGCCTACCAGAGTGCCGTGCTACACACTTCTTCCGTTGACACCGCTAATGAAGCCCACAAAGACGACAGTTAGTATACTAAAACAGCACATTCAAAATACTCAAATTGTTAAATTGAAGCACTTGGTTCATGTATACCATATATCATAATTTTCTCTGAATCTATTATGCGTATAAATTCATTTATGGGCATAACAATCTTTAGATACTGATCCAAATGGGTCAGTCCAACTAGTTCTTCTATTAGTTATACGATAGAATAGTTTGGACAAAAAAAGCCAAGTTGTTCTACTGCAGAGTATGACAGATTGGTCTCGAATAATTTGATACAGATTTCAATTATCCTTTTTTTTACCTAAAAACATATTATTAAAAAGTATCACGATCACTTGTAGATAACATAGATAATTGTTGACAATCTTTATTGACTTGCATTATTATATTTAATTAAGATCTCAAGTGTTTATTTAATGTTACAAATTATACAATGTGTTCTCCTTTTTACAGACGTATTAAAGAAGTGGAAAGGAGTCGCTTTATCGCCTGACAACGAACGCAAAGTAAAAATAGTTGATCCACCACCAAAACAGCCAGAAATTAAACCTGAAGAAGTACAGAAAGAGAATGTTAAACCTCCCCCGCCTAAAAGTGGCACAAATACTGAACCAACTGTGAGTATATTTATGTTACATGGCACATTCTATATTAGTTTACTTTGATTTGGTTTACTTGAAAGTCTGGTCGCAATTTGCAGATAGTGACAGTGGAACTGAACCGCGGGTGGAACAGTCGACTCGGGTTCAGCGTGCAGAGCCACCCCGACTCGGGCCAGAGCTACATCTCAGCCGTTTACAGCGACAGCGTCGCCGCCAGGGACGGCCGGTTGCGCCGCGGTGACGTCATATTACAGGTAGAACTTTCATTCATCCCATGTAGGTAAAGCCCCTTCAGAGTGTTGTTATTAAGGTAAGTTTTCCTCCATACAAACGTAGAATGTTAATTACTCAGCTGTTTTACGTTTAATTTACAAAAGTAAGCATGATACCGATTTATCTTGTTGTTAACTAAGTTTGTATGCATTCAAAATAAAAATAAAAGTGTTAATTTAAAATATAAATGACCCATGAAAAATCCATATTTTAACGAAAGTTTTAATGCAACTTTGAGGGTGATTAGGTCAATCCAATGTACAAAAACTCCAAAATACTTTGCATAAAAACATTGATTAGTTATTCAAGAGTTCAAATAACTTTACACGAAATAGATATTATGCAGTAGTTTTGTCAAAAAGAGTATATGCCCGAGGGTCTGTTTATGATTTATTTTTGGGCTTTGTGCTGTGTGAGACCGGTGAGTTCGGGCCGCCGACTTGTTTCACCTTAAGAAAAAAAATTGTCCTCCACAGCTCTAGTTCCATTACAAGTTTTATTGAAATTATTCCAGCTGTTTAGGGGTGAAAACGTAATAAAAAGACACACATTACTTTAGCATTGTACGTATTAAATAGGGATTTATTTATTAACAAACTGACTTACAAGTTCAGACCAAGGAAATCTGTAGGTAATTAAAGCAAACTGTTATAAATATTTGTTCGTCTTAAATAAAGTCTATATAATCATGTTCCAGGTGAATGACGAAAACGTGACATCAATGAAAACGCCGGAGGTGATAGATCTCCTGCGTATCCTTCGAGGCTCCATCTGCATAACGGTTTTGCGGCCTCCGAACCCACCATGAGAAAAGCCTACTGTGCGTTTCGCGACTTAATTCCCTCGCTGAGAGAAGGTTATGACGTATAAATATCTCGTGTAGCTAAGGTGGCTAAATATATAAACTAAGAACGCTCATACATAAATATAATCACGTTTTATTAAAAAAAAAAATCGGGTAACGAGAAATTCACAAACAAAGTGTAATTAATGAATTGTTTTTGTGAAATATTCTTGGTTTTAATCGATTATGTTTGCTTCTAAAGATATAAAATGCATCTAAATTAATTATTAAAAATTGCTGTCAATGTTCAAATGACGGTGTCTTTTAACTTTTAATACATATTGAATTTTCTTGTCACTCGAAGTTTTTTTTTATTGAAAATTATTGTTGTACCATTCCGGAGGAAAATTTTAATAGTTTACAGTTCAACAAATGTTGGACGTTTAAAGCACATCGATGAAGAGCAAACATAATCTGACCTCTAAACTGTTAAATGTTCCCTTCCTCTGATCACAATATATAAAGTCATCTAACGTCTTCATTTGTCGAAGAAGAATAAATGATCTCATAAGCGCTAAGTAAAATACCTAATATCTCACGAAGGTAGCTAGCTTATAAAAAAAAAATATTTACAATCCTAATATTTATTGTATTGGAGAAATTTTAATGTAGTTATTATAAAAAGTTAGAAAAAAAAAACTCGTGCAATAAGTGGATAGCACTTGGCTTATCATTATACTTAAATTAACTCACAACACATTATAATTTTCACTTCATTAAAGTCATAATTGTTACGAAATTAAAATTGTATAAATTTAACGCTACCAGGAATGAAAAAGGAAAATGGGTTTTAACTCTCGAAACGCACAGTACTATTTTATGTTGTAAACCAGTGATTTGTTATGCGAATTAATGTATTAAATATAAAATTATTTATAAAAGTTCCTACTCAGTGACTCCTAGAAATGGTCTAAATGTGCCCAGTGTTTTATGAAACAAGAATCCCTATTTATTATCTTTACTAGTTCGGTCTCGCTAAAAAAAAATTGATTGATCTCTGTATAAAACTCAAGTAGACGACTAGCTATGCACTAACTTTTGAAAATTACAACTGTTGTTTATATTTAAGAAAATATTTTCCACTAGGCAATTAAAATATTAAATACCTATATGAAACGGTGTTTTAATATTTAAACATAAATAATCTCTCATTATTCAAAGTAATTCAAGTTATTTTCTTGCCACCAAACAAACATTCACCCTGATCGCCTCTTCACAAAAGTAAGGCTAAAGCCACACTATACTTGCGAAGCTTAGAGCTAGAAGCTAGACTAGTGCACAAGATACAAATGAGCACATACAAGGCTGTTAGCTTGATGACACACGATTCACTTTTGCGTCGTTTTTTTTAGTGTAAACAGAACAAATATGTCACTCAGAAATTATTATTAATTAATTGAAAACTCCAAACAGCAGCCATTATAACTTTGTTCCATTCTAAATTTTAGTCATTAAACGACTTTACCGATACGCGACTCGCTTGGTGACTAAGAACTAGGTACCTAACTTCTACTTTGGAAGCATTAGTGGTTCATTTATTGACCAGAATGACGCTAGTGAAGCATGGGTGTTTGATATGATTGGTTGGTTGCGTATGGTTGCGTAGTTCATGAAATAACCGTAATTAAAATGCTACTAGTACGTCACACACATCCCAATGATACTACAGCGCCGCCTAATTGTTCGTATTCGACCTCTATCCTCCATGCTTAGTACTAAGCGAGACTCTTTGCAGTGTGCATAGCCTAACAAAAATCCTCACTGTTCCGGAAACAACGTGGATCAACTACCGCAGTCATCATCTGGTCACACCCATACGCGTATCGCGACGTCTTGATTGTATTTGATAAGCGCTCCATATATTGATAGATTCTAAAAGCAGCAAGCAAAATTATAATCAGTGTGAATGCGACTTTATCGCTGTCCCCTATCGCGTTTATCGAAATGTTACCTTTACTTCGCGTTCGAAACTTTGAAGACCAAATCTGTTGCTTGCTTAAGTTTGATGTTACTTCATAATTAAAAGTAGTTTGTGTTTTTATTAAATTATAATAAACAACTCGATCACTTAGATACCACGACCAAACTAACACAACGAAATAACTAACATTTATAAATTACAAGTACAAGTTGTTATAATTTATTAAATTCCATTATATCACAAACGCAACCTTATCTTCTAATGTTTAATATCAGTGTTGAAAGTATCATTCCACGATGTAAATAAATGTAAAATAAAAGACAGTGTAGCAGATATTCATCATAATATGTCAAAGTAGCTAATGAATTAACTGTTAAGTATTGTAATCTTGTTTAATTAATGTAAAGTATACCCTAAACAATTTAAAATTATTTTCTTTTTCAGTACTGACCATTATCTAGTCAAGTTTCATTTGAAATAGGGCTAACGTTCTAGTAATTTTAAAAAGTGATATTTTTAAAATTTTTAGCTGATTATCCTTTCAGAGGTTGTGAGTGGCAGCCCTAATTTAAAATGAAACTAAATTAGGCTCTTAAAAAGTAAGCTGTTGATATACCATAGTGTAATGCTAATGATATTGTATTTGTAATGATATAATATACTAGTTCAATTTGAATTTTTAATGAGTACCTTCTACTACAAAAGAGTTACTATACTTTTCCTTAAATAATGGTTGACACCTGTAAAGATTTTATGGACAAATCTACTCGCGTACATATGTAAGTCTATTTTTCATTATAAATACTATTTACCATAATGAATTATTTAAGTAAATATATGTTAATGGCGTAGAGCAGTATTTTTTTAAGTAGGAGCCGCCTACTTTTTAAAATTTTAAATCGGTCCATTTTGTTCAATAAAAATATATTCAACATGTTACAAAAAGTGTATATCAAACATATTAAAATAGGATCTATTTCGGCCGTAGATCTTACTATGTGGGAAATTTCTAAAAATAAATTAAAACTATTTAAGATTTATCTTTTAAATTCAAATCAAGTGAAACGCACGTTTTCAATATGAACCTTCATGGTCATTGTTTTTTGAAACAATTTATATAATAGTTAAAATAATTTTTAAAAACTTTTATTATTTTAAAGCTGTAAAAATGTTTCACTGTTAGTTGAAAATACTGAAATATTAAAAAAACTTACACATATTAAAAAATAATCAGAACGAATGATACAACTGATATTCTAAAATTATTGTGATGGATTTGTGTTAGAGTTAACTTCTAGAAGTGGTTAAATGTAATGAAGCTATTTAATGTATGTATGTATGTACGATTAAGTATACCAAATAATATTAATGAATTATAGTTAAAAGAAATTAAAAGTGAAATTAACAAGAAAATTAAACTCAGATTTGATGAGTTTCTGAGAATCGAAGTTTGGCATAAAATGTGCTATGTAATAAAATTTTCAAATTGTGAGTGATCAAAAACTTGACATGTTCATCGTTCGAATAAATATATCTTCTACAAAGACTAAAAAGATACGTTAAGTTTAATGAGTAATGAATTTTACTTATTACATTTATTTAGATAAAAAAATATTATAACTGTTTGCATAAAATGAAAGTTATTTTTTATGCATAATGCATAAAAAAATAACATTTGGTTGCTATTTATAGGAGCAACTCAACAATTACGACAGACGAGAAAACAGAGTCTTTAAGTATTGCTGCCTCGAATGAAGCACCCAAATTAATATAAGCCAAATTTCCTCCAATAGTGTTAATAGCACTGATATTTAACATGTAGAATTGCGAACAATACAGCGAACCTGCTTTCTCTCGTACAAAATGTTATCATTGCGTCTCGCTCATTCAATGGCTCCCCATCACCGCGCCGCAATACCTCACATTCAGTCCCAAAATCGGTTACTGCCCATATAATTTGACACGTGATATCGCCACAGCCCATTAGGTTTTGCGCTGATTATACTAGCATGCGTTCTTTGTATTACGATATATTTATGTTTGGGAGGTTTTTGCTTTGGAAAATTCTTTACTTTGTTCAGAATTAGAACACTATAAATTTAATATTATAAAAAGAAGTTTAATCCTTTGTTTTCTCGTCTGTTCTTGTCCCAAAAATTTGTGCATGATTTTTTGTTATTGGAACATATAACTTACCATAAATTGCTGTAAAACAAAAACAGAACAAACTACTATTTCATTCGAAAGAGAAATCCAATGCAAGTGAGAGATTCTGTCAATATTCTATGCATCAATGTGATCAATATATTTTACTATGTATTATATTTGTTTCGATTCGTCAATAGATTTATACCGACAAGCAAATTAGAATGAAAGTAAAATTAGTAGTGAAAATATTTAAATGAAATTTATTAATTCTAAAGCAGGCCTTACATGTAATGTGTGCGATTTCGGCATTTCTTTCGGCCTAGGTATTGAAAGATATATTGTGTATAATTAATTAAATTTAAACCTAAGGCTCTTACATTATATTTCACACTTGACCTCAAAAAATAGAAATATGCACTAATTTAAGGCATTAAATGCTATACTAAAAGATGCTTTTAAATGCAGTAAATTCGTTTCTGTTCTCTGCTAAATGTATTAGTGATTGTATTAAATAGTCTAATGTACCTATTGTGTTTATGGTGCTCAAAGTGTGGTTAGGTAGTTAATCGTGGCTTGCTAGTCTGCTGAATATTTTTTTTATTATTAAAAAAAAAAATGTGTGTGGCGATGCCTTAAAACGAAGTCTGGGCCGTATTTAGTCGTTTGTTGTGACACTATGGAATTATTTTTATGAGAAGTAGGTAATGTCAGTCATAGAAATGTTAAATGAATATTGTATGATATTATATTTAAATTAATTTACTATTACGTAATAAATAATAAAATAAATATATCTACTTTAAACACTGTCTGGTGTTTAATTTAATACTGTGCGCATAAATGAACCCCATAATTATCCTCACGGTGTAACTTTTATTTTTATTTTACAATGAAGGTCAACATTGATGACATTTTTGAATGAGTGGTTTTTTAAAGCCTTTTCGACTCTAGAATTGCATGAATTTCATAGAATAATCACGTTAAAGATTTTTATTTCACAAATACATATCAATCCCTGAGAGGTGAAAGTTTCCTATATAATAAGTATATTCGGGTTTATCCTAAAAACGTAAATTACGTAATAAGGTCATACTCCTTACCAATAAACCAGGGATGGCCAAGGGGTCGACCGCGTAGACGATTTAGGTACCTAATCCGCGAGTTAATAACTTAAATATCCGCGACATAAATATTTTTGAACACAAGTAGACCTCGCAGGTCAAAAGTTTGGCTACCCCTGTCCTGTACTGTGACCGTATTGAAAGTAGCCATAGCAATGAATCTACACGTTTATGTCACTGCACGACATGCATTGCAAACTGTAAGCGCATCGTGTTACTATATAGTTTCGTGATCGTCACTCGTGACCAACAAAGTTGTTTGCTATACACTAATTGCATACGTAATCAATGAGCGTAACGGTTCCCCCATACACCACCGACAAACCATCGAACCATGACCATACACGTTATCAGTTTTTGCCCCTTGAAACAAAGCTTATAAAAAATATTTGCCATAAATCGGCCTTCGCTTCTATATTAACTTCAAAGTTCGCCTCCCAATGTGAGGAGGTATTGAGTATTGATAGCCTTACTGTGGATTAGCAGGATTTTTCGAATTGAATAGCTATAAAATACAGGCTTCTCCAAGCGTCTTGTACACAAATTCTTGCATTCCGTAGAGTATTTGCATCCGCCTTGGTGTTGTCCTTAGGCACTGGAAGCCTTCTACCGTAAATTAGACCTTTAGCAACATAAAGACTTCCTCTTGCTATTTTCCTAGACCGGTAGAGCAAATAATCATTAATTCAAATGCACATAAAAATCGAAAACTATTAGCTTATCAATAACTACTTAACTAAAATAATTCTAACTATAATATAAGCAAAGGTTCCAGTCTAGATCTTCGTAATTTACAGAATATAATGGTTCTGTTCAAAATATGAAAGTGATACTGGCCAATTTAAGGAAAATTGCACTAAATTGGGCAGTATTTAGCAGCTACCCATCGACGAGCTACCGCATACAATATGTTTCATTTTTATTAACATTGATAAGATCTTAATATAAAATCACCTAATCTTTTTTATATGTAAAAATGTAAGTTTAGTTTGTGTATGCTTAAGAATGTCTCTATTAAGGTTATATTGATATTGTGTTCTTTATTAGTAATACCATAGATAAAATACTAGAATATTTATAGAGTAGTACTAACTTCACTCACTGTGTATCACTATTTTATCACGAATTCAAAAGGTTTTGTTCTTTTCAATCGTCTAACTATATTTGTTATAAACTCAATTTGTGAACTTTAACTGTTCACGTGCTGATTATACAATTATCAATTTTGAATTTAACTGTAATTTTGAAGTTACAGTTAAAGTTTTGAACATAGCACTTTAAGGCAGGTAGCATATGGTTAAACGTTCCGGTCAACGAACGTCCACCTCGGCCGAGGGAGCTTCTCAGTTTTGGTTGGCTGAGCTCCAACCGTTCCATATTCCATATTCGAATATTTAATACTTCAAGTTTTAAATAAGACCATTTCTCATAACTGTAAATAACAATAAGTTAATGAGAAAAATGGAAGAATTGCAAACAGAACAGCCCAACGCTAATTCTATATAGGTTATGTATTAGAAAGCTTGTAGCTTTTACTCAGAAAATCAGCTATCATTTGTTACTATATTTAATGCTGGTTATCATCGGTTAATGAAACCTATCGACAACAACCACCTGCACCAGGTGAGCACGGCCCATCGAAAATATGAACGTCTAACTTCTGTTAAAACAGAACTTGATTATAACTTTGATTAAGTATAACTTACAAACATTTGGGCACCATGACGAAAAGTGTGTTAGTAAGTAATTATGAGGAATACGAGTATATATTTTCTGTAGTTTGTATGAGGTATCTAAGGGAAAAATTGGATAAGAGATTTTTTTATTTGCTTTCCACACTAAATTTTATTTTTTTAATTTTTTTGCATCCAATATCAAGCATCTGAAACATTGAAGAACATCCTCGATCATTTAATTTTTTTTTTGGTAATGATCGGCAAGCCGGCTGACGGTCCACTTAGTGGTTGGTGAACTGTCTCCTTCTAATGCCTTATGTATTTATTAAGATAGGAGATAGGGAAGTGGGCACTGACATCCCTTACTTACTCCCCCAAACCTAAATACAATAACGCACATACATGCTGTTACTTCACGGTGGATTTCTGTAAGGGAGATACTGCCGCAATACGGAGGGCTGCCCAATTTAGTGAAAAGCAGAACGCATATTTCCTTTTTTTTTTAATTTTCCGTTTAGTTTGCGCTGACTTTTATGGCTTTTAAATATATTAAGAAAGGAGATATTGGTTGCGCGACTGTCGCGCATTCTGTTTCAGTAAGGCGGTAACAGTAGTCAGTGGATTGCGTTCGGATACACTCGCGCATTTCGTGCGTACGTACACCCGTCCACCAAATAACGATATTTACGTGACACGAACGGAAAGGGAAGTGCAGTGATTCACAATAATAATGACCAATTTCATCTAAAATTAGGCCGACTGTTTCTATTGTTGCCAATTTCCAAGGATACCAATTTTTGTAAGTATACCAAAATAATTAAAGCTACATTTTTTTCTAAAATATGTATATCAAATTGACTTAGATATAAATAAGTTTAAAAAACTTCTAATATTAAAAACAATGTTCCTCTACTAACTAACTCTGCTGGTTCGAAAAAATTTTGGCGCGTTTGGTATCACTTGGTAACAATTCATTTTAATTATAATAAAATAATAAATAAGTATACGATTGTATTAATCCTGCTAAAAACGAAATTGTTAACTCGTATTTTTTTTTATTTTGTTATTCTGGACACGGAAATGCATATTACAAAATTTTTGGTTGATTTATTAGTAAGTAAATGTTCTTAAAATCTGTAGTTAAGAGATAATAATAACATTCTATTAATTATTATAGCTTAAAAAATTTGTAAGTATCTAATGTAATTTTCAATATCATTTTTTTTTTAATGAAAATAATTTTAAATAATATATATACAATTATTTATATTATCATCATCGCATCGTCATTGGTCTACAATCAAACAGTAGAGAGAGACTCTCTACTGTTTGATTGTAGGCCTCTCTCAAAGCTCGCCATGACGCACAGTCCTCTGCCCTTCACACGCAGTCGCAAAACCCTTTCTATTTCTATTTCTTGTCTATCTGGGGTCGCATTATTTGTATGGAAAAGGATAACAAACAATTTAAATGTACCATGAAAAATAAATTTTAATCGTAATAAACTATTTTAAGTCAGAATATGGGAGAAACAGAAACATTTTAGATTTTAATTTTTTATTAACATTTCTCTATTCTTTAATTTAATGAGGTCAAAAGTGTCAAAGAAAAACACAGCTATCAGATATGCTATTTCTCTAATTGCAATATTATTTTTAAATACTTATAGTTTAATAGTTTTAAAAATAGTTTCTGCTCCAGTTTTCGTAATGCAGCGTGTTTAAAATGTAGGTATTATTGCCGAAGGGCCGCTGCGAATTAATTCGTAAAGACACTACTTATTACTTGTTGCGTGACATTATAATAATTTGAGAGCAACCGAGAGTGGTCTCCGGTGCATAAGCACTAAGCAGTACACACCAACAAATTACAGCGTTAAGTAGATCGTGACAGATCGACATTATGGGTCAAACAATTTTGTGTCCAAGCTAATCGACTATAGAAGAAAGTTAATCCAAATTGTATCATTTTTAGGGTTACTTACGTAGATTGCGATTTTTTTTTACCTTTTTACGGGGTTTTGCTACTAAACTGCAATAGGCTCGATAAATGAGCTTTGATACGCAATTTTTAATCAAAAATCTTAACTACACCACACCTACCAGCCAATTCATAAACTACTAGCTGTTGCACACGACTTCGCCCGTGTAACTTTATAAAATATAGCCTAATACACGCTAATATTGTAGCTTTCTATACCTAGTTCAGTTTACTTTGTTTTTAAACTATTTATTATTTAGATATGGCATAAATAAGTAACTAATAAAATTAAAGACGTAAGTATACATTTACCTAACAGAGATGGTTAAAGATTTACCTAAAAGAGAGAATTGTGTCCGAAGATATAGAACGATACGGCTTTGGACCCTTTCGACCCATTAGTTTTGACCCGCTGAATAAAAGTGGCCGTTTATACCACCTGTGTGTCCGAACAATATTTTATTAAGTTTATTTATTGATTTTTAGTGCCTTTCTGACCCGTTACTATAAAATGTACAGTCAGAGAAGTACATTAATTTAGAAACGGTGATCCGTAGAAGTTTGCAATCAAACTATAACAATCATAAACATAAAATTGGACACGAATCCGTCTCTCACACATTGCAAAATACAGTTACCTACATTGTTGAATATTCAATGGCGTAATAAATTCCATTAAAATGTATAGTTATTGCCAACAAACTATGAGAAATATAATAAATTTATATAGGAATTATATTTAATCGTTTTACTAGGTTAAAATATTTTACGATTATTTCTTTATTGTGCGAAATGCCATCGTATTAATTTAGCATTTTTTTTTCTATTTGTGTAGATATTAATTCTTAAAAACATAACAAAACGTACCTAATATTGATTATAATAGAATACGAAATCTTGAATGTTGTAATTCTTTATTTTTTGATAGATTTTATTCAAACATACTCGTAGGTAGATACTTACCTACTCGTATTACCATTCCAACTCAAGATATAAATGTTAATCGAATAAAATTGGTTTTAACTAGAGATCTGTTCCCAGATTCGCGTAGAAGCATTTTTTTTCCTTTCTCTTTCTTTATGTTATTGTCAGGATGACGGCCCACTTGATGGTAGGTGGCTACCGTCGCCTATAACACAAACATCGCCATTGGTCTTCTATAAGGAACTGCAAATTATTATACACAAATCTTCCTCTATTATCGCTCTCTCCATTAGTGAAAACCCTATTTAAAATCCGATATGTGGCTTTAGTATTTACATCACAATTAAGTTCAAATTGTCGTCTACACATTTTAAAAGAAATTTGAATATTAAGTATTGTGAATTCTAATATTCAAGTAGCCTTGTGAATTGTAACTAAAAACGCGAACATGAAATACTTTGCATGTCATTGCTACATTAACTAAAGATGATTCGGTTTAATTTAGGTAAAAATCTTACATAACCTTAACTAGGTCCGATTAAATTGCTTTGAAAACAATGCACTTTCATTTTCGCAAAGATTTTTTACATTAAACTTCAAACTAAATGTATTAACAATTTTTCATTGTCTTAACTTTTGTTGTAATCTTTAAAAATTTTCCCACAATTCCTTTGTATGCACTTAATCATCTCTGAGTTCATATCTGGCTATCTGTTTATCTTAATTTTATATTTCAATTGCATGGTTACCTTGTACAGATAATTCGAGATTTCTCTAAAACAATCGATACGAGTGGCTTTCACGAAATGGCTCGCTTATGATTGTTATGGTGGCAACAGATTTGTGAAACTACGTCAATAAAGAGACGATATAGGTACCGATAACATCCTAATAACTATTATCTAATAACATAAACAATGACTGTTATGACAAACAGTATGATTCTTTCTTATAAGTTACTATTTTGCAAAAAATACAAACAAATACAAAAACTTCCCTCCTTTAATGCTCTTTCCATTAGTGAAAACCGCATTAAAATCATTTGCGTAGTTTAAAAGATTTATTTCACTAAGTAAGTAAGTACCTAATTTTACTTCAAAAGTAACAAAACAAACTCTGATTATAATTTTCGAAACAATACGTCGTTACTACTAATTAAAAAAGAAAATAGCTACAAACATACTTAATAAAATATTGCTAAAAACTATGACGATCCCATCAGTTTTTAAACAAAGAAAAACGGATTAAAATCTGTCCATCCGTTAAAGAGCTATGATGCCATAGATCACAATTACACCCCTCTTTTGCGTCGGGCTATAAAAAGAATTAGAAAAAGAGATCTCAAGTTAAATAGATAAAGGCTGGTACAGAATCTGGTACACTACAGCATTTCTCACCCATCTAATGACATTGATGCCTCATTATCATAAGAGAGTATGTACCTCCCTTAATGACATTCGATTCAGTTGTAAATTAATGTTCTTGTTTGTTGGAAATCGTGAGAATCGATGACACATGTGAAGAATAATTAAGAATGAAAGGCAATAAGTATGGCATCTTTCTAGAAACTGTACTATGGTGTCAGCAGATTATAAACAAGCTGCTTTCATATACCATTATTGTATGGTGTTTGCAGTTCGCATCGAATATTTTTTGTCCTTATCAATCTGTGTCATTCATAACTTATGAAAAAGTTTAATAAGTCGATTTAAATTGCTTACGTAGGCTAAACCTTAAGAATTGTAAGTAAGTAGAGAATTGTAGTCCTTCTAAGATCCTTAAAAAACTCCAGAATGACATACGAGTAGTATATCTAATCGTTACTATTACTTTCATTAAAACTTAAATCTAACTTTCGACTTTGATACTTGAGAAAGACTAGTATTATTATATATTTTTTATATTTAAATTGGTATATAAAATTCTTTAAAAAATTACGTAAGCAGAGCCGAGTCAAAAGCTATTGTAACATATTATTCTTTTACTATACCTACAGTGTCAAAGTGAAACGAGAAAACATTGTTAATCTGACCTTTGTACAAAAAAAAACAAAGAAAATCTGTACGTGCATTAAAATCGCACGTTTTCAAATCTTAATTAAACCGTAAATGTCTCGGTTGTAGAAAATTCGTTGATACGTAAAAAGTTGTTCACGAAATTGTCAGAGCAACGACCGTAAGATAAAACCATCCGAGAAGATAAAAAAAGGACATTACTTGAGTTTCGCCGAATTGCGTAATTCATCGAAAAGGAAAGTTCTAAACATTTTTCGTATTAGTTTAATGACAATGTAAATATCCACTTGTTTTTTTTAAACTTAGATTAGTTTTTATTGCAATATCCATTATTTAAGGATGCACTATGCATACGTAAAATTAGGTCAGAATAGTTTATCCCTAATAAACTATTTATAAATTCTTGTGATACCTTTTTTATTTTTAGAGGATTCCTCCAGAACAGCACTCTTGTTCTGTTTGAAAGGTATCTTATGTCCTCTTCCGTATTCCTAACCACGTGTATGCAAAATTTCAGAGTGATCGGCTAAGTACGTAGTTAAGACGTGAAAGCGTGACAGACAATTAAACTCACTTTCGCATTTATAGTATTAGTTAGGATACTCTTCTTAATTACATTGATTTTATTATTTTTACATTATTATCTTACACAGAGAAAAAAAAAAGATTTTCAATTGAACTTTCATATAATGTAACGCTACAGAAAACGTAATTTATGTATTTATTCTGAAATTCTGTGTAATTTTAAATGCTCTATAAATTAGAGTTTTAAGTGCCCTATATACTTTTTATATAGTTTAATTCTATATTAAGGTTTAAAAGAAATAAAAGGAGCGTACAGTGGCATCGATACCGGATACGTAGCGACGGGGTTCGGTTCCCGAGGGACCACGCTCCGGTGACTCGATACGGTGTGCGCGCGCGCCACTCACCTGTACTGTCTGTCGCAGGTTGTAGTGATAAGCTTTTAAAACAAGTAAAAACAATCGTTCGTATGGAGAGGTAAAATAATTTGAAAAGGAGACTTTTTTAAAAATTAATAAGACAAAGGAAAAATTGCCATAAGAGGCAATTTTTAGTTTATTTTTATTATTTTTATTTCGCTTTTTATCTGTATTAATTTAAAAAAATCAATATATTAACACTTGAAGCGAAAACTTCCCGCACCCTGTTTCTGATTTATTTGTAAAACAATTTAATGTTTTCATACAAACATTACTAATTACTAAAATTACATTTTTGAAAAAAAATAACTACGATGGTCTAAATTCAATCACTGGGTTCAAATCACTGGGCGAACACTAGTCAAAATAGTAGGGTCAAAACTTGTGGGTCAAAAGGGTCCGGAACCAAAACTAATAACAAAACTGTTAGGTATTGTATGTACTATGTATAACACAATAACTGTTAAACGAATTAACTGATTTTCATGAAACTTGTTAGATAAACATTTAGACGTACACGACACAGGATAGGCTACTTTTTTCTTTATCAATGCGGGCGAAGTCGCGGGCGCCAGCTAGTATATAATAATTATGGCACTTTCACTTTAAAAATTAAATATTTATAATTATTGTTTTTTAAAAATATTTTTAGCACAAATGGTTTTTCAACTCATTTTATTTTATTTATTGGTCCTGGTCTGTCTAATTAAAGTGATAATAACCTGACAACATTATAACAGACGAAAACTTTATAAAGGTCTTAAAAAAATTGAGAGCGTGTTAAAAAATTGCATAAGTGACGAAAACTGTGTTATTCTGGCGTAAATTGACAAATTACACCACAATAGGTACAGAGTGTTACGTGAATTACACCCTAGAACTATAAGTACCTTCGCTCTCTTAGCTCACTCTTGCACCAAAATATCTAGTGTTTGTTTACCACTTACCACCCTTGTATAACAATCTAATTAACACTGACAACCGTTTTAATTAAACTCGCTAACACACATTATAACACTTAAAAGACATCGTGTAAAGTAATTAGACAAGAAAGAGGTTGATCGTGCCTTAAAAACTCGGCCAACAGTTTTGATATCGAATTTTCGTTTGCCAGTAGTGAAGTTTCATTTACAACGATCTCACCAAATTACATGTAATGTAACAATTTCACAAGAGTCCATCATTACAAATAGATTTGTGTACTGGAAAGTCGTTGAAAGGTAACGGAAGAGGCACTATTGTAAGTATGTCTAAATAAATACGCATTAAGTAGTCACCGTCAGGAACTTGAAGTTTTGTTTTGTTTTTCAATTTCTGTCTTATTAAAGTAACTGACTTTTGCCCGTGACTTCGTCCGCTCCACGTCTCTTAAGACGTTGAAACATTTATTCAATCTTTAATTATCATTTATTTTTCAAAAGCTTTTTTAATTATTATTTTTTATGATCCCTTGGGAACAGTACTCACCCTCAGAGCAAAGTGACCCCTCAGAGTGATCTTCTATAAAATCCGCATAAAAGCCAATTTGTTTCGTACGAATCTCATTGAAACTTTAGATACGCTCACGTACAACAATCATTTTGCTTAAAATCTACATATATATTATTAATAATACGCATTTATAATACAAGAATATGGCTTTAAAACAACTTTTCTTATCTTACCGATTTTTAACTTTCTATACTTTTTAGTTTAGGTAGACACCTCTTTAGTTTTTCTTCGAATTTTAGCATTTACTAAAGTATATTCTATTTAAAAAATACTGCTAAAAGAACTTTAAGCTAATAATTCGAAAGTACTTATTTATTTATAATATGTCACATGTTTATCTCTATAATAAACGTACTCTAATAAATTTCAATTATTATTGATTATTACAAAGTAGTAAGTAACTTGTAGTAGTAAAGTTTCTTAATAGTATACTTTCGTAAAGGTAAATATCGGTTCGTATTTACCAATTACCGTGAGTATAGAGATTTGTTGGTGTAAGATAAATTAAATATACTAATATCTACTTAAATTTTTTTTGTGAAAGTACGAGTATCTAATACGAAAGAGTGATAAACAGGTACGTATAGGAAGAAAGCAGAGCTGAGTAACTATTATTGCATATTATAACAATTATTATATTGTATCATAAATCGTAATAACTAAATTGTAATAATTCTCCTCTTATAGTATATCATTTTAGGATGACACTAAATGACTATTCTTGTTATGCAGCAACAAATGAAGATATTTAAAACAGGCTTAAGTATAGTAATAAAATACGGGAAAGTCGCTAATTTTGTATTTAAGGGATATTATAACACGTAATAGTGACATTATGAGAATTACACTAATCGAGATAATAATCAGAGGCAGATTAATCTTTCTTATAACGTGATAACGACATTCCATGTTAGCAATTTGTAAATGTTTATTATCTACTTAATATGTAGTTTAATTCATCTAAGAACTACATATTTTTATGTGGACTATGAAAAGAAATAACTTTATAAACACAACCACTTCCTTTGCTCTTTATAAGACCCATGCGATTTGATTGTAATGCACCGGAAGCACTTATATTAGTTTAGTAATTAGTGTAGTGTTTAGTTATACTTATGACTTATATTAGTGGTTTTTTTTAGTGTTCGCAATCTACCATCAAGTAGACCTGTCTGAAAACCTTTACATAAAAAAGGTCTCTATGATACTTTTAAACTTAAATAAACATTACTCATTAAGTATCTTATAAATGAAAATTTTATCATTACTTGCAGAGCTTTCAATAGAAATCAAAATACAGTACAAATAAAAGTAAGAAACGAATGACATCCGTATTAACAGCATCCGTAATAAAACACAAATAAAAATTAGGAGCATTACTTTGCGACAGTTAATTACTGGTACTTAACATGCATAATGACTATTTCTTCAACGAAAGAGGTTTGTTTACCGTATTAATTGCCACCAGCCATTTTGTGTATTATCCCGCAAAGTGGACGTAACAACGTAAAACTCAACAGAATAATTGAAGAAGTACATAATATACAAAATATTTTATAATTTTTTGTGTATCAAATTTTTTAACAAATATATTATTTCGATTTTTCGACCGACGAAAACGAAAAAACAAAAACGGAGGAGGTACTCAATTCGACGCGTATATATATATTTATATATTTTATATATTTATATATGATCACGCATAACTTTTGACAGGGTAGTCCGATTTTGATCATTCTTTTTTTATTTGAAAGGGGTCCCATTTTAATTTGAAAAAAAATTCCAACCCTAAGGGTAAGAAAACAGGGGATGATTGATTGTTCACTCACCGATTGTAGCGTATAACCACGCATAACTTTTTACAGAGTAGTCCGATTTTGATAAGTCCGACCTCGAAGTTGGTCTCGTATAAATTTTGAAAAAAAATTCCTACCCTAAGGGTGGGAAAATGGGGATGGGAAAATTAAAAATTTAGCATGTAGATTATAGCCACAAAAAAACATAAAATAAAACTTTTTAACAAAAAATAAAACCGCCCAAAAAACTGAAAAGCATAGAATAATCTTATTATTTTACCTAAGTAATTTTGAGTCGGCGCCAAACAATCAAAAATTACGTAAAGAAAGATGCGCGGCGGCGACTCAAAATTACTTAGGTAAAATAATAAGATTATTTTATGCTTTTCAGTTTTTTTGGCAGTTTTATTTTTTGTTAAAAAGTTTTTTAACAATGAATTTTATGAATTTTATGTCCTCATTTCATATTTAAGATGTAAGGTATTTAATATACTTTAATTTAAAGTGAAGACTAGTAAGGTTTTAATTATACATTCAAGTGTGTAGCGAAGGGTGGAGGCTTTCTCTCGTTTGGGCGACCGCGTTAACTCCTTTCCGTGCTTTATTATTACGCCGAGGTTTAACCTAGTGTGTCGTATGATCCAAATATACGACATTGCATAGCATAGCTTAACTAGACACAGGCCTTTGTGTGATCACACATACTTGCACATTTTTATAGAACATTGCAGAAAGACAAAACTATCTGAGTTCTTGGTTTGATTACCAACAGAGGCAACTTTGGATATGAACTTTTCATAATTACCAGAGCCTATTTCCGGTGGCCACCTATTACTGTTAAAGGTCTCATATTAAGAATATCAGACTAGTCCTACTCGTATTGGCAGTCGACCTTAATACGATTAAGGATAAAGGATCAAAAAGGCGCAACAAAATATGTGGATTTTCGGGAATCTTAAATTTAAAGTTTTGCAAAAAAAGTGCGAAAAAAATCCCCAAGCTCTATCATTGTGTACGTTATTCTCTCCATCTTGTGAATGTGAATATTGGTATGATATAGCTTTAGGTTTCAACAAGTCTGTGTGCAATGAAAAAGTAAGAGAGCTCTCTTAGTAATCATGAAAGAGTTTTGAGTAGGTACAGTACCTACGTACGTAGGATAATATCGCGAACACCTTTTCCGTCTATGTTCAGCGCAATGTGTAAGAAACCACACTGGAATTATTACCTATCTATCTACTCACATCTACTCACATCTATCTATCAACTCGTACTAAGTTTAGTATTATGCAAACTATCATTAGTGTACTTATACGAGTATTTATTGTAAACATTGTCATTTACTTTATTTAAAAGGTGATATTGTGAGAAACATTACTTATCTTAAAATAAATATGTACGGTTGAAGAAAAAGATAATTCAAGAGAGTGTTATTTCTATAAAGCTTATAATAATATCTTATAATATCTTATAAGCTTTGATGATTTGACTTATCAGGATCAATATTACGATAGTTCGAAGACAAATTCTCTGGTAGGTACTTGACTTACAAGGCTTGTTGCTTTCGATTTTTTTTCCTTTAGAGTTCATAATTCGCAAAATGATGGATCTCGTGAAATAAAGGTCAATTCCCTTCATATCTACCCATTCTCCATCGACAATAGTCATTGGCCTTCCGACTCGTCGCGGTGTTTGCCCCTATTGTTTCAATTTCGAACCAACAACGTGTCGATTGACAGTTGCTGCCAAAATATACTCCGTGTTTTCGAACCGCGGAGTTCATCATAGAGAGCACACATCCGGCAGAGTGCACGAGGTCATATTTCTAATTGTTTTACGTATTTTATGTAATTACAATTGTTTCGCAAAAGTGACGCGTGTGAATGAACCTCATTATGATTGAATCACACCTTTTGATTTTGTTAAAGGTTGATGTAACATTATAATTAGATGAATATTAAATTTCGCCGTTGTTGTGACATGTTGAGATACGAGATATAGGAGGGAATGGCCTAAATCAGTTTTGATTGCACTTAGTAATAATTAAATACGTATGTTAAAATATTTGTACTGTGCACGGCACACTGCGTTTCGCAATCGTAAATTGGGCACCCTGTTTGGTGGCAGTAGGTAACCACTAACCACCACTTTATAGAATACCACCATCCGAAATAACTGCGTTTGTCTAGTAACTTCCTTTCATATCATACCAGTTCGTATTATGCTTTTCGCACTTTCTTACTGCAAATACGAGTACCTATATCTCACAAGATTTAAAATATACTACAAATTGTGGTTATCCTATCAGAAAATATCGTAAAAAACATTTATTTTAAGCTAAATTATTTATATTTTTTGCAAAAGATATGAAAAGAAAAACATAATTTTTGAAATTTTATTTGCGACCGAAACGCCCTGTGATTGGTTGCAACTCTGATGACGTCATACGCTAGTAAACATTGCTTCCGCGACTGATTGTAGTTCTTTACTAGTTGTAGTTGTTTACTAACGTGTGACGTCACACGTATCAACCAGCGTTATTTGGAAATAATTCGCGGTTTTGGAAATTTAAACTTTAACATTAATTTTTAGTAATAATACAGTAGATCTCCCGGAATCATTTAAAACGATTTTCTAAAATTAGTCAAATAGCGGATTATGCAATATTTATACATTATGTTCACATAGTAAATGGTGTGGAGAGAATATCGTAATCTGAAATTTTCCTGCGTCGCACTTCGCATTGATTTTTCGTATAATTAAAACGAAAGCAAAAGTAAAAGCATCGCAACACTTGCAGCCACTCATTAATTAACATGTCATTTGTCACCTTTCAAAAAACAGTAAAGTCAATGCTTATCTCTTTTACAGATAGCTGCGAATTCGTCGGCACGTAGAGAAGATTAAATCACTCAAGAGTCAAGCAAGAGGTGACAACACTTTCACCGGTAATGCACGCGACTTGACTTCCCACGGTGAAACCGTGCGAAGAAAAGCGGGAAAGATGTTAGTTGTGGTAAAGAATACGGAGCAATGTGTCAGATGAGCAAAGATGGGGGCGGCTGTCGATACAGAGTGGAGTCCGCCGCGTGTCCGATTAAAAAAACAGAGAAAATGGACACTACTTTTTCTGTTAACCGTAGCCGTATCAACGGCTGCTAATCGCCCACCGCGCTTTCTTATAGACGGCCAGTCAGAAATTGTGGTAAGATTGAAAGAAGGCACTGAAACGCCAGTCGGTAAGCAACACTAGTATGAATAATACTATTTTTTTTTAATAAAAGATACACTTTAAAAGAATTTCACATGCATCAAACTGCTTATTTTTAAATTAATAACAAAATATGACATAGTAAGTATATACCATATGATATACATAGCTAAGTACCTAGTTACTCTTTATCTATAACTAGCTGGTGCCCGCGACTTCGTCCGCATTATCTATAGCCTAATAGTCTTCCTCGATAAATAGACTATCCAATACAAAAATAATTTTTCAATTCGAACCAGCAATTCTTGAGATTAGCGCGTACAACCAAACAAACAAACAAACTCTTCGGTTTTATATATGTATTAATGAACCGATCACCATAAAATTTTGCATACACGTTTTTCCGGGACACCAGAAAGGACACAGGCACCTTTCATCCAGAACGCGGACGAAGTCGCGGGCACCAGCTAGTATTTTTATATTACATGATATCTATTATGTAAATGTTTAAAATATTAGATTTTTTTTAATCTCTAAAAATCCGGAAAATGGAAGTGTTATCGCAATGAATACTACCAAAAGCAAGTGCAATTTCATTCTAATAAAATCCCACAAAAGAGAGTATGTACAAACATTCAGCTAAAGCGGCTTTTATATTCTCATTACATTAAAACGACAATAAGTCTATTATAAAAAGTCTATTAGGTATATAAACCTTATATTTAGATATCTAGATAATCCACATATTATCTAATAAACATAGCTACATTCACGAGGTAAGCCGATGTATTATTGACTGGTTTTGGTGTCAGGGGCGTAATAGGGATTTATAAGGCTTCCCTTTGTTACACTAGTGTCGTCTTGGTAACAGACTATATATGTACTATATACCCTACTATGCATTCAACCCCTATATAGTATGTTGAGGCAATTTCCGGCCATCAACAGTTGCAGTGAACGTTCGAAAGTTTATGATGATTCATTGCATCAGGCCAATTACATCAACTTTGTATTTAGGTAGTATACTACTAAAATAAGAAAGAGGGATAAACGGGGAAGGTTAGCGAATATTTTTAAATATATTAAATGATAATAATTTACAGGAAGTCTAATCTATCGGCTGCGAGGTGTCGATCCAGATGGAGACTCATTAAAATTTGGTATTAGAGATAAACTGGGTAGTGATATTTTAAGACTAGAAGCCATTTCATCCAACGAAGCTAATATTTATTTAGTTAAGGAATTAGATAGAGAGGTAAGTTAATTAAAAATATAATTTTGGGAATGAAGATTTTAAAAATATTTCCCATGTACTTATGTTTAAGTAAATTTTAGTTAATGGTCAACAAATTATTTGAAAATTTGCACTCGCAACACATACGTAGCGTAGCGTCGCACGTAGCGTCACGTAGGTTATGACTGTGTACCCAAAGGAGGAGCTAAATAGATGCCTAAAAGTGGGACGCATACTACTTATGTTTTATCAATGTGTTTTATGTTATAATCGTTAGTATAATACATACCTATAAGATGAATAGATATATACAAATACAGAAGGTTCAGTATAGGTAATTATAATAGTTAAGTACTAGATTGGGCGACCGAGCTTCGCTCGGGCCAATGAAGTCGGTAAGAAAAAGAAAGAAAGTCTTTGAAACAGACAAAAAATTCAAGAATACTTGAATTAATAATTCAATCAAAATATTATAAAAAGAGCAAGCGTTATTACTTTTGTAACAGTTCCATTAAAAAACTACAAACGAATTTTTATAAGACAGTTCGATTTCGGGGTATCTGGTCCAAACGCCATCTGTTATCGAGTAGTGTTATTAAGTCGTTAGAGCCGTTTGCGACATCGTCGTAGTATAAGATCCCTGTTTAGTATTATAAGATAAGATAATAAAATATATTTTTTTATTAGATCCGAGATGAATACTCTTTTGTGCTAACTTTAACCGATGGGCATTTAGGAGAAGGTAATTTTATCACACAAAGTTTCTTGTTGTTGGTGGAAGACATAAACGACAACGAACCAATTTTTAAGCCTTATCCTTCTGCAATTACCGTAAAAGAGGACGCAACTCCTGGTGTATTGACTGTTGTGGAAGCTACTGACCTTGATGAAGGAGCATATGGTCAGGTGAGTGATTTCAACATAAAACAATAAAATAAACAATTTGCCACCAAAGCTATTATAGTATTCTGTACATTATTATTTGTGTTCTATTTTATTGTATAGTTTGGCTTAAAGGTCTAGTTACCAGGCCATACAATTCTAATAAAAATTGATTTGTTTTGACTTTTGAATTTGTACTTTTGTTTTGTTTATTGTCATTAGATTTTAATTTTATTGTTATATAATTTGTATTACAGGAAGTAAGTAAAGTAGCAATTTTAAAATAAATACGTAATTATTATTTATTATTTTATTGTCATGGTTAACTTATTGTTATTTCTTTAGTGCGTGCATGTTTATTCTCACCACTTTTAGAAGTAAATGCATTTATTTTAGGTGCTATATCACTTACAAGAGCTAGACGGAGATGTTGAGAATTTTTCTGTCCAAACTATAAACGGTAAGGGGGTCGTACGTTTAACAAATCGCCTGGATTATGAACGCAAGTCCCTGTACCAATTGCGCGTACTTGCAATCGACCGGGCGAATCAGGGGAGAGTGAACACTGGCACTGCTGCAATTTTAGTGAAAGTCCAAGACGTAGAAGACCAGCCCCCAGAGTTCATTGTTGCGAGTCCAGTTACTAGAATAAGCGAGGATGCTCCTGTTGGGACTTCAGTCCTACAAGGTACAATTGTTCATTACCTACTAATAAGAATAAAGCACCTATCTATTTCAAGTATAAATAATATAGGAAAATTTTTGGACAGCCCTTCTTTGAATTGGTCAATGCACTTTTTAGGCTTTTTAGACCAATAATTAAAGTTAGGTATTGGAACATTCTTTAGTAACTTTATTCAAGGTAGACTCGTATAAGAGGCCGGTTACTGCTGATGCCAGACAAGTTGCCCAGTTCTTAACTGCAGAGCACAGTGTACTCTACTACTACTATTTATTATTGTTATTATTTTGAATTCCAGTACGTGCCATTGATGGAGATCGTGGTGTCAACAACCGCATCTCATACAGCATCATATCAGGAGGAGAGGAACATTTTGACATTGATAGTAGTTCTGGCATCATCTATACCACCAATCAGTTGGACAGAGAAGATCCCAACAATAGCAATGGTGCATATATTCTGGAAATATTGGTAAGTTTAAACTAAAATACTTTTATTTCATTCCTAAATTTAATTCTTTGGAAAAGTGGTTTTATTTGTTCAAGGATTATAATGTTCATTTGATAGATTTTGATTAAATAATTATGTCTTCATAATTACTATGTAAATAAATTCTAGTTAATAATTTTTAAAACATATATTGTGTTGTTTTAGGCTACAGAAGAATCTAAAATGGTCTCACCCATGCCAAGTGTCACCACTGAAGTGACAATAATTGTTACGGATGTTAACGATGAAACTCCAAGGTTTCGTAGTGACAGATATGTGGGAGAAGTATTGGAGAATGCACAACAGAATACACCCATAACATTTCTTCAAGATGCCATACCGGAGGTGTATGATTATGACCAGGTAAATTGTCATACAATCTTAAAAAAATAAGAAATTGGGTGCACTCTGGCCGTGACCCACAGTCGTCACAACCACAAAATGTTAAATATTTTCTCAGATGTTATAGGTATTTTTCAACCCGAACATAACACAGGCATTAGCTAGTAGAGTAATTATTTTCTTTTAATATATGAAAAATATTGTCTAACTCAGTTTTCAAAAATTTTAAACTAATAATTTCATGTATGTTAATTTTTTAAGCATCTTTTCAATCACAATATATCAGCACTACATAAAAACAAAGTCCTCCGTCGCGTCTGTCTGTCTGTTTTTTCGCGATAAACTCAAAAACTACTGCACCGATTTTCATGCAGTTTTCACAAATGGATAGAGTGGTTCTCGAGGAAGGTTTTAGTATATAATTTACAAAGTTATGCAGGCGAAGTCGTGGGCAGCAACTAGTTTGAATTATAATAATATTTTTGTGTATTTCAGGGTACAAATGGAACTTTTGAATTATATCTACAGGGTGACAATGGGATATTTGATGTTACACCTTTCAAAGGAATCAACGAAGCGTCATTTCTGATTAGAGTCAGTGACCCTTCTTTCTTAGACTATGAGAGTGTGACTGTCATGAACTTCAGCTTAATCGCCAAAGAAGTTGTATCCAAAGAACCTAAAATGAGGTAATTTTTAGACATATTACATAGTTGGAGCTTTGGCTGCCTCTCACAGAAATACGCTCAAAAACTTTTCTAGTGTTATTTCAATAACAGTGCACATAAAAGACCAAAATGACTAATATTTAGTGTAACTCTTTTTCTAGTGTTGTTCCAATAACAGTGCACATAAAAGACGAAAATGACAATTTCCCCGAGTTTACTAAATCGCTGTACACAGTGTCGATAGCCGAGAACTGTGTGGCGGGTACTACAGTCGCTTGGGTCCAAGCGTTGGACGCAGACTCGGGGAATTACGGTACTATGGGGGTCAGGTATACAAGCCTTGGTGGAAGCGTTGCTAACTTGTAAGTATTTTATTCACTTGTTATTTCTACATTATTTGGAAAAAAAATGTATCTTATAGTCTGTGACAAACTATAAGTTAGTCATTATCATTAGTTACTTTAAGTTATAAGTTAGTTGTTAAGTTTATCCGTTAACTAACTAGTGCCCGCGACTTCGTCCGCGTTGAAAAAGAAAAAGTAGCCTATCCTGTTTCACGTAAGTCTAAATGTTTATCTACCAAATTTCATGAAAATCAGTTAATTCGTTTATGAGTTATGGAGGAACATACATACAGAAAAAAATTCTAAAAATCGTCAATTTAGTTTCAGTTTAATTCTCTGAAAACAAAGTAACTTACTCTAGTCCATGATAACTAAATTCATTTTTAGACTGTGCCATTTATAACCGTGTCGTGACTAGGGTTTCTTCCTATTAGGCTATCAACTGCCTTTGTTACAGTTTAACGTTGAACCCTACATCAGGCGTGATAACAGTAAAGCAAGCCGGCGGCGAAGTATTCGACCGAGAACTGGTATCTCGTCACTACCTCACGGTGGAGGCCAGAGACGACCTCGGCAAAGGCAATAGAAACACGGCCCAGCTCATCATCAACATAGAGGATGTCAACGACAACGCACCAATGTTCCTAGCCAACAAATACGAGGCCAGACTAATGGAGAATGAAATGCACTTTGAAAATCCACTCGTTTTGGAAGCCAGAGATCTTGACTTAAATGGTATGTACTTGTGATCACAGATTTTATAAGCAACAGCTAACAATTTTGCATCCCAATATTTAAATCAATATTAAGATTGACTTTTGCTTCTTATACATGATTTTAAACACTTTCCCAAAAGTAGTCAACATCCCTATAGCACTTTACTTGTAATTTGTACCCCATACATAAAGACAACAGATATGAGCATCACAACTACTGCCGTCATAAATCTGGCAATAAAATATGCCAAAACCCCATTCCACTATTTCCTTCTTTTTCTTTAGCCACTTGCAAGCACTTTATAGTAAAAATTATAATTGTGACCAATCAATGTCACTTCCTCTAATGTTTATAGTAATATTGCAACGTAAAATAAAATAATTTTCGGTTGCAGGCACAAAGAACAGCCACATAGAATATTCAATAGTTGGTGGTGAATATAAGAAGAACTTTTCTATAGATCCAAATCTAGGCATCATCACACCAGTGAGCGGACTCGACTTTGAACAAATACCTGGGGACAATACAAATATTCGCCCCATTCACCTTACAGTGAGAATTATCGTTTTAATTATTATTATTCACATTTATTTATTTCATCCTTAAATTCTAAATTTGTTACAAATATATAAAAAGACAATATTTATCTTTTCAAGGTACGCGCTCGTGATTTCGGAGTGCCTCCTCTGTCGTCGACGGTGCCCGTCACAATTTACGTGCAAGACGCCAATGACAACGCACCCATGTTCCAACAGATGGTCTACAAACGGTCCATTCCCGAAGACTTACCGCCAGGGACAAGTATACTGGAGGTAATTTCAAATATATATTACAGTCAGCCTCTCTAGGGTCGAATACTTAAATACTTCTTTAATAGGGGGTACTTTTGAAACGCCTTATGCCTGGACCACGACACAAAGGGTCAAACCGAATTCACTTAGCGTTAAAAATGTTAATGCCTATTTGCAGCGCCGTGTTGTGGCCTCTTATAGCCGTAACACATGCACGGATTTGGTTTGCCCCGTACCAAATCCGAACGTGTGGAGGCTTGTCCGGAGGTTCTAGTCCTAGAGCCAGCGACACTATTTTTTGTTGGAAGGAGATGGTGGCAGGAAGTGTTTTTTTTTTCATAATGCCAATAAACAATATGTAAAGTTTCTTCTTCTCTTTTAATGTCTTGGCTATGTAAAGTTTAAGCTTTGCCCATTTTTGACATTCACTCACTTGTTTCATTTTTGACATTTAAACATAATTGACATAAATGTTAAATTATGTTAAATGTTGTTGTTGCCACTTGTTGAGGTCCCGCGATTGAGGTGGCAGGTGTTTTTTTTGTTGATATTCTAATATTATCACAACAAATAAAAAAAAAACAGGCTTGGGCAAATATAGTAACCAAAAGTGTTGCTGGCTCTCGGACTATGCTGGTGTTGTCGCTACCACCATAATTTTTTAGTCCGCTCAGGTCCGGTCCGGTCGTCTGTAGGGACAACGGATATGGTCTGCCGGACCGAATCCGAGCGTGTGTTACGACTAACATGAACCACAAGCATTTGCTTTTGGCACTCGACGCTGACGCTTGGAGTGCAAATCAAATTCGCTTCGAGTGTTGTTTTCATGGCCCAGCGGACGCCCAGGGGTTAAGGAGTAACTACACATTTCCAACTCATACTTACTCAAAAAACTTAATACTTTGTGCTACTAAAGGTTGACATAATCGAGTTGTATAATGTTGTCAGGTGAAAGCTCGCGATGCAGACGGCTCGTCGCCCAACAACGCGGTGTTGTACCGCGTTTCAGGTGCGGACCGGTTCGTGGTGGGAGCTCGGTCGGGAGTGCTCAGCGTCGCTCCTACTGCCTCCCTCGACCCAGATCTCGCTCTCAATGGCGGCGGAAAAAGATACACCATCACTATTGTAAGTAATAATATTAACATTATTATTAGACGAGTGGTTTAGGTTGCTTAGGTCTCGGGGTCCCGGGTTTGCTATTACTTAGCTATATTATCGATCGTCAGGTGGCGTTGGATGGCGGTATAGGAGAACAACAGTTGAGCGCAGCGGTACTCGTCAATATTACCATAGTTGACGTCAACAACAAACCGCCCGTGTTTGTTGATCCTGGAACGATCACAGTTAAGGAAAATACTCAGGTAATAATATCTTATTTTGATCGAAATATGAAATATTTTTGTATCATTAATGCGTTAACGTATCATATTATCTTTAAAATATTTAAGAGAAATCAGTACCTATTTTATCAATTCTCTCTTTATAGGTGGGTAAGGTAGTGTATCGTGCTATTGCACATGATCCCGACGAGCAGCCAGTGCTGAGGTACGCGCTGTCTCGGGACGGTAGCGCTGCAAGGGATGAGGATGGCGTGCTCGTATCCCTCGCCAACTATGACTACATGGCGCTTTGGGACTTGAATCCCGTCGACGGAACCCTCAGGGTCGTCAGGTGAACCTCCACTTTCTCTCTCTCTCTCTCACTATAAAATTATAATAATATGTACATAGTTTGTATTTATTAGTTTTCAACAGACTGTGACCCCCTCGTGTCGCAACCCCCCCGTGAGAAACGATGCAATAAAATATATATTCTTTAAGAAAATCATTTTGTTCCCTCTCCAGGCTCATTGACAGGGAGAGAGTTGAAACAGTGAAGTTGGTTCTAACGGTTGAGGATATGGCGGCCATCGCCAGCGGTCCCAAGCAGACGGCGTCGACTACACTCACTATAGTGATAGCGGACGAGAACGACAACAATCCCAAGTTCCGGAAGCCGTTTTACAAGAGCAGTGTTCCCGAAAACAGCAAAACGGGAACAAGTATCGTCACAGTGATCGCCGACGACGCCGACAAAAATCGGACCATGACTTACTATCTTGAAGGTAATTTTATTTCATAAAGGATGGCAGACAGTCTGACTCTTGCCTAGGGACATAATCGACACTAAAGGGTTCGCTGCTTACCCTAAAATTAATATGATTTATTATAATTATATTACTAGCAACGCACGGGTGCAATATTTTTCTGCTTTCCATTAATGAAAACCGAATCCAAATCGGTTGAGCGATTTCAGAGTCCCTGAAGAACATAATAATATTATGGTAGTTAATGTATTCGATAAGAATGACATGTCTCCTAGTTCTTGTTTTAAATTTAAAATAAATAAATAAAAATAAAAATGTTTATTAACAGTTGAAAAAATCGTTTACAATAATAACCATCATTGAAGACTCCTTTTAAACGGAAGCCTAGATTACTTAATTAATTGCCATAGATTACTTAATTACTTTATTTAGATTAATTTAATCTTTTCTGCAGCTTTATATTTTAGCATTGTGCTCAATGTTTATCAGGTAAAGAGGAGCTTTTAAACCTCGTGCACATGAACAATTCAACGGGTGAAGTGTTAGTGAGCAATAAGATCGATCACGAGCAATACGCGTGGATCAATCTGACCGTGAAGGCGATAGATAGCGGAGTACCGCCGCGGTACTCACTCGTCGACTTATTTATACAGGTAATCGTTCGATGAGTATCCCACTTGGTCTCTATGACTCGTCGGTAAAGAATATGTAAACCCCTTAATAACAGGGAGGGCTATACTTTATTTTTTAAAAAAGTGTAAGTTCAAGTCAATAAAATTCGGAAGAAAAAGTAGCCTCAATTTTATTTTTATATAAAAACTCGGTACAGAGATCCATTTCAACACTTTCCCTTTTAATAAGTTTTCGAATTTAATGTGCCTCGCATCTATTTAGAACCAATTTAAACATAATTGAACTTAGATGGCATAATGCTAGTGATTAGTGTGGGATTATTCTAGATTCTAATAATCTCTTATAGAAGAGTCTATTGTATACCTTACAGTTTATTTTTAGTAAATATTTTATTATGAAATTATAAAATTGCATTCATGATTCAATGATGCATTCAATCGTAGCATAAAACTTTACAGGTGTTAGATGAAAACGATAATAATCCATATTTCGAATCGAACACGTTCGAATATCGAGTGCCAGAAGACACAGAGCCCGGTACCATTATCACGCACGTGACGGCACGCGACGCTGACTCAGCCGACTACGGCAAAATAACCTATCTACTCGACAGGACTTCCACGCAGGTAATTTATTCCATTATTACATAATATTGAATATATTATCAGCTTTTCTCGTGAGAAAGTTTGTTTTTTAATTTGTTTAAATATGGTTTTCAGGGTAAATTTCTAATAAATGCTGAGACAGGCGCGTTGACAGTGTCCGACTGGTTGGACCGCGAGACTCAGTCCACGTACAACTTGGTAGTGGAGGCGTGGGACAATTATCAGTTTGGTTATTTGAGTGGAGAGAGTCGGAATGCTTTCAAACAGATCATGTGAGATTCGAATGTTGTTAAAGTAATTATTCGAAGTTTTTAGCCATTGCTGACCAATCAACGAAAATACTGTAATTGTGATTTTTTTTCGTTTTGGCATAGTACATTAGTTCGTTCGTTTGTTTTCCTAATCTGGGATCTTTGAATAAGAAAGCCTTTTAAACTTCACTTGATTTAAAAATGACGAAAGTGCTAAATGTGACTTGCACACTTTGCACAGAGTGCACGTAGAGGATGTGAACGACAACCGCCCAGTGCTGCAGCTGCCGGAAGAGTGCACCACCATCACTGAGTTCCACAACCACCGCGAGCCAATAGTGAGCGTGGCCGCCACCGACGCCGACGACAACGCCACGCCCAACGGACGCGTGCAGTTCCATCTCACCGGTGGCAAGGGACACGGTACCTTACAATACAATACTATTATTACAAACACAATTACACCTTCTAAAATTCTGCAAAGCTTTTAAGAAACGGCCGCCACGGCACAGTGGTATTTTTATATTTTTTAGACGACGACACCTCAATTACCTAAATTTTTTTCAGGATAAAAAATATCTTGAGCTCTTATTGTGTGAAAGAGTAAAAAACATCGATTCTACATACACTAGAAAACACGTAAAAACCTTCAGATGTATTTTATTTTAGGGGCATTATTTATCACATAATGAGTACATTTCCTTGGGCTTAGGATGCACTAGGAAAATAAGATTGTATATATGAAAACATATCTAAAAATAATGTAGTGTTAACCTAACTAAAACTTACCAACAGTCCAAGGTTCTAGTATGCATAAGTACTCACTTAAAAAGAAAGAAAACAATCGCCATATGCAGAATATTTGGCTAATGAGTTAATATTATAATATGTGACTGTTGCAGAACTGTTTCGTTTCGAGCAAGTTGGCGGCGATGCGAACACGGGTCGATTGTTCGCGAAGCAGTCGCTGAAGGATCGCTTTGGTAATTACACGCTGACGGTGGAGGCGAGAGACTTGGGCTCGCCTCCGAATTCGGCCAGCGGTCAATTGAGGCTCTGCGTCACCGACTACAACGACCACGCGCCAGTATTCGTACAGCCCAATCAGAACGTCACTATTAAAGTGCCAGAGGTGAGAACAACTCAACCGGATTTGGATACGGTTTTCTGAGATGTGGATATGAGTTCAGCGTGTTGTCGGTGCAGAACGCGACGGTGGGCACTGTGGTGGCGGAGGTGCGGGCCATCGACGCTGACATCGGGCCGAACGGCGCCGTGCGTTACCGCATGGCGCGCGACGCTGCCTCCGCCTGGCGCGCTTTCAGCGTGCACGCCACCGCCGGCCTCTTGCGCACCGCACGCCCTCTCGACCGCGACCACCAGCGCACCTACCAGGCAAGTCCATGGAGCGTTTATATCACACCAATTATCTCGACACGAATTTTTTATAAGAACTCAATTACCTAAAATTCTATGGTCGGCACGGCAGCGCACTTGTAGCACTTATGGCGTTGCTTGTGTTATAGGCGACGGTAGCCACCTACCATCAAGTGGACCGTCAGCCTGTCTGTCGACCTTAACATAATAAAAAAAACTGAATAAAAAAAAATCGGGATTCCTTTCATTACTTTAAAATATGTGAATATAACGAGTGTATAATTTAGAAAAAAATCATTCATCAGAAAGAGACCCAGACTTGGTGTGTTTTTTTTTTTAAATTTTTTACGAAACAACTGGCTATAACTTTCATTTGATACCCCACTCGATAGGTGTATGAGGAAAATGCTACCTTTTTTTATGAAACTAAGTTTTCATTTAGAAGTACAATCCTACGACTAACATTTTTTTTATATATATATTTTTTCAGTTACGTATTGAAGCTTACGATCTCGGCATCCCAACGCCCCTAAGCTCCGAGCTCGACCTCACCATATACGTGCAGACGGTGGACGCATATCGCCCCCAATTCCCCTACAAACATCTAAACATCAATATTACAGAGAATTTACCCTATAAAGGCGTCTACTTGCCTTCGGTGGTCGAAAGAGACGCCATAGATAGAGGCGACGAACCGATTCTGCCCGTGTGCTACTACATAGTGGCAGGAAATGACAATGGCACTTTCGAAGTACAGCCCAATACCCACAGGTATGACTTGTTTATGACATGATCTATTGCTAGAAATTGTTAGGATATTTTTATATATGTGACCAAGGTTGACAGATGGTAATAATTTTAAGCGTCTAAGGCCCGAACAGGAACACAAACAGCATCGTCAGGACGATGCAGGAACCCTACCAAAATTTTTATGTTTGTGGAACACATCCCTCTATTTATTCTATAGCATTACAACGAATTAATAAAAAAATGAATAACAATAAGAATTATTTTCAGACTGACAACGTTAAAACCGTTAGATCGAGAAGAAATATCGGAGTATGAACTAACAATATACGCAACGGAGCATTGTGTTGAGAAACCGAAGTATGACGAGAGTGTTGATGCAATAAGTTCACTCAAGGTTCACGTAAAAGTGAACGATTTGAATGATAACGAACCGAAGTTCACTAGCAAAATATTTACTGGAGGCATCACCACTGAAGCTGATTTCGGTATCGAATTCATGCATATTAAGGTGAATTTATATGCAGTTTTACTGGGGGTTTTATGGTACCTCTTTTTTATTTGCAATTTGACAATTTTTTATTCCACTAAACAGGCTATAGATTCGGATGAAGGCGATAACGCGAAAATATCCTACTATTTAGTGGGCGATGTAAAGAAGACTCTGACTGAAGGATTGGAAAATCTGGCCGTCACTCCTTTCCTAGTTAACAAGGACAGTGGCGCCATCTCGCTGAATTTCGACCCGCAGAAGGGGATGAAGGGCTATTTTGATTTTAAGGTAATCTGTGACTAAGAAATGTTTTGTTTCATAAGATTATTTTACATATTTTCTAATTAAACTTTTTGGATCTAAGTAATAAAATTTTAAAAATATTCCTTTATAAAACCTTTTAAAAATTTATCTTCAGGTATTTTCATATGAAGTTAAAAAAATACTTTACACATTGTATAAATCAATTAATGTTTCCTGCCACTACAAAAAATTAAGATAAATAATTTTCGTCCAAACAAATCAGTTGATCGGTTTTTTTTTTTTTTTTAACATTTATTATTTTTATTAATTAAATACTACTTACAGGTAATAGCGAACGACACGGGAGGCCTGACGGACGAATCGCACGTGTTCATTTACTTGCTGAGGGAGGATCAGAGGGTTCGATTCATCTTGCGAGCGCATCCGTCCGAAATCCGAGACAGAATGAACTCGTTCAGGGAGCAGTTGGCGCGCGTCACGAACTCGGTCGTCAACGTGGACGACATAAAAGTGCACGAGAACAAGGACGGCTCCGTGGACAACACAAAGACGGATCTCTATTTGCATTTGGTGAACGGCGAGGATCACTCCGTTCTGGAGGTCGATCAAGTGTTGCAACTGGTTGACAAAAATATCGAGCAATTGGATGGACTGTTTAAGGTGATGCTTCATTTTTATGCAGCGTGACGTTGACGCTCCATTTCATGATCCACTTGGCCCATGCTTGCCTGTATGGCCAATGCCTCTCTGTAATAAGATTAAAAACATTTAATGTCAGTTTTAACATTTAATTTGTACGTTCAATTATACTGCAGTTGTTATTTGTCCTTAAATTGTCGGATCGGAACAGGAGTTCAACGTGCTGGACACGCAGGCGGGTGCGCTTGCGCCGAGTGCGGCGGCGCTGGGAGGCAGCCCGGCCGTGTTCTGGCTGGCGTGGGTGGCTCTCTTCCTGGGCGCTCTACTGGCCTTGGCTCTGCTCGTGTGTCTCTCGCAAAGAGCCCACTACGCGCGACGCCTCAAGGCGGCCACGGCCACCGCTTACGGTAACACCATACTCCACATTTTTAGGGTGGGTTGCACCATCTAACTTTAACCAGACCATCCAACCAGTCGCTAAATAAGCATAATATGGGTTGCACGGTTAAAATGATGTCATAACTTAACGATAACAATAACCGCTCGGTATTGGCCCGTAATTGTTGTTGTTACAGTTAAGTCTACTGTGACAGGTGACTTTGAATGTTGCCATATTAAAAAAAATATTAGTACGACAACCTATGAAAATTACATTGTTTTATAATGGCAATCAATTTTAACTTTGACAGTGACGAACAATATCATGGTGCAACATGCGATTGTTAATTTCGACTGTCAAAGTTAAAGTTAAAGTTAACTTTGACCGTAACAATAACCAAGCCTACGGTGCAACCCACCCTTAGCGTTTAAGAGCATTCAGTCTAAATGCATTGCGTTTCCGTTTGACAGCGTCTCCAACAGCCGGCGAATCGGATATGACGATGCGCAGTTCCGGAGGTCGCGTACCAAACACGAACAAGCACAGCACCAAAGGGTCGAACCCGATTTGGCTTCACGCATACGAGAACGACTGGTACAAATCGGACGACCAAATAAGCCATTCGGAACGAGATTCGCTCGATGAGAATGCCGTCAACCAAGACTTGACCAACGACAAGCCATACTTCATCACCACCGGCGCTTTCCCGTCCATAGAGTCCACTGAAACTGAAACACCCGCAAACCAAGCCAAATATGATTTCTATCAGCAATTAGAGCAGATGAAGAACGCCAAAAACATGGAAACGACTGAACTGTAGTCCCCTATTTGTACTATGTGCCTTGTAGATTATTTTTCACTCATATTTTGTAGATAAGTTGTATATACGTACAATACTGGCCAAGTATTTATACGAGTATTAGGTACAAGTTTATTGCTACATTCAATAAAAGAGTCCAAAGATCTCGTAGTTTTATTTCTAAGCCTTAAACTGTTTAGATTACTCAAGATGGCTGGCTATTTATTATTATAAAATGGGCAATACCCGCTTGTCACATTGAAGAAAAGCCTGTGCCAGCAGTGCAACTTATGATATAGCGGGGCGGACAGGGGCCCTAGACAAAGTGACATGACGAAGACGATAACGAAGTTCGAAAACAATAAAATGTATGGGATTGACATATGCCTTCGTTAAGTCACGTGATACTGCCCATACATTTTGTCGTTTCGAACTTCGTTATCGTCTTCGTCATGTCACTTTGTCTAGGGCCCTTGGTGTGCGAGGCGAGGCCATTAATAAAAGCGATGCAAGCGGTGGGGCCAAGTCTGCGTTGACCTTTAATAATCAGCCCTTAACCCTACTATAGGCGGCAGCGTATAGGTCTTATGGGCGAAGGTTGCCACCTACCAAGTGGACCGTCAGCCGGCCTGTCTGTCAACGTTAACACATAATAAACCCAGTAGGTACCTACAGTAATAATTAAGACTTAATTTTTTTTTAAGGAAAATACATATATTTTTCTATGCAATATGTAATTTTGTTTTCTGTTACTTTGCGTTGAATCTCTTGACTTTCCAAGTACGGCTTAATTAAAATTCAATTAGTCTGTGTTTCAAAGTAGGTAAATAGAATTATGGTTTATTGGTTAAATTATTAAATCAATAAATTAAATACAGTAGATGTGGTTTTATCGCACTGCAAAATAGAAAATAGTGCAGATTCAATTCGCCGCGGACTTCTTTGTGGGCCACTAACCTCAGACTATAGTAGTTGGACCACAGATTAAATCAATTTGGTAATACTGTTTTTTTTAAAGATTTATGACCTGGATAGAAAATCCTATTAGATACTTACTCTCTTTTTATTACATAGATTTTAGAACTGCATCCACGCCACTCGCACTTTGTTTTGTTGAAGAAGTCACATCACATGCGATGCCATGTCATACTATATAATTAACAATGTCTTATGCAAAGTGTTATCTTTTGACATTAGATGGCGCTAACCATATGTTTAACTAACTCTTATAAAAAAGAAAGGGCTAAAACAGGGCAATACTTACGGAGCTTTGTTCCTAATGGACATAAGAACACGTCATGCATTACTTTTATGAAACACTAATTGTTCATTCAGTACCTACCTACATATTTATCTGTGACTCATCTTGTTTTCTTTAATCCCAGTAGTTCCGTTGAAGTAGCGGTTCCGTCGATGGTGCATTTATAAAAACCCCTTTGTTCGATTTTTCAACATGACTTCAGTTCACTGCTATTTTTTCAAATGTTACAAAACCAATGTTTGCAATTAGAAGTATGGGATCGATCGAAACATCGTTTACTATTGACAAAGTACCTACTCAAACAAAAGACAATCGAGTCTTTGTTGTGATAATGTCGATAGTAAACCAATTAGTGGGCAGACTGGTATCAAAGGGTATTTTCAAAATGAAATGTGGTATTGAAGTTTGATACATGAAACCTTTTGCTTTTAAAATAAATTTCGATATAATGAAACAAAAATCTCACTAGATCCGATAACTCAATACACAAAACGCAGAATTTCTAAATGATTTTAACTTAAGTTAGCTAAATCCACAAGTAATCCTAAGTTTTATTCCATTTGAAATGAGTAAAATACAAAAAAAAATGTGTCTGAAACTGTAACGTCGGGCTTAGTTACATAAGAAATTGACATAAGTAATTAAGATATTGATTTCTTATTATCTTACTTACTACGTAAACTGTTTACATTACATATTCGCGATTTATGCCAAGTTATATAAATCTGAATTCATATATACATGCACATACAAATTCAATTATGTATAGCATAGGTATAAGCTAATAATTATGTATTATCTTCACGATGTCGTTGCAAATACGACAGTTTATTTATTAGTAGTAACAATTATTTATGAATTTTTACATAATTAATTCTAATTATTTCTTATCAGAAACTTCTGCGTTTTGCGGTTTACATTATGTTTTTTTATAGTTCTTGATACATTTTTCCTCCAAATAAATTTGCATCAAAGCAAAACTTTTACAGCACTTTTAAGTAAAACTTTTTTTTTTGACGGGAGAAATGTAAACACGATAATAATATTAAAATAAAAATCAATAGAAATAAATCGTCAATAATAATATGTTTAAATTATACACACAAATAGCCAGGAAACTCAAAAATAATAACTACTAAAATTACAATAATAATATATTATAAAAAAAAAAACACAAAATGAAACTTAGTAGTTGCGAAGTATATCAGACATCAGGTCATCGACACCTCCCACCAGGAAACGAAAATGAGATTTCTAGTGCTCGCCCTCGATCCGAGTGGGCTTAATTGCAGTTTTTCATGTCCCATTAAATCAACTCTTTTTCACTAAATTAGGAATCGCCCAGAATAAAGCTCAACTTGTTTATTTACATACACAATAATTTATTGTTCCTTACAATTTAGTGAAGCTAAAATACAAGTTGTAGATTGATTACAATTATTTCAAAAAGCTTTTCAGTTTGAACAGTCTCCCTGTGTATGTTATTAGCACTTTGTCCGCAGTAGAATCTCGTTTCAAGCACATCCTTGTCAAGCCCGTCATACTACTCGTTCAAACAACTGTTCGTAGGGACTTTGGGATCATGATCGGGGGAGAGTTTGTGGAAATCACAACGCACGTATCCTTACAACCACAATATATATATTAGAATAAAATTATAAAGAACGCCATATTGAAAAATTCTAAATTAATTACTTACGACCTTACCAGAAATACACTGTAATTTCATACTGAGTGTTTGCTACTTAGTGCAATGTCTTCCTTCACTCTGCGAATATTGTGGATGAAAGAAAACTGATTGCATAACTCATCGTCAGTCTGGTTTGTAGCGTGCTACATATTAACTAACATAAAAAAAAGATGTTCTCCTATTAAAAAAAAAAGAAAGACACTCACTCGCCTCCAACGACGAGCTCTTCAGTAATACAACTTACATTACTCAAAAAATGTTCTTAACACTTATCGAGTTTTACTTTTTTACTTACATTTCTTTTTGACGAATCCCTAACAAACTGGACATGTGACGCTCCATTTCCTAAACATTATGGTTATTGTACAGTTCGACAGTTAAATTTAGATCTAGTTAAGGTACAAGTTCAACTGTGATACACAAATCCATGTCATTTAATTTTAACTAGATAGTTTTCAAAAGTTAACCAATTAGATATCTAACGACACATCGATTAAACGAAGAAAAAACAAAAAAACAGAATGCAATCTTAGTCTTAAATTAGAGAATGTTCATTATTGAAATGATAAACAGAAACTAATGTTTGCACAGGTGTACCGCATTTACTGTAACAAATCGCCGTTCGTAAATTACCAGAGATTACAGAAATTAGGCAGATCCTAAAAGTGATTTAAGAATATTTTATACAATTTCCAATAAATTTAGTTAATGGATAAGGGGGTGGGACATTGGGCAAGGGGAGAAAAGGGGACGGGAGAAATGGGGAGGGGAGGAGAGGAGAGGGGAGGGGAGTGGAGCCCGGGCTGTGGCGATGTGTGTGTATGTTTGTTGACGTCACGGCCGACTCATCACATAGCATACTTCCTTGTCCACTCACGAGCTAGTTCATTGTACTTTTCTCTGTCCGTTTTGTAGATTCTAGCAATTTCTGGCACCAATGGGTCATCTGGGTTTGGATCGCATAGCAGTGAGCAGATTGACAACAACACTGCAACAAAACGTTTATTCATATTAATATTTGTTCCAACATTTGGACCTTAGTGGATAGTTCACTGTCTTATTCTTACTAACTCTTTCACGCAAAAACTACTGAATGGATTTCAATGAAACTTTACAATAATATAGCTTACACATCAGAATAAGACATAGGCTTTATAAGACATAAAACGCGGACTAAGTCGCGGTCACCAGCTAGTCTGTCATAAAAAAAAATACTGCCAAGTGTTTATGAGCACTATTTGTTGAACTACGATCTCCAAAATTTGCACCATGCAGCAGCTGGAATCTATAATGTGCAAAGTTTACTCTACTACCAAAATAATAAATAAACTACATAATATTTTAATGTTTAAATAAGTTAAAATTTTTTTTTTGTAATACTTTTATGTCAATACTGTAAGTATAATTTTTGCACATACAATATTTTGATGATATATTATTTAATACAAAGGGTATAGTAGATTAAGAGCTAGTGTACACTAGTGACTAAGTGGGTAAATCCGTTTCCACTATGTAACACGAGATCAATGAACCCTATATTCTTTGGCAATAGTTTACAAACACATTGGCTTATGTTGGAGATTACTTGCAGATTTTCATAGAACATTATTAGTTTTATCACCAAAATTTCATTAGTGCCCAGGATAAATGAGAGCTACGCTCTTTGTAACATAGTCAGATTACTTAATCAACCTATGGATTGTATAAACATTACAAAGATAAAAGAACCAATTATTAGCAGAGAAATGGTGGATTTTATAAACAAGTCTATTTCACTTTTAAATAATTGTTGCAATACAATGACTTCTTTGGACATGTTTTTTTCTAAGTTCCTATTCTATTATGTCCCTTTCAAAATGCATACACAATAGATGGGATACAAATCCTTTGTTATCCATAATGATTATTAAAAAAAAAGATGGACAGTTATGCAGTCTAATGGGATAACAAAAGCAAGTCTTTGTTTACAATTATATGCATATTGAGATTATGTATGGGAGAAGTGAAAGTGTTTTTATAAAATTAATATTAAGTTTTTATAGATTTTTTTTTTTGGCTAATTATAAACTACCAAATAATGATAGATGTTGTCTTACCTTTAGATATGGTGAGCGCTGGGGACCATTGTGAACGCAAAATGTCGAGACAAATGGAACCATTACTGTTTATGTTGGGATGATAGATACGTGTTGTAAATGCAACTTTTGGTGGTTTGAACGGATAGTCTGTTGGAAAATGTATGGTGAGGAAGAATACACCTCCTTGATAAGGGCTGTCCACCTGAAAACAAAACGAAAATAATTGATATGTGTACAAAAATATCCAAAAATAGAAAAAGTATGTTACAATGAACTTGCTTATTATATTGAAACACAAAAGTTAAACAATAAAGATAACAAAGAAGCATCACAGTGGAATATGAATTTGTTTCCAAATTTTGGGAGCTATTTGTGATAGATAATAATAATAATTTATTTGCTGAATATTGCTGGTACATAATTTACAATGGTTTTATAATGTATAAGGCTCGCTACATTCTACCCTTTGTGATTTAAAAATATATATTTGGAAAAATAAAAAATATATCTATTTTTTATAGGGATACCAAACAGAAATAAGTTACTACAATCTTCATTGCAACTTCTGAGACAAGAAAAACTCTCAAATTGTAATGAAATCTTATTAGTCAACAAAACAGTCCCTATAATACAGGATAATTTACAGCAAAAATGCATGCATTGTGCAAAGTAAATACTTACTGGTCCCATTATTGTGGCTTGCCAGTGGAAAACTGAAAAAAATAATAAAAAAAACATAAATTTTAGCTTTGTTTGATTTTATTGTTTGTCAATAGATCAAAAATCCCCTTGTTTGAAAAACAGCTGTTTCACCCTTCCGAGAATCAAAAATACTTTCTACACAGAATTGTGAGCATCAAGATTTATAACCTCGAAAATCATAAATCACTTTTTCATTTTAGAGACATTAAACTGTTGTAAATATTTAGATCAATACTAATTATATCTTTAAAATAAAAAACACAAACAATATTATACAGTTAATTTCATGAAGTTTATAAACATTATTTATAAGAATTTTCAAAACAGTTAAACTTATGTGAAACAAAATAGGAAATTAATTATTTAAAAATGTTCAATATGTACAATGTGTTATCTCACATTTCCTTTGCATATTATATAGGAGCAGATATTTTGTCAATTACTGTTTGCTACGCATTTTGGCATGTATTTTTATTGATTGTAACCTCTTCAATGACAAATGAAATAGGTGTGTTATAAATGAAAAAGGCAACCATTAAAAACCATTATAATAGATGTAAAGTACGGCCTTTATGTTAAACAAAAAAAGATAATAAAGTAGGTTATAAAACGATAACTTTTCTATATATACTTGAACGTACTTTCCAATTGTGTAGGTATGATTTATAATACAATGAGTCACAATAAAAAAATTTCAAGCAAATCAATATGTGTACTCACGATCTTCTCCGTGTGGTCCTGCGGAACATTGTGCTGGCGGATCTCTGCCTAGATCTTGTAATTCCTGAAAAATGTAACGAAGCCATCGGTATTCGGTACACAACAACGAACGATCACACTCAAAATTAGCTAGACATGTCACATCATCACTATCAAAATAAACTGTAGGTGAAGTATTAACGACTCCAAATTATCGTTAAGATTTCACTAGAACCAAATTGTCTTTCAATCCTTTATAATATTTCGATTTCACACGTTCCAATAAAACACGAAATCTTGGAAAATTGGCACATTATTTCCGACATTTTATGTACGCCGTGTGCATAAAATTGTCACCAAACTTTACCAGTAAAACAACACGTTTACATCAGTGAAACTCATAAGGAACTTGATTTAAAAAACAAATATAAAATTTACGCATAAAATTATTACGCATAACGAATAATCCAGAGTTTTTTGATAATAGGCAGTTCACAATGACGAAACATCACTACGATATCGGATTTTTCAACACTCCCTTTTTACTTATATGTAGCCGAAATAAACATTTAAGCGGACAATACATACCCTATTAATTCGTTTTAACGCCATTTGATTATTTTATGATGAAATAAACGCGCTTTCAACTAGACAACGAAACTGTGAGCCAAGGACCTTTGATTAGAGATTGCAAGATGGCTCCCGTCTAAACGCAGAAGTACCACACGTCGTTTCGTTTAGTTATTAATTTTTTTTTTATGATAATGACAAAAGTTATACAACAAAATAAAAATAATCAATATTGAGAAATAATAATAATTAGAACAGAGCGCAAGTCCTAACAAAATTAACACACAGTTGCCGAATGGAGATCAGCAAACAGGAAAATCGACCATTTCAAATAAATGTTGTTCACACTATAGCATTTCGATTCCAAAAAGTTTGCGTACTCATTATAAATTTTTTTTTTTTTTTAATTACTTAATAATATTTTTCAGAAATAATTTTAATAATGGATAAAGTTTGATAAGTAAAAAGATATTTTATAAATAATAATTAATTTCGTTATAAAATTTAATTAAATAAATTGTGTATATAGCAACACTGTTAAGGAAATGACGTATCTTGTTTCAAGAAATCTCGGCGCTATTTTTGGATATCATGGTTATAAAGGTGGCTATTTTAAAGCACATTTTTGCAATTTGAAACTTTTCCAGGTATTGTTACCTGGAATTCCATTTAAGATACTGAACGGTTTGGTACATACTTTTTTAAAGATTATAATCTTTCAAAAATAATACGTAAATATCAGAGATGATAGCTGTTACTAGGTATCTAAGATATTTTAAATGAGGATTTGTTTTGAATTTTTTTTTAATATATATTTGAATATTATTATGTGTTTATTATTGTGTGTTTTTTATTATTACAATTTTTATTTAAAAGGCAATCCGTATCGACTACGGTTAGAGTACAGTAGTAAGTAAGACCAATCACCAACAAGTTAAGAAACCTGTATTTACTTGCTCATTGAGTCATTTTTATAAACAAATCCGTGGAGAACAATTACTAGAGAAAATATAGGTAATGGGAATATCCATGGAGTATGGAATATCTCTATTCTCCATGAACGAATCTGGAATCAGGAAATCAAGAAACTATAAGTTACTAGTCTGTGTAGGTAATACTTGGTTGTAAAGTGTGTTTAACCCGGCGCCAGATACAGTCAAATGTTTGCACAAAGACTTTGAGCTACTTTGCTCACACATTTGAACACACTTGTTTGTTTGTTGTACTTGCCTCACAGTATTCAAATAGATAACAAACAAGATGGTCGACGACTTTATGGACGCAGTATATCTCTATTATTTAAGTCTACAAAAAAATAATCCAAAAAGTCTCTATTTTTTTATTATTAAGCTAAGTAAGCTAAGCTAAGTCGGTAATTTTTTTATTATTAAGCTAAAAGAGTTATTATGAAAATAACTCCACTGGACTATACGCAAGTGTAGCAGGCTACGCACTGTTTGAATTTTGAACGCTTTGATGTGCGCTCCAAAAACCGACACCCAATGGCAAAGTGCAAAGATGTAATCAAACTTTGAATAAATACCCAAATACCCGCGCCTCACAAGTGTTCAAATAAGTGTACAAATATTGTTGCTATGTCTGGCCACAGCATTACAATATACATATTCCCTACAGTAGTGAAACACCTTTGATGTCGACGCCGCCACTAAGCCGCCACTCGTGTCAGTACTGTCACTGTCACGCGTGGATGTGCCAGGGTTGTCACAAAATGAAAAATAAAACCAAACGTTATTATTGTGCAATGATTTATTTACATGTGTTGCACAGCCAGATATTTACGTGAGATTTTGTTTTTAGATGTTTTGAGTTTTCTATTATTGAAATTAAGTATACAAACTTACCTCTCATCGCGAAGAAATCTATGAAATCTTAAATCCTTATTTAATGTTGTTGTTGAGGTATTAAAAGTTGAAAATTAAAAGCAACAATTTCCTTTTCAGCTATAAAAGCAACAGCTACCAAACATTTGACGTTTGACGTCAATTAAAACAAAACGTATGTGTCGCCAGCAACCTTTGTTGATATCTTTTTCATTAGAAAATACAAATTTAGTAGTGAGAATGTGTCGAACCTACAATGACTTTAACAGCCGCGTTGGGGATCTCGACATCTTCTTCGATACTATTGGAGCGTTTAGGAATAAAATTCACAAAGCATTTAGGCTCAGTAAGAATCACCAGGGTAAATAACATTAATAATGTTCTGACATCCTGAACTTGCATTGCATTATATGTAACTTCTGCATGTAATGCGGCGTAGGTTGTTTGTATATGTAGGTATATCTATAATTATATCATGTATATGTACGTCTATAATTATGTTTTTATTTTAAACTATTCTGTTCTTGTGACAAATGCTGTATACGCCTATAATTGGTAGTCGTTTCAGCCGAAAAATACTATATATACCTACCATTATATCGTGAATAATTTTAACACGTGTGTACTGTTGGTGTATCCTAAAATAAATAAATAAAAAAATCTATAACACAAACTTAAATTTTGTATTCATTCAATTCAAAAACATGTACGCGCCAGTCCTGAAAGTTAGAGAACGCAAACTGTTTGCGAGTTTGCGGCGTCGGCCCGCGCCGCCCGCTTTCCCGCGATAGCCCCCATCGTTGCTCTGTGCAAGTACATTCGTTGCCTAACTGTATGTTATTGTAAAACTGTGGTCTGACGCCGGCTATACGTTAGTATCTGTTTGTGATGTGCAAGATGTGTTTCATGTTTCATAATTCGAATGAGTAATTTGACAGATCCTAATGTCAAATTTTAAAATAATGTTACCAGCGTTGTTTCCATAGTGCTGTATTAATATCGGTTTTACTTAAATAGTTTTGATATTTTACGGTAAAAATATTTTTCATCTTGTTTTATTGATTTATCAATCGTATCATTGCTATTTTATGGTTTGAATTTCGTTTAAAGCAGGATTACTACTGTCCGAGTCGTTTTGGACCGAATAAAAAAACAATTCACAATTTATATGTAAAGTCAAATAAATAAAAAATAGTATAATGTATTTCATAGCTATTAGTTTGTGAAAATGTTATGTCACCAGTCACCTATAAAAATATTCTCATCATTAAAAATATAATAATCGAAAAGAATTGCAACTTATAGAACGGACTTTGCAAAAAATATAAATTAAACAGCGCTCGCCAACTTAATTAAATGAAATTAATCGACCGAGGTATGGACGGATATTACTTAGTATAAGGTTGGCAACACTGAAAGATACTAATGCAAATCTATTAATATCATTTAATTAATGAATCATTGATTGTTTTTAAATGATAATAGTGGAGCAATTTTTTCCAGCTCTGGGTCAGTTTTTTCGGGCAACCTAGACAAAGAAATAATACGTATTTCTTAAGATAATATGTTCATTGCAATGGTCCAGTTTGTTTTTTGCGAATATCATTATTTTTATTTATAATCAGGAGCAACTTTTGATAATTCATAATTAGATGGAGCAATTAAATTCACATCGATTAATGCTTTTGCTTTTGCATTATATGTAACTTCATCTGGCCATGGTTACGGAGGTGGTTTTACTTGGGTTTTACTCATTTGAGTTTACCTCTCACTGACAGTTTGAGTTTAATAATGTTCTGTTCTGTGGTGACAATTTAATAAGTTATCTGTATTGAATTGATATTGTAAACTTGTAAACTCAATTTTAGTCGTTTTATTTACTTTATTAATTTATTTTATTTATTTATTCTTTCTTGTGAATTTGTGGTGGGTGGTGGACTGGTGGTAGTGGTAGTAGTGAGTGACGTGGTGTAGATAGAGAAAGACTGAGTGAGTAGTGTGGGTGGCCCAAGACCTGTGGTTTGGTGTGCTATTGCAATGTAGTGAATATTTTGAAATTTTTTCTGTAAAAGTGTAAACAGTTAACACCATTTTATAACATAAATTATTAATATCAAAATAAATAAATAAAGCCCAACGAAAACGAAATGTATTGTTATCAATCCTGAGGAAATTTATGAAACTTGTTTATAACTATTTGTGGTGTACGAGTTAACTTTTATGACTGTATAAAGTAATTATTTTTCAATAAAATGTCTATAACGATGACAAGAAAAGTTGATTGCCAAGCTGATACCCTTGAATTTATGGCAATAGAAAAGGTAAAAATATTTATAAGTGAAATTAAATGTTAACTGCATTTTAAAATTGCATTGATTGTTAAATTTTTTAATTTTCCCTTGAAAACTAAAATAAAACACATTAGTAAGTGCAAGCGTTATGCTTTTAGTTCTATTCTAGTCATAGTTATTGTATTATATTTAATTTCTTTTTCAAATATTTTATATTCCTTACATATTATAAATCAAAGTCCGCTGCGTCTGTCTGTCTTCACGGTAAACTCAAAAACTACTGCACCGATTTTCATGCTGTTTTCGCCAACGGATCAAAACTTGTTTTACTTAAACAATCATAGAGTGGTTCTCGAGGAAGGTTTTAGTATATAATATACAAAGTTGCGAGGGCGAAGTCGCAGGCAGCAGCTAGTTTTACATATTTTATTTTTAGGTAGAAGCAGACAGAGATGAGAATGAATACACCTCAGCTTCTACTTTACTCAGAAGAGGGAAAAAACTTGAAGACAACAATAACTTAACCAAAGAGGATATTCAATACATTAATTATAGGCAGCTACTTAAATATGAAGAGGCTCCGGAGTATATGCAGCACAATCCATTCATAAAAGATGGTTATCGAAAATTGTTACCCACAAATCTTTGTTGGGAAAGGTAATCAAAGTAAATCCAAAATAGATTTTTATTTATTTCCCATGTTTCTGTATTCAGCAATAAGTTTTGTTTCAGCATATTCTGGTGGACCAATGAAACAATGAATATTTGGACACATCTTTTTGGATTTTTCTTAGTGCTTGGATTGACTATAAATGATCTACTTATTATAAATATTCATGCCACTTTCACAGATAAAGTGGTTGCTGCAATATTGCTTTCATGTTTTATGGTAAGTCCAAATTAAATATTAATTTTATTTTAGACTTATTGTTGGGAAACAACAAAAAATCTAACTAAGTTTACCAACTTGTTGATCTCCTAAAAGATCACCTCTAAAGGATGTAAAATGGGTTAAAGTTTAAAGATGACTTTTAAATTAACCTTATTAAAGGTCAATTTTTTAATAGACAGCCTTTTAATAAATAAACAAGAAGTCTGAGATTTTTTGATCAAGACACTAATATTTTGAAATACCACAGTTTGCCTAAAGCTTGCATAAATAGTGAAAAATTGGATTCTTTCACTGTTGGAATATATTATCAGCTGATAGTGACGAGCCCATTGGATGAGTGGTAAGGGTGCTTGCCTAACGTCTCAGGGGCCCCGGGTTCAATTCCCGGCAGGGTCAAATGGAAATTTTAATGTAATTTTCAAAATTGATTGGTCTGGATTTGAAAAGTAGTGGTAATTAGTGCACACTACGTTTCGCAATCAGTAACCACCACCTTACAGAATACCACCGCGAAATAACTGCATTATGTGTTGTTGTGTTTTGGTGAGTGAGTAAGGGATGCCAGTGCCCTTTACCCCATCCCTCCCTTATCCCTTATCCTTAATCCTTCTATGGTCGGCAGCGCATTTGCAACACCTATGTCGGTGCGTGTGTCATAGGCGACGGTAGCCACCTACCATCAAGTGGACCGTCAGACTGTCTGTCGACCTTAACATAAAAAAAGAGAGTATCATAGGCTATAGTATTTTATAAAGTTACGCCGGCGAAGTCGCGTGCAACAGCTAGGTATCTATACTAATATTATAAAGAGGAAAGATTTTGATTGTTTTTTTGTTTGAATAGAATAGGCTCCGAAACTACTGGACCAATTTGAAAAATTATTTTACCATTAGAAGCCGACATTATCCGTGATGAACATAGGCTCCTTTTTACCGCGGGAAAATACTTCATTCCTACGGGAAATCTAAAATAAAAGTAAATACTAGCGGCTTGGCCCGAGATACACTTAACAGCGCCATCTATCCAGAATCCGTGAAGCGACTACCATGACAACTGCTTGGTGATATTTTTAGCGATCCATTCCACGGTAGATGGCGTTTTATACTTTTCAACGCGGGCGAAGTCGCGAGCACTAGCTACTATATAATATAGAGAACTATAACATAGAGGATAAAATTAGGCTGATATATTATAGAAACAGATAAAATGACATTACCAAACTAGGAATTAGTTGGGAGTAACGCTATGTATGAAACTAGTTTTTCTCATATTCACGACTAAAAGAAACTACTTACACCACAAGTAGGTACACTACACATTAGATAACATCTAAAGAATCTATGTTAATTTGACGCAATCTGTATTCATTCACTTACTACCTCATACGATTACCTATTTAAAACCGTCTCGGTTTAATATGGATCTGAAGTAGTTGCGAGATGATTTGTTTGGTATACGCAAGGTTGCCGTCGTAATAGCGTTCATGGTGCGTGGTTATTACGAAATGTAAAGCCGCACACCATTGGCCGGCGGGCGTCTCGAAAGTTAACGTCTCACCTGAGATGACGACCTGCTTTTCTCCCAGTGAAAGTGATCGCAAGCCCGTGCCTTTATGACAAAAAAAAATGTAATGACCGAATTGCGTTATTTGCCTCCTAAATATAAAGTCCATTGAACAAACAAAGGCACAATTTTTTCTTCGGATTTATTTAGGTAATGAAACTACCCAAGATAATAATAGATGATCCCAAGCTAATACAGTATTAATGCATTTAAAAAAAATACTGAATTTGAGTTATTTAATGATTTATTTACGGATAAACAGAATAGAAAATATAGGAATGTGTTCGAGTAAAACATAGGAGGCGCCGGTAAAACCTAATTATTGACAACATTGGTTACAAGTTGGTTAAATAAGTTGGTCGTTGGGTTTTATTTAGCTGGTAGTCCGGCATAACCCCGTAACGCCTCCAAAAGGATTTTCCAACGTTATAAAAAGAGGGCTAACTAACCGCCTATAATACGTAATAACAAAGGTAGATGTTAATTTTGAAACGTGTTTATATGAATTTTATATGAGATCTGTTCAGAACCTTTCACTGGTGCAATTACTTGTATGGTATAGCTTGCATTCGTGAGTAGCTAGATGTTCTAGGAAAGTTGACATGTTGATTGAAGTCAAACCAATCAAGTATTCATTACGTTAGACTTTTTCTAATGTTGTTTTTCTAATTTTAGATGTAAAACATAGACTGAGCACAATCACGTAGATAGGTATATTGAAGTTTAATGATATTCTTATTTAAATAATAATAATAATAATAATAATTTATTTCCAAAGAATCAAAATATAGTAATCACAAGTTAACGCTGACCCGCACATTAAGCTAATAAGATTAAAATTGATCGTCACCCTAAAAATTTGATCCAGTAGACCTGTTAAAAGCTAAATAAGAGCGGAAGAAAGAAAAGATAATTGAAGGAAAATCGAATGTATTTACAATGCAAAAACTTACCAACTAATATGACAAAAAGTGAATGAAAAAATATAATGACAAGACAAATAAAAAAGAACACTAATTTTAAAATATATATATATAAAACGGCCAGCGGTCTGCAAAGAGGTCGTCAACATTCCCCTCTCCTGTGGCAGAGCCACATCTTCCAGGTGTCATCAACTAGCCTCATATCTTCTAGGCGTCATCAATCAATTAGTCACATCTGTCGGGGGTCCTCATCTTCGCTACTTTTACAGCCCGCCTGTTCAATACTCCACCACCAACATTCACCTCCACTATCCAAACAACACCATTATTTTCGGGAAACACTTTGGTGATGCGTCAACGCGGCCATAGCCTTCTCGGGAGTGTTCCATCGGCAATCTGAAGAATGTATACTAAATCCAGCAATCAGCTCCGCCTCCGTCTAGGCTTTGATGTTTCATTTCTGCCTTTAGTCGTGTAGCAAGGATTGGCAAGTACTCCCGAACCCATCTTGACCAAAAACATGTCAGCCACGCTGAGACTTTCTCCAATCACCATATGGCGACCATGAACCAAGGATAAAATGAAAACTGTTCTTGGTAAATTTTCATCAACAAATTGTTTGTTCCAACGAAATCAGTGCCATTGGAGTCCCACGTCGAGAAATTAATCGTCGTAGACACATAATTGCCGCATCAGATGATAAACTGCCAACATACGAAACAAACTCCTCTTAACCGCAAAATCTAATATTCCTGACGCATTTCGTCAATAAGTAGAGCAGAATGCATCGCTCTTAATACGCCACTAACAGGCGAACCGTTGGGTGTTGCCCGTCCAGTGTGATAGGTGGTCTGGTGGAAACAGGTACTTCTTCCTTTACATCAGAGGTTCTTCCAGCCATTCGAACTATTCTTCCGAAGCAAACTACTCTTGTGAACTATTGTCTACATTCTATTACATTCTTCATTAAATGATTCTCTGACAACTCTGCATCTTGAAGCTCTTCTGATGTTAATGGAATGTAACAAGGAGATGAAGATGTTAAATGGGATGATATGATTGCTTTGATAAGCCAGCCAAACGTTTAAACGATCCCAATTTTGAATTTTATGTGACTACGGAGTATTTTGAAAAACTCATATACACGGACGATCGAAGGAAACTTCCGTAGCCAACCACTAAAACGCGAACGGGAGGGATCTGGTACTGAAGTCAGAAACTCAAGACATTGAGAGTTGACTTCAATAGCATGAGTGTTTACAAGTGTTACTTTCTTAAATTGATCATTTTGTAAACACCCATTTTGAGAGGTTTTCGAAGGCCACTTGTCCACACTTTTATAAAGGAAACTGAGTCCTGAAAACCAACGAGATGAACACCCATCGGATAAACGCATAGCTTCATCAGCCATATCTAAAACCGTGGGTAACCATCTCCAATCGGACACGTTCGTGGTCTCCAAAATCTCCCCTACTCGGTTAGCAACGAAAGGCTTTAAAACCCGTGCCTCATTTCGTAACCAACCAAGCACATTAATCGAATCAGACCAAAAAGAGCGTTGCAATATAGTTACTTTGTGTTCTGATCCGATAATAAATTCCAGCTGAACCGTTACGAGAGCTGCCTGCAGTTCGAGTCTAGGTATGGAAACTGCTGCAAGAGGAGCGACGCGTGCTTTTCCGTCAGACTTTTCAGCACGCTGAAGCGAAAATCTCCCCTGAAGAAAACCTATAGTGTCGAAAAATTGCAAAAGGCTACGTTTTCTCAGACCAAGATCAGTGCAAGAAGGTTGCACTATATCTTTAGTAATACAGATTGAGTCTATCTTATATTGTTCTTTTATTAAAGACTCCGGATTATCTACTTGATCACGGTGTTGTATGTCAATGTTATTAACAAAATCAATTGCTTTGGTTTTTCTATGAGAAAGACCGTGTAAAACCCACCCTAAAGCAGTAAGAGTTGCTACAGGCTGAGACTTTGTGCCAACTCTGATTTCATGTGAAATGGTAAGAAACCAGTCCTCAGCACCTATTAAAACAGTTGGCTTTCCTTTTTTGTATACTAAATCATGAGCAATATCATCTAAGTGCGAATACGCTGAAACTTCTTCTTCAGATATGCACTGCTCACGTAACCTTAACTGTGATATAGATCTAGCATTACGGATAGCGAACGGCTTTGTCATATTCTTGCCACGAATTTGAAAAGAAACGTAATTAATTTTATGCTCGCGAGCCATACCACCTACACCTTGAACTCTAATGTGGCCTTCGGGACCATGAGCTCCTATCTGACGCGCTACGTCAGAGTCAATTAAAGTTGCGGTGGAACCATCATCCAGCAAAGCAAAAGTCTCTACATCTCCTAAAGGTCCACTAATTATTACCGGCAAGACCTTTAAAAATACGTGGTGCTGTTGTTTAAATACGGTAAAAGCGTACGCTGCGTTGTCCTCAACTGGAGTGTCAACTACACAATCCGAAGCTGGCTGTTTAGAACTAGACGACGCACTAGGAACTGAAACGCTCTTAACAAAATTTTCCCCACAGTGGATGCGATCTACCTTAAGTGAGTCAGAATTTATTGTGGATACACCCTTGCGTGATATTTTAGCACCATGAAGTAATGGGTGATGCGAAAACTTACAATTATTGACTCCGCATTTCCGTTTAATATGACAATGACGCCAACTATGCTCACGGTTACTAAAACATTTAAAACATCTACGACTTTTGCGTAAATACTCAACTCTTTGGTCAACTGAAATATTTTTAAAATGTATACAACCTTTTAAACTATGTCCGCCTTCTTGACAGTAATCACATATGTCAGACATATTAGTGACATGCACAAAATGTTTTCTGTCATATTTATTTTGAATTACCGAATCATGAATTTGATTGGAAACTAAACCAAATTGTATATTATTTTTACTCTCCTCTCGTAGAAAATCCGATAATATTTCTAATTTAGATCTCTCACTACTACGTTCGGCCGCATAGCGCGTCCATAATGCACGCTGTAAGGGTGTTAATTTGCCTAGTAATGTATTATAAATTTCGGGAGAGTATAAATACGCAATTTGATTTAAATGTTTAATGACAACTACAAGATTATGTACACGGGATGAAAACAAATTCAAATCTTTTAAATCACTTTGTAACCTTGGTAAAGCTCGTACTGACGCCAATTCCTCTAAAATTATAAGCTCAGGTCGGGCAAAACGCTCCTCTAAGGCCTCTATGACAACTTCAGGTTCACTAGCAGTTAATAACAATGCAGACACGGCTTGTGCTGCCTCATCGCGAAGTGCAGTATGAAGTCTAATTAAATTTTCATTGGCGGAGTAGTTACCTCTGGTGTTGTCAAATGTCCTTTTAAAAGCTAGCCACTCGGATGCCCTACCACTAAACGGAATGAGCTCTATGTGTCTAGTTTTACTACTACCTATGGATAAAATTGCTTTTGCTAAATCCTTAATGTCATTTCTACTCTCATGTGACGTCATATCTACATTACCATTCGAATGTTTATTTGAAATGTAACTATTGGAGCCGTGAAACCTCTTACCAATACCGTCAACCTCCTCAACTCTAGCCGAAAACCGGGGCCCAGGTGAGCGAGGCACTCCAGGTTGACCATGGGAATCTTGAACTCCTTCAACAGCACTGTCAACCTCCTCAACTCTGGCCGAAGACAGGGGGCCGGGTGAGCGAGGCACTCTAGGTTGTCATAAAGATGGTTCGTTCTCCTTCGTGGTAGCTCCTTGAACCGGGTCACATTTGTCGGGTAAGCTGTTCACCCATGACAAAACAGAACGTGAATTATTATTACAACAAGAACTTTCGATGGCAGCGAGCTCTGCCGCTAATATGCGGTGCTGCACATCAACTCTCATACGTCTTATCTCTTCCTTCTTCTTCTCTTCTTCTTCTGCTAGCTGCAGAAGAGCGGCAGCGTGGCGTGCTTCTGCAGCTAAGCGCTGAGCGACTACCGTGCTCTTTCTGCTACTAATAGCTGTATTTAAACTCCCGGCGGCATCCTTAAAGGAAGCTCTCCCCGCCTGGTGCGAAGTAATACTAGCAAGAGAACATACCTTTGGTAAAACATGAAGCTCATCTGCCCCTGTAATATCATCCTGTGGCAAGGCGACCCCGGGATTCTCACCCGCACTAATCGGGTCGATACGCCTTGCCTCTTCCTCTTGACGCATATTACTTTTACTCCTGGTTATCATTATAATTTAACTCGTATCCGGCTCGAAGGACCAAATGTTAAAAGCTAAATAAGAGCGGAAGAAAGAAAAGATAATTGAAGGAAAACCGAATGTATTTACAATGCAAAAACTTACCAACTAATATGACAAAAAGTGAATGAAAAAATATAATGACAAGACAAATAAAAAAGAACACTAATTTTAAAATATATATATATAAAACGGCCAGCGGTCTGCAAAGAGGTCGTCAACAAGACCTACCAATTTAAAAAAATATATAATTTCTGAAATTCAAGAGAAATTAAATTTATTTTCAACGGTGCTGTGGCGTATTCAGAGGCTATGACTTCAAAAGAAGCCATTTCACAACTATACCAGTCTTTTTCAGTGCCTACTTTCACTTAACTATTTTTTTTATATGTAAAGTTCGTCAGACAGGCTAATTCCACTGCAACGGTGTTCTTCTGTAAGGGGGTAGTCAGTCTAGCTGAAGTGTTTTGAATTAACCCATCCTATTGTATTGTGTAGTCCATGCATGAAACTATGTTTTCAGATATGCATGGCGTCATCAGCACTGTATCACACCTTCTCTTGTCGTTCAGAGGAGGACTGCAACACGTTCCTCATGTACGACCTGTTTGGAATCGCGTTGTCTTTGCTCGCCATATACACGTCAGGTGTTTATTACGCGTTCTGGTGTCATTATGTAAGTACCAACACTGTTTAGTCTCTATTCGTTAATAATACATTATTACATTTAATATAATCTCAAGAAATATAGGTAAAACCGCTATCACACTATTCAATTTGAAGGAAACCAAACTTAGGAAATCGGAAATAGTAATAGCAGTTAGAACAGATTATCTATTTTCAACTTTATGTCTTCGATTTAGAAAACAATTTAGTGTAGTGTGATCAACTAGTTCACTATAGGTCGTGCAAGACTTCTCGGCAAACCGCCTTCAAACCTTAATATAATAATTCACCTATACTTATCCTATTGGTTTCCTTCAAATTGAATTAAGTAAATATCTTATGTTAATTAAAAACGCCATCCGAAGATGATCAACTACACACTACGCCTGTGATAAGAAGAAACATTGCGTAATACCAGTTCAGTTATGATATAAAATATACATTACGTGGGCACTATGCTCATTATTTCTCATGGAGAAAGTGGTAGAGGGCACTAGAGAAAATCTAACATTCTCCGAGCCATCATAAACAGTTGCGTATAGTAAAATCAATTTTTAGTGTTCCTTAATCTGCGTTCAGAGCCTTACGCCACTTTAAATTTTTAATTTGAAGATATTTAGATATTTTTAGATTTTATATGATGATGATGGGTTGAGAAGTTACTTGTGAAAAGGTACTTGTATAATATTAAGTATGGATTTCGGAAAGTAGATTTTACTTTATACTCGACACTGTTTTATTTTTTCTCTTGTTAATCAGCATTGTATAAACCTGTTCATATAGTAGGTTGAACTATTAACATCGACGTTACATGTTGGACACGGTTTTGTCTTATTGAACCATTCGAAATAGAATCTTAAAGTAAATAGCGTTCAGGTTAATTTTAAATTTGAAAAAGTGCCTCGCGACGTTTACCTCTTCAGTTAGAGTAAATGTATAGGTACTCTTTTTTTTTAAAACCGGAATCGAAACCTGTCTATCCACTGTCCAACTTCTTTGTTAAAATAAATTTGCAAGTCATTAATCAATTGAGTGTAGTCAACTTTCTTTATTTTTATAATCGTTTGTCTATTTTAGCCAACGGAAAGTTAGGTATTAGGTAGGTATTAAGATGAAAACGAAAAGTTTATAAGGCTATATGAAATTTATTCTTAAAAAGAAATGGTATACTGTTTCTAAGTTCTAATAAAAAGAAAGCCCAGGCGAAGTCTGGGCAAGGCGGTCTAGTATAATGTACTTCACATGTTACAATAGGTGTTTTCTTGTTACAAAATATTATTCTGTTTCCCCGCGCATAAATAAATAGTTATTTAAAATTACAATACAATACAAATTAACGTCATTGTTAATATATGCAAAGATAGATAGTTTTCATTAAAATAATTGTCATTTATTTTAGCTAAAAGGCCATAGATGTAGCTAGATCTTTATTAAAGACGACAAAAATAATGGCATTCTCAGTTTCTTTTGGAGTTCATTCTCAGCATCGTCACCGTTTTGGATATTTTTTTTTCTAAAACCCCAGTTAAAAATAGACTGAGGAATATATATTTTTTAAAAATTACTTTACTAATATATAAATTTATTACAAAAAAGAATATGTAAAATAGATAAAATATATAAATAAATAATATATAAAATATTAGTTAGTAGGTAACACTGATTGCGTAGGTTAATTTTATATGCGGCATCATATTAAGTTTGGCAACAAGCACATTACGATATTATACTACGTCAATGACCTTCTCACCACGTGCTCCTACGTGGCACGTATAAATAAATTATGTATACAATAACTTGTTGTTATCTACAAATTCTATCATTATTAATAAAATTAATACAAAATACGTGGTTAGATATGATATCGAAATAATATCTAACCGCGTATTTTTTCCACTCAACTGTTTCGATATCATGATTAAAAACAAGGTAACGGTCTCAAAAAAGTATGTTTTTAATTATGTATTGTAATTATTTTTATTTTACCAAAAAATCTATTTTGCCAAAAAATAAAAATAAAAATTTTGTGGTGGCCACCCTTATCACTTAGCTTATAAAAATAATTTACGATTCTCAGACCTACCGAATACACAAAAAGATTTCATAAAAATCGGTGAAATCGGAGGAGTTTGGTTACAAACACTACTGTGACACGAGAATTTTGTTAGTGTAGTTTTTCTTCTATAGATAGAATATATTATACTACCTGGTGCCCGCGGCTTCGTCCGTGTTGAAAAAAAACACTTGGGCCAGGCGTTAGTTTTTTATTTTATTTTTGATGATCCCTCTCTGGTGTCCCAGACAACGTGTATGCAAAATTTCATGGTGATCCGTTCAGTAGTTTTTGCGTGACAGCGTAACAAACAAACAAACTCACATTCATATTTATAATACATATTAGTAAGGAAGTAACAATAAGGATTTGTAATTATACTACAAAATCGAAGTCTGTACATCATATTCGATTATTATCAACACCATATTAAGTATAAATGCTTGAATGTTTGCCCCTGATGTTTTACAAAATGATGCGACACAGAAATATTATAATAAAATGCACCAAAAAATATCTTTATCATATTTTCAGGAGTTGAAAACATTTTACATGACGTCAGTGACGCTCATATTTATCGTGGCCATGGTGGTGCAAATCCCGAAGCTCGGTGTACCGTATCTGGTTAAGATGCTGGTGTTCATTGGGTGGGCTGCGTACGGGGTTCTGCCCACATTCCATTGGACCTATACCCTGGGAGGGTTCGAAAACCCAATGGTGCAGGTAATAAGCGTCATTTTACTAATAGATTTTTCAGTGTGAAAGTGAGGAATTAGTTTAAAATTGAAGGCCCACTTTATTCTAATTTGTATTGTATAGTTCCGATCGAGGATTTTGTTTTCCTAAACAGAAATTCTTAAAAAGATTGAGTAACATATATTAACCATTCGATAAAATTTGCGTATTTAATTTTTTGGACTTTGGATTCAGTAACAAATCTGTTTATTTTGCCTCATCGGAATGTCCATCCTGAAATTCTATTCTATCTAGGCATTGGTAAAAGATTATTTTAAATAGAATGATTTTTTTTACACTTTATGTTATGTTGTTATGTTGTGTTTTATTATTACTTCTTAGTTTATTACTATTAGAATAAAAAAATATGCTTAATAGAACTTTCCTTCTAGAATAATTAATATATTATAATATGGGTCCAGTTGCCTGAAAATAAATGAATTTGAATTAAAAGTAAAAACGAATTTCTTTTCAGATGTTTTTCCCGAGAGTGATCGGAATGTATGTAATAAGCGGAACAGCGTTTTTAATTTACGCTTTCAAGGTGGGTTATAACAGTTGTATAATCACTATAACGCATTTTTTTTTACTTTTCCTATACCCGAATGCGTTTTTTATTAAATGATAAAAGAAAATTATAAATATTTATCTAAGTTTTATGGTACTGATCTGGTTTTATATTCCTTAAAAAGGTCACACTTTAAGAGGCCATGAATTGGAATTAATTAGTGACAGGGCACCCCTCTTTTTTATAAAATTAGTACCTACGTACAGGTGGTAGCCAAGTTGACCAAGTTGACATTAAAAAGGAAAACTTTTCTTTATATCTTCACACAATCTACACAGCTAGTTTCACACTAAGCAACTTATGCTTGTATTATGGATACCAGACAGTTGATATACTAGATACATTCCTTTTTTTTGTAAATACTTACATACATATAATAAATACAAACATTGATGACTCAGGTACAAAGGTAAAATGTTAACACATATACATTTGCCCCTAGCGGGATTCGAACCCACGAGCGTTTGGTTAACAGTTAGGTTTACTAGCCACTAATAGACCAAACGTGTCTTAAAATAGAAACTTTATGTTTATAGATACCCGAGCGCTGGTTCCCCGGGAAGTGTGACTACGTGGGCCATTCGCACCAGTGGTGGCACATCCTCGTGTTGGCCGCGCTCTACTACTGGCACAACTCGGGCATGATGTACGTCCAGTACCGCATGAACCACGGTTGCGCCAACACCATGCGCATATTCTAGGTGACACGTTCGTTCACATCCCCGTGTTGGCCGCGCTCCGCTACTGGCACAACTCGGGCACGATGTACGTACGTGCAGTATCGCATGAACCACGGCTGCGCCAACACCATGCGCATGTTCTAATATAGGTGATACGTTCGTGCCTTTATTAACTAACTTAAAAAATAATATTCCAGCATTGTTGATAATATTCATCTTGTGACACCTTGAAAAATGTTATATATATTTGAATAAACTTTAACCATTTTCAGTTTTCAAAAACCGAGACTATTGGTGACTAATGACATTTTTATTGACATACTTGGTTATTCTAAAATAAAGAATTTTAAAAACATTACGGTATTGACGGTCCTATTTTAAATAGATCTATCTATACTTTAGGGGTGCCTTGAATTAGGCTAATAACTTTTTCAAGTATGTAGTTAGCTTCTTTTTTATAAAAAAAATATATACATAAAGTCACAAAAAACTAAGCTCAGTATTAATCTCTTACAGTGTTATTATCATAAATAATATAGCAAAATAGCATTTATTGTTCACAGAGTAAGACTCAATTTTGGTAGTTTGTGGTAAGTTCTACATGCAACCTTTCTACTATTATTAGGCAATTATAATTTAGTACATAGTATAATCACATTTATGATAATAGTTAAAATATTTGTTAAGAAAAATAAGATTTTGCTCAAATTATTATAAATTGTAACAGACATTGGCAATAGATGTTATTATACTTTATAAAGATTTAGTAATTATTGCGATTAAACTGCTAAAATCAAATCAAAAGAAAATCGTAGAAACTGTATGTAGTACTTTCAGTTTCAAAGCCTTTTAAATGAAATTCCTTACTGTGTAGGTGTTTAAAGAAAAAAAGAAATTTATTTTTGATGTTGTTACATCAACATTTTATGTTGGTTATTTTATTTAATAAATAAAAATATCTTTATTCAATGTATTATATAATGTTATACATATAATTATGTGAAATGTGTTGGTACTTAATGTGTTTTATTTTAAACATTTAACATTTCGTCTGTGATCTCTCTTTGTTTCCTTATTGTTTTTTATACACTTCTATTTATTTGTTTGTGGGGAGGGGTTTGGTAGATATTAAATTTTTTTAAATTAAAACTGGTTTCATTTTCATTTGTTGTAGTTATAATTAAAAAACTTCGAAAATATTAGAATTTTTTATGAGTATTGGTAAAGGATAATCACTCACTCATTGAAAGAAAGGCAGGCTACGTCCCATTTGATGCTAAGCTGCTACAATTTCCCATATAAAAGAAGATCAGCAGAGTAATAAGGGACAAGTCAGAGAGTAGCAGTAACTTCAAGCATTTATTCCTAAAACAGCATTAATGCTCTGCTGTTATGGTGTGGCTATTATGAATAGGTCGCGGTTATTTCACTATGGCCTTTACATTAAAATTTGACAATTCAAGTAGTAAGTGGCGTCATCTGTTGATATTACGAGGAACTACCTGTAAGATTTTGACAACATAGCATAATATCTACTCGACACTAGATGGCAGCAGTGGTTTCAGTTACAATTTAAATTCACATAGGTTTACACCCGACCAGGATTCGAATTTGCTTTTAGAAAGCGACAGCCGCGCCTTCTCCACCTTAGCTCTCAAGCCATTTCAGTTGCAAAAAGTATTTTTGAAGATGGAGGAATAAAATTAATTTTAGTAATGATTGAATCGAAAGGAAGGCGAAAAAATAGAGTTTATTAAACTATATTGGGATGAACCGCATCGCTGCTGTTCCTGCACTGCTTTCTTAGAGTGTTTCCTAGTACCTACTCCAAATTTGTTTTGAAAAAGATATCAAAATTTATTCAGAATAAACTATTAGAATACTAATAAGCAATTTAATGTATGTACACTAATTTATGCTAATTTTATGGGGGGGTGGATATTATGATGGTATCGCCCTTAGCACGGCTCGGAGTGTCTTCAACCATGTACCTAATCAGTAAAAGCATGCGCCAGGCAAAAACTCACTTGGATCCACAGCTTGGTAATAGTAGATATCTATATACTACTCGACTCCCAAGTAATAGTAACAAAACGGTAGAGTAAACAAAAACAGAATGTATCTACGTCATCGAAAAATCCATTACCGCAAAATAAAATTAAACAACGACCGGTCTGATATCAAACAAAATAGTGATTTCACATTTCAACGGACGCGAATCCTTTTTTAGTTGTTGCAAAAATGAATTCTGTCAGTGCACACACATTTTCGCGCACAACAGTTGAAATAAAACAGAGACAGAGCACGGGGATGGAAACAAAAAGATAAAAAGACAATATTTTCATTGCATCGATGAATGGGTCGCGTGTTGATTCAACGTACTGGAAAATATGGCATCACTTTTTTTGTCGAATCGCAGGTAATCCCGCTCCGATGAGTGATATCTGAAAAAAGTTATGTTCGATTCGATACTTTGATTAAGTATCGAGTGGAAATCATTATTCGTTTGTATGAATTATCGAATTATCTGACCTGTTTGCTTATTATAGGTATTCTTATTTTCATTGTCAGAATTGTATGTGATGTACCTAATTGTAAGACGTGATTTTTGATACTTATTGAAAAGATACGTTAAAGAATGATTAAAATCAGTTTGCTAGACATGAAGCTTTAGTCCGCGACCTTGCCTAACAGGCTGAAGGTCTACTTGATGGTAGGTGGCTAAAAGATGACTTCTATATCTCTCATTATAAAGTGATTAGTATATCATATAGGTTAGGTATCTCTTATTATTGTAGGTGGCTACCGTCGCCTATAACGCAACCAACTGTGGCGGAAGGATATGTGATTAGAAAGGTATTTTTTAAAGGAAAATTATATACTTACTGTTTAAATTTAATAGTGACAGCGTTTCGGTGAGCGAGTAAGGGATGCCATAGCCCATTTCCCTATCCTGTCCTAATCCCTTATCTATAATCCTCCCATGGTTGGCAGCGCATTTGTAACACCTGTGGCGTTGCTTGTGTTCACCTTTACATAAAAAATCCAAATTGTAGGTAGCTTTATTTGGAAATAAACTTGTTGTACCTATTGATACTGATACCTATCTGTAGTCGTTGGCACTTGCAATTGCAACGAAGCATAAAGACATGAGTAAAATTTTTGGGGGGACTCCATCTTGGATAACTTTGCAAGGTTAACTTCTTTGCGAACACTTGGGCTCATCAAGGATTGTTTGCGTGGCCTTTGCAGTAGCGGAGTGCGATCAAAGAGCACGTAACAAATTAGGTAGGTCATTGAATAAAGTTAATCGGATGTTGTGGCACGCGTCACGCGTCCCGAGGGACGGGCGGGTGTTGGCCTCGGCTGACGGATTGCCGCTCGATTGCCGACGACGGCCTCTGCCGTCCCAATTGTCGCGTGTCACTATCGGTTCACGTCCCATCTCTGATAACGTGTTGGATGCACGTTGACGTCTCTTTGAGAGATCCGACGTTAGCCGTGTGAACTTAACTGAAAATGTATCTCATTTTGCTCACAACTTCGACAGAGCTTACAAATTCGACACAAAATGAGCGTATGAGTAGTTTATGAGTGCTTTGAGCGGGGTTTCCACCACTAAAGGCGAGCGTCTGCGTTCTGCAAACTCGTTTGTAACTCTTTCAACTCGTTCACTCCGCTCAGCTCACTCTTTTTCAGTGGAAGCACTTGATCTTTACTAGTTGAACGGAGTCCGAAATGAGTCCTCTCCGCTTGCAGTGGAAGTGGGCTTTAGAGTCATAACTATTTCACCTTAGAAATAGAATACACATTGTAAGTACTTCTATCTCTATGGTGTTGATGGTGATAATTTTAAAATTTAATTTGCATAAGTTTGCATAAAATAACTGCTCATTTACTGCTCTTTTCATTTACTTTTCATTTCAACTGCTCATTTCATTTACTTAAAAATATTATTAAAAAAAAAAACAAAGATTAATTCAGCGAGTACTTGCACTATTATTCGCCAATCGTTAAACCGCGCATATTTGCATAAAACTAAAATATATCGTAAATTTTGTATCCGCCCACCGACAGATGTAGGTATTAGCATATGCGTTTTTTATGCTAATCCACTTTTTTAATATTGCATCAAAGATTAATTCATCTGGGTGATGCCATAAAAAAATTGTGGGCACGCGAGTCGTCTTGGACCCCTAAATCATTCGTTCATTGTGAACTTTTCATTTTATTGTGGATTACTTAATTAATGAGATTTTATTATTGCCTTGCACAGGAATAAAAACCTAGTGATGACTAAAAAATAGTTGTTATTTGTAAGAGTGGGATAACTTTTACTAAATAAGCTTGTCATAATTTGGATTATAATTTTTTTCCGGTGTCAATAGTTTAGTATGAACGGTCCTAGTTGAGAATTATGTCCAGCATTGGACTATTTGGACTTGCTACATCTGAGATGATAATGATAAATCAGTAGTTTGGTTACGAGTCCGATTTTCGAATGTAGGTTATATATATATATTTTTATATTTTTATGTCTTACAGACAGGCTGACGGTCAACTTGATGGTATGTGGCTACCGTCTCCTATAACAGAGCAACGCCACAGGTGCTGCAAGTGCGCTTCGGACCATAATAGGATTAAGAATAAAGAAATAGGAAGCGATAGGAAAAAAGCTTTAGCAAGCTTTACTCACTCACTGAAACACAACACAACAATCTGATAATACTAATAATAAATCTGTAAGTGTAGAGGTAATTGTATGTATGTATATTCCTCCATAACTCTTAAACGAATTTACTAATTTTCATGAAACTTGGTAGATAAACATTTAGACGTACAGGACACAGGACAGCCTACTTTTTTTTCAACACGGACGAAGTCGCGGGCACCAACTAGTTGATGACTGAGATACGCAGTGTACTAAGAATTAAGGATAGATAGACGATAGAGGAAAAGTCTGAAGTGTTCATTAGATTATCCTGGAAATGTCAGAACAGTCTTTCAATGTAAAGACATAAAGACTTTTGCAATATACTTTACAGTCACTTTTAAACTTAGCAACGAAAACAGAGCAATTTAAATGCGCATTAACATTGTTAAGTTGTATGAAGGTGGTATGGTACCTAAGTTTATTATGTAAGTAGGTGGGTGCTTTTGTATGTACCGCAATTCGCAGGCAGGTAGAACAGCCTACATGTTTAATTTAATATTATTTAAAGGCGAGGGCCCGAGCGCCACCTGACAGCTCTAACTCTCATGCATATTCATGTGGCACGATTAATCATCAAGACGATACCTTCCACCCAAATATGTATAACATCAACGCGAACGCTTTGTGTGTCGACACCCGCCGCGGTCGCCAAATTTCCAATTATCCGTGAAAATTGTAAACGGTGAATTAGTTATGCTCCTCCTTGTAATTTGTTTATATGTAATGTTAGGCGTGTGTTAAGTCACGTATCAGTTTTTATCAGTATATCGCCGAACTTCATTTTTCAACCAACTCAAAAAATACAGGAGGTTCTCAATTCGATGCGTAAGTATGTTTTTTTTTTAAGTTTGTCACCTCATAACTTTCGACTGGGTGAAAAGATTTTGATGATATTTTTTTTATTTGAAAACTAGTGCTTCCCGTGTGGTCCCATTTCAATTTGGTCCAGTTCTAACAATGGTATCTACGAGAAAAGACCATGAGACGGTTTGAAGTCGGATAATTTTTTGTTAAAAATAGTTATATGTATATAAATACTAACTGTAGCACGCGACTTCGTCAGCGTAACTTTATATAATATAGCCAATGTTACTCCCTGACGTAGCTTTCTATATTTTTCAATTGAAGAATTGAAGTGAAAGAAATTTTAAAATCGATCCAGTAGTTTCGGAGCCTATACAATGCAAACAAACAAACAATCAATCAAATCTTTTTTCTTTATAATTTTAGTACTATGTTACTAGCTGATAATAGGTAAGTATAGCTATCAATATAGTTCTGTTTATTGATTAATAATAATAATAATAAATAATAATAATAAAGCCTTTTATTTCCAAATCTCAAGTGTTACAAATAAACCGGATTTTTAAAAAATTTTGCAATTGCTTATAATAAACATTTATTTATTTATTTACTTTATATATTACTCAGTAAATTAAGTTTCCTAAATTAAGAGATAAGGATCCCTCTTTGGGTGAAGGCCTCCTCCAACTTCTTCCATGATTCCTTTTCCTTTGCCCTGTTCATCCAATTCCTCCCAGCTGTTAGTATGATGTCGTCAGTCCACCGTGTGTTCGGTCTACCAACATTCCTTTTCCCCTGTGGCCCCTTCCATTGAGTGGCTTCTATTGTCCATCTATTGTCTTTATAGCGTGAGATGTGTCCCGCCCAACGCCACTTCAGTTTTAAGGCTTCTGTAAGTGCATCCCTTAACTTCGTTTTCTTTCTAATTTGGTAGCTATTAACTTTTTGTGTTTTCCGAATTCGTAAAATGCTTCGCTCCATAGCCCTTTGAGTAGTTCTTATCTTTTGTTTAATTTTATTTGTGAAGATCCAAGTTTGGCAGCCATATAGTAGGCAAGGCAGGACACAAGTATCTAATACAATTTTTTTCATGGTTAAACTATAATCACATTTAAGGATTTCTTTTAACGACCAAAATTTCTTCCACGTGATGTTTATTCGTCTTACTATTTCGTCTAAATTATTCGTTTTACTGAAAGAGACCTGTTTACCTAAATATATATAGCTATCCACATATTCTAAATTATATTTCTTGACATGAATAGGAGTTTTGTGGCTATTTGTCATCACCCTAGTTTTGGTTGTATTTAGTTCCAGGCCAATTTTAGAACTTTCCATATTGAGAGAATTTAACATTTCTTCTAGTTCTTTTGGCGTTTTGGCTAATAAAACAACGTCATCTGCAAATCTAAGGTGGTTTAAGCAATTTCCACCTATACTTATACCCTTACGTGTCCAGTCTAGGTTGTTAAATATATTTTCAAGTACGGCTATAAAAAGTTTTGGAGACAGTGGATCTCCCTGCCTGACTCCTCTTTCAATTTGTATTGGGTCTCCCGTACATTCTAATTTGACTTTACTCGTACTATTTGAGTATATATATTTTAATATATTTATATATTTCCTATCAACTTTAGCTGCTTCAAGTGCTTTCCAAATCGAATTGTGGCTTATACAGTCAAACGCTTTGCTATAATCGACAAAGGCTATGTATAGTGGCATATTGAATTCATTGTACTTCTCGATAACTTGTTCCAATGCTTGTATGTGATCTAATGTGTTAAAACCTGGACGGAATCCAGCTTGCTCTTTTGGTTGTGATGCATCAATTTCAATTGTTATTCGTTTTAATAATATGGAAGCAAAGAGCTTATAAATGCTTGCCAGTAAACTTATGGGTCTGTAGTTGCCTATGTCCAATGGGTTACCTTTTTTGTACAATAAAATTATGTTTGAAGTACACCATTGCATTGGAACTGTTTCTGTTTTTAGGACCATGTTGAATAGTTCAGTAAGGTAATTAAGTAGAACTGGTGCACCCAATTTGAGAACTTCGTTGGTCAATCCGTCAGGGCCGGGACTTTTTTCAGATTTCAGCCTTTTTAGATGTTCCCACACTTCTTTTTTGTCTATTAGGTTGCTCACATTTGTAGCCGGCTCGTTAACGATATTATATTCTTCATATGATATGTCATTGTCGTCTCTCTTTTTGTAAAGTTCCTTATAAAACATTGTTGCAAGATCTTTTACTTCTTTCCTTGTTTTTGTTATTCCAAATTTATTTTCGAGTTTATGTATCCAAGTTTTTTGTAAATTTAGTTCTTTAAAAGCTCTTTTAGTACTTCGAAATAATTTTAAATTTTTTGTTATTACGTCATATCTATGTTTGCTGTAGTCTTTTCGGATTGATTTACTTGTTTGCTTGAATAAATTACTTAATTCTTTCTTATTAGCACTGTTTTTGTTACTTTTTGATATAAGCTCTGTTCGTTTTTGAATCAACTGTATTGTGTTAGCACTGAATACCTTATGACACCTTTGATTTTCAGTCGTAATATTTATTTTTAAGCTGCTTAAGATTATCTTTTCTAATATATTATAATAATTTTGAACATTCATGGTTTCATTCAATTTATTTACGCTAAGTGATTTTAGATTTGTAATATAAGTTTTAATTTCATCATCTGTTTTGGGAATTCTAGGTAAAGGTTTAAAGTGTTTTCTGGACTTTTTTTGCTGTCCCAATATTAATGTAGCTCTCAAAAGTCTATGATCTGAGGCGAACTTTAACCTATTCAGAACTTCTATGTTTATTATCTGCTTTGGGTAATTTGTCATAATAAAATCAATTTCATTTTTGGTTTTTTGATCGGGCGAAATCCACGTCCATTTTCTATTTTCTTTCTTCTTAAAAAATGTGTTCATTATTGACAAATTATGTTGCAGAGCATAATCAATTAATTGTTCTCCTCTTTCGTTTCTTTCTCCAAAACCGTATTTGCCCATTATAAGATTTTCCTCTTTTTTAGGTTGCCCTATTTTTGCGTTAAAATCGCCCATTACTATTACTTTGTCTTCAGCTAAAGAGTGTGCTTTCATGATATCGTCATAGAACTTTTCGATTTCGAGCTCGCTGGACTTTTCTGTAGGTGCGTATGCCTGAATTATTGAAAAGTTGTTGTTTTCTATTTTGAGTTGTAATAGTGCTACTCTGTCAGAGACACCTGTGAAATTTGTAATGCTGTCTTTAAATGTTTTCTTTACAAGAAATCCTACTCCATACAAACCCTTAGTTTGTCCGATATAGCATAGAATATAATCTTTGTATTCTTCGATGTTACAGCCCATTCTTCTAACCTCTGAAAGACCCATTTATTGATTACAAATATACAAAAATTCAAATATTCTCTCTTTATAATATTAGTAAGTAGATAAAAATATTTATTTATTTTAGTTATCTATTAATTTAGTGATTTTTTATACATAATATAGGTATTATATAATTAATTTTTCCGTAAAAATAAAAGTCTGAGAACATTTCGTTATAATTTCAGATAATCTTCAGATTAGTCCGGCGAGTGTTCTTGTGAAGTTTGGTAGCGATCTGACGCGGACAAAGTCACCAGCAAATACGAGTTTATTATAGAAAAACGACCTATTGTAAAAATTTGAAATTAGATTCCCTTCCTCAATATTTTAAAGTATTGCGGAAGATAACCATATAATGGTCAGGAGACGAAACCTGCACATCACACCAGAATTAAACTTTGGAAACTTTTACAAATTCAAAGCTTTTAAACACTGAGTCAGAGTGTCAAGGCAAACAGCTTATCCACTCGATTAAGGATTAAGGATTAAAGCAGGATTAAGGATCTGTAGTGAAATTATTATAATTAAAATATATAATTTACCGGAAACAGTTCAGAAACCAAAACGCGTCGAACCGCTTCGAAAATAAACACAGCGAAATTACGCCGCCCGCCCATTATTATTTCTGCTCGAGCATTATCATCTAAATCGCATTGCGCCACCATTTACGGTGTTTAGGTATTTGCACACTATTGTTAGTGGCGCTGTGTATAAAATAAACATTTGTTATGGCGGAAGGGACGGCGAACAATATCGGTGGCGTGGCGCGAGCTTATTCCACATTACCATTACAATGGGACGGGTGATGTATGCCTGGTTAGTGCCGGCCTGCAGCCCTGTGGCTCCAAGGTTTTACCACATGCTATATGATACATCCATTATCGAATATATTTCATACTAGCTGCTTTATAAACTATACCCTAAGTCTTTTCTGGTATCCCAGACAACGTGTATGCAGATTTTCATGGTTATCGGTCCAGTAGTTTTTGCTTGAAAGAGTAACAAACATCCATACAAACTTTTGCATTTATAATATTAAGTACGGAAGTCCGGATATACCTATTATCAAAAGTTTACTAAGAAGATAATCTGTCTATAAACGTCACAATTGTTTTTCGCGGTGTTCTCATTTTTGTAATGTATCGAAATTCCTCATTAGACTCACTCATTTGGGACAGAAAAACGAGAGAAAAAAAGATGAGAAACCGTTGTTACTTTGAAAACAGTACAACCAAAGATATTTTAGTGCAACTTTTTATTTATAAAATACGAACTTGTCCCCGACCTATTAGGTACATTCATTTTCACAAACTTTTGCATTTATAGGTATAAAAGTTGCTATTATTTTGATTTTTAATTAATGTTTTGATTATTATTTTTTTTATTTTATTTACAAGATGTCGTTACCTCTATTTACAAAAAGGACGCGCCACTTAAACCAATTAAACAATGCAATCTGCGAATTTATTTGTTCTGCAAACCAGGCGTTCGTCCGCTAAGGGCGTTGGTAAATAATTTTATCTGAACAAAATTTAGTCGGGGTGTTCTTTCGGTGAGATGACACGAGCTTTGAATGAGAGGATGGTTGCAGAATAAATAGTATGAGAGAGATTGGCAATATTGCAGGAGGCGCGAGCGACGCGTGCTTGCCACGCGACCAACGCGTGATTAACAAAACGTCTAACCTCCCTCGCCTAGGGACACCAAGCTTCCACACCGTTTTGAAGCAGAAAAGAGCATTTATAATTCGAACAGGAAATATTACACGCTAATTTTGTCACATTTGGGGTATAGATTGATTTTCTGTGGCGTGTTGGGATTATAGTGTTATTTATGGATTCGTCGATACACGGTGAGGTAATGATATGAGATTTTGTTTAGTTTTGTGTCTATTTTGAGCTAAATCACATTAATACAAAATTTGTGTTTACTTCTACTTCTTTTTTTCATTTATTGTAAGTTTTGGCAGTTATGCTGACGGGCAATTTAATTGTATAAATAGTCTGCTATAAATTCAAGCAACACCAAAAGAGATGCAATAGGTGTTAAGATAAATTGGGCCTTAGCATCCCTTACTCTTTCATAATGGTCTTCTGTGAAAGAGTATTATAGTTGCTGCTGAGACGGGCTCTCTGTTTTATGACTGCAAAACGTAATTTGGTAATGTTCCTCAACTCCACAACTCCTAAAATATGATCATGCTTAGTTTAGAAGTCAATGTAACGACATTAGGTACTTTATATACGTAAGTTATATTAAACTTTTTAAGAAATCTTATATTATTCACATATTTATTTTATTTCTAAATGTTATTTTTTAATAAGTAAAAAATATATACAAAAAACTAAAAATAGCTGTCCACTTGTACCGGGGCAAGGCCCAAAAGCTATACCAGTGGTTACGGCTGCAGAGTAAGGAACCACCTAACAATTCGTGCTGGGTAAGAAGTACCGCCTTTTGTATCTGTCCCTTGATCCAGCACGTGGTGAGAGCCTCGTGAGGTATTGGTTGAAGTTCTTCGCTATAAGACCGTTCACTGATGCAAACTATCGGGATAATGATTGTCTAATCGACGTCCCATATGGCGGTCACATCGTGAGCCAAGTCTACCGTCTTAGTAAGTTTTCAACCGACTTCAAAAAAAGGAGATTCTCAATTCGACTGTATATTTTTTATGTTTGTTACCTCAGAACTTTCGACTGGGTGAAATGATTTTGATGATTCCTTTTTTATTTGAAAGCTGGATGGTTCCTGTGTGGTCCTATTTCAATTTGGTCCAGTTCTGACAATGGCATCCATGAGAAAACGGTTTGTAGTCGATTTTTTTTTGTTCTTTTTCGGCTTTCATGAGGTTGCGGGAAAACGATGTCAACAAGCATCGTCAATCTTTGAGATCGGTCAGTGAAACCACGATATTGACAACAATAGTAATGTACATAATATGCATAATAAGGTTATTGTAGGATCAGTCGGTACCTGTCTTTCTGAGAAAACCGAGTGTAAATTTGAAATATCTAGATCTAGTGTTTGTTAACTGTACTGTATGCTCTATTAAATGTTTATAGGATGACGTCTTCTTGACTAAGTCCCGGATAATAGTCTCGCGCGACAATATTAAGCCATAAATTCAATTGTAATTATATGTAGTGGAAGTAACAAGCGGGAACTATCGCTGCGACTTTACGAGCCGTGTGATTGAGGCTCCTAACTATTCCATTAGCCCGGGGAAACTTCTGTTTTATTGATTCCAGACTGTAATTAAGGGGTGTTTCATTTATACAATGTATATAGATACACGAGATTTAATAGACACTGTAGTTTGAATTGAAAGGGCATTTTTATAAAATTATTTAAATATTTATATGTGCTGTTGTGTTTCGGTGAGTGAGTAAGGGATGCCAGAGCTCATTACCCCATTCCTCCCTTATCCCTTATCCTTAATCCTTCTATGGTCGGCAGCGCACTTGTAGCACTTATGGCGTTGCTTGTGTTATAGGCGACGGTAGCCACTTGATCGTAGGTCGACCTTAACATTAAAAAAAATAATACTTTTTTTTTACTATAAATATCCCATTGGTTTTTTTTTGCAAGTAAGTACAATTGACAGAAATCATTTAGGTACACGCGCAGGAAGCCTAAATCCCAAAGAGATCACGTAGTAAAATTCCATGTCAAGAAGAAAAATAAATATAAATATTTTAAACGTGGCGCAGTGTCGCGTCGAAACAGCATTAAAAGATAAGATCTCAATTTGCGAAGTTACCGACCACTCGGTACGGTAATGCGCATCTTTGGCAAATTAATTTAGTTCCTCCCGTTGTCTACAGTTTTCTTGCTTGTTTTTGCAGGCTTACCGCTTTTCCTAATTACGACAAAGGACGTTTTCTCAAGCATTAAAGTACAGACGAAATTCAATAAGTTTCGGTATCGATATTCATTTATTTTACAGTGTTATTTTTGAAAATTCAATGTATAATTTATTACTAGCTGGTGTCAGCGACTATTTCGTAAGCGTTGAAAAATAAAAGATATATAATAATAACGAATATATACTAAGGGCCTCTTTCACCATCTGCCAAGTAGGCTAATCGTCATTTAAAGTCACCGGTCGCCAGAGATAATGGAGTTGATATACCTACCTTTGATTGTAAGGCAAAATTAATTCTATTTTATTGTTAGTCCAAAATATAATTTTTATAAGATCTCTTTGCGTAAAAATCGCGTTGCGTCTTTATTATAGTAGATATTCTCGAAATATTTTCTAAAGAGTGCTTGCTTAGTTTAGTAAATGATTACTTGCAGGAAGATTGTTTATCTCAATTAAATAAAGAGGCGACGTCGTCGGCTGAATGGAGGCTGCCGTTGGTTCGAATGCCGGAATTAGCAGAAAGCCTTTATCTTATGGCCGGATCCTTCGTAAAGATCGCACCCATTGTGATCGCTGTAAGTTTGAATCTGAATAATTTCGCTTCATTAAAGCAATGAAATGATTAATAATGGGATCTTTGGGGTGCGTCCGTTTGAAACAATGATTTTCGCTTAAACGAAGGGTCGAATCGTACATCCGTGATCTTTAAATTAAACACAGCGCGTTTTTATATATTCATTCAAAATCCTTAATTAAATCGTTTAGTTTGGTTTTAAGAAATATCTAATTTGTTTTAAATAATTATTATTGTATTTTTGTGTACAGATCAGTCCATTTGATGGTAAGTAGATAGCTACTTTCACCCATTACACAACACTAGTAAGGTTATAGGGTGGTTGAAAGTGCGCTGCGGACAATAGGATATAAAGACACTCTTTATCCTTCTTTTTCAATGTTTAAATAAGGATGGTACATTTGAAAACGAAGTTCTGTAGGTAAAAAAGGAGGAATGCAAGTACGCCGGCGACTTTAATGCGATAAAGAATGAGGAAATGAAAGGTAGCCTTCTCTAACTTCTCTTACTAACTCATAGAAAAACAACAGCACACGTGTTGTCATCGCTTGGTGGTCTTTAGTAAAGATTGCATTAATAAATTAAAGAGCTTTATTGAGTAAAGCTCCATATTTAATTAAACCTTTAGTAGGTTTACATAACCTAAATAACCAAAGTAGGTAAGGCATTCGGTTTAGCAATTATTTGGGCAGTTTTTCTGGCTGCAGTTAGGGACACAGCCTTAATATAATGAAAAAATGTGGCATGTAAAAACTCCCTAAAATTAATATTCAAAATAACTTCAACAAAATTTGAAATCCTAAGTTCCCGTATTACAAAATTTATAATGAGTTAGTATTGGACGAGTTAACGTGTTGAATATTCAACGTGAATAAATTATATCGGAGAGTGGGACAACAATCAACAAAGTTATAAGGACAAATTCTTTGTTTATACACATCTGCTCAGAATAATAATTTATAGTCGAGGCCGTGACAATACGTCGCGAAATATTTGTGTTGTCTCAATTACAATTTTTTATTCTTTTCTAGAAGACGTTGTTTATTTTGGTTTACTTACCTATACCTACATAATATTCTTAAGGCATCACACAACAAATTAAAATAAATACATATCCCACAATGCTACATCAAGGTTAGTCTTTGTTTCATTGACATCTAGCTACCCATCAACAGTGGTTGCATCTAAAAGCTCAGTAGGTTACGATACGATAAGCGTTTACATTTTTTTAAATGGATGTAATTTTCATGGTAAATTATATTTTCCTAATTTTTATAAAATTTCCAATTCGTTATCCATTCCTAATCAATTCACTTGCGGCACCTGCTGTTTCTTACATTGCTTGTGTTGTCTTAAGACTATTAATACGCGTTTAAGACTTTTACATAAGATTTTTTTTTCATATGAAAAGGATAAATCTTTTATTTTTAATTCTTGAGTTCTATTTCAATATCGTCTTTCTTATACATTATTAATATAAAAAATTAAGCGCTGTACGCCTTAATGTCTGTTTCACCGTTAATTTCTTCTAGGATTCTTCTAAGGTTTTTACTGATGGAAACAGCGATCAACAAGGAAAGTTAGGTATATAGGTATGTAAAGTACCTACCTATGTAAAAATTTAATCCGTGCGAAGCCGGGCGAGGATAGCTAATAGGATACGGCACATATGTAACAACATACGTATTATTTGTTATCGTGAATGATCGTATTTGGGGCATACTTAAGACACTTTAGTCTACTGTAAGGTCTGTAAGTAATATGTTTGTGTAGTGAGTGACAATCAGTGCCGCAATTTTTTCTGTCTATCTTTTATTTTTTTTCTTTCTTATTGATTTGGCCTACCACTATGCCCTGCCAGTTACAAAATTCATTTATTTGTAATACTTAATGAATGAATTTCGATTGGTTGTCTGTACCAACCTACAGTTTTATTATTATTTCTATACCTACAGACATGTCCAGTTCAAAGCTCTGTTAATATAGGATATATACTCAACAGTATTATAGGCATTGTGTACACAGGGAGCGGTCAAGTTCATGAAGCGGCGTCGCGCGAGCAAGGATTAGGTACGTCCTTACCTCTAATCTTCCTGTAATCTTCATTGGTCCCAGCAACTTATCAGATGTGTTTATGTGATATCGCATTAGTGTCACCTATTGTTGAAGATTCTAGCTAACTGAAAATAATGATATGATGCTCATACTTACATCATTCGCTTGTCTAATTTGTCACTATCTGTTATCTGCCATTTCTTGACTATACGAATATGCTTGCAAAGATACTATATATTATTTCGATGGAATAAAGTAACAAATTTTTAATATCAATTTTCTTGCAACCGCCGCGGGTCAACAATAGATTAAGGCTCCTTCTAACAGGTCCTATTGGAAAATCAGGGGGAAGCCTATGAGCATTTTGGTGTATAGGCAAAGTGCAAAGTGCAACATTTATTTTGTCTGAGCTGATTCGTATTTATTAGTGCAACACTAACAAGGAACGGGAACAGTTCCAGTCTGTGATCACAACCCTCATCAATGTGAGGATACAACGCAAAAATGAAATGTTTATTTTACTTGTTTATTTGTATTTTACGATATATACGACGAAGTCGCATAAAAATAATGGTTTTTAATAAAAACAGGTGCAGTATTCGAACAAAAATAAAATGTGATTTTAATGTATGACGTCCCGTAACAATAAAAGGGAACATAAACACTATCCATTACTCGATGTCGGATGGGGGATGAGGCACCCGTCGCGATCCACGATTATATCCCGTTTTATCGACCCTAAAATACTCTTTTATTTTTGGCGGGACATCTGCAATTATCGATTGCTCTTAAATTGTTAATCGGAAGTTGACATTTCTGTATCTAAGACTTGTAATTTTTTTTTAAGAGTTTATTTATCAACTAGCTGTTGCACGCTACATCGTCCGCGTAACTTTATTAAATATAGTCTATGTTACTCGCTAATAATATAGCTTCCCAACAGTAGTTTCGAAACCGATTCAATGCAAACAAACAAACAATCAAATCTTTCCTAATTATTATATACTTAGTATAGATAACTATATTGTGACGTCGTTCACATATCTTTATTTATAGCCAATGTGTTACTAATATTTATGTTCTATTTTATTGTAATGTTTCATCAAAATAGGTCCAGTAGTTTTTGCGTGAAAGAGTAATAAACTTACATTTTTGTAAGTATTAGAATTTAGATGAATGGATTAATATTCATCCTATCAAATTAGTAAGGAGGTCTACAATATCAATTCTTCAAGCGATCTCAAACAAATTTCAAATGGATTTCCTCTATTATTCTCTATACTTCATGCAATCAAGGTCGACTATATGCATTTCCAACCCCTTGGCGTCGCTTGCTTGAGTTGGCAACGGTGACGACTTACAATCAAATGAATCGTCAGCCCGTCTACTGCGGTATACTTAAAAAAATTGTGAAATATACTTTCAATTTTTATTTTTATTTATTTATTTATTTATTTACAGGAACATATGTATTTAGTTTATTGGCTATGAAAACACACACTAGGCATGCAAACCTAGGTGTGCTTCATCAATAGTAATTTATTTTTTGATATTTAAAATAAATATCAAAAAATAAAAATAAAAATTATAATTATAATAATTAAAAATTCTAATAATAACAAACTATAAATTACTAAATATTCACTAAATTAATAATAAGTAGGTACATATAAAAGTAAAAAAGTTTTGAATACCTAAGTATAAATTGATGCTATCGATATAAGTATACCTTTTATGTTTGTTTATACCTAAGTTATTGACTTTAGAACAAATAGCAATTGATAGGTATGCAATGTATGCTTTCTTAAATTAGGACAAGGGGTTTGAGACAAGATGACCGTCGGGGAAAGGAACGTAGATGACCTGTCCTCTATCCTAGGAATTCCATTCTATCCTAGGAAATGATGAGTAAAACGGTCACTAATCTGATACGCATAGAATGTCTACACATTTTTACATTAATTTGTACTTAGCGCCATAGATTCCAAGTTTATTCCTAATATTACATAAGGTAGGAACTGCTCACAGTTTGGTTGGGTACCTTCCTAGGTTTTATTCGCAGATAAATAGGTATTTTATTAACCAACTCTAGGGAGTTGGTTAATAAAACCTAATGAGGTGTTTCTAACCCCTCATTAGGTAGTTTGTTTGAACTTCAAAATACATGCGTTATCAGTCATGCAAAGAAGATCTTTAATTTGAATACTGATGGGTAAAAATTATTTTAACAGGTAGGTAAAAAAATGATAAATAAAAGAATAGTGGACATAAAGAAAATAAGTGACATATTGTATCCGAGTTTTTGTTTCGCAAGAGCGCGAGTGTTAATTGAGGTAGGTAGGTCCGTACAATTTTTACCTATTTTTATCACTATTTTTTTATCACTCAATAAAATTTGTTTATTCTGAATTCTGAAGAAATAAACAAATTTTATTATTTTTAACTGAGTTTTCAGCAAGAAAATAAAAAATTGGAAAGTAGTTAATTTTTTACCTAATAAATAAATCATAATCATGTCCTTTTTTATATTTTATATCCTATTACATTTAGAACACTTTTTTGTTATTAAAAATAAAAGAAAAACAAAATTTTCCTTTACCATTAATTACCATTAAGTCTTATTTAATTTTTAAAATTACTTACATCCCTAGAACTATTAGGTAAATTAAATTTACATTCCGCGGTTCGAAGACATATAATATACAACCTACTTTCAGAGCATAAAATTCTTGTGTATATTTAAAAAAAAAAAACAATTTCACTGCGCAGTTTTCCGTCGGACATCTGCCGACGGCTCGTAGAGATTTCGTAGAGGCAAGAGCTCGAGGGCGGGCGGCGTAGAATCTTATGTGAGTCTATAATTACGGTATAACATTGACTAGTTCACAATATCTTTCTCATTGTAGGCAATGTTGAACACAATATCACGATATTGAAATAACAAACTGATACACGGACACCGTCGGGAAGCGATACGGACGCTTCGGAAGGTTGCAGTGTAGAGCGTGCGTCCGCCATATTGTATCCGCTCCGCCCGCGGCTTCGCGCCCCATTCCGATTGGTCGAAAGCCACGCCGAGGGCGGGGCCTCGAGCGCCTAAATGTTGCCAGCTTTTTGAATAAATAATTTCAGTAATTTAAGTAATGAAGGCAATTATGGCGTTGTTTAGCTAAGTTTGCGCGGCAGCGAGTGGGAACTTTATATTTATACCGTTCTCTTTATGTACGCCGACGCGCGGTTAATGCGCGCGATCTGTTTACTCGACCCGAGTTTATTTATTGCCGAGGATGCCCGCTGCATGCCACGCCATTTAAACTGCAATTATTTGTAAGGAGAACATATTGCGCTATTTATATTAGGCGAAGCGAAATTTTGTATACCTAAACCTGTATAGACATAATCAGTCTTGTTAGACAAAATTTAAACCTTAGATATCTATAGAGAAAGTATACTTATTTTTTTTTCACTTATGAATTATTGTACCTACAATCATTAATTTTAATACCTATAGAAATTTAAAAGAAAATTACCTTTAAGAAATCCTAGACAAAAAATAAATATATTGACGGTAAAACTGCAGTCCATTGAAGATGTGATATCCACGGTTCAAGTAAACAGTGACGTCACTCACGAAGCGTCATAGCAAACCGATAAAAAGTCGATTTTCGCACAAGTTCGGCCAGCTGACTGCGTGCCCCCGCCCGCACCTCAAAGGCACGCACTTAATTTCAGTAGGACGAGATTTGAGCGCGAGCGAGAGAGGGCATACGCTGGTCGCTGTGAGTGCGAGCGAGACGAGCGCATAGGCGCGCGCGTCGCCCTGAAGGCGCGGTGGGCGGGCGGTGGCTGCCGGATGATGTATAGAGTGGTGGAGTTAGGTTCAAATTGCGCCGGGAAGTGGCCGAGATTAGAGCCAACGCGGGCCGCACCGCGCCGCGATAGTAAGCCCACTTAAGACTGTTTTTAATACTAGTATTTTTTACGCGATCCCAACAGGATTTAGCGGATAAGCGACGTCGCCGCGATCGTGCGCTTTGATTTATCGCTTTCAGATTCGGATTCGGTTTGTTCTCTGGTGTTTACGTTTGTGGGTGACGGCTGGCCGCGCGTGGACGCGCGTAATCCCGCGGCTTGTACCAGATTATGACGGCTATCAACGGATTTCGTGAACACACATTGTGAAAATCAACTCTCCGTGGAATTATCGAACTTAAACCACCGGTCGGCTCCACTAAATCCCACCTTTATCCAGATCTTTGTAAGTATTACCATCTATCTTTTTCGCTCAACTCTGATTAACCACATACCTACTTACTGCAACAGTGCTCAGCTAAATATACCGCATAGAGTTATTTTCATGTGACAAGTGCATATGAAAATGTTAAGTATAGAACACAGTTGAGAGACCAAGTCGAGTGAAAATAATGCTTAGAGAAATGCTTCTAAAAAAAACATATTTCTCCTCAGTTTCTGAAATGAAGCTGACCAGTAGATACCTGAAAATGATAATGCTTAAAAAAATAAGGGGGCTAACTATATTTTCACAGTAGAGTAATTTATTTAAACTTAACAAAACTCTTGAGTTTATGAATATCATTTTAAGAAATAAGACCAATTCGTTTTAGTCTTCATAAAATCAGTCTTAAGGTCTACGGCCAAATATAATAGGTAGGTATGTTATTTACCTACTTACCTACTGTCAAACTGTCAATAAGAAAATTCAAATCATTTTTCAAAAGAAAATTGTGGCGGTAGGTACCTACTAAGGATTACTATAGTGTAGTTGAGATTTGGTTGTAATGGGAAAGGCAATTTGGATTTCAGGCGAAATGGGAATCAGTCAATTTGGGAATTGGTTGTATTGGACCGGACGCTAGCAAACTTTCGTTGAAAAAAATTTGAACTAAGTATTGACATTAAACAGTAGCATATTATTTTACTATTTTATTTAATATTTTTTCGTTTTTAATACTTACATAAAATTATAGTTTGACACATAATGTAAAACAAATACAATAGTTAATTAAGTAGGTATACATCTTTAGGTATTGCAGTTTCAGCTTTCATTATTTGGTTTCCCCAGTTGCCGCATTCACGGAACTATTGCTTTTAGTTAGGGCCGTATCTAGTCGAGCGCAACGAGACCATTCATTTATCTATGGGTTTCCCCATAATTTAAAATTATCAAATTTTTTCTAACTGAATTTTTTTGAATATGGATATTTAATTTAACGATGATTTATGGTACCTAATATCGCTACGATAGTAAATGTTCTCTTTCAACGCGGACGAAGTCGCGGGCGCCAGCTATTATTTTATAAAATAACTGTTCTTATATAATTAATTAAACAACGTTATCACATAAGACAATGAAAATTAATTAAGAGTAAAGAAGTAGAAATCTTATCTGTTTCATTTTATGACAGTGCAAACTTACTGGACTATATTTTGTTGGTATACCTATAATCTATATATACCCACATTAATTTAATAGTCACTTCATTACATAGTAGGTATACCTATCCGTATAACCTATGCAGGTATTGGTTCAAATTTAAGTCACTAACGGCTGAAATGTGTAATTTCGGATAGGTATAGTTTGTAAGGGTTTTAGAAAAGGACATATGGTGTGTGTGTAGGACATAGGACGTAGGGTGTACCAAAGATTCTGCCCGAATAATTTTCCCTATTTTAATAATTTTGCATTTATAATATTAGCAAGTAAAATAAGCTGCTCATTCTAATAGTCCACTATAAATATTAGAAAAAAAATCTTTCAATCAGTTTATTTTCCTCAACTGAGTTTTCTACACCCAAACTTACAAAGTGCACCTGAAGACATAAGTTTATTAAACTATTTTTAAATAACATTAGGTATTTATTAATATTAGTTACTTATGTTTTTTGGACAGTGCAATTATTTTCTAAAAGTTAAATAGGCACACTAACCTTCCTCAAAAGCCTAAAAACACCAGATTCTTTGACAGTGTTTAGAATGCATTTTATTTAGGTAGATAGGTATTATCTAATTTAATAAGCAATTTAACATACCTACTTTTATTAAATTAATGTACTACATCATTGTTTATGTACTATTTAATAGTTAGGTATATTTTAGGATTTCTTAAAGTATTTCATAAGTTAGATTTGGATTGTAACAGTCTTTCTTATTATAAGTAGGTATAATTCATTTTAGAAGTATATCTAGCCTAGTAACAGTAGGCATCATTCTAATAGAGGATTTAACGATTTTACGACATGATAATCATGTTGTAAAATTAATATTTTATTTATAGTTTAGTTGTTCAGGACAAAAAACGATTTGATTAGACCGAGGCATATCGCGATTTATATAATTGATGGGATTAAGTAAACAATATATTTTAAATATAATTTTGATATTTCTTTTTGTGTACCAAAGTGCGGCTAAATGCAATCTTTTTAATTAATCGAGATCACACCTCGATTTCACCCAATTAGGACTGCAAATTATATAGCCTAAGTAGGTATATCTAGCTAGAATAATCTAGAATAAATAAATAAATAAACAATGAAATGGATGCAGTGGCTCAGGAGATTATCGTTCACATATAAATGAACTTACAAAATGTGTTCTCTATCTTTCTAATGTTAGAAAATTCTTATATACCTAAGTACATCCTACTTATATTGTGGGACCTGTAAGCAATAACCTAAAACCGGAAGGTCTGTAAGGCTCATTTATATAATACTAGCTGCTGCACGCAACTTCGCCCGCGTAACTTTATAGGTAAAGTATACTCTATGTCCTTTTTGCCCAAGACAACGTGTATGCAAAATTTCATGGTGATCGGTTCAGTAGATTTTGCGTAGTAACTAACATCCATACAAATTTTCGCATTTATAATATTATTGTAGTAAGGACTTATATTCAGAAACAAGGCCTCACATCACAATTAGAATTTAATTAAAATAACAAGCGAGGTTCCTTCGATGCACTTATTTGAGTTAGTATTGGTGCGGCGTGTTGCACGATAGCGATGATAAGTTCACCTATCTCTGTACGGTACATTGATAACGAAATGATAAAGCATCGCTCCATAAATATGTAAAGGCCGTACGCTTAATAAAAACACGTAAAAAACAATCGAAATTACTTCAAATTCCAATGCATCCGTTTGGAAGATAATGCTTACGTTCACTCACGAGAATATTTGATCAGTACCTATGATTCCAAGTACTTACATATTGGATTTAGTTGGTTTCTTTAATAGAGACTTTGAAAATTGAAATACGATATATGCGAAATAAGAATATTGTACTGTATTATTATGTAGGGACTGTAATACTGCAATACTAATATTGTGCCTATATTGTATAGCCTGTTGGGCTTAGTAATATCTATCATTTTAACAAAGTTCACAGGGCACTTACATTTCCTCTTAGTGTCGGTTGTGTGTTCATGTAACAGAACCGCTTACCATCAAGTGCACCGCCAGCCTGACTGCCAAATTTTACAAAAAAGATGACTAATTTCTAATGTCGATGATTTGGGAACACCAAAATGTACCTATAGTAAATATAAAAGTGACATATCAGTGAAATCTCAAGTCAAAATAATATCAAAAATTATGAAGGTCCTTCACACTAAGCTTTGCTGGATAGATAAATGATTGGTCTCGCTGCGCTCGACTAGATACGGCCCTACCTGAAAGCAATAGCTCCTTGAATGCGGCAACTTTTTATTGTAAAACACCGATATTTATCACTTTTTACACAGTTTGATTATATTTTTACACAAGTTTCACTACGCAATTTGGCATTTTATTATGCCCAAAATTTAATAAAACATTCACATCAAAGACAGTTCGCAGTGTGACTTAGCTCGGGTATGCCGAATTCGGCGTAGTATTTGCCGCATTTGTCAAGTACGGCGGCTGTATCTACTCGAGCGCAGCGAGACCAATCAAATATCTTTGCTATGCGGACTCTTGTTTATACGATTCGTCACGGTTTGAGGAAGTATTTCAAGTCTACATAATATAAAATATAAATATTTTAAAGTACATGCTTAAACGGGATTCGAATATTGGTCTGTCATGCTATTATACATTACTGGTCACAATACAAACAGTGATATTAAAAATTGTCCACGAGTGTTTCCTATCACCGTCGTTATCGACATAAGGTACAAGCATACAAATAGATACGATCAAATATTTGCAGACGACAGACGAGATAAATTATGTCAAATGTTGTTCACGGTTAACATAGATCATTAACATGCAATACAGATATGATTTCGTCCAATTGTCTTGTCTCTTTGAGCGGTTTCCTTTAATGTGTGTAATAGCGTATGATAAGATATTGTTCGTGTAAACTTTACATTTTATTTTAAGTCAAGTAGTTTGTACTGTAGGTAAATTTGAACATTAAAACTACTTTATGCTCATGTAGTAATAGACCAGCTGGCATTTTGAAGTTTTAAACTGGATAAGTCGTTTGGAGCGACTTAACCACCTCCCTACAGACGACTTATGTGAAGTAAGATGGTATACCCAGGTAAGGTCCAAACGAGTGCCCACTGTCTAGGTCTCTAGGTGTATTAAAGATCAAAACGATTGCCCGTAGTCAAGGTGTGCCTAAGCAAACAGTACAGTACCTACAAGTAGTTTAGTAAGGATGTCAGAGCCAAATTCGCTATCCTAGTCATGAAATTCTTTTAATGTTTTCACTTCAGGCTGAGAAGGCAGTCACTTTTCATCAACTGAATCTGTCAGATAGACTTTTTAAATCGGTCAGCAGCGCACTTGTAGCACTTAAGGGGTTGCTTATGTTATAGGCGACGGTAGCCACCTACCATCAAGTGGGCCGTCGGCCTGTCTGTCGACCCTAACATAAAAAAAAGTTGGCTAACAGTCTATTTCATTGTAAGAGTGTACCGCGGCGCCTAACACAAGCAGTGCCACATACAGATTGTAAATGAGCTGCCGAATTTGATAGAATAGAGAATGAGAGAGAAGGAAGGGATAAATGGGTAAGAATAAGGGGTTGTCTTATTGGATCTATTACTTTCTTACCAGTATACTTGGTACTGTTAATTCCCTATGATCTTATGTAAGAGTATGATTAAAGTAATTACAGAGAATGACCAGTTTATGACTGCAAAACGCTGTGTGCTCTATTTTTTTTATCCCGTTCCATTTATGTCTACTAAGTATCCCCTGGTAGGAATAAGTTTTTTAAATATTCCTTATCTTGTTTTTAATATTAACTTGAATTTCAAGACATTCAAAATCCTTCTCATTTAGCTAGTCTGCTTTGTGCTAAAGTTAATGAGAGTAAATCTCAAAAATCTGTTAACTAAAGCCAGCGGTGTAATTACGAAAAAAGAATAGAGTAGAAGGAAATAGGTAGATTGAAATAAAAGGAGTATTTCGGTATCGGAAATGATCGTAGCCGGAGCGAGTTCCAAGTAAAATTCGAACAGAATGGTGTTTTAATAGAGCGAGCCACTTTCGCCAACTTAAATCTTTGGGCTTAAAAAAGGCTTTGCGTTGGTTTAAAGGGATAAGAGAGGCTCAGCCGGCTCGATTGCTGCCTTTGGCTTTCCTCAATTACTCACCGCTGACTAAAGATTAGTATCTAGTTGATGCAAGGACGTTCGTGTTATTGTTTGTTTTTCGAATGTTTCTGCCATTTCCTGCTTTCGATATATTATGTAAATAGATTTGAGTTTTTATATCTGTGTTACGTCATATAATAACTTTACAATCGGGGGTGTTTTAAGCGTATTCTGCGCCGGCGTGAAACAATCACAACATGAGGAAATCTCTCGCATACTTACATTGACAGTTTTTAAATATCATTGCTCGCATAACGTGAAGTTGAGCTTAGAAAAAACATTATAGGTGATCATAGACGTTTATCAAAGTCGTAGACTCTTAGTACATATTGAAACTAAAGCACTAAACAGACAACCGACACGACGTTTGAAATGAAATTTTGGCTTGACTGACAATTGCACTGGTGAAAGAAAATGTCGACTCTAAGGTCGATTTTTCTTACCCCAACTGTACTTAGGTGGCAACCGTGGTCTAAGAAAACAAGAAATATTTGAAGATTATAAGACACTACATTAGGATAATGGAATGAATTTTTATTTCTTAAATCGTCGTTACGAAAAACTAGGTGTAGGTACATCGATGGTGTAGCTATATTTATTCGGATGGCCTCGTTGCAGGTTAAGATCTTTCATTGGATAGGTGTTTAGTCACTTGGTTTGCGGCTATATTTATCTTTATAAGATTACTAGCTGGCGCCCGCGACTTCGTTGTCTACCAAGTTTCGTGAAAATCAGTTAAGTAGTTCGTTTAAAAGTTATGAAGGAACAGATTTATTATTAGTATTGATGATGATGATTGAAAATAACCTCACTTTAATTATGTTCTATATTTTGTATTGAGTCTGACAATTAGTGCTAAAATAATAATGAAAAAAAAAAATATAAAAATTAGGTACTAATATATTTTTATTACTATAAAGAAAATCTATACGACTGAAATGTAAGAGGAAATATCCGAAATACATATTATTATATACCTAAGTAGAGTGGACATAGGCTGTATTTTATGGCAGTAGAAAAAAAAGTGTTATTTCTAATCATATTTAAAAAGAATAAAAATTTTAATGACGAATATTAATTTAGCAATAATTAGCAGTGAAAATAAACAATTAATAATTACGGAGTAAAATAAAAAGTCATTGAGACGTTATAAAACTTGAGCGGTGTTAAAACTATTGAAAACCATATTTGCGTTTCGAACGTGGTGTTCGTTTTTTGAATATTGAATTCCCGGTAGCCGTCCGTTAAAAGGCAATTAAAGCCGTAAATCACTTATGCGCCTTTTTCCAACTTTTTCCTCTCTCGACTATAACAACGAGTTACGGGCAAAGGCTGTAGCGAGACGTGCAGCCACTGACGCGTCCGTTTGATATATGAAAGTTGTATATCTCCATCACGCCTCTTTATGGCGCTTGTATTTTTAGGTGTGTGTGTACACGCCCTAAATCATAGTGACACTCTCAATTAAAATTGATTTATGTGGGTAGTTTGGAATGTTTCGTCACTGAAACGTGACTGTCATGTCATTGCGCTTGTTTATACGTGCGCTACTTTTTCTTACATGTTCTATTAAATGCTTTTGCCCGCGACTTCGTCCGCGATCCTTTCTTTAAACTATGCTTACAAAAAGCTATACTCGTATGTAAAATTTGTACTGATTATCTAATATAAGATTAGATTAGGGATTAAATCTAAATTATTTAGGCATTAAGGATTAATCTACAATGAACACAATTGAAATTTTTTTGGTAAAATTTCTGGTTCGGGCGAAAACAAATTCAACAAATCAGGATAATGAAAATCGGTCCGTATACTATATAATATTGAAAACATAAAATGAACATAAAAAGTTTTTATGAACATATTATTATAACAGAGATGTAAGTATAGCAATGTAAGGACATTTTTTATTTGTTGCAGAGTGGTAGTATGTCGTGTAGCGCGTGAATCGCGTGAAAGTGTGAGTAAAAGTCGCTTGGGCGGCATTTTCCCACCCGTGCCAGTCAACCAGCATCATTCACCTCCGAGTGTACAAGGAAGCGCTGGCGGCCGGAATGGAGCCGCTAAGCGAGAACGGGCTGTGCCTCTCCGAGCTGGACTTGCACGGAGGCGGTCACCTGCACGAGTCGGTGGCCGCGTCGGTCGGATCGGCCATCTCGAGCCTCATGGCTCCTCTGCATCATGAGCCGCAGCACGCTCCGCTCCACTCGCACGCGCCTCCATTACATCACGAGCCCCTGGAGAAGCTCAAATGTAAGTAGTCTTAATCCGTACTAACAAAATATTAATAGATAAGTACTTACATAGATGGAAGTTCATGGGTGGAACCAAACAGAAAGATTTGTGACTAAATGTCACAAATCTATGTCGAATCTCTCTTATATTACATGTGATCGATAATGGCATTTTAAATGGGGGAATAGATATTTAAATTAATTATTTTTAATTTTATCGATTCCGTAATGTAACGTATATATTCCTTTTTGCTTCCGTCTACGATAGGTCTAATAAATGATAAATATATATAATGAATTTTATTAAGAAAGGCTCCTATTTATTTTTATAATGTTGTATTATATTGTTGACAATTTCAATTGATGCAGTTTCATTATGAATTCTTTGGCGATTTTTCGAAAAAAATTGGGTGTATTTATTTAATCTTTAAAAGTGTAAGTTATACAAATCTTGTGTAAAGATATACATATTGTATGGACTGGACTGCTCATCATACTAGGCACAATATACCCATGCAAATGAACCCGTGATACGTGAAGACATAGACATACATATGAGAATATACGAAGAGTTTTCAATTGAATCGATATGTTTGTGTAAAGAAAACTTTCATATTGGCATATAAATCTCGTTTTAAACTCAGCCGAGCTACTAAATAAAATAAAAGGGGTTTTCATTTGACTGCGAGGCGTTCTAGCATTCGATGGAGTCATTCCTTTGCCCGTTTCATTTTTATGAAGATATGTTGCCTCGTGGCGATGGGACGAACACTACGATTGGATTTAGATACGCAAGTAAATAAGCTTTTTTGTCTACTTATGCTAATACTGACGTTTCTACGAATGTGATTGAATTTGAAAATTGACTACGTAAATACCTCACTGAATTTTATTAGTTAGAATAGATTTATTGCCTTTAAGAAAGCCCTCCTCAGTAGGTACATAATTTTATTAGTTATGTAATAGGTATTATGTTAAAAGTAAACAAAACTAAGTTATACATACACACAATTAAGTAGTATTTATTTTTGAGAATTCGTTTTTGGATTTTAGATATTGAATAACATTTTGAATTTTATTAGATGGGTACAATTGTTTAGATTTAAAAAATCTAAGCGTAGTACATGCTTGTACATACAGGGACAGACAGTATGAAGCTATTTGATTCACTACGCAATTCGGCATTTTCACTAGAATTTTAGGTAATTTTTAATTACCTAAAATACGAGACGTAGCTTGATTACATTTTTGTGGGCGGCAAGTTTTACCGGCTCCACTCTGACTTCACTAGTATTTATTTTATCTGAGGTATTTTCGGACAGTATTGATAATTTATTGCTGGCTCCCGCATATATTCCAATTCTTTTATGTTCACAATAAAATTTAAACAAATAAAAACCATACACTACAATACGGGAGCAATTTGGTTCAGGGATGTAATGTGGCGCACGTGTGTAGATATAAAGATGTCAATTTATTTATGATGGCGCTCTCGCGACACAAAAATTGCTCGCGTCATAGCGAATTAGCCGTGACGAGACGTGGGTTTGCATGGCTTGCATCGGCCGCGCAATTTCAACGGCAACACTACGTATACAAAATTAAGGATTATTCTCTATTCCACGTCCCCGATGACATGCGATAATTTTCTCCTTTTATCTACACATCAATAACATGACACTTTTGAAAATATCTTGACTCCTGTTTTGTGTTTTTGTGAAAACTTGGACTCTCCAAATTCGATCTAATAATCGGTCACTCTGTGGTGAAATAGGTCTGTATATTTTATTTAACGTTATGTTTATCTTATGTGGTTTAAACCTATATTAAAGCTATTAATTATAAAATTGAAGATTTTAAAATATTGTTATGATGACAGTAAAAATTCTTCATCTATCTATAACTTATAAGACTCGAAGATTTTACTAAATTTTTTTTCTACTCCTGAAGGCCCCACCATTACAATTACAAGCATATCAACACTGATGTTGTTCCGTATCACGCCAAGTAATCGGATAGTTTTTACAAACACATCAATATCGGATTACGTACCCCTCTGACTGTTTAGTTACACAATTAGTCACGCGGGACAGGGATATTGAGATCCCGGCGACTGACCCGCAACGGATTATGCTCTACTTTATAAATTAAAAAAAAGAGAAAACACATTTTTAAAATCTATTAATTACTACATACTACGATATTAGATATAAATATAAATTTTTTAGGTTTTATGAATTTTTTTTATTGTTCGACATTTGAAAAAATATCGGATTTAATACACGAATCGACGATGGATCTAGGCTGCTCCTGACCGGTCCTATTGCAAAATTATGGGGAAATTATATCCCCACAGTCTAGGTAGAAATGGGGTATCATTTTTTTTTTTTCAAATTATTTAAAAATCAAAATCAAAATATTTATTTATCAATTAGGTTTCTACAAGAAACTCTTATGATCGTCATTACAAATCTAAACCTACCAGGGTTTCGCTAAAAACCCAAGATGACGATCCTGAGAAGATAAAACCTTTCTCATACTCAACAGTTTTTCTGTTAATAAAAATCGTATCAAAATTTGTTAGGTGGTTTACAAAGGTGAAACAAACAGCGGCGAAAAAAGACTATTTTATATTTTGTATAGTTATTACAGATTTCTTTTTTACTTATTTCTCTTTTTTCTTTGATTATATTTCAATAAATAAAATATTATTATATCAAAGAATAGAGTAAAGTTTCGTGCAAACACAAAAGTGGCGTAAACGCAATGATTTGCAATCCATCACCGTCGAACAAAAAAAGGGCAACTGAGGCTATCATTTAAAGTCAATTCAAATGAATCGTAACCTGTCTCACTTGCGCGCATTAAACAAATGTTTTCCTTCTCACTCGCACATTAAAAAACTCACCCCCCGTGTTCGCCGAAGCATTATATTGCGATGATTAGCCCTGCACTTGCCGCTTTTGTCATTGAATTTAAATGGGGGATTAAAATGCTACTGTGAATTTTATTTATTAAAGGTCCATTGTACTTTAATTCATTATTGCATTCTATCGTCATCGTCCCTTTGTTGTGTTTGCTAATAATATCTTTAAGGTGTCAAAGTGAAATGCTTTCGAATTTTACATATACGGTTAAAGTTATTCTCCTAAAAGATCGTGTCTGTAAAACAATTTGATTTCACTGAGAGGCTCCATTCAATTCACTGATGGAACACTTTAGCTAAATATCGTCAAGGAAAACTGCCCTAGTAAAGGCTCTTCTACGATATATAATTTTAATAATCGTAAAATATACAATTTTACGATAATTCTACTATATTATATAAGTTCAAAAGTGTAAATAAAAACACGAACTACACAATGTTCATTAACAATTGCTCTGATGTGTGTTATCTTTATTACTATTTTATATAGAATTAGCTGATTCCCGCGATTTCGTCCGCGTTTTATTTCTTATATAGCCTATGTCCTATTAAGTTATTTCATTGAAATCCATTCAGTTGTATAAACTTTCGCATTTATAATATTAGTAAGGATAAGGATTACATGTACTCTAAAGGACGACATAAGAGCATCTTTTGTCGTGCTTTAGGGTACAGCATTAGTTAGCTACGCAAATAAATTGTTTGCTAATCATGGAGCACATGGAATTTTTTTTTACCGCGGACGAAGTCGCGGGCACCAGCTAGTAATATTATATTTTCATTAGCCTTAAAATTGGAAGGTTTCTGCGTGTAATGTTTGAGCCAATGACTACTCGTTGCCGTGAGCTCATCCATTGAAGATTGGTCTCATATCCCGAGATTTTTATAAAATAGGCGAAAAACACGTTTCGTGGCTTTAATTTTAAATTGAGCCGGTTCTGCGGAATCTTTCTAAAGCCTTCCGTTCGTTCGATATGTCGTCGATGGTTTTTTAGATCAGCCTGCGATAAGGCGGGAACAAATCTCATTATTTTCCACGGAAAAATATGGGAAATTAATTATTTGGGATTTGAATGGGCTTAGGGAGATCTCTCTCTATTTTACACCCGAATAAAAAAGATTTCTGCATCAATTTATTTTACATTTCGTTGAATTTTCATTCAATTATTAAATAAAATCATTATTTTCTTTCATTTAATGCTATTTGGAAATTTGAATTGTTTGAGAACCGTACAACCTAAGTCCACAGTAGCTGAAATAGGAATTTGCTAGATAAACATGGGATAAACTTGAAAAGTTTCTCAATGTAAGAGGCAAGGGAAATCTCTGACTCTGAGGCTAACTCTTTAAATAACAACCAGCAAGGTTTAAACTTTAAAAGAGCACATTATCTAAGAGAGGAGTTTACCAAATATTTATTTTACAAAACGTAAATCGCGGAATTCGTATCGATTAGTCGGCCCCATTGGCAACTTCGACAAACAAAGCGGTATACGAAGTTCTGTGTAAGATTACAGCGGGCTCACGTAATCGACCATTTGTGATATAGTGGATTACCAAGTTCTGGCGGGCGGAGGTTGCGTTGCACATTTTATTTTACTCTAACCTTTGGAAGGAATAGGAATATAGTAAATTGAAATTTAATGTTTAACTGGTATATTTAAATCTATTATTTCTTTGGCTGTCTTTTCTCTGCCACATTGGTGTGTTAAGAGCGTTTTAAAAAAAATATTATCATCATCATCTCAGCCATAGAACCTAACCTAGGACAAACCGTCCTAGGTTAGGTTCTAGTCATATTGGTCAGTAATCAGTTTGACCGGTCAGAAGCAGTCTGGATCCAACGTCGACCCGCAGCGTCTTATTATTATATCGTCAGTCCATCTTGTCTCCCCATTCAAGAGTCTTTCGATTCAGCAACCGTCGGCTATATATTCTCTTTTTTAACTTTGGAAAATCCTCATGGATGAGAAGACATGAGGGACGTTGCGGGGTTATGCCGGACTCCTATCAGCTAAAACCCAAATACTTTGCCTATTATCACTTTCACATTGATATTCAGTGACTTTGGTTAAAATAATTATTAAGTATAATATTTTAATTATTTTTATGTTTTTATTTTGGAAATGGAAATCTATACGTGCGGCAGCCCATCTATTAGAATATTGGGAAAGCCGAATATTCTAATAGATTTGCTGAACCAATAAAAATAATAAATTAATATTAACAGCTCACTAAGGAAAGGAGCTAACGGTCTTTATAAATTTCGTTTCATTTACCTAGGGCCTAGGCGTTGCACCTTGCACTTTGAAATTGCCTAAGCGCACATATGTAATCCTACATTTGTGAATTAGATAATGAGTTTGTAACGTAAAATAAAATGAGTACAATCCTCCCAACTTTTTATCAAATACAATCGTTCTACTTTACTTGTTTACAAAACACATAAATTGTAGACATAGTGCACGTGTCAAGGGTTTGCTTGCATAGAACGTTAATGTAACAAATATTTGTTTTGTTAGTTCACGTCTCTGCTGAAGATTATGAACTTTATCTCGGTTTAAATTCAACCAGGAATTGCGTTGATCTTTCCTTAAGAAAATAGTAGGGACACAGATTCCAATTTAACATTTAGATATGTATGTGCATGATTTTTGGAATTTATGTAAGGATTTGTATACCTTCGAGCTTTTTAAACTATTAAGTTTCAAATAGTAATCGTTGTATTATGAGTAATATAGTGTAATTATCACTATTCTTCTTCTTTTTCTTCTTTATTCTTGGTGTAAGTAAATTGCGTCAATAGTGATGTATCGCATGTCTCCTATAGCTTCCGCGTATAACTTTAACAACTTTTTGAATCGTTATATCTCAGAAACCGTGGCTCTTAGGAAATAGTATCGATACATTTTTTATAGATAATTTTATGGTCTACAATTTTGTCTCAAGTAATTTTATGATAAAACTTACCGTTTAGCTGAAAATCGCGAAAAACCCATCTTTTTGACCTTTGACCTCGAATATTTTTTTTTCCAAGTGCCAGAACGATGAGGAGTTTTAATATGTTATTTTTAATTATGTTTTGAACAACTATACTCATTTTCAGCTTGTTGGGAATTTATGTATCTTCGAAACCTTATTTTGTCCGGGCTAATTCTCAGACTTAATTCTACCTTATTATGCTAATATCTTTTTTAGAAGTTCATAGATGCAATACTTATTTACTTATAAATTCAGCTGTAACAGTAAAGCATTTTGCTTAAACTCCATTATTTGATCATTAAAACTCCTAAGGGTATTCTAAAATTCCCGGTTATTGATTAACAATTACTTAATTTTATTTATTCACTTCTATTTGCGACTTCGCTTGCGATTATTTATGAGTTGATTTTAACTTTATGGAAGAAAATCATTTTTTAATGTGAATGTGAGTTTGTTTGTTACTTCTTTAAGGAGATATGGTACCTTTCATCGTTCAACGCGGACGAAGTCGCGGTCACCAGCTAGTTATGTATATGTTAAATTTCCCTGACACTTATTATATAGTCTACCAGTTGGTGTCCGCAATTTCGTCCTCGTTGAACGATGAAAGGTAGGTACCCTATGTCCTTTTTGGTGTCCCAGACAACGTAAATGTAAAATTTCATGGTGAACGGTTCAGAAGAGTAACAATTTATCCATACGTCCATACAAATATTGAAGGTGTACCTATACCTACTAAATTCTTATAATCATCTACTAAATTTACATTCACATTTTATTGTCGTTTACCTATTCTGTGTTATTATAATAGGCGACATTTAAACAGCTCTACATTTTGATACATCGGTTTTTATAAAAACAGAACGGTGCCAAACTGTCTGTCCTTGCTTGTGTCTCGTCTGTATCGGTTAACTATAAAGTTTTTGCTTAGAGAAAAAAAGGTAGCAGTCCCCTGTGATATATGAAACTAACACGGGGTACCGTTGTCGAGTCTCTTTGATGGGTCCGCGATAATAAATTACTTTTTTTGCTTTGGGGCTTTTTTCTTTTAAATTTCGCATTTTGCACAAAAAAGGTACTAAGTAATGCAAAATATATTTAATCCGTGTTTACAATCATAATAAAAATAAAATAAACATATTTATAACTATATAGCTAACCAGGAGAACTTCGTACCGCCTAAACAGTCAATAAATGTCGTGTTACTTTATAGATAAGCTTAATTTAGGATTTTATGAACTTATGCAAAATTTGACAGTTTCTGTTATAGATTTATGTATGTTCTAATGACAGTGAAAAAGTTATCAACAACCGTTGCTAGGTGACACTTACGTTTTGTTTTGATTAACGTCAAATGTTTGATAGCTGGGGACGCTGTTAACGCTGTTGTACAGCGCAACGCACTTACTACTATGGTTATCCCACCATGGTTAAGCATAATAGGATTGAGGTGAGGAATTAGGAAGGCTTAAGCTCTAGCATTCCTTACTCACTCGCCGGACAACAGCACACATGCTGTTATTTCATGGTAGTCTTTTTTTTATGTTAAGGTTGATAGACAGGCTGACGGTCCACTTGATGGTAGGTGGCTACCATCGCCTATAACACAAACAACGCCATAAGTGCCACAAGCTGCCGACCATATAAGGATTAAGGATTAGGGATAAGGGAGGGATGGGGTAATGGTAATGGTAGTCTTCTGTAAAAGGGTAGTTACTGCTCTCAGATAGGCTGCCCAAATGACTGCGAAACGCAATTTGCTCTGAGAGTTTGCAAGACTCAAACCAGAGCAAACATTGAAAAGTACATTTTCAAAGTTTGCCCGAGACCCCTGAGATAGAGCGTTAAAGCAAGTATTTACCTTAATCACTCGTCAAAAAGCCCAACAGCTTCGTGACAGGTATCTCACTGAACTGTTGGCTTATAAAAAAAATTCTTTCTGTGGAAACATACATATGTATGGGTAAAATAGATTTTTTATTTAGACAGATAGTAGATATAGTTATTTAGTAGAAGTAGGGCACACTGCGTCATAAGCTGGACAGCACACTGTAATGTATCCTGGGCCCTAATTCTGTATAGCAAATACGATTCCACACTCTTGTCTTACTCTTTCAAAAAACGTCATAAATACAATAGTAGACTGTGGTTTCTGTGAAATCATAACGTGCCATAGATAATTCCATGACACGACAAGGCAAGACATTAGACGTGGTTTGAAAAAGTAAGACCAAGAGTGTGGAGTAGATTGCATAAAGAATCAGGGCCCTGTTGTGTTACGGCAAGTGAGCAAGACATGCCAAAACTAACCCTGTCCCACCTTCTCCCTTATCATTGATCCTTTCAATGCCGTTAGTGCACTAGCCACCTGCCACCAAGTAGACAGTCAATCTGTCTAAGGATATAAAAATTAATCCCTAAAGAAGTTTTGTCGATGAGTGTGTAGTTAATTACTGACTTATGAGTTCGTGTTAAGTACTGTAAAGTCAATAAAGTTTAAGGTACTTTACCGCACAAGATTTACATCTGCACCGTACGATTGCCGTGAACTTTTTTTTTTGGAAATTCTTAGTAATTCGCGCGGGGCGTGACTACGTTTTCTGGCTCGACAGATGTCACGGCATCCGCCCTTGTCTAAAAAAGCGTCGAGGAGGCGTGGTGGCAATAAATTTTGTCAAAATATGCTCGACACAAACACTTCCCATAGCGCGCCCTATTAGAATAACAGAACAAATCGGTTTAATTTGTTAACGGGCGTTCAGAATGAGTGTCACATGTATCAACGAGCGCGAACTGTGTTATACACTCCTAAATTATTTATCCTCGCCTCTACTAATTGCCGTTGACAAAGTTTAATAGTCTGTGCACATGTTTGAACAAAAAAAAAAGAAACAAGAATTCTTAAACAGAATGAAATGCTTTAAATTTTTTAAATCTGTATTTGAAATATTTAATTTTTGTAATGATGTTTAATGGTATCTATTGAAAATAGGAGCTATTAATTTCTACCAATATAATTTTTTTCTCCTTCTAATACCTTACCTTAAGCGTTAAAACAATGAACCTATTGTCTTAGGTAGTATAGAAACTTCGTTAGATGAGATAAATATAGGGCTAGCAATAATAACTCGTCCTATTAGATTAGGAGCTTTCGACCCAGTAGGACGAAAGCTTAGCTGTTAACGTGACGGTCACTGCTGCTGGAAGGATAGCTATATTAGCTATGTTTATGACTGCGAATGCAGTGCCCTGCTACTGCTAAACTGGTATACTATTAATGACCATTTAAATGTATCCAATACTTAACTGCAAATTAATGGAAATTGATTTATGGTGTGGACGAACGGACGCGTCAAGTAATGACAGTGCACAGCATGAAATCGAACTGTATTGGCAAACAATAAGTCAACAGTGGGAACACACTGTTTACAATGTGTGTGATTGATAGTATATGACAGATGCGGCGCTAACCCTTGCACTGCGGTGCGCGGTGCATCTGTCACTTGAATCGGGAATGGTCAGTGAGATCAGAAAATTAAGTACTTTCCACACTCACTCCAGTACACTCCAAGTACTCCCGCACATTCCTTCTTTAATTTAAAATGAAGGATATTTAGCTGTTCTTTTAAAATCTCACTGTCCATTTGAATAGGTTGGTAGGTGGCTAACGTAGTCTAACACAAGCAACGCCACAGGTTAGTAATATAATTATTAATACCTTAGTAATTAGGAAGAGACGGATGAAATGAGCTTTAGCATCCCTTACTCGCTCACCGAAACCCAACAGCAGACGTCATCGACATTCCACCCAACCCCGACATTTGGGTGAAATGTCGATGGCATACGTCAAATAAATATAAGGCATAATGTGTGACGAAGCTGCTAAGAGCTCATGTCAGTAAGAGCAGTAGGACCGTCCCAGTAGGAGGAAAACTCAGCTCTTGAAGTAGTAGATGCAGGTTCGAATTGTGAAAGTAAAAGATTAAAGATAAAAAAAAGTTGTAAAGAAACATCAGCTTCTAAGAAAGTTGTAATTTTATTACATCTTTTGAAACAAAAATGTAAGTTTAAGTACTAACTTTTGCCAGTGGCTTTGTCCGCCTACAGATGGTCTCTGTGTCATGCCTTATTTCAGGTTTGATATACTGAAGTCATGCTTTTATTTCATGTTGGTTTCTTGATTACTGCCCCAGACGTTTTACGAGACATTGTATTTTTCATAAGTTATATTCATGTACAGTTTGACACAGTAAAATGAAGGAAAAATAAATAGAAATTAAGAAGTTCACAGAAAAAATACAGTTTCATTTAATCATCAACACGGGTCCCGCGACATTTGAGAGAAGAGAAGAAATTCCACCTACAACAAATGCAAGACGAATATTTTTTTAGTGAATTTACTTTTATGAAAAATGCTTAGTACCTATTCTCATAGGTATGTTCAAGAGACTATCCAATATATTAGATTATTGTGATATGTCGTGGTATCTTATACATCATTTAAAAGGTACCTACTGTATCACACCTTTGTAAAGTAATAATTTCCGTTTGTTCCCATTTTATAAGTTGCAATAAAAGGGCAGGAATAACGATAGTTAAAGTGTATAACGGTACGCATCGGACACACGACAATAAATCTTTTTATTTATGACAAATTGTTGTCTAAACCTTGCTTACTCACCCTCACTTCAACAAAAGACTGAACAAATAGTGTTATAACAGATGATGGCCACACTATCATGGGACATTTGTAAACATAAACACAATAATATCCCTACTGTAATATCGGTTGCGAAGTAAACAAAATATGCCATTGTGTCTGTCTAATTTATTGCATTAGGGCAAGATACTTTTTGACAAAAAAAAATCAGGTTAGGAGTTACCTACTACTAAATATACATATTTACAAAAAAGTTATTGTATTTTTTTCTTATAAATCGGAACACGATTTGAGGCAATACAATAAATATCGCCTGAGAAATTTAAATTTTCGAAATAACAGATAATTTTTGTCTTCTGCGGTGTTATAAATAAGGTAGACAGTTTGTCGGCACATCTATTACTGAAAGTCATATAAGAAATGTAATTAAAATTTTTTTTTTTTTCACTTGACTTTATTTCTTAAAGACAGAATATGTTATTTTCGTTGGATATATCGGTCCGTAAATTTGTTAAAAATATAATTTATTGACAAAAAAATCGTTGAACTTGAAACGATTGAAACTTTATTGAAGGTTTTGACAAATTGCACCCCGTATATGTTTAGGTATATGTATCTGAATATTCTGAATATCTGTTAACCTACCCTTGTCAAAGCAATGTGTCTTAAATAGTCAGTCGTTTAAATAAATGATGATGATATGTGATAATATAATGTATGATGTTGCCTAACAATAGCGGATGACGTAGCTTTACAGTAGACTGCATGGGGCGCGAACCTCACAAAATTATAACCTATCATTACTTACTCCCACAGCTTTACAGAAAATTTTTGATACGCGCCTTTTTAGCCATTATATTGCTTTTCCTATTACACTCGATCACCATAACTCACATGTTTTAAGATAGAGTTTATTATTCGCTTCTTACAAGGGTAGAATATTACAACCCGGCCTTAATGTCCTTTTGCCACCCCAACGCACAACAGATCGCGGCTATAATTCTGTAATCACCATAAAATCTGTATCACCGCACTAATATATTTATGACATTATAGCTTCTACTAATATTTATGCAAATTGAAAACGTACAGACTGGCATCGTTTACGCGACCCTAATCCCCTATTCGGGGAGGCCGAAAGGACATATGCCAGCGATGTATCTGTGCGAGACTGCACTGCATCAACTTATATAGAATAAAAGAGCTTATTTATTCGTGTACCTACTAAGTTATTGTTAGCGTATATTTTGTTCGCATAAAAAAGAAGAAAATTTTCTTTTAACCCCTTTGACGAGCTCGTGGGATGTGTGCTTGCCATAATGCTCTGATCCCGGGTTTGATTCCTGGCAGAGTCAACAGAGGAGTCAACATTTCAAAGTTGGCTCTGGTGCCCTATTATCTAATTTTGTGGTTTTTAAAACCTATCGACTCCAATGTCTATATTAAATTAGAAATAATACTTTGTCAAAAATAAAAACCACACAATAACGCACCAATAACTTCATCGACATGTGTAACCACGGCAAAAACGTCATAGATATTTTGACAGGTGCTTAGTGAATATCAAAGAACCTAGTTTCTAAAACACCTAGAGTTTTTTTACTAGATATATATTTTCTTAACACAGTTAAACAACGAGTAACAATAATGACAGTTAAACAATATAAGTACCTATATAATATTTTTTTAGACTATTTCTTTACCATAATAAATATAGCTGTATATTTTAAATCTTATCTCCCCATTCCACTTGTCATCATAGTAGACAAAGTAAAAGTAATTTGTGTCCATATGGGACACATGATTGCCTCTGGTTGCATTCCCCTCATCTCATCGTGTGCCCTCTTTGTGGTCCATTTAATGTCCCCTTATGATCATCTTATATCTTTTAATATTGTTAGCACTGTTCTGATTTAGACACCTATCAAGCAAAAAAATAGTTAATGTCGTTAAGTAAGGTTCGTGTAAAGTAGACTTTTTATGTTTAATAGGTATGTAGTCCACTAATAAGGTCTAATATTCTATGGCAAACATATTGTATTGGTTCCATTATAAAATCTCAAATTTTGTGATACCAACCAACTAATCAATACTCAATTTCTGACTTTTGCAATTCAAGAAAATAATAGATTAATGTGTGTTTTGGCAATATTTTGGTCTAATTTTCATTAGAGTTTTATTTAACATAATTGGTAAGAATTTTATTACGATAATCCTTTGACAGCTGTATTTAATTACAAACCCTCATGTAATAATAATAAGACTTATATTCATGATTTTAAATGTTAAAAGTTGATTTTCATTTTATTTCTATAAATCTATCTGTTCATTTTTCGTTTCGACCTTCTTCTAATGGTTAGGTTAAAAAATAAAATAATATTTGTAAAAATTTAAAAACGGAAATATGAAGCTATATAAACATAAGTGACTCTAACAATATTGTAGCAGAAAGTATCCCCCTCAAATGTTGGACTAAACTCAGATGAAAGTAGTAATAATTTTGTGGGGCATTTTTATAAGTCTCAGGTGGTCGGTAATTTGCTTGCGGCGGTGGAAGGGTTGTATTGATTTATCTCAACGGTAATGTGCGCTTGGGGACGCACTATTTTGCCCTGCGGACTCCTCTAACCAACCACAAATACTAATTTATCTAATCACTAGTAAATAATACTGTTTATTTTGGCAAAATTGTGAAAAGCCCGAGAGATAGGTACCCGAAAATAAAGGTTCAGGTGATGGCGACCTTGAGATTACGATATATACGTGGCCACTAAACAACAGTCGAGGTATCCTAAAAGCGTACGTGTCATGTCTCTCCGCTACAATAACGAAACATGAAAAATTTCCAGACGCCCACATCAGACTGATAAATGGCTTCCGAAAATCCAAAAGGAAGTTACAGCTTACTTGGGATTTGGTCTAGAACCTCTCACGACTCATAACTGCTGCACTCCGCTTTATTACAATTACCATAAGCCTCAAAGTCCCGCACTCCACACCAGACGGACGCGACTTCATCATTTTGAACCTACTTACGAGAGCGGTAAGACTGTTATTGCTCCGGTGAAATAGAAACCACGACTGGGACGAACTGTTGTAACACTTGCGTACAACTTTAGCACTTACTGCGGTCGTTTTAGGATTGAAGTTGCCTGTGCACGATTCAGTTCCGGAGAAGTTATGCGACGTTCGTGCCTCCGCGGCGGACCACTCTTTACATTTATGTACGTGTATTGTACCATATGTCGACGGCTATTTGGAATACTAATTGAGGATGTCTACGGACTATATGGGCGAAAACTGTTTGCTTTTTTCGCTAGACAAGCAGTTACACGTGCACGAAGCCTTAAAATGTTTTATTACAACACTTGGGTGGAAACTTGTTCAGAATTTAATCAACTACCAAGTTATTTGAGGATTTGTCCATAATCCAAAAGAGATAGATGTCAGGGTTTGTCTATGGCCCATAATAGATCGACGTCAGGATTAGTCTATAGTTCTTAACAAATGGAAGTCAGGGTTTATCCATTGCCCAGAATTTTTTTGACTCCTTAAGTGTGGAGTTGTTCGTATTATCAACGATCCAATCCAAAGAACCCTTTGGTGTCCTGGTTAGCACTTTAAAGACCACTACTCTTCTTTATCTTAGCTACTACACAATCATGGTTGTTCTATCAAGGAAAACCTCTGTTCTATGGACCTAAAAAGCCGGAAAAGACCTACTATAGTGCATCGAGCTTTAACACACTCATGGAAACTCTTTTAAGGAGGTTTTAAGAAAGGAAGAGACCTGCAGGTCTCAGTAGACCGTAACAGCAGACTATTAGTTGCAAGGCCCACTGTGTTCAGCAGTCATAAACTGGCCAGTCTAGTATAATAACTTCCCCTTAACTAAAGACCGCCGCGAGTGACATCTCTTACATTATTGTCTTACGGTGAGTGAGATAAGAATTCCAGAGCCCCGCAGCACTGTTTAATCCTTAAGATGGCAAAGCACTTGCAACCCCAGCCATTGCTTGAGACCACCTATTATCAAATGGATCACAGTCCCACCTTTAAGTAAAAAAAAATAATACTCTGGTTTGGCTAATCGAAATCTATCGAATCTATAATCGAATTCGAAATATATCCGCACCTATGTTGCAGTAACGGTCTGCACGAGTAAAAATGATTATATATGCGAAATGTGGAATTAACTCTCTGCTGAAGTGTCTCCAAACCCAACAAAGTGTTACATTTTGTGTGAGTACCTATTTTAAAGTGTCGTTAAATCTTGTTGAAAAAAGAGTTTTTTAATAAACGATTTATTCATTTGTAGCCGTTTTATTTAAATTCTTAACTTTTCATTTCATCTTAGCGGAAAGTAATGTTGCTACACATCTGAGAACAGGTGTAAGTAGGTATTATACACAAATTTGTTCGTAGACCCTCGAGGCACACGCCAATACCTCGACATGAATGGAAAAGCAGTAAACCGCGAAATGATGATGAATCGCGTCATAGAAAAAGGGTCGTGGAAGTGAGACAGACGTTAGAAACCCCGACACGAGAGAAAAGGACGGCTGTAGGGAAAATTAGCGGATGCTCCCGTGAATTTGTGTACGTTTTCAATGAAGGTTCTTTACGGTAGGTAAAATAGGAATAAAATGGATCGGGCCTAATCCGTCGGCCATTTATAACTTTCACGCCATTAATTTGAGTGATAGCGATGCGATTGGTCATAGATATTGAAATGGATGTACGGTAACTAAATACATATACATATGTACCTAATACACGAAACCATTGCTTATCAAACTAAGGTACCTATAAAGTTTTAGTACATTATATACTTATAATTGTAGATGAAATAAATAGTGCATGTAGACAGTTAAATTAAAGTTAATGAATTCAAAGTGATTTCCTAAAATTTCCTAAAATATTAAAGTTCCTAATTATATTAAAATAAGTAAAATTTATGTCAAACTTGAAAATTCTTTCCCTGCTAGACGGACTTTGTGGTCATCACATGAAATAAATAAGGGCTAATAGATATGATGATAGCTCATAACTGTTATAAAATTCAAGCAAACCTCTATCGCCACCTAGTCACATATCTATCTATTGATGTCTAATATCTAGTTATACCGTAGTAATTCAATGAATTACTTTTGAGACTAGCCGTTTACATTTAGATTGACGTCTAAAAATTATTAGGTCGAAGAACGCATTCGTTTGCGTGTCCTTAAATTTTTCGTCTTTGAGGCCTCAAAAAAAAAACCAAACTTAGGAAGACTGGGTCTCGATAATATCCCAGACTTATGTCTTCTAGGTTTCTAGGTTCGAAAGCTTTATACACGTCCTCCTGATATAATATTGTTTGTGTATACAGGCGACGCTACCCAGTACCCACCGACATACAAGTAGGTAGTCATTTTCACTATCACTGTCTTTTCTATCTATATATCTCCCAAAAACCTGTGCACTGAGTTACGTCACATCTGTCGGACAAGGTACACTGTGTTGTCTTTAGAAGTGTACAAACACCGGAAACATGCACTCGTCCAATGCTTCCGTCCCGTCCGTTATCAGGATTATGTTATTATGCAGACACATACATACATCTGTGTGGTCCACCTTAATTGCTTGTAAAGATTAACACTTGGCTTATGTTCAGTGTTCATTTAAACTCGAGTGCGCAAACCAATATTATTCTTAACAGTTACATTACGAATATTTTACCACCCAATTAAGTAAAAATTATTTAAGAAATTAATAATTTAAGAAATTAATTAAAAAATTAAAATAAAAATAATGTTATTCTTCAACAGCATTATAAAGTTCTGTGTTATTAAATATCCATCATTAGATCCATATCCATCATCATTACATCATTTAATATATTAAATATCAATATCTCTTTACCTACTTGCTTTTTAATTAGGTATCTGTCTCAAAAAATTTTAAAATAGTTTCTAAATTTTCAATATAGTATATGCAAAAATGTATATTTTATCTAAAAAAACATACCAGATTTATTCATACCTGTTAAATATTGGTCAAGAGTGAGTAAGGGTATTAAGAAAAATCCTCATGGACCTAACAATGTATCATAGCGGTGAGTCAGGCGTGGTGATGGTGTAACAGTTAAGAAAACAACACAACCCTGACTGTCCAAGTATTAAGAAATTAAAAAATAGAAATAGTACTAACCACCACACTAATATGACAGGATTGTGTGACGGTCAGTCTGTCACTTAATGACAAATACATAGAATTTCTTAACAGTTTATTTTATACATTGAATGGTAAACAAAAGAATTTTATAAATAACTAGCTGACCCGGGAAAAGTTGTTTTGTCATATAATTTTTTTTTTTGGGGTGGGCCACCCTTAAATCACTTAGGGGTATCAAAAATAGTTATCGACTTTTTTCAGACATACGAAATATACACAAAAAGATTCATAAAAATCGGTGAAGCCGTTTCGGAAGAGTTTGGTTACAAACACTGTGACACGAGAATTTTATATACATAGATAGTTTGACTGTTATCATCAATCAATCAATCAATACTAATAATAAATCTGTAAATGTAGGTATTGTATGTATGTATGTTCCTTCATAACTCTTAAACGAATTAACTGATTTTCATGAAATTTGGTAGAAAAAAAATTAGACGCACGGGACACAGGCCACTTTTTTCTTATTCAACGCAGACGAAGTCGCAGGTACTAGCTAGTTATTATATAAATATGATATTATCATAAAAACAAAACAACCGAAATAACACGATAATTCTAAAACAACATGTTTAACATTTAACCAAGACAATACTCGTACATATTAATTTATTAATAATTCATTGCCGGTTTAGCGCCCAGCCCTGTGTGTAGACAATTCTGATAGAGTAGGATTATTCGGACAGATTGCGGCTAAAAGCAGAATAGTATTTAATATTGTAATAATACAATGTCTACCTAATATCTCTAACATTATTATATTATATGTAGTACAAGACATAATAATCTTGAAGTCATAATATACTCAACTTATTTCAGTACACACTTGTAACTATGACGGTTGAATCGCTTGTTACTCGTACTACCGAGTTACATAACCAGCAATGTACAAGGAAAATATTTTCTTCGCACAGAACTCAGTAATGTATAAAGAAATATTTGTTCTTTGCACTTTACAATACCTAAAGGATTTATTGTTAATATTATAATAGTTCGCACCATCTATTGGCAAATTTCGGAACGAATATTTTTATTTATAACTTCATAATAGGAAGTTTATAACTTTGCACTGTTAAGAAATAAAATACTTTTCACTGTGAATTGGATTCAGAATATAACAATTTTCGATATTAAAAACTTTGGAGTTTTAATTAGAGTGAGAAGAGGCATTGAAAAAGAAAATTATGAAAGATAATTTTTTTATGACAGTGCAATTATATGTCCTAGAGATAAGTAAATTAATGTTCAGTTTCAAAGTTTAGTGACATTCAGGGCTACAATCGTAAATTATAGTCGCTATATTTATCTCTGAGCGACTGTCTGTATCTTTATTGTAAATATTATAAACTACACAATCATCTGATTAGTTTCTTTTAAATGTTATTTACGAATGAAACTGAAAGTTATGATAAAAGTGAAAATGACCTAACGAAAATCTTTATTTAATTTTTAGGAAATTAAAAATAGGATTCTTTAAACTTGTTACGATTTTTTTAATAAAAAAATAATGAATAATTAAAAAACGACTATGAATGGATGTGGTCCTTGCACATCGTATACCTAGTTTATCAAGTTAAAAATTTGTATAACATAATGGACTATCATAAAGGTTGTGACGATTAAATGTAACATAAACAGTGATACAATTTCTACGGCAGATATGGAGTACATTCACAAAGAAAATACTCAGCAATTTTAACAAATTTAATCTAATTTAATATAATGTCTCCATATGGAGCGAAATCGCTTAAAATTAACTAGAGAAATATCTGTTAGAGCAAGAGAACGGCAGAAAATTTAATAAGAATAAACGGCAACGAACCCTGACACGCTGCAAAATCCATGGAAAGCGTTGACCAATGACCATGTCATCTCTAGCAGCGGGCGGCGCGGAAATTCTTTGCTCTGTGGTTTTCCTAAAATGACTGGACGTTAAACACTTTTGCGCTTGAACATACTTTTACAAGTTCAGTTCATCAGTGTAAACGAGCATCGCGAGTCGGTTTTACAACCCCAATAAAACAATGAACGTATACTCTTATCATGAGTTATCAACGAAGCAAACATTAAATTTATTTGAACTAGTACTGTGAGTTTGTATGGCCCTATATTTGTAGCACTTGTGACGCGATGATAACACCACACGAAATGGTAAATTATAATCACTTTTTAACGCCACGTGCTTACTTAAAAAAAATCACGTTTTAGATTAGTTCAAAAATATTATTGAAAATGATGGAATAAAGGAAAAATTGGTAATTAGTATTTAATGTGATACTTGCAAAAGATTTAACGTATTACTCATCGGATCTCTTTGTTATGTAAGATTTCCGATTTCCATTGACAGGTTTTAAATTTTGCTCTTGATATTCAGTCTACAAGCCTGTTGCAAATATTTTAAAATATACCTGTACCTTACGAATTTCATATTATTTTAAGACCATCTGCGTCGTAGCGTTCGCAATATTGATGCCAAGAGTTCTTCAACATTTCTGCATTCCATTTTAAATTAAAGGCAATTAAACTTCAACATCAATAGCGCAGTGCGTGACTTTTCTGAAAACAATAGGCTTATTGTCGACACAAATTGAGACAACTTGTGACAACGGCTTTTACAAAAAAAGTGAAAAAATACCACGAAATAATTAGTTTTACTCAATTTTTTTATATTTATACAATACCTATGTATCATAAGATAAGATATTAGGACAAAAAAGTTTGATTAACTATCTACCAATTCTTTTATAAAGAAGTATGTTTTTATCTCTTTATGATAAAGAGCGGCAGACAGGGTGACGATCCACTTAATGGCGATTATACTCGGTAATAAAAGTCGAAAAATACTTACTAGGCTAGTTCGATTTTATGAGAAAATTTGATTTCACGTGTACTTATGCTCGTCTGGTAGCTCTATAAATAAGGGAGCTCTCGCATCGTCTCTAACAGTGACTAATTTGTTAACAAGTGTTCGAGGCACTTAATTACCGTGTAAGCGACGGGGTGTCATTTCTGTTCAACATATACATTATTTTGTCAAGGCGTTCCACTTAAATAAAACTCCTATTAACAACGTTAATTGGATTTATGAGCTGTGTGTAAATAATTTGGTGTTTCGTGAGATTTCTTTAATTTATGTATCCCAAAATGTAAAGATCTTCATGCTTTAAATCTCTAAATTACCTAGATCAACTTAGATAATGTCCGCCCTTAAAATATTTTAATAAAATCACCAAGCATTTTTGATACACAAGACTATTCTCAATTATAACTCTAAGGGCCTCTTTCACCATCTGTCAAGTAGGCTAACCGTCATTTAAAGTCGCCGGTCACAAGGTGTAATGGTACATTTGTTTGTAAGATAAGATATCGAGTGCATAATTAAATAAAATATAAAATTATTTCTAAAAGTTATTAAGCAACACTTTACTTGTATTTTGTACATGGCTTAGCGATTAAGCACTTTTTAAATACATGCGTGTACATATAATAACGTAAGTGCGTATGAGTGTACTATGATTTGGTATAGGTATGATTATGTATGGTATATGAATTATTTAGAATGTTATTATTTAATTATTATTAATATTATTTAAAATCTCATATTGAACCTAAAAGAGTCTATAAAACTTAACCGTTCAATGCTGTGTATGTTACCCTGTTATAGTATGTGTATTGTTCCCAGTGTGGGCGGAGACGGGCGAGTTTCGTGACAGTGGTCACTCGTCACTTACGTCGGGCGGTTCAGGCGTCGATCAGTCTTCACTTTATGCGCCGCCACGACCGCGCCGCGACAGAAAACACGCCGACGACAGTGAGTATATAGCTTTATATTATAACTAGCTATTGGACGCGACTGTTGACTATGTTACTTGCTGATAATTTAGCTTTCTATAGGTGAAAGAATTTTCAAAATCGGTCCAGTAGTCATTACAAATCGGTCATTACAAAGATACAAATCTTTTCTCTTTAGCGACTCGCTCCCGGCTTTGCACGTGATTTTTTTTTTAAATATATGTAGGTACACAAACCTCCAGAAGTGAAAATCGGGTTAAAATCAATTGGGTGGTTTAGAAGTAGTTAGCGTAGAAACAGACAGACGTGGGACAGTTTTGGCGACTTGTTTGAAAAATATTGTTTTTTCTAATTACATAAAAAATTAATTAGATTTTACTATACCTATGCCTTTCATGAGAAATTATCTTACTGGTGGTAAAAACTGCATCAAAATATATAAGGATATTGCATAAAATAGGGAAGGAGATTGGCGGAATGCAGTGTAGTGTACGGTTAATTAGTATTTTTTTGTAATTAATTATTATAGTAAGTAAATATATAATATAATTTAAGTATATGTACCTAATACTTAAATTAAGTGTAAAAGTCATCGTGATAAACAAAAAAAATATCTCAGTTAATATGTTACACTTTAAATTGGACATTTTTAAAATTAAACACAATCTTCTTGTTAGATGATTCAAACGGTAGTCATGTTTAAGATAACAATGACTAGAAAATATTATGTACTGTACACGCCTTCAAGATAAATGATAAAAAAGTATGTGATCTTTTTTCTGGTCTTGAAGCTCGTTTAAATATTGCATGAATGAAGAAAGTTTTTTTTTCCACAACAAGAGACCACACAGTGTGATAAATTTAAAACTGAAAGTAAACTTACGTTAAGCGTAAAATCTATGACAAATACAGAGCGCACGGATCCTAATGCCTTCACAAACAGTCACACGTACCTTACCTACTACTGGAAACCTATGAATGTGTTATTATTCAACATTTTATCTTAGGACAGAAAGTTAGACGTAACATAGCAAGCTTCTAATATTGATCATCTGAATCAGTCCATTAAAACTATTACAAGTCCTTCCTTTGGTACTCAAGTCCTCTCCTTTGGTTTTTATTGATAGATTTTCTTAGTAAAAAACTCTAAAGTTTAAGATTCTAATTCTAAGTGACTGATTATTAGTAGTGGCAGGTACTACTGAGGCGCCTCCTTACTAAAGTACTGGATAGATGGATTTTTCTGGATCAACTACCCTATGACATTTTCATGATGAACGGTTGACTAGTTGAGGCAAATAAACTCACTTCCACATTAGTGGAAGTGAGTTTATTTATAATATTAGTAAATATTTTATAATCCATAAGCTCAGCGGTATTAGCTCTTCCGTGTTCAGAGGTGGCGGGTTCAATTTTCGCTTAAGAGCATAATAGGTACTTAACATGACTGTATGAATTTGTCTATGGCCTGACCTTAATCACTGATTAAGGCACTGAACTGAACACTTCAGTAGAGAAAGTTCACCGGGATCGGAACATGCGTCTTTCGTTTCAGTTGCCAAGCGTTTATCAACTGAGCTAACGCCGCTTCCAGTTTCGTTACTATACAATAAAAATATTAATAAAAATATTTATTTATATCAGATTTCTAGTATTAGAATTAATACTAGAAGATTATGGAAAAAAATCAGTACACCCTGGAAATCTTATTGGTGTTTAATGAAAGAATAGTGGATTAAAGTCTCAAAGTTCAGGCATCGGAGCTACCAGGGCCGTGATAACAGTGCGAGGCGATAGGACGATAGGCGATACGAGCGATAATGGTTATCATCAATACGCTTTGTGAATTCGCCGACACATCCATCACTCCATACTACCTTTACGTTCGACCGACACGAATTCAGGGTTGCCAACTTCGTCGACCGGTGACATTTATTTAAAGTTTTTTATTGAAATTTGCAACAATTGAATTGAAAAAAATATTAATATCAAATGCATCGTCGACTCTCGAATTTAAGTCTATGGGCCTCTTTCACCAACTAGAAGTGAAATGTTGATTAAATAATTTTAAGTTTTATTAAATTATGCACTCAGTAGATACATATACTGCATCCTTCGATAGGCGATTTTTTTAAATTATAGCAATAACCCCGGTGACCGGTGACATTAAATGGCGGTTAGCCTACTTGAAAGATGGTGAAAGAGGCCCTAAGTGATGTAAATATTTTGTATAAAAAGTAATACTTTTATATGAATTTATAATAAAAAATAACACTAACTAGGTTTATAAGATAGAGATGCCCCGAATATTCGTATAATTCGGCACATTTTCTTCATGTTCGCGCTCGGTAGAATATTCAGTTATTTTATCTAATAATTATCAAATATTGAAACAGTGTATTACAGTTTATATTTTGTAAGAAACACTGCTTTATGTAACCATCATTTCTTAATAAAATAAAATAAAATTAGTATCTGTCTAATGCCTAATGATTAATGCCTAATGCGTAATACCTAATGCGTAATACCTAATTCCTAATGCTAAATGCCAAATGCCAAATACCTAATGCGTAATACCTAATTCCTAATGCTAAATGCCATATGCCAAATACCTAATGCGTAATACCTAATTCCTAATGCTAAATGCCAAATGCCAAATGCCAAATGCCAAATACCTAATGCGTAATACCTAATTCCTAATGCTAAATGCCATATGCCAAATACCTAATGCGTAATACCTAATTCCTAATGCTAAATGCCAAATGCCAAATGCCAAATACCTAATGCGTAATACCTAATTCCTAATGCTAAATGCCATATGCCAAATACCTAATGCGTAATACCTAATTCCTAATGCTAAATGCCAAATGCCAAATGCCAAATGCCAAATGCCAAATGCCAAATGCCTAATGCCTATGCCTAATGTTCAATGCTACTACTAAATCCATCCTAATTCCATCCTACCATACATTTTCAGGAACAATTTAATTTGGTGGTGTTGCATTTCCGGTCTCGGAAGTGATGTCAACCCTATAAACACAACAAACTTGTAAATACAACAGTTACATGTGTTCTTGATAAAGCACTTCACCGACACTAGTATACTGATAACGCATCGCAACGTTTCCTTTAATCTATTTACTTACAAGTTATATAATAAGTGCCCGTTTATAATGGACGACTTATCACTAAACATCATAGTACATACTACCGGTTCATGTAGACTTTATAATGTAGTCGGTATTAACTGATAACGTCTTTGGTACTCAAAAAAAAGTAGGTATACTTTTGTTAAAGTTTAAATTATTGAAATCATATGTACTTACATAAATGATATGATTATTGAAAATCTATATAAATAAAGTTAAGTAAGTGAGTATAACATATCTGTGCTATATGGACTCTAAAACAGCTTAACGAATTTTAATTCGATTTTCACTTATGAAAATAGGAAAACGAGGAAAATTTGTGAATATAAAAATATACATCAAAGGCGATTCCGGGAGCGGGTCACTAGTATATTTTCAAAATATATTTTCCAACTTATTTTTTACTTCAACTAACAAAGCTAATATTGAAATTTAACAATATTGAATGACTAAAATTTTAAAAATAAAATATTAGAGTGGTTAAATTTAAGCTATAAATTAAGAAATAGGTAAAATATGTACCTATATAATTCTAATTAGGTATAATTTATAAATATGTATATGATACTTGCAAAAAAGCAATTTTATCAATTATCATATCAAGTACTTTACCTTTCCTTATCAGAGTTGTCTTCAGTTGTTTAATTATTTATGACATTCCTGTTTTTATTACACTTAATCTTGATTGATCAATTGATTGTTAAATTGTTTTTAAGTAATAAAATGTTATTAGAACCACATCTACTTGAAATTAAATACTATTAATTATTATGCTTATTTCTTTCCTATTATTCTTTGTGTATCTCTATTACAACGATAAAATTATGAAGTACAAATAACCATAAACTTGCCATCGCGAAGTTTACATGAATTTTTTTTTGGGCGACTTGGTACATAAAAATTTAATTATATATCTAAAACTACACTGAAAAATTCTTTAACAGAGGGTGAAAACTGTATCAAAATTCTTTGCGTGGCTTAGGGGGAGTTAGTGGCTACACAGACAGACGCAGAAAGCCACTTCAAATTATACTAGTTGTAGTACCTACATTGCTTTGCTATATAGCTTATTCACAGAAACACTATAGCAAACGTGCTTTTATTTAACTAATGATCTGTGTATGGCTGTGGGTTACTGCCATGAGAAATGCTGTCCAGTTTGTGATTGTGGAATGTAGTGAGCCCTGCCAATACTATTGTAGTTATAAAATAATTTCAAACTCGACGCCCAGTCAAACGTTGCACCGTAGCAGTCAATCGGTACGTCGACACGGGGATTTTGTGTAAACCCAATATACGCGGTCTGATTGCAATCGTGGCGTTATCAGTAACGAATTGATGTAATAACACAACCGTATCACAAGGGCCCCTCGTTTCGACCATAATAATAAACAAAGCTAAACATACATTTTAATACTTATACCTACTTTTATTTTTATGTGAACATACTTGAATGTTCTTCCATACCTATCCTCTTCAAAATATTGAAGAGACAAATTTATAGATATTGTCAAAGTACCTACAGCTTTATAATATATTGTGATGGATGGACTGTATAATATATGTGGTGATGGATGGATATGGACTGGAAAAATCTAGGCGTAGACACTTAAAGTAGTACTTAGAGACGTCAAAAGTTAACTGTTTAAGTGTTAATAAATACGACTCAAAATGTAATAGTTAAATGACGATTTAATTTATAGACAAATCATTTATAGTGTTTTATTGTTTAATAAATTTTATTGTTAATTCAATAATGGTTAAATTTATAACCATTTTCTGTGCTAACTTCTTCTAAACCACACTTTTAAAATTTTTAAACGGTGACTCACATTACCTATTAATACCATATAAGTAGCTTTATGGCTGTATTACATCTCATTGTAGTACATTCATGTGAATCCTTTTGCATATTATGTTCAAAATTAAAATATCAAATCACAAATAAATCAAGAGTTACCGATTCACTCGTTAAGAACAACATAATATAATATTTACTAGTATACAAGTACATCGTAAACGAATCATATGTGAGTCTAATATAATCCGCTGCTAAGCTACGACTACTGATGTTGAGCGCTCTTGTAAATCATATTACAAAAGACCTGATAAATTTGATAACATTTTAGGCGCATTTATTTATTCAATGATACATGTGATTGTTGACGGAGCAATTATTATCAACTTGCAATCCGAAAGAAAGCAAACCAGAATTTATCTACAATTTACTTGTGAATTGAATATCTAACACACTTACGATTAAATCCCTATTTTGATCTTGTGTACTTGATTCTAATTCTGCAATATTAATCCTTTATCGTGTCATACAGGATGGATCTTAATAATATAGTGAGATTTGAGTGATCTTAATAATATTTTGTATGTTTGTTTATAAAAACCCTATTTTGTATGTTGTATGTAGAGGAATGTTGTGATCACCGGAACCACTGTTATGCATTGCATCTATTTGAAAAATTCTTTTACTATTTGAAACATCCAAAAGGTACATTATTCCAAATTGACAAAGGGAATATTTTATGAAGCGTCTAGATAAAAAAATAAAGTTACTAACGCCTTTGTCTGTTTTCCGCTTACTTTTTCTAAACCATCCAACGGATTTTGACACGGTTTTCACTAAATGAAAGAGCCGTAGCCATGCTAAGCCGGAGGCGGATTGCTAGTAATTTAATATGTAAGAAAGAACTCAATATGAACAAAGGAAAATGTATTTCAGGAGATTTCCTCCTCATATAAACTATAACTCATATAACTGTGATAACAAAATTTGATATTTGATTTCATTCAAAATTCAAGTCATAAAAAAAAAATATTCAAAATTCAAGCCGATTCACTTAATATTGCGCTGCAGTCTTGGTAGTCCCCGAGACAGGATATTAACTTATAGATTAATCCTGTAAGGCTTATATGGGATAGTGACAATGTCATCGCTTTTAGTAAGAGTGGCTCTGGAATACCTTTTTAGGTTTTAACTACATATCGGATTTAGTAAGAAGGATTTATTTTGTACTGGCTGTCACGCGGTTTTACCTGCCATTTAATTTTTTTTATGTTAGGGTCATATTGTGATGGCTTAGCCATATCGTGATGATAGAATAGCCTATTCTAAATTACTGAAAATTTCAGTAATGTAAGCCGCTGTCTTGGGTCTACTACCATTGGCAATCATAAATACAATTATAGAAATGAAAGAAATAAAAGGCGAAAGTTTTTATATTTCTTGATGTACATTCGGCCGCATAAGTCGATTAACACATTCGAAAGTGCAAAACAACTGAACACTCAATTTACTTACTTACATACTTACTTACTGAAGCTTTTTACGATCGTTTGTATATGAAGTTTATTTTGTTCTCTAGTCCTGACAACGACTTATGGTGCATTGAGTGTTGAGTTGTTTTGCACTTTTGAATGTGTTAATCGACTTATGCGGCCGACTGTACAAAGTACATATATGTTATTTTTTATTGCAATAAGTTAATGGTCTTCTAACCCTAGCTGGATTAATTTTATGTTTAGACATGTTGAATACAAATGATGCAATGAATTAGATATCTTAGTTGTCCGTTTGAGGTAAACGCGTAACTACTGTTAAGTTTATCTCTAACTTATTTTTCGGTATCCGCACCCTAATATCTATTCAGGTCAAGTACTTCTATAGTTGGTGTAATATTAATAAAATAAACTTTTTTTTATTGCCTTCAAAGCATATAACATTTGTAAAAAGTCTTAAACTTCAAGAGAATTCACAATTCCTTGTTCCGTATTTGTCTTGTAATCTAGGTATATTTGGGTACACTTAAATTCAAGGTGAAATAATTTATGAATCATTGTTATTCTGATTTGAATTTATTTTTAACTTTTCTTCCTATTTTGTTAGTTACTGTAGTCAAAATTTTGTTTAACTTCTGTCTAACGATTTAACCTGCCGATTGATTTAGATTGACAAAGGCATGCATATTTCGGTTCTTCTCGGTAATGCTCACTTCTCGTCGGGCGGGAATCAAACACATCGCATCACATCGTTCATACGCGCGCGCTATAACTTCGATTTCGTTTAGATTTCTTTCTGATTTCTTTTTCTTTTTGCTCAGTTTCTAAGTATAATAACGTAATAATATAAGTTATATAAATGATATAACGATTTAAGCTATCAAATTCAGAAAAATATATCTTAAATCTTTATTATTCAGCCTTTTTTCCGTAGTCGGCAGGCATAAAGAAGCAATGATATAATATAATGACAAAGCAAGAGTTTGTCGTACTAACATGATTATTTTGTGTTTTTAGACAATCGGCAATTAACATCAGAGCCGACAATTAAAACTGAAGCAACGACACCGGGCGTGGGTCCTGATGAGCCTTCGTTAGACGACAAAGGTGATAAGAAGAACAAGAGACAACGACGCCAAAGAACGCACTTCACCAGTCAACAATTGCAAGAACTAGAAGCTACATTCGCTAGGAATCGTTACCCGGATATGTCTACGCGGGAAGAGATTGCGATGTGGACTAACCTTACGGAAGCGAGAGTTAGGGTAAGTTGGTAATTTATTTAAACACCTTTACGACTGAATACTCGAATTGTAAAACACAGAAACCTTTCGTTGGTTATCGCTCTTTTCATTAGTGAAAACGATATTAAAATCCTTTGGGTGGTTTAGGAGAAGTCAGCGGAGAAACAAACAGACGCCGACAGCGACTTCAATTAATATTACACTAGCTTTTGCCCGCCACTTCATTCGCGTTGAAAAATAAAAATTATATAAGCAATCGACCTCTTGCTGCTATAACATTTTATATTATTTTAGATGATCCCTCGGGAATAGTACTTTTTTCTGGATGAAAGGTATCCTATGTCTTTTCCTGTATCTCTGACATGATTGTATGCAAAATTTCATGATGATGAGTTGAGTAGTAAGGCGTGAAAAGGTAACATACAGACAGACAGATAGAGTTACTTTTACATTTATAATATTAGTACATATGGATAATATGGGTATTTATAGAAATATAATTGCATAGATAAGTAGATGTACATACTTATAAGTATAAGCGCCTGTTTCACAAACGTCAAGTATGGCCTACTTGACGTAACTGTCATTTAAAGACACCGGTAACCGAGAATAATGGAGTTGTAATTTGTTTGTACGGTAAACGTCACAAACATTGAATAGAAAATATTAATAAAAAATTCGGTTATTAAAACATTATTATTAAAACAGAAAAGGATTTCTAAAAGTAACTAATCAACACTTCAATTGACGTTGGTGAAACAGGCGCTAAATAATATAAACCATACTCACTTAGAATTACAGAGCCATCAATGATCTCTTAATGATCCCTATCTGTCAAGAGGAATCTTATGTCGTAAGCAATAAATAAACAATAAAATTAACAATTTTTAAAAAACAAATTTAAGCACGTGCTCGTAAGACATTTGTTGAGTCTATTATAAACTGGATGCTAAAACGACATAATGCTTTCCAAGTGACACTTTTTTCTCGTGTTGTGACGAGGTGTGTGCCAGTATCGGAGATGCAGCACAAATATTAACGAGCTATATGTTTAGGATAATCACCGCATCCGGTGCGCCTCCAGTATTTTTGTGCCGTCCGACGGAACACGGAATCCCTTAATCCGTGAGCATTTGAAGCGTCTATTTCGGTCTCTTCATAATCCAGGGCTTAAGTCTGATCGCACCCACACTCGCTGTCAATAGTTTTCGAAGGCCCTCCGTTAGATTCTGCGGTTAAAACTGGCCGTGTTCTATTTACAGTGATTTTTGGATGCTCCGAATATCTTTCGGTTTCTTCGGTATGCGGTGAATTAGTGTCGTGCCAGTTAATCTCTTTAAATGCATGGATAACTAAATTTGTTTAGATACAATGGGAGATTAATCTAGGAATTCGATGAAATTTGATTGCTGTTAAAATTTTATTTTTTTAAATTGTTTTTACGAATTTTTTCACGTTATTTATCGTTTATTATTTTGTATTGAAGAAGTAATAATATTGTCTGACATTTTAACAGAGATGAATATTTTATTTTCACTGTGAAACGAACAGAAATTATAGTTTGAATTATTAATAATTTTAACTAGAAACTACTATAAGTATCTAATCTAGGTATAATCTAGGTATATAAAGCTGAAATGCTAGTTCGAATTGAAAAATTCTTTTTGTGTTGGATAGTCCTTCATCGAGGAAGGCTTTAGGCTATATAACATTTTGAACGTGGACGAAGTCACAGGACGAACAGTTAATATATATATATAAGCAAGAATAGAGCGTAGAAAATAAGCAGTAATAACGAAAGCTTTAGTTAACAAAAATCGATATTATTCGTATAAAATTCCACATTTCCAGTTCAAGTGTTAGATGTTCTCTTGGAAGACTCGATTGCACTAAATCGGCCGCGTGTGTTCTTCAAAACATTTGAAAATATCTAGGGTTGTACATGAAAAAGATTTTTTTAAATTTCATTTTATATTATTTTAAATGTTAATAACACTTTTTTACATATTGGCTTTAACACTTTTTAAAATATAGCAGTTTCGTGACTTGACAGTTTACTTAAAGGATCTAATAGCAATGCAGTAAAATGTCATAGCCTGTCATTAAAGCGTCATTATTGCGTAGATATTTCAGTTGCTCACACTCTGTGCCTAAATATTTCAGTTAATAACTTTATAGTATAAGAGACTCCATTCTTTATTAATTTTAAAGTATTTGTCTTAGCTGGATTTAGGTTATTAAAACGATGTTGCAACATTGAACTCGGTTTGCTTCAACATGTGGGTTTCATTCATAGTCGTATATTGGGTTTCCCAAGAAGCACAAATCAAACACATCAATTTTTTATTTCTTTTTCTTTACTGTCAAGCGTTGATCCTAACAAAATTATAAGTGCGCGATGATGATGATGATGATGAGAAAGTATGATGATACGAAAATGAGTTTGTTGGTTGGTTACTCTTTCACGCCTTAACTACTACAGTTTAAATTTTGTATACATGCGTTGCATTAGCATTTTGCATTTTAAATCTTTTTAAAAAATAATAATAATAAAAACTTAACTTAAACTGAAACTTAAAACGCTAAAATGCATATACAAAATGAAGGAAGTTATTTATTTTCGCTTAAAATAAGTTAATGGAAAAACTGAGTTTTATTTATTGAATAAAACATTAACTCATTAAAACTATGCGAAATATCGGTATTTTTAGTTTCAAATATCGGTTACGAATTGTAGGACAATGCAGCTAAATTTTAGAATGCATATATAAGTAAATTAATTGCATTTGGTCAACCCTAGCCGTGTGGGATTAGCGTGGTGCTCATCGCGCGAGCCCGGCCGATGTGCCGTCCAATAAATCTGTGCTCGTTCGTACCGATAAATCGTTACACATTATTTTTGTTACCCACTCATTAGGGTCATTGCCTGCTTATGACTCAATTAGCGTCTGTAAAATATGAGATGTTAATTTGAATGTTTTCTTTAAAGTATTTCATTGCAAATTTTGCATGTCAAACCAAACCACATTTTACATTCGTTATGTATTCTGCATTGCCGGCTATTTATTTCCAAGCATATTTTTATGTTAACATGATTGGAGGAGTGTTAAGCATCGTTGCTATTCTAAATAAATTTGAATAAGATTTGATTGTGTGGCCACAGGTTATGTGGGTTTTATAAAATTTGCAACTTGTTTTACAATTGTTTATGTTATATTCCATCCCATTAATATTCCATCGGACATTGTTTTAAAGAAATACTATCTCTTGGGAAACAATATTCAAGTGATAACAAATGCCTTTCATTTCAACAGAGCTTTTTGCTGAATTTTTTTTATGTAATAAGGTTGCGTCAGCTTGTTTGACTTATTGGTAAGTATATGTGGCTAAACGCCACAGTTTCTGCAAGTGCATGTCGACCTCAGTAGGATAAGGAATTAGGAAAGGATAGGAAAGAACAGCGAGTAACGTATGCTATATTTTATAGTCACGCGAATGAAGTCGCGTGCAACAGCTAGCCTAGTTTATTTATATAGATAGACGTATGTCCTACACCGTCTTAGGTAGGAGGAGGAAGGAGATTTGAAGCTTTTTTCTAACCTTGACAACTAGCTATCGTATTCGTAACATTAAATCGTCCGTAAAATAACACATGACACATTTCATTTGGGTACAATAGCGCCGCCAACGGTGACTTGAGTCCAATTTTGTCATCGGCTCTAGGCTCTAGTAAAAAAATTTCTAGCCCTTTTTAATAATTTTCAATTGTTTATGAATTAAATACTTTGTAGTTACTCATTTTGATACTTATTATTGAAGAATATTAAATAGTAGTAGATATATCTAGTAATAATAGTAACTAGATGGTTCTATGTGGAATGTGTGAAGATATTTACTTATTTATGTATTTATTTATTATTTATTACTTATTGTTTATATTAATAATAGTTAACTTAGAATTTATTTTAAAAAGTAGCTGTTGCGTGACTTTATAAAATACTAGCTGTTACCCGCGACTTCGTCCGCGTTGAACGATGAAAGGTACCCTATGTCCTTTCCTTTATTCCTGACAACGCGTATGCAAAATTTCAGGGTGATCGTTCAGTAGTTTTTGCGTGAAAGCGTAACAAACAAGCAAACAAACAAACTCACATTCACATTTATAATATTAGTAAGGATAGTCTATGCTACTCGCTGATAATGTAGCTTTATTTATATTATGTTAATAATATTATATTATATTTCCCATATTTCCCTATATTCTAAGCAAATGATGACATGACAAGAAAATTTTAATGGACTTTTTTTTAAACCGTTGCTGTGTTAAACGGCTACGGTTTTTTTTAACACTTTTGTCCCACCACATGTAAAACGTGGCATTTTTAGTGTTATAGTTTAAAAAAATGTGAATCAAATGCTTCGGTCCGCTGGCGACAGGGCGGACGGCACGTAACATTATTTGTTTTACGTGAAAACAGTATCGGCGGACGGCTCTCTTGTTTTTACGAAGCTTTTACTGCACGCGCCCCTGTCGGTCGGCTGTTCGTTGACGCAAACAGTTTAGCCAGCTTTACAGAGCTCTGCACGCTTACACAGATCGCAATTCAACTAAATTGATATCGATTCACCACGAGCAACACTAATATATATCACTATAATTACTATACCGATTCGCCCCCGGACTCGCATAGAGTTTAAACTTTCAAAAATCCTTTCTCTTAGCGGATGCTTACGTTATAAAATAAACATATTATTGTTAGCTTCTGCTATTTATGTCGACTGAAGTTGATTGATTAAGGCGGAAAGTAAGCAATGCTCTGTGGCGTTGCAAAAAGAGGTGCTCATTCATTCAGATTCATTCATTCGGTGGCATGTTATTAAAAAAGTATCAGACAGTTGAACGAATGTGTCAGCGAATGGAGGTCGCTGTCGTATAAAAGTATTGGGAAAAAACATAAAGTGGTTTATATGTATCTGAAGTAGAAAGTGCTAATAATACATTCCAATTTAAGATACTTAGCTTTGGCTGTGCGTTGACAGTCAACGATTTTATAAATTTTTATATAGAATATGGTAGTACAATAATAGGTAAAAAAAAAACGTGACAATCGACACAGGGCGGGCGAGTTGTCCATTAACTCACAAAAACTGCCTATTATCTATTTGCTTCTGTATGTATATTGCACATAAAGTAAAAGTTTTAACTTGTGAACGAAATTTTAGCAGTTTATAAATTTTATATAACAGTTGTGACGAAATATCGAAACTTCTTTATGAAGTGAATTTCGCCTGCAAGAATTTTTTCTAAAAGAAAACACGGCATGTTACATGAAGACTGAGTATTAAATTAAACTGATATTAAAATATTTATACATCTGGCACAAGTCCAACATATAATAGACACAGTGTAATCTAGTTGGCATTTGTTTTTGTAAACAAATAACATAATATTAGAAGCTTTGCTTCTACATTTCTTGGCAAATACTTGCTGCTATGCAAAATTCAACTCTAAATACATTAACATAAAGTGTTGCTTTAAAGTCAAACAGTAAATCGTTTAGAGTACAAATCGCAATGTCTATCATAGATTTAAATCTTGATAAGTTCAACAGCAATATGATTGCGTGTGGTACAAGTATAATATTTGAATGAATGAATTCTAGAAATAGTAAACTTTAATCCAATGGGATTTCATGAAACAGTTTCGCCATACTTAGTTAAATATATAAAGTAAGAATACTCTTTATTAAGTCCTTTTGAGTATCGCCTAATTTCAATTTCATTTTTTCAAAGATGCAAGTAAAAGATACCACAACATAAAACTCAAAGGAACTCAAACTCTATAGAGAAGAACCCAGACAAGCAATGTCTGTAGGCTGTTATTGATGATGTTTAAGCTGATTAACAGCTTAGTTAGAGACAAAGTCTTGGTTTTACCCTAATTAGAGGTAAATACGTGCAAAATTGTCTATTCACCAAATAGAAATTTGGTTACGAAGACAATAAACAAGAACCATCAGCCTTTATTGAACTCGTGTCAATAACGAAGTTTATATCCTCTATCCGTTTATACGAGCGCGTGTTTATTTGACTTTCGCATTGTGAGTAGCCGAATAGGAGCACGCAAAAACTGACTTCATCTGTATTCGAATAGAGATCACTATTCTCTGAGTACCAGTTAAGGACACCCGTTCGGATAGAGCGTTGTTTGATTGATGACACTAATAAAACTGTGATTCCAGTTTAATTTAAATTTAAGGCAATTTACCGACCCTGCGGTCCTGTTGACCGTAAAATGGGTTCGTTATTTGCAATAGACAAACCCATCATTCATCGTTGTGTATTAGGTGAGTGTGGACAAAGCAATCTTTTCCCTTATCATTAATTACCGTTACCATTCATCATTATTTTGTTAAGAGATATATATATATATATATATTAAAAAGGATAATAATATTCTTGTTGAATTTTCTTTTTTCTTTCCATTGTGTATTGTGTATAGATTTTTAATTATTTTGTAACACATCAGCACAATGCTGAGCCACATTTTCTATACATCTTTTACCTGTATTTTTATTAATTTCTGTCCTGTTGTTTTTATACTTACCATCTTGTGTCTCTGGTTCAGTGAAAAGTCTTTCTTTTTTTCTATCTCTACATTTGTTTTAAATTTTATTTACTAAAATAAATAAATAGGTAACTTAGAAACTTTAGTCGAGGTTTTGGAGGCTTTAAAAATTGTCGTCGTCCCTCGTTCGTTCGGTGACGGAGGGCAGAAACGGTCACCATTCTGCAATAATATATTTAAAGGATTAGCCTCGCGTCGCAATATCGCGACCCTCCTCCGGTTGGCATCGAGCTCCCTGCCGCGCCACAATGCTATTCAAATAATGAATATTATTTCCACATATGTTCACCTAAATAAATATCATTCTTTTCTCATTATTATACACCCCTGCACTTTCTATGAAGTTATTTTCAACATAGTGTCAGGTATGAGTTCCGAAATAAACATATTTTTAGAGCTAATGAAATGTGTTGTGATATCAAAAAAATTTCACATATAAGTTAAGCGGTAGCGGTAGATATCAGTCCAAGAAACGTTATAAGAACAAATATAAGAAGCGTCACGTGATCGTTACACTGAAGTGTCACACAAAATTCGAACTCAAATTTCACTTTCACAGCTCAACACCACTTTGCGCGCTGTGAGAGTGCTGCGCGCAAAGAAGTTTCACTTAAAAACAATTAAGGCTTTTACAGATTAAAACTACCTTGAACCAGAATAGAGTTAGAGTGAAAGTGCTAGTGCACCTACATATCACAGTTAAGTAGTTTTAAATCCCCGATTCCGCCCGTTTTAAATGTACACAAAACAAGAGGTTTACGAATTTGTGAAATTTATGTTTGGAAAAATAAACGTTTTGTATATGGGGTGGAAACGACCGTTTATGTTCACTTAACCGAGGGAAGAGGGTATTATTTACCGTTTCGGCTGGTTGAACCCGCCGCAGTGAGTGAGACAAATACCGCCGGCGGCACAATATTTATTGCAGTCGCTTCGTGGATTGCGCAATTTATCGCCGAGGTGTCGTCGGTCGGCGATCGATCGCTCCGTGACTGACGCTCGCCATACATCAGCGCTCGCTTTATCTACGCTCACGGCGACTTATCACCCGCCTCCCTAAACAACAACATCGATTCTTAGGAAGCCCCTGTGTCGCTCGTTTGACCCGATGCGAAGTCACAGCGTACAGTGCACAGCCACTGAGTCCGCGTCCCGCCCAATCGCGTCGCTCGTTTATCTTCATTTTGCGGTCGCAATTAGACGGGTCGTTGGCTGCGGTCTGGGGTCGCCTCCTCCTCCTAGCAGACGTGGCTCGAATACACGGTTTCGCGGCGTCGCACTGTCAACTTTCTAATGAGTAAAGTTAATAGCCACGCAACTCAGGTCGCGTTCAGATTCTGAATCTCGTTAAAACTTGTCACATTCTTATAGGGTTGTTCCCGACCGTGCCACATTGTAATGAGGGGTTTGTGTAACAAATTTATTCATTGTTACAGGTGTGGTTTAAGAACCGAAGAGCGAAATGGCGGAAGCGGGAGCGGAACGCGATGAACGCGGCCGCCGCTGCTGCGGCCGACTTCAAGAACGGCTTCAGCACTCAATTTAATGGATTAATGCAACCATTTCCTGACACAGATGCGCTGTACTCGTCGTATCCGTATAATAATTGGGCGACGAAAGTGCCGAGTCCGCTCGGGACGAAAAGCTTTCCGTGGCCAGTGAATCCCCTGGGTACAGTGGTGCCGGCGAGTCATCATCAAGGTTCAGTGAATTGTTTCAACACGGCGACGTCAATGGGAGGAGTGGGCGGTGGCGGTATGGGCGGTGTCGCAGGGTCTGCAGGTGTCGGCGGCGCAGTAGCGCCTTGTCCTTACACGGCGCCGCCAAACCCTTACAGTATGTACAGAGCGGAACCGTGTCCGGCGATGTCTTCGTCGATAGCGCAGTTACGGTTGAAGGCGAAGCAGCATTCTTCAGGGTTCGGCGGTGGTTACGGGGCCGTCTCGCCTGTATCCCGTGCCGGATCCGCCCCGCTGTCCGCTTGTCAGTACGCGGCGGGTGGTGTCGGTGTAGCGGACCGCGTGCTCTGAGAGGAAATGCGCGGCCGCGACGAGTCCCGCTCGCCTATGCTAGCTGCCGCGCGCGCCTCCTAGTCACCGCCTGTGCCGCCTCCCGCGGAACACCTGCACCACGGCCTGTACAGACACCTATGGGACTGGTTTGATTGAGCCACCTATCCCACCCACATCTCTGCTTATAAAGGGCTGATCTCCAAAAAAGATAGGTCACCAAGAGGATTCATCAATGACGAAATATGGTCAGAGAAATTTGTCCAAAGGAACCACACAGAGTCGATGCAAAATGTTGGTCGAGGCTCTAATTATTATTTTATTACTATTGAAATTGGACTACAGTTATTCTTAAGGTTCCATCCGACAAATTTCTTTACCTCTCATAGTTTCAGCCGTCTCCTCTCCGTGCTGACCATTCTTGTGGAAATATCCAATAATCGTCTGCCGTTTGAACAGGTGTATAAAATAAATGGACTCTTAACTTATTTATAAGTTGTTACGAAAACTCGGGCAATAAAATGTTAGCGATTCTTTTTAATATTAATGTAAATATGTATATGTAGTCATGTATACGTATACCAAAGCGATGTGTGCAATTTTTACAAGCTTGAACCTAAATTTACATATTAGGCGATTACTTTTAAGAGTGTAGATAAATAAAGAATAATTATGTAAATTATATGTAAATATAAGTAACTCAGTTGCTTAAGCTAGCTAACATGAAAACACTCACAATAAGGGTGTGTTTTAAACAAATTATTTTTTAATGTTTCATTTTTTTTTCTCTTGTATTTTATTTTTGTGTAAATCAAAGAGAACCAAATCTTTAATAAATAAAATAAGTAGTTAATTTTTGTCTGTATAGCGAAAATGTAAAATAATTATTATGTAACGCAATAAGATGAAGTCATAATTTTGTGCTACGAAATCGCGTAGCGGTAATACGAGAGCTACGAAATACCTACAAACAAGAAAGTCTTTTTTTTACGTAAATAATTTAAGCTTGAAGTTTCCCATAATGCATTTATGTGATATTTTAAAACATTAAAAAACAGTTTGTACAGTTTTGGAATTTAAATTTAACGAAAAATGTTTTTAAAACGCAATAACCATAAATCAGATGAGTTTGCTCTTAAAAATAGGTCGATCACTTTTTTCTGTTGAATTGTAACAATACGCATTAATTCTTCACATTCCAAATTCAAATAACAAATGTACTTAAACGGATTTTTAGCAAATTTTTAGTTATTCTGCTATCACATCGTTACGGCGTTTAAACTTATGACGAAAACGGAATCTGACGAATGTATACTAAATCAAAAAGTATAACAAAAAATATTGTATATATTCCTATTTTTTTAACTTGTTCTTTCCGTGAAAAGTCGAGAGCTTACTTAATAAAGAATTTGTACTGCCATATTCTCTTGCAACATTAAAAGTAGTTATTGCATCGAATGTTTAAGTACACAGATTTTTATTTTTACAAAATAAAACGATGTATTCGGATTACAAATTGAATATAGTATACAGTTTTTTTTGTATGAACAAAGTGCAGTGATATATACAACTTAAAGCAATATAGAGGGGTTGTTCCAAACAGTTCTACGATAGAACTACGATGGAACAAAAAAATCCAACTAGTTCTAAACTTAATGGAACACGTCCAAACTGTTCTACAATTTTTATAATACACTCGACGGCAAATAAACCGGGCCACCCGCCAACTTGGAACCCCGATTCGATCCTCTCAAAAACTCTATAAAAGTTATACCTAGAGAAAGTTATACCTAATCAATAATCATCATGAAACGCACTTTCTGTAGGTATAACTTTGATAGTTGTAAGTTTTATACTTTCCAGAGTTCCAAAGCCTAAGTAGCGGGTGGCCCGGTTATTTGCCGTCGAGTATAGAACAAAATAAAAAAAAAATCATTGTCATTAATAAAATTGTAATTGACAAGTTAACAACCGTTGATACTTTTCCTACAAGACTGTAATGGCAGTGGGCACTTAGGCAATACACATAGGCAGGGCACTTAGGTAGTCCTTCCCATTGCCCCAAACAGGCAAGAACGTCCACCCATATAATGGACGCTGGGTTGCTGCTTCAAACCGAAGCTTTTGAAACTATTACGGTATTCAGTTTTCAAAGCAATGTCTAGAAAAACGCCGAAGATGTAAAAGTGATTTTTTTTTAAATTTAATTATTTATGTGTTTATTTCAAGAAGTTATTTTGTTAAAACAATGAAAAAGTATTGCGCTATAGCTATAGCTAGGATTTGTTTATATTTTACTACTGAGATTATATTATAGTTTATGGCAAAGTTGTTTCAATACCTAATTCATTAATGTAATTTCGGTTATGTATTTTTTGATGTAATTGTACTGAAGTGGTAATCCTGCAAATGTTGTCGCAGCCTTTTGTATAATAACGCAGGTAACATAATGTTGATCATTAAAGTATAAATTGAAGCCTATTCGAAGCCTACTTCTAAAGCGGTGTTTTTTTTTTTATTCATAAACGAATTGTAATTATATTTATAATACCTACGTTAAATAATACAGCGCTTAAGGATAAAATAATCCCCGCTCATTGTATTGGAAAATAAATTAATACAATAGTTAAAATTGCACTTTAACAGCCGCCTCCAAATGAGATTAACGCAAACAAGATCTCATTATAATTTTTTTACATTATTTATTAAAACATCTACTTATTAAAATTGTATATAAATTGTATTTATTAGAATGTAATACATAAATAATAATTAATTATATAAAGAAACATTTTAACACGAATTAGATACCTACTTCCGTGTGCCTACCTTACTTGTCAGTGAAATATTTTAAATTTTTTATAAAATTGTAAATAAATTAGTTTCATTTGTAACAATAATAAAATATTAATAATGTTTAGCGCGAACGAATTGTCGAGGTTTTAATTTTATACATATCAAATCGTATTATCTACGAACGGTGAGTTGATGTAAAGAAATTCGTAGTTCTTTTCTTTTTAATGAGTCACGAGATTGCTTCATGATTCTATTTGTATGAAGTAAATAACTCTATTCGGTTAATGGCTATGTGTATTTTTTACTAGGTTTAAAAACCTAGTAAAAAAGTTAAAAAGGCTTAGAAATTAATGTATTGGTTGTATGTATTTGTTAAATTTGTATAATCATATTGCTAAAAAAGCCATAAAAAAGAATAATATATCGGTAAGACCTTTGGTAAGACAAGGGCATATTATATTATGTTATACTTACTATATTATATTGAAAAGCTACTTAAGGTTTGCGACCGTCATGGCTATCTTAACTTTGAATCTTTGGAAGGATTTCTAATTGTATACTTTTAACAGTTTTTTTTATTTACATAGGATTGTTCATATACCTACTTAATTAGGAAAGAAATATGAATTTCTATTATACTTATTGTTTGTTATTTTGTATGTAAATTGTAGGTACGTAAGAAGATACCAAATTGTTTTGTAACTTAAAAAACCTCTAGTCATAATAAAAAATATGGATCAGAATTTGTGCGATTTAATTTTTTCAAACCTTTTTCTTTATACGTTTTTGTAATACAGAGGATTCCTGCCTTCTACCACTCTGTCTTTTAAACTACTCAACTGATTTTAATGCGGTTTTCTCAGGTATATGTACTTTAGCTAGAATAATACTTGTGCCTCCCATTACTGATTTAAGTAATGAAGTCATACTATGTTCGGCAGTTATGGCCATTACAAAAGATTCGCAAAATAATAAAGTTCGATGAATGATTAAGGGATGCCAGAGGTAACTCTAACTCATCCTCATCCCTTATCAAAATCAAAATATTTACTTATCAATTAGCTTCCTCATTCCTTATCAATTCAAGTTGGGCATTGCACTTGCATTCGTATTGCTGAGTTTGTAGGTATTTATGTAGATCCATTGCTGACCATTGCTGACCTTTAAAATACATATATATTTATGGAATATTTTTAATATGTACTTAGGAGATTATTATATAGGAATTTCATAGTAAGTTGATATATTATATTTAACTCTATAGCGTCTCCACCCTGGCACACTCAGTTGAATTTTTAAAAAATCCTTTTCATTACAAGATTCTTATGTTACGAATAACGAATAACGAATTCGGAATAACCTGAGTATATTCCAAATTTCACCTTTGTAGATTAAGTTTTGGCTGTGCGTTGAAGTCAGGAAAAGCGACTTTATATGTTTAGATCAGGTTTACATATCTATTTATATACCTATATCTAAATAAGTAAATGTATTTACTTTTAAAAGAAAAAAAAATTGCAGAAAATGTGAAATGACAAAATTACTTTGGAAGTGCTGCAAAGGGGATGTGCATTAAATTGGAATGGAAATAAATTTTCCGTAACCGTAAGCTATTTTATAGCGCGGACGTCGACGGCTGCCAGTTCTGCCGAGCGAGGAGATAGATTGCGTTGTCATGGCAACACGCGGCACACACCCATCAACCACTACCAACAATTCGGAATCACAGAGAGTAGGTACAGTCGGCCGCATAAGTCGATTAACACATTCAAAAGTGCAAAACAACTGAACACTTAACGCGCCAAAGGTCACGACTAGCGACTAGAGAACAAAATTAACTTCACCTACAAACGATCATAAAAAGCTTCAGTAAGTAAGTAAGTAAATTAAATGTTCAGTTGTTTTGCACTTTTGAATGTGCTAATCGAATTATGCGGCCGACTGTACCTAAATGAAATAACACTGGTATCATTTGCTTACAAAATAGATAAGGTAAATTATATTTAAGAAGAAGAAAATTTAAAAAAAAGATTTAGAAGGAATTAAATAAGATAATACATACTTATAAGGAAGTTGAAAATACTTCTTTATTCCCGCTACTCTACCAGAGCCAGCAGTGCAATTAAAACTTCCAATATATGTGTTGTGTTCTAAAGTGACGGTAGTCTCCTACAATCAAGTGTATACCTTCAGCGTTCAAGTCCCTCTTTATACATTTTGTAAAAAAAAATATAAAAAATACATAAGCCTAAAAAGTTAATGCCTTTTTACTTAAAAACCAACAAATTGTCTTTTAATCGTATATTAACATGTGGCAAACAGAGTATTGAAAATTACGTATTTCCTCTTGGCGGGTATTAACTACAGTTAATCGCTAAAAATCTCTACAAATCCTTTGAAAAGTCAAACGCGAAAATGGAGGTCGGAAACACCAATAAATTTCAACCAATTGATTGATCAGATTTGGTGACATTAGGCGGAATGTATAGGTACATAATCCAGCAAATGATTATCAGTCGAGCGACGCAAACACACAGTTTCCAGGTGCTCGAATCCAGGCGCTTTAAGGATTTAGCCGAGGATTTGCTTTCAATATTAGTCGCCGGCCGCCGAGGGCAGCCCGCTCCGTTCCGCCCGCACCTTTTTTATTATTTTGTCGCATCGTTTTGACTCTAAATGGAATCATTCCGGCATCTACATTTTTATTTTTCAATTGCTCTCCGATTAGTGGGATTAGTCGTTATCACTTTCCGATTTTCTCTTCTTTTTGTAGGCTGCTTTAGCGGTATAACGTTAAAGACGAACCAAAACTATTAACTTCCAAAATGGTATTAAAATGGTATTATAGTCCTAGTAATGGGTTTTATTATATACACACACCTTCTTCGTTTATCCCTCTTTCCATAAGTGAAAACTGAAATAAAATCTGTTGGATGGTTTAGGAGGAATTAGCGGATATACATAACGATAAGTTGTAATAAAATATTAAATAATAAATAGAGTTAAGCAGGTTTGCACAATTTGTAACTGCATAACGCTGTGTTTCTCCAAGAATTACGTTCAGATAATCAGTTTTAAATAAACTTTACAAATTATTAACGTTTGTTACACTTAAGTATTTGGGCGGCAACTTAAATATCATCCACTGTCAAATAATTTATGAACCTTATATAAAAAAAAGTTTCTGCTATCAAATTATTAGTTTAATAATACATAGTAGGTATTTTTGTTACATTAATTTCCACTACTTATACATCTCAATGAATTGGATGTTGGATGTTGTTGTTTGATAAGGATTGATAATCGCTTTTTGAAGATTTAAATTCAGGTAGCCCAGTTGAATAAAATTGTATGATAAAATAAAACTCATTGAGTACAGTGGCCACAAAGAAATGTTGAGCTGTTCAATTGAAATAGTTGGTAACAAGAGTGTTTATGACGTCAAAGTGTGGCCTAAGGACTGGTTGGTTGTTTGTCGACGCTGTCACTATCAAAGAGTCAATGCTGTTTTTATTATAATATTTAGTTAGAGCAAGTCTTACGTAGTATTTGTTCATGGGTCCGGGTCTTTACATAAGCACGAAGCGGTGGCCGACTGCATAGCGCGTCATCTTGCTTTATCTTTATGGTAGCAAACATTAATATTTTTTATTTTACCAAGGATCGCCTTCGTCGTTGCGTTGCTGAGGTCTGGTACTTCATGCGTAGCTATATTTGTTACAGCATAAACTAACATAAATTATTATCATTTAAGGACACTTTTATCTAGGGTTAAGTTAAAGTTAAGCCTAATCTAGACTTTTTAAATTTAAACATACATCTTGATAACCTTGATTTATAGTATGACATCTTGATAGACAAGCAAAACGTATATCGCAATTTATTCAAATGAAATAGCACACATATAGCATGGCGTAATATTACTCGTGCACCTAAGCATCAAAAATCAAGTTGACTGTCTAACTATCTTAAAAATTACTTTAAATTAACTTAAGTTCACGTATTGTGTTTTTAATAAGTCCTGTCACTCCGCAATGGGCTTACGTCATTATTATCTTCTCGTTGGACTTGACTTGACTGCTTTGGACTTGACGGACCTGTTTTGGAAAACTAAGAAAAATTATAGACTTGACTTGACTTGACTGACTAGTCTCGGGATCTGCTATTTTTGATTTTTAATTCAATTTTGCCTTTTTTGTTAAAAAAAGGCTTTTACAAATTGCTATTTTTACTAATGACACTGGCAAAATCATCGGAGAAGATCTGATGGAGCCAAGACATTAAAAGAAGAAGAAAAATTATAGACATGACTTGACTTTGACTTGACTGACTAGTCTCGGGATCTGCTATTTATGATTTTTTTATTTCTTACAAATTGCTATTTTTACTAATGACACTGGCAAAACCATCGGAGAAGTTCTGATGGAGCTAAGACATTAAAAGAGAAGAAGATATTCTCGTTAAGATGACGCCTGCACCCAGAGTAGAAAGTAACATGACCAGTATTACCTAGGCATTACAACTTTATTGTATCTACAATCACATCACATCACATCACATCTGTGTTATGCCATTTTGTTTAGGAATAAACGAGACAGGGTTCCATGATGAAGCATATTTTATGGAAGGTTTCCCTACGAACAGGTACGCACATGTCAATAGTTAACTGAGGTACGGCGAAAAGTGCTAGGTTTTGGGTGGAAAGGATCAAAAGGGGATTAGAGGAACGACAACCAATCAAGGGTAACTGGACTCCTATACCTACACGGCATAAATGCCGCACATAAAATGTTAAATAATCCATTCGACGTTGAACACTATTCGTCTAGCGTTACGGTTGATTTTAGAATGTGTATGTTACTTTATTGATGTTTTGTTTCGAAGGGGTGGCTGGAAGGAGGGCGAGGGTTGCGAATGCAGCCTCCGCAGACAATCTTACAAGTTAATTGTGTTCCGTGTCTGAAGCCGCCCGACTACAAAATAATATCGCACTTGGTGGATGGCTCTATATCTGTTGTTATATTATATGTCTAACTATATGCAATGAAAACTTAATGTAATATTATTTAGTGTCAGCAAAAAACACATTTTATATAGTGGCCTGGCCCTCCTCTCAATGTGTTCTGAAATGAAATTTCAATGTATATGTAGCAAGCATGTTAATTAATAATAATAATATGTAAGTGTAGGTATTGTATATATGTATGTTCCTCCATTACTCTTAAACGAATTAACTGATTTTCATGAAACTTGGTAGATAAAAATTTAGACGCACAGGACACTTTTTTCTTTTTCAATGCGGACGAAGTCGCGGACCCCAGCTAGTATTAAATATTGGGGGTTGTTGGGAGTTATAGCCAGTTTATTACTTTACAAGCGACCAGCTCTCGGTCTTATATCTTCCTCGTTTATCGCACTTTGCATTAGTGAAAACCGTATTAAGTTTATTAGTATTATATTTTAGTGGAAGTTAGCAGAGAAATAGACAATCAATTAAAATAAATAGACGCGGACACCGTCTATGTTCTATTATCATATATAAGTTTTCATTATTCTATATAAGGTACCCACTTATAATATAAATGTGTATAAACGTACATAATGTTCTCTTCTCAGAAAATAGAATTTTTATATAAATCTGCCCCTGCAGATTAATTTCTGCTATGTTTTCGCCTTAAGAATAACTTTTTAAAAAATCACACGATAGACTGTTATATTTTTTAAATTTGTCACTAAAACAAAACAAGGAGAGGTTCTGAAATATATATAAATGCATTTGGAAGTAAAGTGAAGTGAGGCTTATGTGGTATATTACGTGTAGTGTATATAGAATAATCGTGCATGCATCGCTCGTAGGGCGGTCGACTTGGGCGGTGGCAAGGCAGGGCGGGCGGGCAGGGCGGCCGCAGTAAATAAAATGCAATGCGACGTAGATTTATTGCGAACACTAGTCAACTCAAATACGTTATTTAAAACACAACGTTTTAGTTGAAAATCGTACCAATATACTTTAGTTTTACCATACTTTGTCCCCCACACTAGGCTCTGTCTGTTTTATGGGGGAAGTAAAAGATTATGTTATATTCTAGATATTATGTACATTTATAAAACAATACATAGTACAAAAAAAAACAAACAAGTAGTAACATTATTTGGAAAAATAAAATAAAAACTAAAGATACAGATAAACTAAGTTTAAATTTGTGAGATGTATGCATCTATTGTACACGTAGGTATGTGAATGTGACTGTTTGTGTGGTGAATATCAATCTGTGTGATATCTAAAATGATACATTGCGTGCCTACTTATCATGCAAACATTTCTACTCTCAATAAAATAATTGATTTATTAAATACTTGCGACCGCACCCGTCTGCATTTTTTTCCGCATATTACCTATATATCCAGACCTTCTTTGTTTATCAATTTTTCAATTAGCGAAAGCAATATCAAATTCCGTCAGGTGATTTAGAAGAGGTTCCTGTTCTGTAAAGAGTGTAATGTGTATGTATGCTCTAACTACTGAAATTCTAAAGTATTAAAATTTCGATTCTCGATCCCTATGCCATAAAAAGTAGACGAGGAAATAAATGTAAAAAATCTCTAATAGTAATAAATCATGTTTACCAGCGTGGATTGCTATGAACAGCGTACGTGAAAGATTTACAGCAGGTAAGATTACTTAAATGACGTAGTTCTGACGTCACATGCAAGATGTACTTCACTGTAATCAGATATAATTGAAGCAAGCTTCAATAAGCCTCACAGATTTAATTGTTTATTTAATAAATTCGAAGGAAAATATTTTTTTCATTTATTTATTTTCTCGTTCATTTACATACGAGTAATTCGTGATACAGTTTATACGCACTAACGTGTAACGTGTACGCACATGCTTTTAAATATTTTTTTTGACTAGTGTCTATGGCTTCGCGCGGATAATAATTTATTTTCGTAAGAACCTGCCACATTTTTTAATATCTCGTATTAAAATTTGTATAAGTAGGTTTCCATTGAGAGATTTTAATATTTTTTTTAAAAATACATATACAATGTTTCTATATTTTTTCCCAAAACTGTCAATCGGCAATGTTTTATTTTTATCATCTAATATATAAAAGGCGATGTATGTGATGTTCCCTATATAGACTCCAAAACAGCTGAACCGATTTTGATGAAACTTTCAGACAATCTTCAGATTAGTAAGATTCAATCTTTAGATTAGAAGCTTGGTAGCGATCGGACGCTTGTGAAGCCGGGAGCGGATCGCTTAGTAATATATAAATGCTAAGTTTACGTATTTTTACATTAAAATATTTCAAAAGAACAGAGAGTTTATAAACTGAAACAATAAAAAAATTGAAACTACATAGAAATGTTTTGATTACAAAACATTCTGCCGTGTTGATGGGTAATTAGGTTCTTATCGCGTCATCCTTATTATGATCGGCGATGGCCGGTTCGAGTGGCGCAGAGGAGCCCGAAATCAAGAAGGAGGGATGGGGCAATGGGGGAATGAAGATTTACGATCGAGGCATAACGAGCGCTAGATGAGGCGTAAAGAAGCCCAATTCGGGTTATCATATCTATCTATCTATACTCACCTCGAGGATAGTTAAGAAAATTATTAGGAAAAATGAATGGTACATTTTAGAAGATAAATAAACCACAAGACCGATGGATGAGTGGTTAGAGTGCTTGCCTTAACCTCGTCTCAGGATTCCAGAGTTCGATTCCGGGCTGGGTCAGTTTTGGAAATAAACTTTTCAAAGTTGGTTCCAAGTTTGGGCAAAACCTCTTGCAAGTTGCAACAGTAACCACCCCCTTACCACGAAAAATACAGCATGTGTGCTGTTGTGTCTGTCTGCAGCGCACTTGCACTTAAATAAAAGCTTGTTTTTGATAAGTTTTTTTTTACCATTAATTTATTCTAAACAATTTCATGGAGATACATACCTTATATTAGACACATTACCTACAATACTTACGCGATAATAATAATAAAAAATAACTAAATTTAATCTAACAATCTTGCACTTAAATTCGTCAACTTCGTTTAAAATGTATGTAAAAATGGTATTTACAACGTAACCCAGTCGTTTAGGTATATATGTATAAATAAAATTTTCTTATGAGGTGAATTATGAAACGGAGTAAACAACGTTGGACGATGAAGGGTTGAAGGAGGGAGGGAGGGACGAGACAGGGGGATGTAACTAATTTGTGGATTAAGCACATTTGCAAATGTAATTTGTATTCATTAAAACAACAACGAAAGCGTACGTGTAATGTTTTTAAACGGAATTTATAAGTACCTTTAAAAAACACTTGAACATAAATAAAATCGCTGGAGTAGAAACCGAGTGCAAATACAGTATTTTTTCTAAATTTTAATTGTTTTTTTTTTAATAGATATGTCATGTCTCTTCATGTCTGTTACACAAAATTAATAATTTAAAAGTAAAATTGAAAGAAATAAATTATTTATTATTTTATAATCACTTTAACACAAACGAGAATCTTTAAAGGGAGACTGCAATTAAACTATCCGTAATCAAATCATTTTTAATTAAGTAGGTACATATAGGTAGATAAGTATGTCTAAAAAAATTATATTGAAAGAATCTTTTTAAAAGCATAATGTCAAGATTGGTTGCCAAATTATTATGATACAAAAAGATAAATGAAATTTAAGGTTCAATGGACGTATCATAAAGGACTAAGTATATTTTATTAATTTACTTAAAGTTTTCAGGACGCTGGAAAAAATGTGTTAATAATGTTTAATTCCCATTTACATTCCAAATATGAGTTTAGAAGACAATTCAAAAAGATACAAAAGATTTGAAGTTTTTTTTAAACAATGAAAACGGCAGACAAGCTGATTGATTGATTTTGAAATTTGATAGTGGAATCGCAAGAAGTGCTCTTATATTATTTTACGGGGGTCCTTTGTGAGCAGGAGTTAATGTCGTATTATAACCTATGGAAGATTAATATCTTTGAAAATAGAATGATCTTTTGACAGATGTAGACTCATATTATGCTTCATTTACTTATTACTGCGTGTTTCATAGACAATGTAAGTAAAAATGAAATCTGAGCGTATTTCGTTTAGGATACGTAGGTGTAGATATGCTCGTATGTGTTGGTATTGGCAAAAGCCGCGTCTCGTCGCCACTCAAACAACTTTATTGTCCTGTCGTTCAAACGCGACAGAACGTAATAGAATTAAATTGGGAGAGGCGGCTGCTCCGTTATGTGGAAAATAATAACATTGAGTGGTTGCTATCACAGAGCTTTCACGCGCCGGTGGCAGGGGTCTTGCACTAATGGAAATCCAGCCAATGATAATCTGTTTTCTACACCATTAATCCTGAACTAAGTCTGAGTACAATCTGTGGCGTCTCAGTAGTACGCCTCGAGTTTTATGACCTCGTTAGGGCCCGCAATTTGTGGAGTTGCGTCGTTAAGGAGCGCTTCGCCCTCATCCGCTTCTAGATCCTAAATCCGACCGTGGACTGTCTTAATCTTACGATATCGGCCTAAGGTAATTGTTTCAAAACTGCCGTTTTGATAGTGCGTGACGAATTCAATCAGTGAATTTCCATCAGATTCCAAATAGCTGATAATATCTTTCGCAATCAATTGAAGACTTATGTGTGTTGGGTATAACAAATTTTTTTAAAGCCAGTAGGTACTTGATGATCAAAAATAATTTAAATTGGACAAGAAGGCATAATATAATAGTAGTATTTTTTTATAAATATTATTTAACTGGTGATATTAATTCAATTTATTAAGTAATATTATTTACAAAATGTCATATCTAGCTTTGATCCCTTGCAATCGTGGTTAGCTTTGGTTGTGTCTGATGTCTGTATCATGGCCAAGCGCTGTATATATTAAATATAGTACAGTAACAGTAAATCTATACATATTATATATGTTTTTCAAAACACAATTTGTACACTTTGTACTTATGTTACCGAGGTCAAAAAATGGTTTATAGAATTTTTGTCTGTTTAATTGTTATAGATTTTTTTAATAAAGATTTAAATTTAATCCCATATCGCCACCGCATCCAACAAAACGTACAGTACAGCCAATATATTTTGCATCTGCACTGTTTATCTTTCTTAAGAGGCAATATACTTAGTGAATGGAGTAGGTACATAGCGCGGCAGTCACCGGCGCGCGGCGGGGCATAATAAAAACGAAAGTAATCATGCAAATTGGAGGTGGTGGAAGAAAGTTGAATTAAAAAGCGGTCCGTGCTGGTGTCGGCCGGGGTTGCGAGGGCAGGAGGGGGGGAAGTGGGGGTGAGAGGAGTTAGGATAATGTGTCTTAATGACCGCAATGGATGAGCACCGTAATCCGCCCTCCAAGCCGCGCCTGCCTCACACAACCTTTTACCCGTAGCCGTTAGCTCCGAATATAGTGCCTTCACATATATTGAGATGAGGCGTAATTGTTTCGTATATACCTACTTCAACTCAACGTAAATAATGAGAGTAGATAGAAGTAATGTTCCGATGAATTTTAAACTTGTAATAACATAAATGTAATTAAACGTGAAGCTTATATTCAGATCATAAAAATCTAAACAGACGCGGTAGGTACTTGGTAGGCATGTAGTAATAAAATTTAAAATTAAGGGCATGTATTGAACTTTGATCATGGCCAATAAAGAATTTATGCTCTCTATTACTTACTTACTTATCTACTACCTTTTGCTACTCTTCGATTGATTAGCTAAGGCGTGAAAAAGTATAACAATCAAACAAACTTTACTTTTGTACTTGTAGAAAGCATTATTAGTCACTAATTTATTGTAGACTAGCTGGTGCTCGCGTCCGCATTGAAAATCGTGGAGCAGATCGCTAAAGATATCACCAAGCAGTTGTCATATTAGTCGCTTCACCTGATTATATTTTAAACTACCATCGATTAGAAGGCGCTATCAAGGCCAAGTCGCTAGTATTACTTTTATTTTAGATTTCGATGTCGACTTCTAATGGTAAAAGAATTCTTCAAATCGGTCCAGTAGTTTCGGAGCCTATTCAATGCAAACAAACATCAAATCTTTCCTCTTTATAATTTTAGGATAGAAAAGAGTATCTAATAGGTATCTGTCATGTCTATAGAAATCAATAATAATCTTGATTCTTTCTCATAGAATCTGCTTTGCCAATTAGCGGTTATTTCAAAATATTACCGATCATAAGTGATTTAAACTTTGAATAAGATATACCTCTATGTAAGTCTAGAAAGTAAGTTTTCTTAAAAAAAAACTTGTTCAGTGACACTTTCAGCATAATATAGGTGTTAATAAAAGTGCAAATAATCAGAGAACTTGTTTCGCGGACACGTGGTGACATCGTATCATGTATTTAGCGATAAAAGGCAGGTCCGGGAGCAATAAACGTACAATAGGAGTACATAGAACGCGCGTGTCGGCGCCGCGCGACATCATCAAATCAACATTTTGCAGATTCGCGAAGCTTTCCCTACGAGATTTAGAGCTGGAGGGAAAATAAAAAAGTTCGTAGAGGAATCCAGCTTGATCCCTGTTGCCTTTATGGTAATGCCGGGATGCGTGTATTCGACTATTCAATTTATATTTTTTTCCCTCCGTCTTATTTCTTTTTCCCGAAATTATCTATCCTTCGAATTTCGTTTCGCACTGTATTGTATGCGGGATTCGATGTTTGCGAATAAGGTACGAGTTCGCCTGAAAATATCACGGATAACCGCGGTGGATTGGCTTTGTTCCCGACTTCAAAGAAGTTTTCTCTTCTTGGAATTATTATGTGCACGGTCGCTTCGACCGAACAGGTTGTATTCAAACAAACTTTTCTCAATTTGAGCATTTTATATTCACACTTCGTGATCTATCGTGGCAACCACATTTTCGTGTTTGTGTATTGTAATTATATATTGACTAAATTGTAATTTTTATTTATAGACTTCTTAGCGAGGAGCCTCGGCTTCGCACGAATACAATTATCGTTGTCTGTGAATTTTATCGAACCTTCCTAGTTTATAATTTTTTCCATTACTGAAAACCGTTTCAAGATAAGTTAAGCGATTTAAAAGAAGTTATTGAAGAAACAAACAGAGGTATACATCGATTTAAATTGTGAAATATACCTTTACTAACTACAATATTGCCCTTTTATTGGCAACATAAAAGTCAGCAGATTGAGTATACCTAGGTAGGGGCTGAATATGTGCATTTGCATACATAAATTAACCACTCTCTTAAAGAAATGTAATTGTCTTTGTGTAATGTAATCATATTTAAAATATTTTATTACTTTTCAATAGACTTCTGGTTTTATAAATCTTTTTCTTGTCTTTAAACTTGAGACAGGTATTTTTATCATCAATTAAAGTTTATTTATCAATAAATACATACAAAATAAAACTCTTGTAAACTCAATGAAAACAGTGTACAGTTAGCAATGAAGGTCCCCGATGTTCCAGTAGGCATGCTAAAATTTAACATTGTTCTTCCCTCATGAATAAATCATAACAAGAACGGGCCTCGACGCCTTTATAATTCTACATAATACATTAAAACGTTGTACAGATTGCCTCCTACTTTAATAATATCAACTTAAAGGGTATTAAGTATACCCCATACCTACCTATACATATTACGTTCAAGTAAAATTTAACATCTTCAATAGAAAATTATATCGTTTTAATTGTAGATACAATGTAAACTGTCTATTACGAATCTCAAGGGACCGATCATTTCTTTTTCGTTCGGTTTATGGAGGGAAGAAAGAAAAATAAATTTTCCGAGTCAACCTTCTGTGTAAAAAACCACAATTGTCACACTTGTAGAATTGTTTCTAAATGTATGGAGCTACAGTGTCTCAATGACTGCGTTGAGGTGTGGACTACGTTTGTGTTTTTCGTGCGGTATTAGTTTGATATATAAGATATTTTAAAAGTCAAATCGGTGAAGGTCAAATCGTCATTATCTTTGGGCTATATGAATCCCTTAAAGAGTCCCATCAGATTGTCTTTTTCAGGAAACACTGAAGAATAAATTGAAAATGAAAAGTAGTAGTAGGGCACACTGCGTTTCGTAGTCATTTGGTAAGCCCGTCTGGCGGCAGTAACCACCACCTTACCACCGTGAAATAACAGCATATTATGTGCTGTTGTGTTTCAGTGAGTGAGTAAGGGATGCCAGAGCCCATTACCTCATCCCTCCCTTATCCCTTATCCTTAATCCTTCTATGGTCAGCAGTGCACTTGTAACACTTATGGCTTGCTTGTGTTATAGGCGACGGTAACCACCTACCATTAAGTGAACCGTCAGCCTGTCTGTCGACCTTAACATAATAATAAAGAAGAGACAGAATTTCAGTACCTTGCTATGTGAAATTGTGCATTAAATAAAGACGTAAAGCGCTAAGTACTTCTTTCTCTTGATGATAGATAGAATGCCTATAAATTTTAATACACCATAGACATTACAAATGCGCTGGCTACATTGATATATAGATTAAAATGGATAGAGGCTTTGATATATCTTAGTCACTTACACAGGTGCAGTTATTTTACTGTGATCAATTTGGCATTAAAACCATCCCTTTACTGTAATGGGTTACAAGGTGCTTATAAAATGGTTGTAAGGGGATGGCTATTGACGCTAGACTGGCTTCCCAGTGTGACTGTGGAATGCATAAATATGTATACATAAATAAATATTTTCACGTATTCCACACAGCATCATCTAGTTTCACAGTGAGCAATTAATGCTTGTATTATGGATACCAGACAGCTGATGATATACTACATACATTACTTTTTTTTGTAAATATATACATATTATAAATACAAACAAAGGTACAAAGGTAAAATGTTAATACATAAACATTTGCTTGCCCCTAGCGGGATTCGAACCCGCACTGTTTGATTAACAGCTAGTGTAACTAGCCATGCAATGTATCAAAATCATACTAAAATAAATTAAGAAATAATTTGTTATATTATTTTAAAAGTGTGTATTTTGAAGGGAAATCTCATCAAACAGCGGAAAGTGTAAAGGATGCATAATTAATGTTTTTAAAAATTAAAACGTAAATACACAGTATATAAGGTATAATTTAGCTTGAAAGAGAATGCGAACGGCGTGACTAATCTTGAATAATAGGAGCCGTTTGTCTTTGCAGCAGAGCCTTTGAATTCGGCCAAGCCAGCCACACTTATACAGCTTGATATTGTTTCGTCATTTTTCAACTAAGTAAGTACATAATTTAATAGAGAATGATTACAACAAATAATAATGGTATCCATTAAAAATCTGAATCTTTAATGGAATTGTCTATACTAATATTATAAAGAGGAAAGATTTGATTGTTTGTTTGTATAGAATAGGCTCCGAAACTACTGAACCGATTTGAAAAATTCTTTTCCATTAGAAGCCGACATTATCCGTGATGAACATAGGATATTTTTTACAGCGGGAAAATGCTTCATTACTACGGGAAATCTAAAATAAAAGTAAATACGGGCTTGGCCCGGGAGATAGCGCCATCTATCCAAAATACGGTAGATGGCGTTTTATACTTTTCTACGCGGACGAAGTCGCGAGCACCAGTTAGTATATAATATAAATACATTTCAACATAATATATACATTTTATTCTATAGGTACTAATATATAAAGGTGAAGAGTTCGTTTGTTTGGTTGTACGCGCTAATCTCAGGAACTACTGGTTCGAATTGAATATTTTTTTTCAATTCAGTAAGTATAGTCCATTTATATAATATTTTGATCCAATAAATATTTTGATTTAATTTGATATAGAGGCTAATATAGGCTATAGAGACCTCAGACGAAGTCGCGGGCACAAGCTAGTATTATTATATAAGAAAATAATTCTTTTTCTCCGTATATCTGTTAAGCTTTCACAATTAATGCACTGAACCATTTTTTAAAGCCGACGCCGGACGCAAAAGCGGAGTCTTTAACGTGTGTGTCTGTGTATCTTTGTGTCTGTCTTTGGAACCATAACTCCCAAAAGGATGGACCGATTTAGATCCGGATTTGACGTTTGAAAGCTAACGTTATCGGAATGGTTCTTAGTTATAATTTAAAAGTTTTGTTCAGGCGTTTGATGACCATCAGCCCATTTCCTATAGACAGGAATTTGACTAACTTCCAATGACATCATGGTTGATGCTACAGCATGCTTGGGCTTATTAGAAAGTCGTGTTGTGTTTGTTTATCACTTCTAATTAAAAAAATTCTTTGGTCTCCAATAGGACTCTTTTTACGTTTTAAATCTATAGCAAATTTTGAAAAAAGGAAAACCTATAAACTTAGTCTTTCATTGTGTCAATAACATACAAAAAAATCATGGAGATTGGAAAATGTTTAGAAGTGGAAAAACGTTTTCTCTTTTTGTATGGACGAGTACGTGATATTCTTCCCTCTTAAGTGAGTTCGTGATTAAGTTTATGAGTGCAGACGGACAAACAGATCACTCGAAATAATGCAGTTAGCCGCGATTTCACAAGGTGTAGATTTCCGCTTTTTTTATCGTATACTTTCAGAGCACGTGATAACGTACCTAATCTAAGCCGGATATGAAAACCAACAGATGTTGGAGGAACTAGAATTCGAATCTGCTTTTGCCTTGGAAAAATCTTAAGCTCTGCGTTCATTCCACTGAGCTGTCATTGTGTACTTATGTATTTTATCCATTTATATTTAGTTTAAAATAAATTGTGAATTTTATCTGGCGGCAGTGATTGAACAAAGCGACTCGAAGGGGAAGCCTTTAAACATATCGAGTGCTTCAGTGCAACGATACAGCGGGTTGTTTACAGTGGGGGGTCGTGGGGGTCGTGCGAGGGGGTGGCAGGGAGGGGCAAGATGGCGGCGTCGCCAAGGCAACGCTGCACTCGCTTCCTTAATCGACCGTCGCAGCCTCCGCGACCCCGCGCCTGGGGTCCAATGTTCATTTATATATTGTATTGCACTTGGGAAACAACTTTTACATTTAAAAGATAAACAAGTAAATATCTAAAGCCGTTAATTGGTTAAGTCTTATTTTGTTTTTTTATTAAATACGTTTAAACGATAAAGAGTGCCTGGCAGGTTGTAGACTCTCACAGTTATAGACTAATAGTTCATCTGTTAACTCACAGCCACTGTACTGCAGGATTTCAAAAATTTTGAAGGAATTGATAAACGGTGAAGAACTGACTGAAGTTTAAATAGGCCCTACCCTACTAACATATCATGATTTGGTGGTCAGTACATGAATCCAATCTCCCAGCCAGGACTTGGAAGATGCTGCTGCGGCCAACTCTAACCCATCCTACGAGGGAAGAGCACCGTTTGCGCTCATGATGGCGTAAAAATCCACTGACATTGCCATTCAGCAAGCATTCGCGATGCCCTATGAAACACAGAAATCACAACTAGTTGTCATGAAAGACTAAAAGATCCTCGTAACTGGTTGCGAGGAACTAATATTGATTCTTAAAATCTCAAGATATGCCCTGTGCTTCTGAAAACTGTCCACGTAATTTATTTGTAGAATTGTTATTTCTGTGTATTTGTTATTTCTGTATTTCACCAAAATACTTATCTACCTATTATTTTTTCATAAGTTAAAGGGTGAGGCTAAGTACCATCAAGCCTCTTGCCATGTTGCCTTTTAATAAAAACAATAAAATTTAGGGTTCTAAAAGATATATAAATATAATAGTGCAAGCGGCCACCGAATATAATAATAAATATATATTTTATATGTAATTTTAATAAGAATTATACATATAAAAATAATTATAATAACAACTACTATTCAGGAATTGTACAGTTCTAAATAAGTGTGAATAGCTTTCAAACTAACTTTAATAAATTCTGAGATAGTTCCCAAATTTATAAACAAAATCAGCAATTCTACTTGCGTTAATAATTGTGGAAATGGTGCTACGTATTCCAATGCTAATAATATTATAAATGTTTGTATGTTTGTTCCTCAATTATCCAAAAACGACTGAACAGATTTGGATGAAATTTTGCACAGATGACCTGGAATATTGTTAGGTTCCCGAGGGATCTATTAAAAATATAAAAATATCGGCGCCACAGTCGTCACAGCGATAATACCTAGATACCTAGTAGGATATTTTACAACGCGTACAAAGTCGGGAGCACAGGTAGTAAATATTTTTTTTGCCTATTTAAAACATTGGGACAGTAAAATTAGTTTATTAATAGCAGAGATAACGCTACAAGTGTCGAAAAGCGAACTGAAATGTGATTTGTAAATAACGCTCGGTTCAGAAGAGTTTCCCCGAGCGATCGTTTAGGTCAGTGCCGTAATCCAGTGGCCGGCGGCGCTGCAACGAGGAGGGCAATAAAAAAGAGTTATAGTTAAGAAGAAAAGGAAAGTCTCGTGTCTTCGTACTCCGCCGTTAGTTAGGGATCAAGGGCTCAGCGCACGCCGGGCGATAATCATAATTTTTACTTACAACCGTAGAAGTATGTGGCATTAGCTCGGAGCGGGCACGCGACAAATCTTTCCTAACTGCGGGCAAACTTCGCGACTCCATACTCCACATATCGCATACCTCTACCTCTACCGTAGCAATGCCACTATATTTTCTCGACCAACGGTGTCCCGGGATATTCACAGCGAATTCTAAACGTTATAAATATTGTAAAGGAACTTGTGGCGACCTCCTTTCGGAAGGTATTCGACCACTTGAAATTATAATTCTTTAAAAAGAAACAGAGTAGACTTGACGTCTATCATCTGCTGCAAAAAGCTCGTACGAGTCGCACGTAATTAAACCTAACAATGTACCTATTGTATATTTTAGAATAATTTCTTGTATATAAAAATCGTGTACATAATGTGGATTATTCATTTTTATCACCCACATTAAATGGTGACCCGAAACGAAGAACATGTTAAAACCTTTTGACGAAATTTCACATAGTTACCGTTTGTTGACAAAGTGACAAACGATACAAGCGAAACAAGCGAAAGTTTTTTCAAGAATTTCATTTTCGTCTGTAAATAATCTCGCAACGTGTACTTAAAGAACATGTCCGGATCATCAAGATTGGACGATTTGGTTAAGTTTGCTGACGCATGGGTCGACATCGTCCAGCCTGTACAAGTGTCCGCACCGTCGATGTCAAATGAGGTGGAAGTTCTCCGACAGTGTGTGGAGGTTCTAAAACAGGAAGTAGCTGGTCTGAGGACGTTAGCGCGACCGCGCACTCCTGATCCACGCTGGCGCTCAACAACACCTTCCAGCAGGCGGTCCAACCATGCAGACAAGGGACACTGCTGGTATCATCGAAAATTCCAGCAACGCGCCACCAAATGCAGTTCTCCGTGCACGTTTGGAGGAAAACGCGACCGACAGTCGTTAATGGCGGCTGATGTCGACTGTCGAAATTCGTCGCGCCGCTTATTCGTTAGTGACCTTAATACTAAGATGCAATTTTTAATTGATACTGGTTCTGATTTGTGTGTATATCCTTGTAAATATTGTAAGAATACGCGTCTTGTAAAAAGTAATTACCAGCTTTCTGCAGCTAACGGTTCTATTATAAATACTTACGGTTTTCTAAATTTAAATTTAAATTTTGGTCTTCGCCGTGAATTCCGCTGGCGTTTCGTAATAGCGGACGTCACAAAACCCATTATAGGCACAGATTTTTTAGCATTTTACGACTTACTTGTAGACATTAAACGCCATCGTCTTGTCGACAACATCACTTCTTTACAAGTAAACGTAAAACCTTGTATCTCCTCTTCCGTATTTCATATAAAAACCGTTGCAGGAACTTCACGTTACCATAAGCTTCTCACACAGTTTCCCGAAGTCACGAGGCCTTCCGGTGAACCATTTGTTCGTGAGGTCAAGCACAAGACACTTCATTTCATTCGGACTACACCTGGTCAACCCGTGTACAGTCGACCACGCAGACTCGCACCAGATCGATTACGCCGAGCTAAGCGTGAGTTTGAAGATATGGTAAGAGCTGGCATTGCTCGTAGATCCGAAAGCTCTTGGGCAGCACCACTTCACTTAGTTCCTAAAAAAGACGGTACTGATCGACCATGCGGTGATTATAGAGGTTTAAACGCTAGGACTATACCTGATCGATACCCAGTGCGCCATATTGCCGATTTTGCTCATAATCTTCATGGTTGCACTGTCTTCAGCAAAATTGACCTTGTACGTGCTTACAATTTAATACCCGTCAATCCTGCCGATATAGCGAAAACCGCGATTACGACACCGTTTGGATTATTTGAATTTCCATTCATGGGTTTTGGTTTAAGGAACGCTGCACAAACCTTTCAAAGATTCATGGACGAAATCCTTCGCGATCTGGATTTCGCCTTTCCATATATTGACGATATATTAATTGCATCCCATAATCACGACGAGCACGAATTGCATCTCAGACAGGTGCTAGAACGCTTGCGAGATAATAGCGCTGTGGTAAATTCTTCTAAGAGTGTATTTGGTGTTTCAGAGGTTGAGTTTCTTGGTTTCCTAGTTAACGCTGAAGGAACGAAACCAACTCCCGAGAAAATGAAGGCAATACACAATTTCACACAACCAAAGAACGTAAGGGAGCTAAGGAGATTTCTTGGTATGATTAACTTTTATAGAAGATTCTTACCAAACGCTGCTAAAGTACAAGCACCGCTGCATGAACTCTTGTCTGGTGTCAACACTAAACCAAGCACACCTATCGTCTGGACATCTGAGATCAAAAAGGCATTTGATGAGTGCAAAAACAGCCTCATTGCTGCTACTCTTCTGTCGCATCCCAATCCAGCAGCCGACCTCATGGTCGTTACGGATGCATCGGATACGGCAATTGGAGCCGTTCTGCAACAAAAGGTTAATAATAGCTGTCAACCTTTAGCTTTCTTTTCGAAAAAGTTATCTCCAGCTCAGCGCAATTACAGCCCTTTTGACCGAGAACTACTCGCTGTTTACGAAGCCGTTAAATATTTTCGCTTTATGGTCGAATTAAAGCATTTCACGATTTGGACTGACCATAAGCCTTTAATCGCCTCTTTTCAAAAAGCTTCGGAGAAATGTTCCCCACGACAGTACCGACATTTAGATTATGTTTCGCAATTTACCACCGACATTCGCCATATTTCTGGTAAAGACAATGTCGTAGCTGATGCACTGTCACGTGTTGATGCTATATCGAGTAGCGTGTGCATTGATAAACTGGCTCATTCACAGGAGACGGACACCGAATTGAAACATTTACTAAGCACTAAAACTTCGCTGGATCTTCAGAAGATTAAGGTTTCTGGCTCCAGGAGTCCAGTGTTTTGCGATGTGTCCGGTACATCACCTCGTTTGTACCTGACGCCGGAATTTCGCAGACAAGCTTTTGATGGTGTACATGGTCTTAGCCATCCAGGCGCGAAGCCTACCATCCGTCTTATGACCGAAAGATACGTCTGGCCTCACATACGAAAAGATGTTAGAGAATGGACTAAGACATGTATGGCTTGTCAACGTTCAAAAGTCATTAAACATATTCGAGCTCCGGTACATGCTTTTCAAACTCCTTCATCACGTTTTGCACATGTACATATTGACATCATAGGACCACTCACAATTTCTCATGGTTTTCGTTATTGCCTAACGGCAATAGATCGTTTTACCCGTTGGCCTGAAGTAACCCCACTCCAAGACATCAAAGCAGATACTGTCGCACAAGCATTTGTACATAGTTGGATTTCGCGTTTTGGTTGCCCAGAGAAGATAACAACTGACAGAGGCAGGCAATTTGAATCACACTTATTTCGCGAATTGGCAAAAATTACAGGATCAAATCATGTAAGCACAACTGCTTACCACCCCGCCGCAAATGGTTTAGTTGAACGATTTCACCGCCAGTTAAAAGCTGCGATTATGTGTCACGATAACAGTGACTGGTACGAGGTACTTCCAATAGTGCTACTTGGTGTTCGTAGTGCCTGGAAAGAGGATATATCCTCAACCTCTGCAGAGCTGGTGTACGGAGAGAGTCTGCGGTTACCTGGAAATTTGTTCTTGCCGACCCCAACCGAGGTCGTTGATTACAGCGATTTCTTACAACGCTTTCGAAGCCACATGAATCGGCTCAAGCCAACACCCGTCCGTCGACATGGTAACGCGAACACATTTGTTCACAACGACATACACACAGCTACTGCTGTCTTCCTTCGACGAGACTGTGTGAGAAAGCCGTTCCAACCTCCTTATTCTGGTCCGTACAAAGTTATTGAACGTTCGGAAAAAGTTTTCAAAATTTATATAGGAGGCAAGATAGTTTCAGTGTCCATAGACAGACTTAAGCCAGCTTATATACTGAGTAACAGTGATGGCGAGCGAGTCGCTTCAAAGACTGCGCCTTCCATTCAGCCTGCGCCTTCCATTCTGCCAAATATTTCTACGCGGAGTGGCAGAAAGGTTAAATTCCCTTCTAATTTGAGGTCTTTCGTTACGACCTAACGGTCTCCGGGGGGGCTGATGTGGCGACCTCCTTTCGGAAGGTATTCGACCACTTGAAATTATAATTCTTTAAAAAGAAACAGAGTAGACTTGACGTCTATCATCTGCTGCAAAAAGCTCGTACGAGTCGCACGTAATTAAACCTAACAATGTACCTATTGTATATTTTAGAATAATTTCTTGTATATAAAAATCGTGTACATAATGTGGATTATTCATTTTTATCACCCACAAACTTTTAAATTTATAATTTACTAGTGAGTGCCCGCGACTTCGTCCGCGTTGAAGAAGAAATTTATGCTAGCTTGACCAGGGCAAACGTTGTTTTGCAACTATCACTTACCTGCCGAAAAAAAATTCATAAAAATCGGCCAGAGATCGGACTTCAAACTACAACAAAATTCTGAACGCACCTATAATAAATATTTGACAACCAAGTGACAATTTTAGACAAAAGACATCAATAATGTTTCACAGCTAGGAATATTTTGTATTGGAAAATTTTTGTCGTTTTTAGTATTTTCCGTTACTTATTTATTTATGTTGTCACCGTTTAAACCTTCCCTGGACTTTCACGAATATTGCAAAACCAAAATCTCCTATCGAAGGATGCAGACCGAGACTGCATAAAGTGACTACCTAATCAACACTTTACTTGTAGACTTTGTAGTTGGTGAAAGAGGCCCTTAGTATTTTAGTATTTTAATATAACATATAACTAAATACTTTTAGCTATAATAAGCTCTATTTTAAACAAAAAAAACTATGAACGAAAAAATATTCAACCAGACAAACTTTTTGTGAACTGAAAACTGTATTACGGTATTGTACCTTTTTTAAAGTAATAAGTATGTAAGTAGTGGCCTGGTTGCGGCGTACCTATAGTATTTGTTTTATGCCCACCGAAGAACGACTTACAACGACCGCACGCCCGAGGCGTCTTCTTAATTTTATTACACGACCCGACTCGCCCGCGCCCATCCTCCCGGGAAAATACTCTAATTGTGTCCCAGGGAAAACACCTAACCTGGAGATTGCAATTTCGTAGACTATCCCCGTAGCCTCTCTGTTGAACACATAAAACGTAGGTATTATATTGATAAATTACTGACAAAATAATGACTAGGTAAGAAGGTATCATATTAGGTATACTAGCTGGTGCCCACAACTTCGTACGCGCTCGTTTTTTTGAAAATCCCACAGGAACCTTAGGAGGTTCCTCACTCTGCAGCCCTATCACAAAAGTACTTTATTAGTCCTAACCACCGGTAGCTTGAGCTTTGCCTACTTGCGGCACTCTAGGTTTAAATTTTTTATAATATTTAATTGTTTCTTTTATTTATACTGTAAAAAAATTAAATCTAAGAAGAAAAAATAAATATGTACTTGAATTAATAATACAACTTTAATTACATACAAATAAATGTTAAAAACATGTAATAATAAATATGTAATATAAACTTTAATATTTTTAATATTTAACTTTAATTCAACTTTTATAAAATGATCTTAGATAACAAAAAATATTTTATACATGAAAGTGGCGCTATCTATAAACGAGTGGACAATACTTCTGGCATGCCATCTATCGTAGAGTAGTAGGTAGTTGTTATTTTAAAACAAATTTGCAATGTAAACTGACCAAAGTTTTAATAAATAGTGAAACAAATATATTTTTTGGAAATAATAAACTTCATAATTATAACCTTTTATTCTTTTTGATAACGGTTACTTTAAAATTAAAATTAATTGATCTATGCTTTCAAAATGTCACCAAATATCTGTTGCGTGTCGCTGATCTCTAATATACCTCTGGATGGGTTTGGTTATCCCATACAAATTACAGATACTTCGTGTACCCTTTTGAACCGTAAGTACGGGAAATAATTTTGTCGTTTGCGTATTGTTAATCCATAGATAAATAAATAGTGTCTATCTTATTCACGTTTTATTCTATTTGTTAATGTCTTAGAGACTGTTTAAGTTTATTTGTGTCCGCTTGTGTTTTGAAACATGAAGAAATGTGTATTCTGTAAATGTCCGGACATCACTAGTTTTAGTTCGTTGTATTTACACTCCATAGCCTACAGCGCTAAAATGGCGATTTTCAAGTAGACATAAAAATAATTTGATAGCAGCCAATCCAGAGGTATATTAGAGATCAGTATTTGCGTATAGTATTATTTTGTGTTCTGTGACATGGAATGGAAATGACAACTGAAATTAAAAACTCGATCATTCATTTCATTTGCAACTCAATCAATCCTCAACTCAATCATTCATTTGCAAATCATCACGATTCGATTCAATTCATTCAATTCAATCAAATTGAATTGATACAAGGACGAGGGCGAGAGTCGAGACGAAGTGACTTGCCGACTATTCGATTGTTTATCAAGCAATACAATACGCAATAACTTCCAAACAAAGTGAAATTGTTTAGTGTTTGTTAATCTCTAATAAGCGCAAGCAACAATAAAGACTGCTGGAGATATTATATGCCACAAAAATGGCAAACACGTTTGCTGTTTGTCTATTTTTCGTTCTTCTCTACTGTACGAGTAAGTATATTTCGTGTTTACTAATAAATCTCAATAATATGTCATATTATAATTGGTTTTATTACTAACGTATTCTTCGTTACTGGGTTTTCTTCCACCTCACAATATCAATCTATTTACCTACCAAAAACATGGTAGGCTAATGCAACAGTAATTTTCTTTGTAGTTTTTGTCTAATATGATGTTGAATAGAAAATTCATGATAATTTAATTAAAACAGTGAGTGCGTCATGTATTTGAACTTATAACAAACAAAACATCTGTTTAAACTTTTTCATTGACGGTCAAATTGTGCATAATTTTTAACAATATATTATAATGATGTTCATATTTAAATGACTACCTAAAGCTATGTACTTACCTAACGAATTATCATAATTTTGATGTTTTTAAATGCTAAAATCTACATAAACAAAAACAAACTATTCACAGTATGAGTGGAATAAAGGAAGTAAGAAACAAAGTTTTTTTTTTTACTCAATCACACAAAAACGACCTAGGCTAACATTTATTGATACTTTTTATCCTGCTTTAAATGTTAGGTTCCTGTGGGATTTTCAAAAAACGATCTACAGATTTTACAAAGTCACGGGCACAGCTAGTATGGTACAACTTATTGTCGGCCTAATTCGTTAAACTGCTAAGTCCATTTTGGGCCAATTTCACTTTTTTGACTTTTAGACGATTATCTACAAAATTATCTCTTACAAAACAACAACACTTATCCTGTTTTTTATTCCCAACGGTCTTCTGTAAGGGGGTGGTAAGAAAACATTCTAAATTGTTTTATAGGTTTGACAATATATCACCATAAATATTATTATTATTTATTGATAAATAAGTTATTTTTATGTAAGCAATGGACACGTTTTTTACTGATAATAAGTTACAATGTTGTTAGCATAATTATTACTAACTATTAAGATTAAACCCTTACTACCATTTAGCCTTAGCATACTTTGTTCTGCCAATTCTTATAAATTATATTCCTCTATTATTTTAACACAACAAAAACTTTGTATATTGATTCTTACAAAGCTCTATGTATATTGAAATATGTTAAGAATTATATGATAATATAATACCTTGTGAAATCATAGCACCCAAACGGATGAACCGATTTTGATCAGTTTTCTTTTTTGTTTAAAAGCTAACATGATTGGGATTGTACTTAGCTATGATTTATGAAGATTTGTTCAGACAATTGAAGACATCAGCATATTTCCTACTTAACAAGGGATTTCCTTAACTTCCACATGTTCGAATGATATTTTGGGTATACTGTTACTTCGGTGGTATTTCCATGACATGGTAACATAATCCTAATGATGCTGCTTCAAGTAGGTAGTCTGCGGGACACCCAAATCCTGCATGTGCATGCTATAAATGCAGCATTTTATAGCAGACTAGCTGGTACTCGCGACTTCGCCCGCGTAGAAAAGGCCATCTACCGTATTTTGGATAGCGGGATTTGCGCTATGTCCCGGGCCAAGCCGCTAGTATTTACTTTTATTTTAGATTTCCCGTAGGAATGAAGCATTTTCCCGAGGTAAAAAGTAGCCTATGTTCATCATGGATAACGTCAGCTTCTAATGGTAAAAGAATTTTTCAAATCGGTCCAGTAGTTTCGGAGCCTATTCTATACAAACAAACAATCAAATCTTTCCTCTTTGAAATATTAGTTTTATAGCAGATATAGCGTGATTATCCTCATTAGAAAGTCTGGTTTTAATTTTAACTATAGCTTGTTCTGTTCACAAATAAGATAGGTAACCTACTTAACCTATCTTATTTGTTAAATATTACATACTAACTAAGTATATTATTACTTTTTAAAATGTTGCCATTCTTAATAGGTTTTACATTAAAAGTATAAACCAATATTAGGTATTATACATGTAATGTTATTAGCGGAATATGAAATGATTCATACATATAGTATTACTCACTATCATCACTTTGTGTTTCCTGTTGTTAAACAGAAGGGGATCATAATATAATAGGACTATTACCACTACTGTTCCAGCTCTGTTATCTGAGGTGTCTGTTACATATATATATACTATATTTGTTTATTTAAATAACTATACTTTGTGGTTTCATCCATACCTGTAATTATACTCAATATTTTAGTTCAAAATCAAACAATTTGTTATTTTGTTTCTTTTATAAGTAGTATATTTAACAAAAGTTTTTACACATAATAAATCTCACACTATTAGTAAATATTACTACTAAATTTCAAATCTCCAGTCCTTTGCTCTAAGTGTGTATTGTCCATCACACATTAGTTATTGTTTTATAGGTGCAGAAGATTTTTTTAAACACATATTTAGAAACACTACTTTCAAGTAGTATTAGTAAAGAAAGAAAGAAAAAATATTGTCATTTAAAACAAACAAAAACTTACAAAAAGTAATCTACTAAAAATACATTATAATTTTAAAAAGAGGAAAGTAACACACTCTAAGTTAACTACTTACCTAGGTACTAAGTGTTGCTCAGATTATCGTTGCAACATTGTAACCATAGTTATCTTCAATTGCGTCCCTCTGATGATTCCAGTAGTTTCTAGTAATAGTAACAGCCTAGTTCAAGGGTATCTAGTTTGATAATATTTTATTTTTCTTCACTTTTGTAGTATTTAAATTTCAATGCCTTAAATTTGACCAGAGGGTTCAAAATAAATTATAAATACATGACTGTGTTTAAACAGTTTTAAATTGTTTATGCACGAAGTGTTGTTTCCATTTTTTTTCCACAGCCATGACCCGCAAACTCTTAATAACTAATATACCTACTACGTTTCCTAATGAATTCATTTTAATAGCAAAGAAGCTCTTATAACAGTTATCAAATATTTTACTTAAAAGCAAGGCAAGGTATAAAATTTCTGATTAGAATTTGCAGCTGTATAAGCTGCAAATTCTAATCAGAAATAGGACCAAAAAAAAAAATCTTTAGCTTGGTGGCACAATTGACTTGCAATCTTTAACGTTATAGTTAACTGTTTTGCGATAAGCACCCAGCCAGATTGACCTCAAATACTCAGAGTTATTTCAGTCGCATTATCTGGAAACACTATTATTATTATTTCATTTTTATTTTTTACATAAATATTGTAACTCTAACTTTCCTTAGATTTAGAGTAACAAATTAAGATTTAGGCTAATGAAACATTTAGTATCTTAGTGTTCACATTCATCGTATCTAATATAATTCTAGGTGTATTATTTTTTTTTTTTAATTATTAATGTATTCCACAAACAAGTCCATGTCAAGTAGTAGCCTTTTTGGTGTGAAGGTGGTTTTTTTTTATAATGATAATATTTTGTCTATTTCTGGATTCTTTGATTGTCGTACGCTATCAAAGAATCCAGAATATACTTTTGAATCTAGAATGATAAGTGATGTGATTGTCTTTAAAATACATAATAACTAATAAGTTTTCTAATGAATTAATTCTATTCATTTTACTGTTTTGATTATACTGCATTTTTTTTGTTCTCAGATGTATCATTAGCGCGACAAGTATCAAAGGAATGCTCTAAAGGGCCCAGCTACTGGTGCCAAAATCTTAGGCAAGTATTAATGATAATATTAATTGAGGATCACAAAATTTGTCCCTTCTTTCATTGTAAGGTTGCCAGATTGCCTATACAGGCAGGTGTCGCTTGTGTTATATTTAATAGGCGACAGTTTGCCACCTATTATTTATTAAGTGGACTGGTCAAGCTTTACATAAACAAGTAACCCTATAAGTTGCGCCATGTTTTATTTTGTATAATTACTGATTAGCAATGGCTGGATTGTGCTGTTGACTTGATTAAATAACAAACTTTGTGAAACAATGCACGTTTCTTAAGAAAGATTTAATTCAACTAAGTTTGCACAACATTTCACTCCTAATCTGAAATAAAAATTCTCTTCAGTTGTCTTAAGTTTGATTCTTATCAATTAAAACAATTTTAGTCATATCACCAAAACATTAATTCGATAACGTATCAGTAGAAAAAATGTCTTGTGTCGCCTTTTCCCTGTATTAGGCGTCACAAAAAAATGAGATCACATTTTAGCCACACCCAAAACGTATATAAATTAAATAATATATGACTATGGTCTCCTGGTAATTAATTATTGGCTCTGCTTGTAATTTCAGCCATAATAGCTTGTCAGTTTCACATATTTCGAAAATTGTTAATCTATCAGGTGGTAGGTACTCCAATATACATCATCTGTAGCACATAATGTGATAATTATATTCACATATAATGTCAATGCTGAGGTGCACTTGCTGTAACAGTACTCGTAGCGTTGCTTTTGTATGTACCTGTTTCTTGTTTAAATACGGTAAATAATAGCTTATCCCATTAGGCGCACAGAAACTGTTTCTTGCCATCTATACTTTTTAAAATTTATTTTCTATTTTTTTATAATGTAACAGTAACGCAGCGGACTGCGGCGCGGTTGGGCATTGCACATCCGCTGTGTGGGAGAAACAGTCACACAAAATACGCAAAAATGATGTATCCGACAAATTCCTTAACTTCCTCAAGGAACTTAAGGACGTTAAAGATATGATCAATGAGGTATGCGTTCAATAACTCATTATATTTTTTTATTTAATGTACCTATAGTCCCTATTTGTATTACGTTTTGGTGCAGGATTACTTGTCGAGTCGATTCTCTTCTGCGTGTCGCGACGTCCTGCAGCCGGGTGTCCGAGCTACTTGTCGTCAAAACTCCGCCTCCTTGGAGAAATATCTATACCATGTGCTCAAATCGGAGACCAGCCCCGAAACAATGTGCACACTTGTCGGCATGTGTAACAATGACAAGTTGGATTATGCACTCTCAACAGGCGTAAGTGACTATTTACGCTTACGCTTCCACTGTATCCAAAACCTTCCCTATCTCTAAAAGAATAGAAAAAAAAAAGGCTCAAAATAAGGCCAAAGATAATAGAGCTTTAAGATTAAGACCTAAATATCCAGCTTACCTTTTTTTAATTAGATAATATCTACTAATGCTGTAACTAATTCAAAAGTGTGTGTGGAAGTATTCGTCGACGAGTAAAACCATGATTGGACTAGAGGGAAATTTGACAAATAGATATATGTATTATCATGACTGTATTGACGTAATATTTGAGATAATATTAATACAGCTAATGCGTCATCACAGGTTAATAGTTCAACTGGATAGAACTTGATAGAACAATTTGGTTGGTCTAGTGGCTAGTAACCCTAGCTATTAACCAAATGGATGCAGGTTCGAATCCCGCTAGGGGCGAATGTTTATGTGTTAACGTACCTTTGTACCTAGATCTGCACTTGTCTATAAATAGATGGCACATTTGAATGTTTTTTTTTTGTTTTCTATAATTTTTGATATTGTATAAATATCCTCTCGGCCAACATTCTTAAACACAGTTTTAATTTACAGAAAAAGTCAACCAAACCTTCCGTGACACATTCAGGTAAGATGTGATTGTATACTGATATGTATTACGTTTACATAATATTAAAAACATTGAAATTATATTCAGGTTCGGTCCATTCCCTGTTTTATATACCAAATTTTATTCATATAAATAGAGTTAGGTATTTTCCACGTAGAATGCTTCATTATAGTATGGTAATAAAATGATACAAGAAAGGAAATAGGAAGCGACGCGAATACACCATAGCTAGGTGGGAATTTATTGTTTACTTTGTCAATTAATTGACAATTGGCGGATGTAATTAATTCGCATTGTTTGAATGTTTTGTAACCCTATTTTCTAAAAATTAATTGTTATCGTTTATAATAGTGAAATTTAGTTTTGTGTTCAAATATTATAGGTAAAAAATGAACCTAAAATGATAAGACAATCCTACTTCTATCTATATCATAATATGTATATCTGAGAAGAGTTAAAAAAACAAACAAAGCCATTCAAGTTAGTGAAAACTGAAATTTGGCCCAAAACTTTTAGATATAAATTATTAGAAATTTGGGTTAAAATGATATTATTACCTCACCTTAGGTTAGAATTAGATAATTAGGTAGACACCTAGTTATATCTAGAAAAACATTTATTAAAAAAAAAAAAAACATTATTATATATCTTTTAAATGATAGCGATCAAATTTAAGACACAGATTTCATTGTATTTTTTAAAATTTTATTTTAGATCACCTTTTGGGAAGCAAAAAATGCACATGGGGACCGTCCTACTGGTGCAGTAATTTTAGGTAAGAAACAGTATTAATATTCTTTATACTTATTTTTTCATTAGCTTTGATTTTATGAAAAGATATAATATTTATAGCAAGCAAGTGCTTGCCTTGTTTAGCAAAATGTGTATTTTATAATAACATTATATAAAAGTGTATTATTAAAATTATTTATTTTAATACCTACTCTTACTTAATGAGACTACAAAATGTTTGTCATGTTTTGTTATTAAGACGTAAAAAGAGATGTTTTGTTTGTTTTCCATGTTCCTGCTATTTCTGATCGAATCTAAATTTAGATTTGTCGATAATAAACACCTTGTACTCATCATACAATGCAAGTACATGTTCTGAAAATTAATTAAATATTCATTACAGTTAAACCCCCAAGAGGGGTGCACGTGTACGTTATGAGTCTTCAATTTTTATCGATTAATTTATCATCCATAGATCATAGAGATCAATAGGTCACAGCACAGAAGAGTAACGACCATGTTATCATAATAATGAAATCGTAATATTCAATTGTAAGCACAATTCACAAACAAATGTTGCAAGACAATAATTGCAAAAAAATTACTTTAACTTGAGCTATTTGTTTTGTAATAGCGGTTAAATAAGTAATAAAAATGGTTTTTGCAATGATAGTTATGTGACAGTGTAATTAAGATTTCACGGTTTTCTATTTTGCATTCATTATCTAATTTTTTAAAAAATATTGCAAAGCCATTCTCTCGGTATACTAATAAACGAGTTTATTCTTAATTTTTCTTACTGTTTTATATTTGACCGTTTGATAGCCCTCAAGTGTCAATTTAATAAAAGTATATAAAAATACTATACTGTTTTGTTTAAAAAGTCATTAAAAGACCTTTGATGATTTTTTTATTTTGATTATTGCGGATGCGGATATATCCGCAACAACCCTGAATATTACAATATTAAGTGCAATATTAAGTTGTTTTCACCCGACTTCCAAAAAAGGCAGAGGTTCTCAATTCGACTGTATTTTTCTACTTTCGACTTCAGAACTTTCGACTGGGTGAAACGATTTTGACGTTTCTTTTTTTTTTATTTGAAAGTGCTCCACGATCCACGAGCAAATGGTTTGAAGTCGGTTTTTTGTTGTTAAAAAGAGTTATTATTGTTCTCTCGTTTAGCACAACCAGGGAATGCAAGTCTATCCACCACTGCGTCGAACGAGTCTGGTCAAAAATGGACTATCCGATCGATAACGACGACATTTGCAAAATATGCACCAACATGGTTCAACAGGCTCGCGATCAGCTCGAAAGCAACCAGACACAGGTATTTTTCTATCGACAATTTTCTATCAAATGTTTAATCTACCTTACAGAAGAACACCGCGATATAACAGCAAGTGTAATGTTGTGATTCAGTGAGTAGTAAGGGATGGAGAGATAAGGTTCCTTATCTTAGGGATTATTCCCTTATCCTTAATCCTACTAAAGTCTACAACACACTTGCAGCACGTAAGCAACCTTTTATAAAAAATATATATTTATATGTAATATTTTTTATTGAAAAATTCGTTTGAAAAGACCAACTATCTATTTTACCTTTCCATGGGAAGTACTTTTTTCCCAATGTCTAGTATGTTAATTTTTACTTATTTTATTGTTTTTGACGATTTATAAGGTTTGCAAGTCACATAAATAAATAACTAAATAAAAAATTTATTATGTACTCTTAAATTCGCCTGTGAATATATTTTTCTTAACAAGGTTTGATAAAACTTAGTCATTAAGTAAAGTTGAGTTCTTTGACCGATAATTTTTTGTAGACCTCACGCGACGCTTACGCAAACTTCTTAATCGTTTTTGGTCTAACATCTACAATAAAAGTGTATTCAGGCCTTATACTATTCTCACTGTTAAGAAAACAATATAATATTAACTTATTTTATATTTTGAGGTACTCACAAAAATATTTCATGTTTAAATAGTTTATACATGTTAGAATTTGCTTGCTTATACCATGTTTAAAATTCTACGCATAGTATATTCTCTTGATAAGTTATCTTTTTTTATATTAACAGAGAGCTAGGCGTTGTATTATTAACGTACATAAATAGAATTATTGTCATAATTATAGATAATAAATAATTATTGTAATATTTTTATTTATTTATTTTGTTTTTGTCGTACACTTATCAACCATTGAATGTCATTAAACCTCTGCATGGCAACATTACTTAATTTACGTAAATTTTAAGGATACATAAAGGTTAAGTTGTTAACACATGGTGTAATTTTCACTTCTGACGTGCACAGTCCTACGATTGACAGTTGAAGACGTGAGTGGATGAAGGTGGTATGTCGCATAATTCCAATTTTGAATAAATCGAGGTTAAAGTTTTACTATTAATTTTTGAGATAAGTCGCCACGGAACTGATTTTTGTACTAAATTATGATGAAAAGTTCTATAAACAAGCTAAAATACATATTAATGGTATGATAGCAATTAAACACTTTTATTATTTCATTAAAAAAAAGTGAACATAGCTCTCTTTTCCATTAACAAAAGTAAACTTTTCTGCACTCTTTGATTTTTAACATTAACCGTACATAACACCTTTTTCAACCTTTTAATGTATTTTTCAAAAATCTCTTAAATCGACGATCTTAAGGTCTGTAATATTACCTTCATTAACCCAAAAAAAACGAAAAAAGAAAAAACCCAAAAATGCGACAAAACGCCTTCATCCACTCACGTCTCCAGATTTTTTTTAATACAGGAGGAGTTAAAAGAAGTATTCGAAGGTTCCTGCGAACTGATTCCGATCAAGTTCGCGAGGAAGGAATGCATAAAGTTGGCCGACGATTTCGTGCCAGAGTTGGTAGAGACTCTCGCCTCGCAGATGAACCCGCAGGCCGTTTGCTCAGTGGCTGGACTTTGCAACAGTGCTCGCATAGACAACTTGCTAGAGAGATATGTGAGTTATTTACTTACCCACAACCCACGGTTTTAATTTTAAGCGCTTTTTCCAGGGTCTTCATTACAAAGGTTGAATTCTTCGCCCATTTTAGTTTTATATTAATGTTTTGTTTCAAGTGCAAACGTGAAAGATGTGTGAAAGATCTTAACTACTATTTAAAATTAAGCGAAATTGAATTGACCGAGACTAAGAATTTCTATACCCGCAGGTAATATACTCCTTTTTGAAGAAAAGGCCGGAATCTTTAGATGAAGTAGTTGAGAAGATTCTACCTTTTATTTAAGTATCTATCTCATGGAACTTTGAACATTATGTCGTGCACGCAAAGGTCAATTTGCCTTGTATCTGTGCAACAAAATAGCTTCTTTTTTTTTCGATTAGAGAACAATGCTCATCCTCGATCTATCCAAAATTTGCTAAGCTAGTGTGTAACAATATTTTAAAGGAAAATATACTAAAATCCTCTTCAGACCAAACAATTTTATTCATATATTATTATAACATGGTATAGGGTTGCGTTCAATTATAAGTATGAATCATTTATGTGTCATACTTAACCAACATCTTTGTTATGAACATATTGAAAGTAAACTATTCATGAGCCAATGTTTGTATTATGTTGTATCGCGTTACACAAAACAAGGTGACAAAGTGCAAACCAATTTTAACTTTGTTCGAGAATTTTACTTGTATTATTCTAATTATAATATATCACCTATAACACCTGCTAATCTTTATCTTTATTCTAATACTAGCTGTTGCACATGTCTTCATCCGCGTAACTTTATAAAACATAGCTTATATTACTCGCTGTTAATGTAGCTTTCTATAGATGAAATAATTTTTTAAAAAGGCCCCGTAATTTTTGAGTTTATTTATTACGAATATACAAATCGTCTCATTTTATAATATTAGTATAGACTAGCGGCTAATAAACCTAAACAAACCTTCCTCGTTTATGCCTCTTTCCATAAGTGAAAACTGTATTAAAATCCGTTGGATAATTTAGAAGTAGTTAGCGGAGAAACAGATATGACATGATAGTTAAGGAGACAGAAAGAGGAACAAAAAAAACCCTGGCACAAATTCCAGTTAAAAATATTGTCATCTATTTTTGCTACATCATCGAACTACTATAGTTAAGCTTAGTTAAACGCTTATAGTGCCTAGTTTTAAGCGTAAAAAATAAATAATAATTGTCTTCTTATTGTCTTTTATAGAATAGTCAATTGGGCGTGCGACAAGAATGCACCAACTGCCAACGTACAGTCGGTGTCTTGAGGAAGAGGTTCGATGCGACCAGTTATGAAGAATTTCTTCATGGACTTCTACGGGTAATAATAATAGCAATGAAAAATAGTTTGATAATTTCGTTTTCATTATCGAGCGCAGAAGGTTAGCGGACGGAGACATTTACGTTTACAAACTGACAAACAAAAAAAAAGGAGGACTTTATATTATAGGTATACTCATGACTTTTATATACTAGACTAGACTCGCTGAACGGAACGCAGAAAATGCGCATTTAGTTACGGGTTCTTCCGTAACCCGTAACTCATTTGCAAGCAAGCGATTTACGGGTTCTCTCGTAACTCATTTGCATGCAAGCGAGTTACGGGTTCTCTCATAACTCATTTGCAAGCAAGCGAGTTACGGGTTCTCTCGTGCGAAATAAGGAAGAGAAGAATTCGTAAGCGCCTTATTTCTCACGGCGCTTTCGTGATTTTGATCGCGAACTTTGATTTGACAGGCGTGTCGCAACTTCGGCTCGCTGTCGGACTCGTGTTCCATGCTCGTGTTCAAATATTACGAGAACATTCTGGAAGCGACGAAGATGGATCTGACTGCGGCGAAGGTTTGCCACCTGAGCGGTCAGTGCGCGCATTACTTCCACAAACACGACGACTTTGATTTCCCACGTGTCGACGTCGACAAGTTGAAAGCTACAGAGTAAGTTTTTCTTCTTATGTACAGTCGGCCGCATAAGCGGATTGACACGTTCACAAGTGCAATATAATAGAAGAAATACTAAATTTTCAGTGACGTCCCGTGCGAATTCTGCGAGCAACTGGTGAAACATCTTCGTGATGTTCTCGTTGCGAATACAACTGAAGTAGAGTTCCACAAAATACTCATTGGTATGTGGCTTATATTTTTTGTTTGGATGAGATAGGCAATTGTATATTTATTAATAATAGTAGAGATAATTATTAATAAAGAATTCTATTAAAGATATGATTAAGCTCAAACATTGTCCGTGACGATATTGGAGGACCGAACCGCAAGGTATTTAATTTTTTTCATAGCAATTGTTGAACAGTCATTTCATCAAAAGGTTTTTAATATAATTCAAATATCATTATGTTATGCTACCTTGCCCTAGCATAATACAATAAAATTGGAATTATATTTAAAGCGCTTCAGATACAAGATACTATAAAAAAATTAAAAAAAAATACTCCGTACTCCAATGTGCGCCGGCGCATATTCGTCACGGACAATGTTTTCGTTCGTTCAAAATATTTTGAACGATGGAAGCACCCGTTCCGATTAAATTGGTAATTAATATGACAGGTCTGTGCAAGCAAACGGGCAAATTCAAATCGGAATGCCTCTCCCTGGTGGAGCAATACTCGTCGGAGATATACGAGTTCCTCACGGCCAACATGAACGCGAGCGAAGTGTGCTCGCTGATCGGAATCTGTGGAAAACGCGCGGACGTGCCTATCGCGCCTCTTCTACCCGCAGAGCTCGCCGTCAAAGTGATCACACCTTCCTCGAAACTTATCGGCAACGACGAAGCCAACAGTTACATCACGGTGACGTATTAATTATTTCTGGCTTAAAATTAATTTGCTCGTGTACAGTCGTCACATTGGAAATGACACACACAGGAAAATTTCGTCGCATTGAAGACATATTTGTTTGCGTCAAGGCAATTATCAGTCATGAAAAAATTTCATTTCAAAAGTCTGTCAGTCGATTTAGTGCTAAGGTTTTAGTTTCAAAAGGTTACTAAAGAGTCTACGACTTAATAAAGGATTATAATTATAACAAACTAGCTCGTGCCTGCGACTATCCAACACAAAAATAATTTTTCAATTCGAACCAGTAGTTCCTTGGATTAGCGCGTAAAACCAAACAAACAAACAAACCCTTCAGCTTTTTATAATAGTAATATAGATTTCATTAAAATCAGTTCAAGCATAGATGTGACGGTAACTTCTTCGTGTTAAGGTCGGACAGACAAAACACACATTCAGACATTGCAGAAAAAAAATCAATTAAAAAAAAATCGGTACCAATTTTAAAGTCCCAATCGATTGCTCGTTATTTTCCACTTTTATTTCAAGAATAATAAACGAATAGTGTTCTAACCGTTTGTCCGTAGAGGGTTGACGTCCCACTGAACGACAAACAGTCGACGGTGGCAACAGTGAAGGGGAGGGAAAATGTACAAGTGTTGGGCGTCGAAGAGACGCAGCTGCCCGTCGAACGAATGTTCGTGGCGATGCCCCAAGGAAATGGCGCCTGCTCCTTCTGCCAGTACTTCCTTCATTACCTTCAGGTGGAACTCAGCGATACTCATAACGAGGTGATTATTCCACTACAGTCCTCCATGGATTTGAGCTTTGAACGTGGATTAATGGATAGTATATGGATTGACCCTTTCAACCAAAAAAATCACTAATATAATTCGCAAAATCATATTATTATTTTTTATAATAAGATTTTGCGGATCGTTTTGCCAGTGTTATTTGTATGGAAAGGGCCCATCCATATACATCGATGGCTTTGAACTTATTTATGGTTTAGTTAGATCTTTCATAAAGGGTGTACTATAGATTCAGGGTCTCAAACAAAATCACTGCGAAAAAGTGTCCACTGGTTTTTTTTTTTTAATCACTTTAGCTCTCCTGGCGATACGCACGACCGACCGCGGTAGCAATAAACGCGTGCGTACAGTCGGTCGAGCTCAGTAACGATTTCGAATTTTCATACAAAATACAAAATGTACAAAAAGTGCGACCGTCAGGAGAGCTCTAAAACCGGCCTCACAAACTGTCGCATTTATAATATTATTAGTAGGATGAGTAACGTGTGCACTTAATTACAATTGCAGGATCAGATAAAGGAAGCGGTCGAGAAGGCTTGCGATCACCTCCCGGAGGCTGTGACCGGAGAATGCAAGACGTTTGTAACTGAATACGGACCTCTTGTCATCGCACTACTTGTGCAAGAGATTGACCCCGCAAGCGTAAGTCTTTTTAAGGTTCAATTTACATAAAGCAATAAAAAAAATAAGTCAAACTTTGTACAATTTTAGAGCCCCTATGTAACCCAATTTAAGGAAGTATAGATTCGAGGTTACCCCTTGTGGGTTGTGGGGTTGCAGGTGTGCCCCGCGATCGGAGTGTGCCCAACCGTGCACGAGGTACGCCGCGTGGCCATTAACGTGGACAAGTCCAACTGTCCATTGTGCCTTTTCGCCGTCGAACAAGTGGAGAGCATGATCAAACAGAACCGCACAGAGGTGAGTTCTAAAAATTACTTTTGCAAATTGAAGACGTGAGTGGATGAAGGTGTTAAGTTGCATTTTTGGGTTTTTTAATTTTTTTGCGTTGATGAAGGTAATAAGGTAATATGAATGGTTACAGAACTTTAGATCGTCGATTAACGATTTAAGACATTTTTGGATAATAAAAAGTTGAAAAAGTTGTTATGTGCAAGTTAATTTTAAAAAGCAGAGTGCTGAAAAGTAAGTACTTTTATTAATGGAAAAGAGAGCTATGTTCACTTTTTTTTAATTAAATAATTAATTACTATGATACCATTATTATTTTAAGTTGTTTACAACTTTGCATCACAATTTAGTACAAAAATCAGTTCCGTGGCGACTTATTTCACAAATTAAAAGTAAAACTAACCTCGATTTATTCAAAATTGGAATTAAGCTACATAAATCACCTTCATCCACTCACGTCTTGAATTATTTCTCAAAGCGCATTTATAATACAGAACCTGACTGTAGTCTGAGTTTTATCAAGTATTTTATGCTTGAGTGGATATCAGCCAACTGATAAATTTTCCAATGATGACGTCGTAAATTTTTTGCATGAAAAATATTATTGTTTTCTTCTACAGTCCTAACGAGTGGGGTATACCCCACCACTACATTTCAACCAGTTGATTGATATTAAATAGTTTTTTAAAACACACCAAGTCTGGGCTCTTCTTGTTGGGAAACGAATGAATAGTTATATTCTCATTTATATCCAACGTAATAAAAGGAGTTCCAGGAATACTAATGCAATTTCTTTTTCTTTCTTTTTTCGTGAAAAAAGCTGCTCGTATCAAACGCGAACAGCTTTGCAAGACATTTTGGAATCCTCACTGCCATATCCCACTGTATTAGCCCTTACCTCCTTACATAGATTAGAGAAGCCAGCCAGCCATGAGATTTAAAAAAAAAAAAAACCTTTTCCAGGCCAGCATTCGTTCTGCACTAGAGAATCTTTGCAATCACCTGTCGCAAAAGCTGCGCACTCAGTGCGTTGACTTTGTCGACACGTACAGCGACAGGCTCGTCGAGATGCTAGTGGCGGACCTCAACGCCCAGGAGATATGCGTTTACCTTCACCTCTGCACAGACAACTCGACAGATCCCCTGGGAATCGCCGTGGACAGATACCACGAAAAGCCGCAGCTGATGGCCGACAGAAACAACTTCAGGGGAAAGTCGCTTTTACCCAAATCCATGCTGACAGGGGGCGACATAGGTATGTGATAAAACGTAGTAGATGTCTTCATAGAACTTTTTAAAGGTTGATGTATTCAAGGTAATTTAATTGTATTGAATGATTAAAAAACCTTTGTATTCGACACGTAATGAGGTCAAGATTGGATCCAATGTGCTTCTGACCTGTTTGTTCTCTTGAAAAATTATGGAAGAGACATATGTACTATGCGTGTCAAATGAGAATAGGACTGGAAATTCTCATTTTGCTCCGCATTTCTCACGAACTTCATTAGTGATGTGTACGGAGTGCAAAAAAAAAAACAAACCAAGAATTAATTATTATTTTTGTAATGTGATTTATTTATTCAGGTAGTTTATTATAAAATCGTATACATTGTCCCATAAAAGAATTACTTATCTCGTGGAAGACGCGTTAGCAAACTTAAGGGCTTTGCTACATAGAGCCAAAGCCGAAAAATCGTATAAATACGATTTAAATCGTACTGTAATTTACACTTATAGTTTAATTACTTAATAGTTATTATATACCAGCTGGTGCCCGCGACTTCGTCCGCGTTGAACGATGAAAGGTACCCTATGTCCTTTCTGGTGTTCCAGACAACGTGTATGTAAAATTTAACGGTGATCGGCTCAGTAGTTTTTGCATGAAGGCGTAATAAACAAACAAACAAACTCATATTCACATTTATAATATTAGTAAGGATATATAATATATTTATACATATATAATTTTATTAGATATAAAATATTTATATTTTTGTTATTCGGATTTTTTTGACGACATTACTATGATGACTCGGATCATATGAAGTTTGCAGCAAGTGCGATCCTATTCTCATTTGAAACACATAGTACATAACATGAAAATATATTTTTATAGAAACCAATGAAATCCCAGACTACACAGTAAACGGACTCGAAGTAAAACAAACGACCGCCTGCGTTATGTGCGAATTTGTTCTCAGAGAGATTGACGATCAGATCAAGGACAAGGATAATGAGGTAATTTATATTTTATAAGATAGACAAGATGTTTGCAAAGTGAATTCAAAGTATGACAGAGATGACAGCTTGAAACAAGCTCTGAGCATCTACACACACATTAATTTACACTTTATTTATACACAAGATAAATCGGTATCATGCTTACTTTTGCAAATTGATCATAAAACAGCGGAGTAATAAAATCATTCTACGTTTGTATGGAGGAAATTTGACTTGTATTACCTACGATAAATCTTTGGCTCACGATTTTATTAAAGTTCCGTCATTTTAATAGACATTTGACGTCTGTCAGTTTTATCTTCATAGTGAGGTGACCTGCTTAAAAACATCGATTAAAGTGAATGAATCGATACGGACATCAAACACATGTGAATTTTAAAAATCATCAGGCGAATCCCTGTCCCATTATTTTCTATAGTTAGTTAAAAGAATAATAAATATAATTATGTTTTATTATAATCACAACATGGTTATTAATTTATGGTGGTATTTCTTCACAAGTAATCATTGCATTCGATTCTACTTATCAGCTTTCGATTTTTAGAGTAACATCCCCTAGTGTTTAAAAAGAAAAAGGGTTAATTGACGCAACATTGTAACGACGATCAGTTTTTTAAGCATTTGTGCAGTTCTAACAAAACGAAAAAATATATTATTTTATGCCCGCCGTTAGAAGGTTACGTTGTTGAATTTTGATGAATTGTCAAATGTTACCTATTAAAATGACGGCACAGGAGAACTTGAAGTTTTCAATATTGGGTTGTTTAAAATAGGACGAGATCAAGAAAGTGGTTCACAGCGTGTGCAAACACATGCCGAAGACGGTGCGATCGGAATGTGACAAGTTCGTTGAGAAGTACGCGGATCTCGTCATCTCGCTTCTGGTGCAGGACCTCGAGCCTTCCAAGGTCTGCGAGAAAATAAAACTGTGCGACAAAGATGCAATCAAGAATATCAAATGTAAGTATTTAATTTAGATAAGGTGAGATTCTTACGAACAGGTCTATCATTGCTTGATCAATCTATACTTCTATACTAATATTGTAAAGAGGAAAGATTTGATTGGTTTGTTTTTTTGTATAGAATAGGCTCCGAAACCACTGGACCGATTTGAAAAATTCTTTTACCATTAGAAGCCGACATTATCCGTTTTACCGCGGGAAAATGCGGGAAAATAGTAGCGGCTTGGCCCGGGAGATAGCGCCATCTATCCAAAATCAGGTGAAGCGACTAACGCGACAACTGCTTCGTGATATTTTTAGCGATCCGCTGCGGTAGATAGCGTTTTATACTTTTCAACGCGGGCCAAGTCGCGAGCACCAGCTAGTGTTATATATACTTTTATAATAAACTGAATACTAGAAGAGTAAATATAAGCATATAAGTTACTTTTGAATATATAAAAAATGATCAAAATATACTAAATATGGAATAAAACATACAATATAAAGGATTGTGTTTTTTTTTTTGTTTTATGGCCTACAAAGAGTTTGTAGGCATTGCCGTCTAAGCTACGGCATTATAAATGAATCTTTGTCGTAATGAAAAAACCAGATGACATAATTTTTTACTTAGCCGTTATATAAATAAATGTAATGCGCAGCCGATATCCTGGATTGTGCCGTGTGCGAGACAGTGGTGATGGCAGTGAAGAAGGTTCTGGGCAACGACAAAGTGGATCGCAACATAGTACACGTAGTAGAGAAGTCCTGCAACTTATTGCCGGCCAAGTACAACGGCAGGGTGAGTTTATTCACAATTTGTGTGATTATATATATTTATATGTATTCATCTTTTGTGTTTGTGACTAATGAGAATTGTGAAATTCGCCTAAAAATAAACGTGTAATAATGTCTCTCACTTCACGGATTAAAAAGACATGGCTTACAAACAGAACTTTCTTTACGGATATATTGCTAAGTATAATATTAATACTTAAAAATGTGTTTGAAAAACCGCAAAAAAAATACATTTTAATGTCCTAAATCGGAAGTTTCAGCACCATATTTTTGTTTCACTGCAAAGTGATACGTTTATAAGCGAGATATGACTAAGAATAATTGAAAGTAATACTGATTGTGGCAAAAAGTTACTTTACTGACTTTAAATGTGCATTGAAATTCAAAAAACTAAAAATGCAAGTTTTTTGGAAACTACCCCGTCGGTGCGCCACCTGAAAATAAAGTCGTAGATATTTGATTTTCTGTAAGAATGAAGCTTTCGATTAACGTTACAGGAGATGTAAAAAATAAAAAATAAAAATATTTTTTTTTACTTGTGTAGCTCCACCCTGTCTGTCTCGCTTTCACGCCAAAACTACTGAACCGATAACCATGAAATTTTGCATACACGTTGTCTGGGACACCAGAAAGGACATAGGATACCTTTCATCCATGAAAAAAGTAATGTTCCCGAGGGATAGGCTAACGCCTGGCCAATGTGTTATACCAACAAGTTGTCAAGCGTTGTAATTGCTTTTATATTTTTAATACATCATCGCGTACGAAGTCGCGGGCACCAGCTAGTATATAATATGGCAAAATAATATACAATATGGCGTGTTGCAGTGCCACACGCTGATGAAGATATACGGAGACAGTGTGATCCATCTGGTGGAGGAGTTGGGCACTAAGGGCGTCTGCAAGAAGATCGGCCTCTGCGCGCCCACCGACGCCGCCTTCTTCTCCATGCACCACTAGTACGTACTTGACAAGTATTCATCATTATTTAGAAACAAATTTTTAAAGTGATACGCTTTTAAGTAGACTATGAAATTTCCAAAGTTACCCTAGCTAGGATTCGAACCTGGGTCCCCTAAGATAGAGCGTTAAAGCACCAAGGTGCTGCTCTTCAAATATGTTTAATTTTGACGAAATTAAAATAATTAAATTTTTTACTTCTCTCAATACAACTCAAAATTAATTTTCTGGTTTATTCAGTGTCTAAACTGAAGGTTATTTTTTATCCTGGCTAAGTTTTTACTTAGGTTATTGGCAACTATTGTTGGCAACGTCTATACCTTATTCAATTAAACGAGCTTATTTATAGGGAGATAAAGCGTTCGGCTGTGATTGGTGGAGATGACAGACAATGTGAGTGTACACACTACAATGTACTTTTTAGTTTTAGTCTGTTCGTAGAACTCTCACTGTTCAGACTCTCTCACTCGTTATTATACTGCGTTTTTTTTAATTTTAATTCGTATTATTATTTTAAGGTTTGAATTTCCCTCAACTAATGTTTAACGTATCTTAACTTAACCATAGTATATTTTTCATTTTATGATTATATCAGGAACCAAAATGTATATTATCTTAATTAATTAATAATTCACAACAAAATAGCTGGAATAGTTTATACAAAAAAAAAATCAGTTCTTGTTATCTATAAGTGGAAATTTTTTTATTAGGTTAAGCGCCTCTTTCACAAACGTCAATTAGGCCAAACTGTCATTTAAAGTCACCGGTAACCGAGAATAATGCAGCTGATATACCTTTGTTTGTACGGTAAACGTCACAAACATTGAATAGAAAATAATAAAAAAAATTCGGCTGCACTATGGATGGTGCACTAAACCGAGTGAATAATTCAATAAAACAGAAAATGATTTCTAAAAGTAACTAATCAATACTTTACTTGACGTTGGTGAAACAGGCGCTAAGTTTGTTTACTCACCACTATTATTAAGTAATTATACCTGTAAATTGTAACTGTAAAAATAAAAAGTGAAGAGTTGTGGGTAAGTACGTAGGTATTACTATAATATTTTATTATAGTTTATAAAACTGAAAGTAGCGTAGAATGAACGTTCACCTACAATTTATACGCCGACTCAAGATTTGCTGTCCTTGTCTTTTGTACGGAATTGAGTGAAAGAGAAAGCGCTCTATATTAGCTCGTTTAAATGAATAAGGTATAGGTCGTGTTGTTAAAGAAATTTTAAAAACTTTGTCATTTAAAGTTCTTCCAAATAGAAAGAACACGTTTTGGTCTAAATAGTTTTTCATTGTTTTCAGATCGTGTCAGCGGCAGTAAGATTACAATAAAAATAAAAAAAAGTAATCTCCATCAAGTACTAATATTTCATAATCTATAAGTCATTTTTTACCAAAATTGTGTACTTGTTAGTTATAGCAAAAAATATTGTGACTATTTTAAATATGGAATGTGATTCGAAGACAAAGAAAAATTTTATTATTCTTTTATAAAATGACTAAAGTAATTTGTAGGTTAAAATAATAATAATAATAATGATTTCAAGGAAGTGTACTTACGCAAAGAAAAAAATAGTCACAGTAGTTTTGTTTTCGCGTTTAGAGGTAAGGATTTAAGCTTTTTTAACTATTATTTTCAAATACTTGTGTATAAAAATTATCAAAGCAAAATACTTTTGTTTGTAACGAATTTGTCAAGTTAACACATTACGCTGTGATAAGTCGTTAGTAAACTTTATCTTTTTTTTTTAACAATAAAGTTGGTGAAAATATATATTCTTGTTTTTTTTTTATGAATCTTTATTTTGTTTAGATAAAATATTCGTCTATCCCATATTACGAAAATTAATTTTTTTATATGCTTGCTGTCGCTATTCTATTCACATAATTAGTGCTCTTCACATTATTATGATACCATAAAGACTTTATATATTTTTAACGCCCGACGCAAAAACGGGGTGTAATAATTACGACGTGTGTCTGTGGAATCATCTAAATAATGTTCATTAAATGATTAACAAATTGTGTGTTTTAAAAAAAATACAACGTTTAGTTTATTTAATATTAATCATATTTTATTTCTCTTTAATGTTTCTCGTGAAGATTGACATAAAAAGAAACAATAATGTAGAGTTGTAGACTATTATAGCACAAGCAGCACCAGAGGAATGCCGCTCCTTGGTAAAAAAGTAGAGAAGGATATGGGAATGGATTTATTATACACACCAATTAAACAAAATTAAATGATAATGTTGAATTTGTAACTTAGACTGAATTTAAGCATGTGAGGATTCTTCAGAGGGGTGTGGAGTGTGACACCTTCGGTCCTCCCTTTGGTCGACCGATTGAGGCATTATGTCTGGCTCGTTAGGGTTGTGCCTTGTTAGATAATCGGCGAGCCAAAGTATAGGTTCGGCTGGTTTCTCGTGCGCTAACGCCGTCAACCCTGGCAAAAGGGTGGGGGTGATGAACTTCTGTATGTAGTCACTCACTTGCCATTCCCGGAGAATGGGACCAACTATCACTGTGGACAAAACAAGTTTTGAAGTGAAAACTTCTTTAGGCGCGTAGGGCATTTTTGATATGGGAAAAAACTATTGAACTCGCGACTGTTACCGTAACCGTGTAACCGACAAATCTGTATATTTTTTAGATATTAGATTTTTACTTCTGTCGGCTCTCCCGTAGTGCCATTGTTTTTTTTTTATTAATATAACTTAAAAAGAGACATTTCCCTTCTTAATCCCTGTCTTACTATGGGGAGGCACCGCACTTTCAGCACATGTGGCTAATTTTCCAAACCGTCAAGTTGTATATAGTCATTTCAATATCCCGTGTCAATAAATTTTAAGTAAGTATATGGTTTTAAATGATTGTTCACATTTTAGTTATTTTAAATTGCAGACACATTAGCTGGTATGGTATGGGAGGTCTAAAGTACAGACCGTTTGATACTCGGGTACATCTTATGCATAGTCTACAATAGGGTCTTTGTGGATATCATTGAAGCCGTGCACTCACTGTTAGGAAAGAAAAAATGTATTTCGCGGAGGGCCTCGGCGTGAGCTTCGCTGCCATGTAACGCGTTAAAGTAATCACCGTACTTGGTCCTCCGCCCGTAGCATGCTCGCAAACTGTCCGGCCAGTATGCCTGTGCTTCTGCAACCCTTAAAATCAATTACTTAATAAATTGAACCATAGTAGCCATTCACACAGCGTTCTACAATAAGGAAACGGAACAGTACAGACCTCTCCTTTACAGACGATCATCGTGAAATATATGCAGAAACAGTATTGTTTTATTTCGGTGAATAATAATGAACTTTATTTACAACTTTTTTATATATAATACAAAATGAAAATACACAAAGGCGAACCTCTAATTCTCGAACTAGATATATTGGATACCTGTATCTCGGCAGTCAAAGCGCAAGAAAAATCAACAAACAAACATTATTAACAAAGTGAAATACATGTTATAGGCGACGGTAGCCACCTACCATCAAGTGGACCGTCAGCCTGTCTGTTGACCCTAACATAAAAAAAAAGGCCTGGGCGGATCGACAGTATTATGATAATAAGAATATAAATACTTATGTAACTACAATTCTACATATTTAATATACGAAAATTAGATGCAATTGAGGTTTATTTGTAGACATCTATTCATGATTTATTAACATTATATATTACATCCGCTACCCACCACGGCTGTCCCGCGCGGGGAGGACTACGCCGGCCATCTCGGGGTCCCCACGACGGGCGGTAGTCCCCTAAGACCGCCGAGTCTTAGATCCCGTTTAATAGCGAAGGTGGCAATGTGAAAATTACCTCGCTGGTCCCATAAGTGTCTTCCACTTTTGTATACAATTCCTAGCAGCTAGCACATAAGCGATCACAGGCCCGCTCGATATGTGCGCCACTAAATGAGGAAAATGATTACGCCCGTAGTGACTTCTGTAAAGTTCTGCAGCTTGCTCCGGTGTTAGACGAACTATACGTTTCTGAAAAACAACTTCATTTCAAAATCAACTGTCATGTGCATTTTACATATATTTTTAAAATTGTCCCATCCATTTATCATTAAGCATTCCTATTGGAAACATTTGAAACGAATTTTTAATTAGATTTTTTATGGTTTCTATAGATAACAGTGGTGACCGTCGGACGAGATGTAGGGTGCTCGAAAATCTCAGACTTGTAGGGTTGTCAAACGGTCGTCCAATTAATATCCACGAATTCAATTATTATAATTTTTTCACTTTTCAATGAGTTTTCCGCTTATTATGGTTTTGTTATCAAATACACTTCATATTTTGCAAATTATTTTCAAATACTAGCTGGCGCCCGCGACTTCGTCCGCGTTGAAAATGAAAAAGTAGCCTATCCTGTGTCCTGTACGTCTAAATATTTATCTACCAAGTTTCATAAACTCATGTTCATAAGTTCATAGAATATAAGGAACATAAAAATAAAGTCGCTGTCCTCTGTCCGTTTCCCCGTTTCTTGTAAAACCCAACGGACTTTCTATGTTGGACAGCTCAGATCAATCCAATTACGATTTCTATATAATATGCACATAATTTTAATACAGGCTTTACCACGATTCAATTCTAAAAGTCCCACATAGAATTCTTAAGGAATAAAATATTGATGCTTGTGACAACCCTACACGTGCCTATACTAACGAGGGCTGGCTTGCATTTGACGCGGAATAATGAACGTGCGCCCCTCGCACGAGTAGAGAGACCTCGTGTATTGTAAGTTTTGCATATCGCATCTCTAAAACAACCCTACCGAACAACCCCTGACGTTGGTCAAACTTTTTAGTTTACACCCTCTGCGCCGTAGGTATGCGTCGAAGTAAAAACTGCGGTTAGCTTGTCTGTCTAGATTGCATAGAAAATATTCCTACATTTTAAATACGCAGTCAGTGCGTTTTATGGTGGTTTGGTGTTATGGTTATGGTTGTTTACTAAACCGTGTAAACAAACTGTAGCCCTCCAATCAATTCTATAACTTGTTATCGAATGGCTCTAATATGAAGGAAGGAATTTATATCATACAAATTATAGTTACCGAACAAATAATGAATTGTTATATATTTCTCCTTACGTAGTATAAATAAAAGTCGCTTTCCGCGTCTGTCTGTATATAGGTATCTACGCTAAGTCCTCCTGAAACACGCAACGGATTTCGATGCGGTTTTCACCATCAGTTAGATAATTTTTCACGGAAGATATGATATACCATAAAACCTAATTAATTTTTTGTCTAAGTAGGAAACAAAACAATATTTTGCAATCAATTTGCCGAAACTGTCAGCTTCGCACAGTGTTTTTGAAAATTATATGACACAAACCTTACGCGTTTATCGATCCTTCCATTAATTAAAAACTTATTAAAATCCGTTGGGTGGTTTAGAATTAACGGAGAAACAAACCAATGCGGACAGTTTATAATATGTACAGTCGGCCGCATAAGTCAATTAACACATTCAGAAGTGCAAAACATCTGAACACTCAAATCTTTCCTCTTTATAATATTAGTATAGATAGATATTAATACTCTATCAAGATAGGCAACACACTTGAATTCCCTCTTATTACTTTTGATATAAGTATACGATTGTAGATATTGGTCATCAGGCAGATCGATCGTCTTCGGCCAGGCTTTTTATTACAAACAAGTCTTAAAAATATATACACCTTTCACTACTTACAGCCAGAATATTAAACCCATTATTTCTCATGTGATTCTCAATAGCTTCTGCATCCTCGTAAGCCTCTGGCTTGATCATAGCCAAGGTTCTTTCTGAATACTTTTGAGACTCGGATTCCGAATCCGAGGACACAATGGAAATGGTTTTACGCTTTCCTAATATAGACTCGCAGTAATTCATCATAATATATTTTATATTTTTAATAATGTAATATAACAGAGAATATTAAAAGTATTATTTAAAAAAAATAATGAGACTATACGTCTTGTTATTGTGACATTAAAGACAGTAGTGTCATATTCAATCAAAGATCCTATTTTTGTAAAAGTTTAATATCTTGTATTGAATTTTAAAAAAATAAGTAGGCATAGATAAATGATTGGTTTCGCTACGCTCGACTAGATACGGCCCTACCTAAAAGCAATAGTTCCGTAAATGCGGCATCTTTTTATAGTAGTGTATGTAAAACATCGTCACTATTTATCACTTTTTACACAGTGTAATTATATTTTTACACAGTTTGACTAAGCAAATTGCCATTTAATCATGCCCAAAATTTAATAAAACATTCGGAACGTACATATCACAGACAGTTTGTAGTGTGACTAGCTCGGGTACGCCGAATTCGGCGTACTAAAAGTTATCTAAGATTATATCTAGTAGAGCGCAGCGAGACCAATCAAATGTCTTTGTAAGTTGCAAAGATGTTGCAAAAAGTTGCAACACAAGCAGATTTAATGTTTGCCTATCCAAAAATGTTAATAAATAATTACCTCTTTAAGAATAACACGATTCTTAACGAGGTCATTATTTATTAATATTTTTGGGACCTTTGAGTCGGAAATTTAACACCTTAAAAGATGCTCTCTATCTCTATAATTTAACTTATTATATAATTTAAGTTATAAACTAACTTATACAACTGGAAGAAGCAATCAAATAAAATGTAGACGGTAATGGTATTGTAATGTTCTCATTATAATACAAATGCATATCATCTGACTTTTTTTTAAATTTTTGTAGTACTTCTTGTAAAACTTCTTGGCGAAAATTTAAAAAGGGTTAAAATTATTTCAAAAGGAAAAAAAAAGAGTAAAATTTCATGGCGAATTTTTTATATATAATACAAAATGAAAATACACAAAGGCGAACCTCTAATTCTCGAACTAGATATATTGGATACCTGTATCTCGGCAGTCAAAGCGCAAGAAAAATCAACAAACAAACATTATTAACAAAGTGAAATACATGTTATAGGCGACGGTAGCCACCTACCATCAAGTGGACCGTCAGCCTGTCTGTTGACCCTAACATAAAAAAAAAGGCCTGGGCGGATCGACAGTATTATGATAATAAGAATATAAATACTTATGTAACTACAATTCTACATATTTAATATACGAAAATTAGATGCAATTGAGGTTTATTTGTAGACATCTATTCATGATTTATTAACATTATATATTACATCCGCTACCCACCACGGCTGTCCCGCGCGGGGAGGACTACGCCGGCCATCTCGGGGTCCCCACGACGGGCGGTAGTCCCCTAAGACCGCCGAGTCTTAGATCCCGTTTAATAGCGAAGGTGGCAATGTGAAAATTACCTCGCTGGTCCCATAAGTGTCTTCCACTTTTGTATACAATTCCTAGCAGCTAGCACATAAGCGATCACAGGCCCGCTCGATATGTGCGCCACTAAATGAGGAAAATGATTACGCCCGTAGTGACTTCTGTAAAGTTCTGCAGCTTGCTCCGGTGTTAGACGAACTATACGTTTCTGAAAAACAACTTCATTTCAAAATCAACTGTCATGTGCATTTTACATATATTTTTAAAATTGTCCCATCCATTTATCATTAAGCATTCCTATTGGAAACATTTGAAACGAATTTTTAATTAGATTTTTTATGGTTTCTATAGATAACAGTGGTGACCGTCGGACGAGATGTAGGGTGCTCGAAAATCTCAGACTTGTAGGGTTGTCAAACGGTCGTCCAATTAATATCCACGAATTCAATTATTATAATTTTTTCACTTTTCAATGAGTTTTCCGCTTATTATGGTTTTGTTATCAAATACACTTCATATTTTGCAAATTATTTTCAAATACTAGCTGGCGCCCGCGACTTCGTCCGCGTTGAAAATGAAAAAGTAGCCTATCCTGTGTCCTGTACGTCTAAATATTTATCTACCAAGTTTCATAAACTCATGTTCATAAGTTCATAGAATATAAGGAACATAAAAATAAAGTCGCTGTCCTCTGTCCGTTTCCCCGTTTCTTGTAAAACCCAACGGACTTTCTATGTTGGACAGCTCAGATCAATCCAATTACGATTTCTATATAATATGCACATAATTTTAATACAGGCTTTACCACGATTCAATTCTAAAAGTCCCACATAGAATTCTTAAGGAATAAAATATTGATGCTTGTGACAACCCTACACGTGCCTATACTAACGAGGGCTGGCTTGCATTTGACGCGGAATAATGAACGTGCGCCCCTCGCACGAGTAGAGAGACCTCGTGTATTGTAAGTTTTGCATATCGCATCTCTAAAACAACCCTACCGAACAACCCCTGACGTTGGTCAAACTTTTTATATTAAAAGTATTATTTAAAAAAAATAATGAGACTATACGTCTTGTTATTGTGACATTAAAGACAGTAGTGTCATATTCAATCAAAGATCCTATTTTTGTAAAAGTTTAATATCTTGTATTGAATTTTAAAAAAATAAGTAGGCATAGATAAATGATTGGTTTCGCTACGCTCGACTAGATACGGCCCTACCTAAAAGCAATAGTTCCGTAAATGCGGCATCTTTTTATAGTAGTGTATGTAAAACATCGTCACTATTTATCACTTTTTACACAGTGTAATTATATTTTTACACAGTTTGACTAAGCAAATTGCCATTTAATCATGCCCAAAATTTAATAAAACATTCGGAACGTACATATCACAGACAGTTTGTAGTGTGACTAGCTCGGGTACGCCGAATTCGGCGTACTAAAAGTTATCTAAGATTATATCTAGTAGAGCGCAGCGAGACCAATCAAATGTCTTTGTAAGTTGCAAAGATGTTGCAAAAAGTTGCAACACAAGCAGATTTAATGTTTGCCTATCCAAAAATGTTAATAAATAATTACCTCTTTAAGAATAACACGATTCTTAACGAGGTCATTATTTATTAATATTTTTGGGACCTTTGAGTCGGAAATTTAACACCTTAAAAGATGCTCTCTATCTCTATAATTTAACTTATTATATAATTTAAGTTATAAACTAACTTATACAACTGGAAGAAGCAATCAAATAAAATGTAGACGGTAATGGTATTGTAATGTTCTCATTATAATACAAATGCATATCATCTGACTTTTTTTTAAATTTTTGTAGTACTTCTTGTAAAACTTCTTGGCGAAAATTTAAAAAGGGTTAAAATTATTTCAAAAGGAAAAAAAAAGAGTAAAATTTCATGGGCGAATTTTGTGTGACGCTTCTAGTGAAACGATCACGTGAGGATTCTTGTAACGTTACTGAAAAAGTATTACTATTTAGGGTCTCTTCCACCAACTAAAAGTAAAGTGTTGATCAGTTACTTTTCAAGTAAAGCTTACTCGCGAGTAAATGTTACGAGTATCTTGTGAAAATCAAAATATTAGGTTCTACAATTAGGTTTCTACAAGAAACTCTTATGATCGTCATTATAAATTTAAATATACCTGGGTTTCGAAAAAAAAAAAAATTTCATTGAACTATTTGAACTTGAACATTGAACTTGAATTTCATTTTACCTTGAGTAATGCTACTCAAAAATGGTGAAACTCGTACGCTTTCTTACAGGTGACTTTAAATGGCAGTTAGCCTACTTGACACTTTACCTAGAGATGGTGAAAGAGGCCCTCAATCATTTAAAGAGTGCAGTTAATGTAGACGATACCTTTTCCATATAAGTATTATTTAAGTTTTAAAATAAATTTAAAAAACAATTAATTAAATTTCATCCATCTTAATAAATAATATTACCTACATTATTTAATTCTAATATAAATTAATTAAACGTCAATTATTATAAGTGATTATATAAGTTTGTTACTAATTATTTTTATGTCCCTTTTAATATACTTTATAAGTAAGTATATTTATTATCACTTATATTTTTTACTAGCTGGTGCTTGCGACTTTGTCCGCGTTGAAAAGTCCCGTATGTCTAAATGTTTATCTACCAAGTTTCATGAAAATCAGTTAATTCTTTAAGAGTTATGGAGGAACATACATACATGCAATACCTACACTTACAGATTTATTATTAGTATTGATAACTATTATATAAAAATATATATGTATATATATACGAAGCCTTTTATGAAAATCTACACAATATATACTTTGTATGCCTATTGCGTGCATCTGTATGTGTTTTCTATCCAAAAAACAATTATTTTTTATTTACATTTTCGCATAACCACGCACACATTAAAGATATAGTCTCTTTCTTAATTAATAAAATAATTATCAATGCTTGACGATTGACGAATTGATTGAGAGTCAACAATCGCAGACGGGTTTAAGTGGGTCCCTAGTATCACGCGTTTTCCGGATCGTCCTGCCCCCCGAGTGGGGTGCGGGGGCTACGAGGCTGCGTGCGGCGCCGAAAGGGGAGGCGGGGCTGAAGGGGGTGAAGGGTGGTGCGCGACAGCCCCAGTACCCCCCGGACGCAGCGGCGGCGAGACGCCTCCCCGACACACACCCGCGACATGCCCGCCCGGCGCTGACCGACTCCCGCCACCCGAGAACCACCGCCGTATACATGGACAACTCTTGCCTCCTAGACCTCCTCATCAGGTGCTTCGCGATGACCGAGCCCGAGGACCTCAACTTCACAGCATTCACCGACCTCTGTAGGCTGTGCTCGCTCAAGAGTGGACCGCGACTTCACATCTTCGACAAGGAGTCCGAGCAGAGACAGATCCTCTTCAAACTGAGAACCTGTTTGCCGACTATGGTAAGTGCTTTGTTCTCAACGTCTCGCAGAATGACCGTTATTTGTCCTTGAAATTTTTTTGGCTCAAACCTTGCATGAGTTCAATTTGTATGTAGAAATAAAAAATAAATACTTTTTTTGTGCGATAATGACGTAATTTGGGGGGATGTAGTGCAATTATATTGCTAAGAAGCTATGAAGACGCGTCAAGTGACCGTGTAGCCCGTCGTAGCTCGTAGACGCCTGCGCGCTACGAGTTCTACACACAATAAGACGACACCAAACCAATATCACGATACCTGTTGATTTTATGTTAGTATTTCAAATATTTTGAGAAACTGTACACAATACTTGATCGCTTTGAAAAAAAAAATCATAGATTATAATATCACAAAACGTAGAGTTCAATGGTTATGATTGACTGCCGGAAATTAAGAGAGTTTCAGAGAAATGAGTTTGGTACAATCGAATTGTCGAATCTATTCGACAAAAATCACAATACATTGGCAAAACTAAACGAGAAAATTGGCATAATATAATTGTTTTTCAATCAATTGTTTTAAATAAATTTAGTCACTGAATAATTGTAAAAAATTGTTCTTTGGCTTATATTTTTTTTAATTAAATTTCATGTCAGTTAATATTTTTTTAACATTATATTTCTTGATTAACCACGATTTTTTTTAATGGTGACAAAAGTCTTTTATTGTATGTCTATACTAACATAATTATTTTATTATTATTTTAAAAGCTACTTTTGCAAAAAATTTTCGATATGTTTTATATTTTCCTGTGACCATTTGGTATAGTATTTTCACTGAAAACCCTAACTTATTATTGAAATTATCTGTTAAATAACCGAAACATAGCAATTTGTTTATGAAACTCAATAACGGGCGAACCGAACGTAGTTCGTCGACCTCAGATCCCGGTGTTTATTAGAATTGGGTCAGCGTATGTAATGGATTATTCCGGTAGGTGGTACACACGAAAGCGCCGACGGCTTTCGGACGCACAGAGGGATGACATCGGTCACGTGACTGCTCTCATAAGAGTTTGATCAAACAAATACTCTATGAGAACCAATTGAGTGGAAATATAATAAGTAATAATTGGTATATAACAATCTATTTTATATTAGTTCTTCACGTCACATACGAAACTCAGGTTAAGCGAAATTAACACCGACTTTAATGTGCTTGCAAATATTTATAGTAGGTATAAAATTTTAACAAAAAAATAACAGACTTCAAACCGTTTTCTAATTAATGGATGCCATTGTCAGAACTGGATCAAATTGAAATGGGACCACACAGAAGCACCAGTTTTCAAATAAAAAAAGAATCATCAAAATCGTTTCACCCAACCGAAAGTTGTAAGGTAACAAACAAAAAAATACAGTCGAATTGAGAACCTCCTCTTTTTTGAAGTCGGTTGAAAAGTGCCAAAGTCTTACCTACTCGAAACACATACCTAACGAAACAGCGATCACGCCTAAAACTGAATTGTATTAACTGTATTAAATACACTATTAAATAGAAATATAATCTGAGCTATAAAACATAGTTATAATGAAAATAGGAAAATCAATGAGAGGCATAAAACATAATTATATATAAAGCATATTATAATTACCCAAAAGTTAATTTCTGTTTAATTACAATAAACTAAAATTTGTTCTTAGTTTCCATATACTTTTTTTTTCTGTGATTTTCAAAAAACGAATTACAGCTCGTACGAAGTTGCTAGTAAAAAATAAAGGGTCTTAAAATCTATTGTTTTGAATTTTAAAAAATCTTATTTATATTCTTGGTGCCTACAAATTGTAGAACAAACTCCCTTCAAGGGGTGTTACCTCCCAACTCGAACATGGGGTTTCAAGGGGGCTCTATTAAGACTGCTACAAGGTCGGCGACTCTTCACACCTACCGTCAAGCTACCGTCTGTTTAACCCTTCTCGTAATGTGAGTCTAACAGACAATAATATTTTTAGCAGATATCGAAAGACGACTTTTTGCCGAAGAAGATTTGCGAGCGATGCGTCACCAGACTCGAACAACTTTACGAGTGGCGACAAAGTTGTCTCAGCACCGATTCGGTTCTTCGGAACTACGCGGAGTCAATGAGAATCGTCACTTCAACAATCAATTTTCAGGTGAGTTTTTTTTTATTAGAGTTTTCTTCTTAAGAATCGATTTCATATATATAAGGCCCTATATATGTAAATTTATTGGAGTAAAATCAAATGTCACACGTCACACGTTACGCGTTACAGGCTACAATATGCTTCAATATAATTTTGAATTATGTTAATTGTTATATTTATGAAAATGTCTATTTATTCGTTCGTTCGTATTTATGAAATTATTTAGGTAACAATAAACCCAGTCGTGCGTCGGAGCTAACACACACTTTTTTTAAATTTATTTCAAACCACATATCAATGATGTCAATGTATAGAAAGATGTAATTAAATGCATGAATTTTTTTTAATATTTCTTTCAGAATAGCGCTAATCCTTTTTACATTCTTGAATGCATTCATAGTGAAATCCAAATAAGTTAAAGCCGTTTAAGTGTTAACATACAAACATACATGCAATCATTTAATAAAATATGCTTATCTTGGTTTCCATTCCCATCAAATTAATATAGATAAAAACACTCTACGTACTTAGTAGTAATATTTTTTGCGATAGCTATCGTCTATTTGATAACGCTCACAAATTCTCATAACATTCCATCTTATCTGGATATGAGTGAAATATGGATCGATAATGACTAACATTTTTTTAGTTACCGATTTCCATTACGTACCTACTAAATAGTTACTAACACGATATCTTAATCTAATACGATTATCTGCAGTGTATTGTTCAATTTTATTGTAAAGGTAAATAAGTACTTCCATAAATAATCGTCTTTGAATCAACAAAGACATTCTGTTTCTTAAGTCTAAAAATGTTAGATTTAAAAAAAAATATGATACATAAATAAAAAAAATCACTACCTAAAGTGTTGTGTAATACAGAACAAATTTCAGTTTATGCATTAAATATAAAAACCTTCTGATCCACGTATAGGCTAAGGCTACCTCAAATTTTCATTGAATTTGTGTATTTTATTATATTTCATATAAATAATTAATTTGTGTATTTTTTTTATATATAATAATCATTAATCATTTTCAACCGACTTCCAAAACAGGAAGAGGCTCTCAATTCGATTTGTATTACTCATTGTTTGAAATATTCTGTAGTTATTACAAAATAACATGGTATTATTTTTTAAAAACATATAAAAATTTCATAGATTCCCTTCAATAGAATGATACATACTTAATAATAGAAATGATGCATTCGTCAATTTGATAGTTAACGCTGTCTCTTTAAGTGCATTGTATTATTTGTATGGAGTGAAGGCACGCGAACCTATGCAAGGGCCTGTTCTCTGGGCGGCCGCGGTGGGGCGGCTTCGCGCTCTCCTTTATTGATCGCGTTCGCCCGGGCCGTATCGACCCACCCCACCTCTTACACCACACACAAATCTCAACCTTATCCCGAACACATAACACTTAAAACAATAACCAAGAACGGTCAACAGGAAACATTTGTCTCCACGCAACTCCGAATCTTATTGCAACCGTTTTAAGTTCGTTATTCGCTGACGGCGTTCGACGCTGAAAGTAATGAATTATCCGCTTTAACACGATAGTTATAAGGTTGTCATCGACACACGGTGCGCAATAGCGATCGGAAAATTCGTCGTGCGCTACGCATGTCCAGGGACGTTTTGTTTTTGTACGACTATGATGCCTTTTAATTTCGGAGCCTTGACTGTTCAGACAGAATTTAATTATAACTTTTATAGCTTTTTATTAAGCTCATACTTAATGAAAAGCATTACTTTTAGTCTAGTAATTTCTAAAGAAAGTTAGCAAGGAAGTATACTTCTGTAAGTGTAACTTCGAGTAAGGCTTTAGTTACATTGGTGCATTATCACACGCACTCTTCAAGGTCGACGGTGGCTCACCGTCACCCCAGCTCGGGGGTACAGTTAACCCTGACCTAGCTCGGGAGGTGAAGGATATTCCTACTACAGGCCCCCGCTTCCCCCCAGTCGTCACCCTGAGGGGGCACAGCTCGCCCGCCTGAACATCACTTGCACTGAAATGCTTCAAAACCTGCCTCACTCATCATCGAAAACTTAACATTGCATAAATAACAACATTTTGAGTCTAATTTAAAAAATAAATAAAACAATCAATGATTTATCTATATACTTAATACATTTATAGTATGTATTATTATTATAAATATTAAAATAAGTCGAGGAAAATTTTTTTTTAACTTTGTGTATTTTGTAGGTCGTGACATAATCCTATTGCTGTAGAAATGTTTCTAATATAACTCTTTATAACAAAAAATAAACCGACTTCAGACCGTTTTCTCATGGATGTCATTGTTAGAACTGGACCGAATTGAAATGGGACCACACGGGAAGCACCATTTTTCAAATGAAAAAAGAATCATCAAAATCGTTTCACTCAGTCGAAAGTAATTAGGTAACACAAACATTAAAAAAAAAACAGTCGAATTCCTCCTCCTTTTTTGGAAGTCGATTGTAAAAACTGCGACAAATAGTTTTGATAGACCTCTCTTAACCTAAAGAATTCTGAAAAGAACGAAACAGGTGAAAATCTGAGAGTGAAGGCTGGTGGATGCATAAACTTTCCCAATCAAGCAAAACGTACCTAAATAAAACTGTCAAAAAGTATGTTTATATAATAAAGTAAATGCTATTTTGTGCCTACATATTAATATAAACTTTCTTATTAAACTCAAAAACTAGGCAGGCTGACGACCCACTACCATCGTGATATGTAAATACAATCAACATTAGGTTGCTCGAGCACGCTGACAAACCTGACACGATAAGATATGCATAAGATCGGTGTAGGGGATTAGATAACTTACCTAATCATTGAGATACAAGTCTGATTCTCAATAAGCCTACCAAACTATCGGCCGATAAGAAGTCTGTACTCTAATACAAATTTGCAAAAAACCTAAACCTTGAAAAAGTACCTACATCCCTCTATCCAAGCGAGGCTAGTACGGTATAGTAAAAGCTAGTCTTCAATAAGGGACATATTCCTTTGAATTGTCTATTACCTTTATTTCTCTGTCCATTTTAAATTTAACTAGTATTTACCCGCGACTTCGTCCGCGTCCGATCGCTACTAAGCTACACAGGAACACCTGCTGGACTAATCTGAAGATTGTCTGAAAGTTCATCAAAGTCGGTTCAGTGGTTTTGAAGTTTATAGGAGACATACATACATACATACATACATACATACATACATACATACATACATACATTCTCAACGTGCCGCACACGTGAATTACGAAGGCAAAATTATTGATGAATTATGTTTGAGGTTATTCTGGTCATCAATAATGACCGAAACGCTGTGTGTTAAAGTGGAAAATCGAATTACCCAGTACGTTGCAATGAATTTGCATGTAAATTGTAGGTACCTACTTACTGATTAATTTTATTTGTGTCGTGTTCAATTTATCTATATTTAGGTATGAACACATAATAATTATAATGACATCATGTCTGATTTGAACGTAAAGATTTATATAGAAACTAAATACTCTGTATAAATATAATATGTATGAACTCATAACATAGTGACTACATGTTTGATTTAAAGATTTACATAGAAACTAGTAATAAAATTTAAAGTGCATATTATATAGAAAGAAGGTTCCTAAGGTTCTAAAGTTTTGACTAAGGTTGATGAAGGCAAAAACAGGCGTACTTATCATTAAAACGCCTCTAGTTTCGCACTTAATGTTCAATTTTCATTTTTTTTCTTTCCTAGGGCTTTTTTGAAAAAAAAATGACGAATTATTCCAACTTTTCTCATTATCATTAAGAAATTAGGATTAGATTATGAAAGAATTTATAAAATACGAATAAATAATTCTATTGTAATAAAGATTTTTAGTACATTTCTTTAATAATATTTCATTAGATAAGTACATAGATATAGATAGGTGCTTACTTCCTTTACATAAAGAAAACGATCAGTCTTCTCTTTATTTTGTTTCTTTAATAACTCTATTAAAAATTAATGGCGAGTAATCATGTGCAATTATAAAATAACTACACGTAGGTATTAAAATATAATTACTAGTACTCAGTACAACTTAGCCACAAATAATTACTATGTACCCTGTGTCTCGAGAGCCCTACGCTTTCCCCGCGAGGGCTACCTTCATGTACCACAATGTGAGGTTTGATTTTATGCAAGTTGTGCAAAAAATTTATTGCAGCAACAGTATATAATTTACTAGCGACCCTTCTACAGACTTTTCTACAGCTTTTATAACCAGCTGTTGGACATGACTTCGTCCGCGTATATAACTTTATAAAATATAGTCTATGTTACTCGCTGATAATATAGTTTCCCAACAGTGAAAGAATTTTTCAAATCCGACAAGTAGTTTCGGAGCCTAATCAATTCAAACAAACAAGCCCTTCCTCTTTATAATTATAAATATTGGAAAGAAATATAAATATTGTAAAATATTGAAAGAAGAATGCAATTTTTTCAGCAAATTATATACACTAACCGAAAACCGTAGCACACCGTAGTGAGAACTGCATCGAAATCCGTATATATAATTAAACTAAAAAAATTCTTACTAAAAACTTATCTATGCATTACATTACAATTCTACGGACAATTTCAATTTTAATTTTTGAACCTTAGATCTTTTCGAGACATGGTAATAGTTTTTTTCTAAGGGTCGATTAAAACATTTCCCTTGTAATTCAGGTGTGCGTCGCGAAGGGGAAAGTGGATCGATGCCGGTTTAGTGGTTGCTTGCACACTAAGTGCATAGGGTTGGCGGAAGACGCCCGCCTCTACGACCCCAAGACGAAATTCGCGTTTTCCATAACTGTGTTCATACGAACGTCGTACTAATGTTATTCAAGTTTTTCTTAGTGAAACATTTAATTGTTTGGATTGAGAATGTTGACGTCAAATGTCGATATACATTTAGTAATGCTTTGAATTAATAACGAGTGGTTTCAAGATGAAATTAAATTCTTATTACAACCAACTATGGGATCTTGGAGTGAGTAGTTTTTATAGTGAATATTTAATTTTCTCTGTGATTTTTAAAAAAACCTAATCAAAAGGTTGTTAACAGAGTATGTTTTAATTCATTACTTAACTAGCTGATGCCCGCGACTTCGTCTGCGTTTTTTATAGCCTATAGCCTTCCTCGATATCCAATACAAAAATCCAATACAAAAAGAATTTTTCAAATTTACAAAATAGTATAGATTTAAAAAATCTTTAAGTAAGTTTGGCCGTAAAATGTATAATCATAGCTTAAATAAGCTTAATAAGTATATAGTCTTTTTTAGGTATTATCTACAACCCCTCAATTGTGTAATTAGGTGTAGTATTATTATATTTATACAATATTTTATGTTATACAATATTACGATATTAAAAATAGTAGTACTCGTAAAATCACAAACCTTACCGGGAAAAATATTGAAATTTTGAATAATTAATTCAAAATTAGAAAAAAATATCATTCATTTTTTATTCATATATATCATTCATTCATTTTTCTCTAAGATGAGAAAACTTTCACAATATTAAAAATGTGATGGGATGCTTAAACATTTATTTCTTTCGTATTTATATGAACATAGAGTCATTGGTTTTATGCATAAACTAACTATACCTATAGATGTTCATTTCATAACTGTGATATGTAATTATTATTTAATATACCTAAAACAATTTTTTTGATAATAATTTTTATCAACATTTTTATCATTACTTCATAGTTCATACCCTATCCTACAGGCAGGCCCCTTATTTAGTCACGTATGCTTTTAATCAGTGCATCAGTGATAACTCCCCTGAGGTTTGTGAGGAGCGCTATTCGCCTGTCCCTTCCCTTCACCCTCTTCTTTGAGGGATTCAAACAATGGCTCCACGTTCGCAAATATCAAATGTCGCATTCGTCAGTTTTGAATAATAAATGCCTTTGCAAACATCTTGCGTCTGTTTTAGAATTTGAAAGAGTAACAGAATGCAATGTGGAATGCATAAATATACAATGTATTAGGGGAATGGGTATACCAAACAGGAATCTATCGCCTTCTTTGTATTACTTATGTATTCACTTACTTCCTGGATTACTAATTATGTGTAGAAGAGAGCATATTAGCTGGCGCCCGTTGAAAAAGAAAAAAAATAGCCTATCCTGTGTCCTGTATGTCTAAATGTTTATCCACCAAGTTTTATGAAAATCAGTTAATTCGAATATGAGTTATGGAGGAAAATACATACATACAATACCTACACTTACAGATTTATTATTAGTATTAATATTGAGTATATTGACTATTATTGTGTATTGACTAGTATAGTGCAAAAATACATTATATTTGCTTTAATATTGGTATATTAAGGGCCTCTTTCACCAACTACAAGTAAAGCGGTGATTAGTTACTTTACAAGTAACGCTAATTGGCTTGAAAACGCTCTGTGTAAGAATTCTTCGATTTTTAAAGTGTTTGTGCATCTACGAAGGTCTGAACCCCCAATCTCTATGTCTGATTTGTTAATTACGATTCCCTAAGATGTTCGGTGGTCGTTGAACCCTGTGCGTGTCGTATTTGGACAATTAAGCATAGGATAGGGTGCTCTAGCAACGTGTTCCGGAATGAAAGTCGGTGGGGCTAGGGGGCCGTTCTCACTTTCTGCGGGGTGAATGCACTCACGGGGGTCGCCTCCCTCTGCGGCCCTCCCACGCTTCCCTCCGGTCGCATCAAAGACATTCGAGGCGATATAATTCTAAGTCAGAATTGGTAATTGACGAATAAATTTCACTTCGCGAATAAATGTTGCCCGAAAAACATGTTTTTAAATCATTGCCAAGGATAGATCTCCATTTGGTGAGCCCTAAACCCTTAATTTACGGGATAAAACTCTCAATTTACTGTTATTTGATTACGCCTTTAACTACCAAACAGAGTGCCATCAAAATCGTTTCAGCCCTTAGGGAGCTCAGGCAAACAAATAAACACACAGTCAATATTGACACAATGTTTTTCTTTCTTTCTTAGGATGGCACGGTCAATATGGATAAGATGACGGAAGCTCAAAAAACCGCATATCTCGAAGCACACGTTGCTGTTCAACAACATATGGCACAGGCTGCGGCCGCAGCGAGACGTGAACAACAACAGCAGCAACAACAACAACAGCAGCAACAACAGCAGCAGCAGCAACAACAGCAGCAGCAGCAGCAGCAACAACAGCAGCAGCAGCAGCAACAACAGCAGCAACAACAGCAGCAACAACAACAGCAGCAGCAACAGCAGCAACAACAGCATCAACAACAGCAAAATAACAACGCTAACGCGGCTACGAGACATCATCAAGAGCTGCAAGTTAGTAAATATTTAAAGAATTCTAACCTGGAAAAATTTCTATTGGCTTAGTTTTAATTCTTCAACTATCTTTCAAATAGGCTCAAAATAACGGCAATACCCATCCTGGTCATCCGTCACCACCTACTGTCAGCTCCACACAACATCATTATACAACAATAAATTCTCCAATAAAAGTACCGCAAGTGAGTTCCAGTACCGGTGGTCCAGATAGCACGTTCACGGTACCAGACGACGTAGGAATGGGCTTCGAGGGAGGTGTTCGAGTTTTACAAAGCCTTGGAAATTGGTTAGTCTCATTATTATTACTCATACATCTTTTTAGTAACTTTTTGAACCTTTTAATCTTCTTATATAATTATTTTTTACAAATTAAAAAAGTAATTAACTTTACTTCTTTTATTAAGGCTTTGGTACTGGGTACTTAATTGCTACTAGGTAGATACTAAGTAATTGACAATTGAAAATAAATCATTGGTATTTATAATAAAATTTTATACCATTTAGTTATAAAGTATATTGAGATTGACTGTTCATTGTTTTAATTCCAGGTCGCCTGAAGTAACAAACAACATACCAAGGCCGAATTTAATTCCATTCACTGAACCCTACGCGGAAGGGGGATCGATGCATCCTGGGACCCGTCTCAAAGCAATACAAAGCACTGCCGTAAGAAAACATCCAGCTATAAAGCCTACCAGTTCAACAACTGAAGGTATGACAGATTCTTTTCATTTATTAATTTGTCTTTTTGTTACAGCAAAATAAAAGATTCATTACACTAAAATAAAAACCGTATCAAAATCCGTTGGGTGTGTTCTCTCACACACAGGCTCTTCGCTATGCGCTATGAGTACCCTAATATATATTTGCTTCAAATTAAAGTTAAATTTAAAGATCAAAATTTAAATTCTTAACACATTTTTTTAATATTTTCTTGTAAATCCATACTGATTGGTCTTTTGTTTGCAGGAACGAAAGCATTTGAGTGTACCGTGTGTGGAAAAGGCTTGGCTCGTAAAGACAAATTAACAATCCATATGAGAATTCACACAGGTAAGTTATGAGATCTATCAACATGTTAACGTCTTTACAATCCGGAGATGATGAGATGATCCGGAGAGAGGTTCACCTATCTGTTTACTAACAAAAAGTATATTTTATCAGTAATAGTTATCCATGAGAAAATAAATCGCGGTTGTGTTGCCTATTAAAATATACTCATGGATATCCCTAATTTAAAAAATATAAATATTCCGTCGTTAGACGGACATACTGCCAGTTCAGTTGATGATTACTAAACTATCATGGAACTTTGAAGTATAATTTTAGTGAAAATCAGTGAAAAGACACACGCTGGTGAAGGTGATCTTTTGCCGATCTTTTGTAAGATAAAAAATAAAGAATTAGAGGTGGATCGGGAAATTTACTTTGGTATCCCATACTCACTCATTGAAACACATAAGACAAGCTTCCCAATTTATAACTGCGAAACGCACCACTACAAAAAAGATATTATGGTTACAAGAATAAGTATAATGTAATACATGCCATGTTACAGTTTAGTCACTTTTTTTTTTTTTTTCAGGAGAAAAGCCTTACGTGTGTGAAGTGTGCAACAAAGCATTTGCTCGTCGCGACAAATTAGTGCTACATATGAACAAATTGAAACACGTCACCCCATCGAACATAGCACCCCTAGGTAAACGGACAATATCGATACCACGTGAGTATATTGCACAGTTATTGAGCCGATAAAGATAGCTTATCTACTATAGTCGCTTTTATCGGATTCTCAATTTCTGACATTAAACTTTGAACCAGTCGAACACACGAGTCCCGCAGTTACGATATAAGAGAAGATAACATAAAGCATGACATAAGACGTTCGTGGTTTATTAACAGCGCTCAAATTAGACGACGTGAAACCTCAGCTAGCCAAGCAAGAAGACACGAAGCCGAGCCAAGCGGAAATAGCAGCTGTTGCCCAACAACAACAACAGCAACAGCAGCAGCAACAGCAACAACAACAACATTCCCATCAACAGCAGATTCAGGTCTGCCAGGTACCTGGACACAACTTTACGGTAATTCCCATAAGAATACAAAGCATGCTTATATAGCTTAGAAAAGTAGGAGAATTTAAGCATGCAAATTCTGAGTTTCAATTTCTTTTTGTATGTGCTTTTAATTTTAATAAAATTAACTCAAAATTTTGTTATTTTTATCTAGCCTTGCGGTTTTTTAATCAATATTTAGTGTTTAACTTCAATAAATTGCGACTTTAGCTGCTGACTTTACCTTTTTCTAGCAAAGCAAGTTTATAGCTATAGTCTTTATAGTATTCTTAATCATTTTAATTGACTGAGACTATACTTGTGTATCACATGTTTTACTCTGATAGAGACACTAGTATTACATCCATCTACACAGCTAATCACAAGTAAACACAAGTAAGCGTATTTATAAAATACATGAGGTACCTACAATATAGTATGATTTTTTTTTTATTTTTTTTTTTATGTTAAGGTCGACAGACAGGCTGACGGTCCACTTGATGGAAGGTGGCTACCGTCGCCTATAACGCCATAAGTGCTACAAGTGCGCTGCTGACCATAGAAGGATTAAGGATAAGGGATAAGGAAGGGAAGGGGGTAATGGGCTCTGGCATCCCTTACTCACTCACCGAAACACAACAGCACATATGCTGTTATTTCACGGTGGTATTCTGTAAGGGGGTGGTTACTGCCGCCAGACGGGCTGCCCAAATGACTGCGGAACGCAGTGTGCCCTACCACTACTTTTCAAATCCAGAGCAGAGTCAATTTTGAAAATTATATTAAAATTTCCAAAGTTGACCCCGCCGGGAATCGAACCCGGGGCCCCTGGAACGTTAGGCAAGCACCCTTGCCACTCGTCCAACGGGCTCGTCAAACTATGATGTTTTAACTACGTAATATATACCTAAACTAATGTAAAATGTATAGAATAGTTACAGTCACGAAACTAAACGAAATACATGACACGACTTCCAGAATACGAACCTGGTCCATACAAGCGCTGCGACCGCTGTAGCCGCCGCCACAGCGGGTATGGTGGTCTCCTGGTCCTGTGAACTTTGTGGCAGATTATTCGCTACCAGGGACGAATGGAGTGCTCACGCCAAATCTCATCTACCGGACAATAAGTTATTACAAGACAAAATGCAGCAAGCAACACAACATCAGGTAAATATCTATTTTAGAGATACCAAACAACGTCCTTAAGTAAACTTAATGATATTAATATCAATTTAGTAGTTACCCCCGAATCTCCCTTACAGAACTTACCCCTTACAGACTATCATATCATTTATGGGATAAAAAAATACTTTCATTCGGAAAATCATAGACATATCCTGTAATAGCTCTGTAAATTAGTTTCATTCATCTCCTTTACAGCAACAAGAGAAGGTGCATCTATCGAACCAGGAAAAACTCCAATTACTGCATCACCACAATCAAAACCAGCAGTTGCTTAACGGCCACGCGTTGGCGACGGCCTCCGTGTCTTCGGCGGCCGTGGTGAACGAGGGGGGAGGCGGAGGCGGGGGAGGGACTTACTTCACGCACGGCCACACTCACTACACGCAGGAGAGACAGCACACGCACGCCCACCACCTGTGCCTCATGTGCCGGCAGGAGTTCGCCGGTAAAGCGGAGTTCATGTTCCACGTGAGAGGTCACTTCGAAGGCAAAGTGAGCGACATAGCGGCAGCCGACGTGTTAGCGCGTTCGCTGGTGGACAATTCGGGCCTGTGCACCTGAGCCATGCCTGCGCCTCTCAGCGCATACTCGGACGGCAAAACCGTCTTCCCGGACGACAGCATCATGTTGAAGTTCTGAGAATCAATTGACGATCTAGACTTAAGCTTTTTGACCAGTGACTTGAACGAAATAGATTAAGATGTTTTTCATGTATCGAATGTGTACGTTGTTCCTTATTTTTTTGGAGTTTCATAAAAAAAAATATAATATTATATATATGTTTTATATACTTAATCAAATTATGAAGCGTGGAATGGCAAATGTCTTGCCCTCATTGGTTAACAAATGATTGATGAAACGAGTAAGGAAAATAGAAAGATTGTATAAGATTTAATAAATAGGTTACTTAGATAGGCATTCTGCATTCTAACTTTCTCAATCATCGAGAATGCTATCGATAAATCAATGATATATCGTACGATGAATTATGAAGTGGCTTAAGTCACAAGGGCATTGAAAGAAATATAAATAATTTGAATCTATGAATTTCTTATTCAATTTCAACTACGAAATCTCATTGCCTCTACGCTTCATACATATTCAGACAATTTTTTTTACTAAACAAGGAAAAAATCAATCCTCCATACATATAATTATGTAAGTTCTTAATATTAAATCTAAATTAAAATCTTAATAATAAAATATGTACGTATAAATAAAATAATTTTTATAGAGTGAAAAATGCCGATAGATATAAGTATTAAAAGTTTTACAGAATCCTATTATATCGCTTTACCTATTTGTATTATAGACTTAAGTGTAATATAATAATTCTAGTCAGAACACGGATGAGTGATTCTAGTCATGTTTTAAAACTGAACCGTCTACGAGAAGTTTTATTGCATTTTTTATGTATGTAAATATTAACCTAATATTAAATTAGTTAAAACATTTAATTAACATTAAAGTGTTTGATAGAGTTCGTAACGTTTGCTAATTATTTTGTTGCTATTATCTTTAGTTACCTGTTTATTGTGAGTACATGGGTTTCGTACTGAATTAGATAAGTTTATATATCACTCAGGGAAATAACAAAAGTTATTTCACTTGGGGTTCCAATAAAAAAAACGTCTCGTCATCGTTTTTCTATTATTTTTTTAATACAATAGGCTTCGTGCCTGCGACTTCGTTGCGTTGAAAAATAAAAAATATGAGACACACAGACAAACAGACAGACTAAACTGTTACATTTATATAGTATAACTAGTAAAATGTTTGAGAAACTCTCAATATAGCATTTGATTTAGAACGAATCTCATGTGCTTAGAAGCTTAAGAGTGTTGAGATGAAATATTTTTATTTGTTTCTTTATAAAAAAAGGCAGTGCCATAAAAATAATTCGATAAAACCGATCTAAACCTAAGTAGCAACGTGTTCTGCAATTAAAATTGCGAAATAGCAGACGGATTTTAAAATCCTTTTCAAAATCGATAGTCCAATTCTTTAGGAAGATATTATTTTACTGACGATAAAAGAATAGGTACATTAATAGCCTAGACTACATAAAGATTTACTAAGTTATATATTTGCTTATCTTTGTACTTGTTAATTTCTTGACGCTGAGTAAATACGAGTACCTTTTCAAAAGTACTTATGTATTTATTATATTTAAAAAATATATGTGGCCTGTAGCTGAAAGCCTTTATTAGATTAAAAATAAATGTAAAAAATAATTGAAAACCAACTTTGAAAATGTTTACTTTTATTAAATATTTTAAATTATAATTAAAACAATTATTCGGTAAACGGTTGAAAAGATATCTGAATTTCGAGTCTTAAAATCAAAATAAAAAATGAAAATACTTTTTCATTGTAAAAATAAAATTAGTCATGTATTATTTGGAATGTTTGCGGGAAGGCAAATCAGAGCACGAATGAAGTTACAAATTTGTAGGAATATGTATTTGTAGGCACGTAGGGTGATTTTGGAGAGTGGTTAGGAGTACCTATAGGTGGGACATGTATGCAATACAATAATAGCTGAAAATAATACGAGTATACTAATCCTAATCCTTAATAATACGAGTATACTAGAAATGCAACAAACTTTGTGAATATTAGAATTTTAACTGTATTTAAATATTTAGACGTAATATTAGTTTTATTATAGCAGTGTGAAAATATCAAGGACGTATAAATGGGCTTGTAGTATCGTCAATAACTGTCACATCCAAAGTAAGTCAGTACCTAAGTACGTTATAAACCTTGCTGAGTTTCGCAGTGATAAATTTTGCAACCCTATTAGTTGGCAGTAACTACCCCGTAACAGAACTTAAGATTAAACAAGTACTTATTTTGTATGTTGCCAATAAGCAATGGATGGCAAAACCCACTCCCCTATCCATACTAGGTTGTCTGTAGATTTTTGTGTATACTTCGTGTAGCGAATAAAGACTTCTCGGCAAATGTGCGCAGAACTTTATTTTTAGATCTTTGAGGAGGCAGAGGAAAGTGAGGAGCTGAGTCTACCAATAACGTGTCGGCACACCCCCCCGCTCTTCCCCTCCCGCACTTCGTTCGCGCGTCTCGAGTATCTTAGGTACTGTTACGTACAGTAGCACTACCATGAGTTTATGACTACCGAAATCGCTAGCGAGAGATGAACGAGAACGTAAAATATTTGTATGAAAAATTGTACAGCGCCTCTAGCGGTCACTCAAAGAACTAAAACCCGTAACATGAGTTGCATAAGTAAAAAACCTATCGAATGTAGTCGCTAGCGACCATTACCGACTAACGTTTAACTTGACATTTCTATACAAAATCGGTACCATGACTTACAAATTTGACTGATGCTCTCGAGAAATACCGTAACGTTAGTAGTAAAATCATTCACTAGCACATTGAAGGGTGATAGGTTCGTTATCGACAGAAGTAAACTAACGTAAGATTTCGATAGCAAGTCATGGTAGTGCTACTGATTGTTATATCGTATTAGTAAATACGTCATGGTGAATAAATGCCTAAAAAAACGTTGTCCTTCGACATCGCACGATGATTTTATGGAAGGAATATCAACACTGCCTGTAATGTTAAGTTAGTGAGGTGAAAAATTACGAAATATGAAAAAAAATGTCATTTTCCTAAGCAATTTTGTGCGCAATTATACACATGCGCCGATTCCCCCACAAGTCTCGCCTTCAAACCTTAATATAATAATTCACCTATACATACAATAGAAACATCTATAATTTCATCGACATCCTTATACCTTACTAAACCAGGGTGAGCAATGCACATATATTATCTCAACGGCTATGCTTGCTTGACGAGAATGGAAGGTTTTACCGGGTCGTGTGAGCTTTTTACTTAGGTACAGTACTAAAAACCCCCCGACTGCGCAAATACAGATACATACCTCAAAATATAATCAAGGGATTCTTATTAAGCCAATCTTAAGCCGAGAACCACATTTAGTTATTTCATACGACAGGCAGAGGATACCGTGCTGTTATACGTCCTTGATATGTATATAGATGTTGTCTTTCTATTATTATTTCTTACACTTGTGCATAAAAAAATAAAATTGTCACTAATCTTACTTAGAAAGGAAATCTCGGAAGATTAAGGTGGTGCCTTGTTGGAGTTGTCGGTGTAAAAATATTATGTCATTCCTCACAAAATCAGACACTTGTACGGACGACTTGACCTTTGACGATAATATAATAATGTATTATGGTTTGTGTAGACAGTGGAAATGAAAGGAATACCTTTAAAGCTATTAATTAATTGTTTATTTATTATTTTAGAATCCAAGGATGTACAATATTTTTTCAAACAAAACAATATCTGGATTTGCGGGGAAATATCTTGCGTGTATTACGTCAGAATACGCCGGTGGCGACAAATGTACAATCGGCCGCAAAAGTGGCTAACAACTGAACACTCAACACGCCATAAGTCGTCACGACTAGAGAACAAAATAAACTTCACGTACAAACGATCGTAAAAAGCTTCAGTATGAATTCAAAATTTCAGCACTTTTGAAATTTTGAATGTGTTAATCGACTTTTGCGGCCGACTGTACTTTTTCACACACCTATTATTAAGAGGAGCGATACGAGGTTCCTTTACATATCTAATATGAAACTTTCAAGCCTGTTTGAGAAAAATGTTTTAAAATCATCGATGATCAAAATACACTATACTTATTGCCGATAAGGTTATAATCCATCTGAGATAATTGAGAAAAATAATAGGATTTTTAAAATCAACAACTCTATAGAGTTGTTTTGTAAATTAGATTATTGCATTTTTTGTCATTTCGCACAAGAATGGCTTTGAGGCCTTGACCCTGGAAACTATTTCTTGAAATTAATCCACATAAACGATTCTATTGTATGATAATCTTGATTAACTAGTCAGGCTATTGTATCATAGTGTTCAGTTCATGGTAATGAAAGCAAAGAAATTTAGATCCTATTACATAGTAATTAAGGTAAATTTCATATGAAGCTCCTACATCTTTCCTGTTTCTTGATATTTTTATACAAGTATTAAAATACTTTTTGATGGGAATGGATAAGTTGACGTCACAGGTCACTATTATTAAGGTTTACCGATAATTTTTATTTTTGTTGCAGTTGATGACCTGTGAAATGTGTTTATTTATTGTTAAGTAATATACGTCTGTAACTCTGCATTCGTGCTTTAATAATCTGATGGTTAAAATGTTTACTGCTATCTTGTGACCATTGAATATTCGTTGCTGAATATTTTTAAACGTATGAATATTTTAATTTCATTAAAATACAAGTGTCTATGTTAGAGCAGCGCCTGAATTAGAGTTACATTTGAGTATTGATTCTCAAAATTAATTTTTTTTTAATTTTTATTTAATTTTACGTCGAATTTAATGTAGGGTTAAGAAATACAAACCACATTTGCATGTTTAATTGTAAACTAATTTTTACTCTAAAACAAAGAAACGCCTTGCAGGTCCAATTACATAATAATATATAAATTTTAGCGTTTATCAAAAAATTGTGAACAACTAACGGTTTACAATCTGCATTGTCCTCTAGATTTTTTTAGTGTATACTTACTTAAATATAGTTATTAAATAAGAAAATTACATAATGTAAGGAATAATAACAATTGGCTTTCAAAATGATCTCAAAATCTAGTCAGTTTTAATGTAAATGTTATACCTAGTAAATATTTTTAATTAGTCAACCTACCGATACATCGTACTTCAATCATTGATTAAAATTAATTAATTTTTGATTTTTAATTTTTAATTTGATCATTTCTGATTCGACATGGGATTTATCTGTGTAACATTAGGTGGCTTATTATAATTTTAAGTAAGTAAGTACTTACTTACCTGCTTTGAATTCACTATCATTAATACTGATAACTATAAAATATATACTAAGTAAAGTATCCACCTTAACATTTTAATTAATTACGATAATTTCACAAAAATAAATCCAATGTTGCATTGAAATTTAATTTGAATTATTTCATCATAAGCGTAAATTTTCATTGTATAATAATAAATATAAATTTGGAAGCAATGGTAGTGAATATACTGTCATACAGTAAGTCATATATATGTAAATATTCGCAGTATGAAGTATCGGTTTCTCATTTGAATGGGGAATTTTTAAGGGAATTGTATAAATACATATACATAAAAGTTATGTTATTATTTATACATATTACAATATCTTTTCAATATACTTTCATATTGAGGAGACGTCGTTCTGTAAGATTGAAAATAATTAATCTATTTAAATTTTGGTACTACATTAGTTAAACTTTAACCGATGATCTAATTTAATCAAACTACACAAATTAATATAAGAGAGACGCCTTGACTGAAACTGCTGATTTCAGATGTTTGATTATCCAAATTCTATGTTAAAAAGTTTCACTGATTACCTTGAAATCTTCATTTATACAATATAAAATACAGATAACAATCAATCTTTTTAATATCTGCATTATTTATTATTATGCATCTCCAAATCTACATTTTTGATACACGTATCCTCTTCTTTTAGAATAGAAAGTTCCCCAGATCACTTACATACATCAAACTTATTTCAAAACTAGCTGGCGCCCGCGACTTCGTCCGCGTTGAAAAAGAAAAAAATTGCCTATCCTGTGTTCTGTACGTCTGAATGTTTATCTACCAAGTTTCATGAAAATCGATTAATTCGTTTAAGAGTTATGGAGGAATATACATACAATACCGACACTTATAGATTTATTATTAGTACTAGCTGTTGCCCGCGACTTCGTCCGCGTTGAAAAAGAAAAAAATAGCCTATCCTGTGTCCTGTACGTCTAAATGTTTATCTACCAAGTTTCATGAAAATAGGTTAATTCGTTTAAGAGTTATGGAGGAACATACATACATGCAGAAAAAATTGTAAAAATGGTCAATTTAGTTTCAGTATCATGTATAGAGCGTATATACACGATATTTCTGAATACAAAGTAAATTACTCCATGACCGACCCCTACAGATTTATTATTAGTATATTGATGATTGATGATAAGAATAATGACCTCATTCTTTATGACGATATGTGGTGCAGCATGATTTCGCTAATTTTGAAAAACTAATGTAGTACCAAACATTTTTAAAAGCTTGCTTTTATAAAGCTTGTAGGTAAAACTAAGTAACAAAACTGTGATTACGCTTGGTTTCCTGTCCATATTGCGCAGCTTGTAACATTTACATGAATTTCTATTAGTTTTACATGAAATTGTGAATGAACTAAATAAACTTAAGATTTGTACATAATACCATTTTCTAGATTGTTCAAGTGTCTAGACTTTATTTAAGTAGCAATAACACTGTCGCATATCGTAAATTAAAGTTGGTATAAAAATGTATAAAAAAAAACCTTAGCGGCGTTTTGGAAATAAAATTAAGAATCTATTTGCATTTTTCTTTTTTCATTTAATCAATGAAAGTGAGATAATAAATCGACTAGACAGTGAAATCGCAAACAGCAACTTTTGTGCAGCATGTGGCAGTGACCTTACAGAAATCCAATTGCAAAATAATAACATGTTGGCTGTGGTGCTTCAATTAAGTATTGGAGAAGCCTATGTCCTATGTGGACGTCCTACGTCTGAGATTTTAAATTTTCAGATATTTTATTTAAATAAGTAGATTTAATTTCCTCCAATAAACTTACCTGCTATATACGTAACCATTGACAAATAGACACACAGCTTTACAATAGATAAATACTTACTAAAATAAAACCATTTTGGCTTATTTGAGCAAACCTATTTATTAACCAAATTTGACCATAAACTCATCTTTGCGAATGAAAGATATTGACAAAAATCAGTGTCAAATATCAAATTCACACAATAATGGCACCGAAATTTTAGGCATTTACCAAATTTCTGTTATTTCAAAATTCTTTGTTATTGTTTATTTTATATAGATATTACTAATTAAATGCATAGCAATCAGTTTTAATCATATACTTTAGCGGTAAGTAATAAATGTAATATATTTATTTAATATTTTTACCTAAATAAGTCAATTTGCGATTGCCATTGCTCAAGGGGTAGAAAACTCGCGGCTGCTACCACGACAAACGCATTATCGTATGTTGACGAAAAATCGCGAGGAACCTTCGTATTGGGTACTTCAGGAAATATACAGTAAGCTACAGATATGGTAAAGAAGCATATTGTCCTAAATATGTAACATTTTGTTGAAGCAAAAAATTTACAATTATTCTGATCAAACTTTTGATTTTGCCTTAGTACTTAGGTACCTAACTACAAAATTAAAGCTTTATTTAATTTTCTTTTATTTATTTTTCTTTTTTTTCTATCAGTGTCACCTGTAAATCGTCTGAAATGGAAGCAGCTTGTTTAAGAATCAAATTTTCACCACTCATCAGAACTCTTTACAAAAATAATACACATGAATCCGATGCTAAATGCAGCATAGAGATTATACCAGAAGTATCATGTATAAATAATTTGGAAAACTTTGAATGGAAGCCGAGTGAGGATAAAATTGAATACACTGTTCCGATGACTTATAAAATACGTCTGTTAAGACAAAGCAACAGTAACAATCTTATTAAAGATAATAATGAAAAATGTAAAGAAATTGTAAATAACTATCATTCATGTGTTGACCTATTAAATACATCTTCCACAATAAGTGAGAACCATGGTGGCGGAGATATAAATAAAATTGTAAGCGAAAATTATTTCATGAGACAATTTTCAAGAGATGTTGACTACAAATTTCTTGTTCCGATGATAAGTATTAAAAAAATTGAGAAAAACTATAAGGAAGATCACTACTCTACGAGAGATCTGCAATCACAGTGTTACTTAGAAACCACGGAGTCTAAATGGGAAACTTGTAAAAATAAAGGTTAAATCTACATGGGTTTAATATTAAGTGAATATTAATTTTTTACTGATTTAATTATTATTATTTTTTCTATTGAAACAGGCCATGAAAATGTAGACTATATGAGTCGAAATTTACAGTCGATTAATAAGAACCAAAGTACAGTAGATAATAAATCTATCCAGCATGACGATTTGCTTGCCAGTAAACTGACACATTCAGCAGAGACCAGCATGCATCGGGTTAAAAAGGAAATGGGAGATCATAATAGACCGAAATTAAGCTTGACGCCTATATGTCTAGTGAATACTGTTGAAGATCCATCCACGACAAACGATTTAAGATTGAATAAAAACTTATTTACCTGTCATTGTCTTGCAAGAAAAGAAATTGTCGGCATAAAGAAAAACAGGACTAATTTTAATATGACGACTGATGAATGCCTTTCGGATTATATTTTTGATCAGAGCAATATAATAGGGCAAACACAAAGAATTTTGCCAGAAATACGTATTGCCCATTTCGTCGGTATAGTGAAGAAAGAACTTTGTCCATTACAAATAATGCTCAATAATATCGTACATAAATTTAAATTACTCAATTTATATGGTTATGACAACATAATGATGCATAAACCTATTGCTCAAAGAAGGATCAAACGTGAATCTACAATTATAGAGAAACAAGAAAAATCCAATCGTGTTGTATATTCTATAGTCTTTGATGGTTAACTTAATCAACTACATTATTGTTATTGTCTAAGAAAGTGTTTGTCTTTAGAATAATAGGTTATGATTTTATCATGACATGTATTGAACTACTGAATAAACTGTTATACACGTACTTTATTTAATTTATTTTTACCTTATGCAAATTAATAAAATTGATAGCAGGTAAACGGTAGACTTTAACCACTAAAGGAATTTCATAGAACGCTGAGTTTTTATCGCAATTAAACATTAATGTCCGATGAAAATCAGTTTTTAAAATTTTTGACCACTTAAAATTTCTAATGAAATATTATTAAGGTTGACTACAGGCAAGAAAAATTACTCGTTGTCCACCCAGGTGGAGAAAGCAGATGGACTACGGGCAATACCCGAAATAAACTTCTATAATATATTTGTTGGCAGCAGGACAATGGAGCAACAAGCCAATACGACCGAACAAATATTAAATACATTATCATTTAAAATAGAGGCAATTCCCCAAGAAACTGTTGTACTATCAAAATCAACCAATAGCACTCCAATAAACGTTAAGATTAGAGTCAGTCAGATAGGGAAAGATGGTGCTGCGCAGAAGAAAATATTATCATTACCGAAACTCCATAGACGACACAAAGTACCTGATCGAATTCGATTAGTGAACAGTGATCAGACTATAATGTCTTTTAACATTGTAATGAAAAATGAACCTGATCAGAAATCTCCAAAAACACTCCGAAAGCAAATGTTTCATATTTTTAAATCAGGTAAGTAATTAAATTTTGATGTAGCTATATTATACATATTTAACTAAATGACATTTTATTTCATTTAAGGTGGCTGTTTAAAAGCACAAGATGAAATTAATGAATATTCCTACAAACCTACTACTTCTAAAAAAGGAAATAATATAATCCAACTTAAACAAGTCACTTCAAATCAAAATTTCAAATCAAGTACGAGTGAATTAACAGGGAAAGAACTAAGCATTTTAGGAAGATGTAAACCGGGTATGTATATTAATTAATTATATTATAAAACTAGCTGGCGACCGCGACTTCGTCCGCGTTGAAAAAGAAAAAAGTAACCTATCCTGTGTCCCGTAACTCTGAATGTTTATCTACCAAGTTTCATGAAAATCAGTTAATTCGCTTAAGAATTCTACAGAAAAAAATTCTAAACATCTTCAATTTAGTTTCAGTATCATGTATAGAGCCTATAAACGCGATATTTCTGAAAACAAAGTAATTTACTCCATGACCAACCCTTACAGATTTATTATTATTAGTATTGATAGTATTGATTACAGTAGGTTTATCAAATTTAGAATTTTAAAACAATCATTAATTTCATTTAATTTCAGGTGGTTGTTTAGACCCTCCTTTTAATGAAGACAAATATGTATTTCAACCAACTGCAAAATATGTAACGTCAGAGCTAAATGAAATACAGAAAAATGTACCTGAAATTAAAATATCTTTTTCAAACGCACAAAAAATTAGAAAAAATGAAGGTGTAAAGATTAGTGTGTCAAAACTGAAAATCACTAAAAGAGAAAGTCAAATTGGTTCGCTGATTAGTGGTCAAAATGTCGAATCTATTCAAAGTCAATTAAAGTCTTCTTTCTCCAACGCTATTATCACTTATCCATTAGTTTCATCGTCGACTGAGTTACATAAAGAAATATCAAAAAAGGATATTAAAAAAATACCTTTCACAGATACTAATCAGGGGTATTTTCTACCGCCAAAAAAAAATCATCCTGTTATCAAGGAGAGCCCAGTTTCTAATAAAAGTGATTCAAATAAAAGTGCTCAAAAAATGGAAAACAACTCGATCCATGCAACTTTTGATAATAGTAATATATCAAAGAGCCGACTAAATATGTTTTTAAAAACTGAGATTCTTGAGCAAAGTGTTGATAGTCCAGTAAAAATTTTAAATGCCACTAACACTCAAGCTATAAACGATTATGACGTGAATTTTGCTCAAACCCCAGTTTCAAATAGTCTTATAGAAAACAAAGGTTTATTACTATCAGGTACAAATTTAGAACTAAACAATTTGGATAACTTAGCGGAACAAACAATAACAGAAATAAACTCTTTTCACAAATTAAAATTAAGGAATATGCAAAATGATTTATCTCTTCTTTGTGAAGCGGGCACCGAAAATAATATAAAACAATTTCAGAAATTAGTCCTTCAGCCAAATGACCAAAATCACGATTCAAATCATACAAACATAACGAGTAATTTTTCCAAGGATAAGATATCTGACAAACTAGTGCAAAAAGAAAACTCGTTAACAATCAATTTCGACCCCATGTTTAATAAATTAGAAACACAAGTGATTGATGCGGTTATCAGTATTAATTCTGAATCCTCAAACAAGTCATTCAAAAATATTTCAATAGATAATATGAATCAATTGAACGAAGACATGAAAGAAGAATACCCACCAAAGACAACAGTATTGTTAGACGTAATCTCTATTACAACATCAGCTAACCTATTAATAGCAGATCGAATACAAAAAAATAATGAAAAACCAACTTTTCATAACGATTCTAATATAAACAAAGCAACTAAACATACTTTAGAAAAACTACCTCAACCGGTCTTCAATAATAATAAGGTAATTGATTCTGAAAGTCAGAAAAAACAAAACGAACAAATGTTAATAGAAAATGTAGCGAAAGATATAAAAATACACAAAACTGTTTTAAATAAAGATAATGAATTAGATGTTGCCAATGACATTAAGCTTAAGAAACCATTTTGTGAAAAAAATGGCGAATATGAAGCAAACGGAGACGGAAAAGTATGTGAAATAAGTTCAACCAATAATGTTAATGCTGTGTTAAAGCAATTATCAGCTACTGAAATAATAGGTGATGAAGAAAGACATTCAAGGAAAGGTATTTCAAAGGAATCCATTGTCAGTGCCGAAAGGTCTCTGATCGACGAGTCAAACAAATCTTCTAAGCTATTAAATAATTTTGAAGGCAAAAATTTAACAGGTTCAACAGAATACTTAATCGATAATATAAAATATGAGGGCAGCAAAAAAGTTGAGTCACCTTTAGTCAGTGATTTTGTTAATATTGAGCCAAATTTACAATCTGACGTAGATTTTCTGGTAGATGATAATAAAAATACATATGACTTAAATTCATATCCATCTAGTGTCAGAAGTGAAAAAACCACGACAGTCCAAACTAATAAAAAGTTTTCTGAGACGTTAAACTTAGATTCTAACTATTCAAGTTCCGAAAATTTTTCGGATCTTGGAAATCATAGCAATTTTAGAGAAAATAAAAATGAAGTAGAGTCCATTATTCGTAATATTAATTTGCTCGAGATGGGTCCTGAAGAAATAAGTACTAATAAAAGTTTTGACCAAGATAACGCAACCCTGAAACAATCAAATAATAAAACAAATAAAGCAGACACTGAAACTGTATCTCATTGTGATATTAGTATGATACCTGAAGTAACTGCAAATTCTGATTCAAATTATATTATAAATTCAGATGAAATTTTATTAGACCTATCATTATTTGAAAATGAAGATCAGTTAAAAGAAAGCAAAGTAGCTTTGCGTGGAGAATCCGTAAAAGAGGCCAACGTAAACATTATTCTAAGAAAAGATAATTCAATTCACTCACATACAAGTACCGAAAGAAATAAAAATGAATCAAGTATAGTTACAAATTCAGAGACTGATAATATGCTTTTTACGTCTTCTCCAGTAAATACCATCAAAAATGTAACTGGAAATAAAAGTTATGAAAAAATGATAAGTCCAATACAGTCGGAATTTAAAACTGCTGAAGTTATATTGACTAGGATTATTGATAAGCATTCTAATGTAACTTCTGAATCTGAAAATTATATTTCAACGGAATTTTCTTTTAATAAATTAACCACTAGCAGAACCAGCATAACTGAAAACGAAGAAAAGATAAACCAATTAATAACAAGTTCCAAAGAGAATCATTCCGAAACTGATATTGCTATGAAATTAAAGCTTACTATACCCAGTGATATCTGCACAAAGTCATCTTTAGTAAGTAATGTTGAACAAATACAGTTTTGTGAGGACTCGTATTCTAAGAAAGTTATTCCAACGCAAATCGACACTATAATTACTGAAACGGATTCCACTGGGATAATTAGAAAGAATTCCAAAGTATGTAGTATTAATGTAGCATCATTTCATGTGTTAAAATATGACAACACAAATACTACTGATAATGAAATAAAAATTAATAACATCCCGCTTGACAATTTCAAAGCACCTAATAACGCAATTATTTTAAATGAAGAAAAGGTATCCCACGGTTCAGAAATTGACATATTAAACAACTTAAATAATAAGCAATCTTCTACATTATTGACTAGTGAAAAAATAATTAAAGATTCCATTAATAAATTCGATAATTCATCAATGAAACATTCAACTGATTCAATAAATGTAGATGAATCTATATTCGTTGGCAGTAATAAACAATCTAGAGTAAGCAGCTTAAATTCTGAATATAACTGCTCAACAAATACGAACAGAAAATCTTTCAATGAATTGACATACGAAAAAATTAAAATTATCAAAAATAAAGAAAATACAAACCAATTAATCATGAATTCTGAAGATATAGATGTGGAGTCTGATATTTTAGCTAAATCTAAAGATGTAGCTAACAATATGTTTAATGAGGCTTCTATCCATAACATACCTTACGACGAAGAAGTAGCTTTTATCAAAGAGTCATATATTAAGCAAGATGATACAAAAAGAAAAGACATAACACTTTCCGAAGTCTTAAATAAATCGTTTGATGACAACAAAGGGATGATTCAAAAAGTCTATAACATAAAACAAAAACGTAATGCTACGAAACTTGACAGTTTTATCTTGTCTAATGATACAATTGTTATAAAAGAAGAAAAAAAAATCAACATAAGTACCAAAAATAGAAATTTTGAGGCTGAAGTACCAAACCAATCATTTTTCGAAAAATCATATACACCATTGTCAATAGAGAAGAAAAATTCTTCGATTGCGATTTCAAAAGATTCTAGTGTAGTGAACACTAATAAAACACATAACATGAAGTTAAATATAGCGAAACCAGAGATATCGTCTACAAATGCAAAATCAAATTCACAAGATATTGTATTTCAAGAAGTTAATAATAATATGAATGTAAAAGAAGATCTTAGTTATATAAAAAAAGATGCTTCACAATGTTTAAGTAAAGATGGTAAGTGCTATTCTATTCTATCAGAATTACGTATACGTATGTGAATTAATATCTGACATTTTATTTTTTCAGAAGTTTCAGTCAAAGATGACTCAAGAACCAGTATGGATATTAAATACAAAGAACTTTCGGGTGTTCAGAAAGAGGATAAAAATATACCTAAAAATGATGTATATGTGCAAACATCCAATGTATTTAATAATCCACCCAAGTCTGTTCTTAGTAGAGGTTTATTTACAAAAATAGATATAGTCCCAAATTCAGAAAATGACATGGAAAACATAGAAACTATTAAACTTGTAAATCCCATACCTTTGAATAAAGTTTATTTGGCTTCTATGAGTCTTTCGGAGGAAAGCGATAATTCGAGTTGTGATCAGGTTCAGAACTCGCAAAGTATTCCGATAAACGAGAGTGATCGAGCTATTAATAAAAATTTAAAACGTGCGTCAGTATGTGACAATAAGTTTGAGGAATCATTTGAATCCACCGTGCATAGTACTTGCATAGGGAGTGAAACTAATAATATGAAATTAGGCAAACCTTTGAAGGCTATAAGCAAACCAACTCAAAATGAAGAAGTAATATCAGTTCCAGGGCAAAAGAACAGCAAAGACATTGAAAAAGTTCAATGGAATCCACCAGACCTTAAAAATTATGAAAGGCCTTTCAATTTGAAAAACCATATAGTTTCATTAGATAAGAAACAAAAAAAAACTTACCCTAGGAATGGTTCTGTTAGTAAACAATTTAAAAAACCATTCAGAATACCTCAAGGTTTCTTAGACAATATAAGGTTTTCTGTAGCACCGCCAGAAAGTCAAAGAGGAAACGGTAAGTGTTCAGACACTTTCAGAGACATCTCCTTTAGATCCTAAGCTACTTATTTAGACCACCTGCCATCAAGTGAACCGTCAGCATTACTGCCACACTTTATCACTATAATAACGTTTAATATAAAGTACACAATAATCCATTTTTATCTTATTGATATTTTGATGATAATTTTAATGCTTATCTTCTAATTTCAGATATCGTCATATATTCAAAACAAAAACAAAATGTCATAAATACAAATAACAATAACGATGAAATAAATTTTGTTAACCTACTCAATAACATTTATGAAAAAGAATTAATTCCTTTACGGAATATAATGAGGGATTTAAAAGACAATGTGGATGAATTGGCAAAACGTAATGAAATGTATAGAGAATTTAATGCCAAGGATCGTCAAAAGTCGAAAAGATTGATTCAGACTAATAAAAAATGCGGATGTATCAAGAAAACATTTTGAATTTATTTTACGAGACAAATTATCATAGCTTAATACTGGAATTAAAGGGAAATACATATGTATAAAGGACGTTTAAATATGCGTTTTATTTTTCTTAAAAAGTACTAAAAGTAATTTAGATAAAATTAAAAATAGGTAAGCATTTTTTTTTAGAATATGGTCAATTCAAATTCATTTATTTGCAGGCAACTAGACCCATATTTTTACGTTTTTTAATTTTTTATACATTTAATTATAATCTATACAGTTCCTATTTCAATCTATATATATTTACTAATATTATAAAGAGGAAAGATTTGTTTGTTTGTTTGTAATAGAATAGGCTCCGAAACTACTGGACCGATTTGAAAAATTCTTTTATCATTAGAAGCCGACATTATCCGTGATGAACAAATGATACTTTTTACATTTATTTTAGATTCCTACGGGAAATCTAAAATAAAAGTAAATACCGGCTTGGCCCGGGAGATAGCGGCGCCATCCATCCAAAATACGGTAGATGGCGTTTTATACTTTTCTACGCGGACGAAGTCGCGAGCTGGACCAGCTAGTAATTAATAAAATAAAAGCACCCTATGGGTACGTTTCGGGCCCTTGGCACCACCGGCTTAAACCACTGGTGGTGCAAAAGGTAATCACCAGTGGTGCAAGCGGTATTGCCAAGGGCCCGAAACGAAACGCCAACGTAGAGGCGGCCGGCGACAGGTCAAATCAGGCCCACTCGGCAGGCTTATTATCTAAATGCCTCTGCTGAGCGAGAGGCGAAAAATGCGAAAAAATTGTGCAATATCGCACTAAATCGTTATTTTTACACAAACCACACTAGTGTTATGAGCTACGTGATACTATTTAGTGTGATATTGCACAATTTTTTGCGTTTTTCGCTGTCGCTCAGCAGAGGCAATAAGCTTTAGATAATAAGCCTGCCGGGTCGGGGAGCAGTTTCCCCAGTGCGGTGTGGAGGCTACGGTGAGTTGCGGCGCCAATCGTCTTGCATAGCTGACCCCTGCAGCACAGGGTATCAGTTAGTGCATTCGTTAAAGCTAATAATGAAGTGTAAGTGGTGTAAGCAAAATGAACTGTAAGGAATAAGGAAGTTTATTATTATTTATTTTTGTTTTCACACATAGCGGTCCATAAGCGGTCTATAAATAAACGTACATAATTATTATCACCAGTTACTTACTCGTATCTTAAAACCTGTTGTGCGGTGGATGCATTTTATTTTCTTTATTTAAAATCAGGAAGATTAAAACCATTCTTTAGTTACAGTACCAGTTTAACGACATTCTTTTTTTATAATTCCGGTTCATATTTATTTATTTTTTTTAACCAACTTCAAAAACAGTGAGGTTTTCAATTCTATTGTATATTGTGTTGTTTTTTTATATTTATTACGCAAGTATTCGGTCAATAATTATAAATTGATTTTGATGATTATTTTACGTTTGATGTAAATTATGTTAATTATATAGAAATTGATTTAATGAAAATACACTTACATACCGCTAAAAAATTGAAAAATAAAAATATTTATATAAAAAAAAATCGACTTTAAGACTATACCTACATGTGGAAACTTAACTTAAAAAGACGATAAAATAAATTAAATTATTTCAAAGCAAAAAGCACTAAAGGATACCTAATCAACTAAATTATTGATACATATTATTATTATATCCCTTTATTTATACATATAATCAAATAAATTAATTTTTAAGACGGAGAAGCCTAAATAAAGTAATTGCCCACGGACGTTAATAATATTTTTACTTTTATCAACTGTATATTAATAATAATCTTATTATAAGGCAATGTTAACACCGATCAGTAAACAATAATACTGTAATTAAGGCATAAAATGTTATTCGCATTTTACGCTCGATCGCTATAGACGTGTTGCAGAAAGTAATGTAGATAAGCGACTCCAATTGTCGTCGTTAACAGTTTGTCTGTGTTGAAAAATATGCAAAGTTCACCTACAATTTATCAAATATGACTAGGAAATACCAAATTAATAGTGTATCGAGTGCAGTACAAGGTGGTGATCAAGTTCCAACGGATTTAGATCAAGCATTGGATGTTGCAGGTAAATCTTTTATAAAAAATACATACAAAGTGATCCGGAATTGCTCCCGGAAGACGAAACTAGAGTAATATTAGAGTAATTTAATCCCAGTAATTGAAAGGACCGAAAATTAACCGTTTTTGTGAAAATCGCATTTGAAATTTTTTGTGGAAGAAAGTCAGGATTTTGGCATTCCAAGTATCTTGTTTTATTTTTTTATTTATTACACTTTTATTCTGATTTACATTCTAATTTATTAACTTGACAGTTAAGATAAATCGGGTTTTAACCACAGAAATCTGTCATAATATTATGTGTAGTAGAACTAGTTGGAATTTTTTTGTCCAAACAGTTCATCGTAGAACTAATAGTTGAGCTGTTTTGTTTGGTGTTATGTTCATTAAAAAAATATTTTTATAAATTATAAGTAAAATATTTTATTTCAAATTTTTCTTTTGTCATGATTTTCCTCCGATACTTAACATACTAAGAAATGGTTTTTACATGAAACTGAATATATTTGTCATAAACTTTAGTTTCGTTAACATAAACTAGCATGCCAGCCAGTATTTCGTTCTTTCGTACCAGCCAGTAACTTTATTAATAGTAAAATTTTTCCATATCCTTAAAAAAACAATAAGAATTGACAATAAACCTTATTCTAGTGAGTAATTTTAAAATACAAACAAAGCAATAACAGGTTTTCATTCGTTCATAATATGTATTAGAATATTTTTAGATACTTACATAGTATTACTAAGTATATATATAGGTACTAAAAGTATGGCCCTCACTTGTACCATTAGGAAAGGAGAACAGTAATTACTGTTCTAATGTAATGTAAGGAGTACATAAAATCAGACACAAGATAATTTACATATCGATAACCGAAATACTCCGTGATAAAATTTACTGAATAAAAGTAATGAATGGTCAAATATGTATATACGAGTGCCTAATATGAGTGCCGATAATGAGGTAAAACTTTATCAGAAAGATCTAAAATTGAGATCCGTTTTAAATTAAAATCCGTATAAACATGCTTTTATGTTAAGGATGTCATTGTCAGACAGGGTAACGTCGCCTATATTACAATACAATACAAGTAACGCCACACGTACTAGTCTACTGACCACCATAGTAGAATGAAGGATAACGGATTAGGAAGGATAGGAAATAACATTTTTTTATGTCAACTTGATGATAGGCAGGCAGATAGGCAGACGGTCCACTTGATTTTAGGCAGGCAGACAGGCAGACGGTCCACTTGATGGTAGGTAGGCAGACCTGACAGGCAGACGGTCCACTTGATTTTAGGCAGGCAGACAGGCAGACGGTCCACTTGATTTTAGGCAGGCAGACAGGCAGACGGTCCACTTGATGGTAGGTAGGCAGACCTGACAGGCAGACGGTCCACTTGATGGTAGGCAGGCTGACAGACAGACAGACGGTCCACTTGATGGTAGGTAGGCAGACCTGACAGGCAGACGGTCCACTTGATTTTAGGCAGGCAGACAGGCAGACGGTCCACTTGATTTTAGGCAGGCAGACAGGCAGACGGTCCACTTGATGGTAGGTAGGCAGACCTGACAGGCAGACGGTCCACTTGATGGTAGGCAGGCTGACAGACAGACAGACGGTCCACTTGATGGTAGGCAGGCTGACAGACAGACAGACGGTCCACTTGATGGTAGGTAGGCAGACGGTCCACTTGATGGTAGGCAGGTAGTCAGACAGACGGTCCACTTGATGGTAGGTAGGTAGACCTGACAGGCAGACGGTTCACTTGATGGTATATAGCTTTTGTCGTCTATAATACAATAAGAAACCCTATAGGTGCTACATATGCGCTTCCAATTACAGTAGACTTAAGGATAAGGTAATAAGCTTACTCACCGAAACAACAGCACATGTGCTGTTATTTCACGGTGGTCTTGCGTAATCGGGTGGTTACTGCCCCGTATTTGAACTTGACTTCTATTTGAAAGATACTATGTGAATAGATCAAGTAATGGCAAATGGCCCAACACAAAGTTTTTTCCCGACTCAATTAAATTATCTATTATAATAGTAGGTATATTTAATCCTGATAGGTGTATTATCGTTATCTTTAATTACATAATAGGTCTGGGATTGTACAACATAAAATACTGCCTTGTCCTCGCACTGTTCCTCATAGCAGCCATCGTCGAAGTTATCGGCTACTCCTACGTACTTCCGTCGGCGAGATGTGATCTAGATATTAGTGATTCACAACGTGGACTCATTTCGTCTTTACCATACATAGGTAAGTAAAATTCATATATTCCTTTTAGCTCCTGACATTTCTGCAGATATGCATTTAGTTACTTACTTTTTACACGAATTAACATACTTAATTGTTGTGATAACAATACGCAAATTCGTGTTTACCATATTATAATTGTTCGTTGTAAGTTTTGCTTGTAATATAAGCTATATGCAATTGAAAATTTTAAACTGACTGTTGTATCTTCTGTTGAGCCCAAGCACGTTATAAATGCTGTAAGTTGGTTATGCCGAAGACCACTTGATGCTGCAGCATCAGATCAAGGTTACCATAAATGTGCCAACTATGTTATGCGTATGCCAACTTAGTTATAGAGATAAGAAAAGAAATGCTTGTGCTATATGCTGTCTGTGTCTCGTCGCGATAAACTCAAAAACTACTGCACTGATTTTCATACTCTTTTCACCAATGTATAGAGTGGTTTTAGAGGAGGTTACGCGGACGAAGTCGCGGGCAGCAGCTGTCTAATAAATAAAAATGTATCCCTAAATCTGTTGCTAAGCGCAAAACTCGAGAACGGCTTGACCGATTTTAATTACGTCTTCACTTATGGAATTAATATGGATATCAGGGAAGGTTTTTACGGAAAAATAATGCACCCTGGGAGAAGCCGAGGGTGGGCCGCTAGTCTATACTCTATATACTTCTATACTAATATTATAAAGAGGAAAGATTTGATTGTTTGTTTGTATAAAATAGGCTCCGAAACTAGTGGACCGATTTGAAAAATTCTTTTACCATTAGAAGCCGACATTATCTGTGATGAACATAGGCTACTTTTTACCGCGGGAAAATGCTTCATTCCTACGGGAAATCTAAAATAAAAGTAAATACTGGCGGCTTGGCCTGGGAGATAGCGTCATTTATACAAATCAGGTGAAACCTCGCAGAGATATATTATTTCGATGAGTGAAACGACTAACATGACAACTGCTTGGTGATATTCCACGGTAGAGGCGTTTTATAATTTTCAACGCGGACGAAGTCGCGAGCACGAGCTAGTAAAAATTACTATTGTAAAGTTTTATCAAAATTCATCCAATAGTTCGTGAAAAGTCTTAACAAACACACTCCTCGTTTATGGAAAAAATGAGATAATAATCACTGTAATGAGTAGGTAATAGTAGGTAAATGTTGTTTGAAAATTATATTATGTAATGAACTCATTTACTTACAACAATGCATGACTTGTCATAATTAAACATTGTAAACAATATTATAAACTTTATCTAAGCTTATTCTTTATTATCTTATCTTAGTTCCTTATAGTTTTATATATGATGCCATTAACTCTAATAAAACCCCTGTACGTATCTTATTTTGTTCTATGAACTACAGATACCTAAGGCAATTCCTTTGAAATATTCTACATATATGTAAGTATGTTAACAATTCTTGTAAATAACAGTTTGTTCTCATGTTAATTATACAAGTATTGTTATCAATTTGCCGTTAAATGAAAAACATCTGCACAGTGCAACTCTTTTACAGTTTATGCACCTTTTTTCGTAACGGTTGTTAAAACATTATTTTCTTATTATGTGTTTTGCACAACTTAAACGAAAATAAATAACTAAATAAAATGTTTTGACTAGCGATCCGCCCCCGGCTTCGCATGGATGTTATTTTTTCCTAAATATCTATCTAATATATAAAATTCTCGTGTCACAGTGTCACAGTGTTTCCTCACATGGTTTTTCCTAAATATCAATCTAATATATAAAATTCTCGTGTCACAGTGTTTCCTCACATGGTTTTTCCTAAATATCTATCTAATATATAAAACTCTCGTGTCACAGTGTCACAGTGTTTCCTCACATGGTTTTTCCTAAATATCTATCTAATATATAAAACTCTCGTGTCACAGTGTCACAGTGTTTCCTCACATGGTTTTTCCTAAATATCTATCTAACATATAAAATTCTCGTGTCACAGTGTCACAGTGTTTCCTCACATGGTTTTTCCTAAATATCTATCTAACATATAAAATTCTCGTGTCACAGTGTCACAGTGTTTCCTCACATGGTTTTTCCTAAATATCTATCTAACATATAAAATTCTCGTGTCACAGTGTCACAGTGTTTCCTCACATGGTTTTTCCTAAATATCTATCTAATATATAAAATTCTCGTGTCACAGTGTCACAGTGTTTCCTCACATGGTTTTTCCTAAATATCTATCTAATATATAAAATTCTCATGTCACAGTGTTTGTTGCCGTACTCCTCCGAAACGGCTTAACCGATTTTGATAAAACTTTGTAACTATGTGTAATTTGGTCCAACTTAAAATATAGAATAGTTTGTATTTTGAGCCCGGACGAAGCCGGGGGAGCGTGTAGCTGTATTTTCTCATGTGTCATTTCATTTTCCAATGCGGACGAAGTCTCGGGCATTAGCTAATTAGCAATAAAAGTATTGATTTATATAAATTAGACACCCAAATCAGTGATTTTAATTTTCGTCATTTCTCGATCTGATATTGCCATGCGACTTCGTCCGCGTTGAAAAAGAAAAAAGTAGCCTATTCTGTGTCTTGTAAGTGTAAATGTTTATCTGCCCATATCAAGTTTCATGAAAAATGGAGGAACATAATTACATACAATACCTACACTTTGTTTACATATTTGTTATTAGCATTGATGTTTGATTGATTGCTACTGACTTTTAAATTATACTATGTTTATTTTTCTTTTCAGCAATTGTTGTTACTTCATACCCATGGGGCTATTTAGTTGACACGAAAGGTAGAAAACGAGTAATATTGATCAGCTCTCTCGCGTGCGGCGGATTTGGAACAGCCGCAGCATTCATGCCGGACATGATTAGTTTCACCATTTGCAAGTTCATTGCGTCTCTATGGTGAGATGAAAATCTTGTGAAAATTTAAAATTAAAAGACAAGGCCTCTTTCACCAACAAACCAACAAGTAAAGTGTTGATTAGTTAATTTTTGAAATAATTTTATGTTTTATTAATTTATGCACTCGGTTTAGTGCATTCAAATTCGTATAGGCGAATTTTGAAAAAATTTGAATTTTGGCCCCAAGTGCCTCTTACACCATCTATCAAGTAGGCTAACCGTCATTTAAAGTCACCGGGGATAATGGAGCTGATTTACCTCCGTTTGCACGGTGAAAGTCCCAAATATTAAAAAGAAAATAATAATAAAAAAATCGCCTATCGAAAGATGCTTTTTAAAAAATATTTTTAAAGTAACTATTCAATACTTTACTTTTACCTGGTAAAAGAGCCCTTTAATGAATAAATATATTAGTAAGATAGAAAATGAAGATGCATTTAAGAGCTTAGTATATTCAACGAATTTCAATTTTCTATAATAAAATTTTATTTGAAAATTATATATACATATTAGTACAGAATAATCATTTTATATGTAACGATATTAAAACGAACCAATAATAATTAGATATTTAAATTCATATAACACGGAACCTATACGATACGTTTTCCGTAACATAAGTACCTTAAAAACTATATAGGTAAGTATACTACCAATTAATAATTTTTCTCGTTTTACAGCTTGGCTTGCCCTGCGGCAGTTCCGTATACATTCATAGGTGAAATACTTCCACAGAGGCACAGAGATCTAGCACTGTCGATAACTAATGCCATGCAAACATTTGGCTCGGCTCTAGTACCTCGTAAGTATAGAAAGAAAGAAAGAAATTGGCTTCATCCTAAGTATGTATAAAAGGCAATGTATGTATGTATGTTAATTCCCAATGGACTTCAAAACCGCTGAACCGATTATGATAGAATTTTCAGACAATCTTCAGATTAGACCAGCGGGTGATCTTGTGAAGTTTGGTAACGATTTGAAGTAGAGATAGAAAGAAAGAAATTGGCTTCATCTATATATAAAAGGCAATCATCATCATTTCAGCCGTAGGACGTCCACTGCTGGACATAGGCCTCCCCCAAAATTTTCCAATTAGACCGGTCAGAATCAGCCTGGATCTATCGTCGACCCGCGGCTCTTATTAGGTCGTCTGTCCACCTTGTGGGTGGACGTCCTACGCTGCGCTTGCTGGTCCGTGGCCTCCACTCAAGAACCTTCCGGCCCCAGCGGCCGTCGGCTCTTCGTACTATGTGCCCTGCCCACTGCCACTTCAACTTACTGATCCGACGGCTAATGTCGGTAACTTTCGTACATCTACGGACCTCCTCATTTCTGATTCGATCTCGCAGTGTAACCCCGAGCCCCTTTCCAAAGGCAATGTAGGATGTATAAAATGTATATCTCCAAAAACCGCTCAACCGATTTTGATGAAATTTTCAGACAATCTTCAGATTACACCAGCGGGTGATACTGTGAAGTTTGGTAGCGATCTGACGCGGAAGTCGCGGGCAAAACCTAGTATTTTAATAAAATACAAAAAAAAACAACGAAGAAATATTATATTTCCTAAGTGTAAGCTAAGCTAACTTGGGATTATGTAGGTAGATAATATTTATTAAGAACTCAGTAGATTCTGCGTGTATTCTTGAAGGACGGTTTTCGGTTTGCTCTATTGTTTATGCACGATAAAATATATTGCACGCAATGCTGATTCATCTAGCTCCTATCAGTAGCCTCCTATCGCGAGCAAAGCGCGGTCTGCCTACGTTTTTCGAAAACTAAAACATATAACAAATAAACAATCAACTAAACTTGTAAATATATGATAGAGCTGGTGCTCGCGATTTCGTCCGCGTTGAAAAGTATAAAACGCTACCTAAAAATATCACCAAGCAGTTGTCATGTTAGTCGCTTCACTTATTTTGGATAGATGGCGCTATCTCCCGGGCCAAGCCGCTAGTATTTACTTTTATTTTAGATTTCCCGTAGGAATGAAGCATTTTCCCACGGTAAAAAGGAGCCTATGTTCATCACAGATAATGTCGGCTTCTAATAGGTAAAGAATTTTTCAAATCGGTCCCGTAGTTTCGGAGCCTATTCTATACAAACAAACAAACAAATCTTTCCTCTTTATAATATTAGTATAGAGTATAGATATATAAAAGGTAAATACCAAAAAAACGTCTTTACTGCTTGCTGCTTCGTTATTTTTTATATTAAAAATTTTTTCTTTGTGCAATTGTTCAAATAAAGACAGCTTACATTATTTTTAATGGTAATTATTTATACTTATTGCAAATAAGTATAAAGAGAAAAGATTTCTATGTTTGTAATTAATATGTAATATTTACTCAAAAAATACTTTCCAGATTTTGAAAATTCTTTCTCCTAAATACGTTATCAGCGAGTAACATAGGCTATATTCGTCGATTATAAAGTTACGCGAGCGAAGTCGCATGCAACAGCTAGTTGCATTCTTATGTTTTACCTAACTTATAATATTTTTAATTATTTGTAATATTTTTTAATATTTTCATTACTATTAACTATCTAATGCCTGTCTTTTTTTTTTTCAGTGTTAGCCTGGGGCATATTACCACTCGATTTTCGGATAGACTTCAATGCCTACGATTTTAGATCTTGGCGATTACTAACAATATTATACTCCTGTTTATTTCTAATCGCTTCTCTGTTCATGTATTTTGGCCCAGAGAGTCCTAAATACTTAGTCTCACAGGGGAAACACGAAGAAGCACTTGAAGTATTGCGGAATATGTACGCAGGAAACAAAGGGAAATCGCCAGACGAGTATCCAGTAAGATAGTATTCATTTATAAAATGTAGGGTAACCTTTGACACTGACCGTATAGTTTATCTTATTAATCTGAGACTTATACTGTTTGTTTACAAGTATTTATATATGGTTCTGGGGGCCCTAGTCAAAGTAACAATCGAAAACGATAACGAAACGATAACGAAGTTCGAAATCAATTAAAATGTATGGGATTGACATATGCCGTCGCTAAATCACGTGATACTTCCCATACATTTTATTCTTTCGAACTTCGTTATCGTTTTTACAATGTTACTTTGACTAAGACCCACATAAAAGAAAAAAACCCTTGCAATTACTGATTGTTCGTTTTATATGTCCAGTTGTTCGACTTTTCATCTAATAATTATTATTACTTAACTTCAAACGAATATCTGCGAACTAATTTCTGGAGCAGTATTATGTCTATACCATTTTTAACTTTGTTCAAGTAACAATTTAAGGTGTCAAATTCGTCATTTTAGTAATTAACTACTTGTTACACGCGACTTCGTCCGCGTATGTAACTTCATCATAAAATATTCGCTGTTAATTTGGCTTTCAATAGGTGGATTTATTAATATCGGTTCAGTAGTTTTTGAATTTATTCATTACAAACAAATATAATTATATCTCTTTATTATAATGTATAATATAATGTAATAATATAATGTATATATGTATATATGTATTTCTTTCATATAATGTAGATTGAGATGAAAACGGTTTCTTTTTTCTATACCATCTTTTATTTAAAACATGTCTTACTTTTTAGATAAAATACTTGAAATTTAACGATTCTAATGAAAAATCTAAGCCAAGTTTTTTCAAATCTCTAAGCATACAAACGTTGCCACTACTGAAACCTCCGTACGTAAAATGGATGATCTTGAATGGATTTCTCCTGTTCGGCATATTTTCCACGTAAGTATTTATCATTTTTCTAAAAAATCCAGTTTAGACAAATCAAAACTGAAATGCTCTATGCCTGTTGTGCTGTTGTTTAGTGACTTATTAAGGGATGCCAGGGCCTTTTAAGGAGGGACCTCATTGCTTAAATTTTCCTATTATCTAAGGTCGAAAGCGCACTTGGATCTTCTCTTGGTGTTGCTAATTTTTATGAGCCATCAAGTATCAAGTAGTAAGCCTGCCTTCCGACCTTTAATTAAAAAAGATAACGATATGCTTCATAGTTTGCAGTTTGATATAATAGTTAAACTTTGTTAATTTTCAGATTAAATGGCTTGTTCATGTGGGTGCCAGATGTCTTAAATCGAGTGCTTACTGGCGAAGGCACTGACATGACAGCTTGTGCCATTATTGCCCAAAGGTTTAATCAGGTAAGTAAACACTTCTTTATAAGGCAGAAGGCAGAGACCACATTAACAGGGATAATATTTTAGCGAAAGATATCTTACTGAAAAGAAATTTAACAAGTTTCCGTCAAAGTTGTTTTATTGACGCCATGCCAGCGCCATGCCCTTTTCATAGCCATTGAGTACACATTTACCCATTGAAATAATATTTACCGTGATTATTTATGTGTCAAGGAAATCCATTGAGTAGCTTCATATTATTTAGCAGCCCAATAATGAAAATAAAATACCTATAATCTTTATATTCGGTTTTCACATATGGAAAGAGTGATAAACGGGAAGATGTTTTTATACCTATATAAAAATCGCACCCCGGGCTAAGCCGGGATCGGGTCGCTAGCTTTCTATAAATATTAATTGATGCAGTAATATAAATATGTCTTTTTATCTTTGTAGACTGAAGATTCCTCGTTAACAGAATGCGATGACAGCATAGACACAATGACGTTCATCATCAACTCGGTGGCAAACATCTCATGTGCTTTTATAGCCTTAGCTTCGAGCGTAACCTTGAAGTTTATTGGAAAAAAAGCTCTTCTAGTCCTTATGTACATGATTCTTGGATCATTTTGTATTTCAATTAATTTTATAACAGAAACACTGGTGTTTGCTGTACTTTTGTCTTCTTTACAAATAACAGCTATTGGGATAGGACCAGTGAACGCCTACGCGGTAGAAATATTTCCGACCAATTTAAGGTAAGCAGCGGAACCATTTTTGTTACTTATTTCAAAAAAATTATAAACACTGTATAGTAAGTAGATACTGTAAAATATACACTAGACTGGGCAACTAGCCAGTGAAAGATTTAAAGTTTTTTACATGTAAGAAAGAGTCTTTGAAACATTATAGAAAAAATTCAAAAATACTTACTTGAATCTAAATTAATTCAATCAAAATATAATGGCATTAGGTACCAACTTTTGTAACCGTTCTATTAAAAAAAATACATACAATGAATATTCTCGAAGATAAAACCCCGACAGATCGGTCTGGAAGACCTAAAAAACCCCTAACCCTAGATTTTCGTCAAAATCGTTAGAGCCGTTTGCGAGATCGTCGTGGCATACAAGAATTCCTCGTTTAGTATTACGATTTGTACATGTTTACCTTGAAAAACATTAATTAGGACATTAATTATTTAGTAGAGGGACGTCCATCTGTAACTAAAAATATTATTATTATTATGACTTCTACTTAAAAATATTGTAAGACTTGTGGACGAATTTATCTTCTAATATTTTTTAGTTCCGCCACTACGAAGAACCACGGAGATGCTATCATATATATGTATTTAGAACATATGCACTTGCAAGCTTTTCTAAGTGTAAAATCTTGCTCAGTGGACTATAGTGATTTCTTTACTTTGCTTTAAATTATAACCCCGACTTTCTATTGTCTATTGCCGTATAAAATTCTTATAGTAGGTAATCATAAATTATAGTAATGATAATATACATTTTCAGAGGGATGGCGGTAAGCTTAGCATTCATGTTGGGTCGTAGCGGCTCCGTAATTGGCACCAATGTCGCTGGAATTATGATTAATGCTGCTTGCGAAGCAACTTTCTATTCATTCGGAGGGTTGTTGATAAGTAAGTATGGCCGACCAGAAAAGTGCTTTACCAGTTTCGATAGTATATTCCATTCCTTTCAAAATCTTAGATTGGAAATAGGTATTGATTACTGATTGACGTAATTATTGTCACTGAATTTTTAAAGGAAAACAATCCTTATTATTGTACAATATTCAAAGAATGTTCAATCTTTGGGTGATAAAGCACTATATTTGTCAAGTTTACATTCAATAATAAAGTACATTAACTTTAGCTATACAAATGTTTCGACCTCTATACATAAGTAGTAGGTAGGTACAGTCGGCCGCATAAGTCGATTAACCCATTCAAAATTGCAAAAGTGTTCAGTTGTTTTGCACTTTTGAATGTGTTATTCGACTTTTGCGGCCGACTGTACTTAATATTTCTGTGGTCCTAAATTAAGAAAGTCCATCTTCTTCTTCTTTCTTACATAAAAGGATGTGTGTATGTATGTCTCCTATAGACTCCAAAACTGCGGAACCGATTTTGATGAAACTTTCAGACAATCTTCAGATTAGTCCAGCGGGTGTTCCTATGAAGTTTGGTAGCGTTCGGACACGGACGAAGTCGCGGGCAAATACTAGTTGAAAATAAATAATGTTTAACTTTACTCTTTCTTTGAAAATCCTTCATCTCAATTTTCCTATTAATTTTATGTTAAGCACCTGCTAGGATACTTTGATAATATTCGGTAACAACTGTAGTTATAAATGCAGTTTTATGTCCTTGAATTAAAAATAAATATCCACACTTAAATATTATTGTATTTTTGCAATTTAATGGTTTTTATTTTTTACTTAAAATTAGCTTAACACAAAATCCTCATTTTTTTTATGTTAAGGTCGACAGACAGGCTGACGGCCTCATCTTTACAATCTTTAGCCTCATTATTAAATTGTTAACTGTTGCTACTGTTTAACTCATTAAACTACATAAATAACTGTCCTATACCCAACACATTAAAAAGTTCATTGCCCAACTATTATAATTATGGCAAAGTAAAACATAAATGATTATTACTGACCCTATTACCTACATGGTCAGTAACTAGTTAATGGCCTATAAAAATTGCACAATAGATATGTTCTACCAACTTCACATCACGAGGAATAGCTCTTTGTAAGTTCAATTCATTTTTTTTCCACTTTAAGTGGAATCCCTTTTAGAAGCTCTTCTCTTCTTCTCAAATAGGAAATATAAGATGTTTATATTACTTGTATATTACTTGTATATAGATTATTTTAGTAAGTCCTAGTCCTAGAACTTTGTAGTCGATTCCTAGATCTTTTCCTTGCTATTAAATAAATATAAATCACAAATTTAATACATATGATGTCCATTCACTAACTATTGTTTTTTTTTTTTCAGTATGTGGATTCCTCACATTTTTGCTGCCAAAATCAAATACGAAAATTACTTAAAGAAATACTTAGATTTTTACAACCAAACTTGAAAATACGATCTCATAAAGAATAGATTGAATAACATTATCTACCTATTCAATAGAAAACTGTACTATCTATTCACCGAACGCTTAAAAAAACATTATAATTGTTTTCATCTTAAAGTCGCTAATTAGAATTAAGTAGAAATAAATAATTATATTTAATAACGCTGTTTACTTCTTTATGCCATTTGATTATCATGTCTATCTAAGATATACTACCTACTTACTATAAATGTGTTTTTTTTTATATAATGTTAAGCCATAACATAACGCCGAGTAGGTATGACACATACCTACTTATTTAAATAAGGATTTCTTGTTAATTTTTTTTATAAAATTCCTGTAAATTCGTTCGTGTTTTTCTCTTTGGGCTTTGCCTTGGTTGAGCTTGCCTTGAAGTCTAGTCTCAGTGAACCTGTCGGGATTCGAACCCGGTTAACTTAAAAAATAAACTTTTCACAGTTGGCTCTGGATCTGTCAAGTAGTGGCCAGGGTGTTGGAATAATTCACTCAATACACTCATATACATACTCCTTCAGAGTACTGTATATATATTATAACCTGTTCTGTTATTGTTTCTGTTTCTTTATTTAAAAATAATGATTTTTGTCTTTTGTTTTAAAAAAAAATAAACAATATTGTTTTTGGTTATAAAATGAATGTATTGTATCTCTGTGTTTTTTTTAGTCATAATAAATATTTCTTAAATTACATTTACGTCTTTTAACTCTGCTACCAAAATCTGAACCCATAACCAACACAGGGGCCCTAGCCAAGAGCACAATGCAAACTGGAGCGCCCAAAAACGATGAAGTTGGCCACCATCTTGGATTTTTCTGCAATGATTTTTTAGCGCGGTTTATATAATGGCAAAAGCATATATGCGGTATCTATATGGGGGTAATCTGTGGTTGATATGTCAATGTCAATGTCAGCTGCAGCCCGCAACTTTATTTTTTTTTTATAGTATTATTAGTATTTAATTTATTTATTTTATTTATTACCAACTTATTGATGGGATAAGAAAAGCAAAAGAAAATAAACAAAAAAAAAGTCATAACATAATGTAAATCATCAATACAAAAACAGACGTCATAATTTAATTTACGACTTACGTCAATGGAAAGGTCAACAAACAAAGTCAAAGATAAAAACAATAACATTTTTATGTGTTATGTACGGCGAATTATGTACTAGTGTTCTCCAACCTGCTTAGTGATTATATTCTTTGGTGTTCTGAAATATTATAATAACTTATAGGTACTTTTACTTGTAGTAAAATAGTCTGGTATCTTGTGGTTAACTATAGTAGGTATATAATTTTATTCCGGGCACAAATCACAAAGACCTAAGTAAATATTACTATAATACGACGCTTATTATTTACATAATTGATTAACTATATAGTTACATTCCATAAAATGCAAAATTTAGACTCCGACAGCGAAGACGAACTTCCGCCAGGCTGGGAAGAAAAATCTACAGAAGATGGAAATGTTTATTATGTTAAGTAAGTGGTTGCCAATTTTTATAGTGCTTAGTGAAAATGTTGTATAAATATTTTACCAATTTTATATTATATGCAGCATATGCTCAAAGAAAATACAATGGACTCATCCAAGAACCGGTAGCAAGAAGGTTATACCGAAGGAGTTGCCTTTCGGTTGGTCAAAAACCGTAGATTTAGATGGAAAAACTGTATATAAACATCAAGAGACTGGAAACACCACATACATTGATCCACGGTTGGCATTTGCCAAGGAAGAAAAGAAACATACTCACGATTTCCGTCAGAGATTTGATGCTTCCTCTACTGCTTTTCAGGTAAATATCTTCATCAAATTATGTGATACCTACCTATTGCCCGCGACTTCGTCCACTTTTAAAATGTTATGTAGCCTAAAGCCTTTCTCGATAAATGGACTATCCAACACGGAAAGGATTTCTCAATTCAAAACAGTACTTCCTGAGATTTTCGGGTTTAACCAAACAAAGAAACTCTTGCTTTATAATATTAGTATAGATTTTACCAAGAACAATGGAATACCTACTGGAATTGGAATACAGTGGACCCCCGTTAATCCAGCCCCTATCTAATCCAGCGCCCCTTATAATCCGACATTTCTGTGCATATTATTATTGAGACAATATTTGCTAATTTTACCTAAGTAACGTCATCACAAGCCCAGAAGTGAGAGCACTAAACACTGACAAAGAAAAATGTGTTATTTGGGACTGCTTAAATCGTAATGAATGTTTCAGTAGTTTAGAAAGGGATCTTAAACAGTACTCTATAATCCGACAAATTGACCTAAATATACAGATATACAAAATAAGTTTGCTTCCAATACATAGATTTTAATACTTTCGTAAATGAATTCAAAGGTTGACTTCCACGGATATCAGCAAATCTACATATTATATAACTACAGCTACACTAATGTTATAAAGAGAAAAGATTTGTTTATTTGCATTGAATAGGCTCCGAAACTACTGGACGGATTTGAAAAATTCTTTCACTGTCGGGAAGCTATATTATATAAAGTTACACATAATAATAAATTTATTGTCAAATTACAGATTTTACATGGAGTAGATTTGTCTGGAAAATACGCCTTGATAACTGGTTCTAATGCGGGTATTGGATACGAAACAGCAAAGTCCTTAGCAAGGCACGGCTGTAAGATTTTATTTGCAAACCGCAACATTGAGGCGACACAGCAAGCTATCAACACCATTGTGAAAGAAACTAATGCATTAGAAGACAATTTGACAGCCATACATCTGGATTTGGCGTCTTTGAAAAGTGTAAAAAAATGTGCATTTACAGTTAAAACATTGTTTTCAGAGTAAGTTACATTCTATTAACTAGATGTTTCAGATTTGTATGTTCACTATATGGAACTGTCTAAACAACACATTCTCAAACTTTTTTGTCACAAAAACTCTTTTGGATAGCGATTTAATGTGTATTCTTTATCATTTTACTTAATAATTAAATATTTTATGGCAGCTATGAAACTGTATATAAATTTATATTTTTCATAAATTGCTTGATATCAATCTTTTACGGGAAGCCCCCACATGACCCTAGAGGAGCCCTAGGTCTTCATGCAGCACACTTTGAGTGTGACTGGACTTAATTATTGTTTTTAATTTTTTCTAATTTTATATATACTGCATCACAGCATAAAGATGTCAGGTGTTATTAATACCAATACTCATATTTTTTTCTCATATATTAGTAAACTAGACTGGGTGACCGGCCAATAAAAGGTTTAATGATTTTTACATGTAAGAAAGAAAGTCTTTGAAACATTATAGAAAAAAAATTCAAGAATACTTGAATTAATAAATAATCAATAATTCATTCAAAATATTATAAATAAACTGGTGCTCGCGACTTCGTCCGCATTGAAAAGTATAAAACTCCATCTACCATGGAATGGATCGCTAAAAATATCACCAAGCAGTTATCATGTTAGTCGTTTCACCTGATTTTTGGATAGATGGCGCTATCTCCCGGGCCAAGCCGCTAGTATTTACTTTTATTTTAGATTTCCCGTAGGAATGAAGCATTTTCCCGCGGTAAAATGTATCCTATATTCATCACAAATAATGGTAAAAGAATTTTTCAAATCGGTCCACTACTTTCGAAGCCTATTCTATACAAACAAACAAACAATCAAATCTTTCCTCTTCATAATATTAGTATAGATGAGCAAGCGGTATTACTTTTGTAACTGTTCCATTAAAAAACGAATTTTCTCGAAGATATGACCCTGACAGATCGATTTCTAGACCCCAAAAAACCCCTGACCCTAGATTTTCGTCAAAATCATTAGGGCCGTTTGCGAGATCGTCGTGGAATACAAGAATTCCTCGTTCAGTATTATAAGATAAGGATATTTATGTCCTATAAATTACGTTTCACATTTTTTTTTAATATGAGATTTAATAATTTTTCACAGCCACCTCGATATGCTTATATTGAATGCGGGTGTATTTGGATTACCATACACGGAAACTGAAGACAAATTGGAGACAACATTCCAAGTTAATCATCTCAGTCATATGTACCTTGCTTTATTACTGGAACCACTTTTGAAAAAGGGGTCCAGAGTCATTTTTGTTTCATCCGAATCTCACAGGTAACATTTACTTATAAATTCTTGTTTTAGGTAGTGTAATATTTTTCAACATTCTTTTGTTATATGAGCTATAGAGAACGTACTTAAAAAGAATGAATGATTTTGATGGATCTGGATGTATTGTAATCATAAATAATGTATGTAATTTATTAGACAAGGAAATAAAGACATATTAAGACATAAAGACCATTCAAATAAAGTCACCATTGATTGTTTAGGTTTAGAAATATATTTATTCTCACAAAGAATTACAATTCACTTACGTGTGATAACTTAAATAAATACTTAGATAACAACATAATTCACATTGCAAGGCAACATAGTAAAAAAAAAATTAATAACAAAAGTAAGAAAACATGAAGAAAAAGCTTATAATTATATACTTAACACCTACAAAAACTATAATAAATAAAATACATAATTTAAAAAAAAAAAATTGTGTAAACTTTTGTCAAAAATCTTTTGTCTAGAAATTGAAAAATAAAAAGCAAATTAAATATGTATTTAAGTGTAATACTATTTATTATTTTCAGGTTTGCAAATTTAAAGAATGTGTTCACAACACAGAATATTGCAATGAGTAAAGAACAATACAGTTCCATGATGGCTTACAACAATTCTAAATTATACAATGTTATTACAGCAAAGGTAAATATATCGATTTTACTATATATTTTTTCAATGTTTTAATAAATGCATTTAAAAAATTTGAAATTTATACATAATTATAGTCAATCTATCCCCTCGATGAGAATTCTATCGAAATCGATTAAGCCTGAGCTATGTGCGAATTTTTGTAAGATAATTTAAAATTTTGATCGGTAATTAGGTATATTTACTTGAAGAAAAAAAATATTTTTAAATCCATATCCATACTAATATTATAAATGCGAAAGTAACTCTGTCTGTCTGTCTGTTTGTCTCGCTTTCACGCAAAAACTACTGAACCGATCACTATGAAATTTTGCATACACGTGGTCTGGGACACCAGAAAGGACATAGGGTACCTTTTGTCCAGGAAAAAGGACTAGGTATTCCCGAGGGATCATATAAAAACATAAATAATTGGGCGCTACTGTCGCATGGCGGCGCCATCGTCGTCACAGCGATATAAGATGACATGAGATGACATTACACAAAATGTTCATAAGATAGTTCATATGTTTTGTCTAAAATTGTCACTTGGTTGTCAAATATTTATAGGTGCGTTCAGAATTTTGTTGTATTATGAAGTCCGATCTCTAAGACCGATTTTTAAGATTTTTTTTTTCGTTAGGTAAGTGATAGCCCGGGTCAAGCTAGCATATATTTTCTTTTTCAACGCGAACGAAGTCGCGGGCAACCACTAGTACACTATAAACTTTTGCGGAAAGTATTGTTAGAATGTAGAAAAGCAGTTTTTTAGTCGCCATGTATCTGTGTGTATCTGTGTTGCACCCCCATTTGTTTATGTGACGTAATAATTTCAGATTTTAAGCGAAGAGTGGAAAGATAAGGGCATAAATGTGAGCTCCCTTCACCCTGGCAACATGGTGTACACGAATCTGAGCAATTCTTGGTGGCTCTTCAGACTTGCATTCTTCCTCGTGCGCCCTTTCACTAAGTCATTGGTAAGTTATATCAATCAAAAGTAGTTTTTCTTTTTGTTAAAAATAATTATGACTATTGGTTATGAGAGAACGGTAGTTCTCTCTTCGTTTCCGAAGTACGCAACGAAGCGTTTGCATTAACTCTATTCGATTCGGTTATCAACCGACGAAAACGAAAAAACAAAAACGGAGGAGGTTCTGAATTCGACGCATATGTATATTTTTTTGTTTTTTTTTTTTTTATGTATGATCAGTTGATCAACCATAACTTTTTACAGAGTAGTCCGATTTTGATAATTTTTTTAAAATTTAAATTTAAATTTGGAAAATAAATTCCAATCCTAAGGGTAGGAAAACAGGGGATGATTGATTGTTCACTCACTGATTGTAGCGTATGACTACGCATAACTTTTTACAGAGTGGTCCGATTTTGATAATTCTTCTTTTAATGGCTATCCATTAAAAGAAGAATTATCAAAATCGGACCAGTCGAAGTTGGTCTCGTATAAATTTGGAAAAAAAAATATCCTACCCTAAGGGTGGAAGAATTAAAAATTAAGCATGTAGTAAATAGTAGATTATAGCCACAAAAAATTATAAAATAAAACTTTTTAACAAAAAATTAAACCGCTGAAAAAACTGAAAAGCATTAAATAATTTTATTAAACCTCGATAACTAAACTAAATTTTAAGTCGGCGGCAAACAAGTCAAAATTACATAGAGAGTGATGCGCGGCGGTGACTCAAAATTTAGTTTAGTTATTAAGGTTTAATAAAATAATTTTTTGTTTTTCAGTTTTTTCGGCGGTTTAATTTTTTGTTAAAAAGTTTTTTTTAAATGTAAATGTGATGTTCACAGCAACAAGCGGCAGCAACGACAGTGTATGCAGCCACCGCCTCTGAGCTGGAAGGCGTCACCGGTCTCTACTACAACAACTGCTTCTACTGTCCAGAGTCCGCTCTGGCGAGAGACAAGGACATAGCCAATGAAGTATTCGCCATTTCACTCGCACTTATTGAGGGACGCGTAGGCGCAGACCATATACAATTGTATCTGGATAAATACACATCTAAAAAGAAGGATGCTCCATGAACAGGTTAAGGTCCGGAAAGATGTTTCGTGAACAGGTTAAGGTCTGGAAATATGTTCCGTGAATATGTGAATAGGTTCCGTGAATAAGTTTGGTTTATATAAATATATATATTTAAAAAACAATATTTAAGTACTAAACCTAAAGGGTTAAAGGGTTAAGGTATAAAAATATTTTTTTTAAAAATAAAGGTACATTAATAAATCAGACTATTTTTATTTTTTGTTACGTATTAAATTAAAATACAAGTTAATATGTACATCTATTTATAATTTCTAATGACAGTGAAAATTTGTAAACAACCGTTGCTATGTGCTAGTTTTATCTATGACACGCCTCCGCCGTTATTCCCAGGAATCAGAGGCGCAGGAAGTAGCTGGTCCAGGTGTCGAATCCATACACGTCCGCTGTCCGTCCTTATCTCGTAGTGTACGTTTCCTAGACGGCGGGTTACTGAGCCAAACTCCCACTTCTTTCCTGATATGGAATAATTCCGAGCTTGTACTCTGCTCTCTAGGGCCAACTCCCTTACACTTGTATTGGCTCGTGGAGGAACCTTCGGAGGTGCACGTAGTTTGGCTACAAGTCTTGTTCGTACTTCTCTGCCAAACATCATCATGTAAGGTGTATCTCCAGTTACTACTGGCGTAGCTCTGAGGGTGCTCTTGACCGTACGGAGATTCTGTAACAGTCCGCCACTCTCCCCCTCTAATTTGTGCAGCGATTTTTTTATTGTTTGTACAAAACGTTCTGCTTGTCCATTTGTAGCCGGATGGTATGGAGCAATAGTTTTATGTACTATTTGATTCTTTGTTAAAAAATGTTTAAATTCTTCTGAAACAAATTGTCTACCATTGTCCGATACTATTATATAAGGTATTCCAAAGGTGTCGAATATTTCATCTAATTTTTGGATACAGAATGTGCTGGTTGTCGTTTTGGTTGGAATGATTTCTACCCACTTTGAAAATGAATCTACGATGATGAATAATTGGTAACCCGATATAGGGCCTGCAAAATCAATGTGTATTCTTTGCCATGGTCCAGAAGGCTCTTCCCAGTGGTGTAGGTGGGCTTTCGGTGGTTCGTTTTGTTCTAATCGACAAGATCGACATGATTTCACTTTGTGTTCGATATCTTTATCTATATTTTTCCAATAAACATAACTGCGGGCTAGAAGTTTCATTTTCAATATACCAATATGTCCTGTATGAAGTTCGTCTAAAATTTGTTTCCTTAATTTGTAAGGGATCATTATCCTTGTTCCTTTTAAGATGCATTCGTTTTGTATCGTTAGTTCATTTTCTTTATATCCTGACTCTCTGAGTGAAACTCCTGATCGCAGTTTTTCCAGCAAGCTTCGTAATTCCTGGTCTTCACTTGTTTCTTTGGAGATTATTTCTGGAGAGATATTTAGTGAGTTTATTTGGCATAGTTGGAATATGTAATGTTGATCTATGTTATCATTGTTTATCTTTTCAACGGGAAATCGTGATAGAAAATCGGCATTGCAGTGTTTTATTGAGCTTCTGTATTCAATGTCATAATCAAACCCAGAAAGAAAATGCGCGTAATGAAATAATCTCATCGTGCTTAAGGTCGGTAGGGTTCGATGTGGGTGAAAAATTGATGTCAGAGGTTTATGGTCCGTGATTAAAATGAATTTTCGGCCATAGCAGTAGTGGAAAAACTTTTTTAATCCCCAGAAGATTGCTGTTGCTTCTTTGTCAATTTGACTATATTTCTTTTCACTGTTAGTCAAGGATCTTGATGCAAATGCTATCGGCCGTTCCGATCCATCTGGTAATCTATGGCTGAGAACCGCACCAAGCCCAGTCGGTGAGGCGTCTGTGGCCAGTATTAATGGTTTATTCTGATCGAAATGTATTAGGACTCGTTCACTTAATAATTCTTTCTTTACGTTTTTGAGACTTACTTCGCAATTTTCTGACCAATTAAATTTTGTACCTTTCTTCAATAGCTCGTTCAATGGGTTCGTGATGGATGCGAGGTTGGGAATAAACTTGTTGTAATAATTTGCCATACCTAGGAATGTTCGTAATTCATTAACATTTGTTGGCCGTTGTGCATTTAAAATTGCTTTGATCTTGTCTTGGTTCTTATGTAATCCGTCTTTGTCTATGGTATGTCCTAAGTAATTAATGCTTCGTTTAAAAAATTGGCATTTTTCTTTATTCACTCGAAGATTGCTATCCTTTAATTTTTCCAGGACTTGTCTTAACCTGTATAGTAGTTGTTCTTCAGAGTAGCCTTGAATAATTATGTCATCGAAGAAGCATTTTACTCCTTCAAGGTCCTGTAGTAATTGATCCATAAATTTTTGCCAAAGGCTTGGAGCTACTTTAACTCCGAACATTAGCCGGTTTACTCTAAAGGTACCTTTATGTGTACTTATAGTTTGTAATAAGGCACTTTCTTCATCCATTACCATGTTCATATAAGCTTGGGTTATGTCCAAGGTGCAGAAAAATTGACCCCCACTCATTTCAGCTAGAATATCTTCAATAATCGGTATCGGGTATTGCTCGTCTTTAATCATTTTATTTAAGGTGATTTTGTAATCAGCACACAGTCTGATGCTACCGTTTGGTTTTACTATCGGTACGACAGGTGTACCCCACTCGGAGTGTTCGATTTTTGCAATAATTCCCAGTTTCTCAAGTCGGTCGATTTCATTATCTACTTTGGTTCGTAATGCATATGGTATTCTGCGTGGTTTGATGAAGATTGGTTGGGCGTTTTCTTTGAGTGTCAGGTGGCCTCGTACGTTCGGGATTTCTCCTAGATTTGGGTTGAATACGGTTGTTTCATATTTTTGAAGTAATTTTTCAAGTTCCTGTGATATATTTTTACTTGTTTGGATACTTCTCATATCGGCGAGTTTTATATTAAATTCTTTCATCCAGCTTCGACCTAAAATAGGATCTACATCTTTGTTTATTATGTATAATTTTCCATAAAATTTTTGATTTTTGTAGTTGCATTTCACATAGATTACGCCCATGGGTCTGAAAATTTCGCCGGTGTAAGTTTTAAGTTTCATGTTGGTCTCGAATATTTTCTTGTTTATGTTCAGCCTTTTGTAGTCCTGCAGTGATATTGTAGAAAGTGTCGCTCCGGTGTCAAATTCCATGTTGACTTTTTTTCTATTATTATGTATTATGTTATTATGTATTTGTCTGACGTTTCACTCTTAATGAGGTTGATTTCTCCTATACTATCAGCACTTAGACTGCTCGTAGAGTTGTCCAGTAAGTTCGTTTCGTTACTTCTACGTTTTTGTAGGCAGACTCGAGCTAAGTGTCCTTCTTTTTGACACTTACGGCATGTGCTTTTTATTGCACCGCAATCATTTGCTTTGTGATCATCCTTTCCGCAGCGGTAGCATTTGCCCTTAAGATCTCCAATAGAAGTAGGTGATTTTAAGTTGCTTCTTGGCCAGAGTGTTGGTCTGTTTTGCAATTTCGACACTTTGTTAATATCAGTATTGTCTTCGGACGATTTTAAAATAGATGAAGATATCTTTGAATTTTCATTCTTTCCCATTTCCATAGATGTTGCAATATGAACTAATTCTGTAAATGATGTTGTTTCTCTTTCTTGTAAAATTTTTGTACGAATATCTCCATCTTTTAAACCTCTAATGAATTGTAATGACAGAAATTTATCAAGGGAGGGTTTCTTGCAATGTAAGCATTTAAAATCGCAATTTAGTGACAATCTCTTTAGTTCCGATGCGTAAATAGCAATTGTTTCGTCTGCACGTTGTAATCGTGATATGAAAATATGTTGGGACGCCCATATACTTGGTTTTGGATCAATAAAATTGTCTAAAATATCTGTAAGTTCTTCAAAGTTCTTGTTGATCGGGTCGTCTGGGGAGCATAGGTCGTGAATTCTTTCATGTATATTCGGGGGTAATGTACAGAGCAACGTGTACACTTTTGTTTTGGAATCCGAAATGTTGTTAAGTAATAAATATACAGATAACCTTTTAATAAAATTCTTGAAAGTTTCTTTTTCTTGAAAAGGTTGAAAATTAAGTCTCGGCTGTGATTCGCGCTGGGAACAAGACGCTGCAGCCGCATGGTTGGTACTATTTGTTTCGGAAGTTTTGTAAGCTTTCAATAATTGTGAAAATTTTGTACGTAGCATAGTGTACATTTCTTCTACCTCATACCTGTATTGAATTTCCGTATCTATGTTTTCGTCTTCCGTTTCCAGTTCAATTTGTGTCTGTAATTTCTGTAATCCTTGATAAGTATTTTGTAGCGTACTTAGTCGTGTTTCTATTTCTTCGAATGTGTATAATCTTTGTTCGTCTTGTAAAGCATTGCTTGTTTTCGTTAGCACCCCACGTAGGGTAGCTCGTGCACGTTTTATTTTTTTCAATTCCAACGACATCGTCGCCAATTTGTTACGTATTAAATTAAAATACAAGTTAATATGTACATCTATTTATAATTTCTAATGACAGTGAAAATTTGTAAACAACCGTTGCTATGTGCTAGTTTTATCTATGACATTTTTAATTAATTGTTTATTTTTATTTTACTGGGAAACAGACAGTCTTATGATAACGCATAAAAATCTATAGTTAAGATTCTTGGTATTTTATGTACAATTTTGTTAGCCTGTTTATTTGGGGATTACAATAAATTACAATAAAAATTTTAATATGCACATTATTTGTTCTCAGTTGGCAGCTGGAAATCTTCACCTAATGCATGAAACAGTTGGCAGAATTGATTTAAAATAAGTTAATTAGATAGCCATTTTGAATAACAAAATTATAGGCCCATTCGAGTTAAAAGAAAATTTGTACCCCCTCACAATAGTTTGGAATTTTTACAAAATTATTTACGCCTATTATTAAAATGTAAATGGAAAGTTATAAGTATTAGTATAGATAATACGTTAATGAGCGCAAGCATAAGTTTTCATATTCATATTGCACCCACTAGTAAACATAATTTTAGTTTATACAAATGGCGTTAATATTCCCGATCCTTCCGTCCGCCATCGCAACTGAATTCCGTAATAGGAGCGATAGAAGAATTACCGTTCCCTTTCCTACTAAAAAACCTCTCGTTGAGAATCGATGAGACTCCTTAGAGACTAGAGGTAGATCCGTGTCCCCCGGCCACCATTAACTAGGAGGCGCTGTGGTAGCATTGGTCTGTGGATAGTGCTAGTCAGATGACATAAATTTTATTTTATTAGGTACTTACTACCATTTGATATATTTTTCCTAATTATCTAGGTATCCTTATTTAGTTTTTTATAATTAAATTTTCTTAATTTATCCTCTAAATACGTATAAATAAATTCACATCAGTGCCAAAAATATTCTCAATGACATCCTTATATAAAGTAGTCTGTGTACATCTTTAAGTTATAAGTTAAGTTGTCTGTCAAGCAAGCGAAGTTGTCATTGTCAAACTCAAAATAGTGAAATGTAAAGTAAATTGGTCTTATAATTCATAAAATAATTTCAATATCTTCAAGTTCAAAACATTATTACTAATTACTGATTATTGCATGCGTTTTCCTAAAATATATATATATATGATTAGAGATAATAAGTGAATTGAGTTGCTTAGATCGAAAGGATGTGACCTAACAATGCTTGTCCAGTTCAGACCCTCCCGAACTTCCAACAGTGGTTCAAATTCGACTATTTATCGGTAATTCTTTGTCGCTACCAAAGGAATAGTTACAATAAGGAGATGTCGGTGACGATTTTATCAATTTTGTGTGTCCTAAAAACGTTTAAAAGTTAATAATTGAAGACGTCAAGATGGGTGACAAAATAAATAGAGAATCCTACTATGTTCCTGAAGCAGCGACCTTCAATTATAATAACACGGTAAGTTGAGTTTTTACATATTTTAACGCTCCATTAAAAGGCTTTATAATGTTCTAGGTTACCCCAAATCATATAATTTCATGTTGATTCTCAAGTTTCTACAAATCAATTTTGAGTCTAATATAATTATGGTATTTGACCTTGCATGGTTATTTAGTTTTGCTATGCTATGAGTTACTTTTCCTCCTAGTATATATGCAAAGGAAGTCATTAAACTTATTGTAATAAATTCACTATTGTTTTAATATTGTATGTTATGGACAATTTATGTAAATAATTTTATTTTATAACTAACTGGTGCCCGCGACTTAGTCCGCGTTCTTTATAGCCATAGCCTAGCCATAGCCTGCATATAAAAAATAGATTAAAACCTATTCTCAGAACTACCAAGTGTACATATTATAAAATTTCATCAAAATCAGTTTACACCATTTCGGAGGAGTATGGCAACTAATACTGTGACATGAGAGTTTTATATATTAGAAAACCGAACCTGGGGCCCTAGCCAAGAGCATAAAGCAAACGGGAGTGTTGCGTATATTTACGAAATGATAGAAAATAAAGCCCAGTGATTGGTCAAAATTTTATGTGGGCGTTACAACAATCGGGCATCCGGCTTTATTTTCTATTGTTTCGTAAATATACGCAACACTCCTGTTTGCATTAACTCTTGGCTAGGGTCCCTAGCCATGCTTCGCTGTGTCTCAGTCAGCAATGTTCGACAGTTGCCATAACAACGGCCAACATATGAAAATGATGTTTTTTTTATAAAAAAAATATAATTTTCCATTGAAATTTTGTAAAAAAGGTTGAAAGATTATTCCTCTGTTTAAATGCAATTTTGTGTAAAAATTTCAAGTTAATCCATCAGATAGTTTTCAATATTTTGAAGCATACACAAACAAACACAACATTATAGATATAAGACAATATACACACACACACACACACACACACACAGGAGGTTGTTGTCATTTCTTTAATATGCACATTTCCATTTTGATACAATTAAAAATAAACAGTCATACTCATTGAATGATCCAGTGTATGTACAATTAACTCTATTTAGAGATGTTGCTTTGTTTCTAATTCTTTTATTGTTTGACAATTCAACATTCACTCTCTCTTTATACATTCTTGATTTACAATACCAAATTCACAATTTGATATATTTTATTTAGTTGGTAATATCACAGCAAATTTTAAACATTCGATTATAACAATCGGAATATATTAATGACAATTAGAGGCAACATCTTATCTTAGAGTTGTGCCATTTACCCATTTTTTAATGTGTTTTCTTCATTATAATGGACATGATACTGTGCGTATATCTAATGGAGTTAGGAAACCAAAGTGAAATTTTCATTTCATTTGTTTATATCAACTTTTTTTACTCAAAAATTATTTCATTTTAGAAAGTAGGTATATTATATCCTTATGTGAAGAGCATGAAATGTGAAAGAGTTAACTCTCACATTTCGTGTGTTATCAGACTGATATCAAAATGTATTAGGTGTCTTATGTACTTAACTGATTTTGATAAGATTACAAAAATTATACCTACCAATGATTCATTGTTGTTTTCAATCTAAGTGAAATGTTTTCTTATTTTAAGTATCAAGCTAATAATTTTAAACTTTTAGCTCAACATCAAAAAGAAAAAAAAATGCAACTCATAATATGTCATAGTCTCTTCTGGATGGTCAACGCTTTCCCTTTTTCAATGGGACAGGTATTATAAAAAAATAAGGTATAATTATCCCTTGGCTTATCTTAGTTAAAACTGATTTTATGACCCCCTGATATGGTTATGCCATAAGCAGCTATAGTTACCATAAATATGTATGGTAAGTGTACCATAAGAAGGACTAAATATTTCTTTATTATAGTGTTTTTTTTTTAACATGAATACTGAATTGATGTTGAAGAGCTCTTGTGCTTTAGTTAGTGCTCTCTTCTCTCATAGAGTAGGGCTTTCAACTGACTGAAATCCTCCTATAACGCCAAAAGAGAGTGATACATATAAAAATATAATTAATGAGTAACTATATTTTATTTATCATAATATCTGCACTGTACCAATGTTGGCTTCATGACATGCTTCCGAGCGGGCGGTTGGGCGCGGGAATTTAAAAAATAATAATCCATTGTTTATAGTTTTCTATTTTACCAACAGTTGACTTAAACCGATGAACAATCACATAACTACGTTGGTATCATGATCCCACGACGCGTCGGAACAATGCGATGTGGGGCAAGCAAGCTGACACAATTTAATTTGCGCGAACACCACGCCGCTATGAAATGTGCAACTACATTAATAAGTAATCGCTCTTTACTCCCACGCCTCTCTACCAGGCAGCGCTAATATTCTATGCACTTCTACATGGGAAATAAAATAATGCACAGATTAAAAAATTACGTTGTGACTTGTACTTTCTGGACTGACGAGTCCCGGCTTTGCCGTAGTGCAATTGGGGAATCAGTATACAGTTATTAGAGGGACGATTATACAATTATTATTCTTTTATTTTTTCAGTGAAATATAAAAGGGATACATTTTACTGCCTCACAGTCTCTGCTTATCATCAAAATTTTCTCTCTAGAAGTTCGGATTACTTTGTGGCCACTTCCTAACTTGTCCATTTCCAAAGTGGTCCACTTCCTAACTTGTCTTCAGACTAACTTGACAACTTCCAAAATCGCCATTTCCTAGCCGCTATTTGATGAATTTTCCATCTATGACGTCACAAAGATGGCATCCGTTTAATCTCTGAAATGCTTAACTCACTTACTTGATATTTTTTATGACGTTAGATATGAAGATATAACGAGTCATTCGGGGTATTTTTTTTGCAATCAGCTTATGGAGCCCTTTCATTTGATACTCCACTTGATAGGTTTCTGAAGATTCTTATTTCATACAAAAAAATGATAACGTTATAACTGGAAAATGTACCAGGTGGCGGATATCCAATAAAGTCTAAAATACTTACTAAACTTTCCTAAAATATATTTCATACGCATACTTTCCCACAGGACTGCCATAGGTTTTCCAAACCTGCTTAACTATGCCTCAATTCTACGAGTACATTTAAATGAATACCGCATAGATACTACGTGGTGATAGTGCGGTTTACAACAAATTTTTATTGCTTCAGAGCAGAGGTCGCATGTCTAAAGGCAAGGTTGTTAGAACCAAGGTACCAGGGGCTGGCTGGTGCTCGCGTGCGCTCATCCACCTAGCTGCCTGTTATTCGATTGCATATTACTGGCTATATCATAACGTCGTTAATTTTAACGTCATGCGCTTTTCAATGAGTTCAATGGAATCGAAATTGTACGTATTGCGGCGAAGTATACAAAAATAATAAATTACAAATAATTGATATCACTCTGACCTGATTCACTCCATCTGTCTCAAAATTCCAAAGACTAATAATAAAATCCCCTTATTTATAAGTACCGTATTAAGAAATTTATTAAGCTTTGTTTAGGGATAGTAACTATTTTATGTTTTTTCAAATTATTAAAATATATAATTTTCAACAACCATCCTCCAAGCACAGTTCCTCATGAATTTTTTGTCCTACAGCGTCCTTAGAACCAAGTAGCTTCGACCAAGTGCACAGTCTGCCTGTCTACTGAAGTATTTAATTATAAAAATTTTTAAAAAAATATTTAGATATAGTTAGTTATTGACAATTTCAATAGAACTAGGTCACGTGATTTTACCATATCAGGCTTTCAATATAGATTAATTATTCTCTTTATTGGAGTTGCTATTGAAAGGGTGATGTCTAGACCCCTATAAAATAGGCCATAGTTATTTGAAATAGAAAGTTACTCAGGCTGTCTGTTACCTATTCACGGCTAAATCGACTTCGAATGACGCTTCGAATTATTTAAAACCCAACCTTTAAAATATAATGTATGATAGAGGATAAAAGTAATCTTTTAAAACTTAACCTCAGCGGGTAAAAATATATCCGTCAGCGAACTTGAATATTTTCCGTATTTTCAGTTATTTAGAAAAATACATTGATCTCGTTTTAAAGATTTCATGCGGTTTTTTTTTGTTTAATAGCTCATGTGATCGGGATTGTTCTTAGCTATAATTTATAAAGATCTGTTCAGGCATTTGAAGACCATCAGGTCATTCCCTAGTTAACGAAGGGATTTCCCTATCTTCTACATGTTCGATTGATGTGAAATTTGGTATACTGTTACTTCGGCGGTATTTCAATGACATGATAATCTTGACTTGGTGCTGCAGCATCAATTAGTCTTTGGAATAACCAACTCTTCAACTCCTCAGCAACTTACGGCAGACATACCGGTAGATTCGGGTTACTTTAGCTCTAGAGGGAACTTTGGGTCAAAACAAAAAAGTTTGAATCAAGTAAATACTCTTGCAACCAACAAAAAACAAGCGCCACTAAAACTATCTAACATCTCTAAAGCGAACTTTTTTGTTTACTGTCATGTGCAAAGAAGTGGGAAATTCAAACTTGTTTTTGTTTTGTGCCAAAGTTGCCCCTAGAGCTAAAGTAACCCGAATCTACGGAGTACGGTAGCGTGTTTAAGCTCAATAGAAAGTCGGGAGTTGTTTTATAATTTTATTGTGGATATGATGATAAGCAATAAAACAATGGATTAAACTATTTTGTATTTTGAATAAGACCAAATTTATCTTGCAATCATCACATTTTCAACGCCTGTTTTAGGACCGATCGCTAATTGATAAATAATAATTGAACCACCCACCAAGGAACAGCTTCTGTTTTGTGGTTTCCATCGGATTCGGGAAAACACGAAAATAAATCTCATTTCACAAATATTTTTCGGTAATCTACAAAATAAGTACATACATAAATAGTTTATACTTAAGCGATCGCGTGTTCAGAATCTTTGTACAGAACAGGCGATGTTCACGGTTTACTGTCAGTACACTTCAGAGTTGCGAAACAATCGCTGCCTTGTGACCTCTAGATATTGTAAATTAAAACAACTTTTGGTTCACTTGAATGCGTTGTAAGCAAAAAATAAATCTTAAATTATCTTAAATTTGAACGCTTTAATTTAGTAGGTATTGAATGTTATAATAATAATAAGTTTCATGTATCAAAGTTTACACTTTGATAGCGTGTTGTTCATTGCCATGACATGAGTCATGACTGAGTGAGATTTTAAGTTCGTTAGAAGCCAAACTATGAAGAAGAGGATTATGTTTCATAAGAAGAAAATGCAGATACTGGTGCGTGATCACCTTTTCAGGTGATTATCACTTTTTAGATATAGTTGTGTAATTGACACATTGAAGACATTGCATGTATGGCATGTTTTCAGAGCACACATCACCCAGACATCGCCTGAAAGTTTCGATTTCTGTAAAGATAATTTCGTAACATATTTTATAAAAAATTTCAAATATTAAAATAAAAATGTCTACAAACGTTTTATTATTTCCCAAAAATGTGACGCATTCAATATTATGTTATTTGAATTTACAGATATTTATTTCATAATATTGAATTTCGTCATTCGCTAATTCGCCTTTTCTTGCGATTCGGTTGCGACACCAAATTGTATATTACATCGAACCAACTTCCCATTTGGAGTCAGCCGAATTAAATATAAGAGAGGCTCAGCGGTTTTTCATTAAAACTCGATTGATTTATGCAACGCCTTAACTTATTTTATAATCATTCTCTTTGCCAATAGTAATGGACACGTACTTAAGTAAATGTTTCAGTTTAAGTGATATTTTGACGGAAAAAATGACTTGGAATTATTATGTTTTAAATTAGATTACATAATTTAAATTCTTGGCAATGAGATAGTTGATAAGTCTACCTTCCTTTGCCAGAAGGATACTTTTTAATTTATTAGTTAATTTCTAGCGACTTTGTCCGCCTTATGGCGTCTCTTCTGTTCGTGAGAATGATTCACTTCCACTTATCGTTCCTACAGTAGCTAGCTAGATCTACAACTACTCGCTGAGCTTTTTCCTTGAATCATGCTTTATTAATCCTAATATTATGTATTTTGTTTCACATTTCAAAAAAGTTATAGCTATAAATTAGAATCCCTTAGGTTTATAATATTTACAACTCGCAAATATTATTATAACAAACAAGCATACGAATTGAACCTCTCAATGATAGGTAAGTGTACATACAGGTAAGTAATGTTACGTAAGTAATTTCAGACCAACATAATTGATGTTACAGATGCGTATATGTCAACTGTCAAGACGTCAACTGCAAATAAAATTTAGTAAAATTATTTAATTTTAAATAATATATTTTGTAGTGATAATGGATATAATATGTAATGGATGCAATGCAATGATTTATGATATTTTATTTATGGAATGTTCTCAAGAAACATGTAAAAAGATATATCATTTTAAGTGTTTATCAATTACGGATGAACAATTTAAGAAATTATCAGAGGAAGAAAAAAGTAAATGGGTATGTCCAGAATGTAGATATAATTTTCCGAAAGGTGATAATTCAGATACACCCATTCGAGAAGTATGTCAACTCAATGAAACATTTACTAAAGCTTGCTATGTAAATAAAGTACGAGGAAGGTACAACCAAAGCGAAATATCTAGTCAAAGAGTAATACAGACTGATCAGATCATGGAGGAGATCCGGATGTTTCGATTAGAAACTTCATCTAAGCTTGATAATCAGATTCAAAAATTTGAACAACTTCAAAATAGATTCATAAATACAGAAATTGAATTACGTGAACTGAAAATCAATATAATGGTAACACAAGAAAAGGCAAATAAAGTTGATGAGCTGGAAAAATGCATAAAAGTTCTTACAGAAAAAAATCAACATTTGGAATCTCTTATTAAAATCCAAGGTAATCCAAATATTACACACCGAGTAATCAACATACCCACAGTATCATATGCGAAGGTTGTGAAGCAAACTAATAACACACACAAAACATTACTTGAAAGTGATGAATCTGCCAAAGTGAACATGACCATGAATTCGTCGAGTATGTGTCATATTGATAAGGGTGCTGTCATATCATGTGATAGCCTTGAGAATGAAAATGTAGCCATGATACCTACAACTTCACCTAGATTGACAACAAACCTAATCACAAATAATGATACAAATAATAAAGAAAATTCAACAAATATGAATGAAAATGTGAAGTTTGTGTATCAAAATTATGAAAATTGGAGTGTAGTAAAACATAAGCACAACAAACATTCTAGCAGTGAAGTTAAAAGAGGTGATAACACTTCTATAACAGATTTACAAGGTGCAGAACGTAAGAAATTTTTACACATATGGCGATTAAAGAAGGAAACTACTATAGAAATTGTTGAAAATCATGTAAAAAACATATGTGGTTCTGAAGTACAAATGAAGGTAGATAAAATCACGCACAAGACAGAAAGGGATTATGCTTCCTTCATTATAGGTGTTCCTGAAAAACATTATAGAATATTATGTTTATCTGAGAATTGGCCTATAAACATTGAGTTTTGTGAATGGGTGTGGTTTCGCCGCTATACCGAGAAACCAAAGAAAAATAAATAAATCAATTGAAATATTTTACCAGAACGTAAGAGGTCTTAGAACAAAATTAGATGAATTTTCAATGGCCGTAGCTTGTTCCAATTCAGATTTATTTGCCATTACGGAAACAGGCTGCACTCGATCTATTGAAAATGCTGAAATAATCCCGCCAGGATACAAAATTTTACGATGTGATCGTGAAGATGGACGAAAACAAGGTGGTGTTTGTCTCATGGCTACATCGCGCTTTGAGTTACGACCAATTATCATTCCGAAAGAAATCAACATCAGTTGCCGTGTGTTTGAATTAATAACTGCAAAGATTTATTTGAATGAGAGATTTTTATTTTGTATATGTGTTGCTTATATACCACCTAATAGTAGTGATGAAGAATATATGATATTATTTAGAATAATTGAACAATATTGTATTAAATATAGTAAAATTGTAGTATTAGGAGATTTTAATTTATATTCAAGTTCTAATATTGTACGTAATTATTATGAATATCTTGTAACATATTGTGGATTCATTCAGTGTAATGGAGTGGGCAATTGCAACAAACGACAATTAGATTTAGTACTAAGTAATTTAGGTGAAGACAAATCGGTCATTGTGTGCGAGGCTGACGAAGGGTTAGTATCGGTGGACGCACATCATCCTCCACTTCAAATCGAGGTGCGAATGGATTTGGGTACCTCCACTGATAAAGAAGCCACTGTTCAGAAGGAAACCAACATGAACTCAGATTATGTACGTACAGCATGGAATTTTAACAAAGCAAATTTTTTACTATTATATGATGCTATAGGGGCTATAGACTGGACACAAATATATGACTTAGATTTAGAAGAAAGTCTGAATTTTTTCTATGATACAATTAATAACGTTATGGATCGTTATGTTTCTAGAAAAAAAATTGATTATTCTAAAACTAAGCATATTTATCCTGAATGGTACACTAGGGAGATAATACGAGAATTGAAACTGAAAGCAACTCGCCATAAAAGATATAAAGTTAGTAAATCTAAAAGTGATTATGATATATTTTCTCAAAGTAGGGCGAGAGTTAAAAAGCTTATAAAATTAGCTCACGAGGAACATCAAAGTCAAGTTGAAAATCGCTTAATTGAAGATCCTAAATCTTTCTGGAATTATATAAGATCAAAAAAGGGCAATGTAAACCGAACTAAGATTTTAAAAGATGGAAAGGTTTTGTTTGGGGAACAATGTGTAAATGAGTTTGCTGACTACTTCCATTCAGTTTATAGAAAAGAACAGGCAACTTTAAGCGTGAATGAAGCGATGATTTCAGCAGGAGGTGACAACGCAGCTGCACGTGTACATTTAGAGGGTTTACAAATTCGCGATGTACTTTACGCCTTGCAGCGGCTCAAGCCGAAGAGATCATCAGGCCCAGATGGCTTTCCACCATATATTATTAGAGATTGTCGTCTTGTCCTATCCAAACCATTGTTACATATCTACAATATATGTTTAAAAACGTCGGTTTTTCCCGAAAGGTGGAAAATTACTAAGGTTGTCCCCGTGCCTAAGGGTAATTTAGGATGTCAAGTTGAAGGATACAGACCCGTAGCAGTGCTGTCGACCTTGGCCAAAGTGTTGGAATCTGCCATACACGAAAAAATAATTGTACAAATAAATCCACAGCTTTCGGACGCACAACATGGTTTTCGTCCCGCGAGGAGCACGACTAGCAACCTCCTCGACTACATGTCTGAAGTGATTCCTGAAGTTGACAGTGGGGGACAGGTCGATGCCGCTTATTTCGATTTTAAAAAAGCTTTTGACCTAGTTGATAACGATGTATTGCTAAAGAAATTGGCAGCAGTGGGTTTCACTCCACACTTATTAAGATTTTTTGCAAGCTACATGAAGAACAGGAAACAATATGTGGAATATGATGGTTATACATCAAATCCATATTTCACAAGGTCGGGAGTAAGTCAAGGTACCAATCTAGGGCCTCTTCTGTTTATATTATTTGTAAATGATTTGCCATTTGTGGTTAAGGAATCGAAATGCCTTCTATTTGCGGATGACCTTAAGCTATCACTCGCTGTACATACGCTAGCAGACTGTGATGCTCTACAAAATGATATTAATAAAGTAGTGGCATGGAGCAAGAACAATCTTTTAGAGTTTAATTCTTCCAAGTGTGTAACCATATCGTTTACAAGAAGGAAAACACCTATTGTCTTTAATTATGAGGTTAATGGATCGCCGATGGTTCGAACACAAGATGTTAAAGATTTAGGTGTTAAATTGAACAATAATTTGTCATTTAAAGATCACATTACAAATTGTTGCAAAAAATCATTTGGTAAACTAGGTTTTGTTCTTCGAGCGGCTTGTGGCTTTAAGAATGTTAAGACAATCATAACCTTATACAATTCCCTGGTGAGGAGTTATCTGGAATGTAATGCGGTAATATGGGCTCCACATGAAATTAAATACAATTTATTATTAGAACGCATACAAAATAAATTTATAAGATATATATATTGGCGGTATTATGGAGTTTATCCGCATTACCCATTAAAGTATCCTACTTTGTTTATACTAGGAATGGTTGGCTATAATGAACTGAGAGTAAGACGGGATCTTGCGCTTGCCTCATATATTTTTAAGCTGGTGAGAGGACGAACATACAATTCTGAATTATTAAATAAAATAGGATTGTGCGTTCCCGACAGGTTTGTATGGAGGAGACGGAAACCACAACTTTTCGCCATACCGTGCGCAAGAACAGATTTGCTTGGCAAGACTCCTCTGACACGAGCCTTGCGCAACTTAAATAAAATAGCAAAATTAATTGACCTGTTCCATTGCACACTTAATGAATTCACTAGGGTGGGACTCTTTGTACTATGTTATAGTTAAATAATTATTAGTTTGAATGTGTATATAGGTTTATTTAAAAAAAAATATTTTGTAAATTTTTATAATTTAAGAACATATACATTGCATTAGGACTACTCCTGTAATGATGTACCATGTATGTTGTAAATAAATAAATAAATAAAATAAAGTATATTCAGACAAATCTTTGTGATCTAGAATCTAGATGCACGCACGCGATTTATGTAATGCTGCATGTAACTCACGTGTATATTTCATTATTCCATATCACATACTAAACCAATGTAATATAATTGAAGAATAGGCAGTAAGTTAGTTTCATGCTTTCAAACCAGAACCAGGATAGAATGAACTGTTATGTATACGAACTACTGGAACAGTGACACAGAATCGTTATATTAATAACAGGAAACCAATATAATATGCAGTTTGTGCATATTCTGTTTAATCTACAACATCTAGTTCACTAGATAGTAGCTGTAAATAATATCTTAACAAGTAAGTACCTTTGAACAGGAGTGCATTAAATCCTTTACGACGCTGTACAAGTTATTATCGAATTACCATCGCTTGCTCTACTTGTATTGTAAGCACGCCTATATCTCTATCATTGTCTGAAAGTTAACAATATCATAAAGAGAAATATTTTATCTAAACATTACGTGCGAGTCTTACTGGACTGATTTCTTACTACTTAGATAGGTATCTATAATGGTTTATTTTTATATTGTCTTAAATTTATAGCAATTTAAAAAAAATATATTAAAAAATATTTTTACTATGCATGTTGCCTAGCAGCTGATTTTCATAAATTAATAAATAAGGGTTCGATTCTCGACAGGGCCAACTTCGTCCTTAGTCCGTTGTATGGTGTTTCCATAACACAAGCCTACAGGTGATTACTTTGTGAGGGCATACAATTTTTTTTGTGTTTGAGAATTGGCGAATGTAGAATAGAAGGTATAATAGTGTAAATTAATAGTGTTTTCAAACATATTTATAAAAGGTACAGGTTATTAACAGGTATGTGTCAAACTACGAATCTATTGTAAAATGCTTTCTTTTCAACTCCTGAGGAAGGTTGTATAATAATTTGGTACAGAATCTAGTGTCAATTATAGACAATTTTATAGAATAGATCGAAATTAGCGCAAAAAATCTCGTTCAGATTTCTAACCGCAAATTATCTTTAATATATTCTGGCAATACTAAACGCAATATATTTTAATAGATGTGCGTTCGTTATAGCTCAGTTTCCAATGCTCAGCAAACGAAAGCTGCTTATACGATTTGTAATGCATCTATAATCTACATTATTTCTCATTCGTGCGTAATTACTTTCACCGTTTGCAAACTGCCAACCTTTTACGTTTTACTTGTGATTATCTTTTGATTATATCATATTATCTAATTAATTGCTTAATGCTTGAATAAATATGACTAATTGCGTTTATTTTAAAATATTAAACTCGTCTATAGTTAAACTATTGAAATATGACTTCGGTTTGGAATAAAAACGTATAATATATGGTTTTAAGGTCTTTGTATTTTGGGGCTAACGTACGGTACATAAAGTTTATCGTTGTGACTTTCAAGTAAATTTTTGATACTTAATGATCTTTTTGACAAAGACGAGCTGTGAGGAGATACAAAACTGTGAAGATCCTCGTTGTACACCCGAGTCGAGCCAAGGCATAATAAGGAAATTGGTTCGAATTATTAATAATTTACCAAAGGGACACAAAAGGACATGTGCAGTTATTATAGAGTAGTAAGAGTAGGTAACTCATTCGTTATCTACTGTATCTACTGTAGTTAATGGTAGGTAAAAAACAAAATAAAACTGTTGTTCGAATTTCTGGTTTTAAGATTTTGCTGTTCAACTAAACAAATGTTCTTCCAACAGTATCGTTGATATAATAACAAAAGAATATGTGTTAAAAAATTTCTAAACGCATGCATTTCCGTGTAGACGGTCACGCCATATTGCGTACCAGTTGTCACTTCTGTTACGAGAACCAACCCACAGCGAGAACGCCGGCTTTTTGACCAACGTAGTCATTATAATTAAGTATAATCCAAGAAAACTTAAAAAACGAGGTTATACAAAGATTTAATGTAGTTTGAACGGCTTCGTTTTAAAATGCAAATACTTTTGGGTCAAGTATAATCCTGAAAATGTAGGCAGCCGCATTGCAAACGACTCGCATAACCATGCGCGAACTTTAATGATATTCGTACTGAATCGTGAAGTCGTGATTACGTCCTTGCTACCGTTGTCGTCGTGCTAATGTCTTTTTCGAAGTGACGAAATTTGATATACATACTTACATGATTTTCATTATTGTTGAAAAGTGCGCCATATAGAAATGACCATATATTAACCACAATAAGGCGACGTAGCGATAAACAATTAATGAGAGACTTAGGGGCTGTGACATAGACGAGAGCGTGCTTGCTTATGTCGTAAGGTCGTATGCAATTTTTATCGTTTAAATAAAAAACTATAATGTATTTTAATAACCGGCAAATTAAAGTGTATGTTTATACTAATGTACATATGAAATTTGGAGGTATTAATTGGTCCCGTTTGGCTGTAAAATGTAAATCTGTGTTTTAAAAGAGGTTTCTTTGATTTTTTTTCTATCTTATAAAAGTTTATCAATCGTGAAATCCGTAAAAATGAAGTCAATAACATGAAGAAACAGATTACCAAACATCACTTTCATATGTTTTGTCATTGCTGAGGGAAATCGAAATCCCTGCCATCAAAATTTCCAATGCGTCGTCTTAAAATGTATTTTTTAATTTAGCTTAAGGCTAGGATCCTAGCATAACTATTTTGCATTTTACTGCTCAATTTCGTGTGTGTAAGTAGACCTAGTATCAGGGAATGAATATGATATAGAGACCAGCATTTAGTTACGGGACAGCACCAGTCATTGCATCTTGGTTATGTGTGCTTGGTTTATTTATAATTTATGTAATTCAAGGTTTTTCAAACCTTAAATAATTTTCTCTCGTTCTGTGCCAACTATAGTTTTATTGAGTTCAAGTAGCGAAGGTGGCACAGTTACTGATAATCGTTTCTTCAAATAATAATTGATAGCTTATAGTAGTATACTCTGTTAATAAATAATTTTGTAATTGTAGGACACTTACAATAGACGGCAACGGTCACGCGATGTCTTGATTAAACTTATACTCTAACATTTATATTTCACGATTTCTCTCTCGAACTAACGTGTTTTGGTGTGGGGTAATTATTATTGAAGTAAAAATAAAACCAGAACCGTCACAGCTAATCATTATGTACAAATTACACTTGCAAAATATCCACTCAGTTGCACCAGCTAGCTAGATTATAAGGTGCGTAGAATAGAACCGAAATTCATTCATTTGTAACATATGACCCAACATTTAATTACATGTCACAACATGGCCATTAAATCACAGCTAATGGATTCCTGTAAAATTTTCATACATTTCTTAACATAACTCATTTTAACAAAAAATAAACCGACTTCAATCCGTCTCATGGTCTTTTCACACGGATGCCATTGTCAGAACTGGATCAAATTGAAATGGGACCACACGGGAAGCGCCAACTTTCAAATAAAAAAAGAATCATCAAAATCGTTTCACCCAGTCGAAAGTTATGAGGTAACAAACATTAAAAAAAACACATACGCGTCTAATTGAGAACCTTCTCCTTTTTTGGAAGTCGGTTGCAAATACACTTAAAAACCAAATATTATTATGTCATCCAAGTGTAATTTCTTTGAGAATAATGATATTTTCGATTGTATTACATTAAGTATTGATACCGAGACGATTTTGCCTATTATGTTAATGGTAATCGTAACCATCAGTTGAAGAGTATACTCACAATAGATTGAATAACGCAATATTACGCAATGAAGTTACCGATGCTGTGTTATCAAGATCATCAGCATTAGAATCGATGTTATCGGCTGTCATCTTTCAAGTTTGCTACTGAGATGATTTTACGATTCGATGCCAATCTTTTCAATTGTACAATGATTTAATCGGTATGTTTAGCTTTAAGTGCTTAATAATAGCCTCAAAGTCTTTGTTAATACCGACATTCAATATCTTTATTGATTCTGTTTATATATCTACATCTACTAATATTATATTTTCTAAAATAATTTTGTTATTGAGATCATCATATACTTTAGATACTTATACATATTTATAATAATGACCCATTTCAGCGTGGAAAAGTCAGCGTCTAGAATAATCTATGGCAACCACTTTCTGAATAGCAAGAGAATTTTATTGATTGATCGCCTTTTACCTGAAAGACCTACGATGAATGGTCAATATTACGCTAATTTAATAGCTCAGGCACGTGAGCCAGTAGTAGCAGTAGGCAGTAATAATTTGTTTCGTGAATGTGCTGTTTAGTAAACACACACCGTGAACATACAATCTAGGAATTATGGGCTGGTACCTGAGATTTCCAGACGACAGTGAGATAAAAGCAGTTAAAGGCTATTTTAAAGAGCAAAGAATGTTTTTTCAACGCCTTATATTCATAATCTGAAACGTGTATCTCACTCGTATAATGTTCATGTGTGGGGGATTATAATGATAAATAAAAATATAAAAAACTTTCTCTTTTTATATTTTTTTTTCATTGTGCAAGTACAGTCATGACTTATCACCCCCACAACTCATAACTGGTGACAGTATCTATATGGCCACTGCAATCATCAAATTCTCATAACTATATTTTAAGATAGTCTGTCTGTTCGCGATAAACTCAAAAACGACTGCACCGATTTTCATGCTGTTTTCATCAATGTTTAGAGTGGTTTTCGAAGAAGGTTTTAGTATATAATTTACAAAGTCACGTGGGCGAAGTCGCGTATAATCTACAATATAGTTGTGTTTCTGGTCATCGACATTTTCTATTATAACATTAGAATAAGGGTACGTATATATATATCTTGTGGAATTATGCGATTGTATCAGAATCCAGTGTTAGGATTTATTCAATCATAGGTCACAAGGATAATTCTGTTGGTAATTGCACTCTATACTATAACACAAGTTTCCTTACTTACAAAATGTTGTATTACATTGTACCAGGAAACAACACGAATTAGCCACAGTTGTTGATCACCTGTTATTCGCACTTTAATTAAAATTTCCAACGTGCAAATCATACCAAATTCATTGTAGTGTAATTGCAGTGAAAACTAATAATAGACCCGCCTGCATCAGCCGTTATATGCTCAACAAAATGCTCACATCAGTAGGTAGGTAAGTACCTACCTCTTATTACTTAACTCACAAGCTAGAATACAATTTGTTTTGTGTTTATCCACTTCCGATAAAGAATAAAACGATGTAGTTATGGTTCGTAAGCCAGGCACTAATTTTGTCAATGATTTCCTCTCAGTCCATAATTTGTAAAATGCCTGAGAGATTTTCATGACCAATTTTCTCCCAGTCGATAACTCGTAAAATGACTGAGAGAGTTGTATCATGATGCGTTGTGAACGTCAGCTGCGGCTCCGATGGTGGGTTGAGCAGTGGTAGCCCGTTACATTTTCAGAGCATAAGCTGACAAGCATTCCACCAAGATATAGCCAGCTGACTTTTTTATTTATTAACAGTAATACATAAACTATCATCTGATAAATTTTCTATTAGGAGGTAATCACTGAACACGTATATATTCGTGTGACCTGCAGACGCATAATCCACCATTTTATAAATAGCTGACAATTTTGTTTCTTCAAAATATTAGGCTAACTATAATTTGATGAATTTTTAATCGGAAATAAATATTTTTTTTTTTTTTTTATTATGTGCGTGGGCGGCTACCACTCTCCCACCAACCATCGGAGCCGCAGCTGACGTTCACAACGCTTCATGATACAACTCTCTCAGTCATTTTACGAGTTATCGATTGGGAGAAAATTGGTCATGAAAATCTGTCGCTGGCTCATGGACCATTACCATATTGCAAATTAAATTAAAAAAAAAAAAAACAGTAAAATCTTAAATGGTTTTCAAATTAAAGCAGTGCATGCAATTGTGCATCCCTAGAATAGTAGTTAAGTATTGGTTCTAATTTAACGCAATCACGGATAAAAGTTTCTATTTACTTAATAATTGTTTATTGGTCTCACTCAAATCAAACCACGATGCTTTTACGAGAGAGAAAACACTATAAATATAATAATAATAATAATAATAATAATAATAAGCCATTTATTCTACATAAAAAAACATTTGAACACATTAAATAACACAGATACATGCAACACTTTTCATTTAAAAATAGAAGCGTCCAAATTTATAGAAGTCATTGTTATGATTTTACTTCAGATTTAATTTATGTAGTCGCCTCATCGGCGTAGGCCTCCCCCCATTTTTTCCACAGTTTCCTGTCTCTTGCCTTCCTTATCCATTTCTGTCCATATTTTACTACAAAAACATCTGCCCACCTTCTTTTTGGTCTTCCTCTCTTCCTCCTCTCCTCTCGAGGCACCCATTCCGTTATAATTTTGGTCCATCTTTCGTCATCTAATCGACATATGTGTCCAGCCCATTTCCATTTTAATAGCTTTATAGTTTTCAGAACGTCACGTACCTTTGTTTGTTTTCGGATAATTTCGTTACTAACCTTATCAGACAATTTTAGGTTTAGCATACTGCGCTCCATCTTACGTTGGCAGATTGCAAGTTTTTGTTCTTCAACGTAATTCAGCGCCCAAGTCTGGCAGCCGTATGTAAGGCAAGGAAGGATGGCAACATCGTATAGCTTGCTTTTAACTTTTTGGACAATATGCTTGTTTTTAAAAATTTCTTTTAAGCTCCAATACTTGCTCCAAGCTAAGGAAATCCGTCTTTGTACTTCTTTCTCTGTCAGGTTGTCAAAAGTGACCGATTGCCCCAAGTATACGTATTCTTTGACGCACTCTATTTCATTTCCATTCAATACGATTTTTGTTTCAGCATCACTTGCCATTACTTTTGTTTTGCTATGGTTGATAAGAAGGCCCACCTTTTCGCTCTCTCGGACCAGATCTTCTAACATTCTTTCTAGTGAATTTGGATTTTCCGCGAAAACCACAACATCATCCGCAAATCTCAGGTGGCTTAAGTATTGACCGTTTATTTTAAGTCCTTCATTTTCCCATTTTAAGTTGCGGAAGACAGTTTCTAATACTGATAAAAAAAGTTTTGGTGACATTGGGTCTCCTTGTCTAACACCCTTTTGAATGGGAAATTCTGGACCGTCTTTCTCAAGTCGAATGCTTGCTGAAGCTTTAGAATAAATATTTTGTAATAGACTGATATACAAGTCTTCTACACCCTGTTCCTTTAGAGATTTCCAGATGGCGCAGTGATCAACCGAATCAAATGCCTTTGCAAAATCGATAAAGCAAATGTATAGGTTTTTTCCATATTCTCTGTATTTTTCTATAATCTAAAATTTTAATTACTGTCTGGTACGTATAATACAATAATACCTTCGGTATTATCTGTGGTTCATCTCGAAAATTCCGTACGTGAGTCATTAATTGCAAAACTTAACAGAGTTGTCTGCACAAATAATTGTGCCCACATATTTGTGCCTACGTGAATACACTGTTAAAATATCTACTAATTATAATTTTATACACGTTTCATATTCTGTTGCATCCTAAGGATACTGGATGAAATGTTTCGCAACATAGACTTTCCAAATTAAATATTAATTTAGCAAGTCTATGTTATTTATTTTGTTGTTATACACATTATGGTTTATCTTGTTTGTATTCATATATTTTTATTTTGAAATATACAAGTCAAGTATTTAAAGTATCATAAATAATCGAAAATTTAGTTCAAAGCACTCGCTTAAATTAAACATTTTCAATTACTTTTAAGTAATTCATTTTGTCAACTGTGGTTAATATATATGGTAATATACGCATCAATAATATTATTTCTTTTAAATTGTCACCCAACTTATAATATTATGTTGTTCAACACGACAGCTGAAACATTGCGTGTAACTTCAAGGTTGAACACAAAAGAAAATCTTTTACCATTATTCTAAAACGTTATTTTTATAAATAAAAAAAATCAATAAACATTGTAATTTTTGGTCTTATATTTGCAAAAAAATCCTTGTCTATTCGACAATGGCGCCACTTTTTATTTATAGTCGATCCCTCGCTAACCTTACATTTTTTTAGGATAAAACGTATCCTTTATGTTAATCCAGGTGTTATGTTAATCCAAAACTATCAGTGTGCCAAATTTCATCAAAATCTGTTCAGTAATTTTTACTTGAAAGCGTAACAAGCATCCTTAAAAGCTTTCGAATACCTAATATTAGTAAAACGTAATTAATTGTAAATAAGTGGGTAGGTAGTTATATAAAACTTTGTGATATGCAACATTCATAGAGCTCGTCCCTAACCCAAATTGGTGAACCCCACGCACAATAACACCCATACATAAAACATTCACTAATAGAATGATGATCTAAGAAAATTTGTTTTTGTTGTTCCTAACTAAATTGATGTCATAAAAAGTAAACGGAGTATGATGTTAATTGGATTCGTAAACATTTGACAGCCTTTTTCTTTATATTAAATAGTTTTTCTATTATTATTATTTGATAGCATGCGATAATAAGCATTATGAAGATGCAATGCGTTCAAAGGTAATTCAAAGATGAGGCCTTCAAAGACATTAATGGAAAAAGTTTAATATTTAACTAACTACTAGTAAACTAAAGGTATGTCAACAAGGAATTGAAAGGAGCATGTTGTGAATTAAATTGAAAGACAAATGGCGATTAACCCAAATTAGAGAAAGAACAAAATTCACAGATGTGATCAGCAGGGCAAAAATGCTGAAGTGGCGGTGGACTGGTCACATGATGAGATCGGGAGACAAATGGACAAGAGATGTCACCGAGTGGTATCCCAGAGAAGGGAAGCGTCGAAAGGGCAGACCAGTAAGACGTTGGGAGGACGATTTGCCCAGGGACTGGAGGAGAGCGGCTCGGGATAGAGAGTTATGGAAGAGCCTGGAGGAGGTATATGTCAAGGGACAGCCTGACTTACAGATTGCAGATTCAAAATTAATTTTGAATACTGACATCGGCAATTTACATTAATGTAAAAAGTGTATGTATGTAAAATGTAATGTCGGTGAACAAAGGCTATTTTTATTTATTTTATTTAGTAAAATAGTTTCTTGATAGTAATACGGTACAGGGACAAAAAGCAGCCTATTGCAAATGAGTTTTAATTAATTGAGTATAGAAATCAAAAATAAAATTCAAAAAGATCACAAAGATCCAAAAAGATATTTATTCATCGGTGTCTTAATATGCAACTTTTAAGATATTATTTGTATTCCTTGGAAAATGACACTTATTAGACAAGCTGAACTGAAATATTATAGTATTTTGATACACGAGTATTTAAAAGGGACTGACAAAGTTACAATTTATTTATTATAGAAATGTCCAAAATTATTAATCTGTAATTTAATTACTTTTTTCTTTGCCTTTAACATTAGCACGAATTCTATTTTTATAATTATATAATTGTGCTACAGTAGCATTGATATTAACCTATATAGGACACGGCGAGGACTCGGTAACAACCTATTTAACCGTGACCGCTCCCACTAGCCTAACCCAATAAGACCAACCCTTTTCCCACACGCGATTCGGGTGCATGCTACTATATAAAATGTAAAACTACAAATTCAGTTCAAAGCGATACCCATGGAAACATTGCGGCTTTCCAATGGATAGGAAATTGTTGGAAAGTGATTCCCGCACAGAAAGTCACAGAAAAAGGCAAAGAAAAACCTAAGCGATCGATCGGCTTTCTGCAATGGACTACTTAACTTACTCTTTTTGTTGTTTGCGTCCAACGACTCGCTCTACTTGTCCGATCTTCGTAATACGTTAATTTTGCCGAGGTCATTCCGCGAATTTGACGACATTTTCCGTGACGGCGTCATCATCTGAAAGACCTAAAATGAAGTTTGCTTACATAACATTACCTAACAGTGTTTAATCTAATGTACCCGTAATGTACCCGGTGCCCACTTAATAATGTCCACACGACCGTGCAACTAATGTTCACGAATCGACCCACAACTCTCCAATTTATCTGATAATATCACTCCACGATATTATAATGTCTTGCGAAATCCTATTGTTTTGCGAATCACAATAATTGACTTGGCCGTACATGTTATCGCTTTCAGTATCGATTTAAATACCATCGACTTTTTATTTAAAGGCCATTTACATATTTAAAGCAATACATTTTTTCTTCATTGTAATTTCTAAACTAGTAACAGTTTGACTGATCACCATGAAATGTGCCCATCAAAATCCGTTGAATGGCTTAGAAGAAGTAAGCGAAGAAACGGACAGGTATATAAAGACCTTGTTTAGCAGTAGCGATTGTTTAGCAACGATAGAAATAAAGCCCGGTGATTGGTTGTTGTAACGCCCACATCAAATTTTGACTTAATCACTGGGCTTAATTTCTATCTTTTCGTAAAAACGCAACGCTCCCGTTTGCATTGGTTTGCTCTTGACTGTACTATCCAACTGTACCAACACCAAGCAGCGGTTTGTCACAAGAAACGACTCGGTGACATCTTGGTTCCTAAATAAATGACTCAATTATTGACTATTGACTCATGTTAAAATGCGCTAAGAATTGCAATTGGAACCGTATGTACTGATAAATATATTGACAAATTAAATAAAAACATTCGAACCGGTATTTGATTGTTTTTATGCGAAAAAATGAGAAAGTATTTGAAGTATCGGTATAAAATTAACTTTATTACTCGTGCGTTGGGTTTCGGTGTTACTTTCAAAAGCGCCTCAATTAAATCCTTTATAATATAGATTTCTTTACGTACCGACTCAATTTCACTTATACGCTCGTTAATGTTTAACAAGTCTTTGTTACGAATCCGCTTAATCTTTAAACTCCCTGCAGCAATAATCTTGTTGTAAATAATGATTTATTGATTTTTTCACGATCGGTTATAGCGGGAGAAAGTGAATTTATCGGTACCTACCTATCCTATCGACGTCATAGTTCACGTGAAGCCTTCAATCAATCGGGGTACATCGACCTGGTTAGTAACACAGATGTCTGTTATTTTGAACATTAAACGATGTTCCACAACTTTAATTGAGATTGAAATTGATCTTTGGTATTAAGTAATCGGAAGTTGTTTGATTTTACGAAACATGAGTAGCTGCTTTATTATCTTGTGTATATTGTAAGAACTTTATCAACATCACTGGACTGACAGACACTGAAAGCAAATGCCGTTTTTCTATAAAGGGGAAAATAATTAAACCTATAGTTTATTCTTATTATTTTACAAATTGAACACCTACTTTTTGAAATTATTATAAATATTAAATTAAATAAATTATGAGTTAAGTTAATAATAACTTAATCTAAATATAAAAGATATAATACGCTTTCAAATGAGGGATTGTTTCCAAGATTTTTGGGCGGGGCAGTAATCAATGATAGTAGCAACCGGCTACGCCACCACAATAGCGATTCATTGTCCCAGGTGTTGCTGGGCATGGCATTTATTCTTGTCTATTAAAGCGAGGTTATTTTGATCAAAATTCAAATTACATTACAATACTGTTCCGTCATATTTATTATCACATTAGTAGCGAGTCGCTCCCTACTTCGCACGGATGCAACTTTTTCTGTAAATTACTCCTCGTTTATGCTCTTTCTATTAGTGGAAATCGTATCAGTTTTTCTTAGACCTTGACCTACAAATTAATATATCTTCAATTGAAATTTACGTGTCTCGTATCGCTAAATAAATAAGTTTCCCAATAAGTTTACGTACTTCAATATTAAAAGAGAGCATGCGAAACGTTATCACATGAAAATTCTAGAGTGGTACTCTACAACCTGTCTGATTTGGTATCGTCGCGCGGTCTACTTAGTACTTAGGTCCGTAGTACGTGTCGAGCTAGGTGCTTACTGCTTTATATTCTGACTCTCACCACTAACTGTGCCCGCGACTTCGTACGTGCTGTAGTCAGTTTTTTTTTAAATCACACAGGAACCTAATATTTCTCTGGGATAAAAAGGGATATAGGTTAATCCAGGTAAAAAACAATCTGTGTGCCAAATCCGTTCAGCTGTGTTTGCATGATTGAGTAACAAATATCCAAACGTACAAACTAGAATTAGGATTACAATAAGGACAGAGGAAAACTGCTGTATAATCCATGTAAAAGTTTATTTTTGATTCAACCTTATAATAACTATGATATTATATTGTAAAAGAGGCAGTGATTGGTGTGAAGCGTTAATTTTTAATAATTGTTCTGTCATGGTTGTAAGCTCACTTCCGTATTAGACAACATTGAAATAAAAACAATCTTTTGATCGATCGGTGACGTTTGAGGTCACAACGTTGATAGAGATTCGTGACGTACTTTCGTAATAGTTTCGCGTTAAACGTCTGTCACGTAAGGAATCTCTTGCACCGCCGTCGTGTCGGTCTTTTTAAACGGCGAAAGTAGTTGCGTGACGTGCGACGCATTATGATCACTATTCGTCCTGTCTGTTGGTTGCGCGCGATACCAAAGCTCTGCCGTCAACGTAATGACTCGCCACCAGCATGCGAGCGTTGACAAATTTGTCTCATAACACCCGCACTGCAAATATGTACTGTATCTTAGCATTAATCTACTCTCGCGCTACCATTACCGCATTTACACAATCGAACAATGTTGGTTTCAATTGCGAAATTAGTACAGTATTAAATTGGTTTTCGTCATCGTCATACACTCCGACTAATAACTGTAAAATTTTTGGTACATTATGCTCTAACACCACAGTAACATAAAATTTTTGTTACGCTAACATCCGTTTACATTGGTTGAATATTCTTCGAGTATTCTTCAATAATAATTTCTCCGCATAGAGCCAGTTCGACATGTTCGTGACTGCGGCTCGTTCATTAGTGAAATTAAATGGCACTTTCGACTACTACTCCACTAATATAATCAACTTTGTCTTTAACGGTTGACCCGAGCCGGTGACTGTTCATAGAGGTTTTAATTTCATTTAAGTGAGAATGTTTTAATTGAATATCCAATCATACCGCTTGTCTTAAGACTCACTGGAGACGTCTAATCTGTACGTCGAACGATTACTATCGCTTCCTTCAATATGTATCAATATAAGCAGGTTACCATGTCACTTTCTTCACCTTCTGCAGTAAAGACTTCCATTACACACGTTTCAATGGTGAGCTGAAATTAAATACAAGCAATTAAACCTAGAGTTGTGCTTTAGAAACCTAAAGTTGTGAGACCCGCTTTTGATTATAAGTACCTACAACAAACATTAAAGAAAATATAAAGCGTTACTATTATATTTCCTTTGATGAGCGAAAAAAACTCGTTTGTTTAATCACATTATGACGAGTTCACAAAGTAAACTAACTTTCTTTAAGAGTGCATTGTCGAATTTCTCTTCGCAAGAACGTGCGCCTATCACTTTATACAATAGCCAAATTAGCGTGTTTCCATCCGCTATTGTTGTGTCGACGTGTGACACCGCTAAGTATGATCGCATCTATAATACCAAACCGCAATATTGTGCACTATAATGAATAGTAAATTTACAATAGTTTCATGTGTGTTACGAACTCTATAAAGTATGTTTTAAAAATTGAATATTGAGGATGAACCATTCGACCTTGTTGTATGATTGCGTGCAAGCTTGACGTGACCGACTTGTATGTGTGTAACTACAGTTTATATTATAATTGGCTTTGGATAACTGTCTAATGCCTAGTTGACAGGTGTTCTCCTTTTATACACTAGACAATGCATTTATAAGTTATTAACATGTGCATTACAAGAACACTTACTGTGTTTATTGAATTTCTAATATGATATTGAAAATGTGCTACAGTAGTAAGTGAAGTCGACAATTAGCATGCACATCCATTTTTGTGATTGGAATTTATCTTTCAATAATTAAATAAAATCGACCGTGTAAATGTAAAACGAGTAACAGTGTTTCAACTTTAAAGAATCAACTTTCATAATGGCCAACGTGAGAAATTTATTTAACGCAATTTGGCAAAAAAATATTGTCTCACAAAAACAAATGCCAAGTTTTCGCAACATTGACTGCAATTGTCTGAGTCGAAATAGCGAGAATGTCCGCTGCAATCGCAAATCATGATATGTGTCAATGCTAATATAGAGCCGCGAACACCCACACCCGTAATCAGGGTCGCGGCTTAGAGTGTAGGATAACTTGAAAGTACTGACAGAATGATTTACTATTTACACTCAGCCATGGAAATCTTATCTATGCAATTAAAGCGAGTTCAGACTGTCCCCACATTATCACAAAATCCTTATGGAAACATTAAGCATGCATTTCACGTATATAACATTATATATAATGGTAAATTTCAAAATATTTAGTAAAACAATATACATTTTGTGGTGCATCGTTCATAATTTGTGCTCACTCTTGAACTGTACTTTGAGTTAATGAACGTAGCCTTATGATCTTTGCAGTAATTTAGATAATAATATTAGATGAAAAGGAGTCTGTTTAGCTTTGAAAGTCGTTAATTAAGAAAATGTAACCTAACCTAAATGCAGCCGAGATAATGTGCAATATATTCACCTCAAGGAAAAGCTGTAATACGACGAAGCATGTAAAATTGTTTTCCCACTAACTTTCTTGATATTGTTATATCATTGACGCCTCATGAGGTTCCCATAAAAACAGGGAAAGTATGCAATCGACTGAGGCCGCCGGGCACCCGTCCGTCACGCCCATCCTACGCTTTAAAGCTGTTCGGAAGAAAGTGAAATTTTGTCAGCCAAGTCTCTCAATGTTCAATTTATTGCAGTCTGTGATGATTCCAATTTATTAAGTGTTTCAATGTGTTTATTAGTTTAAATACGTTTGTATTCTACGTGCACTACTTCTTTTATCATACGTTTTTCTGACGTCTTCGACTTGATATTATATTTAAATTACCTTTTTTTTTTAATATGCACGAGTACATAGGATCTTTTTGTTGGATATATTTTTTGTAAAGTTACTCTTATTCGAGGAAAGAAGTTTGATCCTTCACGCTCGGCGGCCTCGTCCTCGCATTGAAGGCTGAAGCAGAGCAGAGACTGGCACGTGCTTAAAAAAAACTCAATCTGTACGACCATTGAAAGGAAGTAATTACAATTCTACTTTAAAGTTTTTTGAACTCGCCTGTACACCTATTTATTTATGAATATTGTATGAGTATTTGAGCAATGGTAGACACCTGTCTACCGGTAACGGGTAATTGATGATCTGTGACTCATACCATAGTTGAGTACTCGATGCATAATGTAGGACGTAAATTAATCTATTAACTACAGAATGGTTTGTAGTTTGCAATATTTATAGTGAATGTGGCATAACATAGAAAGAAAACCTGCTCTTAATAAGGAACTGAATTAATTACATTCATCCATTATGATGATCCTCCTACTCTTCGGTGACTATTTATTTACATCCTGTTTGTTTTCTCTGTAATCATAAACTGTTTCCAACTGCGTGGTAACAAGAAAGTGAAATTCCAAATTTTATTATGTTAAGAATCGGAAATTTGCCTACATGAAATATTGATGTGATATATATTTGTAGGTGGTGACGTCGGAGACAGGCACCGATGCGCCGTAATTCACAATACCATCAGATAATATATATCTAACCGGCGACTGCTTTCTTCGAGTATTGATTGTCTTGCGCATTTTAAACGCGTCATTTACCACGCGGAAACTAGACAATTCTCAATATGTACGTGGGATTGAGGAAGAGTTATTATAAGACGTCCGTCAATCCATTATTTTCTTTATTTCAACAAATCGTAGGCTGTTTGTTATTGCATACCCAACAATATAATTTGCGAGCGTTGTTAATGTACGAGTAAACAAGTTAGTTTTTCATGCATAATTTGTGTTATGTTAGCTAATGTGAACGAGGAACGTAGCTTCATGCTGCGTAACAAGCATTAATGCAATTATTTAAAACTGGAGCATAACTGCCTTGCAAATGTTCGCTGATGGATGTGGTCGTTGTCCCGATTTGTATATTTCACTGTTGTAGTATGCATCATTTAGCGGCGACATGCCATGTTAAAATCTCATCAAGTCTCAATAAGTTGCCTTTGCAATAGGCGCATCAATTATGATTTATAAATTTTGCAATTTCAATAAACCATCAAACCAGCTCATCACTGCACCGCACCAACACAAACAATATGAACCATGATAAAATTGCGTAGTCTATTAATCTTTCGGTACTTGGACATAGATACCGATTATTTCACGATTTTTATAAGTATCTCACTCTGTATACATTGTTATTACAAAAAATATTGAACTTAATTTAATTCTCACGAGGCTTGCGCAAACTAACAACATTTCTGCATCTACTTCCACATTAAACAAAAGATGCGCTACTTAGGTGGTGGTGATGCTAAAATCGCTTTCCCTACTAATTACACAATCTCGATGGCTGATGATGTAACTTTTTTTTATCTTGACGTGATAATTACACATCTGTACTCAGATATCAAAAGTAAAACGAATACAAATCTTGATTAATACACATTCACGCCCACGTTCGCTCAATTCATCACTTCTGTTATCTTTGTAGTGTGCCATAAGTCAAACTTTTAAAGAGTACCACTCTTTATGTCTGCCTGCACCAGTCAGTCATCTTGGCAAATGATGAAATTAATATGGCTTGAAATATTGCCTTATCATTCTCTATTTTGAAAGCCTTGCAAAATTGTATAATAATTACTTCCTTAAAATCTATTCTGTCATTCTGTATAATCGGGGCATGTTATTCACTTGCGATAAAATTACGTCAATTACACACTATTTTGTTCTAAATGAAATTATTACGATGAAATCTTCCTATCTAATTGGAATAATATGGTTTATTTAATCTAATCGAGAGGAGCTCACAAGCGTTTTATTGACTCGTTTCCTGTTTGCTTTCAAAGGGCAGCACGTTCCGTTTCTCATTAATAAATAAAATGATACATCAAAGGAGGAGTGTTAGGAATTTTTAACAAAATCATTTTAGACAGAAGGTAAACTTATGTTTGAACACTTTAATAGAAATAGTCCGTAACTGGAAGAGAAACAAACGAACAAAACACTTTAATGAGGTTTAACAGTGAAAAGTGAAACGTGACGTTTTCTGGAGATATTGTCTGTATACTTTCTTAATTATTTCTACAACATGCACATTATTAAGTCATCTATTTTATTCGTAAACTATTAGCCTCGAGTATTGTCTATCATATTATTATTACAAGGGTCACTCGCATGGATGATGTATGCACATGCAGTATCGTTACTAAGGCTTGTACACAGTTTAGCATAACAAATAATGTCGTGCACGTTTGAATTGCTATTGAATAACTTACTGACTTGTCACTGGCTGATGGTATTTCAACACCTTCAATTCGTATCTTCAATACTAATTTTCTCAACAACCTTTCATTTTTGTTTTCTGTTTTATTTTATATTATATAACATTAGTTTATTATAATTTTTTCGAACAACTACATACTTATCTAAAATTTGGTACATTTTCTTTAATCTCTAGATTGTCTAAGGTCAATGATTAATTTAAATTGCGATTTTTACTGCAGCACAAGTTTAATGCCTTTTTTAAATGAAAAAATATTTTAACATCAGTTCAGTGACGCAGGCATGACTTTTAATTTACTTGGTATTACTTACTACCATTCGTAAGCCATGACATCTTACCTCACCTGCATCGATTGCCTCAATCGATGTACCGTTGAATTCTACAATTTACACTACAGTAAAGATTTCGAATTTTCAATCAAGTCTCCCAGCAAAAACCGCAACAAAAAACAGATTTATGTAATAGGCGACGCAATGTCAGCAAAACGTCAATTGTTATTTTGCGGCGAATCTGTGGAATAATCTTACTGTTTGGATGTGTTCTTATTTATTTTCTGTATTTTTTTTACGTAGGGTTAGGTGTTTTTAAATTTTAACAACATTCTTGAAGAAAAGGACTGCTTTTTAATTCGAATTAGTGAAACATGTTTAATACAGTATTTATTAGCTATTCTGTATGTTTTTTTTACTAGTATTGATTTCTTGGTAAAGAGAGCGGTAAATTAATTCTTATATATTCGACTCCGTATTTGTAATCCTCTGCTTGTTGCAGCTTACTTGTAGGTGACTACCGTCGCCAAAGGACACAAGCAACGTCAAAGCTGCTGACCCTGCATGAATTTGTTGCTCGCTTGGAGAAGCCTTGTTGAATGGAAACAACTTACAAGAGAGATTATTCCAAATTTCGCGCGTCCATGGGATAAAAGTTTCTACTCATCCAGACTGTGCGCAGCGACACTTTATCCAAGTATTGCTGATAAACTCCGCATCAACGGTGATAAAAGTTTGATTTAGGCATTAATTGAAACAACTCGTCGGAACACTCACCATTTTGCAGCCGGTAGAACACACAAAGAAGAGTACATTTCTTCATATACTAAGTGGTTCTATAATCGTTGCTGTGTGAGCATTGGATCGTCAACAATTCAAGCAATTCGAGGCTGCACGGTGTCAAATGGATCTCGATGAAACTTAGGCGCGCAGGCCCAGAGCTGAGAGCAGTACTCCATGTTGAGCCTAATCTGGCTGGGCCTTAAAAAGAATAAAACGCCGCTCCGATGTGAATTAATTGTTTTAGTTGTAAAAAGAAAAATATAACGCCTAAGAACTAATTAAAGGTCCATAGCACAGGGACAAATTGTGCACAAACAAGTTTATAATGTTGTTGCGCGTTTAACAACACTAGAACCAGTTGGTATTCGAACTGTCAATAAAAAATATTATACTTTTCATCCGGTTTTAACTGGTTGCACGGCATTCAGTGACATTTACATTATGAACGAACCCGACTCACAGCCTCTGGGAGATGAAAAGAAAGTAGTCGCTGATGTGTGGCTTATGCTAATAAAATTGTTATTTTATGAACTGTGCAATCGGTTCGTGGTTTTGTTTGTCTAGAAAGAGTGTAAGATGTGAATTTGAAATAACCTTGCACTTTTGCTTTCTCCAAGGAACTTCACAAACGGTGCACGTGTAAAAGTAATAAATTTAAGACGATTTTCTCTGTTTCTCTTGAATTTTAAATAGACGTTGCCATTTTCTCAATAATAAATTTCATGTTAAATATCAGCGTAGGTCAGAGATACTCGCCAATTAGCTGATGAATACTCACACAGTCGAGGAAAAGATGGCACTATCGACTCTAATGAACATATATTAAAGAAGGTTTAGACTAGAAACAATGGAATACGGGTGTGTCCTAGACAAAACAGAAGTGCAAAATGAAAACGTAAAATCTATTAGGCATGCGGGTTGAATGACCCACTCGCCCACGCTCTTTAATATTGATTCTAAGCGTCTAACACTAATGGATTAGTTAATCTATGAAATAGTAAATAATTCACAGAAGTATTGTATATGGGGTCAGTAATTCATGCAAAAGAGTTAACAATAAATTTTAGAAGTACATCAGAATCCCGTCATGCCTCACTGAACGGATGCAACGAGAGAAAATAGATTGTTTATGTCTGCCGGTTTGTAGATCCGTGTCCACTCACGGAATACCTGATTATGGTCAACATATTTTATGGCAAAATTATGACAATTAACCGGACGTTCTAGAATACAAATTCGTTTAAGCTTTAAAACATTTTAAATTTATTTTTTAATACATGTGAATTTTTGTCATCAGTTATTTATATCGGGATCAAGATAACTTTGAAAAGAATTCAAATTATCATAGACTAATTAATGTCCACTGATAATAAAAACAGCTGTGACAATGATAACATTTCTGAAGGTTGTTTGCAGTTTTCTAGTCTGTCACAAGAATTAAGGATGTTATGTTTACACTTACTCGAGTTTCATAAAGTGCAATAAACTAATGTATACTGTGGATATCTATATACTTAACATAATATTTGAGTACGTGTGCAATACGTCTGTCTTCGCGAAAACGTGACGCGAGTCGGCCTTGGCTGTCGGCATTGTTCGAGGTGTCCCGTGGTTGTTCGGTTCTTTCTTATTCCATCCCTTTCCCACTCAATGACTGCGCTGCTCAACTGACTTCAATTTCCACACGCAACGTTCGAGGAAACTGACTCAGCTGGGTGCTAGTAACATAAACTGCTTTGGCAAAATGCGTTCTGTGGACTGTTGTTTTAGAGGCTATATTAAACGGAAGCCTTTATAGAGGTTCACACCTTCGATACGTCACAGTCACAGTAGTTCTTTCTCTTTTTTCCGTCGTACAGCTGCCGCCTATACCAGCAGCCAGCCAGTATTGTAAAAGCGTTCACTCTGTACGGACCGTCACGTAGTTTTAACGTTAATCCTGTGTCCGCTTTCGATTGCTCGATATTTCTCGACGTATACCATAGTTTCTTCAATATTTGAAATATATCGTATACATGTGTTTTAATATAAAGTGTGCACATCAATTAAAAGATTCCTAATTGATTAGAAGCAATTGTGACAACTGAGTGAGGCGACTGTTTATCATAAGTACAAACGAACTGCTATTGTTTTTTAAAACATTAGGAAGTTTAATGTAATATATTATACGAGGAAAAGAGCCCACTGACTGTATCAGAACGGTAATAGTTTCGAGTGAGTGCGTTACATGTTCCGGACTAGTGATTCGCGGGGCTCTCCACAGTCGCTAATGTGCCCAGGTTGGTGTTGTGAACCCGTTGACTGATGGATCGTTATGGTGTTGGAGCACTAGTGTGCTTGGACGGGCGTCATGCTGACCCGCGTGGTTTCGACTGAAACTGAACGCATCAAACACCGGCAAAACGGCAGCTACAGCTACAGTGGCGGTTCTTGCACCACAGGTTCGCTATATAATACCTATATTCGATTTACGAGATTATATTTTAGCTTTAAGCGATGTTAAAGTTTTCGTTATATATATGGAAATCTTTCAGAACGTAATCATTAAATAATTTTAAAAAACGCTTTAGGATTTCTTATCAGAATTAAGAGAACAAACGGACGGATCCAGCTAGCGTCTTTGTTTTATAGGAAGAAAGGAAAAGTTTATTGGCTAAAGTCATATAAGAGATTATTTATTTATTTACTTTAGGGCACAAAAATTCTAATAAATATGGTAATGAGCACAGATTTTGTTTCTGAAATTTATTTATTTATTTACAGTCGAGGTGACTTTACAGTTAATGTCAATTCATCTTACTCAGATTCTCTTAACCATATTTAATAAACTTACCATACAATATAAGCAATACTACATAATTATTAAAAATTAAATACGTATCTAATTTCTTCAGTTTTATTACATTGCAAAACACTGATCGAGAAATCGAGAAGGTTTTAGGAAGTGATACTTAGCCGTAGGGCCGGTCAGAAGCAGCCTGGATCCACCGTCTACCCTTATCAGGTTGTCTATCCACCTATGGGTGGACGTCCTATATACGCTGCGCTTGCCAGTCCGTGGTCACCAGCTCCACCCACTCGAGAATCTTCCGGCCCCAGCGGCCCTCGGCTCTCCGTGCCCATTCCCACTTCAACTTACTGATCCGCCGCGCCGGGTTGTGTTTGTAACTTTCGTCGTCTACGGATCTCTTCATTCCGATTTCGATCTCGCAATGTAAGCTTGAGCATAGCTCTTTGCATAGATCGTTGAGCGAGGTTGTACTTTCTTAAGAGGTCCATAGTTAGAGATCTCGTTTCAGTGCCATATGTTATCTTTTGTTTTATGGCACTGAGGAGTTATGGGCGACAATTTGGACTCGGAGCTTCCCTAACGCCGCACATCCGAGCTGGATTCGATGGCAGCGATTAGTACCTACTTGCTAATATATTGTAGCAAGTTATAAAGGGGATTGGATGGATAGCTTGGAGTACATCATAATTATTATGCTGCAACCTGAGCTGTAGAAGTTGATTTTGGGCTGCATCCTAGCAGGTTAACATTACGAAAGAGGGTGTGTTTATTTTTTCATAGTGTTTGTATGCAATTTTAACATAATTATAGCAGTTAATAATACTATCAACGTTAATCTATTTATTGTTTAGTTGACCACACACAGATCTTTAATACAAACTTATATCCGTGTTTCTATAATAGCTTTAATATTGTTTTTTTTTATTTATTTATATAAAGCCTCTGAATACTTACTACACTGTTTAAATGGTAACAAATTATTCACTCATCGGTGGTTCATATGAGTTGTTTCCAAGGTAAATTGTGAAGGGATTAAACATTAAGCAATTGAAAAGATAATATGGCCACTGACGCGAGCAAAACATGAATCAGCGTGCAATTTGCTAAATACTCGTAATGCAATAAAATAGTTTGTAAACATTTAGTGAACGTAATTTAAATATTATTATTTTGTTCGCTCTGAAATGCTGAATATCCTCACTGAAAATTATAAATGCAATATACATACTTAGGTGTTTCTTTGTTTTTCACTTTTTCGTAATAATATACAATCTTACTTGTAAATGTAGTAGTATTCAAAACACCATTTAGAAACTCATTTCTGCAAAACAAATATTTATTAATTTAATGAAAACATTCATTATTAACCTGCATATGTATATATTATCAGCTATTTATATACACACATCTAACTGTGGTTATAGTCACCACTAACGCCCGTTTTCAATAATCTATTTATCCACCGTTTTGCCTTACTACAGTAACAACTTCTATCTACTGTCACGTTTTTCCATTTCAACAAACTACAGACCCTATCTTCAGTAGTTATCTATCCATCGGAGGGCTTACTGTTTAGTATGAGATATCTGCTTTGTGCATTTCTATAATGTTTTGACAGCTAACCTCAGATACGCAACTTACTGTAGTTAAGGATTTGCCCTATCCATGGATTTTTAGCTATCATAGCTACGGATCCCACAGAAAACTTATAAAATTATACAAAAATATTGCTAAGAAAATTCTGATTTAGTTTTTAATTTCAAAATGACGAGCGGTGATGAAAGTGATTCTGGGATATTGAAGATCAGTAATTACTTCAAATAAAAAATGATACATAAAACGGGTTTCCCCAATTACTTTCCCTTATTTATTTTCCCCAATTTAATCTTAATTGACACTTGTGACTTGACTACGTGGACAACTAGAAACTGCTGTTGAATTGGTCTTTTACGCTGGACCAGGCTTCGTCTTTTAATTTATTATTAATCGGCGTTAGTAGCCTTGCTTTTCACAATTTTGTTGGCTTCCGCTAGTTGGTAATGGTACTTTATTAACAAAATAACATTTATTTATTATTTCAAGTTGTAAATTATGTATTGCTATATATTGGTAACAGTAACAATTTTATTTAAGTCCATTTTAGTGAGTTTTTTTTCTTGCTTCATACTAAATATGCATGCAAAGGAACGTACGAGAGGGCTAGAGATATAGAGATATATCACCTATCGCCTCTTAGCAAAACCCAAGCTTGCGAAACCCAATTTGAAGACAGATAAGATATCGCCGATATCTATCCGTAACCAGAGATACTTTATTGAAAACCAGCGTAAGTAAACTGTGGATGTAACCGCACTGAGAATACAATATTTTATCAAGTTAATAAAGCGTTTAATATATTTTTTTAACGAAGAATAGTATGCTAAGTTAGTTTAAAATTAAGTTGTTCTATGAAGATACATGCATGGCCTCTATCGCCGTCGTCAATAAACTGGGCTAAAACCAAAAGTCTAACTATGAAAATGTTATAAATTCATAACGGTATATTCATACAGAGCCTCGAAATTAAAATAATACTTAAAACAGAATATGGACGTAACTATGAATGAATGATTAGGACGGCCAATACATTTATCATTTCTTTAAACAATGAATCACTTTTAAAACAATCTGAGCGAATTTACGAATGATTCATAATATTAAACAATTCAAAGTCTTGCCATAGATAAATAGCTGATTTCTAATTTTAAGACAATTTAGAAACTATTATATTGTCATTACAAACGTAACGGTATTTTATTTTTTAACAACGCTACTTGAGTTTTTGGAAAAGTAAATTTATAAAATTGACTTTACGGATAACACTAATATTTGTCATTGTATTATAATTATAAAAAACTAGCTGGTGCCCGCGACTTCGTACGCGGTGATAAATTAAAAATATGAAAGCAATTACAACGCTTGACAACCTGTTGCTATAACACATTGGCCAGGCGTTAGTTACTTACAGTTTTATATTTTAGGTAATCCCTCGGGAACATTACTTTTTTGGATGAAATGTATCCTATGTCTTTTCTGGTGTTCCAGACAACGCGTATGCAAAATTTCATGGTGATCGGTTCAGTAGTTTTAGCGTGAAAGCGAGACAGACAGACAGAGTTACTTTCGCATTTATAATATTAGTAAGGATGTATTATAATAATTTATTGATATCTTCAACTAATTTAGTGAAAATGGATGGATCGGCAAATCGTTTGATACTTTAAAAAGTTATGCTCGTTAATTCAATCAAGGTATGAAGTCCTTCAATCAAATTACTATCAGATCGCGAGCTTATTTTTTCAGCAGCGAAACGTGCGGAACGTGGCCCTGTGTGAGTAATAGTATTTCCAAATAGAGATAGTAATTTGGTATACTGTCCTTCTTTGTCTTGTGGCCTCTCTTGCAGCTACTGTCGTCTGTGCAGGGCTTCTGAATTCCCGATGCCCATTAGCGATTCTAGATTGATATGCTCGTAGCAGCACAACCAAGTTTTAAGATATTATCTGAAGCCAAGTTCTTATAGTACTGATTGTTACTAAGTGGCAAAAAGCTAATTTTGTCAATTAAGTATAATCGACTAAAACGTACTGAAAAAACGAAATATTCTCGCCTTAGATATGAAAACGTTCCCATTTTCCCAATAGTAACACATTGACTTTCCCATTTTTTTTGTACAAAAAAAAAATTACTTTTAGTTAATAACCTGTTTTGTGCAATTGTCTATTTTATTTCGACACAATGAAACAATGTTATTAAGAAATTGTATTGTCCGTAACGGTTACAAGTATAAGAAATGTCGACAGGTGTATAGTGTCGTTCGAACTCGCCCCCGAGATGTATGAATATAGATAGCAGTTTTTTGTCCCATGTAGGTATTGGTAGGTAGGCACATATGCCTATACCGACACCTGTAAAATTAATGATGAATTCGGCGTCCATGTTTCCTAGACAAAGTGTAAAGGTTAATTACCAGTTAAACAGCTTGTCATCTGCAAACATTGACATTGTCATTAGTTTTTGTGAAGCAGTCAAGTGAATAAATTTACATTCTTGTGACTTATCACTATTATATTACATTTTAACATTTGAAATGTCTTTTCGTTCGCTTCAGTATAGGCCCCGATTTCACGAAAAAGTGCGATTCCCTTATATCTCGGAGAGTTGTGAAGATATGATATTAAAAAAGGACTCCTCTGAGAAAACCTCCTCTGGACAATTTAGTCAGTAACAATTTGAGCCTAAAATAAAGACGAGAAAGAAGTCAACAAGTCAGAAGTCAGAACATATTTTTTCGAATTCCGTAGATTCATTTCCAATGTGCTCGATACTTACGTGAAGCACGAAATCTGTGATTTTTTTTGCAACATGCATTTTTTTCGTAAGTTGATTAATTTAAGTTCTTTTTTTTTAAATTTCTGAGCTGTATAATTATGGTGTCAAGAATTTTATAGGATTTGATGAAAGTACTACGAAGAGCAATGTACATTGTTATAAGATGTAGAATCATTTCAATGGAACTGACTTGAGTGAGTTAGGAGCAATAAATATAAATTTTCAATGAATGACTAAATCGTCTGTATCAATTTGACCAACATTCGCAAAGACGTCAGCTACCAATCAGAATATTGAATTCAATGGAAGCAGATAATTTCTTAATAGAAAATGAGTCGCTATATTATTTTCTGTATCATATGTACAGGCAATAAGGTAAAACGACAAAAGGTACATTGAGCTTAAGATTTTTTAATACCTATTACTGTGTCGATCCAACTTGTCATAGCATAAAAATAAGCCCTATTCATTTTTTTGAATTGGAGTGGTATTTCCTTAGATATCAGTGAATCTAGCACTATCTAGTACTAAAATAAATTATAGAACTATTAATTGAGTAGGTAACCCATGCAAAAATTGAATTACACCTCTGCAAGTAAAAATAAACATTTAAATTTAACGTTATTTTAATAATTAAGGAAAAAATTCCACCTAAACCACAAATACATACTAATTTATTACTCGTTAAAATTTAAACATTGAATAATGGTAAAATTTTATATTGTTATTTGTATATGTATTGTTGGACAAAAGAAAGAGATCACTAAGCACTACATTTTAGATAACTTTGCTTCAATAACAATATTAGTCTTATCTATTTATTTCCTTACACAAACAAAATAAGTTTGTGAGAGTCACCTTCTTATCACGTCAGATATGTTATTATTTGCCATAAATAGAATGTATGTATAATATTATTGTTAATGATACGGTACGAGGTTTCTAGTTAATAATTTTATAATTGCCACGTTTGCGTTCAAAACACCATTCTACAAAATGGTGTCGCATTTCTATAATACCAGCTTAAGTATCCACTTTTATGGATATTTCAATATTAAAGACTGCTTTTAAGAGAAGTAATCGGTACAGACCTTATATATAGTGTTTATGACTAAAAAAATCTAGAATTTCTTCCAGTGAAATGTTTTTTATTTAATATTAATTAACTGCAAAAAACATTGCTCTGTTAATCTCGTGTTTCTTATGTGGTTTTTTTTTTTGAACAGATAACACACTTGTATCAAATGAATGTTTTTTTTTTCTCAAGATAAAAATGTCATGTCATGTGTGTTTTTCCATTCGGATATTTTCGTTCTATAGAACGCATTGTTATCACGTCAAATAATATCGTGAAACTGTCTCACAGTATACATACTTAAAGTTGCAGTTCTAAATATAAAATTTACTGTATAACAAAACAACGTTTAATTGCGACTATTATGATTTATTTAAACGAGCCATTATGTTCTATAATATATTTATTTGCCTCAATACTTAATTTTTTAATATAATGTCCCGTTATTATATTGAAAAACAATTCTTTGTCTTTTGAGTACATCTGGACGTCATAAGAAAATAAACATTTTCCGGTTGCGGAGTTTAAAATAAGTAGGTGACTGTGTGGAGTAAGTCGGACGGCAACCAGATGTTGCTAGCCACAATATCTTCAGTCGATTATAATAAAACAGGTGTTAAAATAACTTTTAATATCGACGAATAACCGGTGCTTGTTAACTAATGTTTAAATGTTCACGCCATGGCCACGATCCATGGGGTAACCAATTGATTAATATTTTGTCGCGGCTTGTATCCTACTTTCTGCAGTAATGCGATTACACTCTGCTCCGTCGTGACGTTAAAATTTAGAGCACGAATGGTTTCACTTCCACTGAATTTTTTTTTTTGCTAAAATTCATCATGCCTTGTCACCAGACACTGTGACACTACAATGTTAACAAGATTTTTTGTGATATTTAAACGTAAGTAGTCTTAACGAAATTTGCGAATTAGTTAAGATAAAGATAAATTGAGCAGTAAGCTCATTGCGCAAAAGTTGGAAGTCTTACTTTGTATGCTAATTTACTGCAATATTTTTGATTGAAATAACAGATGAAGTTAACTTATCGGTATATACTTTAAATGTGTCTGAACTGTGAATCTTTATTACATATTTACGCAATACTTAACTGCTGTGGCTAATCACAGGCACGTGGAAGTCGTATTGTGCTTGTACAAATCGCGATAAGGGATCTCAAAACGTGGACCGATTATTTGCACTACTTACTCCTGACGTGGTGGCCGCGTTAAACTCACATTGATTGTAACAACTTACTTGATTTCGAAAACAAATCCTTAAAGCGCTAATTGCATCATGTGTCTCTGTTACAATTCGTACTTAGCGTCACTCATTAAACCCGCCTTCGCCAAAAACAGCAATCGTTTCGAAGAGTTTACCAAATATGTAAAGATGACAATTGCTAATCCGATGGATAGACATTTGTTAGCTTTGTGCACCGCTGAATGGTATTGCAGAGGCGGGTATAACGTGAGAGGCGACCTTGCGCATTGCAGGCCGTCTGACATTGGGCACGTCGATTTCGAATCTTGTCTTATTCTCCACCGCGATCGACGCAACGACCTTTGCGCCCGCGCATTTACCACAATGATCTTATAGCGTGAGCGCACCACTAATCATATCCTATCTAAATAACGACTTAATGTTTCTATTGGTGTGAAATTGTTTTGTTTTTATTCTTGATGCTCTCCGACATTAACGATAATGTAGAAATGGAGTGACATCCCAGTCTCAGATTAGACTGTTGGACCTTCGACTCGTAAGTTTTTTTAAATGTGGATTAGAATCACTATGAAATCTCCATATTCGAAGATATTTAAAGTAGGTGTTCAATCTGAAATGGGCTGCAGTGCAAATTTTTAAAAAATAGGCTGTTTTATGATTATGTCTCCTTTCAATGCTATTTTATGTGCTCATAAAATGACGGTTATGATATTACCTACTGTGTTCAATTGTTGACCACTGAGCAAGCTCATACCGACCTCACCTTATTTGTTACGCGAAGGTTCCGTTTTTAGTTTGCCCACCACGCGTAACGCAGTAGTGTTGTTTCAACGGGCGCTTTCTACGTGTTATCTTGCGATCTTAAACAAACCGCACCTCTTTTGTCTCGGTATCTGTTATCGACCTCGATTAGGGGCAATTATTTAATTAAACTATAATAATCTAATAAAACATTCATAACAATTCCTTAATGGCAGTCTGAAATTTATCAAAAGCCTTAAAAATGGCTTTTATTAATACAATTTGACCCCTATGTAAATTTTGTTTTATCAGGTCCGTCGATATGTAACATGTCTAGTAAAAGTACGTAACCTAACATATTTTCTAGTTTTTACCATTCTTCAATAAAAATAATTTGTATGCATATAAGTAAGGGTTGCCAGAGGCCATTTTCTTCCTAACTAATCCTTTATCCTACTGATAAACCCTTATCCTTAGTTACTTAAGGTCGGCAGCTCACTTGTAGCACTCGTGGCGTTGCTTGTGTTAGGCCACGGTAGCCACCTACCACCAAGTAGCCTATCAGCCTGTATGATCATCTTAACACAAGAAAATATTTTTGTATCAGAATCTTTGAATTTGCATTCAATTTGCTAATTTCAAAATTTGTATCTGGAAATAATCACACGAGTCTCGTGTAATTATAGTCGTCCTCCTAGTCACTTGACGACGACGTGACGCTTTACGTAGTCGTCATACTGTAAACGTTTAGCAGTATCTTGAGGTTTGGCGCATCTAACAGTTATAGAAAATGCTTTGCTCACGATCATTCGCATTATGCCACGAATAACGTCGTCAAGAACGTTAGACGGCATCATTTCTATAATTTTCAGGGTAACGCTATCACCAACCGCATAACCCACCACTGCGGTTGGTTTTACATCTATAGTGCACTCGTCTCGAACAAACACTGACCACTATTTTGTAGATATTGAAAATACGTTATGTTTTCCATTTGTTACTGTTAACTTCAATAAATTTCTTTCCATTCCTAATAACAAAAGCGCATCGTTTAGTTTAGGTGCTGTTCAACAAAGTTGATTTGTGAGGCTGGACTATCAAAAAGAATCTCCACAAATGGATAAATTTAAGATTGACTTTTATTAAGTTGATACAACGAATAATCAAAGGTTTAGGGATTTTATTCTAGGTGTTGAATAAAATGCCAAGCACATAACATCGGCCATCATAAAATGTTGTGGTTATGCAATGTTCTGGAATGGACAATAATCGCAAGCGTTACGAGTCTTTGCGGCCTTGAGAATAATCCAAAGGAATTGCGAAGAGCCTTGAGATTAATCAAAGTGAAGTTAAAGGACTGGAACCCTTTTAATCAATGCCAGTCCACTAGTTAAAATATAAGGGAGTGTTGTTACTCGTGATCCAGATCTTTAATCCTATTAATAAAGATTGTAAGAACAAGATGTACATATTATTTATATTGAGACAGGTTTGAATATATACTAATATATCTAAAAAAATTACAGGTTATTTAAATTTTCTTTATTTTGCCTTTCAAAAATATAAAACTGTTTTACATGTTAAAAAATCGTTAAATAAAAAGTAACTGTTGAAGCTAAATATTTTCACAAGTTTTTTACGAGGCGAGTCCCCTGACCTCTAAGATAAGAAACCTGTCTGGGAGTTTGCAGAAAATTGGGAATTTTAGACGAAGTCCCTGCCGAATAACAGAGTTACTTTAACAGGTTTTCGGTTTGCTTATAATCGTAAGTTTGGTTTTGGGTTCATGCTTATTTAATACTGAAGAGACTGTTTAACTAGTAATAGACGTTAACTAGTGTTAGGTTTGACATGAACACTAATGGGATAGCAGTTTTACCCACAATGTAGGATATTTCAACGCGTCGTCGAGTATAACTAGACCGGATAAATGTAGTGGTATATGTATGAGTAAAGATTTCCATTTTTCCACTGTTGTGAACTAGTAAACCTGACTTTAATATTACACCTCACTAATAACTAGCAGTTGAGTTAAAATGTGACTACGGCGTAGATATGTAGGTATATGATGGCATTCATGTCACGTATTTAGTCGTTTAGGTAGAAATAGAAAGTGTCAAATGTTCACTTGGTGTGTAAGCGGTATGTCAATATAATTTTAGTACTAAACAAAATAGCCATTCTCATCTTTCCGCTTCTTTCTCTAAACTAGCCTAAAGATTTTGATATAATTACGATATTCTTTAAAAAATAGTTTCAGAACCTTGTTTTACCTAATTTTCTAAAATTACCACATCGAACATTAGAAACAAATGATTCTAATGGCGCAATATGTGTGATGTCATGTGATATTATTTACAAGATTAAAATCGGTATTGTGATTATTAATCTACTAAAACACGACTTATGATAACTGAATCGTTTTTCGCCGAGTTATTTATTACGTATAAATTTGAAATAAGCCTCACATTCACATATAATTACGATCTTTCGTTGTAAATAACGAATCATAAAGAAATTTCAAATAACTCATTATTTTTAGATAAATTCATAATAAATAATTTAAAAAACATTTGATTTTGAAGTAGGTAACAAAAGAATTGTATACAGTGGAAGTGAAATCGATTGTATGGATTAGGTATGATATTTTAGAAAGTTCAAAAAGTTAAAATTATAAAAAAAATACAATGTGTTAAAAATAACTTTAGTTGTTTTCGATGACTCTTTATCGATTTGTCGAATCGTTAATCACATTCCTTCAACTCGGACGTTACACTCGTAATGCTTCATCGATGTAATGCTTGCAAAAATAACTAAGTACATTTGACTTTAAAAAAAAAAAGTCTTACACAAATTGCAATTGGCGATAACTTCTGGGTTTGATAGCAATTCCTGTAAGAAGTAGTACTTGGTAAGTTGTATTATTACCAAGCAAATACATTGAAAGTGATAGTCGATGTTTCGTTTTTAGTTAAGTAATTTAGTACTGTTGCGAATATTGAGACAAAATTATTTACGTGCCGAAGCCACAACCGAATGGACACTGTGGACGGGTCACGTTTCATTGCGCTAGACGAGGATACCACTCATGCAGAACGAGCAGACACCAACTGTACCAACTGTTTGGGCCACACTATGAGAGATAAAAAAAATAATAACAGTGGCCGGGGTAATTTGTTGTGTTTATTTCATCTTAGAAATTACTGTTCTCATCTTGGAAATACTGTTGGAGCAATAGAGTAAATATTTTGAGAAGAAATCGATTCGAAAGAAAAGAGATATCATTGCAACCGTTGTTGGTCAGTTAATCTTAATGAAAATGGTTTTGGAGTATTTAATCGAAATACCATCATTATGTTTAAAAGTGGAATAATATGATAGGGAGAGAAAGTGAGAGGGAAGGAGGGCAGATTTTTGTTTGTGGAGGGTAGTCATTATTTGAAAGGTTCCATTATCTCAGTCAGATTAACATAGTCTTTATATTTTGATTACTAACTCACATGGATTGCACATGGAAACGTGAGACGCGTCTGTTAAGCGGAACATAAAACAAGCTGGTGATGATCGCATAAATATTATAAAAGCAAATGGATCAACTGCATCAATATATGTACTTATATAGTCTTTGGATCAACTGATGCCAAAACAGACAGGCTGGATTTGGAACTCTTACGAGTAGCTTTTGAAGTGGCTCAGAGTAGTGTCAGTGCTTATATTTAATACTAACTTAATGTGAACTAAAATAACAACTTAATACCTCTAAATTATGTACAGAATAATTTAGTTTGTTCGAATTTATGTTGGCGGCTCAGCAACATAAATATTTCATTGTAAACCTACGCTTGCTTGAATAAATGTTATAAGATATGGATTTAATCAAAATCTGGTTATGCTGCGCGAAACAGCGCCATACTGTCTATTCATTATTATGTCCAAAAATATTCATTGTTTAGTAGAAATATGTAAATCATCGATAGAGTATAACTTAACTAGTTCAAGATTTCTATTAACTTCAGTAATTGTTCGGAACTTGTCTCCTCTTTAATTCGAAATTCAATTGGTATTGACCAGATATTTCGCAAGTTACACTAGAAGCTGTGGTATTTTCTTCTATCGTAAACTAGGCAGTCTATCTGCCTATGAGTAGATTGTGCTCTCGGTGAGTGTGTAAGGAATGCCAAGCTCATTTCCCTATCTCATTCCAGACCCTCTTATCCCTAATTCTACAATTGTTTATCCTCAATTGTTAATTCTTAATCCTCAATTGTTTATGATGGTAGGCGACAGTAACCACTTATCATCATGTGAACAAGTGGCCTGTCTTACTACTTTAACATTCACAATGTAATTATAAATTAAGAAATAAAAAAAAATGTTTTCTAAAAACCAGCACTAATTGTGGCATTGTTAACATTTTGTTTGCACAACACACATGCAATTACGGATTATACTCGTACATCGGTTATATTTCTAAACAACAACCGAAATACATACAACATACAAAATTTCCATCAACAAAGGTCATATCAATTCAGTTTTACCGGACGTGGTTTTATAAATATTTAATACTGTATAACCACACGTCGCGTCGGTAGGTTTATCTGTTTTCTGATCACTCTCAACCTCATAGTGCAATTGATCTGACAAAAGATATCCTTTTACGCGCCTCTATTGGTTTCGCCGGTACTATGTAGATTTAGCAACTGTAATTTAAGGAAAGGCGAACCAAATTTGGTCAGGCCGATATCGTGAATTCTTACGTTGACATGATCCCATACCAAATATACCAACTATAGAATATTTTCACTTTTATTTTAATTTTCTTATAGGTTACTCAAATAATTAAATTTATTTATTATAATTTTGATGTATTCGTTCAGAGTATTTCTAATGGTGATTGCTAGTTTAAATTGAATTTTCCCATCAACATTTTTATTTCTATCACGGCAATAACCGAACCAGTTAGCCTATGACTGTTGTTAATAGGTATCTAATTAAAGTTATAAAGTTATTATAGTTGCATCATTAAAGTAATAGCAAGAAATATTTATGACACTGTTACATAAAACAATCTTCTACTGCAACTTCCTGTATTACTGCTAATGGAAATGGAACGTGTGTTTACAGAAAACGGTCTAACCGATTATAACGAATTGAACGGTATGAATATTTCTTAATGGTCTCTGTCTTGTTACAGGTAAGCATCAGTTTTCCCCTGCAATGTTTTATGTTCTGCCTTAACGACTATGTACAGACCTAAGTAAGTGAATGTTGCAAAATACGTCATTTTGCAAATTTGCAATGTGTCTTTAAAACGTAACCAAAGAAGAAAACCTCAGAAAAAAATTATAAACAAGTTGTATGATTGGAATAGGAAAGTTTATGTTTATGTAAAAAAAAAATAGATTCCGCATATTAATGTCGAAAATTACCTGATGGATTTACTTGAATTGCATTCTTATGGAATAGTATTATTTTTATGTATTCTCTATATTAAAATTTCAACGGAAACAGAAGAAAAAACGAGCAACAGCAAATATTGGCTGGGTTCAGCTAGTTTTATATAAGTATTATTATTTGAAAACATTCTAGTGCTTGTAGTAATTTCCTTTTAAATAAACATAATATACTTTTACTGCTCTGTTTTCTAAGTAGTATAAAAAATCGTTGCCGTCTTCGTCTAAGCCACGCAACGAATTTTGGTACGGTCCTTCCCTAAAATAGAAAAACAGCTTTTTGACTAGGGAAGTCACACTTTTAATGCCTGTCATTGTAATACGTATGCGTAACTAACCAACTGGCAAGTTATTCTCGTAGTTTCTATGAAGCGCATCGTACGTATCGTCAGAGGAACATAATTCAATTACCACCCATCGTTCATAAATGGGTTAGTGGCCTGGCTTCCCCCACAAACGTCACGAGTTTCTCGTCATTCAATGCTATGCCTGGTTTCAAACGCCTTCGTTTGACGTATTCAACTGTGCATTTATTGGATAATTTTAATTTTTTTTTTTTTTTTTCTTTTTTACTTGAATCCCTCCAGCACTATGCTGAAGCCTATTTTTACTATTTCTTCCATACCAGTTCTCGCTTGCTTACCTCAATGGGATAATTTTAATTGTAAAACCTTTTGAAATCTATTTAATTTTGGTGCCCCAAAAACCAACTTAGTTAATAGGTATTCAAATCTTTGGGATACGGCGAATTGTTGTTGACATTACGCAAACTTGCATATTATTATGTAATTGACATTATTATGCATACAAATACATATTAACAATTAATTTAATTATATAGTAATATTCGTGGAATTTTGTTTAAACATTTTATTTTTATATTTGTGATATGGCTACATTGCAATATTATAACAATTTTAATTTATTGAACTCAACAAAGTGAAATCATACATAAGCATAAGGTAATTTAATATGCGGACCTTTTTATCTATTACTAGTTGTTGTTCGCGACTTCGTCCGCGTTCAAAATGTTATAATTATTATAGCCTAAAGCCTTCCTTGATAAGTGGATTATCCAACACCCTTTAGCTTTGTATAATTTTTATAGCGGATGAAACCTACACAATTCTAATTGATTTAAATATTGATATTATTCATATTATCACTGAATTAAGTGGTATTTTTAAATTTTATTACCAATTGCCACTTTAATTGGGGAGTTTAGAAATTGCATGGCACATTGAGATCGTTTGATGTGGTGTAGTACCCCAAGAACCGGATCTAAAATATCGAAGGAGATTTTATATGTATATAATTAATTGTTTGATTGTGCAACAGTTTTTCAATGGTCACGTTACGTGTTAATCGATAGACATCTCAGTGTTTATTGTTCGCGTGATGCGACACATTCGCGGATCGGAATCGCGATTTGAATTCGTTACATTAGTTAGTGTGCCGTTCTCGAGTGAGAAGCGATAACTTTCTACTTCGAAAGTCTAGAAATTGGTACCACTCATAATTTAGTTTTCAAAGATGACAAACATTATGGCAAACATATTCGTATTATATTATGTGCATGTGAATTTATTTATTAATTTTACACAGTCAAGTATGGTGACTAGTAGAAAAGAATACGCGTTGCTCTAACTAAATGTAATGACATTGTTAATATTGTTGTCAAGTAGAATATTGAAGTCCTGTTAGATGATTTTTTTTTTTTAATTTTTAAATATAATTTAAAATTTAGATTTTAATTTTTACATCTTATACGTAATTCTCTTAACCATTTTGCATTTATTTGTTACATGACTTTTTGTCACAGTGTTGTCTCTTACATTATGTATCTGCATATCTCTTATAAAACAAGTTATTTATTATGTTCATATGACATTCTTGTTTTTTTTTATAAATATGTAGCTTCGACTTCTTTTTATAAACAAGTTACATACGTGTTTGTGTTTAGTTTTTGTATTCGATAGACGACATCGCCGCGGACGTTACGGCTCTTGATTCCGGATGCAAAAACAGCGTTTAAAAGTCTACTCTGTCATTTGCATTGCCATCACAGATAAAATTAATTCGTTACGCAGCTGCTTTTTTTAACGATCACAAAAGTTTTGATAACACTTCTTGTATCAGTGTATATATACATTATTACTATGTTTGCGTTACGGAGTCCGCTGTCATAGTTTAAATTTACCTTTAATAAAGCATCAACGGGCATGATTGAATTCTATCTGAGATGTTATATGACCGCTGTCCCCCTGCAGGGCCCTCGGTCTGTGACGTCACGGTATTGGGCGAACCTGCGTTCGCGCAACCGCGCCGCCCATTGACCGTAACGCCGCTTCCGCTTTAGTTTCCGCCTTCCACCTCGATTTTATTTGTGTCATTTATTAAATTTAATTAAATTCTCTAATTGAAACGATTACCTATTACTTAACTAGTCGTTAACTATACCTATAATTTCGATAAATTGTAATTAAATGGAAAGTTTATAATCGAGTAGGTATCCGAGTTATTTTTATTTCGCAAGTTAAGAAAAAAATTTTACTTGTAGCTGATGTTGAGCAATAATGATCATTCCAAAAAAGTCTTGTCATTTAAGTGTCGTCTGTATATTGTGTATCGCCAACGTACACAACTACACACGTCCAATGGAAACATTGAATAAATCCGGGGAAATTTTACAATGGGTGCTCGCTTATGGAAAGTTAATACGAGAACACGATCGGCATCAGTGAACCGCAAGAAACCAGAGCTTGGTTGAGTCGAGCGAGAAGCGCGACTAGCCTCGGTATAGTTTCGTGTGACAATTTGTCACGTGATACACCAACTGTATTCATTACACTTTGCACTCTAATTAATGCGCTCGTTCACGCATTATGCCTTTACAAAATACATATATTTTCCACTAGAATTTAATCGTTGCCTGCACATTAACCCATACAAGTCTACTTTAAGAAACTCTAAGAAGATTGCGTGTTGAACACAGAGCAAAGCGGTACATTTATAGGACTGTGAGGCTGGCGCGCCAAAATAATTTTTGAATTCTGTATTTTGTATCACTTTATTGTTTAATTGTGAATTAGTATGCGATGTCAGAACTGATTCCATTTATTCTATGTCTTATTCTTTATCTTATTAATGTCCGCATTAATAAATGCGTTGCTTGTGATAATAGCCCACAGTGGCTACTTACTTATCATCAAGTGGATCGACAGCTTCCCTCTGCCTCTCTCTACGTATGTACAAGCTGCATAGAAAGCAGCTTTAGAACAATAAGTCTTGAGCGAAGCGTAACCTTTCGAGTATTAAACGAGACGTGTTCGTACCATACGAATGAATTGTATTATGCACATTTTAATCCGCAACGCCTATACGGAACTAGATCATATAAAGTTTGAATTAAGAGGCGTGAGACAGGGCTCAGTGAAAGTGTCCCACTCTCGGAACAATCGATTCTCCTTCTGAGAAGTGTCACCAAGATGTGTGATAGATACGTCAATCGTTTAAAAGTTATAACCCTGGCTTCGAATAATTATCAGAATCGCGTTTGTATTCCTAGTGTCTTTGGTCCTCGTCTTTTATCGTTTCTTTTTTCAGTCTCAATTTTTTTTTTGTTGATTTATATCGCCAAATATAAATCAACAAAGTATAGACTTTACTAAACATCAATGTCTGTTACCTAAAATCGTAACCTTAACATTTATAATGCATCTCATCAACTCAACTTTCGTGAGGTCTACCTCGTTACATTTCCTTGAATTTTATGAACTTGAATTTCGAACTTTATTTGTTTTTGACCATTTTTGTTTACCTCTGGTTTTATGACCTGTCTAAATTTTAACGACTCACGATCGTTTATTATGTGGGGTGGTGAAGATTTTTAGTCAGAAGCCGGTCGGCATACATTGACCCAGATTGATCAGACGTTCTTACACACACACACCCATAGTGTACGTTTTATGATCGTTTTACGTTGCGCACACGATATTATCTCGTGAAAATAAGTGAAAGAATAAACTCTGTGGAAATATGTAGATTGTTCACGAGGCGCAAGAAAGCGGACGCTGTTTGTGTTTTAATTACACGAATGTGTAACGTGTGTGGGGCATTATTTAACGTTTTGTACGAAAACGGCGAGTTATTTTCGTCCAAGGGAGCGCCGACCCAGTACAGTAATACTCGTACAAACTCATTCACAGCACTCGCGTGATTCACTGTATTGTTAACGCCCACGTTTTGGTAACTCACTTTTACGCTCTTCAAGTGATTCGCCGCACTGACCTACTTGCGATTAAGGATGAGCAAATATAGATATGCCGAGTTATCTTTATCTTTTCTATTCAAAGGAGAGGATATCTTTCTCTTGTCTTCAATTCACCTACATTTATGTATCAGAGTAGTTGTCGCGTCGGATGTCGTTAATCGTGAATGGATAACGTCATGTACTTATCGTGTGCGATAGTCCGTGTATTTTGTTACAGACACTAGAATAGAATGTTTCTAGTTAAAGAATCTATCTCGTGAATTTGGAAAATCACGTCCCCCTATCACTACTGACTTGGCACGGCCACGTGAATGAGAGACCACGTGAAATTCGCACAGTTATTGGTCAATGCCCTAAATATTCTATGAGGTTTTGTCAATTGAACTTTGAATGAAAACCGTGTCAATTTGACATTGAGAAAGGGGGCATGTTTTTTTTTATAAGGAATAACAATGGTAATAAGGCATTTATCTACCTAAATTGTTCACATACTTAGTTTAAGTTGCTTTTTTTAACTGCCAATTAACTAAATCATAACATAATTTTAATAGCATGACTAAGAAATAAGTAAAGCTGTGGAAATTCAGTTATAAAATTTTGTTACAGATTGACTTTCATCGGTAAATATAAGTAGGTTCATTTCATTACAAGCTCAGGTCATCCGTCAGTAATTACCATTTTACCGGATTTATATTGTATCTATTTTGTCGTAATAGCCTTAGTTAATTTATTAGTGACACAGATAATTCTTATAGATAGAAGGACTTTACTCTGGTTCATCCAAAAACCTTGACCTATTTTTATTAATATCTAGTTTTATCTAGATCATGTCGTGTATGTTTAGCTTGCTGCAAAAGATTGTATATTTTCTTCCACATAAAACTGGAAAATGCATAAATTTACTCTCTTATTGCTTAGTAGGAGATTTAGGTACAAAAAATTGCGTTTTCTAAATCATACTTGATTTTTAAAAGGTTTGAAAATTCTAACTGAAATTATAAGTACGAATATAGTTTGTTTGATTCTTACAAAGAATTATGGATAATTTTTTTTCAGAGTTGTCTATGATCCGATTAAATCATTTGCTCTTTACGTGAAACTATAGAAAAACTATGACTCTCTGACACTAATTTAAGCTAATATTATTAGTTTTGGAACTATTAATTATTATTAATGTCTCGATATTATGTTTGAAATTATTACCACCTATTTAATTTCTTGCAGCTTAACATTTTCTCCGCAATTATGTTATAATAAACGCAATACCTACTTGCTTTGATAGTTTTCTAATTGAATCCAATCTAATGGAGTCAGTCACCAGTGAAGTACCCTCAAGCCGACTCGTCCAGAAGCGATTCACATAAGGCGTCATTTCATTTATTGCTCGCTCTCTAACTACTTACCAGCATTAATTATTCGAATGCCTCTTATCTCAATCAAGTGTTAATGCTTTCGTTTGTTTTAACGAACCCATGTTTCACACTGGCTTAGATAGATATAGTGTTCCTTTTAACCGAACGTACATAATCTACTTGTTGGGTAATACCATATTACGTTACACGCTACATCATTTCCTTGATCTTCTGCTTTCTTAATGGAGTGACTACATTGTTCAAATGTTGTTATTCATCCATTATATAGAATTATTGACAAATAATGTAAAATAATTATTATTAATGTCAGAACCCATTTGTCTGTCCCTTCCTAATTCCTTATCCTTAATCCTGTTAAGTTTAGCAGCGCAGCATATGTTAGTTGGCGCCGGTAGCCGCCTACCATCATGGAGACCGTCAGCCTATCTGTGACCATCACATAATAAAGGAATATTTGAATTCAATAAGTTTAGATTAGTCTTATGTTTTAACTAGCTGGCGCCCGCGACTTCGTCCCCCTTGAAAAAGAAAAAAAGTAGCCTATTCTGTGTCCTGTACGTCTAAATGTTTAAAGTTTCTAGAAAATCAGTTAATTCGTGTAAGAGTTATGGAGGAACATATACATACATACAATGCCTGATTGATTGGACATAATTATTACCATGAATTATGTTTAATTGAAGGTGTAGCAACATTTGTGAATTGGGCACAGAGTATAGTAAAGTAAACACTTTACATATTTATCTTGAAATAACAGCACATGTGCTGTCGTACTGTCGGACATTGTAACTCAATGCATCAGTATAAGAGATACAAGAGCACATTTCATTTACTATACTAAGTACATAATATTATATGCTGATGTTATAAGCGACGGTTGCCACCTGCCATCAAATGAACCGTCAGCCTGTTTGACCACATTGATATACAAAAGTTATTTTCAGAAATTATCGTTATCTGCACACACTTAGGTATTACGCTTTTTGTTTATTCATTTAGAAGAAAACAAAGTTTGAAATTTCTTATGCAGAACATAAAAATGAATCACGCTCAGTTGCATATGCGTCTGTAAAATCCCAGGCTACGGCCGTCATGCCGCTGTGCGCGTCCGTTGTAGGTGAACTACCTACCGTTCGAAGTCATTGCGTGTCCGCATTTAGCATTGATAAAACCATTGTTAGCTTATATTCAATGTAAATCTTTGTCCGAGTTGAATGGAAGCAAATACAATTTAGAGATCAGGGTTAAATTGACAATGCCTATTCCCGTGGTGACACAGCGCGCAACTGCATATCTGGTGGTCGCCCAGAGCAGTGGTCGAGATTCGACCGCATTTCTTTTTTTATTTCATTTCTAAGTACCTACTATATTAATCTTTTCTCAAGGTTAACTTGTTATGGTCAAAGTCTGTGATCAAACTGTATGTTTTGTTCCCTTATCCTTGATCCTTCTTAAGGTGGCGTTGCTCTACCTAGTGCTATGCTTATAGGCGACGGAGCATCAAGTGAACTGTCAACCTTCACATAAAAATGTTCAATCAGTATGACTGTTAGGTACTTATGATTTTAATATCCGTTATAAAAAGTGCTACTCGAGCTGAAGATTTGTTAACCTTCAACACTAACATAGTGGGTCGTTATCCTAAATATTGGCCAATTGACCTTGCTTTGGCCCGATATTACACATTCACAAATTCCTATCGTATGAAAAAGAAATAAGAAGAAATCTTTGTATTGTGTGATTGCAAAAGGCTTTTTTAGAAACAGTTGTTCAAAATAATTATTTTGTTAATCATATATTATGATAGATAGTTTCTGTGCTTGTATTTTCTATTATACCTGTCCTCCACTTTTTTTATGGTAATGTGACAAAAAGGTCACTTAAAAGGAACATTATTACATCGGTCGGTACACAATACGCCATATTATTGTCTAAATAAAGTAAATGATCATTGTGTACCTATATTGTGCTTAAATGTAGGAAATGCTTTCTCCACTGATCGTTGATCGATTTCATCTGGCGTTTCCTAGTCACACAGTACCTATTGTAAATTTATTTATGATACGTTAAATAAAGATAAAACTTAAAAAATATATATTAATGACACTTGAATACATACCATTTTATTTGTTGAAGTCTTTAGACAGGCTGACTGCCCACTTGGTGGTAGGTGGTTACGGTCAGACGGTCACCTATTAACACAAGCAACGCCATAGGTCGGCATAGGTACTGCAAGTGCACTGCCGACCTTAGTACAATAAGGGATTAGGAATGATAGAGAAATTGGTTCTGAAATGACTTCACTCGCCGAAACACAACAGCACACACTTTGTTATTTCACTGTGATCTTCTGTAAGGGTGCCAAAGACGTGCCCTGCCACTACTATCTCATTATATATGTACTCGTATGTAATTCTATATGAATAAAATACAAAACGAAATCCATCCGAAGCCTGTTATTATCCTAAACCGATTCCCCCAACCAACAATTTGCTAACAAACAGTTGAACGATAAAATTTAAATGGCAGCTCGGTGATTGACGTAAGACTCACGTATCTTTTTTCGAATATCTTCGTACAAGGAGATTCGACCCACATAATCACGAACCATTAACACATGAATAGAGATGCGCCATTAGTGTAAAATCTTTTACACACAAGATAAAATTAGCTCTCTGTTATTTCTCTACAATTACATCGTGTTACTAAAAAGTCATGCAATGTGCAATTACGGGCACGTCGTTCGCGTTTTTCAAATTATCAAGGAGATATATAATTGCATCGAGGACCACTGAGCAGCTTTTATCGCCACCACTCTATCAGAATTATTCTGAACTGTGCGGACCCTAATTACTGCTTCAACTAGCTAGTAGATCTGAATTGATAAACATGATAAATTCGAAATGTTATTTATTAATTTGTTCCAATCGAATCTTTAGCTATTTTTTCTCACTTTTCAAGGTAGAATTTTTTTGACGTCAAAGCAAATTAAGACTAAAATTTGTTATAATTTAGACACTGAGTATGAGGGGCTTTAAAGCGAGCGGAAGTTGATTGGCAGTTGTAGTATGTATAGCCCCAATGATCACGAGACCTCGAATTGTGGCGTAATTGAAGCCAATTTAAAGTTAGCGCTTTGTGCATGTTAAATATTATGTTACTGGCACTGTAGTAATTTTGTGTTTTTTATTTAACTATTTATAAAAACGTATCCGCCACTATTATTAAGCTTGTAATATATACTACTGCTTATCTTGCCATTGTTTTTTTTTTCACGTATTATGACAATCATAATTTGTAAAAGAACAATGACATTTGATTGCTATGGCGATTTCGTCCGGACTATTCCGGTCTGATCACAGAATCTGGTCCCACTTGTTATCCGATTAATAAATAAAATAATAGACCTAGGCTTCAACCGGGTGCAATTGGGGAAATTATAAGTAAACTTACATTTTTAATTTTTTTTTTATAATAGTCTACTAGATTTTTTACGATTTCGTCCGCAGATCTTTATAAATTATAGCATATAATATGTTATTCACCCATTTATTAACAATAATATAATTTCGGTACTGTAAAGTGTTAACAAAATTCAAAATTAATTATTTTTGCATTCAGTTATTATATCTATAAACGAACTTTTTCATTTATTATATTAGTAGGAGGATGTCCATCTGAAATATATTTACTTATTAAATAGGGAAATTATTTTTTAAATAGGTGTCATTCTAAATATTATCATCCGTGTACGTGTAGATACATATAAAAAAAAAAACTAATATGATAATGTTTACATAATACATATAAAGATTTAGGTATAGAATAATGTAGTCATTAAAATAATTAAAAAGTGTCTAGTCAGTTTAAAAAAATAATGTTTTGAAAATTGCGACTCTCCACCACAAATTGTGTACGTACACATATTTAATTTTTATCTATTTCACTAGGTACAGTCGGCCGCATAAGTCGATTAACACATTCAAAAGTGCAAAACAACTGAAAACTCAACACTTACTTACTTACTGAAGCTTTTTACGATCGTTTCTACGTGAAATTTATTTTGTTCTCTAGTCGTGACAACGACTTATGACGCGTTAAGTGTTCAGTTGTTTTGCAGTTTTGAATGTGTTAATTTAATTTTGCGACCGACTGTACCTACTCTCAGATTTGAGTAAATATTGCAAATCATGTGATCTCGCCTGATCTTGAGTATTTATTATCCGCAATGTAACCTTGCCGCGTGATTATAAGATACACCGTATTATATTTTATAACTTAATATAACATATAATTGTATTTGTAAGTGTAACATCAGTTCTTGTATTGTATCCATTACAATGTAATTTAAAATAATAATTCTAGTAGTTTGATTCTCGTGTGACCTACATGATCTACGCTTATTTCCAAGAAACATTTTTTTTAATCTCTATATAAAATGTACGTTTCAAGAGTTAGTAGATGCATTGGTTATTTCTTGTAAGTGTTATGTTTTATTATCGTGTAAGCAATTCAACATTAAAATTCGATGCGATGCTAAAAGTTTAACTACGTCACCTTTTATGTAATTTATATAAAATATCCAATTGTTTAATATGTTTCGTACATTGCTGACTAGATTAGATGTGTCGGCGCAAAATGGATGGGTGGGTGCAACAATAGGTCACCCACGCGCCAATAACTGAAACAATACGAACATTTAATAGTTAATACCACTTAGGGCAGATCGTCCTACTAAAACATTGTCTAAGCTTTATTTATAAGGAAGCCTCAAACAAAGACCAAAAATAAATTGCGCCGTCTGCGTAGGTTTCGGGGCCAAGTTTGGCTTGAAAAATTATACGTTCTTGCGAAGACCATCCAATATACCATCCAAGTTTAAATTAATGATGTGATTATCGATTACACAAGAAATAGTTAGTATTTCGTGTTTTATAGCTGGTTAGTTAATATGCAAATATTATGTAAACGCAGAAACAGTAGCCGTTAATTAGATACGCCAGTGTATATTAGGTATTATAGGAACATTCATGCCCTACAGAAGTGTGTTGGGTAATTATAATATTATGCTTGTTAAAGTTTAAACTATTGGTTATAAATTATATGTATTATTATACTTACGTTAAAATCCAGAATAAAACAATATTAGAACATCAATCAAACAAGAGTGAAGTTACAAGTAAAATTTATAATACACTAGCTGGTGCCTGCGACTTCGTCCGCGTTGAAAAATTAAAAAGTAGCCTATCCTCTGTCCTGTACGTCTAAATCTTTATCTATCAAGTTTCATAAAAATCAGTTAATTCGTTTAAGAGTTATGGAGGAACGTACATACATACAATACCTACACTCAGCGCCTGTTTCACCAACGTCAAGTAAAGTGTTGATTAGTTACTTTTAGAAATCATTTTCTGTTTTATTATTATTTTGAATGATTATTATTATGATAGCCGATTTTTATATTATTATTTTCTATTCAATGTTTGGGACGTTTAACGTACAAACAAAGGTATATCAGCTCCATTATTCTCGGTTACCGGTGACTTTAAATGACAGTTTGGCCTAATTGACGTTTGTGAAAGAGGCACTTACAGATTTATTATTAGTATTGAAGATTGGTGATGATCATGTCTTGTCTTATTATTATGTACTTCTGTTGGTTAGTTAAAAGTTTTTTGAGCCAAAGAGTCAACTCAAAGCCACATATTTTAGACGATCACTCGGGAACAGTACTTTTTTTTCTGGATGAAAATTACTACCTATGTCCTTTCTTGTATCCCTATGATAACGTGTATGCAACATTCCATGATGATTTTTTGAGTAGTTAAGGCGTGAAAAGGTAGCAGACAGACAGACAGACAGACAGAGAGAGTTACTTTCGCATTTATAATATTAGTATGGATTTACAATATTCATTAGATCAGTGTTGGTCCTAAGCCTAATACTAAGTACCTATATAATGAACTTTATAACCACAAGTTCGTTAGGCTACTTTTCTCTCAACTAGTAGACCTTAATTAAGGATTAAACGCAGTTATAGCTTTTAAATTTAAACTTGTTCTTTGAAAAGGCCAAGTTTAAAGAAAGTTGTCTCTATAACTTTGTAATTGCTCTATAACTTTCTATCGACTTACGTATACAATAATAAATAGGTTATTTTTTTAACACATTATTAACACAAAATTTAACTCATAAAAATTGAACTGGGGCCAAACAACACATACTTTTTCTGTGTCGAATCAACAAATATTGGAACCTTATCGATGGTATCGATGATTGTCAGATCAGCATGTTGGAAATAATCTTGAACTAGTTAGTTTCTATAAGGCATCCCTATTTGTGTTGTTTCACGTCCAGCAACAACGGGGCGGTAGTTTGGGCGGTTCTTGTTTGCACGCTCATTCTGCACATTCAGGCATGCACACGCCTTTCCGTGTGCGTGTTCTACTTAAAAATATAATTCATTTGCAATTAGAGTACGCACGAGGCTACGTGCACTATTATTCAAAACTCAAAATTATTTCAAAACTCTCTACGTATCCCTCGAGAGTTCAATGTGAATTTTTATACAAACTGAAAATCGATCTAGATGTTGATTTTATGTAATGGGTGGAAATATTTATTTAAGAGCCAGCATTTTGTTAATTTAGTTATGATTTTTTTTTTTCTATAGAAAACTAGCTGCTGGATAGTGATAAATTTAATATTGTAAAAAAATTTAATCAAAATTTATATTTTCGACTTTAAAACGTCATCATGAAGTACCAAAGTTTATTTGAAATTTGTTATTTGTTATAATATAACTCTTAAAAACTCCATTAAAAATTTGAAATCGTTCAATTTAGGTTTTTTACAGATTGCTATGTGTAAAAAACCTACTTTTGGTGGCTTCATTGTCGTACATCTATTGATTGTAATATTGTAACCAAAAAATTGCTTGCTGTGGTTTTCATCCCAGAACTAAATAAGATTTCATATTCATTCTTCGCTATTGATGAACGATTTCAAACGAAGAGTGAAAGCACTAAACGCTTGATTGGATCAATTTGCTCTTGTGCCTTTTTGTTTATTCGACGTTTAAGTGTCAACTGTTTGTCAACAAGTTGTTTTGCAATTGTTTCGCTTGTTAAATCTTTTATTCCTCAACACCTGCCCGATCAGATTTCCATGAGAAGCGTAGCTGGAATAATTCTCCTAAACCCCGTCATTTATTATTTCAAAAACATTCAGAGCATTCGCAAATGTTTTCATTTCATTTTATTTATACTGAAACTAAATTGACGAATTTCAGAATTTCTTTTGTATGTATGTATGTTGTATATTTCTCCATAACTCTTAAAGGAATTAAGTGATTTTCATGAAACTTGGTAGATAAACATTTAGGCGTACAGAACACAGGATAAGCAACTTCTTTCTTTTTCAACGCGGTTGAAGTGGCGGGCGCGAGCTAGTTAAATAATAAATGTATTTGTATACTTAAATGAGTGTATAATATCCTATCCTAGCCACTAATGCATTAACAGAACATTACAAAGTTTCATTTATTCATGCACCATTGTGTTTCATTAAATTTATTAGGAAATGTTTCATTAGTCCTGAAAATGTTCACGAATGAACATAGTAACTATTATATATAAAACAATAAAATTGTACATATTTATTACTGTGTATATTGCGTTAGGTATGCCGACAAATCCAGTGGTTGTGTGGTCAGAACGTTAAATGAGGAATATTTATTTGTGCATATAATATGTATGTAATGAAATTGCATCGGTACGAATCCTTCAAGTTGGATTAAGTTACCATTTTGATTCAGATTTCGAGTTTAAAGTAAAATTCATAAAGGAACACTGAGTGCGTTAGTTAGTTAGTTACTAAATCTACCTAGACTAACTGCTTGTTAAAGTAATGACTAATTACTTTCACTTGTCTCTTTTGACAAAGGAAAAATGTCTGGTTTAACTCGTTTTCGCACTTGTGTCGCAGACCTGTCACTTCAACAGGAGACTGACCACTTTGTTGTTTAGGTATAGGTACTATGTGAAAAGAAACCTTACACGTAATCTATAGGGTTTGTTTATTTTTTGTCATTTTTTTGTATATTTTTTGCATATTTTTGCAGATTAAGCTTTTGTCAGCGAATTCATCTGCGTATATTTATAAATCGTGGACTGAGTGTTATTCTGGTATATAGTTTTACTGTACAGTTTCATCAAAATCTGTTGAGTGACAAACAGGTAGAGAAAAAAAGTTAGTAGTACATATGTTTTGAACCTTTAGGATCGAGTGGAATAGGCTGTTAAATAATCGTTCTTAGGTTAAAAAAAAAAACAACAAAACGACGAAAAATATTGTGCGTAATTGTTTCGCGTTTTCTTACAGGATGTCCGTCGGCAATGAAACCCCAATATATCTAAGTAGTTAGCACTAAACCCATAATCAAATGTTATTATCGTGAGGCCACGCCTGCGTAATAGTCAAATTGAAGACATCAACAGGTAGTTTTTTGTCCAGTCTCTGGTTGATCCATTAAAGTACATTTTTTTTTGCATTCACGTGAGCAATAAGATATTTTTTGTAAGTCTTTTTTTAACGATTACACTATGAAGTGTGTTACATATTTTCATTTATTTATGTTCCAAATAGAATGTTCTTTTTTAAATTCCTAAATTCTAATAAAACTCTAATAGGATGCTAAATTGAAAAATGTCCGATTAATAATGTAGGTATATGATAAGGTTCCAACTAGAAGCCAAGATACAATTGATTTTATCTCTATGCCAATTAATGATTTCTTAGGATTCTATTAATTTTCATTAAAATATTCCAACTAGAAACATTTTTTATGAGATAATTGGATTTTCCTTTCCTAATATAATTTTTCTCAATGATATTAAGTACGTATGTACATTTAATTGATATTACGATTATTACGTTTGTCATTAGATGAAATCTATACTTATCTATACTAATATTATAAAGAGGAAAGATTTGATTGTTTGTTTGTATAAAATAGGCTCCGAAACTACTGGACCGATTTGAAAAATTCTTTTACCATTAGAAGCCGACATTATCCGTGATGAACATATGATACTTTTTACCGCGGGAAAATGCTTCATTCCTACGGGAAATCTAAAATAAAAGTAAATACTAGCGGCTTGGCCCGGGAGAAAGCGCCATCTATCCAAAATACGGTCGATGGCGTTTTATACTTTTCTACGCGGACGAAGTCGCGAGCACCAGCTAGTAATATGAAGGCAAGGACATTGTAACGGTAGTTATAAATAATTAGATTTTAATTGATTTATTTTATTTATTCCCACGCTTTCGATAACCTACTATAACTGGTAACTGGTCGTAGTTGTTAAATGTACATATTTACCAATTTTATATGCGCGCGTATCCTTAATTTTATAACCGGATATATACCCTACTTCAAACGCCCTCCGTACTTTCTTTCTATCTCTATAATTAGCCTCTTACACAGTTGTTTTTATTGATAAAAACTTACATTATGTAAATAATATTTAATAGGTAACTAAATTGTTAAAAACCACATCTGCATGTTTGTTTAGTGGTCTTACGATTTCATTGTTACAATTTACAATATATGATCAAATTGGCAAAGTCTATGAAATATAAAAATAAATTTATTAAACATTATTTTAATACATTACTTATACTAGCTTTGCTTTTTTTGCGACTTAATCTGTGTCCTTTGTATTGTAATTTATAAGCCTACGTATTATTCTAATGTATAAATAAGCTATTATTGCTGAATAGTTTTATCTAAATCTTTAATACATTTATGAAAAGAGCGTAGCCGGAGCCGGCTGCTAGTGGTATATATTATATACCATATATTAAATAAGAATGTGCCTATTAATCATTTTATTAAGAAAATATCAAAAAGAAAATACTTACCAGTGAGTGGCACGTGGAATTTGTTTATTTATTAATTCTTATTTTATGCACACTTTACAATTTGTATGCAAAACATTATGTAGATTAGGAAACCGAGAGACCACCCTACTAACTACGACCACTGAGATAATTACTTTAATATCAGTAGGACGTTGGATAACTTCTGAAGGAAAACGATCTTATGTAATAAACAGTAATCGTGCGGAAATGTGTTTACATAAATTTTCCGCCCTATTGTTCGGTATCCTTGTGTCGATTCACACTGAACATTAAAAATAATAATTGTTATTCTAAGTACAGTCGGCCGCATAAGTCGATTAACACATTCAAAAGTGCAAAACAACAAAACACTCAACGCGCCATAAGTCGTTGTCACGACCAGAGAAAAATATAATCTTCACGTATAAGCGATAGTAAAAAGCTTCAGTAAGTAAGTAAGTCTAGTGTACAGTTGTTCTGAACTTTTGAATGTGTTAATCGACTTATGCGGCCGACTGTACATATAATGTTTTATTTTAAATTTATAGTCTCACAGTCAGTAGGTAGGTATGTACAGGTAGCCTTTAGTATGTTAAATAAGCACACACGGTGAATGATAGACAAACGGCCAATGTTTTATAACGGTAAAGTTTTTTTAATGAGCCTCATGCATGTAGGGCAATCATCAAGATTAATTGTAGCGATACACCTCTTTCTAGCATACCTTCAAGTGTTATAAAATAGTAATAGTGAGGCATACTTATTTTCATATTATATTATGTCCCAAGTTGGTACCTATATTTACATTTTACATCCACTTCTCATATAATTATAATTATGTTAGAGAAGTTAGGATGTACGGTAGGCGATTTCATCGCAAACTCTGTACTTACAGAAACTTTATAGGCAGTAAAGTGGCCAGGAACACGTACGGAAATACATACAAATATTATTATACTGCTTCCGTAATGTTACCTCAAAACTTCAAAGGGCGGCAGGCATATAAAGCATAAGTGAATGTTTTAAGCCTTTATTGCTGATACTTAAGTTAGTGATTTGGGATTGTGTAGTATTATAATGTTATAGGAAAAGACAAATTCGTATTGCTTTTTAAATGTGACTAAAAACAATGCAAAAATGATTAAAATTTGTAAATTTGTAATCTATTTTATATGTATAAAGTGCATTATTTTAGATGAACATAGGCTACATTATGCATTTGTATGTATAATGTATACTAACGCCACAATAATTGCACCCAAGTGAAACCGAGGCGCGTCGGTTAAGGCGGTGTTGGGTGACTTGTTCGTTTTATTCAAAATTACGAATGTATGAAAGTGAAATTGAGAAACGCGTGCATAAAGTAAACATTATTTGCATATATAGTTACGTCGAAACTGAACGTGTGGGTAAAAAAAGCGATTGTCAGCGTTGAAGAGTTCCGCTAAATCGTAAGAGATCCCCAGTCCCCCACGCACACACATCATTAACGCCGTGCTTACATTAGTCGAATTGTTATAATCGCAGTGACAGTGTTCAAATAACATACGGCCTTTCTGATGCAATGTTTGCAATGAAAGTGAAACTACAAATCTTGAATGTCGTATGAAAACTGTCGATTGTTGTAGCGGTTTGTCCGCAAACACCCCGCAATTATGGCTCGCCATTTTCAAACTACTCATTCGCTTTCACATTGTCACCGCACTCGTCATTGTAGTCGTAATAGGTTTTAGTAAATTTAGCTTTTTTTTGTATATATATATGTACACTTTTAATTTTATAAAGAGGTGGTGAAATTTGTTTGTGTGTAATGGGGGTGTGAACTTTTATCAACAGGGCGCACTGCGTTTCAGTCATAAATTTGACAGCCGAGTTCTATCGTAAAACTAATAGTAGAACTGTTTGGAACAACCCATCTAGCGGCAGTACAGTAAACCACAGTAAACTAAATAATAATATCATGTGTGCTGTTCTGTTTCGGTGACTGAGCAGAGGATGTTAAGAGCCCATTCACCTTTTGATCACTATAGTTAGTAGTGCATTTGCAGCACTATAACTTTTCATTCACAACACGCTACACTAAAGGTTTCTTTTTAAAGATACAAAACAATCGTATTTATTTAGTATATAGACCCGCCCCCGAATGATGTAGAGGTACAGACTTGAAACATTCTTTTTCATTTGCTCTTTGTTCTCATTGAAATAATGAAAAGTTTGAACATTATTTAGCAATATGGTACAACGGTACATATTTTATTTATCAGCACTTAGGAAATGACACGAATATTTCTCGATGCTAAGCTTATCAATAAGTACCTATTGATAAACGTTGACAATGTTATATGTGCGATTTATCATAAAATACACGTACTTTAAGACATACCCTCGACTAGATAAAATCAAGACTTGACCTTTTCTTTAGTACACCTTTTCTAAATTCTATGATTTCACTGATTCGTGCAATCTACAAATCAACACGTGTCCACGCCAAAACTTTAGACTACAGTAACGGGTCAACCAACACACCCACCTTCCAATTTTTCAATTTTTATCTGACCTTTACCGCAATCGGTACCAAGAATCAGGATAATAGTTCTCCGTAGCCGTTATACATGTATACATAATGATGTAGGCACTCAAAGGACAATTCTTCCAGATATAAATCTTTCAAGTGTATTTTGTAAACTTGCATTGAGTAGTTAATGAAAGACATTTTTTTTAAACCATAATAAGTTTTCTAGTCTATTCTCTAGCTAGCACTGATTGACGTCGCGGTTATCTTTAGCTACTTGGGAAATTGAAAGTGAAACCGTCGATTTTACTCAAGTCTACGTAAACGATAACTCAATCGTGCCGATAAATTTAAATGCCAGTTTCCAATTTGCCTGTAATGATGAGTTACAAGTCATGGAAACTTTTTAATGGATTTTTTACTTTGTCGGGTCTGTAATATTTAACGATCGAAGTAAATTGTCGGCTAGTTCTATAACTGATTTAGCAATAGGTTTTTTACACAATGCAAAGCAGCACACAATGGTCGCGAAGGAAGAATGACACGCGGTCTCCGGATGCACGCACTCAAGCGTGACGCAATTTTACGCTGGAGCACACGGTTGACATTAATTTGCGTTTCTCCATAAACTAACATCCATAACATGTGTTTTCCTGTTAAAGAATGAGAAAGATTTGGTACAGATTCATTTACCCCATCCTGGGTGTCGACCACTGAAGGAACAGTCTAGTAATGAGTGTGTTTATTTATTTCAGACCGGCGGTGCAGACAGCGCCAGTGGTGGCTCGGGCGGTTCGGGCATGGAGTGTCTCCAACTGCGCTCGCCGCCTGGTCCGTTTCACTACCTCATTTCAGAACAGGCTAAATCGCTCGTTGCACTACAGGTCAGTTATATTTTCATTATTATTATTATTTTCAATTCAACACCCTGCTACAGAAGACCACCACAATACAGAACAAAAGCTTGCGTGCTGACTGCTGTCGTGTTTCGATGCCATCAGCCAATGTTCGAGCTATTCCTGTGTTACCAGAGTCGTTTGCGCTCTTTCTTCCCGCTATTAGGCTTGTGTAGTGTAAGTGTAGTCCTTAAGTGCAACTTTAGGACAAAGTCCTTTTCGTCATTTATATTCAAGAATCTCTAAAAGAAAAGATAATGAAATGATTGAAAAATAAATATTAGTAGACTATTCGGTTGGAAAATTTCAACAGCATAAAGAACATTGTTTACAGTGTTCATGGTGAATTCCCTGTTCTGCTAAATGCATTTCGCTTTTCTAATTAAAAAACGATTAAATAGAACGCACGATGTTTTCAGGAACTCCAGAATGAGGTCGGAGCTTTGCTCGAGTTTCGCGACCTCGTCATCGAGACATTCCCAAACCTACGGTCAAAGATGGCGCCGTCGACTCCTGCGAGCGGCACCCGCCGCGACTGGGAGCCGGGTGTGCGCGTGCGACGCAAACTGGCCGGAGGTGGCGGCGAGTCGACCCGCACCAAGCCTCAGCCGTCCGTGCAGGACTCTGGCTTTAGCACGGAAACTTCCTGCGGAAAAGATGCCCATTCCTCTTCTGCGTCGGCGTCGGCGAGTGCTCCGCGACCTCGTCCGCTCGAAGATGAACTGTGGGCGCTGCTCGACGTCATCCAAAGAAAGGGTGGGAAATTGCGCGACGAAGCAGAACTTCTTCGCGGCGAGCTGGGCGACAGGCATTCCGGCGACACGGCGGAGGAATCTTTCGCGCGCGCTCTGTCCACTGGATGCGGAGAGTGTACGTGTGTGGAGATGCGCGAGTTGCGGAACGAACGCGACGCGTTGCTCGCTCAGAAAGCAAAGCTGGAAGCGGAAGCGGCGATATGTCCGCAGTCGCTCCCGATGGCCGAGCTCGGGCGACTTGACCGCGCGCTGGAAACTCCTCCGCGGCCGCCCCTCGTCAGCTCGCCCGACTCCAACAAGTTCGCGGCGATTCTCCTCGAGAGCAATCCCGTTGAACTGCAAAGACAACTGCTCATATCCACTGTACAGAATCAGGTCAGTTGCAGCACACTTTCTTATTACAACGTGCGATAAATGTTGAATAGGTAAACTTTGCTGTGATTATCTTAAGATATAAATCATCCTTAACATTTAGAACGATCGGTTAATAAATGGTAGTACATACTTAAATATTTAATCTGTATATTTGGATTCAGAGTCTCAAAAGTAAAAAGTAGAACACTTGTTGGTATTGTTCTTTGTACTATACTACCTTACTATAATATTTAATTGTTCCGCATTCGGTAATAGAAATAATATCAAGAAACGCGTGATCTATCCATACAATACAGACATGCCAACAATAAAAAATGTAATGTCGCCATGTGGCAATCCGCATGGCACGACCAAAATGTATATTTTAAAATATATGTCACTTTCTCCTAAACATAAAGCGAGAATTACAAAGTTTTATTGGCGACATTCGCTCGTACGACTGTAGATCTGTCAGCGCACTAACGAGGCTCCGCTGATGTAACTGTGATTTAGGTAAAATTACGCGGAACAATACGACTAATGGAGTGTGTCCGCGATCGGCCGAAAAACTTCGCCATTAAACTCTTTAATATCCCACTTACCTCTCTTTTGTTGGCCAGCTGTGTACGTTTAGTAATGACTTTCGTCATTTCCACGGCGTCCTTGAGGCGCATAGTAATGTTCGCTTGTTTTTTACGTCACGGTTCGAAAATTATGTGCGAGTTGGCAACCCATCATTTCAAACTATCAATCATCTGTCAGAATCGTACAAAAGGTTATTATAGATTATGCAAACATTTAAACAATAATTTTCACATCATATTGTATAAATGGATTTTAACATCATTTTTATATTTGAAGTAGGGGACAGGGATTTTGATCGTACTTTTCGAACCAGTTTGTACTCACACATAGTTCACACACATGTTGTTTCACTGAGCTATTTAAATTTTCTTCTACAAAGTTTAAGCCCAGCTCAGATAGTGGACCAAATCCGGAAGTTACATTAAATTTCCCTTCTTCGCCAGTAAATTCTTTATATATTTTTTGCATCTACAAATTATTCCTGCATAGACTTCACGACCAAATCGCGCTGTACTATGAATCACCGACCTTGGCCTATACTAAATGATTTGATTGCCTCTCATATTCATTGGATATAAGCTTTATTGAAATCATTGGATACGCTTATGACGTAATTCAGGAAGGCTGTGTTAACCGTATTGAAGTATTTTTTTATTTCCACACACTTTTAAGGTTACATAGTTGCCTAAGCTTCGTGCATATCGAAGTAATGGAATTGTTTTTTTTTACCTTGAGAATATGTACATAATGATAATAAGTATTAATGAAATTTTCAGCTGACGTGCGAACGATTAAAACATGTCTCAACGCAGCGTACACTCCTAACGGATAGACTAGAACGTGCCAGGGAACTTAATGAAGACCTAAAATTTCGGGTATGTTTTATTTATTTAATTTTGTTAATTATTTATTTTTGAAATTAGATCCTTTTCTTATTTTCGTCCACAATTTTGTTACACAAAAATGACACATTTTTAGTACTACCGGCAAAAGCAGGCTCTCGGACATAGGTATTCTCATTAAACCGGTTCCCGAATCATCGAAGTTTAATAGCAGTATTAAGGGATTCACATAGGATTCACACAGGTCATTTCCAGTCCAGGAGTTCTGCCAGTGCGTCACGGTATAAATAAATTGTACAGCCATGGGATTTAAATCGGGGTAAATTTGCTGGTCCGGCGTAGTGGGATGCTAGCCTAATAATAATAAGCCCTGTGATGCATCGCATAACGATATCACGTTGATTAAGTAGTGTTTGTTGTGAATCGGTCAGTTGGAGGAAAAGAGCGCGGAGCTGGAGAGCGTGCGAGCGAAGCTGCGGCTGGCGAGCGGCGCGAGTCCGGAGCGCAGTCGATCGCACAGCAGCATGCGCGAGATGGAGCCACTGCACCTCCCCGAAGCGGGCGCCGAGACGCCGCGGCGCCGGCCCAGTCGCATCCCGCTGCACACGGCGCACAAGGGCACCGCGCCCCGGCCGCCCGCGCGCCGTTCGCCCGCGCCCCCGCGTCCGCCCTCTGCCGCGTCCGCGTCGTCGGGCCGCGCGCGCGCGTCGCTGCGCCGCGACGGCTCCGCGCTACCCGTGCACCGCTCGCCACCCGCCGACAACAAGGTGCGCCGCTACTTCTGGAACTTGTTCGGCAAAGACTCATAGCCTTCGACTAACTAAACCCACCGTGTGACGAGTGCACCCTTCTCATGTTTCGGTTTTGGTTGTGAAGCCGCGAGCCGAGGCGCCGCCGCGACCGACGCGCGCCGCGCTCTAGTTCTCGTGCCATTATGTCGATATGTAAGTTTCGTTCATCTTTCTTTTTGCTTATGTTCCGTTCGTGTAGCTCCTCCCGCCCCACCCACCCGCTCCCCTCTTACCGTATCGCTCCGCTCACACCGTTCACACTCGATTGCCAGTTTAACTCCCAGCATGACTCAAAAGACAACAGATCGCTAAAAGGTCGTTTGCGATTGTCCATATTTACGTAAATAAAAAAAAAATAGAAGAAGTTATTCACTAATATTAAATTCAAAGGATTTGATGAATTCCAAGTAAAGATTTCATCGTTCGAGATGATCATTTCAAAAATTCATTCTCCACAGACTGGCGACATGATATGATATACGACTTCCTTTTATTAAATAACATGTTAAAAGGATTTAAAATACTCAACTTATTTTTTTAATGTTAATTTGAATTCAAAGTAAAATTATTCCAATTTATAATAAACATTAAACATACAACACTTCCAATAAACAAAATTATTGGCACTCTCCCCAAGTCTCAATACAAAAAGAATTATTATTTTCCGTTAATTAAAATGCCGACATTCTGTTCGTAAAGTATAAACTAAACTATCAACATGCTATTCAATATTGTTTTATTTTTATTTTTTACACAGATATCGACAACCGCAAACGACCATTCGGCGTACCCATTACTAACACTATAGGGCCCTAGCCAGGAGCACAATGCAAACGGGAGGGTGGGTTGCGTATATTTACGAAACGATAGAAAATAAAGCCCGGTGATTGGTTGTTGTAACGAACGCCCACATGAAATTTTGACCAATCACCGGGCTTTATTTTCTATTGTTTCGTAAATATACGCAACGGCTCCCGTTTGCATTGTGCTCTTGGCTAGGGCCCTAGGTGCTCGGTTACCTTGTTACGTGTGTTTGGAAAATAGAAGTTTGTTTGAAGATTTGCACGATCATAATAATTCCTAATAAATACGCGCTCGTAAAATTCAATATAATATAACATCATTGTTGAATTCAATCGTTGTAACACACTTGTCCGTTTGTTAATAATATTTTCTAATTACAACTATATACGATAAGTTCACTAATGTACTAAAAATAGTAGTTAGAGCGTCATTAAATTACACATCATCACATATATATTTTTTTATGTATAATTTTTAGTATATTTATATTTTATTGTTAATTTATTTCGATTATGTTGTGTTTGGACATAGTGGCATAATGACGTGAAAAAAAAACTCGATTTTAAATCTCGATGAAAAAGAAGCTTACACTTTACGTGGGCCAAGAAAACAACGTTTCAAGCGAATTCGCTTTAAATTCGGCGTCGAGCGTCAAAAATTTTTTATGCAATTTGCAGCACAGTTTTGTGGCCTCGAACATGATCTGCAAATGGTTTAAGAGATATTATATCCTCATCTGTTATTTAATTAAGACAAAGTAATTACCAGATAGTAACTGATACTTACATTGATAAATTGTTATTTTTATTAATTATTCTTTGTCGTATTTAAATAACAGATGTATGTATATATCTCTTATGCCGTATCTCAAACTTAAAATATTAATTTTTGACGCTCTACGCTGACGCTTTCAGCGCAAAGCGAATTCGCTTCGAGCGTTGGTTTCGTGGCCCAGCACTTACCCAACCTTTGATGCAAGTAAAGTAGATAGTTCACAGGTGCAACTTGCAAAACAAGACGACACTTGACCAAGTGGCATACACTAAGTACTCGAACACCTTACCAATATAGTATATTTTGTATTACAAATCTTATTTTAGGGGCACACTAAAACTACTAATTTGAAGAAAAATTATTATATTAATAAAATAGTTATCAGACTCGATACTATTTTAACAGGTATTTTTTTAAAATAGTATCTCTGATATTTCAAATCAAATCGTATCTCTGCAAATTTTACATTTTGGTATATTTGTGTAAAAATATTCACATTGAAAAGAAATATTTAAAAGTAGGCGTCCGTCCAGCTTCTAGAAGCTAAACGGACGCGTACTCTACTCCATACAAAACCGGCGTTTTATTTGGAGAAAAGCTGAATTTACCTAATTAGATAAGTGTAGAATTACTGCCTAAAGGGTACCTATCGTCTTAAGGTTTGATTGATCACACGTGCCGAGTAAAATGGCGAGAGAGTGCCCTTGGCCGAGTTCTCGGTTGGTATGTATGTACCCTCTGAAGAGACCTCGTTTGTTTTGTTTATGCCCCCTCCGCGCTACCTTCATCATACCCCGCACTGTCTCGCTCACCCACTCGCCCTATTCGCCCACTATACTCTCTCGGGCTTATTTCTACACGCACGGAATTTATTGTTCTCTAAAACCAAAAAAATATAAATGGAGCCCTTTGGAACAATTAATTATTCAATTTTACTCGGAACTGCTGGGAACAAAATCGCGGAGCGGGCGGGAGTAAGACCTCTCTCGACCGAGTACCAATTTCCTGTCTCGTCACTTCACTCGGTACGTGTGACGAAGCCCTTATGACTTGATCACACGTACCAAGTAAATGGGCGGGCGAGCAGTAAAAAATGTCTCTCGGCCGATACATTGCTGTAAGCGAGTAGCAGAGTCAGGGGCCCTAGACAAAGTAACCAATCGAAAACGATAACGAAGTTCGAAAACAATAAAATGTATGGGATTGGCATAAGCCTTCGCTAAATCACGCGATACTTCCCTTACATTTTAACGATAACGAACTTCGTTATCGTTTTCGATTGTTACTTTGTCTAGGGCCCCTGTTCAGTTCAGTTCTATTGAGATGATAACTCGCATTGGACGCGAGGAAATCGCGTGACCGAGTGGCGAGTGAGACAGTACAGTATGTGGAAGCGGGCCGAGCTACTGTCTCGCTTCTTTGTTCGGTCGAGTGCTGTCTCGTCACTCTACTCGGAACGTGTGATGAAGGCCTTGGGCCGGTTTCAGTGCTGCCGTGATGGTCAGTACTGACTATAGGCACGACCGACCGCGGTAGCAATACGCGTGCGTACGGTCAGGCAAGCTCTGAATTTTCATACAAATGACAAGCGCGTCCGTCGCACGGTCAGGAGTACGTATCGTCAGTACTGACTGCCAAGAGAGCTCTAAAACCGGCCTTAGCATGTGTCGTGTGACGGTGACAGAGCGGTGGCGAAGCGGAGTGGTCGTCGCTGGCGTCGGAGTACGTGGCGCGCGCGGCCCGCCTCGAGCCGCTCTTCTCGCGGCTGCGCGCGCCACACGACCTCGCGCTGGAGCTGACCCGCTCCGTGCTCTACGCCCACGCGGACGCCCACACGGACGCACACGCAGACGTGTGGCACGGAAGCCCGCAGCGCTACTTCGACGCCATCAACAGTCGCCGCGATTCCTAACCACAACCCAAACACCTTTCAACTCTTATTTTCAATCATTAACAGCGACAAGTGTAACACATTTCAGCGCCATTGTAACGAAGTGGTATATTAAAATATTTAATACTTAAGTAAGTAGTCATACTTAGTACCAAATGCGGAGTGTGATATCGTTTAATAGCCCTGGGTATGTAAGTTATTTTGTGTATTGAACAAAGCCGCTCTGTTTTATTTCCTACTATAATATTGTGTTTTATTATTTAAAAAAAATCAAATTAACAAGATTATCACACTTTTCAGTGTAAAAGTTTTTCATTCAAATCAAATAATAAATTGTGTGAAATTATATAATATTTGATTATTTTCTTAAAATGAAATAAAATTATTTTATTTTTGAAATTATGATGAACTTAAGAACACATTGGAAGACTTTCTCCAAGTAACATTAAAATTAGCTTTTTGAGTTTTCTCATGGATATTTCTTTTGTTTTCCTTCGCATATCTTAATTATTATTTGGGTTATTTTTCCAATGTGCCCCATAAATATTCATTCGATAAAAATGTCAACATTTCACACTATTTTATCTCAAAAAAAAAAATCAGTAATGGGTAAAATTGTTTCTAACATTTAATTTTCCACAATTTATTTAATTTAATGATATATTTCATCTCAATTTTATTACTCGTACCACACTCGGTCGTGTGATCTTTGAAAGTTATCACATGTTTTATTAAAAAAAAAGTATATGTATGAAACTATAAATATTATTAATAATATTATATTGCTGCTGTTAATACATAATATATAATATTATGCAAATGCAAATTTTATTGATTGAATCCTAATGAATTGTGTCTCGTCGCTCGTGTTGTGTTTAATTAATGAATTCGTTTTACTTTACTTTAGTTAAGAGGTTATTTAAAATAATTATTTGGTGCGATCAACGTCGTCAATGAATTTTGCCGATAATTTTAAATAAGTTGTGGTAAGTAGTAGACATCTCGATTACTACTTACCACAAGACGTTGATAAACTTCGATCCGCAGGCTTATTATCTAAAAATGCCTCTGCTGAGCGACAGGCGAAAATTGCGAAAAAATTGTGCAATATCACACTAAATCGTATCACGTATTGGGTAAAAATTAATTTATTTACTTATTCCGAATCCACAGCTCTCAACAATAAAAAAAATACTGACAAAAACAAAAACATTATTACAGCCAATTATGGATTTTACATTTATATGCAAAAAAAAAATTACAAAATTATACGATTCCCTACAAACTAAACAAACTATAAAGCTATAAAAATCACATATTAAATATAATACATATATATACATACATACATATATATTACATAGAACTGCCACTGCCTTAAAAATTTAACGTAAGTAAACATAAACATAAATAAATTAACGATTTAGTGTGATATTGCACAATTTTTTCGCAATTTTTTCTGCTATCGCTCAGCAGAGGCATTTTTAGATAATAAGCCTGCGAGTTTTTAAGGGAGCCTAGTGCGAGTTTTACTCGATCAAACGCATCGAACGTCAACGTCAACGTCAATTTGTATGGGAATGAAGCAGCGCCACCTAGAGGCTAACGTGTGTAGGTGTGCTTCATTTTTATTTACGCGTTTGGTTCGACGCGTTTGTCGATCGAGTAAAACTCGCACTAGGACCTCGAAATGTGACCGTAGACGTCACATCGTCGTGTCATTCCTAAGCCCTTATAAGGACAGACTGTATATTGCTAATTAAAAAAAAAAGTTAAGCTAAGAGATAAAAAGCTTGGAACGACTGTTTGTAAGGCTGTGAAACATTCGAGTGTGTTTGAAGTGAACTCGGCGGTGTATGAATAATAGTGTTTAGTTAGGAATTTTAATAAATAAATAAATAAATGGTTCACACGGTAAGAGAATGGGGATGTCGAATGTCGATGTCTATTGATAAATTATAAGAACACGAGTGCTTTATAATATGTAATCGTTTAAAGGCTAAAATTAGATGAGTCCTTTATTTAACTCACAGCTAAATCTAATTAAAAATTTTAAAATAATAATTAAAGTCTTACCAATCTATACTAATCTAATACTAATATATAAAACTGAAGAGTTTGTTTGTTTCGTTGTAATCTCAGGAACTACTGTTCGAATTGAAAAATTACATTGCTTTTGTGTTAAATAGTCCATTTATCGAGGAAGGCTATAAGATAGGGTGTACATATAGAGAACGCAGACGAAGTCGCGAGCACCAGCTAGTGTGAAATGAAATTTACTCGAAAATGGTTGGACTTATTTTAATTACATATCTTTGATTCGTTGAATGACTATTCAAAAAAAATAATTCATTTTCTCTATACAGTTTTTTTTTTACACTGAGATACGAAGTTATTTATTTCAATATTATGCTAAATATTTAGGAATCGAATTAAACAATTACACATTATAAAGTGGTCGTGTAAAAGAAGCAATTGTTGATCTATGTCCAAACGTCCAGTGTTGAACTGCCTCGTTTTGTAAAATGTATATTATCGACTATTTCTGTTTATATATGAAATGAACTAACTATGTTATAGATGGACAGCTCGTTAACAAATATAGTAGGAGACTGATTTTGTATAAATTTAAATATATATTAGTCGTATACCTGTACCATGTTAGAAAAACTCCATGCTTCTTATGTTTCTGATATAAAAAAGAAAGTTGTTTCCCACAAAGTTTATTAAAAAATAAGGTTAGGTTAAGTAATATTTTCCAATTGTAACGTATTATGTACAGTCCATTTACAGTTTAATATTAGGTAGGTTAAGTAAATAAGTTAAAATATGGAAGTCAACTGTTTATTGTACAGCTTTTTATTCACTATTAGGAATTGTAAATTATTAAGCCACTACCTAAATAATGTTAGGATATTCTTAAAATTTATCTAGTTGATGATTTATGTAAAGTTGTACAGAAATCATATCAATATATTATACAAATTATTCCAATAAAACGTTCATATCAAATTAAAATTTGTTTTATTTGAATTCATAATGCATGGTCACTTATATGAAGGAAGGTTCACAGTCTAGTAGGATTTAAGGATAAGGACATTTCCCTGTCCCTTATCCTTAAATCCTACTATAGTCGCCATTCGAGCACCTATGTTGTTGCTTGTTATATAGGCAACGGTAGCCATTGTCGGCCATACATTTATCTATGAAAATAAAACAAGCAATGCTGCTAATGTGCTGCCGCTGCCGACTATAAAATAAAAGTATCAATGATAAGAGCAAAGGATGCAAATTTGAAATAATAAAAAACAATATATTATTCTACAAATTTATTTATTTAAAATTTAATACACAAATTTTAATACACACATGGTATTCTAAATACGTTTACAATTTTAAATAGTTGTTCACACATACTGCATCATTCAAGTGTCGGAAAAAAGTTTTACAAAGATATATTGGTATCTTTGTAAAACTTTAAAAATAAAATAGAAATTCATTTATTTAAGTATAATTATTATACTTAAAAATTAAATATTAATTAATAATCTAACATAGATTATTGATTTAGGCGTTCTTTTTTTGAGAATCACTTCGAATGACGATTATACAAATTTACATGTGACGATTTTACGTTCCTATTATTATTATTCTACTAGCTGTTGCCCGCGACTTCGTCCGCGTTGAAAAAGAAAAAGGAGCCTATCCTGTGTCCCGTACTTCTAAATGTTTATCTACCAAGTTTCATGAGAATCAGTTAATTCGTTCAAGAGTTATGGAGGAACATACATACATACAGAAAAAAAAATCTAAAAATGGTCAATTTAGTTTCACTATCATGTATAGAGCCTATATACACGATATTTCTGAAAACAAAGTAAATTACTCCATGACCGACCCCTACAGACTTATTATTAGTATTGATGATTATTATTTACAAAAAAACATTCATCACTGCATTGTCATTCATTATATTTAAAAAAAAACCAACGACTTCTAAATAAACAAATACAAAAGAGTACTTACATAAACTAAAACTAGTTTATTTCCGCGTATTCCAATTTCTCTCCCTTCTTCTCTGAAGCCTCCCTTAGATGTTTTAAAGTACGCTTATTAAAATGTTCAAATGTTAAACCAGAATCGATTGCTTTTTGGTAAACAACTTTCGCTTCCTCGACTTTGTTGTCCATCAGATGCGTATTAATAAGTCTTGAATATACATTTCCAAACGCACCTGGCGTTATATTTTTATTTGTCTTCAATTTTTCTATTGCCTTTTCAATTAAACTGGTGTCCTTGTTCATATAACTTCCCTGCAGTAGCCTCCTGTACATAACACTCTTGGCTTTACACAAGTGTTTATTCCAAATTAAGTCCGCCTCTCTATCTTTTCCCGCTAGTAAGTATTCTGTCCACATAATGTTCGCTGGACCGAATAAATCTTTCTCAGCAGCTATATCAACTATTTGCAAGCCTGAAACAATACATTTTTTATACTATTTTAATTTAAGAGCAGAACAAATCTGCAAAACGGTTCAAAGGAGCGATTCAGTCATAAGTTTTTTGAAGTCTCATCTGAGTGATTTTAGTGTTAAGTTGTAAGTCAAAAAGAGTTTTAATACAACTTTAGACGTTTTAACCGCAGGCTTATTATCTAAATGCCTTTGCTGAGCGACAAGCGAAAAATTTGTGCAATATGTATCACACTATATTGCATCACGTACTCATAACAAACACTAGTGTGATTTGCGTAAAAATTAACAATTTAGTGTGATATTGCACAAATGTTTCGCATTTTTCGCCTTTCGCTCAGCCGAGTGTCATTTAGATAATGAGCCTGCGGATCTAAGTGTTTCAAAATTATCATAATTCCTATTATAACCACAAAAAAAGGTTCTTATTTGCCTCTGAAGCTACTAACAGAACTAATGTTGGTACATCAACATCAGAACACAAAAAAAAGTATTAAGTTCCACACTAAGCAACTAATAATGCTTGTATTATGGATACCAGACAGTTGATGTACTTTTTTTTGTAAAACATCCACAACTCCTAGTACAAAGGTAAAATTTTAACACAAATAAACATTTGCCCCGAGATTGGAACCCGCGACCGTTTGGTTAACGGCTAGGGTTAATAGCCACTGAAACAATGCAAGAATAATAACATATTATAAAAAATACTTACACTTTTGTACAATCTCTTCATTATCTAAAACGTCGGCCAGCACTCTACCCGGGGGAAAATATTTCACTGCTTCTTTTAAATCTTCTTCAATCTTGGACGTTTTTAAAGATTCCAATATTTTATCGAGGTGTTCCTTCCCCAATCCCTTTTTGAACATAGCGAGCGACAGGCAACCGTTATATTTCACGGATTCTCTCATATTGCTCGATGTTAGATATTTTTTCATTTCCTCTATTCTCTCAACGTCGCCTTGTTCAGCAAGACTTTTGAGGAGATATCGTAAAACAGTATTGTTCGGGACACCACCACCTTTTATGTCTTTTATAACACAATTCATTGCTTCGTTCAGTTTGCCCTGTTCAATTAACTGATTGATTTTTGAACTCATAATATTAACATTAACATCTTTCTCTTTATCTTTAGAAGATATAACCGATGTAACCTTAGTTGGTTCTGATGTCTTCTGCGTGCTTTCGTCAGGCATCGCAAAAGGCACCTCCACTTTGTTGTTAACGAGATAATCTCTGAGGTATTTAAGGAAATCGTCACTGGGAACTTCGTTTTGTTCTTGTAGAAGAGTCCAAAGCCCTAGAGCTTTGTCTGTCTCTTTGGCTTTACAGTAAGATACAAGTAAATGGTAAAAAATGTTAGATCTTTCTATATGAGGTAAATCGTTTGTGGCTTCCAGAAGTCCTTCAATACATTCGACATTACCATTCTGAAATCAAAAATTTACTGTCAAACAACAAGATATAAAGATTCAGCAGCACATAATTCAGCAGCTAGTGCTTTATAAGTTGACTAAAAAAAAATTATACTCGTGTTTTCTTTCAGCCCTAGAGACCTATGTATGTCTGTGTGAAATATCTTAGATGAGTTACTTGGAAATATCGGCGGCAGGCGTCGTCGAGTCGTCTCTGGCGACTCTCGAGGCCCGGAGTGGAGAGGATGCGGCGGGCTTGCTGCAACCGACCGCACTCGATGAACGCCATCGCTATGTCGTACAATATGTTCACTTCTCCGTGGACCTAAAACCACAGAGTGGCCCCTTAAGGTGAAACAAGTCGGCGGCCCGAACTCATCGGTCCTTTGATAAAATATACACTACAGATTCTGGGTTGCTACACTAAAAGTGGCACAGTAGAATATCACCGCACTCACAGCTTGGGGTGATATTTCAAATTAGTTTCACACCGTTGTCCTTAAAGTGAACACGTGTTACGACTTGAACCATTATTACTAAATGTAACGTTAAAATCAGTCGTGCAACATTTACATTATTCATCTTTTTTATCAGAAATTAACTAAAGAAAGTGATAGCATGTATAAAAAAAATCCAGTGGAGACTTTTACGAAGTGATTTTGTTTGAGACCCTGAATAATGTAAATGATTCATGACTGATTTATTTATTTATTTATTTACAATTTTAACAATTTTAAGTGCTAATATATAAAATAACACTAAAGATCACTGAGGTTTAATCTCGTGTTATCATTTGTAATTATTAATTCTCTCGTTAACTTCTCATAAAAAGATGAATAATGTAAATGATTCATGACTGTAATAATGGTTGAAGGCGTAACGCGTGTTCACCTTAAGGTAAGGACAATTTTGTGCAACTAATTTGAAATATTACCCCTAACTGTGAGTGCGGTGATATTCTATTATGCCACTTCTAGTGAAACAATCCAAAATCTAGTGTATCCTTTATCAAAGGTCTGATGGCTAAAATGCGTCCTCTCTCACACAGCACAAAGCGCGGGAAGAGTACTTGACTGAGATGCACAATGATTCATACCAAAAATAAAATCACAAACAGACCCTTGGGCCAACGCTTTTTTTGACAAAACTACTGCATATATCTATTTCGTGTAAAGTTATTTGCACTCTTGAATAACTAATCAATGTTTGTATGCAAAGTATTTTGGAGATTTTGTCAGCCTGTCAATTGCCCCACCCTCAGCGTAAAAACAACTTATGTCAGAATTTTGTACATTTCAAGTATCAAAAATAAATATAATTAGTCCCTAATCGTAGACATTCAAAGAAAATAATTGCTTTATTAGATGACTTTTGCAAAAATAGAGGAAATAATGTACACTTAATTACGATAACGGATTAGTACAATAATAAAACGTAACTTTTTTACACCGTAACGTAACACATAACCTATAAAAAATTCATATAAAACAAATAGGACAGAGCACAACTCATTGGCGTCACTCACTACTCTCTCTCTCTCTCTCTCTCTCTCTCTCTCTAACATAAAGGAAAAGAGCGAAACGGCAATAGTCGACAAGACAATCAAAGCGACTTTTCCTTGTTTGACTGAAGTTGGGGAAATCACATATTATTATTTATTTTTAATACTGTTTTAAGTAAGTAAATCTGAGATAGGTTTCTTTTGCGCTGGGGCTGGGGTAATTTTCTATGAAATTTGCGCATTCACTTTAAAAATGGTTATTCAAGCTACACAGACTGTTAAAAAAGAAATTGTCTAGTACGAACTAGATTTTAACGAAAATATAAACAATTTTATAAAAAACGTGAAGACTTGCCTTGTAAATATACCCTACGACATAAAAATAATCTAATATTACCATCATCACGATTAAAATTAAATTCTACCTATACCTTCAATTCTTCTATAAAGATATATAATAAATTGCCAGTTAACTTAAAAAAAAAGAAGAAAATGATATCATATTTATAAAAAAATTAAAAAAAATCCTACATACTAAATGTTATTATAATGTAAATGAATATTTTTTAGATAATATTATTATTTAAATATAAATAATATAAATGTAAATATGTTTAATTTAAATAAAATAAAATTCTTTTATATTTATATAAATATTTATAGGCTTATGTATACTTATATGTATATATATGCTTCCTCTCTCCTAGTCCCTAAGTTGCATGCCCAACAGGGTCCATAACACTGGTCTAAATTTTTATATTGTAACATCGTTTATACATTATGGTTTGCAATAAAATATTTGAATTTGAATTTGAATTAGTTATAGACGTAATTTAGTTAGTTATTTTGATACCTGACTGCCAATGTCCGCCACAGCCTGCAATTTGTTGGCCTCCTCTTTCAAAATCAACGACTTCATCAACTCCATATTGTATGGAGTGCATTTGTACTGTTTGCAGCACTCCTCGAACGCCTGCAACGCTTCCTCCAAGTCCTCTCTTAACAGGTGAACCTTTACACCTGGTCCCAACATTTTGTTTGTCGGTTCTATGTAATTGTTTTCGATTAGTACCTTTGTCATTTCCTTTACCTAAAATAACACACAAATGAATAAAAGTATGTACTTTAATGCCAAGACAAGATATAATAGGAATTGTCAACCGAGTATTAGTTAGACCGAGGTGTGGGGCTGGCTTATGAAAATTGAGAAATTTAATACTTATTTAATACTTATTAATCCAAGAAATTAAGCCTCTAAATAGAAATTTTAGGTAAATACTTGAATTTTTGATACAAGTTTCTTTGAATGACTAAAAAACGAACTGTGAAAGTTTTTTTTAAAATCACCCCCGAGACTTATATGTGGTGCCTGCGACTTCGTTTCAATATTTTTTATTTTTATTTTTTATGTTAAGGTCGACAGTCAGGGTGACGGTCCAATTGTCTTGATGGTAGGTGGCTACCGTCGCCTATAACACAAGCAACGCCATAAGTGCTACAAGTGCGCTGCCGTCCATAGAAGGATTAAGGATAAGGGAGGTATGGGGGTAATGGGCTCTGGCATCCCTTATTCACTCACCGAAACACAACAGCACATGGTGCTGTTATTTCACGGTGGTATTCTGTAAGGTGGTGGTCACTGCCGCCAGACGGGCTGCTCGAATGACTGCGAAACGCATTGTGCCCTACCACTACTTTTTCAAATCCAGACCAGAGTCAATTTTGAAAATGATATTAAAATATTTCCAAAGTTGACCCCGCCGGGAATAGAACCCGGGGCCTCTGAAACGTTAAGCAAGCACCCTTGCCACTCGTCCAATGGGCTCGTCAAATTAATGAAGGTGACGCCGCCATCGGAGCCTAACATTTTGACAGGATAAAGATATCCTATATGTTAATCCAGGTAACACTTTTTTTATCGTTGTTTTTGTTATCTATAAGTGGAATTTTTTTATTAGGTTTAAGTTATTTACTAAAACTATTATTACGTAATTGTACCTGTAAATTTCCCTACAATAAAATACAATTTTTACGTGAAAGAGTAACAATAACGAAATTATCCTAGCAAATTTTCGCATTTATAATATTAAAAATAAAATTATACCTTTTCAGCCTCCTTTTGTTCAGCCAAAGCGTTTAACATTTGCCAACATTTAGAATTGTACCCAAATGTCTTGTCCACGACTTTCTCCTGAGAGCTGTTGTCTTTTAGAAATTTTATAGCTTCATCAAACCTATTAGCTCTGACTAGAGCGCTGGCCATTAGAACGATTTTGTGGTTATTTAAAATGAAGTTGTGGTCTTTTTCGATTAACTTGGCTTTGTATTCGAAAGCTTTCTCAATATTGTCATTGGTGCAGAAAAATTCAAATAAATCGGAGAGTGTGAGATAAGTCAGTTCAAAATCAGTCTCTTTCAACTCCTCTAGAAAACTGTGCACTTTTTCAACATCGTTTTGCGATAAATATGCAGCGAGAAGTTGCTTTTGAAGACGTTTAACGCTACTGTGACCGTTATCTTTGGCGTTTTGGTAGAGACTTTCCAAATGTGGTATTGATTTGGGAGTGATAATTGGTCTACGAACATCTGTTACAGGAACTGGCTCCAAATCAGTCGAAGTGAGCTTAGTTAGAATGTCAGATATATTGCTTGTCATTTTTACTCCGAGATATTGTTGTATTGCTTCTGCTGACTCCGTGCCTATACTTATGCCTTTAGAATACAGAGAAGATAATAATTTTTCAACGAGATCCGGTTGAGATAGATTTTTCACAGCTTTCACTATTATCTGTCCCACTTTTGCAGTGTCAGTGCTGACATTTTTATCAGTATCGTCTCTAGTGTCATCATCGTTTAGGAGTAGTGGATTTACACTGATTACCTGAAGTATTGTTACATACGATTCAATGTCTTTAGTTTGTGCTAGAGCATTATTTAGAGATTGAGTGATTGTTGAATAATAACCTCTGGGCTGATAACGCAATGCAATTTCTGCCGCTTTCCTAATCTTTCCAGATTCCAACAGACATATCATAACATTTCTGGCAGCATAACCGACATAGACATTTGCCAATTGCAATTTCATAATGACGTTATCTGGTGTATAATTTTTTAATAAATAAGGTATAACATAATCTTTCAACGTGTCTCCATTTGGACTAAGTCCTACCTTATGCATATTCATTAGAATGGAGAGAACACCTTCTTCGTCATTTTCTTTGACTTTCTTAGCCAACAGAGGCCAGTAATAATGTTGTCTGATTTCCAATCCAATTCTACTCAATTCCAGTATTAAAGCATGTGCAAGTTCCGTTTGACCTTGCACAAACGCTTCTTCTGTTGCTATGTAAAAAGAATTGGGAACAAGGTTTTCTTCTTGCAATTCTTTGCATGTATTAACAACTGTTTCAGGAGACGTTTTCAACTTTAACAATTGTTTAATGAAGAAGGATCCCCGGTACCATGTACTCGATTCCTCATTAGCAACAGGAATCATGGTGTTCATTACCTTTTTGGCATTATCTAAACAACCTCTACTGATTAATCTCAAAATTAAGTTCCTAGCCTCTTGATTGTATGTAGGACCTTTCTTTATGTGAGTAAAGAATTGGTCCATTTTATCTCCATGTCCACTTATAGCAAATTGCTCTATAATATCTAGAAGGTCCTGTAACACATTAATCATGAATTAATAAAGCAATACAATAATAATGTTAAATACATTATGAGATGATAACTTTCTTACCTTATCTGATAAATAAATATCTTTTGAAAGTGCAGCTTTAATAATATTTTCCACACCTTCAATGTCCCCCTTTTTGGCATAACCACACGCTAACAAAGTGTAAGTCCGGTTGGAGGGTTGGAGACCAGCTCCGGCCATTGTATCAAGTACAGCCTTAGCCCCCTCTGTGTCCCCTTGGAATGCGTGTCCCATTACTAATGCATTTAAAACTGGTTCAGAGACAGGCATTTGTAGTTCTCTCATTTTCTCCAAGACCTTTGTTGCACCCTCTACATCACCTTCCTGACAATATCTCCACATAAGTCTTTGATATGTGACTCTGAAAAATCCTTATAAGTTAGTAATCCTTGAGAAAACATACATATGGGTCTTTTCAACAGTGGCTTGTTCAATTATAACGAACTACCTAACATATTGCAAATATGTCAAATCTGCATAAAAATTAAATTAGTTAAGTGGCAGGAAGAGATGTGATATAATTATAAAAATAATCTCTTTGTGTGTATGATATAATGCAACTAAATTACCTGTTTGCTTGTAGACCTTCCGCTTCCAATTCCTCAAGAAACTTTGCTGGGGAAAAGGGGTGTTCATTTTCTATATAAACCTTCAGTAAAGCGTTATAGTGGGATATGTCCATAGGCACTTTACGCTCTTTGAGAAAACTCCAAATCTTTTGTACGAGAAGGGTCCTTTGCTCTGGTAACTCTTCGGGTATTAATTCCCCTGTAATATTTAATACATACATTAGATAAACAAATGTTTTTTAATGTAAAGCAAGATTGTGTTGACTGTGATGAAATTATGTCAAGATTGTCAAAAAGTGAATACACTAGAGACACAGTGCAGTTCTTTTGTATATTTCAATTTATAGTTTTTAATACAAACATTTTCAAGTGGATATTTTGATGTAGCATTTTTATTGGGTTTGCAATTACTCATTTTTACGTGAGATTAATTTTAAGTATTAGTTTTAGGAAAAGACAAAAATTGGTCAAGTTAATTTTTACATTAGAACCTTAGTTAATATTTTATGGATACTTAAAGCAAGATTGGCTGATGGTTTTTAATTTAGCTATGATAATAGTAAATTGTTAAACCACAACATTGCTTGATCTAAAATATGTGAACCCTAAGCACAGAATTTTGTATTGCATTAAGAATGTTTTAAACATCTTATAGTGTTCCAAACCAGTAAAACATTAATACAAATCTATACTAACATATAAAGCTAAAAGTTTGTATGTTTGGTTCAAATTCAAACTACTGGTTCAAATTGAAATATTATGTTGGATAGTCCATTTATCGAGGAAGATTTTAGGCTATATAACACATTTTGAATGCGGACGAAGTAGTGGGCGCCAGCTAGTAGTATAGATAAAATATGTAAAAATAAAAATAAACTAACCGCAACATCTTATTACTGTGAGTGATTGTGTACTTGTTATGGCATTTCTTGAGCGTATGCCATCAAATACTTCGTCAATATCTCTTTTAGTTATCTTGCCATACCTCCGAACTTCAGTATCCAATTTCTGAAGTAATGGTTCCAAACTTTCTGTTCTCTTTGGATTAGAGTAATCTCGAATTACACTAAAAATAAATATAGTACCTATTTACGAGTTCCAAGATAAAATATTGTTGTAAACAAATGTGCAAGTTAGGTTATTTTTCACTGGAGACTATAAATTACTTTTTTATAACTTACTTTTTAGATACACACAATGATTTTGAATTTAATAATGAATTCGTCTCGGCTGTTCTTGCATAATTCAATAAGAGAGTTCTGGCTGCGCCAGTAAAGTATCGCCCAAATTTCGCTGATCTTAAAAGAGACATTTTGCCGATTTTAAATCATTAAAAATAAACACCACTTCAAACTCGAATATTTCAATATTTCTTTTAATTATTTTTTTATTTAAACCCTATTTACAGCGCTGTAACAGTAGGATAAAAACCAGAATAAATAATTATATTTAATAAATTTTAGGTTATCTAACTTTTACAGAATAAATAAATTCAATACTGATGGATGTGATGTCCTAGGAAGATGATGTCTGATTGTGTCTGATCTGGACTGTACTCAACTCATACTGATCTGTGACTTCTGCGAGTGATCTATGACGTCTATGACCAGCTAGCAAGACAGCTAGACTGATATTTCTTAATGTTACCACAAAACAAAAATATTTCTCATCAAAGTAATTTAATTCGGTCTTAATATTATAATTTTAAGTGGTGGACGTCCACTGCCGGACATAGGCCCACAAAATTTGACCGGTAGAATCAGCTTGGGATTGGGACCCGCGGCCCTTCCGTCCCATCGGTAGTCGTCACTCAGTACTATGGATTCCGATTTCTGCCCATTGCCTCTTCAACTTAATAATCTGCCGAGCTATGTCTGGGGCCCTAGACAAAGTGACATGACGAAGACGATAACGAAGTTCGAAAACAATAAAATGTATGAGAAGTATCACGTGACTTAACGAAGGCATATGTCAATCCCATACATTTTGTGACATGACGAAGACGATAACGAAGTTCGAAAACAATAAAATGTATGGGATTGACATATGCCTTCGTTAAGTCACGTGATACTTCCCATACATTTTGTTGTTTCGAACTTCGTTATCGTCTTCGTCATGTCACTTTGTCTAGGGCCCTAGGTCTGTCCGTTTGTCTGTATGCATTTTTAACTTACGTGGGCACATAATGCAAAAAAACATCAGTATGTTAACTACCTTAACTATACAGGGGCCCTAGACAAAGTGACATGACGAAGACGATAACGAAGTTCGAAAACAATAAAATGTATGGGATTGACATATGCCTTCGTTAAGTCACGTGATACTTCGCATACATTTTGTTGTTTCGAACTTCGTTATCGTCTTCGTCATGTCACTTTGTCTAGGGCCCTAGGTCTGTATGCATTTTTAACTTACGTGGGCACATAATGCAAAAAAACATCAGTATGTTAACTACCTTAACTATACAGGGGCCCTAGACAAAGTGACATGACGAAGACGATAACGAAGTTCGAAAACAATAAAATGTATGGGATTGACATATGCCTTCGTTAAGTCACGTGATACTTCCCATACATTTTGTTGTTTTCGAACTTCGTTATTGTTTTCGTCATGTCACTTTGTCTAGGGCCCCTGGTAGTAGGTAGGTAGCGAGCAGAGCAATCACTTGTTTATGCAGGAATTCGTGTGGACTTGTTGCCACACAATAATTCTAAAAATTCCATAATGTACGGTTCCTGTTTAAGTACCTAGCGGTTTCAGGTACCAAAATGATTTGTTACATATTATTAATTAAACAAACAGTTTTTTTGTGTTTATTTCTAATAAATTTATTTAATAGCACATTCATTACATTGCATATAATACACAGCGGAAATACTTACAAAAACTAATGTAAGTCTATATACAGTACAAAGGACTAGCTTGATTGCCATACAAGACAAAGACATGTTACTGGACTCAAATTAAGAATCTCATAAAATAAAATATTTAAAGCCTGAATAGTATAAAATTGATGTCTTTGATTCCCTACTCCCTCTGTTAACACTCTAGCTATTAAGAAACATAGTTTTTAAACTTCGTACCATATATAAATACGTAATAACTATTGGTCCATGAGCCAGCGGCAGATTTTCATGACCAATTTCCTCCCAGTCGATAACTCGTAAAATGACTGAGATAGTTGTATCATGAAGCGTTGTGAACGTCAGCTGCGGCTCCGATGGTGGGTTGAGCAGTAGAGTGGTAGCCGCCCACGCACATAATAAAAAAAAATTTTTAATCATTTATTTCCGATTAAAATTCATCAAATTATAGTTAGCCTAATATTTTGAAGAAACAAAATTGTCAGCTCTTTATAAAATGGTGGATTATGCGTCTGCAGATCACACGAATATATACGTGTTCAGTGATTACCTCCCAATAGAAAATTTATCAGATGATAGTTTATGTATTACTGTTAATAAATAAAAAAGTCAGCTGGCTATATCTTGGTGGAATGCATGTCAGTTGATGCTCTGAAAGTGTAACGGGCTACCACTGCTCAACCCATCATCGGAGTCGCAGCTGACGTTCACAACGCATCATGATACAACTCTCTCAGGCATTTTACAAATTATGGACTGAGAGGAAATCATTGACGAAATTAGTGCCTGGCTACCGGACCATATACTCCGTTTGATTAGAATGAAATGAAAATAAAACCGATGAAAAAAAATATTGGGGTACATTTCAAAAGGCTGTTTTATTCGAAATAATGCAATAAAATAGGGAATGTTTTTGATTTAGACTTGGCTTGCATGGCAACAATAAATTGTCCTACAAAATGTAGATTCTCCTACAGAATTTTCAAAAACAATTAAAATACTTTTCGCTGTGGCAACAGACACTCAAGTTATTACATATTCAAAGAACATCCTATTCGTTGAATGTTTTGGATGATGATAATAAAAAAATATGTATCTTTAAATGCGATATATAACAATGTCTGGCAAAAAAGAATTAAGTAATGGTATCCTTACATATTATAAAAAAAATCCTCCGCCGCGTCTGTCTGTCTGTTCGCGATAAACTCAAAAACTACTGCACCGATTTTCATGCTGTTTTCACCAATGGAAGGTTTTAGTATATAATTTACAAAGTTACGCGGGCGAAGCCAGTTGTCGGATAAATCCGACTCTGGCGGCTGAAGGATTAAAATTATATAGGACATTTTAATTCATAATCCAATAAATTCTGATGTTGTTCTTCTTTTAAAAGACAACATACAAAACTGTTTCCAATCGAACCAATGTTCCAAACATTATTTTTTTTAATCGATCTCTAACACTAGTTAATTTTCGCGAATTCGAATTTCTCTCCCGTCTTTTCTAAAGCCTCCTTAAGACGTTTTAAAGTTTCCTTGTGAAAATGTTCCGCTGTTAGGCCAGAATCTGTTGCCTTTTGGTAAACACTTTTCGCTTCGTCAACTTTGTTATCCGACAGTTGAATGTCAATGAGCCTCGAATAGATATTTCCGAAACCTCCCGGTGTGACATTGCTATTCGTTTTGAGTTTTTCTATTACTCTTTCGATTAAACTAGTGTCCTTGTTGAGGTAACTCCCTTGCAGTAGCCGTCTGTACATAACACCCTTAGCTTTACACAAATATTTATTCCAAATTAAGTCCGCCTCGTTATCTCTTCCCGCGAGCAAGTATTCCGTCCACATAATGTTCGCTGGAATGTAAAATCCTTTGTCTGCAGCTTTATCAACTATTTGCAGACCTGAAACAATATTTAAAACCACGTTTTAGTTTTTTATCCATATTAAATTAGTTAGAGGAAAGATAGTTTTTATTTGTATTTTTTTAACAGAGACAGTACATAAAGAAAAAAAAAATCTTATTAAACTTGTTATTACAGACTTGTTTATAACTATAAATTAATTATTAAAAAACAGTGGAATAGTCGTGCCTGTACGTTTAAAATAATAGGTCAGGGGAAAAAGTAAAAAGTTGCTGGAAAATCTCTTCGTTTGTACCATATAGTATAGTTTTGATTAGGAATGTTATGGATGTCCGTAAATTAATTAAATTAACATCAGTTTGGTTAAAAAATCACTGTAATGTATACATACATTTTTGTAAAATCTCTTCATTATCCATAACGGAGCACATCGTTACACCACTTGGGAAGTTTATTAGCGCCTCCTCTAAATCCTTTTCAGTGTCACACTTATTAACAGTTTCCAACAACTTGTCTATGTGTTGCGCACCCAATCCCTTTTTGAACAGAGCCAACGTCAGATTATTATTGTACGACACTAATTTCTTCACGTTCTCCGATTTTATATACTTATCAAGCTCTTGTATCTTCTCAACGTTTCCTTCTTCGGCGAGATTTCTCAACAGATGTTTCAATGAACCGTACGGTGGCATACTACCTTCTTTCATAACTTTCACTACATAATCCATGGCTTTGGTCGTCTTTTTCTGATCAATTAATTCCTCTATGGCTGAACCCATTTGAGCTTTAGTGTCCTTTTTAGGTGAACTCTTATTGTCAACTAAAGAGCCACTCTTTTCCTTCATTGTTACGGTTTCGGGTATAGTGAAGGGTACTTTTCTATTGTTCTTGATGAGATGGGCTCCGAGTAGTTTCAGGAAATCGTCGCTGGGAACTTCACCCTCCTCTTGTAAAGTTGTCCACAGTCCTAGAGCTTTCTCTGTCTCGTTGGCTTTACAGTAAGTGACGAGTAAATGGTAAAATATGTTGGATCTGTCTATGTGAGTTGTATGTTTTGTGGCTTCGAGGAGACCTTCGAGGCATTCGGATCTACCCTCCTGAAATAGATTTTTATTGTCAGGCAATTCGGAACGCTAAGTCTAAGTGCCTTACTTAGGTTTTAAGCACATGCATAACACGAATATAACCATTTTAACGGCACAAGGTACACAAGTTAGGTTTAGTACGATTCCGATTTAAGCTACAAACTACTTATAGCGACTTATTTTGACAAAAGCAAGTTTGAAAGTGAGCTCTTAATGTAATTTTAACAGCCCATTTCCCTTGCATTGGCACTTGCATCACTTTTAGCGTTACTTGTGTTATAAGTGACACCTACCATCAAGTGGATTTTTCACTTGTATGACGACCTTAATATTATTTTTGGTAAAATAAAAATACAATATCTATACTAACATTATAAAGAGGGAAGATTTCATTGTTTGCTTGTTTGTATTGAATAGGCTCCGAAACTACTGGACTAATTTTACCATTAGAAGCCGACATTTACCGCGGGAAAATGCTTCATTCCTACGGGAAATCTAAAATAAAAGGAAATACTAGCGGCTTGGCCCGGGATACACTTAATAGCGCCATCTAACCTTTTAAAATAGAATCAGGTGAAGAGACTAACATGACAACTGCTGTAATATTTTTAGCGATTCGCTGCAGCCAGCCGGGTTACTTACTAGCCACTAGACCAACCGTGTAGTTCAAAGGTAAGGTGAAGGTGAGGTGCATACCCTTTCAGCACCAATTGCGTAACCAATTGCGAAAGACGAAAAAATCTTATTTTTACGATACTACAGTTACTAAGAAATATGTTTTTCCTTACGCGATACTGGTTTCACACCTGAGCGTATGAAGCCGGAGATTCGTAACCAATTGCGAAAGAAGAAATTATCTACTTTTTACGATACTATAGTTACTAAGAAATATGTTTTTTTTTTCTTACGCGATACTGGTTTCATACCTGGGCCCTAATTCTGTAACGCCATTCCGCGATTCCTTACGTGAAAACAACGTCAATTCCTTAAATTGTTACGACATCTTATTCTCTATGACATATTGAACGATATGAACGGATAAGGGCACGATTTGAACTGTCAAAAATTCCACGCTTTTAAACTACGCGGAATCCCCGGAATCGTGTGGAATCGTATGAAATAAGTGCATTACATAGTTATTTACTCTGTTTGTCTGCAAATTTTAATAAAATAAACACCAACATTAAGAAATAACTTTTTATAGATAATTATAAAAGTAATATAAAACATCAAAGTTTCTTTGATTACAATTAGGTACTTTTATAAATGATTTTACTCTCCAAAAATGAGAAATAAAACACAGCACATACACACAATCCTTCACCCGATATACTTACAAATTGATTATGAATGATAACATACTTTAGTTAAGACAATAGTTTGGTTGGAATTAAAATGTAAACAAACAAAACAAGCTGACTGACTGACTGAGCACACCGACATCTAGCGTCGCCATTTGGCAACTGCTATTTACATAATATTTAAATGATAAAACACCTAAACAATACTAATATATTATTATATGGATTTGATAATTAAAACGTTATTTACTCACATTATTTAAAATATTAATAAAAGTTAAACATTGCCGAGGTAACATAATGTTATCTGTGCATCAGTGGAATTGTTAAATACATACAATAGTATACTGTGGTTCTGTGAAATCATAACGTGCCATAGATAATTTGTCTTGAGGCATACAGAATAGAGACATAAGAATTACATGACACGACAAGGCAAGACCAAGGACGTGGTTTGGAAAAGTAAGACAAGAGTGTGAAATCGTAGTTGTCATACAGAATCAGGGTCCTGAGCGCATGAAGCCGCGGAGATTCGTAACCAATTGCGAAAGAAGAAAAAAATCTACTTACGCGATACTGGTTTAATCATACCTGAGCGTATTTGTGGCAAGCGCTCTCCAACCGAGTGTGGCGTGTCTGCAATCCAGGCGTTGATAGAATGCGGCGAGCTTGATGAACTCTACCGCACTCGACGAACGCCAGCACTAACTCGTATAAGTTGTTCGTTTCTCCGTGAATCTAACACAAACATAATTGAAGACGTGAGTGGATGGATATGTCGCATTATTCCAATTTTTACACTGAATTTTTGAGATAAAAATTTTCTGCACTCTTTGCTTTTTAAAATTAACTGTACCTACCTACCTCAACTATCTTAAGATCTGTAATCCTTCATATGGACAATGGACATATTACCTTCATCTTCATCAACGCAAAAAAACGAGAAATCCCAAAAATACTACATAACGCCTTCATCCACTCATGTCTTGAATTATTTTTAAATATAGTAGTCCGAAACAATATTACTCACATCAATACTAATAATTAATCTGTAAGTTGGTCATGTAGTTACTTTGTTTTCAGAGATACTGACACAAAATTTACCATTTTTAAAACTTATTTCTGTATGTATGTATGTTCTTCCATAACTCTTAAACGAATTAACTGATTTTCATGAAACTTGGTAGATAAACATATAGACGTATGTTTATCTACTACGTATGGGCTACTTTTTTCTTTTTCAATGCGGACGAAGTCGCAGGCATCAGCTAGTAGTATATAATATTATATCAAGTGTTACTATATTTTATATTTTAATACCTGAGTGCCAAGGTCGGTCAAAGCCTGCAGCTTGGTTGCATCTTCCTTATTGATCAGAGCCTTCATCATCTCCCTGTTCCACGGAGTGCATCGGTACAGTTTGCAGATCTCTTCGAACTCCCTCAGTGCTCCGTCCAAGTCCTCTTTCAACAAGTACGCCTTAATGCTCGGCCCCAACAACACGTTGCTCGGTTCCGCATAGTTGTTTTCGAACAACACCTTCGTCATTTCCTTTACCTAAGAATAAACAATATATATACTAACATTATCAAGTGAGAAGATTTTTATGTTTGTAATGAAAAAACTCAAAAACCACTTTTGAAAATTCTTTCACATATAGAAAACTACATCATCAGCGAGTAACATAGGCTATATATATTTAAGTTTTTAAGTTACGGGGACGAAGTCGCGTGCAAGAGCCTAGTGTTTATTATACATTTTGTCTGAACGAAGTCGTGGGCACAGACTTAGTATAATCCTAATCCATAATATTATTTTTATTTTATTTTATTTTATTGAAACACCAACAGCACATTAAAATTAGCCAAGTCACATAAACAAGTTATACATTACACGTTTACATAAGTTATACGTTATAGTTACATGTTACAAAATATTGTCTCTGTTAAAAAAAAATCAGAAAAAATAATAATAATTAAAACAATACCATTTACGATAAAAATAATAAAAAACTTAGTACAATAACACAAAGATAAGAAGCAATTCATTTAAAATTCAATTAATTATACAAGTCAAAGTAATATCTATAGCAATATAAATTCAATCCTATCAAATCAAGAACAATCCGATTAGCAATAACAATTCGTCAGACCATAAATTCACAACCACATTATTATTATTATTTGAATAAAATGTCAAAATGAAACCAATCAATCAATCTTTGAGAGTTTCCCTTTATTATAAATGTGACTGTTATGTTTTGATGTTTGTATAATTACTCAATAACACAAAAACGGCTGAACGGATTTAGATCAAATTTTGCACATAGATAACTTATTACCTGGATTCACATATAGAATACTTTTTATTATGTAAAAATTTTAGGTTTCCGAAAGATGGTCTAAAAATATAAAAAATCAAATCGCAGTGGCTGAGAAAAAAAATTATAAGTGTTATATATTTTTCATTTTTCAAAGCGGACAAAGTCGCACGCAGGCACCAACTAATAAATAAATAAACCTACCTTCTCTGCTTCCTTTTGTTCAGCTATAGTGTTCAACAATTGCCAACATTTAGTGCTGACATCAAATCCTTTATCCTCGGAACTACTGTTGTCTTTTAGAAATTTGATCGCTTCATCGTGTCTATTGGCTCTGACTAAAGCGTGAGCCATTAGAATAAGTTTATGATTATTCAAAACATAATCGGGATCCTTTTCGCTTAATTTCGTCTTGTATTCGTAGGCTTTCTCAATGTTGTCATTTGTGCAGTAAAATTCAAACAACTGTCCAAGTGTGGCGACGGTCAGTTCAAAATCTGTATCTTTCAACTCCTCCAGAAAACTTTGCACTTTCTCAACATTATTATCTGCTATATATGCGTCGAGAAGTTGCTTTTGATAGCGTTTGACTGCGCTTAGACCTTTTTCTTTTGCACTTTTGTACAAATGTTCCAACTGTGGTATTGATTCGGACGCTATTTGTATACGAACACCGTTCACCGGGACCGGTTCTAAATCGCTTGATGTGAGCTTAGTTAGAAAATGAGACATATTGGCTGTCAATTTCTCTCCGAGGTATTGTTGTATGGCTTCTGCGGACTCTGTGTCTATACCTATGCCTTTAGAATAGAGTGTAGACAATAACGACTCAATGAGGCCCCTTGTGTTTAAAATTCTCACAGCTCTCGCCACTATGCGTCCCACTTCAGCTCTATCATTGTAAGCATTTTTGTCTGCATCGTCTTCTTGTTGGAGTCTCGGATTTACACTAATGACGTGTAGTATCGTCACAAATGACTCGACATCTTTAGTCTTCGCTAAAGCAATGTTTAGAGTGCGACCAACTGGTCCGTAGTAACCTCTGGGTGTATATTGCAATGCAACCTCTGCCGCTTCCTTCATCTTTCCAGATTCCAACAAACAGTTCATAACGCTCCTGACTCCAATCGGTGAATACACATTTGCCACTTGCAATTTCAAAATCACATTGTGCGGAGTGTCTTTTTCCAACAAGTACGGCACTACATAGTCTTTCACTGTTTCTCCGTTCGGTTCAACACCTTCTTTGTGCATGTTCCTTAGAATGTATAGAAGTCCCTCTTCATCGTTTTCTTTCCTTTTCTGAGCAAGAAGTGGCCAGTAATAATGTTGTCTTATTTCAGTACCATTATTACGCATCTCCAATATTAACATCTGTGCTAGTTCCGTTTGACCCTGCAGAAATGCTTCCTCTGTTGCTAAGTACAAAGAGTGAGGGATAATGTCTTCTTCTTGCAATTCCTTGCACATTTTAACAACGGTTTCAGGTGTCATTTTTAACTTTAACAATTGTTTAATGAAGAAAGCTCCCCTGTACAATGTATTTAATTCTTCATTGGTGATAGGATTCATGGTTTTCATCACCTTTTTGGCAATATCTATATGTCCTTTACTAATCAATCTTAAAATTGAATTCCGAGCGTCCTGATTGTAACCAGAGCCTTTTATCAGATGTGTAAATAAATTATCCACTTTATCCCCATGTCCACTGATAACCAAATGCTCTACAATATCCAGAATGTCCTGTAATGCATATAGATACACCTGATTATAATAGTTTTTAATAATTATATTCATTATTAATTAATAATTGGTAGAAACACCAATAAGCTTTACATGTATGTGAATTAAAGCTAACGAGTGACGAGTTTATAGGACTCATTATGTTATCAACATCTTTACACATTATTAGAACATTATTTGTTTTGAAGAGGCCTTAAAATGATTCATTGGCTTAACGCTGTCTCGGGGTTCCAGGTTTAGCTACATTTATGCAGTCATTTCGGCATCCTGTCTGGAAGCAGTAACCAAACCCCTTAAAGAAGATCACTGTGAAATAACAGCATGTGTGCTGTTCTATTTCGGTGAGTAAGGAATGCCAGAGCCCATTGTCCTATTCCTTCTTAATTCCTTAACCTAATCTATTATGCAATTAATTCCCCTAGGACGTTGCTTGTGTTAAAGGTGGCTGTGTAGCCGAGGTTTGTGTTTTAAATATATAAATGTATATATTTTCTCACCTTATCTGATAAATTTGTATCTTTTGAACGTGATGCTGTAATATAACTTTCAATTCCTTCAATGTCTCCTTTTTTGGCATAACCACACGCTAACAAAGTGTAAGTCCGGTTGGAAGGTTGGAGACCAGCTCCGGCCATTGTATCAAGTACAGCCTTAGCCCCCTCTGTGTCCCCTTTGAATGCGTGTCCCATGACTAATGCATTTAAAACTGGTTCAGAGACAGGCATTTGTAGTTCTCTCATTTTCTCCAAGACCTTTGTTGCACCCTCTAAATCGCCTTCCTGACAATATCTCCACATAAGTCTTTGATAAGTAACTCTGAAAATTCCCAGTAAATTGGTGAGCATCAACAAAACTCAATGGATAACCTAATTAATTATCTTTAACTATCTTAAAAATAGCTTAAATTCATTAAAATATGGCCACTGTCTCCTATAAAAAGAATAATAAAACAAGGAAGACCTTAACATAAAATAATATGTAATAATGGTAAGAACCTGTTCGCTTGTAGACCTTTCATTTCTAATTCCTCAAGAAACTTTGCTGGAGAAAAGGGGTGTTCATTTTCTATATAAACCTTCAGTAAAGCGTTATAGTGGGATATATCCATAGGTACTCCACGCTCTGTAAGAACATTCCATATCTTTTGGACTAGGAGGGTCCTCTGCTCTGGTAACTCTTCCGGTATCAATTCCCCTGTAATGTGTAATAATTATGATTGTTGCGATTAATAATCTTAATATACTTTTATATACAAGAAGTACAAAATCATACAAATAAAATAACAAGAAAATCACATGTGTTATTTATGTCAAAATTTTATAGGTCTTGATGATTGTCAAGAAGAAACTTGATGCAGTTTTCTTGTATATTTTATTACTTCATTTTTTATTTAGCGGGACTGGAATGTAATCAAAATTTCTTCAATGAGCACAGCCACAGTTATTTATAGTTCCCCAAAATATGTTTTGTTATTCAAGCACAATTCAAGTCGGTGAGCACCGGCCATTATGGTCCATTTAAGGACACCATACATGTAGTAACTTATATCTTCATCACTAGTTCTTTAGCCATTTCTTACCAAATATAAAGAAAATACAAAATTTAAAAAACCATACCGCAACATCTTATTACTGTGAGTGATTGTGTGCTTGTTATGTCATTTCTTGAGCGTAATTCATCGAATACATCGTCAATATCTTTTTTGGTTATCTTGCCGAATCGTCGAACTTCATTGTCCAATTTCAGAAGTAATGGCTCTAAATTTTCAGTCTTCTTTGAGGTGCTATAATCACGGAGTACACTGAAAACAAAGACAGTAGGTAAGATTTGATTGCAAATAAAATATGGAGCGATGAATTTATAAAAATTACAAATTAGCTAACTTATTTGATGCACATAACGCTTTTGAGTTAATTAAAGAGTTAATCTCGGCTGACTTTGTAGAATTTAAAATGAGAGTTCTAGCTGCACCAGTAAAATATCGCACAAATTTAGTCGATCGTAAGAGCGAAGACATTGTGAATTTTGCCGATTTAGAACATTAAAAATCAAGTATTTAGTAATTAAGTCGAAGTTATAATTTACTGTTTATTGAATTGTTTTAAGAAACTAGATGAAAAACGATCATTAAATAAATTAATAAGAATGAAAAGACAAGCACTGCACTAATATAATATTAAATTGTTGAGATGAGAAGATAAAATTAACTTTAATTATAGGTTATCCATCGACATTCGACAAATAAAAACCATAGAGTAACTTTATAACTTATAATATATATCAAAACTCAGTTAACTGACACAGATTACTTTAAGAAACATTAATCACAAACGCAAAATGTGCATAATACGTTTCATAGGCGTGATTTCAAAGACAGCTGTCACAGGGATCAAGCTACATTTTACGAACTATGTTACAAATAATTTCAAGGCTATATAGATCAACAATAATCGTTGTAATATAAACAAAGGAAATAAAAATATTGATAATTTATTTAAGAAAGTTCATTTTAATTGTTTGTTCTATGGTCTCGGTTTAACGGTTATTTTAAGCAAATTTTAAGCCTTCCTTCCAACTTCTATCCTTCTTGCATCTTCCTTGCTTCCTTCTATTTCAGTAAGTTCAGTCAGTCAGTCAGTCAATTTCATTTCATTCTGTCAGTCAGTCAGGTCAGTGTTGTGTTGAGTTGAGATTGGTTGTGGTCACCAAAAAGTTGGCAATACGATATATTAGCCTAGCCAAAATTTATTTTGTTTTAGCTTTTGTTCTTGCATTTGTTTTGTGGTAACGAGTTGCAGTTTATAATTATGGTAAGTTTTACAAAATATTTACATATGGAAAACCGTTGACATTGTCACGACCTTCAATTTGCAATGCAATTCTATTTTTAAAATAAGTAATAAAAAATAATTATTGGCGAGTGTACGATAATTCAACATTAATTGAAAGTTATTTTAACACAATTTGACGTTTAAAGTTAAGTTAAGATACCGGCCGGTAAAAATTAAGGTAAGTATAGGCAGCTGATTTAGTGATGTTAACGTAATATGCCTACGTATCTGTAGATATAGTTTTTATCAATACTTAAGCGAGATAAAATACGCTAATTATTAATTTTTCAAATGCCATTCGTATCGTGTCTGTCGTCTACGGAATCAAAATGTCATGTTTCTGTTGTAATCCTACGAAGACGTCTGATACAGATCCTGTAACTGTGGCTATACATATTACTATGGTATCAATATCCTTTACTAAATACTTTGTGATCTCAAAGATGTTCTTTGCTTGTACAATTATAGGAAAACAAGATATGTGTTAAAAACATAACATCTAAATTATTTAATATTTTCTGTTTAAATAAAAATCTTTTTATATTATTTCCAGGCATCTCCAATCAAAGTTGTCGTTACCGGTGCGGCCGGTCAAATCGCCTACTCCTTGCTTTACCAAATTGCTTCAGGCGCTGTATTTGGACCGGAACAACCTGTGTATCTACATCTTCTTGATATTGCCCCTATGATGGGAGTCCTGGAAGGTGTTGTTATGGAATTAGCTGACTGTGCGCTGCCGCTTCTAACAGGAGTTCTACCCACCGCCAATCCCGAGGAGGCATTTAAAGATGTTGCCGCAGCTTTCCTAGTAGGCGCTATGCCCCGAAGGGAAGGTATGGAGAGAAAAGATCTCCTGTCCGCTAATGTCCGTATTTTTAAGGAGCAAGGTCAAGCCCTCGATAAAGTTGCACGAAAGGATGTGAAAGTCCTTGTAGTCGGAAATCCGGCTAACACAAACGCTTTGATCTGCTCTAAATATGCTCCTTCGATACCTAAAGAGAACTTCACAGCTATGACCCGATTGGACCAAAATCGTGCGCAGTCTCAATTGGCTGCTAAAATTGGTGTACCGGTTCAAGATGTTAAGAACGTAGTCATCTGGGGTAATCACTCTTCGACACAATTCCCTGATGCATCCAACGCTGTCGCTAAAGTGGGTGGTGTTGAGAAAGCAGTTCCTGCTGTCATTAATGACGATAATTTCTTGAGGACAACCTTCGTTTCAACTGTTCAAAAGAGAGGCGCTGCAGTCATCGCAGCCAGGAAGATGTCTTCTGCTTTGTCGGCTGCCAAAGCTGCTTCGGATCACATGAGAGACTGGTTCCTGGGAACAGGTGACCGTTGGGTCAGCATGGGTGTCGTTTCTGACGGTTCATATGGCACACCTCGGGACGTTGTCTTCTCCTTCCCGGTCACAGTTAGCAATGGGAAATGGAAGATCGTCGAAGACCTCACCATTTCAGATTTTGCTCGTCAAATGCTCGACACCACAGGCAAAGAATTGGCTGAAGAGAAGCAAGATGCTTTGGATGTCTGCAAGGATTGACTTAGTCGATTGTAAATAAAAAAAGAAGTTATAAGTATCATGTGGACTTTGGATAGTTGATAAAAATATATTAAGGAGAGCATTGAAATTATTTCATTAAACCAACTTTAATTTAAAATATTGATCACAATCAAGTAAATTACAATAATAAAATATGTAAAGTAGGTACATATTAAACAGAAGTGTTATCTAATCTACTGTACATTCATGTTCATAAAGGTTAAAGTTGTCCGATTTGTAATATCACATTCATTAGTCATTACTTATGTAACATTTTTACTATAATACATAAATATTTATTTTTATATTTGTTGCAATGTTGATTGTTTATTTGTACAAATACATTTGTTCCATTGAATATTTAACTTTTTTATTGATTTTTTTCTTAGCACAGACATAATGTAACCCAATATTTTGTTAAAGAAATTAATGTCTTAATTTAATATAAACGAAATATTCTTAATACTTTTGAAATATTTTGAGTTTTAATGACATTTTAAATCCACAGAGATTAATTATTATTATAATATCTTGACGTGCATAGATATTTTTACAGTCTAGGAAGTTACCTTATGAAAGGTAATGCTATGCAAAGGTAATGCAAATTCTACTGATAATGCTAACCAAACTATAGATAAGTACACAAATGGTTATAAGTAGTAATAAATCTGGTTATCTATGTACGAGTAGGTTACCAAATCTGCTTATCTCTATGAAAACTAGCTACAAAGACATGTTACATAAAATACTATCAAGATAATAATAGACGTCTCATTGAGATATAGAGGAATTCAACATAAAATAAAATATTGTCATAGTTAACAATATTTTGCAAAAAAAATGGGTTGAAGTGTTATTTAAAGAACTTTTTACTATATTATGCAAATGCAATCCACCCATAAATATTGTTACAAATCGTGTTGAAGGCATTTCCTTTAGGTTTTTAGTCTTAATGTTACTTGTCAATCAATGAAAACTTCGATTTATTGATATTAGGGACTGAATTTCTTTTTTATAATTTTTTATCATTTTCTGTGTCAAACGGATCAAGCTGGTACTATGGAAAATATATTTTTAGTATGAAAAATTATTTATTTATTTTCAAAGAAAGTAATGAAGAAATAATTTTTCTACTTATTTCACACGTTTTCTTCATACCGAAATAAGCATAGAACAAAATTTTACTCATATAACAATTTATTACATTTTGTCTAGGTAAGTACATACATACAATTAACTGCCTAAATTAGTAATTACCGTCTTAACCGTTCTTGTTCAAATTTTCATGTCCAAATGTAAACCATGAGCATCGAAATCGAATATTTTCAAATTTAGAATCTTCCTAACCACTCAACTCACCTATTTATTAACGACATTACGTAAAATCTGTGGTCTATTTATAATAGCTAGACAATGCATGCAGCACAGTAGAACAGCGATTACGGGAACGGAAGAACGTTTACGTCAAAGTTATGTAACTTCGTAAATACATATTTATGCTACCGAGTCAAGGTCATACACACCTGACTGACGGAATATTTTCTGGTGGTCAATTAATCTTTATCAATACTAATAATAAATCTGTAAGTGTAGGTATTGTATGTATAGGTGAATGATTATATTAAGGTTTGAAGGCGACACTAGTAGGGGAATCGGCGCATGCGCACAAAATTGCTAAGGAAAATGACATTTCTTTTTCTTATTTCGTAATTTTTCACCTCACTAACTTAACATTACAAGCAGTGTTGATATTCCTTCCATAAAATCATCGTGCGATGTCGAAGAACGTTTTTTTTAGGCATTTATTCACCATGACGTATTACTAATACGATAAAACAATCTGTACGCAACAGTACCCAAGAGTCTCGAGACGCGCGAACGAAGTGCGGGAGGGGAAGAGCGAGTGAGTCTACCAATAACGTGTCGGCACACCGACGCCCACCCGCCCCTCACGCTCCTCTGCCCCCTCAAAGACCTAAAAATAGAATTCTGCGCACATTTGCCGAGAAGTCTTTATTCGCTACACGAACTATATGTATGTTACGCCAGAACTCTTAAACGAATTAACTGATTTTCATGAAACTTGGTAGATAAATATTTAGACGTACAGGACACAGTATAGGCTACTTTTTTCTTTTTCAACGCGGACGCGGACGCTAGCAATATCTCGTCTAACGACGTTGAGCTCTCTCTTACGAGGTCCATAGTTGTCAGCCGTTGGTCTAATATGAAGATTGTCTGCAACTTTAATCAAAATCGGTTCAGCGGTTTCGGAGTCTATAGGGAATTTACACGCACACATTGCCTTTTAAGATATATTTGGTATATAATTTTTTTTTGTTGTATTTTTATCATGCGGTCAGTCTCTAGACTATGAGCAGATGTGTTGTATATAAAAAATTAAATTATTCTTTGTAATACAAATTTATTTATAACGTAACAAATAAGAACGAGCATTATCACTAATCAACAGTTTTATTTTTTAGTGTATGCAAAGTTTTATGATGATCGGTTGATTACATTTTATATTTTTGTATCCATTTTATTATCTACTCCACGTTGAATATCCTCAACTTCCAATAACATGTCGTTTTGTTGTCCACCTAATCTGTTCCTCTGTAAGGCTAACGTCAACATTTCGTCGTATTTAATTGACCTTTTTAAATTCCTTGACTTTATATGTTTCCCTAATTGTTGTAATTTGTCAACCTCGCCTTTTTCTGCGAGACTTTTCAATAAGTATTTTAATACACTAACTTTTGGTACAGCGCCGTCTTCCAACACATTTATCACATAATCTGTTGCTTCGTTTGGCGTTCCCTGTTTTATAAAATTCCTTATAGTCAAACTCATATCATCTTTGGATGGTAAGATTTTCGTTTTCACCGATACATTCTCTGCTCTGTCCTGAGGTATAGAAAACGGTACATCCATTTTATTGGCAACAAGATGGTCCGCAAGATGTTTGAGGAAATCGTTCCCGGGAACTTCACCCTCTTCCTGTAAAACTGTCCACAGCTCTAGAGCTTTTTCGGTGTCGTTAGCTTTACAGTAGGACACAAGTAAAAGGTAAAAAAATTTTGATCTGTCAATGTGTGCCAATTCTCTTGTTGCTTCGAGCATGTCTTCGAGATATTTGGATTTACCTTCCTGTAATAGAAATTTTTATGTCAACCAACGTCAAGACAAATATAGGTTTAAAGGAACCATAAACCGACCATGGGTTTATATATTTTAACATAGATTTAGGGTAGGTTGCACCGTAGGCTTGGTTATTGTTACGGTCAAAGTTAACTTTAGCGGCAACTTTAACGGTGACAGTCGAAACAATCGCATGTTGCACCACAATATTGTTCATCACTGTCAAAATTAAAGCGGTTGCCATTATAAAATAATGTAATTTTCCTAGGTTGTCGTACTAATATTTTTTTAATATGGCAACATTCAAAGTTATTTTTATGTTAAGGTCGAAAGACAGGCTGACGGTCCACTAGCTAGATGGTAGCTGGCTACCGTCGCCTATAACACAAGCAATGCCATAAGTGCTACAAGTGCGCTGCCGACCATAGAAGGATTAAGGGAGGGATGGGGGGTAATGGGCTCTGCCATCCCTTACTCACTCACCGAAACACAACAGCACATAATGCAGTTATTTCACGGTGGTATTCTGTAAGGTGATGGTTACTGCCGCCAGACGGGCTGCCCAAATGACTACGAAACGCACCTGTCACAGTTGACTTAACTGTAACAATAACCATGACCGGCCAATATCGAGCGGTTATTGTTAATTGTTATCGTTAAGTTATGATGTCATTTTAACCGTTGTTAAAAATGGTGCAACGCATATTATGCTTAACCGAATATTTAGCGGCTGGTTTGGATATGGTTTGGTTACCGTTAAAGTTAGATGGTGCAACCCACCCTTAACATTTAACCGTAGGCTTACCCGAACAGTTGATGTGTACACAGCGAACATGTTTTAAAATTAACTAAGCCTAAGTCTTCTTTTTGTTGGGACACAACTTATGTTCGCGATGATTTCGAAAACTACTACTGAACATAATTATTATATTTTCATGTGGTTTTTATCTTCATCTACAGAGAGTCTCCTGAACAGGAAACAGTGTTTCCTGGGGAATCTATGGGCGTGTAATTCGTTAAGGTTTTTTTGTGAATTGGTTGAAATATTATTACAATGATAATTCAACCAATTCAAAAATAGAAGAACCAAGCAGTTCTTCTACTTTTGAGCAGTTAAACGACATACTTGAGCATATTTGTGGCACGAGGTCTCCAGTCGCCTGTGGAGTCTCCTCTGGGCCGGAGCCGCGAGAATGCCTCGCGCTTGTTGCGGTCTACCGCACTCGACATACGACAGAACCAAGTCGTGTAAATTGTCCTCCTTGTGTATCTGAGACAAAAGGTAACAGTAGAGATTATTCAATAAAAATAAAACTTTTTAACAAAAGTTAAAACTGGAAAGCAAAAAATCATTTTAATAACTAATAACTATTTAATTTTATTATAATAACAAAGTTCTTAAATTAATGTACGTACAGTCGGCCGCATAAGTCAATTAACACATTCAAAAGTGCAAAACAAATGAACACTCAACACGCCATAAATCGTTGTAACGACTAGAGAACAAAATAAACTTCAACTTCAAAATAAAGTACAAACGATCGTAAAAAGCTTCAGTAAGTAAGTTGAGTGTTCACTCGTTTTGCACTTTTGAATGTGTTAATCGACTTATGCGGCCGACTGTACATATATAGAAATGTAGAACTCTATTTTTAGGTGTTTGAGGGGGCAGAGGAGCGTGAGCAGCTGAGTCTACCAATAACGTGTGCCGACACGTTATTGGTAGACTCAGTCGCTCTTCCCCTCGCGCACCTCGTTCGCGCGTCTCGAGTCTCTTAGGTACTGTTGCGTACAGATTGTTTTATCGTATTAGTAAATACGTCATGGTGAATAAATGCCTAAAAAAAAACGGTGTCCTTCGACATCGCACGATGATTTTATGGAAGGAATATCAACACTGCCTGTAATGTTAAGTTAGTGAGGTGAAAAATTACGAAATAAGAAAAAAAAAGTGTCATTTTCCTTAGCAATTGTGTGCGCAATTGTACACATGCGCCGAATCCCCCACTAGTGTCGCCTTCAAATCTTAATATAATAATTCACCTATACCTAAGTAATTTTGAGTCGGTCGCCAATCGGTACGATAGCAATTTAACACTTCTATTATTTAATTAAAAAAAAAAAGTGAACGTAGCTCCCTCTTTCATTGACAAAAGTGAACTTTTCTGCACTTTTTGCTTTTTAAAATTATCTGTACACAACACCCTTTTTTTTCAACTTTTTATTTTCCAAAAATGCGACATAACACTTCTTCAATTATTTCACGGTGATTTTCTACAAGGGGGTGGACTGGCTGCCCAAAGGACACACACACACACACACACACACACACACACACACACACACACACACACACACACACACACACACACACACACACAATACACGTGTATTGTAAAATACCTCAGCTCCAAGTGCCAGCACCGTCTTCAATTTTGTTTCCTCTTGTTTCATAATCAGAGACTTCATCAGCTCCTTGTTAAACGGAGTGCATCTGTACTTGTTGCAGCATTTTTCAAAGGCGAGCAACGCTCCGTCCAAATCGTCGTTCAACAAGTGAGCCTCGATCGTCAGTCCCAACAATATATTTGTCGGTTCAATGTAGTTGTTTTCGATTAATACCTCTGTCATTTCCTTCACCTATAAAAATAAACTCGTATTGCATACTAAGAGCCGTTGCACGCGACTTCAGAAAAGTATAAAACGCCATCTACCGTGTTTTGGATAGAAGGCGCTATCTCCCGGGCCAAGCCGCTAGTATTTACTTGTATTTTAGATTTCCCGCGATAAAAAGTCGCCTATGTTCATCACAGATAATGTCGGCTTCTAATGGTAAAAGAATTTTTCAAATGGGTCCAGTAGTTTCGGAGCCTATTCTATACAAACATTCAAATCTTTCCTCTTATTATAATATTAGTATAGAAAAAGGCACTAACTATTCTTCAGTTTTAATTTTCCAATAACTTTGTTTTTAGTATGCTTGAAAATTTAATATAATTAAATTTTTCGCGACGCGGAACAAAAAAAGCTTCATGGTATTGAAATAAAGAAGTGCGAGTGATAAATATCTTTATATAGTGGTAATTTAAGGAAGAATTCATTATGATGTGTTCTTAACTAGTGAAAATGGATTAGTATAATACATATATTATTTATGTAGCATTATTTGTTCTATTACAACCCGAATTAAAGCACGATAATAGCTGTATAATAGCTGCCTGCGCATATTGGAGTACGGCATGGCAAGTATTTAAATATTTTCATAGATTTATTTTTTATTTTTTATAATGTTTTATGCCGCAGCACGCCGTTTGTTGCCTTAACATATTGTGTGAAAATACTATAATAAAATTTAAACGTTGGCCCTAAACCTCACCTTTTCAGGATCCTTCTGTTCGACTAAAGTATATAATAAACGCCAACTGTGAGACTTGTATCCAAAATCTTTACTCGTGTCATCGTGGGGTTTGTTATCAATCAAAAATTTAATCGCTTCCTTGTGCCTGTTTCTTCTAATCAAAGCATCAGCCAATAGAAACTTCTTTGAGTTATTACGAAAAAACCGAGGCTCCTTTTCTATTAATTTCATTTTGTATTCGTAAGCTTTCTCGATGTTGTCATTTGCACAGTAAAATTCAAATAACTGTGTTAGCGAGGGCAGAGTTAGTTCAAAGTCAGTCTTTTTCAATTCCTCAAGGTAAGAATCCACTTTGTTAATATTATTTTCCGTTATGTAGGCAGTGAGAATTTGCTTTTGTAGCCCTTTAACGCTATTCAAACCCTTCTTGTTGGCGTTTTCGTACAAACATTCCCACATTGCTAGCGATTGAGGTGTATTATTTCCTTTAGGATCTGAATCGGTTGAAATCAGCTTACATAGAATTTCAGACGTTTCAGCAGTCATTTTTCCTCGTAAGTGTCGTTCTATTGCATCTGCAGACTCCTTATCTATATTCAGACCTTTGGAATATAGAGAAGATAATAATTTCTCAATTGAAACTTGATTGTGCAATAATTTCACAGCTTTCACTAGTATGCGTCCAACTTCTTCATCATCAGTTTTATCTGTATCATCTGTTGTGTCATTTGCGTTATGAGTTTGAGAATTTTTACCAATCGCACTAAGTACTGTCACAAATGAATCAATATCTTTAGTTTTTGTCAAAGCATTAACGAGATCCGTACCGATTCTTCCATAGTGTCCTTTAGGGTGATATTGTTGAGCAAGTTCCGCTGCTTCTTTAATCCTTCCAAATTGTAATAAACAAATCATAACACCCCTAACACCGTGAGGTACGTACACATTCGCTAATTGCAATTTCAAAATCACATTCTGGGGCGTGTCTTCTTTCAATAAATAAGGTATGACATAGTATTTCAATGTTTCTTCAGTTGGGGCGAGACCTTCTTTAGACATGCTCCTCATAATGTGTAGAAGTCCCTCTTCGTCGTTCTCTTTTCCCTTCTGAGCTAGTAGAGGCCAATAATAGTGACGTCTTATTTCTAAACCATTATTACGCATTTCAGATATAAGCGCCATTGCAATTTCAGTTTTTCCATTTATATGCGCTTCTTGCACTGCCACGTAGAAAGCACTAGGTACAAGATTAGCTTCTTGCAATTCTTTACACGTTTTAACAACTGCTTCTGGTGACATTTTCACCTTCAACATTTGTTTAACGAAGAAAGCTCCCTTGAACATTGCATTGCGTTCCTCATTATTAAAAGGATTCATGACTTTCAACACTTTTTTGGCAGCATCTACATATCCTTTGTTAATTAGCCTCAAAATTGTGTTGCGAGCGGCCTGATTGAAAGCGGGGCCCTTTAACTGATGGCTAAAGAAACGGTCTATTTTATCTTCATTTCCACTTATAACAAATTGCTCCATAATTTTTAGTAGGTCCTGTAATACATTTGGATGTTATTTATAATAAAATATATATTCATATAAAAATTCTCATGAATTAATATAAACAAGACACACTGTGTTTCACAGTCGTTTGAGATGTGTCTTTTGTGACTATGTGCTTTTGTGTTATGGTGACTATTTAAGGGAAGCTAGACCCCGTTAACCCATTCCCTTCTAATTCTTATCCTACTAAGGTAGGCAGTACATTTTTAGCATCTACGACTACGCTTATGTGAATATACAATGGATCATTATCATTAAGACTGTCAGCTTGTCTGTCGACCTTAACATAAAATATAACACACAAAATCTGGTCTGAATTTGGAAAGAGTGGAAGGGCACTCAGCGTTTCGCAGTCATTTGGGCCGTCTGGCAGCAGTAGCCACTCCCTGACATAATACCACTGTCAAATAACAGAATATGTGCCCTGTTGTGTTTCGGTGAGTGAGTAAGGGATGCCATTACCCCACCCCTTCCTTATCCCTTATCCTTAATCCTTATATGGTCGGCAATACATTTCCAGCATCTATGGCTATGCTTGTGTGAATAGGCTATGGACCCACCTATCTTCAGGGGTACCTGTCTGTGGATACGGATCTTCACATAAAAAAAATTATCAAAATTTTTCTGTAACTAGTTTACATACAGTTCCTTACCTCATCTGTTAAAATCAATCCTTTTGCAATTGAAGTTGCAATAATATTTTCCACCTCATCGATATCGCCTTGCCTGGCACAACCACACGCTAATAAAGTATAAGTGCGTCCCGAGGGTTGGAGTCCGGCTTCAACCATCTTATTGAGTACTGCTTTAGCGCCCTCTATATCCTCGTGAAAAGCGTGTCCGATAACTAATGCATTCAAGGCTGGTTCCGAAATAGGCATATTAAGTTCCCTCATCTTCTCCAAAACCCTTGTTGCACCTTCTATATCACCGTCGTGACAATATCTGCGCATGAGTCTTTGGTAAGTGACTCTGGAAATTTAATAGAATCTGTATTAGATTATTATTATTATTAAGCATTTATTAGATTTGGGCTTTTTCTGTCTTGTAGTCCAGACAGTACAGTACAGTACAGACCCATAGAGACCTGTGGATTAATTTACATAGAGTTGGTAGCAAAAAAAAAAATATTGCTATTTTTATATTATTATTATTTCTCTTTCTTTGTCATATCATGGACAGCAGCACACTTGCGTCTCTTTTTGGCGTTGCTGGTTTTTCTAGGTGACGAAGCCATATTTATTTTATTTACTATCCAACACATAAATTCTACAAAATATGATAACAATGTCTGTAAACTCTTATTAGGTTTGTCTAGACATATACGAAAACCAATGAAACGGTCGACAAAAACAAGTGCTTCCAAGAGAGAAAAACGATTGGACATGTTAGTTTGTTATAAGCTGCAAAAAATAATGCATAAATTATCGGTTATTCATAAATGTTAGTTATATTATATATTTGAAGTTAGCTGTATTAGTTTTCAAATGATTTTGTCACCTTTTCATTTGTGTGGTATAATGGTATGTGTAATGGTGATTTTTAAGCATAAGTACCTGTCTGGTTGTAGGCCTTTCATTTCCAATTCCTCGAGAAATTTTGCAGGGGAAAAGGGGTGTTCATTCTCTATATAAACCCTGAGTAAAGCATTGTAATGAGATATATCCAATGGTACTCCCTGCTCTGTGAAAACTCTCCATATCTTTTGAACAAGGGTTGTTCTTTGTTCAGGCATTTCTTCTGGCACTAATTCCCCTGTAATAGTATATAATAAATAATATGATTTATTTGTAGGCCAGTTCATTTTTACATCATCTAGTCGTCCATTGCTGAACACACCCTCATAATTATCTAATAATACTGGTTAGCAGCAGCCTGGATGCTCCATCGACCTGCAGTTGTATTGATATGCATTTAGTGATTGTTACATTTAGGATGTTAAAAAACATTTTGCATGTAATATTTTAAGATCATTCAGTAATGTACATCCATTTATATTTCCAAGTGGTCCAGACCCTTTCTTGTCAGGGTATCAAGTTAAAATTTAACAATGTACTAGGGGAATAGTTACTTAAAAAAAACTAACAATAAAATGGTAAATAATATTGTGATCATAGCTTACCACAGCATCTTATTGCAGTGAGTGAGTGTGCACTTGAAATGTCACTTCTCGAATTAATTTCATTCAACACTTCATCTAAATCTTGTTTGGTGATCTGGCCATACCTTCGAACATCTGATTCCAATTTCTGGAATAATAAATCTAAACTTTCAGATTTATTTGTAGTATTGTAGTCTCGCTGTAAACTTGAATCAAAGATAATACGATATTATTTTATGATTATTTATCGGGAATTTACTCAAATAACCAATTTCCTATTAATTGTAAGAAAAGGCTATACAAAACTTACTTATTACATGCGCATAATGCTTTTGAATTTAGTAAAATGTTGCCTTGATCTGATTTTGTACGATGTAATATGATTTTAGCAGCATCAGGGAAATTTCGAACAAATCTGGTATATCGCAAAAACCAGGACATCATGGGGCTCCCAATTTAAATGTAGACTAAGCTTCTTCTATTTCTTAAATTTATTAATTAGTGATTCTAAGATAAAGTAAAATAACAAAAGTTATAAGAAAAAAAATACATTATAGGAATTTAAGGTTATGTTTCCCAATTTTCTTTTGTTATGACATTTTTCATTTTTGACAAGTTTAATGACATTGACATTTACCAAGCAAATCAAACCTCAGAACAATTCAATGTTACCATCAATTCTCAGAATACTAATAGGTATTTTTTATACCATTTTATTATATTATGTATAATATAATATAACACGACTGAGGACTGAGTACTAGCGGCTGAAAAGTGTGCCGATCTAAGGCCGAGCTAAACATCGCATGAGCGCACCCCTACTAGGCTTTTTGTCTCTGTCCAGTAGGGTGACCATAATTTTAATTTTACGTACAACACAGATGTGTATATTATAATATTTAATATAAAAGGAAATAGGCATTTTATTTTGCATTTTAAATAGGTACTTACTATTATTTTAAAAATGTGTCTCCTCCGGTAATAGTAGGTAATATTAAGGTTAGTAAAAATCTAAATTAAATGAAACGTAGGTACATATTACTGTTACACTAAAGTTTGTAGCAGATCAATTTTGCTGCTTAATAATTCTTGGTTGGGAAATACCGTGATCCTCCAGGCAGCAGCTGTGTTCCCAACGCAAAACTCCTCGTCACAAAAACAAAGCCTATTTTTTACAGATATCGCTTTAGAAAAATATAAATCGGGTTTGCACAGGAGATAAAGAAAAAAAAAACACATTCCTTGAGGTAGTTCCTTTAATTAATATCCTATAAACACCTTGGCCATAACCTAATCAGAACACCTTGGCCCAAATGTAATACATTTCAACTATAATTTTCTATGAATTTTCTTTTCTATGTTGTCATAGGTTATATTCTACTTAGATAAAGGTAAGTTTATACAAAACGATCGTAAGTATTTTATCACAGATATTTTAAATAACAATTTACCTATACCTACCTTATTTATTAAAATTTTCCATTTTAGTAGGTAGGTATTGTATCAAAATCTATATTTTATTAAAAAAACACGTAGAGGAGAACGCTTGGACAAACTATGTATAAGTAAATACCGCAAACCCTCCACCTTTAAATTAAACCTATAGTCAATATTCAATAACTTTGTGTTTAATGTTTACTTATTTAGTCGCTTTATCCATTAAGAGATGGCGTTGCATTGCTTTAGTCGCACACATGATATAATTCAGTCTAATAAATCGCAACTTCGGCAAGACAAGGGCATAACTGCATTTTTTGTAATTTTACAGGAGAGCCATTTAAAGTAATTTTTTTTGTATTCAATACTTATCTTAATTTTCTGCTTATGTTACTTTTAAACAATTCTTCATCAAATAAGCCCCAACCCCATAGTCTTGTAAATATTTTTTAATTTAATAATGAATAATGTTTTTAAGACATTTCTGTATATATTTTAAGTTTAACTCATTAAAAAAAATGTAAGTTATGCCCTTGCCTTCGAAGGTGCGAAATGTTTAAAATTGTGTGTTCTATTCAAATGTTTTTATAAAATAAATAGTTAGGTACATATAGTTTGTACCACATTTAAACTTGTGTCTACTGATCTCGCAATTAATTTTATTCAAACACGGTTCGAAATAATTTCAATAAATAACTTTTTTTATTTATATGTTTGTGAGATTCACGAAAGAAGCATTCTTATTGATATCAAAACTTTACAAATTGAAATCCTGACAATTAAATAAAAAAGCAATGTTTTACAATACATTCAGTCTTACTTTGCCGGACGTATAATAAAGGCCTCTTGGACCTAATATGGATTTAGGCTGCCTAGGACGGCTGCTATTGGAAAATTATGTCCAGTAGTGGACGAAGTGGACATGTTACGGCTAAGGTGTGAGATGACAGCTTTATAATTACTTTTTTATACATATAAATTTACTCTAGTTGTGCACGTAAATAATTAAAAATGACATTAGATTGGTGTCTGTCTGTCTGTACCCTAATGGAGGCCGGTCCAATCATACAAATTCACAAAATTTCATTAAAATTAAGTATATTCCAGGCGAAGCCGGGAGCGGGTCGTTAGTAGTACAATAAAGACATATTTAGATAGGCAGCTTAAAATACGTGTACCTACTTAACAGTTCGTGTTGAAATTTGGTTAAACTCAACTATTTAATTTAACCCTAAACCTATTAAATTTAATAAACCTTAAAAGTGAAAATTTACTCCCTTTATTTTTTTATTTTTTTTTCCAAATTGGTAAGAGCTATCTAAAAATATGTCATAAATCAGCATGTACCATTTAGGAAATATAAATAAATTTTCCTTATACATATTATATATGATACACTTATACATATTGTGCAGTAACTATTATTTACATAAATATTATCTACCTACTTTGAAAACATAGGCACATATGTATCACGTATCACGTAGACACCTAATTAAGTAGGTAACTAATTGAATTGCGATATAAGTCATCTGTGTTTTAAAAACTTACTTAAGTAAGCCATGAATTTGTTGGAAAACTCCGCAGTCAGTCTGTATCTTAGTGCTAAGTACGCTAAGCTCCTATGCAAGACAGTAAAAGCTAATAAACCAGCAACTTGTATGTAAAAGTTGTCTTTAGCTAATCCCACGTCTCTCAGTATTAATTTTGGGTCCGCATACATGCAGAATTCCACATTACAGTCCATAAGAGGGCGGTTTTCAAAGAGAGCTAGAGAGAAAGCAGCCACGCCGTAACGCAAGTAAGACATAGACATTAGGATTTTCATACTGCGCTCTATATATGGACCGAATCCCATGCCATAGCAGCATAGAGCTAAAAGAGGGGCCGCCGTCGCAGGGCCGATTATGGATCCGTTCTGAAAATCAAATAAAAAAAGTGTTATTCTTAACATAAATAAAGTATTAGGTATGTACATAACTCAAGTAATCGTAACACTGTGCACGAGAAAGAATCTTTAGTATCGATATGAAATTATTATTCTACTAGCTGGTGCCCGCGACTTCGTACGCGATGATAAAAATATAAAAGCAATTATAATGCTTGACCTCTTGTGGCTATAACACATTGGCCAGGCAATAGTTATAGTTTTATATTTTTGATAATCCCGCGTAAAAGCGTAACAAACAAACAAGCACACATTCACATTCATAATATTAGCTTTTTAATTATTTTTATTGATCCACTTGATCGTAAGTGGCTAACTCATTTCGCACTTTCGGCAAGACGAGGGCACTTTTTGTAATAATAATAATAACTAATAATAATAACTTTATTTGTATAGAAATGTGAGTACATAAAATGATAGACAATTACACATTCAGTCCTATGCACACTCTGTCGTAATTACGACGTACAAATTTTTTATTTTTCTTGCAATCTAAAAGATAAACATTCAGTCATAAAATTAAAACATTTTCACTCATTTATAAATTATGCATGCATTAAAATATCATTGATTTATATTATGTCAACACCAAATGTCAAACATGGTCCAATCAAAGCGATCAAACATTAAACAATAAACTATCTAAGTAATATTATTTTTAACTAGTTAAGCCTAAATCTAAAATTTTAATATACAACAAGAATTCATAAAACATATATACATATAAAAAAAATTATGCAAAAATTAAGATGCTTACAATAATGGAATAGTAATTTTATTAATGTATTTAAATTATTTATATTTCCTTTATTCACTTAGGTCTGTCAAATCTATCCATAAAATTGCTAGAATTTTTATAAATTTCTTAATACTATAATTACCATTATTTTTTTCCATAAAACTGACATTGATATTTATCAAGGAATTCTTTAACAGAATAAAAACACTCCCCCAACAACCAGGTCGTCAAAGCCCTACAGAATTTATTAAAAGGCAAGGCCGTTATATACTTTGGCAGTGAATTATAAATAAGAGGAATCATGTAAACACAATTTCTCTTAAATAACGCTAATTTAGGTTTAGGCATTTCTAGACAAATCCGCACACATTCTCTTTTCAATTTACTGTCATTATTATTAAAAAGATGTATATTCTGCTTAGCAAATTTTGCTGCTTCTAGTATATAAATACTAGGTAGTGTTAACAATTTATGCTTTTTAAAAATTGGTCTACACGACTCAGTCCATCTCATTGAGAACATTGCTCTAACACATTTTTTTTGCGCTACGAATGCTCTTTGCACATCAGAGGCATTGCCCCAGACTATTATCCCATAACGTAAAGTAGATGAAATATATGCATGGTAAACACTTAACACGGTACCTAAGCATGCAATCTTAAGAATCTTACCCAAAGCAAAAACAAATCTATTAATTTTTTTACAAATACTATCAATATGCAATTTCCAACTAAAATGCTCATCTACAGTAACTCCTAGAAACTTATTTGATTCAACCTTCTCAATCTTTTGGGAGTCGTATATTATGTTTAAAGAATGTAATTTTACAGGAGAGCCATTTGAAATATTTTTTTTGCATTCGATATCGTATTCTTCTGCTTATATTTCTTTTAAACAATTCTTCATCAAATAGGCCTTGTAAATATTTTTTTTATTTAATAATGGTTTTAAAATATTTCTGCAATTATATTTTAAGTTGTATTTATTTTAATTATTTTTTTTTGTAAGTTATGCCCTTGTCTTACCGAAGGTGCGATTTTGTCTTATATGCAATATTTTAAAAAAATATTTACTGTTTCTATATATGTATTACAATACGTACGTTTTAATAGACAGAATAAAATGTTTTACAAAAAGAAATTAGATATGCTTAAAATATTTCCTTTTGCACTAAATTTTTCTTTAGAGCAATAAAAAAAAGTGGACTTCCCCACGTATTGACCACACAGCAAAGAAAAGCGTATAGAAGGTATAGGTGGACCTAACTCTATTTATGTCTTAATTATAACTGAAGCACTTCAGGAATTATACTCAAGCCAAACCAGATGATTAATTAATTAATTAATTGTGGTACAATTATAGAAATTGTAACACGTATGTACGTAATTACGTATCCTAAATGTTCTCAACAACCATTCAGACGTAATCATGTAGTACCTATTGCTAAATTTCCACTCACACCAATAGTCACAATGTATCACTTATCACAAATATTTTATTACGCAAAATTTCAGTTATCACAATTATTTTTTGAAATATTAACAGCATACTTAAGTAATAAAAATTCATTCAGACACAAAAAAAATTGCATGCCATTTACAGGTACTTGCAACTATTAATTATAGTAATTATTATTACGATAATTTATAGTTCCAAGTACCAATTAATTATCGTAGGTATATTATTATTAGATACTAGCTGGTGCCCGCGACTTCGTACGCGATGATAAATTAAAAATATAAACGCAATTACAACGCTTGACAACTTGTTGCTATAACACATTGGCCAGGCGTTAGTTACAGTTTTATATTTTAGATAATCCCTCGGGAACATTACTTTTTTCTTGGATGAAATGTGTCCTACGTCCTTTCTGATGTCGCAGACAACGTGTATGCAAAATTTCATGGTGATCGGTTCAGTAGTTTTGGCGTGAAAGCGAGACAGACAGACAGAGTTACTTTCGCATTTATAATATTAGTATGGATGTAGTAATTTATAATAATTATTATGTTTTTAATCCATAAATTAGAACGGGTACCTAATTAAAAGGTACGCTTTATTAAATATACGACACAGAGACTTTTAATTAAGTTGTTTGGTAGAAAATTTGACCACAACCCTAATAAATATTACAACAGGGACAGATTTACGAGAAAAGAATTATAGGTAGAAGGTAGTTAGGTACCCTACGTAGATACTTAAATAGAATTTATTACGACAATTTAGCTTGACTTTTGCTCACATAAGAAGTGATAGCTAAATATATTGTAATACTTTAAGTACTTACATACTTATATGTGCTATATTGTATTGTTTGTATTTATAATAAGTTTTCTGTATAGTAAAAAAATGCAGTTAAATTTAAGATAAAATTAAACAAAAATAACAAATAATGCTTGTAAAATATTACTCTAAAGTCAGATAGTATGCAATGCATTAATTAAACCATAGAATTACTGGTTAAGTACTATTAACTCTATGATTCCAAAGCAGTTCACATTTTAGATAACAGATGGCGCTTTGATTGTCTATACTAATATTATAAAGAGGAAAGATTTGATTGTTTGTTTGTATTGAATAGGCTCCGAAACTACGGGACCGATTTGAAAAATTCTTTTACCATTAGAAGCCGACATTATCTGTGATGAACATAGGCTACTTTTTACCGCGGGAAAATGCTTCATTCCTACGGGAAATCTAAATTAAAAGTAAATACTAGCGGCTTGGCCAGGAATACACTTGACAGCGTCATCTATTCCAGAATCCGTAAAGCGACTAACATGACAATTGGCTTGGTGATATTTTTAGCGATCCATTCCACGGTAGATGGCGTTTTATACTTTTCAACGCGGACGAAGTCGCGAGCACCAGCTAGTTTGATATAAGAAAGGTAACATATAGTATCAAGGAACTTAATTATATACTCTCTAGCGAGAGTTCAGTATAGTACAGGAGAGCAGGACATCCATAATCAGTGCTGGTTATGGACCTCCCCCATAACCTTACAATAGGATCTAGGTCAGAAGCCGCCTGTATCCACAGTCGACCCGTGGCCCTAATCAGGTCGTCTGTCCACCTTGTGGATGGATGTCCTGCGCTCCGTTTACCATTCTGTGGCTGATGGCCACGGAGAACCTCCCTGCCCCAGTGGCCGTTGGCTCTTCATACCATTCAGCCTTCGTTAGGGTAAAAATAAAAGATATAAGGAATAGAAATGTGCTTACAGTAACGCTAAATGCAGATCCAACGGCGAGTCCCAAACCTTCAGAGCATATTCCAACAAGAATGCCACTGAACGAGAACAGAAGAAAACGATCCAACTCTAACAACTGGCCGGACATTATGTAGGTTATGCCGAGAAATAATAGACCGAGTATTACCTGAAATAATATTGTTGGAATTAGAATGTTACACGTACAGGATGTCAGTATTTCTAGAAATCCATAGAAAAAAATGTTGACATCCATCAAACACGTTCAATAAATACCACGATACATAATTATTTATTGATGGATCACAGTAAATACTGTACATACGTGTAACCGTCGCCTTTCAGGATTTAAATGCAAATGTATATGTTTTTAATTTATAGATACAAAGAGTAATATTGAATTGGATAAAAAAATAATCTGGTCTCATTTATTGTCTCAATCCATAAATATCAACGTCTATAAATTTTCTTTACAAACTTAAAAATGTGCTTTACAATTTTTAATTAAATGGCTGGAGTTTCAAGATGATTTTTTGTCCATAAGCACAGATAGAAGATGAGTGAATTATACGGATATAACATATGTAATAACAACGGTTTGCCATTACGGACATACCATAACTGGCAGAGTACTGAAAGTCAACGCAGCGTAATACGCTTTGAGGCTGTACCAGCGATTGAAGTATTCACGACGAAGCATGCGAACTTCCATGGGAACTGAAATTGTAAACAATCATCATCAACAATCATCAATACTAATAATAAATCTTTAGGTGTCGGTCATGGAGTAATTTACTTTGTTTTCAAAAATATCGTGTAGTTATATAGGCTCTATACGTGATACTGAAACTAAATTGACGATTTTTAGAATTTTTTTCTATATGTATGTATGTATGTATGTATGTATGTATGTATGTATGTATGTATGTATGTATGTATGTATGTATGTATGTATGTATGTATGTATGTATGTATGTATGTATGTATGTATGTATGTATGTATGTATGTATGTATGTATGTATGTATGTATGTATGTATGTATGTATGTATGTATGTATGTATGTATGTATGTATGTATGTATGTATGTATGTATGTATGTATGTATGTATGTATGTGCGTGTGTGTGTGTGTATGTATGTATGTTCCTCCATCACTCTTAAACGAATTAACTGATTTTTATGAAACTTGGTAGATAAACATTTAGAAGTGCGGGACACGTGATAGGCTACTTTTATCTTTTTTAACGTGGACGAAGTCGCGGGCAACAGCCAGCCTTTACATATACAGGTATTTTAAAAAAATGTCGCAATCCGCTTTCATTCAAGAGATGACACGGTGGTAAGAGCGATGATTTTAAGGTCGTCAATTTAGTTTCAGTATCATGTATAGAGCGTATATACACGATATTTCTGAAAACAAAGTAAATTACTCCATGACCGACCCCTACAGATTTATTATTAGTATTGATTGATATAGAATATATAGATTATAGATTAGTGTAGTATAGTCTTAAGATTCATACAGTACTCAATTGCATTGTACCTAAAGAAAACTAAAATTTAAGAGCTCTATTTTTTGTTATTTTTTTGTTATTTTATTTTATTGAAACGCCAACAGCACACAAAAACATCCGGTCACACACACAAGTTACACATTACACGTTTACATCTGTGCGCCAATTACTGGTGTCTACAGCTAAGTACATGCTACACAAAATTGTCTCTGTTAAAAAAATTAAAATAATAATAATAATAATAATAATAATAATTAAAACAATACACACATTATCGTCAAAGCAATAAAATTCAAGCACAATAATATATAAAGAAAAAAGAAAAACAAGAAAAACAGAACATCTATTCAATTTTCTAAAACTTACACAACAAAACCGGTATCATGATGTAGGTGTACATGAAGAAGACCATAACGCTGAGGCAGAATTTAAAATTGACGATTGGTGAGTTGCCATCATTGCCCACCAGCCAGAATATGCATCCGAGCAACACTCCTGAGATCACGTGGTGGGCAAGCTGGATCCAAAGAGCGGTCTGTAACAATTGTTATTGTATAGTTGTCTTTGCTGGGCTTACTGTCTATTACTGGGCCTTGTACCAGCATCAGTCCTTCGGGCAAGGCTTTATTTTTAACAGACTTCCAAAAAAAGAGGAGGTTCTCAATTCGACTGTATTTTTTTTAAATGTTTGTTACCTCAGAACTTTCGACTGGGTGAAACAATTTTAATGATCCTTTTTTAAATTTGAAAGCTGGCGCTTCCCGTGTGGTCCCATTTCAATTGGACCAAATTTAAATGGGACCACACGGGAAGCACCAGCTGTAAATGGCATCCATGAGAAGTTGTTATGCCATAATTATGAGTTGTGCACTACATTCGAGCATTTGATTGATCATACTGTTACGAACACCTTATATTGTAGTTTTAGTTTATATTGTATTTTTTTAAATAATTTAAGAAAAATAATTTGGCTCTTGACTGTCACCAAAATTTTAGCATAATATTCGATCGATATCATTATACACATAGAACTTGTCATTTTATATTTTCATTTTGTAAATATTTTTAATAAAATAATATACTTAATACCGTCCACTTTGTTTTCATTGCTTTTTCATATATTCTTTTAAATACAAATAAATATATAAAAAATAAAACTTACTGCGTTCCGCTTATTTTGCACAAACATACGCTTAGTTAATATTAGAAATTGCGTCAAAAATGTAGTTGGAAATTCCATCTTTTGCATTTGTTCCTTTGCGACGTGTTCACAGAATATTCTTTGTATGGAATCATCGGAGTGTAATATTGGTTTCCTGTGAAAAAATACATAATAAATTGGATTAAATTTTTTTCTTTGTCGCCTAAAAATATAACAACGCAAGGTAATTGCGAATTTTTTAAATTTCTTTTACTTTAAGGTCCTTGAGGCAGGCTGACGTTCCACTTAATGGTAGGTGGCTACCGTTGCTTATAACACATGCAAGGCCATTTGTTCTGCAAGTGTGCTTAAGGATAAGGGATTAAGAAGGTCAAAGGGCCTTGGAATCCTTTACTCACTTACCGAAGCACAACTATATACGTTATTCACGGCCTCCACTCGAAAACCTCCCGAGCCTAGCGGTTGTCGCTGTCGGCCTCCATACTATGTGCCCTGCCCACTGCCACTTCAACTTGCTGATCCACCGGGTTATGTCGGATATTACCGACATAACCCCAGTAATAAACTACCTCAAATAATCTATCCATAAATATATTTAAATTTGTCATTAAAACTAAACCCCTCTCGAAAGGCTTTTATAAAATCACTGATTATTTAAGCGACAAAGAAGCCTGGATTTAAGCGATTCGGAACTAGTACTGTGTTTAGTAATTAAAAAAAATTAACAAAATTAAACTATAATACTATGTTTAGTATTATAGATTAATTTTGTTAAAATTAAGTGAATTATGCTATTTTATATTTTAATGATTGCAAAAAGAATAGTATCCTGAGTTTCTTTCGGTGTTTCTTCTTAGGATCGTCATCTTGGCTTTTTTCCGAAACCCTGACAAAATTTAAATTTATAATGACGATCATAAGAGTTTCTTGTAGCAACCTAATTGATAAATAAATATTTTGATTTTGATTATTCGGATTAGCCATTGTTAGCTTACCGTCCTTTGACAGTCATTCGATCCAGTTTCCTGCATAGTTTCCCATTTTGACATAGTTCTGACAATTGAGCGGTGGCTTCTGGATCGCTTACTAGAGTCTCCAATATAAAATCAGCTGGATTATGTGTGGTTGGACAAATGTGGCCGACTTCAGACAGAAACGGAACTAGAAGCGGTGCTGCACCCTGTAAAAATATGATCAAACTTCTTAGACACCTAGTAGATATGATACGGCTAAAGGTAGGTGTGAACATAAACTTAAGATTAGCCGGCTAAACTTAGGTTTATCTTCAAGGAGATATATGTTAATGTTGTTTCTTCTTTCATTAGCCGGCTAAACTTAAGTGTAACTGCAGGCCCTTGTCTAAAAATGTAGAAGCAAATGAATATGAAGCAACACTATGAAATATGTTGTGTCAAGAGTACATATGCATATGAAATATGAAATATGTGTGAAAATAGAAGCAAAATTATTTTTTTAAATAAAAAAAAATCAAGGCACATAATTAATGAAATAAAACACATGAAGCTATATTCATTAAAATACAAAAAAATCAGCAACAACATTCAATAGAGAATATTTTTAAGTTCTTTTTTAAAGAATAATGTCTAGAATTAAAAACAAAAAGTGGTTAAAATTGAAGAAATTACTACTATCCCAAAAATTAAGATTTAATAAACACCAACCATAGTTTCTGAAGTGAATTTCCGATAAATGTAGGTGGATAACGCTATTTTTTAGAAGAGCTAGTAAAATGTGAAGCTGTGTAGAGAGGAAAGTTCTATGAAAATATGAAAATTGCCGTGGAAAACTTTTAAGAGATCGTGTTTGAAAGATGACGCTAAGAGGCGGTGAGAACTTAGTGAACTATATTTTGAGCTGCAACTTGAAGCTATTTAGTTGTTAGGTAGAATAAATATTGTAATATAGCCGCTTTACTTCTAAATTTATTACACTCCTAACGTCTAAAGGATTTAAAAGAAAAGTATTCGAATTTCACACAATTTTTTACCAAAATGAGCGTAACCTTATGACCTATTAAATAAATTGCTTATTGCTTATTACTATTGCTTTGAAATTTGTAAATTTTAAAGCAATAGTTTTTTCCTACAAACGCACAAGGAATTTGGGAATGAAGAAGGCTAAATCATCAAAACGTTATCTTATTTAGAAGGCTTGAATTTACGTAAAAAAAACCAGTTTTGGGTTAATACAAATTCACCTAAAAATAACTGTATACGTCGTATATCCATTTTTGGTAAAATTAAGATTACATTTACTGACGTAATATGTAGATTTTTTTATTAAAAACCATTTATAATCATAGATAAATTGATTTTTTACTGTTAAATTGGATGTATTAACCATAAATTGTTGTAAGTAATGCATTTTTTTTTGCATATTTCGGTATTTCGTATATACATAATATATACAGATCGATAGCGAAAAATTTTCTCGGAAAAAATGGTACTTAGATATAACTCAATTTGGCCAAAATGGATTTATACGACAATTGAACCCAAAGGTTCAATCTTAAGAAGTGATATCAAATCCTGTTTGAATTTAATTGATAATAATTAAGTTGTAACTCTTAATCGTATCTCAAGCGGAAATGTTAAAGGCATTCATTTATAAACCTTCAAGTGAATTCTGGTAAAGTTTCAGGTGTAATCGAGACGCAAACTTTCGACTACATCGTGTTGAAGTTGTCAGCAAGTAATTGAAGTTTGCTCTTTTACAACTTCATAGTTTAATTTGAATACTGACACTTTAATTAATGTGGTCGTTACTTGTAATTAAATAAGATTCTTTTTCAGTTTATTTGGGTTACTGTGTATTATTACATCTTCTTCTTGTTGTTCTTCTTATAATATATTTATATACCTATGTATAACTGACTATATGATATACCTAACAATATTTAATGTGTGCACTCAAATACATTAATGCATAATGTATTGTATTGTATTCATTTTTAAAGCGTTTTAGGTGCCTTTTCATATGAGCTTGAGTTTATTTATATTCTTCGCTTGAGTTTGAGCTAACTTCAAATTTCATATCATTTATATTAAAATTTTAGACTTATTATTTTTGACATTGGAATTGTCTTTTCGTTCGCTTCAGTATACGCCCCGATTTCACGAAAAAGTGCGATCCACTTATATCTCGGAGAGTTGTGAAGACATGATATTCAAAAAGAGCTCAAGAGACGCGTTTTTATAAGAGCTAGAAGGTGCAAAAAGAATTTTTAAAAAAAGTCATAAGCGAAAAATGTTATGGCCGAAATAGTGAAAAAAAATTCAATTATTTTCCGAATTTTTGATTTTGGCGCTAGATATTTTGGAAACGAAGAATGTTATCAAAAATTTGAGAAAAACTCCTCTGGACAATTTAGTCAGCTACAATTTGAGCCTAAAATAAAGACGATCGGGTTAAGGGTTTGCCCTGCAGCTTAACCTTTTTGAAAGAAGTCAACAAGTCAGAACAACCATAGTCGTGTGAGACACGAAATCTGTGAATTTTTAATATAAAAATTTAGCCGTATATAAATATATATATTAAAAATTCAGACAAAGTATTTCTACGTCGATAGTTTGAAGTTCTCTCATATTCAATACTTAGAGTGTTAGGTTAATTGTAATCTAAATCTAGACATAAGTTTTCCATAAAACTTTACGTTGCGATATTGAGTGGTGGCCTCTAAGGATTAGCATCTTAAGTATTAAGTAAGTCTCGAGAGTTGGCTTAATTACGGAGCTCACTTTAGGCAATCAAAGTTGTTACTTAAAGGTAAGGCATAAGTTCACTTGTGGACTTAAGGTGATAACAAGTCAGATTTCCTCCATACAAAGGCAGAATGATTTAATTTACAAAAGTAAGCATGATACCGATTTATCTTGTCATTAATTAGGTTCCTTGGCATATAAACTTAAAAAATAGTATTAATTTAAAATATATGATCCTTGAAAAATCCATATTTTAACAAAAGTTTTAATGCAACTTTGAGGGTGAATAGGTCACTGTAGTGTAAAACAACTCCAAAATACTTTGCCTACAAACATTGATTAGTTATTCAAGAGTTCAAATAACTTTACACGTAATTTACGATATATGCAGTAGTTTTGTCAGAAAAAGCGTTGGCCCAGGGTCTGTTTGTGATTTTATTTTTGATATGAATAATTGTGCATCTCAGTCGACTGCTCTTCCCGCGCTTTGTGCTGTGTGAGACAGAATAAATTTTAGCCATGAGGCCGATGAGTTCGGGCCGCCGACTTGTTTCACCTTAAGCGAATGTGACGTGCTACGGGTTCGCAACTCATACTTAATTTGTACGGATTAAGGATATTACGTTAAAGGAAACAGCATATCAAGTATATCAAGTAAAATTTTTCGGCACTATGTGCAAAAAGTATTGAGATATTAATGAAATAAGATTTCCTGAAAAAATTTACATGGAGGTTTATTTAAAAAAGTATGAGCACTACATTTTAAAACTATGTACTTAAAAATAGCGCTCATAAGCTCTTATAAGCACTTAGCAGTTTTTTTAGTATCTCGACAAAGTGCTCATAGCAGATTTTAATTTGACAAGACATTATACTTATTTCTATCTTATGCATCTCTGAAATCATTCCTATTTCTGTGCTAAGATCTTACGAACATAAACACACACGCACACACACAAACACGCACGCACACGCACGCAGCGCACAAATGCATGCACACCTAATGTGTTTTTAAATATGACATTGTAAACTTGTTCATGTAACCTATTGTAACTTATTGTAAAATATGTGCTTGTAAAATAAGTAATTCTGATAGGTTTTTTACTTAATAAAAAAAGGAGCGATAACAAGGAAACTGGGGGCGGGTCGCCAACAAATAAATAAACTATGGCCTGTTGAATGGATGTAGTAGCCTTTTAGTGAAAAATCCCACCAATATCTCTTAAAAATATTACTGAAAATTTCAAATGTGACGTAGAGGAGACACGTCAATGTATTTGCGGAACTAACTCCTCAACAATTCTGTGTGTACACACGTGTATACGGAATGTACGACAATAAAATTGAATGCTCCATGTATTTCGCGTTTGTACTCAAACAATTGTTCCGGTGTACGGTAGCGTACCGACCGAATTCTGTTTATTTTTAATTGAAAAAACCCCTTAATGTGCGTACGCGGTACGCATTTGGATTTTATCGTTGATTCGTAACCAGAAAATATAGGGCTTAAAACTGGGAAAATTTTCGACGCCGATATTCTGAATATCCGATGCGTTATGAAGGCAATGAATTAAATATGATACATTGGGAGGTGTTGGCGTGAATTTACATAAACTGGTCCGCAGTATTATTAACATATCTGGACGAATTTTATTGGTAAACATAACCAGCATTCTTTGTTTTTATGTACACACATTAATTTCTTTCGTTATTAATACGTACGTTTTGTTGGCTTGTTTTAAACTAGCTGGCGCCCGCGACTTCGTCCGCATTGAAAAAGAAAAAAGTAGTCTATCCTGTGTCCTGTACGTCTAATGTTTATCTACCAAGTTTCATGAAAATCAGTTAATTGGTTAATACCAACACTTACAGATTTATTATTAGTATATTGATGATATTAAAATGGCTTTTTAGGCTCTTTTATAAATTAAGGCCAATATATTATTATCTATTTAAGTATATTTATATCTAACAAATTATCAGCTATACTATAATATTATAAAGAGGAAAGATTTGATTGTTTGTTTGTTTGTATGGAATAGGCTCCGAAACTACTGGACCGATTTGAAAAATTCTTTCACCATTAGAAGCCGACATTATCTGTGATGAACATAGGCTACTTTTTACCGCGGGAAAATACTTCATTCCTACGGGAAATGTAAAATAAAAGTAAATACTAGCGGCTTGGCCCGGGAGATAGCGCCATCTATCCAAAATACGGTAGATGGCGTTTTATACTTTTCTACGCGGACGAAGTCGCGAGCACCAGCTAGTAATGATATAAAATGATGTCGATATATACGTTTATGTCTTTTTCTCGGCTAACTTCCTTCAAACCACCCAAATTTTGATTTTGATAAGATTTGCAATTATGGAAAGAGTGATAAACGAGGAAGTATTATAATAGTGTATATAATTTGCAGAAGATACATCCGTGCGAAGCCGGGGTCAGGTCGATAGTTTTGTATGAACTAAGTATATATATATTTGTAAATAAAGTTTTTCAAAATTCGTTCGGTACTAAAATAGTTACAAACATTTATATACATAATCCAAACACATACCATATTTTAGTTGTACAATACTAACAATTTTATCTCTAACTATAATTTTCTAATTGGTTTAGGAAATACAGGCTCACGTAGTATATTAATATCTATATTCACGATGTGAAGGGATCCCTTAAGTTATTGAAGGCTATTTAAGTAAAACCGAATGCGGATGACAGTTGTGTAAAGAGTTATGGGGAACATATAATGGAGAAAGTTTGTTGTCGAAGAAGCCAATTGTCTGGCTCGTGTTATGTTTGCCTTGATTTAATACTACCCCAACTTTCTCAGTTTTCTTTTGACAATAAACAATATTTTTAATAAATTTCCAGGAAAGATAAGGAATTTTGTAAATAAAATATATAATAATATTGATTTATGATAGAGAATTCACTGAAAAATCATAGAGACTTATCAAGCAATCATTATGTAATCTCCGTCTATTTATGCTATACGAGCAAACTATGAAAATGTAATATTTCTATTGAAAAACTAAAGTCGATATCCATCTAAACAATAGGATCTAGGACTCAATGGGACTACAACGTCTACAACGCTATAACGCTAAAATAAAAAGCAATATAATAATGCTCGTAGTCTCCTAAACCATGTAAGTAATATGTATATAACAATTAAATTAATATTCATGAATTTTATCAATTACTTTCTTGGAAATTTTACTTTGAGGGTGACCCTCTGTAAAAACTATATAATAAAACTAGCTGTTGCACGCGACTTCGTCTGTGTAACTTTATAAAATCTAGCTTATGTTCTATAGCTCCATCATAGGCCTCACCTTCGCAAAAAAGGAATTTTTTAAAAATCGGTCCAGTAGTTTTTTAATTTATTTATTACAAACAAAAATATTAAAAACATAAAAAAGCCAATAATGCACACTCCACCAATAAAAATGAATAATGGACGGTGGGCTAGAAGTAATGAGCAACAAGCAATGCAGTTCGCTGAATACTTAGAGCGAATTTTTCAGCCTAATGAAGAAGCTGTGAATGATACTACAGTAAGTGAAACTTCTAATGACAGTGTAGATATAAGATTCGTTACACCAAAAGAAGTAGAAAATGAGATTAAACGTCTAAGTCTAAAGAAAACTCCTGGTTACGATCTTATTACAGGAGAAGTTCTAAGAAACCTCCCACGCAAAGCAATAGTAAAGCTCACCAATATTATCAATGCCACTTTCAGACTCAAATATGTACCAGATATGTGGAAAGTTGCGGAAATTATAATGATTCCAAAGCCTGGAAAACCGCTCCACGAAACAACGTCATATAGACCTATTTCCCTGCTGCCAATCATTTCAAAAGTATGGGAGAAATTACTTCTAAAACGGTTGAAACCGATTATAGAAGACAGAAAATTAATTCCCGACTATCAGTTTGGTTTTAGAGAAAAACATTCCACGATAGACCAAATACACAGAATCACCACTATTATAGAAAAAAACATTAGAAGAAAATAGGGTTTGTTCTACAGTCTTCCTAGATGTATCACAAGCATTCGATAAGGTTTGGCATAAAGGCCTTGTATTAAAACTAAGAAATTTGGTACCGAAGCAGTTTGCAGATATTTTAGAGTCTTACCTATCGAATAGAACATTCAGGGTAAGACAGGATAGCTCATATTCAGAGCTTAAAGAAATAAGAGCTGGAGTCCCACAGGGTAGTGTACTAGGTCCGCTTCTGTACTTACTATACACCTGCGATATTCCAGAGTTAGAAAATAATACAATTGCAACCTTCGCAGACGACACAGCCATAATGGCCACTGGTGATAATCACAAACAAGCAGTGGAAAAAGTTCAAGAAGCTGTGAACATCATCTTTGATTGGACAAAAAAATGGCGAGTCAAACTGAATGAGGCGAAATCTATTCACATAGATTTCACAAACAAGCCCCACAGTTATCATCCGGTATACGTTAACAATCATGCGATACCGTACGAGAATACAGCCAAATATTTAGGCATGACATTGGACGCTAAGCTTCGCTGGAAAGCTCACGTAAAAAAAAAACGCGACGAGTTAGAAATTCGCTATAGGAAAATGTACTGGCTATTAGGAAAGTATTCTTCGTTGTCAGTACATAATAAAATATTGTTGTATAAACAAGTTCTCGTGCCGGTGTGGACTTATGGGATACAGCTATGGGGCTGTACCAAACATAGCAACATTCTGATGATCCAACGATTTCAGAATAAAGTACTAAGATGCATTGTAAATGCACCCTGGTATATCCGCAACGACGACCTTCATAGGGATCTCAAGATAGACCCCGTGATTACAGTCATCCAGAAATATGCAGAGGCTCATCAAAAAAGACTTCATCATCATGTGAATGTCGAAGCTATTCAGCTTCTCGATATCACAAATATATTTAGACGTTTGAAAAGGACAAAACCTTTTGAACTAGTGTAATGTTAAAACAGTGATATTCACAAAGATCACAATAACAAAGTGTCTTTTGAATTAGTGCAGTGACAAGCTAGTGATATGTAGTGAAGTTAGTGCTACTTGCAAAGAACACAATAACAAAGTGTTCACCCCTTAATAGAGACAATAAGAATCGTGTTAATGGACATTATTCTTAGTAAATATTACAGCTAGTAGTTTAGGTTATATTAAAATTACTCATTAGTCTTAAGACTAGATTGTAATCTTATAAGGATGCACTTTTCCAAGTACACCCTTAAAAAACAAAAAAAAAAAAAAAAAAAAAAACAAACAAAAATACAAATCTTCTGTCTCTATAATATTAGTATAGACAAAGTCACTGTCAGCCACTTGTCTGTCCAGACTGTCCAGATTTAATATTACTTATAGGCGATGATGTTGAAAAACGAAAAGTTAAGATAAACAAACGAAGTCGCTTACTTGATAAACACACATTCCTCTTGCTAAAACATAGACTTTGTCGAACAAAGCGAATAGAGACGCCGACGGTTGGTGTATCGTGCAGATGATGGTGCGCCCTTGGCGCGACAACAAACGCAGCAAGACCACCAGTTGCCTGATCGATACTACATCAAGGCCTCTGGAAAATAAACAACAATATAATAAATAAATAAATAATGGCAAATAAATAACAATGTGCGTCCATCCTATGGGATCTGATCCGGCCAGAGCCGTTCCACTTGCGGAACACGAGGCGCGGGCGGGGGTTTCATCCCTTCGTGGTTGATGTTCCCCGGTCACGCACGAAGCATTATAGTTCCACCTTCCTTGTCCGAACTGCTAAGGAGTGGAACTCATTGCCTGCGTCCGTGTTTCCCCAAAATTACAACCTCGGGGTCTTCAAGTCTAGGGTAAATGGGCACTTACTAGGTAAGCGTGGTCCATCTTTGGCCGCATCTGCACCTAACATCAAGTGAGATCGCGGCCAAGCGCTGCCTTAATTACATAAAAAAAAAAACTGTTATTTAAAAAAAACTTCGTCCGCGTTGAAAAAGAAAAGAAATAAACCTATCCTGTGTCCTGTACGTCTAAATGTTTATGTACCAAGTTCTAAATCTAAAAAAAGTAGATAATCTTTGTAGTATATCAACTTTCTGGTATCCATAATACAAGCATTATTTGCTTACTTCGGAAATAGTTGGTGCTGTGAGGAATTTGTGAATATATTTATATATTTATTTTATATTTATATAAATTTCATGGAGGAACAAACATATGTAAAATACACTTACAGATTTATTATTAGTATTAATTGAAAATAGAATATTTGCAATATTAGTAATGAATGTGAGTTGTAACATAACCACGAAGTGTTTTAATAATATATCTAAGTTATATAGTTATTTAAGTTTTAATATAATGGATATTATAAAGTATTATATAAAGCTTCGGTCCCCTAGGCAGGGTCCCAAGCATGCTGGCTTTAAATACAACAGAAAAATATATTTTAAAGTAGTATACTAATGATCCATAACTAAATTATTGACCCATAACTTTCTTTATGGCAATTACCTACTTCTTTAACGAGTTTTTAATACTAAGTAAATTGTTTGACAAAAGGAAACAAGTATATTTGATGAACTCGTTGGTCAAGTGGTTAATCTACGCTTTGTTCCAAGTTTACAGGGTTCGATTCCAATTATTTGGGCAGCACATCTAGGAGTAAGTAGTAACCTAACTAGTCTTAAAAGAAGACCACTATGAAATAACACTCATTTTCATTGCTTCCTAATTCCTAAGGTTTTAGTCTGAAACACAATATAGGTACCTAACTTTTTCCGATACAATTTGTACGAACCAACGTGGGCAAACATTTATTTGATGCGGTATCCGCAACAATAAAATCGAATTGTCTGTTGTTCTCACTGTAATCAAATTCGACGCTCGAATTGTATTGCACTGCCTTGTATTGTGAACGGCAGGCATTAATTGCTAAATGTGTTTCAAAATTGTCACTATATAGGCTGTTAAATGGAATCATTTGCAGCATTGTATGCCTCTTCACGAGGAGGAACATTATACAAATAAAAGAGTACTTATACACCTGCTGTACAAACACATACTACTATCAGATGCTGATCTAAAATAGACGAAACAAAAAAACAGAAACTTGTCTAAGAATGAGAAGTAGCAAAATATTTCCAAATTATCAAGAGCCAAGTTTCGATAATGACTTTTCTAGACGTCCCTAAGGATCTAATAATGTGTATTGTCGACACTGCGGCCGTCTGAGAGAAAATAATTATAGCAATTACTTATATTAATCCAAGGAGTTTCTTCACTCATATGAAGGATTATCCCTTAGATATATTAGTCCTCGTGGGGACTAATTATTTTTTTACGTCATCACCGTGAGTGGATAACAAATGAAAGGGAAATCTAAAAATAACTCCAATTTTAGTTATAACTAGCTGGTGCCTGCGACTTCGTCCGCGTTGAAAAAGAAAACCAGTCTATCCTGTGTCCTGTACGTCTAAATGTTTATGTACCAAGTTTCATGAAAATCTGTTAATTCGTTTAAGAGTTATGGAGGAACATACATAATACAATACCTACACTTACAGATTTATTATCAGTATGAGTATTGATGTAGCTGTGTAAGTATTTTGTCATTTGGTGTGACTAGTCTTTGTGATTTATTTATTTATTAAAAAAAATATTAAAATGATTAAGAAAATAAAAATATAAGTAATAACTTACGTGGTAGGTTCGTCCAAGAAGATGATTGGTGGATTATTCACCAGCTCCAGTGCAACTGACAGACGCTTCGACTGACCTCCAGACAGGCTCTCAGATCTGGTGTCTCTGTGGTCCCACAAACCGAGAGTCTGGAGAATTTCTTCAACCTGAATTTAAAAAAAGAATATCTCGATTAACATTATAGGAACTAGTGGGGACAAAGAAGGCAAGAGCAAGACAGACTTTACCACTAGTTTCAACTAAGGTTCGCCTGCTCCTCCGGCACTGGTTTGGTTCCACCAGAATACACGAGAGCTTTTTATTGATTTAAGCGTTGATTGTTAAAATTGTCATATAAATACCACATACACGCGTGAAGAGTTTAATTTTTGCGGAGCGATATGCGAGTGCGGCGACAACTTTTAATCTTGATTTGAAGGGAAGGAAATGGGAACAAAAAATTGATAAATATGCAGATAGATATGCGTGTGATGCGTTTGTTTGTGTGTGTGTAGGTAAAACGGCGTCAACAGGAACTATATTAAAACTTGTTCTTGGAAATATATTAAAACGTATTTCCTACCGTTAAAGTCGATAGACAGGGTGATGGTCCACTTGATGGTTGCTACTATCGCGCCTACAACACAAGCAACGCTGGTCCGCTGCCGACCATAGAACGATTAAGGATAAGTGATTAGAAAGACAAGGGCAATAGGAAACACAACAGCATGAGCAATCCAGGTATCAAAGTTCCAGATTCAACTCTGAAAATTCATTCCCAAAGTTAGCTCTGCCGGGGATTGCATCCGGAACCCCTGAGACAGAGCGTTAAGGCAAGCACTCTAACCACTACTTAATCCAATAGGCTCGTCAAATTTTGGGATTATTGTTATCTATATAACGAAGGTTAATGGTGTATGTATTCTTTAATCATATTTTGGAACTCTTCTGATGTGTGTCAAGCTAGCACGGTGTTTCATGTTTAGAAGAACGTCTCCCCAAGTAATATAATATACCTACTGGCTGATGTAGAGACAATTTACTTTATAGAATTTCTTACGATATTCATCGCTAACATCTTTTATAAGTGCAGCAGAATTTTGACTATGATCTATCTCTATACTCTATCAGACCAAGTATATTCAAAACATCTCTGTGATCCCGACATATCACGTCATGCATATTTACGAGCACGCGTGAAAGCTAATCTGGCTTAAAAGGGGACATCTTGGTCCATAAAAACGAGCCCGCAATCCAAAAAAAGGTCGTTCAGTGATACGCCTATCCAGAATAAGTGAAGTACGCAAATAAATGGAGTTCAATTAAAGAAAATCACTCGAAGGGCAACGTTCATGACCCTCTTCGGGCCAAGTTAGAGGCGGTTGACCTCGCGTTGACCATGGCGTTTTAGACCTGGTGCACATGCTGCTACAAAAGTGATAAATTACATTTGAAAATATACTTAACAAACAAATTCCAACGGCTTCATCTATATTCGTAACTGAAATTACCTTCAGTTGTAAGAGAATAATTTTTTTTCGCTGATTGGTAACTAGTTGTAAGAGAGGAATTATTATTATTCCACTTTTGTAGATCAAATTGTTTCTGTTTTTGTAACCCGAGACATTAATTTATATACATTTTTATAAATAAAAGTCGATGTGTGTATGTATTCACGATTTTCCAGATTTAAAAACGTCTGTTCGAAGACGCCGTGTGAAAATTTTTAGAATTTAAACTTTATCGTAATCTACAACGACTATCACAAAAGTGTGGTGGGGTCTCTGTATATCTTTCTCTGCTTACAAGCGTACATTCTTCCACTTAGACGCTATAAACTTTGCTGTTAATTGATAAATTAACAAAATTGATAACGTCGAATAAATTTTTACGAATTGGATAATATTCTATTGCGAAATTTATTCGTATGTATTTATTTATTTTATTGTAGGGTTTACAGGTTTACTAGCACTATTACTATTACATAATAATAGTGTTAATAAATAACTTAAACCTAATAAAAAATTTCCACTTATGTATTATGCATTATGTATTGTGTATTGTGTATTGTGTATTGTGTATTGTGTATTGTGTATTGTGTATTGTGTATTGTGTATTGTGTATTTTGTATTTTGTATTATGTATTATGTATTATGTATTATGTATTATGTATTATGTATTATGTATTATGTATTATGTATTATGTATTATGTATTATGTATTATGTATTATGTATTATGTATTATGTATTATGTATTATGTATTATGTATTATGTATTATGTATTATGTATTATGTATTATGTATTATGTATTATGTATTATGTATTATGTATTATGTATTATGTATTATGTATTATGTATTATGTATTATGTATTATGTATTATGTATTATGTATTATGTATTATGTATTATGTATTATGAATTATGTATTATGTATTATGTATTATGTATTATGTATTATGTATTATGTATTATGTATTATGTATTATGTATTATGTATTATGTATTATGTATTATGTATTATGTATTATGTATTATGTATTATGTATTATGTATTATGTATTATGTATTATGTATTATGTATTATGTATTATGTATTATGTATTATGTATTATGTATTATGTATTATGTATTATGTATTATGTATTATGTATTATGTATTACGTATTATGTATTATGTATTACGTATTATTAATAATACAAAAACACAGCAAAGTTGGCACACTAACGGTATTTTTAATTTTTTTAATAATTTTTTTTTTTTTAATTTATTTTACTAAATTTAGATTTTTTTTTATATGTGACATAACATTTTGAAGTTATAAAGACCATTTATACTTTCCTTATGTTATAAAGAAAGTATCAAAAGGAACATAAATTATGCTCCAAGAAATATTTTTATTTCAATATGACACTAATGTTTAGTTAGTCTAATGCAGAATCAAACGTGTGCCACTGGTTTTAAAGTTGGCGTTCATTTGCGACGCGAAGTCTTATATTACGTAATTAAGTACGGAACCTTATTGCAGTGAAGGGGGTACGAGTTTAGTATCAACAGTTAACTTTGTGTTTTAGTGCAATACCTTAAAGTACCTAATCTCTAGTGATTATAGAATCTCTAATGTACAGCTTTTCATTTTTAACCTAAAACTCGGAAAAGTTTTCAGTTTTTGAAATGAAATCTTCTTTAGGCGCGTTGGGAATTTTTGAGAAGGGAAAAAACTATTGAACTCGCGACCTGTTATCATAATCGTGTAACCGAGTATTTTAAAAAAAAAAAAACAAATTTTGAAATAGAAAAAAACTTTTTTTTGAAATTTTGAGACAAAGTCGTGGGCGCCAGCTAGTATACAATAATTTGAATTCAACTTTAGAGGGAGATAAATTGTGGGATGGAGTGATAAAAGTGTAATAGTGATCACGGTAAGATACCTAAGGGATAATAAGTAAGGAATAGGGCATTGAGTTCTGGAATACCTTATTTATGCATTGTAGTGCAATATAACATTTGCTGTCATATCCTGGTGACCTTCTGTAAGCAAGTGAAAATCTATGACTGTGGAATACTGTTGCTATAAATTTAGATACATAGGTAGTATACTTACAATGAGTTCTTTCTCCGCTCTGCCCAGTTCTTTCCCAAGCTTTAAATCTGCTGCTATCCTCATGGACTCGTGTACAGTCAGTCGAGGCTGCAGCAGATCGTCTTGCATTATGTAACTGCTCAACTTCTTGAACAATTTCATGTCTCTCGAATGACCGTTAACAGTGATTCTGCCGGTCACGCCATTTGACCTAAAATTATAAGAAAAAATTTGGAGATGTTAATCTTAAGTAAAAAATATTTTTTATCAAGCACAGCCAATTTGAGGCATAATTTAAAGTGCTCGGAACCGCAGATGTAAGAACTGTGATCTTGCTGAGATGTTAGTGTCCTGCTTATTATGGGATTCAAGAAGGAAGCAAGCTCTAATTGTGTAGGGAATCCATTTACAACTTATGCGACAGAAAAAGTATTGCCTTAACTTTTTGTTTTTGGTTTTACTTGATGATCTGCAAGTATGATGACAGAAAAGTTCCAGGAAAACAGTTGACGAGTAACATCGCTAGATGGTCCAACCAATGAGTAGTGGATTTCTGTTGCCTCTTTATGGTGCCGCACAAAAAGCAGGTGAATCTTATTTATTGCCTTCCTTTAGGCAAACGTAAGGTGTTATCATACGATATGGCGAAGAAATAAGATATTTTATATTCAGAAAAATATATGAGAAATTGCACAAACACACGAGCACTTAACGCAATTTGTCAATAGCTCAATACAATGGCGATTCGAATGAATGGAAAATATGTTGGCGGCCACCCAATGACTCTTTTTTTAGCACAGTCATTTAGCCCCCAAGCTGCGTTAGCCACGCTAAAACCCAAAAATTAAGAATAGGGTTTGTGAAACTAGTTATATGTTTTATTATCTATAAAAATAAGTACAATGTTTCTCTAGTAACGGGCTAAATTATCACCACATTACTAGAGCCCCGAGGACATCTCCGCATGTAAACTGTAATGTGTAATCTCCGCAATATTAAACTATATCGGTCGGTAGCCACATGGCATAAAGTGTTTCCCACACATTTGCGGACAGCTTTCCGCGGACCAAAACAATATGTATAGAGATTTATCAATTTAGTGATATCAACAAAAATATTTTCTGAGCCGTAACTAAGATTAAATAAGAAGTGGTACATCAACTGTAAAGGTCAAACCCCACAATTTTTTAATAGGACCGGCTAGATGCAGAGTGGGTCCACTGTCGACTTGCGGCCCTTATCAGGTCGTCTGTCCACACGGATGAAGTCGCGAGGAAAAGCTAGTCTATATAAAGAGGAAAGATTTGATGGTTTGTTTGTTTGTTTGTTTGTATTGAATAGGCTCCGAAACAACTGGACCTATTTGAAAAATTCTTTTACCATTGGAAGCCGACATTATCCCTGATGAACATAGACTACTTTTTACCGCGGGAAAATGCTTCATTCCTATGGGAAATCTAAAATAAAAGTAAATACTAACGGCTACACTTGATGGCGCCATCCATTTAAAATAGAATCAGGTGAAGATACTAACATGACAACTGCTTGGTAATATTTTTAACGATCCGCTCCACGGTATCAAGTGTTATAATTTTATACTTTTCAACGCGGACGAAGTCGCGAGCACCAGCTAGTTCTTTATAATTTTAGAAAAAAATAATAAATTTTGCTACATTTACAATGCACTATTAAGGTGCTATATATACATTGAACTGTTTAATATTGATAATAAATTAGACAAAAATATAGTAAATTAGTGTATATTTAGGACATTAAGAATCTGCATATTTTAAGGACTATTCATAAATGAATGTTGTTCAGTTACGTCCGTTTCAAACACATTTCATTAAAACACTATTTTGTATTAATCAGTTCAATCAACAGCTCTAAATTAATTAACACGTTAACTACGTTATTATTGCGAATTGAAAACCAATTAACAATTTTCATGTAAAGTGGTAATTAAGTCTATTTTTGGTGAACGTAGTTCTTTTGGAAGTAATTTAATAAGAATTTTTTTGCTACTTTATTGAATAAATAAAGAATCTAGTAGCGATTTATGTTGAACTAATTGGGTAGTCTACAGAATGAAAGGAAAAAATCCAATTAGTTCAACTTAAATCGAAGATTGTCGTAGATTTGTAAATCCCGAACCCAAGTTACGAAAACCTCCAAATTGTTGGCACAAAAAAATATTTCATACAAAATGTTGCATTAATTTGAAAACGACATTTTCAATCTTTGGCACATATAATTAGGGTTACCATATCTCTGGACTTGTCCTGAGATTTCAGGATTTTTAGGGTACTGACAGGATTGCGGCCGGATTTCGGAAATCTTAGGATTTTTCGATTTTCAATAAAATACAGTAAATTTTTTAGATTTTTTTTATTAGAAAATTTCAATCAACCAAAACAAAAACATAATCTCCTTTGGTTTCGATAGTATCACAAATCAACGTAATTAACATAAACATAATTTAAAAACATAAAATAATTCACCCTTTTTTTAGAGTTGATAATTACGTTTGCCACGAAATCTTGAGACTTTTCTATGGAAATCAGACTTTATTCCATATGGTAACCCTACATATAATTAACTTTTCCTTTACCGATAGAGTATCGAAATATTAGAGGTATACAGTGGATTTTTAAATATACCCAAATATTGGTTATAAATATATATATAAAAACAATAAACTGTAACTTACGTGTAGCCGGCGAGAATATTAAGTAGGGAGGATTTTCCAGCACCTGATGGTCCAAGAATGCAGGTCAGCTCTCCAGAACGAAACTCCCCTGAGACATGGTGGAGTATTTCGCGATCTTCTGTTAAAAAAAGTAAAATGAATATTTCAGCATAAAGTAAGTACAAGCTGCAGAGATTTGGTATGAGCATTATATGTAAAAAGTCTTAGAAGGAAACCAACTGCGCTATTGTGTGAAGAATAGTTTCATATGATATACTGACATGTTTTTCACTCGACTTTATTATTTATAACATTGTTATTAACAATTTTATGGAAAAATCGCTGATTTTTTAGTTTTTTGCTTATAAAATTGAAACTATCAGCATAATCACGATGATACAGAAAATTGCTAATAACAATGTTATAAATAATAAACTCGAGTGATAAACATGTCAGTATATCATATGAAACTATTTTCCACACAATAGCGCAGTTGGTTTTCTTCTAAGACTTTTTACATGTCAAAACCTAGGTAGATTGGCCTATAATCTTTATCCCTGCCTTATCCTTACTTATTCTATAGAACAAAGTCCTCCGCCGCGTCTGTCTGTTTGTTCGCGATAAACTCAAAAACTACTGCACCGATTTTCATGCTGTTTTCACCAATGGATAGAGTGGTTCTCGAGGAAGGCTTTAGTATATATTTTATAAAGTTACGCAGGCGAAGTCGCGGGCAGCAGCTAGTGTCACATAAATAATACATTTTAAATAAATTGATGATTCGTTGTTTTTAATAAAGACTACATATAATACAAGGAATTTATCATTTACATCTATTCGAGTAATATAATTTAATTAACAGAATCATTGAATTCCATCTAAAACTAATTATCTATTATGAATATAATTACATGTCTTGAATGTCGATATGTATAATAACGAAATTAATATAATTCCACTTATGACCTCATCATTGTGTCTACAGAGATTTAGTAATAATACTAGCTGGCGCCTGCGACTTCGTCCGTGTTGAAAAAGTAGCATATCCTGTGCCCTGTACGTCTAAATGTTTATGTACCAAGTTTCATGAAAATCAGTTAATTCGTTTAAGAGCTATGGAGGAACATACATACAATACATACACTTACAGATTTATTATTAGTATTGATGATTGATAATATATTTTATTTATTTATTTTATTGTAAGGAAATTTACAGGTATTATTTATTTACATAATAATAGTGTTAGTAAATAATTTAAACCTAATTAAAAAATTCCACTTATAGATAACAAAAACATCGATAAAAAAGTGTGGAACAGGTTACAATATGATCGAGAGATGAATGTATTATAATAATAATAAATGTAGATTTAACTGATAAAATTCAGTCATGGAACCACTGTAAATTACTATTGTGTTTCGGTAATTGTGTAAGGGTTACCAGAACCCATATTTCTTTCCTCACCTTATCCCTTATCCCAAACAAGTAAAGGAGTCGGCGGCGCATTTACAACTTTGCGTCAATAGATGACGGTTGTCATCTTCATTCGTTTGTTTAAAAAGAAGGTTGTCTATACGCTATACTCGTCTAAACTAGAATGGATCTTAGTACTGTTTTCACTATAATTTAGTGAATTTACTAAAGTGCAAAACGACTGAACACTCAACTTACTTACTGAAACTTTTTACGATCATTTGTACGTGAAGTTTATTTCGTTCTCGAGTCGTGACAACGACTTATGGCGCGTTGAGAGTTCAGTTGTTTTGCACTTTTGAATGTGTTAATCGACTTATGCGGCCGACTGTACATAGATTTATTGAAGTGAAAACTTCTATAGCCGCGTTATACGACTTTGGGTAGGGAAAAAATGAATCCATTCGCGTCAGCAACATGCTAATGGTGCTAATGCTCCCAGTTACGCGCGCGCAGCTGTCTAGGTATGCGATCACGCCAACATATAGCATTGTATGTGTGTGCGTTGGACGATCAGTTTTAAGTTTTCACTTCTGTCGGCAGTCCTTATGACTGCCTCCGATTGTTTTTTTAATTCAGGTGGAAGGGAAGAGAGCGCTGGGTGAAGTATAAAGTCTTGGCTGAGAAATATCCGAGAATGGACTGGAATTGCCTCGGTCGAGCTGCTCCACTTGGCTCTTGACAGAGACCTTCAGGAAGATGACCGCTAACTAACTATAAGTGAGTTCGACTTAGTTGGGCTATTTTATGTAGCTTAGCTTATTGTTATAGCTTCTTGTGTGCAGACAGCAAACAATGTAAACTTGTGTGCAGAAGTATAAAAAACTGCGTCAACTATGCGAGTTAAATTAAACTAAGTTATCTTTTCGTATACCCAAAGAAATGATCTTGAAAATTAATCAAATTTAAATAAATAATCGGTATAAAAAGAAATCAAAAAATTAGATATTTGAAAAAATAAATAGCCGAATTCCAGCCTTTCTCGAGTTTTGCGCTTAACAACACATTAACCAATTTATTTTTATTCATATTAATTTTGTAAATGCTTCGTGGAAATGAGGAGAAAACGAGTAAATTAATGAATTTACCTTGAAAAGCAACCCTGAAAAGAATTCGTTCACTTTCTTGTTATTTAGCACATTATTATAATATTTATTGATTCGAAATTAAGGTAATTTTATTAGACATAAATAATCTGCTGACATTTTGTTGACTGTATAGAAATCTATACCTAATAAAATAAAGTCGTAAACGAGTCATTAATTATTTTAATTAATTATTTTTACAAAAAATTCCAAATTTCCAACTTGTGTTACCGAAGTCGAAAATATATTTTTAAAAGTCTTGTCTATTTGTCTCTGCGTTTGTACAGGATAATCTCAGAGACGGTTTAACATACTGGATACTTTTTATCCTGGAGATGTTAATGTCCTGATGTTAATGAGATGTCCTGATCCTGGAATGTTAGGTTCCGATGGGATTTTCAAGAAACGAACCACAGAGCTTAAGCGTACAGAGCTGGTTATAAATTTTACATGAAAAACTATCTATATCTGATAGTGTAAACTGCTTCAAAATCCGTTGAGTGGTTTAGGAGGAGTTATCAGTATTTTTTTTTTAATATTTTTTTTATTTAATTCGTTTAGGACTGTTTTAACAAAAACTGTGCGTCTCTATAATCTAAACTAGTTTTGGACCGTTACAACCATGTAGCGTGTACTACAGTGTATAAAAGGAAAGTAGTTTCTACTTATTAGTTCCTTGCAACATAGATGTTGCAAATGCATTTCGTTAAGGGCCTACCCACTATTGCTGTAATAGCGGCTGCAAACCTCAACGTTCAATCAACCAACATTCTTGGGGTTGGTCTTGGACTGTTTAGAGTCTAGAACACAATCAGACTACATTTGATTTTCGCCTAGAGCTTAAATTGACTACTACATAATGAGTCGAGCACTCAAATCTACTATGACACAAATTGACTAGTACCGAAAATATCTAGAACACATATTGCTCACTGTTGTATTTTGTTTTTGAATGAGGTTGGTCTTGGACTGTCTAGAACACAATCTGACTACATTTGATTTTCGCCTAGAGCTTAAATTGACTACTATACATAATGAGTCGAGCACTAAAATCTAATATGACACAAATTGACTAGTGCCGAAAATATCTAGAACACATATTATGCTTACTGTTGTATTTTGTTTTTGAATGTACAGGCGAGGTGAAAAATAAAAATACAGAAATACTTATGTCATAAATTTTAGATAATAATATGATGTCAAATCATTTGGATAGCAAATTAAATTATTAAGAAAAGTCACTCCAGAACTTAAATAACTTAAAATGAATCTTCACGATATTAAAATAAATTGGGTACTTCATTTTTAAGCTCTTTTTATGTCTTTTATAGCTGTTAAAAATCCATTGGTGCAATTTGTTTTTAACTTAAATAGACAGGTAAACATTAAAAGAGGAAATAAATTTCCTGTCTGAATGTGCAGACAATTTGGGTTCATGTCATTATGCTATGTAGGAAAAATATGAAATAAAAAATCAAAATATTTATTTATCAATTAAGTTTCTACAAGAAACTCTTATTAAATTTATCAACTAGTCAATTTGTGTCATAGTAGATTTGAGTGCTCGACTCATTATGTAGTCAATTTAAACACTAGGCAAAAATCAGATGTAGTCAGATTGTGTTCTAGGCAGTCCAAGACCAACCCCATTTTTCCAACACTTTTAATGCGGGCTAAAAAGTTTGCTTTTTATATTATTTCATATAAAATGTGAACATATTATATTATTATCTATTATTTATTTAGAAAACAATAAATTAAAATTCTATGATTTAACCAAATTCGGAAATAACACATAAATCTAGTAACTACGTTCAGATAGTTTAAAAACAAATACGGAATTTATTAGGAAAAAAACACAATACGCATATTTACAATGTAAGGTTTTTATGTGGACAGATCTTATCATTTGATTACTCATTTGAAGAGATCAACAATAATAATATAGCTTCATTGAGCGGATGTAGATGTCTCGCGATAAAACATGCTTATTTCACATAATAACTATTTGGTAAAAAATAAAATAAAATTTCATATAATTGCGCGGATTTATTTATTTGATTATTATGGCTATGAACACGAACTAATGAGTTATTATAAAGGCTGATCAACTGAAATTGTATTTTCAAAATTTTAAAATGAACTCTCCAAATCTTGAGAGCTTATAATACATATTTAATATAAATTTAGTGCAAAGTTTGTTTCTAAAGTAAAGAATCTTGTGATATAATAATAATTAATACCTACGAAATTGTAAACATGAAAGAAAACTCAGTAGTCAAACGCAAAACCTCTAATTAAAGTTAGAGAAACATAAAACACCAAATTGGTTTTCCGAAAAATTTAATTATTTTGTGAAATTTTAGATAACTTTTAATGTATATTCATTATTTACTAATAACAGGGTAAACAAAGAAAGGGAATTCACTAATAGGCAGATAGCAGACCAAATGAGAGTTTCTTGTATAAGGAATATCCGTAATGGCGGAAGGTAGTGGCCATTAGTGAAAGATTAAATCCGGAAGGTTAACGACACGGTTAATACTAACTAAAAATATTATAGGTATACCATTATGTATTTGTATAGTGCTCTATAGCTCGAATATGGTATTACGGTTTTCAATTCGACTGACTACGGTTGGAATCTCGATTCATTTGTGATTAAAAGTACATATAGATATTTCTTTTAAGGGTAAAATCGGAGGATTGAACATTTCAATGATTAGCACGCTTTTAATACAGTGATTAAGTATAGTAGTCACTTGAACTAACCATACTTAATCACAGGGAAGTGTGTCTATTTGTTTCTGATAAAGTCGTTAAAGCGATGACTGGACAAGGGTTGAAGGGCATACGTTACAGATAGAATATTCGAAGGAAATACGCGACGATGAGACAGAGAAAAGGTTTGGCGCAAAAAGAGGGTGCTTTATTGATTGCTTACATTCAGATGACCCTTGTCTCTAATTCAAAAGGCGGAGAACTGTATAGGAAAGACAGGAAACCAACCCTTATATTAAAGTGAAAGCAAATATTTTGTTAAAAAATAAATTAAACTACTAAAATCATCCGAATTTGGGATCTAGAATATTTTAAGTAGGTACTCACGCACCACACCACGACAGAATATTGTTCTTTGAACATTTTCCATACAAGATGTGATTCAATGTAATTGTATATAATTACTAGCTGCTGCTTGCGACTTCGCCCGCGTTTAAAAAATAGATAAAAACCTATTCTCAGACCTACCAAGTGTACATATGAAAATTCATGAAGTATGGCAACTAACACTGTGACACGAGAATTTTATATCTATACTAATATTATAAAGAGGAAAGATTTGATTGATTATTTACTTGTATGTTTGTATAGAATAGGCTCCGAAACTACTGGACCGATTTGAAAAATTCTTTTATCATTAGAAGCCGACATTATCTGTGATGAACATAGGGTACTTTTTACCGCGGGAAAATGCTTCATTACTACGGGAAATCTAAAATAAAAGTAATAGCGCCTTGGCCCGGGAGATAGCGCCATCTAAGCGCCATCGCGGACGAAGTCGCGAGTACCAGCTAGTATTAGATAATTCTATATGGTTATGTTCTTTTATAACAGAAGATAGACTTTCATTAGACGACCAAATTATTTAAAAAAATATAATTACTCCTAAGTCCATTTATATTATCTCCTTGTAATCGCTTATATTTTATCCTACTAAGGTCAGGGCCCTAGCCAAGAGCACAATGCAAACGGGAGCGTTGCGTATATTTACGAAACGATAGAAAATAAAGCCCGATGATTGGTTGTTGTAACGCCCACATAAAATGTTGACCAATCACCGGGCTTTCTATCGTTTCGTAAATATACGCAACGCTCCCGTTTGCATTGTGCTCTTGGCTAGGGCTCCAGCAGCACTTAAGTGTTTTTTATGTTTGGCTCGACAGACATGCTTGACGTTAAGCATGTTTTTTTATGCTATGTTCGGCAAGCAAGCTGACGTTTCAATTGATGGTAGGTGGCAACCGACGCCTACAACACAAGCAACGCCGCACGTAATGCAAGTGAGCTGCCGACCAAACTAGGATTACCCGGATTAAGGTATAAGAAAATGGGCTCTGGCATCGCTTATTCACTCACCTAAACACAACGGTAAGTGTGTTAGCCTGTTCGTCGACCTTTACATAAAAAGAAACTACCTATATTACGTTAACTAATACTAGTAGTCTAGTAGTTACGTGTTAAGTGATGCTAGCTAAATAGTTATTAGAGCGTAATGAAATATGTATTTTCCATTTCGCATTCATGGATCACTTTCGTTTGATGTTTTGCAATAGTGTACTGGCAAATAATATAAGATTCTTAATCACTTGTGTTGCATGAAAAAAAAAAAAATTAAATGAAAATTCATGGATAAAAAATAATTAAATGCTAAATCCTCGACTAGTATGACTTTTTATTTTAGATTAGCGACCCGCACTCGGCTTCATAGGGGCTCTAAAAATTTTTTCTATACTAGCTGCTGCCCGCGACTTCGCCTTGCTAACTTTGTAAATTATATACTAAAACTTTCCTCGAGAACCACTCTATCAATTGGTGAAAACATTGATAACATGAACATGAAAATCGGTGCAGTAGTTTTTGAGTTTATCGCGACTTTGTTTTATAATATTTTGAATATAATAGCTGTATGACACTTAAAGAAATAAATAAAAATGTGATGTCAAAAACATTAACAAGTGTGATATATTAATTAAGAAGTGTGATATATTAGCTGTATATTTGCTTAATATTCCTAGTACCTATGTAAAGTTTAATGCAAATGTGACCCATCCCTTCTCTGAAAGCGATACTCGCCAAATAAAATTCAACCAACGAAGTTCATGCGTAATTTTAATTAAAGGCAAATAATTTCGAGTGTAAATTCTACGCTCCTAAAGATAATTTCGCATTGTTAAGAACAATTTATTGATACCCCAAGTTAGGACTGTGCAGAACATTTCAGGCTTATTCATAATTTATATTAATTGAAGTCGACAAAGTTTCGAACAAACTTTCGAAGGAGATACCTACTTGTTTAAAAGAACAATTTGTTCCAACTGCGCTTGGTTAGAAGCAATAAGTGATAATATTTGCGTAGTATTTATTTTAACAATGAAACGTGGCGATTTCTGTATTATTAATACGAGGAAGGTTCTTGTGAAGAAAAAAATTGGAAAAATTACACCCGGCGAAGCCCGGGGCTTCGAAGTTTGGATTTTTCTATAATTAAATTATACCACAAATATCCAGTTGTCCTTCCTGCTTGCTGTGAAATAAGTACGTAATTAATTAGTAATGTGTAAAAATTAACTTGATTATAAAACATGAAAACTTAAGTTAAAAAACAAAAATTATTACGTAATCAGTAAATGGCAATGAATTGTTTAAATTTAATAAAGAAAACATTGGAAAATTTTCCTTGAAATTTGCTCAATGAAGCTTGCTTAGACATTACGAAGTTTAGTTTTTTTTTAATTAAAAACTTTTTGTATGGGAGAAAACACTGAAGTCGCGCCGTCATGCTCTGTGAGCGACACCCTCAGTGACTTTTAACTGTATAAAATAAGCGCCATCTACCCGGATCAGTATGTTTATAATAATAATTTATAATAACTTCTTGGTTTATAATAAGCTTAACTTCGTCAATAGTCTGGCAGATGGCCATAATAATATATTGTTCGAAAGTCATAGCAGTAATTTTCAATAGTTTTCACTTGTTACGTTCAGGTCGTACTGATAGTTTTTCAATTTTACAGCTTTACTAGAAAATAATAAATTATTGACAATTATGAAAGTGTACTAAGTCAAATCTTCTTATATATAAAATGTGATGTGTGTATGTACAGTCGGCCGCATAAGTCGATTAACACATTCATAAGTGCAAAACAACTAAACACTTAACGTGCCATAAGTCGTTGTCACGACTAGAGAACAAAATAAACTTGACGTACAAACGATCGTAAAAAGCTAAGTAAGTTGAGTGTTCAGTTGTTTTGCACTTATGAATGTGTTGATCGACTTATGCGGCCGACTGTACGTACCCGTATGTCTCCTATAGACTCCAAAACTGATTTCGATGAAACTTTCAGACAATCTTCAGATTAGTCCAGCGGGTGTTCCTGTGAAGTTTGATAGCGATCGGACGCGGAGGAAGTCGTGGGCAAATACTAGTTTACAATAAAATAAAAGAAAACAAAAGAATTCATTTTGTAAGCCCAGCGTTTCTTGCACCACGGTAGAGACTGTTATACAACAGATTTGAATTTAGAAAGCGTGAATGTAGGCAGTGAATCGCATTCAGATTGGATTCAGCTCTTTGTAAAGTAGACTTTGCTAAAATGGCAGCAAGCAGTCAAAGGCAACGCCTTTGACGTCATTTTCACGATACGCAAACAGACTCGGTTTCACCACGAAGCTGTAATACTTTAAAAAGGCTTCAAAGGGGTAAATGTTAATCTTTTTACGTAAGTATTTTAATATTGTGCATTTGTTATCGCAAATGTTTTACTTTAACCTTTTTATAGATATAGATATAGATATAGATATAGATATAGATATAGATATAGATATAGATATAGATATAGATATAGATATAGATATAGATATAGATATAGATATAGATATAGATATAGATATAGATATAGATGTAGATGTAGATATAGATATAGATATAGATATAGATATAGATATAGATATAGATATAGATATAGATATAGATATAGATATAGATATAGATATAGATATAGATATAGATATAGATATAGATATAGATATAGATATAGATATAGATATAGATATAGATATAGATATAGATATAGATATAGATATAGATATAGATATAGATATAGATATAGATATAGATATAGATATAGATAATATAGATATAGATACTGTTTTCACTAATGTAAAAAGCAATAAACTAGAGATTGAAAAAAAAAAATACTATTGGGCATTGGGTGAAATATTTTTTTATTTTTAAAACATAATTTAATTTAATTGGAATGATTTTTTTGTTTTGTCCAGAACCTAAGGGGTACAGTGTAAATAAGAAGGGGTTTGAAAAAATGTCCGTTTCTTAAGTGGCATTTCTCGTTGGAAATCGGGCTGTGGGGAACGGGAGCGGTTATAAAAAGGGTACGGACACAGTGTGTTATGTGGGCCAGTGTGGAATGTCGGTGTAATAGGTATATTTTATCAATCATTCATTTGCAAAGCAAAGCCAACAAAAAAATCCCATTATGTATTTTTTTATAAAATACTAGCTGGTGTAAAACGCCATCTACCGTATTGTGGATAGATGGCGCTATCTCCCGGGCCAAGCCGCTAGTATTTACTTTTATTTTAGATTTCCCCGTAGGAATGAAGCATTTTCCCTCGATAAAAAGTAGCCTATGTTCATCACGGATAATGTAGGCTTCTAATGGTAAAAGAATTTTTCAAATCGGTCCAGTAGTTTCGGAGCCTATTCTATACAAACAAACAAATAAATCTTTCTTCTTTATAATATTAGTATAGATATTTTAAATAAAAAATGTTACTAATATCAAGTTGAAACGCTGAAAGTTACTAATATTATTTATAACTAGCTTTTGGCCGCTACTTCGCCCGCTCCCTTCTTAGGTGTTATTTATTCCATCTTTCTTGCTCATCATATTTATGTCAGACGTGGAATATTTTATTTATTATTGATTTATTGATGCCTCGGGAACAGTACTTTTTTTTTGGTGAAAGGTATCCTATATCCTTTTCTGTAATTTTGCATATATCCCTGACAAGATATAATATGCAAAATTTCCCGATGTTCAATTGGTTAATTAGGGCGTGAAAGCGTAACAAATAAACAAGCAAAATCAAATTCATCGTTATAATTTACTAACGGTGTCGCCGTCTTTGAACGATTCTCCCCAATTCTTTCAAATAAATGTTCTAAATTTCAGCGTTCTAGACTTATGTAATAGTTTTGACTGTGCGTTGATAATCAGCCAGGACAAACGGCTTTAAAAGATTTTATTTTAGTAATATTAGTTAGGATATATAATAATAAATGTTAATTTCATTGGAGCATGTAATGTTCGTTTACTGTGTTTGTTCTGTCCGTGGCAGTGGAAAACGGATTGGACGGTCGACTGCGAATGACGAGTGGCGAATTTGTGACACGAGCAAAGGGTCCGACTCCATTGGGAAACTTCGTTTATGTCGACGTTTCAATTTAAAATTCTGCCGAGACCGTTAAAGCATTGGATTTCTTCACCGACAGTTTATACGTTCGTACAATAAACACTATGGTGCAAATTTTTTTTGTTCCTAAACTCCTAAGCTTATGAACACACGATAAAAATGAAAACGTTTAATTTTCCAACTTTAAAATATATATTATACACTAGCTGGTGCTCGCGCCTTCGTCCGCTTAGAAAAGTATAAAACGCCATCTACCGTATTTTGGATAGATGGCGCTATCTCCCGGGCCAAGGTATTTTACTTTTATTTTAGATTTCCCGTAGGAATTGAAGCATTTTCCCGCGGTAAAAAGTAGCCTATGTTCATCACGGATAATGTAGGCTTCTAATGGTAAAATAATTTTTCAAATCGGTCCCGTAGTTTCGGAGCCTATTCTATACAAACAAACAAAAAAACAATCAAATCTTTCCTCTTTATAATATTAGTATAGATACCTACTAGATGTACTTTTTTTGCGGGAAATCAAAATCAACTAATCAAATTATAACTATTATCAAAATCAAAACTTGTATAATAATATACTAAGTACATAATATAAAAAATCTGATAACGTATCTGATTTTTTTACATTAAAATCTGATCTTCTAGATAACGTATTCTTTTATAAAATTAAATGAAAAAGTTAGTTGTAAAAATTCCTATCTGGTCTACTTTTATCCACAACTTCATCGTGACCCTATCAAGTTACGATGCTCATTTGCAATCCTCCATGCATTGCCTATACGGTTTTAGATCACCTACCATTATGTGAACGCGATCAGCTTGCCCGTTGACCTTAAATATGATTTCAAATTAAAAATTACACATTTTTGAAAAGTAAGTTCTAAGTAAATGCATAGAAGATAAAGATGCATTCAATACTGCTGAGGATTGTAAAATCTGCAAATGGTTTTGAGGGTAGCCGACGCAAGCCCCAAGAGATATACGGCAGACATTACCGGTCGTGTTAAAGGCAAGACATATAGTCGGCTTTCACGATAACACTACCGTTTCTTGGTCTTTATTTATTTTTATTTGTAAATTAGCCATTATTATATCTTTACAAATCTCATTGGCTCCATAATGTCTCTGTGTTCATAGAAAGAAGATGTCACTTTGTCACTAAACCGTTATTTCCATGCAGTGTTATCAGTCCTGAAAAGCGCCATCTATCTAAATAATCAGAAACTAAACCTATACTATTACATTGTTAACTAGCTGGCGCCCGCGATTGAAAAGAAAATATAAGCCTATCCTATCCTCCGTCCACTTGGCTCCCGGGATCCTTTTTTTTTTCATTTTGGCTCCCATGGGATCCTAAAGCATTTTTATTTACAGCCCTTGAATCCCATTTCATTTTAATGATAACATAAAGATAATATACTTATTAAGTCTCCATTTAGTAAAATGAACTCTTGTTGACCATTTATCACTGCGGTAACACTTGAACTACTTACTTCCAAAGTTAGATTTTGAAAATCACAAATTAAAAATACAAGTTAAAAATAATATATAATAGTTTGTGTTAATAATGTGTTGACAACGATTAAATTCATATTATAAACGTGTCTCTGTGTTACCTTTTTACGTCTTAACTATTCTTATATACTCATTTTGTTGCTTTGCATATATTAATACAAAGGTCACGCATATAATAATATAATTCGATATTATATTATGAAATTACATTCATCCTATCATAATTCATGGAAGATCATTTTATTTTATTTTTCGATGCGAGTTCGCAATCGTTGAATCACAAAACACATCAACTCATTTCGAGGGGAGCCAATATCCCAAGTACCCGACTCAGGAAATTGGTGTTTCACGGTCTGGGCATAATAAATTACGTCAATTTCCCTACTGTAGCTTTTTTACGCGGCTCATTCAGCGAAGGCATCGCCACGTTACAAGACGAGCCAAATGTGTTATCATGCTGTGTTACACTTATTCACTGTAATGGGGTCGTTCCGGTTCGATATATTTCGGTTTCCTTCAAAATAGCGGACAAGTTCTTGCACTTTTTTTTTATGTAAAAGTCGACAGACAGGCTGACGGTCCACTTGATGGTAGGTGTCTATATCGTCGCCTATAACACAAGCAACGCCATAAGTGCTACAAGTGCGCAGCCGACCATAGAAGGATTAAGAATAAGGGATAAGGGTGGGATGGGGTAATGGGCTCTGGCATCCCTTACTCACTCACCGAAACACAACAGCACACAATGCTGTTATTTCACGGTGATATTCTGTAAGGTGGTGGTTACTGCCGCCAGACGGGCTGCCCAAATGACTGCGAAACGCAATGTGCCCAATCACTACTATTCGGGAGGGTTGCCTTTTTTATGTAGGTAAAGGTTGTCACATAGGTATAGGTTGACGGTCTACTTAACACATGCAACGCCACAAGTGTTACAAGTGTTACAAGTCTTAGTAAGGATGAGAAATTAGGAAGAGACAGGAATTGGCTCACTAACCAGAACGAAACCGGTGAGTGAACAATCAATCATCCCCTGTTTTCCTACCCTTAGGGTTGGAATATTTTTTTCAAATTAAAATGGGACCCCCTCGGAGGTTCACCCTTTCAAATAAAAAAAGAATTATCAAAATCGGACCACCCTGTCAAAAGTTATGCGTGATCATACATAAAAAAATATATATACGCGTCGAATTGAGTACCTCCTCCTTTTTGTTTTTTCGTTTTCGTCGGTCGAAAAAGCAACGAGTACGTCACGTGACGACCGCATAGCTTTTTGTCTTTATTCTATAATTTGTTCAAAGTTCAAGGGCTGTAAGTTAAAAAAAACTCGCTCTTAACTTTGATTGGGATATAAATTAGACATTTAAGTTTTTTATGAATTCTCTGGTTTCTGATAGCGCGATTAAATTATTTATTTAAATTGTTAGGAAAACTAATATATTGTAAAAGACAGGTTTTTAGCATTAATTTTAAATTGTATTATATCTGATTGTTTGGAACTCGTTATGTTATTATTCAAAACGAGATATTTAATAACCTAAACCGGTTTATTCATTTATGAGAAATTTAAGTCCTCTAATGGGTCTTCTACTTTAATATTTAAGTCGTCGCGTCGACGCGCACGCGGCCGGCTCAATATCATTGACATTAATATATTACTTAGTAATGCACCGTAAGCCAGGCACTAATTTCGTCAATGATTTCCTCTCAGTCCATAATTTGTAAAATGCCTGAGAGAGTTGTATCATGATGCGTTGTGAACGTCAGCTGCGGCTCCGATGGTGGGTTGAGCAGTGGTAGCCCGTTACACTTTCAGAGCATCAGCTGACAACCATTCCACCAAGATATAGCCAGCTGAATTTTTATTTACTAACAGTAATACATAAACTATCATCTGATAAATTTTCTATTGGGAGGTAATCACTGAACACGTATATATTCGTGTGACCTGCAGACGCATAATCCACCATTTTATAAATAGCTGACAATTTTGTTTCTTCAAAATATTAGGCTAACTATAATTTGATGAATTTTTAATCGAAAATAAATGATTAAAATTTTTTTTTATTACGTGCGTGGGCGGCTACAACTCTACTGCTCAACCCACCATCGGAGCCGCAGCTGACGTTCACAACGCTTCATGATACAACTCTCTCAGTCATTTTACGAGTTATCGACTGGGAGGAAATTGGTCATGAAAATCTGTCGCTGGCTCATGGACCATAAGGACAAGGCTCGCTCCTAGTACGTGGCACCGACGCGCCGGTGTCAAAATCGAAAAGTGACACCAGACAGCTTAGTCACCGAGACACAGAGACCGGCCCATGTACCAGAGCTGTAGAATTAAAGAGAGTATAGTATCTTAAAGTTCTAATAGATGGCGTTAGTTTTTTTGTGTACCAAATGCGCTCGAAGCAAATGTTCGAATGGCCGCATCTTTACTTTCTAGGATCAATGCTCAAGATGTATAAAAACGTTGACACAGAATAAATTTGACGTCTTTCAATGTGCTGCGTGTTACCGCCGATGGCACGTTCCTATAACAGCTTATCTAACAGTCCCATACTCCATGATTACCTACTCATTAGTTATTGGTCGTAGCAATACATAAAAACATGGCATTTCTAAGATTTATACTTACTTAACTAGCTATACGTTGCCGGGTTCGGCAGGGTTCAAAATAAAAACTATCCTATCTTTTAAGTTGGACCAAATTACACATAGTTACGAAGTTTTATCAAAATCAATCAGTAGTTTAGGAGTTCATTGGTGTCAAACAACGTGACACGCAATTTTTTTATATGTAGAGATATGAAGATTTGAATGGAAATAAAAAACTGGAAATTATTTTCATATTTATATGATCTGATTTTATACATATCTATACTAGCTGGTGCTCGCGACTTCGTCCGCGTTGAAAAGTATAAAACGCCATCTACCGTGGAATATCACCAAGCAGTTTTCATGTTAGTAGTTTCACCCATCGAAATAATAAATCTCTGCGAGGTTTCATCTGATTTGGATAGATCTCCCTGCCAAGCCGCTAGTATTTACTTTTATTTTAGATTTCCCGTAGGAATGAAGCATTTTCCCGCTGTAAAAAGTATCCTATGTTCATCACGGATAATGTCGGCTTCTAATGGTAAAAGAATTTTTCAAATCAGTCCAGTAGTTTCGGAGCCTATTCTATACAAACAAACAAACAATCAAATCTTTCCTCTTTATAATATTAGTATACACTAATACTAATGTCTAATGTCTAACTCTAATGTAGAGTTTGTTTGGTTGAACGCGTTAACTGTTGCTTCTGGGCAGTCCACTCCTATTTAATTGAATATTGTAAATATAATAATTACTACATTTTTTTAAGTTATAGCTTGATTGGTGTTCGACATATTTTTAAATACCAGTTTGGAACTTCTACTCGCAATTATGTAACGACGAGCGTGAATCGGAAATTATATTTTATTACAGGCTGGTCAAGGTTAGTTACGACGTCATAGGTGGACGATTAAAGAAAATACTTATGCATGGTGATTACAAAATTGTTTATGGTTTATCAACTAGCTTCAAAAAGTTGCTCCAGGTCTTGTAACATTCTGATTCAAAAATTGATATTAAAATAAATTTATTAAAATAAAAAAAAAAAAATTTAATAATCATTAAAATTTTAAAATCATTGCAGATTTATTTTATCTATAGTCGTACTATGCGTGTCAAATGAGAATAGGACTGGAAATTCGCATTTGGCACCGCATTTCTCACGAACTTCATTACTGATGTGTACGGAGTGCAAGAAAAAACAATCTAAGAATTAATTATTATTTTTATTAGTTTTTATTATTTTTGTAATGTGATTTATTTATTCAGTTAGTTTATTATAAAATCGTATACATTGACCCATAAAAGAATTACTTATCTCGTGGAGACGCGTTAGCAAACTTAAGGGCTTTGTTACATAGAACCAAAGTCGAAAAGATCGTATAAATACGATTTAAATCGTACTGCAATTTACACTTATAGTTTAATTACTTAATAGTTATTATATACTAGCTGGTGCCCGCGACTTCGTCCGCTTTGAACGATGAAAGGTACCCTATGTACTTTCTGGTGTCCCAGACAACGTGTATGTAAAGTTTAATGGTGATCGGTTCAGTAGTTTTTGCATGAAAGCGTAATAAACAAACAAACAAACTCACATTCACATTTATAATATTAGTAAGGATATATATATTTATAGATATATAAATTTATTAGATAAAACATAAATAAAAAATATTTATATTTTTGTTATTCGGATTTTTTTGACGACATTACTATGATGACTCGGATCATGTGAAGTTTGCAGCAAGCGCGATCCTATTCTCATTTGAAACGCATAGTAGTTAATTGCTTGTAAGTTTATAGTATCAGTTCTGTAGAAACCAGAATTACTCGCCTGTATTTAATATTATTGTAAGAATATGATTGCATTTTTAAAATTTTCGCTGCTAGATAAAGGTAAACCGAACAAAACAATCAATTAACACTCTCTATAAAATGACGCAATAAATCACATCTATAACCTTCTGCCTCTATTCAAGCACATGCTAATGAAGCTTGTAATATTTATTATACGTAATTAACTTATAAAAGTTACATTGAAATAGGTATTTATATACAATTGCATATAATATCCCTCTAAATAATATCCTTTCGTTTCTATATAAAACGATATATATTTTATAATAATAAAACGACTATTAAAAAATGTAATATTTATTGTGATTTTTTTTATTTTGATAAACAATGAGTTTTCTAAATCTTTGTGGAATATAAAAATAACAGGTTTTTTAATATTTTTAAGAAATTATTTCACGACAAAACTTTACTAATATTTTGTAAGATTTTCAGTTGGAATAATTGATTTTTTTTATTTATCTATACTAATATTATAAAGAGGAAAGATTTGATTGTTTGTTTGTTTGTTTGTTTGTTTGTTTGTATGTATTGAATAGGCTAAGAAAATACTGGACTATTTTGAAAAATTCTTTTACCATTAGAAGCCGACATTATCCCTGATGAACATAGGCAACTTTGTTAGATAATGTAGGTACCTATGTTTTATGTACAATTTTTTAAAACAAGTTCTGTCTTGACAATTTTGGGTAATCCTTACTTAATATTATAAATGCGAAAGTAACTCTGTCTGTCTCGCTTTCACGCCAAAACTACTGAACCGATCACCATGAAATTTTGCATACACGTTGTCTGGGACACCAGAAAGGACATAGGATACCTTTTATCCAAGAAAACAGTAATGTTCCTGAGGGATTATCTAAAATATAACACTGTAACTAACGCCTGGCCAATGTGTTATAGCAACAAGTTGTCAAGCGTTGTAATTGCTTTTATATTTTTAATTTGCCTTGCCGAAGTCGCGGGCACCAGCTAGTATTTGAATATATTGGCTTCCAAGTATGACTTCCCCTAAACTTATTGCATTTTCGCACACAGCAGTCTAAACATTTCCGTTCACAGGAAAACGACCGTTTCAAAATAGGTAAGAGCATATCAGCAATTTGTTTTCGCAAATATGAAATTTTCGGGAACATTCTGAGCAAAAATAGCAATACGAGAAATATATCGGTGGAAATCATCGCAAGTATAGACAAAAAAGTCCCGCATGTAACTTTAGTGTTGGGAATGAGTAGGTACTTATATTTCTAAAAACAGTCTAAAAATATTCTGCTAACTGCTAACAGATTTTGCTAGGATCTTTGCATAGATAAATGATAGAAAAAATTGAATATCTGCAAAACTAGTAAATAATGACGACACGTTTGGTCTAGTGGCTAGCAACACTAGCTGTTAACCAAGCGGTCGCGGGTTCGAATCCCGCTAGGGGCAAATGTTTATGTGTAAACATTTTACCTTTTTACCTGAGTCATGGATGTTTTGTATTTATAATATGTATGTATTTACAAAAAAAAAGTAATCTATGTAGTATATCAACTGTCTGGTATCCATAATACAAGCATTAGTTGCTTAGTGTGGAACTAGATGGTGCTGTGTGTAATGTGTGAAGATATTTATTTATTTATTATTATTATTATAAATAAGGAATTTGTGTCTCTGACGGTGGCTCTAGCAACGAATGAATTAACGAAACTTCCTACCAATTTTTTAACAAAAATATTTTGCAAAAACAATTGCGTTCGTAAGAAGCCGAAGGCGGACTTAGTTGTAGATATTTGTAAGTCATTAAAATTTGGTCCTCAGCAATTATCAACTAATATAATATTATGATTGTTTGTCTGATCGGTCTTTTCTTAATTAACTTCATCAATCAATCAATCAATGTCAATACCAATAATAAATCTATAAGTGTAGACACTATATGTATGTATGTATGTTCCTCCATAACTCTTAAACGAATTAACTGATTTTCATGAAACTTGGGAAATAAACATTTAGACGTACAGGACACAGGATAGGCCAGTTTCTCTTTTTCAAAGCGGACGAAGTCGCAAGCTCCAGCTAGTTATAAATAAAATTAAAATTTGTATACGATTTGGTTGCATAGGTAATAAAATAGCATAATAAAATAGCTAAATACGTTATTTATAACTTTTGCATTATAAAATTGTATTTCATCATTACATAGTTTAATTTGAAGTTGCTTTCTGCGTCGCTAGCATTAAGTATAATTTTTTTTTTTATAAAAATTGACTTGAAATGTAGCGCAATTGTTTTTTGAAATATTCTGTAACTCAGAACATATTCTCTGAATATTCCGTAAATTAACAGCATTATGTGCTGTTGTGTTTCGGTGAGTGAGTAAAATTAAATGAGTGACTCGAGAGTAAGTGGCCCATCACTATTGCAGTCAGATATGAGCACGCCCGCACAGCCCGCTCTGCACTGCTCTGCCAAATTGCATATCGATATGGAAACACTTTTGTCGTAGAAATGTTTAATCCTGGAAGCGATAAAATAGTAAACACGGTTCCCTAGGACTTCTCTTAGAATATAAGTGCTCACTTAGGAAAACACAAAAAACATCTTTTAGTTTCTTTTAAAAGGGAAACTAAAAGATGTTTAAAAAACTTTTTAACAAAAAATAAAACCGCCGTAAAAACTGAAAAGCATAAAATAATCTTATTATTTTACCTAAGTAATTTTGAGTCGCCGCCGCGCATCACTCTTTACGTAATTTTTGCTTGTTTGGCGCCGACTTAGGGTAGGAATTTTTTTTCAAAATTTATACGAGACTAACTTCGAGGTATACCCTATCCATTAAAAAAAGAATTATTAAAATCGGACTACTCTGTAAAAAGTTATGCGTGGTTATACGCTACAATCGGTGAGTGAACAATCAATCATCCCCTGTTTTCCTATCCTTAGGGTTGGAATTTATTTTCCAAATTAAAATGGGACCCCATTGAGGGTGCACCCTTTCAAATAAAAAAGAATTATCAAAATCGGACTATCCTGTCAAAAGTTATGCGTGATGATACATAAAATATATATATACGCGTCGAATTGAGTACCTCCTCCGTTTTTGGTTTTTCGTTTTCGTCGGTCGAAAAAGGGGCAATACAAAGCAATGAAAAAAGAAACATTTGTTTCTTTATATTTTTATATATATATTTTAAATAAATGTTCAGAATAAAGAAAGGCCTAGTGTAACTTTCTTCAGCGCCCCTTTTATAAAATACTGGCTGTTGCACGCGACTTCGTCCGAGTAACTATAAAATGTAGCCAATGTTAGATACTCGCTGATAACGTAGCAATCGGTCCTGTGGTTTTTGAGTTTTTTCTTTGTTACAAACATACAAATCTTCTCTCTTTATAATATTAGTATAGATATAGGTAGCGCTGAAAATAATTTTGCAATTTTGCGTGCAATTTTTTTTTGTTTAAATTACACATTAGCGCCACGGTTTTAATAGAACATCTGTCGGGCCAGCTTGCAGATAAAATAAATGGTAATGAGTTAGGACTCATTATCTACACTATCTATACTAATATTATAAAGAGGAAAGATTTGATTGTTTGTTTGTTTGTATAGAATAGGCTCCGAAACTACTGGACCGATTTGAAAAATTCTTTTACCATTAGAAGCCGACTTTATCCGTGATGAACATAGGATATTTTTTACCGCGGGAAAATGCTTCATTCATTTAAAATAAAATTAAATACTAGCGGCTTGGCCCGAGAGATAGCGCCATCTATCCAAAATACGGTAGATGGTGTTTTATACTTTTCTATGCGGACGAAGTTGCGAGCACCAGCTAGTTATTTATATACCAGTCCGTCGCTTACAGTGGAATAAAGTTGAAATTAATAATTATGTCATCTCATAAATTTTAAAATAAACATAAGACCATGCTTATGGTTATTGTAAAATAAACATAAGTTGATTAATGAATTTATGTGAAGTGTACTTTAAGATTATACAAAATTTCGAGTAGATTTAAAAAAAAAGATGGTAAGAAATAAATTCAAATTGCTAGCTCGTAGGTCGAGTATGTTTTTATTATAATTATTACATATTCTAATGGGACAACATACAATTTTTTTGCATAATTACTCATTCCTATAAATGTCTTGAATGGAAAATTTTGAATAAATTATAAGTTAAGTTAAGTTATGTCGTTGTGTAGTTTAGAAGAAGTTAGCGAGGAAATAGACAGATGCGCAAAGCGACTTTAATTTTTAATGTGTAGACGTTTGTAATAGTCAATATTAAGTTGCAACTTAACCCTTAGGTTAATATTTACTCTACTTAGTTAAGTCAAGTTACTTATAACTTGACTTAACTAAGTAGAGTATATTCATTTCATTTCATTGTTTAGTTCCGTGTAGTTTTAGTTCAGAAAGAAGCGGCGATTCATCAAGTCGCTTTACATATTTCTCATATTGCTTATTTTTCCATATATGTACCTGTATGAATGAATGTTATCTCTAGCTATTGTTATTTTCATACAAATTGTGTTGGTGAAATGCGTAAACAAGTATTTTTGGTAATATAAAAGCAGATATATTTCTAGACTAGTTGCTGCACGCGACTTCGTCCGCGTTGAAAAATAAAAAAATAGTCTATCCTGTGTCCTGTACGTCTAAATGTTTATTTACCAAGTTTCATGAAAATCGGTTAATTCGTTTAACAGTTATGGAGTTATACATAGTACATACAATACCATGTTAATTGTTAATTGATCATGTTAATCACGTTAACTGAAGTCATAGAGAAAATTTGCTTGAAATATAAATAAAAAAAATGAAATATATATTTATTTTTTTATTAAAATAAATATATATTTTATTTGAGTTATTTATTATGTATTATTTTATTTGTGATATAATTTAGGTCAACTTTTGTAAAATAAATTTTTAAATTGGCTCCGGTCTGGATTCACCCAGACCAGATTATCAATTATACGCAGTATAATTTTGCAGTAATAAAATATTAGGCAACGTTTTACTGCAGTAATCATCTTTACAGAACAACACCTAGAAATAACACTTTCGTTGAGTAAGTAAAGGATTTCAAAGCCCATTTCTGTATACATTTTACATGGATATGCATTTTCGAGTATCCTAAGGGTGGATAAAGTAAAAAGTAAGTATAGTACATATGGTGATTTGTTGAAATATTAATATACCTATTACATATTATTAACAAATATCTAATTTTTGTATGTAAAAATATCGAAAATATGTATGACAAATTAAAGTTGTTGAAACATTTAAGAGACAGTTAACACGACGCATACAATAGTGAGTTGATACATTGTTCTCAATAAAAAATGCATGCGTGAAGCGAACAAAGAATAAATGGAAAAACGAGCGGTGAATGCCCGTGCAGAGTTGGACACACCATACTAGTGAAGTTTCAGCGAATTTGTGACGCGAGGTTTGATGTGTGGCCACACTGAAAGCGGTAAGCCTAACCGAATTTTGACTGTATTTATTAAAATTATTATTCTACTAGCGCCTCGTCTCCGGCTTCACAAGGATGCAATTTGCTGCGAATCATATACACAAATATTCCTCGTTAATAGCATTTAATTATTAGCGTTCAATGATTTTTTCCATCTCAAAAATTGTACCTTTTAAAATTTCGATTACATTACGTTACATGACATGACAGTGTCGCGAGTTTAACGGTCTATACCCGTCTCAAAGATGCCCAACGCGCCTATAGAAGTTTTCACTTCAATAAAATATTTATATTGTCGCTCAAACTGTGACCACAACCTCAAACGTGTGCGAAACTCGGCTGACAATAGGACGAATTACCTAAACGGCGGAAAACGCCGGCGTCGAACAACACAACTGCATGTATTCTACCCGGCTTTACAATTCAAATGGTGTTTCGGCAAACCGCGGCTGATGCCGGATTTACACATGATAGGATATTGCGATGGTATTATAACAGGTATTATTGAAGGCGTTTTCAACTTCTACTATCCGTAATATACATATGTTTAACGCTTGCATTAGGTACAATGTTGAGTTGCAACATGTACCGTATTTGAACTTTTAAATTAATTCACAATTGTTTTAACCAATGTGTTGTGAAATAGTATCAGCGTGTCACAACCATACAATCTTCTCTTAGCCAATTACCTCCTTCAAAAAAGATAATAATATACTTATTATATTACATAAATTCTGGTGATAAACTCAAATTAACAATATTAATTTGTTTGACATTAACGACTCATCATTATTATCATATCAGCCGTAAGACGATCCCTAGACATAGACATCCGTACTAATGTTATAAAAGCGAAAGTTTGTATTGATGTTTGTATTGATTCACGCAAAAACTATTGAACCGATCACCATGAAATTTTGCATACACGTTGTCTGGGACACCAGAAAGGGCATAGGGTATCTTTCATACAAGAAAAAAGTACTGTTCCCGAGGCATTATCTAAAATATGAAACTGTAACTAACGCTTGGCCAATGTGTTATAGCAACAAGGCGTCAAGCGTTATAATTGCTTTTATATTTTTAATTTATCATCGCGTACGAAGTCGCAGGCACCAAGCTAGTAGATAATAAACTCAAATACTATTATTTGAGTACAAACAATAGATTTTTGTTTTATTACAGCGAATGTAAAAATGGCATAATTTTTTTTAAAATAAAGGATAATGTCGCATGAAAAATAAATGTATATATGAATAAGTAGTAAGTATAGCGTAGCTATTACATAATATAATTATTCGCTAGTTATTGACGTAAGTTATTACGCAAAAGTACTTAACATGGAAAATAAAAATAAATATGAAACCTGTGTTTAAACTATTAAAAAACCTGATTATACTTCTAAATGAAAGTGTGATTCATTTAAATGAAGCTGTAGGTTAATTTGATGACAAACTAGTTGTTAAATTCTATTATTTAGGTACGTATTAAGCATATAACTAGGTTAGGTAATCATTATTACCCTTCGACCTTCTTCATGTCAAGGTTTTCAGTCTCTCCATACCTTCGTGACCTCATAAACATCGTGCCTTATTACCTCTCAGTTATAAAATGCTAGCTTATCTGAAGCCAATCGGGCAGACGTTAGTATTAAAAAATATTAAGACATAGAGGTTTGGTTACTTATTCTCCGAAACCATATCTCCGGATTTGTCCTGAGATTTCAGGATTTTTAGGGTACTGGCAGCATTGCGGACGGATTTCGGAAATCTCAGGATTTTTCGATTTTCAATAAAATACAGTAAATTTTTTAGATTTTTTTATTAGAAAATTTCAATCAATCACATCAAAAACTCCTTTGGATCCTTTGGATAATAATACTTTCATTATTATTTGTGAAACTAATCATTTTTTTAGGCCAGTTTCAGTGCTGTCCTGACGGTCAGTACTGGCGATACGCACGACCGACCGCGGTAGCTATACGCGTGCGTACGGTCAGGCGAGCTCTGTAACGACTTGTGAATTTTCATACAAATGACAAGCGCGTCGGTCGCACGGTCAGGAGTGCGTATCGTCAGGCCTGACCGTCAGGAAAGCACTGAAACCGGCCTTAGAGTTGATAATTACGTTTGCGACGAAATCTCAGGACTTTACAATTTTCCATATGGTAACCCTTAGGGCGAAGAAGCTTTCCATTTGACGACAGCGGAACGAAGATTATATCATCAGTTATAGTGTTTTAATCGTCGATCGAATGTTTTAATACTAATAATAAATCTGTAAGTGTATGTATGTATGTATGTATGTATGTATGTATGTATGTATGTATGTATGTATGTATGTATGTATGTATGTATGTATGTATGTATGTATGTATGTATGTATGACTCTTAAACGAATTGTAAATAGTTGTACTATTTGTAAATAAATACAAATTTTACTAGTTGTAAATAAATGTTTATAACGAGTTCATAATTCATATCCAAGGTTAGCAGAGATTTTTTTTCAACTGACTTATGGAATTTATTTATAAACCTACCTGAAGACGGATTGATTCATACAATCGGTTAAGGTGTTGTAGTTTTAAAAATAAACACATGCACGTTTTAAATTAAAAAACAAGTTTCTAAGTAACATTTTCGATTCGACCAAATACAAATACCTACATTTAATTTTTTTGTCGATTCTCCACAGTATATTGCAATTATTATAAACTAGCTGTTGCACGCGACTTCGTCCGCGATGATAAATTAAAAATATAAAAGCAATTATAACGCTTTACAACTTGTTGCTATGACACATTGGCCAAGCGTTAGTTACAGTTTTATATTTTAGATAATCCCTCGGGAACAGTACTTTTTTTTTCGATGAAAAGTACTTTATGTCCTTTCTGGTGTCCCAGACAACGTGTATGCAAAATTTCATGGTGTTCAAATTCAAAATTTCAATTCACATTCACATTTATAATATTAGTAGGGATGTTATTCGCTGATAATATAGCTTCCTAACAGTGAAAGAATTTTTCAAATCGGTCCAGTTTCGGTGCCTATTCAATGCAAACAAACAAACAATCAAATCTTCCTCTTAATAATATTAGTATAGACTAGCTTTTGCATGGATACAATTTTTTCTGAATATTATAATAATATATTATAGAAACCTTCCTCCTATATACCTATCGTTCTGTTCATTAGTGATAATCTTTACAAAATCGTGATTTTATTTTATACTAGCTGGCGCAAGCGTCTTCGTCCACATTGAAAAAGAAAAAGTAGTCTATCCTGTGTCCTGTACGTCTAAATGTTTATCTACCAAGTTTCATGAAAATCAGTTAATTAGTTTAAGAGTTATGGAGGAACATACATATGTACATACAATACCTACACTTACAGATTTATTATTAGTATTGACGATGTAATATAAAAAATAGTATAGAGATGTTATGAACTATGAAATGTGAAGTGTGAAATTATTAATTACAATACTATTATTAAATAAATAAATGTATAAACAAAGACATTTAAGTATTTTAATATACTTAATAAATATTTCAATATTGTTTAATTTTCTTATCATATTTTTGAATGTCAATTTTTTGAATATAATTTGTGAAGTTATACGTACTGCTTTCTTTCTTTGAGTATTCTGATATATTTTTTTAAATTTTTTAATTAAATGTAAATAATAACAATTTTATTATATCATGTGCAGATATTGTCCTTCCTTTTTCTGCGCAATCAAAAAGTATTTCCGATTTAAAAGTTGTGGTGCATGTTAATTTTAGAAGTCCTTTGCTAAAAAAATATTTTAAATTATTCTCTTACTTTTGACTGCCATAGTCAAGGATCTGCGGCACTTTCACTGCCGCAAATCTTTATAATTATATAAATAATTTTGTTGGCTTCCGTGTGTTTGCATTATGTGCTTTAACACCGCTTAAGTATTGACTTAACTTTAGCTTCCGTACCACTTATTAAGGTCATCTCGCGCGTTCGTTTGAGACCCTCGGACAGTGTAACAAATTCTTTAGTTCGTTCACCTTGCTTCGATTTTTTAAGGGTCGTTAACTGGTTTCTTTACACATACACAATTCCCTAAAGTAAATATTATCGTACCTACATAAACAGGTTTTCACAAAGCGTAAATAACTTGATTTGGGTTTTTGTATAAATATTTGTTGAAGGTGTTTTTTTTTATAAAAAAAAATGTAAGTACATAGTAGGTAACTTTGAGCTGATTGTAAATACATTAAAGTTAATTTATGTATCAAATGGAAGAAATATAATCGTTTACTATTCATTGAAAAAAAAATAGTAGCCATGCTGCTATTTCACAGTAGTCTGTAGTCAAAGGGCAACTAATATATGGCTATATGTAATAACTAATAATAATATATGGCAACTAATATATGTAATATATGGCTGCGAAGCGAAATGTACAATTGGGCAGTCAATCTTATTCCTTACTAGCTGGCGCCCGCGACTTCGTCCGCGTCTGTAAAGAAAAAAGTCTGTGTCTTGTACGTTTAAATGTTTATCTATCAAGTTTCATGAGAATCCAGTTAATTCGTTTAAGAGTTACAAGAGTTATATATACATACAATACCTACACTTACGGATTTATTATTATGGATTAAAATTCTTATTCCTAACCTTAAATAATTTAAGGTTCACTGTAACCGTGGACACTTACCATCAAGTGGGAAGTCAGTCACCTTATAAAAAGAAAAAAAAATGCAGAACAAAAAAGAAAACTGATACAAACAAATGAAAGCACTAAATGTAATGACATTATTTCCGTAGAGAGCTGCAAACGTATTACGGCCTAGACCGTCTAGAAAGGGAAAGTTAATAATGCCTTATACTAAAGGTACAACCACAGTTTCTGTGGAGGTAAATTACAGCAACTTTATTCATTAGATAGGTAACGTTTGGGTGCTTAAAGTCAAAACTTGTTTAGACGTAGGAACTCATGCTTCCCTATTAGTTATTTTAATTACCCATACATAATTTTATTTACGTGTTACATCATTTATAGCAGCACGGTGAAATGAATGTTTATCTCAAATTCGTATCCCGATCGGGGCTCAATTTTTAAATGTTTTCGCTGTCATAAAATATGACGATCCCTTGCTTGGATGATGAAGAAAAAATATTCAAAGACACTAGAAAGTCATGTAAATACTGCATTATTAACATCCCATATGTTAAAAATGCAAAATAACATAATAGTGGACAACAAATACATCGATGCAAATAATATTTTATTATCACTACATTTGTAGTACATTTATAATTTTATAGAACAAAGTCCTCCGCCGCGTCTGTCTGTTTATTCGCGATAAACTCAAAAACTACTGCACCGATTTTCATGCTGTTTTCACCGATGGATAGAGTGTTTCTCTAGGAAGGTTTCAGTAGGTATATAATTTACAAAGTTAAGCGGGAGAAGTCGTTGGCGGCAGCTAGTATTTTATACAATAAAAAATATTGTATAGTTTCATTCTCGAGCATAAATTTTAATAACCCAGAATCTTGAATTTCAAGTATTTAATGACTATCTATTATATTGTTGAATTTTTGGATTCAAAAGGATACATGATTACAAAAAATACAATACAAGCAAACTTGATTTTTATAATCTATCTGTTTATTACAGTCTACAATAATGTGACTATATTCTATATTCTCAATCTTTATAAAATAATTTTTTTTAGAATTTATGCTACATAGGAAGGAAATTAATAAAAATACATGAATAAGAACAAAAAAAAAAATTAAAAAAAAAACTACTTATATGAATCTAGAAGAATTCAATGTGTTTTTATTCTTTTGTGGAAGTACACCGTAAGTATCCATATTAATTATTTTAATAATATACTCACAGTTTGTTAACCGTCGGTGACTAATTGATAACGGAAGGTCACTTTAAAAAAAAAAATTGTAAACACAAACACATATATTTACTACAAAACTGACATATCCAATTAAGAGCGTTCAAATATACAAAACAAGGAAAAATAACATTCAGATAACTATAAATTTATTTATTGTATAATATAAAAGGAAAAACGAATGATCGTAAATCTTCATTTTAAATTTGACCTAATGGTCAGCTATTAAATTATCATTTTAAACACATTTAGATTTGCTGTATCTAAATGGCTGTATCTTATTTTCAAAATGCGATGATCATGTGACACGGTATAATTATAATTATTTTGTTTTCAAAAAATTTCGTTTTATAAGTCTTAGACCTACTAGTAATGCGCTGTCTGCTTGTAAACCTATCCATGTTCATCGTTCTTTCCATAGTGAAAACCTTACCAAAACAGACATAGACGGATAGCGATTCTATTTTATAGGTAGACACTATTTAGAAGAGATTTGCCACTGCACCTAGGATATAAATAAATAATAATAAATGTAAATAATAAATAAATATGACACACATTCCACACAGCACCATCTAGTTCCACTCTAAGCAACTAATGCTTGTATTATGGATACCAGACAGTTGATGTACTACATACATTACTTTTTTTTGTAAATACATACATATTATAAATACAAAACATCCACGACTCAGGTAAAAAGGTATATGTTAACACATAAACATCTGACCCTAGTGGGTCGAGACCGAACCCGCGACCGTTTGGTTAACAGCTAGAGACCAAACGTGTCGACAAGATAACAAGACGAGACACTAGACCAAATCTGTTTTAGAAATATTTTTAATTTTTATAACTATAGTCAACATTGAAACAGATATTTAAATTAACGACTTTTAAAACCCCTGATATTTATGTAGTCACTGAATTTTGCTAACAGTTCGTAATTGTTGCTAACCCCTGGACGCCCGACACAAATACGGTGTAAATAAATTAACGTGTGTGTTTGTGTGTGTGTGTGTGTGTGTGTGTGTGGTGTGTGTGTAAGGGAAGATTTATATTGAAAATGAGAATAATAATCACATTTTCTATGACCCCTAGAAAATAATAATCAAATAGTAAGAAACATTTTTTTTTTTCCTGCACAAGACAATTTCTTATCTGCTGAAATACCTTTAAATTTTAAACAGCGCAATTTAAAACAAGGTCTTATCTATTTTAGACTTTATATCGAATTGAATCAACCGACTATCATCGTAATTTTAAGGTAAAACAGTGCAGTTTGTAGATTAGATTATAAGGGCCTCTTTCATCAACTACAACACGTGTTGATTAGTTACTTTTGGAAATAATTTGATGTTTTATTAAATTATGCATCCTTCGAAAGGCGAATTTATTTTATTATTTTCTTTTTAGTGTTTGGGACTTTTACAGTAAGTACAAACAAAGGTATATCAGCTCCATTTATCCCGGTGACAGGTGACTTTAAATGACGGTTAGCCTACTTGATAGACGGTGAAAGAGGCGCTGGGTAAGTAAGGAGAACAAATTATAGTCAATATTTTATTTTTATACATTTCTAATAAGAGAATATATCAAACAACTCGCAACATTAATATATTTTTTAAATTTTTTTTATTTTTTAAAAAAATATATTAGGTTAATTATTTTTTCCATTTGCTTGAGTAAGCTATGGATCCTTTTTTTAACTTACTTTTCATTACTAGTTTTAAAAATAGGAACCCTAGTTTTCCTTCCTGTGCATTGCGCCTGTGCATTGCCTCAGTGTATACGAAATGTTTACGTGACATGTCTCATGGGTGCTTCTCGGTATTAGTTGTATAACCTGATTTATATCTATAATATTTCTTTTATGTAAGTATATATAGATTAAAGAAAAAAATTGTATCCTTACCTACTTGAATACGAATTATTGAGTATCATTAAATTCTAGAATTGTGATTTTTAATCTAATTCTATAGTATAGTATTAAAATTTACAATTTTTAAAAATTTCAATTGTTGAATATTTGGAATAACATAACTTTAAATGCTTATTTAATGATTTTAACTTTCTTATTACAAAATAATAACAATTGATTATATTATTTTATCTTTACAAAACCTTAATAAAGATCTTAATTATGTACGCTACAAAAATCGAAAGGAAAGTTTACGAAGTCTTAGTAAAACAGATAAAGAAAGAAGTTGGGGCTGCACTACACCAGAGAGTGGATCTATATAATATCTAACTAACGCATTTGAACTGTTCCTATAAAAGGTAAAGAAGACTGTTCCAGACTAATAGAGGCACAGCAAGAAGAAGAAAGAAATAAACCATTTTCTAATTTACCTTTATGATTGCTGACTGTGAAGTTTATATCCTCAAACATTATATGTACCGGTGGTCGCTTCGCCATACGATTTAGAGCTTTCAAAGTAGAGCCAGCTCTTTCCAAGGCGGCGGGTGTCCATTGGTTTTCTTGTGTGGATTGTGGTGTTAGCGATGGTACTATTGTGACATCTTGAGGAGTCTGGCTTCCGTGAGCAAGAGTCGCTCCAACAATCGCCTTTCGGACTAATGGGACTGAAGACATTTTGGAAACCAATCACATCACACAAACCGACTTATTAAGCAAACGCAAATTCAATTTATAAAATCCTAATATATGTATAGATTATGTATGAGTTATTGACCGATAGCGAGCATTGCGTAAAAAATTGTTACCGGCGAAGCGGCGCGTGATTCGCGTGTAGCCGTTTTAAAAGGCGCAGGGCAACTGACTACTTGGAACTTAGAACATTCGTTTACAAAAACAAGGGGTGCATTGCAAGTGATACGAACCACGATAATGGATGTGTCGATTTAACCTTACGTATGTTAGCTATCACTGTGTCTAGAAACAGGATCAATGTCTCTATTATACAATTCGATAAAATCAATACTAATAATAAATCTGTAGGGGTCAATCATGGAGTAATTTACTTTGTTTTCAGATATTGTGTATATAAGCTCTATACATGATACTGAAACTAAATTGACGATTTTTAAATTTTTTTCTGTATGTATGTTCCTCAATAACTCTTAAACGAATTAACTGATTTTCATGAAACTTGGTAGATAAACATTTAGAAGTACGGGACACGTGATAGGCTACTTTTTTTTTAACGCGGACGAAGTCGAGGGCAACAGCTATAGTACCTTTCTAAGGTTAGTAACGTCGAGCGTCATCCATAAGTATTGTAGTATGGGATGGTTTTGATTTCAAAATAACACTGAAAAGAAAATATAAACATTGAATATATAAAACTAGAATTTTTCAATTCGAACCAGTAGTTCCTGAGATTAACGCGTTCACCCAAACAAACAAACAATCTCTTCAGCTTTATAATTATGCGGTCACTGTTTCCTATTTTTATAAATGTAATATGCGTCATTCCTGCCTCAGGAGAATCATCAGATGTTGACTGCTGCAATCAAGTATTGCATAAGATATAATTTAGGAGAAAGGTGATTTCTAGTTTGCATCACAGCCTCTCTATTTGTCTTTATAATATAAAAACAATTATAGTCTTTCTAATAAAGTGTTTACACAATTCGTTATTAAATTTTTGACAAACATTCCTAATTATGTTATATTATTAATAGAATTGTTTTTTCTACGTTTTTAAAGAATAAAAAGAAAATATAAAAAATAAATAAAAATAAATAAAAAGAAAATGAAATTATAAATCTATATATTTTTTGGTACATTTTTCACTGCGTTGTATTTGAATACAAGTACATATTCACAGCACAGCTGCATTGCAATGTTTTGAGTGTAACTCGTGGTTTGAAAGAAATGGAGGAATCGTGTTCTCGTTGCATTCGCCTGTGGCGTCACTCGGCTTCACTGAGTCACTGCTAGTTGCACTTTAGCTCGTATTGTTGGTGGTTTGAGTGGCAGCATAACTATTTTATGAGTGGCAGTTATGACCTTCGATTTGTTGTATTAATCTCCGTTTCGAATAGCACCGGAAAAACACTCAGGAAAAAAATTATTCTCATATAATATTTTGTATGGAACGGGTTTCTGTTTAAAACCGGCACGAAGTTCGCCAGGTCAGCTAGTATTTTATTATTTTTCATGAAATGTAGATACATTATTAACAAGCTTTGACATACATGTATTTTATTATCCAATGCTACTACTGTTACGATTAATAATATCTCTTATTTCTCTTTTTATTGAGATTACTCATTCGCTCCATATTAAGTATATCACTCTATATTATCTTGACTTAAAGTACAGTGTAATAGAAATGATATATAAAAAAAGTATTATAATCATTTTAAAAGTCTCCGAATTTTGAAAATATCTTCGTCACTAATTAAAAACTAAGGAATTTGTTACGTGCTAATTAAATATTCGATGTTTCTTTAATATTTGTGTAAATATAATAATTATTAACAAAAACATATAAATTAACAACTAGGCAGATAAAAAGGTTACATTCGGAATATGAAACGTATATATAAACAACAAACGTAGATACATTAATACAAGGTTTACATCGCATAAATTACGAATCATGAGAGATACAAAATTTGAATGTCGTTCATTTTATTAACAAAGCGTGCTCTTAAGATTTTGTACGCTTTTCTAATTTTTAATGTTATTATAGCATTTAAAAAATTCGATGCAGTTTTCTTATTCGATGAAGTTAAAAGTCAAAAGCTGGTTTGGGTTTGTAAGGAGAATTTGGCAGAGGGGTTAAACGGTGAATTCGAGAGTGGAGCCTGTCACGGTTGTTTATTTTCTATACAAAACAAATTGATTGTATAGAAATTACAAATTTATAGAAAACTAGCTGTTGCTCGCTACTTCGTCCGCGTTAAAAAAGATAAAAAGTAGCCTATCACGTGTGCCGTACTTCTAAATGTTTATCTACCAAGTTTAATGAAAATCAGTTAATTCGTTTAAGAGTGATGGAGGAACACCTACACGTACATACATACATACATACATACATACAGAAAAAAATTTTAAAAATCGTCAATTTAGTTTCAGTATCATGTATAGAGCCTATATAATATGTACACGATATTTCTGAAAACAAAGTAAATTACTCCACGACCGACCCCTACACGATAAAACAGTTTAAAACGCATTTCTATTTGATTTGTATTTGATTTTCTTATTTTCATATTATAATATGTTGGTAGGTAATAGTAGGACAACTCAATCCGGCATCACAAAACATTTGCAATGAAATTACAAAAGCAAATTTTTTCGAGACCTGATTTAGTACCGGAGCAGAAGGCAAACATCGTAAATTATAAAATCAAAGAACGGAGAAAATACATTTACTTCGAATACGTGAACATTCATTCTTGTTATCTATTTGTCTTTCCCTTATTTTGATGAGGGCCTAGGTACTTATATTAAATTATATAACTTTAGCTACTGGCTTCCGGCTTCCCGCTTCGCATTTCATCCAGAAAAAAGTACTGTTCCCGAAATGTAAAAAAATACGACTGTCAAAACAATAACATGTCAAAACCATCATCGCACGAGATGATGGCAAGAGACCCTGATGAGAAGTCTTTAGTTCCATGTAACATGGGTCGTCCACTCGTGTTGGAGGTGCTACATGTGTCGACATATTGTCACTATCCTATTTTCATATCTTTCACTCCAAAAAATAAAAAAATAAAAATAAAAATTTTAACACTGACAAAAATATATCTATGAGCAGTAAAGATTGAATAAATCCCAATCAACACGGAATGGCTGAATATTCTTTGAATAAATGCATTTATACAGCCGTTATTCAAGCAATTTGGGCACAAAATAAATTGCTTTAAGCTGTATAGTAGCACCATAATAGCTGAATAGTAGCTGAATAAGCAAAAAGAAGCCCATAATAGCCCATAGTGTTATAATCATTCAATACAGCATTTGCTTATCTTGTCAGCTCTAATACCCTTATAACAAAGCTTTAAACTGAATAATTTGTGAATTTCATACTGTTATCTGGCCTATGTGTTGCCTGGGATCTTTTATAGGGCGCGGAGGTAGTCGCAGGCAAAAACTCGTAACCTTGAAGAAAATCAATAAACATCCCACAGGTCTGTCTAATAATGAAATGTCTAGGAATAAGCTTCTGAAATCTCCCTAAGGCTCCTTTGATGCTCTGTGGAATTTAATATTCAAACGACAGGATATTCGATAGGATCATATCAAATAATTATTTGTAAAGAGAATTTTAATTTGGTGGATCAGGCGCTCTTAAATATCGCTGTCCTACAATTTAATTTTAAAAATTTAATCATAAATTTTAAGTATCTAATAATGTTTAACTTTTTAATTTTTACAATGACTATTTATTTATCTATTATACTAACTAATATAATAGTGTCATAATAAGGAAATGAAATAAATTATTTATTAAACACCTTATGCACGGACATACTCAAATGACATAAATGTTACAATATTTCCTAAAAAATTCATGTATATTTCATGACCGAACATTTGTTTATGTTTTATTACTTTTTATAGATAAATTTTATAGATAAAACCAACATTAATTTATATTATATAGACCAGCAAATTTTTAAAGATTTTATATTATATATTTTAGGCTATAGATAACTATTATTATTACATGTATTATTATTATACTGAAATCTTTGAATTTATCAGCGTCTTACTATTTCTGAATACACCTTTTACTTTGGTTAGATCGTTAAAGCCGTTTCGTTTGGTTCCTTGGCATCGTTTGTTGTACTGATCTCGCAAGATTTCTATACAAGAATCCCTTCATTCGTTTCGCAACAAATCCCTTCATTAGGGATTTCAGGAAACTCCTACAATGGCTCTGTGTCCATATTACGACGAGTCCTGTGTTTAATGTGCATGTTGAAAGCTAATATATGAATCGTAGATTCCGGTTCTCCAATTTTCTATGCCAAATTATACCACATTTCGGATCCGAGGGTTTGATGCCAAATTACAACAATTTGCAATGTTACCTACAGACTACGGCTCGAAATGATTTTTGGGTGAACGTTAAAAGTTAGCATGTCTATTTTTGCTATTAGGTACGTGATTTAGTATATGCTTATATAGTATGGGTAAAATCGTAAAAGATATATATTGGAATTACAGATAGGTCTAGTCATGACATGCCTATAATTCGATTTGGTAAGATTTTTTTTTGGAAAATATCCAAAGTTTTTTTGAAATTTATAAAAGTTATTGAAAAATACTTAATATTTAAATACCTAGTACCACTATTTGAAAACATTATAAGAGTCACATCTTCTTTATAAATAAAAAAGAATCCCTAAATGTGTTTCTAAGCGCAAAACTCGAGAACGGCTAGACCGATTTTAATTCTGTCTTCACTCATGGATAGAGGGATAATCGGGGAAGGTTTTTACATAAAAAAATGCATGAGCGAAGCCGGGGACGGGTCGCTAGTAAGTAATATAAATTTAAAAATTAAAATGACTAAGTAATAAACACCTTACTTATTAATTCTCTTTGTAATATGATTTTAAAAACAGTTCGATTTCGTTAAAATATAGGTTACAATGTTATATTATTATGAACGGTTTGTAATTGACCATTAATTGTTACAGCGATCACTTATCTCCTCGGCTCTAATTGCACAATTTAAAAGGTGTCATTAGCTCCAACAAGATGTCACGGAACTGTCATTAAGAGTGGTCTTTTTTAATTCGACTGCGTGTTATCACGATAACGATGGAATGACAATAACAAGGGTTATCCCATCATGCCCAATTGAAAAGAAACCTTAATTCAATCACATTTAATAGATAATAATTTTACACATTTTCAATGTTAAGGTACATAGGTATTTTAACAAAATAACTAAACATAGGTGGGCTAAAGTAGTATTTTTAAGTCGGTTTTTGTTGGAAAACTTGCAGTAGATGTCCTTTTTTCACTTTGGGAAATCCTTATAGCAATATTTGTTTTTAAAAGACAAAGAAAAAAAATAGTTCATTAGCAGAAAACACAAAATGAGCATTAATTTTAATTTGATTAAAAAATTTATGAGATTTTAAACCAAAATTGTTTTGCCTGAGTTAAAATTACAATATTTGAGAAAAGCATATTGATGAGGCTCGAAAAGTAATTAGTATTACATAATATGTTAAAATTTAATTAAAAATAAATGAACTCTCCTCCCCAAGAACCAGTTATGAATAACGATTTTGTAGTAAATTTGTAAACCGCGCCTGTAAACGCAGCCACAAAGTCACTATCAAAATAAAAACAGTAGTTAACTTTGAAGAAAATATACATTTTTTACTAGACTATGTCAACGATTTTGGAACGGATGCAAGTCAGTATATTGGTAATAATCGCTCGTAATTAGATTAAGTTTAAAAATCAAAAAATAATCAAATAAATCTATACTAATATTATAAAGAGGAAATATTTGTTTGTATAGAATAGGCTCCGAAACTACTAGACCGATTTGATTTTTTTTTACCATTAGAAGCCGACATTATCCGTGATGAACATAGGGTACTTTTTACTGCGGTAAAATGCTTCATTCCTACGGGAAAACGGGTAAAAGGACAACAGGTAGTAAGAATTATCCTTTCCGTACTTATCTTTTTCATATAACTTCTAAACGGCTGAAACGATTGGGTTCAAATTTTATATGGCTATTTCGATGATTTTCTGGATGATTTAAAAATACAATTGGACCCGGTAGGTGGCGCTGCTGTCGGTAGGTCAACTACTAACCGGCTTGACTGATTGGGTTGAAATTTTGTATGTGTATTTCCATGGTTTCACAGACACGAATGTATTATATTTTATAAAGTTACGCGGACGAAGTCGCGTGCAACAGCTAGTAAAGTATAAAAATCAAGAAGGAATAACTTTTAGAAGTTACATACACACCAAGAACCACAAGCCAACAAAATTTACCGATCAACGACATGTTAGTTTAAAAAAAATGAGTTACCTTACTGTTGGATTTGATTGTTGTTAAACATAAACAGATTACCAGCAGCTGTTTCTGTTCAAATAAATAATAAATATTAGCTACTATCTTTTACAATAAAATGTCCGAAATTAATATTTTTTCAACATCATTAATGGTAATATTTTTATAAAAAAAAAAAGCGTCTAATCTATAAGATTATTATAGCATTATATTCTACTTTTCTTTCAAATTAAAATAAATAAATAAATAAAAATATATCTATACTAATATATATAAAGCTGAAGAGTTTGTTGGTTTGGTTGTACGCGCTAATCTTAGGAACAACTGGTTCGAATTGAAAAATTATTTTTGTGTTGGATAGTCCATTTATCCAAGTCGCGGGCATCAGCTAGTTATGTATACGTAAAATATTTTACGTTAAATATTTTACTCTTTATCGCCACCACGAAGTTAACACTTGCTAATGTTGTTATTCAAGCGTGAATTTTCTATAGATACCTATAATCATCACTAACTGCAAATAGAAGCAAAAAAAATATGGCTCACCAAAATCAAACAGCATGTACAGTCGGCCGCATAAGTCGTTTAACACATTCATAACTGCAAAAGAACAAAACACTTGTCGTTGTCACGACTAGAGAACGAAATAAACTTCACGTACAAACGATCGTAAAAAGCTTCGGTAAGTAAGTAATTAAGTAAGTAAGTTGAGTGTTGAGTTGTTTTGCACTTTTGAATGTGTTAATCGACTTATGGGGCCGACTGTACCTAGATGCTACATTCTGTTATTTCACAGTGTAGTCTTTTGTGGGGGTGGTAATATTGTCGTAAGACGAGCTGCCCAAATTACTGCAAAGGGCAGTGTCAATGCTAAAAATATGTCTTTTTGAGAAACGATTATTTTTAAGAAATGTGTCACATTTTTTTATAACAGATTCTGGAGTTATGCTCGTAAAAACGTTGGTTTTATGTAATGGACAATCCGGCATTAGGCGCTTTATGTAAATTACATGCGGGTACTATCTCGTGGGAAATAAACGTGTATCACTAGAGGTGGGTGATATTCTAACATATTTTATTATCCTTTGCGGATCCCAACGCTCGTTGGTGCTCTTTGTCTCTATGTTAATATTTAAAATTAAAAAGTCAAAAAACTCAAAGAGGCGAGACAATGTTTTCGTAGCTGTTTTGTTAAATGACTTACATACTAGTATTTTGTATGTTCAAGTGATTAAACAGAGCAGAACAAACCGTAAATTAATATTACAACAATATTACGTTCTTTGTAATATTAATTTAAAATAAAATCATATATGATACATATACTACAGAAATTAGTACAGAAAATCGTACAATTATATGAAATTAAAAATCAACTAATCGATTCTTTTAAACATATATAAACCCCTTAGTTAAAGTCAAGGACCTGTAACCATCGAAATAGTATAATGTAACAATAATACGATATTATAAATATAAAAAATATTTTTTAAATAAAAACATATCAATACTAATAATAAATCTGTAGGGGTCGGTCATGGAGTAATTTACTTTGTTTTCAGAAATATCGTGTATATAGGCTCTATACATGATAGTGAAACTAAATTGACCATTTTTAGAATTTTTTTCTGTATGTATGTATGTTCCTCCATAACTCTTAAACGAATTAACCGATTTTCATGAAACTTGGTACATAAACATTTAGAAGTACGGGACACGTGATAAGCTACTTTTTATCTTTTTAAACGCGGACGAAGTCGCGGGCAACAGCCTAGTTATTTTATAAATTTATACGATTCGATGTTCGTTGCAATATGTTTTAGATCAGGAGTTATTAGACATTAGTATCAAAAATTTCTTTTTATTATTAAAAATTCCTTTATTATTATTTATTTCCTTTTATTATTATTTTATTTTAATTTATTTTTTCCTTCGGATATACAGACGGTACGGCTGGTTACCATCCTCATCTTGTCGAAATCCCTCTTTTTTCGGACCAAGCGCTTTGAAATATCCTTTATAAGGAGCACTGCCAATCTTTCTTAACCACCAATAACCCTAATCTTTTCAAAGTTGTTGGCCAAGAGCAAACCCATCTATAATAAAAAAAAAACAAATTTTAAATTAGTTGTCACATTATTTATAACAATACTTCGTTTTAGTGAAACAAAGGATCATTTATTTGTAATATTTTAATTAAGCAATGGTATTAAAATTGAGGGCACCAAGTAAAAGACCACTGAACCGGGACCGTCTGCCGCAACTGAGAAATTTCTGCTGAAATTACAAAATTAATTTCTTATTACTGACGTAATTTATTTAAAAACATGCTCCCGTTTTGAGAGCAGGGGAGCCAAGGAGAAATTGTAGATTGTTTAGATTTTCGATGCTTTGTTTTAAAATAAGAGAACCGAGTTCAAATTGAACATTGTTGCCAAAACAATGCGTCTAGTCTACTTCGGACTTGGACCGACGTCTTTGTATACAAAATTATTTATATGAAAATGGGTTATAAGTAAAATTCACCTTTAACAAAAGGGGAGATTAACACAGAATTATTATGTTTAATGTGCTAAGTGGTGAAGGTAATGTCATAGATTAGGTGAAAATTAATACAGATGCTTCACTTCTTTTTTGTATTGAGTAATTGGAATTCCTACAAAACTTTATAAAAAGCCATTGCTTCGCCCGCGTTACTTTATAAAATATAGCCTATGTTCCGTGCTAATAATGTAGCTTTCTATAGGTGAAAGAATTTTTAAAATCAGTCCAGTAGTTATTGAGTTTATTCATTACAAACAAAAATACATTATGTATCTTCTTTCTTTAAAATATTGGTATAGATAAAGTCATCTTAAACTATAAGTATAAAAATGTTTTGGTATGTTTAAATGCGAACATAAGGTTTTATTTATTAGAAAAACAGATTATCCTTTAATATGCTATTGTTTACGTACCGTTACCGTTGAAACTTAATGGTCCAGTATCCCTCACCTGAATTTTTTTTTCTGATTACTAACAGGCTGAAACTCCATGAGTAGCTTCGGTTTGCCGAGACGTCCACCTTTTTCCATTGCAAAAATTCTCGATAGTGTAGCTAAAGGAGTTAGCAGCCGTAAAAAACTTCCAAGCGTAGGACTGGGAAAACGTACCATTCAATTTGTAAGACTATGCGGCCATTTTATTATACAAATGTTTATTAAGCTGTAGACAAAAAATCAGCTGGTTAGTAGTCCCATACCTCCCACAAAACCACTTCCAATATAACGCAATAAATAGGCCATAAAAATTATTAATAACCAGCTGATTTTTTGTTTGCAGTCCTACAAATTGAGTTTTACGTTTTGCCAGTCCTACGCTTGGAAGTTGTTTACGGCTGCTAACTCTTTTAGGTACTTCTATCGATAATTTTCCCAGAGGAAAAAGGTGGACGTCTCGGCAAGCCGAAGCTACTCACGGAGTTTCAGCCTGTTAGTAATCGGAAAAAAAATCCAGATGAGGGATACTGGACTATAAGTTACCTTATTGTCCTTTAGAGGACGCGTACAATCTTATCTTTATTTACATGTGAGAGGGCTCTTGATTTATAATTTAATGTTGTTTCTCGTTTTCAGGCCTCCCAGTTAAATACGTTGAGCAATATTTTTTCGTCGCAAGACATTTTGCTCGAAAGTATTATTTTAACAAACGAAATAATGCTTCTTTCGTAAACATTTCCTCAGTGCTCGTAATTCTTGTCTAAAAGTACTTAGCTGCGCAAAAAAAAAACGTAGGTTTTTTTCACTGCGTTCTATCATACTTTGATTGGCTCCAAAATATTATAATACTAGTTGCTGCCCGCGACTTCGCCCGCGTATTTTTCTAAATTATATATTTCCTCGAGAACCACTCTATCCATTAGTGAAAACAACATGAAAATCGGAGCAGTAGTTTTTGAGTTTATCGCGAACAGACACACAGACAGAAGCGGCGGAGGACTTATCAATAATATAATAAATCTGTAAGTCTTAAACGAATTAACTGATTTTCATGAAACTTGGTAGATAGACGTTTAGACTTATAGGACATAGGATAGGCTACCCTTATTTTTTTCAACGCGGACGAAGTTGCGGGCGCCAGCTAGTTTGTAATATGTAAGTATAAGGATTATATAGGTTGAATATTACACGAATTTCACTAACTAGATATTTTAACTAACAATTATTGTTAACTGAGAAGCAGGTAAATTACATTTGCAATTGAGAAGGAAAAATGTATCAGTGGTTAGGCTGCCTGCCTTAAGGCTCTATTACAGGGCAGGGTCAGCTTTTTAAATGAACTTTTCCAAGTTGGCTCTTGTCTGGATGTCGAGTAGTCGTATGTTGGCGGGTCTGTTGTGTTATGGTGAATGAGTTCTTTTTGTATTCGGAACCATACATGTAGTACCTATGGAGTTGCTTATGTCATAGGCAATCTACCATCAAGTGAACCGTCGGCCTGTTTGCCTATCTTACCATAAAAAAACTTTTGTTAAAATAACTAATTGATCCGTTATGTTTTCGTCCGGAGGTTAAGGATATCAGAGCCCATCCTCTTATCGTCACCTTGGCCTAAAAAACTTTATCCTATCTGTGTTACTAGCTCATTTGGATTCACCTTTGATAACCATTTACAATCGAATCGACCCATTTTTTCATTTATCTTGGAATTTGAACTAATTAAATTGTTCGGCGAACTAATTGCAGTAATTTAACAGATACCTAAATATTGTTAAACGAAGCTTATAACCGAACTGTCACCCAGACAAATAATTGTATAATAGTAGCATACAATATTATTCCATGAGACAGTATGTCTTATATTGTATTAGCGAACCGCTCCCAGATTTGCACGCGTGCTTTTTTTTGCAAATTATATATTAAATCTACGTCGTTTAACGCTCTTTTCATTAGCGAAAACCGCATCAAAATCCGATGTGTACTTTAAAAGATCTCGGCGCACATAGGTACACATAATATATAGAACTCGTAATATGAAATTCTTCATACTTTCATGTCTATTCATTAAAATTTTAGCTTTTATAAATGTATTTATTACATTAGCTACTTTCCTCAACTTTAAGTGTTACAATAGTTTCAACCCGTTCGACGTCAATGGCTATAAAATGCCTTGTTTACGTTTCAACATCTGGCGAAAGGTACGATTAGGGCACACATCTGGAATGGAAATTCGGGACTTCTTCATATTGGGGCGAAAATTAGGATAGAACAGGCGTCACTGTTTCTAATATTTGTTCAGTAAATATTTTTACCATTTAAAAATGCGAGCAATTTAAAAATTAAAAAAAATAATAATAATTAATGAACAATGTCGGGCATAATGAAAGAAGTATTTAAAAAAAAAAAATCACATTATTAAGTAAGTATATTCCTTTTTCCTTATATAGATAAATGAAGTCGTTTTCCACGTATAATTATTCGCTAACTCTTAAACCACACGATGGATTTTGATGCGGTTTTTACCATCAGCTTAATTATTTTCAGGTAAGGAAAAAATGAAATAAACGCATTTCTGTACCATTGAAAGTTATGGTGAATAAAAGAAAATACATTGTTTGAAACATACAATTAAAATTTAATTGTTAAATATGACTTTATTTATTTAAAAATTTAAAATACAAGTTTCAATTTGCTGCATAATTGAAATATATTATATTAATTATTAGGTGTATAGTTCATTATTAATCTTAAACAAATTATTGTACCTTTTGGACTGTACACTGTAAACACAAAAATGGCTTCGCCCCTCAACCTTATGGGAAGCATTTTATTAACTTTTTCAATTTCATCTATATCTACATTATTAAAAAAATAAGTGCCTGGTTTTGTAGCACACGTCTTATTATTGTATGGTATTCTATATACTTCGAGCATTTTTTGTGCGTATGTATTGGTACAACTCAGACGTCTTATTTGGATCAACCATTTGTCCACACCATCCCTCTTTACACCATATTTCAACGAAGCTCTAACCAACGTGGTGTCTTTGATGATTGTAACGTTACCTCGGAAGTAATTTCTGTTATTCTTTTTGTAGATTTCAATGTAAAAGTCTCCAGTCTTGTCTTTCTCGTAAGGCGTATCGGGATGTTCACATCTATTTATTTTAGAAACGGTCGTGGTGTATTGTAGTTTTTTAGACCACACTCTAAATGCAGGGATCGCCGCCAATGCTAATATCAGCAAATAAGCCTTCATGTTTCCATGTGTACAAACAATAAAGAAATAACCAATGCCATGACATGTACTTGATATACTTCCAATTCGGTAAATTAAAATGTATTGTAATCTACACTAATATTGTAAAGAGGAAAGATTTCATTGGTTGTTTGTTTGTTTGTTTGTATAGAATAGGTTCCGAAACTACTGGACCGATTTGAAAAATTCTTTTACCATTAGAAGCCGACATTATTTGTTATGAACACAGGATACTTTTTACCGCGGGAAAATGCTTCATTCCTACGGGAAAACGGGTAAAAGGACAACGGGTAGTAAGAATTATCCTTCCGTACTTAACTTCTTTTTCACATAACTTCTAAACGGCTGAACCAATTGGGTTGAAATTTTGTATGTTGTATTTTGTATTTCCATGGTTTCACATACACGAATGTATTATATTTTATAAAGTTACGCGGACGAAGTCGCGTGCAACAGCTAGTCTGATATAATTATAAAGACATTAGGTATTCGAACATTACGCATGTTTCAATAAAGCCCATAGGTACAAATTATAATGCCATTACTTACATTTAATTTGTTAGTGAAACTACTAATCGAATTTTCTGAATAAATATTGAACTGATATAATTTTGCATAATATATATATATATATATATTTTTAATGTCCTTTTAATGATACGGTCATCGCCTATAACACAAGTAACATTTTAAAAACGATAACGAAGTTCGAAAGAATAAAATGTATGGGATGTATTACGTGATCATAGAGTAAATAGTTACTTAACCAGTATTACTTACTGGTTAATAAAATGTATGGGATTGACATATTATTAGACAATTGTAGAAACCTAATTGATAAATAAATATTTTGATTTTGATTTAGCGACGGCATAATAATATGTCAATCCAATGTTTTCGCACTTCGTGATTGTTGCTTGTGCTGTAAGTGCGCTGCTGACTACAGTAGGACTAAGAAAAAGGGTCTGGGAAGAGATAGGAAATGGGCTCCCCCTTGCTTGCTTGCTTCCTTTCTCATTCACTGAAACACAACAGCACATATACTGTTATTTCACGGTGGTCTTCTGTAAGAGGTGGTTACTATCGACAGGCGGGAGGCCTGCGAAACGCACTGTGAACTGCTACTAACTGCTACTGACACTGTCATGTATGTTTTTATATATCTTTAGATACATATTATTAAACTAGCTGGCGCCCGAGACTTCGTCCGCGTTGAAAAAGTCCTGTACGTTTAAATGTTTATCTACCAAGTTTCTAGAAAATTAGTTAATTCGTTTAAGAGTTATGGAGGAATGTATACATGCATACATATTATACCTACACTTACAGATTTATTATCAGTATTGATTATTTTAAAATTTATTAAAACTTATATATCATATTTTGTAGAAAATTTTATGTAGAAACTTTGGTCAGAAGTAATCGTAATGCTATTTGTACAGATATATTCGCGATATGAGCAAAAACCTGAAAAAAAACTGGTTGTGTCTTTTGTTCTTTGCAAGAATTTTTTATAAACATTTGAAAAAAAAAAGGCTGTTTTCAGGGAAAGAAAAAAGTGTACAGTTGTATTGTGTTTGTGTTGTAACTTCATTGAATTTTATGAAATGAACGACCAAATGTAACAATATTCGGAAGCGAGTCGATCATAATTATTACTTTCCAGCAATTCAGCGGTGCAGATAGAATTCACCTCGCCTCTAATTCCCATTGGCACACATAATATCACTTAACATCGCACTCGAGCAAAGGATTATTTTTACCCCAACCCCCATCAACCCCAACACCCAAACCAGCAGATTAACACACATCCCTCATCGGAGACACGTGGGGTATATATATTGGCAATAACATCTGTCGCGCTCGAGTAAATCCCAAAAGGGATCTTGGGCTCTCCTACTATAACGGCAAAATATAAAAATTTCGGCGCCACTGCAGCATTAGCAATGGCGATGTCACCTTTATTACAGCGATAAAGATATTTTCATAATTTTTCAACGCGGACAAAGTCAGGAGCAGTTCAAATCAATTTTTTACTTACGTAAGTAGTAAGTTACAGATTTTTGCTTCGTCTTCTAAGGTGTGATTACTCGTCTGGTGAAACGAAATGTTTATAAAATGTAAACAATACCACTGTGAAATGCATATTAAGTTTTTATACAAAATCTTAGTTTTAAAAGCAAATAAAAACTCCAAGAGGATCCTAAGTAGGATACTTAAGCCAATACTTAGCGATTTTTATTTAAATAGTCTCATCAGTGTTGCAATCCAATAAGAGCTTGAAATTGCTTGGCTTAAAACAATTGCTAATTGTTGTATTTTATGTTCCTTTTTTATTGGATTTTCTTCTTATTCTCAGATGTAAAAGTGTTCATTTTAAATTATTTAATAATATCAGAATTATATTAAAATTTTAAAACACATTCGATATTTAAAATTAGAAAGAAATATTGAAAATCTTAAAAAAATATAAATACATATATGTAAGTAATGTATGATACATCTGAAAACTGTAAACTTCGCTACTGTGGGTGTGGCGGTGTGGAAGTCGCACGCCTTTGCTTAGTTAACGCATTTTCTAGATATTATTATATAAATAAATAAATAAATATGTTCACACATCCCACACAGAACCATCTAGTTCCACACTAAGTAACTAATGCTTGTATAAAGGTTAGCATATATGGCTTCCGGTCATCGTAGTATTACGTTCTTTTGTATCTATGCGCAATATTTCATGATAATGCCAGATTGTTTGATATAACAAAATAAAGTTATTTCCCTTTCCATTTTACTCCAAATAAGATATTGCTTCTTTTTCACACATTTATCTAGCTTAGATTGTGATTATTAATTATTAACGTACCTATTCTAAAAAATAATATTTAGCATCGATGTTTTGACTTTTAATATAAACCAGAAGTCAGTCTTTAATCACTGTTAAACATTGTATGTTAACTGTTAAACTATTAACATTTCCTCTGGTTTATACGAAATCACTTCTAATTTAAACATAAGTTAACTATTAAATTTATTGATACTTAACTTATGTTTAGTCCTTATTGTTAGCTTAAGTCTTACGTTTCTTATTGTTCTGATTAACTCTTTTGTAAACAATGATAATTCTTACACAGAAGACAGTACCTTTAGAATGATAAATGTAAGCCAAGAACACAGTTTCTTCAACATTTCGAAATGGAAATAAACTATTACTCTTATCAATTTTATCCACATCGACATCTTGGAAATTGTATGTACCGGGTTTCACAATACACGTGTCCTTATCAATGGGTATACCGTAAATATTTAAGAGAATTTGAGAAAATTTACTCTTGCATCCAATATCTTTGATATGTAGTTGCCAACGGTCACCTGCGTTTTTATGAAGACCGTATTTGATTCCCCCTTTCATGTCTCTTGTGTCGCCATATATAGTAACGTTTCCTCGTATTAATTTTGTTCCTTTTGCAGCATGTATATCGATGTGAGCTTTGACCGTCTTGTTGAGTTCGTATGGTGGACTGGGATCAACACATTGCTCTATGTTCTTTAGAACAGCTTTAAATTCTTGTTTTTCATTTGAATACACAACAGGTACTTCAATTATAAGTAAGAAGTGAATAACAAGTACAACACAATTTATGTGCGTCGACATCGTTATCCCCAATTTTAATGAGAGTAGGTATGTGGGTTTTCTAAATTGTTTTTAACGAGATCATAATTATACTCGCAAAAGAGTCATTATGGCTCGTTATACATTGTCGTAGTAGATAAGATCAATTTTACGCATAAATACATTAAAAAATGTTTAAAAGGAAGATCTTTTGTTCTTGTGTATGTTACTGAACTCCAACTAAATGCCTGTACAGTTTTGATAATTTTTTTGAGTTGCCCACTAATTGGCTAAGCGCCTGTTTCACCAACGTCAAGTAAAGTGTTGATTAGTTACTTTTAGAATACATTTTCTGTTTTATTGAATTATGCACTCGGTTTAGTGCATCCATCGATAGCCGATTTTTTATTATTATTTTCTATTCAATGTTTGGGACGTTTACCGTGCAAAAAAAGGTATACCAGCTCCATTATCCCCGGTTACCGGTGACTTTAAATGACAGTTACGTCAAGTAGGTCATACTTGACGTTTGTGAAACAGGCGCTAAGTGTATTTGGTACAATTGTAAATCTAATACATTCAGGACGCTGCGACGGGCAGCGACAGGCGAAAAATGCGAAAAAATTGTACAACATCACACTAAATCGTTAATTTTTACGCAAACCACACTAGTGTTATGACTTACGTGATACGATTTAGTGTGATATTGCACAAATTTTTCGCCTGTCGCTCAGTAGAGGCATTTAGATAATAAGCCTGCGGGTTTATCGGGTTTGGGCAAGGCAACGTCTGTGGGGACCGCTAGTATAAAAACTATGATGTAGGCTCTTTCGCGTGGTGTAGGTTTCAATTATTATAATAGTATTAGATCTACTAAAATTATTGTATCAAAAGACGTAAAGGTTCTTTTGATAAAATATAAAGAAAACGTTCAAATGTTATGATAATGATATTATGTTTTGTTTATAACATTCAACATAATATACATTTATAACATGTTTTCTTTACATCATTCAAACAGATCACAATTATTTTTAATTTGTTTACGAGTTATGAAAATATATTGAATCAACATTGCCCTTGACTTTTCGGTTAGCTATTGAACAAAAATTACTGTTTTTTGTTACATAATAGTTGTTCTATTTCTGCGTCTCCTTATAATATTATAAGATCGTTATATATTAGCATCAATCAATATCAATCAATCAATCAATCATTACTAATAATAAATTTGTAAGAGTTGGTCATGGAGTAAGTTATTTTGTTTTCAGAGATATCATATTTATAGGCTCTATATATGATACTGAAACTAAATTGACCATTTTTAGATTTTTTTTCTGTATGTATGTATGTATGTTCCTATAGGACGTACAAGACAGGCCACAGGATAGGCTACTTTTCCCTTTTTAACGCAGACGAAGCCTCGGGCGCCAGCTAGTTATAAATAAAGGCAGTGAAGAGAGTTGATTGTAGTAATCACGTTTATTCAAATTGACTATATTTGGCATGGTAAGCCTCTGAATACTATGTTATTAACAATGTCATTCAAGTCTCTCAATCTGATTGTTACGCCTCTACAGAACCAGGACACGAAGTACTTGAGCCAGACATTCTGAAATATGAAATAAGAGACGCTATTAAACATCAGAAGAACGGCAAAGCCACGGGAGCAGATGGCGTACCAATTTAGACGATCAAGTCATCGGGTGAATATGGCGAAAGCCTCTTGTGGTGTTGATCGAAGCTCCAAGATAAGACCGTTCGTAGAAACAACTATTAGGACAATGATATATCTCTTATGAGATCTCTTATGAGACGATCCAAATGATATATACGAGTATATATGTCTCATCTTTCAAGGCAAATGCATCTGTTAAGGCGGTTAAATATCTTAAGCCGACCTATGTAGATGGAGCACAAATAAAGATTATTGACTCACTAACGATTAAAAATATAACGGACACAGTTTTTGTAGAATTTGAATACATTTGTCTACTCAGTCCTATTACACGAAATATTACTTATGGGGACAATTTTTTTTTTTTACATTAAATCTGATATCAGTCTGACAGTATAAGCAGATGTGTCTGATTAATGCCGGAATCACTCAGAGATTAACCCTCCTGTGAAAGTCATTCTATCTTGTTTGATTAAACGTTTACTAATTAATTTCTTTTTTATTATTTAGGTATTTATTTTATGTAAATCGTAATGTAAGAATGTACCATAAATCTTTATTTTTGCTTCCTTCTACGCCGAGTTACTACTGTTGAAAAATGAAACTTTCTTAACTTCTTTCTTTCTTCTCCCCAACAATTTTCGTTACCTGTTTACAAAGAAAATTCACGTCGTAATTTTGTCATTTTTTACGTTCGTGTTCCGATTAGAATTGCAGATTTACAAAAATACTAGAAATAAGTGAGTATAAACAACAAGATAACGCGAGTGGGTAAATTCGTATTTTGGTAAACGTGCGTTACGTACAAAGAGAAGGCCTCGCAAATGGAATATTTCCGGTGAAACTGCGCTTTTTGAATAAATTTGAATATATGACTCGCTACGTCGTCGGGATCATTGGCGATTATTGTTCCATGTTTATTTTATAAAGGCAAGTCATTAAACATTTAAGGGTGATTTGGGACTTTGTATGGCCAATGAATCGGTGGTTAGACATTGAAAAATAAAGTAGCATTTTGCTCCTAATTCCAATAGGGTTGTTTGTCTTGGATTAAAGGCCGTTTTCATTATTAACGCAATCAATGATTAATAAGATTTGCCTAGTTTTGAAACAAAATTGTCAAAGGCTTTTTTATTACTATACATCAGATAAGATTGAAATTTCTTTGGAAAATAATAGTCCATTTGTCAACAGTCATTGAAAATCACCATTTATCACCTAGTTAATAAATACATTTATTCTATTTGTACTAGTAATAGTATTATTATATTGTAATATACAAGTTACAAGTTAAACTAAAATGCGCAGTTTGTTTTATCGTTACACTAATGTTATAAAGAGACAAAATTTGTATTTTTGTATTTTTTGTTTGTAAAAAATAAACTCAAAAACTATTTCAGCGGTTTCAACCTATAAAAAGGTATATTAGCGAACTTGTGACAGGTGGTAACTTATAGTCTTTACACTATTACTTTATTTATCCTTAATGCAAATAAATAAAACGGTTTCTATAGAGTCCTCTTACAGTATTTATAACTTGTATGGTTTGAAATCATCATTAGTATTAACAAACACAATGCACTAAACAGAAACAACAACCTTAATATGAAAATCCTCCTTAACTTTAATTCCTGGTTGCAGAGGTTTTGTATAATAGCTTCAAGCGATGAGCCAAGCTGGAAACTTATCGGCTTCAGTCACCGAAACTAATGTCATTATTTTTCAACTGAAATTCCCTTAAAATTAGTTGCATTAATAACAAAAGCTTGTTGCGGCGATGAGAGCAATCATGCGGTTAAAAGCTTATAAAACTTTCGCATTCGACGAATTGCGAGAGCTTGCTGGCGCTTTGTGCAGATTTTGTTGTTAGTGAAATTACTTTCAACGTTTTTACTGAACGTTGTTGGAATGTTTGTGTAAAAGGCCAATAAATAGTTTTAAATAAGAATTTCTTAGGCGAATAGTTGTAGTGAGTTAAAAAATATTTACTGTTTAAAATAAGGAGCTAACTGCATTGCAATATAATTTGATATATAAAAATTAGTATATAACCTTTATATAAAAAAGAAAAGAAACACATTAATTTTGTTCACAAATGTTTAGAAATTTCATTAAAAGAAGAAAAAAGTAGTTAGATAAAACGCCTATTAATAAAACATAGGCACCACCGAATTTCAGTATCAATAGCCCAGATGTGAAGTACCAATGTAAACGCACCCTAAATTCGTTGATTTGACACATAAGGGAGTTTTGAGAACTTGTGATGCGTTTATCTATACTAATAATAAATCTGTAAGTGTAGGTATTGTATGTATGTATGTTCCTCCATAACTCTTAAACGAATTCACTGATTTTCATGAAACTTGGTAGTAAACATTTAGACGTACAGGAGACAGGATAGCCTACTTTTTTCTTTTTCAACCCGGACGAAGTCGCGGGTGTCGGCTAGTATAAAATATATAGTTAAATTGTCAAGCCTAATTTGCCACTACAAGTATCGCGAACTCAATAATCATGGCCGTGCACTATACTAGCATTATGTAATTGATACCTGTGTAATTAAGGTAATTGGGCCTCTTTCACCATCTCTGAGTAAAGTGTCAAGTAGGCTAACCGCCATTAAAAGTCACCGGTAAGAAAACGTACGAGTTTTGAGTAAGCACAATCTTCGAGTAGCATCACTCAAGGGTAATTTCAAGATACTTGTAACATTTACACGAGAATTAGCGTTACTTGAAAAGTAACTAATCCACACTTCACTTGAAGTTGATGAAAGAGGCCCTATGTTGCAGAAATTTACATGCTATCATATTTTAATATGTATGCTAAAGGCTTTACGTGACGCCTATCAAAGTTTAATTAATGATTTCGACTAGAGTCTCTGACACTAAAGTTAAATGTAATTAATACCAAGAAGTGTTGATTTTCGGTGTCGCTAATTATATACATAAATTATATAAATAAACTAGCGATCCGTTAACGGCTTCCTCGTTTTTCCTTCTTGACATTAGTGAAAACCGTATCGAAATTCGTTGTGTCGTTTAGAAGTAGATGACGAAAAAATATTAGTATGTATAAGTTATTTCAGTGAAACGTTATTCGATGATGGTAATGGTAGATAGTTTATAGGAATTCTGAAATTTATTTTGAATTCGTTGAAAAATCCTTTCAAACGAATCCCCACAGCTGAAAATATATTTTTTCCTAAAGACTATTTTATTGCTTTCGTGTGATATACTGGTAAATATTTTTAGATCGCGAAACTTGGACATCCGTTGCGAATCACCTGAGTAACAGTGTAAAATAAAAACATTCGGCGCTCGTTTATTTACAAATACCGTAACGAACGCCCGGTTGCGAGCGTATGTCGGAGTAAATTTTCTTTGAGGATAAAATGAAAAGAAAAATTGCCACATTCGGTAGCCGAGGTGTTCAAGAGATAGGTCAAAAAGCTGCGGGCACCGACATAAATAAAAGATTTTTATCGTTCAGCTTTTAGGCGTCTGGGATGTTAAGTCAAATAACTTACTTACATACTATTTATTGCGAATCAGACAAACTTAATACGGTGTCGTTAAAATAAGTTGTGACTATCCATTTGATAGAAATGGAGGAGCAACTCTTTTTCCTCTCTTATCATTTGATATAAATTATCATGTCAAATCAAATCAAATGAATGAAATCGTTTATTATCATAAATATGATAACAAGATCACTTTTTTGAAGTCGATACTACTGCCGTTTCGGAAATAAATTGGCGATCTACAAGACAAAAAATGGCGAAAGAAACTCTCTAGCAAGGGTTCTTTTTATGACATTAAATTTGTGCCAAATTTAAATTATAATTTAATTAAATTATAAGTTGAATTGGCGTTGCTAGTTTTATAAGCGACGGTAGCCATCTACCACCAAGTGGACTGTCAGACCTTAACATGTCATGATAAAAGTTAAAAAAACTGCTCACAAATCTGTATGAGATATTCATCTTTAACTATAGAGCAAGTGAACAAACACTATTTATAATGAATCGAGAAGTGTCACAAGTAGACTAGGTCTAAGATTCGACCTCGCAGGTCTAAACTTGGCCTGTATTTGTGAATTAATAGAATTGATCGAACTTTAACCTGGATACAGACTTAAATTTTTAGTGGATCAGAAAACTGCTGAGCCAAAGAAAGTTTCATATTCCAACGTCGAAAATCAGTTCACATTCGCAACAAATGCGAAAGAGATTTTCATAAGAAAGCAATCCTCCAAGTTTCCCTCGATACATATGTTAACTCGATATGAAACTTGAAGTGATCTATTCTATCGAGTTTTATTATCTTCGGAGCACAATTTGTCTAAAATATTCAGATAGATAGAGTCTCCGTAGTCTTAGACGAGTTGAACAAGCCACGTTCTGAAATGAAATTAAAATAATACAATTTTCATATAAAAAAAGAAAAAAAAATAAAAAAAAACTATATAAAAAATATATCTTATATATATATCTTTATATATAAAGATTCTCCTCTATTACTTATTGACAAAACCTTGCCCTACTTTTGCTCAAATCATTGCTTTATTAGCTTAGTGTAAGCCTTCTTCATGGACTTCTTCCACTTTTCTATGGCCTTCTTCAACTTCCTACACTTTCATCATGTGATCTCAAGATCCCGTTCTTGGCCAGGTCTGCTAACTGGCCTTATTTTCTACCATTGCGACCTTGCAATATTTCGCGATCGTCTTCTCTAAGGGAAAGGTTACTAGTATTATAACATGGTGCCCAGTTTTTGGTTAAAAAGTAAAAAGTGTGTTGGTGTGGTGACTTTATTTTATGTCCTCAGAAGAAAAGGTTAGCAGTGAGACGTATGTGCCACTGGATCAGGATGGAAAATTTGGCTTTATGCTGTAATCCATTGAAATAATAATTTTATATATCAAAAACCCTTTCTTGTATCCATTCATATATTATTTATTTATTTTCTAAATGTAACGTTTTATTTGTTGTTTTACAAAAAAAACAAGAAGATAGCATGCACATTTTAGAGAATTTAAAGTAGGTACTAATGGCATCGGTTTACGAATATAATACGCATATGAAATTAATTTACCTACCTGTTAGTAATTTCGAATACATGAAATCAACTTTCCCCATTTGCAACTTAAAGTTTCTACACGGTCGTTCAGCAGACACGACAATGCATCAAACAGCTTTTGTTGTCGCCGCTGACGCTTCAATAATGTAGGTATCGTTAAAAGTTGTTGGGAGCGTAAATAAACTAGCTGAAAACAGTGTATGTCGATAAAACGGTATACAATGTTCTGGATTTAGTTAAAATAGAACAGAAACTCCGAAATGGACATATTCAACTTTAAAAACCAAATGGCAGACATACGTACATATACATAATACTTCTGACGATGGACACAAATCTTGGATTTAATTGTGAATTTCTCTAGTAGCAAGCTGTAGCACAATATTTCGCATAAACTGGCTAGCACGTGTGCTGTTACAATTCGGATAGAGTAAGAGACGTTAGAGTCAATTCATCTATTGTCTCCTTATCTTATGGTAACACCTGTGCCGTTGCTAAACTATGTATCATCAGTTCGATTCAACCTCACCGAAACACAGCGGCACATGACTGTTATTTTACTGTAGCTCCGTACTTCACGCTCATCAGGTAAAAAATTAATTTCTATAAGTTTCTTCTTCTTCTTCTTTACGTATAATGGCATTTCGGCTCATTTTGGGAATGGCCATTATCTGCCAATGTCATGTCAATCCGATGATTTTGCCAGTGTCATTAGTAAAACTAGCAATTTGTAATAGCCTTTTTTTTAAATAAAAAAGGCAAAATTGAAATTAAAAATCAAAAGTAGCAGATCCCGAGACTAGTCAGCTAAGTCAAGTCTATAATTTTTCTTAGTTTTGCAAAACAGGTCCGTCATGTCCAAAGCAGTCAGGTCAAGTCCCTATAAGTTTTTTGTCTCCTAAAAAATATCCGATGAAGCTTAGCTTCTGTGTTTATATGACTCTCCGTGTACGCTGTACGAAGTCTGACGACTTTGCAACTCCAAAATCGCATTGTTCCCGAACGACTTGGAACGGTGTCAACGATTTGAAGAGATAAAGGCTTCAAAGTTTGCGTTACGAGGCTTTAGTATAGCGTGCTGGATTATGTCTCTTATGATAATGTTATCTCGGAAGGTTACCCACGCGTCTCCAAAATGTAGTTCGCAAACTCTAGTTTCGTATCCAAATTTATTGCCCACTCACAAAATATGAAACTTCAACTGTTTGCCTCTTGATCGATGTTGTTTATCATAGAAATTACATGAAGTTCAGGATTGAACTTCTGGTGTTACAGAATTGAAGGTTTTAGACAACAAGTTTCTTCAAATAAAATAATTCGAACTGAAATTTTGAGATATTACTTATGAGATTTTCTGTGCCATTCCACTTAGTTATAGAACTACTTTTATTACTTCGATTATATTTTATTTTCAACAAAAATAAAACTCACGAACGGGTATACTTATAATACCTTCTTTTACGCAGACATGAAATAAACTTCATCTAGGTGGTGTTAAAATTTTCATGTACATTGTCGTGCATGCAAAATTTTACTACGATATTCATATTGGTGCTAACAAAGTCACGAACGAGACCTGGCAGTAGTACGTCACACGTATAGAGTTTCAAACTAATAATTATATTTCTTGCTGCAGTGGTTTCTCGTTTGCGTTTAATGAACACTAAATGCGACATTATTTCATTATATTTTCCTCTTACATTAGTTTAGCAAAAATTAATAACAAATAAAAATTCGAGTGCCAAGGGATTTTTTGATATAAGTTTCTAGATATTGTTGGTTGAAAGTTGGACAATGGGACATTTTGGACCAACTTCTCAACAGTGATGGAACCAATGCCAAATGAGTGCTTTTAGGCTATAATTCATTTTATACTATGGCAGCTAAGTTGAAATCAAGTGCGAACATAGTGTTTCCGTAGATTTTAAAACTAAAAAAATTGAAATCATATATAATAATTTAAAAAAAATATCAAGTGTTTGACCCTTTCTTTGTGTACATACATTCGCCTATTGATTTTTTATATATATATATATAGATACTAAAACAAATGTAACAGTTCTTTTTTTTATGTTCACATTGATGTATAAATGTAACACTTTTATCATTTGTTTATGTGGATGGTTACGGTTTGTATATTATTAAAAATATTATTGTAGTATGAGTATTGAAATAAAAAAATGTTTAAAAGATCTAATGTACATCAAAATCAATCATGATAAATAAAAATATTTTTTTTTTTTTATATAAAACACAATAGGTATGCTACTGACTCCCAAAGTACTTTTATATTATTGAGAGCTCCAAAACACAATATTCGCGCTAGATTTTGACTTGGCTGCCATAGTATAAATTAAATAAAACTCCAAAAGCTTTCAAATGGTATGAGTTTTATCACTGTTTTGGTCCAGAATCCATACTAATTTGCCTATGCTCCTTTAATTCAAACATTATTCTTTACAGTATTTGAAAAAAAAAAAAAAAAAAACGCTTCATTCAATAATGTAACCACGAAGTAACAAGTTGGTTGAAGTTTGACATTAAACATTAAACGTGATCGAGGGAGGGCGAAGACAATTTTCGCCACCAAAACTCGAGCGGCATGTTTCAACTCGGTCATAACTTCGGAATACAATATTTCCCCGACCACTTTATTTTGTGGTTTCTCAAAAAGAACAAGTTTCGCAAGAGCGGTCCGTGAAGGCAATAAAGTTTTCGGTGAAATCTGGGAGATTAAATGCAAAATCTGATCGAGTTGGGGAACGTTCGGGTCCACCTGACGACAGATGTCGCGAATCTTTATAGAGTTGTAGATATGTTGTTATTGAATTCGTATTTAATAAAAGAATTATTGGAATGATATGTCATAATTCCGGTAGTTCTTATATAAGTAGTCTACATCTATTTATCTCCTATATTTTATGTACATATCTATTATAAAATTTAATTTGCTAAAGAAAATAAATGAAACTCTTATAAATAAATTTTGGAAAAAAGTTACCCATAAAATTTTATCTGCCTATTTTCTAAATCTGTTAGTTACACTTTAAAAGGCGGGTTGTATTAAGAAGGAATTGATAAATTTATTTTACAAGCTGCAGGGCAAACCCTTAACCCGATCGTCTTTATTTTAGGCTCAAATTGTAGCCGACTAAATTGTCCACAGGGATTTTTCTCAAATTTTTGATATCATTCTTCGTTTCCAAAATATCGAGCGCCAAAATCAAAAATACGAAAAGAGTTCAAATTTTTTTCACTATTTCGGCCATAACTATTTTTGTTTTTGACTTTTTTGAAAATTCTTCTTACATCTTACAGCTCTCGTGAATACGTGAATCTTCACAACTCTCCGAGATATAAGGGGACTGCACTTTTTAGTGAAATCGGGGCCTATACTGAAGCGAACGAAAATACATTTCGAATGTCAAAAGTAATAAAAACACACCAATTCCAGTGATATCGTATGTATTTTACTTTCAAACATTCAAGTGACGTAGGTTCAAATCGGTCGAACAGAATTAGATAAGAAAACGAATTGCGTCCGAAACATAAAACAAGGGAAGACAGCGGTCGCTACAATTTCCGCGCTTCTGCGTTTCTATATAAAAATGATATCTCAAGGCCATAGGAAATAATCCGACCGAGGTCAAGTAATTCGATTTCACGCTTCAAATTAATCTCGCTTGAAATATTACCAGTTTTACCCTTTACACAGGGACTTTTGATTTTCGTTTCATTTACAATACGCAATTTGTAACTTAATTCTCATTTTCCACCGACTTCAAAAAGGGAGGAGGTTCTCAATACGTATCGACATACGTATTTTTCTGGTATAGTATAATGAAGAAAGAAAAAAGAAGGAAATAATAAATTTAATTTGTAACAAAGGACACTGAAACTCAGCATAATTCTGGTTGTAAAAACCATAACCTAATGGAGTAACTCTGATTCTTTTATCAGGTATAGACTATAAAGATTATTTTTATGTCTTATTTATGACTGTCTATTTTGCAGCACTTTTTTTCTCAGAATTTATAAAAAAAAATGCTTAAAATACTGACTTGACTAATGGATGGCTCTCAACTGAAAATTACTGCAAGTTACCGTTATTATAAAATTCATGATAAGTTTTTCATTTACATCAAAATCACTTTTATGGAAATGTTTCGCGGAATCAAAATTGTCGGAGAGTTAAAGTAAATAGTTTCTCTTTTGAGCTTGTTTAACGAAAGATTTAACATTTAGTCTTGTTTGTAGAAATATTAATGTTGGCTTTGACGTGTTTTGGTGACTTTATTTAATTTTGGCTTTTTGTTTCATATAATAAAAGCAAATTCAATAGCTGTTACAATATTTTTAGTCATGCGTGAATGGACGTGTTCAAATTGTTCCTTTGTAAAAAATATATGATATACTGGACACGGCTCGTTTACGATTTTATTATATGTATAGATAGATATAATTATATAAGTATAGAGTTTAGAATACTGTGAAATTATTAATGCCCCAAGTACCACCTTTTTAACTACATAGCTGTTTCCTTGATTGAGCGTTGCCTTCATTTACAAAATCAATTCGGAATTTCAAAGTATTTGTCTTCACCAAAAAGTTCCCTTGCTTTATTTACAAAGCGAATATTTGAGGAAGTCTGTTGGGACGCAGGTTTTAGAAAAGTCATGAATTTTGTTGTATTTTATGATTACAAAGTCAATACAAATGATTTTAGCTAGTAAAAACAACTTATTCACTGAATAGTTTTTATGTTATTTTAGTTTTATCGTGAAATTATATCTAAAGAAATTGCAAAATTTTCGGAATACATGATATTATACTCTAAATAGCATAGGTATCTTACTGCAAGGATATAAAACAAGATGTGGATAGAGTAATGCGCTATGACAAGTATTTTATGTTCATATATCTGTACCTTTAATTGCGTATTAATCGTTAACCCTATTTAAGTTTTAAAAGCGTAACAAATGAAATGACTTTAGTTAAAATATTAGTAAGGATTTATAATATAGATTCGTAGTACCTTTTGTATTATTATACAAAATGTGGGTACGTATAGCGAATCTTCCATTTGTATCCCTGACGCGGCTGTTTTTGTGACACGGGTAAGGACTTTGATCCCTTTAAATAAACTAAACTCATTGTGATTATTGATCCCCATATTTATAATTTAAGTCAATATTTTTATATAGAACTTCATTAAATTTCCTTAACATTTTTCTAAAGAGTAATAGAAAACAAAATCCTAGTTTGAGTATTATAATTCAAGTTTATTATTGTGAAGGAAAATGGACTTAATTGCTGTCATAACAGATACTTATAATATTAGCCCGATTAATGATAATTCAGGCTTTTGAAATTTTATAATGATCGGTTAGGTTGCTTAGGCCTGAAAAAATATCAAAGAAACAAACTCACTTCCGTATTGTATATTATAATATTAATTTAAACTGTACTTCTTGGCGTCACACTATAGACACTAAGCTTCATTGGGGTTCATAATATGTAAGTAGTTTATTAAGAAAATTCAGGTCTAAAATGTACACGTTTAAAAAATTATCATTCAGCTACTTAAAATATAAAGAATTCTCTTAAAGGTACCGTTATTATAATTACTTATAAAGAATTACTTATCTTATGTAACGGTTAATGTATACTTGTATACAATAACGTTATAAAAAACAAATGATGCCAAGAACAGAATCAATAACTTTAATTAAAATAACCTGATATCAACTTTCCTAAATAAGACAAGAAGACAAGACTCTATCCTATTAATATAGTGGTAATTTTATCTTGTTCAGAGATGAAGTGTGTACCCTACGGCAACCTAATCTAGTTTACTCCCACATAATATGAAGTAAATCTTGTTAGTAATAATAATTCTGTTTAAGATGACACAAGAAAATTATTAATTATGGATTTCGATCGAGAAGAAAATAACTTTGAAACAGATCTTTTATATATTTACTAAAATAAATCATGCACTCCTAATACTGCGAGTACTGCAAGTGCAATACTCCTAATACACGAGCAATTCATATTTATTTTATTTTAAACCTAATTTATTATTTACAATCTAGAAAAGGATGAAAAGTATCTTATATGTTAATCCAGGTATTAAACTATTTGTGTGCCAAATTTCATCTTAATCTATTAAGAAGTTTTTGCGTGAAACAAACCTATATTCCTATGAAATTTCTCATTTCTAATATTACGTTCTAAAGATTATTACGTAAGCTGGAATTTCGTTTGGAATTCCACTTGTGTAAAATGCAAAATGTAAATAGATATTCCTATAATTTAGAAGACAATTCAAGAATGTGCTCATTTTTAAATAATGGTATTGAAAAGTAATAAAACAAACATTATCTTTACAATATTTAGTCGATAGCGACTTGAACGAGATAAATAAGGGGCAGGGATGCTAATGCGATCATCCATCATAGTTACCGCGGCACCTACCTTGCCGTACCAACTTAATGCTGTTTGAGTTATGAGCTGGTGGCGTTTGCGTAACTGTTAAAAAAATGCCGTTGCCCACGACTTCGTCCGCGTTAAAAAAGATAAAAAGTAGCCTATCACGTGTCCCGTACTTCTAAATGTTTATCTACCAAGTTTAATGAAAATCAGTTAATTCGTTTAAGAGTTACGGAGGAACATACATACATACAGAAATAATTCTAAAAAAATGGTCAATTTAGTTTCAGTATCATGTATAGAGCCTATATACACGATATTTCTGAAAACAAAGTAAATTACTCCATGACCGACCCCTACAGATTTATTATTAGCATTGATTGATGATTGATATATTGATGTAATATTTTTATAGGTACACTGCGTCTTACAGTTATTGTAGGTATGTGTCAAAGATTAAATTCGAATTTGGTTTCGTCTGCATTTTTCTTAGGTGTTAAATTAACTCAATTTATACTGCTTATATACTTTTGTCATGCGTTGTATTTTTATTTTCATCGATACTAATAATAAATCTGTGAGTGTAGGTATTGTATGTATGTATGTTCCTCCATAACTCTTAAATGAATTAATTGATTTTCATGAGACTTGGTAGATAAACATTTAGACGTACAGGACACAGGATAAGCTACTTTTTTTTTTAACGCGGACGAAGTCGCGGGCGCCAGCTAGTTTTTAATTTATATCCTTCTGATTAGGTACATTTTTTAAAATGAAAGGTGCCCTATGTCTTTTTCTGTATCTCTGACAATGTTCCCTGTATTTTTTTTATGTTAAGGTCGACAGACAGGCTGACGGTCCACATGATGGTAGGTCGCCTATAACACAAACAACTCCATAAGTGCTACAAAGTATGCAAAAGAAGTCGTCATGTCCATTAACTATCTAACCATGGCTTTTACCAACGTTTAAGTGAGTCTAGGTGTCTGTTGAAGTGATAATCCACTACTACTTGCTGGGAGTAATAAAATATAAAAAAATATATATATAAAAATGCGAAATCGCAAACTTATACGTAACATGCTTTAAAATTGCACCAAAGCCTACACGCACAATACATTATAGGAGATAGCAAATAAATTCATAATAATTTTACAAAGTGATGAGGATGTTTGCACGTCCTCATCACTTTATACGAGTAAGCTTGGAAGAGATGAATGTTGAATAAACAGAGAAGTTGTGATGAAAAGTTTTAAGTGAGCTTCTTTAAATATAATTAAGTGTCATGTGTCTTGTTGCTGATATTGACTTATATACTACTAGCTGCTGCTCGCGACTTCGTCCGCGTTGAAAAGTATAAAACGACATCTACCGTGGAGCGGATCGCTAAAAATATCACCAAGCAGTTGTCATGTTAGTCGCTTAACCTGATTCTGGATAGATGGCGCTGTCAAGTGTATCCCGGGCCAAGCCGCTAGTATTTACATTTAATTTAGATTTTCCGTAGGAATGAAGCATTTTCCTGCGGTAAAAAGTAGCCTATGTTCAGCACAGATAATGTCGGCTTCTAATGGTAAAAGAATCTTTCAAATCGGTCTAGTAGTTTCGGGGCCTATTCAATACAAACAAACAAACAATCAAATGTATAGATAATAATTTTTAGTTGGCCCATTTGGCAATCACATGGTCTACTTTTGGAATCCAAAAGTCCACAATATTCATTGTATTGAGGCTTTAAGTATATTAATAAATATATATTACAGTTAAGTATATACAAACTGCTTACTCTAAAGTTTCTTCCCTGTTCGCGAAACAATACATAACGAGAAGCTTTGTTATATAGTTGCGGATTCCGATAGGACCGTCTTAGTTAGCCTGACATTGTTTTCATTTAATTTTGTTGTACACCACAAAGCCAAATATTTTAGCCATAGACTCGGGTTTAGGCTACGTAAATCTCTCCTTTAGCGTTACGATACACTTGCAAGGTGGCGTTATGTTCTCATATGAATTTAATTAAACTCAAACATTATACTCCTCTATGTTCTTCCAAGTTAAGCACAAGCTATAAGTATTGTTTGAAATTTTATTATTAGTGTACGAATAGCATTTGCCGGCGCCTCTTTTCCTTAAGTTTTAAAACAATTATTCAATCTTTGCTAATATAGTTTAGTCAGGCGTTGATTTTTTCATTTTTATTATTTTAGCGACAACTTCATTTGTTTTCAGGATTATAAATTACTTAAATTCGGTACTACAGTTTTAATCAGCTACTTTTTTTTTTTTTTATATTTTACACAATATTTAAGGAAACCTTACAATTTTTTTGTTCGATTTAATTTCGGTCTTGTCTGAGAAGCTTAAAAATGTGCAATATTGAATGCCAATTTTGTTACTCTGTGAATAAAAAATGTGTTCGTTCTGAGCTTTTATGAAACATATTTAGTTAAAAAAAAATGAAAGTTATGTTTCAATGTTTCAGCTGGAAAATGTATGATATTTATGTCAGAATAAATCCTACAGTTTCGAATTCGGTAGGTATCGCGCGCAGCTTGATCCTCGTGAAGTACTATTTTAATATTGAAATCTCCGAGAAAGGCAAAGAAAAGCATTTTCAAGTCGAAAGTAAACCAAAGATATATCACAAGATGCAATAGTGAACGTCTCAGGACCGGATCAAATTCCCTGCGCTTTGAATTTTCACGTAGGAAAAGAGTAAATAAGATATGTTTACATGTCGCCTAAGGAATAGGATTAATCTAAACACTCGCTTTAAATTTTAAAACATGAAATAAATATGTTTATTATAGTCCAGTTTATAAAATGGATTAAGAAACAAAGTAAAATTTTGGATTTGAGAGTTTACGGTAAAGACACTGTTAATAATGTAAGCAAATTGTACGAATTGATATTAACAAAATTTAACTCAAGAATCTTTTAAAAAATAATGTAATAGATATTTAAAAAAAAAAACTAACACTCATTTTGAATTAAATAAATAAAAAAATGGTTTTAATGAAAATTATTGTAGCTAAAGTTTATTACGCAACAACTGCTAATTACTCTTCTACATAACAATACGAAAACTTTTTATTTAATTTTAACATACACATTATAATTTTATTATCTACTATATAATTATTATGTATAGGACATAAATACGAAAAAAAAAGTTTAGTTATTTTTAACATAATATAAGCATAAATAACTGGACTTGAACATAACCGATTAAATTTTCTCATTTTAACTAAACAAGCGAACATGAAAATAGATATGTGGCGGATATTATATAGAGGAACAAAACATTATATATACAGTTTTGTATAAAAGGAATGTTCAAACCACCATTGTGCATTGTTCCGGGAAACGGTCTTTGTCCGGCACTGCAAGTCCGACCACTAAAGCCACGGAATTGTGATATATTTGTACACATCCAAAGAGATTTATGCGGGTCCCTTATCATCACACTTCACAAGGAGTCAGGCAATAAATTAGTCCAATATGTCAAGATAGTAACGAAGTAATTTTTTGTTTTAGTGATTGTATTCAAAACGCTTGCTGTAACAAATGTGTCACAATTTATACAATACACAGACTGGTGGTTTATAATCATAATTTGATAACTGAATTCGATGACGAATCCCAATTCCCTAATGTTCAATTAATATTGAACGTTCAAATATTATATCAATTAGGTAAATACTACATATGGATACCGAAGGATGTAAGTAATTTTGTAAGAACAAACGAGGCTTCTTTAATTACATACTTTAATATTAGGCCTTCGTTCAACTAAATTGGTTAGTAAAATACCTGTTTCGTCTAATAATTTTCTTTTGGGTTTTGTCTTTTATAGTAGACGATATTATATTATATGTGTTATTTATATTTATGTTACTCGTATATGTATTAAATGTAATGTCTATTTATTCAATTAATTAATTTGTTATTAAGTAATCTCGCTCGCTTCCAGGTGCGCATAAATTCTAGTGTGTAAAAATTATAAGTTATTACGTCACCCAATAAATGGTCAATTTGTACAAACAATAGCAGAAAATGATTTTTATTATTTACTATTATGAAATGATATGGTTAAAAGTAAATAACAATTGTGGAAAGTGTTTTTGTATTAAAATTAAATGAACTCTAGGCGATTAGTGCTCTCTTTTTGAAGCCTATTTTCCTTGTGTAGGTTATATATAATAAAACTTTATATTATTTATAAAATAATAAAAACATATCTTGAGAATACTGAGATGCAATATTATTGAGAATTGATAATTAATGGGATTAATTCTCATTCTAAGAAACTCTTTCAATTATCACCCATTATAAATTGCACCAGGGTTTCGGAAACAACCGGGTTCGAAAATTTTACAGATATGACATGAATTTCAAGTATATGAAAAAAAAATACAATTGAAAAAAAAAAACCTGACTGTATTGTTCTAAAATTTATTACGAGCCTCAGCAAGAGCACGTCTAGGTTCAAATAAATAATTTCCAAGCTATAGAGGAGAGATCCTATAGGAAATGACGTTATAAGAAAGATAAATTTACTTCAACATTGCGACCTGCACGTTTACGATAACTGAGATGACGTCATAAAATCGAGAAGTAGGAATCGAAAGGTCGTTTACGAAAATCGTTATAATTCGATTCCCTCATATAGTCATATTATTGCGTCTCTCGTAAAAATTTAGTGGAATCGACATAGGAAACATTATTAGCATTCAAATGCTCTTCTTACATTAAGGAATATACTTTTATATTATAAATCGTTCATCAATTACCTATACTAAATTTATGTGTCACCAATATTATTTATAACTAGCTGGTGCCCGCGACTTTGTCCGGGTTGAAAAAGAAAACGTCCCGTACGTCTAAATGTTTATCTACCAAGTTTCATGGAAATCGGTTAATTCGTTTAGGAGTTATGGAGGAACATGCATACATTAAAATACTGTAGGTATTTATTAATAGTATTGATATTGATACACATTGATTGATTGATTCATCCTTTTGATGTGGCGTCAGAGCATAGTAAGATGTGTAATCAAAAACTATGAAGTTCGCATAACGGCATTTGTTTCAATTTAATCCACTTTATTCAGTGGAACTCTAATGTAGATGTGTGTAATAAATAGACGATTTTTCATTGTATGCATTGTGTAAATATTGTATGAGACAAAAGACATGTTTATTTTCTAATAATAAGTGGCAATAATTGGCACAGTTTATATAGGCAGTCAACCAATGCGATTAACTGTGTTGACGTTAGGGCAAGCTGCAAAATAATACACAATTACAACAAAAAAATATATGATAATGACACTTAATTTTTCGCAATTTAAAGGTAAATTTCTTTACAATTACACATGAAGTTATGAAAAATTATGAGGGGATATGACATTTATAAAAAAAAATATTGTACCCTAGCTACGTTTTGAAGATAGCCTAATATACCTAACCTGCTCACGATTATTTTTCCTAATATTTTAATGTCATATTTATTTTAGTAGAGGACACCTACGCAATGTATCCTGCGTATTGTCCCCTCTACCGCTCTACCCCGCCCATCTACGGTTGCTACGCCGCTACACTACGCTATCTACGCTAGAAAGTCGTTAGGTTTTAGCAGCTACGAATCTGTAGCACTACCATGAGTTTATGACTACCGAAATCGCTAGCGAGAGATGAACGAGAACGTAAAATATTTGTATGAAAAATTGTACAGCGCCTCTAGCGGTTACTCAAAGAACTAAAACCAGTAACATGAGTTGCATAAGTAAAAAACCTATCGAATGTAGTCGCTAGCGACCATTACCGACTAACGTTTAACTTGACATTTCTATACAAAATCGGTACCATGAGTTACAAATTTGACTGATGCTCTCGAGAAATACCGTAACGTTAGTAGTAAAATCATTCACATTGAAGGGTGAAAGGTTCGTTATCGACAGAAGTAAACTAACGTAAGATTTCGATAGCAAGTCATGGTAGTGCTACTGGCATAACCCGCAGTGTTCCCTACACTGCCGGGCATCCAAGAGGATTTCCCAACATTTAAAAAAAGGGTCCATTGCGTTTCGCCGTCTTAAATTGGGCAGTCCACCTGCAGTACAGTTTTTACGTAACTGTATGTTGTCCGCGATCAAGTGAGGAAATAGTCGAAGCAACAAATTTTCACCTATTAAATATTAAAAATTACTATATTTTCCTGAATTCTACACTCAATTGTATTGACTTAACTAGAAACGTAAAGTCTAGAATTGTAAAATATATTTTAATAATATCCGAAAAAAAAAAACTTTTGATGAACATATTTGGAACAAAACAAAACGAACAAAATATTTGGATGAAATTTGACACACATAATTTTAAAATCTTGGAAAAATGTTGGGTTCTCAAAGGTTCGTCTTATAATATAAAAAAATGGCCACTAAAATGGCGCCAAAGATATTTTGTCAATTGTTAAATTTTTCATTTTTAGACCTGGATGAAGTCGCGGGCACTACCCAGTTCTTATACAATTATTTCACTGATTAAAATATGAAGGTGAAAATGTATTTGCTAATGACGTATGGAACTTAAAATATTCAAGTGGAACGTAATCACAGTGATTGGACATACGAGGGCTGTTCCAAAAGTTTTTAGTGAAATGAATAATAGTTAAAATATCAAAAAAGTTTATTTACAGTTTTTCAAAATATTCCCTTCCAACCCCTATGCATTTATGCATTTGAATAAACTAGTCCTCAAAACATTTAAAAAACGCATCTTGCTGGAGGTCGAAAAAAACAGACGAAATTTTTCGACGGCGTTGTTTGCGTGTTAAATTTTCGTCCCCGAAGCATTTTTTTTTTAACTGTGGGAAATAAAAAAATAAATCTGGGCTGTACGGAGGATGGGGTAACATTTGTACCCCCGAAGTTGACAAATAGTCGATGATTCTAGCAGGTGTGTGAGCGGGCGTGTTATCTTGGTGAAAAAGCATGCCACGGCCGCCGCTCCTTGGGCGCTCACTATTCAACTCCCCAAAAGCCTGAAGGTAGACAGACTTCGGAATACCATTCACTAGTAACTGTTCTACGACCTTCTTGCCGGATTACTGCTATTGGTCCACTAAGTCGAAAGAAAACGGCTAATATTTTTTTATTAACGCTCCGACCGCGAACTAGTTTTGTGGGCAACTGGTTCTCTTCAAACACACATTGTGTAGATTGCCGCTTTGTAAGAAGATCGTAGCTATAGATCAAATATTCATAAGTTGTCATTATGTAGAATACGTTTTTTGAAGTTCCTCCTTCGAACTTTTTCAGCATAAATTTGCACCAGTCAACACGACGGTATTTTTGCTCTTCTGTGAGAGAATGAGGTATCCACGGCGAAGCAACCTTCCTGACTTTAAGGTGTTCATGTAGGATAGTGGAAACTGCCTGTGATCCAATCTTCAATTCATCCTGAATCCTATGTATAATATATCTATTTTCCCGTAATAGCCACTCCACCCTGATGACATTTTCATGAGTTACTGCAGTTATTGGTCGGCTGGGTCGGGGGTCATCCTTTAGGTTCTCTACACCACGTTTAAATTCACGAAACCAATTAGTGACTGTTGCTAACACTGTAAATTTTCGTAGGATTTCTTGAAGGCTAACCCGAGTTTATAATCATAGAAAATCATAGCACGAAAAGATTCCCGCGAGACGTCCATTGTTACAAACAAAGAAGAACGACAGTTAATTTTTAAAAATATTAAAAAATAAACATTTATAGCCAGCCAATGATTTTCACCAAGAAGGTTTGTATTGAAAGGAGGTTTGCATTTAAAATAGTTTTAGGAAAAAAGAAGTAATATTTATTGTGTAGCTAACAATTTTTGGAACGGCCCTCGTATTTAATATAATCATTATATTTACTAAAATTGAGAAATCTTTGCTACAGCGGTTCACTTTCCCCAGTGAAACCGGCTGTGTAAGTCCTTTTAAAAAACATGCAGAATTCTAATTTCATGTAAGTGATATAGAAATTAGGATATATAGCAATTTTTTAGACAATCTATCTGGTCGAATTGAATTTAAATTTAAGTCCAAGAATCAACTGCTCATTTGGTGTTATGATTACTTTTTATTTCTTTTTTGTGATGCGTACAGGAGTCAGTACTCCTGTACCAATATTTCTAATGTCTTATCTCGTAAAAATTATGATTAAAAGTTTATTTAATGATACATCAAGCCCGAACTTGCTGAGCTTGCACAGTTTTTGCTGAATTTACTTATGTTTAGGTTACTTATATTCCAGAATTTTTAAATCAGTTTCTGCATCACAAGTGTTTTGAATTTACAGACAACATTTAAAAATTTCACAAACATTTCATCAAAGCAATTATCTGTAACTATTAATATTATAAACAGAGAAGATTTTGTTTTTGTTTGTAATGAATAAACTCAAAAACTACTGGACCCATTTTGAAAATTCTTTCACCTATAGAAAACTACAATATCAGCGAGTAACATAATATTTTATAAAGTTACGCAGACGAAGTCGCGTGAAACAGCTAGTATACAATAAAAATACTACGGAATAGGGAATAAGGAATATACGGGTATACATTTATATTATCTTCTTTAAATTTCTCATATTAAGGCCAATTTATATCTATCAGTAGACAAGGAAGAGAAACGGATCCAGAATAGAGCCCTGCGGGACACCCATAGTCACTAATGATCCCTGTGATCTAATCCCACCTACATCTACACTCTGAACTCTATCGCTCAAATATGATTTCAAGAGATCCAAAGCTATACCTCTAACACCGTAGTGGGAAAGTTTTCCGAATAAATTATCATATTTAACACAGTCAAAAGCTTTGGACAGGTCGCAAAAAATACCCAGAGCATCCTGTCTATCCTCCCAAGCTTCATAAATAAACTTAAGCAATTTTACTCCAGCATCAATAGTGGAGCGGCCCCTTGTGAAACCGAATTGCTTATTACACATAAGGTTATTCGCTGAAAAGTGAGAGTACATTTGATTAAACAGGATTTTTTCAAATATTTTACTAAGAACCGGTAACACTGAAATCGGGCGAAAATTTGAGGGGTCCGTAGTACTACCAGACTTAAATAGAGGTATCACTCTGCTCAATTTCATCTGATTAGGGAATATGCCCATAGAAATACAACAATTAAACACAGCTGCTAAATGAGGAGTTACAACGTTAATTATTGATTTTATTGTTTTAACAGACAGTCCCCATAGATCTGTCGTATTTTTTTGCTTTAAAGATTTAAATGCACTCACTATATCAATAGGCCCTATAGGTTTAAATTTAAAATCAGTGGTACACTCCGGTACACTCGCTTTTAAGAATGCTAATGCGACACCGGGGGAGGAGTTAAGGTGCCTTGTAGTAACCAACGGGACAGAAGTAAAATAATTTTCAAATGCCGTGGCTACCTCCACCTCTGTTTGTAACCTACACCCATTCACAATTAGCTCCAAATCCTGTTTTCTTTTTACTGACTTTCCAGTTTCACTATTGATGATATTCCAAATAGTTTTAATCTTGTTTGAGGACATTATTATTTTATGTTTCAAGTAGATCGATTTTGCATCGATACATACTCGTCTAAATAATTTTGAATATTTTTTAACAAATTCATGAAAGTCTGCACTTTTATTATAATTTCTTTCTTCGTAGAGTTCAAATAAGCGTTGTCTACTTTTATTTATACCTGTAGTAGCCCAATTGCTGAAACTCATACGACCGTTTAAAACTACTTTTTTAGGTGTGAATATTTTCTTAAATTCAGCTATCAGTATGTCAAAAACTTGGTTAAACATATTATTCGCTTCCTCATCTAGACTAGCCATGGAAAGTTTTTCATATAAACTGTTTTTAAAAGTATTTAGTCTTTTTTTAGTAATCGGTACTAATGTCAATTCATTTTTACAATGAGTCATCGTGTACCTTTCAAAAGTTACTAATTGACCAGAGTGATCCGAATCTAAATTATTAATTATTGATTTATTAACTGGAATTATGTTAGAAAAGATGTTATCAATACAAGTAGCACTCGCTGCAGTAATCCTAGTCGGCTCACAAAATATATTATTCAAATTATATGATTTAAATAAAGCAAGCAACCTAGTAGATTGACTAGTACTTTCCAGGATATTTATATTAAAGTCTCCACAAAAAATAACAGTTTTGTTCATTCTGCACACTTTGCTTAGCACAGTATCTACAACTCCTTCAAAGCAATCATATATAGCACAGGGCGGTTTGTATACACTTACAACAACAAAACCTTCCAGCTCCACACAGGCCAGCTCAGCAATCCGCTCAACAGAGAGACTCACAATGTCATTTCGTTCCTTATATTTTAAGTGTTTACTAACTAAAATTAGGGAGCCACCACGAATACCATTAACTCTGCTGAAAGAACTGCCTACTAGGTGATTATTGAAATTAAACAAAAAAACTGGAAAGTGATGACATTAGCGACGAAATGTGGACTCCAACGTCACTCTATAGCTTTTTTTATATTTGTTTTTTAATCATAAACTAGCTGTGTCTCGCGATTTCACTCGCTTTTAAATAGAAATTGACAAATGCATGCACATTTCGATACTCGTCTCTCGTTTCCTTTCCTTTTATAAATAGCCTTATAACCTCCCTTAAAATAGAGCAGTTAAAAAAAGTATTTCTTTTTAAATTCCGGCTGGTAAACAATATATATTCAGCTTTATTACCTACATTAGTATAGATACTGAAACAGCTTTTGCTTTATTGCAAACAATAATTGAGCTAAATGCTTCAATTACCCCTTAGCCTCCCCTTTTATGGTATACTATATTAACTAGAGAAAATCATGCTGGCAGTTATTATATTTATTTTCCTTGAGGTTTCTCGTTAAAATAGAGCAAATAGAACATTTTGTTATTACTAAAATATATTATTATCTTACAGAACACATCTTCAACGGCAGACATTCTATCGCTTCATGGCGTATTCGATGACTTTGACGGGTTTAGGATGTCAGTCGTGGTGGGGATTTCCACCTCCAAAAAATATTACAAGATATATTTGTATTTTTCTGAAGTGGTCATTAGTGCCAATCCCTCTATCTGGGATTGTGTACTGTTACCGACATTTCAACGATACAACTTTTGAGACGAAGTGCAACATAATGAGTTCTATAACAATTGAATTATTGATAAATGTAAGTACTAATAATTGTAGTCTTCTTCTTACGGTGCCTCTTCTACCGGAGTTTAGCGGTCATCACCGTAACTTTGTTCGTAGCCGCTTTGAAGTGGTTTGAAGTCAGTTGTATCGTGTTCTGAGTAGAGACTTAGGACTTTATGATTTAGTAGTGGCTGCTGAGTTCCGAAGTCATAAACTGGGCAGCCCACCCAAGTGTTAAGTGAGTGCTGCCTATTATTGGAGTTTAACTCCTTAAAAATCGATTTGCATATATATGTATATATATATAAAATTTATGGGAGTAAAATCAAAATTGTCACACGAATGCGTTATGTTATGCGTTACGTTCTACTTTTTTTAATATTTTAGAATATCTGAAGTTTCAAAGATTTTTTTTCTTATGGCGTTGCTTGTGCTATTAGGCGATGGTAAACACCTACCATCAAATGGACAGTCAATATGTCTACGTATGCGTTGAGAATTTAAATTATCATCAGTGCGACACTGTTCCATTAGTTCCATCAGAATACATTCACGTGACATTTTGTTTTTACTTTGTAATTTCCTCAAAAACATCTAAATAAATTGTAATTCTTAATAATTTCAGATAAAAATAATCACTACCTCGTTTTCCTCGTTCGAACTAGTTATGAAGAATTTTAATGAAAAATATCACCTGTATAACATTCAAAGCAAAAGCGAATACAATAAAATGGTACACACTTTCTACTTCATCTTTCTTAAAATGTTAAAATAATAATAATAATAATAATGTGAATAAATAACATTTTATTGCTATTTCAGATATTAAAGAAAATTGAAAAATTCGCACAGATTACGTCGATTGGTACTTACATGGGAAGTTTTATGACTGGAACTTCTTGGTCGATATACACTTTAATTTTTAATGTTAAAAATAGAGAGGTCATAACACTAAATAGAACTTCACAGTTCCAAAATACTTTATATTTTGAAATGCCCTTTGATTTCTGGTACGACTTTAATGGGATGATTGTCTATTACTGTTTCAATGTATTCTTAATTGGCATATATATTTATTTTTTGCCCACCTTTGACTCCATTACTTACATTACAATCTACCATTTAATAGGGCACATTGTTATTTTAAAGCGCGAGATTAAAACTATGTTCAGGGACGATTTGTCAGAAAATGAAGTAAAGGAGAGGATAATAGAAATAATGGAACACCATAAATTTATAACTAAGTAAGTACAAGCATTATTTTAAAGTGAAATTTAGATAAGTTAAAATAGAGTCTAAGAATAACTAAGTATTATTACTGTATGCTATATATAATTTCTATTTTAATAAGTGTTAAAAATTTTACATTATTACTATATGTTCAACAGGTTAAAAATCTATAGAAATATTATCATATTTAGGACTACGGGGAATAGAAAAAAAATAGTAAAATTTAGGGATACCTAGATGAGTTATTTATATACTTACATATTAATTTAGATTTAGACTAATCGACTGTCAGATGAACTAAATATTAATAATTCGAATTATTAGACCAATTACTAAGTGGATAATTCCAATAAGTATTCTGATTTATTTAAACAGGGCTTTCAAGGACGTTCAGTCGACATTTGGGTTAAGCGTATCCAGCAATTACTTAAGTAATTTAATTACAAACACTTTTTTAATGTACATGATGTTGTTGGTAAGTTTTAAAAATTAGGTTTTTAAAAATGTTGGATCAGAATTAGAAATACACTGACTGAAATCAGCAGTCTCTACTTTTTCTTTATTTTGTTTATGTGCAACGATACCATCAATTGGATTGTCTATCAAATTTCTATCAATCAAATATAAGGATTAAATGAAGTTTTTAAGCCCAAAATTCGTATAAGGTCTTGTAGTTTTCATGTAAAGGTCGGCTTAATGGTATGTTGCTACCATCCCATATAAGCATTAAAAAGGTCATAGGGGTTGCAAGTGCGCTGTCGACCTTGTAACAATAAAGAAAAAATAGGGTGTAAGGGTGGGCTCAAAGGTCCTTATATAAACTCAACTAAACACTATGGTTCTCGAAAAGAACCTTAAAATAGAAACAATATAGCACGAAAATAGGATTTTTATTTTAATATTTATATTTATTATACATTAAACACACAATAACGTAACAATGACTGATTTTTTTATTTATACTTTCAGGAGCCGGCAAACACTTTTAGATATGGTTTGACGTTATTTGTTTATTTTAGTGGCTCAATGGTACCTTCGCTAATTTTGGAGGAAATCCGTAGGCAGGTATGAGTGCGTCACAGCATACGTCTCTATCACAAATATGACCACTCCGATTAACTTGACCAGAAATAACATTTTCAATGATTTTATTGCCATTTCCTCGACTACACTAACTGTTGTCCTATAATAAAACAGTTAGTAATAGGACTCCCTAGGAAAGTGTATAGATTCACATTAAATCGCATCAATTTCAGATCGCATAATAACAAGCTTAAATAGTTTTTTATCATAAATATTTTTAATTATATCAATATGACTGTTTTTATTAGCACAATTTGAATTTTAATGAGTAGTGTAGAATCTCTACTAAAATTAATGAATGAAGAATAAATGAAAAATAAATACAATATATTTTTAGTGTTATGATTTGTCGGAATCAATGTACCTGGTGCCTTGGGAATATATGTCCAAAACAAACCGAAAAAGCATTCTAATAATGCTCGTGCAAATGCAGCGTCCGTTGATTTTTGTCGCCGCTGGTGGACTCATTGCTGGAGTGCAACCCCTGATATTTGTAAGTACACTGCAACAAGTGCCAAATAAATCTATATTTAGTCTGGTCATAAATACTGTTATAATTAAAAGACCTGTCAGCCGTAGGAATGCACGTCAGACGTGAAAACTACGCCATTTTTTAACATATTAATAAACTATTTACGAAGATAAGCTTATTATGAACTAAAAAGTATGTACCAATTTAGGTATATGGCGCTTTCATACAATTAAACGTTACTGAGTGTGTCGCTTACAAAGCGCGACGCGGCGCGAGTTCATTGCTTTTTTTTGCCTGAGTGTGCCCAACGCGCCTAAAACAAATTCTACTTAAAAAACATACTAATTTGAATTTGGAGCCTGTCATTTTAAAAAATGAATATTTATGTGTTTTCTCATTTTCTCTCATCAAATAGATATAACGCAATAGTGTTTTTAAAGCACTAATCAGTGTTCATGTGTCAATTAAGTGCATTGGCCGTGGATACAAGTTATTATCTAAACTGTGGAGCTGAGATGAATGATATTTTTTTATTGTGGCAAGTAAAAGTTTATATGAAAGCTATTTTTAACCTTTATCTTATTCAAATTTCAGATAATGAAGACAACATTTTCCTATTATATTATGTTGAAGTCTCTGGCGTAAATAATGTCATACGAAGACTCGTGGCTGCATGCTTTTTAGTGTCTTATAATATGTTGTAGAACAGCTTAAAATGTAATCACTGTTACTTAATAAAACCTAATGTTTTAATTCCTTCAAGAACTTATTATAAAATCTTCTTGTAAATCCTTATTAATTTTAATAAATTCTTAAAAATAAATATTATTATAAAAAGAGAGTCAATCTTCTTAATATATAAAAGGCGATGTGTGTGTGTATATGTTCCCTATAGACTCCAAAACCGCTGAACCGATTTTGATGATACTTTCACATAATCTTCAGAATAGTCCAGCGGGTAATCCTGTGAAGTTTGGTAGCGATCGGTTGCGGGCGAAGCCAGGAGCGGGTCGCTAGTACGCATATAAGAAATGCAATAAAGTATTGGAAGCAGTGACAAAAAATCTAACTGGCGTCATAGGAAATACTTTTAAAAATAATATTACTTGAAATGCGTCGTTGAAGACATTAAATCTTATGTTATTCTAAATACTATAAACTAGAATCAGTAGAATACTGAAATTTTTCTATGAAAAGGTCGGCAGATAGGTGACAGTCCACCTGATGGTAGGTGGCTACCGTCGCCTATAACACAAGCAGGTGTTGCAAGTGCACTGCCGAGTACAGTAAGATTAAGGATTAGGGAGGTAAGGAAATGGGTTCTGGCATTCCTTACTCACTCACCGAAACTTAAAAGCAAACGCGCTATTATTTCAGGGTTGTCTTCTACAAGGGTTACTTTTACCAAATGAGTGCAAAATGCATGATGCCCTGCCACTACTTTTCCACTATGTATTATCCAAATCGCCGCGTATGTCGTATCAAATCAATGTAAAAAAGTTACTAAAATATAGTTGTCTAATATAAATGAAAGCTTGATGCAGATTGTTATCTATGTGAGAAAATTGAAATGTCCCTAATAATTACTGTCAATAATTGAAAATTAAATGTATTGACGTTCGAGCGAGTTTTTTCAGGAATTTCTACTTCTGTTATACGGAAATAGCGATCCTGAAAATCTTTTCTGTGTAAATTTAATTACAGTGAAAACAGGAAATCACCTCGCAAGGTTCACAATGATAAAAAAAACTTTGCAATAACAAAAAGTGGAGTTTGTGTGCTTGTTTGTTTGAATGTAAGAATTGATCTTCGAAACTACTCATCTTCACTAATAGTTAGAATAGAATTTCAGGATATACACAGGTTAAACATTCCACGAGGGCGAAGCCGTGGGCATCATCTATCTAAAAATAAAACTCCAACTCTTGGCAAAAGTTTAATATTAGGCGTTAATGTATGTTAGACGTTTAAATGCGTTAAAAACGCAAGCGTGTTTGTTCTCTGCAAAAAGGAGCCCCTTTGACTTCGCTCCAACTTTCCGAGGTGCATCCGTACCTGTCGCCAATGGTCTCGAACTTCTTGGCATGAGGTTGAGCACAAACCTCAACTTCGGCACCTCTATCGAGTCCAAAGCCAAAACGCTGGGCGCTAAATAGAGTGAAGCGATACTTCACGCCAGGACTGATTTTGCACTGAGTATTGCTCCCACCTTTGAGATGGCTCAGCCAAATACCAACTTGCCGCACTCGACTCGACTCGACTCGACTGTGGATCGCAGAGCTAGGAGGCTCATTGACGTCAATACGCTTTTAAAAACTATGATGCATAACCTGACACATAGATTCGAAAACGCCTGTATATGTGTCTTTTATAAGATGTTTTTCGTATTGTAGAATCAAATAATTAATTAGATATTAAGTAATTTCATCACAATTTCACTACAATTTCACAGCCTAACCATTAGAAATCTTACTCGCTCCCAAGTGGGCCAAAATTCTAGTGTGTAAATGAGAATTTGTTTTCCTTAGTCACCCAATAAATGGTTAATTTGTGCAAACTGTAGCCATAAATGATTTTTATTATTTATTATTATGAAATGATATGGGTAAAAGTAAATAATAATAATAATGAAGTGTTTTTGTATTGAAATTAAATGAACTTAAGGCGATTAGTGCTTCCTTTTTGAAGGCTATATTTTGTCCTTGTGTAAGTAAATATAAAGCTTTATCTATATAAATAAAAATGAATCCCTAAATGTGTTGCTAAGTGCAAAACTCGAGAACAGCTGGACCGATACTTTTTTGTTGTGTTTGTTGATGTCTGAGGAAGGTTCTTATAGAGAGAAAAAACGTAAAAAAATACGAGAAAAATGAAAAGCAACAATTTTCTTTTCCCATACAAACTACTCTGTCCCCAGCTATTAAACATTTGACGTCAATCCATGGAAGTAATAAGTTACTTATTCAAAACGTCAATCAAAACAAAACGTACGTGTCACTTAGCAACCGTTGATAACGCATGTTTATCTAAATTCTAAAAGGTAACATGACACTTATTGATTGTTAGGCGGTACGAAGTTTCCTGATCAGCTAGATTATTATAAATATTTACCTACAGTTACTTATCACGTCTTTATATCCGTGTAAATGGCAGCATCACTCTTTAAAATGCGTAATAGCTATATTTTGCTTTTATTCTACTTACCTTGATTTCTTTGTAACCAGTACATATCGCTGCTTAAAAATTAAAGGGCCACAAATTAAAATTATGTACACTTTTTACAAGAGAGCTAATCGAAAAAACAATTGTCTATTTTTTTCTTATTAGATATTATACATCGTTAGAAGCGTATTTTTAAGTAGCATTAAATGTTTTAAGTACTTTTACAATTAACTGAAGATACCTTTGAATATATGAAAAATCTAAATATACTAAATATGGAATAAAACAACCACAAGTCTTTTTGCAACATACAATATGAAGGATTGTGATTTTATTTTCGCAATAAAAACATTTTTGGAATTTTTTGTTTTATGGCTGTTTTAAGCAGCGATTTCCCAACATTAAAAGAAAAGGTCTATAACATACTTGCATACTCTCCGATGTCACTTGACATTTCAATGCATAAGGGATGTTTTCACTATGCACGCATAGTGTAAAAACATATGGGAAAATCGACATATTTTGTGTAAATACTTAATGTAATGACTACATATTACTACCTAATCAAAATCGGTATCAAACTGTAGACTTTCGATACCAAATAATACAATAATGTCGATTTCTGCTATACAATTTGACAGTGTAAACTAGGAGCGTTTTCCACACGATAACGACAAGTTTTACCAGCACGAAACGATTTTTAAACGTCGCTTGAAGTTTGAACGTCAACGACATTTTATGCGGTGATGACGTTGCCGCTCCGCGGAACGTATGAACTTTTTAAAAGTGTTGCCGACTTAGTGGATATTCCGCTAAAACTGGTGGTTTCGACCTTCTTTTTAGTTGAGAAATATTGGCTTTTAGTGACTTCATAACACTGGACAACACTGGTACTACTGATTACGTCAGATGATTCATTCCTATAATTATCTTGTTTATGTTATGTCACATCCGTCAGATAAATTTAATATTATTTGAGATTTTAACTTGAAAGACATAACATAACACGCATAACATGGACTGGATGTGATGATAGTGAATATGTTACACATTTATAGTCATTATACATCAAGTGATAATGTCGATAAATGTGATAATGTCAATTTACAGATATTTTAAAATACTGCAAAATTAGTTAGTTCAACGGTGAACTTGCTCAAACTGAGCGGATAGACCTTTTTAAACACAGTATTAAAGTGAGTTCCTTTGTATTGTCTCTGCTACTAGAGTACAGTCACCCTAAGTCTCTTACTGTTGAGGTTGATCTTGGTCAAATGTGTAAGCTGCGAGAAATATTTATATGATCGTGTTGTTTTCACTAGTATCAACTCAGAATTGTGTGAAACGACATGGAGACAGCTGGGATCGTTATCAAACAGTTGACACATTTTATAATAAACTAGCTGTTGCACGCGACCTCGTCCGTGTAACTTTATAAAATATAGCCTATGTTACTCTCTGATAATGTAGCTTCCCAACAATGGAAGAATTTTTCAAATCGGCCTAGTAGTTTCGGAGCCTATTCAATGCAAACAAACAAATAAACAAATCTTTCCTCTTTTATAATATTAGTATAGATTACGTGCTCTAATAACTAAACATATTCCACAAAATCCGTCTCAACTGATTTCTATCCATCGTGGTATAGTCCATCTTTAAAAAAAGTATTAAAGATAAATTTTGGTATCACTGTAGATTCAATTAATATAACAATACTCGTATTAGTGACTACGAGACTTTCACCTCGTTACGTCACTGAGTTATCATGGTTGAAAAACGTTGTTTGAGTAGTCTATCGGATACAACCCCAGGGCGTTCTGGTTACACGTTAAAAGAAAAAGAAACTTACATCCATCAACCACTCATGACATCTCTGGTAATCAAACTACTAAAAACTCTCGATATATTAAAATCCGCAGGTCCAGACAACTGTTTTCATCGCTGTAGTTCTTGCGGCATACCACTATGCATTTTGTTCGAACGTAGGAACCCCTCAACTCAACAAGGATGTTGAGGGTGTCATGGAAGTCAGCATTCGACTGCAAACGATTGCAGGTGCAGTGTCGTTGATGAATGGTTGCTCGTATGAAAGCGTATAAACGACAATGTCGTCGTCGTGTTGTATAGCTATCGTGTGGTGTCGTTGATTGTTGGAACACGCTCTGAATCGTATGAAAATTTTCGGCCCTATATAGATATTAATTGTTATAATATTAAAGTAATACGCACCTACATATTTTTTTCACACGGTTCATTATTCTTTATGCGGTTTTTGAGGACTAAACATGGACAACTTTTATACCGTGTAAGTGAACTATAAAATACATAAATAACTATACAACTATTAAAACGTAAACATCTCATACATCACGCTCTGTAACGTTAGAATAAAGTAAAAATTTTAATAAATTTCTAATTTTTTACGTCTTGGGTCGATTCTAGGCAGCATTAGAAATGAACTTATTAAAGTTAAAGTTGGCTTTGGCCTGAGTTTCGCAAATAGTGGCAGGACATTCTGCGTTTCTCCTTGGAAAACTGCTATGAAATGACAGCATAACTGAGCGTTGTTGTGTTTCGGTGAGTGAGTAAGAAATCCTTGAGCCTATTTTACTATCCCTTCCTTATTCCCTTATCCTTATTTTTAGTAAGACCCGCAGCGCACTTGTACACCAACACACATACACATACAATATGGCCTTGCTTGTGGTAATAGGCAACTGTAGCCACCTACCATAAAGAAGATCTACCACAATCCTCTCATTGTAAGAATGTACGTGTTAAATTCTCCTTATACTAGTGGGTACATCAGATAGATGTCATTCCTTTGTGACATAGTATTTATTTTTGCAGAAATATATTGTGAGTTTAAGCTAGAAAAATAAAGTCTTTCCAAATAATGTCTCCTCTTATAAGTCGGTTTTCTTGCAAAAAAAGTTAGATATTTAATATTTACTCAAATCATGAAACCTGTAGAAAAGCTATTTAAAAAGGGCTGAATTTGTTATTTTACAGAAAACATCCAAAGGACAAAAGGCTTTATCGCTACCTGGCATATTTTATGACGTGGTCGTCTGTAGGATGCCAATCTTGGTGGGGATATCCAACACCAAACAAGTTAATTACAATTTTTGCTTATTTATTGAATTTGTCGCTAGTACCTGTTCCGGTATTACAGACTTTGTATGTTTACCAAAATTTCAATGAAACCCCTTTTACCGTACTTGGGAGTATTTTATGCACTACGTCGATGCTATTTTCAGTAAATGTAAGTAAACCAGCAATTAGGGTTTTTATTGTAAACAGACATTTTTTATTGTAGGGTTTTCAATATTAAAGTTTCTTTTGTTGTTGTAGACTATTGTAATCGTCATTTATGCCAAATCCATCTATCCCTACCAAGTACCTTCTGGCAGGGAAATGTGGATAATCTGTACATAACCTATATCATCAAGTAAAAAGTGAAATTTTGATTTGTAGCCCTTTAGTTTTTAAGCAGCGATATATAGTTTATTTTATTTTTGAATATTGCTGTATTAAAGTTAATTAAATTATACATTGTTATTATATTACAGTTAAAAATATTTTCAACTTACTTTTCTTCAAACAAACAAGTTATGAAGAATTTTATGGAGAAATATCATGTCTATAATTTTCATAATGGCGTAGAATTTAATAAGAAGGTAATCTATTTTCCATTTTTATTTAATTTTCTAAAATTTTTAAACTGTTTAGTAATTTGAACTTTAGTTTAAGTAAAAAAACCTTTGGTTTAAGTTTAATTATTTTAAATTATCAATTTCAGATACTAAAGAAGGTTGAAAGTATTTCACATATTACGGCGATTGCTTTGTTTGCAATGTGTTATGTAACTTGTATTTTTTGGTCAATAGTTATACTTGTTTATAATATCAACAACAGAGAAGAAATAACCTTAAACAAAACCTTACAGTTCCAAAGCACTTTCTATGTACAAGTACCAATTGATTATTTATACGATTTCAATACGATGATCATCTATTTCTTTATCAATATAATTATTGCATTTTCATTTGGATCATTCGTCTCTACTTTTGACGTTATTAATTACATTATTATTTATCATTTAATTGGTCATATAGTTATTTTAAAAAACGAAATTAAAACTATGTTCACAAGGAATTCGTCAGAAAGTGAGGTGAAGGCAGGGATTGTCGAAATCATTGAACATCATAACTTTATAATTAGGTAAGTTATCTTAGCTATAGTTACTACATTCTACATTCTAATGGATACTACTAGCACAAAAAGGCAGAGTCGATTTCCTTCTTCTCATATTTTAACTTATTTAAAACTTAACATAACTTAACGTTAAATTTTAAACGTTAACTTTTGCTTTACTTTTTGTTATTAAATTTACATTTTAATAATAGTATATTATATATTTCAACAGGGCCTTTAAAGACGTCCAGTCCTCTTATGGAATAGGCGTACTTGGCAGTCACATCAATAGTTTATTAACAAACAGTTTTTTATTGTACCTTATAATGATGTCGGTAAGTTTTCAAATTATGAAAATAATTCTCATAGTACGATATTAAACAAACATTTTCTTGGCATATAGACAAATCTGCAAAGACAAACGCACAGTAAATATCGCAGATATCGTTAAGCTTTTTGACAAAGCGATTCCTTATTCGCTTTTTAAATTTACTGTACCCTTACTAAACAGAAGTCCCGAGCTGTTGGCATTTATACTCTTTAAAAAAAACATTGATTTACCGCGATCTGATTGTTTACTCCGAAAACACTAATAAAGAGGACGGAAATTTATCATAATTCTTTATTATTCATCACATCACATCACATCGTCACAGTCTTATTATTCAGTGAGTAATAATATTACTGGGATATAGTTTTGTCAATTCTAGATTGACTGGTTCTTAAAAGGTGGATTCTTTTTAGTACTCGGTACCTAACATTATTATTTAGTAGACAGCTGATTTTATGTTGCAAAATTATGAAGAAGGCCTGTGTCCAGCAGTAGACGTTCTGCGGCTGAGATGATGATTAGATTATTTAAATTATTTCCCTCCGATCCATTCGATTGAGTTTTCAATATAATGACAGAATCTTAAGCGATATGTTAAAAATACACTACTATTTTAGGATCCTGCAACCGCCGTCAGATTTGCTTTCGCCTTAATTGTATACTTTGGAGGTTTTGTAATAATGACCCTTATTTTTGAAGAAATACGTATACAGGTAAGATATAGCAACTCGTTATAATATATATCGTTATCTATCTATATTATTATCTATATTATTATAAATTTATCTATATTTATATGTTTTCTGAACTTTTACTTAAATTCTAAATATTTTTTTTTGGTTTACCCTTTTTCTATGTAATGTCAATATCTTCAATATTCTACGGTTCCTCCATAACTCTTAAAGGAATGAACTGATTTTCTTAAAATTTGGTAGATAAACATTTAGACGTATGGGACACAGGTTGGGCTACATTTTACAGGTTGGCTAGTATTTTATAAAGTTACGTGGACAAAGTCGTGTGCCACAGCTGGTTTGTTATAAATTTTCTGATTAACAAATGAAATTTCTTGTGCTTACAGAGTTATAATTTATCAGAAATATTGTACGACGTGCATTGGGAAGACATTTCCATATCGAACCAGAAAAGTATTCTGATAATGCTGGCACAAATGCAACCTCCTTTAATTTTTGTCGCTACTGGGGGACTTGTGGCAGGAATACAACCTCTTATATTTGTAAGTACTTCTTCTTAAACTTGTTCATGTATAAGTATCAGTTTCTGATACCAGGGTAACCTATAATTATGAGATTCTTAATCACTCTCTCTCCCCTCTCTCTCGATAGCTTTAAACATGCATCCTCAGATTAAATAGGAACTTCATCTGTAGGTATAACGGTGTTATTACCTGTAGCAATAAACTAAATATTACCAGCGTTTTCAAGATCTTTTTTTTTAATTGTATGCATTAAGAAGGTAAATAAGCTAATAGTCTTAAAGGTAACAAAATTATATAATCTTAATTACTAATTATTCAAATTGCAGATAGTAAAGACAACGTTTTCATATTATGTTATGTTGAAGTCTATGGTGTAAACAAAGCTGTGAGAAAGCTATAGGAAGACGCACGCACGCACTCAATCTTAGAGAAACTATAGCACAGTACCTACTAATAGATATTATATATGTATAGGAATGTATTACTTAATAAACTTTCAAAATTTGTAGTGGTGTTTTACTTCAAGAAAATTGAGCATGGTTTATGAAATTTCTCAGTCTAACCATTAGAAACCATTAGAAAAAATTGTAGTTTGTAAATAAGATTTTATTTTCCTTAGTCACCTAATAAATGGTCAATTTGGTCAATAGCCATAAATGATTTTTATTATTTATTATTATGAAATGATAAGGGTAAATAATAATTATTATGAAGTGTTTTTGTATTGAAATTAAATGAACTTAAGGCGATTAGTGCTTTCTTTTTGAAGTCTATTTTTCCTTGTAAATATAAAGCTTTACCTATAGGGTTCCAAGAAACTCTTTCAATTGTCATTATAAATTTTACCAGGGTTTCGGAAACAACCTTGGTTCGGTTTCGGGACAACCTTGGTTCCAGATATGACATAAATTTTAAGTATGAAGAAATTTGTTTAAAAAAATCTGCGGCAAGAGCACCGTCTAGGTTTAAATAAATAATTTCCAGCTATAAAATCGAAAATCGAATCGATAATCGACGTCATAAAATCGAAAAACAGGAATCGAAAGGTCGTTCACGTAAAAAGTTTTTTGTGTAATCGATATAGGAAATATTATTAGCATTCAAATGCTTTTCTTACATTGATATAAGGAATCTATTTTTATTATAAATCGTTCATCACTTAACACTAAATTTATGTGTTATTTATAATTTATTTTATCCACCTGAAAACCCCAAATTATCACATATATACTCTTATGTAAAATATGCGTCTCCCTGTAGACAAATATATTATATTGGCGTTCAATCTCACTGATGGACTTCAAACTGATTGAAAAACATTTGAGTTAGTTGTGAATACATGTTAATTCTATAATTGTATACGGTATTTTAAGATACAAAATGTATCGCAATCACTTGTAATTTTAATTTTATAACTAAAGAATGACAGTAGAACTCTAATGTAGCTGTTTGTAATAAATGGACGTATTTTGCAAATATTGTGTGAGAAAAAAGACATATTTATTTTCTTATAATCACTGGCAATAATTGGTACAGTTTATAATGCAGTCAGTCAACCAATACGATCAACTGTGTTGACGTTAGGGCAAGCTGCAAAATAATACACAATTACTTACAAGAAAAAATTGTGATAATGACACTTAATTTTTCGCTAAAGGTAACTTTCACTACAATTACACATGAAGTTATAAAAAAAAATCAGAGGGGATATGACATTTATAAAAAAATATTGTACCTACGTCCTACGTTTTGAAAATATCCTCATTCTAGCTGGTGCCCGCGATGTCCGCGTTCTCTATAGCCTATAGCTTTCTTCGATAAATGGACTATCCAACACAAAAATAATTTTTCAATTCGAAAGTTCCTGAGATTAGCGCGTACAACCAAACAAACAAATTTTTCAGGTTTATATATACAGTAAGTGTTATAGATACTTAATCTGCTCACGATTATTTTTCCTAATATTTTAATTTTATATATTTTAGTAGTGGATACTTACGCAATGTACCCTGCATTTTGGTGGGGCACCGATGTCGTATCTAATGTCCTCCTCTACCCCGCCCATCTACGGCTGCTACGCCGCTACGCTACGCTACACTACCCTAGAAAGTCGTTAGGTTTTAGCCGCTACGAATTCGGCCTAACCCGCAGTGTTTCCTACACTGCCGGGCATCCAAGAGGATTTCTCAACATTAAAAAAAGGGTACATTGCGTTTCGCAGTCTTAAATTGGGCAGTCCACCTGCAGTACCAATTTTCACGCAACTTTATGTTGTCCGATCACACGAGGAAATAGTCGAAGCAACTAATTTTCACCTATTAATATTGAAAATTACTATATTTTCCTGAATTTTATACTCATGCCTTGTATTGACTTAACCAGAAACGTAAAGTCCAGAATTGTAAAATATATTTTAAATATTATCCCAACAAAACGAAATTTGAAGAACAGATTTGGAACAAAACAATACTAAAAGATTTGGATGTAATTTGACACATATACTTTTAAAAATCCTGGAAATTCTCAAAGACGTTCTTTTGACGTCTTAAAATATTTAAAAAAAGTGGCGCTACTGTCCAATTTTTTTTCTTTTTAGATACATATTATACAATGTTAGAAGCGTATTTTTAAGTAACATTAAATGTTTTAAGTATTTTTATAATTAACAGAAGTTACTTTTGAATATATGAAAAATCAAAATATACTAAATATGGAATAAAACAACCATAAGTCTTTTTGCAACATACAATAAGAAGGATTGTGATTGTATTTTCGCAATAAAAACATTTTTGGATTTTTTTGTTTTATGGCCCTTTAGTTTTTAAGCAGCGATATTTTGTACAGTACATAATTATTTTGTAAGTTAAATTAGGACGGGGACGAATGGAATAAGAAATAAATGATATTATTTATTACAGTCATCTTGGTCCCCGCGAATTTGGGGACCACGGACACTTTAAGGCGAGAACTTAGCAGAAAAGCATTGTTTTCGTCGCCTTGTTTGACTTTTTAGAGTAAAATCACAAGTTAGATAAAAATACAGTGCATAATAGACTATATGGGAAAAAGTTTGAATTGGGCAGATTTATAAAAAAAATCAATTTTCTGAGAAAAAAAAATTGCAAAATATTGCTAAAAAAATTACTGTTCACAGTACTAAAAATTTTCCGTGATAACTACTTTTGATTTTAGGCTTATTAATTAACTTACTTTCTACACTAAAGTTTGAATCGACTACTTTTATTTCTTTTTTCATATTTTACACAATATTTTAAGAAAAACCTTCCAATTTTAACTCTGTTCGGTTACAAAAATTTACAAAAATTAAAGAACTACAAAAATTTGTTACGCAATATTGCACCTTAACTTCGATTGCGGTCATTTAGGTAAAAATTGTGTTCGGTCTGAGGTCAGTCTTTGTCTTAAAAGCCAAATTAGGCGACTTCGTCCCCGCCGGGGACAATCTCGCGGGGACCAGAGGGCCTAGTGCGAGTTTTACTCTATCAAACTCGTCGAACGCGTAAATGTCAATTTGTATGGGAATGAAGCAGCGCTACCTGGTGGCTAATGTGTAGCACTACTTCATTTCCATACAAATTGACATTTACGCGTTCGACGAGTTTGATAGAGTAAAACTCGCACTAGGCCCTCAGGTGGCATAAACCTTGCCGTGGCGGCGCCTACGGTCACTGATATTTTGTCAATTGTTATTTTTTTCATTTTTAAACGTGGACGAAGTCGCAGGCACCAGCTAGTTCTTATACAATTATTTCACTAAAATAAAAAGTTAAAATTAAATTAAGTTAAAGTTAAAATTAAGTTAAATTTGATTAAAATATAAAGTTGAGCATGAAGTTTGCAGTATTTGTTAAGTGTAAGGAAAATAAATTATTCAAGTAGAAAGAAATAACACTGATTGATATATTTATTATAATCGTTATATTTACTATAATTGAGAAATCTTTGCCACAGCTCTTCACTTTCCCTAGTGAAACCGGCTGTGTAAGTCCTTTTAACAAATATGCAGAATTCTAATTTCATGTAAGTGATCTGTAATTTTTTTTAATAAATCAGTAAGTAAAGAGTTATAAAAATTATACCCTATAATATACTGTAGGTTTTATTACAATATATTATCTTAAATTTGTCAACTAACAATATTCAAGATGAATCTTGAATTCAGTTGACAATGTGAACGTAACCAATCTGAAATTCAGGTAAAATACAGATACAGTTTTTTTTTAAAAAAACTAGCTTTTGTAATCCCTAATAATTATACTTTAACTGAGGTGTTTCCATGCCCCGACTGGTTAAGAGTCCGGAATAACCCGTCAGCAGCCCTCTATGCTGATGGGTACCTAACTAAAAGGATTTCTCAACATTAAAAGAAAAGGTCTACAGCATATTTGCATACTCTACGATGTCACTTGACATTTCAATTCAATGCATACTTACACTATGCACGCATTTCTTCTTTTTCTTTGTCGTCTACACTCTTGACAGAGTGGTCGTGGTCATCAATTCAGGTGTTGGTGGCAAGCTTAACAACAGGCCGCCACTTCTCCCTGATGGCCGCCTTTCTTGTACATTCTTACAGTGATAACGTCATGCAGGCTCGTCATGCACGCAATTATGTTTGTAAAAATACAAACATTTTGAACGTCAACGACATTTTATGTGGTGATGACGTAGTGGATATTTCGCTAAAACTGGTGGTTTCGACCTTCTTTTTAGTTGAGAAATATTGGCTTTTAGTGGCTTCATAACACTGGACAACACTGGTACTACTGATATAATAACATCAGATGATTCATTCCGCTCCAAGTACGAGGGTACTTGGAGCGTACGTAACGTTAGCCTAAACGTTACAAAGGCTAACGTAACCTCTGTAACGTTAGCCTAAAGTAAAAATTAGCGTGGGTCTAGAAGACACACGCTAATTTTAATTAGGGTAGCAGGGGTAGCGTTAGAAATGAACTTATTAAAGTTAAATTTGGCTTTGACCTGAGTTTCGCAAATAGTGGCAGGACATTCTGCGTTTCTCAGTTACTTGGAAAACTGCTATGAAATGAGCTATGAAATGAGCGCATAACTGAGCGTTGTTGTGTTTCGGTGAGTGAGTAAGAAATCCTTGAGCCTATTTTACTATCTCTTCCTTATTCCCTTATCCTTATTTTTAGTAAGGCCGGCAGCGCACTTGTACACCAACACACATACACATACAATATGGCCTTGCTTGTGGTAATAGGCGACTGTAGCCACCTACCATAAAGAAGATCTACCACAATCCTCTCATTAAAAAAACAATTTTTGAGATTTCGCAACCGAATGTACGTGTTAAATTCTCCTTATACGAGTGCGTACATCAGACAGATATCATTCCTTTGTGACACATACAATAAATATTTTAGAAATGAGTTACTTTACTTCAGTATTTTTTTTGCAGAAATAAATTGTGAGTTTAAGCTAGAAAAATAAAGTCTTTCCAAATAATGTCTCTTCCTATAAGTAGGTTTTCTTGCAAAAAAAGTTAGATATTTAATATTTACTCAAATCATGAAACATGTAGAAAAGCTATTTAAAACAGGCTGACTTTGTTATTTTACAGAAAACATCCAAAGGATAAAAGGCTTTATTGCTACCTGGCATATTTTATGACGTGGACGTCTGTAGGATGCCAATCTTGGTGGGGATATCCAACACCAAACAAGTTTATTAAAATTTTTGCTTATTTATTGAAATTGTCGCTAGTACCTGTTCCAGCATTACAGATTTTGTATGTTTACCAAAATTTCAATGAAACCCCTTTTACCACACTTGGGAGTATTTTATGCATTACGTCGATGCTATTTTCAGTAAATGTAAGTAAACCAGCAATTAGGGTTTTTATTGTAAACAGTCCTTATTTATTGTAGGGTTTTCAATATTAAAGTTTCTTTTGTTTTTGTAGACTCTTGTAATCGTCATTTACGCCAAATCCATCTATCCCTACCAAGTACCTTCTAGCAGGGAAATGTGGATAATCTGTACATACCCTATATCATCAAGTACAAAGTGTAATTTTGATTTGCGGCCCTTTACTTTTTAAGCAGCGATATGTAGTTTATTTTATTTTTGAAGATTGATGTAATAAAGTTAATTAAATTATACATTGTTATTATATTACAGTTAAAAATATTTTCAACTTACTTTTCTTCAAACAAACAAGCTATGAAGAATTTTATGGAGAAATATCATGTCTATAATTCTCATAAAGGCGTAGAATTCAATAAGAAGGTAATCTATTTTCCATTTTTATTTTTTTATTATTATATTTTTTTATTATTTCTAGTATTTTTAAACTGTTTAGTAATTTGAACTTTAGTTTAAGTAAAAAACCTTTGGTTTAAGTTTAATTATTTTAAATTATCAATTTCAGATACTAAAGAAGGTTGAAAGTATTTCACATATTACGGCGATTGCTTTGTTTGCAATGTGTTATGTAACTTGTATTTTTTGGTCAATAGTTATACTTGTTTATAATATCAACAACAGAGAAGAAATAACCTTAAACAAAACCTTACAGTTCCAAAGCACTTTCTATGTACAAGTACCAATTGATTATTTATACGATTTCAATACGATGATCATCTATTTCTTTATCAATATAATTATTGCATTTTCATTTGGATCATTCGTCTCTACTTTTGACGTTATTAATTACATTATTATTTATCATTTAATTGGTCATATAGTTATTTTAAAAAACGAAATTAAAACTATGTTCACAAGGAATTCGTCAGAAAGTGAGGTGAAGGCAGGGATTGTCGAAATCATTGAACATCATAACTTTATAATTAGGTAAGTTATCTTAGCTATAGTTACTACATTCTACATTCTAATGGATACTACTAGCACAAAAAGGCAGAGTCGATTTCCTTCTTCTCATATTTTAACTTATTTAAAACTTAACATAACTTAACGTTAAATTTTAAACGTTAACTTTTGCTTTACTTTTTGTTATTAAATTTACATTTTAATAATAGTATATTATATATTTCAACAGGGCCTTTAAAGACGTCCAGTCCTCTTATGGAATAGGCGTACTTGGCAGTCACATCAATAGTTTATTAACAAACAGTTTTTTATTGTACCTTATAATGATGTCGGTAAGTTTTCAAATTATGAAAATAATTCTCATAGTACGATATTAAACAAACATTTTCTTGGCATATAGACAAATCTGCAAAGACAAACGCACAGTAAATATCGCAGATATCGTTAAGCTTTTTGACAAAGCGATTCCTTATTCGCTTTTTAAATTTACTGTACCCTTACTAAACAGAAGTCCCGAGCTGTTGGCATTTATACTCTTTAAAAAAAACATTGATTTACCGCGATCTGATTGTTTACTCCGAAAACACTAATAAAGAGGACGGAAATTTATCATAATTCTTTATTATTCATCACATCACATCACATCGTCACAGTCTTATTATTCAGTGAGTAATAATATTACTGGGATATAGTTTTGTCAATTCTAGATTGACTGGTTCTTAAAAGGTGGATTCTTTTTAGTACTCGGTACCTAACATTATTATTTAGTAGACAGCTGATTTTATGTTGCAAAATTATGAAGAAGGCCTGTGTCCAGCAGTAGACGTTCTGCGGCTGAGATGATGATTAGATTATTTAAATTATTTCCCTCCGATCCATTCGATTGAGTTTTCAATATAATGACAGAATCTTAAGCGATATGTTAAAAATACACTACTATTTTAGGATCCTGCAACCGCCGTCAGATTTGCTTTCGCCTTAATTGTATACTTTGGAGGTTTTGTAATAATGACCCTTATTTTTGAAGAAATACGTATACAGGTAAGATATAGCAACTCGTTATAATATATATCGTTATCTATCTATATTATTATCTATATTATTATAAATTTATCTATATTTATATGTTTTCTGAACTTTTACTTAAATTCTAAATATTTTTTTTTGGTTTACCCTTTTTCTATGTAATGTCAATATCTTCAATATTCTACGGTTCCTCCATAACTCTTAAAGGAATGAACTGATTTTCTTAAAATTTGGTAGATAAACATTTAGACGTATGGGACACAGGTTGGGCTACATTTTACAGGTTGGCTAGTATTTTATAAAGTTACGTGGACAAAGTCGTGTGCCACAGCTGGTTTGTTATAAATTTTCTGATTAACAAATGAAATTTCTTGTGCTTACAGAGTTATAATTTATCAGAAATATTGTACGACGTGCATTGGGAAGACATTTCCATATCGAACCAGAAAAGTATTCTGATAATGCTGGCACAAATGCAACCTCCTTTAATTTTTGTCGCTACTGGGGGACTTGTGGCAGGAATACAACCTCTTATATTTGTAAGTACTTCTTCTTAAACTTGTTCATGTATAAGTATCAGTTTCTGATACCAGGGTAACCTATAATTATGAGATTCTTAATCACTCTCTCTCCCCTCTCTCTCGATAGCTTTAAACATGCATCCTCAGATTAAATAGGAACTTCATCTGTAGGTATAACGGTGTTATTACCTGTAGCAATAAACTAAATATTACCAGCGTTTTCAAGATCTTTTTTTTTAATTGTATGCATTAAGAAGGTAAATAAGCTAATAGTCTTAAAGGTAACAAAATTATATAATCTTAATTACTAATTATTCAAATTGCAGATAGTAAAGACAACGTTTTCATATTATGTTATGTTGAAGTCTATGGTGTAAACAAAGCTGTGAGAAAGCTATAGGAAGACGCACGCACGCACTCAATCTTAGAGAAACTATAGCACAGTACCTACTAATAGATATTATATATGTATAGGAATGTATTACTTAATAAACTTTCAAAATTTGTAGTGGTGTTTTACTTCAAGAAAATTGAGCATGGTTTATGAAATTTCTCAGTCTAACCATTAGAAACCATTAGAAAAAATTGTAGTTTGTAAATAAGATTTTATTTTCCTTAGTCACCTAATAAATGGTCAATTTGGTCAATAGCCATAAATGATTTTTATTATTTATTATTATGAAATGATAAGGGTAAATAATAATTATTATGAAGTGTTTTTGTATTGAAATTAAATGAACTTAAGGCGATTAGTGCTTTCTTTTTGAAGTCTATTTTTCCTTGTAAATATAAAGCTTTACCTATAGGGTTCCAAGAAACTCTTTCAATTGTCATTATAAATTTTACCAGGGTTTCGGAAACAACCTTGGTTCGGTTTCGGGACAACCTTGGTTCCAGATATGACATAAATTTTAAGTATGAAGAAATTTGTTTAAAAAAATCTGCGGCAAGAGCACCGTCTAGGTTTAAATAAATAATTTCCAGCTATAAAATCGAAAATCGAATCGATAATCGACGTCATAAAATCGAAAAACAGGAATCGAAAGGTCGTTCACGTAAAAAGTTTTTTGTGTAATCGATATAGGAAATATTATTAGCATTCAAATGCTTTTCTTACATTGATATAAGGAATCTATTTTTATTATAAATCGTTCATCACTTAACACTAAATTTATGTGTTATTTATAATTTATTTTATCCACCTGAAAACCCCAAATTATCACATATATACTCTTATGTAAAATATGCGTCTCCCTGTAGACAAATATATTATATTGGCGTTCAATCTCACTGATGGACTTCAAACTGATTGAAAAACATTTGAGTTAGTTGTGAATACATGTTAATTCTATAATTGTATACGGTATTTTAAGATACAAAATGTATCGCAATCACTTGTAATTTTAATTTTATAACTAAAGAATGACAGTAGAACTCTAATGTAGCTGTTTGTAATAAATGGACGTATTTTGCAAATATTGTGTGAGAAAAAAGACATATTTATTTTCTTATAATCACTGGCAATAATTGGTACAGTTTATAATGCAGTCAGTCAACCAATACGATCAACTGTGTTGACGTTAGGGCAAGCTGCAAAATAATACACAATTACTTACAAGAAAAAATTGTGATAATGACACTTAATTTTTCGCTAAAGGTAACTTTCACTACAATTACACATGAAGTTATAAAAAAAAATCAGAGGGGATATGACATTTATAAAAAAATATTGTACCTACGTCCTACGTTTTGAAAATATCCTCATTCTAGCTGGTGCCCGCGATGTCCGCGTTCTCTATAGCCTATAGCTTTCCTCGATAAATGGACTATCCAACACAAAAATAATTTTTCAATTCGAAAGTTCCTGAGATTAGCGCGTACAACCAAACAAACAAATTTTTCAGGTTTATATATACAGTAAGTGTTATAGATACTTAATCTGCTCACGATTATTTTTCCTAATATTTTAATTTTATATATTTTAGTAGTGGATACTTACGCAATGTACCCTGCATTTTGGTGGGGCACCGATGTCGTATCTAATGTCCTCCTCTACCCCGCCCATCTACGGCTGCTACGCCGCTACGCTACGCTACACTACCCTAGAAAGTCGTTAGGTTTTAGCCGCTACGAATTCGGCCTAACCCGCAGTGTTTCCTACACTGCCGGGCATCCAAGAGGATTTCTCAACATTAAAAAAAGGGTACATTGCGTTTCGCAGTCTTAAATTGGGCAGTCCACCTGCAGTACCAATTTTCACGCAACTTTATGTTGTCCGATCACACGAGGAAATAGTCGAAGCAACTAATTTTCACCTATTAATATTGAAAATTACTATATTTTCCTGAATTTTATACTCATGCCTTGTATTGACTTAACCAGAAACGTAAAGTCCAGAATTGTAAAATATATTTTAAATATTATCCCAACAAAACGAAATTTGAAGAACAGATTTGGAACAAAACAATACTAAAAGATTTGGATGTAATTTGACACATATACTTTTAAAAATCCTGGAAATTCTCAAAGACGTTCTTTTGACGTCTTAAAATATTTAAAAAAAGTGGCGCTACTGTCCAATTTTTTTTCTTTTTAGATACATATTATACAATGTTAGAAGCGTATTTTTAAGTAACATTAAATGTTTTAAGTATTTTTATAATTAACAGAAGTTACTTTTGAATATATGAAAAATCAAAATATACTAAATATGGAATAAAACAACCATAAGTCTTTTTGCAACATACAATAAGAAGGATTGTGATTGTATTTTCGCAATAAAAACATTTTTGGATTTTTTTGTTTTATGGCCCTTTAGTTTTTAAGCAGCGATATTTTGTACAGTACATAATTATTTTGTAAGTTAAATTAGGACGGGGACGAATGGAATAAGAAATAAATGATATTATTTATTACAGTCATCTTGGTCCCCGCGAATTTGGGGACCACGGACACTTTAAGGCGAGAACTTAGCAGAAAAGCATTGTTTTCGTCGCCTTGTTTGACTTTTTAGAGTAAAATCACAAGTTAGATAAAAATACAGTGCATAATAGACTATATGGGAAAAAGTTTGAATTGGGCAGATTTATAAAAAAAATCAATTTTCTGAGAAAAAAAAATTGCAAAATATTGCTAAAAAAATTACTGTTCACAGTACTAAAAATTTTCCGTGATAACTACTTTTGATTTTAGGCTTATTAATTAACTTACTTTCTACACTAAAGTTTGAATCGACTACTTTTATTTCTTTTTTCATATTTTACACAATATTTTAAGAAAAACCTTCCAATTTTAACTCTGTTCGGTTACAAAAATTTACAAAAATTAAAGAACTACAAAAATTTGTTACGCAATATTGCACCTTAACTTCGATTGCGGTCATTTAGGTAAAAATTGTGTTCGGTCTGAGGTCAGTCTTTGTCTTAAAAGCCAAATTAGGCGACTTCGTCCCCGCCGGGGACAATCTCGCGGGGACCAGAGGGCCTAGTGCGAGTTTTACTCTATCAAACTCGTCGAACGCGTAAATGTCAATTTGTATGGGAATGAAGCAGCGCTACCTGGTGGCTAATGTGTAGCACTACTTCATTTCCATACAAATTGACATTTACGCGTTCGACGAGTTTGATAGAGTAAAACTCGCACTAGGCCCTCAGGTGGCATAAACCTTGCCGTGGCGGCGCCTACGGTCACTGATATTTTGTCAATTGTTATTTTTTTCATTTTTAAACGTGGACGAAGTCGCAGGCACCAGCTAGTTCTTATACAATTATTTCACTAAAATAAAAAGTTAAAATTAAATTAAGTTAAAGTTAAAATTAAGTTAAATTTGATTAAAATATAAAGTTGAGCATGAAGTTTGCAGTATTTGTTAAGTGTAAGGAAAATAAATTATTCAAGTAGAAAGAAATAACACTGATTGATATATTTATTATAATCGTTATATTTACTATAATTGAGAAATCTTTGCCACAGCTCTTCACTTTCCCTAGTGAAACCGGCTGTGTAAGTCCTTTTAACAAATATGCAGAATTCTAATTTCATGTAAGTGATCTGTAATTTTTTTTAATAAATCAGTAAGTAAAGAGTTATAAAAATTATACCCTATAATATACTGTAGGTTTTATTACAATATATTATCTTAAATTTGTCAACTAACAATATTCAAGATGAATCTTGAATTCAGTTGACAATGTGAACGTAACCAATCTGAAATTCAGGTAAAATACAGATACAGTTTTTTTTTAAAAAAACTAGCTTTTGTAATCCCTAATAATTATACTTTAACTGAGGTGTTTCCATGCCCCGACTGGTTAAGAGTCCGGAATAACCCGTCAGCAGCCCTCTATGCTGATGGGTACCTAACTAAAAGGATTTCTCAACATTAAAAGAAAAGGTCTACAGCATATTTGCATACTCTACGATGTCACTTGACATTTCAATTCAATGCATACTTACACTATGCACGCATTTCTTCTTTTTCTTTGTCGTCTACACTCTTGACAGAGTGGTCGTGGTCATCAATTCAGGTGTTGGTGGCAAGCTTAACAACAGGCCGCCACTTCTCCCTGATGGCCGCCTTTCTTGTACATTCTTACAGTGATAACGTCATGCAGGCTCGTCATGCACGCAATTATGTTTGTAAAAATACAAACATTTTGAACGTCAACGACATTTTATGTGGTGATGACGTAGTGGATATTTCGCTAAAACTGGTGGTTTCGACCTTCTTTTTAGTTGAGAAATATTGGCTTTTAGTGGCTTCATAACACTGGACAACACTGGTACTACTGATATAATAACATCAGATGATTCATTCCGCTCCAAGTACGAGGGTACTTGGAGCGTACGTAACGTTAGCCTAAACGTTACAAAGGCTAACGTAACCTCTGTAACGTTAGCCTAAAGTAAAAATTAGCGTGGGTCTAGAAGACACACGCTAATTTTAATTAGGGTAGCAGGGGTAGCGTTAGAAATGAACTTATTAAAGTTAAATTTGGCTTTGACCTGAGTTTCGCAAATAGTGGCAGGACATTCTGCGTTTCTCAGTTACTTGGAAAACTGCTATGAAATGAGCTATGAAATGAGCGCATAACTGAGCGTTGTTGTGTTTCGGTGAGTGAGTAAGAAATCCTTGAGCCTATTTTACTATCTCTTCCTTATTCCCTTATCCTTATTTTTAGTAAGGCCGGCAGCGCACTTGTACACCAACACACATACACATACAATATGGCCTTGCTTGTGGTAATAGGCGACTGTAGCCACCTACCATAAAGAAGATCTACCACAATCCTCTCATTAAAAAAACAATTTTTGAGATTTCGCAACCGAATGTACGTGTTAAATTCTCCTTATACGAGTGCGTACATCAGACAGATATCATTCCTTTGTGACACATACAATAAATATTTTAGAAATGAGTTACTTTACTTCAGTATTTTTTTTGCAGAAATAAATTGTGAGTTTAAGCTAGAAAAATAAAGTCTTTCCAAATAATGTCTCTTCCTATAAGTAGGTTTTCTTGCAAAAAAAGTTAGATATTTAATATTTACTCAAATCATGAAACATGTAGAAAAGCTATTTAAAACAGGCTGACTTTGTTATTTTACAGAAAACATCCAAAGGATAAAAGGCTTTATTGCTACCTGGCATATTTTATGACGTGGACGTCTGTAGGATGCCAATCTTGGTGGGGATATCCAACACCAAACAAGTTTATTAAAATTTTTGCTTATTTATTGAAATTGTCGCTAGTACCTGTTCCAGCATTACAGATTTTGTATGTTTACCAAAATTTCAATGAAACCCCTTTTACCACACTTGGGAGTATTTTATGCATTACGTCGATGCTATTTTCAGTAAATGTAAGTAAACCAGCAATTAGGGTTTTTATTGTAAACAGTCCTTATTTATTGTAGGGTTTTCAATATTAAAGTTTCTTTTGTTTTTGTAGACTCTTGTAATCGTCATTTACGCCAAATCCATCTATCCCTACCAAGTACCTTCTAGCAGGGAAATGTGGATAATCTGTACATACCCTATATCATCAAGTACAAAGTGTAATTTTGATTTGCGGCCCTTTACTTTTTAAGCAGCGATATGTAGTTTATTTTATTTTTGAAGATTGATGTAATAAAGTTAATTAAATTATACATTGTTATTATATTACAGTTAAAAATATTTTCAACTTACTTTTCTTCAAACAAACAAGCTATGAAGAATTTTATGGAGAAATATCATGTCTATAATTCTCATAAAGGCGTAGAATTCAATAAGAAGGTAATCTATTTTCCATTTTTATTTTTTTATTATTATATTTTTTTATTATTTCTAGTATTTTTAAACTGTTTAGTAATTTGAACTTTAGTTTAAGTAAAAAACCTTTGGTTTAAGTTTAATTATTTTAAATTATCAATTTCAGATACTAAAGAAGGTTGAAAGTATTTCACATATTACGGCGATTGCTTTGTTTGCAATGTGTTATGTAACTTGTATTTTTTGGTTAACAGTTATACTTGTTTATAATATCAACAACAGAGAAGAAATAATCTTAAATAAAACCTTACAGTTCCAAAGCACTTTCTATGTACAAGTACCAATTGATTATTTATACGATTTCAATACGATGATCATCTATTTCTTTATCAATATAATTATTGCATTTTCATTTGGATCATTCGTCTCTACTTTTGATGTTATTAATTACATTACCATTTATCATTTAATTGGTCATATAGTTATTTTAAAAAACGAAATTAAAACTATGTTCACAAGGAATTCGTCAGAAAGTGAGGTGAAGGCAGGGATTGTCGAAATCATTGAACATCATAACTTTATAATTAGGTAAGTTATCTTAGCTATAGTTATCTTCTTTGGTTTAGTAACTAGGGCATAACTAAATACGTCTGGTAGCATACTACATTCTAATAGATACTACTAGCATAAAAGGGCAGAGTCGATTTCCTTCTTCTCATATTGTTCGTTAACTTTTGCTTTATTTTTTGTCATTAAATTTACATTTTAATAATAGTATATTATATATTTCAACAGGGCCTTTAAAGACGTCCAGTCCTCTTATGGATTAGGCGTACTTGGCAGTCACATCAATAGTTTATTAACAAACAGTTTTTTATTGTACCTTATAATGATGTCGGTAAGTTTTCAAATTATGAAAATAATTCTCATAGTACGATATTAAACAAACATTTTCTTGGCATATAGACAAATCTGCAAAGACAAACGCACAGTAAATATCGCAGATATCGTTAAGCTTTTTGACAAAGCGATTCCTTATTCGCTTTTTAAATTTACTGTACCCTTACTAAACAGAAGTCCCGAGCTGTTGGCATTTATACTCTTTAAAAAAAACATTGATTTACCGCGATCTGATTGTTTACTCCGAAAACACTAATAAAGAGGACGGAAATTTATCATAATTCTTTATTATTCATCACATCACATCACATCGTCACAGTCTTATTATTCAGTGAGTAATAATATTACTGGGACATAGTTTTGTCAATTCTAGATTGACTGGTTCTTAAAAGGTGGATTCTTTTTAGTACTCGGTACCTAACATTATTATTTAGTAGACAGCTGATTTTATGTTGCAAAATTATGAAGAATGCCTATGTCCAACAGTCCAATGATTAGATTATTTTAATTATTTCCCACCGATTTCTAATACCTGGATATCCATTCGATTGAGTTTTCAATTTAATGTTAGAATATTAGCCGATATCTTAAAAATACTCTACTATTTTAGGATCCTGCAACCGCCGTCAGATTTGCTTTCGCTTTAATTGTATACTTTGGAGGTTTTGTAATAATGACCCTTATTTTCGAACAAATACGTATACAGGTAAGATATAGCAACACGTTATAATATGTATCGTTATCTATCTATATTATTATCTATATTATTGTACCTTTATCTATATTTATATGTTTTCTGATTTTTTACTTAAATTACCTAATTTCTATGTAATGTCAAATGTCAATATCTTCAATATTCTACGGTTGTGGCAAATAACTATCATGATTTATTATACATTCTATCGACGGCAATTTTTTTTATTAAAGTTTGGTTTGCTCTTAGCCAACATCCAGCTGTGAAGCGAAGATGAGGCCTATGATAGGGCGAGCTCACCCAGAAGATTTCTATAAAACCAAAGCATTGAATATACATTATTTTAGTGATACCAAAAGTTCAAATATATGTTTATAATATCATATACCATCCACAACGATTGCAAATAAATCTAATATTTCGTTTTATAATTAATTTAAATTAATTTTCTTTGTGAGGCGGTTACCATTCGGTATGTGTTCGTAAATAAATATCTTGATTAAATCTTATTCTTTTTATTGAGAAGGAATTGGTTTAGCTATACTAATATTATAAAGAGTTTTGGTATTTTTGTTTGTAATCAATAGACTCAAAAACTGCTGGACAAGTTTTTCAAATTCTTTCACTTCACTGCCACAGTTGGTTTGTTATAAATTTTCTAATTAACAAATGAAATTTCTTGTGCTTACAGAGTTATAATTTATCAGAAATATTGTACGACGTGCCTTGGGAAGACATTTCCATATCGAACCAGAAATGTATTCTCATAATGCTGGCACAAATGCAGCCTCCTTTAATATTTGTCGCTACTGGTGGACTTGTGGCAGGAATACAGCCTCTTATATTTGTAAGTACTTCTTCTTAAACTTGTTCATGCATATGTATCAGTTTCTGATACCAGGGTTACCTAATTCAAAATCACTCTCTCCCCTCGCTCTTGATAGCCTTAAAGATGCATTCTCAAATTCCTTAGAAACTTCATCTGTAGGTATACCGGTGCCAAAAAAAACGTTTTCGACCGACGAAAACGAAAAAACAAAAACGGAGGAGGTACTCAATTCGACGCGTGTATATATATATATATATTTTATGTATGATCACGCATAACTTGTGACAGGGTGGTTTGATTTTGATATTTTTTTTTATTTGAAAGGGTGCACCCCCAAGGGGGTCCCATTTTAATTTGAAAAAAAAAAAAAAAATCCTACCTTAAGCGTAGGAAAACAGGGGATGATTGATTGTTCACTCACCGATTGTAGCGTATAACCACGCATAACTTTTTACAGAGTAGTCCGATTTTGATAATTCTTTTTTTAATGGCTAGGGTATACGTCGAAGTTGGTCTTGTATAAATTTGGAAAAAATAATTTTACCCTAAGGGTGGGAAAATGTTGTGGGAAAATTAAAAATTAAGGATGTAGTAAATATTAGATTATAGCCATAAAAAAATATAAAATAAAACTTTTTAACAAAAAATAAAACCGCCGAAAAAACTGAAAAGCATATAATAATCTTATTATCATTTTACCTAAATAATTTTGAATCGGCGCCAAACAAGCAAAAATTACGTAAAGAGTGATGCGCGGCGGTGACTCAAAATTACTTAGGTAAAATTATAATAAGATTATTTTATGCTTTTCAGTTTTTTCGGCGGTTTTATTTTTTCTTAAAAAGTTTTATAATTTGTTTAATTTAATTTTAATTTGTTAAACGCCAATAATAAACTAAATATTACCAGCGTTTTCAAGATCTTTTTTTTAAATTATATGCATTAAGAAGGTAAATAGCTTAACGGTAACAAAATTATATAATCTTAATTACTAATTGTTCAAATTGCAGATAGTAAAGACATCGTTTTCATATTATGTTATGTTGAAGTCTATGGTGTAAACAAAGCTGTGAGAAAGCTATAGGAAGACTCTATATAAATCTTAGAGAAACTATAGCACAGTACCTACTAATAGATATTATATATGTATAGGAATGTATTACTTAATAAACTTTCAAAACTTGTAGTGGTGTTTTATTTCAACAAAATTGAGCATGGTTTATGAAATTTCTCAGTCTAACCATTAGAAACCATTAGAAAAAATTGTAGTTTGTAAATAAGATTTTATTTTCCTTAGTCACCTAATAAATGGTCAATTTGGTCAATAGCCATAAATGATTTTTATTATTTATTATTATGAAATGATAAGGGTAAATAATAATTATTATGAAGTGTTTTTGTATTGAAATTAAATGAACTTAAGGCGATTAGTGCTTTCTTTTTGAAGTCTATTTTTCCTTGTAAATATAAAGCTTTACCTATAGGGTTCCAAGAAACTCTTTCAATTGTCATTATAAATTTTACCAGGGTTTCGGAAACAACCTTGGTTCGGTTTCGGGACAACCTTGGTTCCAGATATGACATAAATTTTAAGTATGAAGAAATTTGTTTAAAAAAATCTGCGGCAAGAGCACCGTCTAGGTTTAAATAAATAATTTCCAGCTATAAAATCGAAAATCGAATCGATAATCGACGTCATAAAATCGAAAAACAGGAATCGAAAGGTCGTTCACGTAAAAAGTTTTTTGTGTAATCGATATAGGAAATATTATTAGCATTCAAATGCTTTTCTTACATTGATATAAGGAATCTATTTTTATTATAAATCGTTCATCACTTAACACTAAATTTATGTGTTATTTATAATTTATTTTATCCACCTGAAAACCCCAAATTATCACATATATACTCTTATGTAAAATATGCGTCTCCCTGTAGACAAATATATTATATTGGCGTTCAATCTCACTGATGGACTTCAAACTGATTGAAAAACATTTGAGTTAGTTGTGAATACATGTTAATTCTATAATTGTATACGGTATTTTAAGATACAAAATGTATCGCAATCACTTGTAATTTTAATTTTATAACTAAAGAATGACAGTAGAACTCTAATGTAGCTGTTTGTAATAAATGGACGTATTTTGCAAATATTGTGTGAGAAAAAAGACATATTTATTTTCTTATAATCACTGGCAATAATTGGTACAGTTTATAATATAGGCAGTCAACCACTACTATCAACTGTGTTGACGTTAGGGCAAGCTGCAAAATAATACACAATTACTTACAAAAAAAAATTGTGATAATGACACTTAATTTTTCGCTAAAGGTAACTTTCACTACAATTACACATGAAGTTATAAAAAAATCAGAGGAGATATGACATTTATAAAAAAAAATTGTAGGTACCTACGACCCACGTTTTGAAAATATTCTAATACTAGCTGGTGTCCGCGACTTCGTCCTCGTTCTCTATAGCCTATAGCTTTCCTCGATAAATGGACTATCCAACACAAAAAGAATTTTTCAATTCGAAAGTTACATAAAGTCTAGAATTGTAAAATATATTGTAAATATTATCGTAACAAAACAAAATTTGGATGTAATTTGACACATATATTTTTAAAAATCCTGAAAAAATGTTAGAGTCTCAAAGGATCGTCTTAAAAAAAAGTGGTGCCACTTTCCATTAGTGAAAACAGCATGAAAATCGGTGCAGTAGTGTTTAAGTTTATCGCCAACAGACAGACAGACGCGGCGGAGGACTTTATAGTAGTGATCATTAAAATTAAACATTAAGAAAAATAATTAAGTCGATTATTTGTAATAAACCAAACTGCATTTCTAACAGTTTGGCCTATTACAAACAAAGAAACGTTCAACGAAGTTTTTCTAAAAAATGACCCACAGTTATATGGCCATTCAAAAGTTGCCCTGTAACGTATTCAATAAAATGCAAGTTACTTATCGTTATTTTATCACGTCTTTAAAAATATCTGACTGTCGAGTCTGACACGCACTGCCGCAGTCGCAAGTCGCAGGCACGAGCAAGTTTTTATACAATTATTTCACTGATTAAAATATAGAGTTGAGAATGAAGTCTGCAGTATTTTTTAAGTGTAAGGAACCCAAAATATTCAAGTAGAAAATAATAACACTGATTGACATATTTAATATAATCGTTATATTTACTATAATTGAGAAATCTTTGCCACAGCACTTCACTTTCCCTAGTGAAACCGACTGTGCAAGTCCTTTTAACAAATATGGAGAATTCTAATTTCATGTAAGTGATCTGTATTTTTTTAATAAATCAGTAAGTAAATAATTTAATAATTATACCGTATCTGTGTAAGTATGTATATATACGGTATAATTTTAGAAAATAAAACCTTTGATTTGAAAAATTTTGGAATCTCATCTATTATAAAAATACTAGCTGGCGCCCGCGACTTCGTCCGCGTTGAAAAAGAAAAAAAGTAGACATCCTGTGTTCTGTACGTATAAATGTTTATCTACCAAGTTTCATGAAAATTTGTTAATTCTTTTAAGAGTTATTGAGGAACGAATTAAAAGAATCCCTTAAGTAGACTCATGATAAGAGGAGAAAAGAAATTCTTAGGATAACACAAGCAACGCCATAGGTGCTGCAAGTGCGCTGCCGTCAAAATACTTTTTTTTATTTGTAGATGCATAAAATATATTAATAAACAGTAAATATTATTTTACAGCAGACATCCCAGAAATCAGACACATTATCGGTTCCTGGCATATTTCATGACTTTTTTGTCTGTAGGATGTCAGTCCTGGTGGGGATATTCAGAACCCAATAAGATTTTAAAGACCATTCTTCATGCAGTTAAAATAATCACTGTACCTTTTCCATTTTCCGAAATCTTGTTTTTCTACCTATATTTCAATGAAATGTCTTTTGAAACGCTCTGTAATATTTTATGCTCAGCAATGGCAGCATCAATAATAAACGTAAGTTTTAAAGAACAACATAAACATGTATGTATTTATATATATTAATGTTATTATATATATATATATATATATAATAACATTAGCGTTTATTTATTTTAACATTTCAGGTTGATATACTTACAACCTACTTTTCCAAATTCAAACCTGTGGTGAAGAACTTTATGGATAAATACCATCTTTTTCATTATTATAATGATAACGAATACAATAAAAAGGTAAATGGCATATATATATATGATAATATATATTATATACTAGCTGGCGCCCGCGACTTCGTCCGCGTTGAAAAAGAAAAAATCATGACGTGTCCCGTACGTCTTTTATTGTATTTTAAAAGTTTTGTATTTTGCAATCACTCAAATCGACCATAAGCAAATAACATGTTGAAATATTGTGGCAGGTAGACATAATATGTGCCCTGGTACCGGCATTTTAAAGTCTATCTAGTTGTAGGATTTTACGCCTTTTGAGTTTGTTTTTGTAGGCTTTTACTGTTAACAGACAATACATCTGGATCGGGTGTCTTTCCAATCTGGCCTCAAAACTCCCACAAGAGTTTTGAGGTATTATATAATATTTTCGTCATCTGCCTGGTGCCAAAATTACGATGTCGTCTGCCTACACTAAAGCTCGCTGCTGAGGGTGAAGGGGCTAAACCTGCCACTACTGCTAAGTTATAATTGGGTCTTCCGGTTAGTTTTGAGGGAATGTTTTAAGAAGCTGTTGCAACGTGTCTATACAAGTTATTTAGATATTCGGTGCAGCGTGTTATAGCATGTATTGTAGACAATTGAATTTATTCATTTGACGGATAACTTAAATTATGACGAACATAAGGTTTTGTTATGCATTTGGTGGGATATGAAAGATGTTGTTTATTATGAACTATTACAACCAAATGAAACTGTCACGGCTGAGCTCTATAAATACGAGTTAATCCAATTAAGCCATGCTTTGAACCAAAATCGTCCACAGATACATAAAAGAAACAAAAAGTTCTTTTAGTACAGCATAACGCTCGCCCGCACATTGCAAAGGCAGTAAAAGAAACGCTTTTCAATCTTCAGTGAGAAGTGTTACCTCACGCCGCATATTCACCTGATTGTGCTCCCTCCGATTACCACCTATTCCGGTCCATGCAACACAGTTTAGCAGGACAGCACTTCGGTTCATATGAAATTAAGAAAAAATGGCTTGACGAATGGATCATTGCAAAAATTCTAAGTTTTTTAATGATGGGATCCATTTGTTGCCCGAGAAATAGGAAAAGGTCACAGCTAATAATGGAAGATATTTTGATTAAAATATAATTAATACTTTTCATAATACATAATTTTAATTATTTCTTAGTACTTAATTTTTTCTCAATCCCTCAAAATTAATCGGAAACCTATTATATTTACACTAATTATCTTTTAATTTCAGATATTATTGAAAGTGGAAAAAATTTCAAAAATTACAACAATAGCTATGTTTTTCTCAGTTATGTTTGCTGGGTATTTATGGCTATTACTTCCCCTTTTTTATAATATCAATAATATGACTGAAATAACAGTAAATAAAACTAAACATTTCGATAGCCCTTTTTATTTAATAATGCCATTCGATTATTTATACGACTTCAATGGAATGCTTGCCTACTTCTTTATTAATTTCATCTTTATAAGTATTTACATCAGCTTCTTAGCATTATTTAACGTGATTACTTATATTATTATCTATCATTTAATTGGACATATAGTTATTTTAAAGAATGAAATCAAAACAGAAATGAGGATAGAGTTAACTGAAGATGAGATGAAAACAAGAATAGTTCAAATCATTGAACATCATAATTTTATTATTAAGTAAGTGTAACTAATAATTACTGCATTTATTTAGTATTTTGATTTTATATCTAACTTTACAAATATCAAACAGACAAACTATAAATCATCTTCAGGGTTTTGAGGTAGCATTGTAAACTGATTAAATTTCCAACGGCGATTGTCATTGCAACATAAAAAAATAATATATCATACACAGAATTCTCAATAAAATATGAAAGCATGTAAGTTTTGAGTTAACTTCAAACAGAAATTATTTTTTTGCTTTTTCTATTATAGCTACCTATAATATAATGATTCCTCGTAATATAGTGATTTTTTTCAACAGGGCCTTCAAGGACGTCCAATCGGTATTTGGATTAAGCGTATCTGCCTGTTACTTGAACAATTTAATTACGAATAGTTTATATACATATCTTATTATGTTTTCGGTAAGCTTTACTATTTGAATCAAGTTTAAAATCTTTGGTAGATGCGTTTTCCCATACAAAGTTAAGGACAATCATTGTCGCACGTTACGTCTTGTTTTCAAAGTGCCATTTTAGACATTTTTCATAACCAGTACACAGTAGTAACTAGATTTACCAGGAACAAAAATCTTTGAATACGTTATCCCTTTCAACGTTATAGCTTCTTTACTTTTTTGTGAAGTCTTCCAATCTAATGATACTTTTTATTCTATTACAAGCCTATAATATTATGTGAATGATAAATATTAGAATTTAATTAGGTACTATTTTAGGGACCTGAAAATGCCTTCCGATATGGTTTAACACTGGCTGTATTTTATGGAGGCTCTGCAATAACCTCGATTATTTTTGAAGAAATACGTGTACAGGTACGATGATATTATGATATTAAGAATTAAGAGTTTAGATTAAGGGTTATAATATCTCAATGACAATAGTTAATACTTATTTTCTGATATATAGAAGACTAAACAGTCTTCTAAAGTTCTAAGTAAAAAACTAATAATTAAATAATAAGCAGTCATTTATTCAAGCAACGGAATATAGTTTTGAACGGAACTACAGTATACATAAATACTTTACACGAGTTACTACTTAAATACCTTTATATATGGGAAGCTATTTAAATATCAGGGGCTCAAAAGACAACCAATTTGCCGGCATTTACTATCCAACATCCACTAGGAAACGCATGTAAATCTTCCCCAGTGTTCTTTACCCCACCAAGTTGGCACTTTTAGTAAAAATATAAAATTATAATAGTCCTTCCATGATAAAAGTTGTTGATATTTTAGTGCTATGATTTATCGGAAATTTTATACAACGCGCCATGGGAAAACATGTCCATGTCAAACCAGAAAAGCATTCTGATAATGCTTGCGCAAATGCAGCCTCCTCTGATTTTTGTCGCCGCTGGTGGACTCCTTGCTGGAATACAACCTCTTATATTTGTGAGTTTACATTTCATAACTTCTTATTTCTATACATTTGAATGTGTATCGTAACTTATGCACATTTAGTATAAACTAAAATTTTAAGTACAATTTTAGATGACTCCTCGCAAACCAATAATAAAAGAAATAACTAGATAGTTTTGGAAACACTGGAATAGAGATTAACTTATTTTTTTGCACCGACTAATTTATGAGAATTGGACAAAATTTTGATCTTACACTATATTTTACATTTCAGATAACAAAAACAACATTTTCATATTATGTTATGTTAAAATCGTTAGCTTAATAGTTCATAAAACAGAATAAGCAAGTTATAGAAAAGTAGCGGCACGAAAACATATTATAAAATAGTATACTCATTAAAAAGAATACTTGAATCACATAATAAAATTTTTAAAATTGGAGTGGTTTTCATTAATTCCTTCTTTTTTTAATTATGAGACTGCAATACTGCAAACTGTTAAGGAGGTCGCGGTTTAAAAGGTAAGTTAATTAGCAAAGTAATTCTTAAACAATAAAGTACAGTCGGACTAAGAAAAGACATAAGAAAAGGTTCGTCACCTAAAAGTCGACATTTGCTTGCAGTCAAATATCAGTCATGCCAAAATTTCATTTGAAACGTCTGACTGTAGTATGCTTGGTGCTTTAGTTTCAAAGCTTAGTTCAAAAGAGTCTTCGAGTTGATAAAGGATTCAAATGTAGTACCACGGCTGTACAAAACAGAGAACCAAAAAAGTATACGTTTTAAATAAAATATGATGCTCCAAACTACATGCTTTTAAAACTTGTTAGTCATCCGCATTGTTAGTAATTAAAATTATAATTTTTTTAAATGAACTTTAAATAAGAATGAAATGTACATTTTCCTGCTCTCGCGTGATTTTTATATATTTTACACAAACCACCAATAATATTGTACAGAAAAATATAATGAAATTTTCCAGCGTACCTTCAGAGGCGCAGAATTATTAATGAAATTGTTCCCAACGTCATGTTTCCACGTAAGAAGTAAAGACTTGTGACAATGTTGCTATAATCATAAAACATTAATGTTATAAAGTGAGAAAAATGCTGGTACAAATAACCATTAATTAGCCTTTAGGGTAATTCAAATGAAAAAGGATATTTGAAAGGATATTTAAATGTTATTCTGCCAACACCTATTCAATATTTATAGCTTACGTACCTATACTACGTTTAAATTCATTCTGGTTAATTTTGTTACCTAATACTCTGTAAGTCCGGATAAGGACTTCCTGTGAAAGGAAGTCCTTATCCATAAGGATTACTCTTTATGTAGTACTGCTCTCCAACCAGGGCCGGTACGCCGAAATATAAGATGGATGGATTCTTTTAGCTTACTAGCGTCGGAATATGTACCCAGTCAGTTAGAGCCTGTAGTAGAGTCGCAAAAGTCAACTGGCGTAGTGTCCGATGGCGCTGTGGTGGTTTTTCGACCGATGAAAACGAAAAAACAAAAACGGAGGAGGTACTCTATTCGACGCGTATAATATCACGATATAATAATAATATCGCATAATATCGATATATAAATATCGTATAATATCGCGTATATGATCACGCATAACTTTTGACAGGGTGGTCCAATTTTGATAATTTTGGTCCATTTTAATTTGAAAAAAAAAAAAAAAATAATTCCAATTTTGGTCCAATTTTAAAAATTTTGGTCCATTTTAATTTGAAAAAAAAAAAATCCAACACTAAGGGTAGGAAAAAAGGGGATGATTGATTGTTCACTCACCGATTGTAGCGTATAACCACGCATAACTTTTTACAGAGTAGTCCGATTTTGATAATTCTTTCTTTAATGGATAGGGTATACATCGAAGTTGGTCTTGTATAAATTTGGAAAAAAAAATCCTACCCTAAGGGTGGGAAAGTGGGGGTGGGAAAATTAAAAATTAAGCATGTAGTAAATATTAGATTATAGCCACAAAAATATATAAAATAAAACTTTTTAACAAAAAATAAAACCGCCGAAAAAACTGAAAAGCATGAAATAATCTTATTATCATTTTACCTAAGTAATTTTGAGTCGGCGCCAAACAAGCAAAAATTATGTAAAGAGTGATGCGCGGTGGCGTATCTGTATCACATTAAATCAAGTTTTCCGGTTGCATTAGTAAATGTTTTTGTTTACATTGACATGCTTAAGAACTGAATTAAGTTAATTAATTGATTTCAACAACTTGAAAAGGCCACGTTTTCTCACGTTTTAGGCATTTTGGTTGACTTTTATGACAGACTCTATATGAAAATATTGTAAATACTTTGCGTTTTTACCTCCATACCACCAATAAGTAGGTAACAGATATCCATATATCTCTGAAAAGGTGGAACATTTATCTTGCGGTCGCGCCAACTTGGGAACTTACTCTCTTCCAAGGTATTTCCGGCTGGCTATATTATGGGTTTCCTCAAATGATATAAATGAGCACTAAGGATTGTTCTGGTTTTCATTATATTAAAAACTAGCTGGTGCCCGCGACTTCGTCCGGGTAACTTTGTAAATTATATACTAAAACCTCGAGTGGCTGCTACGCCACAAGCTAGCAGCTATAACACAAGCTACGCCACAGGTGCTGCAACTGCCGACTACAATAGGATTAAGGATCTAGGGATTGGGAAGGTATGGGAAAATGGGCTCTACCAACCCTTACTCACTCACCAAAACACAACAGCACACGTGCTGTTATTTCACTGTGGTCTGTAAGTAGCTGCCCAAATGACCACGAAACGCAGTGTGGCCTGCTACAACTTTCCATATTAGAGCCAACTTTGAAAAGTTCAAACTGTTCTGTTTCAAAACGGATTTATTATGGAATTATATTTATTTTGGAATAATATGGGTTCCACTAGTGCAGTGCATTAGTAAGTTAATCCAGTTGGCACAAATTAAGCAGTCGCATGTTCGGACCTCACCTGCATCAACCGCAAACAAATTGGACGAACTCACTTCACTAGTTCTAACATAGCTCATGCTCACTGGAATTAGATGGCACTGTTGCATGTAGGGAATTTTCAAGATACAAGTAATTTGCTTGTTATATCATTTTACAGATCGTGAATTTCTTCTTTTTCTAAATGAATCAAATGCAAGATAAGAATAAATTAGGTACAATGTACATTGAATGCGTTGTAATTAATTTTCTTTATATGCAAAAAAATCGTCATGCGTTAGGCTAGCAAAAGCTCAAAAATGGCTAGACCGATTTTAATTCGGTACCAATTGTACCACTTACGGAAAGAAGTATAAACGGGTAAGGTTTGTATAATAATATGCATAAGACCGAAGCGGGTCACTAGTCTATATCTAATACTAATATTATAAAGAGGAAATATTTGTTTTGCTTGTTTGCATTAAATAGGCTTCGAAACTACTAGATCGATTTGAAAAAAATCTTTCACTGTTGGCAAGTTATATTATCAGCGAGTAACATAGGCAATATTTTATAAAAGTTACGCGGACGAAGTCGCATGCAACAGCTAGTAACATAAAACAATGAATGCAACAAAAAGGTATTTTTTAATAGTTCTTGTTATATTTAAATATTCATTCAATATTATATTCATGAATTAAGATTCAAATCGTTTTTTTTTTCATATATAAAAAATAAGTAACTGCTTTCATGACTGTGGCCTTTTGGCTATCAATTCCTATAATACATAATGTAAAGATCAGAGAAGAGACCTTTACTGTGAGCAATACAAAATAATACCAAAGCATTCTTTACTTAGTTGTGCCTTTCGACTTTTTACACAATTACAATTGGATGATCGTCTATAACATTCTGAATTGTATCGTATTTGGTACATTTGCTACATAACACCATGCCTTCATTATTGAGTAAGCATAATTATGATCTATTACGATAATTAATTAGTATCATTACTAATTAAGTATCTACAATAATTACGGTACATTAATGGAAAATCGATTATTATAGATCAAAACTTATACTATGTTGCCGCCTATGTTCATTTCTATACACTTTTCTAATATTACAAAGAGAGAAGATTTGTATTTTTGTAAGTAATGAATAAATTCAAAAACTACGGCACCGATTTTAAAATTTCTTTCACCTATAGAAAGCTACATTAGCTATTCAATGCATTACAGTTTATTCATTACAGTTTCGGAGTCTATTCAATGCAAACAAACAAACAAAGATTCGTCTCACGCCAACTTTCAAAATTGATACACAGACGCACACGTTACATTTATTACACCCCGTTTTAGCATCGGGCTTCTGGGGTTGAAAAGAAACTTAGTTGATGGACCCATACTTACTTGGGTACTTTTTGTTTCGTTTTACGTACGAGCGCCGCAAAGTGTATTCCACACTTTGCGGCGCTCGTACGCTTAAATTTCGAACCAAATGAATGTACTAATTAGCGTATTAACCAAATAATATGCTAATGTAATATTTTGTGACAAGTTTTTATGTTTTAGGAACCAGGAAACGCTGTCAAATTTAGTTTAACCATGAGTGTAATTTTTGGTAATTTAACAGCTATGTCGCTCATATTCGAAGCAATCCGTATTCAGGTGAAGTATGAAAAAATAACAAATACAATATAATAATTTTTAATAATCTAGGATTTTATTTAATAGATATTTTTTTCAGTGTGTCGATTTATCGGAAATATTGTACGATGTGCCTTGGGAAAACATGTCAATATCAAATCAGAAAAGTGTTCTTATAATGCTCGCACAGATGCAGCCCCCTTTAATCTTCGTTGCTGCTGGTGGACTCAATGCTGGATTGCAACCTCTTATATTTGTGAGTGAATGTATAGTATGCTTTTAATTGTATCGTATCATACTACAGACAATTTTATATACAAGTTACAAACATCTGTTTGTCAAGGCCCAAACAAGACTTGATTTTGACAAGACAAGATTGAGTTTGTAACTTGATCAGAATCAAGTCTTTAGCAGAACTGGATTATGTTATGTTAGCTAATATAATATATAACTTTTTACCTACTTCATTTTCTTTACAGATAATAAAAACAACTTTCTCTTACTATGTAATGTTGAAGGCATCAATGTAGGCCATAAATATTACCTATGCTTATGTACCACGACATACTTACTACGTTAGTGTAACATTTTTAATTTATCATGTGGGATTAATGTGTTGATGTTTTCTAAGAATGGCTTCGTGCGGAGATCAAACATTATAATGGCTATTTTAAAAATAAATAAACTAAATGTAATTCAACAATAAAAAAATAAATTTACTCCTTTCTAAGATTACATATTCATTTCACGTGGAACTAAAATCGAATAAGAAGAAACGACTTATCTACCGGAAAGGATTTAACTAACTTCCACATTTTCGATTGATGTGAAATTTGGTATACTATTACTTCGGTGGTATTTCTATGACATAGTAACCTTGAACTGATACTGCAGCATCACGTATTCTACGGGACACCCAACTCCTCAGCATATTACCGCAAATATAGCGTGTTTGTGTTCAATAGAAAATCGGGAGTTAGTTAAAATTTTCAAAGTATCACATTATTTATCATATAAGCAAGAATGCAATCTGCACAACATTTTTAAATTAAACAAAAAAAGAAAATTAATGGGAAATACGTAATAAAAAATAATAGTCATGTATATAATAAATAGATCTAGTGAGAACATAAACATATTTTGTTGTAAATTCTTAATAAAACAACACTACAGGTGTATTCCACTTAATCACAAGGCAAAAAAATAACCGCCTTGTGTTTATCAACACGTAATTTTATACCCACTTTTTTACTTCATATAAACAATATAAATATTAAATGTCGTACCTATGTCAACTTACACTGCATCGTCCATCGTTCAGTGAACGTCTTCAGAAAAGTCATGGACAACTCTCCTCCTATGTAAGTAAAGTCCAGAAAAGTACCTAATCAAGTAATCAAATCAAATCAATTTTTTGGCGATATCTATTTTAAACTATCATTAGTTTCATTAAGACCCACCCGTTTAGTTAGCATAGGTATACAGCCGTCTAATTTTATTATTAATTTATAAATTAATGAATAATGGAACAATAAAATTAATAAAATTGTATTGTCTTATAAATTTTAATGTGTACAACATCATCTTCGCACTTTTACCTATAGGTATTTTTTAATTCTTGTAATACATGTTTTTCTAATTAAAACAATTATGGTGTAACCTATAATTTGAGTTACATTTCGTTTGCGCTGGGGTCGGGTTTTTTTCATGAGCCATACTTCATGAGCTTTCCTTTCAGTTTTTAATAAAGAAAAGCTCTTTTTGTATTAGAAGTAAAAAACTCAATTTATTTTCCTTCCAGAGAAAATCCGAAGAAAAAGAAGCTTTACCGCTTCCTGGCATTTTCTATGACTATGATGTCAGTGGGATGCCAATCATGGTGGGGGTTTCCAGCACCAAATAAATTCGTAAAAATAATTTCCAACATACTAAAATTGTTTGGAGCACATTTTCCTATTTCTGGGATTTTGTATGTTTATCTAAATTACAGTGAAACACCATTTGATACACTTGGCAACATTATATGTGTAATATCGATTGAGTTTGCCATTAATGTAAGTAATGACTGAAGGGAGAAGACTACCTAATATATAAATTGGGAACATGCATCTAATTCAAAAAAGGATTAAATATTTTTTATGAACAATAATTTTCATATTAAATTATTAAAAAGTGCAAAGAAAAATGGAGGGAAATTCAGGGCACTTGAAACGCAATTTAAAAAAAAAATACAATATTTTACTTCTTCGGAACTAGATATTTTTTTAACGACATTTTTAACGACATTATAACGATATTGTATGTATGAAAATATTTTTAAAAAATGTGCATAATCGCTCTCTAATTTACATATGTATTAGGTTGTAAGGTGGTAGCACCTAGGTAGATACCAGGTTATAAGGTACCAGGGAATGAATCTAAAGCTGTCTAACTCACTATGCATACTTAGGAAAACTTTGAAGTGCTCATTCTTCTTTTTGGTTTGACCAGAAATTTTATTGTCGTCACTGTGTCCCGTAATCATTAACTGACACGGTCTGCCAGGAGAACCATCCCAGAAGCCCACCATGAAATAACAGTCGATAACTGAGAAATGGATAGCAATATTCTACACCCCCTTATCCCTTATAACCTATTCCAATTAGGTCGGCAGCGGAACTACAACCCTTACAGCGTTTCTTGTGTTAATAGGCGATGGTAGCCATCTACCATCAGTGCACTGGCACTTGCTGCAATTTTTTTTATATTAAAAGAAAATTTTTATAACTTTCATAAGAAAACTTCAATAATAATATATAATATAATATAATGTAATATAATATAATATAATATAATATAATATAATATAATATAATATAATATAATATAATATAATATAATATAATATAATATAATATAATATAATATAATATAATATAATATAATATAATATAATATAATATAATATAATATAATATAATATAATATAATATAATATAATATAATATAATATAATATAATATAATATAATATAATATAATATAATATAATATAATATAATATAATGAGTACTTACGAGTATATTATTTTTAAGAGTCCATTGTATTTAAAATTTAAATAGATAGATAATAATGTTTGTATTCTTTTCCAGATAAAAATATTTACAACGTACTTTCGCTCATTCAAGCAAGTTATAAAAAACTTTTTCGAAAAATACCACCTTTTTAACTGTGTCAACGATAATGAATACAGTAAAAAGGTATTATATTACATTTTACGTATATTTATCTTTTGTTACTAGCTAATAATGTCGCTAATAGGTGAAACAACTTTTAAAATTGATCCAGTGGTTTTTAAATGTATTAAGAATAAATTTCTTTAATTTCAGATACTACTGAAAGTTGAAAAAATTACTAAAATAATGGCAATCACCGTGCCCACTGCAGCTTGCTTAACTGCAACGCTTTGGTTGTCGGCTACTTTGATTTATAATATCAAAAACAAAACCGTCATAACACAAAATAAGACCACACAGTTCCAAAGCTCCGTCTACTTAATGATGCCTTTTGATTATTTATACGATTTCAATGGGATGATCGTTTATTACCTTTTAAATGTCACTTACGTTTCTATGTACGCTGGTTTCGTATCCATTTTTGATGTGATTACGTATATAACAATCTTTCATTTAATTGGTCATATAATAATTTTAAAGAATGAAATTAAAACTAAGATCAGGAGCAATTTGCCAGAACATGAGATGAAGGCGTGTATCGCCGAAATCATTGAACACCACAACTTTATAATTAAGTAAGTATATATAATTTAATACTTTATAACGGACTTTTTATACGGAGTCCATTTGACCTGAACCCGTCATTCCGGGGAGTGACCGTTCCAATCGCAGACCACCTACAATTCCTTGGTGTAGACCTTACTAACAATCTGAACTTTGGCAAGCATATCGAGTCCATTGCCAAAACGGCTGCCAAAAAATTGGGAATCCTTTCCACGGTTAGGCGGTACTTCACTGCGAGACAGCTTCTCGACTTATACAGAGCACAAGTCCGATCCTGCATGGAGTACTGCTGCCACCTCTGGGATGGTTCTGCCCGTTATCAATTGGCTGCACTGGATTCGATTGAAAGGCGAGCTAAAAAACTTATTGGCAACGACACCCTTGTGGAGTCTCAGCTTCAAAGCCTGCAGCATCGTCGTAAAGCAGCATGCATCGGTTTTCTATCGTCTACACCACGGAGAATGTGCGTCCATCCTATGGGATCTGATCCGGCCAGAGCCGTTCCACTTGCGGAACACGAGGCGCGGGCGGGGGTTTCATCCCTTCGTGGTTGATGTTCCCCGGTCACGCACGAAGCGTTATAGTTCCACCTTCCTTGTCCGAACTGCTAAGGAGTGGAACTCATTGCCTGCGTCCGTGTTTCCCCAAAATTACAACCTCGGGGTCTTCAAGTCTAGGGTAAATGGGCACTTACTAGGTAAGCGTGGTCCATCTTTGGCCGCATCTGCACCTAACATCAAGTGAGATCGCGGCCAAGCGCTGCCTTGATTACATAAAAAAAAAAAGACTCAATAGGTACGTCGTAACTCGTAATGCAAATTGTAAATCAAATACACTAGTTGATCCAGCAGTTTTGGAGCTATTTTTTTTTAGTATTCAATATTTTGGGCTATAAGGACCCAAAAATGGGCTATTTTTGGGTCCACATCTTTATAGCTCAACCACGACATAGCTCGACCACGATTTTCTCCTTCACCCAGCGTCTATTGCCTTTCCATCTATTGCCTTCTACTTTACCCATCATGATTAATTGCAATTAATAATTAATAATTGCTGCAGCATCATACCTATCTAATCAAGTAGCCAAAATTTAAAACCTAATGTGATTTATTCTTACAGGGCTTTCGAGGAAGTCCAAACCGCATTTGGGCTAAGCGTATCGTTTAGTTACTTAAATAATTTACTTACCAACAGCGGTTTGATGTACCTCATGATGTATTCGGTATAGTTATTTATTTTGTGTTTAATTTTTGTAACTTTTTAAATGTTAAGTGATGTCTAGCAATAGCTGGAAAAGTGTTTATTTTATAAAGGTCTTCAGACATGCTTACGGTTCACTGCCTGGCTGGAGGGTGAAGATTGCAACGCCTATTAAAGAATGCATCGCCATAAGTGCTGCATGTGCTCTGATGAGTTTATTAGTATAAAACATAAGGGATTAGGAAGGTATAGGGTAATGGGCTCTGGTGTAACTTACTCACCGAAACATAAAAGAAAACTTGCTGTTATTTCACGCTACGAAGGCATTGCGCCTTGCCACTTCGTAATTAACATGAACACTTATAATATTTGGCCCAGGTCCAAGCCCATTAATTTAGTCTTATTACACAAAAATAATATATCAGTGGATTTTATAAATATTAATTCCTATGATTTTAGGAACCAGTAAATGCCGCCAGATATGCCTTCACCATATTGTTATTTCTTGGAAATTCTACTATAATGTCACTTATTTTCGAAGAAATACGTATGCAGGTAAACAAACAAACAAACTCTTCAGCTTTATATAATAGTATAGATAACTATAGTTTACGAGTATAGTTAGATATCTATTAAGTGTTTTCTTTATTTTTATGTCAACACAGTTAATCTGCCACAGTGGGAACAATCCAGATGAAAAATATCCGTACCGTACCTTAGTTAGGGATAGGTGGAACGGGCTTATTATAACTTAATACATTTTTTTAAAAGTTACACATTTACTTTATATAAATGTGGATAAAATTACAATGTTTTCAGTGCTGTGATTTGTCTGAAACATTGTACCTGGTGCCATGGGAAGACATGTCAATATCAAATCAGAAATGCATTCTGATAATGCTCGCGCAAATGCAACCGCCTTTGATTTTTGTCGCCGCTGGTGGACTCAATGCTGGAATAGAACCTCTTATATTTGTGAGTAGAATTTAGCATGGCATAAATAAAAAAATTGATAAAAAGGAATATATCATTCGATTCCTACAGTATAAAACGAATTTCGGGAAAAAAATATTTATTTTTATTGAGAATTTTTATTTATTTTTACTCATGATCAATAAATTCTACTTGTATATATTTTGATTTCAGATACTCAAGACGACATTTTCATATTACGTTATGTTGAAGTCAGTGGTGTAAGAAAGTACATCGAGATGACAGAATTTTTTTTTTAAATGTAGTACACACCGAGTTCGATACACCTTACGAGTTGTAGAATTAATTTTATTAATTATATATTAAGTATTTTTTATATCATCATTATTAATTATTATTATTATAATAATATTTAAAAAAACAGGAATAGGTATAGTTTTAGCTCGATATTTAAATAATGTTATGTATTAAATCTTTAAGACATTGTTTTTTTTATTTCTAATTTATTGTTTTTTATTGTGAAATAATTACTTTTAAATGTAACTTTAATACATTAAAGGGCCTCTTTCACCATCTCTGAGTAAAGTGTCAAGTAGACTAACGGCCATTTAAAGTCACCGGTAAGAAAACGTACGAGTTTCATCATCCTCGATTTGGTGATTTTAATGTATTTTCTCTGAATTCTTAATTAAATTGAAATATATTAAGTAAATGATATGACCTGGCTTTAATAAAGGTTAAATATGCAGCTATAAAATAACACCAAGTTGAGTTTATTTTAGGTTCTTTCTTTGAACCAATCCTTTCTTCAGAATATGCACAAGTTGGACATTTATAAAAAAAAACTTCATACGTACACGATAGTAATAAGCTAACTGAGCATCCCATTTGGCGGCAGTAGCCAACTCATACAGAAGACCACTGATCTTTTAGCTCCTGACACCGTGCTGAATTCAATAGAGCCATTTCTAAATCTAAATTTCTAAATCCACATCTTCCCAAACAACAGCATCTTACACAACTTAACACTCTGTTAACTTATACAGCTTGTAGCTCCTAAAGTATTGATCGTAGTGTAAAAATTAGTATATCCAAATTTGTAGAAAACTGAATGCAGAAACTTTTGTCAGAAGTAATCATAATGCTTCTCGTACATCTGTACGAAATATCTAAATACTACGAATATCTGTATGAAATACGAAATATCTATGATATGAGCAAAAACCTGTATATAATTTTATTCTTAATACTTAATACTATTTCTTGATACTACTTCGTCCGCATTGAAAAAGAAAAAGTAGCCTATTCTGTGTCCCGTACGTCTAAAACTCTAAATATTTATCTATCAAGTTTCATAAAAATCAGAAATAGAAATAAGAGTTATGGAGGAACATACATACATCCAATACCTACACGTACAGATTTATTATTAGTTCTTAATATTACAAACCAAATTGTTGCTACTAAAGAGTATCGGTAGTTCGGTATTATATTTCAACCGAACCACTGCTACTGAAAAGTTGCACTAGTTCGGTCAATCGGACTAATCACCGGACTACTGCTACTAGAGGGAAATAAGGTACCTTCAACCCAACCTGATTAAAGGTATTTAGTAATGTAGTCATAACTAGTCAAAGACCAGTCACAAATTATCTAATGGTGTAGTAGAGGTTTAAAATAAGCTCTTGCAGAATAAAAAGCCAAAGTTTTATTAAGTAAAAGTAACATTTTAAGCTGTTCTACAAAATTATAAGAAATACTTGTAGAAAAGCAACTACGAGTATGTGCACTATGCATGTGTTCTTGTGACATCCCTTAGGCCAAAGATTTCAACATAACATAATATGAAAATGTTGTCTTTATTATCTGAAATTTAAACAAGATAATTATTTTATTTATTCTTGTATCAATTCTTTACTTTCCGCCAAAAATATATAATTACTTGTTTAGTACTCACAAATATCAGGGGTTGTAATCCAGCAACGAGTCCACCAGCGGCGACAAAAATCAGAGGAGGCTGCATTTGCGCAAGCATTATCAGAATGCTTTTCTGATTTGTTATGGACATGTTTTCCCATGGGACGTCGTATAATATTTCCGATAAGTCGTAACACTAAAAATAAGTGTATGCATTTCTCAATACCACAGCGGGTTTGAAGTTTTTAATAGAGATTTACCAATTATAATGGTCAATCAAATTAAAACTGTGCCAATAAAAACGAGCCATTTAATTTCATTATTAAAAAAATATTTAAAATCATAACAATTGTCTGTGCTTGTGGTCATTTGCTTTGGTGTTTGGTGTACCTGCATACGGATTTCTTCAAAAATAAGCGATGTTACCGTGGAGCCACTAAAATAAGCAAGTAACGTCAAACCATATCTGAAGGTGTTTGCTGGTTCCTGAAAGAATAAACGAAGGAATAAACAAATATTGTTTTCGTGTGTATTACAATAAAAATTGTTTTTCGTGATTCATTGTTTAATTTTTGGTTATTATATGATACATTTATTTAACAAATACATGTGATACTTACGTAAATAACTACGTTCTTAGAAAGAAGCGTGTGTGTCCAGCGAACTAAGATATACGAGTATTATTTTGATGATTCTAAAGATAGAATTGATTCCAAAGATAAAAAAAGGTAGACGAAGAGGCCGATTTCAGAATAAATGTATTTCTAAAGAAATGTATCATTTAAAAAAAAACTTAAAACTTACCAACAACATCATGTACATCAAAAAACTATTTGTAATTAAACTACTCAAGTAATTGCTGGATACGCTTAACCCAAATGTTGACTGTACGTCCTTGAAAGCTCTATTCAAAAAATAAATAGAATTAGTTAGCAATTGGTCTGTTAGCAGTAATTCGAAGAGGATAATTAATAAGTGAAAATAATTTTCAGATATGAAATGATGCTCTAGATTATGGTAATAACTGCTGGACAGGTAATTTACATTACCTAATAACTCTCTATGATAGAATACAAAAATTGTGTTTACTAAAATTGTTGAAGATTAATTATTAAAGTAGTAACAGATGTAAGATACAGTCATAATTAAATTTATCTTTAAATTCTTGTTTAAACTAATCTGAATTTACTTAGAAATGCATCTACTTACTTAATAATAAAGTTATGATGTTCAATTATTTCTATTATCCTTTCCTTCACTTCATTTTCTGACAAGTTGTCCATGAACTTAGTCTTAATCTCGTGCTTTAAAACAACAATGTGACCTATTAAATGGTAGATTGTAATGTAAGTAATGACGTCAAAGGTAGTTATAAAATAAACATATATATTAACGTAGATGGCATTAAAACAGTAATAGACAATCATCCAGTTAAAGTCATGCAAGAAATCAAAGGGCAGTACTAAATATAAAGTGCTTTGAAACTGTAACGTCTTATTGAGTGTTATGACTTCTCTATTTTTAATATTATAAATTAAAGTGTATGTCGACCAAGAGGTTCCAGCCATAACAGATCCAATGAAAGCAGCTATTGCTGTGATCCGGGAGATATTTTCAACTTTCTTGAGTATCTGTAACACATAGTATTAAAATTAAATTTTTATCTACCAAGTTTAATGAAAATCAGTTAATTCGTTTAAGAGTTATGAAAGAACATACATACATACATACAATACCTACTTACAGATTTATTATTATAGTATTGAGTATTGATTATAAGAATTTAACAAGTGTATACCATTTTGCTGTACTCGCTTTGGCTGTGGATATTACACAGGTGATATTTTTCAAAAAAATTCTTCATAACTTGTTTGAATGAGGAAAGGCAGGAAGTGATTACTTTTATCTGGAATGATTAAAATATTTATGTATTTGGCTGTTCATGGGAAAACTACAGGACCACTCTGATGGAACTCAATTTACATTTTCTACTTAAATTAATTAAAATTACTTAATTTAAATTTACTTTAGACCTAGCTTGCCTTTTTTTTTAACGTTGGGAAATCCTCTTGGATACCCGGCAGTGAAGGGGGAACTGCGGGGTTATGCCGGATTCCTACCGGCTAAAACCCAACGATTTTCTATCCATCGCGGCCGTTGATGGGCGGGGTCGTGGGGACGTTTTTGCACGACTTCGGTGCCCCGCCACGGCTATACAACGCAGGGAGGCCTGTGCTCCCTGACCACGGCGTACCCGAAAGTGGAGGTACGCCGGCAGACCTAGCTTGCCTAGATTTATCTATCATCTTACCTTTCGTAGATTTTTAAAACACTGCCTGTTTTTTTTTTTTCAAAAAATGTGAGTATTTTTTAGCATAAGTCTTTTTGCAAAGGATTGTGTTTGTATTTTTTTCAATAAAACATTTTTGGATTTTTTTTGTTTTATGGCCATTTAGTTTTTAAGCAGCGATATGTAGATAAACGTTAAATAAATGTAGATAAGAAAGGCCTCTTGGCGTACCCGCGCAGTGTATATACTATTCTTCCCGGGTGATCTTGCCTATCGGGTAAGCCGAATGAAAGTCTAACATAAATGTAGTAGGTACTTCGGGTCGGCTTTGTTGTTCACCAAAAATTGCCAAATATATGTATAGCAACCCTTACACGCCGCCGCGCGAAGCTTTTGTAAGGGGGTGGTCATTTTATGGCACGCTTAAGGGTCTACTATTACTTACATTTATTGATAATTCCATTGTTGTAGTGCTTAATATATTGCACATGATGTCAAAAGTTGTGTCGTTGAAATGTAGGTAAATGTACACGATCCCAGATAAGGGGATAGGCACTAACGATAATTTTAGAAAATAAAAAATGGATCTTGAAATCTCATTTAACGGTGGAAATCCCCACCACGACTGACATCCCATGCCCGTCAAAGTCATCGAATACGCCATGAAGCGATAAAATTTTTGCAGTCTAGGATGTCTTCTGTAAAGTAACTTGTTTTATTAAAAACTAGCACTGTTTCGCGCGACTTCGTCCGCGTAGAAAAGTATAAAACGCCATCTACCGTATTTTGGATAGATGGCGCTATCTCCCGGGCCAAGCCGCTAGTATTTACTTTTATTTTAGATTTCCCGTAGGAATGAAACATTTTTCCGCGGTAAAAAGTAGCCTATGTTCATCACGTATAATGTCGGCTTCTAATGGTAAAAGAATTTTTCAAATCGGTCCAGTACTTTCGGAGACTATTCTATACAAACAAACAAATCTTTCCTCTTTATAATATTAGTATAGACAAATTCTTATGCTCTATTTGAACGTTGAATCTTAAGGAATTATATATAGGTATTTAACGCCCGCATAACTTTCACTGGTTAATATAGTTTACTATAAAATACTATTTTTTTTTCTTTAAGTCGACAGACAACCTGACGGTCCACTTGATGGTAGGTGGCTACCGTCGCCTAAAACACCATAGGGTGCTGCAAGTGCGCTGCCGACTACAGTAGAATAATTTATTAAGGATAGAATTGGGAAGGGGTGGGGACAAAGACTTAATCACCGAAACACAACCTTACAGTTAATTAAGTCGGTTTATGTATTTTTAATATAAAAAATGACTTTTTTGTGATTACGATATATTTTAATTACGTACAGAAAAGCGAACAAAATTTCACTGTTTTCGGAATGTTAACACTGTTTTACAGTTGTTAATATCGTATTTTGAATAGTAAAATCATTAAGGATATTTATTAAATAGTCCTTAATGAACCGCAGAGATATATTATTTTGATGAATATATTTTTTTCGAAAAAAATCAAGAACTCTTAATTGATTACCATAAAATATCGAAAGTAGACGAAAATGAAAATAAGTTGAATACGAATATTCGCTTTAGGAACCATAATAATTATGTCGAGGCCATGTTAACACCATGGCCAGAAAAAAAAACTGAAGCATTGGAGCTTGCCCACTTACTTGTTTATTAGTTTTCGAAACTAATAAACAAGTAGATATTACTTCTATTTATGTATTACTTACATAGAATTTGTATTATCCATGTTTCTCAGTACCTACTTTACTTATACCGAAGAATGCTCGGCACAAAGTGAATTCACACAAAGGGTGTTAATAACAAAGCATGTCGATTTTCTCATATTGCTTTGTAATTACAATTTACTTAAATATTTCAGGTATGTATGTTGCACTAGTGAATACATGAGAATAGGTTCCCGTATTATATTATATCTTTAAGAAATTTTAATAAAGAAATGATATTAAAACAAGGTTAACAACAATTTATTAAAGATGGCTTTTTGGCCACTATCTAGCCGTATAGCGAAGATGCCTCATCTATAATGAAGCAAGCTCACCCAGAAGATGCCTATTCACTCTAACTTTGAAAATATTTGGGTTATAAGAGCTCGGAAATACAGACGCCGGCAGGAAGTTCTAAACCTTGGCAATGCGCATTATAAAGGATGTTTATAAATGAAGTCTATTTATAAATTATGTCTGGCGACAGTAACCACCACCTTACAGAATACCACAGTGAAATAACAGCACTATGTGCTGTTGTGTTTCGGTGAGTGAGTGAGGGATGCCAGAGCCCATTAACCCATCCCTCCCTTATCCCTAATCCTTCTATGGTCGGCAGCGCACTTGTAGTACTTATGGCGTTGCAACGGCAACGGTAGCCACCTACCATCAAGTGGACCGTCAGCCTGTCTGTCGACCTTAACATAAAAAAAATATGTTTTAAAGCGCTTGGTCCGAAAAATAGGGATTTCGACAAGATGTACGTGGTAACCATGCCGTACGTTTGTATGTCCGATGGCAGAAAGGGGAACACTCTACGAATATAAAAAACACATCTTATAAAAGACACATAGAGAGGCGATTTTGCGTATATGTGTCAAGCTATGCATCTTAGTTTTTAAAAGCGTACTGCCGCCAATGATTCTCCTAGCTCTGCGTTCCACCGAGTCGAGTGCGGCAAGTTGGTATTTCGCTGAGCCATCCCAAAGGTGGGAGCAATTCCATGCACGATCGGACTTGCGCCTAATACAAAGATAGGAGCTGCCCAGGCGTAAAGTATGGCTTCACCCCTGTTTAGGGTGCCCAGCTTTTTGGCCGCTGTTTGGGCTTTGTACTCGAAGAGGTGCCGAAGTTCAGGTTTGTGCTCAACCTCATGCCAAGAAAATTAGTGATCATTGACGACAGGTACAGATGCACCTCGGAAAATTGGCGCGAAGTCTAAGGGGCTCCTTTTTGCAGAGAACAAACACGCGTGAGTTTTTAACGCATTTTTAACGCACGATAAACGCCTGACATACCTTAACGCCCAATATTAAACTTTTGCCAAGAGTTGTAGTTTTATTTTTAGATAGCTGATGCCCACGGCTTCGCCCTCCTTGAATATTTAGTCTGTGTATATCCCGAAATTCTATTTTAACCATTAGTGAAAGAGTTTATTAAATCGGATAAGTAGTTTCGAAAAACACCTCTTACATTCAAACAAACAAGCTGACAAACTCCACTTTTTGTTATTTCAATGTTTTTTTAACATTGTAAACCTTGCGAGGTGATTTCCTGTTTTCACTCTAATGAAATTTACACAGAAATTTACACAGGTTTTCAGGATCGCTATTTCCTTATAACAGAAGTAGAAATTCCTAAGAAAATATTATTAAACCTAATCTACAAATGAGAGGACTTATGGTTTTTATAAAAATAATGAAATGAAAAAAAGGTTTCATTGTAGTGTGACCATACACTTTTATAACATATCTTGTAGGTAATATAATTTTACTGCAATTATCTCGCATAGTAATTTTAGAGTGTTATACACGTTTAATTTTATACTTCGATAAATTGCTTCCTCGAATTAAATGTCATTATCATAAAAATAATATGTTGTAATAGCGTTCACCACATTGCAGCTCACTCGAACGTCACCACATTTAATCTTCTATTATTGATAGTAATTATTAGGGACATGTACATTTTCTCACATAGGTAACATTCTGCATCAAGCTTTCATTTATATTAGACAACTATATTTTAGTGACTTTTTTCATGTTGATATGATATGACATATGGCGCTGAAACGTGGTCTCTAAAAATGGGTCTCGTAAGGAAGCTCAATGTCGCTCAACGAACTATGGAAAGGGCTATGCTCGGGGTTACACTGCGAGATCGAATCAAAAATGAGGAGATCCGTAGACGTATGAAAGTTACCGACATAAGCCGTCGGATCAGTAAGTTGAAGTGGCAGTGGGCAGAGCACATAGTACGAAGAGCTGACGGCCGCTGGGGCCGGAAGGTTCTTGAGTGGAGGCCACGGACCAGCAAGCGCAGCGTAGGACGTCCACCCACAAGGTGAACAGACGACCTAATAAGGGCCGCGGGTCGACGGTGGATCCAGGCTGCTTCTGACCGGTCCAATTGGAAATTTTTGGGCGAGGCCTATGTCCAGCAGTGGACCTCCTGCGGCTGAGATGATGATGATGATGATGATGATGATAGGACATACGCGGCGACTTGGATAATAGACATAATACAGTGACCGGGAAGAAGAAGAACTAAAGCTATTGATATGGTATACCTATCGCATGTCGACATCTAAGATAAGGTATACATATATCGAACATTTATTATTACAGTTATATATATTTTTTATAAGTTTGTGACATGAGAGTGATTATTTAATAAATACACGTAACACGTGTACTAAATACCTGTGAAATAACATTTTACTCCCTTTTTGGTGGCGACATTTATAGAATACACATTAATTTCCTCATGTTTCAAAAGTCAAGCGGACATAAATAAACTTAAACACTCCCTAAGACATGAACAAGTAGAATAAAACGTAGGGACGTTTCAAAATTTCACAAAAATTTGCTTTCATAATATTACAGGTCAGTTGTATAATATTACATGCTGCATAACCTGTGACGTTACTTGTGTTATAGGCGACGGTAGCCACCTACCATCAGGTGGACTGTCACCTATCTGCCGACCTTATCATAGAAAAAAAAAACTGTATTCTACTGATTCCAGTTTATAGTAAGTATTTAGCATAAAATAAGATTTAATGTCTTCAACAACGCATTTCAAGTAATATTATTTATATTATTATAATATTATTTTTAAAAATCTTTCCTATGACGCCAATTATGTTGTTTGCTATTTCTTATATGCGTACTAGCGACCCGCTCCCGGCTTCGCCCGCTTCCGATCGCTACCAAACTTCACAGGATTACCCGCTGGACTAATCTAAAGATAGTCTGAAAATTTCATCACAATCGGTTCAGCGGTTTTGGAGTTTATAGGGCAGTCAGAGTAGTCCGATTTTGATAATTCTTTTTTTTTTTTAAAGAGGGTGTACCTCCAAGGGGGTCTCATTTAAATTATATTAATAAAAATAATAATTATAAAATGAAAAATCTTAGAAACCAGTAAATTTTATTTTCTATTGGTGAATTATATTTAGCTTATTTATTTTTAAAATAGCCGTTAGTTAATGTTTGATCTCCGCATGAAGCCATTCTTAGAAAACATCAACACATTAATCCCACAGGATAAATTAAAAATGTTACATATTATTATTACATACATATTATACTAATTTTATTTATGGCTTACATTGATGCCTTCAACATTACATAATAAGAGAAAGTTGTTTTTATTATCTGTAAAGAAAATGTAGTAGGTAAAAAGTTATATATTAGCTAACATAACATAATCCAGTTCTGCTAAAGACTTGATTCTGATCAAGTTACAAACTCAATCTTGTCTTGTCAAAATCAAGTCTTGTTTGGGCCTTGACAAACAGATGTTTGTAACTTGTATATAAAATTGTCTGTAGTATGATACGATACAATTAAAAGCATACTATACATTCACTCACAAATATAAGAGGTTGCAATCCAGCATTGAGTCCACCAGCAGCAACGAAGATTAAAGGGGGCTGCATCTGTGCGAGCATTATAAGAACACTTTTCTGATTTGATATTGACATGTTTTCCCAAGGCACATCGTACAATATTTCCGATAAATCGACACACTGAAAAAATTATCTATTAAATAAAATCCTAGATTATTAAAAATTATTATATTGTATTTGTTATTTTTTCATACTTCACCTGAATACGGATTGCTTCGAATATGAGAGACATAGCTGTTAAATTACCAAAAATTACACTCATGGTTAAACTAAATTTGACAGCGTTTCCTGGTTCCTAAAACGTGAAAACTTATCACAAATATTATGCACACATTTGTTTAATTAATAAAGGACGTTAAAAGTGGCCACAACGCACATCTCTGCGAATTCAAAATGCGTACCTAAAATGAAACAAAAATACCCAAACGCTACGTTTTATTTTCTATAATGGGTCCATCAATAAATATTCTTTTCAACCCCCGACGCCCGATGCTAAAACGTGGTGTTGTGTGTCTGACTGTGGAATCGTAGCTCCCAAACAGATGGACCGATTAAGTTTTTTTGTTTGTTTGAAAACTGGCGTGATCGGAATCTTTCTTAGCTATAATTTATGAAGATCTGTTCAGGTATTTAAAGACCATTTCCTAATTGCGAAGAGATTTCACTAATTTCAACATGTTCGATTGATGTGAAATTTTGTTATACTGTTACTTCGGTGGTATTTCCATCATATAGTAATCTTAATCTGATTTTGCAGCACCAAATAGTTTGCGGGATACCCAACTCCTTAGCAACTCGGAGAATCTGCTGTATACGAACTACGAATACGAATAGTTTATTTACAAATTAAAACTATAATTAATGGTAGTTAATATGAGAATTTCACCGAAAACATTATGAGGTACATCAAGAGACTGTTTGTAAATAAGTTATTCATGTAATTTCCGGTTACGCTTAGTCCGTATGCTGATTGAACGTCTTCGAAAGCTCTGTAGAAACAAAATAAAGTCAATTTAATGTATTAAATTAATATCGCATAGCTATTGCAAGCGACTTAGTCCGCGTAACTAAGAGCTGGTACACACTAGGCGTTTTGAAGCGCGCGCTTTGCTAAATGAGTTCTAAGAGTGAGTACACATTGAGCGCTTGGCGTTGCGTTGAGTTCCAGTAACGCGCGCTTCAAAGCGCCTAGTGTGTACCAGGTACCAGCCATGAGCACACCAATTCCAACGCTCACTTACGAAGTTAGAGAACGATAGAAAATAAAGCCCGATGATTGGTCAAAATTTTATGTGGGCGTACAACCAATCACCGGGCTTTATTTTCTGTCGTTTCGTCAATCTACAACGCTCCCGTTTGCTGGGTGCTTTGCTAAATCACGTGATACTCCCCATACATTTATTCTATCGAACTTCGTTATCGTTTTTAAAAATGTTACTTTGACTAAGGCCCCTGCTCTCAGGCTAACTATATACAATATGGCCTATAAAATGTTATTCGCTGATAACGTAGTTTTCAATAGATGAAATAATTTTTAAAATTGGTCGACTAGTTTTTGAATTTATTCATTACTTAACAAAAAATACAAATCTTCTCTCTTTGTAGTAAAGATATATAGAAAAGTGTATCTAGAAATAAATATAGGCGACAACTTACTATAAGTTTTAATCTAGTCGATTTTCCATTAATGTACCGTAGTTATTGTAGATACTTAATTAATAATGATAATCATTAGTTATAATTAGATAATAATTATGCTTACTTAATAATGAAGGCATGGTGTTCAATGATTTCAATGATCTTTCCTTTCAATTTATTTTCCGACAAATTGTTTGTAATATTTGTTTTAATCTCGTTCTTTAAAATAACTATATGACCAATTAAATGGTAGATGATAATTAAAGCGATCAAGTCAAAACAGGTTAGGTAACTAGCAAATGTACCAAATACGATACAATTCAGAATGTTATTGACGATCGTCCAATTGTAATTGTGTAAAAAGTCGAAAGGCACAACTAAGTAAAGAATGCTTTGGTATTCTTTTATATTGTTCACAGTAAAGGTCTCTCCTCTGATCTTTACATTTTGTATTATAGGAATTGATAGCCAAAAGGCCACAGTCATGAAAGCAGTTACAGTTACGCCAATTGCAGTAATTTCTGAAATTTTTTCCACTTTATTTATTATCTGAAAAAATAATAATTTGAATATTAATTCATGAATATAATATTGAATGAAAATTTAAATATAACAAGGATTAAACACACTTTGAATTAAAAATTACCTTTTTATTGTATTCATTGTCTTTACTATAATGAAACAGATGATATTTTTCAATAAAGTTTTGTATAACTATTTTGAATATGTCAAAATAGCTCGTCAATACTTTTACCTGAAATAGTTAATTAGTTGTGTTATGTTAAAATATTAGAACAGTCTACCTGAAAGACCTCGAAAGACGACAAATAAGTCGAGTGCTGTCTGCTTAATTCGACAATCTTTTCTTCTTCTTTGTAGGTTACAGGCAATATTTAGTTTAAGTTTGGACCGTCATATTAATTTATAAAATTTTGAGAACTTACCATTGTAGCGAATGCAGATGTAAGAACGCATATCATATTGCCGAGTGTTTCAAATGGAGTTTCATTAAAATGTAAGTACGCATACATGACCATAGATACAGGAACAGGTATCATGCTTAACTTCTTAATATGAAGAATGAATTTAAGTGGTTTATTCGGCGGAGAAAAGCCCCACCAAGTTTGACATCCCGCAGACGTTAAAGTCATAAAATATGCCAAAAAACGGTACAACGTTTTCTGTTTAGGGTTCACTCTGTAAAGAACACAGTTCTAAAAAATCTACGTAAACAAAAAATATGAATTAACTTTGATAAATATCAAGGCAATTAATGTAAGAGTGATCTTCTGTAAGGGAATTCATCGAGAACTAATAAAATTAAACAATGTTAAACGAAGATTTTTTTCTTTTGTTTGATCTGGTGATGTATAAAACTTTACTTACATAGAAATGTCCATGACTGGTTGTAAAGTATGTGAATGCTGGGATCAAAGTGAACTGGGTAAGTGTGAAGTTATATAAATACACAGCTAAATATTTACTTATTTATCAAATTACTGTCTAGTGTACATATTATTACGTATATATAAAGTTATAATAGCAATATTGCTAATTATATTGCAAATAATTGAACTAATTGCACACTTAATTATAGGCTCTGAAAATTGTTTACTTCAAATATACTTCGTTGCACTTATTATCGTACAATTTTCTAACGGACAATCCAGCTGTAAGTTCGTAATTTATAAAGAATTTATACATAATATGTCGATTTTCACACATTATGTTCCACGAAATTAAATGTTTTAATTTCATAAATATTGACAATTAACAAACACCGATTTTACTTATTCTAGCGTTGCCTTAGAACTCGTCATCTACCGTGTCTGTTCTAATTCCTGTGAGCGTGACACTACTTCGGTTGGCTTTTGAGACTCTACTACAGTCTCTAACTGACTACACATATTCCGACGCTAGTAAGCTAAAAGAATCCATCCATCTTATATTTTGGAGCACCGGCCCTGATTGGAGAGCAGTATTACATAAGGAGTAATCCTTATGGATCCCATAAGGATCCTTGCACAGGAAGTCCTAATCCGGACTTACAGAGTATTAGGTGCTGCTCCATCTATTCAGTTAGAATTTATGTTAACAAAATTAACCAGAATCAATTTAAACGTAAGCTATAAATATTGAATAGGTGTTGGCAGAATAACATTTAAATGTCCTTTCAAATATCCTTTTTCATTGGAATTACTCTAAAGGCTAATTAATGGTTATTTGTACCAGCATTTTTCTCTCTTGAATATTAATGTATTATGATTATAGCAACATTGTCACAAGACTTTACTTCTTACGTGGAAACATGACGTTGGGAACAATTTCATTAATAATTCTGCGCCTCTGAAGGTACGCTGGAAAATTTCATCATATTTTTCTGTACAATTGGTATTATTTTATTTTATTGGTAATATTTTATTGGTGGTTTGTGTAAAATGTATAAAAATAACGCGAGAGCAGGAAAATGTACATATCATTCTTTATTAAAGTTCATTAAAAAAAAATATAATTTCAATTACTAACAATGCGGATGACTAACAAGTTTTAAAAGCATGTAGTTTGGAGCATCTTATTCTATTTAAAACGTATCTTTTTGGTTCTCTGTTTTGTCCAGCCGTGGTACTACATTTGAATCCTTTATCAACTCGAAGACTCTTTTGAACTAAGCTTTGAAACTGAAGCACCAAGCATACTACTGTCAGACGTTTCAAATGAAATTTTGGCATGACATACTAATTACCCTACTGCAAGCAAATGTCGACTTTTTCTTAGTCCGACTGTACTTTATTGTTTAAGAATTACTTTGCTAATTAACTTACCTTTTAAACCGCGACCTCCTTAACAGTTTGCAGTATTGCAGTCTCATAATTAAAAAAAGAAAGAATTTATGAAAACTACTTCAATTTTAAAAGTTTTATTATGTGAATCAAGTATTCTTTTAAAAGTGTATACTATTTTATTTACTATGTTTTCTTGCCGCTACTTTTCTATAACTTGCTTATTCTGTTTTATGAACTATTAAGCTAACGATTTTAACATAACATAATATGAAAATGTTGTTTTTGTTATCTGAAATGTAAAATATACTTAGTGTAAGATCAAAATTTTGTCCAATTCCCATAAATTAGTCGGTGCAATAAAATAAGTTAATCTCAATTCCAGTGTTTCCAAAACTATCTAGTTATCACTTTATTATTGGTTTGCGAGGAGTCAACTAGAATTATACTTAAAATTTTAGTTTATACTAAAATAAGTTACGATACACATTCAAATGTATAGAATTAAGAAGTTATGAAATGTAAACTCACAAATATAAGAGGTTGTATTCCAGCAACGAGTCCACCAGCGGCGACAAAAATCAACGGTCTCTGCATTTGCGCAAGCATTATCAGAATGCTTTTCTGGTTTGATATGGACATGTTTTCCCATGGCACGTTATACAATATTTCCGATATATCATAGCACTAAAATATCAACAAGTTTTGTTACAGAAAAAATATTATAACTTGGACATTTTTACTAAAAGTACCAACTTGGTGGGGTAAAGAATACCGGGGAAGATTTACATGCGTTTCCTAGTGGATGTTGTATAGTAAGTGCCGGCAAATGGGTTGTCTTTTGAGCCCCTGATATTTAAATAGCTTTCCATATATAAACGTATTTAAGTAGTAAATAAATTTGTATTTATGTATACTATAGCTTGGAACTGTATAAGTATTTAAGTATACACTCATTTCGTTGCTTGAATAAATGACTGCTTATATTTTTTTACTTATCAGTTTTTTACTTAGAACTTTAGAAGACGTTTTAGTCTTCTATAATTATATAAGAAAATAAGGATTAACTATTGTAATTGAGATATTATAAAAAATATTCTTGAACTCTTAATCTCTTGAATTAAAAATAAACCGACTTCAAATTCAAATTCCGTCTTATGGTATTTTCTCACGGATGTCATCGTCAGAACTAGACCAAATTGAAATGGGACCACATGGGAAGCACCAGCTTTCAAATAAAAAAAGAATCATCAAAATCGTTTCACCCAGTCGAAAGTTAGATGTAACAAACTTAAAAAAAACATACGCGTCGAATTGAGAACCTCCTCCTTTTTTGGACGTGGTTTGAAAACTCTTAATTCTTAATACCATAATATCATCGTACCTGTAAACGTATTTCTTCAAAAATAATCGAGGTTATTGCAGAGCCTCCAAAAAATACAGCCAGTGTTAAACCATATCGGAAAGCATTTTCAGGTCCCTAAAATAGTACCTAATTAAATTCTAACATTTATCATTCGCATAATATTATAGGCTTGTAATAGAATAAAAAGTATCATTAGATTGGAAGAATTCACAAGAAAGCAAAGAAGCTAACGTTGAAAGCGATAACGTATTCAAAGATTTTTATTCTTGGTAAATGTAGTTCCTGGTAAATGGTAAATGTACTACTGAGTACTGGTTATGAAAAATGTCTAAAAGTGGCACTTTGAAAACAAGACATAACGTGCGACAATGATTGTCCTTAACTTTGTATGGGAAAACGCATCTACCAAAAATTTTAAACTTGATTCAAATAGTAAAGCTTACCGAAAACATAATAAGATATGTATATAAACTATTCGTGATTAAATTGTTTAAGTAACAGCCAGATACGCTTAATCCAAATACCGATTGGACGTCCTTGAAGGCCCTGTTGAAAAATGGGAAGATGATTTTATAGTTTGTCTGTTTGATATTTGTAAAGTTAGATATAAAATCCCAATACTAAAAAAATGCAGTAATTATAGTTACACTTACTTTATAATAAAATTATGATGTTCAATGATTTGAACTATTCTTGCTTTCATCTCACCTTCTGATAACTCGTTCCTTAATTCTGTTTTGATTTCATTCTTTAAAATAACTATATGTCCAATTAAATGATAGATAATAATATAAGTGATCACGTTAAATATTGGTAAAAAGCTAATGTAAATACTTAGATAGATGAAATTAATAAAGAAGTAGGCTAGCATTCCACTGTAGTCGTATAAAAAATCTAATGGCATTGTTAAATAGAAAGGGCTTTGGAAATGTTTAGTTTTATTTACTGTTATTTCAGTTATATTATTGATGTTATAAAAAAAGGGAAGTAATAACCATAGACACCCAGTCAACATAACTGCGAAAAATATAGCTATTGTCGTAATTTTTGAAATTTTTTCCACTTTCAATAATATCTGAAATTAAAAAATAATTTATGTAAATATAATTTACCAGTAGCACTCTTAGGTCCTACACCTTCTAGTTCTGAACGTCATCAACAGAGCAGCTTTAGTGTAGGCCACGTGGGTTAGCCTGTCAATGGTGTAGGCAGACGACACCGTAATTTTGGCACCAGGCAGATGACGAAAATATACTTCAAAACTCTTGTACGAATTTTGAGGCCAGATTGGAAACACACCCGATGTCGGACAAGAGCTGTCTTGTCAGTTAACAATAAATGCCTACATAACAAATACAAAAGGCGAAAATCCCTAAAATCCTACAACTAGATAGACACATCTACTTGCCACAATATTTCAACATAATTTACTTATGGTCGATTTGACTGATTGCAAAATACAAAACTTACCTTTATTTATTAATTTACCTTTTTATTGTATTCGTTATCATTATAATAATGAAAAAGATGGTATTTATCCATAAAGTTCTTCACCACAGGTTTGAATTTGGAAAAGTAGGTTGTAAGTATATCAACCTGAAATGTTAAAATAAATAATAAAAATTGTTTAGTAGAAACGAGGACGTAGAATTTGCGTTATGAAAATGAGACCTTTAAAATTAAATTTCACAATTGAGATATTTGATTTTAAAGGTTAATATGTCTATAACGGTTGCGTTATTCATTTAGTGAATGATACAAAATAAGGGTGATTAACTCATAGGACAACATGTAGGTATAATACATTTATTATTCTTTTCTTTTCAAAAATTGCTGGTATGTGTGGCTGTTGATTAAATAAACAAAACATTAAACAGAGAGAGAGCGGATTTTGTAAATCTATTTAAGTGTGAAGGGTTCTCCGGATCCATTGAAACTATTTGAAAAAATCATTCACTATTCGTGATTTCAGATAGATATAGTTTATGTATACTAGCTCCCCTGTAATAGTTATTTTATTGAAGTTAAGAAACGAAAGACGTTACATCCCTTGCTGATCGATTTATTGTCTGCTATCTGAATTTTTTTATGAATACTATTTTCTGAATAACTCTCTAGAAAAGTTAATTCAAATTCAATTCAAATTCAAATTCATTTATTTTCAGGTAACTAGACCCATATTTTGTTTATACATTCATTGTTAATATAATATATAACTAAACAGTTCCTAATTAAATAAAATCAAAGCAAATTAATTTCTATAAATGCCTTATACTATACATATACAACAGTTATTAGATATTTAATACAAGATAAAATAAATAATAATAATAATAATAATAAGAAGAATATTAATTTACAAGTCATCATCATCATCATCTCAGCCGTAGGACGTCCACTGCTGGACATAGGCCTCCCTCAATTTAGAAGTAAATGCCTAAAAACTACCACCAACATGTCTATCGCAACAATGTCGGATATATATACAATCTAGCCTATTGATAAAACTTTGTTAGAGCTATCCCGCACCCGTCTAACAAGTGATGCACATTTTTTACGCATGTTAGCATAAAAACAATCAGTGCTCATCATTGCAAACATCCCTGAAGCACTACAGAAGCGGGGTAGCCCTAACATTGCCCTAAACGCGTTGTTGAATTGGACACGAAGGGAGCTGTAATATTTTTGTGTATAATACGCCCACAAAGCACAGGTATATAACGATGTACAATATGCTTTAAATAATAAAAGCTTTACATTTGTTGAACAACATCGTGCAAATCTGCGAGCTAGCATATTTGTCCTTATGGACAGAGCCCTTCGCTCCCTATCAATGTCGGCATTATCTTTTAAGTTGGCCGTGACTATGTGCCCTAAATACTTAAAATGGTCCACCTTGTCAAGAGAAATGCCATTTAAACGCACAGGTGGCACTCTATTAGGGCTTTTAACACTAGCCGTTTCAAAGATCATGAACTGACTTTTCATGACATTATATTTCAGTCCATGCCTACACGCATACCTCTCACAGATGTTCAGTAGTTTACGTAAACCACAGACAGAGGCGCTCAACAACACCATGTCGTCTGCATAGCTAAGGTTGTTAACACATACCCCATCAATGTGACAACCAAGACGCTGGTTGCTGAGCTCCTCGATCAGTGCGTTTACGTATATATTGAACAAGGTGGGTGAGGTGATACCGCCCTGTCTCACTCCGCATTCTAATTTGTATGATTCTGACATTGTTCCCGCCCATCCCACGCTATTAACCTGGTGCCCATACCAATATTTAAAAAAACTAACAATTTCAGATGGTAAGTTAATATTTTCCAACTTTTCCCACATGATATCATAGGCAACCAGATCAAATGCCTTGGACAAGTCGAGGAAACACGCATATACTGGAGTTTTGCGACAAATATAGTATTGGACAGTATGCTTAAGACAAAGTATAGCACTTTCAGTTGATAATCGCCGTCTAAATCCAAATTGATTATCATGCAAAGATACATATTTTTCCAACTGTGTATTAAGCATACTATCAAAAACTTTTGCCACAACCGTAGCCAGAGAAATAGGTCTATAGTTATTTTTATCAGACAAATCACCAGTTTTATTCTTAACTATTGGTACTACTACAGTTTTCATCATATCAGAGGGCAGGTAAGAATGGCCCACGCACAGTGAATAGAACGTAGCTAATATTCCAGCCACATGCGGACCGGCGTATCGAAGATGCTCGATAGCTAGACCATCATGACCTGGAGATTTTCCTCCTGTCATTTTTCTAATAGTTTTTCTTACATCTTTGGCACTAAATTTTACCTCTGCCATTCCGATTGGCAGCTCATCATCAAGAATATTTCCCACCGGACCCAAAGAAGATCGTATTGAAAAATGATCCTTAAAGATGTTCGCAATATCCCTATGATTATTCACACCATCGATGCTCACCGGGAGTCCAGGCTTAGTATTAACCTTACTGGTGCATTTCCAAAAACCCTGGAAGTCACCTTTAGAATGCTTTTTGGCAATGAAATCCATTCTGATTTGTTCTTGATGGTTCTGACACCATTTCAAACGCGATTTAAATACTTTTCTACTTCTACACATTTCTTCAAAAGCTGCCCCAAACTTGGGTCTGCCACATAAAACCCATTCCGAGAATTAAATAACAAAAAATAAAACCGCCGAAAAAAATGAAAAGCATAAAATAATCTTATTATCATTTTACCTAAGTAATTTTGAGTCGCCGCCGCGCATCACTCTTTACGTAATTTTTGCTTGTTTTCCTACCCTTAGGGTTGGAATTTTTTTTTTTCAAATTAAAATGGGACCCCCTTGGGGGTGCACCTTTTCAAATAAAAAAATAAATATCAAAATCGGACCACCCTGTCAAAAGTTATGCGTGATCATACATAAAATAATATATATATATAAATACGCGTCGAATTGAGTACCTCCTCCTTTTTGTTTTTTCGTTTTCGTCGGTCGAAAAAAAACTAAACGCTAATGTTATTATAATTTACAGGTCTATGTTGTTTTTTAAAACTTACGTTTATTATTGATGCTGCTATTGCTGAGCATAAAATATTACAGAGCGTTTCAAAAGGAATTTCGTCGAAATGTAGGTAAAAAAACAAGATTTCGGAAAATGGAATAGGTACAATGAATAGTTTAACTGCATGAAAAATGGTCTTTAAAATCTTATTGGGTGCTGAATATCCCCACCAGGACTGACATCCGACAGACATCAAAGTCATGCAATATGCCAGGAACCGATAATGTGTCTGATTTCTGGGATGTCTGCTGTAAAATAATAACTTTTACTGTTTATTAATATATTTATGCATCTACAAATGGAAAAAAAAAAGTATTTTTTCTGGCGTTGCTTGTGTTATAGGCGACGGTAGCCACCTACCAAAAGACAAGTGGACCGTCAAGCCTTACTGTTGTCAATTACAATTTTTTCTGATGTATCCTAAGAATTTGTTTTCTCCTCTGATCATGAGTCTACTTAAGGGATTCTTTTGAGATTCCAAAACTTTTCAAATCCATGTTTTGAAGTCATGTTTTGAAGTTGTCCATGTTTTGAAGTCAAGACCTATATTTGACGCCGCCAATTTTACAAATGTTTGATCTGTACTGACATTAACTTCAGCAGTAATTCTAGACAGATAAGTTTTACGGGCTTATATAATTTTATGCAGTCCTAAATTATTTCCTTGCATTGTAGGGCATTATTATGTGCAGTATATGTTTATTATAATGAACATCACCACAATTGATCGAAAGGTCGCCCGTGACTATAATCAATTCCAATTATTGACTGAAATTACATGAAAAAATGCGATTTTTTCACGTATCCTGCAATCATGTTAAAATGTAGGGCAAATTTCAAGCACATTAGTTATATTATTTATTACTAAAGTATGTATTATCGAATAAAAATATCGTCTCACTTACCATCGCATATGGCACATTGCATTGAAACACGTCTGAAGATCACTAAAGTGATAAGACTTTCAGAGTGTGTGAGAAGATATTGCATTTTTTAAAACCATGCAGCCCGCCCGGTAGCCGTGAAATATGAACATAAAACGTGAATGCCAACGCCTTCTATCTACGCTCTCATACTCATATTGAGAAAGGGATCCTCCATCGAATCCAAATACACTAATCAAATTTTATGTTATCAATAATAATAAATCTGTAGGGGTCGGTCATGGAGTAATTTACTTTGTTTTCAGAAATATCGTGTATATAGGCTCTATACATGATACTGAAACTAAATTGACCATTTTTACAATTTTTTTCTGTATGTATGTATGTTCCTCCATAACTCTTAAACGAATTAACCGATTTTCATGAAGCTTAGTAGATAAACATTTAGAAGTATGGGACACGTGATAGGCTACATTTATCTTTTTTAACGCGGACGAAGTCGCGGGTAACCGCTAGTTCATAATAGAAGTGTCGCTTTGCTAAGTATGAATTATTTCAGAAACCAATACAGGGTCGCTTACTATAATTATAATAATTATTAAAGTGAAACTTACTGTATCCTACAGCTAAGGCTACTATCATACTAAATTAGGATCGCCCGTTCCACCTATCCCTACCTATCTCCACTGGCAGGGATAAGTAGATTTTTTTTCACTTGAAATTTAAAAAAAAGTTCTTCCATACAAAACCATTGATTCTTGAACATAAAACACTCGAAAAAGTTACCAATATTATATGAAAAGAGATCGTGTTGAATCTCTTTCAGTTACATAGAGTGAGTTATCGTTCGCTCTCTATGTCGCTAATGTGTTACATCTATCATCCGAACCGGGCTGATATTGGATTTTGCCCTTTTAAACGCAGCCTATAATGGTTTTTAAAAATTGTTTACCGCTTCGGTGTGAAATTTATTGAAAATTTTATTAGTGTTTACAATTTTTCAAGAGCTTAGTCTTTCAAAGATTTATTTGTCCTCTCCCAATGCTAGTTATGTAAGTTGGTTATGTACGGGGAACAAGGGAATAATTCACAAATAGGTACGCGATATTCTATAGTCTATCAATAAAAACCAGTATCTTCATTTATTTTTTAGTTTATTGTAAAAAAAAAAAAAAAAAACAAAATGTGCATTTTAGGCTAAAATTTTTGTTTTTGGATCGGTGCTAAAAATTAACAAATTCAAAAACTTAATTTACGTTTTAATCAAAATTAATAATCTTTAAAAGCACCACTGATATTTTTACACAATGTGTCTGCAACGATTTCACATTAATTTTTTTTATAGGATTTTAAGGTTTGTTTACCAATAAATTTAAAATATCCCTGATAGTTTTGAGATATGTATATTATCAAATAGTGTTTCGTCGGAATTCTATTCACCAATGTTCATTGTCACTAATATGTTGCTGTTGGACAATAGTAATTTATTTATGTAACTCTACTTATTTATATAATTCCTTCAACAAAACAAAAAATAAAATTGTTTAAAACAGTCTTAACAAAAATAAAAAAAACGCATGCGTTTTAATGAATTCCAGCGAGGATAAGAAGTTAAGTAGTAAATATTGTTAGAGTAAAATCCGAGTAGTACTTACCAAGTTTCGAGAAGCGACGCGATATGTAATTAAAACTTTCGTGTTTACTAACTTATTACTGAAATTTTTAATGATATTTTGACGAACAACCATTGTTATGCGTTCTGAGTTATGTCGTAAAGGTACCGTAGACATAACTGAGACAGACAGATAAAGACGTAATAAATTGCAAACTACCTATTATAAGTTTTACAAGTATTACATACACAATTTATTTTATTATTAAATGCTCACGACTTCGTCCGCGTAGAAAAGTATAAAACGCTATCTACCGTATTTTGGATAGATGGCGCTATCTCCCGGGCCAAGCCGCTAGTATTTACTTTTATTTTAGATTTCCCGTAGGAATGAAGCATTTTCCCTAGGTAAAAAGTATACTATGTTCATCACGGATAATGTCGGCTTCAAATGGTAAAAGAATTTTTCAAATCGGTTCAGTAGTTTCGGAGTCTATTCTATACAAACAAACAAATCTTTCCTCTTTATAATACTAGTATAGACAAAATATAAAAAATGGTCACCTACCTGACAAAAAAGGTTAATAACACATTGCAAAGCGCTGTTCGGGAAACCATAAAAATATCTAAGTGATCCAAGTAAAAAAATATTTACTTAGCTTATTTCAACATAAGATATAACTAAACGTTTGGGTCGAAGAGGAAGTCGATTAGCACTCAATAAAATTATTCTAGTACTACAGTGGCTGTGGGCGTCAAGTTGGTTCTACCAGTCCAGCTTATGGGTTAGCTCACTCAAAGCTCAAAGTTTACACAACACATATAATACTGTTCAAGAAACGGTAAAATACAGCGAATCTTGTCCGCGCAGCTCATCAGAATGACCATCCACTTATACAATGAACGTGCGTTTCCTTACAGGAGTCTCGAAGTATTAATTGCCTTCATATATTGTGTGCTATGAACAAGAAATCAACATTGGCTTATTTAAAATTCAGAAGATAATAAGTACTTACTAAAATTTTCTTAAAAGGGTGACCACATCAATATCAATCAATCAATACTAATATAATAAATCTTTGTTATTTAGTTACTTTGTTTTCAGAAATATCGTGTATATAGGCTCTATACATGATACTGAAAATAAATTGACGATTTTTAGAATTTTTTTCTGTATGTATGTATGTTCCTCCATCACTCTTTAACGAATTAACTCATTTTCATGAAACTTGGTAGATAAACATTTAGCAGTACGGGACACGTGATAGGCTACTTTTTATCTTTTTTAACGCGGACGAAGTCGCGGGCAACAGGTAGTAAGAAATATAAAACAAGTACAAAGTATATGATTTCATATCATAAAGGCGGAAAATTTCCGTCTATGATCTCTATGACAAACTTACGAATTCATGTACCCAAAGGAATGATTTAACATTCAATATTTATTTTCACCCTACACTACTATTCGCTTTTGAGGTAAGACGTCACTGAAAGTGTTCGTATGTTAATATTGACTCAAATAATTGTACAGAGCAAGTATGTCTAGTAGAATCTGTTCAAATAGAGCTCAAGAATGATTCCCATGTCGTATGATATTATAAGATTAGATGTCGTTCCTATTTTTTTTTCTAATGTGTGATTTATTAGCTGGATTACGCCTTGAGTTGGAATATTTTAGTACTTTATTATTATTAAGCGCCTCTATCACAAACGTCAAGTAGGTCAAACTGTCATTTAAAGTCCCCAGTAACCGGGGATAAAGGAGCTGATATACCTTTGTTGGTACGGTAAACGTCCCAAACATTGAATAGAAAATAATTAAAAAAATTCGGCTGTCGATAGATGCACCGAGTGAATAATTCAATAAAACAGAAAATGATTTCTAAAAGTAACTAATCAACACTTTACTTGTAGTTGGTGAAAGAGGCGCTAAGTTACAAGACATAACTGTAACTTATCAATTAACTTAATTGAAGACGTGAGTGGATGAAGACGTTATGTCGCATTTTTGGGTGTTTTCATTTTTTTGGGTTAATGAAGGTATATCGGACATATCCGTATCAATGATTACATACCTTAAGATCGTGGATTTAAGACATTTTTGGAAAATAAAAAGTTGAAAAAGGTGTTGTGTTCGGTTAATTTTAAAAAGCAAAGAGTGCACAAAAGTTTACTTTTGTCAATGGAAGAGGGAGCTATATATGTTCACTTTTATTTATTAAATGATAGAAGTGTTTAATTGCTGTCATACCATTAATATTTTAGGTTTTTTACATAACTTTTCATCATAATTTAGTACAAAAAACAGTTCCGTGGCGACTTATCTCAAAAATTAAAAGTAAAACTTTAACCTCGATTTATTCAAAATTGTAATTATGCGACATACCGCCTTCATCCACTCACGTCTTCAATTATTAAGTGACAGTAATGTCAAGTTGTTGGAGTGCAAATAAACTATAGATCTAGTATTACTACCGTTCCGTTAAATAAACAAATAAATAAATGTATTGTATGAAACGTTCCCATTGTAGCCTAGGTGAAAATTAGTCGTGGGCAGACAAGCGGTGACAGTTTAATTAGAACTGATAGTCAAGAGCGACCTGCGCACGTGCCTATTTCTATGCAAATGCCATTCTCTACGTATACATACATTACACCGTCACAGCTAACTAATATTTAAACCGAAATTTAGCTTCGGAATGTAGATAATATAAGAACTTTTTTTGGCCAATCTTTATAGATGGTTGCTTATTGTGACGATTATAGCATACATTTTTTTATGTAATACTGTGACGAACAGAGCAGATTTTATTTAATCATCAGAAGATACAAACGTATAGAACCGCATACACCTCAAAAGCCGAAGCAGTGCAATTATTGTATATGATATTTAATCGTTTAAAAGAATGAGGTTTGGATCACAATTTGAATTTTCCTGTAGTACTCGAACATTAGGGTAGTTCCTGACAACCCCAAATCCAATACCGCAAGAATTCCAACCTGAGTCGTCTAGTTTTTAGTTTGGAAACTTTAAATTGAATTACTTTTTCATTCAAATTTCTCTCTAAAGTTGGGTATCGCTTCCAGACTTTTTAAAGATGTACTTAAAATAAATTTATATTACGAAACAAAAAAATATATCTAAAAACATCACCTAGATTAGATAGTGTTTCTCACTGCCACAAACCACTGCCCTCGAGCCACCCAAATGTCTGCGAAATGAAATATGCCACTACTTTCCAAATCCAGACCAGAGCAAACTATAAAAAGTTCATTTTCGAAGTTGATCCCGCCGAGAATCGAACCCGGGGCCTCTGAGACGTTAGGCAAGCACCCTTACCACTCGTCCATCGGGCTCGTCAAAATCGATGGTAGTTGTATACGAGTAAATCATATTATTATTTAAAGAAATTGTCTTCAAATGAATTTTGGAAATAGAGTGTAGGTTTCATTAGTGCAAATTCACCAGTAAGTTAATATAGTTTGTATGATTAAGCAGTCACACGTTCGGACCTCATTTGAACTAACCGCATACAAATTGCATGAAGTGCGTCATTTCACATATACGGGTATTTCAGGTTCATTGATATTAGGTGTCATTACATGCAGATTACAGAGATCTAGTAATTAAACTTGCTAGGTAGTATTCCTGTTACATTTCAGGGGCATTTTTTCAAAGTGTGTATTAATTAATACACTCCAAAAACTACATTAAAAAAAAAATGAAACTTATACAACATTTTTAAACTGTTTCGTATCAATTAATGAAAGTCAAATTATTGTTCAAAGCGATCCTATTATAAAATAGGATCTTTGCACACTCAATTAACTATCATATTATTATTTATAGGAAATAGTTAAATAAAATATGTGAATCATCAAAATAATATAAATGGAGGAAGTGTATTTTTTTTAATTTGGTGATAAAAATCATTTCAACTTTGCCCTCGCGTTAAACTGTCGCAATTTTCTGGTGTTTAGTCGTCACGGCGAATTACACTGTGATCATTCTGTGTGAGTATAAAAGTGAAATCTCGCGAACTTGTCAACATAAAGTGCTAAGTATTTTTTCGAGAAACATGTATTGTTGTGTGCTATTTTTGATTCTGGGACTCTGGACCTCTACTCTGGTAAAAATAATCTTCTCTCTGAACCTGAACTTTTTCCATTTAAATAACAGGAGAAAAAAGAGTTTTACGTTATTTACCTTCGAAAATAATGTAAAAATACGAATTTTATCAATTGAATATCTCATTTGTTGATGTTGAATATTTTCAGGCTGATTCGACAGACGATTTCAAGAAATGCGGTCGGCTTGCTCATCCTGTAAGTAAAATTATTATCATCATATTAACTAAGTATTTAGCGATTGATTTCATATAATACAAAAAATCCAGTTCATTTAGGTACAGTATTTCACAGCATAGTAAAGTAACCTGAATTTTTTTACGTGATATTTTAATAGTCATTAGAGCCCATTACCCCATCCCTCCCTTATCCCTTATCCTTAATCCTTCTATGGTCGGCAGCGCACTTGTAGCACTTATGGCGTTGCTTGTGTTATAGGCGACGGTAGCCACCTACCATCAAGTTGACCTTCAGCCTGTCGACCTTAACATAAATAAAAGTCATACAGACCTTCCATGAGGTGGAATATAGCCAATAGAAGTATCCCTCAACGAAAGAGGCAATATGTGCATGTATGGCCATTACACTGGCAACGAACGAAAACATGAATGTCACCTGAATGGGGATGTTTATTCCCCTTATGAATGGTATGTGATTTAATAATTTTAGGGCGCCAGACATTGCTGCAAACAACCTCCAGCAAAGCCGTCAAGAGATGATATGGAAGATGTAAAGGAATGCTTTAAGCAGATGGCCCCTCCACCAAGTGTGAGTACCATTTACTTCTGTAATACATGACTTCGACAATATTTGATATTTATATCAATCATATAAACTATTAGCTGGTGCCCGCGACTTCGTCCACGTTGAAAAAGAAAAGAGTAGCGTATCCTGTGTCCTGTACGTCTAAATGTTTATTTACCAAGTTTCATGAAAATCAGTTAATTCGTTTAAGATTTATGAAGGAACATACATACATACAATACCTACACTTAGATTTATTATTAGTATTGATGATAAATATAATGGGAAATATAATTAATCAGAACAAATCTTAACATGCGGTATATTAATTTATTTAACATAAATAGTTAACCATAATAAGGAAAATATACAAAAGACAAGTGTTTCCTCTTTTTATTATTAATGTAGATTATAGTGTAGACCACATCAAGGTAGTTCTTTTATTGAGGACTTGTGATTTGCTCAGTAGCATAGGTAACTCATTAGATACGCTTCAATAGTAAGAAATAATAACTAGAGAAGTTTAAGACATGCTTCCACCAATTTATGAACTGACATCAATATTACATCAATTTTTTATGCAATTTTCAGTGTGAACATGATCTGTGTATTGCTACCAAGAAAGGTTTCGCTACAGCTGATGGTAAACTAGACAAGGAAGCCTTCCAAAGCCTCATAGAGAAGGAGTTTTCGGATTCCCCGGATGTAGTGAAATCAGTCAAGGAGAAATGCATCAATGGAGATATATCGAAATATGGCCCAACTGATTTCTGCGAATTGATGAAACTACGTCACTGCTTACACATGCAGTTAGCTTTGGTATGTTGTTAATGTAAATAGTATTGATCTGTAAACATGAAACGCTCGTATAAAAGCAATTGTACGAAGTAGAACTCAGTATCCGCTGTAAATTTGGTAATAAAGTTTACCCAAGTGTCCTGGATATTAGGGCACAAAATTAAATTTAATAAAATGAATAAAATAGCTCATTCAATCAACTTGATGGTAGATGACTACTGTCGCCTTTTAACACAAGCCTTTTTCAAATGAGTTGCTAACCTTGTTATTATAAGTATATAGGTTATTTCCTCTATGATGATCTTAATTTTGAGTTCATGGTATAATTGACGAATCTAGGACTGGAATTTCCATAATATACGATATTAGAGTTGGAAGCTGTGACATTTACTAAATGAAATTATTTATTTGTTGCATTATACATATTTATAATGATTTATTTGTTTTTCATTGCACTCAGGTCCAGATAGGAAATATTTGAGATCTGAATGAAGTTTAGCAGAGAAAACTTTTTAAGAATTTTTCTTTTATTTTATAGCAATGTGCAGAGTGGGACACAGAAGGGCATTGTTCATCAATGGCTGAGTTAGCCGAAGAATGCAAGAAGCTTGACTAAATAAAATTAATATAAGAATAGATAATTCGACTTGGTAAGATTGCGCTTTTATTCGGATTTTTTCGCTATAACTTACCATGAAAAGACAAATTTTAACAGTGACATGGATTTGAAATTTCTCTAATAAATTTTACCGCAATTCACCTTTCTTTAATTTCCTTGTACCTAATTATATATTATGTAAATGGCTCTTACCTTTGAAATTTTGTAAATATTTAATAATGTTTGTCTACATTGTTTATTTGTTATGTAAAGGTCGTCTGACACAGGCTGATGTCGACTGGATAGTAAGTGGCTAATAACACAAGCAACACCATAGGTGCTGCAGGTGCACCGACGGCTTTAGAAGGGTTAAGGATATGGGATTAGGATAGAACAGGGAATTAATGTACTCTGGCATCCTTTACCCACTCACCGAAACACAACAGTGTTTATTGCTGTTGTTTCATTGTGGGCTTTTGTAGGAGTTGGTTATTGCTTTTTTTGTAAATTTTTTCCAATTTTGCAATGATTGCAAAACGCAGTCATTAGTCAAGTATCATATTAAAATATATTCTCAAGCACGATTCTATAAAGTAATCTAATCCCTGTCACGTAAATAATTTTAACATAGATTTTTTAACTTGGCATTTTAAAATACTTTTAATACATAATTTTACGTAATTCCACCCAAATTTTCGTTTATAAACTTACTTGTTAATATGCAGAAAATCTATGACTTGTTTTGAAGCCTTTTATCGCCTTTTATTTATTTGGGCTTTTCCACATTAGTATAGTTACAAAAGGTAATAGGTAGTCATTTTTAAACTACTAGATTTCTCTTATTTCTATAAAGTTGAGACATCGACGTATTTTCTAAGCTAATTTAGCTTCAGTGCCATTCAGGTTACTCCAAGTCACACGTCATGTGAAAACTTCTATAGTCGTTTAGCCTCAAACGAGTTAAGTTTACCCTCCTTCATTTTACGACGTTCCTCAATGGCGGTCTGCATAGTTCTTACCCTTATTATGTACTGGTGTAATACTGGCTTGTTTTAGGACTTTAATAAGCAGCGGTTTAATGTTTTAGAACGGATACCCGTTACACTACTATTTGGATATTTAAATAAAATATTTACATGAGTCGGAAGATATATATAATAGTATAAATTTTAGTATACTAGCTGCTGCCAGCGACTTCGCTTGCGTAACTTTGTAAATTATATACTAAAACCTTCCTCGAGAATCACTCTATGCATTGGTGAAAACAGCATGAAAATCGGTGCAGTAGCTTTTTAATATCGGGATTGAAAATCAGGACTTTGTTTTATAATATGTAAGGATTATAACATGGAACAGTGGTTTAAATTTAAGGTATGAACGACTAAGAATTTCAAAAAAATAATAATATTACACCATGTACATAATTATGTAGATTCAAAAATAAATTCATGACTTCAAAAATGTGACTTTATTAGCTGAAGACTGTTGGGAAAGAATCAGCAAATGAAAGTGTGAGTTACAGGACCTTTCCTATAACACTTATGTATAGACCTAACATAGTTAAGAAAAATATAACGTTTTCTAATGTATTTTTGGTCAGTAAATAGTATAAAGACTACAAAGTAATACTATTCATCAATACTAATAATAATAGTAGGGGTCGGTCATGGAGTATTTTACTTTGTTTTCAGAAATATCGTGTATATAGGCTCTATACATGATACTGAAACTAAATTGACCATTTTTACAATTTTTTTCTGTATGTATGTATGTTCCTCCATCACTCTTAAACGAATTAACTGTTTTTCATGATACGTTAGGTTACTTTTTATCTTTTTTAATGCGGACGAAGTCGCGGGCAACAGCTAGTGAATTATAAAATCACAGAATTTTCTAGAAACAACTACACATATACTACGTTAAAGCATTGTTCGACCAGAGGGCCATTTCCTAATGAAAAACTTCAGCTCTAAAATTAAGCCTTTGTTCGCTTAATCACTCCTATTAACATAACAGAGAAGCTTGTGCACCACTTAACTTCATTGTTGGAAATCCTATCAGATGTTCTGTGCTATTTTATGCTATTGTTAATAAAATTCATTTTTTTTGTATAGGTACGTTATAACAATATTTACTTGAGATGTTTTAGAATCGCAATAGTTATTTTCTTCTTCCCTTCATTTCGCCCTCGTGTAATCGTAATTTATTTTATTATTTCCAGTTCCAAAACAAATTAGTATTTTAACATTTAACAATGAGTAATTTTTAACATTTAACTTTTTGATTATTATTATATTTTTACTTTTGACATTTTTCTTCTTAACATTTGACATAGCGTTCTAATTTTTTTGTTTGTAATTAATTTTGTTTGGACTATAATATTTACTTTCTATTTTGTTTTGATTTTGTATTTTTTTTTTTAAATTTTTGTTTTTGTTGGAGTTATGTACCTGCAAAACGCAGTTACACTGCGTTTTGCAGTTATAAATTGTAAAACCATAACCCTTACAAATATGTGTGCAATTATGTTTCTGTGAGTAAGGAAGGGTTCCCAGTAGCTTATTGATCTCTCCTAATTCTTAACCCTTAATTTTACTAAGGTCAAATTATGAATATCAAATTTATGAAAAGCATATTTTACTTTTTTGGAATTTGGTATCATATCCCTTTCAGGCCCATTTTTTTTAAACTAACATATTTTTTTCTCACGGCAATGAAACAGGTATGTTTATATAACTTAAGTAAAATTAAAAAAAAAATGCAACACCCAGAGCCCCAGAGCACCCCTGCACGATTGTGACCTTTGGTCTTTAACTTTACCTGTGCACGATAGTGATGTTGTTGGTTTAGTGTGACGTATTTTAATAATGTGCTGATCTTCAAGAAAACAAAAATTTAAATCGATTACAAATTGCATGTTTTTGGTTCAAAACACAAATATTTTCCTTATTGAGTCGACACAATTTTAGACATATAATTTTAATAACTTATTCAGATCGCTCTTAACTTATTTATTAATAAAATGTTACAGAAAAACAAGTAATCTTTGATGTGAAATCTCATGAGCCATGCTCAATTTTGTTGAAATAAAACAAAAATACAAGTTTTGAAAGTTTATTAAGCCCAAATTACTATACCTTTTAATATTGTGCTAAAATTTCTATAAGATTGATGTAGCGACTTCCTATAGCTTTGTCACAGCTTTGTTTACATCATAGACTTCAACATAACATAATATGAAAACGTTGTCTTTACTATCTGCAATTTGAATTAGTAATTAAGATTATATAATAATTTTGTTACCTTTAAGACTATATTAGCTTATTTACCTTCTACAAATGCATACAAAAAAAATATTCTTGAAGGGAGTGGGAATATTTAGTCTATTATTGGCCTTTAACAAAAATTAAAATTAAATTAAACAAATAAAAAAAATTGCTACAGGTAATGGCACCAGTATACCTACAAATGATGTTTCTAAGGCATCTGAGGATGCATGTTTAAGGCTATCGAGAGAGAGGGGAGAGAGAGTGATTAAGAATCTCATAATTATAGGTAACCCTGGTATCAGAAACGGATACTTATCCATGGACAAGTTTAAGAAGATGTACTTACAAATATAAGAGGTTGTATTCCTGCCACAAGTCCACCAGTAGCGACAAAAATTAAAGGAGGCTGCATTTGTGCCAGCATTATGAGAATACATTTCTGGTTCGATATGGACATGCTTTCCCAAGGCAATTCGTACAATATTTCTGATAAATTATAACACTGTAAGCACAAGAAATTTTATTTGTTAATCAGAAAATTTATTACAAACTAAGTAGCTGTTGCAGAGGACTTTCTCCACGTAACTTTATAAAATACTAGCTGGCGCCCGCGACTTCGTCCGCGTTAAAATAAACATGTAGCCAATCCTGTATGTGTCCTGTTTATCTACCAAGTTTCATGAAAATCAAGTTATCAAACAGACATACAATACCTACACTTACAGATTTATTATTAGTATTGATAACCTATGCGACTCGTTGACAATATAGCTTTCCATAAGTGAAAAATATTGAAAAACAGTTTTTGAGTCTATAGTTTACAAACAAAAATACAATTATCTTTAGAATATTAGTACTTATAGCTAAATAAGTTCCTTCTCAATAAAAAGAATAAGATTAAGTAAATCAAGATATTTATTTACGAACACCATTGAGTTATATTACTACGTATAGAGAAGACATCTCAAACAAAAGTCGTGTCGTGTTCAATTTTTGGTTAAGATTCAAAACTAAATTTCGCTGCAGCGCTTCAACAATCCTTAACAGTCTAACCATACAATTCAAACATGCAGCGATAGATCGCTTCTAAAGTGTTGTTTTCTCGCGACCAATAAGCTTACGTTGACAAATTGACGTTAATTGACAAAATATCATTCAATTGCATGTTATATCGATATATAGTGTGTACTTACAGGTGAAAGGTGATTCCTTTGGCTTTATTTGTATTTACTGAGTTGTTTAAACAACACCTCAGCACACATATAAGCATATTTAATTTAAATTAAATTTATACAGACCATAGAACACAAGTGTATCGTCGCCTGTAGCGCTAACTAGACTAAAAAGGTTTGAGTTGACTGGCTCAAACTCGTGTTGCAAACAATCTGGTTGCCATGTCTTCTCTATACATTTAAACTCATTGATGAACACACCGAATGGTAACCACCTCACAAAGATAACACATATAAGATTTATTTACAATTTATTTTAATTTTGGTATATGATATTATTATGTACCTATATTTGAACTTTTGGTATCATTAAAATAATGCATATTCAATGCTTCGGTTTTATAGAATCATAGAATATAATAAATCATGATAGTTATTCGCCACATCCGTAGAATATTGAAGATTGACATTACATAGAAGTTGGGTAAACCAAAAAATATTTAAAATTTGAGTAATCAGAGAATTCAGAAAATATATAGATATAGACAAAGGTATAATATATAGATAGATAAAGATACATATTATAACGTGTTGCTATCTTACCTGTATACGTATTTGTTCAAAAATAAGGGACATTACTACAAAACCTCCAAAGTATACAGCCATGACGAAAGCATATCTGACTGCGGTTGCAGGATCCTAAAATAATAGAGTATTTTTAACATATATATTATTATAGATATCGATCAATATCAATAGTTTTAATCACAGATGGATGTTGGCAAAGAGCAAACCCATCTCTAATAGAAAAAAAACTTACCGACAACATTATAAGGTACAATAAAAAACTGTTTGTTAATAAATTATTGATGTGACTGCCAAGTACGCCTAATCCATAAGTGGACTGGACGTCTTTAAAGGCCCTGTTGAAATATATAATATACAATTATTACAATGTAAATTTAATGACAAATTTAAATTAAGTAAAAGTTAACGAACAACATGAGAAGAGGGAACTCTACTCTGCCCTTTTGTGCTAATAGTAGTCTCTGTTAGAATATGGTTACTGCTACCAGACGTATTTAGTTATGACCTAGTTACTAAACAAAACAAGATAACTAGAGCTAAGATAACTTACCTAATTATAAAGTTATGATGTTGAATGATTTCGACAATCCCTGCCTTAGCCTCACTTGCAGACGAATTCCTCGTGAACTTAGTTTTAATTTCGTTTTTTAATATAACTATATGACCAATTAAATGATAAATAATAATGTAATTAATAACGTCAAAAGTAGAGATGAATGATCCAAATGATAATGTAATGATTACATTGAAAAAGAAATAGATGATCATCGCACTGAAATCGTGTAAATAATCAATTGGAACTTGTACATAGAAAGTGTTTTGGAACTGTAAGGTTTTGTTTAATGTTATTTCTTCTCTGTTGCTGATATTATAAACAAGTGTAACTATTAACCAAAAAATACAAGTGACAAGACACATTGTATACATAACAATCGCCGTAATATTTGAAAAAAATTCAACCTTCTTTAGTATCTGAAATTGATAATTTAAAATAATTAGATTCATCCTTTATCACTATTCTGACTTAAACTAAAGTTCAAATTACTTAACAGTTTAAAAATAAATAAAGAAATAATAATTATTATTGAAAATATGAGAAAATAAAAAAAAATGAAATAGATTACCGTCTTATTGAATTCTATGCCATCATGAGAATTATAGACATGATATTTCTCCATAAAATTCTCCATAACTTTTTTGGTTGAAGAAAAGTAAGTTGAAAATACTTTTAACTGGAATATAATAATAATTTATATTTTAATTAACTTTATTATAACAATCTACAACAATAAAATAAACTACATAATAATATGTATTTTTAAAATATTGGGATAATTGGGACGCTAAACCGTACCTTATATAAAAATTTAAGGTACTTTTCTTTCATGTCGCCTTATGGGTCTTATGCCTTAGTCTTATGGGACGCCCTGTATAAGAGAATTTTCTATGGATAAGTATATAATAGAAGGCCTTTTTACCTTAATTGTATTTTTACCCAGTAGGGATAGGTGGAAGAAAAATTTCTACCTATTCCTACTGGTAGAGAAAAGTAGGATAAAAATCCACTTTTCCCAAAATAAAAAATAGATGGATTTAGCGTGAATGGCGATTACAACAACGAAATTACTGCTTACAATAAAAACCCTAATTGCTTAGGCTTACTTACTATTATTGCAAATAGCATCGACGTAAGGCATAAAATAGTCCCAAGTGTGTTAAAAGGGGTTTCATTGAAATGTTGGTAAACATACAAAGTCTGTGATACCAAAACAGGTACTGTTGACAATTTAAATAAATTGGCAATAATTTTAATAAACTTGTTTGGTGTTGGATATCCCCACCAAGATTGGCATCCCACAGACGTCCATGTCATGAAATATGCCAGGAAGCGATAAAGCCTTTTGTCCTTTGGATGTTTTCTGTAAGATAAGAAATTCATCCGTTGGTGAAGTTAAAAGTAGCTCTTTCCTAAATAGCTTTTCTACAGGTTTCATGATTTGAGTAAATATTAAATATCTAACTTTTTTTGCAAGAAAGCCGACTTATAGGAAGAGACATTATTTGGAAAGACTTTATTTTTCTAGCTTAAACTCATAATTTATTTCTGCAAAAATAAATACTGCAGTAAAGTAACACATTTCTAAAATATTTATTGTATTTGTCACAAAGGAATGATATCTATCTGATGTACCCACTCGTATAAGAAGAATTTAACACATATATTCGATTGCGAAATCTCAAAAATTGGTTTTTTAATGAGGGGATTGTGTTAGATTTTCTTTATGGTAGGTGGCTACAGTTGCCTATTACCAAGCAAGGCCATATTGTATGTGTTTGTGTGTTGGTGTACAAGTGCGCTGCCGGCCTTACTAAAAAAAAGGATAGGGAATAAGGACGGGATAGTAAAATAGGCTCAAAAATTTCTTACTCACTCACCGAAACACAAAAACACACAGTTTTGCTGTCATTTCATAGCAGTTTCCAAATAACTGAGAAACGCAGAATGTTTTGCCACTATTTGCGAAACTCAGACCAAAGCCAACTTTAATTTTAATGTGTTCATTCCTAATGCTACCCCTGCCTAGAATCGACCCGAGACTTCTAGATCCCCACTAATTTTCGTACTTTAGGCTAACGTTACAGAACGTGATGTATGAGATGTTTACGTTTTAATAGTTGTATAGTTATTTAATATGTATTTTATTGTTCACTTACAAAATATAAGAGTTGTCCATGTTTAGTCCTCAAGAACCACATAAACAATAATGAACCGTGCTATCAAAACATTATGTAAGTGAGTATTGCTTGAATATTATTACATTCTCTATAGAGCTGAAAATTTTCACACGATTTAGAGACGACACCACACGATAGCGGTACAACACGACGGCGACAAGGAATCTGTCGTTTGTACCCTTTCACACGAGCAACGATTTCTCAACGACAATGCACCTGCAGTTGTTTGCTTTTTGGGCCATGTCTTTATGAATGCTGACTTCCATGACACCCTCAATAAGGAGCGTTCGAACAAAATGCATAGTGGTATGCCGCAAGACCTAATAGCGCATCTAAGACTGAAAAGAGTTGTCTAGACCTGTGAATTTTAATATATCGTGAGTTTTCAGTAGTTTGATTACCAGAGATGTCATGTGATCCATTGAAATATTAAATTTTTTAGGGGGTCCATTGAAATATTACATTATGAAGGTGGGGTTGGTGTAAAGTTAAATAAAAATTTGTGGGGTTGCAACCCTTGTCCCACGGCCGCCATCTTGGAAAATAGGGTTAAATGGTTTTACGGTTTATCTGCCAAACTATAGGTCTCACAAAAAAATTATTTAACATTTTTTGTTGCAAATAAAATTATCTACAACTTTTGTCCAGTAACTTTTAGTCGTAGAACCATAAATAAAAAAGTTATAAGCGAAAATCCATAAAAATAAAAATTTCTATTTGTCGATATAACTTCTTTTCTAATCATTTTACAAAAAATGACATCAGACCATTTTTATATATGGTGTTTTAAGGAACAATTTTCATTATAAACATTTTTAAATTTATTCATTAGTTATGGTTTTACAGCGCTTCTGCAGAAAATTAATTTTAGAAGCTCACGCAACGCAACCCCAAATGTAACTTTTCAATGGAACAATGAGTGGTTGAAAGATGTAAGTTTCTTGCGTCAGTAATATGATCAATCAAAATAATTTGTGAATAGACACCACAACTAGAAGGTTTGCTGTTGAGTTGTTTTTTTTTTCTTTTAACGTGTGCCCTCAGGTTGTATCCGATAGACTACTCAAAACAACGTTTTTGAACCATGATAACTCTGTAACGTAACGAGTTGAAAGTCTCGTAGTCTCTAATATTGTTATATTAATTGAATCTACAGTTAGTTTAGTTATTAGATCACGTAATCATCAATACTAATAATAAATCTGTAAGGGTTGGTCATGTAGTAAGTTACTTTGTTTTCAGAGATATCGTGTTTATAGGCTCTATACATGATAATGAAACTAAATTGAACCGGACGAAGTCGCGGGCACCAGCTAGTTTATTATAAAACTAGCTAGTGCCCGCGACTTCGTCTACGTCGGAGGGGCTACGTCATCACCGCATAAAATCGTCAAAAAATAGTCATATGAAATAGTCGATTATGTCGTTGACGTTCAAACGTCAAACGACGTTTTAAAATCGTTGTCGTGCTGGTAAAACTTGTCATTATCGTGTGGTTTCGTCAATCGTGGGAAAACGCTCCTAGTTTACACTGTTACAAATTGTTTAGCAGAAATCAACATTATTGTAATTATTTGGAAAGTCTACAGTTTGATACCATTTTCAATTAGGTAGTAATATGTAGTCATTACATTAAGTATTTACACAAAATATGTTGATTTTCCCATATGTGTTTACACAGTTTACACTATAATTATACACTAGCTATAGCCCGTGAATTTGCCAGCCCTTTAATTTGATAATAATCGTATATGAAAAAAAACATATAAATGCGTGCTTAGTGAATATGCATTGAAATGTCAAGTGACATGGGAGAGTATGCAAGTATGCTGTAGACCCTTTCTTTTAATTAGGTACCCATCAGCATAAGGGCTGCTGACGGGTTATGTCGGCATGGAAAAACCTCAGGCAAAGTATAATTATTAGGGAATACAAAAGCCAGTTTTCTTTTAAACTCTTCAGCAAAAATTAAGCCAGATCTTACTTTACCTGTATTTCAAATTAGTTATGTTCACATTGTCAACTGATATCAAGATTCACCTTGAATATTGTTAGTTGACAAAATTTTAAGATAATTATTGCGATAATAATTATATTGTAATAAATCATACAGTATAATTATATAGGTTATAATTTTTATAACTCATTACTTATAAAAAAATTACAGAAAAACAAATAGTGTTAGATGTGAAATCTCACAAGCCATGTTCAATTTTGTTAAAATAAAAGACCATTACAAGTTTTACAGTTTATTAAGCATTATATTACTATTGTTTTTTTAAAACTGTGATAAAGTTTCTTTAAGATTGGTGTAGCGACTTCCTACAGCTTTATTTACACCATGGACTTCAACATGACATAATATGAAAACGTTGTCTTTACTATCTGCAATTTGAATTAGTTATTAAGTAATTGAAATTATAATTAATTTTGTTAAATTTGAGACTGCTAACTTATCTACCTATTTCAAGCATACAATTAAACATTATTCTAGCCATATTTGGTTTATTATTGGCACTTAACATGTTCCAGTAAATATTGTTCATCATGTCAATCATTCTACCAGGGTGAATCAAAAATTTCTTTGAATTTGAGTAAAAATATTTTTATTCCTTCATAAAATAACCTTTTTTCTTGAGTAACGAAGTTTTTATTCTACCGCAGCCATGACTAAGTATTTTTTTATTGTCAAATATGGTACCACAGTTATGCTTTGGGAATTTTCTAAGAATTTCTAATGAAGTTGCTAAGTTATCTGAGGATGCATACCTATGCATGGACAAGTTTAAGAAGAGGTACTTACAAATATAAGAGGTTGTATTCCTGCAACGAGTCCACCAGCAGCGACAAAAATTAAAGGAGGCTGCATTTGTGCCAGCATTATCAGAATACTCTTCTGGTTCAATATAGACATGTCTTCCCAGGACACGTCGTATAATGTTTCGGACAAATCACAACACTGGAAGTCATGTAATAATCAGTTAATTGTAACACAAATAAATTACTTGTAAAGTTGTTGTCAAGTCAAGTCTTGTTTATTCAAGAAATATAATTACGATATAGCGAAATTTCATTTTGAATCCTTCTTAACGTTACTTTGAACGAAATTCAAAAGCTGAATCTGTTATTGACTTGATAAGTCAATATCTCTTATATTAAATTCAGATCAATATCTCTTATATTAAATTCAGATTTAAAATCACTTAAATATTTCTAAAATTTGAATAGATAGTTATTTAGGAAAAACCAAATATATATTTACGTAAGAAGTTTGGGATAAAACACCCATTCTTTTGAAATATAAAGATTTTGAAAAAATGCGACAGAAAATTTGCTCTAGGATACAGTGTAACATGAAATAACATGAATTGATGTGTTTAATATGAATTTGTTGTGTTAGCACTTTGATCATATTCAGACATTAAAATAAATGTAGTGGAGAAAGTATTGTATATTATATACCTACACCTATATGTATTATCTATAATGTATATAGATAGGTGTATTCTAACCTGTATATATTTAATATTTAAATTATATATAAATATGTATACATATCTTACCGTGTTGCTTCTTACCTGTATACGTATTTCTTCAAAAATAAGCGACATCATTGCAGAGCCTCCAAAAAATACACCTACGACGAAAGAATATCTGACAGCGGTTGCAGGTTCCTAAAATAGTAGATTATTAATTGCGGTATTTTGTGCAATAGACTAGATTAAATTACCGGAAGCAGGGACTTCGATTTACAAGCGATACGGGGTAAATATTTTGTAAGCAAATAAGGTATTGTGAAAATACAGGAATCGGTAAAGCACGTAATTAAAGATTGTGTATAACACTTAATTAAGTATTTTTACTTAACACTGTAAATATACACAGAACTATTTTCATAATTTGAAAAACTTACCGATAACATTATCATGTACATAAAAAAACTATTTGTTAGTAAATTATTGAGGTAACTGCCAGATACGCTTAACCCATAAGCTGATTGTACGTCTTTAAAGGCCCTGTGGAAATATATAAATCATTACAATATAAACGACAAGTTAAAATAAAATAAAATTTAATGAATAATGTGAGGATAAAAACGTCGAATTTAATTAGTCTTCTTTTTTTTATTGTTTTATTAGAGATGGGTTCGCTCTTGGCCAACAACCAGCTGGGTAGCAAGGGAGAGGCCTAAGATGGAGCGAGCTCACCCAGAAGATGCCCATTCACTCGAACTTTGAAAAGATTAGGGTTATATGAGCTCGGAAACACAGACGCAGGCAGGGAGTTCCATACCTTGGCGGTGCGCATTATAAAAGATGTTTCATAGCGCTTGGTTCGAAAAGGGGGGATTTCGACAAGATGAGGATGGTAACCAGCTGTCTGTATGTCCGATGGAAGAACGGGGAAGGCGGTATGAGCTCATGCAGCCCCTGAGCACACTCACCGAAGTATATCTTATAAAAGTGTATTATCTAATAGAAGAGAGTTACGACCTAGTTTATGACTGTAGTATTGTACCTACCTATTCAACTATACCAAAATAAAATTGTGTACTATAGCAAATTAGCTATCGAGAAAACGTTTTCTGACACAATTTTGTGTTTCAAATATGACGTGCTCATAAAACAAACGACTTAATCTTAACAACACTTACCTAATTATAAAGTTATGGTGTTCAATGATTTCGACAATCCCTGCCTTTACCTCACTTTCTGACAGTCTCCCCGTGAATTTAGTTTTAATTTCATATTTTAAAATTACAATATGACCAATTAAATGATAAATTGTAATATAAGTAATTACGTCAAAAATAGGAACGAAAAATGAATATATAACGACATAGAAGGTATCGAAAACGAAATAGATTAGCATCCCATTGAAATCGTATAAATAATCGAATGGTAATTGTACATATAAAGCGCTTTGGAAGTGTGAGGTTCTGTTTAATATTATTTCCTCTCTGTTTTTGATATTATAAACAAATGTAACCAATAACCAAAATAAACCAGCAAATAGAGCCGCTACTAAGACAGCAATTGCCGTTATTTGTGAGAAATTTTCGACTTTCTTTAGTATCTGAAATTGAAAAAATACATTAATTGCATTAAACTCTCGCCTAAACTAAAACTTACTTAATTATTTAATAATATGAAATGAAAACAGTGATACCTTCTTATTGAATTCTACGTCGTTATGATAATTATAGATATGATATTTCCCCATAAAATTTTTCATGACTTGTTTGAATGAAGAATAGCAGGTTGTTAATACTTTTAACTGTAATAATAATGTATATTTAATTAACTTTACTTTTATTACAACAATCTGCCTCTAATTAAGATTTTTTTAATTAAAATTAAACAATTTAAATTTAATGATGGTTTAAAAATATTCAGAAGTATATAATTTACAACGTTACTCGGGCGAACGTCCTCGAGAACCACTCTATCCATTGTTGAAAACATGATGAAAATCGGTGCAGTAGTTTTTGAGTTTAACGCGAACAAACCAAAAATTCAAATATTTTATGTATGTATGTATATAATTTGTTACTTACGTTTATTACTACTTCCATTGATGTAAAGCATAAAATTGTACCAAACGAGTCAAAAGGGATTTCATTGAAATTTTGGTAAACAAACAAAGCTTGTAATATAGGAAGAGGTAACATTGACAATTTAATTAAATAGGTAACATTTTTTAAAAGCTTGTTTGGTTTTGGATGTCCCCACCAAGATTGGCATCCTATAGACGTCCAAGTCATGAAATACGCCAGGATGCGATAAAGCGTCTTGTCCTTCGGATGTTTTCTGCAAGATGATAATTTAAATATTTAAGACGGAACTAGTCGGCGGCGGCGGCTCGAACTCATCGGTGCGTGTAGCTAAAATTCATTCTGTCTCACACAGCACAATGCGCGGGAAGAGCAGTCGAGTGAGATGATTCATACAAAAAAAATCATAAACAGACCCTTATTATTGTCCTTATTCTGTCTGCTAGAGAACCAGTATCACTTCGTCCATTGCTGAAATATTGTGATCGCCACGTAAACTAAAGCTCTCTACCTATACCTACCACGTTAAGAAACTGTAGTACTTTTTTGATAGAGGCAAATACTCTGGCATTTCTTACTTACTCACTGAAACATAACTTATGCTGTTATTTCATGGTATTATTCTGTAAGGGGATACCACCAGATATGCTACTACTAAAATGACTTCTAAGACAGAGGGCTAGAGCAAGCATTTAAACCACTCGATCAAGGGGATAGTCATGTATGAAAAATAAGCAAAAATTAAGCCAGAGTGGTAAGTTACAATCAATCGCGGGTTTATAAAAAATGTCTACGATAAAGCATAATGTAAGCGTGTTGTTATTTTTTAATAGTTGTAAATGCTTACACAGTATAAGAGTTATCCATGTTTAGTCTTCAAGAACCGCATGAAGAATAAAGTAAAGTTGGATTATAAAATAATGTAAATGCGATTTGCTTTAATATTAAATCTCTAAAAATTATAGAGGGACCGAAAGCTTCACACGCTTAAGTTTATACTGTAACAAATTGTTTACCTGAAATGAACATTATTATAGTTATTATTGCATTGAAAGCCTACAGTTTGATAAAGAACGGTATTGATGTTTGCTGAACATATTACAGTCATTATATTAAGCGTACACAAAATATGTCAATTTTCTCACGTTGTGAACCTTTCTTATTTATTGGACCTGGATCTTGATTCGAGAAGGTTTTTTTTAAATATTCGTTTGATGTCTAGGATTATTTCTTTTTTGTTTCTGTCGTACTACAAAAGAAAACTACAAAAATCTAGCCTGCATACACTTTGTTGTAATTGTATGTTGTTGGTTTGAAAACACTTATTGAAAAATATTTGAATGACTTACATAAAAATATTAGAAAAAGCTAGCATACTTACAGAGTTTTTTTATTAAAATAACATATTATGCATTCCAGTTGATGAAATCTTAGAAAATAAATTGTGTATTGTAATAAATTATACAAAATATTAATAACTTCAGCTTCTTCTTTACTTGCATATTTTTTGAAATATCATAGATAAACAAATATCTTCAATTAGTGAACTCTTATGAACTATATTAAATTTTATATTAATAAAAGACCATTACATGTTTTAAATTTTTATTATGCGTCGATTTTATTAGGCACTACATTTTTAAATAATGTGCTAAAATTTCTCTAAGATTGGTGTATTGACTTTTCTTCTATTTTACTAAAGCTCTGTTTACAACACAGACTTTAACATTACATAATATGAAAACGTTGTCTTCATTGTCTGAAATTTGAATAGTAATTAAATAATTGAGATTATAATTTTGTTACCTTTAAGACAATAACTTCATGCATATTAATAAAACAATCATTTCCAAAAATTCTGGGAATTTTTATTTTATTATTTACACCTAGTTATTCTTCCTCCTACATTAGTATTTTTAATCATGTCAATCGTAGGACGTCTATTGCTGGACGAAGAGACCATCCCTATAATTTTTCAATGACTCAAGCCTATAATGTTAGCTCATTTGTTCATCTTGTTGCCGGACAGTATGAGTCGAACCCCAAACATAATAATATAGTTTAGCTATATTATATCATATCATAGCTCCTTTAGCGACATTAAACTTCTTGCTTATTACTTTTCTATCAATAGTTTCAGAAATAGAGATAGATAGATAGAGAGAGACTTTTTATAAAACCCTATTGAAGGAACGCATTACATATTCTTAATGACATTACAATTCTTAACGAAATTAAGTAAAGTAGAAAGATTGTTGCTATAGGAAATGTATCGGTATACAGATGAATTTTATAAGGTATCTGAGGCTATTAAGTGAGTGTTAGTAATTGAGAATCTCTCATATCCTGGCTTTCAGGAATTGGTACCTATGCAAAGATAAGATTAAAAAGTACTTACAAATATAAAAGGTTGTATTCCTGCAACGAGCCCGCCAGCAGCGACAAAAATTAAAGGAGGCTGCATTTGTGCCAGCATTATCAGAATACTTTTTTGGTTCGATATGGACATGTCTTCCCAAGGCACGTCGTACAATGTTTCGGATAAATCACAACACTGAAACACATGCACCTAATAAATATTTAACAAATTTATTCACGGACATACAATCTAAGCCCAATATAGCAAACCTTTTTTGGATATATCTGGGTAGAGATATCAAAAAAAGAATGAAATGAATTTAGAAAAAAAATCATCAGAAAATAACAAAACATGTGTTTATGTTCTGTTGTAAAATCTGTTATTTCAGAAATATGATCATATTCATACATTCATTAAAATACTCGTAGTAGAGAAAGATTACTACTATATTCTTGCATAGACGAAGTTGTCTTTGTCACCTAGCTAGGTATATAAAAAATGTTGTCATTTTCAACATCTATGCATATTGTGTTAATATTTACCTGAATACGTATTTCTTCAAAAATAAGAGACATTATTGCATTACCTTCAAAAAATACAGTTAAGATTAAGGCATATCTGATGGCAGTTGCAGGTTCCTGAAACAATATGTAATGAATGGGGATAATTAATGTCTATTAAAGTATTATAATTATACTTATTATATTATAATTATTAATATTATAATTATGTCTATTAAAGTGATCACGGGGGCTGCAAGGGCACTGGGGGTTTATGATAGAACAAGGTAAATTGAACTAAGTTTAAGATAGAGGCCTTTGTAGCCCTTATTGTAAGTAGCAGTCTTTTGAGAAGGAGCATAGAGACACGTGTAATACTTTTACTGTGTGTGGAAATACAGGAATCGGCGTTTTGACTCAGCATGTAACTATTGTCTTTGTAGATTTGTCTTCTCTGCCAAGATTTTTTTTTTGCCAATTTACAATTAAGTTATTATAAAATCTAATTTGAATAAAACTTACCGATAACATTATCATGTACATAAAAAAACTATTTGTTAGTAAATTATTGAGGTAACTGCCAGATACGCTTAACCCATAAGCTGATTGTACGTCTTTAAAAGCTCTGCGGAAATATATAAATCATTACAATATAAACGACAAGTTCAAATATAATAAAATTTATGAGCTAAATTTAAAAGGTAATCACTAAAGTAATCTTAACAACACTTACCTAATTATAAAGTTATGGTGTTCAATGATTTCTACAATCCCTGCCTTTATCTCACTTTCTGACAGATTCCCCGTGAATTTAGTTTTAATTTCATTTTTTAAAATAACAATATGACCAATTAAATGATATATAGTAAAATAAGTAATTACATCAAATGTAGAAATAAAAGATGAGTATATAGTTATACAAATCACATTGAAAAAGAAATAGATAACCACCCCATTGAAATCGTATAAATAATCAATTGGAAATGGTACATATATAGCGTTTTGGAACTGTGAGGTTTTATTTAATGTTATTTCCTCTCTGTTGTTGATATTATAAACAAATGTAACCAATATCCAAAAAAAACCAGCAAGAGGAGCCGCTGTAAAGACAGCAATTGCCGTAATTTTTGAGATTTTTTCGACTTTCTTTAGTATCTGAAATTGAAAAAATACATTAATTAGATTAAACTCTCACCTAAACTAAAAGTTACTTGACAAGTTAATAGTATGAAGTGAAAACAATGATACCTTCTTATTGAACTCTACGTCATTATTGTAATTATAGATATGATATTTCCCCATAAAATTTTTCATGACTTGTTTGAATGAAGAATAGCAGCTTGTTAATATTTTTATCTGTAATAATAATGTATATTTAAAACAATTTATTTTTATTACTACAATCTGCCACAAATAAATTTCTTTTTAATAATAAGTTTCTTTTTAAAATGCATGACTGGTTTTAGACTCCAACCTGATATAATTTTTGTTTAAAATATACGACGAGAGAATATAGTTTTACTAACATATTTTTAATAGTTGATATTTATTTATTTATTTATTTTATTCTAGGGAAATTTACCTAAAAAAAATTCCACACATAGATAGCAAACTAGTCTAATAATAACAACGATAATAAGAGTGTTAAAGTAGGCCATTGAAAAATTTATCGGCTATAATATTTTTGTTTTAACTATGTAACTGTGGAACAGGTCGACATGCTATACTTATTACTTACGTTTATTACTAACTCCATCGACGTAAAGCATAAAATTGTTCCAATCGTGTCAAATGGGATTTTATTGTAATGTTGGTAAACAAATAAACACTGTAATACAGGAATGGATACTATTGACAATTTAAATAAATTAGTAATTTTTTTTAAAAAAATATTTGGTGTTGGATATCCCCACCAAGATTGGCATCCTACAGATGTCCAAGTCATGGAATACGCTATGAAGCGGTAAAGCGTCGTATTCTTCGGATGGTTTCTGTAACATAATAATTTGAATGTTTTATTTTTAACTAGCCTTAATGTGACTTCATTCGTCGGCAAAGTTAAAAGTAACCCATGTTGGGCTACCAATTTAAAATAGTTTTTCAACAGGGTTTATGATTTGTCCTCAAGAACTTTCATCAAAATTGGTTCAATGGTGGTGCCCGCAAATGAGGTCTTCGATTACGTCGGAGGATGCTAATTTAATATATTATTATTATTGTTTTAATATATATAATATGCTAAAAAATGTAATTGTTTATTGTTATTATTTAATTGTTGTAATTACAAATTATTAATTCATAATTTGTTGTAATCTTTATTAATTGAAAATAAATATGTACCTGTACCTATGTCCCGTGGGGGTGGCGTAACCCCTGGGGAACCAAAAATAAAAGAAAAAACTAGAAACGCCGCCAACTTATAAAAGTGTAACGCATTGTGTTTCCTTTGACAACTTTGAAAGTTCATTTCGACCATATCTAGTATTACTACCGTTCTAAGATCTTTGATTTCGACAGACAGTCGAAGCGCGGGTCTATAAAAAATGGCTGCGATTTAGGCTAATGTAAACGTATTAATTTTTTTAAGATTTGTAAGATATTATTTTTTTTTAATACTTGTAAAGTTATTTACTTTAATGTTCACTTACACAGTATAAGAGTTGTCCATGTTTAATTCTCTAGAACCACATAAAGAATAAAGATCATTGTGAACCTAAAATGTATCTAAGTGCTATTTGCTTTAATATTAAATCTTTATAAATTATTTATTATTTATTTACATATGTAATTTATATAGAGGGACGGAAAGTTTCACACGCTTAAGTTTACATTGTAACAAATTTTTAGGTACCTGAAGTAAACATTATTGTATATAGTAGTTATTATTGCATCGAAAGTCTACAGTTTGATAAAGAACGGTTCCAATGTTTGCTGAACATATAGTCACTATATTAAGTATTTACACAAAATGTGTCGGTTTTCTCACATTGTATTATTTATAAATATTCTATTATAAATACACTAGTTGTTCCCTGCGAATTCGCGAGCCTGAAAATTTGACAATATAAAGAATTTCTCCATCATATCTGTACATTATAATAAAGTAATTGTATGTACTTGCGTTTGTGTAGGCTAATATTGTATAATGTAATATTAGTCTGTACTATGTCTCGGCAAACCGAAGGTACTCACGGAGTTTCAGTCTGTTAGTAATCAGAAAAAAATTCAAATTCAAAATAATACAAATTCAAATCATCATCTCAGCCGTAGGACGTCCACTGCTGGACATAGGCCTCCTCCAAAATTTTTCAATTGGACCGGTCAGAAGCAGCCTGGATCCACCGTTGACCTGCGGCTTTTATTAGGTCGTCTGTCCACCTTGTGTCTACGTGGACGTGGTGGACGTCCTACGCTGCGCTTGCTGGTCAGTGGCCTCCACTCGAGAAACTTCCGGCTCCAGCGGTCGTCGGCTCTTCGTACTATGTGCCCTGCCCACTGCCACTTCAACTTACTGATCCGACGGCTTATGTCGGTAACTTTCGTACGTCTACGGATCTCCTCATTTTTGATTCGATCTCGCGGTGTAACCCCGAGCATAGCCCTTTCGTTGAGCGTTGAGCGACATTGAGCTTCCTTACGAAGCCCATAGTTAGAGACCACGTTTCAGCGCCATATGTCATCACTGGCAACACACTGGCAAACAAATTCAAATACATTTTGTTAATACAGTAGATATATTCACACGTAGTCTAGGAAGACCTGCAGTACTAAGTGTGTTGCAGATACATTACCGTTCATTTGCATGCCGTGACACATTACAGCCTTTTTGTTAAAAGAAGCGACGCTAGTTGCCGTTGTGCCGTGAAAAATGTCGGCTCATTTTTAAAAGTTCGAGCGTTCTTTCTAACTGAATCTACAATTGCTCCTGTTAAAATTGTACTCACTATGAAAGCGAATTTTTAACTTTTCAACACACTATACTAAAAAAATAATATTGTATTTTTATACTTCTAAAATACTAGTCACTGTAAAGTCTGAAATAAATTAACGGTCACATTCTAGTCGTCTCTAAATTGTCGTTTATCGTTTTAATTTTGTTTAGCGCAGACTGTCTACAAGAATAAGAACAGTCTTCAACTTGATATAATATCTCCTTTCATTGGTGTAATATAATTGGTTAAATTTTAACTTATAGTGTCAGAAATAATATCTTTATTAAGTCGTTTTACAAGAGACACCTAATGAACTGTGTTAAGGAAATTATTAATTGCTCTCTCGGTTTCTCTAATTTGTCACCCTTACTCAAAACTATTTAATATTTATGATCATTACGAATTCGAGACGACTATGAAATACAAATTGAACTGAATTAATTTTATACAAATCCTAAATATAATAAATTGATATTACTGGGGATCATTTAAATAGAACTGTGAGGGGTAATAATAAATTTTTACTATTATAACACAAGTCCTCCGCCGCGCCTGTCTGTTCGCGATAAACTCAAAAAACTACTGCACTAATTTTCATGCTGTTTTCACCAATGGATAGAGTGGTTCTTGAGGAAGGTTTTAGTATATAATTTATAAAGTAACGCGGGCGAAGTCGCGGGCAGCAGCTAGTGTTATAAATAAGAAAGTTTGTGATTATGGATGAATGCCCGTTACTCTTTTACGCAATGAATTTGTCACAAAGATCGTTTTAGAATATAATCTTAATAGACTTTATGCTATGGCAAGCGTATAAATATTTATATAAATTAAGTGTGGTAAAAATATTAGTGTGGGTATTAAATGTTATAAGTTACAGCTTACGTAATGCACTCCAGCGACAGATTTTCATATCCGTAATTAATCATGTGTACGATTTGATTTATTAACACTAATTAAGCAAAAGCATTGAAATTAATAAGGATACTTACATCAAATTTGTCTTGGAAGCGAGGGAGTCATAATGTTCGCCATGTTAACTTGTTGGTAGAGTTCATTTGCTTCATATCTGCTATTATCCGAACTTCCGATTCAAAAATATTATGTTGATTTACTTGCAACTGAGTTGTCATTGTTTGGGCGGCAGAAAAAAATTGCAAATACTTATAGTAGAGTGTAATTAGCCCAAAAAAGGCCAAAGCCCAACATTCAAAGTAAAAGTATTATTCCAGCTCCAAATTGTTCTAACTTCTATACAGGCCTCCGTCCACTTGGCTCCCACGTCTAGAATCCCATGGGATCCTAGGATACTTTTTGTCACTTTGGCTCCCATGGGATCCTAGAGTATTTTTTTATTCGAATTTAAATGTAGATTATTTTTCTCCTTTGCACTATTGGGCTAAATCGCATAGTTTTCTAAATATTTAAGAAGAACTAATAAAATCTAACTTCTCCCTCCCCCTCACTTCCAAATCCGACGCTAAAATGGTGTAACTTTTTACCAAACAATATGTGGACTATATAGAACCATTTGGAGCTGGAATAATAATTTTACTTTGGATGATGAAGTTAATAAATAATATACCGTCAAAGAAACTAGACTATCGACGAATAAACTGCACTATCACTACACTATCACTCTATAGACTTATGAAATCAAATTAATATTTAAAAGAGTTCTCTACGTAACCTTTAGTGGAAAAATGTTAAAAATACTCTGAAGAAATATTTACATATTACGAAATTGTAAACAATTACGTTTCATTTCATTAAGTAAACAGGCAAAGAAATAAAATATTTATTTCTACAAAGAGTTTGTATCAAAGTGGGTATACAATTATACGGCTAATAAATAAAAATAAAATTGGCGATCCATAAGAATTGGGAAAAGGGAGATAGAAGTAACAGGCGAAAGTAACAAGTAACAAGGGTCCAAGAGATATTTCCGCGTCCCGACACCGACGATTCATTCTCTAATTATAATAGAAACGGTCGCCTAAATCACCAAAACACAATTACTCGTCTCACATAATTATTTGTTCAATATTGAATTCTATAAATAAACAACAAAGAATTCTTTATTTTATACTAGCTGGCGCCCGCGACTTTGTCCGCGTTGGAAAAGAAAAAAGTTGTCTATTATATTGTGTACTGTACGTCTGAATGTTTGTCTGCCGGGTTTCATGAAAATGGGTTGATTCGTTTAAGAGTTATGGAGGAACATACATACATACATACAATACATACACTTGCAGATTTATTATTAGTATAGAATAGATTATGATTAAAAAAATGAAACATTTGTGTTATCTATATAATACTTCTATACTAAGCGCCTGTTTCACAAACGTCAAGTATGGCCTACTTGACGTAACTGTCATTTAAAGTCACCGGTAACCGTCAATGGAGCTGATATACCTTTGTTTGTACGGTAAACGTCCCAAACATTGATTAGAAAATAACAAAAAAAAATCGGATATCGATGGATGCACTAAACCGAGTGAATAATTCAATAAAACGGAAAATGATTTCTAAAAGTTACTAATCAACACTTTACTTGACGTTGGTGAAACAGGCGCTAATACTAATATATACTAATATAAAAACTAGTGCACCGATTTGAAAAATTCTTTCACTGTGGGGAGTAACGGGCTATTAATCATCAATTATCAATACTAATAAACTGTAGTAGGTATTGTACGTACGAATTAACTGATTTTCATGAAACTTGGTAGATAAACATTTAGACATACAGGACACAGGATAGGTTTCTGTTTTTCTTTTTCAACGCGGACAAAGTCGCTGGCACCAGCTAGTAGAAAATACGAACGATGAGCTCTAGAGGTACGAGTATACGTCTTTACGTATCACGGTTTTAATATCTTTATAATTATCTTAATTTATATATTTATATTTAAATTTGAAAACTAGTTAATTCTCTTTTCGTTTCCATTTAAATACGGTCTCAACGAGGTCTATGTTTCGTTTCACATAAGGTCAGTAAATCCGGACTTTGGATTGCACATTTTATTTGCATAACTGCGGACGCAAATGTAACTTTATGTACATATATATGAATTGCAGTACAAAGTTAAATTTAAACATGGGCTGTAATGTTTGTTAACATCATATTATAATAGTCATAGCATTAATAAAATACGTTTATCTAGTGATAAGCAGAGCAATAAATAATTAATCTGTATGCGAGTATTCGATTTTAGTCCTATCTTATGTTCCTTTACCGAGTAAGTAAAAGTACGGTTTTTGTAATTAATCTTATTCTATATTTATGGCTCAATATTTCTAAATTAAGTTTCTCTGCAGATTACCTTTTAAATTTATAGTGCCTAGGCGACATTATATAAACTCTAACAAATCTCGCAGGCAAACAATTGGCAAATTGCCATGAACGAGATTCTGTTTTTAAAAGAACGAAATTAAAACTATCCACTTTAATGGTAAAGTTAGATTCTGTTTCATTTGTATAAAGTTAAAATGGTTTATAGCTTTATATCTGCAATATTAGCGTTGCTGTCCCTAAAAAGTAATCCCAAAAAGAAGTCCCAAAAAGGGGTCCTTCTATTAAAAAAAAATATATATATATATATATAATTTGCAGGTGGGAATAAGTCAGCCTTCTTATCCTACGTATTTATGTAGGTGAATCTATAATATATGTGAAACCACATGTCACCCAAATAGTGTCAATGTATAAATTACTCATGCTTGATATTGCTTATATCCATTGGAAAATACTACACTTATAAACATTATCCTTCCTTACTAATATTATAAATGAGAAAGTAACTGTCTGTCTCGCTTTCACGCTAAAACTACTGAACCAATCACCATGAAATTTTGCATACACGTTGTCTGGGACACCAGAAAGGACATAGGATACCTTTCATCCAAGAAAGAAGTAATGTTCCCGAGGGATTATCTAAAATATAAAACTTTAACTAACGCCTGGCCTATGTGTTATAGCAACAAGTTGTCAAGTGTTGTAATTGCTTTTATATTTTTAATTTATCATCGCGTACGAAGTCGCGGGCGCCAGCTAGTTAGATGATAAATAAGAAAAATACTGGATTAGAAAATGCAATTGGTACACAGTAAAAGAGATTGTAAAACCTACTAATATGTAGGTTGTTCTAAATATTTTTAAATTTATAATGTTGTGCTTTCCTTTAATTTAAATTCATACTTACTTGTAATATTCATTTCAGTAGTGTTGTATATAAGCCTTTTTAAATAAATAAATAAATACCCTTTCAATTTTAATATGCGTTTAATCTACTGCGGTGTAATCCTAGAAATCAATGCAATCGTCAAAATATTGTTTTAAATTAATATATAATGGCATTGGCAATGCAAATTAATATTTGTAAATGTAATTTAAATATTATAGATAATCCCTAGGCATTGTTGTTTGCTCCAATGAATTTTGTATTTAGTAATAATGTAAATATGTACAGTTAGCAGCAGTAGCAGTTTTTATCCGTACGGAGTTTTTCAAAGAATTTCAACTAGTTTTCATTTATGAATGTTCACAAAGGCGCAATCCTTTGTGAAAGTAAAATTACAGTTCTCATTAGAGAGTCAGTAGCTAGTTTACTTAAGTTTTCCAACTCGCCATCAACTATCTTGATACACAAAGTAGTAAATTCATTGCTAGGCTTTTAGCTGTGTTATATTTGTGTATATTATTATACATTTTTATGTGTGTATATTATGAGGTGTGTTATAAATTTAATATATTAATATATTAATAATTTTGAATTTTTTCTATAATCACTACATATTATAAAAAAAAGTCCTTCGCCGCGTCTGTCTGTGTGTCTGTTCGCGATAAACTCAAAAACTACTGCACCGTTTTTCATGCTGTTTTCACCAATGGATAGAGTGGTTCTCAAGGAAGGTTACAAGGGAGGCGGAGTACTTAGTTTTATAATATGTACTAGTGGGTGCCCGCGACTTCGTCCGCGTTGAAGAAGAAATTTATGCTAGCTTGACCCGGGCAAACGTTGTTTTGCAACTATCACTTACCTACCGAAAAAAAAATCATAAAAATTGGCCAGAGATCGGACCTCAAACTACAACAAAATTTTGAACGCACCTGTAATAAATATTTGACAACCAAGTGACAATTTTAGACAAAAGACATCAATAATGTTTCACAGCTAGGAATATTTGTATTGGAAAATTGTATTTTCCGTTATCGTTTTTAGTATTTTCCGTTACTTATTTATTTATGTTGTCACCGTTTAAACCTTCCCTGGACTTTCACGAATATTTCAAAACCAAATTACCAAAATCTCTTGTAATGTCATCTGATGTCATCTCATATCGCTGTGACGACGATGGCGCCGCCATGCGACAGTGGCCCCCAATTATTTATGTTTTTATATGATCCCTCGAGAATAGTCCTTTTTTTCTGGATGAAAGGTACCCTATGTCCTTTCTGGTGTCCCAGACAACGTGTATGCAAAATTTCATGGTGGTCGGTTCAGTAGTTTTTGCGTGAAAGCGAGACAGACAGACAGAGTTACTTTCGCATTTATAATATTAGTATTAATATGTCGTGATTAATACACTGGACCGCAAAGAAATAGGGTCGGTTAGAAAATCTTCAACATCAGTTATTAATTCAATGTATGAAATAAGAACTAAATTAGAGAATATTTTAATGTGCTTAAATAAAAATAAATTTTCTTTAATTTAGTCTATATTTGACACAAAAGACATATAAAAATTATTTAATAAAAAATTACTTGTCCCAATTATAGTCATTATTAATATTCATCCGTGCAAAGACGGGAGTGGATTAGTTAGTTATAAATGATATAATTAAATTATACATTGGTTTAAATTGATACAAAAGCTAGAAGTAAGAGATACTAATGGAATATCTACCCAATTTCTGTGTATATTACGTTTTTCTGTGTATATTACTGTTGTAAAAGGGTATTAAGTTATTCTTTGACCGCAAAAATAAGCCTTAAAGTGTAAGTATTATGAAAACCTTTTAACAAAACGTGAAATATATTTTTCAATACGCCATTCACTAAAATTGAGTTAGACACGATTGGATGTGACAGGGAATTATATAGGGATAGAAGACTTTTGTACCGTTTTGGGCAAATGGATTTTTCCGGTTGTTTTCATTGTGAATTCTTAGGGAAAATGATGTTTGCTTGTTGAATTGTATAGAAACTATATATTAATACTTACTAGACATAATTTGTTACAATTGATTTTTTATTAAAACTTGGATTTTAGCTGGAAGAGGAGCAACGCACATAAAATCTGAAAATCTTCAATCCTGACCATATTTAGAGTTATTCCTTTTAGATTTCTGCTATTAGTTTTTGCCAATTATCTGTGATGACGTGCGATTATTAATAAATAAATTAATTGGTATCAGTTGCTTTGAATCGTCATTCTACTTGTTACATGTTTATATCAAAAGTTTGGTTATTCCTTATAATATTTTGAATATCATTTTGAACATCATATTTAATAATAACGCGATCAATTCAAGCCCATATTTATATTAGACACATACTAAAAGTTGAAACATTTATTATTTATTTTAAAGTATACGGCAATTATAGATCTTTATATTTAGTGTGTAAATAAAATAATATTTTGTATTATATTATTTTATATTACACGATTCAGAGCCAAATTTTTCAAAAAAACATTTATATTTAAACGGGTCACACGTATCCAGGGTATTTTATGAAGTAGGTATACTTTTTGTTACCCTGTGTTTAACTGGATTTCCTTAAAACACTTGAAATCCTCAGTATTTCAAGGAATAATTTTGGTTTATAATTTTCAACTGAATAAACATGAACTCAGGTAGAACAAACCACACAACAGTTAGTTTCGAGGGTTCTAATTATGCAAATAATAATAACCGCAGTCAGTAAATGTGTAAACATATGTTAATGTAACCGAAGCCACCTGTGGTAGTGGGATACGTCATTATAATATAGTCATAAATATTGGTGACAATATCTATATTGTATATGTAATAATATTTTTATTAAAATACCTATGTTTTGTCCGAGGATCAAATATATACTCCAGACAACATCTTAATCTTCTTAATATCATAAAAGGCGATGTATGTATGTATGTCTCCTATAGACTCCAAAATCGCTGAACTGATTTTGATCAAACTTTCTGACAATCTTCATATTACCTAGTCCAGCGGGTGTTCCTGTGAAGTTTGGTAGCGATCGGACGCAGACGAAGTCGCAGGCAAATACTAGTACTATATAGAATTAGTATTAGATTGATATAATCAGAGAAAACAATTTTACACTCTTTATTATGGTATTGATTAGGAATTTATATATTTTCAAGTTTCAACAGCATAAGGAGATCGGTGAAAAAACCACTCTGTGACAGGTGACAAAACGATGAAATATTTGTGTTACTACATTCTCAAAATATGAAAAGAATCGTGTAGTTAGTAAAACAAAAGTATTTCTAGTTCTTCCTTTAATGAAAATAAATAATTATGAAGGGCTCCAAAGTCATCAGAGTAATACTTGATTCAAAATACAATGTCAATGAAAATACCAAGATTTTCAATGGAAAACTGACGCGTGTTGACATTACACAAAATTTACTCACTTCTATTTTAGTATTGGTTTTCATTTTTTTTCGTTTTATAAGTTCAATACTGCTTGCTTGTCACGTTTGCCGACAATAAATTTTATTAATGGCTTTCACATCTGTATGACATTTTCATGGATGGAATAGAAATATATTCACAACAGTGCAAAACGTACAACGGTTATGAAAGCCTATTTTGGAATTAAGTAGTGTTAAAAGTTAAAAATAAAACAATAATACCTGACTAAGTCGAACAATCCGAAACCAAGACTGCGTTTTTGCATATCACGTCGATTTCATTTATATTAATTTATTATTATTGAGTTTATCTAAAGGAGATAATGTTGGTCAAAAAAATCCTGAATTTTTACAAATAATATTATGTAATTGTAAGAGTGCCTTTTTTAACTTTTATATTTTAATCTAATTAATCTATTAAACGAAACACAAAAGTATTGACATTAGTAATTCACTTTTTTATGTTAAAGTCGCCTATAACACAAGCAACGCCAAGCTGCAAGTGCAAGGGCTCTGGTATCCCTTACTGGTTCTCTAGCAGACAGAAATAGCCACTAAGCAAATAATAATAATAGTAAATCCCTTACTCAATCACCGAAACACAACATAAGCTGTTATTTTACTGTGGTCTTCTGTAAGGGCATGGTCACGCCGAAACGCACTGTGTCTTGCCACTACTTTCGGAAACCAAAACAGAGTCAACTTTGCCACGTTCATTTCCAAAGCTGACCCGGTCGGAATCGATCCCCGAGACTTTAGGCAATCACCCTTACCACTCATCCAACGGATAGTCAATTACCGAAACACAACAACATACGTGCTGTTATTTCATGACAAGAAGCGAGACGAGCTCAGTATAATAATTTGAAAAGCAGTGTGTGTCCCGCCAATGCTAAAAATAATACCAGATGCAATGTTTTCAACGGAATGTATTGTCTCATTTTACTAAAGAACACATTATGGCTGAGGGAACATTTTGCTGGAAAGGATAAAAGAGGATAAAGTTATGTTCCGCCCGAGAGGCCTTGCGATTATCTCGCCAAGTTCGTTCGTGTAACAAAGAAGAGCAGGCAATTTAGGGCCCAAGAAACAAGGGCCCTCGGGAGGTTCAATGTTTATTCAACTAACGCCTACTGATCGACTATTTTTTGTTCCTTAGTTGTATAGTGTAGGTAAGAACATAGATTTTTGTTATTTTCGTCTTTATAGTATCCCATATCATCCATATATCCATGGAAATGACGTCTATTACAACTTCTAGACAAAATACTTCTAGTATAACTAAAACATTAAGTATGCCTTTTAGAAGAAAAACTTTACTTGTTACTGGCTAATATTTCCACAACTTATTATTTAAGTACATATTGGTATATCTTTTTTTAATTGTAAACCGATTGGAATGAAACAATCACTAAATGTTACAAGAAGCTTGCTACAATATATCAGTGAAAACCGCATTTTAATTGGTTAAGCCGTTTCTGAGATTAGCGTACACAAACGGACAGAAAACAGACAAAAAAATCTAAAATCAATTTTTTTGACCTCAGTAACGTAAGTAAAACATCTATTAAGAGATTAAATATACATTTTATATACATATTTTAGTCTTTAACAGTTAATAAAGTGACTGTAGAAGTATATCTTCAAATAGATCACAATATTCAATAATAGGTTTTCAATGAAAATCTCTTAAATATAAATACTTATGCAGAAAAATATTTATTAACTATTATTTACATTTTACAATAGATGTTAATTTATATTATTACAAACAAAACCACAGCAAAAAATCGAGTTGCATTGGATATAGTGTTATGAAATTTTTGTTATAGTTATTTTTAACCTAACAAAATCACTTAAGAATAGGGACAATGAGAATTTAAGTAATACACTCCTATATACAGATGTTCGCATGTAAAGCTCGCAAATTTTCACGCATATCAGTAATCAGGTTTAAATCCGACATCCAAAACGCCGCCCCAGTCAACTCTGCAGGGATTACGCATGCCACGCGCGACACACAATATTACTGTTTGTAAATTTTGCATGTTTTTAATAAAGCCGGCTGTTCTAAATTATTTTCATATACGAATGTTACATCGATGTTTTCGCTGTGAACATTATTTTTTCAACAGACGTAATGTAATATAAAATATTGTCATACAAACGTTAAGCGATTGTTTTGTAATTATTATTGACATTTGACAGCGAAACGAATTTACTGAATTTGAACCTATAAATTCGGTAAATGCAAAGTAGGTATTTAGCACTTTTGAGCGAATTTAAATTGTTCTATTTTGTGTAATAGAAAAAATAAAACATATGTAAGGAATTTGCCAACACTTTGGTGACCTTAACTAATCCTTAATAAAAAAGTAGCGACAAATCAGTTATAAAAAACAACAATTTAAAATAAATAACTTACTGTATAGTAATGAAATTGAAAATGAAAATGCGCCTGAAACATTTTTCTATTACATTTGTGATAATCATGGGCCCTCAATCACAGATACTGAATGAGGGTTCGAGTATGACACATCACGTTCGAATCATGATGGATGAAGATATCTGGACATCGTGATTAGTCATGTTCCCCTCCATATCTCCGAATCGAGTATGTAATTCATATTAGTATATATAACAAACTGTCGGTGTAGGCAGTAACCAACCAATTGGATGTCCTTATTCTGTAACTTGCACACGATTTCGGTACCAGTAATTTTTCATACACATTTCTGATTGTACATTATTACAAAGTTCACTATTTAATTTTTTTTTATTTGATTCTTTTAGAAATTTTAATATATTAATATCATGTCTTTGTGTTAGAGTTGAAATAATATTGTATGTATCACAGTTTTCAAATAAATTGATTTAATTAGTTATGTTAAAGTTTTTAAAACTATTGTAAATTATAGGAATATTAGAAACTAGCTGATGCCCACGACTTCGTCCCACGTTGAAAAATAAAAATATATAACGTCTGACAAAATTGCCACACACATAGCAATATTGCTTTTATAGTATTGCAGGTGTATGATTTATATTTTCGACCGACGAAACGAAAAAACAAAAACGGAGGAGGTACTCAATTCGACGCGTATATATTTTTAATGTATGATCACGCAAAACTTTTGACAGGGTAGTCCGATTTTCATAATTCTTTTTTTATTTGAAAGGGTGCACCCCCGAGGGGGTCCCATTTTAATTTAGAAAAAAAAAATTCCACCCCTAAGTGTAGGAAAACAGGGGATGATTGATTGTTTACTCACCGTTTGTAGCGTATAACCACGCATAACTTTTTACAGAGTAGTCCGATTTTGATCATTCTTTTTTTAATAGATAGGGCATACCTCGAAGTTGGTCTCGTATAAATTTTGAAAAAAAAATCCTACCCTAAGGGTAGGAAAATGAGGATGGGAATATAAAAAATTAAGCATGTAGTAAATATTAGCTTATAGCCACAAAAAACCAACTAAAATATAAAACTTTTTAACAAAAAATAAAACCGCCGAAAAAACTGAAAAGCAAAAAATAATCTTCTATTTTACCTAAGTAATTTTGAGTCGCCGCCGCGCATCACTCTTTACGTAATTTTTGCTTGTTATTCTTTAGGCCTTTTAGGATTTGCTTAAAAATGAACATGCAAAATTCAAAACTAAACATAGAAATGTAAAATGAAGCCTTAAAATTCAAAATAAATCGAACGTTGTTATATTATATTCGTTTTCATGTGAACTTTCGCTGAACTCAATGCGGAACTGAGTCCAGAGGAGCTTACGGAGCATCTAGCAGCTTTCGTAGCAACTATGTCATGGCTGTCATCGTGGTTCTGGAGACTTACTAATATATATTATATAAAACAAAGCTGTAGCAAGATTTTGTTGTATTAGGTACCACAAATATAACAAAATCCAGTGATTGTGTTATTTTTAACTCAATGTATTTGCAATCCGTAACTTCTGAAACTTCAGAGATATTCTAAAATATTCGAATGTATTTTCCACTAAACAAATTACATATAAAATATACATTCAAATGTAAGAATGGAATGTTTATTAAAAAAATAACATTGAAAGCTCAGTGAATGTTGAATAAGGATGTGGAATCGTTAAAATGGTATATGAATAATTCAAAATTGGAATTGTTATTCGTGTTGTTGTTGAGACCTTTGATCGGAGAGTTACTGATGTTCCCCACTGAAATGTATCTGATTTAGAACTCGAACGGTATCTGTTATTCTATAACGTAACAGTAATGCAAATTATTGTTTAAACTCATGAATACCAACGAATATATTGTTATCTTTTTATGTAATAAATTATACATTATAATAATTATGTGACATTGAGTGACATGACATAATTATTATAAGCCATTACAAATTCAACATTATTCATAGGCATTACATTACTTCTAATATACAAATATTTTACACAATGAGCGTTAGAACATTTTATTGGAGAAACTTCAGTTCTTTCTGATAAGGTTTACTGAGATTGTATACTTCAAGATATTTATTTCAATTTTGTAAATCATAAAAGCAATTAATTTTCTCTGACATTTTTATTTTCATTGTTTTTTCATGGACAACAAAGTAGAATAGAACACTCAAAGAGGTTACCGTTTTATTGAAACTTTTTTTTTAATTCCAATGAAAAGTCTAAAATAATTATTTAAAAAAAAATTCAGATTAATTAAATATTCCTAATTTTTATCAACTTATATGTAAGGATTTAGAAAACTATAATATTATTTAATAATATTTATAATACACGCATAAAATGTGTATACTAATTAAATTAAGTTAGTTATAGCAATAATAAAATAAATAAATAATAATGAATTATCTTCTATAACATAGAACTTTTCAATCATTCGGTTCGGAATTCTTACTTGTACTATGAGATAAAATGTCAGCTTAGGGACGATATAGTTTTTGATAACGAAAGCAAAGCCGATACAAGTCGGATTTTAGGTTACATAAAGCATTTCTCTTCCTATCCGAGACTACTGCAAACAGTCACAAAGGCTTTTATGTATTCCGAGCTACACTCAAAATAGATTCCTTGGCCGAGAGTTATATGGACTGTTTGAAATATGGCTCGTAAATAAAATTCTCTTGTGGAAGTATGTTAAATGTTGAAACTTATGGTTTCTTGCATTGTGGAATGTTAGCGTTTTGCTTTTAAATAAACTTAGATCTATTATTGCATTTCATGAATAGGCAAGTTCTTAGTTAAGCTTATTTTGTATAAAATAAGCATGCTTCATAACATTCTTATTACCTGAATACAAATGGTTTATTTTACATTGTGACCACGTTACCTAAAACTGTAGTTTAACGAATGATTGAGCGTATCCTACATGTGTATACGAATGGCTACTGTCTGGCTGGCTAGCTGTCTAATGGCAGTCGAAAAATTTACAAAATTTAAGATTAAATTTTTGATTCTATAAAAACCAGTTTTTTTACTGTGGATTTACGAGGATAGTTACTGTCTTCAAATGGGCCATCCAGTTAATAAAGGTGGAGCACATTGCGCGTTACCACTAGTGATGTGCCGGATATCCGTATGGATATCCGTATCCGTATCCGCGGACATCCGACGAAGAAGAAAGATCCGTATCGGTATCCGTTACCTTTTGACTGATCTTTTTACGGATATTTAATTATTAATCTTATTAATCTTTAATTCATATCTGAAATTCTACATATAGGTGATTAGGTAGCAATGAAAAACTATGAAATTCCATTCAGTTTTTTTTTTAAATTTCTTAATTTTAATTAATTTTAAAATCAAACATTTGGTACCTTTATGAGCCTTTGTCAAGTGGCGAGCGTCAACTATCGTTTCAAGGTCACGCGCATCGACACCTGTTGAGAAAGTTAAGATCCGTATCCGTATCCGCGGATCTTGACACCAAATATCCGTATCCGGCAGATCACTAGTTACTACCACTAATTCAAAATTATAGACAGATAACGCAAATTTTCTACATTTTATATACAAATATTTTGTATGGCTCATCATGTAATATGTAGATTTTTACCCAGAAAATTATTAACTATTAGAAAATGGCCTCACTATCGCGATCGATGTAATAAATATTCCGGGCCGGTGATTAATTTCAACTACTTTGATCTTTCTCCTTTAAAACGTTTCAAAAGGTACGAGTAAGTTTTGCTGCTTTCATCTTTAAACTAAATTGGGATTCAAATTTATATGCTACACAGTTTAAGTAGTACCTTTGTTATAACAATAATATCACGTAGGTTCATATTAGAAAGATGAAAGGAAATATTTATATCGTATTGTCCCTATATATAGGAAAAAACACCAACACTGATTATAAAAACTAGTTGTATTTGATAAGCAAAAAAATATATCAAAGCTTTTCAAAACTTCATGTCGGTATCAAAATTTGGACACTCTTTTATCTTTCTACCAATTTTTAAGTTCAAAGTTTTAAGTTACAAAGAAGAGTTACAAAGAAAAAGGTGAATTTAATTGTTGTTACTTTGGAGTGATTTTAACAAAAATCTATCATACTTCCTAGCCAAATGTATGTTTTTTTTAATAATTGATACAGCCTAGGCTATATCTTATACACATTGATTTTTCAAAAGAAATCCTTATAATATTTTCATAATATATATATTCATATTCATATATAGGTATGCAACGAATTGCGAGATAGAAATATCTTATGCAAGATAGAATCGTTGCATACCTTAGAAGAAATAAGCAGACAAATTGAGAGAGTTTTGATATATATGACAATACACTCGTAGCTGCTTTTAAAATTCTAAGTCCATTATATTTTGGGTAGACATTTGACAAAGTGACAACGTAAATGACTGACATTTGGTATGAATGAACTCGCTATATTATGAGCGTCAATGCAACGTACTAAGTGGGACTTGTTGTGAGCGAGATATAAAAGCAGCCGGCTCTTAAGAAAATGAGTACAAACTAGAGCAGCCTCAGAAATGGGTCGCGGTTACACCATCCATTTGAAACGACCATGGTTATGTGTGAGGCAATTATAAAACTTTACTAGGATAATGGATTCTGTTATCGAAGAATGTGCTTATAATAATGTCATATTTATACACTGTTTTGCAGTACCTACTTGTTTAATTTTATGTTTTGACCTGCCGCAATTTTCAAATAATGGATATAAAATCTATTATTTCATAATGTTTAAGGATACTTACGAAAATATCTGTAAAATTTACATTTGCATCCAATGTGGTTGTGCTTTCGTTATAGGCACCCATTTCCATGTCCCCTCCTAATCCATTTTCACAATCCTACTCCATTCGGCAGCACACTGCAGCATCTACGGCATTACTTGTATTAATAGGTGACGATATTAACCTAGCATCAAATCGACTGGCAACCACCACATAAATAAATCAGAAAAAATAGCCTTTATTGCTGAAGTTAATTTACAACAAAGTATAATTATTATGTTATTTAACACCAACAACTCCAACTTGTCTTGCGTCTTCCAAAGCTTTCCACTCAGTGCGGCCCTTTGCGGTTTATTGCCAAGCTCTGTTAGCCAGGTCATCCGTGATGTCTAAAAAATCAATAGCTTTTTCTAAATCACAAAATGCTAGTGTACATATTTGGACTCAACAACATACAGAAACTCGTGCGAACACATAAGGAATAGTTTATGACCATACACTCCTCATTTGCATGCGGTTTAGTAGCGACAATGATTGGGAGGTGGCCGGCGGCTTGTCCCATTAAGTATTTATGAAGTGCTTAACTTGAAGGGAAAGGTACTAATGGCTCCTGTTTTATTAGATTCCAGTTTATGAGGATTTCAGTTTACTTCTGCCTCCTGATGAGAGTATTATCACATTAAAGGGCTTCAAATAAAGAAAACTTTACATTAAATATTAAATGGCGCCATGAGACCGAGTAGCGCTGGTTTCAGCTCATGAATTTTTCTACACAACAAGTAGATAAATATACAAAATATTGCTTGACAACATAAATAAAAGTTTATATATTATATACCTACTTAATAAATATTTAATCATAATCTTTTCTTCTTAACGTGCCGACTCTCATCCAGGAACGACTTTTGGAAATGACACTATTCAAATTCAAATTCAAATTCAAATTCAAAATAATTTATTTGCTGAATATAGTTATACACAAGTTGTTGTAAATTTAAGTTTTTAGTCCACATATTCAACCGACAAGCGGTGTGCAAATTTAAAAAGCATCTAAAATTAATAAGCCAAGACAATTTAATAATTATTACATTCCTATTTCATTTTTATTTGTTTTTCATGCTATATTTATGTGAGACATAGCTTGCACCGCCTGCACTATATAGTCTCATCATTTAGAAATTCATCAAGTGAATAATATGCCCTTTAATTTGTTCCATTAATTTGTTTTTATACATATTTATCTTTTCTTACATTCTACTACAAATACTATGTATATGTATACCATCAGGTAAGGGGCTTTCTTCTCCAATGAATATGTGCTACTTTTATAAAACGATGGTCATTTGTAACGCTGCAAGTATTTACTTACATCATTGAATTTGTTACTGTTATCATTACGACACTATGCAGTTCATAAAACAATAACTCAGTACTATCAATGAAATATCCTGTTGGTTGCCATGCCAGATGAGGTTCGCAGCAGATTTCATTTGAAAACAGCATTGCATTGTATTCCCAATTGAATTGAAAATAATTCGCCATAATATTGTCTCCGTGCGAAATGTAGTCATGATTATAAAGAATTTCCGCGCTTTTTTGAATGTAATAGCAGGCAAGTGCAAAGTTAAACTTTTACTTTGGAAACTTTATCGGATTATAGTGCTTCATTAGTCTTTTAATAAGTTTAATGTTAAAGTTAATCTCTCTGTTAAACTCTTCACTTTATACGCGAACACGAATACTTCATTTTAATTATTTTATTTTATTCGACGACACGTTTGGTCTAGTTTCTAGTAACCCTAGCTGTAAACCAAACCGACGCGGGTTCGAATCCCGCTATGGGCAAATGTTTATGTGTAACCTTTGTACCTGAGTCATGGATGTTTTGTATTTATAATATGCATGTATTTATAAAAAAAGTAGTCTATATATTGTATGAACTGTCTGGTATCCATAATACATTCATTAGTTGCTTACTTTGGAACTAGATGGTGCTGTGTGGAATGTGTGAAGAAGAAGTGTGAATTTATTTATTTATAAAAAAATATGTTTTATATAAATTTGACCCGTTTTATAACAGACTAATTAGTTACCTTTCAGAGATAAGAGAAATTTATTTATTAGTCGCAGTCATTTAGGCAGCGCTAGGCTTATGTAAGACCACCGTGAAGTAACAATATTGTGTGCTGTTGTGTTTCGGTGAGTGAGTAAGGGATGCCAGAGCCTTTTCCTACTTCTTCTTAATCCCTTATGGAGTCCCTAGACGGAGTTTAGAACGGAGCTTGATGTGCTTTCACAAGCAAACTGCGTGATTGATGATGCTTGATGAAAAATTATATTTTTTCATTGCTTGTCAAGCATGCTTGATCGTTTAGATTCATGCTTGTCAAGCAACACATTCAGTTACGCTGAGCCACTCTGTGGCAAATGAGATTAAAATGAATGCGGGTGCTTGACAAGTAAGTATGCCGCAAGCTTCGCCAAGCGTGCTTGTCAAGCACGTAAATGCTTGTCAAGCAATTTTGACCGTCTAGGGACTCCATTATCGTTGACATCAGCAGCGCACTTTCAGCCCCTGTGGTGTTGCTTGTGTTAATAGGCGACGGTAGCCACTTACCACCAACTGGACGGTCAGCCTGCCTAACGACTTTAGCATGACAAACTTATTATTGGGAGTTACATTTATTTATCGTATAACTTAATGCCATTAAAGCTAGAGAGTAAAACAGCTTATGCAGAGATTATGCGAAGAGATGAAAAATAAAATTAAAATGGCACCATTATATCTTTTCTTTAAAGTTTTAAATGGAAGCGCGACCAGTTTCCAACTTTTTTTGATCAAATTGAATCGCTCTTTGATTTATTTGGAGCCGACTTTTTCAAGTTTTCAGTAATTGTTCGCTGCAGTTAAGTTTTTGTTCTGTGTATGTCGTCTCTTTAGTAATGTACGTCTTCTATATAAATAAAAATCAATGCATGTTTTATTTCCGTTTTCACTTATGGATAGCGGGATAGACGAGTAAGGTTCGACATATATTCTAATAAATTTATTTATTCAATTTCATTACAAAATTAAATGAATGAAACGCATTTAGTTTTAATTAAACGATTATGTTCACTAAGAGTATAGGTAATTGAATGATCCGGCTCATACAAGTATATTCGTTAATTAAACATTGCTTTTTAATGAAACCGAGACGCGAGTTGAAAATTATTCCATTAATAAATAATGAAAATGATATATGAAAATGAAATCGTTACATATTCATCTTATTTAACAACTCCGTTTATCATATTATTTATTACCAGAACCTTTTAATGTTCTTTAAAAATTGTTATTTATGAACTGTATTCGAATAATAAAATAAATTGAGGCGTAGACTTGGTAAATTCGCATCGAAAAAGTTTATTTAAACACATTTAAAAAAACCGTAAATATATTTAATAACACTGATAAATTTATTAATGGTGTTGCTATATGATTTTTTTAAATCCCTTATCCTTATCCCTTATCCCTTATCCTTAATCCTTCTATGGTTGGCAGCGCACTTGTAGCACTTATGGCGTTGCTTGTGTTATAGGCGACGGTGGCCACCTACCATCAAGTGGACCGTCAGCCTGTCTGTCGACTTTAACATAAAAAAAAAATCGTAAATAGACGACGGTAGCCACCTACCATCAATCATCTGCCTGTTCACTGATCTTTACAAAAACAAAATATTGAGGACTACTAGTAACCTTAAGAGGTATTTTATAATTTTTTATAGGCTATATTATTTCGCGATATTCTGGCAACACACTTTACCTAACACATATTCGATTCCATACAAGTATTAACTTGTGACTATTCATTTGAGAAATGCTAAAGGTACGGTTTGAGCCCTAAAGCGTTATGAATAAAATTTCAGTTCGACTAAAATATATACAGTCCAGTAAACACGAAAGGCCAAACCATTTAACAGTTAGCGTTCATGTAGAAATAATACTCGTATTGTGACACTATATGTAATGGGGTGGTCTATTATTGCATTTTCTATTATTGCATTATGTCGAGGTAACTGTTATAAAAATATAACTACTTACAGTAAATTTTAATTTCATTCAGAGGGTAACAAGATATTTGAGAAGTATATTTTGTCACTATATTAAATACTAGCTGGCGCCCGCGACTTCGTCCGCGTTGAAAAAAAAAAGTAGCATATCCTGTGCCCTGTACGTCTAAATGTTTATCTACCAAGTTTTTCGTTTAACCAATTAAATAAATTGGTGATATATTATTTGTCAATTGGTGATATATTATTTGTCAATGGCCAAGAAGATGCGACATGTGCATGGCAAATTAAATTGAACGACGGGTGAAGCCGCGGAACACAGCTAGTATTATATAAAACAATTACTATAAAATCAATTAAAATTGTTTGACGTCTCGATTACGTAAACAAGCAACGGACGAACGAAGATATTCATAGAAGTTTGCCCTTTTTATTATAGAAACTAGCTCGCGCCCGCGACTGAACTCATGAAAATCAGTTAATTCGTTTAAGAGTTATGGAGGAACATAATATGTATATACATACAATACCTACACTTACATATTTATTAGCAGTTTTAGAAATATAGAATAAACATATTGAAATAAAAATAAAGTTTCATAATTTTCAAGTTTTAATGAAGTGCATAAGGAAAAAAAATGAAGTGACGCTTTCTATTGTAATGTGTTCAATTGCTCCACATTTCTGTAGTACTTCTGTGCACTACGTAGAGCCTCACAAAGGCTTATATAATAGCAGGTGCCACTTGTAATTTTCCTTTCCAGAAAAGTTTCATTTTAAGTCACATGCAGGTGATGGCGTGCTTTTTATGTACAAGAAGTTTCAGTGTGGTTACCCTTTTATTATAATATATAAAGTAAAAAAAACGTAATATTTATAATTTTATTCAAACTTATACATAATTAATGCGTTTCGTAAGAAACATTTTTATGGTTTTTTACAAAGAGAAAAGCTTGTGTACGCTTTGAAAACTCGAGAATGAGTAGACCCATTTTGATTCGGTTTTCACATACGGACAATTTTTATATCTATACTAATATTATAAAAAGTAAAGATTTGATTGTTTGTTTGTATCGAATAGGCTCCGAAACTACTGGACCGATTTGAAAAATTCCTTTACCATTAGAAGCCGACATTATTTGTGATGAAAAAGTATACTTTTTACCGCGGGAAAATGCTTCATTCCTACGGGAAAACGAGTAAAAGGACAACGGGTAGTAAGATTATCCTTCCGTACTTATCTTTTTCACATATAACTTTTAAACGGCTGAACCGATTGGATTGAAATTTTATATGGGTATTTCGATGGTTTCCTGGATGATATAGAAATACAATTGGACCCGGTAGGTGGCGTTGCTGTCGTTATGTCAACTACTAAACGGCTTGACCGATTGGGTTGAAATTTTGTATGTGTATATCCATGGTTTCACAGACATGAATGTATTATATTTTATAAATTTACGCGGACGAAGTCGCGTGCAACAGCTAGTATATTATAAAAAAAATAATAGTCTTTTTTTGCAGTCACTTTTTTATAACTTTTTTAGGTTCGAAGCCTGTTTTTGGACCCCTGATATCACATAAGAGGCTTTACTACGTACTAAGTGTGACACTTTATATTACAAATAAATGTCTATCATAATCATCATCATCTCAGCCGTTTTCTAATCAAAATTGTAGGTACGGTTTAGAAGACCACGTACAATATTGTGGAAATCAAATTGCTAATCATAACAAATTAATGAAAATGGACTTCTTAAAAATATCTTTATTAAATATTATTAGGTTATTTTGGTTAGGTAATGAAAAACAGTTTACGAAAATACTTTACGGGTAATGCTCACGAATCACTAATTTACTCGGATTTTATTCGATCAACAATAAAATTCAATTTGTATAAAAGCTCTAGTCTATTCGTCGGCTATGTAAATCCAATTACATCGAGGTTTGTGAATGATAAAAAGCTGTGAAGTTTTCGGAGTAATTTTGTATCACGTAAGCTGTATTAACAGAGAACGAGGGTTCGTTGACATTGACGTTGATTTTGATTTGTACAGCCTTGATATCTTGACTATTGTCATGATTAAGTCCACTTTTCCCAATCTTTAGCACCTTGAATGTAAACTGTAGAACTGACACAGTGATTGCGTAAACTGGAAAGTTAATCTAACGGCAGTAATAATACCCTCATATGACTACCTTTATAGGCTAACCATGGTTTAGCAGTTTAGCACCTCATATGTTTTCGTAGTTTGTTTTTTTAACAAGAGATACCTAAACTCACGTTTAGGTTTCACTTCACTTTCACGTCATGTCTTGACCCTCAACAGTTTATTCTTTTTCTTCTTACAACTTTTCAATGACATTCGTTTTGTGTCTTTTTAATTTTTTATAACACATTCCATAAAATGTGTACTTTTACCAAATATTTATGATTTATAAAATTATATTATGTTTATCTGAAGATAGAAAATAAAAATTTGTTTTTCTCATAGTAAAAATAATAACTGTCTGTAAGTCTGTTTCAGTATCACAACAACACAACAACCATTGTAAAATTTGCGAAGCTCTACGAGTAAGCTTTATCGTCTACATTTGAGACATAAACAAACTAGTAAATCACCTTTTTCAAGATAACTTTAAAAGGGATAGCGTAGATTTTAGGGAAACGCAAAGTTTCGTTCGCCGATCACTTTTGTAAATGTCACATTATTTAAGGTACCTACACAAAGGATAAATACTTAAGATACGTATTGTTTAATGAAGGATTTACAAGAAATAGACAAGGCGATTGTTTTGGAAAAAAATATACATTTTTATAGGAATTGAAATAAATATTCCACTGTATCGGTATGCCAAAGGAAATATATCCATGTGTTCAGATGATAGCGATGGTAGGAAGGTATGTAGTGTGCCGGATCGTTAAAAATGTAAATCCGTGAATAAGGGTACAGTACGGATCTTAACTTTCTTAGGCGACTGTTACACGTAAAGTATTTATTTTGATCCATCAATAAATAATTATGTATCGTGGTTTTTATTGAACGTGTAGTCTAGTGTATTAGTGGATGTCAATATTTTTTTCTATGGATTTCTAGAAATACTGACTTCCAACAATAAATATTGAATTGATAGATCACAATAAATATTGTACGTGTAACTGTCGCCTTACCCAATCGGTGTCGATGCGTGTGACCTTTGCTACCTAATCACCTATATGTAGAATTTCAGCTATGAATTAAAAATTAATAAGGTAAAAAATTCGTAAAAGGATCCGCCAAAAGTAATGGATAGGGATACGGATGTTTCTTCTCCCTCAGATATCCGCGGATACGGATACGGATATATTTATTAGTGATGGGGTTTTTGAAGCCAATTTACTTGTAATAATTAATTTTAGTGCAATTTTTTTTTAGATTACAAGTAGTGTGTGTAAAAAGATAGTAGTTAGTTAATTCGTTTGTATGTAAAGATTCTGTCAAAACAACACTGGCAAAGCTATTTCGATGCATTTATGAATATATTGTTTGACGTACGAGAATGATCGACATTTCTGGTTCACAATGTAGACAGGATTTTTCATGTTTCTATAACATTCGTGTGAGGTAGCCTTGAAATGGTTCCACGGTTGAAAAACTATACGGATGGCCACAAGCAATTAATAGTTATTTCATCAATATATTATGACAGTAACAATAAATTATCCTCTGAACTACATGCAATTACACAGGCTCTCTCTATATATTTCTTGTATACAAACAACATAGAGTAAAATATATAATATAATATATATTATTTTCATTTGTATTAAACTAGCGAACGTGCAATTTGTTTCTACAAATTACATAATTATAGTGAAAGCCGTATAAAAACCGTAGAAACAATTTAAAAAAAAAATATCATAGAGAGCACTAGTGAAATGAAATATATGGCAAATATAAACTCGCATGTAAGACTCGCGAAGTCGACTAAAGTCATTTTATCCAGTCGTATGTGTGTATGAATCATAAAGTATCATCAAGAAGCGAGGAATGCGCAGAAGCGTTGTGAAAGCACTACCTCCTCAACTATAAAACATCTGAGACGACTTCGAAATATCCGGCTCTAAGGATCTCCGACGAGTCAGAGCGGGTGTTTTGTTTTATTTGAATAAATTGCTCACTTTTCTCCAGCGGTTGGCGGGAAAGCATTTGTTTTCACTTAGAAAACCACTCGACGCCTTCACGAAGCCGCCACTTACGGCGGAGCTGGGAAATCGGCGGAAAACAGAAACAAAAATGAACGACAAATTTAAGTGAAACCGTGTTATTTTAAAAATCTATTTTTTGTTTTTGATTATATTGAGGCTATTAGTTTTATAAATAAAAATGCTTAGAAATAAATATTTTTTTCTAAACGTTCAAAATACAGTACTTCTGACACTGAATTCTGAAAACTGAAACAAGTGTCGCAGTATTATTGGAATTCAGATTCGAGCATCAGACTGGGAAAGGAAACAATGTATGGTTTTGCTATACGTTTTTCTTATTTATTATTTATGTTTTTATATGATCCCTCGGGAATAGTGTTTTTTTTTTCTGGATGAAAGGTACACTATGTCCTTTCTGGTGTCCTATACAACGTGTATGCAAAATTTCATGGTGATCGGTTCAGTAGTTTTTGCGTGAAAGAGTAACAAACACCCATACATCCATACAAACTTTCGCATTTATAATATTAGTACGGATTAGTACGCATTCAAACATACGTAAAATTAATATTGAATAGATCTTTTAAAAATCAACTTCTTATTATATTAGAGCTTATTATTAGAGCTTATTAATATGTGAACTTTATTGTCGGAATCTTGTATTATGTTGTCCGTCTGATACTCGTCGCTCATATCGGTGGATATAACTTACAACGCTATGAAACATGTTTGGTATGATATTTTTTATACGTCGTAAACAGCACAATTAGGTTCCATATTGTTAGTGAAAGATGGAAGGGACCATTAGCAGTGCGTTATAAAAGATCCTTTGTGTCGTCACGTCGAGGGTCAAGCTCGATATAGGCCGAATCTTTGTTGTCGCTGCTCATTGTTCAAAAAGCCGCTGATGCCTAAATTTCACCTAGTTTACTGAGTTTAAATAGTGCTTACTCAGAAACTGACGGTTTAATGAGCTTCGTGAAGTGTTGTTTCGTAAATTGTTGTTAAAATAGGCTAATTGTAGAGCAAGACCGATATTAAAGTTAGACTATTGTTTGGGAATTGTACTTATAAACTAACTAACTGAGACTTAACTAAGAGGTTTATAAAAACATATTATTATGTTTAGCAAAATATTTTATGGCCACACCTTTATTTTGAAATTAAGAGCGCATTGTAAGGGAAGAATTTCACGAGCGCAATGACATAAGTATTATTGTAGGTAGGTGTTCCTTAATGTTATCATAACCTGATTATAACTAATTTAATTAATGTCACTTTCCTTTACATAACCAAAATGTGAATAGTTTCAGATAAAAAAACAGTCCTTATAAATCTTATTAAATGAATTTCATTGTTTTTTTTTTAATGTTGAGATCAACACAAGCACAGATGCTGAAAGTGCACTGCATTCAGACGCGAAAAGCGCCTTCAAATTATGCTATGTAAAGAAGAACATGCATGGCTACTGACCTGGAACTGGTTTCTATTTATTGCATCTCTCAAGGATGTTTGTTTGTTAGTTTCTTAATGAACGTCAATGATATTCCTGCACCTTCATTAATTTTAATTAATTTAGAGCTGCATTGAAACTGAATGTACCAACCAGATAGCATTATTACTCGATGAGGTCACAAGAAGTAATTCTGCAATCATTAATCTTTACTTCCACGCAAAGGCTGTATGTCGCACGTTAATTACACACGTGGTGCATAATGGAACGTTTGAGGGCTGTGTATTCATTTGTATTCATCTCGCATTCCTGTTTTTGCAGACGTAATAAAAACGTATTGCAACTCGTTTGTGTCCACAAACGTATTCGATTCGTATCGTGCGTTGAACAAATTGTAGCTTTACTTTTGAGTTTAATAAGAAAATTTTAGATATTATCTTGCTATGGCGTATGGCTGGAAATGAAACATATTTCCAGTAATAATAAATCTAATAATTGCATAAAAAGACACTATATTTTTTGCATAAAAAATCCTTTTTGATGATAAAAAGCAGATTCTGCGCTAATTTTATAAGACACTAGTAATGTCGGATAATGTCGGCTTCTAATGGTAAAGAATTTTTCAAATCGGTCCAGTAGTTTGGAGCCTATTCTATACAAACAAACAATCAAATCTTTCCTCTTTATAATATTAGTATAGATAAAGGCAGACCATCTAGCGGAATTAACCACCAATTTTTTTTCTACTTTTAACATAATTCAGTTCTTAAAAACGATATAATGCTTTGTATATGAGACTACAACAAAGATGAGTGATGTCACTCTGATATTATTAAGGCTTAGGCCTAAATCAATTTTGTTTATATGATAAACTTTTATCTCGTGAGTTATTCTTAAATGCAATTGGGGCGCCAAGTCTGTTTTCTTTATCTCATGGAATTCAAAGAACGACGTCTTCTTGAAACGATCTTGTCAGACACTTTGACTTGTGTCGTTAATCTGTATGTACGAGTAAAAGAAGGTGTTACGTGTGTTTCTTTGTACGTGTTTTCTCCTTTATGTTTGTTTGTTTTTAATATCACGTTAACTTCAATTGTGTGGAGAGAAAATCATGGAGTAAGTTACTTTATTTTCAGAGATATCGTGTTTATAGGCTCTATACATGATACTCAAACTAATACTATGTATGTATGTTCCTCCATAACTCATTAACGAATTAACTGATTTTCATTAGACTCGATACTTATCGGTTTCTGCTGTTTCTCCGCTAACTTCTTCTATACAGTCTGACAGTTCTATACAGTTAATCCATATGATTTTCATACGGTTTTTACTACTTTACTTGCAGCAATTGATTATATTATGACTGTATTAAGTTTATATTTTTTTAAGCAGAGATGAAATGTATATCTAGAAATGACTGTGTTTATTTTTTTTATGACTTACCTAACGATTTTTATGCTATTGCTGGTGTTTGAGGTCAATTAAAAAAAAATGAAATAAAGAAATAAATAATTTTCTTTTCAGTTTTCGGTACAAACTCGTCTAAAACATGCAAAGTAATGTCAAAGAATGAACTCCAATTCAGATTCGCATTTAGCTTGGAGACGCGTCAGTTTGTCCTCGCAAGTACAAGTATTTACCAAACGTAGTCGCGTCGACGCTCGAATTGTAGCTCCCTAGAGCACTCTCAGGACCACTTGTCCCGCGGCCCGAGGCCATTTTCAGAAGTGTGCTTCTGAAAAATTGACGCGGAACCAACCCAAGACGGATTCCTTTAGACCCTTTTTTGTTCCCACGTTACGTCTAATGCTCGCTGTTAACGCTTTGTGGGTTAACACCTGCGTAAACTTTGCCTTATTTAGAAGGCAAAGCGCTGTATAGAGATTTTATTCTAAATTTAGGTCAATCTGAAAATATCGATACCATCCATAATATGAAACAGAAATTAATATTATGTGTATTAAAACAAGATGGAAAAGAGATTTAATGTTAAAACATTGACTTTTTGTGTGATGTGTGAGGACTAACTCCGTGGAGTATAGATCATCTAATAACCCACATGTTGTAATATCTACAGAAGTTATAGAATAAAAATTAAGAAATATTCCTTACTATACTTTCAAGTTCTTCCCTAACGTATACCATGCGGTAACGTCCATAGGTAACGTCCATAATCAGTAGGCAATGGAACTACCATTGCCCACACATTAAACTGGTTAGGTTAATAATGTAATCAGTAACTGATCTTTTATTGTATTAACTATTTAGAAAATATGGCTTCACTATATATTAATACTACCAAACATCTGACCAGTTAATAATGTGTGGGCAATGGTAGTTCCATTGCCTACTGATTATGGACGTTACCGCATAGTATACGTTAGGGAAGCTAACTTGAAAGTACAATATCAAAGGATATATAAACAATTCACAGTGAGATCATCATATATCTTTGTAGGTTATGTACACACAGTCAGTTCTCGTAACGAACTGGCAACGTCAGGCCCAAGGGACGTCTGGAGTTTACCGAGGAAAAAGTTGTGCCCCCACATTACGTTTACAACAATCTTTTGTTGTCGACAAACTTGTTTTTGTTATCATTCAGTTCTGTTTGCTAATAATTTATTGTTCGCTAATTCTTCTTGTTGAAACTTGATCATAAGTAAGCATTACCAGATAGGAACAAATGAAAGAAAAAAGCTTTAGACAAATTGAAATATAATAATCTAACAATGATTTTAATAATCCTTACGTTATGGGAAGCAATGAAAGATTTAATGTGAATGAAATTATGTTATAATTGGTTTAGCAGAAAGGTGTATCCTTGTTCTCTGCTAAGGGGTACAAATTACAAAGTCAAATTCATACATGTATGAAACAAAGAACTTTTGCAATAAACTTAATCTTTGTATGTGTGAAGGAGCAATACTCTCAATTAATCTACTTGTTTTAAAAGGAGACTACTTATTATATATCAAAACATAGGGATGTTATTTCATTTATAAACATTATTTTTATGGTTAAGTTGTTTCTTCAACTTTTTTTCAGCATTCATGCTAATGGTAAACTAGATGACAGGTAGATATCGTTGGCTATAAGCACAAGCAATTCCACAGGAGTTTCAAGTAGGTAATTAGCAGACCTAGACAGAATATATCCTAAAGCTCAAGAAGTGGATAGGAGAATGGACTCTGGATCTAACTCACTCGGATACACCACTCAGATCCTGTTTTATCTTAATGGTAGAAGTGTAAGTACTCTCGTTTAACAGACTGACTGCCACTACACTGCCACTACAAAACTAATATCATTCTAAAATGACAATTCGTGCCTTCTCGGGAAGTATCGTCTTTTGTATCCGTCCAACCATCTAACGAGACATTCTTGAGGTGTTGTTCGAGATTCTTCGCTATAAAACCGTTCGCTGAAATGACTTCGTTACAACGATTGTCGATTCGATTTTATAAGTCGTATTATGTAATATCCTTGAAACTTCGTAGCGTTTAAGATTTCTTTTCACTCTGACTCAGGGGATTCAGGGATCTCGGGTTCAATTCCTGGCAAAGACAACTTTGAAAATAAACTTCTCAAAATTGGCGTTTTGCAAGCATAAATTAATATGTTATTAATATTATTGATAGAAAATAATATAAGCAATTTGTGTATTCTTCAAATAAGACAGAGTAACTTTGGTATTAAGAAGTCACTTATCACATAAAATGAACATTCTCGGCCATTAAACGAAATGTGAATGAGAAATTTAAATTGAGAATAACTTTGTTATTCAATAGCATTTATTATTTTAGCCAGCTTCCGAGAAATATGAGGGTTTTCCTGTTACTTCGTTCCACCACACTGGCCAACAAAATTTAATAAGAACAGATGTTATCAGGCGCCTGAAGTCAGTCATCTGTTAAATGAAAAGTTGTTCAAAACGTAAATATCGCGAATAAAAATATATGAACGCATCTTAAGCGGTCTATACTTTTTGATTTAGAAGGGTTAAGTTTTTTTTTAAGTTATAATAATAATAAAATATGTACCTACACACATTTTGTTAAAACAACACGTTTGTTATATTATTTTAATAAAATAATTGAAAGTTCAAAATGTTATTTTACAATAGTGGAATACCTACTTTTAAAATTAAATTATATTTTTTAAGCCGCTGCAGTTCTTCCATTTAATATTCAAGTTATATGTAGTATAATACAATACCGCACAATACAATAAAGAAAACTCAGAATATAATTTTTTATAAATCATTTATGAAATAACTCTTTTTAATAAAAAGAAAAACCGACTTCAAACCGTTTTCTCATGGATGCCATTGTCAGAACTGGACCAAATTGAAATGGGACCACACGGGCAGCATCACCTTCAAATAAAAAAAGAATCGTCAAAATAGGTTCACCAAGTCAAAAGTTAAACATAAAAAAATACAGTCGAACTTCTCCTTTTTTGGAAGTCCGTTGAAAAAATATAATATACTATATTATATCCGTTGTATATGTATGTATATGTATTATATATACTATATTATATAATATATAATATCCGTTGCTTGGTTTAAAACTACAGGTCTATTTGGCGAGTCGTTCACGTCATTAAGCACTTACAGTGCCAAAAAGAAAACATTAAGCTTGTACAACTATAAAAAGTGCTGAACAAGTTAATTACAGTATTTAAACGGTTTATACCGACCGCTGTAGTTTCGCGGTAGCTATTGAAATAATTGGCTATTACGAACCCGTTCTCTAATTGGTCCTATTTGAAGGATAATTGGCTAATAAAGCAACGATATTTAGATAATTAAGGCTCCGCCTTGCTTTACTTAAATTGTAGCTAAAACTGTACTAAGCAATACTTTAAATAGCTTAAAAACTCATCCGATTTTTACGCTTTACCTATATACTTATAAATACTACTTTCAGTACTACTATTTATTTTGTGCTATTAATATACTGTAATAATGTTTCAAGCAATAAAATAAAACTCAAAATTCAAGAATCGCTTAAAACATCATAAATCGACAATAAATAGGTAAAGAATTACATACTTTTTTTTAATTCACAGATGAACGTTGTGTAATTTTAACTAATAACCTGAAAATACATGAAAAGCTCTTTGAATGTTTCATTTTATCGTGTCAGGTGCAAATATTAAGTAGAGCGGAATATTTCCGCAAAAGTTTCACTGTAAAATAGTGTAAAATACTCGTACTCGTATATAAATCTACAACTACTGAAGTGGTTTAATATTATAAATTTGCCCAGTCAATATTAAACCGTTGGGTCTAAAACAAAATGTATACTGTTAGAGATAGGTACCTGTATTTTAAACCTAAATAAATACATTTACGTCATCAAGTTTAATTTATGAAACGGAGTTAGATGAAACTTGGCACACAAATTTATACTAGGTAATACGCTAGCTACACGCTCCTGGCTTCGCCCGGGTTCAAAATAAAAACTATAATTTCTTATCAAAATCGATTCAGTAGTTTAGGAGTTCATTGGCGTCACACATGTGACACGAAATTTTTATATATTTAGAGATTATTATTGTGCTGTAAAGTTGTAAGTCTTCTAATCTACTCATTTGATTTAAAAACCTTTCACCATAATAATTAATGTTACAGCTTCTGAAGGAGGAGAACTGAACATTATAGTGCGCAACTTGTAATATTTTGATACAACTTGTAACATAATACGCACTATCAACATAATACGCACATAACAAACAAATACTCCCTGTGAGAGAGCACCTTTAGAGTAAATAAAATGTCTGTCTTCCTTTATATTTATTGGAGCATATAAATTAAAATGGAAGTCCATGTTCAATGCCAATCTCTTACCGAGAGATCGAAGGTATCGCTTCGAATTTATCACTCTCCGTCAGTTAAGGAAAACATGGCGTACCTAGTGGGAGTAATTTTCAGTTTGAACAAAGTCAAAGCGGTGATTTTTCGATATTTCATATATTCAAATTTTCATTAGGTTAAATAATTTCAAGTCAAATAATTCAATTAAACGAGGTCGATACTAGATTTTTTTTTTATAAATATTATAAGCATAAAAAGGGATATGAAAAACAATGACAAACATTTATTCTGCTCTAAGATTCAGTCTTTTTAATTAATTCTTGTGAATCCTGCCATCCATTACCGTACAAAAATTATCCTTTGGTGGAGCAGCTGTCAACCAGAAGTACGTAACATGGTCTCATTATTTTTCCGCTACATTATTCATTGTGCCTTGTGAGAGAACAACATCCCAAGATACCTTTAGGTTGAAAACAGAAAGGAAACTTATTAAATCTAAAGATGAGATCGTATAAGCAAATTGTGACCATCAGAACAACCTTTAACGCTTAATTTCTTCATAATTTAACTTAAGTTCTTATAATTATGTGAAATTGTACTGAAAAGTTTAAGCTTTTTTGAAAAGTCTTATTTAAAAATGACTGGAATATTTAAACTTTAGTTCCTCAATGTAGTAAGATATCAACAGTAAACTAGCACGAGCCACTTGGGTGAATAGTTAAGGTAACTAACCTTGTCTCAGGGGTCCCAGGTTGGACTCCTGACCAGACCAAGTTTGGAAATAAACTTTTCAAAATTGTTATTTCCTTATTCATTCCTAATCCCTTATCCTTAATTCTATATTTTGGCAGCGCGTGTGGTGTTTCATGTATTGTAGACGACGGTAGCCACATACCGTCACAGCCACTGACGACCTTAATATAAATTTAAGAAAAAGAACTAGCAAATCAGTGGTCACGATCACACAAACATCAACTTTTTGAAAGTTGAAGAGAAAAGTTGTTGTATTAGTAAGTACCTACTGTTGAAAATATGGAAATGTCGCCTTTTAGAAAGATTCATATTCGTTATACTACTGATCTTCTCTTAGATTGTTCAAAGTACTTACTCATGTTCTGACGTGGCAAAAATAATATTTTAAAGCACTAACTTTAGTCATAGATGCTTCGATGACACCATAAGATGTTTTACGATGCACAACATTACCTTTGTATAAGGTATGTAAATAGGACAAACATTATGCTATAAAAATTCTGCTGTAAGACACACCAAAAAGAAGTGGCAGTAGTTGTGGCTCAGTGCATTTAGAAGTTATAAATACTACAGTTTCTGTGAGTAAGTAAGGGATGCCAGAGTGTATTACTCTCCTAATTCCTTATCATACTAATATCGGAGTAGGTACCTGTGACGTTACTTGTGTTTAGGTGCCGACTTGTACAAAAACAAATATTTAACACTAGAGTTTTGTTAGAGTCTAATTTACTGGTTAAAATTGTTATAAAGACAACTTCATAACAAACTTGTGATGCTCGCGTCACAATTCAGGGCTTTAAATGCGGGCGGCAGATTCTTCCGGATCAGTGAAACAGATGGATGAGTCAACTTAGTTCCTTTGTTAAACAGTCTAACTCAGCTTCTCTATATTGTTAATGTTGAAAAGGTCCTTTGAGAGAACAGCGGTGAAAAATTCACATCACCATGAAAAATTATACTGTTTCAAATAATTTTCATTGTATATTTTTAAGCAACAAATGTTAGCATGAGACACTAGTGCGTACCAAAATGTTTTGCTCCCTCATTTCTCGTATGGTATTATATCTCGTTGGATTATTTGTTTCCCGTTTATGCATGTAAGACCAATGATTAAAATATAAATGTGAGGCATATTAATAATAACAATTTATTCATGATTTTCTAGTAATATGGCATTGTGTTCATATAAAATCCAAATTACATAATTATAAAACTTGAAGTTTTCCTTTGTATAGACGCCGTTTAATTGAAAGCCTAAAACTTATAGTAATGCTAAATTTTACATATAAGAATACGCCTTTACGATCTTACCTTTTCACGAAAACTCCGTTGTAGTTGAGTTGAGCCTCCTTTCGGCTTGTTGGCACTCGACGAGCTGTTCCAATTGAGCTGTCGCTACTTTACCGAGAAAAGATGCTAATCTAGGTATCAAGACTCCAAGCTGCATATATATTACCTATTAGAATTTCCACACGCGTAACCACAGGACAAGCGCGCGTGACTTCACATTAACCAAGAAGAGGTCTCCGACGTTGCAAGTTACCTTTTTGGCTTGCAACCAAGTATTCGCTGCATAATTAGAGTGTATTTTTCGTATACGTGGTGAATTTCAGTTAGCTGACCGCAAGAAATGTAAATTAATAGAGAAAACTATTACACGCAGTTATTAGAGGATATTTACATTCTTATAGATTAAGAACAAAAAAAAAGACGAAAACGAAAAATCAAGGTTTAGAACCTTGATTTTTCATTTTCGTCGTTTTCGGCGTATATTTCGACGCGTATATTTTTTTTTTATGTATGATCACGCATAACTTTTTACAGAGTAGTCCGATTTTTATAATTCTTTTTTTATTTGAAAGGGTGTGATCCCAAGGTGGTCCCATATAAATTTTGATTATAGCCACAAAAAATTATAAAATAAAACTTTTTAACACAATATTAAACCGCCCAAAAAAACTGTAAAGCAAAAAATAATTTTATATAACCTTATAATAACTACGAGTAAGTTTTTAAGCTAATGTAAGTATACTGAAGTAATTTTTAGTCGCCGCCGCGCATCACTCTTTCAAATTAATTAATTTGATTGGCGCCGCGCCGACTCAAAATTAGTTATTATAAGATTAAATAAAATTATTTTTCGCTTTTTAGTTTTTCGGCGGTTTAATTTTTTGTTAAAAAGTTTCGGGTGACGTAATTTACGCAACATACGCCTGTCGACTTCGGCCGATTCTTCGGCGCCTGATTGGATCGGCCTGAGGATCAATCTCGCGGGACCGCTCCTTGGCCTCTTTCACAATACTTCTTGACGGCATTCCAGCCGTCAAGGCTACCAATCATGGCTCTGACGACAGCGGGTCCAATCTCACGACTGTCGTCCAAGCCTCTCTCTCTGTGTCATCAGAGTTCATTCCTTCATTGTCAACAACACACTTGTCTTGCATTTCTTGAGTTCACAGGCAAAGTTCCACTTATAAAGTGGACAGTCAACCTTTCTGTTACATTTTATCACAAAAATGTAACATAACAAAATCTCTTTCCTCTCCCCATTGAAACAGATGACAACAGAATGTTTTTAATCACTCTCACAGAGGCCCCTATTTCCTTTTTTGACCAGTTTTCTTTGATTTCCTAGTTGTTTGGTTTTGTTACAGGCGCTCAGTTTGTTGATTCAGTTTCATCGTTCAAACAACAATATAATTTTTTGTAAAAATATTTTCTATCCAAGAGCGTTTGAAACTAACAAAGTGTGATACTGGGATGTTTGTTGGCACATTCATTTGTGGAACATTGGAAGAGAAATAAATTCACGATTTTTAAAAATAAACATAAATTTACCATCTTTCCTGTTCAAATCACAAGGTTATAAAAGTTCCAAACACTTTTATGTAAGCTTTTATGTAAGCCTGAAAGCACTTTATATAAGTTACTACTTTTATATATTACTATATGTATAAGGGCTCTACTTTAGCATAATTTACATTAATTTACATTAATTTACATCATGTAAATTATGCTATAAATTAAACTGAAAGCCTAATAAAAGCACACAAATAAAATAGAGAAGTATAGGAACATTTTAATAGAATATTCAATCATACTTCTAAACTTAAAAAAAAGTTTTACGAATGAATGAGCCTAAGTTGTGTGTAAGATAATAATAATTTTTTACCGGTTGCATTAATATTATATTTTAATAAAATATGAAATGTAGATATTCAATATCTCAGAGAGTAATAAAAATATATACTGACAAGTAATGTATAAACTATGACGATAAACTAAAGGTCGACATTTCGTCGAGTCATCGCATATTAGGACATTAAAGCGACTTACAATGAGATGAATGGAAAGTTTTTGATCTAAATCAATCATCAATACTAATAATAAATATGTACGTTAGTGTATGTATGTATGTATGTACGTATGTATGTTCCTCCATAACTCTTAAACGAATTAACTGATTTTCATGAAACTTGGTAGATAAACTTTTAGACGTACAAGACACAAGGCAACTTTTTTCTTTTTCAACACAGACGAAGTCGCGGGCACCAGCTAGTAATAAATAATAACATTAATTTATTCATATTTTTGTATCAATTTTGAAATTGCTTGTCATCTTTATATTGATCTCTAAGTTCATTTAATTTAGTTTTTTTTTGTAGTGGTTCCAACATAAAGCTAGTCTATATAGAAATTATTTTTTAAAATATAACAACTATCCAAGAACTTGCCAAGCTAAGTTGAAAATCAAAAGGAATCTTCAAAAGGCTCTCTAAATAAGTTTGCATAATATAAAGTGAATCTACAATTCCTCGTTCCGTTTAAGCTCCACAATCTGTATATTTGATCTCAATGATATCAATAGCGCAGAAATCGTGCAGGTGCCGCCTAGACAAGCTGTTACATTTTACACTATTCCTATAGAAAATGGCACGACTCCAAACATTCGACTTCGTCGGCAAACATACAGTAGGTTGACTGGTCAAAGAGTCATTGGAATAAAATACGGGTTGCAGGTATGAACTCTTGACTGTGCCGTTAAGGTAGCAATAGATTCGAATTTAGCTCCGGTATGGTTATTTAAAATATACATTCACTGTTTCTTCTATTTTAACAGTGTTTGACGACACGTTTGGTCTAATGGCTATTAACCTTAGCTGTTAATCAAACGTTCGCGGGTTTGAATCCCGCTAGGCGCAAATGTTTATGTGTTGAAATTTTTCCTTTGTACCTGAGTCATGGATGTTTGTATTTAAAATATGTATGTATTTACAAAAAAAATGTGTATGGTCATTTACGAGTATTTCACAGTAAGTATTCACATTACGAAACACAGTTATTATTATATTGACAAACTTAAAAATATGACAAAAAAATAGTACCATATAAATTATACTAAGACAACTTTTATCATGCTTGTAGATCAGAAGGATTGAAAGTTACAATATAAAAATAGGACAACATACTGGGAAAATTTCACCTAGGCGGTGTTGCTAAAGTCCGTGTAAAAGGCTAGATAACGCGGAAGGGAATTATGTTAAAGTCTCACGTATTCCGAGACTCAGCAGTGTGAGCAGGGAGACTTTAGTAAACGACGGGCATATTTCAACAGAGGTGATGTCCGCATGTTAAGTGTATGTATGTATGTTCCTCCTTAACTTTAAAACGAATTGACTGATTGTCATGAAACTTGGTTGATAAACATTTAGAAATAAAGGACACAGGATAGGATACTTTTTTCTTTTTCAACGCAGACGAAGTCGCAGGCATCAGCTAGTTTTAAATATGTATATAATATGGAATATATAAGTATATATGTACACAAAATATCATGCGTATGTATATTTTATGTATGTATATTAAATTTAAACCAACACTAAAATGAAAACTAAACACAAAAGTCCTTTACCAAATTAGCGTTTCGAATTCCCTGTTTCCTCCTGTTATTTAGTTTAAAAAGTTCTCTAATCAAGCTTAGAATGGGAAAGTTAGGACCATTCCAACTTCTAAATTCACTCGCTTATTGAATCTCGAACTAAATTGAATTCATTTGTGTAATTACATGGAAGCGATGAGTGCTTTTGTTCTACTATCTGCCGATTGTCGGTTGTTTCGAGAATCGTCACACAGTATATAAAATAATACAGTAAATAATAATCAAACGAAGGGGTTAAATAAAAGTGCTACATTATGTTTACAATGTTTATTGTAGGTGTTTTCATAAATTGTGTTTATTTTTATTTTTCTTCTTATTGTTTACTAGCTGGTGCTCGCGACTTCGTCCGCGTTTTTTGAAAAGTATAAAACGCCATCTAAAAATATCGCCAAGCAGTTGTCATGTTAGTCGCTTCACTTGTTTTTGGATATACGGCGCTATCTCCCGGGCCAACCCGCTAGTATTTACTTTTATTTTAGATTTCCCGTAGAAATGAAGTATTTTCTGGCGGTAAAAAGTAGCCTATGTTCATCACAGATAATGTCGGCTTCTAATGGTAAAATAATTTTTCAAATCGGTCCAGTAGTTTCTGAGCCAATTCTATACAAACAAACAAACAAACAATCAATCAAATCTTTCCTCTTTATAATATTTGTATAGATGTAAAGATTCGACAGACAAGTTGACCAGTCAGCGTTTCAGAATTTCAGACATTCAGTTGTGACAAAAAGTCGGAGTTTTAAAAGGTAGTAGGTGGTTACTGGTTATCATCGAAAATTAAAAAAGCAGCGACATAATTATGTACTAATTGTACTTTGTCTCATAATAGATATGGAGAGGATATGAAAATGGATTATGGCATCATTATATGAACACAAAACACATCATGGATGATCTTGCGGTAATCTTTTAGTAATTTTATAGTGATATTCTTTACTGCCGCCAAACCGATTCATAGTGATAAATTTATCACTGTGAAACGCTGCCTGTCATTACTTTTAAAAAGTTTAAACTTAATCTATTGTTTATTATTAAAGATATTATGTCAATATTTAACATTAGAAACTAAAAGTTACGACTTAAGTTGTTATCGCCTAGTATGAATAGTTATACTTATTCAAGTTTAAGTATCTTCGTCATATTTTTTAAGTAAAAGAATGAGTTCATGAGTTATTGGTCATTGTATAATAACGATTCAGTAGGTTTAACTATAACTACTGTTTCTAAGTATACTGTGGCTCAAACCGTGTTGCTAATTTCGACATTTAGGCAATTCCCTGCCAATGTGCGCGTTGATTTGCATTAATTTTCAGTTCACAATGTCGCGAATTACGTAATTTGTGTTCTGAATGTTCATTGTATTTGTTTAGCGGTTTTGTTAGCAATTTAGTATTGACAACATGTTGGAACTAATAGAAATAATTGAAACCGCGACAATATTTGTATCGGGGAAAATGCATGCTTTATCAAGATTTACTATTATATTTTACTAGCCACTCACTTCTGGCTTTTCACGGGTACAATTTTTTCTGTAAATTTTATATAAAAACCTTGCACGTTTAACGTGCAAGGTTTTTATCTTTCTTAGTGAAAACTTCATGAAAGACCATTCAGTAGTTTTTGAGAATATCGCGAACAGACATACAGACAGATGTAAGGATATTAACAAATCGGATTAATCGGTAAACACAAGTGAAGATAATATTAAGTATCTTGGAAGTATCCGTACAAATTAAATTGGTCAATCCATGACACCGAGTTAGTTAAGAACGAGAAAAACAAATTCTTACCTTTGTAATACTAGATTTATACTCTGAGATCCGCGCTATAGAAAATATAGGATATACTTATACTAAGTATCCTCGACGCTCGACACAAAAACAGGATGTAACTTTGTAAATTATATACTAAAACCTTCCTCGAGAACAACTCTATCCATTGGTGAAAACAGCATGAAAATCGGTGCAGTAGTTTTTGAGTTTATCGCGAATAGACACAGACAGACGCGGCGGAGGACTTTGTTTTATTGATCATCAATCATCATCAATCAATACTAATAATAAATCTGTAAGTTAGTATATGTATGTAAGTATGTATGTATGTTATGTTCCTCCATAACTCTTAAACGAATTAACTGATTTTCATGAAAATTGGTTGATAAACATTTAGACGTACATACCAGATACAGGATAGGTTATTTTTTTTTTACCGCAGACGAAGTCGCGGGCGTCAGCTAGTAATAAATAATATGCAAGAAACGAAACACACCCGTTCAGTGTTCACATTATATGTGTTACCCAAAGCTGAAATAAAATCCTTTAGGTGGGTCGTGAACATTGCTGGCTATACTTTGTAGCACTTCAAATAGGTTGAATTACGTGACACGAATCCAATGGGATACGGTCAGAATTTCACATAATATATTACATTCCTAGATATGACTTAATATTATGTTTGATCCTCCTGACATATTTGCTTCAGTAGCCTCTATATAAGCATACGATTTAGAGGTCCGTCGATTTAGAGGTAGAATTGTTGCATTGTGAAGTTAAACTTTCAGATTTTCTCAGGTTCATTAGGGCTTTCAGATGCTATAGATAAGCATTTAGCATCGTCCTAGCCCTTGCGTGAATTTTGAAACATGGAACTTTTAATGATAAAATTAAGTTTTCCTTTAAATGAACCATTAATATTTCTATTAAATTTAGGGCCTCTTTCGCCAACTACAAGTAAGGTGTTGATTATTTAATTTTCGAGTAAATGCTAGGAGTATCTTGAGTCAATTTCCTACTCGAAGATGGTGAAACTCGTACGCTTTCTTACTCGTGACTTTAAATGGCGGTAATATACTTGACACTTTACTGACAGATGGTAAAAGAGGCCCAATATCTTTTAGGGGATGGACCTGACTCCTTTGGACTTGACGGACCTGTTTTGGAATACTAACAAGAGAAAATTATAGACTTGACTGACTTGACTTGACTTGACTGACTAGACTTGAGTCTGCTACTTTTGATTTTGTATTACAAATTGCTATTTTAACTTGACACTGGCAGATAATGGCCATTTTAAAATGAGCCGCATTGCCATTTAAACCTAAGAAGAAGAAGAAGAAGAAGAATATCATCTTTTAGTAACTTGATAGTAACGTCAAACTTTCTAATAACAATATATATAACCGAATATACAGATGCTTACAATAGATTAATCAAATTTTAAAACGAAAAGGTCGCCTTTATAAATTTTATATCTTTTGTAATAAAAACATGTCACACGCAGTCTTTCGCCACTTCAAAGAAAATTGTAAAGAGTCCCTTTATGGTACATATAACCGGCAAAGAGTTTAAGATTGCTTCGTTCAGGTTAATTAAATGAATTCAAACCATTTTAGGAATATTTAATTTGGAGGGATAATTGTACTTTTATTGGACAGTTAGGTATTGAGTCAATCTCTAGAAATAAGTCGTTTTATAACCTATCGATACTAATTCATACTAATATATTATTAATATTATAAAGATGTAAAGTTTGTTCATTTGCATAAAGGAGCATAAGGACATAGACTAAGTATACATTATCCCGTAAATTGAAAAGGTTTACGTAGTCTACGTACGAAAATACGTGTTTAAATTAGTAGAAAATTTTGGGGCATTGACATTTCACGCATTGACTGTTTCTTTATAAATGACTATTTGAAGAATTTGAACACAAAGCCTTATTGAAAGTTTATTGACTTTCAATGTGTCGATTGAAATCCTCTGTGTGTTCATTGAAGCCTTTATAACATCACAAAGAATGAAAGTAACGCTTTTAATTAATCAACAAGTTTTTAATGTTCGGAAAATAAGGACGAGGGTTCTGTATTTATTTTTAAATAAATTAAATTAGACATATCAACCAGGTCCACTTGATGGTATGTGTTATAGATCAGTTTATAAACAAAATTTGCTTGTTGTTTAATTATGTTTATGAAGTACGAACACTGGATCGCCACAACAGCACACAGTAAATTGAAATTGTTGCATTATAAATAGCTAAATCGTACATTTAAAATTAATTTGTCAATTGAAACCAGTAAACTTAATGAATCCCACATTTTGCATCCGTTCCGAATTCATTATAAACAAGTCGACGGAAATCCTGTCATTTCCGCTCCAATAAGACCATCCGATTCCTGAAGGCATTTTCCTAAATACCTAATTGAGGTGCTATGTACATTCATATGGGTACTTTCTTAAGTTTACTCCTCGTTTATGGCTACGGCTAGACAGAAAAGCTTGAAAATAAAATATATGAATTATCAAAGTTTAAAAAATACTATGCGTGTCAAATGAGAATAGGACTGGAAATCCGCATTTTGCTCCGCATTTCTCACGAACTTCATTAGTGATGTGTGCGGTGTGCAAAAAAAGCAAGCCAAGAATTAATTATTATTTTTATTAATTTTTGTAATGGGATTTATTTATTCAGGTAGTTTATTATAAAATCGTATACATTGACCCATAAAAGAATTACTTACTTATATAGTGGAGACACATTAGAAAACTTAACGGCTTTGCTACATAGAACCAAAGCCGAAAATATCATATAAATACAATTTAAATCGTACTATAATTTACACTTATAGTTTAATAATTATTATATACTAGCTGGTGCCTACGACTTCGTCCGCGTTGAACGATGAAAGGTACCTTATGTCCTTTCTGGTGTCCCAGACAACGTGTATGCAAAATTTCATGGTGATCCGTTCAGTAGTTTTTGCATGAAAGCGTAACAAACAATGAAACAAACAAACTCACATTCACATTTATAATATTAGTAAAGATATATATATTTAGACATATATAATTTTAAATGATAAAAAATAAATAAAAAATATTAATATTTTTGTTATTCGGATTTTTTTGACGACATTACTATATTGACTCGGATCATGTGAAGTTTGCAGTAAGTGCGATCCTATTCTTATTTGAAACGCATAGTATGTAACAAGTCACCTTATAATTATATCTCACTTGTGCTAGAATATATCATGTGTATATTTTTCTTATTAAAAAAAAACTAATGAATTATACAAACGCTACAGTTCTAAATTTAATTTGTTAAATACTTCATTGTGGGCGCTGTGTAGGGATATTATCATCAACAAACAAATGAAGATCATGCGAACCCCGCGGCTGCGACGGCTTATAACAATAGTAGCTTTGTTCCACTTGCATCTCACTAATTGCTTCCCTCGTAAAATAAACAAACAACGGAAAAGTATACTTATTCATCACGCTACATACTTTTGTTCATGCAAGTTTAAGTTCGCGTCTTTATAAAATATTTTGAAAAACTTCCATTTATTGTCAGATCTTAATGTCAGTATAGCTTTAATGATGACAAATAAGACTAAGTTTAGTACTTCTAAACGCTATTGTTGGCCGAACAAATAACATTGTTTTTACATAATATATAATGTTATGTAGAGATAGACATAATATAGTAATTGCGAAAACGTCATTTGGAAGCCTCACTAAAAATAAATTATCCTGATATCCTAGATATTTGAAAATAAATACCAAAAATAAATAAAATACAATTTATATTCCTTCAACCCTTCAATATTCCTCGTATTGAATTATTGAATAAAAAAATACTGAAATATTATGAAGTTAAAAGAAAAAGTTAAATGAAAGTTAAAGGAATTTAAATAAATAAGATTTTATATAAATTATAAAATTCTATAAGGCCATATAAAATCATTTTCATTATTAATGCGTTACAGATTTTCACAATATGTCTGCCTTTTTAACAGCCACTATTCAGTCTAATTACAAAAAAAAAAATATTAGTTTTTTTTGTAGGAAAATGCATCAGTCTCTAAATTCACAAAACAATGTCGTCAATCATTTTGACATTACTAGGAGTATGGAACTAAATGATGGAGAGTATCGAACACATAAATTCTACAAAATATGATAACAATGTCTGTAAACCCTTATTAGGTTTGTCTAGACATTTTAATTCACGCCATGACATTACAGTAAAAACTAACAAACTCATCAACATGCCTAACTTTGTTGAAATTAATAATAATAATTATAATAATATAGGTAACAATAATAACATGTAACAATAATAATTATATTATACAAAGTACCAAGTAGAGAACATTGCTTTTTCATTACATTTGTATGCAAATGGAAAAACGCCTTTGATGAATAACTTTCAGTCAAAACTAGACAGCTGGGATATTAAGTCAGGGATATTACGTTAGAAGTGGGAATTTTCCCACATTTGTATGCTGATTCAAACATTGCTTTAGCGAGTTATTTTAACGTAAACTGGGTTGGAACGGAAGAAATCCTTGCCCCCAGATATTTGCAAAGCGCTGCATATTAGTACAAGTGCAGAAAATGAGAACGGAAACGCACATTTCACCATTTTATGTGGATACAAAATTAATGTACTTATGACTGATGTAGGCGTGGTGTTTTCGCGTATACTCGTTTGTCAAATTCAGGGCATTGTCGTAACTTATTTTATTGTGTAAGGGAAGGACTGGCGTTTTATTTATTTAACTTCGAAAAGGTTCTAACAATAGCTGGTATTGATAAGTAAAAATAGAACGAATAAAAGCGAGGGTTTCAATGTTGGCGTGTTAAAGCAAAAGTGGTTAGGAATCGTATCAGCTCTTACAATATTTTCATTTATATCTTTTGTAACGTTTAGTAGTATTTTATTTTACGTTATTTCTCATGAACCAGTTTGTGTTAAGTTTTAAACAGCGACTAATAAAATCGTAGTTATAAGTATAATAAGACTAATAAGTCTTAGCAAAAAAATAAATTGATAACGAGATCGTTGGATGAGTGGTTACCTTAATTTCCAAATTGCGATTTTCCGAAAAGAGTTAAAGCATTATATTAGTTATTTTTATATTTATACTACCTGGTGCACGCGACTTCGTACGCGCTGATAAATTAAAAATATAAAAGCAATTATCGCTTGACGCCTTGTTGCTATAACACATTGGCCAGGCGTTAGTTACAGTTTTATATTTTGGATAATCCCTCGGGAATAGTACTTTTTTCTTGAATGAAAGGTACCCCATGTCCTTTCTGGTGCCCAGACAACGTGTATGCAAAATTTCATGGTTATAGGTTCAGTAGTTTTTGCGTGAAAGCGTAACAAACAAACTCAATATTACAAATTCACATTTATAATATTAGTAGGGATATTAGGCGAAAATTTTATCCGAGAAGAATATAAAAAATACAAATAGAATATTCAGAAAGGAATAGAAAGTTTCAATTATTTTGAAAAGGACCCAAAAATTGTTTTAAAATAACAATGACTATAATGTACCAATGAGTTTCAAGCAGAGGCTTACATCTGAAGAAAATGTTTACATTATTGTCGAAGATTTAAAATAAATTTAAAAACAACGAACGTTTAAAAAACGAAATGAACAGAATATCGTTTGTAACAATGAATATTTTATTGTATTACACAAAGGGATTTAATTTAAATATTCGACATAACAAGTGGCTGGTTTCATTGATGTGAAGGAGAGAACGACTTTATTGTTTAAAATATATTTCGTATTTTGTATTTAATAACATATTTGGTCACTTTGTGGATTGATATTTTTTTTTTACTTTGATAAAGTTTATTTATTTATATTTAGGTTATAATTAGAACACTAAAATTTTAAATTTAATTCGCAGAGAGAATTAGCAAGTTTAACAATCAACATTTTATTGTCACAAGAAAATTTCCAAAACCTTGGAATTAATCAATCAAATCTTTAAGTTTAGGTATTGTATGTATGTATGTTCCTCCATAACTGTTAAACGAATTAAGTGATTTTCATGAAACTTGGTAGATAAACATTTAGAGGTAACAGGACACAGAATAGGCTACTTTTTTCTTTTTCAACGCGGACGAAGTCAGCTACGGGCGCCAGCTAGTTACATAATATAATAATACATTCAAGCAAAATCACAGTTTCTATATGAATATTTAAAAAATGTGAGATAAAAATAAGGACTACATTTCAATTTTAGTCTTTATGAATTTTATGAATATAGGTACCAGTAACAACTTGTGTTTTTTTTGTGTATTTATAACTATCGGTATACATAATATAATTATATCTATCCATAAAGATAGTAAATGGTAGCCGCCTCTTACTCGAAGCATGAAATAGTTCAAGACGTGAGTGGATGATGTCGCATTTTTGGGTGTTTTCGTTTTTTTGGGTTAATGAAGGTATATCGGACATATCCGTATCAATGATTACATACCTTAAGATCGTGGATTTAAGACATTTTTGGAAAATAAAAAGTTGAAAAAGGTGTTGTGTTCGGTTAATTTTAAAAAGCAAAGAGTGCACAAAAGTTTACTTTTGTCAATGGAAGAGGGAGCTATATATGTTCATTTTTTTTTTATTAAATGATAGAAGTGTTTAATTGCTGTCATACCATTAATATCTTAGGTTGTTTACACAACTTTTTATCATGATTTAGTACAAAAATCAGTTCCATGGCGACTTATCTCAAAAATTAAAAGTAAAACTTTAACCTCGATTTATTCAAAATTGGAATTATGCGACATACCACCTTCATCCACTTACGTCTTCAGTTAATATATTCACACGTAGGGATAACGTACCAAAATTAATTTATTGTAGGTTGAGAGCTATTTCCTCGACATTGTCCAACATCGATCATTCATTAACATTTCTATTATAACAATGATATGAAAATTTAATTAAAAACACAATCCGATGAGAACAATAAAATTCATATGGGAATTATTACGGATTCAATTTCAATGATTTAATTAATATCGTTCTTGTACTTTATATGTATAGTATAGGAGTATGCAGCTAATTTAAAAATGGGATGTTGAATGTGGTGAGATCACATAAAATAAGAACTTGTACCATTCCTGCACACTGAGTAACAATCATTTTGGTTTTACTAATCCTGAATAAAATTTGAAAATTATAAATGTGAAAATTTGCATGTTTGGTTGTTTGGATTTTTGGACGTTTGTTACTCATTAAGGCAAAAACTACTGAATTTATTTAAATGAAATTTGGCACACATATACTTTATTACTTGGATTAACATATAGGATACTTTTTATTCTGAAAAAAAAAAAGCCTGATCCTTGATATGAATAGGAAGTGTAGCGCGATTTAATAAATAATATTATACATAAGGTAATTTTATACACAATAACTATAAAAACGCAAAGTCATTTGTATTACTTGAGAAAAATATAGTAGCTAAACGGTTTAAACGGTGTTTTTAATCATTACCTACTTAAAGCTTTTTACAAGAGGAATAAAGTGGTCAGAAAAAGTTCATTTTTTTCTGATACCTTTCTTTTTCAATACATCGAACGCTGAAAGCCTCTCTAATTGAGTGCAATCTTGTCAAAGCCTATTCCACGTAAAATGTAGCTACCAAAAACCTACGCAATGGGAAAAAAGAGAGAAAACATTCCTGTTTTAAATAAATAAATCCGCTATAAAAGCTGAACTGTTTCACAGGAATGATATTAGAGTGCCATTTTAAATTTCATTTTCACCCCTCTACAGTGCCAGCTTGGCGTCATGTGCATTTCACTGGATTTCTCTTTGTTTTTGTTTTCAAGGAAAACCTCGCATGTTTTCGCAAAGTGCGCACACTAACTAGGTGAAAAATAAAGCAATTAAGTGGGTATTTTGAGCGAACGTTGTACGTATTGTGTGGATTTAAAATATGAATTAAATTAAAATAAATCCTTACATTTTTATCCTTATCCTTTTATCCTTTTTTGTACTTAGAAAATTTAAGATGCCTAACATTGTTATAGGCTATATTTAACAAATAAAATTATATATTATATACAAAATAGACTATATTTTTAAATATAATTATTTATTATTATTTGTTATTTGTAAATTTTAAATGCTGTAAGGTTAGCTATTAAATAAATAAATAAATATTATAAACAAAGTCCTCCGCCGCGTCTGTCTGTCTGTTCGCGATAAACTCAAAAGATGCTGCACCGATTTTCATGCTATTTTCACCAATGGATAGAGTGGTTCTCGAGGAAGGTTTTAGTATATAATTTACAAAGTTACGCAGGCGAAGTCGCGGGCAACAGCTAGTCCTTACTAAAAATGTGAATGTGAGTTTATTTGTTTGTTACGCTTTCACGCAAAAACTCTTGAATTCATCACCATGAAATTTCGCATACACGTTGTCTGGGACAAGAGAAAGGACATAGTGTACCTTTCATCCAGAAAAAAAGTACTGTTCCTGAGGGATCATTTAAATTAAATATATTAGCAACGCCTAGCTAAATTATTATAGCAACAATGCATCGAGCGTTATAATTGCTTTTATTATATTTTTAATTTATCATCGCGTACGAAGTCGCTGGCACCAACTAGTAATATTATATAAATGAGTAGCTCTGTCTATCTGTTACAGAGTATGTATACTTAATTATTGTTTTAATAAATTTCAGTAGGTATACATACTTTGATTAATTTTGAACTTCAATTGCTCATATAAATACCTGTTAATAAATTTAATAATTTCAGTACATATATTTATTGGACATAATTTTAATAGTAAGTATGTTTAATTTATACAATGACAACGTCCCTTTATGTTATCAATGTGTTCGGATTGTACCTATATTAATATTACTGAATTTCAGGCAAACAAACAGGCAGCCAATTTCATTTCATTATAAATTATGTGCATTGGCAAAGTGTAATTTTGTTTGAAATTAAATTTCGAACATTTCGTTGCATAGATACACAGTCGGGGCACGCCATGCGCACCTGTTATTGGGATATGGGCCAAATCTTACGTAATCTAACATAAACTACAGTACTTTAACTAGTTTAATAGATATAATCCCCAAACATTTTGGAAACAATAACCCGGTGTAATCTAAATTAATATTATTTATGGTTGATTTAAATAAGTAGCATATTGTCCTTATTTTATTGTGGATTCGAGTGCGTGCTACATTTTTTATATAAGTATGTAGTTGAAATATGTAAAGTAACGTAAAGATAAAATGAAAAGATAATATGAAAAAATAAGATAAGTAAAGTGTGATTAGTCTCAAACTAATTATAGGAAAATGCAATTAAATTCAGAAACAAAATGTTACCACTCTTCATGAACGTATATTCTACATATAATTACAAAAAAAAACACCACTTTAATAACAGACACTCATTCCCAGAAGGAGTAAACTTGCAAAGACTGTAATTTAGTTATATAACGAACTAATTAATGTTACATTTGTGGGGCGCCTGTATAGAGGGCTCCCCAGCTGTGGGATGGTTAGATAATGTTCCCACGTATTAGTATGCCAGCTGAATACTATCCCCGACTTCCACCAGAATGATTAACAAGCCTCAACTTAGTCAGCAGCCAATGAAACTCAAAATACATTTGCATTAGCACAGAAAAAGTCAGGTTGAAAAGCAATAGCAGAATGTTTATTTACAAATTTTGGCAGCCCTTATATATTTTCATTTTGACAAGACATTCTATTTCAAATTCAAATCAATCATGGAATTATTAAAGGGCTATCACACCTTACAATTTGAACATTTCCTATTTAGGAATGTAAGTAGAGAGCTCGTGATCACACTACGCTAAATAGATTTCTAAATCGAAGAGTGTTGCCAGTATACGGATTTCTCGGTATACATTACAGATTTTTAGCATGCATGTCATACCTATAAATTACTAAATGATAAATAAGCCTTGTTATGAATTAAATTTTGATTTTGATTTTATATTTAAGATGAATAAAGACATTTACAAATAGTTATTGATTTTATTTTTTTAAGTTTAAACCAAATATTATATTACTAGCTGGTGCCCGCGACTTCTTCCGCGTTGAAAAAGAAAATATATGAGTAATAACGCCTGACATCGTTATTACTGTGACGACGGTAGCGCCCTATTATTTATATTTTTAGACGATTACTCAGGAACAGTACTTTTTTTTGGAAGAAAGGTACCCTATATCCTTTCCTGTATCCCTGACGTGTATTGTGTATGCAAAATTCGGTTGAGTAGTTAAGGCGTGAAAAAGTTTCGCATTTATAATATTAGTAAGTATGGATAGTATGGATTATACAAATTTTTGATATCTACAAATCGATATACGATTTATAAGTAATACTTCACTCGGTATAATTAAATTCTAAAGAATTTCAAACAAATTTTGCTCTTGTAGTTTCATATATTTTAGAAAATATTAAAAATCTTTTTTACTTTTATTGTGGCATTTCTATTTAATTGATTAGTACAAAGTATATTGAATAGGTAGAGTTCAGAGCTGCCGCTTCCGCAACAGTCATAAAATGTCGATGTTACAGTTTAGTAAATCGAAAGGTGTGATCGCAGTTAGAACAGATTGGATTCAATTTAGAGTTTATCCATTTTCAACTTTATATCTTCGATTTAGAAATCAATTTAGCGTAGTGTGATCATGAGCTCACTACTTAAATTCCTAAATAGGAAACGTTCAAATTGAATAGTGCGATAAGCATTTCCTACATCGAATTCAATTTAGGAAACAGTGAAAGGCGGTACGGATTTTTGCCTCCACAAATCTGGCAACACTTGTGAACGCAGTAGGGATGCCCGATACTTCGCTTTGTATCGATATATCGTATTAAATATTAGGAATATTAGGAAATTACTAGTTAGGTATATAACGAGTTACTGGTATTTTAACGAAATCAATTGCAACCAAGAATCTTGATTGTGTTACCTATTTATTTAGTATATTATTTTATTACCTATTTCATTTAAATAGGTATTTCATTTAAGTAATTATTTTAGTGCCCGACTTCGTCCTCGTAACGTTATAAAATATAAATAACCTATGTTATTTATGTTTCAATTTTGATTTTAAAAAGGTAAACAATTAACCATTTTGTATATTAGCGTGTCACGCGTTACGCGGACGAAGTCGCGGGCAGCAGCTAGTGTACTCGATTTTGAGAAAACATCAATGTTTCTAACCGATGCATAGCCTCTTTGTATCGCATCGACAAAAAAACATCGATGTATTTTTTAAGTGGACACCCCTAAACTTCCTAAATTGAAACGCCGCGATCACAGTATTCAATTTAAGGAAACAGAGAGTTAGAACTCTCTAAATTGAATCCGATCTGTTCTTTCTGCGATCACACCTTTCGATTTCCTAAATTGGATACGTTCAAATTGTAAGGTGTGATAGCCCTTTTATATTTAAATGTTCGTTCGAATTTTTCATGTTGACGTTTTCGAATCTTCGCTGCCAGCGTTCTATGAAGAGGTTGTATATGCGTGTTTTGTAATGTGGAGTATCGCCACACATTCATAAAAACACGAGGATTTTTTGAGTATAGTTGTATTTTTTTAGAAATTCAAAACGTACCTATATAGTTTAGTTCCAATGACATTCCGGCTTATTACGTTATCGTTTTGTAGCACAAATATTTAACGCTATTTTATTACGTTTAATTTTAACTAATATAAATATAAATATCTGCATTTCACTTTTACTGTAACCAATTGATACTCGTAGATTGTATGAATTTTGGTATGGATGTAGCTCGAAACGTGAAGGGAACATTTTAAATGTTCATGCGAGCTTAGGGCCTACGTACTGTACAAAAAAATTTTTTTTGGAAGCTCTACAGTTAATAGTATAGTTTGTAAGTATAGTACTCAATCAAGGTTATAGTAGGATAGGTTTTGGAAAAATGAATTGGTTGAAAACTGTGTTTTCTAATGAGGAATTCTAAAAAGTGGACATCCTACGCTGCGATGATGAAGGATGAATTGAGGAGGTCAATATGGAATTATTTTAAACCCTTAGAAAAGACTCACGCGGCAGAAGCTGCTGGTAAAAGCTAGTATTAAATAAGGTTAAGTTATAATAAGTATTTTGAAATAAAATTAGGTTACCAAACCCAGCCAAGCGATGCCGCGTTGTTTCCAAAACGCCAAGTAACGTTCGCTTTCCAGAAAATGAGCCCCGTAGCACGCATTATTTAGACGGATAATAATCTAGTGAATTAGCAACTCGTACCGGCAGGAGGCAGAACACGGGTACGCATTTATCTGATGGCCATCACAGTATAACGAAAGAATAAGTATGAATAAGTATGTTTCCCGTACCTGTACATCAATTGTAGACGTAAAAACGGTTTCTCTCGATGAATTTAAGTTCATTGGACATTCTTAGTTTTACGTAATATAGTTAAACTAGCAAATAGAAATAGTTGTGTTTATTGTAGTTGTTGTGGACACCGTTGTAATTATGATGAAAAGATTTATATGAAAAGTAATTTTATTAATATACTAGCTGATGCCAGCGACTTCGTACGCGTTGAAAAAGAAAAAAATGTCTATCCTGTGTCCCGTACGTCTAAAAGTTTATCTACCAAGTTTCACGATAATCAGTTAATTCGTTTTGAGAGTTATGGAGGAACATACATACATACATACAATACCTACACTTACAGATTTATTATTAGTATTGATGATAAGTAAAATTCCGAATGAACTTATTCTATTTTCTTATTACAGTAAGGCGTTCTAGTAGAAAAGTTATACTTTAACAACGTATTGAATTAATAAATCCTTTTATTCTATACATGCAGGGGGCATCTTACCTTAGAATTATTAATATTATCTTAATAATAATATTTTCTTAGTCGTTCCGATTTTGTGAGGAATCTTAACCAACACTTAATGAAAACTTAATGAACAAAATAAAATTTTTATTTACCTAATGATAGTTTCCTTACGGTTTGATTGGAATGTTGTGAATCAACAGTGCTATTCAACGGCCCGAAACGCCTGATCGCTAATTTGCGTATTGCATGCAAGATTAGAGAGAAACATATCTTTTTAAGCTTTTATTCTGTACCAGTGTCTCGTGATTACGTAAAGCTCTGTAAACTTAGTCCTTACTATTTATTTAATACTGTAATTTTAGTGATTGAAATAACCGAGCGATGAAATGACTAAAAATAATTTCAAATCGTCCATATCATTATTCTGTAAGTTAAACAATAATTATTAAATACTAGAGACCTGCTCCTGACTTCACACGAGTGCAATTTTTTTTTACAAATCTTACATAAGTAGGTATCATCGTCAATCATCTGCTAATATAATACTAATAATAAATCTGTAATTGTAGGTATTTTATGTATGAAACCGGGAGCGGGACGCTACTCATAATATATAAAAACCTTCCTCGTATAAAGATGGAAACTAATTTGAAGTATTTTTTTTTTTTATTTTTTTTTAATGCGATAAATATAAAAAGCGAAATACCTCTTAAATATAAAAGCAATAGTAATTTCTTAGAACAAAATTACGTTTTATCTTTTTCTTGCAATGGCATTAATTAAAACTTACTTGTTTGTTTGAACCTTAAATGTAAAAATAGTTATTCTTAGAATAAGCTTATAAAGTTCTTAGCTCTATTGGAATCTTCAAAAATATATTTCAATTAACTCTAAGCGTACTGAAATATACCTAGCACTAATCTTTATTTATTTCGGACTTTTACAGGAGTGAGGACTGAAATAACACTAGTATATATAACACGCACGTTAAGGGCATCTTGTACGAGTGAGTTAAGTAAATACTCTTACTATAATCGAATAACCGAAGACACGAAAATAATGAAACATACGCGAGTAATTCACGTATTGGCTTTTAATCAGTAATTACAAAAAATTTACCCACAATAATGTGACAAATCCTGCTTATTTTAGAAATTAAATGTACTAGAAATGAAATAAATATCAATTTTTGTTTCCATACAAACCTTTATATTATAGAAGTGTCAGAAATGTCATGTTTTTATGTATTGTTACGACCAATTACCTAATATGCCAGTAATTACGTAATATGGAATTGTTTAGCAGCTTCCGTTGTACAAAACCGTCGACAGAGTAGTACAAAACCGTACTACTCTGTCGACGGAGCGGCAACGTCGCGCTCGCGTCGCTGCATGCATACGTCATGACGCCTGCCGTACCGCATGTCATGCGCCGGGGCCTACATACGGTTTTGTATGGAAGCTGCAAGCAGGCGTACACTAAGCGTATAATGACGAATACGCGTCTATGAAGCTACGCCGTCGTGGACAGTGGCCCTAACGCTTCGCACGGATGCAAGCAACGGAAGCAATGGATAGCGGACGGCTAATGAGAGATCATGAAATATTAGGAAAATAATTTTATTATGAAACTACAACTTACATAATAAATAATATAGGATATGCATGCTTATAAAGTAAATTGAAATTATCAGCTAAAACTATTTTTTCTTTTGTAAACATAATAAACGGCACTTCAAATTGTTTTCTGAGTTCGGTAAAAACTAATCGAAAGCTAACTCCCTCACTAATACTATTTAAGTAGTTTTGTGAGAAAGTTTTAGGGATTCAGAATAAATAAAACCCGAAGTAATTATTACAGTGTGACTTTTTTTATCTTTGGTTGACAATGAAAATAGCTGTTATTATTCAGATAGCTCTAATCATCAATCAATCAATACTAATAATAAATCTGTAAGTATAGGTATTGCATGTATGTATGTATATAATTATGTATGTCATACATAAATATCGTAAAAGGTAAAACTATATTTTGAGAAACTCCCTTCGACATATTATGTAGATTAAGTTCATTATAGATATATCTTTACATAGTATAAATTGAAATCGCTTTCCGCATATTACTGTGTGGTCTCTAACTCCTATAAGACGCAACTAATTTTGATGCGCTTATCATCATCAATGAGATATTTTTTCATGGAATTTTTATATAAAAGTATAGGTATAGAAAAATCTAGTTAAGTTTTTCTCAGGGAAAAGCTTCCCAGCTCGTTTAATTTCAAGATACATAGATATAAAAATATGATTACAGTGTGGCGATACTCCACATTACAAAACACGCATATACAACCTCTTCATAGAACGCTGGCAGCGAAGATTCGAAAACGTCAACATGAAAAATTCGAACGAACATTTAAAATTTAATTCCATGATTGATTTGAATTTGAAATAGAATGTCTTGTCAAAATGAAAATATATAAGGGCTGCCAAAATTTGTAAATAAACATTCTGCTATTGCTTTTCAACCTGTGCTAATGCAAATGTATTTTGAGTTTCATTGGCTGCTGACTAAGTTGAGGCTTGTTAATCATTCTGGTGGAAGTCGGGGATAGTATTCAGCTGGCATACTAATACGTGGGAACATTATCTAACCATCCCACAGCTGGGGAGCCCTCTATACAGGCGCCCCACATTCTGGTGACCCCGACGTGATGTGTGGCGATACTCCACAACAGACTTGTAAAGCTACACTTTTTTTTGGTTAAGTGTTTTTTTGTTAATAATAAAAAAAAATGTACAGAACCCTTCTACCAAAAAATATGTTTGTCGAAATCAATTCCACATTTTTTTTTCTTTTTACTTCGTTGACTTGTGGACCTCGTAGATAAGCCGATTAATTTGCACGCAACTTCCGTTGAAGGACGTAAATCAAATTAAAACTTTTTCGATTTGTGCTCCAAATCAAATCCCGGCTTGTTGTGGCAATTCCACTTTTAATTCTGATTGTTGATGGACTTCACATAGGCATTTAATTAATTCTTTTGTTTCATATACTCCTCAGGATTTACGGGTGGATGGAATTACAGTATTAGCGTTGTGAAGAATACATTTAAACCCTAATTACAAATTTAATAAAAAGAGTTTATTACACACATTTTTTTATTTTATTTTTATTCATTTATTTATTTGTCATATAAATAATATTAAAATATATACATTTATACAAATACTTATTATAATTTATTTCGATTACCCTTGATTAAACCTATTGTTGACGCTCACAAACATTTTCGATTCTTAAAAATCACCCATTTTAAAATTGGATGACTATGAACACTGGATTATTATGATAATATATCTGGGTCTTAAATATAATTTTTGTATATTTTTTTTATTTCGTGTACGTAGGTATGTACGTATGTAAACTATTGAATATACATCAATTTGTAATACCTTCAGTCTAAGTTGAATAAATGGTGTTTTGACAAGACTTGGACATATCCAATCCCAATAACTTAAAATTAACATACCTAGATGTTCAAAATCGATTTCACATTCAGACTTTCATTTGTGGAAACCTCTAAAGACCACTTACATGAGCCATGAAATTGTACATCGACAAGAGTTGTTCTCGAACCGTCTCTAACCCGCTTTTTCGTCAATGAGAGGAATCGAAATTCGAATTGCCGAATTAAAGACATGTCTGCCGCGTTACCATGGTAACCGAATGAATTTCGTAGTCACATTTCTGATAGAGAAAAGGCCTTCGTTCGCATAAGCGATCTTATAAACGCGATTAGATTCATTCATTCCTTATACGAGTTAATTAGCTTTCCAATTGTAACTATGTTATAAGATTTTACGCTTATAAGACTTACATTAGTTACGATTTTACTGAAGTAAAAATTCTTTAGGCACATTGGGCACTATACTATGTTATAAGATTTTACGCTTATAAGACTTACATTAGTTACGATTTTACTGAAGTAAAAATTCTTTAGGCACATTGGGCACTATACTATGTTATAAGATTTTACGCTTATAAAACTTACATTAGTTACGATTTTACTGAAGTAAAAATTCTTTAGGCACATTGGGCACTATTGGTTTGGGGAAAAAGAACTGAACTCACGTGAACGTCACGTCATGCTCAGTGAGGTATAATGTTGAAGTGTTTGTTGGTTGTTGAGGAAAAGAACTGAACATGATGAGTGACGCTTAGTGACACTCAGTATGTACAAGGATAAGATATTTGTATTTTTATTTCTAAATAATAAACTCAAAAAATACTGGACCGTATTCTTATGTATGTAAGTATTCTTTACATGTAGAAAGCTTCATTATCATTTTAGAAAGTTACGCGGTCGAAGTCGCTTGTAAAAGCTTCATAATTTTTCTTTCAACTTGTAAAGCTAAGTTTTAACTTATGACGGACAGTCATTATTTTTTTTTTTTTTTTTAAATAAAACTGCTACGCATACTGTTGCACCAGTTTTCATGTCTGCCAAAGTTGAATTTATTTACAATCAATGAGCATTAATACCAAGTTTCAAATCAATCTGACGAGGAAATTACTATTCCCTATTTAAGAACCTCCTCCCCCAACCATTGGGGAATGAAATTTAAATAACGGAGAAATTTCTCTTTGATTTATTAATTTAGCATCAAATAAACTTCGTAGGGAAAATATTACTTTCTATACAATCTTGGCCATAATATCCTTTACTCTCTTAGGGATTTGCTTTAAGAAAAAAAACGATTTTTGCAATTTAAAATCTACGCTCTCACCAAATTATAATCATCTATTCCTTTTCTTTGAGTTGAGCGATAATGAAATCAGTCAAGCTTTTTATATAGTAATTATTGATTCTAGAAGTAGAACTAAAAATCTATGTACCTACTAAATAAATCTCGTCACGATTCACCTTAAACTTAAAAGACTTTTCCTTCTGTTTCTGCCATAATTTAGAAATATTGTATAATGCAACTACTTTTATCATAGCTTTTAAGCCTCAGAAAAGCATGAAAGCTTTTCACAAAAGCGTAAAAAGAAAAGTAAAAAAAGCGCGAAAAAACAAAACCATAAGCCTTATGCCACCTGCATCCACAATACATGCCCGCTGAGGATTTACTGGAGTTTACCCAACTTCTATGACTGCTATTCCTTAAAATATCTTTCATCGCCGCCAGGGCAAGTGATCATTATTACAAATCCCCATATTACTCAAATTTGTGATGTGACGTAACGCCAAATCCAATTAAGTCGAGTTTTTAATTTATCTACACTCTAAACCTCTAGGTTCATAATATCCTTCCAATATTTAAGACTTTTTTTATATGTATAATTCTAAATGCATTTCTCGCAGAGTTTATATTAATTCGATGATTTGGCCTCCACTTGCCGTATAATTGAATCTATTGACTTTATGTCAGTCTTTAAACGTTAAATTGGGGAAACTGGGACCACAGTAAATTTAAAAGTAGCGTGGAATCCATTATGTGAGAATATTATCTAATATTTAAACCACGTTTCCAAATATTCTGCTCTACAGAGTTGAAGATATTTTCATTTAATTGTTTTAAAAATCATTTTATAGCGAATATAACACAGGTCCTTGAATTTGATTCTGGGCCACATTCATTACTGCCTTTATGTCTTCAGTGATAGAAGAAACGAAAGCTCGCTTCTTGGACAACTAAATAGGTCGTCTATTTTCAACCGTATTCGCCGGTTCTCAAGTTGATAGGTAAAACTTAGTTGTAGAGACATTGAGATAAAAAGCATATTTGACCACTTGGCACTCGAATCGTTTTGGTTCAATAGTCGGTCGCGGTCTAGACGCAAAGATGAATGATAAATAAAAGGCATTGGCAAATATTGGCAGAAAAATATTTGGAAACTTGCTCTTCGCATGAAAGTAGATCGAAAGCTTTGATTTTATTTCTTTATTTTATTTTATTTTATACTTTTATTTCTTTTTGAGGAGTCAAATACGTAATGTTAAAAGTTTCTTTTTAAAAGCAAGTAAAGTTTCATAATTTTTTTGTCATAAAAAATTCAGGTAAATTTATATTTGGATATATAAAATTGCAATTTTATGTTATTTATTTCATAATTATATTTAGAATTAACAAATTATACATACAGGAACATCTCAAGACTTTATAGTTATAATGTCAAATTAAAAATGTCTGATTAATAAAATTTGAATATATACTGATTTATGGCAATGGTAATAAGATATTGTTTATATAAGCAATTTTTATGAACACTTCGCGGCTACGTAATAAATATCATCTAATTTACAGCATTTTTTACTTTGCAAGTTCAAATTAATAATTTATAATGGAGAATTAATTAAGTGTAATTTAAACATAATTTCCTTACACCATGTAAATAGGGGTGGTTAGTCTGGGTAGTCTGGGTTACCTACCAATAAACAAAACAAAAGCAGTTGCGGTGGCGCCTAAAGGGGAAAAATAAATCAATGATGAATATAAAGAATGTAATTTTAACGAGGAAATAATTCTAGCAAATTTTAGTTTTATGAAAATTTATTTTAATAGATTCTTACGTATTTTTGTGGCAGGTGAGTTATTTAAAGGCTAGCAACCTCAGCAGAATACAAAAAAAATATTGACTTTATAGAATAATAAATAAGGGCCAATGGTAAGAGTTGTCTGGTTCTGAGTTGTTGAGTTTGATTGAATGTTGAGTCATTCTAGTTGCATATACATATAATAATATGTTTATTTCTATTTATTAACAGGAGCCTTTTACTTTCCAACAGATATTATCCATCTCACAACAAGTATAGATCTTAAAAAATATAAGCTTCTATGCAGATAAAAGGTATCTCTTTCAATAGAAGATAATAAAAGATAAAAGCTAGGTTTGCCCGTCGTAGCCATCTCTTCCAATGTTCGTATTTTAGAAACATGGTTACACAACAAGCCATTATGTATGCAACGCGATATGCCTCGGGGACGAACACTCGCTAACAGACTCGTAATCATTACAACAGATCCGATCTCCTTGTTTTGGATTTAATCAATTCAGTTGTACTCACATCCCTAAGGGCAACTTGTGTATGTATTGAGTGTTTGATATTGTTAGTTCTGAATAAGCAATGTATGCCATTCCATTTGTTAACCTGATACTGTTGATTCCCCAATGATTTCCTGCTTTAAATTTTTAATGCAATATCTTTCATAAGTAACTAGTAATCTAGTCCGAGGTCGTTAACATGCTGAATGCTGAATTAACATCACTTGATTATATTTAGCTATCATCACCAATGAACTGGGAGGAAGCAAAAGTAGTAAACCCTGACAAGATAAAGGGTACCTCTTTAGGTTTACCTTTTGGGAAAGGTATATATAAGGAAGAAGAGGATCTGGAAAGCTTAACCCACTTACCGAAAAGCAACAGCACACGTGCTGTTTCATACTGTTTACATTGTTGTTCTGTAAGAGAGTAGTTAATCCTGCTAGTCAAGCTGCCTAGTTGCTGCCTAGTAGCTGCTGAAAACATCCACAGTGGAAGCGTGGTGGAATAACTTGCAAAAGACTAAAATATCTAATAATGAGATGTTACATACATAGCCTGACACAACAAACACTTGATAAATTATTTATCAATCAATACTATTAATAAATCTGTAAGTGTAGGTATTGTATGTATGTATATTCCTCCATAAATCTTAAACGAATTAACTGATTTTCATTATACTTGGTAGATAAACATTTAGACGTACGGGACACAGGATAGGCTACTTTTTTTCAACGCGGACGAAGTCGCAGGCAGCAGCTTATCTCTACCAAAATCGCAAAGAAACAGTCTTGTAACATTGACTCGAATTGACTGTGTAATGGCCCCTGCACACGTTCAAGCTTTACAGTCTAACATGCTTAATTCTAAGCCTTAATTCAGTTTTCTGGACGGCCATATGTATACTCCACACACCTCCCAATTCACTGGAAGCGGTCACACGTGTTGAAAGGATCTTCCAAATTGGATGGAAAACTTGCACGTTTTTAGAGGGCACAGTACCATCATGTCGTTGAATTTATATTGGCTTTAACAAATAGCATCTAGTTTTCTCACATTTTAGGGACTGCTAGACTGCTACCTTGTCGCTGGTTTTCTTCGTCATTACATTTAGGAGAGAATACGAGTTTGTCGCTATGTTCTATTGGAATTTTAATTCAAGATATATATTTTTTAATTTTAATTTCAAGTACTTGTAGAGCTAACTTCTTAAGGTTTCTTATACACCTTTCCTACTAACAGGACTTCGATGTTCAATAGATATCTAACAGATTTAATGTTCCTCAAAGGCGATATTAATATAATGGACTATTGCATTTCTTTTTTATGTTTAAAAAAAAAATCGACAGCGCGTTTACCAGGACCAGACACAAATAATGTATCGTTAGCCTGCCTGCTGACCCTAAACATTAAAAATTTAAAAAGGTGTTCAGTTTTGTAACAGTATCAAAAGTTACTGTATATTGTTTTAACTAAGCACGTAACAATTTTAAACTCACCAAACTGTTTTGGCAGTGATTATTTTTGCGATTGTACACTCACTAAACTGATTTGAATGTGTAGACTCAAAAAGTTTTGGCAGTGATTATTTTTACGAATAAAAACAAAGCTATCGTTTATTTGGAGGCTTCATTGGTTGTCATATCCAACGTCAGCCCGAAACGAAAGGGTTTCACTGAAATTAGCGGCACTTAGCTTTAATCCGGGATAATCCTCTGCAAACGCTCCCTGACTGAGGGACTAAACAGTTTAGAATATAGATTAAATTTAACGATGTGATCCCAATTTCAGCTTTTAGCACTTAAATTATTTGATACTTTGATGATATTGGTTGACGCAGAAACGACAAACTACTTTATTTAAATATTTCTTGAATAGAGCGATATTTTGTGATTACTATTTCATTTCTTAGAAACTCTATGAAACTGTCTTTTAAATAAATGCTAAACATTGTATAAACCAATCACCGTGTGTGTAATTTTAGATGTGCATTTATACATTATTTAATATATTTACATTAAATGTGCATTTATATACAACTCGCAACTATACTGCGGTAAGAGTTCCAGTCATTGAATTTTCATCAGAAGGGGAGAGAGTAGATGAGGTGCGAATGTCTTTTCGAACTAATAAATTGCCGATTAAACCCTCGCGGGTCAGTAATTAAGTGAGAAATTTATAAGGCAATGGAAACTGAAGTGTTGAGTAAGAAGGTATTAAATCACTCCTTAATAATTTTGTTCTATTCATAATTTTCATTGAAAATATTATGTTCAATATTTTAATCTTTTTTTATCTTAATCGTATGTATTCATCCCTTTACTGTAGACTGACGATATAATAACACTAGGTATATTAATCGTATGGTAGTGCAAGTCAGTACTTTTCGATCTCCACTTATTTCCCTCTATCTCACGTCTTTCTGTCATTTAAACGTTCCGTTCTTTTTTTTTTATTAGAGATGGGTTTGCTCTTGGCCAACAACCAGCTGGGTAGCAAGGGAGAGGCCTAAGATGGAGCGAGCTCGCCCAGAAGATGCCTATACACTCGAACTTTGAAAAGATTAGGGTTATATGAACTCGGAAACACAGACGCAGGCAGGGAGTTCCAAACCTTGGCGGTGCGCATTATAAAGGATGTTTTAAAGCGCTTGGTTCGAAAAGGGGGGATTTCGACAAGATGAGGATGGTAACCAGCCGTACGTCTGTATGTCCGATGGAAGAAAGGGGAATATATTGTCTCTTTATCACGTGTCCTCCAAAACTTTTAACGATACTCAATGACACCGTTGATTACGGATCGACAGTGTCATTGAGTCCGGAATTATTGTTTGTACAGTTATGTAGGTAGCATAACATCTAATGGGCAGGGCTCACGGTATCTTAGGGTGGTCTTCTCTGAAAGGATGTAACCCCAGTTCATGACGACATGATTACATTAGCATTTCTGGTGAAATAGGTTTACCAACAATGCTAATGCTTCATGGCGAACACATATCTACTATTAAGAAAAGAAAAGATCTACTACTAAGAAATGCTAATGTCTGTTAAAATGTTATATGCGTGTTTAAATGAATATTGTTCAATATACAAAATTGGACTTTGGAGACTTTGGAGTAAAGAAAATACCTCGTTTATTATTTGAAATACGGTTAGTATTAACCTCAAAAGTTTTATTCAAATTAAAACGAATATTTTTAAAGGAAACTAGATGTTATGGAAAAATTAATAAAGTTCCAGACCTTTATTTCACGGTTGTCTAATTTTTTGAATAGTTCGATTTTTCTTTTCTCTTGTTAGTTTTTGTGTTGCTGAAGTTGAAGTAGGGTGTCCACGTCTTTTTATAATTCGAAAATTTATTTAAATCAATACTAATAATAAATCTGTAAGTGTAGGTTTGTATGTAGGTATGTATGTTCTTCCATAACTCTTCGATTAACTGATTTTCATGAATCTTAGTAGATAAACATTCATGTATATATAAACAGGCTATTTTTTCTTTTTTAACGCGGACGAAGTCGCGGGCGCCAGCTAGTATTATATGAAATTGAAATTTTAATTTGAAAGTAAATATGAATAAATTGTCCTGATAAATTGTCAAATTTATGGTTACAATACAAGCAGCACTTTTCCGTTGGACTAGGTTTCGATTAGCTCCTTTCAACCGTGGGTTGTGGCCGCAGGCGAAACCTCTTGGACTCTTGCACTATGTACGCCGAACACGGCTATATGAAAAGCCTTAAATTTAACCACTAAAAGCTCGTGTGAAAGGCATTCGGCGTGAGTGTTTTGCTAAAACGTTGAGAAATTTTAGTTTGATAGATGAATTTCGCAACGAGTTGCTGTTAATAGTTACAATATAACTTCTTGAAAACTATAGGACTCATAAAAAAATCAGATCAAAGCTATCTTCAAACTCTACCTCGGACTTAAAACAGTCAAAGAAGATAATTTAAATTAATTACACATTTAAATATTATTATAATGGGTTTAGGTACCCGTCTTACTCATGCTGTGAGAGTTCACAGTTCATTTTTTTATGTTAATGGCTCTGGCTACCATCGAGTATAACACAAGAAGGATTAAGGATAAGGGAGATAAATGAAAATAAATAACTAAAAAAATATAAATAAATACGCACTAATAAGTATATTAATAAATGATGTTATTAAAAAAATATACATAGTTAAAAAATAATACGTAAATAATATTCTCAGACGCCGCGGGCGCCCAATTTTTTTGGATATTTCTAGTTTTAGATTTTATATTAGTATAGTTTTATTTAGGATTTATTTTTAGATATGGATGTAATTTTTTTTAATGACAATTTAAATATTTATAAATGTATATAAATAAATGGATTTTAAATTATATACCAAGATAATTATATTTATATATCTTCTTAGCGACCCGCTCCCGGCTTCGCTAGGGAAGCATTTTTTACATAAAAACCTTCCCTGATTATCCCTCTATCCATGAGTGAAGACAGAACTAAAATCTAAAATCGGTCCAGCCGTTTTCGAGGTTTCGCTTAGCAACCTTTCGAGTGAATAGGCATATTCTGGGTGAGCTCGCTCCATCATAGGCCTCATCCTTGCTACTCAGCTGGTTGTTGGCCAAGAGCAAACCCATCTCTAATAAAAAAAAAAAAACACATTTAGGGATTCATTTTTATTTACGAGTATATAGATTAAGTTATAATGAATCTTTTGACTTACACCTAATATTATTATCTCACGTTCGCACCTACAGCTAACCTCCAACTATGTCTGGCAATATGTTAGAACTGTCGAAACTGTCTGACTACTTAGTAAATCCATTAATACTTATCAAGTTACATATATAAAATTGAGAATTTATGTAATTATTAAGCAGCAGAAGTTTGGACGATATTTAGTACCTCATATAGAACAAAAATTAATAATAGTTCTAGCAAAATTTGGTGATTGTACTAAGCAACGAGTACTAAGGAAACTGAAGTAAACTAGTTATGAGGACACATTTGGTCTAGTGGCTAGTAACCCTAGCTGTTAACCAAAAGGTCGCGGGTTCGAATCCCGCTAGGGTCAAATGTTTATGTGTTAACATTTACCTTTGTACCTGAGTCATGGATGTTTTGTATTTATAATATGTAATATGTATGTAATATGTATGTATTTACAAAAAAAAACGTAATCTATGTAGTATATTAACTGTCTGGTATCCATAATACAAGCATTAGTTGCTTAGTGTGGAATGTGTGTTATATTAAAAAAAATACCTTCTTCTACCCAGTAGTCTCCTTTATGCTTGCTATTTGGAGTAGCTATTAATCCTCTGTTTCTATTTATTACGTGTACGATAGTTTCTTCGACTGCTCCTTTCCAACACGAGCCCTTCAGGGGATCCGCAGGCTTTATTATCTAAATGCCTCTGCTGAGCGATAGGCGAAAAGTGCGAAAATTTGTGCAAAATCACACTAAATCGTTAATTTTTACACAAACCACACTAATGTTATGAGCTACGTGATACGATTTAGTGTGATATTGCACAATTTTTTCGCATTTTACGCCTGTCGCTCAGCAGACGCATTTAGATAATAAACCTGCGGGGCGCGGCGACAGCGACAATGTATGGAAACGCCTCTCTCCGCCGTGTCGTGGTTTCGAACACGGTTGGATTATTTGGCACCATCGAAATAATATTATATCTCTGCGAGCGCTGTTTGGCACGGCTTGGCACGATGCATTTTTTTTAGAAAATTATTTTTTATAACTAGCTGGCGCCCGCGACTTCGCCCGCCTTGAAAAAGAAAAAAGTATAGCCTATCCTGTGTCCTGTACGTCTAAATGTTTAGCTACCAAGTTTCATGAAAATCCGTAGATTATGACGCAAGATACATACATACAATACCTACACTTTTCTCGTTTCTATCTCTGTCCGTATCAAAATCCGTTAGAAAGAGTTTCTTTTCAATCTCATACCATGTACGAGATTTAAAAAAAAATGTAAAATATGAGCAGTTGTTGCTGTTGTTTTAAATATTTAATTTGCAATTTAATAATTTATTATTATTTAATGTAATAATACAATTTAACATTTCATATGCCTGATATAAATTAATTTTATTTTATTTATTACGCATGAGATTTGAAATGAAAGGAAAATATTTAATTAGTAAGAATTAATTGTAATTAGAAATAATTGTATATTGTGCTATAAAATGTATACTATAGTATAGATTAATTATAAGTAAAGGAAAGATAGAATAAAACCAAACTTTAAAAATCTCTTTTTTATTTTAAAAATCAACGTCGAATCGGAGAACAATATCTCTAATTTAGTTTCTGCTACAATTATTTTATTGTTTTGATTATACAATAGAAATTGAATTGACCCAGTTCACAACTCTCTGTTAAGTTTCAAACATCTGTAAACGAAACCTTATTATATACATTTTACAATCTCTTATTACTTAACAGCAAGTTGTGAAATCATTTTTCGGGGTTCCGACGGGCTGAAGGTAACGCGATTGGAAGTAAATGGATTAATTTTCATTGTCCGTATGAGACATTACCTCCTTATTTCTTTAACTAACATGGTTCAGGCTTAAATAAAGAGTTAAAATCACAACGCTATGTACAATTGAGTGTTCAGGTAAAGTGTTAATATAAGTCGTAGGACAGGTCTTTATACTTCTATATAGAGGTATACCGTGTGTTTCGAAAATTATCATTTTTTATATAAATAAATAATACATACATTAAGCACATGGTCAATTAATGACAGTCTACTTAACAGCGCGTACAAAAGTACATTAGCGCCACTAATTTAAAAAAAAATACCATCTCGTGAAGAAGGAATTATTAATAAAGGCTCCATAAGGCCCTCTTAACATCGCTTAATTGCATGAAAACTAATAAAATTATTAGTATAATAAAATATAAGGGCCTTTTTCACCAACTACAAGTAAAGTGTTGATTATTTACTTTTAGAAATTTGCACTCAGTTCACTGCATCCTTCAATAGGCGAATATTTAACATTATTTTCTTTTTAATGTTTGGGACTTTTACCGTACAAACAAAGGTATATCTGCTCCATTATCCCCTATTACCGGTGTCTTTAAATGACGGTTAGCCTACTTGACAGATGGTGAAAGAGGCCCTAAGAAGTATAGTTGTTCTCAGTAATAAGTAAACCTAAGATTCCTATGCACAATATTAGTTTGATCATAGACAATGGGAACCACCCATCAATCATCACTGCCATCAAGTATGACGTCAGCCTGCCTGTCAACCTTTATTATAAAAATAAAAATAAAAACATGTGCGTGTACAGAGTACGCGTGTTATTCAAAAAATTATCATATATATAAACTATAGATTATATAATATAATATGAAATATTATAAACAGAAAAATAATCTGATAGAACTTTACCATTAAATTAGCGATTTTGTTGTAATTTAGCACCAATATAGCTTGAACCTTGAAGAGGTCATAAGCTACTTTTTAACATTTCTTGAAGCGAAGCTGCAAGCAACATAATTTATATTATTTATTAATACCCATTACAGTTAATAAAACCTGTTAGTATGTACAGAAAAAATAGTTTGAATTATGTAATTAAGATCTCAAATTTTTCTCTTATATTATAATATTGGATTTCAATGGCAATGTTAACTCATTATTGTCACAACCAAACTTTTATGATATTTCTAATTCAAGTTTTCACAGATCGTCGTTGTCAAACCAAAATATGCTATAATATACAATGAGTTTTAATAATATGCAGTTTTTTTATTCCAACAATTCGATCTTAGCGAATAGCTAAGGTGGAAATTAGCCTTATCTATGGTATAAAGAAACTGCTAGGTGCTTATGAGCACTATTTGTCTGACTACCTCATTTTAATAAAATATTTTAAGTATGTGTAGCGGCTAGAAAATTTTATATGCAAAATTTTCTCTATTACATATCAAACTTTTAAATTTTCATATGAACTTTCAAATAAGCGTTAGCACCCTCTTCTTCGGGTACATTATTGAACAACTCTATGTTTAGTCCAAATACTTTTATCGTCCGACCGATATTTATCAGAACTAAAATTTCAACTATAAGATGTGCGGACATACGACCACGACCTACTTTCGTGGACACGTTCGTTCCACCGAATGAATCTGAATGAATGAACGAACGAACGAATGAATCAGAGTACTTTTTAATTAACTTCAGTCGACATAAATAACAGACGCTAACATATTTTGCAATACTTTTTGGTTGACAACGACCTGATGCTTGACTTAAAATTAATTATTGGTATCAGCAATAATTGTTTTTAAATGAAAAACAAAGTGATGCACAAAGCGTTCACCAAATACATAATAAACACAGACTTGACTGCAGGCCGGTATCCAATTTTATATTAACTTTACCCTGACACTAAGATATATTCTATGCATTGGCACAGATTCATCAGGCTTTCGGCATTCCACCACTGTACAATTTAACACTAGACTTTAAAATTTGATAAACACAATTCCGCAATGTCTTCTTCTAAATTTGGCATGTTTGCATTTCACATTATATAGCAGGAGAACATGATATTACACTGGCTAGACACAAAAGTGTTGATAGTTCGAAACAGCTGGCCCACTGGGCGCTGCCCTGCATCGCAGCTGGCGTTTCGCCTGAAAACAACATTATATTATTAAAAGACAAATTTGTAACAACATAATTCAAATATGAGGGCAAAAAAGTATGGAATTATTTCATTTGTTATGTTTTTGTATAGAAATAAAAAAGAATATTTATGTTTTAAAAACAATAATTTGAAGGAGAATTTAAAAAGGAAATTTTAAAAGGTCCAAATCATAGAAACATTGTAATAAATATTACATAATTCAATAGTGGCTTGTCAACACGGTACCTACTCGTGATGAATTAAATTTAAAAAATGTTATAGCTGATATACCTTTGTTTGTACAAGTCCCAAACATTAAAAAGAAAATATTAAAAAAAATCGAGTATCGAAGACTGCACTAAACCGAGTGCAAAATTCATTAAAATATAAAATTATTTATCAAAGAATTATAATTGGTGTTAATAAACAACTTAATAATAAATAATAATTCTTCTTCTTAGGTTTAAATCGCAATTCGGCATAAATAATAATAAATAACTTAGTGTTTAATAAACAAGGTGAGATGTCAAAGATACACATCACGTATGACTATTGTAAGTCTCGTTTACATTTTATTTTTATTTTAAGTGTAGCAAATATTTTAAGTTCAATTATTTGAGTATATTTAAGATGTGTATTTCATATATTTTATTTTGGCGGAGCCTTGAGAGAGGTCTACATTCAGTAGAGGAGACCCATAGAAGAAAGTGCGACTTCAACTCCTGAACACTATAATTTCTCTTTTCGGACAACAATGTACTTTTATTTGACAAAGAAACAAACAAGCAGTGGGAATAAAATCACATGTCCACAATTCCACCCTGTGAATAAATAAATGTCCATGTATTTGTGTACAATCCACGAATCCATTTATGGAAAGGTTAAGGAGTTAACCCAACGGACTCAACGGTTTACATTCCGGGCTAGATCAAATATGGGAACGAACTTTTCGTAGTTAGACTTAGTCGGAATATATTGATTCCTGCGATTCCTCAGTATATTTTCAAAATACAATGGTATGAGTTTATCGCTTTGTTTGGTTTATAAGATTTTATCGTAAACTATTCGTAATTTCGTCCCCCTCTCAAGGTCTCTTTAGTTACGCAGTTGTTCAGACAGAAATCTACGGACGATTATGCCTTACAAGCGTCAAGGCGTAACCGTCCTAGACACTCAACCACTTACGAGTAAGTATATTGAGTCTGATTGGGGTCTGATTGATTTCACGTTTGAATTAGTAATAACCAGCGAAATGAGATATATATTAATTCTATGGTAATAACTAGCTACATACTCGCTCCCTGCTTCGCACTAGTGCAATTTTTTCTATACTAATAATATTATAAAGACGAAAGATTTGATTGTTTGTTTATTCTTCTATAGGCTCCGAAACTACTGGACCGATTTGAAAAATTCTTTTACCATTAGAAGCCGACATTATCCGTGATGAACATAGGCTACTCTTTACCGCGGGAAAATGCTTCATTCCTACGGGAAATCGGGTAATAGGACAACGGGTAGTAAGAATTATCCTTCCGTACTTATCTTTTTCACATAACTTCTAAACGACTGAACCGATTGGGTTGAAATTTAAAATGGGTATTTCGATGATTTCCTGGATGATTTATAAAAACAATTGGACCCGGTAGGTGGCGCTGCTGTCGGTATGTCAACTACTAAACGGCTTGACCGATTGTGTTGAAATTTTGTATGTGTATTTATAACAGCTAGTTATAAATAAAAATTAATCCCTAATGTGTCACTAAGCTCAAAACTCGAGAACGGTTGGACCGATTTTAATTCTGTCTTCACTCATGGATAGAGGGATAAATCAGGGGAGGTTTGTGCACCCCGGGCAAAGCCGGGAGCGGGCCGCTACTATATAAAAATCTTATATAATATAATCATAATAAAATCTTCACACATTCCACACAGCACCATCTCGTTCCACACTAAGCAACTAATGCTTGTATTATTGACACTAGACAGTTGATATAATACATAGATTACATTTTTTTTGTAAATACATACATATTATAGATACAAACATCCACGATTCAGGCAGAAAGGTAAATGTTAACACATAAACATTTGCCCCTAGCGGGATTCGAACCTGCGACCGTTTGGTTAACAGCTAGGGTTAACCAAACGTTAGCCACTAAACCAAACGTGTCGTCAAAAATCTTCATCGATTAACTCTCTTTCCAATAGAAAAACCTGCATAAAAATAAATTCAATAGTTTTTCAGATCATCGCGAATATACATACAGTTAAACAAAGAAGGTGGGGACTTTGTTTTATAATATGTAGGTATAGATTTATCACTTACTCTAACGATGTAAGAAAACACCACAAGGAAACTGGAATATCCTAAAAAAGCTTAACCTTTTTAAAGACTTGTCAGTGAAAGTCTAGTCGGATACAGATACGACTATTATAATATTCAAACTTGTCTACAGATGTAATTCCAGACCGTTTTTCTCTATTCAGAATACCACCTTCCACCTTACAGAATACCACCGTGAAATAACAGCATTATGTGCTGTTGTGTTTCGGTGAGTGAGTAAGGGATGCCAGAGCCTATTACCCCTTTCCTTCCTTATCCCTTATCCTTAATCCTTCTATGGTCGGCAGCGCACTTGTAGCACTTATGGCGTTGCTTGTGTTATAGGCGACGGTAGCCACCTACCATCAAGTGGACCGTCAGCCTGTCTGTCGACCTTAACATAAAAAAAAAAAAAAAAAAAAATCAGCTCGAACGAGTTCGAAAAGGTTACGTCCAAAATTTTGGGCACGTCAAAAATAATTAGCCTCTGGGCTTGAGAATAAAAACAAAGACGTCGTTTTAATAATTTATGTAAATCGTAATTGTACTGAAACATAAAAGTAAACGAAAATTAAGGAACCGAAAATAATTAACGCGCCCATTATCCGTGAAATGTATTTTATTTTATGTGTTCGAGTCACGAAATGAGCCTTTCTTTATAAAAGCTCGTTAGGCTATTTAAAATGGAAATAACGTTTTAACGCGCTACGTATGGATATACCTATTATACCTAATAAAACATTTAGGCTTCGCTTTTTAAATTCTTTAAAAATTGAATCATAACTTGCCCTACTATCAACTGTTAATACGATTTAATTTAGGACCTAAACTGGATTGCATTTGCTATTTCGTACCATCAACTTCGTTTTTGTATGAAAGCGATTTTGTTTAGGAACCCAAATTATTTGAATCGTCTTTTAAAAGTCGATAGTTGAAGTTGATAGCCAGGTCATTATTAAAAGACAATTATTTTATGTCAAAAATTTTATGATTATTAAGTTAGCCATATGAATTAGAGAAAACAATGAGCAGAACCAGTTTGTTTTATTTTCTTCGATACAAAAAGTCCAGTTTTTATTAAAAAAAACTAAAGAATTAAGGAATTGATTTATTTCTTAAATTTTATTGAGAGCTAATAATAATGAGAATAAGCATCTAATTAAAGCTATTTAGGGGAGAAATAATGTAATGTCGTATTTTGTTATATATGGGATTTTTTTCATATTTCTTTTAACCTATCGAATGTTTAACATTCTCAATTGGAACGCCCTCTCTGCGCGTTAATTATGTATGCGTTTAATAAGTCTTTTTAACAAAAACAAAACGGACTTCAAACCGTTTTCTCATGGATGCCATGAATCATCAAAATCGTATCACCCAGTCGAAAGTTCTGTAGTAACAAACATTAAAAAAATACAGTCGCATTGAGAACTTCCTCCTTTTTTTGGAAGTCGATTGAAAACACAGTTCAAGATTTGTGTCCCAAACTTAGTTAACTGGTAGTTAAATCTTACCAGTTAGTACGTGAACACGAGCGGTCGCAGATTGCGCATTATCTGGTCCACACTGATAAGATCCAGCATCTGAAGTGCGCGCAGATTGGACCAGCAGTCTGCTACTGCTATGCGTCCCCTTCTCTGTCACCAAGGATATGCCGCCTCGAGTTGAATCAAAATTTATTGTCTAAAACAAATAGAACGTCATTAGTTTTAATACGAATACCCAAATAAACACCCTGTCATCACTTGTAAAGAGCGATACTGAAGCTGAAATTCAATGTATTTGTTAATATGTGTATGATGAGCACAGATTTCCCTTTATATGAAAAGTTATAAACTCAAAACAACCCGTTATGTATTGATAGAGCTTCAATATTGACATTCATATTTATTTGCTAACAAACTAGTAGTCACGCTGTAGTTCGTTTTTTGATAATCCCACAGGAACCTAACATTTTTCCAGGTTAAAAAGTATCTTATAGTTTAATGAAACGTAACCAAGAAATGTACAAGAAGCGGAGAAAAAATGTCTGATTTAATTAAACATAAATTGATAGAAAATCACTACGTAATATAAAACAAATTCGCTTCCCTTACACATTTAGTCAGGCGCTACACATCCCTTAATTTTAACGCGGGCGAAGTCGCGGGTACCAGCTAGTAATACCTAGTAGTGGCAGAGGGTTCTGCACTAGGCGTAGTACTGTGTTTCGCAGTCCTATGCAGTAGTAATCACCTCCTTACCACCGTGAAATAACATCACATGTGCGTAAGGGATACCAGAGCCCATTTCCCTATGCATTTTCAATTCCTTATCCCTAATCCTACTGTAGTCGGCAGCGTATTTATAGCACCTATGACGTTGCTTGTGTTATAGTGGACTGTCAGCCTATATGCCGACCCTAACATAAAAATGTGACAACATGAAAAAATGACGTCAAAAATAAATCTCTTAATACTGAATTCAGTTCAACAAAATAACAAACCGAAAATAAAATTCGACTTCCATTAAAAAATTTGAGCCTGCGGATTATATTGAACGTAGACGGTTAATTAAAATTATTGGAGAAATCGAACGTTATTTATTGGGTTTTACAATTATTTCTGTGATTAATGAAGTGTAAAATTTCATATCGGAATGAATTTTATGAAATTTTTCACTTGTACTAATAAGAATTGAATTGATTTGAATTGAATTGAAAGAGTATTAATAAGAATTGAATTATTGAAATTTAATCATGTAGTTGTTTGTTTCATAAAAGTGAGCCCATTTCCCTAACTCACTGTACTAGGCAGCTTACATGTATGGCGTGGCGTTGCTTGTGTTATAGGCGACGGTAGCCATCTACCATCAATTGGACCGTTAGCCCGTCTTCCGACCTTTATATGAAAAAAAAAATCGGTAGACTAATATGGTAAGGTAATCCTGTATTATCTGTCAGTTAAAATTTCATAAAGAAATAACACGAACTCTAGAAAAGGACATAGGCTATGCTATCTTTTTCTCTAAATAAAGCCCTTCGAGTTAAAGTATCGGATTGGATATGATTTCTGGTAATGAACTTTTTTTTAATTTTCATCTGGATTTCGTCCTTAATAAGTGTACCACGCTATAATTTAATACTAAGATGTAGTAAGTTCCTCATTTGTATGAAAACCGGTGTCACCACCCAAACCAACCTACTATACTCTTATATTATATATTTAAAAAAAAAGTTATATTATAGGTACATGCCAATCCATAATTTTATTAATTTTGGCCTTCCATGAAAGGTGAAACTAACCTAAAACTAACTTATTTTGATTCTACAGTTACAATAAGTAGGGTTAGAAAAAACCTATGATCACATTACTCTAATATTCATGTAAAAAGAACGTGAAATAAAATAATGATAATACATAAATATCCTTTGGTGGTCGTTATTCAAGGATAACGACTGGGATGTTATTCATCTTGTCGCGTTTCGTATTGATATGTATATCAGTGTAACAATGGCCTTAAATCTTCCGAATTGCGTACGAACCAAGTAGGTATATTATTGCGTACAAAAACTTGGAAATTGATTTGTTTAAGTTTTGTTTTTATTGTAGCCAACTTTGAGAAAATGTGTCTATTATTTACTGAGTTTTTACATTCAAATGTGTAACTCTATTATTTACTGTGCTAAATTAATGTGAGGGTGCCCCTTGGATGAAATTAAGGGACTTGCCTTATTACCGCTCCGTCTCAGGAGCCTCAGATGCGATTCCTGGTTGGGTTTACTACGTTTTGGATTTTGAAAGTTTCTACTAGCTGGCGCGCGTGACTTCGTCTGCGTTGTAAAAGAAAAAAGTAGTCTATCCTGTGTCCTGTACGTCTAAATGTTTATTACCAAGTTTCATGAAAATTAGTTATGGAGGAACATACATACATACATACACTTAAAGATTTGTTATTAGTATTGATTGATGATAATAAATATGATAACAAATCTAATAAATATAATATAAAGGTCGATGACAATTCTCTCCAAAGTTATTGTTAACAATAAGAGTTCTAATAACCGAGATTCTGTCTCAAGTTGTAAGAGTCATCTTGGATACTTGACGAGTATTCGATTGTACCGATTGTTTCGTAATGTAATATTGTTTTCTTATATTCCTTTATTAACCATTTCCGATATAAGCATCGTATGTATTGATATTATCTAGACAACCTTCCGCAATAATAATATGTAATATTTATTATAAGTAATGGATAAAGTTCGTTGTTCCTATATCAAAGTTGAGTATTGCTTATGTATGTACTACATTTTGATTTTCATATCAAATCTAATTTGGCATAACAAAAAATCAGTATTGTTATGAATTTGAAATTTTTTTCCTTAGGTATTTTTTTTTAAATCTGTTAGTTTTAAAAACATGTAAGTTTATTTGATCACTATCGTTATTTTATAATATATAGTTTTAATATTACTGTCAAATATCGATTTCACGATATAAGAAGAGGCCTTAAAATTAAAATTAAAATAAATGTTAAATATCCGTTTTTTACACGGACTGTATTTATAAAAAGATAGGAAAATATAAAATTTATTATTATTTTTATTACTAACGTTATCACAATGTTAAGGACTTGAATTGATATCTAACGTTTAATTTAATTAATTAATATTGAAGGTTGTAAAAATATATTTTCAAATAATTTATTACAGCACATATTTACTTCATTTTGGAGTCATTCTAGACATATATTATGTAAAAATGTGTTAAAAATTAACCGTAATGGCCATTTACTGAAATCAAGATTTCGTTTAAAATTTTTTATAACTTTTCCATTCAGTGTTTATTTTTTTATAGTTGTTTCAGTATCTATCGAATGCTGTACAAAGAGAATCGTAAAACGTTTTTTATTTGTGCAACTAAAACGAAATAAAACGAATGCTGCGAAACCCTGGTCTTACGTAATAGTTTTTGCAGCAAGACATAGTCGTAATCAGAAAATAGAGCTAATAATATTCTTGTTTTTACTGTTACGCCAATACTCATGAATAATGCATGAGGCTATCCTTAAACCGAATACAGCGTTTGGATAATCTAGATGCCAACTAAAGTACATAAACCAGCCTATCTGGGTAGAGCTTTGAATCAGCTTCGAATTTAGAATTGAATACCTAATGCGAGTCTCGACGGACTTCGAATGTATCCGGTTTACACTCTAAATTGCTGTTACTGGTGATCGAAGAACACCAAAATGTTTGCTCCTCTTAAACCAACGGTTTTAAAGCATATTTGCTCTGTTCTATTTCGGTTTGGATTTTAGAGTTTTTAAAATAAAGTCATAATAAAGTAAGTCTATTGTTTTTGTAAGCGGTTGATTTATAACAATACTTGATTTATAACAGACAGTCCACTGGGCCAATTGACACAAACAACGTCAGACAGAATGACAGTCCACTTGATGGTGGGTGGCCAATTGACACAAAAAACGCCACAGGTTTTGCAAGTGCACTGTCAGGACCAGGGTTTATGAACGGATAGGGAAATGGACTCTGGTATCTCTTACTAACGGAAACAGAACACACACATGCTAATAATTATGCTTACGGTGGTCTACAGTAAGGGTGCTCAATTTTTATGACCGCGAAACTCAATGTGCTACTACATTTATTAACGGTGGTGATGGTAAGTGATCGCCTATAAATACAAACAACGGCAAGGAGCGTACACGTGTGCTATCTTAGGATGATAAAAGTAAGAAACAGATAGGGTACAAAATAGAAATGGGCTCTGGAATCCCTTGATATGGTTTGATGGTAAATGCTTTCATATAAATATAGCGTCTACCATCACAGTGGGAACTGTTTGTACGCATACAAAATGCAAAGTATTTTATAAAAAAAGGCATTTATGTTCTAGTTAATGACTACAGCGAAATCATGGGACACAGTTAATATATTATGTAAAAAGTTTATCAGTTCAAAAGTTGTTTACTTAGTACAAAACAAAACTATGTTAGCAAATTATTTGAAATGCGTGATCCAATGTAATTTGCTGAACCATTTGCTCCAATTTAAAATCCGATCGAACAAAATTATGCGTGTAATCAACCGATCCAAATCTGTACAAAACCTTGCCCCACTTTTAATGGCTGTTACATTATACATGGCGTATACTATCTCGTCGTGAAGATACACTACAAATTTTAAAGTGATTTTGGAATAATTCTCCTTTAAAAAATATTAGTAAAAGTTTTTTTTTTTCATTTAAGATCAGACTAATGAGGGTCCACTTGGTAGACCACCTACCAAGTGGCTACCGTCACCACAGATGCTGCAAGTGCGGTCCGACTAGATACAGATTAAAGAACAAGGGATTGAAAATGTGCTTCCAGCCCGTCCGACTACTTTTACATTTAACAATGTGATATATTGTTAAACATAATATTTGGACTTAGTATATTGGTCATTATTAGTAAAATATTGGTCATAATATAAATTTACATTATGTTGCCAAGGTTTAACTTTTGTTTGTATATTTTTCTTGCGTCCACAGGGAGAAGACAATGCAATATAATCTTCACTATCTTAGCTTAATCTTACCTTGCCTCTGTGGGTCCAATTAATGGTAGCTGGAGGCTCAGGTGTATGCCTTACTATACAAGTTAAATTTATCGTTGACCCGGCGTAGATGAACAGATCCGGGCCACCGAGTATTTCTGTCTCTGGTTCTGTAAGAACAAAAAAAAAATTAAATGTTTATGTCCTACAATATTTATTACCACACACCCACAGTTAAAGACCACGTTGTCGTTCCATACAGTGTACACTGTAACACACGTTGATCGAAAATAAGGTTTAAGGTACTGAGATTTTGTTTGACGGAGCTTTCGGAAAGCTTCCCAGAGGTTCACCATACTTCCAAGTTATGTAGATAAATGATAATGATAAGAATTCTGCTATTCAGTAGTGGTCTAAAATTGTAGACTATAGCCCATATTTCCTAACACAAACACAAAGACGTCACTTATAACCGAATCCTAAAATCCTATAGAAGAACGATAGAAAACATTGAACAAATATACATTCCCAACGGTTAGAAAATAAGTTTTCCTGTTCGGATTACCAGTAACCAAATATTCGTAAGATTAGCTCTTTGACATTGGGACGCTGAAGTAAACAGACGTTCCTAGGTACACGTGACGAGTATTTGTTGGCGACAGAGTCGGGCAAGCAAACAATACGCGCAGGGTAAAGTGTTCCATTTAACTTCGGCTTTCGTACATACGAAGTTGCTTGCTCTCAATTTTGCGGTAGGTGCGGCCTTCGCTTTGATGTCGGTAACAATCATTTTAATCTAAGATTGTTGGGACCCTCTGTTCTTTAAACTGCGCCAAAATTAATTAATCAAGTTCTCCGCTACACCGGTTATGAGAGAAACTATTTTAGTTTATTCGCATTAAAATATTTTTTTTGAATGGATAATATTGGATTTACCCTAATAGCTTTTCTGAGACCTTGAAATTACCATACATTTAATTTCTAATTATTTATCTCTTTATAAATTTTGCAGCTTACAAATTTTGTCAGTACTGTATATCTCGAGATTGATATACTCTTTCTGTGATAGTATATTAGTATGATCACAGTGTTTTCTAACCGACAATGTTGAGGAAGACGGGGTGTCCGATGGGCGGCGTAGTGGATATCTGGCACTCGTACTGGCCGGAGTCTCGTCGCTGCGGACTGCGGATGCGCAGCGCCCACTCCTCGGAGCGCGGCTTGTGTTGCGCTTCGAACCGCTGGTCCGACGTGTACGTGTACCGACCCACTGTTAACAGGTGGATGTCTCGATGTCGGACCCATGATACCTGATAACAAAAATAAATATGATATCAACAATTTTAACGAGGATTTTTCTTCTTTTTTGCCTTTTTATGTTAAGGTTGACAGACAGGGTGACAGTCCACTTGATAGTAGGTAAATTACAATTAAATACTTTGATATTGTTTCCACAAATGGTGTGTAAATTTTTTACGAACATTTTTTGCTCTACGTGATGGATCATAACTCCATGGTTTGCAATATGTCTAAGCCCTACAAATAGTTAAATGGTAGGGCATTGCTTGAAAAAAACTTCTGGTACTAGTTAACATCAAGAATATTTTATTTATAAGTTCTTATTGTATTTGATTTCAAGTTAAGCCGTTTTAACAAAGCTGCTACTAATTAATCCTTTTGTGATTGGATTTCGAACCCTTGTACAATACAAAAGGTTTTCTTTGATGTCAATAGTATACCTATGGACACCTGTTTCAATTACAAACTTTGTATACACAAACAATGTTAGCTTATGAGATTGAAACTTCGAAAGGTTTTGTATTTGTACAATTTGTGATTGCGGTAAACGATCCCCCTTAACTTTTGATGCGTGAAACTTGAAATTGAACAAGTGTGATTATAACCTTCCCACTCCTGGGAAATAACAACGCTCGCGTGCAATTAAAAGTTCTGTTTTCTTTCTCGCAAAAAATACTGCATAATTTACTGTAAGTATCAGTCTTCATGTATGACTTATAGTTGCGCATAGCACAGGTTCCACTGCGTTATTTAATGAAAACCGTATCAAAATCGTTTGGGTTTGAAAATTTGATAAATTATATTTGTATTTCATAGCCCAATTCTTGATTGATGATGTGGTATTTTAGTAGCTAACTTCTCTTATTATAACTGAGCTGAACTACATATATATATAAATTGAATTAAGAGAATGTTCGGAATAACCAAGGACTGTACCACCTTTAAAGCACTTATAATAATAGAACTGTTAAAGAACAGGCATTCCTTGTACTCGAATACTCTAATTATATACTATACATATAATTCCTATGTACACAAGGTCGCTTTTTTATATTGAACGAGGGTTCAAACCTTGTACATACAACTAATAGTGGAATCCGTTCTAGCTTGTCTTGACACACCAGGGGCATATGATGATTGGCGGACTTTAATTAATATATATATAATATCTATGAAAATTGCTAGTTTTAGAGCACCATTAAAGAAAAGGAAAAAACAATTCATAAGAAAAGACTCAGATATACTAGCCAGATCAGGATTAAAACCTACCACTGTCGACTACGCAGCAGAGCATTCTTTCTACTGAACTATTACAGTTTATCCCAAAAATATAGTGTCTAAAATTGAAAGTAACAATCGAAATAATTTTATGATTGAGGAACAGCCGGAATAGCCTCAAGCCCCAAGTGCACTTAATGGAACTACAGAAATTAGTAGCCAGAGAACTAGATAGCCGAGGGCGGCTGAATACCGAATCAGACGTGACGACACAACGGGAATAGTAAGTTGAAGTGGTCAAATACTGCAGTATCCAACAACTGCCTTTGTTCTCGTGGTTGCGTTTAAACTGTCTGATCGTATTTCGTGTAAGAGATTGGACAATGAACTTACATTTCCATTTGTATTGCCGCCAGTAATTAGTACGTTTCTATAAAGTAGTTTATACATTTTGTCCCCATTTAAGAAAAAAAAGCAAATCACCCTTCAAGTGGACCCTCATCCTGTCTGCCGATCCGTATAAATATTACTAAACATATTTTATGTTTAGTAATATTTATACTGTGCTACATTGTCAAAGTGTTTTTCAAAAATCAAGTAATTTAGAACGTTTTTCATAGATGTTAATTATAAATTGAAGAACGTAACTCAGGATAACAAAAGTAGGTTGAGTTATAAGACATGATTGGATCGCTGGAAAAAGCATTTAGCTAAAAGATACGATACGATTCGATACGAGCTATTAAAGACCAAGCTACATCTAGCGGAACTAAAAATTGGATTGAATCCAATTTGTCGTTTTATAAAGCAACCTTTACTTGAAAGTTGTGGCTGGTCGGTGTTTCTTTTATTTTCAACGCTTTTTCCTCTAGCTTTTCTCATAAAGTGACTTCGCGGAAAACGATGGCCATATCTATAATCTAAAGTGGGTCATATTTTAAGGGTACCTACATTTTTAGTAAACAATATTGTTAGTAGACTTAGGGCCTCTTACTACAAGTAAAGGGTTGATTAGATACTTTTAGAAATAATTTTCTGTTTTATTGAATTATGCTCTGAGTTTACTGCCTCATTAGATAGGCGATTTTTTTAAATTTTCTTTTCAATGTTCGGGATTTTTACCGTACAAACAAAGGTATATCAGCTCAATTTTTAATATCATATCTTTACAACTCTCCGAGATATAAGGGGATCGTACTTTTTCGTGAAATCGGGGCCTATACGAAAAGCTAACGAAAAGACATTTCCAATGTCAATATAATATACTTACGGTTCTGTTTTGCAAGTTTTTCACTTTGCATAGTAATGTGACTGGATGTCCGACAAGGCCTGTCACGTTGTCGGGCGTGCTTGGGTCGAAGTATGGCGCTCCAGGCGCCTGCGGCCAATCCTCAAGGAACTCGGTGCGGAATCGTCTCGACGACTCAGATACTGTATTTTGATCTCTCGGCCTGCTGTTGCCGCTGTCTTGTCGGCACACTGTTAATAATATTTTATTTAGTGTAAACAGATTATTTAGTGTAACGGCTGTATCTAGGCTTTATATCTAGGCTTTATCTGACCGGTCTTTATGAAAATTATAGTGACAGACAGACGAAAATGATAATTAATGTTTTTAGTTTTTAGTAATTATCACATGAAAGACTGACACATTTTAACTCGTGTTGGACTAAGCTTTGATTGCGATTATTGCGAAAGAGGAAAAAAAAAACCGTTATCAAAGTTATTAATAATAATAAGGTCAGGGCACAATTGGTATAGAATAAATTCTAATTAAATACTAGCTATCCCACCTTGGGCATTATACACACCTTGGCATTTATAAAAAAATCTACAAATTATACAGATATCTTTTTGTCGCTCTTTCCATTAGTGAAAACCGTATCAAAATACGTTTTATGGTTTAGAAGAACTTAGTGGATAAATAGACAGAAGCGACAGAAATGAATTTTTTTACGTTTTTATTATAAAAAGTACTTATACATAACGAGTTAACGAGTCGATGTGTTTTGAATTAAATACGTCCAAAGTAATATAAAACAAAAGGTACCAGATGCTAAATTAAAATCAGCAGAATTTCAAACAAAAGTTGTTTGTAATAAAAAATTAATTGTAGTTAATTTGTTTTAGCTTTATTCACGATGTTTCTCGACATTTGACTAGAAATGAAAACGTAACTTTAGCAAGTTTGTTTGTTTCTTTCACAAGTAATTGCAAATCTTAACAATTTTAGTAAAATATTTAGTCTCATTGTTTATATTAAACGCATTATTTTAGTCTTCTAAAATTGTTATTTTAGGCGTATATAATACTTATAATTTCAAATATTAATTCTAGTCCTACTAAAATTATAATGCAAAAGTTTTTGAGGATGGATTTATGGATGCTTTTTACTCTTTCACGCAAAAGGAGTGAACCGATTTGGATGAAATGCACACACATTATTACATGCAATAATAATATTTATGATACTTTTTATCCAGGAAAATGATATATAAAAATAAAAATTGGGGTGGCGATTATGATGACAGGCGTTAAGTCTGACATCATGAAGTCGCGAAACAGAAAACAAACAACAGAAAAGCGATGGTACTTGATTAATTCAATATAAAAATAGTTCGTCCATTCCACCTACTCCTACTAATGCAACCCAACTAGGTTGGGGTTTAAAATGGTTTAAAATGGATGTTTACTTAATGAACTTAATTATCTATACTAATATTATAAAGAGGAAAGATTGGATTTTTTGTTTGTTTGTTTGTATATAATAGGCTCCGAAACTACTGGACCGATTTGAAAAATTCTTTTACCATTAGAAGCCGACATTATCCGTAATGAACATAGGCTACTTTTTACCGCGGGAAAATGCTTCATTCCTACGGGAAAACGGGTAATAGGACAACGGGTAGTAAGAATTATCCTTCCGTACTTATCTTTTTCACATAACTTCTAAACGGCTGAACCGATCGGGTTGAAATATTATATGGGTATTTCGATGGTTTCCTGGATGATTTAAAAATACAATTGGACCCGGTAAGTGGCGCTGCTGTCGGTATGTCAACTACTAAACGGCTTGACCGATTGGGTTTAAATTTTGTATGTGTATTTCCATGGTTTCACCGAGACGAATGTATTATATTTTATAAAGTTACGCGGACGAAGTCGCGTGCAACAGCTAGTGTAAAATAGAAAGTGAATATAAATAGTACTACTTATAGATATCTACAGTAAAGATTACTATCGTTGGTATTAATGTACCAATGAGATTAGTCTATTTTGTATTTCACACGTAAGTAATTCGCGTGTCAGGCATTAGATTGCGATTGTGGAAAGAGGAGCTATTATTGAACGCGATATAGTGGGTGTTATGTTATGTGCACGCGTTTATGTGGAATATTATGGTTTAGGGCTTCAGTTAGGCTTTTACATAGTCTAAAGTTACCTAATATCCTATACAAATATTACCTATAGGCGTCTTTGTATCAGAGCGGATAATGTTTTAAGCTTGTACAAAAATGTACGTATTCATAACACGACTTAGAAAAGATTTTATATTTAAAAGAGAGAAGCAAGAAATATGTGGTCCGTGCAAGAAATCAATACTAATAATAAATCTGTATATGTAGGTATTGTATGTATGTTCCTCAATAACTCTTATAGGAAATAACTAATCTTCATGAAACTTGGTTGATAAACATAGGCCCAGAGACGTACGGGGCACAGGATAGGCTACTTTTTTCTTTTTAAACGCGGAAGATAGTCGCGGACGTCAGCTAGTTATAAATAAATTTATAAAAGCTATAGGTAAAATAATCAAAATGAATAGATATATACAAGAATAAAACAGAGGTCTAACTCAAAATGTCGTTAAGGTTGACTGTATTTTTAAACATTTCTAGTAATGATTCTAGAACCTTTTCCATTAGATTCAGGAAACAATTTGTAATGTCAACAATGATCCAATTTAATTACGTTAAAGCTGAATCTTTCTTTCAGAAACACGTATATTTTATAGTACGTAGATAGTTGTTTATCTGGCAAAAGACAAATAATAATGGAACGTTACCATTGTCTTTCTCTGAATTTTACACATCCGTGGATAGTAAGAGCTGATAAATTGGAAACGAAATGCTTTTAAATTAATGGGTATCAAAATGTTTATTTTTGGTATATTTAGATTTAGCTGTGAGCAGAAAAAAATTACATAAATACCAAAATATTATTTAGCTCCACATAAACTTTTATATCTTTAAACTTGCTCTATTCTACTTTCCATGACACTTTTCTGACAGACTGTACATTAAGTTAAAAATAATTAATAAAGTAGGTACTCGTACTCCTTAGAAACTTGCTATTTATACTTTAGTATACTTAATACTCTTACGAATTATTGAAAAACATGGTTATTTTTGACAGACAGACGCAGGACTTGGAGATATTCTATGTATTACGCTGTACAGCATCATACAATATAACCCACTAATTGGGTTAAGAGCACAATCTTTGCATAGAAAGACTGAGTGTTCGTTTCTGCGAAGGAAAGGGCATCTAGTCGAAGCTTCAGTAAGTTAGTTCTATTTGTAAGTAGATGCCGTTTGAGTTGGCAGTGTTCGTTGCAGAGGCTCTCAGTTGGGAAGATTTGATGATTCAAGCGCGCAAGCAATTAAGCAAACTAAGCAATTGAATTAGGTACAAGTCAAAATTGCAAAGTGATGAGTATATAATAGACTTAGTCCGCGTTGAAAAATACAAGACATAGCCTCACATTATACTTTTGCCTAACATTGTATATTTTTTTTTCAGATAGCTGATGGTGCCCGCGGCTTCGCCCGCATGAAATATTTATCCAGTGTACATTTTTGAAATCCTAACTATTTTTGAAGGTTTTTTTTTAAAATGCAACAAAAAATAAACAAACATACCCAAACTTTACCTTCTTACATTAATACCTATAGACAAATAAAATACAATTATTAACTAGACCCAAATTTACACATCAACATTAAATTGTTATAAAAATAAACATAAGCCTAGAAAAGAAAAGAAAAACAAATCAAAATATTTATGTATTCCAAATAAATTGTTATAATACTATCTTTTTACAAAGTCAGATATTAAAACAATCTAGCCTGTTTTAGAATAACATTTATTATAATAAAATACATTTAATTTATTAGTGCTTATGATGATCATGATAAAATATGCCGTAAATAAAGGTTCTTCCTTGTGATAAATATATAGATTTAACTAACCGTTTGGTTCATTACTAATCAAAAACATCTGTGAAAATAACTCTACAATATTCGTCAGAATTACGCCTAATTCGGTAGCATTTGTAAATAGGCAGCAATGGCGAATAAACAAAACGATAAGTTCATTAATCGTTACGACGTTGAGGGGAAAGCGTCGTGAAAGTGCTACTGATAATTAATGGTTGTCGGTTGATCAGATTAAAAATTAATCGCGTTATCGTAAGGACCCGAGGAAAGAAATGGTGTAGAAAATGGAATGTTCCTCGGAGACGTAAATCTTTATTGTCAGCCGAAGCTTGATTAAGTGTTAAATTTTAAATTATGATCCCTGCTTTGAGCGTCGTCGTCTTTTATTACGTTATAAACACTTGCGTTGATTATTATGCAGATACCAAAATCCATTTTTGTTTAAAAGTTTTACGGACAGGCAAACGTGCCAATAGCCCAATGGATGGGATAACGCCTGCAGAACATCTTGATCTGATTTATTTTTTACTATATTGTATGTAATAAAAACCCGTTCTATACAAAATATATTTGAAATGAATTTTATTCACATTTTTTTTCTAGTTATTCGGGGCGGAGACAAATTTAACAAATCAAAGATTATAAAAAACCGTTCAGCCGTTCTCGATTTTTTTTAAATAGTGTATCTAACTGGACTTTCTTTTAATATATAGTTTATATATAGATTTAATTCATTACAAGTTTAGGTGCCTTGCCAGTGGCTTTGCCTGTATTATCTCCTAATACAAGCAAACGTACATACAAACTTCAACTCAATATAACGTACTAATACAAGTATAAGTATAGACTTATAATCTCCCAACAATAATATATTTATAACTAGCTTCGTCCGTGTTAAAAAAGATAAAAAGTACCCTATCACGTGTCCCGTACTTCTAAATGTTTATCTACCAAGTTTCAAGAAAATCGGTTAATTCGTTTATGAGTTATGGAAGAACATATATACATACAGAAAAAATTGTAAAAATTGTCAATTTAGTTTCAGTATCATGTATAGAGCCTATATAAACGATATTTCTGAAAACAAAGTAAATTACTTCATGACCAACCCCTACAGATTTATTATTAGTATATTGATGATAATATAAAACTAGAAATGTTCGTGACCCCACTCAACTGATACCCTTTCAATAAAACAACACATGAATATTGTATGACCTTAACAATAACAAAGCGACTTGTTTACACATTAGGCGCTGTTTATATTTGGAGCAATATTTACCTGACATAAAGCTTAAATTTGTTCGAAGTTGAAATCTCATTTAATATGGAAAGCTTTAAACTACTTACCGATAACATATGATGATAGGAAATGGACCGTGAAGAAGCAGACAGCTGCCGCGCCACGCGCCATCGCGCCGCTCAAACGTCTCCAAGACACGAGGTCATCGCTTCTGAAAACAATGACTCTCTTAATAAATACATTCTCCAAATACTAACTTTACAACGAGAATTGTATTGTGCAATTTTAATTTAAAACAAAAATATTGTTTTCCCAATAAATTAGTTACTTACTTTCGAATAAACATTACTTAATTTATATAAGAGTCTCAGTTTATTCTAAATATACATTTGTAATTTGGAAAATAATAGATAATATTCACGTAACTTGTTTTTAAGTTCAATATTCAAACTATAGTTATGAAGTCTAGTGTGGTTTTAGATTAGCTTTGACTGTACAAAATTAAAATGAAATCAAAACTATTTTTTATAATTACATTTTTAATAGATATACTTTAAAAATAATCAATTTTAAATGCATTGTTTGCGTAAACTAGTTACAAAAAGGATGAGGATGGATAAATCGATTTGTGGATAAAATAACCACTTATCATTAGTAATAAAATAATAAAAATAAAATATATTAAAATAATTTTCAAATCATTAGAATTTTTTAAAATAATTTCCAACGAAATACACTTTCTCGTCGTTAATATTTATTTATGATAAAGGTAAACAGAGAGGTTTATAGTCCATAGGTGCGTATCATACCCAATAACCACAAGCAACACTATAGACGATGAAAGTGTAATGGCGATTTTGATAGTATAAGAATAGGGTAATGGGCTCTGGCATCCCTTACCCACGTAACGAAGAATAACAACGTGCAGTTATTACACGGTAATCTTCGGTAAGAGGGTGGTTATTTTACGACTGTGGAATGCAGTATGCCCTGCCACTCAGCTACTATTACGAGTATATTGTCTAGTGTTACTAAAATATATGTTATTATTAAAATGACGATTAGATATTATTTAATGGTAAAATTATAATTATATAGAAAACTCAATTAACTGCAGAAACAAATATTGAAATTTTAATCATTACGTTTGGATGGGAATACGTTGAATGAATTCTCACCTTTTTTCTTCGAATAAATTAAATAACATTAATTTATTCGAATTCTAATTGTATTTTTTTTTAAATTATAATATGAATCTTTATAGAATGAAATTGATTTTGGTTTTTGTTTTTATTATAACATCTAGCTTACTTTGAAAAACAAATAAATTACAAATTGTAATCCTTGTAGATGATGATGATGACCAATATCATCAATGTAGGCCATCATCATATAATTAATGTAACCCAAGGTCTGCCTTCGTATTCAGAAGCTTCCTGCGAAGCCCTTTGAGAGTACAATTTGAAATGTATTTGTTTTGCAAACAAAATTGTCTTGTTACATTTGTTTTGTGTCACCAATTTACTTAATGAAAAAGGAAATTATGATTGGATTGTCAAACAAAATTAGAATACCTAAGGTTTCTTGTAAGTGTACGTATTTAAACCTGTCTCTTATTAACAATGAGTCTTACGTCTGGACACAAAGCGCTGAAATTCCTTTCAAAACTCTCGTTAAAGTTTAAAACACCGTCTCCATATTGTTCGTCGTCCCACTTAGAGTCAGTAAACTTAGCAGGTACTCAAGTTCTTTTGCTTCTGGTTGGAAGTTTTTGTTTTGTTGAAATACCTACTCCTTAGAAAGCTTTTTGGTGATTTAGGAAGAGGAAAATTTTGTTAAAATATATCATAGTTAGTAATAAAACTAGACTGCGGCTTTGACAAACAATTCCAACCGTTCTTACAATGTTAAAGGGAAAACCTTTGTATTATTTAGGTATTTTAAGTTTTAAATGCGTATAATAGCATATAGCTTGAAAGACTCGTTTGAAGACTTCGAGAGCTTATTTCCTTTTTATTCTTGCGGCGTTGCATATATTTATAGACGACGTTAGCCACTTTCTATCAAGTGAACTTGATGGTATTACCATCAAGTTCTATATTTAACATATATTTAATCTTAATATAAAGAAAATATTAAACCTAGCATAAGGGGTAATGGACTCAATTTTATTTGTAAAAATTAGATAGGATAGTTAGTTAAAGGCTGAAAAACGACTTTTTTATTTATATAAAATAACGTCACTCTGCGATTATGCCTGTTTTTAGTCTTATTTTGAAAAAAAAAAAAAATTGCAAAGTTTGCCCGAGAGTTGAACCCGGGAATTTTGAATTAGGGCTTTGAGCTCAGCTTTGCTTACACTTTAACCACTCAACCAATGGGATCGTCGTTATATTTTTTTATTTGATTTAGTACAAAACGAATATCGTATATTGTTTTGTTCTTAACAACAATTCATACAAGAAGCTTAATGATGTTCTATTTGTATTATAACGCCATTTCTACCGTGGAAGTGTCCGCACAAAGTAAGTCGAATCTGTTACCGTCCATTAAACAATAGTTTCATTTCGTTTCCACAGGCACAGGAAATGAAACAATTTGTCGGCGCCAACGTAGCTAGCGTAAACATGACCGATGGTTTCCACTACAATTCATCATACTTGCGATCCTTCCTGCCACATTCCCTTATAAATAGAAAACGTTTCAATTTCCCAATTATCTACGCACGGCGAGATTCCCGATCTTAGTTACGTTTATTGTTTCTGGATGTTAATACTAGATAAATTATGTGGATTATGTAGTAATAACGAGGAGTAATGACGAGTAATATTACTGTGACAAATTGGGAAATTTTGCGAGGGTTGCTTTCTTGTAAATAGTAGTATGACCGCGGCTTTGGCTGCGGTAAAACTTAAAATGTTAATGCTGAAGGTTCATTCTAAATATTAATTACTTTGTTATACAAAAATTAAAATTTACCTTTATACAATACTAGCTGGTGCCCGCGACTTCGTCCGCGTAAAACGATGAAAGGTACCCTATGTCCTTTCTAGTGTCCCAGACAACGTGTCATGCAAAATTACATGGTGATTGGTTCAGTAGTTTTAGCGTGAAAGCGTAACAAACAAACAAACTCACATTCACATTTATAATATTTGTAAGGATACACAAAAAATATTTAAATTTTGCATTAAACATATATAAAAGAAACAGTATATTTACAATTTACAAATAAAAAGGCTTACTATTATTAAGAAAATACATACATTTTTGTGTATATAATTGCAGTTATCTACGAATTCTAATTTTACAAATTAGAATATAATTTTTTTATATACGACTCGCTTCACACAGATGCAATTTTTTTGCAAGTTAATATACAAACATACACAAACCTTCCTCATTTAACGCTATTTCTTTAGAAAAAAACATATCCAAATCAGTTGGATGGCCTAGAAGATGTTAGCGGAGAAACAGTCAGAAGCGGTCAGCGGCTTTATTTTATAGATACAGAACACAAGCAAATCAGAAAAACTAATGTCCCTTTGGATAAGGACCAATAGAGCCAATTCTTCCTTTTCATCTTATTACATTTTATCGCAAGAATCCGCCTTTATAATAAATAAAAAAACAAGGACGGTCACAGTGGTGTTGAAGATAGGAAAAAAGGGTGTAAGAAGGTAATAATAAAATATGCCGAATAGTTAGGGACATGATTCGCGAATGTGCTCTGACACCCCCTACAGTCTCATACGTGCTGCTATTTCACGGCTATTTTGTGTAACGGATGTTGCCATTACATTACCTTATTTTGTCAAAACGAGGCAATGTCAAACTGCTTTCCACTTATTACTTTGTATCATTAGTAAAAGTAAAAGAATATTGATAATTATGTATGTATAAGAAATATAAAAATAAAATTTTGTCATTGCAAGTAATGATATTTACAATTACTTGTATTTGAACACCTCATAATACCATTTTTCATGATACCCATTTTTCATATTTTTTCTCATATTATATATTTTTTAAATTTATATACATAATACCAACTTTTGCCCACGACTACGTCGAAATCTTATTTCTTTATAATACAGATTTTCATTATATTTTAAACGTTATTAGATGGGCTTATTGTACACTTTATGATAGATAGCTATAACAAAAGCTACACAAGTGCTGAGTGAGAGAAATAGCTTCTAAAATATCAACATCATGATCACACTTATCGGGATCGTTTAAACAACTAGGGAATTTTATTAAAAACTTTACAGAAATATAAGCGGATATTATCTGATCCTCTATATGGCGAAGCACAAAAAAGACCTCGCACCGAGAAAGTAAATAAAATATTTAGAATATAATATTACGACGCAATAAAAGGGGAACATACAAACCACCTAGATAAACTTTTATTGTATGTGTTCACGTTATAAACTGCTCGACGTTAAAACAGTTTAATGACGACGAAATGACTCACGGGGAAACCAGCCGTCAGTTATCGCTGTCCACAACATATTTTACGCCTTACATGCAGCTGAGCGAAGCAACTCAAGTTAACTAAATGCATTTCTGGTTGACATAACCTAACCGCATACACTAACGACGTAACCCAGTTTCTGACAATTATGGGGGCTAAACTTGTTATAGTTGGTATCTGAAAGCATTTCTGAACAACATTCTCATGTGTATGCAAAATTTTTGCATGGCAACGTGCTTACCGCTGTAACACTACTACTGACAGTTCACATTGCGAATGATTCAAAATTGCAGAATTCTATGCGATGAGATATTAAATATTTCAGAGTACTAAACTAGTATTTTTATATATATTTTTTATATTGTGGTAGGCGGCTCGTCGTCTATAATAAATAGCACAAGCGAGTCCATAGGTGCCGCAAGTACGCTGCCGACCATAGAAGGATTAACGTTTAGGAATAAGGAAGGGATGGCGTGATAGGCTGTAGCATTTCTTACTATTCACCAAAACACATAATATGCTGTTATTTCACGGTGGTATTCTGTAAGGGTCACTGTCTCCTAACGGGACGGGCTCCCCAAATACTACCATACTAGACAACTTCTGTTAAAAATAATGACTGTTTAATTCAAACAGGATAAGAATTACTTACATTAATGTCGTTGCAATTTCACAATAATGTTTAAAACGAGAAATGGTTTTTACAATTCAAAATAAAATAATTTCCAGTCGGCAAGTGTCTTGTATAATGTTGAAACCTTTTCTACTAACGTTTTACGCGCGATTTGAATCTATTCATCTACAAATTCAATACCCACTTCGTTCGGGTTTTATTGTAAATGCGCATACATTGAGCGAGAACGACCTTTAGGTGACGGAGACCGACTGAACCTTTACTTTTATTTCCTACTGAAAACTGTTCATGCCAGGTTTTAAAGTGAATTTTGGAATGTTATTTTGGCTCCAAACTTTTACATTTTTATTTGGAATGCAAGCAATTAAACCTGAATGTAATGAAGTTGTTTCGCAAAAATATATAGCAAGTGAGCGTTGAGGTTGTGAAACTTTTAATAGGATTAATATATTTAGCTTTCTGAAAACAAAATCAGCAACTATCCTATATTACTAGCGACCCAGACCAGCTTCGCATGGGTGCAATTTTTTCAGCAAATTATATACATAAGAATTTCTCGTTTATCCCTTTTTCCGTTATTGGAAACCGCATAAAATCCGTTGGATAGTTTAGAAGTAAGAAGTTAGCGGAGTAGCAGAAGCAGACAGCGAGTTTATTTTATAATATTTATATTAAATAAAATCTCAAGATTACGTATTGGTCTAATCCTAAGTTATATACATACATACATACATACAATATATCCACCATCAAGTGATACATTAACACTTGTTAATCAAATGGACTTGTCGTCATTCTGCCTACCGGAATTTTACTTAAAAAATATCAATAATAATGACTAAATAGATACATTCTTACTGCTTACTGCTAACTATAATTACAATATTAACTCAATGTTCAAATTATCAGTTAATGATCATCATCATCATCATCATCTCTCCCGCAGGACATCCACTGCTAGACTTAGGCCTCCACCATAATGTGGTAGTGTAACAAAAATAATTTATAAGCTAATCGTACAAACACAATAAAAAATATTCATCGATATAATGCTTGCTGATATAAAAAAATCTACCAACATTTACTGCCAACGAAAATATGGTGTGATCTATTTGTCAATCTATATACATATATTTTTCTGCTAATAAACTATTGCAAATTCATCGAATCAATTAAACTTTAGCAAATTAATTTCAAAAATAATTATATACATTTATATTTTATTAGTGCATTGAATATTTTATGCAATATAAGCGTTAATAATCCTTTTGAGTTCGAGCAGTATGCTCGTATCGCTATTTTAAAACCTCTCTAGAGTTTTGTATTATGAGAGCAACAATTTCCCCTTTGCTCGTTACTAAGCTCCACACAAATACCTTCGCAGATGTGGATTTTTGTGGAGCAATTAAAGTGGATTTTGCAAAATCGTGTTCTCTATCCCTTTGAATACAATTTCGTTCGGACCGTTACTAGTACGAAAACTATTTACAGAGAGTTCGAGCGTGAAAAATTAAAAGCTCTGTTTTATTACGGAATACAAGTACGGATTTATAACAGTTATTGACATTTTAACTGAGATCTGTTTACCATTATGCAGCGGTAACAAATTTGCAAATGTGTTAATATTTCAATTAATTATTGAATTATTTACCCGATGTACCCAAACGATCATTGGTTTGATGAATTGTTCATCTATTAATTAATTAAATATAGGTAACCTTTATTTTCTTTTCTGTGATCGACATTAACAATCAAACTTATAGTTTAATTTATTGATAACTTAAATATTTATTAATGATATTTTATCCATAATTATAATACTCATTATATTTCTAGATGAGTTACTAGAAAAGTCATTTATGGTTACTAGAAAAGATGGTTTGTACAAAAAGCTACAAAAAAGCTGGTTTGTAAATAATAGTTGTATGGCAGGACACACTGCCTTTCTCAGTCGTTTATTAGTAATTATATAACTAACTATTTATATATAACTATAACAGATAACATATATTTATATATAACAGATATAAACGTGTAATGTGTGACTTGTGTATACGACCTGGATGATTATGTGTGCTGTTGGTGTTTCACTATAATAATATAAAATAAAATATAACTAGCGACCAGCTCCCGGCTTCGCACGGTTTCATTTTTTCTGAAAATTTTACACATGAACTTTCCTCGTTTATCGCTCTTAAAATTAGTGAAAATCATATAAAAATCCGTTGGGAAGTTAGCAAAGAAACAAAGACGAACTGACAGCGACGTAGTTTCTTATAGGTTTAGATATTGACGTCTGTTGTATATGTCAGGGATAGATTTGTCTGCGACACTACTCCCTGCGTGCTAACCCCGCACAACGTCTATGGCTCGTCTCCATTACCTATGCATGTAAAAAGTGTATCATGTCGTCCTACCAAATCTAAATAAAGCAGTTAATAATAACTAAAGATCAACGTGTATAATTTAACCAAACAGTATATAGGTATTTTACATATTAACGTGATTTGAAACGTATTTTATAAAGTCAGCCTACCATTTATAGTAAAAGGGCGTGTCAGCAGAACTTTGTAAATATCTCGGTATGTCGGAAATGTCTTGGGAAACTTGGTTTGCGAATGAACATTATTTGATACGTCCCACGCAGGTAACTATTGGAAATATTTGGGGTCTCTGTTCTATTTTTAAATGAAGATGACAACGTAGTAATAAAAGTTGACAGTGTTTTAAAAGTCACCCGCCCGGTTCATTTAAATATGAAATATTAACATTTCGCATTTTTATGATAGGGCATGAAATAATTAATTCCGTTTGATGAAATATTTAATTAAGGTACTGTTTAATACCGAAATTTTATGTAAAATATTCTTTAAGGAAGCATAATTTTCATAATTTCTTCATAATTTTAAAAATATTGCTTTCATTATTTACTTACTGGGTTACTTTTATTGTTCATTAATGTGACGAGCGCCTTGCATGAGTGGTTAGCGTCTTAACACTCTGTCTTAGGGTTTCTACGTTCGATTTCCGGCAGTATAAACAATGAACTCTTCAAAGTTGGCTTTGGTCTAGATCTGGAAAGTAGTTGCAGGGCATACTGCGTTTCGCAGTCATTTAGGCAGTCCATCTGGCAGGACTAGCCACTCCCTTACATGAGACTATCGGGAAATAAAAGCATATTATAACAGCACGTGTGCTGTTGTGTTTCGGTGAGTGAGTAACTCTATCCCTTCTTAATCTCATATCCTTAATGCTACTATAATCGGCAAAAAACAAACAAACTGACTTTCGCATTAATAAATAATAATCAGTTAGGATAGTAAGACAAGAAACTTTACTAGCTAAAATAACGCTTTTGCTAAATCAACTTTTCATTAAATTATAATTTCGGTTTCTAGAATTTTCCGAGGCTATATTAAATTAAAATATTATTTTTCGATTCCTTCAATTCTATTTCGGGAAATTGGTTCTATAATTGATTGACCTTTTCCTCCATCTTGTCCTTGCTGTCTTATAAAAGCCACCCATCTCATTTTATTAAACTTAACCAGCTCAAATTTAAAAATAATTAACATGTATCATGGCTGTGTTCCTACACTCCTTCGGCCAAGGCTAATTTTGGGGGTTCTAACAGTCATGAATGATTATATTTATCAGCTGATAATAAAATACAGCCTCTCAAGCAACTTTTACACTAGAAATGTGATAGGCACTTAAAGTATACTTAAGAAATATATTGAATATCACAACATTATGTCTTGAAATATATATTTTAAGTGCTTTTCAATTACTCCTTGTAGGTAATTTTCTGCCTCGAATAATTTAAAATGAGGATTTAAAAACTCTTGTCAATTTTTCTCAAAAATAATAATATTGAAGGTTAACTAACATATATGTGTCTTTTCGGAGGTTATAAATTTATATCCGCATTTAACTAAATTGGCCTTTCAGCCAAAATTCGTTACAGCAGGGAAGTCAGTTCGGTTACCTATCTAAAAAGAGCCTTCTGATGCGGAGAAAATTATGCAAATCGCATGAGTGCTTCCAGAGATAACCTCTTACCAACACGCAAATAAAGTTTCTCGGTGGATAAAAAATAAATCTCAAGTGTATGAAATGATATCTAAGCGGTATTTGAGAGTATTTTAACGCGCAGAAAAAATGGGCGAAAAAGAAAAATGACATCATTATTGGAAAGTAAAATCAACGTAACGTTTTGTGATTCACCACCTTAAAGTTAAAACAAAGTTTTAAGTTAAGTTTAGTTAAGTTTTTATACAAAAGTTAAAACATGACTCATTACTTATCTACCTAAATTTCAATATATTAATAGCCAATATTGATAATATTTATTTGTATTGTGCCCATTTTTATGCCATTAAGAAAACTAGGAACCTTGTTCTTTTTTTTTTTATTATTTATTAGAGATGGGTTTGCTCTTGGCCAACAACCAGCTGAGTAGCAAGGATGAGGCCTATGATGGAGCGAGCTCACCCAGAATATGCCTATTCACTCGAACTTTGAAAAGATTAGATTGTTCTCCCAGATTTATTACTGACACTTAACATGAATTTAGTATTAGCAAATTCAACATAGAATTTAATTATTAATACAAAGTCATTTCAAAATATTTAAATTTTTAAATTAACTCTACTTTCGCTACTAACTCTACTAGTCAAAAAAAGGCTAGGTATCATCAATTGAGCTGTTTGCCTGTCCATCACACTTTCACACAAAATACCCCAGTTTCTTACCACAACATCTGTATACTCGTACATAAACTGTGATATGTGCTTCATCATAAACTGAGTTTATACATATTTAATAGCCCTGGAACATTTCCCGAATTGGCTCGAACTCTTGTAGAGGGATGCCAAGAGACGCGAACAATGAGAAACTGGCCACTCGATGTATGCCAGTCATTTATACAAAACCCTAACAATAGATACAACCTCTTTTGTAACAAATCTATTATCCAATGAAAGGGATACTTTTATATAGATCTATGAATTTAATACATGGAGTGTTTATGTAGTAAATCACAGACTTCACCACACTAGAAACGCCAATTACAGTTTCGCGTGCCTATACTTCTTGTCGCTATTACAGTGATATTTCTTACACTGGTTGTTATGATCAACTTATTACCAACTCATAAATTTTATGACTTTGATTATACTAAAATTTTTTTTTTTAATGAAACTATAAACTATGCTGAAAATGCCAAATGACCATAATGTTATGCTTAGATATAATACTAATCATAAGCAAAATATTAAAAAAATAATGACCCGCTTCCAGCTTCGTTCGTGATTTTTATATATATATGTCGGAGGAAGCTAGAAGCTAATTAGTTGATTGTTGTTTGTAATTGTTTTCATTGTATTATATTTTCTAAAAATCTTTATTTTATTTTAGTTTATTTTCTAAATTACTCTTATGTTTAAAAACCTTACAAATCTTAATTAAAATCTAAAAGTAATGAATATTGTTAATGTAACGCAACCAATCAGAGCAAAGCACATGCTTGGAGCGGGGTCGCGGCGCCATATTGGAGGCGATGCAGTTGTTGTTCTTGTTTTTTGGAGAGAAGAAGTGAGAAAAGATAAAGTTGGATCGATATAGTGGTTTTTCGGATTATTTTTTTAAAGTTTAGGCGCCTTGAACTCGCTGCTCAGTTTTGTGCTTGCATTTAACTCTAATGACGCCCACTAAATCTGTCGCCACTGAGGACGATGTCGGGGAAAGCCATGCTTCTCCGATATCAGAAGTGGGATCGGTGCGGGCACAAAACGTTAGCGAACAGACATCGGCAAATGACGGATGGCGCGCGCTATTCGAAGCACAACAGAACAGCATGAAGCTACTCGTGGAGGCGCTAGCCAAGCCACCGAATATGGAGGATAAGAACATCACGCTGCCTAAATTCCAACCGGATGATGCAGACACTGACGCCCGGGCCTGGCTAGCAACGGCGGATATTTGCTTATCGGATCGTGATATACAGGGAAGTAAATTAATTCTTATACTTAGTAAGGCTATGAGAGGCTCAGCTGCAACATGGTTTTCTCAGATAGCTTTTCCTAATATGAAGTGGGTAGAATTCAAGGAAATTTTTCTCTCTCGTTTTGATACATTAGAAACGTGTTCAGCGACTGTATTAAAGATGTTTTCTGGTAAACCGCAAGAAGGTGAATGTCTCGCTGCATACGCAAGCCGTTTATTTACTTTACTCATGTCACGATGGGGTAATTTAGACAGGGAAGAAATGGTCGTATCCGTGATACTTGCACACATGGGGCAGATCGAGCCACGGTTGCAACGCAACATTTTTTCCGAAGAAATAACTACCCGCTGTAAAATGCAACGTGAACTAATGGCGTTTTCTTATCGCAAGCGGAGTTATTCTGAGATAACAAAGAGTGTTGCAAGCATTACACAAGATAATAAACGTCCTAGGTTATCTTCCGCTGGTACAAAATGTTACGCTTGCGGAAAGTTTGGTCATAAGTCTTTCGAATGTTTCAGCCGATCGCATGACAAGCAACAAACAACTACAATTTCTGAGCGCCCCAACGCGGCCGTTTCTACGCGGGCTCCTGTGACTTGCTACAAATGTGGTGTTGAGGGTCACGTGGCATCGCGCTGCTCAAAGACATGGCCAGTTGCGAGTGGCAGCGCACAGCCCGCCATCACACCCAGCATTTCGAAGCGAGTGGACGTGTGCGGTGTGAAACCTGTCACCGGGATAATTACGCAATTTGGTGAGCGGTTCTCATTTTGTTTCGATTCCGGTGCTGATTGTTCCTTAATTAAAGAGAGCGTCTCTCGTAAGCTTGTTGGTACGATGCAACGTACAATTGTTACTCTGACTGGAGTAGGAAAATCTAGCGTATTATGTGACACACAAATTTTATCTAGGGTTACTCTTAGTGGCCATGACGTACGAATTTTATTTCACATTATACCTGACGATTACCTAAATAACGATATTTTGATTGGACGCGATTTGTTAGCCTTAGGGTTGTCAGTTCACATATCGAGTGATAAACTTACTATAGTTGAGAAGCCCCCGCTAGTTAATATTTGTAACATAGATAATAACGCAGTAGCCGACTTTCATAGTGTAAATACCGACATACCAGATGACTTCAAGCCTCATTTGATAAAACTTCTTAGCTGCTTTAAGAACTCATTTGTTGAAGGCACACCTACTAGTAGGGTAAAAACAGGTGAATTAGAAATAAATTTAGTAGATCCTAACAAAATCGTGCAACGGCGGCCTTATCACTTAAGCCCTGAAGAGCGATTGGTAGTACGCAATAAGTGTGCTGAACTATTATCTGCTGGAGTTATTAGACCAAGTAAATCGCCCTTCTCTAGCCCTATACTATTAGTAAAGAAGCGCGATGGCACAGAACGAATGTGCATAGACTACAGAGAATTGAACGCTAATACAGTTCCTGATCGATACCCCTTACCTCTAATCGGCGACCAAGTTCAAAGGTTAGCAGGCGCGCAATTTTATTCATGTCTCGATATGGCTAGTGGGTTTTATCAAATTTCTATAAATGTAGAGTCAAATTCGATAGAGAAAACCGCATTTATTACCCCGGAGGCTCATTATGAATTTACTGCCATGCCGTTTGGTCTACGAAATGCCCCCTCGGTGTATCAGAGGGCTATTAATACCGCTCTAGGCGACCTAGCGCACTCTTACGCAATTGTCTACATGGATGATTTAGTTATACCCGCGATTAATGTGGAGCAAGGGTTGGAACGTTTACATGTGGTATTGAAAACCCTTAGTGACGCTGGCTTTTCGTTCAACATGAAAAAATGCGCTTTTCTAAAGAAGAAGGTAGAGTTCTTAGGGTACGAAATATCAGAAGGTAAAATCAGGCCGAACCCCCGTAAAATAATTGCGTTGACTAGTTCACGCCCACCGCAGACCGTCTCCCAGCTTAGACAATTTTTAGGTTTAGCATCCTACTTTAGGCAGTTTGTTAATAATTTTTCTCTTAAAATGGCACCACTGTACCGTCTGTTAGCTAACAATAATTCAAAAATAATTTGGACCACAGATTGCGAAGCAATTAGACAAGTCATAATATCGATATTAACTTCATCCCCGGTTTTGATGCTTTTTGACCCAGAATTACCTATAGAGTTACATTCGGACGCGAGTAGTGAAGGTTACGGCGCGATCCTCTTCCAAAGAGTTGATAGAAAACTGCACCCGGTAGAGTACTACAGTAAACGTACTACGCCTGCGGAATCTCGATACCACTCCTATGAGTTGGAAACACTAGCAGTTGTTAACTCGGTTAAGCATTTTCGCCATTATTTGTATGGAAGGACTTTCACAGTTGTCACTGACTGCAACTCACTGAAAGCTTCTAGAACTAAAATTGACTTAACACCTAGAGTACACCGGTGGTGGGCCTTTCTTCAAGCTTTTGATTTTGACATACAGTACAGGGAAGGTAAGAAAATGGCCCACGTTGACTTTTTCTCGCGAAATCACTTACCTGAGATGAACAGTACGGCCGTTAACGATACTCCCAGTTTACGTAGAGCAAATTATGTAGAGGAAAGACGTATCAATATAGCTGAGTTATCTTCGAATTGGTTGCAAGCCGAGCAACGACGAGACCCCGAATACAATGAAATTATTAGTAAACTCGAAAGTGATGATCTTGACTTGGAGGGTTGTAGTATCTATGAATTGCGATCTAATGTGCTCTATAGGAAAATTCAAAGGAACAATCGCAATATCTGGTTACCAATTGTACCTAGGGCTTTTCGTTGGTCGGTTATAAATCACATTCACGAGTCAATTCTCCACTTGGGATGGGATAAAACTTTAGAAAAGGCATATCAGCATTATTGGTTTCCTAATATGTCGAAATATGTCAGAAAGTTTGTTGAAAATTGCATAACGTGCAGAATTGCTAAGTCGCGAAGTGGTAAGCAACAGATAGAATTGCACCCTATACCTAAAGCTATTATTCCTTGGCATACAATCCATATGGATGCCACAGGTAAACTCAGCGGCAAAAATAATCAAAAAGAATACGTTTTTGTTCTTGTAGACGCTTTTACTAAATATGTGTTACTCAGGCATTCCACAAAAATTGATACCTATAGTGCGATTAGTGCTCTAAAAGCGTCCATATCTCTATTCGGGACCCCTGCGCGTGTTATTGCAGATCAAGGTAGATGTTTCGCGAATAAAGATTTTAAGGATTTTTGCGCCAGTCATAATATTCAGCTACATTTAATAGCAACCGGCTCTTGTCGTGCTAATGGCCAAGTGGAACGGATAATGAGTACACTCAAAAACATGTTAACTGTCGTAGAAACAAGCCCAAATAGATCATGGCAGGATGCACTAGATGATGTTCAACTTTCTATAAATAGCACAATTCACAGAGTAACGAAAGCAAGTCCCTTAGAGTTGTTAATAGGCAGGGTAGCTAGGCCCTTAAATTTATTAACTATTGACGATCAAGAGGTTGAGGTAGATCTAGAAGAGATTAGAGAACAAGCTCATAAGTTAATTAAATCAAGCGGATGTCTTGATAAAGCACGGGTCGATAAAAGTAAGGCAAAAGTCACTTCATTTTCTGTAGGGGATTATGTTTTAATCGAAAATCACGAACGAAATCAAACAAAATTGGATCCTAAATATAAAGGACCTTACGAGGTTATTGAAATATTGGACGGTGACAGGTATCATCTCAAGAGTCTGAATAGTAATCGTACTTATAAGTACGCAAGAGACCGCTTACGTCCACTCCCCCAATCCTATGTCCCGACTGAACTAGATCCATGCCTGTCGGATGACAATGATGGTAAGATCTTCGTACTAAATTCATTTTGTTTAAAATAATTTGCTACCAATGTATCTGTATGTGAGTGTGATGAATACTCAAGTCTCTTTATAAAATACTGGCTGTTGCGCGCGACTTCGTCCGCGTGGCTTTGTGGAGTGTAGCCTATATCACTTGGCTTTCCGACAGTGAAGGAATTTTTCGGGTCGGTCCGGGGGTTTCGGGGTCTGTTCGGTGCAGATGAACGGAAAAAAAGGGATTTCCTCTTTGTAGAATTAGTATAGATTATAATAACGTGGGGATTGTTAAGGTTTACTTAAGCTTTGTGAGAGGCGAGGTGGCCCTTGAGAAGCGAGGTTGCTATTAGGCGAGTTGGCCAATACGAGGCGAGGTGGCCCTTGAGAAGCGAGGTTGCTATTAGGCGAGTTGGCCAATACGAGGCGAGGTGGCCAATACGAGGCGAGGTGGCCATTACGAGGCGAGGTGGCCATTACGAGGCGAGGTGGCCAAGTGAATTCTTTTGAGTAAAAGGCTTTTGCGGCCTCTGGGATATTGTTATTAAGCTAAAATCTGTAGTGAATATTAAGGTGTAGTGAGTATTAAGGCGAGGTGGCTGTTTTGTTTATAATTATTATAAAGGACATAAAATTTTGAGAATTTAAGAAAGTATCGTAAATGAAGTTGTTACTTAGAAGATAAAAATGTAGGTAAACGATTCCTTAGCCAGGAACAACTAAAAAAAATAATAATAATAATAATAATAATAATAAAAAAAAAATAAAAAAAAAAAAAACAGAAAAAAAATGTTTTTTTGTGCAGATAACGATGATGCGCGACCTTCAACATCACACGAGGGCGTGTAATATGTCAGGACGGCCGTGTCGGAGGAAGCTAGAAGCTAATTAGTTGATTGTTGTTTGTAATTGTTTTCATTGTATTATATTTTGTAAAAATCTTTATTTTATTTTAGTTTATTTTCTAAATTACTCTTATGTTTAAAAACCTTACAAATCTTAATTAAAATCTAAAAGTAATGAATATTGTTAATGTAACGCAACCAATCAGAGCAAAGCACATGCTTGGAGCGGGGTCGCGGCGCCATATTGGAGGCGATGCAGTTGTTGTTCTTGTTTTTTGGAGAGAAGAAGTGAGAAAAGATAAAGTTGGATCGATATAGTGGTTTTTCGGATTATTTTTTTAAAGTTTAGGCGCCTTGAACTCGCTGCTCAGTTTTGTGCTTGCATTTAACTCTAATGACGCCCACTAAATCTGTCGCCACTGAGGACGATGTCGGGGAAAGCCATGCTTCTCCGATATATACATATAAATTTTCAAAAGTGAAAACCGAATTAAAATCGGTTGAGTGATTAGAACTTAAATTAACAAATTATTAATCTAATTAAATAAGTATTATTATTAATATTAAGACTCATAGCTTTTCATAAACATCGTTTTGGGAATCACAGAGTGGCAACCCATATTGAAAAAAAAAATGCAAGAGTCGTTTTACGTTTCAAAATACATTTCAACAAATATTTTTAAATAAGTTAAAAAAATATATAAATCGAAATTTTTCCAATTTTTAAATGACGCTATAAAAATTAATAAAAAACATATTATTTATCATTCTTCAAATATTTTTATAGAATGAGTAAGTAAATATATTCATAATTATATAAAATAATAAAATGTATTAATATCTTCTATACTTGTTATGAAACAAAGGCGCTGTTCGCCTCTGTCTGTTTCTCCTCTTACTTCTTCTAAACTAACTATCCGATTTTAATATGATTTTCACTAATGGAAACAGCGATAAACGAGAAAGGTTTTCGTATATAAATTGTAGAAAGATATTGCAGACGTGCGAAACCGTGAGCAGGTCGCTAGTAGTAGTACTATATAAAAATAGGTTATCCAAATGTCCATTATTGCCATTACCATAACCATTATAAAATAATCCATTATCTGATACCGTATAAAACTCATCTTTAAATACTTTCGTAAATTTCACACGTACCTCATTATCGTAAAATTCCGAATGAGGACAAACAATGTTGAAAGCTATTAAAACTTTTCCGTTTTTTGACACGCACTGTTCAAATAAAACCACCGATACGACGTTATGACGTACCAACGTACTTATTTTATATAAAAAAATATTTTCACTACATTTTTTATAATAAATTACATAAACCTCTTTATTTTTAAATTATTTTTTAAATATTATTTAAAAAAAAAAGAAATTTAATGCTAATAATATAATTTTTAATGGCGCTTTAACCTTTATAGTGGTTTAACTAATTTTATTTTATACTGTCTTTGCCTGCGACTTGGTCCGCATCCTTATGTGTTAAAATATTTTTTTCAATTCTTATTGCTCATATATTTTTGTCTTAAATTTTTCTATATAATTATATTTTTAGAAGATGGATTAAAAATAGATTAATCACTTTTCGTATGCCTGACAACTTACACGATAAATTTAAAGAGGTAGGCAACTGTTTGAAGCATGAAAGCGTAACAAACAAACAAACATATTCACTTTCGCATTTATAATATATTAGTGTGTATAGCGACACCCCTTTGATTTCATGGTGGATGTATTTGTTTAAAGGATGATTTCAATTAATGTTTAGATAATAAGATCATTTTCATTTATAAATTAAATTAATATAATATAATAATTAAAATAGTTGCTAATTAAATTTGGAAATAGTTTCTTTAAGTAATCTAATAACAACACAATTTAGAAGTTATACGCAGACAGTCATAATGATAAAGAAATGATAAGAAACATTATTTAGAATGCTTACCTTCACTTTAATCAATAGCTTTTAACTCATTGTTGGAAAGTATTCTTAAAGCCCATTACTAAAAATTGTTTATCACAAAACTCACTGGAAAACAATCACTCAAAACCACCTTACTAAACATTACACGGCAAGAATTGAAAAAGAAAAAAAAATGTTTCAAAGTTCTTTCTCGACTCGAGCAAAGTTTCTCAAAGTGTCACAAACACACAATGATTCGATTTTGTTCGGAGCGTATGCGAAAATGGGACGTAATATTTTGTAGTTCAAGCGCTACGCGTGCTACGGACAGCAACGAGTGCTCGTAGCGTCTGTAGGATCGCCACTGCGATACCGTCTACGCAAAGCGCTTGCGTAACTTCGCCGCTTGTCGCTCTTGCATCCGTGATATATTTCTGCTTCAATTAATCCGGGCTCTGGTTCTCAATTACACCTATGGGGCTCTTACTATTTAGTCTCTAATGTTGAACTGTTGGGAGAAGTAGGAAAGGTGATTCTACTACACTGTATTCTGCACGTAGCTACAGTGCTTCTCCTCTGTGCGAGGAGAAATAGGCTGTAACGCTCCTCTGTATGAGTAGACACAGTTTGCCATGATAGCGTACTGCGGATTATCATGAAACACACTTTGAAGATTGTATGGGCTTCTCGTACACGCGATTTTTTGACGATATTTTTTTTATAAAACGTAGACATTTTTCTAAAGAACCTGCTGCCAAGTGTTTACGTGCCTTAGCGTTCTTACTTCGTGGTTCTGGATTCGCATTCCGTTAGGCCTATCTTTAGAAATGAACTTTTAAAGGTTTTTATTTAAAAGCTCATTTCCTTAAAATGTTTCAGTTAACTTTTAAACTTTTAAAAGGTCTGGCTGTGCAGGGTTTCGCCCCCCAGTCTATTATTGTTTGTGACTTGTGTTATTAATACTGTACGGTTATTCATAACTCAAGCCTGTAATAGTGATTACTGTGGGGAGCATGCAAATGCTGTGTTTAGTCTTGGCGATTCATTATTACTAGAGGTCGCCCAGTGGTCAATGTTCGAAAATATTAGTTTTGTCTAGGACTTGTACCAAATTTCACACCACTCCGTGTGCGACATTTTCTGAAAAAAATATTAAAAAATAATGTATTTATTCTTAGCCAGTCGTGTAGCAAAAACGAGACTGACACTAGAGCGAGCTCACCCAGAAGATTGAGATTACATGAACGAGGAAACACTGACGCCGGAAGGAAGTTGCTATCCTTGTCAGTGCGTATTATGAAAGAGTTTTTAAAACGGTAGGTCCGACAAAGAGTAATTTTGACAAGATCAGGATGGTAAGTACGTCTGAATGTCGGATGGGAGAAAGGGGAAGGCGGTATAAGCGCAATTTAACGCTATTAGCGCTACTGATTCATTGTCCTTACAAAAATTGGACGCGACAAGTTGTCATTCAAATCATACGCAGATGTTGGCTTTAGAATTCAAGGAAACAATCTGAATGAAGCTTGGGTTATAACAGAGAAAGTTTTAAACTTATGTGTAAATAGAGGTAGTAATTTGTTATGGGTCCGCAGCGATAGGAAGGCGGGTTTTACGGGTTACGGACCGTTTGCTTTTTGTAAAGAATCAATTTGGGAATCGGAGTGAAAAAGATCCAAACGTAATACTACACACACAAGACCTTTAAGCTAATAAGCCCGAGGAGTGCCTATTACAGTGTCTTTTTTATTCTACATTCAACTAACTATATTTAGATGTCAAATCATATCAAATAGTTTATTTCTCAAAAATAGGATAAGATAACTTTTTTGAACTAAAAAAATATGACCGTTACATCTATCTACATGTTTTTAAATCAATTTAAATTATATTAATTTAATTGGTATATATATATTTAACCCTTTAGAATATAAAAATTATATAATACTAGCTGGCGCCCCGACTTCGTCCGCGTTGAGCGTTGGAAAAGAAAAAAGTCCTGTGTCCTTTACGTCTAAATGTTTATCTAGCTTTCATGAAAATCATTTAATTCGTTTAAGAGTTATGGATTAACATACATACATACAATACCTAAACTTACAGATTTATTATTAGTATTGATGATAAATATTATAATAAAATATAATTTATATTATTATTATCTTCTGTATTCGTTTTTAATGCATGCTAAGTTAGCCTATATAAGCCTATAATGTTTAAATATGAATACGTCTAAAGATGGTTGTATACTGTGTATACTGTTAATAAATAATACGTATAGATATGTACCTATATATTTGTATCAGCATATTGGATTTGTACCAATGAGAAAGTCTCTTTAATTGTCATTATTTCAGAAACGAAAACCGCGTTGAAGCGCGCAGCGACTACTAATTTCCACCGCGAACACCATCCCGCGACAAAGCCGTCTGAACACACTGTAATGAGTTCAGTTAGTTAGTTATTCGCACTCTGCTCCCAATGTTTACAGGTGAACGTGTCTAGGAAAGTCAATAGAGCGGTCAATTTGCCTTCGCGGTACGTACACTGATGTGAGTTTATTACTAATTAGCGAACCTCCTCAGCTTTGCACGGATACAATTTTAAAAAAGTCTTCCTCGTTCATCACTTTCTTTTAGTGATATCCGTTGAGTGATATAAAATCGTCCAGACTGCTGTCCTGTGGTAAAGTTTGCGTATTGCAATTTTTTTCCAGGACAGTTTAGTAGGAGTCTTAGTAAGTATTTTGGGTAGCCATTAATAAGTATTTTGGATGGATTGTCTCCACATTTTCCACGTCATCAAATTCTTGTATGATTTTTTTTTAAACCTATCGAATGGGATACCAAATGAAAGAGCCGTCTCTGTAAATTAAATATTTTTCAATAAATACAATTTGTACAGATTTTAGGTACTTATTATGTCACCAAGGTATAACAAAAATAATCGTTAGTAGAATTTTTTTCTCTTTTTATTAACCTTTGTGCACGCTAATTGAAAAGTTATTACAAAATCGCTCTTATTACTGGTATGTTTAGTAGTATTTTATTATGTATTTACTTTGATTTTGTGTATATTTAATTATAGTAAAAAAAGCGTGGGATGCTTGATATTAAATGTTAAAATATTTCAGTAGAGGGCTATTTATTATAAAATTAATTAATTTATTAATTACTATTTATTTAATTGTAAAATTGTAATTGTTATATTTATTAAATTATAAATGACAAAAAATGGTATCCTGACTTTCTGTACAGGTTTCTTCTCAGTATCGTCATAATCTTACCTTTTTTAGAACTCTGTTAAAATATAAATTTATAGTTAACTAGTTGGCGCCCGCGACTTCGTCCGCGTTGCAAAAGAAAAAGTAATCTATCCTGTGTCCTGTACGTCTAAATGTTTATCTACCAAGTTTCATGAAAATCGGTTAAATCGTTAAGGAGTTATGGAGGAACATACATACTTACTATACCTACACTTACAGATTTATTATTGGTATTGATGACAATTGAATGAGTTCCTTGGAGAAATATTTTTGATAAATAAATATTTTGATTTTAATTAATTGAAATAATAATACGCTCTATATTAGAACCACGGGCACAGCTTAAAATATTAAAAAACAACGCCTACATAAAGTATGCTTTGCATATTCTCTGAAGTGCAGAGGAAACCATTATGTATAGCTAAAAACTAACTAATATCCACGCAGCAATGCAGCGTTCCAATTGGTGAAAATGGTGAATCAAAGTAAGGCAATACAAGTTTATATGCGTTCGACGGGAGATAATTCCATTTGAACAAGAGTGATTGGTTGATCACTCCGTGTTTAATTACGACGCGCGCGGTACAGTGCTGAATTTTCATTATTATGAAGACAATATAGTTGTTATTGGGGTTACACATTGGTTAACCTAACGATTTGCTCCGACTTCGCAGGTTTGTAACAGAATAAAAGTTGATTTAAATCTACACCATTGTTTGAGATGTAAGTAATCCATAATATCTATACTAATATTATAAAGAGGAAAGATTTGATTGTTTGTTTGTATAGAATAGGCTCCGAAACTATTGGGCCGATTTGAAAAATTATTTTACCATTAGAAGTCGACATTATCCGTGATGAACATAGGCTACTTTTTACCGCGAGAAAATGTTTCATTCCTACGGAAAATCTAAAATAAAAGTAAATACTAGCGGCTTAGCCCGGGAGATAGCGCCATCTTTCCAAAATACGGTAGATGGCGTTTTATACTTTTCTACGCGGACGAAGTCGCGAGCACCAGCTAGTTATATATAAATATAAAACAAACCTTCAGTTCCAATTTTCAGCATTCTATACTTAGTAGTTCTGGATGTGCGTTGATAGTAAGTCAGGACACACGATTTTATAAAATTAAATATAAATGATGATGCGGAACCAAAGTTTGGAAGAATTCTTAGGATTATAAAAAAACGAAGCTCGTCCAACCGAAATAATGGGACCTAAGGGTGCTGTGGTCATAAGATACGGTGTAGTTGACCGACATTAAACCGCCCATCCCGATCGGCGCTTTTATGTAAGCTATCTACTAAAAATACATCCAAAATAATAACAGTAAAAAAGGTTTAGCGATGCTACAACTATTACAACGTAGACAAAATAGTCCGAATTTACGATTCTGAAAGGCAGGTGAAAATTGGACGGGTAAAATCAATCAGTTTCTGGATTGATGGCATTTTATAGCGGAATGACATTTAATGCACAGTAAATAAGATTTATACATTGCAATTTTTCAGGAGCGCGGAGTGGCGTATGATATTTGTTTTATGACGTTTACTAATATCATATTTCTCTGATCAATTTGAATGGAAAAGTAATTAGTAAATATTTTATTTCTTTATTTTTTTTACTACGTACAATAATCCGTACTAATATTATAAATGCGAAACTTTGTATGGATGGATTGTTGTTGCGTGATAGTTATGGTTGTAATGATTACAACAGAATAATATATATTTTTGTATAAAATTCAGTACTAAAGTTTTAGCAGCCGATATTCTCTGAGCTTTCTTTTATCGTGTTTACATAGTGAGCAGGTAAGTTCAGAATCTATTACTTGTGTACGTACCCTTGTAATATTGAAATGTAAAGGAAATTTGGATATTAATATTCCATATTCAAATAACCTGGTATTTTGTGAACAATAATGTACATAAATATACTCGTAATGATATTATTTGCGTAGGAGATACTTATTTATCTAACTACAGAAACATATTATAATGCTATAGCCAATTAAGTATTTATATTTAGTCTTCAATATTGGTATATCTATGGTATATTGGTATATGAGTGAACTGAACTAACTTATTAAATGCAAATGTGACTCTATTTTAAAGAATTTGGGATACATATAAACAACATAAATTCTAAGAAAGAATAGCTTTTTAATTATTTAACAAACATTTTCGAAAATTTGATTTCGCTTGAAGGGTTCTAAAATAATTGCCATGAATATGACGTATCATCAGAGTTTTTTTTAAGTTCTTAAATGGACACCGTATTGAAGAAAATCACAGAAAACTGTAGACTGTAACTCATCAAACTGCATTTGAAAGCTTAAATAGCCTTAAAATAAGGGACAAAATTGAATGATTGGATAGAGCTATCTCGCATATAGTATTTACAAAGGCACAAAGTTATGAAGCGACATCCGTGAGCGTGTATTCAAGCAAACCGAAGCCTTCCTTCGGGACGTGGCGTAGTCAATAAAACTTTTTCAACAAAAAGAGAAATCCCATGCGCGAAATAAAGCGGTTTCTGAAACATTTGCTCCATGTACGAGGGGAAAGCGTGAATTCGACGAATTCTGGTTACCTAACGAAACTATATTTTACAGTGGGGGCGTTTTGTGACGGTTTTTATAGGTTAGGCCTAACGTGTAGTGTGACAGTTTAGGTCGTAGTGTTGTAGCTTATTCATTGTTTATCAGGCCATATTTTAGCATAGCGCCAAGAAGTTGAGGACATAAATGTTTGAGGTTTTCTGATATTTTTTTGTATATCTATGTAATCGTACAGTATTACATATTATCCTTTGGGAAAATTATAGGGGAGTGGAAACAGTAGTGGACGTCCTTAGCTGTGATGATGATACAAAGAAACTGTAAAAAGCCTCACACGACTCACACCTTAAATAGGTCATGAAAACATTTTAAAGTACCTAATTATTTTTTTTAATATATTCTAATATTAAATTTGTCAAAAGTTTTTCTATACATATAATTACAATACAGACTTCAACTCAAATTTTATCTCAATCGCGCTTCAATTTACAAGTTTATTTTTATTGAAAATTTATTGGCAAACAGTCTTGGTAAACATTATAATAAATTATTACCGTGGTCGTATCATTAGGATTTGTAGAAAATTCACAAGAAAAACGTTTTTAAAATTCTGAGTAAATAAACGTCGATATCGTTGGCAAAAATTACGCAAACTCAGAACTCCATTAGGATTACATGGGTGACATAAAAAGTTCTTTCAAAACACTTATTCCCTTAATTTATTTTGAAAGCGTCGCTTTGCTTTTAAGATTTATTGAAAATTTCGACAACCTTTATAAATTTTCTGTGCTGAACATGTCATGTAGAAATCAAACGTTTATATAAACCACTAGCTGGTGCTCGCGACTTCGTCCGCGTAGAAAAGTATAAAACGCCATCTACCGTATTTTGGATATATGGCGCTATCTCCCGGGCCAAGCAGCTAGTATTTACTTGTATTTTAGATTTCCCGTAGGAACGAAGCATTTTCTCGCGGTAAAAAGTACCCTATGTTCATCACGGATAATATCGGCTTCTAATGGTAAAATAATTTTTCAAATCGGTCCAGTAGTTTCGGAGCCTATTCTATACAAACAAATAAAACAAACAATCAATCAATCAATCAAATCTTTCCTCTTTATAATATTAGTAAAGATTATGAAAGGTATTTTAAAAATACGTTTCACGTATGAGGTCAACATGCCTATTTTTTAATAAGGTTTGTATAAGGTATAATTTTTGTTATTTAGTTTACAAATACAATATTTGTCTCATTTAATGTAGATATAACAGATCTTATCTTACAAATACAAAAACAAATGTTTTATTTTATTTTAAAAAATTCCAATAAAAACAAGCAAAACTAATTCCATCGCATTCATGGCTTTGATACGACAGAGGATAAGGGATAAGTTTTTCAAAGGAAAATGGGCTGAGGCGTGCTGTTTTCCTCAGTAATATTGGATCTAGAGACTGGAAAGCAGTTAAAAAACGTAACAATATCTAGATTTTGACCATTTCAATATTTTCAAGTAACATAAATGGTAAGTATAAACATAGCAAAACTTGATGGGCTCTGGCGATGTCACGTGTCAAATGCGCATACCGATTTTGGGACTGTTTGTGAGGTATTGCGATGCGGGGATGGGGGAACAGATAAATTGGTTCTGTTATCGCTTACTCACTAAGGCGCGACGCCCACACAAGAGTCGCGTCGCGTTGCGTCGACAAACGGGTGCATAAGCGGCGCGCCGCCTCTAGCTTTCCTATAGAAATCAATGGTTGTGCTCCCACATACTGAAGAAGCGGCGGCGAGACGAGGCGAGGCGAGGCGAGGCGCGGCGAGGGCGCAAAGAGTCGCCGAAGGGTGCGCGCCTCGACTTTTCATGTGGGCGTAGCGCCTAACGAAACACGACAGCACACGTATAGCATGTGTGCTGTTGTGTTTCGTTAGTTAGCTGTCGTGTTTCGTTAGTAGCTCTGTAAGGCGGTGATTTTTGCTGCAAGACTGAACGCCTTTGACTGCGAAACGTAAGGCTGCCACTACTTACTTAAATGAATAATTTACTTAAACAATTGAAAATGAATTATACTATACACAAGAAAAGAAAATATTGTATACTGATTGTATACTGAAATATAATTACCAGTTCATTTAATTATACAGTCCAGTTTAAACTTTTAACGAATACTGTGTCCCCGTGGAATCGTTACTGAAATTTACAAATTAATTTTCACAGTGATAAAAAAATACATTGCCTTTTATGTTCGTCTACATTTGTGGCACGTTTTATTGAGACTAATGGTACTTTTTTGCGTTGGTTTAAAAAATCAATCATTTTTGAACATGGTGTGAAAAAGATGCGAACCAGGACCGGTGCAAATTTATGAGAATAATGAAATTTCCGCTTTGTTGTGTATCAATATAGCGTAGCTCGGTGTCCTTAATGGACGGTTGGGGAAAGTGTCACGTGACCCTTATTGCCTGTCACGATATCCTCTTCCCATATCCATTCAAATAGCTCACCATATAACAACATACAGCTCTTGATGGAATAACAAAATTATCTGTGACATTTAAAAACTTAGGTGACGCTTTAAAAGTTTACTTGTCATACTATAGCTCGGGAATTCTGTGTAGGCAATATACGGGGGAAGCAAACAAATTAATAATAATTAATTTATCCTTATTATCCTTATTATTATTACTCGAGCGCGTCAGATTTTCATACAGACGGTTCAGCCTGAATTCCTAATCGTGCTGATTCTTAATCTGACGATTATATGAAGGATTTTTTAAAATACAGCGCCTACAAAATTTTCAAATACGCTCATACATTTCAGAGGTGGGGACCTCTGAAATGAAAAACTTAATATAACCTTTTTTTCTTCTTACCATCCAATCTTCAAAGTCCAATAGGGCCCCACGACGCTCGAGTGACTCCACATTTAGCTTCGTGGGCTCTCCTACCATATTATCGACAGCGGTAACTTTGTATGTGTTGTATCTAATATTCATTTATCACGACTCTTTATTTTATTAGACTCAAAAACAAAAATGAAGATATAAGTTTATGTGTAGTGTAAGTGTAGAAGAAAATAATAACTCAATTTATAATTTCCTTTCCTCGTGTAAAAAGTACCTAATTAGTAAAATGGTCAGACGATTTAATGTATTCGACTTTTGCGTGTTTCACATTTAATTGCTAGTGTTATTTTCGTTGCTTTCAATAGCACCATTACTTACTTAAGTGAAAATCTAAATTAACCGAACTGAATCCTAATTTTATATTTTTATTTAAAAACTCTCTTCCGCAGATGGTAATTACATTTTTATATCTTTTTTGGCTCTAACCTTTATCTTAATATGTACCATTTAAAATACCTACATCTATTTTTTTTAAGATCTATACAAGATCATTAACATACATATAGTATACGGAGGCCTTGAAATTCCAACAATCAATATACTAATAATAAATCTGTAGGGGTCGGTCATGGAATAATTTACTTTGTTTTCAGAAATATCGTGTATATAGGCTCTATACATGATACTGAAACTAAATTGACGATTTTTACAATTTTTTTCTGTATGTATGTATGTTTCTCCATCACTCTTAAACGAATTAACTGATTTTCATTAAACTTGGTAGATAAACATTTAGAAGTACGGGACACGTGATAGGCTACTTTTTATCTTTTTTAACGCGGACGAAGTCGCGGGCAACAGCTAGTTAACAATAAAATTATTTTGTATTTATAATATTAAAATATACAAAATAAATTTGTATCTTATACTTATATCTTATATTTCAATATCTTATACTTGAAATATTTTATTTTATTACAATACAAAATAAGTTGTATTGAAAATGTTGTCTTATCTACTTATTACATGAATATCGCCAGGCGCTGTAAGTGCCATAGGTGCTGCAAGTGGTATTAAGTATTCTGACTATAGTTGGATTATGGATAATAAATTAGAAATGGATTGGAGAAATAGGCTCTGGCATCCCTTGCTTTCTCATCGAAACACAATAGCACACAATATGTTGTTATTTCACGGTGCTCTTCTGTAAATGGGTGGATTTACTACCTCCAGATGGGCTACATAACTTTCCAGATCCAGTCTAGGGCCAACTTTCAAAAGTTCATTCGCAAAGTCTAAAAACTCATCCAACGGTCTCGTCAAAAATAAAAGCAAACTATAATTGAACCAGTATAAAGCTGTCTGTAAAGTCAGTAATTGATTAAATTAGCGTTTAAGTGATTGCAAAATTCCAACCACAAAAAAAAGCTGAACGAGTTTCTACTAGTATAAATATTTAATAGTGGTTTGATAAATTCGTTTAACTAACGCATATCATTCAGCAAGTTGAAAATATAAAAGCAGTTTAATAGCCTTTAAAAGCACAATGCAATTAAAAATAGGACATTTGAAAATATGACCGAAAATTCAGCAAAATTAAAGGATCGCCTCGCTTTGTATTTGAACGAAAAATCGGACGATATTGCCGAATGCAGAACAATTAATAAGAGTACAAACGCTTCGGACCGCGCAGCATACATTGCGCCGCGGAAATTGCTCTAACAACTCTAATTGGACTTGAAGAAAAAACTTTTCCAATCTGCCTTTGTGGGAAGGGCCTTTAAAGCTGAGATTAAAGCTGTTATTAAGTACAGTTGCTTATGAAAGATACATCGTTTATTCATAGCTTCCGAGCCTTATTTCAACGGCGGTTGAATACTAAACGTCAAATTAAAATTAGACACGGATGCAAATAAAATCGCGTTTATATTTGAGGAACATTTAAAATCCCTCCGCATAAGACGGACTAAAAAGAGACTTATATTTTAGAAGATTACAACAATATAATTATAGTATTTTTTTACTTTCACAGCTGCGTATGAAGAGTAGTAACGAATCTGGTTAAAATATACTCGATGAATTGGTTATGAAACACTGAAGAAAAAGAATGAAGGTTATGAAAAATGATTTCCTCCATGGACTAAAGTTTTTTATGATAGTGACAGGCAGGCGGTCCACTTGATTTTAGTTATTGTAAAGTTTTCTTACCGGGTAAGTTAATTTTAAACTTTAAGTTTAAGGTAACACTATAGGGGTTTCTGACTGCTCTGCTTAACTTCAGATGATAAAGAATAACCGATAAGAAGTTAATGAAGGAATAGACTCCGGTATCTTTTGCAGTCTCATTGAAACACAAAAGCACATATGCTATATTATCTCACTATGGTTTTCTGTAAGAGGGTATTTCACTGATAACAGATGGGCTGATAACAGATGGGCTGGCTTTAGGAATACGAATATAATGTGTGTTCTGTCACTAGCACAATAATTAAATAAATGAGCAGATTAAGATAAAATAATCACTTTTCTAATTATGTAAAGCAACATCGAGAACAAACTTTTTTTATTAGGAAGGGCAGTCGTTTTTTATTTAGGAAGGCTGCCTCGTCGAAGGGGAATGGGGGTCTTGGCGAAGTGACTTACATAAAAACGTTACCTGTAAATATTTCTTACTATATTGTATTATGTTGGTCTACAAGATCTATAAGATTAATCATTATGACAGCATTTAAAAATTGGAATAAAATGCATATTATATGATTTGTTCAATCAGTAAAAGCTATAAATTATGATAAATTATGGCCATAAGGCGCCATAAATTATGAAACTCATTAATATTAAAAATTAAATAAGCAATATAACGCCTGACATCTCTATTGCTACACTTTTGAAAACGTGAAAGGTACAGTAAAAAGCCGAGGGCTGGTCGCGAATTTGTTTTAAATAAATTTTGCATATCCAGAACATTTATATATCCATTACAATTAAGTATTAATATGGCGAATGTAAAGGTTTCGTTCGATTTGACAGTTTAAGTGCTAGTATGGATTTTCTTAACTTTTAGGAAGAGGATAAAACCTCCGAATGAAAAATCCTTCAGGAGAGTGCTGTCAATCCTGTAAATTTTTACAGGAAATACAATTGGTAGCCCTCTCAAACGCACTTTGCTCCTGAAATAGATCCTACTATAATAACCAGTTTTTTCTATAAAATTGTCAACTTAGTCATAGGTAATTCTTCGATTCTACGGATGAAGTCGAAAGAGCCTTTTGGGATTTTATCAACAATCACAATGTGGATTAGGAAGACGTCGGCTATGTAGTTGACAAGATAAAACACACTATAAATTATAATCAGGCTGATTGTCAACGTTCAAAGCCAATTATTATATTCTGTTGAGTATTAACTTGGTAGTAGATTATTACCGCCACTTATAACAAGAGAAATGTAAAGGTTAAAAAGGATATTGAGATAAATAGATAGAGATAGGGAAATTTACCCTACCCTCCCTTGCCAGTTCATTGAAACCACCAATAAGGGGAGGTCATGCCCTCCCCTTATCCCCTAACTCTGTAACCATGAGGCTCCATGAGCTCAGGGGCTCCATGAGCTCATACCGACTTCCCCTTTCTTCCATCGGACATACAGACGTACGGCTGGTTACCATCCTCATCTTGTCGAAATCCCCCCTTTTCGAACCAAGCGCTTTAAAACATCCTTTATAATGCGCACCGCCAAGGTTTGGAACTCCCTGCCTGCGTCTGTGTTTCCGAGTTCATATAACCCTAATCTTTTCAAAGTTCGAGTGAATAGGCATCTTCTGGGCGAGCTCGCTCCATCTTAGGCCTCTCCCTTGCTACCCAGCTGGTTGTTGGCCAAGAGCAAACCCATCTCTAATAAAAAAAAACTAAAAAAAAAAAACTGTAAATATAGTTACCAAAACTATATTTACAGTTACATTAGAAGATTTACCTAGTATTAGAAAAACAAATGAGGATGAGGTCGTAATCACCCTTCATGTGGTTTTTTTTTAATTTTTGTCATCATCATGTAAACCCAGTAAATCAGAAATTATTTATTTCACCATCTAAACCGAATTTGCATATTAATAATCAAGGCATCAGTTGCTGAAAATCTGGCCGTGACTTGTTACCAATGTTGCATGCTGATCAAGAGACACAATGAGACACTGTGTTGCTTCACAGATGCGTGTGAGTTACACGCTCTAATAGTAAGCAGTGTTAAATGGAAAACATACTGTAATTGGCCAAATGCCAGTACACACCGGGAGTGCTGTGTGTATCGATTTTGTTTGTTACCACGAATCTTGTTTAAGTGCATCGTGAACTTTCAGATTAATTTGCTTCTACGAATTCTTGTTTATTCTTTAAATTAGTTCTAAGAAAACAGGTTCGTTCGATCTGTCTCTTTGACTTCGTTGAATTTTTGTTAGATAAAGAAAAATAATTATTCTTTGATGTCTTTTCTCAAAATAGCTAGAATTTTAGTTGAAGTGACTTACAAAAAATATGATATATCCAATTTAATTTGTTAAAGTAAAGAAACCACAAAAACACATGAGCTTTCGGCTTTAGTTAAAAATTATTCCCATTTAATCATGCATTTTTTACTAGCTACAGTCTGAAGAGAATAATACTTTTCTGTATTCAAAGTAAATGAATTTGAATTTAAATAAAATAAAATTGATCTGAAAGATATGAACTGAAAGGCTCCAAATTTATTATCAATGACTTGACGTCATTGGCTTCTGTATTTTTTTAACATACTTATTGAAAAAAATAATCGATTTAAAAACAACAATCGATAGAAAACTCAACAAATATGGGTAACTTCCTAACTTATACCCATTGGCCACCCTTCCCTTTTCTGAACACAAATCTTTTGTTAAATATAAATAAAAATAAATTATGAAAGACTGACCTTTTAGTGAAATGAGCAAAATAATTATTTACCAGTGAAACTGTCTCTGTAACGCGATCGCTACCGGCTGCACTTGGCACTAAGCCAACTCAACTAAGAAAACCTGTGTAAATATCGATTTAAACTAGAAACAACATTTCACCTTACCAAACGTTTCTGCGTTAAATGGTCCGAATTCGTCGGAACGCCTGATAAGGTTTTCTGTAAAAGCTTGGCATTGTCTCGCTAGACCTGCTTCATGTAATTACTGCTAATTTTATTAGTTAGTCATACTTACAGAAAATTTGTCATTATAACAAGATTTTAGCACTAACTCGTAAAACTGGCGGAAGGAGTCGGAAGGAATCTATCCAACCGTGGCTAGAACGGAACTTTCTGACTTCTGACGATCTAAAGGCGCTTAGTCCGATGAACGGACTGATGATACTTTGACGTCTTAGTAGATCGATTATAAAGAAAATACTTAGCCTTTTAGTTCGATATTGATGAAATTAGAATTTTTAGAAAGAAATATGTTAGTTTATTAACACATTTATTTTATGTAATATACTATTATTTCGATAAACAACTGGCCATATCATAAATGGCCACATCGATATGGCCGTAATTTGGAAATAATTTCAATTAACTTTATTCCAAGACTTTTTAGGAAGAAATATGTTAGTTTATTAACACATTTATTGTATATAATATACTACTACAGATCGATAAATAACTGGCCATAATAATATCATAAATGGCCACATCGATATTGCCGTAATTTGGTAAAGCAATGGAAATAATTTCAATGAACTTTATTCCAAGTTAATTTACAGTCTGGTTGGTTCAATATTTAAAATATTATGTGAATATTGTAATACGCCATGTTATTCTAAGTAATAAGTTGCCTATGTTTAAAATGCCCGTACCGTTTGAATCGGGTAAATATAACATTTTTGCACACTAATAAAGCGATGCTGTTATAAGCATCCTGAGTAAAGAAACTCCCGGGTCGGAAGGTACAGAGTTATATCAAAACACACATTACTAGCATCCAACAACTATTTTATATTGCCTAAAACGGGTAAAGTTACACGAGCGAATGTAAATTATGGGACATTTGCATGACCTTGGCCTTCTAACCTTATTTATGCAAAAAATACAATTCATGAGACATTATCAGTCATTAATTTCAAACTGATTATAATATATTCTGTTACTAGAGACCCGCTCCTGGCTTCGCACGGATCTGGCTTATTTTCAAGATAGAAAATACATTTACTCTTGTTTGAGTAACAAAAATAAAAACACACACCAATATCAATTTTACAAACAAAAAAAAACATTTCTACATTCATCTGAATCTATTTGAGGAAATCCGACATTGAACAAATATTAATATGCCAACATGTTATAAACGGTTTTGATGCGAATTATAATTGAACAAATATTTATGAACTGGTCATTAGAAGCAATACGAAAATGTGTGTTTTTTTTTGCATCAGTGTATGTTACAGGCCCGTGTCTAGACGCAATAAATTTGAATATATGTATATTGAGTTGGAAAAGTTCCATTCGTTGGATTTCGAAGAATCAAGTCTCTGTATAGATATTTTGTTAAAAAAGTAAACGAAGTAAAAAAAAAAATAAGAAAAACAAATAAATTTTGCATTTCCCGTCTGAGTTGATTGTATTTTATATAGACGATTGTCAAAACTTATCTTGATATACCGTATTTGCAGTTTTCTTTAATATCCACATTACAGGGGACATCTTTTTTTTTGTTTTGTTTACGGGTAAGCCATCGACCTCAATCTGATGGTAAGTGAAGATGAGTTCGAGAATGAAGTTCACTTGCTCGTCTATATAGCCTATTCCAGCCTATAGAGACTATATATATAGTCTATAGAGAATACCAGTCCTTCGTTGTGTCCTTCGCTACTAAAAATATTATGATTTAAATTCGACTTATGTTTGCGAATGTTTATTGCTTAATGTGTGAAGATTTACTGGGAACCCAGCAAATAGAATGAATAAGTCAAGTGATCCGCCCATAGCTTTACATTTGGAGTGTGTTTTTCTGCCCAATACATTTCTTTTGGTTTACACACACGAGTAATAACCATACTTTTTAGGTACCTATATAAAATATTTTAAGGCAGCGTTCGGGAAGCTCCGAGACTTCTTCTCGTCCAAAGTTCCTCAGTGTCTCAAGACAAAAGTGTTCGACCAATGTGCGGTGCCAGTGATGACATATGGCGCTGAAACGTGGTCTCTAACTATGGGCCTCGTAAGGAAGCTCAATGAGCTATGGAAAGGGCTATGCTCGGGGTTACACTGCGAGATCGAATCAGAAATGAGGAGATCCGTAGACGTACAAAAGTTACCGACATAAGCCGTCGGATCAGTAAGTTGAAGTGGCAGTGGGCAAGGCACATAGTACGAAGAGCCGACGGCCGCTGAGGCCGGGTTCTCGAGTGGAGGCCACGGACCAGCAAGCGCAGCGTAGGACGTCCACCCACAAGGTGGATAGATGACCTAACAAAAGCCCCGGGTCAACGGTGGATCCAGGCTGCTTCTGACCGGTCCAATTGGAAATTTTTGGGGGAGGCCTATGTCCTACGGCTGAGATGATGATGATGATGATGAAAATATTTTAATTACTAACAAAAGCCAGAGTTAATGATTTAAATATTTTTCTTGAAAATTCTTTCATTTATTTTCATACACTATCATTTATCTATAACAAAAGAGCCCACCAGTACATTTACTTAGTAGGTTCTACAAATATGTGATGAATTCATTGGTAAGATAACGCCTCTTGTGCGACCACGTATAATTAATCATCACAATGAAGAGGTTACAAGGTTGCTTATATATCCTACTCAAGCCGACATTGTTAACAGAGTACATGGAAAACTATTATTCACACAGGCATAGGGGAAAAGGTTTATTTATCACCTGCTTAATGAAACTATAGACCCAATTACTTTTAAATGTTTGTTATTACAGCAATACAACGTATGTTTGCATATACATAATTTTAAGAATTGGAAATGGTTTAGGTATGCATAGGATATTTTTGTGCTTTTTTGTGCAGCATGTGTGCTGTTGTGTTTCGGTGAGTGACTAACACTAACTAACACTAAACTCACTAACGCTCAACTCCTTGTGAGGAAATCTCGTAGATCAATACCAATTTTTCATTCTTCAATATTTCGTAAAGAATTTCAACACTAATTCAATAACAGGTTATCTTTTAAAATTTCTTGTTGTTTTTCCTGGAATTTATATTAAAATCTGTTTTTGAGATCACCTCTTCGCGGGTTATTCCAATCTGCTTTTGTGAAAATTGATAATAGAGATCCTCATATCCAAATATTATTTACGTTGTACATTACATTATATTGTGTTTACATTATAGGAACGTCCACTTATATTACAATCCTTCTAAATATGTGGATATGTCATAGTTATTCAAAATAAATGTGGTTTACATTTAAATATGTCACTTTTATAACGTGTTTATTAATTGTAAGATAAAATTCTGACATTAAAGTTTATAGACGAAGAAGAAAAGTTTTTAGATCAAATGTTCGGACTCTTATGAATATGAGAGATAATGTGGTATCGCTGAAAAAAACATGCAAAAACATAATATTTGTGAGGCAATCGCAATTAAAATTTATATTTTGAATAGATTGAAAATCGGTATTAGTTTTATTCACATTTTGAACAATAAAAGTAAGGTGTAAACCTTTTCAGTTATTCAAATAGGAGACTTTATCGTTTGTTTGTTCACAGCGTTGATTCTTGTATCCACGAGTAGATTGGTAGATAAATAAGCAATTTCCTTAGTTTCCGTAGACCTGTATAGTGTATACTACTTGATTTGTAGGTCACGAAGATAACACCGAAGCAAAATTGGTTCTAGTTCAGAACTTTGCAGTTAGTTCAGGAAATGTATAGGTAAGGTCAATATGTTTTTGTAAATACACACAATATATTGGAAACATAATATGTTAGTTTTGTTTCAGCGATAATACAGTTTTCAGAAAATTCGTTTTTAATTATAAACTATATACTAGCTGGTGCTGCGATTTCGTTCGCGTTGAACAAGGAAAGGTAAGTACCCTATGTACTTTCTCGTGTTCCAGACAACGTGTATGCAAAATTTCATGGTGATCGGTTCAGTAGTTTTTGCGTGAAAGCCTAACAAACAAACAAACTCGCATTCACATTTATATTATTAGTAATGATATGATGGCCGTAATTAATATAAAAATATGAAAACATTTAAACTAAAATCTTATAAATTAAATCCATTTAAATTGGATTAAAAAAAATTTTTGAAAAAATAATAATTCTCTTCAAACACAGACAGATAGTTTTTTCACATAACCAATTACTATATTTTGAGACTTTTGAAAAACTTTGGCTCTTGCTAAGTGAAACAATGTCCGGCCTTTTTCCTTTATTATTAATTAAATAGTGACTCTATACGAAATTTAAATTTACGAATCTCACATGAAACATAACGCTAAATTAGGTTTTAAGAAAATTCGCCCTTTTAAATTGTTGTTATGTATCACGATATCGTAAAATAGATTTACTTTTAAAATACATCTTTGAGGAAAATAACAGTTTTCTGCAGTAGAAAATCATTACAGAGTTTTTATAGTAAGTTAACGACTTTGCAGAAAACGAAGTTATACCCTGGAGGCTAGAAAAGCGATTGTGTGTGTTGGCTAAACAAACTAACATAAATATTTTTGTAGCAATAATTTTAGAAGCTTCCATATTTACAATTGCCCGTGACTATTGCGTGATATGTGAAAACGTACTATACCTTTCTTTATTCATATTATTATTTGTAAACGTACTCTTATTTAGTTTTATTACTCAGAAACTACTCGACGAACGTACCGCACCGCAACTGCATTACGTACATTCTTCATTCCTTAAGTCCCTAAGCGTAAAAAGCTTTTAACATTAAGAAAATGCGCTCCGTTATTATTTTTAACAAAAATGCATTGTCATAGCAGTACCTAGTTAACGGCTCGCGCTTATCGTTTGAAAGTCGTTACTGTGAGCCGCGTACAGCAACGTTATTTAATAGGTTATTTATACGTCATAATAAACTCGTGGCGACATGGATTAAATTGCCAACGTTTTTATTGGCTCGCGTGTCTTGCTTCAATATTGCACTAACTTACGTTAATAATATGGGTACGGATTTTCAGTCATAATTTATAAATTTTGTGAAGCAAAATAATGTTAATTCCAACCTACAACTATCAAACGATACTAGAAAGAATTTATGTTTCGTGTCAATACGGAGTTTCTGAGGACAAAATATGTATTATTAAGTGCTGAACGTTTTAAGACCTTTTTCTTAAGCTGAGAAACTTTTTAATTAAGTACAAACATATTTTTATTTAAGACTAGCCAGTGCCCGCAACTTCGTCGGCGTTGGAGAATAAAAAATAAAAAAACACACACACACATAATGTGTAATATGAATAGGAAATTAAAAAGATAAATTAAGAAAGTCAAATTAATTAAGAACATTATTTTAATATAAATAATAATAGTTCATGCTTAAAAATTGATTATAAATTTGAATTTTGTGACGAACTTAACGAAAAAAATATTTTGATTTTACTGAATTCAATAACTTTCTGAAATCTGTTATTCCGATAAAAATAGGAACTTATTGTACGTATATTTTAAAGAGATGAGCTTTAAATGTCAACTTCAATCAAGTGTGCCGGTATTTTACAGCAAAAGCCGCCGTTGAACCAAACAAAAAAATAACTAGAGCTTAACGAGTGAAATTTTATGAAGAGAGAGAGAGATTGATGATGAGTTATGGCTTCTCTTACAAGCTCTTACATTTGAGTGCAGACACAGGCAGAGCTGTAATTGAGTTCGTATCTATCCTTTATGCTGTTCTTACTATTTGATAATCTAGCTTTTTGATATAAATACGAAAACATGTTTTATTATTTGACGAGCCCGTTGGACGAGTGGCAAGGGTGCTTGCCTAACGTTCCAGGGGCCCCGGGTTCGATTCCCGGCGGGGTCAACTTTGGAAATTTTAATATAATTTTCAAAATTGACTCTGGTCTGGATTTGAAAAGTAGTGGTAGGGCACACTGCGTTTCGCAGTCATTTGGGCAGCCCGTCTGGCGGCAGTAACCACCCCCTTACAGAATACCACCGTGAAATAACAGCATATGTGCTGTTGTGTTTCGGTGAGTGAGTAAGGGATGCCAGAGCCCATTACCCCCTTCCCTTCCTTATCCCTTATCCTTAATCCTTCTATGGTCAGCAGTGCACTTGTAGCACTTATGGCGTTGCTTGTGTTATAGGCGACGGTAGCCACCTTCCATCAAGTGGACCGTCAGCCTGTCTGTCGACCTTAACATGCAAAAAAAAAAAAAAATGAATCTGAAATTTTGAGAATATTAATCATATAAAAAAAATATATAGTTATTTAGAAAAACGAACAAAGATTTATACATCTTTTGTTTGAAAATATATAAACACTAGCTGATGCTCGCGCTACGCAGAAGTATAAAACGCCATCTACCGTATTTTGGATAATGGCGCTATCTTCCGGACCAAGCCGCTAGCATTTACTTTTATTTTAGATTTTCCGTAGGAATAAAGCATGTTCCCGCGGTAAAAAGTAGCTTATGTTCATCACGGATAATGTCGGCTTCTAATGGTAAAAGAATTATCAAATCGGTCCAGTAGTTTCGGAGCCTATTCTATACAAACAAACAAACAAACAAACAATCAAATCTTTCCTCTTTATAATATTAGTATAGATTAGTAATCATATTTATGGACGAATAGAATTTATCCGGATTATATTAACTTGACTTAGTTCGGATGAGTAGAAACTTTATCCTGCCGATGCGTGAACCTTGGAATAATCTTCAGAGATATTTCCACCAAGCTAAAATATGGGTCCGGAATTAATTGAGGCAAAAATTATAAAAAAATAATTAAGAGTATTTATTTTTATAATAATTATTTGAACGTTACATTCTCAGATGCAAAATCCGTACTAATATTATAAATGCGAAAGTTTGTATGGATGAATGGATGTATGGATGTATGGATGTATGGATGTATGGATGTATGGATGTATGGATGTATGGATGTATGGATGTATGGATGTATGGATGTATGGATGTATGGATGTATGGATGTATGGATGTATGGATGTTTGTTACGCTTTCACGCAAAAACTACTGAACCGAACACCATGAAATTTTGCATACACGTTGACACCAAATTTTGACACCAGAAAGGACATAGGGCACCTACCTTTCATCGTTCAACGCGGTCGAAGTCGCGGGCCCCAGCTAGTGCACCACAGAAAAACAAAAAGAGCTAATATTAAATTTGATTTTGTCTATAAGTACTTGCTAAATTAATCTCTTATGTCTTCAAGTTTTATTTAAAGTACTGTATTCTCTTCAGACTAATTTCCACGAAACATCCAGATATGTTTGCAAACTCAGTAGGCAAAATCTTTCATATATGGGATATTAATAAAGCTTTGTGTATTAAGAGGAAACGAGGGTAAACTATTTTTGAACGAGAATATTGGTCAGTCGCGTCACTTGCAACTGGCCATTTTGATATATAGGCGACCTGGCACGGGACACGAGACATTTTTACACTTAACTTATTACTCAAGTTAGAGTATAATTAAAAAGTAGTTACAACAAAGGGGGCAATGCGGAAAAAGTTTTTAGTCGCGACATTTGTTTTGCAAAAGTTCGAAATAGCTTTTACCCCTATTATGCAGCTTGACAAAAGTCGCAAGGCACAGTGAAAGAACAGTAATTAATTAAACCGCTTAATGAATGGAAGACATTTGAACCCGACTTAATTTATCAAGCGAAAGATATATTATAATATCATGAAATAAGTGATCAGTTTTTACTTGTGGCAATCTATGTTGCTAGTATATTACTATTACATACTATGGTCAGTTTTTTCTTAATTTTTTTTCTATTAATCAATCTAAATTCAATGTTAAGTATCATTATCTAAATTTTAAACATCTGTCATTAATGATTGTATCCTATAATTGTGTCTATGTGTAATATTTTTCACGTAATTAAACATATTTGTGAAGTTTCTTTTTTATACAATTAGTATGGATTAGTATAACTATATAAGCACACTGTTACGTGTGAAATTTAACACAAAATAATATACATAAAATACAGAAATTGCACAACTGTTATGAAATATCGAGTCATAATTATTACCTGGAAAATGTGTGTAAGGTTTCCACGTTATTCAATAACGTTTGGTTAATACGCTCATCAAAATACGCTTACGAGATTTATTAATATTTGATATAATAAATCATGCAGCTCATTTTCCTATACTAACGTATAAATTATTCTCAAAATCTTCATACTCGTTAAAATGTTGTGAATGTAGATGTAAGAGTCATTTGAGACTTAAGACTGTACAGAACCATCTATACGGAGCAAATTGACTAACGAAATACCAGTAATAGGTAAGAAACAAACATGACAACTCTACTCAGGGATTCCGGGTTCGATTCCCGACAAGTTTCAGGTTAAACTTTTAATTTTTTTTTGACGAGCCCGTTGGACGAGTGGCAAGGGTGCTTGCCTAACGTTCCAGGGGCCCCGGGTTCGATTCCCGGCGGGGTCAACTTTGGAAATTTTAATATAATTTTCAAAATTGACTCTGGTCTGGATTTGAAAAGTAGTGGTAGGGCACACTGCGTTTCGCAGTCATTTGGGCAGCCCGTCTGGCGGCAGTAACCACCCCCTTACAGAATACCACCGTGAAATAACAGCATATGTGCTGTTGTGTTTCGGTGAGTGAGTAAGGGATGCCAGAGCCCATTACCCCCTTCCCTTCCTTATCCCTTATCCTTAATCCTTCTATGGTCAGCAGCGCACTTGTAGCACTTATGGCGTTGCTTGTGTTATAGGCGACGGTAGCCACCTTCCATCAAGTGGACCGTCAGCCTGTCTGTCGACCTTAAGATAAAAAAAAAAAAAAAAAAGTAGTGGCAGAAGAGACTGCGTTTTGCAGTCGTAAATTAGACAACCAGTACATAATTTTATGCCACTTTTTCAAAAGACTCACTCACCCATGCCAGAAGACATTTTCCCTTTATATTCCCAATATTTTGTCCTTCCCCCCTAGGTGGGCCATGACCTTGTCGTGGTGGGGGGCTTACCCTTGATCCGAGGGGTCGCAGGGGCCGGTGGTGGACAGAACCACCGACCTTTGCTCGTCCCATCGGATTGTTGGGGACCAACAAGGCCCACACCGTGTGCTCCGAGTGGGCTCCGTTCAGCGGAGCTCACGGCGGAGCACTTTGATGAAGTCACCCCGGCGGCTGGGGCGGGACGTGTAGCCCTCCATGCATGTTCTCGTCAGCTGTCGTCGGGGTGTTTTGGTGGAGTTCAGGGGAACAGGGAGGCCTGGGGGGGTGGCCCCTGGTCCCCTGCTCAGAGGAGCGACAGGGGGGAGCCAATGGACACTGTTGGTGTCCATTGAGTCCTCCCTTTTAACATAATGGCAGATGGCTGGGCAAGAGAAGGCGGGTATCAGCCCGTCTTCAAATGCCCTCGGGGACCTGCGCACACGGCTGGCTGGCTGTGTGTGCCTGCACGGGTCTCCTCCGTCTCCTGGGGATTGCTCGGGTGTCTCCGGGCAATCCCCCTGTTGGCGTCAGCCTAGCCAGCAATGGCTAGGCCGCCCGAGGAGGGTGGGTCGGAGCAGTTGCCTCGGCAGAGCCCGTCCACCCCCCACTCTAAGGGCAAGGAGACACCGGGGAGTTTTAGTGGGTAGGGGCCAGTTCTGCTGGTCGACCCCTACATACCCCTGCCGCCTAGCCAGCGGTAGGGGATCAATAAAAGGATTTCTCCTCGACAAAAAAAAAAAAAAAAAATATTTTGTCCTTAATCCTATTAAGGTCAGCACGTACTTGTAGCACGTCTGGTTGGTTTTATTAATAGGCGACGGTAACTACTCAAGTACTATAGTATATACAGTAAACTGTAAGCCTGTCTGACGATCTGTACTTTAAAAAATATCCAAACTCTTTTCTCGTATTAATAATTTTATGTCTAATTAAATTTATACGGAACTTTTTTGTTAGACCCACTACTGCTTCCTTTCTAATAAATATAAGAACATAATGTGGTTACCACATATGTAAACTTTTCAAAGCCCAGTTTACGTAATCCTCTTTTTTATAATAAATTTGGCATAACAATAGAGACCGTTATAATGGGAAACGACTTTGCGTTCCACATTCAAAATAAATAATAACTAGGTCCTGTCACGCACATCACGTTTGCCGAAATAAGATTAAAGCCACAGTTTGAATAAAAACATAACGAGATCCAGTGTGTAAAATGAAAGATTTATCTCCGCGGTTGCGACAAGGGTCTGTGGCTAACATAAATAATTCATACTGTCCATTGAAAGTAGCGCGGTCCCCAGCTTTGAGTGTTTTTGGAAAAACCTCTTAGATATTCCTTAAGGAAAATACGTGAAGGCTCCGTAGAATAGACTCCTACGCGTTTACATAAGCGTCTGAAGGTATTCAACAACAATCAAAGTAAATTATTACATTTTTGTATTCCTGCTGTTAAGCAATGGAGACTTACTTTGTCTCTATTAAAAAATCAAAAGGTTGTTCTTTGGTGGCTATTCGGAGAGGATTTTTAGATGGCGTAGTAAGGATATAGATCTGTACTGTGTAAAAAAGTTTGATAGGATGCTATCCCTGATTTTTGACATGTCTTGATTTGATTTCACAAATTTTCGGGGTTCTCGGATTCGATTCCCGGCATGGTCAATTTAAAAATGAACTTTTTACAGTCGGCTCTGCCTGGTCTGGATCTGAAAAGTAGTGGCAGGGCACACTGCGTTTCGCAACTGTTTTGTTACTGAATATTCTTAGGTGGTTTCTTATTATTTTTCAACGCGGACGAAGTGGCGGCCACCAGCTATATTTTCATTACTTCAATGATACAACATTTTTTACATAATAAAAAAATATGTTTTGGAAAATCTCTGTCAAACCAACTAAGGTAAGAGTACTGTAAATGTCAATACTGAAATTATTTCTCAAGAAACGTAAGAGGATAAATTATTGGTTACCTGTCGAAGTCAGCACAACTTTTGTTTCCCGCAATGTTTTTGTCAAGGCTGAGGGTTTCTGCTTTCGCGTAAGATTTGTCTTTATAATTATTGTACTCGAAAGAATTATTTTACGCTAAAATTAATTACTTTAAAAAAAGAAATAAACAATTCACAGGTACAACTAAGGAAATTTCCCCAATGAAACTATTTTTTTATTATTATTCAATAACCCTTTATGTTTTTAGATTAAAAATTAGAAGAAACTGAATTTTTTTTAAAAACAATTTGAGTTGTTTTTTAAAAAAACACTTTGTAATGTTTGAAACATTACAAAGCTAAGCTGCTTAGTAAAAATAGACGTAGACTTAGTTAAACAAAATTATTTTATATCGAAATTAAAATAATTTGCGTTTCTTTTTCCAGTACATGTAAGAACATTTTTAAAGAATTTTTCCCTAGTTAGAATTATGTGAATAAAAGCGAGCTGGATGCTGTTAAAGATAAAAATAAAATGCCGTCAGCAATGTAAAGGCAGGGCTTGCGCTGAGCTGGTAATACTGAAAGATGCTTCGTCACACGATCTCCTAAAAGTGAAATGTAGAGCGGAGAAATAGATATTTATTATGTAAAGCAGTGGAGACTCGTTGTTGCATAAGTACGGCGAAGCTACAGGAGAACACAATAAGGTTCCATTATTCTTAAAGTCATAGACATTTTCTTATTCCAAGAATTTAGTTTTCACAAAAAAAAACTACGAAACTCTACGAAGAAAAAGTGAGCATAATTACCGTAACAAGAGCCTTTGCATTTAAAAGGAATATGAACTTTTTAATAAGAATTGTAGATTGATTTTATAGCTCTATCAATAGATAATTATTGTTAATTATTTTCACTATAATTTCACTTCACTTGTAATTTTTAATTTAACTAATATATATTTTTATTTTTATTTGATCCTTAATCGATCTTTTATTATTACTGTTTATTGATGATATTGTATATATTTACTTCACAGATGAGTAATATATTTTTTCAATTATGTTACTTATTTGTGTACATTTACAACTCTATTTTTTTACTTTATTTTCTATATACAAGAACTTATATTTTATTACTAGTGCATGTGCTTAGCAAGTGCCAATCTACTTATTTATCTATTTAATATTGTTAAGATTTTCTTATCTATAGGTTAACTCTTACCATCAATCTAATTACGACAATCTGCTTTCGAATAGCATTGCAATATACTACTTCTGTTTACTGCATATTTGTTAAACTTGCTTAAATTTGTATGACAGTACTATCGTTTCGTTAATGTCATAACATGTTCCTTGATATATTACGTTAGTTTCGTTTGACACATTTAGGTCTACGGCAGCCTGGTTATCTTGAAAGTTTCCCTTTTGTGCCCGATTAGTTGCTTCACTAAAGTCCTTTTACATAGTATGTTTAATAAACACAGTAGGAGATCATAATAAATCAAAACCTTTTTTATATGACATGACATGAATCTTTTTATATGAAACTAGCTGTTACACGCCACTTCGCCCGCAAAACGAGTGGAGATTCGTATGTTTGTAATGATTTATTCATTTTCTACATATATTTATTACACATAATCCTTACTAATATTAAAAATGCGAAAGTTTGTATGGGTGGATGTTTGTTATTCTTTCACGCAAAAACTACTGAACCGATCACCATGAAATTTTGCATACAAGTTGTCTGGGACACCAGCTAGTATTAGTACACACACACACACACACACACACACACACACACACACATGCAGACACACACAATAATGAATGTATAATATGTTTATATAATTTATAGATGTGTATTGTATGTATATTGTTATCATTTATTTTATTTTTTTAATTAGGTACTAGCACTTTTTTTTTTGTACTTAGAAAATTTAAGATGCCTAACCTTGTAATAGGCTATATAAAAATATAATCTGTTTTATATATTTGTTAAATATTAAATGCTGTAAGGTTAGCTATTAAATAAATAAATAAATAAATGAATTATTAAATGTCGTCTTTATATTTCGATTTATTTTGTGCAGTTCGAAATCGTTCGTCCACTGTGTCCAAAACAAAATGGATGCCACATTAGCGATGACTATTAGTGAGTTAAACAAGTTTTTTTTTACATTTATGTAGATGTAATGGGTCTAATACACTATTTCAAAAATTAGAGTTTTAAAAAAAATCCTAAATATATTCTGTTTTTTAAAATGCTTCTTCACTTCCGTCTATTGGTTAACCAGTGACATATTTTTTTATAAAAAAAATCTATAAACACTAAATTTATTATCACTTAATTAATATTAATTATATATATATATCACTCCATAATCACATATGGTTACAGGTTATACAATTACATATCACTGCATAGTCCGCATATTGTGTGGCCCATCTCTCTACTCGTATGTAGTGTCATCTGAGTGACAAACGAACCTGTGACGGGGGACACGTGACCCAGAGGGAGAGATACCAAGTCGGACGAATGGGCGACGTCCGGAATACACTTCGCCGATAATGACGCTGAGTTGTATTTTTGTAAACACAACTGAAATTATTTGCAACGGCCCCGCTCTTTTAACAGTCTCAAGTAAAATAATACTTGCAATGAGTTTATAAATACTCTTTTGTAATTTATTTATTAAAACTAAATACTTAGGTTTCCTAATTTTGTACAAAAAGTTATTTAAGATCAATCGAATGTTTGAAGTATAAGTCGTTAATTTGTATTTTTGGTTGATCCGTTGAGAACTCAACATTTTTAAGGTAAAATGTATCCTATACTAGCTGGTGCCCGCGACTTCGTCCGCATTGAACGATGAAAGGTACCCTATGTCCTTTTTGGTGTCCCAGCCAACATGTATGCAAAATTTCATGGTGATCGGTTCAGTAGTTTTTGCGTGAAAGCGTAACAAGCAAACTCACATTCACATTTATAATATTAGTAAAGATTATGTTAAACTGTATGCCAAATATCATCCAAATTCGTTAAACTGTTTTTGCGTAAAAGAGTAACAAACATCCATCTATCCATCCTTACAAAATTTCGCATTTATGATGTTATTAGTAGTCATAAATGCGAAATGATAGAATAAAGAAGGAAATGAATAAGGGAATGAGATTAGGATCTGTTATATGGGATAAGAATAAAAGTAGCAAAGTATATTTCTTACTATTTGACATAAGAATGTATTAATACAATTAAATGATCGTTTTTACATAAAATTTGCAAACGTATGTTTTCTCGTTACTGTCTACAACCGTCATTCAACTTCACTGAAAATTTTATATTTCCATAATTTTTAAAAGGAGGCCAAATTTCACTTTGATTTAAATTTAGCTGACAAAGCTAAATTTAAGTGCAGATTTTTATGGTGTCAGTTTCCACACCAGAATAATTATGTTATTTTAAAAATTCCTTAATTTGGAATAAAAAGTTAGTTTTTAAAAAAAAAAAAACCGACGATTCAACTAGTATGTATATGTAACATGAGCCTGACAACTCCTCAGCAACTTACAGCAGTTACCTATAGCGTGTTTGAGCCCAATAGAAAGTCTGGGTTAGTTTCAAATTTTAATTATAGTTTGTTTATCATTTACTAGATAGACCAAGAAACATCCAAAGAAAGAAGCTTCAAATTAAATCCCAGACTGTAAATAAATCCAAAAATAAACCATTGAAGTAGATTTTCTTCACAATATTATTATGTGTATAATTCTTAAGTTTTAGTCATTTTTCATACGTCAAGGTGAAGTGGTAGCTGTAACGTTTCTAGAGATTCGCGACACAATATATTCTGCGAATAAACTCCCAGTTGGTTTATGCGCTGTAATTTTAAAATATCATTTCGCTTTTACACCGAGATAATATAGTTTAAATGTGATTAGTACGCGACAGAACGAGAACAGTCATTTATTCTCCCGACATTAAACCACGGGGTTAAACTTTCAAAGGGACGTAATATTATAAATGTAAGTATAAATACATAACTCTAACGATTTTAATTATTTTTTATACCTTATTTATATTATATATTTATATAACCAATATAAAAAATATATAAATAAGGTTATTCAGCTTCAATTAATTCTGAATTGTACAATGTATGTATGAATTGTACGTTTTAATTTTTTTTGTTATTATTTCGAATCATATAATGTTACAGAATTATAATTTTGTGTCACACCGGTATTAATATCGCTTATCAATCAAACTCATATATTTTATTATTCTATTAAACAAATACCATAATAGTATTTGCCAGCTAAACATCATACTGAGGTGATATCATTTTTTCCTAGCAAAAATATAGTCCTCTCGAAACAGCATGAATTCAAGAGCATAGTATCTACGTAGTCGTAGGTTTTATCCACTTTTTATCCCGAGAGTTATCAGTTCGTTTTTTAAATTATGACAAACCGTAAATATTCTCTAACAATAGTTGTAGAATTCTCAGCTTAGGAGTCATTAAGAAACCTTGAACGCTTAGCTCAACAGCGCTGTTTTCTAATAATGCTTAAAATCTTGAAATGCAATTAAGATGGCTATTGAGTTTACATCACATGGAGTAAAAGGAGTAAAACCTTCCCTGAAGATTGAAAAGGTTATCGAGTACTATTTGAAAGGGGCGCTGAGCGATTACTTTCAAATCGATATAGGTCAAGTAGATCTCAAGATTTAGTGCCTTTTAACAATATGAATTTAATATTCCTTATTGATAGTTATTCCTACGATATTTTCCTACAAAATTTAGATTGGGCGTAGACATTATTTTGAGAAACAAGGCTGTCAAAATGTTAAATCTAAATTGATTACAGATATTACAATATAAATTAAATTCGTGATGTAAAACTACGAAAAAAATAATTGAAACATTAAATTAAATCCCTATTCAAGTTAGCAAATTATATTTTTTCGGTCCTAATGAAGTGGTAACAACGATGCTAAAAGAAAAAACTATATAACTCAATGTCGGGATTTTCCATCTGAGTCAGGATTAAGTAAACAAGGGTCTATTTTTTGTTGGTTCACTCCGGCGTAGCAAACAAAAACAGACTGATAAAATACATGCTAATTAAGTTCCCTCGCTAACGAAACACATAAATGTCAACGATGATTTTTGGAATATTGAATAATGAATAAAGTTTTTCAATAGTTTTTAAGTTTACATATTCAAAAGCATTTTTACATGGCTTTAAAATAGCATACTTAATTAGTTAAAATACATTACTAATTCAAAGTACTTATACTCCTTATAATTTATAATATTTTTTCAAAGTACTTTATTGGCGTGGTTAATTTAAATAATTACCTTTAAAACTTCAATGTGGTGGTTTGAGTTAGTCATTGACTATATAAGTATTTAGATCAATGAGTTGGTGCTTTATAATATAGATAAAGCATAGTCATAAAATATATTCATATATTACTTAGTAAAGTGATAAACATCGGTTGATCTTAATATAACTTTTCAGTTCCTGATTTTCACTCTATCCATCGCTATAATAAAGTATGTATATTGTCTATAGGCAAAGTGAAGGGCAGTTTGGGATTCTGTCTGATTGCCTCCAGATTACAATTATGTAGGTGTCACTTGCAAACCACTTTGAGTCAGTTATCTTGGCCCTAGAGCAAATCTAAACCAGAGACAATTCTGTCTCTATTCCTTACTTATTGCTTAATCAGCATCGTTGTGCTTTAGTGAATAAAACTAAATTAATTTATTAAAACTAACGGACTGGGTTTTATTATTTTTTAATTTTTTTTAAGCAGCGTGAATGCGACTTCAAATAATTCGTCTTTTTGAAAATACCACAGGGACCTTACATTTGCAGGATAAAAAGTATTCTATACGTTAACGCAGGTGCCACTGCCACTTTAACTATCTATGTGCCAAATGTTATCCGAATCTGTCGAGTTATTTTTGCGTACTTAAATAACAAATATACAAAATTTCGCATTTATAACATTACTAGCTGTTGCACGCGACATTGTCCGCGTAACTTTATAAAATATAGCCTACGTTACTCGCTGATAGTATAACATTTTTAAGTTAAAGAATTTTTAAAATCGGTCCAGGTGTTTTCGAGTTTATTCATTAATTGTTGGTGCCTGCAACTTCGTCCTCGTTTATCTACCCTAATTTCATGAAAATAATTTAATTCGTTTAAGAGTTATGGAGGAACATACATACACTTATAACGTACACTTACAGATACACAAAAATACAAATCATCTCTCTTTATAATATTAGTCAGATTATATATAAATAGGGGTTTTAAGTGCGCTGCCGATCTTGACAAACTAAGGAATAAGAAAGGAATTGGGAAATGAGGAATTCCAATTCTCTCAAGCAATATATTATTATGATTACACCATCAGTTCTTAATGGCAGATCAATGAAAAGGAGAGAGATTAAACCCCTATAATTGTGCACATTTGACATTCATTAATTTGTGATATAGAATATTAGTTATAACTATAGAATTCTCTAATATAATGATAATTACAGTAGTGTATTGCTCCCGTGGAATATTTGATTGTTACTTTGTGGATATATATAGATATTGAGAACATACTAACATCCTGAAAGTTTCACATTTTTAACTCAACGTGTTTTCGAGAAAATCAATAAATACTAAAAATAGACAACATTTGTTTACTCAGCAATGGCTGAATCAATTTTAATAAAATTTTAGTGTATTGGTAAGGTTATATAAAGGCTATCTTAGGATAACATAACAGCCCTATACGATTTCATTATCTGTGAAAATAAAATTTTTTTAAATTATGATATACGTAATTTCAGCAAAATTATGAAATATTTTTTTAGAAGCTTTATTATTTTCTATACAATATATTATACATTTTTTTTTCAATTAATTCGAAGTGGTGCGCTATACAAAAAAAAACCACTTTTTTCTATGATTTTTTTTTAATAATTGTTGATCGCCTTGAATTTTTTTTTTGTGTTTATATCGAATAGTTTACATTTTTGTAAACTCAAACCTTAAAAATATTTATTATATTTATAAGACAATTATCAACAATCATAGAAAAAAATGTTTTTTTTTTTTGTATAGCGCATCACTTTTTCTAGAAAACAAGTTTTCTCGAAAACACGTCGAGTTAAAAATGTGAAACTTTCAAGATGTTAGTATGTTATATCAATACCTATAATCCACAAAGTAATAATCAAATATTTCACGGGGGCAATTTCACGATGCTAATGCCTCAATAAATTAATGTTTCTGAGAATTATTTTTATGTTAAAACCTACAACAAAAATATTAATTAATATTAATCATAATTATTGTCCATAAAAAATGTATAGTTTATAATATTGTTGAAAACGAATAATTTTATGTCTTTATGATTCAATATACTATTCTCCTATAAATATATTTAACGCTGTTATTTACCAATGAATTGGATATTTATGTGCCTATAAAAATATGTGGTAATAACATTGTGTAGATATTCTTTGCAAAAATTTATAAGGATTGATATTGATACTCATACAAGCATAAATGATATTCAATTTAGGGTTCATTTCACATTTACGATAACAAACACAACAAGTATTTGACCCATATCTCCGACACTCGCTTTCTAAATTATATGAAGGTCGAAAATTTGCTGAAACCTACTCGTTGTTCATGCCAATCATAATTTATGTTTAACATAAGGGTTTCTCCTTAGTGACGAACCGCTTTAGGTTTATCAGTTGTTGTACTCCACTCTTTAAATCTCTCCCAGAAACAAATACTAGAAATTTTCTCCAATTACATATTGAGGTAAGCAAAGATGTCAAGAAAATTCGCCGTCATAATTTATGTACGAGTATGGTGCAATTTTTATTTTGTGTACATGAACTAAGAAAATATTTTTCTATCCTTAAGTATAAATTCAATGAATATTAGTTTAATGTTTCAATGTAGCTACTTGCTCAATGCTATGTTTCAATGTAAACAAATATACTTTACTTGCATAAACAACTGTTCAAAACATGTTAATTCAACATTAACAGTTACAATTTATATATATAAAGTCTAATTTACCTGGCAAGGGCATGCAAATATTATTCACTTAGCGCCTGTTTCACAAAGGTCAAGTATGGGCTACTTGACGTAACTGTCATTTAAAGTCACCGGTAACCGGGAATAATGGAGCTGATATACCTTTATTTGTACGGTAAACGTCCCAAATATTAAATAGAAAATAATAAAAAAAATCGGCTATCGATGGATGCACTAAACCGAGTGCATAATTCAATAAAACAGAAAATGATTTTTAAAAGTAACTAATCAACACTTTACTTGACGTTGGTGAAACAGGCGCTTAATGTAATAAATGTAATCACTAATGTAAATAAGTTATTTCACCAATCGGGCTGGTTAGACTTTGGGGGAAATGCAAGCTGAAAAAAAAATTCAGTGGTCAATGTGTACAGAAATATTTAACGCTTATTGAAACGCTTTTTCTTTTTCTGTATTCGCAACCAACGGTATTACAGCACGTAAGTATCGATCAGCACTTGAGAGGTTTCCCTCTGAATGTGGTTCGTTAGGTGTGTTAGTGTTCAGTGGAAGCCGTGCGTGCCCGTTGTTTCTTCTCAACACCACATACATACACAGCACACCCTTTGAATACAAGAAGGTAATATTTGATCAGATAATATTTGATTAGAGAGGCAGGTGGCGAGACAATATAGTAGTTTGTTTAGTGCCAGTTTGGGACGGTAATTGCATCAGACAGTTCTAACCCTGATGGCTTTTCAAACCGACGACGCCATACAGAAACTAACTTGTTAGACTTAATTAATTATTTTACTGGTTTACAAAGGTGATCGGTGTTAAATTTACTTGTGTATTTTGTTATCTGAATTTAAAATTTTTAGCAGCCCATTGATCAGTCTCGATGGAAATCGGATTTGTTGTTATTTATGAGCTGCTGCCTGCGACTTCGCCCGCGTCTTTTTGTAAATTATTTATACCAAAATCCTTTCTCGAGAACCAGCACTCTGTCCATTGGTGAAAACAGCATGAAAATCAGTGCTGTTATGAGTTTATCGCGAACAGACAGACAGACAGACATGGCGGATTACTTTGTTTTATAATATGTAGGGATATATTTCTAACATCTTTTTAAAATCATGTCCATATAGCTGCTAATAAATTTGTATTTAAAAATGAATCCAGTCCTGTAATCTAACAATAACGAAAGACAAATAGAAACTACTTAAAAACAAGCTTGTTCGGTGCTGTACTTACTTCGATATTTTTTTTTTACTAGAGACATATTTGCTTTATAAACTATCAGGAAAAACAGACTTAGAGATACTCTTATTCCAGATTTTTATAATAATGTCTATGTTTTTATAAACAGATTATGACGAAAACAAAAAATAACTATCACAAGAAAACAGTTAAATCCAAAACTGAAAAAGACACAGAAAAAGAGATAAAAAATAAAGAAGCAGAAATTATTGATGACGACGAGCAAGGTTTTGGTGGTTGGCTCAGGTATTTTACTATTTTTAACTCAATTCTGGTATTTGGATAAAGGCCTATTTCACCATCTCTGGGTAAAGTGTCAAGTAGGCTAAAAGCTATTTAAAGTCACCGGTAAGAAAGCGTACGAATTTTGAGTAATGCACCATCTTAAAGTAGCATTATTCAAGGGTAATTTCAATGAAATTGTAACAAGATAATCGTAATATTTACTCGCCAAATAGCGTTACTTGAAAAGTAACTAATCAACACTTTACTTGTAGTTGGTGAAAGACCTTAATAAACCTTAATAAACGATGCGAAGACAACGAAATAACATGATAAATATTTTATTATTAATTTGTAAGTCTTCTATTCACTCTATTATAAGGCAATTATTATCTGTCTTCATTTGGAATTTTACTTTATTTTGAGCAGCACCTTTGAGATAAAACGTAACGATAATTTAGTCTCAAAGTTTATTTCATAATTTTGTGTGATAAAATTCATCTTTTTTAATATGAATGAATATTTTAGTATATATTTTAATACGAAAAATAAATTCGTCACTGTAAAGGTATAATAAGAACTGTGTTTATTTAAAAACGAGAATATAAATTGTCGCTCCCGCTCCCGCTCCCGGCTTCGCCCGGGGTGCATTTTTTTACGTAAAAACCTTCCCTGATTATCCCTCTATCCATGAGTGAAGACAGAATTAAAATCGGTCCAGCCGTTGTCCAGTTTTGCGCTTAGCAACACATTTAGGAATTCATTTTTATTTTTATAGATTATATTTAACCTTCGGTTAAAAATATGCATCTGATGGTGAAATACGTTGCGTGTTTTAGGTGGAGTCAGAGAATATATTATGTACTAACGGACAGACATAACGACTTCTATTTATACTATGTAAGAATGTGTAGGTGGCGTTTTGCTTATTTATTTACTTACTATTAGGTCTATTAGATAGACCTCACTAAACTTGATCTCTTTCGTTAGAGAGTAGCTTTCTAGTAATAATGTCTAGTAAATATTTACATATAACTTTATTTTTCAGATCTACAGAAGGACTTGAAACGATGAAACTTTTTGTGGTGGCTAACAGCATTGTACTGCTTACAACTCTGGCTTATCCGAACTTTCAAATTGTGGTTGATATAGTGTACAATATGATTTACGGCGAGGATGCAGTGTATTAAACTTAGAAAACATCTATATTGAACTTAACCTTATATAAAGGGTTTCTTTCAAAAGTAGATTTTATTTATCGTATATTCCTTACTCAGGTGTGTAGTTTATAAATAAGTAATAACATTAATTTTAATAGTTGTAAAACAATTCAGTAACGTGTAATTTGTAACATTTTGTACTGTTACTATAAAAGTATAGGTTTTTAAATTTAAAATTTGTTTTTTGACGATTGAATGTCAAGTCAAGTCAAGTTAAACTTAGGCAGGATATTCGATATTATTTAAGAAAAGAGAACCTCAAAGTAATTTGAAAATATGATTGCTTTAGTAATACGTATTATAACGTCTCTGAGCGTTATTGTCTGGTTTTCCATTAATGTTTTCAATATTATATCTGATTATTTCAGTAAACGATTCTATAAGTTAGTAATAAACAAAACATTGGATGTAGATGATGATGACGATGACGATGACGAATTTTAAATATTATTTTTTATGATGTAGACGATATGTGTGTTTGAAATTTTTTTTTTTTTTGTTTTTTGAGGGTGTACTTGGAAAAGTGCATCCTTATAAGATTACAATCTAGTCTTAAGACTAATGAGTAATTTTAATATAACCTAAACTACTAACTGTAATATTTACTAAGAATAATGTCCATTAACACGATTCTTATTGTCTCTTTTAATACAGTGATTAGCACGCTTTTAATACAGTGATTAAGTATAGTAGTCACTTGAACTAACCATACTTAATCACAGGGAAGTTTTTTTTAAGGGTGTACCTGGAAAAGTGCATCCTTATAAGATTACAATCTAGTCTAAGACTAATGAGTAATTTTAATATAACCTAAACTACTAACTGTAATATTTACTAAGAATAATGTCCATTAACACGATTCTTATTGTCTCTTTTAATACAGTGATTAGCACGCTTTTAATACAGTGATTAAGTATAGTAGTCACTTGAACTAACCATACTTAATCACAGTGAAGTTTTTTTTAAGGGTGTACCTGGAAAAGTGCATCCTTATAAGATTACAATCTAGTCTAAGACTAATGAGTAATTTTAATATAACCTAAACTACTAACTGTAATATTTACTAAGAATAATGTCCATTAACACGATTCTTATTGTCTCTTTTAATACAGTGATTAGCACGCTTTTAATACAGTGATTAAGTATAGTAGTCACTTGAACTAACCATACTTAATCACAGTGAAGTTTTTTTTAAGGGTGTACCTGGAAAAGTGCATCCTTATAAGATTACAATCTAGTCTAAGACTAATGAGTAATTTTAATATAACCTAAACTACTAACTGTAATATTTACTAAGAATAATGTCCATTAACACGATTCTTATTGTCTCTATTAAGGGGTGAACACTTTGTTATTGTGTTCTTTGCAAGTAACACTAACTTCACTACATATCACTAGCTTGTCACTGCACTAATTCAAAAGACACTTTGTTATTGTGATCTTTGTGAATATCACTGTTTTAACACTACACTAGTTCAAAAGGTTTTGTCCTTTTCAAACGTCTATCTATATTAGTGATATCGAGAAGCTAATAGCTTCGACATTCACATGATGATGAAGTCTTTTTTGATGAGCCTCTGCATATTTCTGGATGACTGTAATCACGGGGTCTATCTTGAGATCCCTATGAAGGTCGTCGTTGCGGATATACCAGGGTGCATTTACAATGCATCTTAGTACTTTATTCTGAAATCGTTGGATCATCAGAATGTTGCTATGTTTGGTACAGCCCCATAGCTGTATCCCATAAGTCCACACCGGCACGAGAACTTGTTTATACAACAATATCTTATTATGGACTGACAACGAAGAATACTTTCCTAATAGCCAGTACATTTTCCTATAGTGTATTTCTAACTCGTCGCGTTTTTTTTACGTGAGCTTTCCAGCGAAGCTTAGCGTCCAATGTCAATGTCCAAGTATTTGGCTGTATTCTCGTACGGTATCGCATGATTGTTAACGTATACCGGATGATAACTTTGGGGCTTGTTTGTGAAATCTATGTGAATAGATTTCGCCTCATTCAGTTTGACTCGCCATTTTTTTGTCCAATCAAAGATGATGTTCACAGCTTCTTGAACTTTTTCAACGTGTTTGAAAATAAAGCAATTACTTTATACTTTGTCTATGGTTTTATTAATTTTATTAAAGAAGATCTGTAAATACAGGGATTTATTAACTGTAGATTTATAACTGTAGATCTGTAAGTATAGGGAACAACTAGAAACATCAACATTAACAGCATTAACAACAGTCTGACTTTGTAAGTAAGCTGATGTGTTACGAAGCCTTCTTATTGTGCATCTTATTGACTACTAGCTGGCGCCCGCGACTTCGTCCGCGTTGAAAAAAAAAAATAGTCTATCCTGTGTCCTGTACGTTAATACAAAGATATAATATTATATGTGACTTTATCAGCTTGGCAGTTGCACACGACTCAAGATTATAACTACAAAATAGGTTCAGAATATAAGCTAGAACTGGCTTTCAAGAAAGGTGGACGAAGTCACAGGCAAAAGCCATTTATAAACTGACTAAAATAGTTAAGTAAAGAACAAATATCTTATCACTAAACGGACAAAAGCTTCTATTATGAAAGTTTACACGCAGCAAACTCGTTCAATAATAAGTTGAACGTTGCTCTAGAAATTCACTTATATTTTAATTAAAAACAGTCTATCCGCTAAATTGTAACTCATACTTTTCCACTGTATCTCATTTCAACATTCCCAAATTAAATCCAGCATTTCCGTAACTATCTTTTATATTTTATTTTCCATTTCGTCAAACGAACGAATCCAATTAATTAATATACACGTGTGGTTTTGCGAAACTGAGAATTGAGAACACTAATAATAACGAATAACCTTTTTGAGTGTTAGTTACTTTTGATTTTTATTAATATTTCCAATTTAAATTTAGAACAAAAATAGAGAATGGTATAGAGTAGCGGTGGTAACCAACCCATATACAGAAGACCACAGTAAAACAGCAAGCAAACAAAACAGCAAGCAAATAAGGAATGCCAGAGCTCATTTCCCTGTCCTAAATAAATAACCCTTCCTAATAATACCTTAGTAATAATATACTAGGGTTATACCTTAGTAATAATTAATAGCTTAGTTTTACTAAGGCATTCAACTCCATCGAAATAATAATTATATCTCTGGTCAACTCATTTGCAGCACCTGTGACGTTGATCGTATTTTTAGGCGACGGTAGCCACTTACCATCAAATGGAACGTCAATTTGTCTGGCGACCTTTATATAAACTTATATAGTTTTGAGGATTAAAACATTCTTTTTTCATTTTATATGAATAGTGTAAAAAGATTTCCATAATGCAAACTAAACTCCCCTTTTCATCGCTCTTTTAATTAGTGAAAACCGTATCAAACTCCGTTTTGATGGTTTAAAATCCGCAACGAAATCTAAATTAGTGTGGGAGGGCAACGGATATCTGATAGAAACTTCATTTTGTACTATTTTGTATTGGTATTGTGTTCCTGAGGTAGTTAATTAAATTAATTACAGTAAAATCTAAGCACATATTAATAATGTAGAAAGCTATTTAAAATATTCAAACAACCCAATGCACTCGTTTACAAAACAATGAACTCTCTGTAAAGATTAAACTGTGGCAAAATACACTTCCATTTCCTTCCTCGCAACTCGCAGATGATAATTTCCTTATGCGAACATAAAATGTATGGATATGCCAATTGTTTGAAGGAACATTACCTATCATATCTCGAGAAATTAACAAATTAAAATTCAAAGGAAGTAATTTGTCACTGATTCGGCAATCGTGCGTTCAAACCAGTGATAGATCACTTTTTCAGTAGAATTTTTGTAAGTTAAGTTATTTTATGTTTCAGTCAATTGAACGTTTGTGTAGTTGAGAAGACACAGACAGTAAAAAATCTTCAAATAGTCCTAAAATTATAAAATCTCCGAAAGAGAACTTAAAAATAATTACAAAAAAACTCAAACAAACTTTAGGTCTATCTATTTGATATATATTCATTTAATATTTCACAGTTGCTTATATCTCACGTCTTGAGAAACTCCGCAATTAATCTCCGAATGTTTACCCTCAACGCGCACTCATTTGAATTTACTGAATGAAAGCCTTATTTGTTTAAATGCAAGCGGAAAGCAATATGACTGTGTGATACAAAGACGAACGAGAATTTAATTTTAAATATACATTTGGAGATTGTAACCGGAATAAGAAGGTACTTGTACTTGTACATTGAGGTTCGTCTTATGTTGAATTTTTGTGCCTTTTGTGATTTTGTATTTTATACTTTTTTTCATGCTTTTTTATTACTGTTCCGTATTGCTTCATGTATCTTTACAATACATGATAATTTCTTTTACTTATTGATTAGAAGTATGATAAAAAAAATTTCTTTGCCAAATGCGGTCGTTTTTCTTTACTTAAGTTGTCCATCAGCAATGCTTAATACAGCCACTTTTGAATTCAGCTGTCCAATATTTTATGCTTTATAACGAAGATGCAGAGTCCCCATAAACTTCGCTGAGCTCCGTTTTAATCTCATCATTTGTTTTCTTTGTTAAAAACAGGTGTTTTATCACTGCTCGATTGGCAACAGTGGTTAATGGTGGCAATATGGGCTAATTGCTAAGCGCTAAACGCAGCGTGTCCTGCTTTACGTATTTCATCTGTAAACATTTAGTAGAATCACTTTATCTACATTCAATATAACTGTTGCACGCGATTTTGTCCTCGTAACTTTATAAAATATAGCCTATGTTACTCGCTAATAATATAGTTCCAAATCAATCAATATCAATACTAATAATAAATCTGTAAGTGTAGGTATTGTATGTATATATATTATGTTCCTCCATGACTCTTAAACGAATTAACTTATTTTCATGAAACTTGGTAGATAAACATTTAGACGTACGGGACACATGATAGGCCACTTTTTTTTTCAACGCGGACGAAGTCGCGGGCGCCAGCTAGTACCTAGTGAAATAATTTTTCAAATTGGTTCAGTAGTTTCGGAGCCTTTTTCAATTCAAACAAACACAAATCTTTCCTCTTTATAAATACTTATAGAAAAATGTAATCGATTGGTGGTATATTTTTGAGTTCATGCAAATTGCCTATAAGCATGCATATAAATAGGCGTATTTCAACTAATATATCATTCCATTCCTTACCAAGGAAATGAGATGAGTTGATACCCTCCTCAGAGAGATGGATGCGGCTAGGTAAGCTTGACAAATGACAACTGAGGAGCCACTACGTGACTGCCACTGTGCGGACAGATTTTTTTAAACATGCCCTTGGAATAATAATGCATTCGCCTAATGTTACAAATCGGTTCGCAAATGAATATAAATTGGCCCCTACACTTAGAAATATCGACTTGACAGTAAATTACGGTTCTGTATGGATTCGAGATAAATTTGTTTTGTACCTACACATAAATATAAGGGGATTATTTTTTAAGATAAGCAACTAAATCCCCAATCCAACCGTGTTACTAACTAAATAATAAATTTGTCATATTTTTTATTATTGTTCATAATTTCTTTGAAATGTAGCTTATGTGGTACTGAAATTTTTGTTACTATTTGAGCAGGATAAGAGCAGAATGGTAGGTTTTTTTTTTGTTTTAATATCTTATAAGTAATTGATTAAAAAAAAGTGAAAAAAAAAAAACTTAAACACAGTAACATAACATAATATATTTTACATAATACATAACATATTTATTACAAAAGGTTTTGGATAGTAACATAATATATTATCAATTTTGTTCTACAAAAATTTTGTGTGATGTAATTTACGAAGCGTATGCACATTAAACTGTTTTATGTAGTTTTAAACATTAAACGGTCTAGGTAATAAATCTGCTTAATAGGTATATACCTTTATATATATACTGTAAATTGTACAAGTACCAATATGTATCATTTTATGGAACGCAATAATATTATCTTTTGTATATTAACATATTCTATGGAAAGTATTTATTATTAGTAGTAATGATATTTATTGATGAAGTCTATGGAAATAAAATATATATTACATTATTTCCATAGGTTTCTCGAACGTCAAATAATATTGCTAATGTAATACATGTATGTAATATTTTTTGTCGCTTTCTAAGTCTTCCCTAATATACTCAATAAAAACATACGAAGATCACGTTTTTAATATTAAGGCAATGAAAGTAACATGCCTTGTGAAATACATATGTTCACGTAATATGGACCTTGTAATTTATTATAAGGGTACTAAAGCTTTTTAAGATTCAAATAACTTAAACAAATGCCCATAAATATCGAAATTAGAATTTCTAAATTATTATTAAAACTAACAAAAAATATTGGATATAGTTACAAAATTTAATTTGAATTATTGAAACAGCCAATCAGATTAGTTGTTAGTTTATATTTGCATTTTTTTTTTATGTTGAGGCTGAAAATCCACTTATTAATAGGATGCCCAAATGACTTTGCCAAATGGATAAATTAAAAGTAAACTACTGTCTTATGAAAGTGACTAGAGTATCAACTTACGTATAAATATAAAATAGGTAACGTTAATAAAATTTTAAATGTTTGTCTATGTAAATGAGTTGTTTAATAATTCCAAAATATTTACATAAATTCAACTAATAACTTGTAATGGAAACTCGGATGGCAAGCAAACGTTTGCAAATTAGGATTTCATTAGCTTCATTTATAACTGTTAATTTATAGGTTTACTGAAATGTTGCTCTCTTAATTCATTAAAATTTGTGTAAAGTTCAATATTATCCTTTTGCTAAGTGTAGGTATAAATAAATAAATAAATAAATACACATTCCACACACCACCAACTACGAGTAGTTCCAAAGTAAACAACTAATGCTTGTATTATGGTTACCAGACAGTTCATATTATACTACATAGATTACTTTTTTTTGTAAATACATATATATTATAAATACAAACATCCATGATTCAAGTACAAATGTAAATGTTACCACACTGTTAACTTACACAAACAGTTATCCGTTACATCTCACGCAAGTCATCCAATGTTGGACATAATTATAGTGGCAGGGCACGCTGAATTATGCAGTCATTTAGGCAGCCCCTCTTATTTTTTGAAAATAAATTTATTTCTTAACAAATTTGTACAGTCGCACTGTACAATTTTCAGTAGCTCAACATTTGCGATGCAAAATATTAAGTCAGTTTTATGGAAACCCGTCGCAGTGTTTGTGTAGCTTCTACGCGCATACGCTGACGAATTATGTATAGTCCTACGTACTTAACTATAATTTAACTAAACTCAAGTTAACTAAACTATATACTCAATTAATCATACCTACATAATATTCAACATTAACTTAAGTGCGCCCGGATGTGCAAAACTGGCATGTTGTAACGGATCAATCCTTGTGATTGAAATTAAAGTAACATAATTATATAATTTTCTGTGTACTTTATTTTGATGCGTCACTAAAACTCGACAAAAGAATTGTATGGAAAAAATAGGTAAACATCTATTCAAAGCGGTGTCCTTTGAAGGCATGTGTGAATCAAGAAAAGATTGCGTTCTCACGTAAAATTTAAAAACAAAATTACAAAAAAAATATTTTGTTTACATTTGTATCAATAGAGTGGCCGGAAGCCACTAGAAGAAGGTATAAGTTAGCTTTGTTTGAGCAATCGATGCGTTTTGTGTAAAAGCCGCTGTGTTGTTTTTGCATTGTCTAATATGGTAATGTGCGAATACTGTCGGCTTTTACAAAGGAATATTTCGGTTAACACAGGTAGAAATTTCGACGGTATAAAAAAAAAATGTGACGATTTCTTTGTGTCCTTTGTTTGTTATTATGGGAAAACTTTGAAGAAAAGAAGGGTGGCGATAGCTTAAATAGGGTCGACGACGGGAGTACGGGGGCTTTTTGTTTTGATAGTTGCTGGAGTAAGACGTAATTGATTTTAGTTTATTTTCGCGCTGCGTTGAGATTTCCGCAGACAATTCGAGTTTATTAGATTCTTATAAGAGATTCTCAAGTGTAACTATCTAGTGCGTCGATTGGCAACAAACTTCAGAACTTGAAGGTGTAGCGGTAAGATAGCAGTGATAAGGTAAGTAAGCATGATTTTTCACAGGTCCAGATTTTTATTTTGAGTTTATATGTGCATTATTTTATTTTGTGTGTTTTTTCAGCAATTTGGGGTTCGAATTTATTTTATTTAAATGTGCATTATTTTATTTTGTGTGTTTTTTACAGCTATTTGGGGTTTGAATTTCTTTTATTTTAAATGTGCATTATTTTATTTTGTGTGTTTTCCACAGCAATTTGGGTTTTGAATTTCTTTTATTTTACATGTGCATTATTGTGTTTTGTTTGTGTGTGTGTGTTTTTTACAGCAATATAGATTTTGAATTTCTTTTATATTTTTCTTGTGCATTGTTTTGTATTGCGTGCGGAATTTAGACAATTTAGGTTCAATTGACTAAATTAATTAAATAATCAAAGAACTAGATTTTATCACATTCAATAACGTTTCTCTATGATTTCAATAACTTATTTAATTTTATTAATTCACATAGTTATTTTTAATTTCGAATTTATTTTATTTTATATTTAGCTTGTGCATTATTTTGAGTCGCGTGGGGATTTTAGGCAATTTAGGTTCATTTAACTGAATTAATTAAATAATAAAAAGATTATATTTTATTTCACTCAATAACGTTTCATTATGATTTCAATAATTTATTTAATTAAAATCTTTTGCTTAATTACTATAGAGCTTGGTAGAGTGAATCCAGGTAGTTATTTCTTAATGTCGGATTTATTATATTTTATATTTAATTTGGGCATTATTTTGCGTTGTGTGCGGATTTAAACGACGAATTAGGTTCATTTGACTAAATTAATTAAATAATTAAACTATTAACTTTATAGCGGAGGGTTATTTGTGTTACATGTTTAATTAGATCAAATTAGGTAATATAGTGAGGACTTAGACATTGGTTTCATAGTATCGTGTTGTTAGGGAACACAGGTTTAATTTGAAATAGGAATTAATTACATTGATGTTTATTAATGTTTAATTTTGAAAGGTTAGATATTTATATAAATCATAAATTTTAAATTGGGTATTGCTGTTAGAATATACTATGATAACTATTTGAAATAATTATGGATCATTACTCAATGTATGAGAAACAACATCAATGTAAATAGAGAGGGTATAGGTATAGGGAGTAAGTGCAAATATAAAATAACATAGTTATGAATGCAAGGCGTGTGAGAGATGATTGTGACTAAGTATTTATTTATATCATTTCAACACAAGCAATATTTAGAAGTGGTTGAAAGCCTTCAAAAATAGTGTGAAAATCTAATAGTGTGTAGTGTCCTATGTTCTGCTTTAGTGGTATTTATTCATTATAGAGATTGTTTCTCAAATCGAACACAATTTCATTTACATATATTTTAAATTGTAATATAATTTAATAGACTAATGTTTAATAATTAGTTATATGATTTTACTAATATTAGACAACTAGCCATTATAAATGAATAAAACACCATGGCTTTTGTCTCCTCTTAAAGAACCATTAAACTTTGCAGTAACTGATAATATCCACTGAATATTTATTGTTTACTTATTAAAGTTATATATTACAATAATAATTTGATTCCCTAATATTAAATATTATTCGTAGTCTGATTATAATTCAACAGTTTGCATATTTAAAATAATTAAAATAGCGTCTTTTGAGAGATTGTGCCTGGGATGTGCTAGGTGAGCTACAGGTAGATATTTACCCGTAAATATCTATCTCTTTACCGCTGTATTTACATGAGATATAATTCTTCTAGCTTCTCAGCGTACACAAGTGGTCCAGAGAATGACCGAAAGGCTGTTCTACTGTCCCACGGAAGCTTTAAGTCTTCTCTAGTATTTATATGTGCGTAGAAACCTCACAAGTACAGACTTGATGCTGTTTCTTAAAGGTCGTTCATCTATTTTTGAAATCCAGTTACTTATATAGATATCTGTGCCTAGGATGTGCTAGGTGAGCTACAGGTAGATATTTACCCGTAAATGTCTATCTCTTTGCCGCTGTATTTACATGAGATATAATTCTTCTAGCTTCTCAGCGTACACAAGTGGTCCAGAGAATGACCGAAAGGCTGTTCTACTGTCCCACGGAAGCTTTAAGTCTTCTCTAGTATTTATATGTGTGTAAAAACCTCACAAGTACAGACTTGATGCAGTTTCTTAAAGGTCGTTCATTTATTATTGAAATTTATTTACTTATATAGATATCTGTGCCTAGGCTGTGCTAGGTGAGTTACAGGTAGATATTTATCCGTAAATATCTATCTCTTTGCCGCTGTATTTACATGAGATATAATTCTTCTGGCCTCCCAGCGTACACAAGTGGTTCTGGATTCTGATCCCTATCATTATCACAGCCCCACGGAAGCCTTAAGTTTTCTCTAGTATATATATGTGTGTAGAGACCTCACAAGTACAGACTTGTTGCAGTTTACTAAACCAACATTGCAGCAAACATGCTAAAAGATACTTCTTTATTGTACATATTCATTTTAAACTGTTCATGAATAATACCAGCAAACTTAAATGGGCTGTAGCTCAACTAATTTATTTATAAAAATATTATTATATAATTTATACACTGGCGACATTGGATTGCCTTGTTCCAGCTATCATCTACAATGCAAGACTGTTCTAATCAGACAGTCTTATTATTTACTAAAAACAACATACCTGCCAAGCGTAGTGCTTGCAGATCTATGAAACCTTCCTACTGTGAGTTTACTCACCAAACCACTCCAATCTCTATATTGAATTGGAATTATCATGATTATTTGATTACTTCACATGGAGAAGCTCGTGGTCAGCTAACACGACCATCTGGTGGTCCCCACCCAACGAATTTATATTACTGAATTAAAATATCGTCCTTTCGAGTGACTGGAAACAGGCAGTGCTTCGAACATACGTATTCTTCTTCGGCTGAAGTGACTCAATAAGTATGGCGTAATTCGGGAGGTAGTACCAACAGAATTGGGGCACTTTGGATTAGATGTTGATTTACTGACGATCTTACGCGGAAGGAGCCGCGAGGGGAGGTGAACAACAGTCGAGGCCATTGTAGTCCCGTACTACTAACCGTAGCACTACAGAGCGCTTGCAAGCAATCTAAATACATGACCTGCTACAGATCATTCAAAGCGACAACCATGTTCCTGCAACCTTAACATCATGATGATGGTGTTAATTGACCTAGAGATACTCTCTGGTAAATATTGAAATACAACTATATGGGATTGGAGGATTCCTTATATCCTACCATTTATCGTCTAAGTGACGCAACTATAACCTTTCCTGTCGAACGGAGAAAGAATACTGTGGATGACTTTCACGGCTCGGGGCGAATGGTTGGGGCTCGCGAGTATCCTTAACCCTTTCGTTAAAGAATGGGTTCCTACTTAAATTCCTTTAGCCTGATGGCTTAAAGATTCACTAGTCAATATAGTGAAACCTATCTAACCCTACTTTATATAATCCCTTATCATTAACTGATTTAATATTTATATAAATCTCAGTAGTTTATTAGCATTTAGAAGATCCATGCTAGAGTATTAAATTCATTAAATTCTTTAAATTCATTAAATTCATCTATTAAATTCTTTCAACAGTTTAGCACAAAGTATTACGTACCTCTACAAAGAATCAAAGGGTACTATTGAACGTAGCGTGGGGCCCTGCCACTATTAGACGATCACAATGCCAATAAAATACATCTTAAATTGTATTAAGAAAATTAGTAAATATTCTTATAAGTAACTATTATAAGTATGCAAGTATGTGTGTGAAGAAGGGAAGGTGTTTCAGGAAAGCTATGTAGACTTCAGCGTAGAGCTGTGTTACGTAGCGCTGTAGTCCGGAAAGATTGGGCGTAGAGGGTGAAGCACCCCACGTAGTAGTCGTAGACACGCATCTTTCATTCTTCACAATTTTCCATTTTCATTTTCATGCATCTTCCATTTGACCAATTAGTTTTATTTTTCAAAACAAAAAAGGGGGGGGTCGTTACAATTTGGTGGTGCCAATGACCAGGATTTCAAGAACTATGGTCGTACGGCTTATTATTTTAATATGTAGGCTAAACATGCCTACAATTTGTTGTCCGTGAAATGGATAGGGGTTTGAAAACGTAATCGATTGTGCTTAATTGTTCTTCAAATATTACTAGCTAGCAGATCTACAAGTATGTTCATCGTTTCTACAATATGGGGGCGAGATATTTTATATTAATTTAGTTAGATTTAAAGAGTAAAACTTAAGATGAATGGTTAGATAGGTTATAGTAAATATAATAAATCAAATTAGTTTAAAATCGCCTACATTAGTTTAAAGACGCTTAACAAAACTCTCTAATGTTAGTAAGTAAAGTTAATCTAGGTAAAACTTTAGTAGATTGTTAAATTTTGTAGGAGTAATTTATAGTTCTTATGTTATATGGCTCTAGGTACTAGGGAAATTACTACTTATTTAAATCCATTGCGACTGCCTTTATTTGTAATATCTTTTGTTCGAGGTTGTTATATCTTGTGGTTCAAATAAATTAGTAAGTTAGGATCTTGGGGGCGTGCCTAATTAGGATTTACGAAGTTGACCGCAGGTGTTTGATAGGTGACGTTTGGTAGTATTGAAGCTTTACAAATATAGTATAATAAATTCAGTTAATCAAAACGATATCGTAAAAGATTACGTCATTAATAAGAAATTTTAGAAATTTATAGACGTTTAATTTAAATATGTAACACTACTTGACAAGGTTATTGAATAACATCTTAAGATTTATTACATTGAAGAGGAGGAGACTTGGTAATGACCAACGATGTAAATAATTAGATTACAAATTTATTGTTTAGTTAGATCTTTTGGTTTGGTTTATTCCAGGGTATTACGCAAGCTAATAAGCTAATTTTGTCAGGTAGTTAAAATTTAAATACCAACGAAATGCCGAAAGTACAGAAGAAAACTAATACTACCAAATCAACAAGAAGAAACGAAAGTCAAAAGGGAGTGAAGAAGAGCAGTGAGACGAATGGGAGCTCGGTTAATGGCCATGAATTTTATCAAGCAAAGACTAGAGCCCTTCGACGGGAGATTGCGACCCTGACCATGAGATTAAACCAATTGAAGGAAAGCCAACCGGAGACGTCACAAGGAAGTGCTGCAGGGGGTTTGAGCATTATGCCTCCTCTAAGTTCCGAATATACTAATAGAATGCAGGGCGGAATAGGAGGAGAAAATTTAAATTATATTATACAAAACGCCAACATAGACCGTCCTAAGTATCCAGGGAAAAATAGGTGTCATCCGATTGCCTTCGTGGAGGACCTCAAGGCATACTTGAAAAGGACGCCGTCCGCGAGCAGCGTAGTGGATTCCATCATTGATTGCTTGGAGGGAGAAGCCCGCGATTGGGCTCGTCTATATAAAGAAAGATGGACGGGACTTGAAGATTTCAGTCGAGATTTTTTGAGTGCATATTGGGGAGAGGCTGAACAAAGCCTATTAAGACGGAAAATTGTTCAGGGCACTTGGAATAAAACGGAGTGTCCCACGATGCTCGGATACTTCATTTCATTGGCTGGGAAGGCGAAAATGCTCACTTACCCCATCCCGGAAAGGCAGCTAGTAAGTGACATTATATGACACTTTCCACAGGCGGTTCAATATGCTTGGGCCGTCAGTAATTTTCACACAATATTAGATGCGACGGAGTTTCTACGCAAATTGGATAATGTTAACAAACATGATTATCCCACCTTCCGTGGGTACAATGGCGCCAAGCCTAACTATCAAAACAGAAGAAACGAGTATTCAAGGATTCAATATCAAAGTGCTGCAAAACCTAGGGACGCTAATGTGATTGACATAAGTGAACCAACCAGTGTAAATAATTCTAATGTTGATATTAATACTGAGAGTGCTAATTTAAACTAATAGGTACTGGTGATTATAATCCCGCCTCATCAGTTGTTTTAGGGATGCAAAAATTACCTGTTTTAAATATAATGTTAAAAATGGGCTGGAAGCCGGGTCAAACATTAGGTAAAACGGGGAATCAAGGTTTGAGAAGGCCGTTACAAGTAAGGTTATCGCTAGGCAAAGCTGGGTTTGGGTTCGAGCTAAGTAAACGCAATAAGAGTATTGAAAGTATCGCCTTAGAAATTACAGAAATTTTAAAACATCGTACTCATACGTTACAGAATAAATTAGTAACACTTAACAATGAGGTAACGGCATCTCTATTTGAGGAAGAGGACCACTGGGAAGACGATCGGATTATTCACAAGTCAGAAATAATTATAGGACTATTTGAAAAACAAGTAAAATGCCTCATTGATACCGGTAGTGACATTACATGCATATCTGAATCCTATTGGAATTCCTTATCTAACGACATAAAGCAGAGTACGCCACTTTTACCCGTCAAAGCAATCCAGGTTCGAGGGGCAGTTGGCCAAAAAAGTACCAAAATACAACAAATGGTGCTATTACCGCTTAAAATAGGACATATTATTATAGACACTTGTTTCTTAATTGTACCAAACTTAGTTCAGTCAATAATTTTAGGATTTGATTGGCTTAAGGCTAATCAAGTAACTATTCGTCTTAGTGAGCCGCGCATAGGGTTAATAATTTTCAAGGATGGCTGCGAACTTTACCTGCCCTTTTATAAACAGATAAACGAAGATTTAGCGGTATCAGAACTAGGTGTCGTAAATACTATAGGTGATAGGATTGATGGAGTAAAAACAGGCCTAAATCTGGATACAAACCAGATGATAGGGTTAAAACAGACGTTACATAAGTGTAAAGGAGTTTTCAGATCAGGCTTAGGCAGGGCCAATTGCTATGAACACGTGATTGAGATGACTAATCATGTGCCATTTATTAAAAGATCTTATCCTATACCTTATGCATATAGGGATAAAGTGGAGAATAAACTTGAAGAAATGGAGACATTAGGAGTAATATCACGCGCGTCAACTCCGTATTGTAGTCCTCTTACTTTTACACTTAAATCGGACGGAACTATCAGAATCTTATTAGATGCACGTGAAGTAAATAAATTCATGTTAGCTGAGTCAGAGGCACCTCCGATACAAGCCGATGTCTTAAAAGCCTTCCATGGTGTTAGTTACATAAGTATTATTGATTTAAATAATGCTTATTTTCAAATACCGATTTCTGAAAATAGTAAAAAATATACCGGATTCACGTTTAACGGAAAGTCTTACGTCTACAATGTTCTTCCACAGGGACTTAAAACATCCGTCGGTAGCTTTAGCAGAGCTATGGATATTATTTTGGGACCAGAGGTTAGACAATTTTGTGTAAATTACTTAGACGATTTAGCTATATTTACGGCTGGAAGCCTAGAAGACCATTTGAAACACATTGAGGAGGTTCTTCGTAGATTAGAATCGGCTGGACTTACATGTAATTTGCAGAAATGCAAATTTATTTGCAAAGAGGTAAAGATGTTAGGGCACATAGTAACTACAGAGGGGATTAAGACCGACCCTGAGAAAATACAAGCAATCAGAGATTTTCCAGAGCCTAAGAAGGTTAAACATTTGAGGGCATTTTTAGGGTTATGTAATTATTACAGACGATTTATCCCGGGATATAGTCTTATCTCACAACCGCTGTGTAAATTATTAAAAGCCGGTTCTTATTGGAAATGGACAGCGGAAGCTCAACATGCTTTTGATCAAGTGAAATCCGCTTTCATAAACACTATAATGTTACACCACCCCAATGTTAGAGTTCCCTATTATTTACAAACAGATAGCTCGGGAATAGGTATAGCAGGGGTCCTTTACCAATATAACAAAGAAGGGGATATGAGAATCCTTAGTTACTGTAGTAGATCGCTAAAAGGGGCGGAATTAAGATGGACTGTTACAGAGCAGGAGTTTTGGGCTGTAATTTACTGCCTTAGAAAGTTTGAAACCTATCTAAGGGGATCTAAAGTTATAATCCGAACAGATCATAAAGCATTGACATTTGTAAAATCTTGGAAGTTATATAACAGTCGCATTATCCGGTGGACCTTGTATCTTGAGCAGTTTAACTACTCTGTCGAACATGTAAAGGGACGAGACAATGTAGTGGTTGACATATTATCTAGATTTCCTAGCGACCGACTTGGGTTACAAGAGGATAAGTTAGTTTGTCCAGAAATTCATTATATGGGAGTTAGAGAAAACAAATGTTTAATAAACCGATTAAAGGATATATTAAAATATCAATCTGAAGACGAGGAGACTAAGGAACTGTTAAATTTTTTAAGAGACCCTACTTATAACTTTACCAATAAAAGCTTAGCTAGAATATCTCAGAGGTGTCGTGTAATTGAAAAGATAATGCATATCAAAATAGGTGAAAAAGATGAAATTATGGCAATTTATTTGCCTATGTCCCTTAGGGAAGACTTGTGTAGGCAGGTGCACGAGGAAATGGGACACCAAGGGGCTTATAAGGTCATAAAATATATACGGGAGCGTTATTATTGGGTAGCAATTTATTTGCCTATGTCCCTTAGGGAAGACTTGTGTAGGCAGGTGCACGAGGAAATGGGACACCAAGGGGCTTATAAGGTCATAAAATATATACGGGAGCGTTATTATTGGGTAGGAATGACTAGAGATGTGAAGAGAACTTTAAAAAGGTGTCACTTATGTCAGTTATCAAAAAGCAACAATGTAAAATATGTAGGGGAATGTAGGTCCATAGTTACTAATGATATAGGAGATCTTGTTATGGCAGACTTGTATGGGCCGTTACCCAAAGGAAAATTCGCCTCAGCTTATATTTTAGTTATACAGGATTCGTTTAGCAAATTTATAAAACTTTATGATCTAAGAAAGGCCAGTTCACGCGCTATAGTATCGAAGTTAAAACAGTTTATAAAAATAATAAAACCAAAGGTAGTTATGACGGATAATGGTAGTCAATTTATAAGTAATGTTTGGCGTGGAGCCTTGAAGGAGTTGAGTATCAAACCCATATATACTACAGTTAGAAACCCGAGACCAAATACTACGGAAAGAGTGAACAGGGAGATTGGTCGCCTATTTAGGACATATTGTCACGGAAATCATAAGGGGTGGGTTGCTATCTTAAGTAACATTGAAACATTATATAACAATACCTACCATGAGAGTACTGGCTATACGCCCAATGAGATAGTGATAGGCGAGCGGAATATATTATCAACGGATAAATGCCTATTAAAACCACGAGAAAAGTTAGATTGTAGTATCATACGCAACGAAGTCAGGTTAAACTTAAAGAAATCCAGCGAAAACAGACAAATTAAATTCAATAGATCGCATAGGTTGGCGGAATTCCATGTAGGTGATATAGTGAAGGTTCGTAAATATAATAAATCCGATAAACAACTTAAATTAACAAAAAAGTTTGAACTGTTGTACGAAGGGCCTTATATAGTTGCTGCCGTTCCACACCCAAACGTTTACACTTTGGCAGATCCAAAAACACAGCATATTAGGGGAAATTTTAACACCATACATTTATCAAAATATTATAATTAAGTTTATTTAATTGAGAGATTTCTTTAAAGATTAATTATGTCTAGGAGAAATAACTTAGTACTCAAGGAATTGATTTTAAAACATCACAAGTGAAATAAGTTGGTAGTGATACTAAATTCGTGAACATCTTACCGTATTGAGAATGTTAAAAAAAATGGTAATAGCGTGTTAATTTAGTATATATATTTTTGTGTGATTAGCATATGTGAAATATAAGGTTTAGTTAATAGGAGCTTTCTTTTTAAAACATAAAAGTGTAAACATAGATAATAAGTGATCATTGTGGATAAATATATATAAAAAAAAAAAAAAACATTGGTTGGCTAGGGAGTTCAGCACGAGTACACCTATCTACTGCTTATGGAGAACTTGAACTTGAAGAACTTGAGCTTCAACTTGAACTTTGCTTTGTATTAATTTTATTATTAATTTCTTGGTTTACTTCCATATGTAGTAAGTAATGGGTTTAGTCGTTGGGGTGTAGGGAGGCTGGACCACAATTTTAATGTTTGTTAGTTGTAATACAAAATTTGAATGAGAAAAATATTAGGAAAATATCTTGAATTATATTATATAGTTGTACAAGGCAGTTTAAATTTTTGGTTACATCTCAAAATCAATAGTTAATGTTGTAAATTTTAAGTCGTTCGTTAAACTCTTAAAATTTAGGGGGCGATTGTAACGGATCAATCCTTGTGATTGAAATTAAAGTAACATAATTATATAATTTTCTGTGTACTTTATTTTGATGCGTCACTAAAACTCGACAAAAGAATTGTATGGAAAAAATAGGTAAACATCTATTCAAAGCGGTGTCCTTTGAAGGCATGTGTGAATCAAGAAAAGATTGCGTTCTCACGTAAAATTTAAAAACAAAATTACAAAAAAAATATTTTGTTTACATTTGTATCAATAGAGTGGCCGGAAGCCACTAGAAGAAGGTATAAGTTAGCTTTGTTTGAGCAATCGATGCGTTTTGTGTAAAAGCCGCTGTGTTGTTTTTGCATTGTCTAATATGGTAATGTGCGAATACTGTCGGCTTTTACAAAGGAATATTTCGGTTAACACAGGTAGAAATTTCGACGGTATAAAAAAAAAATGTGACGATTTCTTTGTGTCCTTTGTTTGTTATTATGGGAAAACTTTGAAGAAAAGAAGGGTGGCGATAGCTTAAATAGGGTCGACGACGGGAGTACGGGGGCTTTTTGTTTTGATAGTTGCTGGAGTAAGACGTAATTGATTTTAGTTTATTTTCGCGCTGCGTTGAGATTTCCGCAGACAATTCGAGTTTATTAGATTCTTATAAGAGATTCTCAAGTGTAACTATCTAGTGCGTCGATTGGCAACAAACTTCAGAACTTGAAGGTGTAGCGGTAAGATAGCAGTGATAAGGTAAGTAAGCATGATTTTTCACAGGTCCAGATTTTTATTTTGAGTTTATATGTGCATTATTTTATTTTGTGTGTTTTTTCAGCAATTTGGGGTTCGAATTTATTTTATTTAAATGTGCATTATTTTATTTTGTGTGTTTTTTACAGCTATTTGGGGTTTGAATTTCTTTTATTTTAAATGTGCATTATTTTATTTTGTGTGTTTTCCACAGCAATTTGGGTTTTGAATTTCTTTTATTTTACATGTGCATTATTGTGTTTTGTTTGTGTGTGTGTGTTTTTTACAGCAATATAGATTTTGAATTTCTTTTATATTTTTCTTGTGCATTGTTTTGTATTGCGTGCGGAATTTAGACAATTTAGGTTCAATTGACTAAATTAATTAAATAATCAAAGAACTAGATTTTATCACATTCAATAACGTTTCTCTATGATTTCAATAACTTATTTAATTTTATTAATTCACATAGTTATTTTTAATTTCGAATTTATTTTATTTTATATTTAGCTTGTGCATTATTTTGAGTCGCGTGGGGATTTTAGGCAATTTAGGTTCATTTAACTGAATTAATTAAATAATAAAAAGATTATATTTTATTTCACTCAATAACGTTTCATTATGATTTCAATAATTTATTTAATTAAAATCTTTTGCTTAATTACTATAGAGCTTGGTAGAGTGAATCCAGGTAGTTATTTCTTAATGTCGGATTTATTATATTTTATATTTAATTTGGGCATTATTTTGCGTTGTGTGCGGATTTAAACGACGAATTAGGTTCATTTGACTAAATTAATTAAATAATTAAACTATTAACTTTATAGCGGAGGGTTATTTGTGTTACATGTTTAATTAGATCAAATTAGGTAATATAGTGAGGACTTAGACATTGGTTTCATAGTATCGTGTTGTTAGGGAACACAGGTTTAATTTGAAATAGGAATTAATTACATTGATGTTTATTAATGTTTAATTTTGAAAGGTTAGATATTTATATAAATCATAAATTTTAAATTGGGTATTGCTGTTAGAATATACTATGATAACTATTTGAAATAATTATGGATCATTACTCAATGTATGAGAAACAACATCAATGTAAATAGAGAGGGTATAGGTATAGGGAGTAAGTGCAAATATAAAATAACATAGTTATGAATGCAAGGCGTGTGAGAGATGATTGTGACTAAGTATTTATTTATATCATTTCAACACAAGCAATATTTAGAAGTGGTTGAAAGCCTTCAAAAATAGTGTGAAAATCTAATAGTGTGTAGTGTCCTATGTTCTGCTTTAGTGGTATTTATTCATTATAGAGATTGTTTCTCAAATCGAACACAATTTCATTTACATATATTTTAAATTGTAATATAATTTAATAGACTAATGTTTAATAATTAGTTATATGATTTTACTAATATTAGACAACTAGCCATTATAAATGAATAAAACACCATGGCTTTTGTCTCCTCTTAAAGAACCATTAAACTTTGCAGTAACTGATAATATCCACTGAATATTTATTGTTTACTTATTAAAGTTATATATTACAATAATAATTTGATTCCCTAATATTAAATATTATTCGTAGTCTGATTATAATTCAACAGTTTGCATATTTAAAATAATTAAAATAGCGTCTTTTGAGAGATTGTGCCTGGGATGTGCTAGGTGAGCTACAGGTAGATATTTACCCGTAAATATCTATCTCTTTACCGCTGTATTTACATGAGATATAATTCTTCTAGCTTCTCAGCGTACACAAGTGGTCCAGAGAATGACCGAAAGGCTGTTCTACTGTCCCACGGAAGCTTTAAGTCTTCTCTAGTATTTATATGTGCGTAGAAACCTCACAAGTACAGACTTGATGCTGTTTCTTAAAGGTCGTTCATCTATTTTTGAAATCCAGTTACTTATATAGATATCTGTGCCTAGGATGTGCTAGGTGAGCTACAGGTAGATATTTACCCGTAAATGTCTATCTCTTTGCCGCTGTATTTACATGAGATATAATTCTTCTAGCTTCTCAGCGTACACAAGTGGTCCAGAGAATGACCGAAAGGCTGTTCTACTGTCCCACGGAAGCTTTAAGTCTTCTCTAGTATTTATATGTGTGTAAAAACCTCACAAGTACAGACTTGATGCAGTTTCTTAAAGGTCGTTCATTTATTATTGAAATTTATTTACTTATATAGATATCTGTGCCTAGGCTGTGCTAGGTGAGTTACAGGTAGATATTTATCCGTAAATATCTATCTCTTTGCCGCTGTATTTACATGAGATATAATTCTTCTGGCCTCCCAGCGTACACAAGTGGTTCTGGATTCTGATCCCTATCATTATCACAGCCCCACGGAAGCCTTAAGTTTTCTCTAGTATATATATGTGTGTAGAGACCTCACAAGTACAGACTTGTTGCAGTTTACTAAACCAACATTGCAGCAAACATGCTAAAAGATACTTCTTTATTGTACATATTCATTTTAAACTGTTCATGAATAATACCAGCAAACTTAAATGGGCTGTAGCTCAACTAATTTATTTATAAAAATATTATTATATAATTTATACACTGGCGACATTGGATTGCCTTGTTCCAGCTATCATCTACAATGCAAGACTGTTCTAATCAGACAGTCTTATTATTTACTAAAAACAACATACCTGCCAAGCGTAGTGCTTGCAGATCTATGAAACCTTCCTACTGTGAGTTTACTCACCAAACCACTCCAATCTCTATATTGAATTGGAATTATCATGATTATTTGATTACTTCACATGGAGAAGCTCGTGGTCAGCTAACACGACCATCTGGTGGTCCCCACCCAACGAATTTATATTACTGAATTAAAATATCGTCCTTTCGAGTGACTGGAAACAGGCAGTGCTTCGAACATACGTATTCTTCTTCGGCTGAAGTGACTCAATAAGTATGGCGTAATTCGGGAGGTAGTACCAACAGAATTGGGGCACTTTGGATTAGATGTTGATTTACTGACGATCTTACGCGGAAGGAGCCGCGAGGGGAGGTGAACAACAGTCGAGGCCATTGTAGTCCCGTACTACTAACCGTAGCACTACAGAGCGCTTGCAAGCAATCTAAATACATGACCTGCTACAGATCATTCAAAGCGACAACCATGTTCCTGCAACCTTAACATCATGATGATGGTGTTAATTGACCTAGAGATACTCTCTGGTAAATATTGAAATACAACTATATGGGATTGGAGGATTCCTTATATCCTACCATTTATCGTCTAAGTGACGCAACTATAACCTTTCCTGTCGAACGGAGAAAGAATACTGTGGATGACTTTCACGGCTCGGGGCGAATGGTTGGGGCTCGCGAGTATCCTTAACCCTTTCGTTAAAGAATGGGTTCCTACTTAAATTCCTTTAGCCTGATGGCTTAAAGATTCACTAGTCAATATAGTGAAACCTATCTAACCCTACTTTATATAATCCCTTATCATTAACTGATTTAATATTTATATAAATCTCAGTAGTTTATTAGCATTTAGAAGATCCATGCTAGAGTATTAAATTCATTAAATTCTTTAAATTCATTAAATTCATCTATTAAATTCTTTCAACAGTTTAGCACAAAGTATTACGTACCTCTACAAAGAATCAAAGGGTACTATTGAACGTAGCGTGGGGCCCTGCCACTATTAGACGATCACAATGCCAATAAAATACATCTTAAATTGTATTAAGAAAATTAGTAAATATTCTTATAAGTAACTATTATAAGTATGCAAGTATGTGTGTGAAGAAGGGAAGGTGTTTCAGGAAAGCTATGTAGACTTCAGCGTAGAGCTGTGTTACGTAGCGCTGTAGTCCGGAAAGATTGGGCGTAGAGGGTGAAGCACCCCACGTAGTAGTCGTAGACACGCATCTTTCATTCTTCACAATTTTCCATTTTCATTTTCATGCATCTTCCATTTGACCAATTAGTTTTATTTTTCAAAACAAAAAAGGGGGGGGTCGTTACAATGTACAAAATTAGTAAAGATGATAAGAATTTCTGAAGTAGCAAGTATTTTCATTTACTCATACCTACATATTATTCTTTAATTTATTTATATGTACATCAGCCTAGGAACAAAATCTAAAATTTAATAAATTTCTCTATCAAATCTAAATTCATGTGGAAAATGTGGTCACATAAATCTACATTTATGAGATAAATTTCAATTTAAACATACGCAACGCTTGTGCGGTGAAAATGATTGGCGAGTTCGTAACTGGATAGCTTTAAATACGGTCTAAGTTCAAACCGGCGCGGCGCGATAGTCGAGTGAATTACTCATACTAATAATGTCAGACTCGCGCTTTCGACTGAAAACTAACGCGAACATCCAAGCCCACAATGCAATGTTGACACTGTGATTAGTTGAAGTAACATCGGGAACAAGGACATAATATCAGAATACACCCTTCTATTTAATAATTTACTATAGATTAACTAGATTAACTACAATCACCTATTAACACCATGAAGCTTGCAAGTGGGCTGTCGCCTTGATACTAGCAAATAAGATTTTAATTAGTAATAGTAACCACATTTATCATTCTGGCACTTTATTACTTCTGGTAAATTATTTTATTCCTTACCAAATTCTAAATGCTTTATTAGAACTAAGTTATGCAACCACCGGCTACACTTTATCGTAGATACAAATTATAATTTCCTGAATCAATATAACTAAATTTACGTTTAGTGTAGATACATCTATTGACTTTGTGCTAATGTCCACGATTGGTGTCCGTTTCCGAGACCATAACTATGTTTTATTGAGTGATAAATGTTTATTGTCTAGATATGTTTGTAATTGGTGCAAGATTAAATGAATGATTGTATTAGAGTTTAGATATTACACAGGGTAATAAAAATAAGTACTACATTATATTTCATAGCAAGAGAACCATTAAACATTGCAAATTAAAAAACATTACTGAGGTACATATTTTTGTAAAAATATTATATGGTTAAAACGATGCCGTAATAATTATATGGTAAATGATTGATTCGGCTACAAAGAATACCTACCACTTTTGGACTGAATTGTGATGTACGACGAAAGGTCAAACGCCATAAAATGTCCTAAAGCTAAACTTATCCAATACCCATGGAGAGGTGATGGTAACGGTTTTGTGGTCATTTAACGGAGGGATTGATTGTCTACAACTTCCTCAAATCCGATCAAGCTATAATAGACTACTGTAGAAAACTCAGAACAATGATGGCGAAACTCACAGTAAAATAGCTCTGACTCGTCCTTGCAGCAGACGTGTTAATTAAATTTTATATACACGTAACTTTCTCGTTTACTTATATCGCTCTTTCCATTAGTGAAAACCGTATCAAATTACGTTGGCTGGTTTCGAAGAAACTAGAGGAGAAACGGACGGTGCGATCTTTGGATTTAGAGGTTTTGTATGGATATTTGTACTTGGAGAAAATATTGTAGGTAAACATTGTTGATTCTTTTATTTTTTTTATGTTAAGGTCGACAGACAGGCTGACGGTCCACTTGATTGTAGGTGACTACCGTCGCCTATAGCACAAGCAACACCATAAGTGCTACAAGTGCGCTGCCGACCATAGAAGGATTAAGGATAAGGGATAAGGGAGGGATGGGGTAATGGGCTCTGGCATCCCTTACTCACTCACCGAAACACAACAGCACATAATGCTGTTATTTCACGGTGGTATTCTGTAAAGTGGTGGTTACTGCCGCCAGACGGGCTGCCCAGATGACTGCGAAACACAGTGTGCCCTACCACTACTTTTATTTATAATTTAATTACTCTCAATAATAATATGTAATGTTGTGCTTTCCTATAATTTAAATTCATACTTGTGATGTTCCTTTCAGTGTTGTATATATAATGTAGTGATTCTGGATGTCTTTAGTTGGTAAGCGTTTTCAAATAAATAAATAAATGTTGTAAATTTATACTCCTACTCGCGTGTTTCCGAGCTTAGTTTTTTCGTAAGCTACAAAGTTAAAGGAATAAATCAAACCACTTACATTCTATAATAAATGTTAGAAGAACCTTTACTATTGAAATGTATTATAATACGTCTAAAATGTGCACAGTGGGCAACCCGGAGTACGGGCGCTGACAAATGACGTCCGAATATGAGGCCAGTGTCCGACAATGATAATGTCAGCAGTAACAAATGGGGGCCCGCTGCACCAAATGGCGGTGGCGCGATCTGTAGGATTACGATATATTGTCGGGCGACACTATCGCAAGCCGGCGCAAGTGATGACATACGGGAGCGTACGGGATCCTAACACATCCAGACCTCATCAATTCTATACCTAATACGCACTGTTTCAAAAGATTCTAAGATGCTTATATAATAGGGTCTAAAATATCATTAGTGAAAAAGTTCTAACTATTTTATTATGAACTCTACAATAAATACTAAAAGAGAATGAATACATAAAATAAAAGCAAAAATATTTCATTCGAAAAAAAAAAGAAAAAGGAAACTCTACAATAATGAATTTTATATATTTCTTTATGTTCTTCTTTATGACTGTGTCCTATATTTTCTGCTTTTATATAAAATTACACCAGCTCCAGCTTCGCACGGATGCAACTATACAAGTATTTTTTTTTTAACTTTTTCCGTTCGTAAGAACTTTCTTTGGATTTTCGGAGAACGGATATTTTAAAGAAAAATTAGCCGAATTGGCTCACCCGTTTTAGAGTTTTGCGTTCAGTAACACAACATTAGATTTGCATGAGACCTATATAGGTTATGACTTCACAATATATATTTTTTTTAAGGGTGTACTTGAAAAAGTGCATCCTTATAAGATTACAAGCTAGTCTTACAATAAATAACAAACAATTTATTTTACATCTAAATATAATTACACAGTTAATTGACGTCTAATAACTTAATCTAGTATCTAGTTTAGTCGCCACTAAAATCGATAACAGCTCGCATGCGAGAACGCACTGATTGAACTAATTTGTACACAAACATGAGCCATATATGCATAAGCATACTAACTTATATTTGTACTCAATGAGCCTCAATGTATCTCGGTATACATTCGATCTGTTTGTCCCACTTGTGGACTGTAGCAGTCCATAAATTTACAAAGCTGTTTCAAATGGAGTACTGAGTACATTACGCGAATAGTTTGCAGGAGAAATGGCCTGCATAAAAATAGTTGTATCAAACCTCTTTACTATTAGTGACACTACATCTGTAGTCATAAACTAGGAAGCTCTACTGGCATCAGGTGGACATCGATGCGTGGACCATACCTCTTTCCCTAATTTTACAATAGACTATAGTGAAATATAATATCCACATATTGTTCTTATCATTTATCCTAAGAGATTAGCAGCGAACTTGAATTCACTTAGAGTTGAAGTGCAAATCAAGTGCACTATGAGTCTGCTTCTAGAACATACAACAAATAACTCATTTTGCAAATAACTCATAAGCCTGGGCGTCATAGTTTTTTACGTCGATTTCTGTCTGAATTTATCCATTCTGAAAATATTTTAGGTAAGACCTTGGATACGGCGTGATCATTATTTATTGCGACGCGACAGTCTGTACCATCCAAAGTTGAATATTTTAAAAATATATTATTTATATAAATAATGTATTTTCAGATATTATATGTAAACTAGCTGTCGTTCGGTCAAAAGCTATTGGACTGTGGCAGCTGATGTGTAATTTTGACAAAAATAAATTGAAGGCAATTTTTTAAACGACTTCCAAAAAAAAGGAGATTCTCAATTCGACCGTTTTTATTATGTTTGATTTTTTATGTGTGTTCGCGGATAACTTCGTCGTTTATGGACCAATTATGATGATTTTTTTTGTGTGTTTCTGTTGGAAAGGAGAAATCCAAGGGTAGTAGGCACTATGATAACGAAACCAGGATCTGATGGTGGCATCCTAGAGAAATCGAGGGGAACCTTCGAAAATCGTAGTGGCGACTAGTGTGTTTGTTAATTTTTCCATTAAGTATCTTATTAGTTTCCTGTTTGAAGTCGGTTTTTTTTTTGTTGGACAGTAAAATAATCTTGTTCCAATTCACACTTCAATGAATATTTAGAAAAATTGGTAAATTTGGGTCAGCCATTTTCTTGTTTAATTAACCGTTCTCTAAAAACACGTATCTATTTTAACTATTAAAGTAATCGAAAATATTATTTAGTGACAATTATTTTTATATCAAAAAAAGGCTAAGTAGCCCAAATTTATTTTGTGGTTGCATTACGAATTAGCACACACTTTATTTATTCTTAAAACCGAGTATGTATACATTGGATAGGAGTTGGTGAATATTTAACCTCTACATTATACTCTAGAGTCTAGAGGATTCTTTCTAAAAATTATCATTTTATATTATTTTTTAATTTGCAAATACCACGTGAAAAGTAAGAAGGGAAACCTCCGAAACCTTGGAAAGTTTTCGCTAGAGGACGAAATAAAGTTGTTGTGTTAAAAAACAGAAAGAGCTTTAAGCAAGAACATGGGGCTATTAGTATTCAACTCGTATCTTCGAGTTGACGCTACTAAACCTCCGTATACACTTGGGAAATTTCAATTAAAAGCTTTCGGCCCACTCGTAGACACTTCAGGGCGCTAAAGTTTCTCGTGAGCCCCATTTGGAAACCTTCATTCCGGAATTTAGCTGAATCGAACGTACGAATTGAGCAACTAAAATTTTTATTACTGAGGCTGTTCTGTTCTGAATCTGCTATAAAGGCAATTAAGTGCAAAACTCTGCGAATTCTAACCAAGCGTGTTTATTTACTCTATAGGTATAATAATTATGGTGACCTATAGAGACAAGATTATGGTGAGCGACCGAATCTGCGCGTATCAAAACGCATCTTTTAACAGAATCGTAGTCTTTCTACGAATCATATTCATTCCACTTTATTGTTCACTTAACTAAAACAAGGACATTTGTCGTTCACGTTCCACAGAAGAATAAAACTATATAGTTACAGAAACAGTAGTGTTTTTACATTTAGATTTTATCATATTAATAGCATCATAATAATAAAAACTCCTTATTCTATAGTTTAAAGTTAACATAAAACATATACAGAAAGTTTAATACAATGGGCGCGTTCTATCACATAATGCGATCTCTCCGTCGGCAACCCGATGGAACTTGTTAACTGAATTTAACATTTATCTATGTATATCTATATCTGCCACATACTATAATATTAAGTCGCTATCTCATTGTGGAGGATGTTTACCATGTTTTGAAGGAATGTGTCCGGAACGAGAGGGTGCGTAGGCTGGGCTTCAGTGGCCAATTTAGTTTGCAAGTGGGTGACCTGAACAGCGACCTGGCTTTCCCGTTATCTGATGATGCCAGGGTGGTGTAACAATGTTTACCATTCTAGATTTAGTGTTTAGTAATAGTTTAGTATAGTAGCATTTAGTATAGTGTAGCTTTGTACATACGACCTTTCCCAATGAGGCGACATGTCCCTAAGGGAAAAGCCTTAAATAAAGATTAAAAAAAAGTCGCTATCTCCCTCTGTCTCTTTCTTCGCTATCATCTAAACCACCCAACGTATTTGATTTCCGTCAAGTCAAAGATTGAGTCAAGGTCCGTTGATTTGGCTGATGGAATATCCAATCCTAGGGAAAGCTACTTAAGGATAATTAAATATCCAACGAAATAAAGTGCGATTTCGGCGTAATCAAACCAAGTATAGCTTTTAGCGTAAAATATTAAAACATGTTTCCAAATCAATGGTAGATGACAAATTTCATTCAAAATTTTTAACATTATCTTTTCGCGTTCAGATTTTAGTTGTTTAAAATCGTTTTAAAAATCGAAACTTTTGAACATTGATGGATTCGATGAAAACTTCTTCAATTCTCGATTATTTGATATTCTGTTTTGTGTGATTACAGATAACAATTTGTAAATTATGATCTGAATATTGTCTGTCTGAATATAATCTGAAATCTGAATAGGCTGACGGTCCACTTGATGATAAGTGGCTACTGTCATCTATAGCACAAGCAATGCCAATTTTTATAAAACAGAACATGAATACATTTAATGTCTAGATTCTGTGATAAATGAGTATTGCGCGAATTGAGGTCAATTCACCATTATGATTTATAAATAAAATCAAAGCGGAAATTAAGTTCACTTTGAATTTCAACATCGATAACGATATCGTAAATACAAAGTGCCCCACAAATTATTAAAGACGAAAGTATGTAAACGATAATGGCAATAAGCCTGCTCACTGAAAACCGAAGTGAAAGTTGAAGGGTCTAATAGAATGAATTTATTAAACTGAATTATTAATAACTTTATAAAGGTTCTCAGACAATGAAGTTTCTCGAGCGGTAGTTACGCATCGATAGACTACTTGCTGACGCCTCCTACGAGCCTCAGCCAATAGATTAGTGTAACATGAAATACCAACATTCTTAATTCTATCAAGATTTCAACCAATCGATTGAATTCGCCAATAGAGTAGAAATTAGACTTAGTAGTATTCATAAAACAACATTAAATTTTGTTTAAACATAGCCAAGCAAATTCTAAGTCATAATCTCAACCGGAAGACGTTCACTTCTGAAGACCTCCCCTACAATTCTCCAACAGGACCATTCGGATGCCGCCTAGATCCAGCATCGGCCCCCGGTCCTTATTAGGTCGTTTTCCTATTTCGCAAAGTGTTTGTGTATGTACTTTGTGTTGTGCCCATTACCGTTTCAAATTTTTAATTAACTTTATTGATTTTTTAGGACTTTTCTATTTATTTAAGGATCTAGAAAGTAACCCCGAGCCATAGTAGGTATATATAAGATCTTTGAGCTCTCCACAGCTCTTTGAGAAATGTTGAACTTTCTTTTAAGGTTTCTAGGTTAATACTTTTTTGGATATATTTTGTGGTTTAAATAACTTGATACTTAACTTTTTTTAATTAAATGTTTGATGGGAAAAGAGAAAAGATGTATTAAAATTGTTAATAAACCGTATTATGAATTAAGTATGTCTTTAGGAATTTAGTCTGTGGTCTCTTTACGTTCAAAATTTTATTTTGATACATATATTTTATACTTTTATACATATAATTAGTTCTTTGAACTAACATACATTTTAGGAATATAAAATTAAAATTTAGCTTTGGGAAATTCCAAATTACATGTTTCCTTTTCCGTATACCCCTTTTTTATTCTCCAAAAGTGAAACTTTGACTAAATGAAGTTTCTGCATAAAATTTAGTTATTGGATAAATGAAAAATAATATATTAGTAACGCAACTGCTTCCTCACGTTACTGTTTTCGCATTGCGTATACATTATATTATATAATATTAGGTAGTATAATATCAGTTGTAGGCCATTAATCATCAGCAGCCGGGGAACTCTGAATTTCTCCGCTCTAAATAATGTACTGAACATTTGTTGCGTACAACTAATAGTATTTCAATTGGGAAAAGCATTTCTCATGTATATCTGATGGTATTTTTAACCTAGTATTGAATACTTGACTTTGTAAGTCAAGTACTATATATTTTTCTTGGAAAATTTATATCAATATATTTTTTATTACAGTCGTTTTCTTAGTATTTCCAAGTTACCATGTCAATGATCTCAGTTTTTACAATTACAAGTAATAGTGACTTAAAAGTTTTGTGATTAAAAGTCCCAATACTTGTTACGCCTATCTTTTTGAGCACTCTTTAAATTTTCAAGTATCCTGGGATTTGGATATCTCTAAAAAATTGCCCGATTTTTCAGGCAATGATAGAATTTATTTAAAGCAAGGCTTATAAAACTTCCAAAAATATGGATAATAAACGGTACTGAAATCAAGCATAATATAGTTTAAAATGCATAATATAATATTTCTGGAACGACATGCCAAAACGCACGTGTCACGAAAACCATTTGACTGATTCCTTTTTGCTCCTTATTGCTCGAATTGTAGACGATCCAACATTCATACATTATCGTTTCAACTTCTCAATATCATTACTTTACTTTAGTAGTACAGTACAGTTAATGTACATTTCACCAGTTTAACCTTCTAAGGTTTTCTTATGTTTTTTCCATTTAATGCCTACAATTTATTACCATTATTATACTGCATTCCATAGATATGATGGGAAGAAAGTGTATAATAATCGCTCGAATGGGTACTGTGGAACAAATATTGGTGTAAAGACCAGTTTAAACAGTCAACATGTGTGCTGATATGTTTTTAATAGGAAAAATATTCGGTATTTAATTTTTAATAAATAAAAGCCTTTATTGATTTCAAGATTTAATAAGACTGAGTTTCACATTAACATTTTTTGTATATAAATACGACATAATAGAACAGCATACCATACGACATAAATAAAGGACCAACGCCGACCGTGTTGCGGTGAACGGATTACATTTGATGAATGAATTCCGTCCACTTTGACATTAACGAAATTAATCTTGGTCTGAATGAGTTCGTAGGCAATGTTATTTAAAATAGGTCTACTGAACCACTAGTTTGATACTAAATATTTATTAACAAATATAAATAAACAATAAGGACTTGACCATAAAGCTACATTAGATATTATTGTATGTCGATAAGATTTTATCTATGTAGATACAAAACATTGATTCTTTGCGACAGGACGACAACGGGTTTATTAATACCATATTTTACCCGAAATTAGACATTTTCATTAACAATATAAGTAGATTGCAAATTTTGAATATATTTTCCCTCTTAAATTACATAATAGAAGTTCATTTCTTATCTGTATTTGCAGCCACTCTTACTTTTTCTTACGTCCAACCTACATTTTGATATTAACATTCAAGCGGCGTCCCTAACTCGTGTACGAACAAATAATTTAGCAACTTCAACAGTTTGCTTTGGCAGCGTAATGTGTGATTCTTTTTGTTGGACCCCAGAGCAACTGTTTGTTGGTACAAGTGTGTATAATGAAACCCCATTCATTACTGAGCGAACGTTGAGATACATTGTATTTATGTATATTATACATTGTCCCTTTTTTGTATTTTTTAGTTTTTAAACCTAAATTTATAAATTCTTTACAAAATGATATGTACAAAACCATAAAGCCACAGGTGTCTATCGCAGAGTGTCTACCGTAGAGCCTATACTTTTCTAACAATTAAGTTCTAAGTTCCTTCAATGAACTTAGTGCACGTTTACACTCGGTGTACTTATTTTAACAATGTAGGATATTTCATTATAAGATTGATGACTGGTTACAGCCTGTGTGTACGTACATATTTATCATTAATTTATGCGCTAAGTTAGGGAATTAAATTGCAGGATATTTCACGTGCGGGTGTCAAAGATGGGCGTTACGCCAGCCACATGTTTCTCTGCTAATGAGAAATGCTGCCACTCACTTTATCGCCTCTCAACAGTTGGCAATAATAATATGTTAATGTAACTAAAACTTGAATTTAGCTTTTATTTCACTTCAAATAAGGTCACACATTTCACGAACCGAAACTTAGATGAACTTAGTTATTCTCAGCAATTCCTTCCTTGAGCGTTTGCGGCGGACAACTTGACGTAATCAATGTACAGAAGTTAGGACTTAAGATGGCAGCTTTCAGAAATTGAAAGACTTGCACTGAAAGTCATGAAAGGACTTTCAACGTTTGCAATGACTGTTATTGATTTATTCATAAATTATGTGTACAAACGGTTATAAGAAAACTGGGTGCTGATAAAGGCAACTAATTATTTTGTGGCAGAGCACAATTTTATTACTCAGTTTAACAGCAGATATATTTTGGGTAATCCACATGTGAAGACACCTTCATAAAACTGCTGAAACTATTCGACTGGGAAAGTAAAATTCCAAATTCTGAATTATGACCTATCAAACAAAAAAATAATCATCAAAATCAATTCATAATTTCCTGTGTAAGTTCAGTCAGTCGAAGATACAGTCGAATTGAGAACCTCCTTCTTTATTGAAGTCGGTTAATGAATAAATATAGAATGGGTTTTCCTCAAATAGAATGTATCTCACATTTCATGCACCACTTGTGATTACATTCACTAATAAGTGTGTCATTTAAGGGTTTATTCGGAAATTAGTGAACGTTTGTTGTTGTGTTTTGGTGCGTAAGTAAGGGATGGCGAGGCTTAAAATAACTGCAGACGATTACGCTTAACTAATTTTGAAGATAATTTATTGTTACACCAGCTGGTGCCCGCGACTTCGTCTGCATCCCTTGTTCTTAGGTTTTACTCTTACAAAGAGAAGTGTATTTTCTCTTCCATATGAATTTCATATATTCATATACGGTATGTATTAATAAATAATATTTGGAATATACATGGAATATTAATATTAATACAATAATTCCATTAGGGGAACCCGCAGAATTGTTTCCCTATCGTCTCAGTGACGACGATGGAACTTTAGGCCCAAATTACTGTAGGCCTTTTCGTGTTAAATTTGGATACAGTTTTAGTATCTAAAAAATAATAAAATAAACACCTGAAAAGAATTTAGCCAGTATTGGCGTAGAGTTTATTGAAAGTGGCAAAGTGGCAATATGCAAATTGTCTACAGAATCCACTGAGTTAGTAGAACAACGGAATAAAACAGATGTTTCGTACATAGTATTGACTCATCAAAAGTCTGATATGTCAATGTAGTTTTCTGTAAAGAGGGTAATTACTGCTGTTATGTGAGCTGGCAGATTAGAAGGCAATGTCCAATCTGCCAATTCACATCTTAATAATAAATTCAAATATCAATACATAGATTCTAATATAATTAAGTATTTTTATTTCAATAAAGTTCAATATTAATTTCTATTTTATTAAATACTTCGTTCTCCCTTCAAATTGTTGGAATATTTCAGTTAAAATGAGTCGTTTCTGGTGTACATTTTGCCAAATTGTAAATTAACTCTGTTTCAGTCTGAATATTTGAATCACAATGCAGTAGTCATGGTTACGATTTAATTACAATTCGGTGTTTGTGCCAGTGAATTTAAAGCGTATTTTCCACTTTTAAAACATTTTTCATTGATTCTTTAGAAAGTAGGCTCTGTTAGCTTTTATTAAATTAAAAACAGAAACGAAAATAATAAACAAAAAAACATTTCCAGGAATAGAGGTACAAATATTTATCCCCGTTATTTTTATTCTTTGAAATGTTTATAATGATAAAATATTCGTATTTTTTTTATTAATTTTGTTTAAATAGTTTTATTTCGATATACTGATAAAAAGGTGATCATCCATTTCCAAGTTAAGTCCAACCGTTTAACTAAAAGGAAAGGTAAATGTGAGTTCTGTAATATTATTATTAATATATTATTTTATGTTACAATTTAAACTTGCATTGTTTATCTTGTTTAATTTATCTTAAGTTTTTATTATTTCAGCATATATGATCTGGTTTTTTTTTATTTTAAACATAGCTATCTGTAGAATAAAATAAAATAAAAAATGTAACTCCGATTTAAATCTTAAGCGAAAGGCGTTGGTTGAAAAATTGCTTGACATAATAGCAGTTTCGGTCCCATAGTGCGCTATCCACGGAAATATCGTTCCCAAGTGATATATTGGTTAGCGAATGTGTCCAATCTGCTTGATTTACAGTGCCAATAATCTCCGTCGTCACGCGACACCAATCAGGTGTCAAGCAGAGCCGCGGGGCGTGCTATTGTCACGTATAACTAAAATGGATGTGATAATATACGTCCAAGACAATTGGATTGGAGCTTAGCTTTCAAACTAAGTTCGAAAACACCTACTTACATATAAAAAAGTTTATTACAAAGATTTTTAAGAGACATGTTAGTATTTCTAACTATGATTAAGTGTTATTAAGCGGCTCCATTGTACGACATTCACGTCTCTTTTAAATGCCACATGAATAAACTGTTTATAAATGAGATGTGACATCTGTTGAGCTAATGAGTGGGTCTAATTAAGCCAAGCGTTAACGCCTACAAAGGTAATTCGTATGTTTTCACAGGCCGCTGCAAGCGGGTAGCGGAAAAAATGGCGGATTAAGGTCAGACGGACAATGAAGCAAAGCGAGCTGTCGTCTGACGCCTGTTTGCCTTGGCCTGAAGTCAAATGTTGCATTTAGAAAATGAAATATTTTTTCTTCATATTCCGCGAAGAATAGCAATGTGATTTTGATTGCAATACTCACTGTCAGGGGATTCTGATTATAATAATAACAGTAGATATATTTTTGAATACGAAATATTTCTTTATTATGAACAAGTAGGTCACCCTGGTTTAAAACTTAGCAATTTTATAAACTTATTTTGTTTTCAATTTAAATAAAAAAAATAGTTTTAAAAATAAAGTGTCACGCTTTCACATCCATATGCCATGATTTATATTATTAGGGGTTATTTCGGAACGTTTATTCAATTTTGTTGGTTTATTTCGCCTATATGTAGTTTCATCGAAGTCTCCTGTCAATAACATGAACAATTTATAACTTTTACGTCCGGGTTGGAACACATACAAGTCAAAATGTTACTTTGTATAATTAATTGGAATAGTTGGATTTCAAGAGGACTCAAATTACATTTAATTCTAAACGTAATCAAATTTCGTTTTTTTTTTATATTATTTAATATATAAGAAAATGTTAAGTTGGTTTTAGTACGATTTAAAAACTCGAGAATGAGTAGATCGATTTTAGTTCGGGTTATTTTTTGCCCACAACAGTAATAAATTCCTATTATGGCTTACTATGAATTCGAACCTACATCAGATGCGACGGCACCAGAGTGTTAGCTTCACTATGACTGCGTATCATGAACTACTTTTGTTCTGTATCATGATCATGTCCATTAAAAATAAAAAAGGAAAATCAAAATGCTACGTTTAAATAAATTGCCAATTATCGATAGTAACTCAAATTGTCGATAGTTTTACGCCACGTCTTACACAAGGTTAATGCATGAGGTCACCACTGAACCGAACACACAGTTCGTTACATGTGGCTGAACTAAACTTTGTTGTGATATGAACAACGCTTGAGAGATTATACTAAAGTAGATGTAGTTTATCGCATCATCTTTGTAGTGCTGAAGCTTGTTCTAGTGAAGTCGTGTAACAACTTTAGTGACTTATCTTGTCAGGCCTAAGGGAACACACTCAGTGAACAGGTCAACTTTTTACTGATATTGTAAAGTTGATATTTATATTGTAAGGTGACTACTAGCTGATGCTCACTACTTCGTTCGCATTGAAAAATATCAATCAATCAATACTAATAATAAATCTGTAAGTGTATGTTAATGTGTTAATGTGTGTCCTCCATAACTCTTATAACGTCAAACGAATTTAATTGAAGACGAAATCTACACGCATCAAGTTACTCTGCTAAAATTCTTTATAGACCTTCCGTTTAAAGGAACATATCCGTCTCCAAAAATAGATCAATGTAAATATTTTAATTCAAACATCGAATATGAAAATCGTTGAGCACAAGGACTTGGGTATCATTTTTCCGCAAAAGAAAACGTGTCTCCCATTCCTCAGAAATCTTACCTTCATCTCAGTCGACACATTTTAATTCCAAATCCTTTCCTTTTCCGTGACGTTACGTAACGTGTGCGACGTGAATGAAAAAAAGATGTGAAATTTCTCCTTTTCGGAAATTCCACTTTAATTCGCCTTGAAAGAGTTTCAATTCAGTTGACATATTAATGTGTGGCCCTTAAAGTATGTCGTTAACTTTCTTTCTTTAAAAGTTTAAGAGAAGTTCGTTCACAAGTCCAAAGTCACCCATTTATAATCTCGCAAGTGAGATTTCATAATTGTTATTCAAATGTTCAAACAATACATACATATATTATTATCACGTCAATGTCTACAAGGAATATACAAAAAATATAATATTGAATCAACTGTAATTTAAGTCACCAAGACAACAACTATTGATGTCTTCGTAAAAAAATAACTTTTCGTACATTTTGTAGAATACAGATCCTAAAAAAATTAAGAGAAACGTGATTTCTAACCGCAACTGAAGCTGTAGTATTGCAGGCCTCGTTATACGGCCAGTAACCTCTTCAGCGAAATTGTATAACAGTGTCTGAAGGCACAGAAGACATCTCTTTAGTGTGGCTGCGGCGTAGTCAAGTTGTACAAAATTGACCAATTAGAGCGAGTTTGTGGGAACGACAATAATTGCACTTGTTATGTTTTCCCAGTATCTTAACCTTTTTAAGAGGAGTGTTAATGTTAATTAGTTATGATTTTCTACTATTCTCAAGGCACCCTGGTTTATAACCAATGCTGAAGTGCATCATTTCTCAAATACACCTACCATAAGAGAGGAGATTGGTAAATCCTGCAAAAATTATAAAATTCGCCTGAGGACTCACCCAAATGAGCTAGCCCAAAAGCTTCTTTGCAGCAATCCACCAAAAAGACTGAAAAGGGCACACATCCTGGAGCTGGACAAAAAGTTTTCTAGCAGCTAAATTTAACCGAAGGAATTAAAGCTTCTTTATTATTTTTTAAGAGTGGTATTCTTGTTGGAGGATACTCTCACAAATTCAAAAATATAAATAACAGATCCGATTATAATTATTGATTGATTGCGGATAACATACCTACAAAAAAAAAAAAAAAGTTATGATTTTAAATGTAAAATGATAGGTGAACACCTTAAGGATCCGCCGAGTCCATGGGCTCACAATAATGTATAAAAAATATTTTTTAATTAATCATATTAAAGACATACCTATAAGTTAAGTTAATGAATTACATTTTATTTTTTAATTCTTATTAGAATAAGGATTGAAAATCATAATGTGATATACAATCTACGCTATTGAAGAAAATAGAAATTCAATACAATTCAATATAATTGATCACTAATCAAACAAAGTTATAGTTACAGGACTTACATAGTTACCTATTTACGAGGATATCTTGGTGACTGAGTAAAACAAATTCTCTAAGCTAAGGTTAAATTAAGTAGGTAGAGACATTATTCATGTGGCATTTTTTTCTTACTTTTATTCTTAGTATAATATTTAGCCCGGAGCAGTCCCACAAAGGGAATAATGCGCCCCATTATTTCCACCGATAGGCTCTAAGTTTCAGGATAGGTGAGGCGGTGCTGTTGAAATCGCGCTGCTGAATATATTTCGTGACAAGAAGGTAACGTGTTTTTGTTGATATAAAGTATAGGGAAGTGGCACCAAAATTGTAGTTTTACAGAACACTGTTGTAATTCTAGAGGAATTAAAGAATGTCAGCAAGGCCTATTTTACTTATTTAATTTACTTTACTCATTTAATTTTAAAGACCGACCCTGCGACCGGATTGCCAAAGGCTAATGTCCTAGCACATCTAGGCGGGATATCATGCTCGCCTTAAATAACATAAAACATTAAGATTAAGATTAATTACAAATTGTCTAAATATATTTTATTTATTACTTACTACTTACTACGATCCCCTTATGGTTTCACACGCATGGAATTTTTTCTGCAAATTTTATACACAAATCTTTACAGTGACCCGCGCCCGGGTTCGCCCAGTGCTTTGTAGATATTTATAGACCACACACTAACTAATACTAGCTGGTGCCCGCGACTTCGTACGTGTTGAATGATTAAAGGTACCCTATGTTCTTTCTGGTGTCCCAGAAAACGTGTATGCAAAATTTCATGGTGATCGGTTCAGTAGTTTTTGCGTGAAAGCGTAACACACAAACAAACTCACATTCACATTTATAATATTAGTAAGGATAATATTGTGCATTTATATGCTTGCATCGAGTGGAGAATTAAAAAGTGAATCTCTTCTAGTACATTCTGTATCTGTGTAGGAAGCATTTCATATCGGAGGTGAGCACGCCTTGGTATTTCCCGAACCTCCTGGGAGGTCGTCCGCCGTCTCTACGTGACGAGCTTTCACTCCTAAAATATTTGTACTATTCATCGCTGTGAGGGGTATTAAAATGCGCGCTATGCCAACTCCTTTTTATCACTCTTTATTTTTTTTCAACTGACGTTTTAGACTACGCTCTTCAAAACTGGAATTTTTAATGTCGGTTAGATTGCTGAAATGTGCGCCATTTTTCGGCAGACCTTATAGTCATTTCGGTGTCGTGCCTTTAACATTCCGACTTCATCGAATACCATTTCTTTATTGTTAAAATATTTTCTATCATTTTAATTAAATGGATTCCGTTTTTATTTGACATAATAAAATAAACAGAAAAGTAGTATCTTCCTTGTTTTGTCTACGCTTTGAAGTAAGATTTTTGAGTGGCGGAGACGCGCTTACCATCGTTGGCGCTTACCGAAATCTAAGCGAAAACTACACGTAAGTAATCTTAGTTATCTTGATCTGTATGACAATATCTGAATCACGCTTAACCCTAAAGACGTTTAGTACTTATCACGTCAGTATTGTGGTTTTCTTTGCCGTACGGACTCTATACCGGTCTCATGGCATGTCGTCTTTAATCGACGCTGAAGTGAAGTGATAAATATTGACCGCGCAGTTACATACACGTTTAGGCAACAGTTACACGTAGGGCATTTACTGTGTGTAACTGTTCAGTATTTATTGTTAAATGTTAAAAAATCCAGAAATCCATACAAAAAATATTGACATTCATCAATAAGCTAGACTACACGTTTAATAAATACCACGATAAATAATTATTTATTGACGATTACAGTAAATACCGTACGTGTATCCGGCGCCTTAATATTTATCACGATCCGTGAAATGTCAGTCCGTAATTTGGAAATTTAGAAATTCTGTGATCCGTATTGAGATCCGTTAATACTTTAGTCTAGACGCTCAGTAAATATCATGATAAGCTAGATCACAATATTTATTGAACGTGCAGCGTTCGCCTAAAAGCCCGTCACTAGGCGGTTTGAAAACCGCGCGAAAAGTCGCATAAGTCGCGGGAAATTATTGAATGCGCCGGGCTTCGGCAAGTAGTACGCTTTGGTGGCTCATAGAGGAGGCCTATTTAATATTTAATAATTATTAAGTTATATTTTAAACTTGCTGGCGCCCACGACTTCATCCGCGTTGAAAAAGAAAAAAAGTAGCCTATACTCTGCCATGTACGTCTAAATGTTTATCTACCAAGTTTCATGAAAATCAGCTAATTCGTTGAAGAGTTGTGGAGGAACATACATACATACAATACCTACACTTACAGATTTATTATTAGTATTGATGATGAATTTGTCAACCGTATTATCATCATTATCAGCGCGTGTCCCTCCACTGCCGGATGTATTTCCTCCCGAGACTTGCCACATCGCACGGTTCTGCGTTTCGCATCGCAATCGCTTTCTGCGAAGCCCTTCATTATTATATTAACATTTATATTATGTTGGTTAAATTATAAAATACATATTAATTAAATTAAATTAGTTTTTATTAAATTAATAGTATTAACAAACCGGGCCATCCGTAACCGAATATTTCCAGTGAATTTATGCTAATTTACAGGTCGATTACGAGATTAAGTTGGGTGTGAGTTACGGCAACGCCGCCATGAAAAAAACGGCTTGTTATTCCGCCTTGTTGTTCTTAAGGTGATTACATTTCGCGAGAAAATCCCTTCGGCCGTTTCTCGTACCGACAACGGCCGGCGGTTTTGCAATTTAGCCTGAACGGGTAGTCGGGTAATGAGAAAAATGTGCGGTGTTTCGCGCGGTAACAGCACAACAGTGTCAGAGGCGGAATGATTGGCGCTTGCGCGGTACAAACTTGGGGCACAGTTCTAGCGGGGCCCGCAGTAGTTCGCGCTCTCGCGGGAGAACGACCGCGCTTGGTGTGGCTACTACCCTCCCCTTGGCCCCCGCACGCGTCCCGCTTGTCAAAATAACTAATTGATTTACACCCCCGAACATTAAAAGCGAACTTGCCATAGAAAACTTTCGCTCTCCAATCAACTATAGTTCAATTAAACCAACTTTCAAATGAACATTTAACTTTACGCTGAACGGAATGAGTAACTTTTTTTCAGTGTTATAATATATACGTATAAGTTGGCACACCAATCTGTCATGGTAAAGTGACACGGGAATGAATGATAGTAAATATTAGGCCCTTTGTGCTGGTCGGGTGAAATGAGCGGAGTCATCGTGACACAAAGTGAGCTAATGGATTTTCTACATAAATAAAATATGAGAGAGAACATCTCGGTGTGCCGCACAAAAGTATTGTCGTGTTATGGTCGCGTCATTAATAAATAGAGTCAGCGGCGACTTATCCATTAAACAAATTAAATTACACTTGCTAAATATACCTTAGTAACTACATTTCGCTTTGGGCGCGACTTAATTCCACCGCAAATGGAATTTCGTGGTCATTAAGAACCTGACTAATGTGTTAATTAATGTAAGTATTCTTTTTAATTTACATTTCACTCACAGCGTAATTCTATTATAACCTACACTTTTTTAATTCTAGTAATTTAACTACAGGCAAGCTTGTTTTTGAAAGTCATGCGATTTTAATTTCAGATTATACTAGTGCTTTAGTATTTCGTCGATCACTTCGATAGTCTAAATCATTTCTAGTCTGTGAATTTATTCAAACTGTGAATGTTTTATAAACAATTTTTAATCACAATTCCAAAAAAAAAAATGTAATTACAATTAAGACGTAAATACTTTGCATTGTTCGTTTTGCAACAATCTTATAGTACGACATTTTTTGCATGCATTTTCTTCTGTCATCAGGTCATTAGGAATCTGATAAATGTGATAAAGTCGATTAAATTAATCATTATTATTAATTCATACTAAAAATCACAAAGTTTGTCTGTTACATGATCGTGTTTTAACGCGTTTTGATGATAGAGGTAAGTATATTTATAATATGGAAATAACATGAAACTTAGAACTTTAAAGTTTCAACGCAGGCTTAGCCCCGAACTTTTATGTTACTCTATATATTGAAATTAATTTTCCGTCCGCCTCTCTTTGTTTCTCCACCAACTTCTTCTAAGCCATATTACGGATTTTGATACGGTTTTCACTATTGGACAGAGTGATAAACAGGGAAGGTTTATGTAAGGTTTAAGTTTGCAGAAAAAAAATGTCGAGGGCGGGTCGCTAGTATTTATGTATAATAGTCTTATATCCCTTATTAAGCTTATGAAATTTACACGTTTTTAAACTTAAGTAAATTTATTGAATAATGTCGCTCCGTAATAAAGTTAATGAAATCCGAAAGAATCACTATCACCTACTTTGTAGGTTGTAACAAAGAAATAAAAAGCCGTTACGTTGCGACCTGATCACCATAATGTATGAGGCTTGCGAAAGTTACGAGGGGTCAAAGAAATACGACGAATACAAAAGTCCAACTAATGTACTTTTTGTCATGTTTTCCACTTTTAACATAGTTTCTTCGTTTAGCAAGAATAACTAAATGTTCAAGAACTTCGAGAACCTAGTTACGAGAATATTTCATAAATGCACCTAAGAAAAGTTACAGGGATTCGATTATGACCTGTGTGACCCCCAGATGGCGCTATTTATAGAACGCACTAACGAAAGCATTTTGAAAGTTAACAATCATTATACCATCATTGTACATAGTATTCACTTTAATAGGAAAGTAGGAAAGTAGCGCCTTACATAACAGTAAGTACGGAGTACAGAAAAGACAAAGACACGCTAATTAAGATATACCTAAAAGACTTTCTGAATATAGCAATCCTTGTTTGGAATATAACAAACCAATAAACAATTATGAGTAATTGGCGAAAGATAATATTAGTGATACTATAAGTTATTAATACATTATGATATTAACTCAATAATATGTATCTGAATTTTGGGTATCTCAATAATGCATGTTTCTGTATCAATACATACATAATTACATTGTCAATAACTGTACACAGACATATCTGTGACACTTCAATCTAAGCCTCAATTAGACACAGTAATGTTTATAGCGAACAGCGATCAAGCTGCATTGAAAGTTTATTTCACACGATGAAGTCACAGTGCACAAGAGTGCTAGTTAATGCTCGCGACTTCGTCTGTGCTAACTTACTTATAAATTATCTTGTTATCTCCTTGGTAACTCTACCTTTTTATGGATGAAATGAATTCAAAATTATTTCTTATTGTTGTAGTTTCGCTTTTATAATGCCTATTAGTAGGGAAGTAGAACTTTTCATGGTTTTATTAATGGTTAGTCATTAATTCTGTTCTCGAGTCGAGGCCACGGACCGACAATCTGATTCTTCTGGTCGGTCCTATTGTAAAACTATAGAAGAGGCCTAATGTCTACCAGTGGACGTACTACGTCTGAAATGAGATGATGAGATTAATGGTTCAGCACTAATATAGCTTCTGAAAGTTAGAGATTACTTAAGATCATGGAAAACAATTTAAAAAATATACATTGAACAATAAAAGCAAATTAAGCCGCAAACCATCGCGAATATTGGAAAATGTCTCCAATAATCTCGATAAAAGATACAGAAAATAATACAAGATAAAATCTTTGCGATGGAATATTTACTTCATGTTTAATTAATGAGAATACTCACTGTTTTTGAGTATTGTGTATCGGACGAACCGCGTGTTTTATAAAGAGGTTTTTATTTTCGGAGTTATCCAAAGCGGTGGTCCCGACGAAACCCAATCTAGTCGTGTGATATCGCCCGGAAGCGATGGGACTCGTTTTGTTTACTCATCCCGATTTCAATTTAACATACTCCTATAATTTTAACGATTTTTCTAAACGATTTTTCCCCACATACCATACATTTTGGTGTAATTGGGCGATCTTTACATCTGTATGAATGTATGTATGTAGTAATATTTGGTTTTATGTAAAATATTACTAAAATATTGATATATTTCGTATGGTAAAAATGTAGACCCAATGAAAACGCGGAGCGCTATGCCTAGTACAAGTTTGTGTAATTGGAAAAAAATGGATGTTCTTAATATTTGAATTTAATTAGGAGACTATCTTTCTTGTTTCTCATGGACTTACTTCAAATATCGCAGTTTTGGTAAACCTATATCCCTGACGAGTTAAGATGTGAAAGCCTAACCAACAAACTCCCTGTCTCATTTATAATATTAAAATAATAGCACATTGCAAAGGACCAACGACTAAAATGTATTTTTTCACTCATAACGTAGTTTCTTCTCTTTAGGATTATTGTTAAAAGGTAAAATAATCGAAATTGTTTTTATTTCTAAACTATAACAATCTATTATATATGTTTGATTAATATTATATAGTTATATTTTGCAATAAAAATTAGTTCCAACATTCCCTATAAACATTTCCTTCATAATAAACAACTAATTAATAGTTCAAAGGTCTTTAAAGGAATACCTATTATTTCAAAGCATTATACCGACGCATTTTCATCAAAGGATTTCCTATAAAAGGCTAACATATTGGCCCCTTAATACCTTAGATGAGGACGATAAAGGCCTTTGAAGAAAAAGGGATTGCCCAAAACAATAAAATATACATAGTCCACAGGACAGACGGTCAAACAGACCATGTAATCTGAATATGGGGAAGAAATAAAATGTAATTTAGATAGGACTTACATCAATGTGGTATTTTCTACTACATTTGGGTTCGATTGTGGCACACAGGCAATTTAAGTACTAGTAAAACCACATTGTTTACATTTCTATTTTCATTATTTTTTTATTTTAAAATTTTAATCTTTACCAATATATAAAGCTGAAATAGAGTTTGTTTGGTTGTACGCGCTAATCCCAGGATTTTTGTGTTGGATAGTCTATTTATCGGGGAAGACTATAGGCTATAGAGACAGCAGACGAAGTCGCGGGCACCAGCTAGTTTTAAAATAAATTTTGAACTAAATAATGTAACATAACCAAATAATTTATTACAGTTTAAAATTTACAATTATATATACAATATTATACTGATAATTGCTGAATAAACTCAATAGATAACAGAATAGGAAAATAAGAAAGTCACAATAAAACAATGTAAGTATAAGTACAATTTTGTGGAAGTATCTTCGATTGTGGCTAACAATATCTTCATCAATGTTTCTTATCAATTATTTTGGCAAACAACGAGACAACACTTGTTCTAATTCTTCTTCGTCCTACAAATATTATCCCAACTTTTACAAACAAATAACAAGATCACAACACAGTAACATTTGGTCTAGGTATATTTTTATCAAATACAAACTCAATTCTTAAAGAAAATTCAACAAATAAGTACTTTGTTCAGACGTCCCTATTTTAATGATAATTAAAAAGAATAATTACAAAAGCTATATTTGACATTTTTTTAAAGACACAATGAACTTAACTTAACAAACTTTTTATTAACTTGCAATGTATGTATGTATGTTTGTCCGGGTCCGACATTTGGTATACACGCTTATTTTGGATGACAATGAATGCTTAGATATGTGACGTCATTCTAATTCCAATATGGCGGATCATCCAAGATGGCGGACTAGTTATATTTTCTGCACTACCACAGTATGGGTATCAAATGAAAGGGCTCAACTATCAACTAAAAAGTAAAAAGTAGATTAATGTTAAAAAATAACTTTTTAAAAACAAGCTTTTATTTAAGTGCCCTGAAATGGAGGAAAGTAAAGTTTAAATTAAATATAAAAGCTTGTCGCGGGATTATTATTATTATTATCAGGCAAAAAACGAAAAATACGAGTCAGAGAGTTCACAGTACATACACTCAAACCCAATTTAAAGAGACACAATATGAATAAATAAAAACGTATTATCGTCCACGTGAATGTATTCGTTACATATATGAATATAAATTGTCATCATTACTGTATTACTGTAAAATTTATTTTTCAACGGAAATTAAGCAGAGTCATGAAGCTGTATGTATCAGTAATGAGCTTTTTGTGCTTGTGAGAAGAGCATGTCAAATTATAACTGAAATTAAATTCTGTTTTTTTTTTATATACCCAAAGTATTACAATCTCTTTACATACTCAGTATAATATTATAAAGTCGCTTCCGGCTGTCTGTAAGATCTTTTAAGGTCCGCAACGGATTTTAATGCGGTTTTGTAAAGAGCGTTAAATGAGGAAGGTTTTTATATAATACTAGCTGTTGCCAGCGACTTCATCCGCGTTAAAAAAGATAAAAAGTAGCCTATCACGTGTCCCGTACGTCTAAATGTTTATCTACCAAGTTTCATGAAAATTAGTTAATTCGTTTAAGAGTGATGGAGGAACATACATACATATACAGTTTTCTGTAAAAATCGTCAATTTAGTTTCAGTATCATGTATAGAGCCTATATACACGATATTTCTGAAAACAAAGTAAATTACTCCATGACCGATCCCTACAGATTTATTATTAGTATTGATAATTTGCACACAAAAATTACACCCATGTGAAGCCGGAAGCTTGTGACATGTAAACGTTTTTAAAAAGTTTCTTTAAGAAAATTATGAAGGACTACAGTATAAGGAGCGTGTCATAACGGTCACGCAACCTACAGTGCTTTTTCCCCCATACCAAAAGTGCCCAAAGTGCCTAATAAAGTTTTCAATTTAAAAATAACTTACGGTATTCTTAAAATGACATCAACACCTTAAGTAGTTAATATGATACATATAATCAGGTATTCATCATAAAATTCAGTCAACTCAAATTCTTTTATAAGTACTTTTAATGTCTAGATATTCTTGTAAAAAAAGTAGATTTTCTTCCCCGCTTAGCTCAACTTAGCAGTAATTTTTTTTTTCTTTACAATAAATACTTTCCTTATTAAAATAATGATATTGCTACTTGACTGTACTTGTTATTAGGGGTACAGTCAAAGATACAAGGCAATAACCCAGCACTCGCTTTAACGTTTATTGAACTTCTCCAGATCCCCTAATCAACAGTTTCAACAATGCCATGAAAGACTCGACGCTATGTCGGGCTAGACCAATTTATTTTGAACAAATATTTGACGAAGACTTGCAAATTAAAATTGTGTCTATAATGTACTAAGTCCCTTTAGCACAAAGGTACCTTTAATTGAACTGAGTTTTAATTTAGATGAACATAATATTTAGAATTATATATTGGAGTTTAGTTGAAATTGTTGTAAGAACTTCTGACAACAAATTTAATTAAATTAAAATATCGGAATATAAATAGCCTTCCACGCCACAGTAGGATTGTTTAAAAATAAATCATAAAAATAGGTTTCATATTGCAACCTTCAATATTCGGACACTAATAAGATAGAAGGTTAAATATAGATAAGATGCTAGTAGAGCTCAATTTCATATAACTTCCTTTGCTAGTGATGTTAGACGACAGTTAGCCATCTATCACCAAGAGGACAATTAACTTCTCTGAAGAAAATTTTACATTACATTAAAAGAGGAAAGAAAATTTATTTGCCGTTACAGCAATAGAATACTGGAGCATCTTAATCTTATGTGTCTTGAGAGGTGACGACTACGACTGGCAGTATGACCTGATATTATATCACATAACTAGATACAGCAACATACATATGTATAATTATGAAATTTACTACATAATATACAAGAGTTTATGTGTGTAATTACGTTATCCTTCAACACAGAGAGCACTCAACCCTGACATACGTTGACAACATGGAACATAACTTTTTCATTGCCTCATAACATCGCGTCACACAGCCAAGTGAATGGGGCGATCAACTGTGAGCCCCCCACACTGTATCATTGTGCGGTAAATTGAATAAAAGGCAAACGGACAGTCGTCAACTGGTATTCGGCCGTGTAAATATTAAGCCATACAATGGACTCGCGATTTGGACGTGTTATCATCATAAATCAACGGGTGACTGTTCAAGGACGTCACAATTTAGAGTAAACATGTGTTTAATAGTCCGTGCGTAGTGGATTTGTCTGCGGTCACGGTAGCCTCAAAATCTAAAATATCCGTCCAGAAGTTACAATATCATTTGCTCCAACGAACAATAAAAATATTATAAAAAAACTTAATGTGTTCAGGCCCATTTAAATCCCACTAATGATGGTAGTTTAAATACTTTAATAATTTAACTGAATTATAAAGTTAGAAGAGACAATAAATATATCAATCAAGTAATTGTAAAGATTTCTTCTTAACTACCCAACCGGTTTTGATATGATTTTCACTAATGGAAAGAGCGATAAACGAACCAGTTTTTGTATATATTTTTGTACGAAGCCAGCGTCATGATGAACAGATAGGTATGTAAAGTATTAAAAACAGAAACTAGGTCTGGTATATAATTTAAATGAAATGAAAATTAATTCAAAAGAAGACTAACAAAGCTGAGTGGCGAAACACCACAGTGAAATAGAGGAAACATCTCTACACACAGTTGGAGCTTCTCAACAAACCTTCTACATCTACATTCTACATCTAAGTAATGCAAATATATGGATTGTAGGTTTTTCTATAAGGTGTTTAAATATTCGCCTGCTAACAGCTGGCGAATATTTAAACATGGTTCTTTCGGGGGTGTGTGAAGCGCTCAGTTTTTTCACATATAAACCTCAAATAAAACTTAGTTTAAAACATTTATGAGACTCCCATGGGTTGAGTCAACGGCGAGTTGTGAAGACATGTTCATGATACGTTAAAAAACTGAGAATTGGAAAAGTATGTATTTTACTTACTTTGTTGCTAGTTAATAATAATATACATTGTTAGAAAATGTTTACGGCTGACTGTACTCTGGTGTCACAGATTGCAGATGCATAATAGAATAGTTTATTACTGCATCCATCACACTTTAACGAGGCAGTGGCCGCATATTGTCATTGGCATTTCATAGAATTTATTATACTTTATGTAAATTTGCATAAACAGTTGCGATTGTGAACCTACATATACTGTCATTATAAGCACGTTCAAAACACATGAAGTAGTAACGTAGACGCAGCGATAATGAATTAAGTTTTTTTAAATATCGTTGAACTTCACTTAACGATATAATTATGGAATTCATAGTTTCGCTAGTTTAGTTTTTGTCTGTAAACCCTATTCTTATCTTCTTCTTTAGATAGTATAAAACAAAGTCGCTTCCCGCCGTCTTGTTCATCTGTATGTACTCTTAGATCCTTTAAACTACGAAACAGATCTTAAAGCGGTTTTCACTAATAGAAAGAGTATTAAAGAAGGACGATTTTAGTGCGTCCGGTAAAAAATCCGTGCGAAGCCGGGTGCGGTTCGCTAGTAATATTATAAATGCGAAAATGTGTTAGTTTTTTCGTTAACTTTTGAAGCCTTAAACACTCAACCGATCAACATGAAATTTCGCATAAGATTTATTTAATCCTTATATCAATCATTAAAGATTGAATAAATCTTTTAATATCTCAGAAAAAATATCACATAAAGAAAATGCACTTCGCGACTGACAATATATTGCAACCTTTTCTATTGGTTGATATTTAGCAACCTTTTCTATTGGTTGATATTTAGCAACAGAATTTGTTGTATGTTCTTGTGGTTGTAAATCAGTGGTAGCCTGGTAACCCCTTGGGACATTGAGTAGAATTCTCAGCTGACGCCACGGAATACGAATGCTCTAACATAGAAACTATGTAGGTATATTACTGTTGTGTTTATTTCGTTGTTTAATTTTATTTTAAGTAAATGGGGTAAAAATCCGTTAAAGCGCACCACTATTCGTAGCCCAAGGTCACTGTCTAGTCGGTCCTGGGTTAACCGTGGGTTAATGCCAACGACCTTACAGAAGACCACCGTTAAATTAACAGCATATGTGCTTTTGTTCTTCGGTGAGTGAGTAAGGGATGCCAGAGCATTGCTTTCCTTAGTCCTTCTATGGTGTCCTAAGGCGTTGCTTGTGTTAAAGGCGACGGTAGCCACCTACCATCAAATAGATTACCTACAATTAGTTTCAGCCTATGCAATACTTGAAATAGCTACAATATTACCTACTTCTAAAGCTCTACCTATTCCATGTCACCTATATGGAGACAGGCAGGAGAACTATCCTTGAATATTAGGTGGCCACTGTGGCCAATATTGTATACACACAAGACCAAACGAAACACCAAAAGAATGTCAATGTCCGACTGATCCTAATAAGATAAACGACAAGATACAAGATCATGAAAGTAAAATTTAAATATAGTTCATGTTTAGTAAAAGTCTGTAAAAAATGAATTATTTATTTATTTATTTATTAGGCTTTAGGCATGCTGTTGCAAAAATAATAAAAGTGATATTTAATAAGTGTAGGCGCTTCATATATTCCAAGCATCCCTAATAACACTGAATACTTTATGTACCCATTAAAATACATTGTGTTTTACAGTGAGTGAAGGAATTTAATTAGCCTTGTTAAAACGCTTGTGCCAAGAAACGAATTAACGCTTCCTCCTTTATTTGGATATATTATTAAATGAAAGAGACCGGAATAGGTACAATTTTATTACAGAACACTTTATTACATTATTTTTCGCCTTTGATAATTTTATGAAAGTATTTTCAGTTTGTGATTCCACCAAGTTTCATAATGTGTTATCTTGTTAAAAATAATGAAACAGCAACTAAATAATTAAAACTGAATTGAAAACATGTTTTAAAAACAATAATTGTGTCGTACAGAGTCTTTGAGATTAGGAGAGTAAATAAGATTATAGAGCCCGTAATAGTTTAACGAGGAACATTAAAACACGCGACGAATTCTAAAATATATAATATTTAGAAGCTCTTCAAAGTAACTAATATGATATTAGTGTTATAATATAAAAAAACCATCAAAATAAGTTTCGTTGAAGATTTATACAAATGTTACCAAGTCAATTGGTAAACTCGATTTTTGCTAGAATATAGAACAAACTCTTATAATTATTTGGATTGCAAGAACGTATTGAACAATCAAATTATTTTAAATTGGAATTTGCACTTATATTTGCAATTTTCAATTTATATTTTTTTTTGTCGCGAAAAGATACATTTTTTTTAACGTTGGCAAATCCTCTTGGATACCTCGCAGTGTAGGAGACACTGCTGGGTTATGCCGGATTCGTAGCGGCCAAAACCTAACGACTTTCGACCGTAGATAGCGTAGTGTAGTGTAGCGTAGCGTAGCAGCGTAGCCGCCGTAGATGGGCGGGGTAGAGGGGCGTTATGACACGACATCGATGCCCCGCCAGTAAGGGCTACGCTCCCTGTCTAAAGCTCGGCGTACCCGCCGAAAGAGGAGGTACGCCAGCTATCTCGGTGGGGCGAAAAGATACCTACTCATAAATTATTTAAATACAATATATGTATGTGAATTATAATTGAATATATTTGCAAGTTTGTTACTTAACCGCTTAAAAGATTCAGATAAACCTTTAGATTAAAAATTGTACGGATAACCTTTTTATTTGTAGTGTACACTATAGTTTTGAATTCCCTTACCATTCACTCTTTGCTCAGGAGTAACTGTGTACTCATTGAGTAAGGGATGCCAGAGCCCATTTCCCTATCCCTTACATATCCTCAATCCTATGGTCGGCGACGCTTGATTCCTCATAAATTTTTCCAACTTATTCTAGCCTATTTTCTAAAATGTTTAATATAAACACTAGTGGACTTATACAATATGCCTCTACAATTTCCGACACCTTTTACTGTACACGAGAAAGGATGTAACATTCGTTGTCACATGTTGCCCAAAGTTTCTGCGCCGAAACCCTGAAAGATATAATAACGTAACATCACAGGCAATTATTTTCAACCGCCATAAAGGCTTTTATGTTAAGACAAAGTTCATCCATAAACGCTGCATGTTGGATTACTTCGGCGGAGTTTGTTTTCGTCACGTTTTCACAGCGAATATAATTTACTTAGTCTGATTTATTTAATTTGTGTAAAGCACTTTAATAATCCTGCAACTTCGCAATCTGAGCGGTAACCGAGCGCTATTTCTTCGAAGCGGAAAATGAAAAAGTTATTATAAGATTATCTGTTTTAAAACCAAATTCTATTTTTAATTCTACAAGCGTTTTATTTAAATAGTTAAATGCTTAGATTGTTTATTTAGAAATTTTATTAAATTCGGTTCAAGAATAATATTAGATTTTATTGTTTGTTAAGGCTGATTTGATGGCCGTAAACTTGATGGTAGGTGGCTACCATCACCTATAATACAAGAAACACCATAGGTGAACACCGTAGATCATAATAGAATTAAGGTTAAGGAATTAGGAAGGGGAGGAAATTACATTTTGTTAATTAGAAAATTCAGTTATACCATTACTACTAAACTAAGACTGTTCTACAACATTGACACTACATTGGATTCGTATTTTGCCGTATTTCACTAATTGTAATTAATGCTGAGGAATTTATTACAAAAAATATAGAATTCATTCTGAGCAATCGCCGCAAAAGATGAAACTTTGTAATGTAAATCTGGCGATAAATGCTTTTTTCTGTGCATTTAATTTTAATATTGTTATATATAAAAAAACTGAAGGAATGATATAACAAGCATTTTTAATATTGTTCCCATCAATTACTGAAATTGTTGAAAATTCTTTCGTCGTGCACGACAATGATTAAATAAAGAAAATCATAAATCACAACGATTCATATTATGAGTCCGAATATTTTCACTTCTCTTTCTTAAAAGTGTTCACGGGTAAAAAGTTATCAAAAAGGCGAAAGTAACTGGAGACGGGTCATAAAATTTGTAAGATGGATTTCCCCCAAAATTTTGGTCCCTCAAAGAGACAGTTCAATTTCATTTACCATCTTTTTATTAAATGTATAACAAAGTATGTACGGTACTTTTAAAAAATAAAACAATTTTTTAATTTTTTTTTGTCTGTCTCGAAACGGTTGGACCGATTTTGACGGCACTTTTACTGGAACATAGCTGATGTTATCAGGAGTAACTTGGGCTGTTCTTATAAAAAAAAATTACATCTTTTTTTATTGAAAAGTGGGCGTGTTCAGCTACCAATATAATATTTGTATTTTCGTTTGTAATGAATAAACTCAAAAACTACTAAAGCGATTTAAAAAAAATACCTATAGAAAGCTACAGTATAAGAGAATAACATAATGCTATATTTTATAAAGATACGCGGACAAAGTCACGTTCTACAGCCAGTTTTAACTGAAACTCAACGTGCTGATTCATAAGCACGTTCTTACATATTACTTGGCTATTCCTATTGAAAGCTTTTTCTAACCGAGACTACCTTTTGTCGCATAAAAAATAACCCTTAACCGTCTCTCTTTGGTGGGAAGAAACTCTCTAGAAAATATCCTATAAAACTTACAAGTGTCCTCAACTAAGTTCGTTTTATCTTGCACTTCCTTCAGACACTTGCAACACCTGAAGCTATTCAGTTTTATTACCTCTCAAATTAACTTTTACTACATCATTTTCAACTTATTAAAACTCTCTCTGAATATTATGGGAATCATTAAACTTTGCTTTTAATATTATAAAGAGATCCATTAGCAAAACTTCTTAGTTATCCGTATAAATACTTGCTCATCTTCATTTATACTCTTAGTTAAAAGTGGAAAGTTAAGAAATTCGATCCGTAGATTTGATATCGGAAGATCATCACCTTCAGACTTTACTGGGCGTTTGTCAGTATTTTAATTTATAAAGATTCCATTGTATATATTTTCCAAAAGTCAAAGAAATTTTAAAAATTAATTGTTACTCATGTGAGTCTCTTTCTTAACAATTATGGCTAATCCTATTGTTTTTAATTTCAAGGTGGTAATTTTTTAGGGTTGATATACCTATGTTTGTAATTATTTTCAGGACAAGGTTTGTAAGAAAGAATATTTTTGGAAAGTCCACTTTAATAATCCAAAGTTGGGATGATATTTTAAACGACATTGACTGTTGGGTTAGTTAGTTATTATATAAAAATTAAATATCATCGCGAAATGTCTTTTGTACTTTTTTATTTGAAAATTTTAAACACTAGCATGTTATCTGTGACTTTTTCAAGAAACTCATCTTGTATTGGCTTTTGTACTGAACAAAGTTTGTTCTGTCAGACAACTTCATTTCCATGTAAAGGATTTTAAACAATGAAAGTGTTTAAGTTCTTCATTCAGCAAAGCAACTCGGAATAATCCAACAGGGATTTTAATATGAATAAGAAAGAAAAAAAAAATAAACTCTTAAGAGAAACGTTGATATAAAACTACTAAGATTTAATAAAGTAAACAAAAAGGGACCTGCATGTAATTACTTAGACAGGGCAAATCTGACATTTCGTGGTCTTAAATTCTTAATGGCAACATAAAACATAGGTCATGTGATTACAAAGAACGCTCGTCTCCTTTTATAGGCACCGTTTTACTTACGGGAATGTAAAGAAATGGTCCCATTTTGTGAGGATGTGACCCAACTACTGATTGTATTACGAGTGTTTCCTAAAATGTAATTATGACAAATAATATATGATATAGTTAGCTAATACCAACTATATTATATTATTATTATATAATATTATAGAGGTGTTATAACAGTAACTATATTATAAATAATCATAATGGTAGTTAGTTCCTATTTTCATATTATTTATATTTGAATATAAATAGAAAATACAATAATAAAATCAACACATATTTTATAGGTGTGTCCAATAGGTGTAAGTTAAAATAGAAACGAAAATTACCTCCTACATACAAACTTTACCTCTTTATAATATTAGTATAAAAGCACAAACTGCGACTAACTCCTATAATACTATTTTAATAGTATTCTTTATTAACGTGTAATCGTTTTTTATTATTTGAACAATAATTTTGTGGTCGTAAAAAAGCGATAAAACCTTTCCGAAAAATTCCCGTATTAAATCTGTTTTATTTAGAGTTCAATGTTAGTGGAAAAAATGTAAATGTCCCTGACGTTCGTGGCACAGGTAGGTATTACAAGGCAATTTTGTTTACAACCGACATAAAGGAATGTGTTTTATCACATTTATGTATACATATATGTATGTATAAACACATACATACAGTGCTGTGTATTGTATACGAGACCATAAAAGTTACCCACCCAACTATAAAAGGTTTGTTTAATGGATTGCGCATATGTTAGTAACCGTGCGTATAGTTTTTTTTCAGTGTCAGGGCACGCTACGTTTCGGAGTCATTAACTTGGTAGTCTTGCGACACTACTCTTCAGATAAAAACCTAATTAATCGTTCCCTAATTAATCGTCACTTTGGAATGCGTTCATAGAACAAAAAAATTCATACAATAATTTTGAAAATTATAGACAACTTAACCATTCTCAGATTATGTCTAAACAAGGCCTTAAGACTTGGGTGTTGTACAGTTCATGATAGGCTACGTCCTATATAAATGGTTGTCAGCTTGTCCTTTACACAATACTCTAAAAAATACGGAGTCTACTTATTAAAGGAAAAGCGATTGATCTTTGTGGCTGCAAATGATAAATACGAATAAAATTAATTTTCTAATTTTACATTTCCTGTTTCTTCGATGTGACATCCTGTCTACTTTCATTTGGGGCCGTTTTAATGACGACAGAACTCTCTCCTCTCACAGTTTATTTCGTTTAATGATTCGTGTTGCGGAACATTTCATTTTAATATAGCTAACAGAGGACAATTTTCTAATATTGTTTTCATCTAAAAAAACAGAAGAAAGCTTTCAGAAAACCTGTTCTTTTTTTGTAGTAAATTGCTCAGTAAGCCTGTTGGCAGTATGGGTGTATTAAATAAAATAATTATTATTGTAATTTATGTACAGTCGGGGTAAGAAAATGTTTATCTCCTTCAAGTCGAATTCGCTTGTACCGGGGCAATTATCATGCCAACATTTTATATCAAACGTCTATCAGTTATGTAATTAATGCTTTAGTTTCAAAACGTTTAAAACTCTACGACTTGGATAAAGGAATTAATTTGAAAACTAACATAAGGTTTTTGTACCCCGACTGTGCAAATAATAAATCTGTTTTTGCAGTACTAATAATAAATCTGTAAGTATATAATGTATGTTCCTCCATAACTGTCAAACGAATTAATTGATTTTCATTAAACTTGGTAGACCAATATTTAGACGTACGGGACACAGTAGGTTAAGCTACTTTTTTCATTTTTCATCGCGGACAAAGTCGCGGGCGCTAGCTAGTTTAATAATATATCTGATACTTAACGTATTTAAACAATTTGGTAAATGACGTACGAACGAGTGTTACCCATAGTGACCGCATGCTGACCATGTAGGTGTAAAAACAATTCCAAACTTCACACGCCGCTACCGCATGTGGATTTGTGAAGGAATTTATTTAAATTTGGAAACATTTTTCAGCTTTGGACGGTGTGTGGAGGCTGTAATGGGGCACACTGCGAACGGAGCGCGATCCGCTTTACTGCTATCTCTTCTACATGGCTTCCTCTTCCTTATTGGTACGTATGTAAGTCAATGTTAACTCTTATGAGTCTTGTCGTAAAAATGCTTTATTCTTTTCGACTGAATAATAGATAAAGCCTCTGAGTGAATATATTAACACGCACTGTTTGTTTTTTCTTTTAAATAAATACAAATTCGACCTTAAATTAATTTTGAATCAGTGATAAAATCAATACGATTGAAATAGTTTCGGTCATATTGTAGTAATGTTGAATGCTGAAAATTAATAAGCCGATTTTTAATTAAATATGGTGCTTGAAGATACAATTCTAAGACTTTATAAGTGATCAACAAATAAGTTATCATTTATAATTCCAAAACATTATAAATGCCTAATTTATAAATTTATGGCAAGACATTTTGTTTCCTTCCAATCATAAACTTTTCGCTATTGTTATCACGAATCAACAAATAAATTAATTTAGAAAGATGAAGTTGATTTATAAATATTTATGGATAGGTATTTTTCAAACTGTAACGATAAGTTATACGTCAATGACATCATAGAGATTCGAGTCTTTTAGCAGAATACTTGGAGTGGTCTGCATAGACAGACTAGTCTAGATAGATCCAACTAATATACTCCAAGGACAAAAATATTTCATGATTTATATTTATTAAAAGATTATTCAAAGGAGTAAATAATTGGTGTAGGCAGTGTTTAAATTAAACGTACGTAAAGTTTAAAATGTATAATACGAACAGGTACGCGTACTAGAAATAAATAAAATGAATAAAATCGTGCAACTAACTCGAGTGAAGCCTTTTGTACAGCGAAAATGCTCGTTTCAGCAATAAGTAGTCAAATATAAAATTCTAGCATTCTCATATTTTATTGAATTAAGCATATATACTCGTATAAGTCTGCGGGCGAATTGTATTCGAAGTATCTTATATCTATATTATCTATATTTCTTATAAACTTGTTAAAAATATCATGCTCCCTATCTTAGGATAAATCCTGACATTGACTTGACAAACTTGTTTTAATGGTCTCTAATACAGGTAAAATATAAAATAAACAGAAGTTGAATTTATAAACCGCAATCAAAAAGAAACTTTAGAAATAAGTGGGTTGTATTTTCTCATTTTTTCGGAAGCTTATACTAGTATAATATAAATGAGAAATTTCCTTTGCGTTAGCATTTCTTATTGTGCAAGTTCGTTAGAAATGTTTATCTTACAATTAACATAAGCTAAAGGGAAAATGAAATTATCTTAAAATGTGTAAAAAAATTAATATTTTTAACAGCTGGGTCCGGCACAGAAACTCCATTGGAAAACACGACAGTCGACATCACATCACGGCGGTTCCGAGCTGAGTATCTTCAAGAGTGGCAGGGGACTGCTGACGCACCATACTTTGATCCCAGTACGCCAAGGAATATCACCGGATTAGTTGGTCACCCAGTTCGTCTACTGTGTAGAGTGAAAAATCTTCAGAATAGAACTGTAAGTAATTCAAGCACAGGCTCATTTCCAATTCTATTTTACATCGATAATGTTGTTTCGTAAAAATTTGGAGTGTCACGAACAATGCCTCAAAGCTATGAAGATTAAACCGTAATCTTGTATTGACTGGAAGATTTTCTAAACTTACAATTATTAAGCTTCCGTTTTTTTTATTCTTAAAGAAACATTGTATTTAAAAAAAAGTTCTATTTTATTTTACGTAAAGGTAAAGAAAATGACGTGCAAAGCCGAGAACCGGTCGCTAATGAAGTTATAGAAAAATAAATTTAATAAAGCAGTAATAAACCATTCTAAATAAAGAATTGCCACGTAAAAATAAAAGTAATTCGAACCATTCGTTATGGATTTCAATCCAATGTAACCACCGACAACAATGTGAGTTAGTATAAATAAACTTCATTCTGACGGCAAATTTTACAGTAAACATTTCCGTGGGAACGCAAAATTATTGTTTCAATTTACTCACACAAACTTCTAAGCGAGAATCTTCCACAATTCAACATTGTTACAAATTTTATCCATGTTTATTCGTTATAAACATAAAACTGTTCACCTTTACGGGCACTAGAGCTTATATTTATGATTAGCTCCTTTGATAGCGATCGTTTCACCTCAGAAGTGGCCACTTAAACGTACCCATTGATAACACTAGGCCAGTAAAATGCTCCGTCATGAACCATTTTAGGGAATCCTAAACGAAGCTTGAGCATTGGGATGCGGGATTTTTCATCGCTTTTAGTATTTTTAGTCCCGTCTACTACGGGTCTTGTTTCAAAGCTTACAAAGTTGTGTTGAAACAGTATTCATTACAAAAGAAATTTTTTTTTGAAGTCTTGCTTATATTTGTGGCGTAATTTTATACTGAGATTTTAGACGATTTCTTTATTTAACTTGCTTATGCTATCGGCTTTGTACTTCCCCCTTTTTTTCATATTTTTATTAATTGTGCAAGTGCAAATCAAATACCAGTTTCATTTGCACGTCATTGTAGCAAATGAAGCCGCGCTCACAATTTCTGTTGATAAATGAATTTTAATTCAGTTAATATTAGTTGCTCTGCCGATTAATTCAGCTATGGGAATGCAATAAACCGTCCACACGTAATGCATTTCCACGATTTTCACTTTAAACTTACTAAGAAGAGAGGAGAGATAGTAAGGGAAATAACATGCATTCGATCATGAGGAAAATTCCTTATCGCCAGCGAGGTTATTATTCCGAGAACACCTATACACTCTACACGGCGTTGTAGCATTCCATTCTACAGCTTCTCAATATCAGACCTGTAATAGTCCTCTTAACTGTATTGTGGGAATGCTGTTAGCTATTTGTTATAGACAGACGCGACCCGAGTGGTGAAGTTGCTAGCGTTCAGATATAGATTTGTAACAGTAACATAATATGTATTGATTGGGACGACATTAAATGGCACCGAAAATTTCAACACTTTAGGATATTTTCTGAAAAAATTTAGGTAGGTACTGTAGCGCGCACTAAGTCGCAGGAAGCACTTATTATAATAAAGGAAACCAACTTAATTATTTTGTTTTATAGAAAAGTATATTTCTATTATGGGTATATGAAATTTACTTAGTTATATTTTATTTAAATTGCAAGTATTTAATTATATCTAGACATTTTATATTGCGTCTGTTACCCACAAAGTAACAACTTTATCATGTGCATGTGATAATAAGTTTACACAATGAGAAACGTTCCCTCGGGATATTTTAAAGTTCATTTAAGTTCTCAGGTTGTTGATCTTTGCAAATTTATTTAATGTTCATTACTCCTATCTCTTAGAGTGTTGTGCTTAATTTACGGAGACAATTGTGATTGTTTGTTACAAACATAATCAAAAATAAACATGAACAGTAGTTAGGTATATGATTCTTAAAACTAAGTTCAAACAAGCTAACAAGATTCAAATATATACATATGTTATAATTATATATACAAGCTGTTTCCCACGATTTTATCCACAATCTTTTTCTTTGGTGTTAAAAAAATATTTAATTTTTATTGCTCATTTATTTTTGCCAGGCGCTGATTTTTTTAATTTTTTTTTAGATTATACCTCTGAAACATTTTTTTCAATTCATGTACTATATTTATTCTTTTGACTATTAAAAGCAAAAACCAAAAAAACGTTTATCTTTTTTATGTATTTCAACTTGATTTAGTAGCAAATAGATTATTTCAAATTATTTGTAACGAAATTTGTCTTTCAGCTGACATCGGATACAGAAATTTAATAATTTTCCTGACCATTACCCTGAAAAATTACTTACTTGAAAATTTAAATTGAACTCAATCCGGGTAGAGTCGATAGAAGTGTGTTTTTAAAAAGGGCAATACGTTCTATTCCGATGTCTTCTTAAATTCCCTATCTACATATTTGGCGAACCAATTACTTAATAGCTTGATAGGCATTTTACCAGTAGTTTTTATTGCGAAAGATAGCATTTTTGCCACAGTAACACTAACATTGATCTGTTATATTTGAATCATGTTTTCGTGAGGTTTTGGACACAGTTTACTAATAATATATTATCAATCAAAGATATTATTTCCATTTCCATTAATTGTGCATTGCACTGCGGGTCAGTCGTCTGCGATTTATTTATTTTTAAGTCTCCGGTTCGGGACTAGTCTGCAGGAATAGCCTCTGTCCAGTGACCTCTGGCAGCACAGTTCAACGACTCTTCCATAGATGCTGTCCGCGCAGGGATATTTTAGGACATTTCTATCGGCGTTTCACAGAGTAATGATGAACACTTGTGTCTCATTTCATTGTTTCAATAAATCCCCTTTTGTCTTCAGGTATCATGGGTCCGACATCGAGATATCCACCTTTTAACAGTGGGTCGGTACACGTATACGTCGGACCAGCGGTTCGAAGCGCAACACAAGCCGCGCTCCGAGGAGTGGGCGCTGCGCATCCGCAGTCCGCAGCGACGAGACTCCGGCCAGTACGAGTGCCAGATATCCACTACGCCGCCCATCGGACACCCCGTCTTCCTTAACATTGTCGGTTAGAAAACACTTTAATCACATACCTATCACAGAAGCAAATTTTATCAAGTTTGTGTTAGATACAACATCGATATATTCCGTCTATTTCGATGTAACCATTCGGTATCACTTGGAATTGTAGGTGTTTTAGGTATATAAAATCGTACAACGACAGGTAGTATCCATAGCTACTATGTAGATTGCATGGAAAGCAAACATTGACAGCGTTTTAATGAAGATCGAATGTAATAATCTTTAATTATTATCTGCCTGTAGAAGCAATTATTAATAATAAGCAAAATTAATAAGTACATTTTATTAATTTTTGTATATACTTACACTGAAGAGTCACGTAGACTATTGCCAATTTCTAATTATAAATTTAAACAAATCTTCACAACCGTTACAAACAGCTTATTCCCAAGGCGGTGAAAAGCAATAGAGCCTTTTAAACCGTCACATTAATAATTCTAACTTGTTTCTGGCTATTCGCGTGTGAAATATTGTGGGAGTTTGTTGAACAGTGTTAAAGAAGTAAGTATAAAGACACTAAACACTGAAGAAATAAAAGGTTAAAGGCTATGAAGAACGTAACACAAAGCACTTTACTGTTTAGTGGGTCGATATTTGCCAACAGTACAAAATGTAAATAAAGATCCCTTTGTACTGCAATTGGAATGGCCGAATCTACGAGTAGTTTAATTAAAACTGTATCTCACCTAGTAATCTATAATTATATATATAATACGTATAATAAAATCGCACACGAGCCAGGTCTGTACATTAAATATCTAAAAAAAAACCATTTGTTCTCGTTGTACTTATGTTACCGAGGTCAAAAAATAGTTTTTAATATTTTAGTCCGTTTGTTTGTTTGTCTATGCCCGCTAATATCAGAAATGGTTTAACCGATTTTAATGCCGTTTTCACGTCACTGATGTATCCAATAGCTACCGGAAGTTGCTGGCAGAGTTAGTTCTAAATACTTTTGCAGAAAATAAGCAAAATTTATAAAAGTGTTTTCTTTTCTTTTACACAACACAGAACCTGAAACAGCAATTTCAAGCGGTTCCGAGCTATTTATTCAAGCTGGTTCGACCATCAATCTGACATGTACTGTTCACCATACTCCGGAACCACCTACTTCAATCACTTGGACTCACGGGGACCAGGTAAAGACTTTCAAAAGTAGTACTTAATAAATTATAGTGACAGTAGGTATATATGTATGCAGTCTGCCCTCAAAATCTGGGTAACTTCTCTGCAGACAAGAACCGCTTCCTTACAGAAGACAACGTTGAAATAACAGCTCGATACATAATTGTGTTTCAGTGAGTGAATTAAGTATGCCAGATTCTAATTTCCCATCTTCTTCTCATACCTCAAAATCATCCTTATTCCTATTATCATTTCCTTAAAGGTATCGGCAGTATTTATGTTTTTTAGTTATTGATTTTTGGATGTGAAAAAAAATCCAATAATAAACTTTCGCGTTTATAATGTTAACAAGAATAAAAATCCACTCATTTAATACTCCCTAAATGAAATGTATAATTTTTAAATTTAAAAATAGCAACTTACTTCATTATTTACCATTATACAAAGAAAGCGCTTTAAAATATTCAGTAGGTATTGAAAAGTTGAAATCCATTATTCTTCGTGAAACCCTACACATGCTCACCCTTCTTACCATTCTAGCCAGTAATGCAGCCATACATCATTATTGACAGTTCACATGACACTTTAAATAATACTCACTCCCTCCCGTAATCTTCTGACAAATCCCCGGATGCCGGGATTAGACCGAAATAATCCCCTAAGGTGTAAGGGATTGGACCATTCTGCGCCAATCGGTTCAGTGGTTAAGGCGTGATTGCGTAACGAATTGGCTGTCAGACAGACAATTTAATTTTAATTATACCCAGTAGGGACTTCTGTTATTCTAAAAACTTGCATTTACTTGAAATATTGCCTTGGCCAAAAAGTCTGTGCGATTTTTAAAATTAGCGTACAACTACTAAATCGTTTTACTTATTTCATGATTTTTTTATCTTTAAAGGCTTTTTTCGTTTAAAGAATCATTTTTGAAAATATTTTAATTCTGCTGCTTTACTAATTTGTATGCTTTATTACGATTTCAGATTTACTTAGGTAATGTTTACCATAAAAATTAACAAGTAATAAATATGTGGGTGTATGAAATATCATACCAAACTATATTTTTAAAATACAAATCTGTTGCTCTTGTTGCTTCATATTAATGGCATTAATTTGCTTTTGTAGTAATTTTGATTTATCTTTATTTAATATTTTTTCCTGAAGCTTAATTTATGCAAAGTAATTCTTAATCTACACAGGTGATTAACTTCGATTCTGCTCGTGGCGGTATTTCTCTAGTTACTGAGAAAGGTTTGAAAAGTACAAGTCGTCTTCTAGTGCAAAGAGCGACGGGTTCGGATGCAGGACTCTATACTTGTGGTCCTAACAACGCGCCTCCAGCTTCTACTAGAGTTCACGTTTTGTCTGGTGAGATAATATTTCGTTTCGAAAATTTGTAACTTCTCTAGATTCTCATATTCTTATTTTTACACTATGGTATACGATTCGTCATCATATATTATTATTTACATTTATGTAGTTTTTTCTCTTTTAATTCTAAAGTTATATTTAGATATGTTAGTCTTTTTGAAGTTGATAGTCTTAACAGATTGCGAAGTCTTTTCAAAAGATCACCGTGAAATGATAGTATCCAGATTCGTTTGGGTGAGTGAGTAAGGGAGTCGAAAAAGCAACTGATTGCCTGCCTACATTTAGGTAAGAATGACAAATATTGAGACATGATATAAGAATGAAAATATATGACACGAAGATACGACTTCAACAATATCAATCATAAATTATATAAATTTTTGACAGACGAATAATTTGGGCAAATGTATATATTGTTTATTGCACGAAAACTAGCAAGAAATTTAAAAACTGGGGATTACTCATTCAATGCGTTTTTATTAATATTATTTACAGTTTGGGTAATTTTATTTCTTTCTACATGAAGCTACAATATAGTTTTGCCATAAAATTTAAGGTCTTTGTATTCAAACCCATCATCTTTATTCGACAGGTGAACATCCAGCAGCTATGCAGCAGGGTTGTGCGACATCATCCTTAGATAAAATAACTTCTCTTATAAGTTTAATCTTAATTCTTTCCGTACTGCGAAGACCGATATATGATGTGCAATTTGGTACCTGAACTGGAAAACATAGTTAGTGAAGTGTTTTCTCACGACGTGATATACAGTGTTAAAAATTATTCAAAATAATTTGTTACTTATTCTGTTAGTTAAATATTTATTAAATACTTTATTTCTTAAGTTTGTTTGTTAGTTGCATCCACAGGTTCCAACCAGTATTTTAAAGTATTTGAATTTAAGTAGTCCTATATTATGGCCATGGCAGTTACGATGCATTTAGCAATAGAACCAGAAATTTGCAAATGCATCTTTATCTTGAATCTTTGAATCTTTATCTCTTTTTGACGACGTCTTGCGTTGCAGGATTTAGTGATAGCTTTCATACTACATTACGTTTAAGAGATTCTCATCGAGTTTGATCAAGTATGGGTAAAACCTATAAAGAGTTATGCCTTATGAAGAATTAAGGAGAAATGGACTCACTCTAGCGAGCGGTTGATATCCGGTGGTTGCACGTAGCCTATTAATCGCTGTATTGAGCTTCAAAAATCGCTGAAATCCGATCCTAAAATTATAGTGACTGCTACAGCCTTTATATAAGTTTCAACAGTTTAAAGTTGCGGTAAATAAACGGAAAATAATTTTATCTCGCCCAAAGAAAATGTTAAAAGCACGTCGTGATGTAAGTGGTAAAATAAATCTTTATATATTCTACAAGTAATTGCTGTTAAATTTTCCAACTCTATGTAAAATAAATTCTTCAATTTAATATACTTTAATTTCGTTTGTAAATAATATATAGAATAAGATATTATTATAAATTTGTAAATATATAAAAAAATATCAACGAATTAAAATCTTTGTTACATAAAAAAAAGAGTTTTTCATTTTTTACCTTTAACTATATATTTTATATGATAGAAATTGTTTATTTATTTTAGAATTTTCAACATCTGAGATTGTCTAATTTCCATTTCCATATATTTATAATACTGGTCGATATGTATTTATTATTAATTGGTCCTCGCTTAAACTATGTACTTAGAAAATAGAATGTAATTAGAAGAGGATGTTGTTTTTATACTGAAAGTACCCTTTAGAAATGGCCTTCTATTTAATTCTTATCTGACACTAATTAAGCCATCAAAAATTTCAATACATATACATATAATACAAATGTTTTCCGTCGAATTTACTCGAAAATTACTTTCTATGCCCTTGAAACAAATCATGAATAATGTATCTGACTTTCCTAATATTCACCAATTTGAAATAAAATTTAAAATTGGGCCGTCTTGTAAAATGGAAAAAAGGGAGTAGATAAAAAGAAATTATAATGGGTTAATCTTATCTTACAGACGAGGTCTCGTGCTAGAAACTTAGTTTTGTGTATTTAACTAAGAAGGTTAAGAGAAATGTCGGTTACGTTTCTTGGTTTAGTTTGCTTACAGAGTAAAGAGACAACCCTAAAACAAGCTCTTTGCGCAGCCACCATCTCAATATGCATGAGGCTACAATGAAACGGGGTTGCTGTGTACGCATGCATGTTCACAATTATGCATGCACGGTATAAGCATGCTTGAATGCCAGACGTTGGGTGCGATATCCTGTATAGGGGCTACCTCTCCCTCATTACACAGTAATGAGGATATAAATAGGATGTTTATTATGAACAGCGTCCAGTCTCTTTGTCCATTTAATTGTAGATCAAAAGGACTATCCAAAACTGAGACACACCAAACACCAGCTAGGAAACTGTTATATTGTCAATCTTGATAGGATACACAGAATTACATCAGCGATTTAGTTCTTGAATTTTCATCGATCAATACAACTCAATGCTGCTGTTTCTATTACGAGTAAGTATGTAAAGCTGCCCAGTTTGGCTCTTTCTACTAAAATAATTTTAAAGGAGGATTTTACATAACCAATTCAATATTAGATTAATGTTTCTATAATGTTAGGGAATATAATGCTAGGGAATAAGGCGTTGAAACGTGGTCTTTAACTGTGGGCCTTGTAATAAAGCTCAACGTCGTTCAGCGAAAAGAAGCTCTATAGAAGCTTATAGAGAGCGCTATACTCGAGGTGACACTGCGAAATCGAATCGGGCACAAATTTTGTATGCGACGAATAGTTTGCCTGATATTATAGCATAAAAACCACCCTCAGCCCTTTTTACAAGATGACGGCCGTGGGACAAGGGTTGCGACCCACAATCATGGATTTAACTTTACACTCTTGACATCCAAAAAAAAATAAAATTGCGAGCTCTGACTTTTGCACCCTAAGTCCAACAAAATGTAACATTTCAATGGACTATCAGTAATTTGAAGTAGCAATGAAAAGGGCACATACTCGTAGTACGCGCACAACAGCAATATTTCAGAGTGGTCTTTGAAAATGTGTTTACACATTACAGCCTAACCAGCTGTCCAAATGTGTCCCTGCAATTTCTTGTTAAATCCAGATTAAAGTTAATTTTGAAGAGTTTCCAAACTTGGCTCTGCAGGGATTCGAAACCGTGCCGTCCCTGATACAAAGCAATAAGGCAAGCACCTTAACCACTCGACAAAATAAATGAATAATACTGACCCTCTCCGAGCGAGGCCACAATTTTTGTATATACAAACTTTCCTCGTTTATACCTCTTTCCATAAGAGAAAGCGAATTAAAATCGGTGTAGCCATTTTTGAGTCTTTGTACGAAACTACGCAATTGACAATTGTTTTTTAAATTTACGCACAGCAATTTATTTTTAAATATTAAAGAATAAAGATGTTATATTGTGCGTTTTTATATGTTTAAGTAGGTTTACTTATACTTTAGTAATGTTAATATTGTGTTCCTATATACTATACTGTACAAGTCGACTGAAACTTGGCCGCTTCTTAACAATCGTTTGTCTCTGTCATTCCGCGTTACTATTAAAGTGACAAATATTCTCATTTTTTTCTAAGATTTATTATATAACATAGAGATTTATTATGTTATAGCTTAACTTTATTATGGTTACATAGTAAACAGTGCTTACTTGATTTTCAACCGTTAAAACTAAAATAAACTGATTGCCGGATCTCCACATAAAACTAAATTGATCTCCATTTCCAGAAAATAACATTATAGACACCCTAGTTTTGTGTAGCATCTTAAACGATTTACCAAAAATCTTTAGGTAAAACATGGCGAGTGCTTCTCTTAAATAACCAAAGAGGTAATTACGCACAATTACAGCAGCCAACGGTACTGTTAATGAGGACGCAGTTTAATTTATTTTATAAGGCAATTTTCGTGTATAGCCCGACACCATTTAAAGAGAGTCACTTCTATTCTTCCACTGCTCTTAGTTACTTAATTTGACTTTAAACAAATGGTCGTTGCGTTTATCTCAGTTAATTAAATTTATTTATTTGTTCGGATGTGATATAAATCTGATACAATTTAATGCGAATATTCCCTTTGTTTTAAACAAACCACTCGGATAGTTAAAGAGATTAAAATATTTAATGTCATTCGTAGCGTGTGGTTGAATATTATTTGCATTTTGATATGAGAGATAGTGTTTTGCTAGCTTTATTCACTAGATAAAATTATAACGAGTTGAGATTGTGTTACAAAATTCAAAATATTTCTTTTGTGTGAAATGTTTTCCATCTTTTCTATTTGTATTAAGTTAATTTTATTATACGTTTATTGAATTAGAACTGAAATTTTATTTATTATTTAAAAAGAAATAAAATATTTATATATTAATAAAAGAAATAGTTAAGTACTGAAAAGAGTTAATTTAGAATAAGAAGAAATTATTTATTAATCGAAATTTTTAACAAAATTTATCCTTCCTTACATATTATAAAACAAAGTCTATCGCGAACACTACTGCACCGATTTTCATGCTGTTATCACAAGTGGATAGAGTGTTTCTCGAGGAAGGTTTATATAATTTACAAAGTTACGCGGAAGTCGCGGCAGTAGCTAGGTTATATCATAAAATTATGATGATTCTATATCACATTCACTTTAGTTTCTTGGCAGAGTTCTAAGTACCAGTTGCATTCATAGAGTAACTTTTAAGGTTGCATAACTTTTTAGGGTGCTGACCGAGTAATAGCTAGTTTGGGGATAGTTTTAGGATTGTAATATAGAAACAGCTCAATGCCAAGTGCTTTGAGCGGTCTTTAATTTTTATACTCACTTACTCTGTAATTTACGTTTCATACATTAATACAATAAAAGACTCAACCAACGGGCACATAATTAATATTTTATTCTATACTCGATTAAAACTTATTCGACAAAGTCAAAGAAAGCATTGTTATTTCAAGGTGAGAAGATGATTACTTATTTAAAAAATATGTCACCTAACTTCGAGGTCTTAGTAAAAGACTTAATCCAAAGCGAATATTGTATTTGTAATTTAGAAATAATTTAATGGAACTCGTTAAAACTCAACATTTCAAAGAAAAAAGAGCGAATTGCTTATGAAGAAACAAATTTATACTAAAATTAATTTGGTAATTTTCGGTAGCCTCTGAACCGAAGGCAATTATTAAAACTCCGCGAAACGTTTGACTAAAATGGAGACACTTTTGTTTCAAAATTGAGTAGTGAAATTAGGCCAGTGGGTTAGGGAAATTTATTACCTGGTTTAGGTGGTTTTGGATTTAAATAGATAACTTATCCCATCAAAGATATCGTATTCTGACTTTTATAGAGGTGATAACACTACGGCGAAAATATGTTTAAATTTTCTTATAAGTACAATATAATTACTACTGAATGCTAGAGCCCAATTATCACGTGTCTTTGTTTATGTCAATAGACGACGAATAGGTATCAACAATTATTGAACTGTGAGCCTACCTGTCATTAAACTAATAGTATAGGTCGTGCAGCGAATAAAGACTTCTCGGCAAATGTGCGCAGAACTCTATTTTTATGTCTTTGAGGGGTCAGAGGAAAGTGAGGGGCTGGTACGCATCGGCGTGCCGACACGTTATTGGTAGACTCAGTCGCTCTTCCCCTCCCGCACTTTTGCATGTTTTATCGTATTAGTAAATACGTCATGGTGAATAAATGCCTAAAAAAACGTTGTTCTTCGACATCGCACGATGGTTTTATGGAAGGAATATCAACACTGCCTGTAATGTTAAGTTAGTGAGGTGAAAAATTACGAAATAAGAAAAACAAATTTCATTTTTCTTAGCAATTTTGTGTGCAATTGTACACATGCGCCGATTCCCCCACAAGTGTCGCCTAAAAACCTTAATATAATAATTCACCTATACGAGCCACTCAAGACACTAAATTCAGTTCAGTTCACAAAATATGTAAACGTCTATTACATATTTTATTTTATTTTTTAATTTCACCAATTTTCATAACACCACTTGCAAACGCTGTAGTCATTAGACTTAGACATTACACATTAAACTAGACATTAGGATATCATGGCTAAACTAAACAATTAATATATCTATAATAAAATAAGTGAAAACAAATAATATAATCCGACAAGGAAAATAATTAAAAAAAAAGAATAACATGTATAGATGTACATGTTATTCTTTTAACAAAAGATTAACAAAATATTATTGTATGTTAAATATGCAAAGAATTTTTAATTTTATCTTTGATCGGGGTGTATTATGGGTTTCCCTTTTAATCAGGTGCGTAAATTCTAATGCTTGGTTATCTATCGGTAGCAGACAACCTCGTATAAATAATATGAAAGGTGATACCTGAAATAAAAGGTTGTTTTTCTATATGTGAGTTAAGAACTCCAAAGCCATTTGTTCCATCGTCACCTTGTCCCTATCTTTTATCCTTTCAAGTTTATTGTTGACTTATTATGTATCTGACATTGCTTGTGTTTGTAGGTGACCGTGGCCACATAACATCTTTTTAACCGTCAGCCAATATTTATAATATTAATATAAAGAAAGATAAGCAGATAAATATACTTACTCGTACCTAAATAAGATTCTAAATAGTCTTCCTTTATAAAGAGCTTCTTTTTTTTTTTCAGAATTTAATTCTTCAATTCGAATACAAACAATATAATTCGTAAGTAGTCTCACAAAAAGTTGAGTTATATTGTAGCGCTCCAATTAATAAATTCTCCTTAATATAAATCCATGGAAAATCTAAAACGGTATGATTTATAAAGGCATAAAAACCCCTCTGCCTTAGTACGAAATAAAAATAAAAGGAATGAAGAAGGTAAGATGAATGTGTCCCACTTTTAGAGGTTTAAACGTAAAATACACTGAACATTTCTTAAGAAACCTTAGAACGGCCCTTTTTAGGGATCCGTTAATATAAAAATCCGTTTGACAATACAGTAAAAATATTAGTTATTTATTAGTGACCCGCGCCCGGGTTCGCCCAGTGCTTTGTAGATATTTATAGACCACACACTAACTAATACTAGCTGGTGCCCGCGACTTCGTACGCGTTGAATGGTGAAAGGTACCCTTTTTTTTCGAGGAGTGATCTTACAGATTCCCTACCGCTAGCTAGGCGGAAGGGGTATGTGGGGGTCGCCCAGCACCTGATCAATAGTGGTACTGGGAATATCCCACTAAAACTCCCCGGTGCCTCCTTGCCTCTTGAACGGGGTGAACCGGGCTCTGCCGAAGCAACAACTCCGATCCACCCCAGGGCAACCTAGCCATATCTGGCTAGGCTAACGCCAAAGGGGGATTGCCCGGAGACATCGAGGCAATCCCCAGACGGGGAGGACCTTGTGACCCTATGTCCTTTCTGGGCCCGTATTCTCTAAGTGTGGTTTTGCTGTGGTTATCGACTCGATGCGGTTATAGACTCGACAATTGTCTACTTTGGTATTCACTAAGCACATGTCAAAATGTCTACGACGTTTTTTCCATAGATATACATGTCGATGAAGTTATTGGCGCGTTATTGTGTGGTTTTTAGTTTGACAAAGTACTATTTCTTATTTAATGTCGACTTTGAAGTCGACACGTTTTTGAAAACCACAGATAGAGAATAGGCCCGCTGGTGTCGCAGACAACGTGTATGCAAAATTTAATGGTAAACAAACAAACTTTTTTTTTTCAATTTTCTATTTGGTTGTTGTTTTAAATTTGATTTAATTTGACTTTTATAAAAGAAAAAATACAGATCAAACCTGATTTATTTTTCTTTAACAAAAGTAACACGTTAATTGTTTTATTTTTTACATAATAATAATAATTTCATATTATTTGGAAAATTATCTGAGGAAAACAGGCATTAAATAATTAATTAATAATTTCATATCTTATGACCACGGAAAAAATCATAGTAGCTTATGAGCAGACAAAACGAGTAGACTAACTAAATTTTATTAACGTATAACACTACCTAAATAAGTTGGTAGTAACGAATGTAATGAAAAGTAATAGCGACCTCGATAGCCAATTCATTGGTAACAGCAATAAACCCTTCTCGAGTCTGGAAACACCCCTCATTAATTCTACTAAAAACCTTGGTGAAGAAATTAATAACATCACCCGTTCGTACAACGGCTGGAACCATTTGTCCGGTAACCTTTACAATTTAATTATACCCAAGAACATTTCATTCGGAGTAATTCGCTCACTCTCTTGTGATTTCAAACGGTCACGGAGGAATCACACTAAATTTAGAGCACCGAAACCAGGCTACGTTGAAATCAATTCAAAAGTCCGTGGGGAGAATTGTGTCGTACATTTATGTATCTTTAGATTGGCTTCTTCGATCAATGGAAAAGAAATTCCTAATTATTTATTTATTTACAATTTTAAGGGCTAATATATAAGATAACATTTAAATGATAATACTAAAAACCACTGAGGTTTAGACTCGTGTTATCATTACATTAATAGATACTAATACTAATTACAATTTAAAAAATATTGCTTTAATTTTGATTTAATATTTTTAATTGATATATTGTTACATAGATCTGAAGGTTGGCTGTTGATAAGATGTGGGACGATGTAAGCAGTAGTTCTTTCGCCATATGTATTATTTGCGCGCTGTGTACGTAACCGCTTTTTTGAAATAGCTCTAGTGTGCACAGGGTGTTCCATAATACTTAAGAATGAATGGGTCGCTATTTATGTTATCTAATTTTATGATATAAATTTTTCTATGTTCAGGTCGACAGACAATTCCACTTGAAAGTAGTTTATAAGGTATAATACATTCAATTAAATCATAACTTTAACTGATAATCTAGGATTATGTAAGTACGGCTTTCCTTTTTTTGTGGGATAAAGGATATGCGGACTGAAAAAAAAAGAGATTTTTTAAATAATTTTTTTTAATTTTTGGGACCATAAATTATTGTATGCATACTTTTTTAGTAGTTCGGCTCAATGTGTAAGTATCTTCCAATGGTTTGAATTTGAAACAATGTGCAACAGGATCTTGATGCTTACCGTCACAAAACACGTTCTTGTACATTTAGTAACAATATGACGCAATATGACAAAATGAAATAACACAGTATTGAATAGGGAATTTTGAAATAACTCTGATCACAATAAGTTATGCAAACATTTGCAATAATAAAGAAGCCCAAGAGGGGAAGAAATAATTAATTTTTTCTCATCGCCGGGAGGGGTTCATTTAAACTCATGGTCACGTCGAGACTGAATCCGTAACAAGTTTTTTCTTGGTTATCTGGAATTAATTCACGTAATCGAAACCCCGCTGAACTTAATAGCAATCGGTCAAGAAATAATGTAAAAGGTGTTTTTCCCTTTTTCTTTCAACGGGCTTTTAAAAGAAATTCTCTCATTAACGTGAGTAAATTTCTACAGTTGATAGATGTAAAAGTTTTGTAGGGATAGATTACTTTAGAATTTTAAACAGGTAGTTTAATATATTAGTTTATATACAGTTCTCATGGGGGAGGCTTTTCTTCAGTAGTGGGCGTATTCCGGTTGTTATGTTTATGTTATTTATTATTATTTTGTTATGATTATGTTAAAACACAAATTATATTTTTATATCTATCTGTTTAACTAACGGATTATAATATGGTGTTTACTATAAACGAAAAAGATTTGTGTGTATATAATAATTAGTAGAAGGAATCCATAAAATCCGTTTTAATGTTTTCTTAAAACGCGATTTTTTAGGTTTAGATCAGGTTTATAAGACATCCTTATGTAGTATTTTGTACTATTTATCAAAATATTATAAAAAAACTATATAATAAATAGAAATGTTACTAAAAGTTACTATTTTTGAGATAAGTATTATATTTTATATTATTTTAAAACCGAGCTACTTTCGATGATGGGTCCTCTAAACTTTGTACAAACAATACAGCCCCGACGGTAATCAAAACTTGGCAACTTTTCTTTTGTGAGTGACGTTTACGAATCAACAGAAAATCTCGTAAAGTAAGTCTATAAAGAAATCCGGTAATATTCAGATTTCTCATTCGCCACTTTTCATGAAATTTCATCCCGAGAGTAAATTGTAGCTTTCAAGTGGATTAACCTGGGACACGTCAGGATAACTTTGGCTAAGTCAATTTACCAACCAAATTCATGTCTTTCTCCGAGACCGCATAAATCTCATTAAACTTAGAAAGTGTACCAAGCTGTTGAATTATGTTAAGTTTACAAATAAATTTTAAAGTATTGCTATTATTTAGTTCTGTATATATTCCTCATTTCTGGTACCATTGAAGCTAAACTCTTCGTAAATATTTGTGTCCACTTTGCGACGGTATTGGCCTTTGCTTCTTTAGTTGCTCTCAAAACTTATTGGTAAACTATCTGGCAAACAGTAGCACAATTTAAACTTTGTCGTCGTATATCACAAAACGTTAGGGTCGACTTTGGAGACTGTAAACAATATGACTGCTGATGTACATACATAGAAATATACAAAAGAAATTTTTGTGTACTACCTAGGTATATTAGGATAAACATTGGTGTGTTGTATCACTTATATAATTTCTACTCTAGATTTTTTATCATGAAGTTGGCGTCTATTCTTATCACCAATAGGTACTATTAGGATGAGTATAATATGAGTTTCAATTACGGTTTTCACTATTGGAAAAGAGGATAAACTAGAAAGCTTTGTTATGTAATTTTCAGAAAAATGCATCCACTTTTCGTCGGGAGCCAGTCGGTTATTATCACTATACTCATATAAAATGAACATTTTCTTAGAAATAATGAATGTGAAATTCAAATTCACTCATTAATGTAGCTAAAATGTGAGTCATTTTCAAGTAAATATTAGAAACATTTCATTAAAGAAGTTCGTAGAGACTTCCACTAAAATGTATATCGGAAGCTGAATAAATCGGTATCGCTTCGAGCCATTTACAATTTTGAAGGAACCGAAGCAAAAGGTCACCGGAGTCAGACCACAACAACGGTTGTCGGCAGTTAGTTAGCGGGAGCAACTGAATAGCAATTCACAGCACTCCATCCCCAGATTTATTGCCCTATCTAATCGTCGGACTATCGTTTGTGAGAGCTATGGCTTTTGGAAGTCATTTACTGGAAGCGGTGAGATAAAAAGTTGTGTAGAATTTAACCCAATTTTTTATAGTTTTTTAAGGATTGTATTCACCGCCAAGTTCTAATCCATAGGTACTATTGCATACTTTCCAAACTTAATAATAATATAAATGTGAAAAGTAACTTCGTCTGTCTGTTACCTTTTCACGCCTTAACAACTCAACCGATCAACATGAAATTTTGCATATACTTTGTCAGGGTCAGGGATACAAGAAAGGACATAGGTTACTTTTCATTCGGGAAAAGTACCATTACTATTCCCGAGGTATTTAACATGGAAACTAACTATTTAAGTTTTAACAAAGGTTAACAAGTTATAACATATACAGTTCTTATAATATGGATACGTATACGACCTTTACTATGTCGGACGACGTAGTAAAGGTCGTATACAGTGGACGTCTGTCGGCAGATTATAAAAATAATCTATCATCTATCCGCGCATTTATTATTCTTTACTTACATTACGTAAGTACATTAGGTAAGACAAAAAACTTTAGCACCCATTTTTATTTATACTCAAATAAAGAGAAATCAGGCAAATGAATCTGTTCAATTATTTTAAATAAGTTCAGGGACTGATTGAAAAATGGGTTGTTAGTTTTATTTAGTTTGAGAAAAAGCTTTTGATTTAATTGTCCGTAAAAGTAAAAAAGGCAATTTAAAAGAGATTCAAGTAAAGCGCCGCTTCGAGTAGACTCCGAGGTTGAGCTTTAAGAAATTTATAGCTCTTGCAAATAATGTTACATTCAGTTTCTTGGAGACAAAACATTCGTTCTGATTGAGTGGAATATCTTAATAAAGGTCTCATTAGACGCAGAAATTTTATTTAAAATTCAAAACATCTTTTGGGGGTGACTACCGTTCTTTACAGTCATCCAATAAAACTTTACGTTTCAAAATAGAGGTAGGATTTTGATGTGGAAATAACTTCCAAAGTATGCTACAGTGATCTCTCTCGCGTGCTACTGGTATATGTAAGCATGATGTTCATTACGTAAAAGAAACCTAAATATGAAAGCGAAATGGATTTAGTACGAACCGGGCGCACGTCAACGAGAAATGGATGGAAAATATTTCCGATGTATGTTTTTTTCCGGGACGTGGCAACGCTACGGCTGCCACTCCATTTGCGGTTTCGTTTTTGCGGGTGCCCCGGGCAGGAGTCGGTTGCAAATTACATAATTTATCATGTCGACTGGGTTTATGCTCGTTGAATAACATTTTCTTTTGCCGCAACAAAATTCATATGTTGATTGACCACGGAACTGCATAATAGAATCGGACAAGTAAAAACTTATCTGTCTTATTGACATCTTGTGTAGAATAGATATCACCATTCACTCCAACAAAACATTGCTAGTAAACCCACGTCTCTATGACGCATAGCAATCTTCAAAGACACAAGAAGTTCTTCAAATATCATTATGATATTGCGGTAAACTTCTCGCTTAATATTAAGGTATGTGCCAAACAGTGGGACATAGAGCTGTATAAGTCATAAACAAAGTACCTAATATAACTTAACATGCAAATGATAATACCAGTATATTGACTTGAAAAAATAGTTAGTTGTATATATAGTTAGTATTACATTTGTACCCCTGTTTCACCTATCCCTATCCCTACTAAATATCCCCCTGGTAGAAGCATTCTAGAATCTAATCTTAACAAAACAAATAATTCCCATATAGAGATGACTAGTAAGACAGCTTCAAAAACTATTCAATTAAATAATGATGTTAATCTATATCAGAAAAAAAAACTTTTAGAACTTCAAACGAATCGGCAGTGAGGAGTGAGAATTTACTGCAGTCAGGTAACAGATAGAAAGATTTCCGTGATCACTAACGGGTCAACAAATTGACCTACTGGATTAACGTCGTGCATTTGAATTCACTCTCTTTGAATTGAACTCAAATTGAAGACAAGATCGTATGTTTGAAGATTGCTTGTATTCACTAAATCGATTTGTTAAATTAATTCGAGTGTCTCTAAAAGTATTAAAGTGACCATTAATAGTCCTTGTATCAAAACTTAAATTGTTGCATTTTTAAAGGATTAGATAAATTCTTATGATAATGATGATGATGATAAAGAAGGTTGGAATAAAGTATACTATTGTAAGCAGCAATGTATTGATGTACATAATGAAGTATATAAAAAGACAAAACAGTTCAGCAAGTACCTTTTTATTATTTGTTTTTTAAAAGTTTTTTTTAGTACCTATTGATGAGATATACTTAGTGTTAGCAATAAAAAAAAATAAGACACTATCTTTCCACACGTTCGAAATGTTCGATCAGTAGGTGATCATTAGAATAAGTCCGTATTCTGAAACAACGGAATTGTAATGTGAAATAATATATTAAGTATGTATATAATAAAGCATAGTTATAAGTAATGCTTTAAATTTATGTTGGTGATAAACAGAAAGCAGTTCGGCATACTTCCTTTACCACAAATAGACCACTCTCCCGATTTGAAAGCTAATGAATGGGTATTTATAATTTACTAGAGACCTGTCATTGGCTTCGCATTAATGCTTTTTTTCTGAAAAATTAAAGTTGAAGGATCCTACATAATACCTTCTACATACATCAGTGTAGCTATAAGAGAATTTGAAAGTATTTGGTGGAATTATGTTCATTAAGTAAATGTATTGCACACAATACCTAATCTAAAGTTAGAATTTTTAAGTGTACTGATTAATCCAATCGTAATAGAATAATATAAGTTTGAAAACAGACAAACATTTAAACAGAACAACAATTTTAAATAATGAATGTATTCTCGATTAATAAACGATTCACGAACAATGTAAATATTATGTAGTTCTGCACTATTCGAATTGTGCTATGAATAGTACATTGACTTGTAACTGTATATTGTATCGTTGTAAATGTTTGATTGGAAATTGTTAAACAGAGAAATTTCGTTATAGGATTTTTCCATACAATACGGTACTGAATATATCACATAGTAAGTATATGTTACAAAACAGAGAGTGTGTCAACGCGAATAAAGTTTTATGAGTTTTCGTATCAAATACGATTGTCGTCGTAACGAACCGACCTTTCTTTATCTTAGTCCCTTCGGGATCTATAAGCTGCATTCTCCAAGGAAATTAGTGGTTAGGTAATTCTGATAGAGAGTAGGATATATAACCATAACATAGATTATAAATAGTAATAAAGGTATGTTAAAATTAGACATAGGAGTTAATATTGTAATAAGAGTTGATCTTGTCTAAACAACAACGTTTAAGATACCATAGTGGTACCCTTCCAGTAATCAGTCTGGCGATCCAGTAACAGATCACAATGAAATAAATCAACACTTTTGGTGTTGTTTCGTTAATACAGGAGTCAATTTACCCACTTCCCTGTTGTATCTTATCATTCGATATACCAGAGTCCACAGTGCGTTATAACAATTCTGCTGCCTAATATGACACATATTTAAAAATGTCTAAAAAATACACAATGAACTTGTAAAAAAAGTACTTACTTCGATCCAGATGCAAAAGAAAGCTCCTTTTAAACATTCGACTAATACTTTAAATTTTTTTTTTTTTTATCTGTATTGTTAATGTCTTTTTGAAATCTAAAATTTTGTTTATTAATTAGGTGCCCCTCATTTGAAACTGTTACTATAGAAAGTATCTTTGTACCTTTGTACTGATCCCATTATTGTACATCATCTCACTCTGAAGACAGCCTCTGAAACCATTTTATTGGCGTGTGAGGTGAAAACTGAGTTCAGGAAATTCTTTGTTACTGAAATCCCAAAGTTTATTATTTTGAGCGTATTGTGGATACAAGACTGGAAATGGCACACGTTGAATTAGAGTGAAATAATTGTTGGAGCGTGAATTTGTTCAAAGTTTGTGCGAACCCATTTTGAGTACGGCCCAATGTCATTAGTCGACTGTGAAATTGGCTATTGTTATGGAACTTTCTGATAGTTCACTATTATTATTAAGTATGAATATTAATATAATTTCAGGACTCTGTTTATCAAGTGATGTATTTCTTTATTTTCTTTATTAGATTCCGTTTAAAAACATATTAACATTTTATTAACATATTAGCGGCCGGCTATCTCAAGGATGCAATTTTTCTTACAAGCCCTAATCGTTTTTCATTAAAACCCTAACAAAATCCGTTTGTCAATGTTTTTCCCCATACAAAAAGTGTCCCGTGAGCTTAAAGAAGTTGTCACTTCAAAATTGATAATCTAATATTTTAGTTTATTAATAAGCTAAACATGTAGTATCTAGTAACTTTATTTCTGCTAAACCTAAACCAATGTGTGAGCCGGACGCAACGCACGTTATCAGCTACTAGATTGAGATTTGGGACTGTCTCTGGAGACAAAGTCGTACGCATATTGTACAATTTGTTTCACGCTAAATAATCAGGACTTTGTTCTGTCCCCTTGAAATAACCTTTATCAGCGAAAATGAATCAAAGTCTTTGAATGGAACATTGTACATTGTACAAGTTATTCCTGTTATACACAAGTAAGATTATATGATACCTACTAATGTTTGCTTATCGGTACACGCGGGTGAAAATGTAATCTTAAATTAATCTGGAAGAAGATGTGTAAATTTTGACATACAAAATGTGTATGGATATTTATTTACAGTAGATCCCATATACCTATTAGCTTCTTCCAAAAATGCCTTATTTGCTTTGATTTTTGAGTGACAAAAAATAATTTAAATTTACCCGAAAAATATTAAACCATTTTCTTGCTACATAAAAATTCAATATTATATTGTAATTATGCTTAGTTGGAAACAAAGCACTTACCTTAATCTCATCTAGAAGCTGGAAAACTTGATGTTACAGAATGAATTGCTTTACAAACACGCTCGGACTTTGTAGACAATGTCTGTGACATTTTGTTGAAATAAAGAGACTGTTTCATTTCTTAGACGCTATTAATGACTTTTTATATTTTCATGGAAATGGAAATCTTTGCGAACACATATATTAGTTCGATGAAAATAAGACATAAATATTATTTGACACATAACACATCTAGCTAAATTATAATTTAAATGTCATAAGAAAATTAGTAGACGAGTCTACCAATTGTTGGCACGTTTTTTTTTCTGAATAACTTCTCGGTCCCAAACAAAATATTTTTAAAATGTATTTCACTTAAGTATTTTATTTCCGCTTCCATTTGCTGTGATTCAACGCAGTGTAGGTTGTTTAGCTGTACCGAGTGCCATCATCAGTCAGCGTAGAGCCACGGCATTTAATTGTACAACCCTGGAGGACAGGCACAGTGTAGATGAAACAGTAATGCACCAGATTATCAACAACATTAATATTAAAAATAAGTGTTATTGATTATTAGCCACTGAAATCTGGATTCACCTATTTCAAGCGACGAACTTTGAGGGGTTGATACAATAGACGTTTGGTAGCCATTTTTATGATTTTTATGATAGCAGGTTAACTATCTATTTTACATTAATATGTGACTATTATCGCCTGTAAACATTTAATGGGTTTTAAATGATTGATGTCTAATATAAATAAGACATAAAAATGGGGCTTTGTTATCCTTTATTCACGTAACTAAAGAAAAGCTGATATGAAAAGGTGGTTACGGTTTTTTGAGTTGGTAACACTAGTAACATTATAGTCAGCTAGTCCACAACCTTTATTAATATTATAATCGGTATGATTCGATATATCGACATCGATATAGACACAAGAAATGAATGCATAGCTTACCTAACTGAGAATCTTACTAAGGACCATTTCCATAAAAGGACCAACACCTCAACCACTCAACCAGCGAGCTCCTCCAGATTAAATAATAATTAAGTAAGATATTTAAGTCATTATGTGGTGTAACCTAATCTACTATTCTAGTGTTACTATGGTGTAACAGTACTTGTGGTTCTGATATACGAGCATACTCAACACTAACTTTACTATTCGTAGCACCCCTGAATATTGTGCGGTTTTCATATGCCTGCCACTTTTTACCTAACTTACTGGTGCGAAATGGGGCTTAACCCTAACTGCTATTTTATAAGAGTTTTCGAGTTTCTAATTGGAGTGTGCAATCGCTGTACAACATAAAGTATGTAAAGGAAATAATTACAAATTACGCGCACCCGGTGAAAATGTGGTTTTTCAACGTTTGTATTATTTAGTGTATCTAATTAACTTGTGATTCGAGGAATATGTTGAAAGTTTTCTTCGATGTCTTCTAAAGTTTAATTGGGAATGAAATTATGTATTTAATTACATTATAATACAATAATTAATTTAGAATCAACAACATTAAACGGAAAATGATTCGGTAATTGACGACGTACTCAGACCTTAGTTATTTTAGTTTGAATTATAATATTATAAGGGTGGCAGACAGGCTAACGGTTCATTAATAGGACCGTTACTGTTCTTAAGATTACAAGCAACACCGTGTGCTACTGCAATGCCATCATTGTAGGAATTTGTTAAAGACTCGCTTGAAGAAGACCTTATTATAACTATATACAAGTGTATACCTATATAAAAAACAAAACTACTACTTACCAAATAGTTGAACCATTTCAAATTTTATATGAAAATATTAGAACTCTAACGTATTTCTGACTGCTATATGTATCTTTATTCTTATCATCTTTACTATAATGTTTATTTGGATAACCTACCGACTCCCCTGCGAATGGGGGATGTTAATGTGACACTAATGTTGATGTATCATAATGTGTTCACAAAGGAAAATGCAAGGTGTGAAATACATTTACACATGAACCAGCCCCATTAGGAGGAAAAAATGTTAACAAAACACGTTTTATTCTCGTTCACTGATTTAGGATTAAGTATGCCTTAAATTTAAAATGAAATCTATTTACAATATGTAATTTTGCATTTTGTAATTCTAATATGTTCTCCGGTCTCGTTTTGTCCAGACAGAATTTACATACATGTATTCATAATAGTCTAAATATAATTAATCTATTCTAATATTTATAAGGAGAGAAGATTTGTATGTTTGTAATGAATCAACTCAAAAACTAAGATTTTAAAAATTGTTTCACCTATAGAAAGCTACGTTATCAGGGAGTAACGAAGGCTATATTTTATAAAATTACGCGAATGAAGTCGCGTGCAACAGCTAGTATAGTATAAAATTATCAGACGTAAAAAATAAATCCTTAAAAAATTCTCTTCCCTTAATTAATTTGTACATAATTTGTTTTATAACATTTAAATACGACTTTATTGGACGATTAATATTTAATTAATTTAACCAGTCGACAAGTCAAACCTTTTTTTAAACTCGTATTCCAATCAAGTGCAATTATAAAGTTTTAGTGCTCCAGACAAATCTTATTAAAAGTTTTGTTCGAAATTTCAGTATTTGACAGACCAATAAATTAAAGGAGTTCCGTATCCCAAGCAGACCTAATAAATCTTTGACATTGTTACAAATTTATTACGTAATCTTCCTATTGTTAAATTTGTATATTTGATTTTTTATATGTTTGCTTTAATATGGAATATTCATCATATTAAAACTTGAATATATAATCATTGTATAAATTTAAAACAATCGACTATTACACAGTTTTTCTTGCATTAACATAGTTACATAATACTTTTTAAAAGGGAATTACAATATTAATGTCATATAGAAATTCAATTAATTACATATTAATAAGTCACCAGGACTTGTTAATTAAATTGATTATATTATGTACAATCAACTATTTGTTATATTTTATATTTAAAAATAGGTTATAAGTAGCAATTTCGCTCCGTTAAAATCCCTTTGAAAATATACTATAAGATGAGGGGAACTATTTTCCTCTAGGTAATGTTTGTTGTGGTCTAGACGAATCCGGGTGCGGGTCGCTAGTCAAATTAAAAAGAACGTGAAAAATATTCTAGTAAATATTTGATGTCCTAATCCTAATGCGTGAGTATATTTCACATCCAATTGCTTAGTTATTCTCATTCGCTAAGTCAGCTAAACTTAGGTCTAATTACATTAGACTAAGCTATTATATGAATTTAATAATTCAGTGAAATGAAATTTCTGTCTAATTCCACTTACTCTGCATTTGAGACAGAGTTAAAATGTAACTAGATGGGACACATATGATAACGGAACAGAAATAAATTCAAGAAAAGGATCCCCTTATCTTGTACGATATTTGTCGTTTCTAACACAGACATAATTTATGAGTTATGACTCGGCCACAATTTTATTCCACATGGAGCCTCAGCGCTATACGTTTGCGGGGAAGAAAATTTATAAAATATAATGTTGTATAACACCACTAGTCTTGACATATTATTGTGAAGAGGCGATTAAATCTTCAAGTTTTGTTTATTTGAAGAACATATAGGTCACTTAGTGTGATGAACTTGTAATTATGGACGCTAGGGCCCATTTCCCTACACCCTCCCAATCCCTTATCTTTAAATCTAAAGTCTGAAGCGCACTTGCAGCACCTACTGTAGCGTTACTTGTATTATAGGCGACGGCAGCCACCCTACCACTAAGTAGATCGTAATCCTGTCTGTCAACTTTTATAAAAATAATAATAATCATCATCATCATTACGATTTACTCTAATGCAATGGTGCGAAAACTGTCGAACGTGAGTCGATTGACAATCTAGGGGAGTAAACCCATTCTTGCTTTTTTATACCAGACTAATCTCTGATAGTGGCAAATGGCGGCTTTGTCAAAAGAAAGCGCGGTATTTGTCAAAGAAAAACCTCAGTTCGCGACGTCTTTGATTCCCGCTGTTCTCGTGGAAACTTCTGGTATAAGGTATTGGTCACTGGCAGAAGTTTCCACGACCTACCACTGGCGTAGGTAGGTCATATCATAAGTTATTGCCTGCTTACACTACTTATTACACATACTTGAGGCATTTACCGAGTTGATAGCTTGTAGTTTCGCAATTTTAAGGTAGACCGCCAGGAGTTCAAGTCTGAGCACCCCTGCTCTAAGGAAACCATTATGTACTCTGATTGCGGTTAATCTAATACTGTGTTCCTCGAAAATCTCTAAACACTGAATGTTGTTTGAATAACTACGAGACTTGGATTTGAATACATTTCGGAATTAATTAAATCTTATTTCGTTCAATGAAAGTTTTGCTGGATCGCCAGTTTGGCTAATGCCTTGAGGCTATATTAGGCTCGATATATTTTTTATGTTTGTATGATATTATAACCTTTTACAGCGAATATAAAACCTTTTACAAAAATACATGCTTACGTGCTCTTTAAAATGTTACACTGCAGAATGTCAATTGGAAATTCAGTTAGTTCATAGAACATTAATCTCCATTTAAAACGCTCGCTTCATCTGACAAAGCAATTGCCATCGGTCTATCTTCAGTAGTTTCTTTTTCGAGCTAACTTGCTGTCTTCCTAGTATTTACTGCTACATTTACGGGCTTTGAAACGTTTAGTTTCTACAGGTAAAAGTTCTATTTAATTTCACAATTTCGGACGTATTTAACATATTATAAAGGATGGCAGAGGCTGACGGTCCACGTGATGGTATGTGACTATCGTTGCGTAAGGACACAAGCAATACTATGGCGGGTGCTGGTAAGCTGCCTATCTTGTAGGAATTTATTTATAGCTCGCTTAAAGAAACCCCCATATTGTTTAATTTATTTTAACCTCCGTTTCATTGTTGCTTTTATCCAGGCTAATAATTACGTAAATAAACGAGTTGGAAGGTATAAGCCAGTCTTTAATTTTGTTTCGAATAAAATTCCCGTAGACAAATAATATTTTATGACGATTTTGCGACTTCGTTTACTGCCTTTCCCGTTACGAGTGCTCGTAAATTCTTGCACAAACGTGTAACGATCTAATTTGTGCTCTTCACAATTTATTGTCGAAATTATTTACTCACTTTTAGTTTTTATTGTAGCTACTAATTATATTGCATTACGTACCCTGTTGCTAATACCCCTACGTAACTTGCAGGACAAAGAATATGAAATTTTCACAAGACAAATTCGAAATAGTCATAAAGCCAAAGCTTTTCTTCTTTATGTTAAGATTTACAGACAGGCTGATGGTTCTTGATGAAAGGTGGTTACCGTCGCCTATAACACAAGCAACGCCATAGTAAGATCAAAGATAAGGCATTCTTTACTCATTCAGCGAAACACAACAGAATAAATGTGTTACTGCCCATATTATTGCGAAACGCCTTGTGCTGCTGCCACTACTTTCCAAATCCAAAGCAGATCCAACTTTGAAAAGTTCATTTTCAAAGTTGGCCCTGACGGTAATCGAACCCCGAGACTTTAAGCATTTTAGCATTGACGCGTTTAAGCATTTATTACCACTTTATATTAATCTCCTAATGGAGTTATAAAATGTTGGCTTTCTTTCTAATTTCGTTTATTCCTGCCATTATAATGTTAATTGTTGTGCCGAAATAGCCTTAAAATTAGATAAAAAGTAATAAACAGCCTTAATCGCCAACGCTTGGAGGGCATATCACCACATTGTTTTAAAAGCTCTCATAATTTGAATGGGCACTTATTTTGTTGAAATGGAGTTTGGCCTTGATTAGACACGCAACGGTGCTAATTTTAAAAATATAATTTCAACGGCCTTTTTACACTTATTTGCGGGTTTTGAGGTGAGGTAGTGACCCCGGCAAGTCCGTCGTGCCGTCCAAATATAACCAACCGTCTATGCTACAAACAAAAAAAAAACAATCGAATTATTCACTACAGCTTACCTTCATCCAGATTTATTAAATTAAGAAATCTTCCAGCAGTTCACAGATTTTGTAAAATTTTAATATGAATATGGAAAATTTCCTATTAACCTTGCTCTGGTTTATCTTTTACAGGGGTAAAAAAATGTAATATATTTATTCTCATATCTCTCGCGTCTAAACGGCTTAAATAAAAACCAATATCCTTGTATTTTGTGCGAAAACAAAAACAAAAATTCAGTGAAGTGAGAGGCTTACTGGGTGTGAATAAAGCTGAGTACACATCCTCAAATACACAACGGGGATATAATATGGAAGCGGAAATATTTTATTAATACAAGGAAAACATCTAGTTAAATCTAATTTAATTAAAAGATAATATGTATCCATTCTTTTTTTCACCTTAATAAGCTCACAGGCTCGGTTGAAGCTCCGCATTTTGCTAATTTTAAAACAAGAAAGCTGCTTTAATTGCGTCCTACATTAAAACGACTAAAAATTAAATGTTTTAAAGAAATATAACTAATTTTGAATTGTATTTGTAACCTATAAAAATTCTAAATTTATTTACAAACAACCCGTCAAAAAAAGTTTTGCATACAATAAAACTGTATTTATCAAATCTCAAAATACTGTTCTTTGTCATATAATAATGTTGTTACGATGTGTCTAGTTATTGTCATTATATTACTTAAATAAATGTTAACTTCTCGTTTTCTTATAAGTTACCTACCGTTAAGTCAAAACTACTTAACTTAAAATCCTACCTATCTATACTTTTAATCTATTATTAGATATAAAGAGAAAATATTTATACTTTGTTTGTAATGATTAAACTGAAAAACCATTGGACCAATTTTTTTTTTTTTTTTTAATTTGAACCTACGTTTTTACAGGGCTATATTTTATAAAGTTACGCGGTCGAATTTAGTATTAAATATTTTGTAAGTGATATATTTACCCATAAGCTACGAGTATATTAGAAATTATTATTAGAAGGTAAACTGGGGAGGAAAACATCGTAGGTTAATAGTATAATAAAATGAAAACAGTTCACATGTTTATGTTCTCTGCTTAAGGGTCTGGCAATCAGTTCACCGCCGACCCGTCCCTAGTTGGGCAGGCGCTGATTATCTTTAACCACCATATTCCCTCGTGACTGCTCCGTATTTTCAACCTAAATAATTGATATTAATTTATTTAACCATATAAAACTTTTTCCCTTTACGAAAAGGTGGAAGGTTCCAGTTACAAATACCTGTTAACATTTTCATTCTGAATATGAATTTCATTTTTTATGCATACGTATAAATTTTTTTAATAGGCAATCGCTGTCTATATGTATATCATTTTATCTTCTTTTAATAAACGTTAATTAATTTAATAATATTTTATTAAATAGTTCTAATTAAATGGGAGTTTGCGAAAATTTAATGTCTTAATTAATATGAAATTTAGCATACCGAGAGATCGTTTTATGGATTAACATATAAAATATATCTATTGACAAGACAAGCAAGCTTGTCCATTTTACTTGTTTAAATATTTCTTAAAATCCGTTATAGTTAGCCTTGCAATCAACTTCATGTCCCAAGGCAAGTTTTCAAAATACTTAATTTTTACTTTCTGAACTACAGACGTAAGTGTAGCGGAAAAATTGTTGGAAAACTTTTAAAATTACCAAACAGACTTTCAAAAGTTAGAGCGAAGTGAGAGTTTTAATTCTTTTCATTTAATAATTTCCTTGAGTAAGCGACACCATGCGTTAACTTTTTCTAGTAAAAAGTTAATTTTAAATTCTTTTAAGTTTCGACACGTCACAACTCAGTTACACAGTAGGTAAATGTTTTGATAAGAGTACTCAAAAAGTAGTCAATTACATTTCATCATAACTTTAAAAAAGTAGGTCTGAAGTAGGCTCTGAAAGTAGGTCAACTAGAAACGTTGGATGCAATTTCGCCGAATTACAACTATCGTTCGCTTTTAAATTTACTTACATCCTAAAAGTAAATTTAAAAGCGAACGATAGATTTTACATCTACTAACTAATAATAGACAAAGTCTTTAGTTATTTTGCAAATCTTAATTTATCTTATATGATGGGCTTGTACAAAAAAGTGCTCAAATATTATTTTTTTTTTTTTAAATATTCGCACTTATCATTTTGGTAACAATAGCACAAAAGTAGAAAGAAAGGTAATAAAATATTTATTGAAAATAATATAGAATTGAGTTTATTAATTCTTCCTGACTTTCAAGACGATAAACATTATAATACTAGCCGTTGGACGCGACTTCGTTCGCGTAACTTTTTAAAATATAGCCTAATGTTACTCACTGATAATATTATAGCTTTGTATAGGTGAAGGAATATTTAAAATCGTTACTGTAGTTTTTGAGTTTATTCATTATAAACATACAAAAATACAAATCTAATATCAAATAAATCTAGTATAGATAAACCACTAAAATGCTCAAAATTGCGTCAAAAAAACTAAATAACAAAATTGAAGGGTATATCTGGGTACCGAGTTTAATTCTACAGTTTTTTTTTTATTAAAGAAACATACTTCCAAACAGCTTAGATATTTGTAATGAATGACAAAAATATACAAAGTTAATAAACACATTTCTTCATTCACTGTGTGTATGTATTTAGAGAGGCTTCTCAATGAAAGCAATAGAAGGTCGTACATTTATATCGAACGTTCGATGTCATGACTAGTTCACGCTCCAATACGTTATGGATTGATAGATTATCGGGGGCGCCAGCCCCTTATTTATCTCTGACATCTTTTATATAGCTTATTGTGAATTTTCTACAAATTATACCACTAGTGAAATATTAAGAATATGAAGGACTTAATTGAGAAAAGCCCTTTTAGTCTTGACGTGTTAACTTTAATATAACTATTGCGTAATAGAATCAGAAACCGACAAAGAATCAATTAACTGTCTGCCTCTGTCTGTTTCTCCGCTAACTTAATAAAACACCCAACGAATTTTGTGTGTATGTAGATATTATTTTGCAGAAAAATATTTACGTAAGTGCAAAGCCGGGAGAGTCACTAGTACAAAAATATATAATGCTAACTTCTTTGCCACCATCATTGCCAAGTATGTTAAGAATAATCTATTTTTCAGCAATACTATAACACTTATTATTAGTTAATAATAACTAATATTAAAGTATTAGAATTTTATTTTATTTATTTTTTTATTCTAATATGAGCTGTAGGTTTGAATCGAACAGTAATAGAAAAAAAGACGAAAAATAATCGCACCAAACTTTTATGCAAAGTAGATTTGACTGCAGAAAAATAACTGCATAATAATTTAATATGGACTTACATAATTCCATACTTTTACCTCTTGCTGTTACTTCCTAGGCACGATGTGGAAAGAAGAAAATTTTTCAATATTGGTTTTGCGGAACTATTCTACACTTCTGTCTGTAAAAAGAAATTGCTCCAATCTTCCATTCCATTAAGCGATCTTAATTGCTCTGCGGACCATTGCATTAATGCAGTAATGTTGGAAACTCTAAAAAAATACAATTTTCTCACAGTAAATGTACCTTTGTAGAATTGATTTTTGATTATTGATATTCAATATAACAATCCAATCTTTGTATTCATAAGATTTCACCTATTTGTAATACAAATTTGAAAGTTTCAAAATGTGTAAAGTCTCACTTATCTATTAACCTCCGGGGTAAGGATTAGCATTTCGTTGTCCCTGGAGAGTTGAAAATGTTTTGCGCTTAAAACATCATAAAATACGTTTTACCATAAACGTGATGTTCAGGTACCCATATCAGAAGGGTTAACGTGGAATCCTGGCCACGTTAATGATATAGGCTGTTTCATTAAAATTTGGGTCCTGGCATATTTTATTCGGACCTGACGACGGCTCGCAAATTACTCAACATAATACCTTAAACCCCGTTTGTCTTCTACAAGATAATTTAAGGGGAAATAATTTTGCGAGACTGACTAATTACTTAAATTAATTAACTAGGAAAACATAAACAAGTGTCAAGCAGTTGAGATAGGGTTTGCTAATGGAGAGGACTAAGTAAGTGTGCAAACAGAAACGGCGAAATTAAGTTGGTGAAGTTAGTGACCCTACAGGGCTGGGTCAAAGAGTATTCAGAGAGGCACTTTGAGACATGTCACAATATTTATTCAAAGTTTTTAACCTTAATTTAGTAGTATTTAGCTTTTTGCTTTAGTTTAGTGACTTATTGACAAAAAACTGAAGTAGGTAAGTATTATATTGCCAAAAACTACTAGGATCAATCTAAAATGCCTTAAGAGTATATTTGAGAGAATTATAGAAATACTAACTGGCGCCCGCGACTTGTGTCCTGTAGCCTATCCTGTGTCCTGTACGTCTAAATGTTTATCTACCAAGTTTTATGAAAATCAGTTAATTCGTTTAAGAGTTACGAAGGAACATACATACATACAATACCCACACTTGCAGATTTATTATTAGTATTAATTAATTGATTGATGATTGATGTAACATAATATTTTGGGAATAAATTAAAAAGTTCCTTATAATTTGTAAAGTTTTTGATTTTATTTTTTGTTTCAATGTCAGATTTAGCTTTTAACTCTACAAAACGCCCTAAATTTGGTTATTTGCGTATACGTATTTATGTATTTATGTTATTTATGTAACAACGATTGAAGTTATTCGAAATTCGAACATTTTGTTATAAATTGTGATACGCTTTTTGCGATGGATAGGTTTTTACATGTGTGACAAAAAAATTGAAATTATTTATATAATAACTGGTTTCTAGTTTCAGGTCGAGTTATATATATTGACTGTAGGTTTGATTTCATTTTTAATTATAATTATGTATATAATATGTACATTGAAATCATTATGTAGTAAATGTTACAACTTCATTTTCAAAAATTTAACTAACTTACTCGTACATTATTATTATTATACACATATATTTATTTTCTATCTTAATTCTAAATTTTTTACAATAAATATTATTAAAAAAAAAACAAACAATAAATATCGTAAAAAACTTAAAACTAGAATTCCGCAGGTAGTGGGGCAAGGCCCAAGCTACCAGTGGTTAGGGCTGCAGAGTGAGGAACCTCCTGACAATTCGTGCCGTGTCCAGAAGTACCGCTTTCTATATCTGAGCCTTGATCCAGCCATCTAGTGAGAGCCTCTTGAGGTGTTGGTCGAGGCTCTTCGCTATAAGACCGTTCGCCGACACGACTATCGGGACGATGATGGTCGAATCAACATCCCACATGGCGGTCACCTCATGAGCCAAGTCTAAATATTTACTTAGCTTATCTTTTTCGGCTTTCACGAGGTTTTCGTCATGCGGGACAGTAATGTCAACAAGCATCGTCCGGCGTTGGGATCGATCAATAATAATAATAATCAAATTATTATTATTATTATTAATTAAAATTAATGACAATTATTATTAGTTAAAATTAATGATATTTGCTAAATACTAAGTAATATTAATTAATTAGTAAAATGTATTTGGATGTGTGCTATCTTTTCATTTAAAAATTCCTTTAATGTATTATTTCATTGCCTCTGCAGAACATCTTGCTAACAATTGACATGTAGTCTTCCATGAAAATTAAGTCACAGAATGTATAAAAACAGACGTTGGGAAAAATATGAAAAACGATCTTTCGTAACCCCTGTTGACTTGTTTTCCTCAAACCCGCGGACGTCCGATTAAGGAACGGAAAATATGTAACAGCAAGAAAAAGCCTCACCTTGATTAATGAGCTACCATTAGTCACTCGAACAAAGCGTCGCGTGGAAGGAAAAAATTAATGGCCAACTTTGTTCCACCATCTCTTAATTAATAGTTTTGTTTTACTTTGCATGGCGGGATGTACTATTCATATCTCGTGCCGCCTCACCATTTACATAATCCTCTGTGTCAATGAACACTCCATTCAATCTCTAAATTGGATTAGTGAACATTCGCCTAAGATAGTATCAAAGAGCTCAAGTCACCTTTTACAGAGAAGTTGAAATTAGGAAGTCCTACAGAATCGTTGGTTGAATAGGTTTAAACATACTCTTAATCTTACTTATAATAGGATGAAACGAGAGAACAGATCTTTACAAGTTACAGCTAACACCATCTCGATCATGTCAGCTTTTGAACAAAAAAAATCGGATCAAATTAGGTCTATCCGTATGGGAGCTACGATTCCACAAACAGATAGGTACACGGATACACGGTTACACAGACACACAGATATACAGCCACACAGGTCAAACTTAAATGTAACAACTTATTATACAATACCTACACTTATTTATTATATTATTATATTATTATATTAGTATTGATTTATTATATTAGTATTGATGATTAACGATATTCTACAACTTACTAATTAATTAGAATTTAATGTAGCAGTTTTTAAACTTTGAAATATTAATGTTGTGTTTCGGATAAGCCTATTTTACCTTTACCTTCCTTGTTTATTAATTCATATCTTATAAGGTCTGCATCCATAGGGATTGCATAAGAACTTGCTTGAGCTTATAGGCGATGGGAGCCACTTAACATTAAGAGGACCGTCCGCCTGCCGGCTGTCCTTTATATAAAAAAAACTTATCTTATAAAATGTACTTGCAAACCTTCAAGCTCAAACGGTGTTACGTCATTCGTTTGCATGTCACGTCTACGCCGTGGTCCTAGCGACTTTTTCGTTATGTTGACTCAAATTAATTCATGCAAATGCGACTTGGCGTTGTCTAAAATGGGTTTAATCTCATCGTTGGCATAATTGTATGTCCCTACTCGGATAGAGGGTTAATTTTTTTATCAGCAGTTAACTTGAATAGTAAAGGATGCAACTTTCTTGTTTTTTGTTAATTTTATTTTAACAAGTTAATTTTATCATTTTCTTAAAGTTTTCTTAATAAGTGGATTTTTTTTTCTTTACAATTTGTAATAAGTGTTGAAATTTTTTTTTACCACTTGTTGCCTGTGTATTTAAGAATTGGAGAAGCGCCATCAAACCGCTAGACCGTTTCAAAAATTCTTTCTTTCACCTATAGAACCTACAGTATTAATATTTCATAAAGTTACGCAGGTGAAGTCGCGTGAAACAGCTAGGAGATTATAGTCTATGATGTTTATATTGTTTGTTATAAGTCTATATTGTTTGCAACAATATACACAATGAAAATTATAACACAAAGAAAACAAACTTCCAAATATACATTAAATAGTTTAAATCCTTTCTTCACTTCAATAGTTAAGTTTCAGTATATATACTTTCCCTTATATTGGATATTCAAACTAAGAAGTTGTAGCAAGATTGATCGATTATCCATTTATAAAGTGAATTGAAAATAACTTTCCTTCTTATAACATGTACGTAAGTAACGTTTTATATGTACATATTTGTGTAAGATAATAATATTAGTACATATAACGAGGACTAGGACTTCTGGAATTTTTTAAAATATTGTGACGTGGGAGACGCGTGGGAGGCATTTTTATTAAAGAACTACTAGCTGTGGAGCCCGCCACTTCTTCCGCGTTGAACGATGAAAGGTATCCTATGTCCTTTCTTATTGTCCCAGACAACGTGTATGCAAAATTTCATGGTGATCGGTTCAGTAGTTTTTGCGTGAAAGAGTAACAACCATCCATACATCCATATAGCGGATGTTACTCGCTGATAATGAAGCTTTCTATATGTGAAAGAATTTTCAAAATCTGTCTAAAAATTTAGTAAGAGTTCAGTCACATACACATGGTCGGGAGAAATTTAATGTTGTATAGATTTGATGGAACTCCGTTCTTAGTTAATTTTTGCTGAAAAGGTTTTGTATAGTCTTAAACAGTATGACACTTTCGCATTTATAATATTAGTACGGATGTTACTCGATGATAATGATGCTTTCTATGGGTGAAAGAATTTTCAAAATCTGTCTAAAAATTTAGTAAGAGTTCAGTCACATACACATGGACTTAAGAAATTTACATGTTGTATAGATTTGGTGGAACTCCGTTCTTAGTTCATTTTTGTTGAAAAGGTCTTGTATAGTCTTAAACAGTATGAGACTTTCGCATTTATAATATTAGTACGGATGTTACTCGATGATAATGATGCTTTCTATGGGTCAAAGAATTTTCAAAATCTGTCTAGCAGTTTAGGAAGAGTTCAGTCACATACACATTGGACGGAAGAAATTTACATGTTGTATAGATTTGATGGAACTCCGTTCTTAGTTCATTTTTGCTGAAAAGGTTTTGTATAGTCTTAAACAGTATGACACTTTCGCATTTATAATATTAGTACGGATGTTACTCGATGATAATGATGCTTTCTATGGGTGAAAGAATTTTCAAAATCTGTCTAGCAGTTTAGGAAGAGTTCAGTCACATACACATTGGACGGAAGAAATTTACATGTTGTATAGATTTGATGGAACTCCGTTCTTAGTTCATTTTTGCTGAAAAGATCTTGTATAGTCTTAAACAGTATGAGACGGTGCAGCAAAAACGGTTAAACAAAAGCGCGGTGGGTAACAGGAGTCGAGATAACGATGCTGCACACTAAAGCGGGATTGTTTCCTTCCTCGACAAAGTGCTCGCGCGTGACAACACTCACAATTCTCGTGTCCATTCAACTTAGTATAGACAAGGAATTTATTAAATCAGGAAATTCAATTACGGTTTTAAGATTTCAGACGATCGAAGATTGCTTCGTAATTGATAGAATTCTGGAACGTAATGTCCTTTATTGTGTAAAAAGAAGAAACATCTAAGTACCTAAGAGAACTTCTATAATCTAATTTTTATTATAATTACATATAGAATAGACACATTAGTCTATAGACGAGCTCACTGGATGAGTGGTTAAGATGCTTGCCCTAGTGCTGTGAATCAAGGAAGGTGTTCCGTCACCGCAACGGACTCTCGTCCAAATTCAAATTTCGCGCTACCGATGAACGATGTTTGACGTTCGGATTAGCACAGTGACAATGACAGCTCTAATCAGTTGTCATGCACGTCGTTCCCGTCAAAATATTGGAGCGAAAATACATTTTCGAATATCGGCCTTCCCAACGGTGAAAGATTGCCGCGCGCGCGAACTACCATTTTCCAACAAGAAATTCCTGTATCTGGTGGAGATCATCGAGTGTTAGTAGCAGTCCAAGGTACGTACGTGCATTGTATTGTTATTGCCTATTTCGAATCGTGGATCATCGTCATCGGTTGTAAAAATTCCCAATGTAGCCGGGCCACCAAGTTGCGAGTTGCTACAGAAGGCTTCGATTTTCAACAGGGCCAACCTTGTAAATAAACTTTTCCAATTTGGCATGTATAGTTCTAATATATATAAGCTTTACATTTCGTAGTGACTTACTTAAATAAGCAATATAATATATAAAATAGTTTCTTATGTATTTACTCGTAGTCTAAATCCGAGTAAATACACAAAGAAGATTACTTTAAATATTATTGTCAATTTCGTCCTTATTACTTTAAGAACCTTTGAATTTTTATAAATTTCATTCCCTCATATATTTCATAATTCTTCAAAATGAGTTCGACGAAAATTTCTACTGATACTGGTTTTCGCAATTATTGTTAGTACCAACGACCCACTCCCGGGCTCTCCTCAGCCCGAATGCATTCATATACACAAAACTTCCTCGTTTATCTCTATTTTAATACTGAAAACCGCATCAAAATCCGTTGGGTTTAGAAAAAGTTAGCGGAGAAACATACAGAAACCTGACAGAAACAGACAGACTTTATTTTATAACATGTATAGATATATATTATATTACAAACACTAATAAGCACTCAACTCAAATCATTGTAATATATATAGATCAATATCAATTTATATCTAATAGAATCGTCTATATAAATTCACAATTATTAATACCATGTTACTTCATTAGGTTATACTTTATTATTATACTAACTTTATTGACTATTAAATTATTTTAACATTTCACGAAAACTTTGTAATATGTATTACATTGGAGTATCTGGAGTTTATTGAGTTTTTAAAATAGGTAAGTATATCTGCTCTTATTTTCATAATAATCCCGAAGAGAACGAAACTCGATGTTCGCTAGATTTTAATATCAAGAAAATGCATATCTGTAAACATTCGGATGAGAATATCAAACTTAGATTATCTGTATGCAAATGTTGAACTTCTTCATATTTCTGTACAGCTACATCTTTTCATAAATAAAAGTATAAAACTTTATCTAATTAGATTATTTGTCATATAGATACCTACTGCTTATCATATAAATATAGAACATCAATGTACATAATATAGCACATAGTACAATATAGTATAACATTATAGTATAACATAATAACTCTTAACAATGTGATATGAATTGTCCTAATGTTGAAACTAGGGCAAATTTAACACCAAAGTTAATTTGTTACAATATAACAAACCCTCGTCAGAGACATTTAGTTTCTTCACTATCTGGTTACCGAAGCTGTGTTCATTTTCATACAAATAACTTACATCGTTAGCGAGTGTGTTTGCTTTAACTTCAGGTAGACACACAAATATTACTCTGGAAACTGTCTGTGGCGTCATATAACTCCATATTACTAGGATTAGTATTAAGACATAATAATCTTCTATATAAAGGAATCCCTAAATGTGTTGCTAAGCCCAAAACTCGAGAACGGCTGGACCGATTTCAATTCTGTCTACACTCCTGGATAATCAGAGAAGGTTTTTACGCAAAAAAATGCACCCCGGGCGAAGCCCGGAACAGGTCGCTAGTGTGTAATATATATTACAAAACCCTTTAAATATTTTATGTCCAACTGCTGGACAGATCTCTTATCTACATTATATAAAGAAAAATCCAAGAAGTCAGATCACTTTTATTTAGTAGGTCATTACATGTCTTCGAAGCCTCCTTTAACCAGAAAATTAATGTTAATGACGAAAACCCCCGAAGCGTCAATGATTACCTGAAACTCCTCTGTAAGATATGAATGCCACAAACTGTATAATAATAATGCTATAAAAGCACGCGTCATGTATTATTATGATTTCACTTACGCCTTTACAGCACGGGTCAGTACGCGCGGAATAATTTTCAATTTATTCTATGCATTACTCAAAGTTGTAACAAGTTAACACCTCGGCGCCGGGACCAAGTTTCTAACATAATCAACATATGAAGGCGGTGCTTTTAACATGGAAATTGAGTTACTTTATTCAGGACATGGGCTTAACGGAGCGTTCAAAGTCATTTTTCTTTTTAATTTCAAACTCCGCTCCCAAGTTTCGTGTCCATGTCCTTTGTTTGCCGTAATGGATTCTTCCTAACATAATTTTGCATATTATTACAGTGACGTGAAAATTTAAACGGGACGTTAACACTTTGTTCATTAATTACAATGATTTATTACATTATTTTCTATTAATACTTTCAACGAACGATAAGTCGTACCCAATTTATTTGTATTTCGGTTTCCTTCAGGACATCATTATCATAATCAACATCATCATAAGCTTGTGTCTATCCATTATTGGAAAAGACTTTCCTAAGACTCACCACCACACCTTGCTTTGACCTTCGCATCCAGTCATTTCTCAATCTCTATATCTACATATTACAAATAGCGACTTGATATACTTACATAGTATAATTCAATTATACTATAATTGACCGCGCCTTCTCTCTGTGTTTATACAAACTTCTTCTAAACTACTTAACGTTTTTTGATACGGTTTTCACAAATGGAAAGAGCAAAAAAGGTTTCCACAAATTCATTGATATCTTAGTTTCAATGTAAACAATTTATTTCAGAGATTTTATATCCCCAATAACTTTCAAATCAGACATTGTATTTGAACATATGCCATGAGACGTGAGAGGCATGCCTTCGTGAATCTTTCAGCAGTTTATGGTACAGAAACGTTTTGTTAAGTGTAAAGAAATATAGTGTCCATAACAGCGAGTTTATTTCACATCATACAAGTTAAATAAAAGCTTGTGTTCAAAATAAATATATTGCAGTGTGTCTTGTCTTTGTTTAGTATTTTTATTTTAGCAACGTTCTTAGTGTAATAAAAACATTTTATCGTTATTCGTATTGATATATTAAGATTCGTCAACTTATTAACTACAATTTTAGTCTATGTGGAAACAACCCAACATTGTACAATAATACAATTACGCCACAATCCCAACTTCGTCTTCAATTCACGAACTAACGGTGCCATAAAAAAGTTACAGGTATGATTTATTCCACTTTCTATGCGAGTACATAGAGACGGCCGACCGAGGGACCAGGCCTAACTTGGCGGTATAAATATCAAAAGCAACATTTGCACAGGCCGTTAGTATTCCAAAAGTGTGAGTAACTTGAACAACATTTCACGGAGTAAGACAGTTTTTTCCCTGACTAAATCATGGGTTTGTGCGTACTAAAGGTATGGTTCTAACGTCAGACAGGGAGTCGTGTGGTATGAATATTTTATGTCCGTTTATCCTCACCTAGAGTCGCGCCCCAAAGACAAACAAACACGGACTTTTATGAAGAAGAGAGGGCAGAATGGTCTGAATATGCTTAAAGCAATAAGTTTTGGCTTTAAGTCAAATGTTATGCTAATTTCTACCTGATATATAAACACTAGTTTATGCCCTTCGTTTGCTTGGATTTCATCTTTAAATTTGAATAAGTACATAATATAGTAAACTAAAAAATTAAATATAATGTGTAGTGTAGGTAACTAATGCCTAGACAAACTTTCACTCACACTGCGTCATTATTTTCCTTTTAGCATTTTATAGCCGTCCTAACTTCTAAAGGAAATGTGCTATTATAATTTAAAGAGGAAATTACATGTACGTGTACATGTACCTTCACCATGAAACTATTTATAGGTTATCGAATGTTCAAAATCAGTTAAGTAGTTTTGAGTTACAAAAGTAAAAAAATAAAATAATACATATTTTATTTGATCAACATATTATGATTATTTATATAATATATGTAGTTACAACTAATAATCTGTTTAAGATATTCATGTTCCATTTGTAACTGAGAAGATTTTTCAAAAACCCCGTTTTAGTTCATGCTTTCAAGTATTAATTCAAAGGGAACCCTTTGAACGACGTGGGCTGCATTGTTTTCGCAGACTCTCATTTTCCAGCTGGGAAATAGCTTTATTTTTTGCAGCTTTTTAACTTAAGACATCGTTGGACATTTCTTCCAGCAATGGGGTCGCGGTGACATCATTATTATGTTAATATTCATTATTCATGGCACAACAAGTTGAACAGAAAATGCTATTGTACATTATTTCATTTTATAATAAATAAATATAACGTCGATCGCATAATTTTTAAACTAACATTTTCCCAGTGGTTACTTTGAATATTAACATTGTCTTGAATCCATTATTGCACTTTATACATTGACATTGACATTTTTTATTAAAGGTGTTGTATATAGGTAGAAACTAAAAGCTGTTAGTAGTGAACTACTTAGTCGAGTGGATGCGGTACTTGCTTTATTGCTCTGTCTCAGGGGTCACAAGTTTGACTTCAGGCAGGGTCCAAGAAATGAACTTTTCATACTTAGCTTTGGTCTGGATCTCGAAAGTAGTGGCAGCACACATTCTATCTCGCAGTCAATTGGACAGCTCGTCTAGCTTACAGTAGACTACCGAGAAATAATGTATGCTGTTGTATTTCGGTGAGCGAGTAAGGGATGCTAGATCCCATTTCCCACCCCTACCTAAACCCTAATCCTTAATTATATTTCTGTGGCGTTGGTTGTGTTATAGGCGACGGTAGCCACCTACCATCAAGTAGATCGCCATCCTGTCTGACGACCTTAGGTAATATTAAAAGAATCAGAAAGGTTAGTAAGTCCTTAACTCAAACAAAATCATTTCAACTCTCTTAAAGAACTAAGTAGTTACAACATGAATAAGAACATCTTTGGTAATCTGAAAATTGGTTTACGAAAATCCACATTACTTTCAAAATTATCTTATCGCAAAATTCTAAAGAGCACAAATTAATCCCATTTATATTTTCACGAAAATCGTTCTCGTAATACTAGAAACTAATATCGCTAATAAACTTAGGTATAGATAAGAAGTTGACAGTTATTGAACAAGTCTAGATAAGGCTTTCCCAGAGGACGGGCGTTGTTTTGTTCGGCTTTGACCTCGCAATTTGTATTCTTTTTTTATATTGAGATGTTGCGATATGCTCAACTTGGAGCTTATTGTTCTGTCAGTTATCATTATTAATGTAAAGCGACTTTGTTTTGTGAGAGCGTTGAAATTAATTATGTTATGACTGAAATAAAAGTGGTCTAATTTCTCCGGTGTGTATGAGAAGATGCAATCAGCGAGAAATATAGGTAGACGTTTCATCTTACTGTTATATTAGTACCTATTTTTGAATATTTAACTAGCTACCTCTATCCTATGCACTATTTTTTGAAATAGCTTGAAGTTGGCTTGAAGATATGTAAGTTACGTAAATATTCTTATAATATTATAAGAATCTTAATATGTATCTTATGTAGATATAATATGTAATATACATAAGATTACGTTCTGCTATACATATGCAAGTAATACAAAGGTATTTTCTGTCGCACCAAGTTTCAAGTGTAGGTACACCTCTAATCTAAGTTTCTCAATTAAATTACATATAATCTTGGAAGACCTTCGAGCGAGAGTAATGGAATAGACAACATTTGCGAATAAGATTGTTTAGATGTTTACGATGGCTTTGATTTGAATTTAAATAAGATTTGAAACACTCTCCCTGTACCTAAATTGAACCTAAATTTTTATCTTTTTTTGAATACTACAAGGAACTAATTTAAAATACACCAGCGTACATAATATCACGTGTTTGGCCAGCTGCCCGGAAAATTTAGCGGGTAAAAGAACAGCTATGTGCTTCTGTACTGTGCATGCATTAAAACTTTCTCGCTTAAATTACCTTTGGGATGTAACGCCATAGAGTAATGATATTTGACTGGTTTCTAGTGTTACAATAAAATACTCGAACGTCGTCAAATTACAAGTAAGAATACCTAATCAAAATTGCAAGATATGACGTAGCGGGCTGTCATTTTGCTGCCGTTTTTTTTTATATTATTATACAGTTTGTATCAATTATTTTGGTGGTTAACTTAACAATGTTAGTTACTACTAACATTGTTAAGTTTAGAAAATTACCAGTTATGTATATTGCTAAGTTTAGTATAGAAAAAATTAACGGGGAAACTTACAAAGGCAGACAGCTACCTTCTAATATATAAAATTCTCTTCGAAAACCGCTTAAAACCGATTTCGATGAAATTTTATATGTACACTTGGTGGGTCTGAGAATAGGTTTTTATCTAGTTTTTATACGCGGGCGAAGTCGCAGGCAGCAGCTACTTATTCTATAATATTGTATAGTCCTTGAAGTAAAAAAAAAATAAATGTATTATTACTAACCAGAAATAATTTGTGAACGATAATGTAATTGAATGAAAATATTCAACCCCTTTCTTTAATTTACTGGCCTATATATTTATAAAGGCATACGTCGTCCCTCCCGTCTCGTCCCGCCGGATATATACTCATACGCTTAATATGTCTTATAATAACGGATCTATCACTCAAGTGTATGAGCGTTTATGAATTCGGAAATTGGGAAAACTCGGAACGGAACTGGGATTTCACATGATGAACGGAAAGAAAATTAAGCGTAAAATAATAAAAAAAATGTATTGTGTGCATTGCTACTAGTACTTGACTTGTATACATTATAGATGCTTTAAAAGCGATTCATGTAGCTTGATAAATATCAAATTCTCAGTGTTAATATAAGCTATAGCAAATAGCACAAAGGATAAGATTCAGATTTAATACGATACAAGGATAATTCACATAATTCAGCGAAATACGACATTTACTTTGATTCGCCGCAACTTGATAATAACCTACTTAGATACAACCGTCATAATATAGTAATGGTTAGGTTTATATGTATTACTCTAATCTATACACAAGTAGGTAAAGACAAAACAGTGTGAAACACTTTCATTTCCTTTGTTTTGTTCATAAAGTATTTTGGTAATGTTTATCTATATATCTTGGACTTGGACTTTTGGAGTATTTATGTACGGCTACTTATTCGCTTCTAGCCCATTGCCATCCATAGGATTCAGCGAATCAACTACGAAGCTGTTATACAGTTTAAACAGAAACACAAAACTAATACCCACTATGGACTGAAACTCTAAGAAGTGCCTTTCGCATGTTGCAACTCACAAGTGTGAAGAGGACATTAGAAAGACTTTATTCTTTAGAAAGGATCCAAAGTCACCCGTCTCCTTATATCAGTAAAGGTACACGCGAAGAATTTTTCGTATTTTATATTAATACCTATTGACATTATAAAACACGAACTTCTTTTTTTTAAACTTACGTCTTCTTAAAATAAATTTTGAAAGCTGTGAATTGAATTGAATTAAATCATTTAAATCTGTAGTGGTCGGTCATGGAGTAGTTTACTTCGTTTTTAGAAATATCGTGTATATAGGCTCTATGTATATGTCTATATGTGTATATAGACATACATGATACTAAAACTAAATTGACGATTTTTAGATTTTTTTTCTATATGTATGTATGTGTGTATGTATGTATGTTCCTTCATCACTCTTAAACGAATTAACTGATTTTCATGAAACTTGGTAGATAAACATTTAGAAGTACGAGACACGTGATAGGCTACTTTTTATCTTTTTTAACGCGGACGAAGTCGCGGGCAACAGCTAGTAACAAATAATTTTGTTGACATATCATTCTTCCACAGTCATAAATTTGAAAGCCTATCTAGTAAGTAAACACACAGAGAAATAATAGCAAATTATTTGATGCTTCATCTCTTTGTCCTTGTCCTTTATGATATTAATGTCTGCAGCATACTTTCTTTCCCTTTGAGCTGAGGTTGTTGTGTTTATGGACGATGATAGCGTGTTTATGGCCACCTAGGTACCATAAAATGTGCTCTAAGCATTAAAGTAAACTTGCACTTTTGAATAATAAAACCAACGCTCTAAGCGTATAACTTACACCACACTGAAAAGACGTATTCAACTAGGACTTGTGAGAACAAAGTTTGAAATCTATTTATCTGGCCGGCTTTAAAACAACATAACGACTGCTGAATGACCAAGGAACTGAGTTGCAACGTATTTACTGAAGCACCCGATTTGAATTTAGATTTCGTGCTTTGTAGACTAGGGAATAGTGAGGAAAAGCAATGTTGGGAAATCTTTGTAGCTTTCTTCGCTAACTCCTTCTAAGCCACGATAAACGAGGAAGGTTTGTGTTATAATTCCAGAAAAAAAAGTATGCGTGTGAAGCTGGAGGCGTGACGCTAGTTATATGTAAATATTATTACATTTATTTAAAATAAAATAATAATATACTAGAAGTTAGTATTAAAAACTAATATTTTTAAATGAAACTAAATTAATCTAATATTTCGAGTTGTTTTAAATATTAACACATTTTTCTTGCCAATCAGCATTTTTTTTGAATTGAATATAAATATTGATATAATTAAATATTAAAGTTGGAAAGAATTGTTTCAGAGTAATATTTTCTTTTGTTTCAATCAAACGAAATAACTCTATTTACAGAATCTTAAACCAAAAGATATTCTGGACGCAAACGAAAATTCCCAGCCGTTTCACTGTAGCGGCCGTGAAAATAGAAATAGAACTTAGAAAATAATTGACTGGTATTGTAAATGTATTATCTACATGTATTAATTTCATTAAGGAATTTTCTTTAAAAACATTTTACACCCAAAACTACAACAAAAATGGTCTGAGTAAGTGCATGCAACGTTTCGCAAATTGCCTGAGCGCATTACGACGGAGAGTTGTAAAAATACCAACTATTATTTAGGAAAATGGGACGAAATTGCGTTGTTCTTTCACATAGGAAATGTTCAAAGAGCTCGACTCGTGTTCCGTACGACTAATTTTGCCTTTGTCGCGGTTTCGTCTGCTATTCATACTATTGTTGCTGCTAAATTGTAAAACTATCAAAAAAATGTTAAAAATATATCGTTGCTTTCCAGTAGACAGTACAAATACAATTACTATAAAATTTATAAATTTCACGAAATCCTTAACATAATACTGGGCAGTGGGCAGCATTTCTAGTGAAAGGGACAGTAACAGGAACCACCTCCTTAAAGAAGACCACCGTGAAAAAAAGTCGTACATTGTGTTTCTGTAAGTGAGTCTCTAATTATGGGCCTCGTAAGGAAGCTCAATGTCGCTCAACGAGCTATGGAAAGGGCTATGCTTGGAGTTACATTGCGAGATAGAATCAGATATGAGGAGATCTGTAGACATACGAAAGTTAATACCGATATAAACCGGCGGATCAGTTAGTTGAAAATGTCATCTATTATGGTGCCCTAAATTGTAACAATTTTATTGTGAATAACAGAATTTTTTTTTATTTAAAACGCTTCTTTGTTTGTTGGAAGTTTGTTGTTTGTTTGTTGGAGTAACGTTATTAAAATTTATAGATAATTCAAAATTTAAAATTTCGTCCTCAAAAAATTATACAGTGCGTGCTCAGAAAGCAATCCTAAAAAGACCTCTTTTGATGTGACGATGGCAACTCCAAAGAGACTTCAATATTGATCTCAGTTTAACCTTTTTACAGACATAGGGGCGGCGCATAAATCAAATAACTTTTCAAGGCACGTACTTTACACCATATAGGTGAAGAGAAACAGAGAGTGAAAATGTTTTGCGAGAATTACAATATATTACGTAAAAAAAATACATTTCTTTAAAAATTATGATAATTAGGCTCAAACCATGGATTACTTATAAAGATTATAATTTTTCCATCTACATAGGTATCTGATTATATTAATTTAATGGATTGATAATATTTATTGCATAGTTGAATAATAGTTTTTATACAAAAAATATTTTATAGGTTTGTGTCTGTATAATATTTTATAATTTTAAAAATATTGGCCGGTGCCCGGTGCTCATTGCCCAATGTTCGAAAATTACAGCTTCTAATACTAGCAATTTTCATCAAGATTTTCCTTTTTTCTATTCTATTAATTATGAAATCGAAAAATATTCGAGAATATCGAATTTGAGAGTGTATACAGAAATTTCTTTCTGTATGTGAAGGATTTTATATTACCTACTGGTGTTTCTTCTAAATATTGTGTTAGAGTTGTTGCAAACTCGGGAATGTTGAACAATCCAGTGGCTGAATATGTAATCATATCAGATCCACCCTTCGACAGCTGAGCCATTGCCTCTGCTCATCTAAATAATTTACATCACTTACAGGACTTCTACGGGAAGTGTTATTTACAATCCAAAAGAAAGAACTTTCATTTAGTAGAATGATATAGATGCATATTTTATTACTTTTGTCCTCGCGAGCCGAAAAAATAGTAAGTAGGCAAAAGCTGTCCCACGGCTGTCCAGCGCAGCGAGGACTATGCTCCCTATCGGAACCTCGGCGTACCCGAAAGTGGAGGTACGCCGGCCATTTCAAATTACTGCTCCGCCAAGTTAATGAACTTTGGTTCTTCTACGGATCTCCTCATTCCTGATTCGGTCTCACAGTTTACCCCGAGCATAGCTTATTAAGCGACGTTGAGCTCTCTTACAAGGCCCGTAGTTAGAGATCATATTTCAGTGCCATACGCCATCACTAGCAACACATCTCTATCTATACGCTGTCCGCTTCTGTAATTTCTCCTCTAATTTCTTCTAAACCACTTCTAACCTCTAGCTTTTAATGTGGCACTAATTTTTGTGTTAGCACTAATTGAAAGAGCGATAAAAGAGAAAAGATTGGCCAGTCGCTACTCCCCCTATTATAAAGTTTAGACTTAGGACCTCTTTCACCAACTACAATTACTTAGTATTTATTAGTTAGTTTTCAAGTAATGCTAATTGGCAGGTAAATGTTACGAGTATCTTGTTTCAATTTCATTGAGTTACCCTTGAGTAATGCTACTCGAAGTTGGTGAAACTCGTACGCTTTCTTACTGGTGACTATAAATGGCAGTTAGCCGATTTAATACTTTACTCAGAGATGCTGAAAGAGGCCTTTAGAATAGTTAGCATTTTTAGACTTTTATCATCAATACTAATTATAAATCTGTAAGTGTAGGTATTGTATGTATGTATGTTACTCCATAACTCTTAAACGAATTAACGGATTTTCATGAAACTTGGTATATAAACATTTAGACGTACAGGACACAGGATAGACTACCTTTTTCTTATTCAACGGCGGACGAAGTCGCGGGCGCCAGCTAGTAGTAAATATTATTAGATTAAATAATAATTACGGCTATATACATCACAAACTTCGTTACATAACTAAAATTTAAAGTACTAAGTATTTCTTACTAAAGTAACACTTTTGAATGTTATGTCGTTAATGTTACTGAAATTTTAGGCCTGTCTAATATCATTATGAACTCGACTGTACAGCCAACTTAATTACCGTATGCTTAAAACGTACTCTATAGAAAGGCGTGAATTTGAGTGAAGTTTCATACACAAAATTGAAAATCGATTTGCTAATCGCTTCGTTGCCTTCTCGAACCAATTAAAGGGGGGCAAAGTTTGACGACTTCATTAACCGTATTCCAAGGGAACTTGCAAACTTGCCTCTTATAGAATAACAGACATTTAAACAAAGCCATAGCCAATTTCAATCTTATATATTTTACTACCTGGTGCCCGCGACTTCGTATGCGATGATAAATTAAAAATATAAAAGCAATTGCAACGCTTGACAACTCGTTGCTATAACACATTGGCTAGGCGTTAGTTACAGTTTTATATTTTAGATAATCCCTCGGGAACATTACTTTTTTCTTGAATGAAAGGTATCCTATGTCCTTTCTGGTGTCCCAGACAACGTGTATGCAAAATTTCATGGTGATCGGTTCAGTAGTTTTGGCGTGAAAGCGAAACAGACAGACAGAGTTACTTTCGCTTTTATAATATTAGTAAGGATAAGGATTATTTAACAGTTATAAATTAGTAAAAAATGTTTTTGAAAATAAAATGGGCACCAAATTCACAGCGACTAAAATTTATTGTAGATATATAAATTTATGTAGTAAGTATATATTGCTTTTATATTTCATAGTTAATTACATAACGGTAAGTTCATGAAATTTAATTAACAGAATAGTACCGCAGGACAGTACACTGACGATTGACTAAAAATTTGAAGTAAAATTAGATCATCTATATTTAATTTTGTAAATATAGGTATTTAAAAAAAACTATTTAAAAAAATTAAAAAAAAAACTATTTAAAAAAAATTAAAGAAACTAAAAAAGTCCGCGATTTGTACCACGCGAATTGTGATCCTACATTTTCTCACACCTTATGATTGTGTACAGATAATTGATTTTCCAATGAATACAATATACATCTTTTGTGTTTCAAATAACCCAAATTCAAAACCATTGTCATCGGTTTTTAATTTGTATACCTTTGCAAAGGATAAAAGATTTTATTGTATAAATCACCACTTTTTCCTGTTCGCGTTTATGGTACAAAGAAATGTCTTTTTTTTTTAGAATATTATTTCACTTTTCGCACATAATATAACTAATAGAAAATAATATTTTCCTTCAATTTTGTTTAACCTAGATACATAGTAAAACTAGATACTATTCCATCTAAAGTTATCTAGGATAAATTATCTACCTTTTCTAGGTTTTTTTTATATTTTGTGTACACAACATTGAGATTATTATAAACTAGCTGTTGCCCGTGACTTCGTCCGCAATGAAAAAGAATAAAGTAACCTATCACGTGTCCCGTATTTCTAAATGTTTATTTACCAAGTTCATGATAATCGTTTAAGAGTTATGGAGGAACATACATCTTATATAATATATACAATACATACACTTACAGATTTATTATTAGTATTGATGAGGTAAAATAGATTTTGATTCTGTGATTATATTTTACTACCTGCACACAGTTTGATACAAGTAATACTTCGGGAGAAGAAATGTTTAAGAAGGAATAATTATGGAAGTGGACTCTGCATTCCTTACTTATTCACAGACTTCACATTGGTCTTCTGTAAGAAGAATCTGGACTAGAAGGGCTGCCCAAATGCCTGCGAAACGCATTATGCCCTGCCATTATTTATTTTTTTATTATTTTTTTATGTTAAGGTCGATAGACAGGCTGACAGTCCACTTGATGGTAGGTGGCTACCGTCGCCTATAAGACAAGCAACGCCATAAGTGCTACAAGTGCGCTGCCGACCATTGAACGATTAAGGATAAGGTCTAAATCCAGACCTGAGTAAACTTTAAAAAGTTCATTAACAAAATTGACCCAGCCGGAAATAAACCCGGGACCAATGGGACCAAAATAGAGCATTTAAGGCAAGCACCAACGAGCTCGTCAATATTTGCTAACTTGAATTTTTATCTTTCACATAAGTAACTCTCATCCGTGTAAGATATCGAACGCTAATGGAAGAAAATCGTCTTTATCTAATACATAATATTGAATGGAGCACCGCGAACGCGAGTAGCGTTTTATATGCTTTCAAATGTCACAAAGGGTAATGCATTTTGCTCTTGAATGAGAACGACCCTTTGCGCGGTTTGTAAGGAAACTGTTTAATGCATTCTGAGTTTGTATTTTCCGTTTACCCTTTATTCATGATTTAGGCCAATGGAAAATTTCAATACAATAGACATATTTACTTAATGTTCACTCATGTTCGTAAAAATAAGTTTCCATAACAGTTTGTTGGAAAAATATATTTTTCTTAACTCTTTTGTATTCAGTAGGTAACTGTATAATAACAACTGAAGGGTGTGCCCAAAAAAATAAGCAATTTTTGGAAAAAACACATTTTCACATACAAAACGTCAAAGGACAAAATAGCAATAAATACACTTTCTCCCAATACAAGCATAAACTGCGTTGAACCATTTATCAAAATTGGATGTAATGGAACCATAAAAACTAATAATGAAAGTTGCAAAAAAAATGTTTAAAATTAAATTCAAACTAAGTAGCGCCATCTACACAAAACGATTCAATCTATTTACCTTTCCATTGCAGTGGTTACCAAGTCTTTACTTTCTAGAAGAGGTAGAATTCCAATGTTAGTAGGTACATCTGCTTACTGTTAGATGGCGGTATTTAAATATCATATTCAATTAATGTTGTACAGTCGAGGTAAGAATACGTTCGTCACCTTTAAGTCGACATTTGCTTGTACCAGGGCAGTTGTCAGTCATGCCAAATTTCATTTCAGACGTCTGTCTGCTTAGTGCTTTAGTTTCAAAGGGTACTAAGAGCCTACGACTTGATAATGGAAATGAATTTGAAAACTGACGAAGGTTTTCGTCCCCCCAACTTTACTTGTAATGTTATGTTATGTTATAAGTATGTTGGAAATAACATATCATATAAATATAATCTGTTCTGGCAAGATCCAGGTAGATATAATATATAGATGTCAAGCGCTTAACTATCTGAAATGATTGCAAACAACTAAAACTGTAGCTGATATCTGTAATAATAATAATGGATAATACGTTTATAAATAACTATGGGTAAAAAAAAAAAAAGTAATAGGATTTCATAAATTTGTTTCACAGTCTTATAGTTTCTGTTTATTTTACCATTATTTATTATTATACTACGTGTAGATTTTATATTATAACAGTACTTCAAAGCCATGATTACCGCTACGTCAAAATACAAAACTACTTGTCTTAATTATCTATATTTACATTTTGTTTACTAATAACAATATAAAATCTTATAAATATTATCAAGTACCTACCCACTTATATGTAATAAATAATTATTAAGATCTGCTTATAAGACAAAGCTATAGCTTTGTCTTAGGGAAAGACTCCTCTGCATTAAACCCGTAATTTACGTAATTATTATAAGCCTGATTTTCGTTTGCAACCACCGCTCTTTTTTCTGGCAATTTTGTAGGCTGTGACTTCTTAGGTCCTGTAAAAAGTGATATTTTAAAAAGATAAAAGTAAGTACCTTACAATATATACCTTAAGGTACCTTAAAATAAGTTAGTTAATTGGAATAGTTAGAAGCTAGGTATTATTTTAAAACACATTATTATGAATAAGATTTCAGTATTTTTGAGATATACTTATACTTATATTGTATTTTAAACACACAATAAATATCAATCAAGTTAGTGGATATTACTTTAATATTTTATTATGATTAGTTTCATTAACTGGTACATACCTCCTCCTAATACAAGCTTGATAATAGTTGAAAATGGTGAATCTATTAAAAGCGTAGCAACAAATGCAACTATAAAAGCGAGTGTGAAATCCCCAAAAAATTTGAATATCTGAAAACATTAATTTTAGCATTAGTTAACTTCATATTAGCGCCATCTATACGAAAACTATCAAACTACTAAGATATTTGTAAACATAATCTCTTGTTGGTTCTCTTGTCACAATAGTACAAACTATTTCCGATAGATGATGCTATTTATAACAATTAATTGGTGCATTTCAATTTATGGTGCGTCTTCTCGAAATAACTGATTCATCCTTGGTTTTAACCAACACCTTTCGGCAAACCCCGAAATAGATTCAAATTTCAGCTTTTAACTAATGTATTTTACTCAAACCTAGAAGTACAGTCGAGGTAAGAAAAGGTTTCTCACCTTGAAATCGTCAGTCAACAGTCCTTTAGTCTCAAAAGGTACTAATAAGTGTCAACGATTTGATAAAGGAATTAATTTGAAAACTGACGAAGGTTTTCGTACCCCGACTGTACTTAACTTTTTTGTTAAACGTCGAACGTAAAATAATCTGTTTCGGATTTTGCTTAGAAGCGACTGGCAAATTCGGTCAAACGTTGATTTAGCTATAGCTATAATGCCACTATAATAAAAAAATCCACTCTATGTAAAAAAATCAAACGTATTGTGTAATTCAAAATTTATTGTAAAATGTCAAAACGTAGTTTTTAATACAAATAACAATAAAAAAATTAATAAAAATTTGTTACTTACAGAATGTGGCACGCTGAAGTACGTAGAAGTAACCATACTGCCGTTCATGACATATATTAGAGGATAATGCAATAGGTACATAGCGTAAGACAGGCGAGAAGGCAATTTCCACATTGGTAGGGACAGAAGCCAATTGATTGGACCTGTAATTAATATTATTATATTTTTTATATTATGGTCGACTTGTCTTGACGTCGTCTTAAATACAATCTTTAATACATCTGACAATTTTAAGGATTAGGAAAGGGCAGGACACGGACCACTGAGCTCTGGCATCCTATTCTCACTCACCTAAACACAACAGTACATAATTATGCTTTTAGTATATTTGAGCACAAAGTAATACCAAGTCATTCGATCAATTTAATATGTAGGTATTAAAGATTGACTTTGAGAAAATTTTGAACTAAGTAATGTAGTCACTAGTCATGGAAGTGCCCCAAAATCCTTACACTTAATGCTAAGGCATAATTATTTAACATCTACATAAGTATGCAATAAGTATTATGTTTTTGAATTTCTGTATAGAAAAATAAAATATAAGTATAATTTGTTCCTTTTTATTAAAGTCAAAATCGAGTAGTTTATTTTATATTATTTGTAGATTTAATAGTATTAAAACATACCTCCGTAACCGTGCACACACGCGAAAACAATCCAACCCAAAGCAAGAGCCCAAATAGCCGTCTTAAATGAGTTTACGAGGTTGGCAATAACTTGATTGTCAAAATCTGCTTGAGCTACAGGATAATGTAGGTAAATGACGAATCCCAACAAAAATGCCGTACACATCCATAAAATTCCTGCTTGCATCTGAAATACAGGTAAATAAATAGGACTGGGTAAACGAGCTATACACTACATCGACATAATATGAGTAATTTATGAGAAAAACTATTAGAAAAATGACAGGAGGAAAATCTCCAGGTCATGATGGTCTAGCTATCGAGCATCTTCGATACGCCGGTCCGCATGTGGCTGGAATATTAGCTACGTTCTATTCACTGTGCGTGGGCCATTCTTACCTGCCCTCTGATATGATGAAAACTGTAGTAGTACCAATAGTTAAGAATAAAACTGGTGATTTGTCTGATAAAAATAACTATAGACCTATTTCTCTGGCTACGGTTGTGGCAAAAGTTTTTGATAGTATGCTTAATACACAGTTGGAAAAATATGTATCTTTGCATGATAATCAATTTGGATTTAGACGGCGATTATCAACTGAAAGTGCTATACTTTGTCTTAAGCATACTGTCCAATACTATATTTGTCGCAAAACTCCAGTATATGCGTGTTTCCTCGACTTGTCCAAGGCATTTGATCTGGTTGCCTATGATATCATGTGGGAAAAGTTGGAAAATATTAACTTACCGTCTGAAATTGTTAGTATTTTTAAATATTGGTATGGGCACCAGGTTAATAGCGTGGGATGGGCGGGAACAATGTCAGAATCATACAAATTAGAATGCGGATTGAGACATGGCGGTATCACCTCACCCACCTTGTTCAATATATACGTAAACGCACTGATCGAGGAGCTCAGCAACCAGCGTCTTGGTTGTCACATTGATGGGGGTATGTGTTAACAACCTTAACTATGCAGACGACATGGTGTTGTTGAGCGCCTCTGTCTGTGGTTTACGTAAACTACTGAACATCTGTGAGAGGTATGCGTGTAGGCATGGACTGAAATATAATGTCATGAAAAGTCAGTTCATGATCTTTGAAACGGCTAGTGTTAAAAGCCCTAATAGAGTGCCACCTGTGCGTTTAAATGGCATTTCTCTTGACAAGGTGGACCATTTTAAGTATTTAGGGCACATAGTCACGGCCAACTTAAAAGATAATGCCGACATTGATAGGGAGCGAAGGGCTCTGTCCGTAAGGACAAATATGCTAGCTCGCAGATTTGCACGATGTTCAACAAATGTAAAGCTTTTATTATTTAAAGCATATTGTACATCGTTATATACCTGTGCTTTGTGGGCGTATTATACACAAAAATATTACAGCTCCCTTCGTGTCCAATTCAACAACGCGTTTAGGGCAATGTTAGGGCTACCCCGCTTCTGTAGTGCTTCAGGGATGTTTGCAATGATGAGCACTGATTGTTTTTATGCTAACATGCGTAAAAAATGTGCATCACTTGTTAGACGGGTGCGGGATAGCTCTAACAAAGTTTTATCAATGATAGCCAATAGGCTAGATTGTATATATATCCGACATTGTTGCGATAGACATGTTGGTGGTAGTTTTTAGGCATTTACTTCTAAATTGAGGGAGGCCTATGTCCAGCAGTGGACGTCCTACGGCTGAGATGATGATGATGATGACTTGTAAATTAATATTCTTATTATTATTATTATTATTTATTTTCTTTTATCTTGTATTAAATATCTAATTACTGTTGTATATGTATAGTATAAGGCATATATAGAAATTAATTTGCTTTGATTTTATTTAATTGGGAACTGTTTAGTTATATATTATATTAACAATGAATGTATAAACAAAATATGGGTCTAGTTACCTGAAAATAAATGAATTTGAATTTGAATTTGAATTTAAAAAAATCACCTGGTGATTGCGGATGTGTTATTACATTATTAACATTTAAATTCAAATTCAAAACATAAATTTTAATAATTTTGATTCATACATGTAAATGTAAATTCATTTAATTTACACTTATTTATATGCAAAGCTAATATAAATTAATATATATTTTTTAACTTCTTCTAAGTAACCAAATATACAATAATAAGATCTGTATGGCAATTTAAAATTAAGCATAATTCGTAAAAAAACCGTAATTTACCTTAGATATTTCAGCAGACTTTCCCCGATAGAGGTGTAAAATGTATCCATATATCATTCCGACGAAAAATGGTGCCGCTCTCGTCAAAGTGTTGAAATAATATTCGTACATATATCTCTGTATGTCTGCTATGCGTCTGATGATGCAGAAAAAAAATATCAAAATACCATTTACTTACAAGCGAATGTTTTTGTACTCTAGTGCTGTAGGCACAAAGTGCAGCTTCTTGTACTACTGGTTGTACAGTCAATATTACAATCTCAATACAAGGCAAGGGTACTTACGAAGGATTTACAGTTGCAGCTGGGAACTTTTTGTAAAAGTTAAACGTAGTCGCAGCAACTAGAGTAGCAAGCAACGCTGTGGTCATTGCAACCCACGCCTGAATTCTTCTTTTGCTTAGCACCCAGAAGAGAACGATCGGAGACAGTATATGGAGTTGCATATCCACAGCCAGATACCAGCTGTGCCCTAGACACTAGAAATAAAAACAAATATTCTCTAACTCTATGCGTGTATTGTATTGTTGTTACTCAAGAAGTAATATGTGAGACAGAGGGAAAATATGTATATTTTCCAGAAGAAAAATCCAAAGAAACAACATTGATTCTTGGATATTGATTTTGATTTTGACAACATAATATAGAAGTATATTATTAACTAGCTGTTGCACGCGACTTCGTCCACGTAACTTTATAAAATATAATACATTCGTGTCTGTGAAACCATGGAAATACACACACAAAATTTCAACTCAATCGGTTCAGCCGTTTAGAAGTAATGTGAAAAAGATAAGTACGGAAGGATAATTCTTACTATCCGTTGTCCTATTACCCGTTTTCCCGTAGGAATGAAGCATTTTCCCGTGGTAAAAAGTAGCCTATGTTCATCACGGATAATGTCGGCTTCTAATGGTAAAATAATTTTTCAAATCGGTCCAGTAGTTTCGGGGCCTATTCTATACAAACAAACAATCAAATCTTTCCTCTTTATAATATTAGTATAGATAGGTAATAATCAAATTTAATTAATAATTTCAAAATGTCTTGAGATTTCCATCAATCACACACACTCAAAAATATTTCAAAAACCTCAGAATAAACTAAATAACCTGTGCTTTTAAAATCATCAATTCCCGCGGTTCTTATTTGACAGAACTGTTATAAAAATTGGTAACTTATTGACGTACCATATTATTTGGGGTGACGAAATTCTGCACGTACAGCATCGTCGACCACCAGTAAGTTCTACACCTCTCAACCTTAGGAACGAACATTGAGGTCCAGTTAGGGCCATCGGCTACTCGATGTAAAATGGAGACTTGAAGCAGTATTGTGAGAGCCAATAAAGGAAACATCCTCAGAAACCGATTCAAATAAAACATATGGATATTTTTCAGAAGTTTACCTGGAACAAGTACATAATTTAATAGAAATTGTATTTAAATATATTTTATGAATAACTAGCTGGTGCCCGCGACTTTGTCCGCGTTGAAAAACAAAAAAAAGCAATATAACACTTGACAACTTGTTGCTATATAATACTTTGGCCAGGCGATAGTTTTTTATTTTAATTTAAATGATCCCTCGGGAATAGTCCTTTTTTTCTAGATGAAAGGTACCCTATGTCCTTTCTGGTGTCCCAGACAACGCGAATGCAAAATTTCATGATGATTGGTTTAGTAGTTTCAGTTTTTTTAGTAGTTTAGTAAACAAACAAATTCACATTCACATTTATAATATTAAAACAATACTCACTTCCAGTTAATTTTCCACAAGTAGTGTAAACTAAAAGTAAACCGCTGAACATGAAGAACGTGTCCACCGTTATCGGCGCCGCTGTTATCCACAAAGCTTTGGCTGAAGTTATCCACTGAAATAAAAAATAATCAACTTTGAAATAGTGTCATAAATAATTTGAGCCGTATACTTCTAAAATAATGTATATACGCTCTTTTACACCTTTTATACTTGGCTCTTTAATGGCAGGATCACAGGACTATTAAGTGTTATTTATTAAGCTAGCGTAATATATATCTTGAAATATTTTTATTACTTTTACACTATTATTAATTATAAATATATTATTATCATTACGATTAAGCTTATCAAGCAAATCATAAAGTAATTAATCATAAGTAATTCCAATGGGCTCGTCAACTTTTTTACTATTTCTTTTTAATTTGTAATTTACTTTTTAATATTTAATATTTTTAATTTTATTTCTTAAATGTCATTGATTTTACCTCCATAGCATCCATTGGGTTTGCCATCATATTGCCTAGCTGAGATGAGAATGTATGACCCAATATCACCCACATCATTGCTAGCACTCTGAGGCCATCCATGCATTCCAATGCTCCAGGATTTTTAGGGAAGGTAAGAAGACGACGTGTGTTTGTGTATACAGAAAAACTTTTGCAAAGTGTACTCGTTGATTTTGAATCTGAATATAAAAATAGTTATTGTATTAAATACAAAAATATTATTGAGAATATACCAATAACGGAGTAATTTTGAGGCCGGATAGATAGACTTTCACTGAACATAAAGATACAATTCCGCTGCAAGCGACACAATAATTATTATGACGACAATTTCCAGGTCTGTATATACGAACTATATACAGACCGTAGGATATAGCTCGTAATATCATAGTTCGTATATATTATATCTGCTATAGTTCGTATAGTATAATAGTTACTGCCGTTGGCTTTCAGTCATTTCAAAGCATCAAATAAGAGAGAAAAATGTGAATAATTGACCGTAGCTGAAAATTTTGTTGGAAAGAGAACAAGATATCTGAATGTTTCACACATTTTAAAACATTAGTTATAAAACAAAATTATGGTATTTTACCGTAATATCAAAATTGCTTTACTAGTAAATCAGTGCTTATCATTTATTGATATCATATCAGGAAAGATTATGATGTTAATCAAAATGCACAATCATATCGGAAATATCGGAATACTTAGTCATATCGGAAATGTCATAAATATTATATATATATATATGAAAGCAACATTTAGCAATATAATATATAACATATAAATGTATACATGCTGTTTTACATACCTTTTCCAACATATAACGTATTATAAAGATCATATCCCGTGCTCAATACTGTTAGTAATCCGATAACTGAAAATAAAACTCTGGAAATAAATGCATTGATATTAGAAAATAATATAGGTATTCAACTTTTAATTAATATTTCTCAAAAGAATTTATCGTTTTTAGGGAAAATTGAATTAAGTAAGACATAAATCCAACTGACATAAATTTAGAAATATGAATAAAGTTTTATAAAGATAGATTCAATACTCATATGAATGAAGGAAAAGGAGTTCAATAGATGTCTCATAAAAGTTTATTCTAAACAAAAGTTTATAGTTTTGTAACGAAACTAAGTAAGGTGACACTACATTGCGCAATTGAAAGGTACTTACACAGCTACGTAATCAGCAGGAACCCAAGGCTTATCATTTGGTAAGCGACAGTAAGCGTCTTGGTATTCAAAACCCACAGCAGTCGTATTCAAATATAAAGAATCTAGAGCTTGCCTAGTTGTACATGTTTTCGGTAAACAGAAACTCATCTGAAGCTGAACTTCTCGTCCCAGCAATGCCATCGACCTATTAAGAAATTACGAATATTGAACCCGTTTCATTTGTAGAAATGCATCAAAATATTTACAAAATAGATTGGTGTTTAATATAGATCTTTTTTATTTTTTCGGAATATTACCTATTTAAAAAAAAATAAGGTACGAGTAGTTTTTAAATTGCCTGAGCTACAAATAAATACTTCAGCATAATTTAAATGGTCCTGGTAATAGTAGGTAGTTACTAAGTTTAATTGTACAGATAAAATACAAAAGAACTTTTTAACATCATATTATAATTTAATTAGTTTTAAAATTTAGATAAGTTCTCGTGACCTAAGTGGCTGTAAACTTTAATGAAGATCAAAAATATTATATATACAACCACTATTAATTCTAGTGTCATTTTTACCTGAGTCTTTCATCTATTTCTCCAGTCAACATTTGTACACCAATCATGCCTGATTGAGATTCCTTTAGTTTTCTTAATGTAGATATATTCTCAGTGTTATTTGGATTTAATTCAGGCCATGGAAGTTCTGGCCACGGAATTTCTGGCCATGGAATTTCTGGCCACGGAACTTCTGGCGTTGGCAATTCTAAGTTTTGATCTAATGGCACATTGATCATGCAGTATTTTCCTTCTATTATTGAACTTTCCGTTGGTTCGTGTATTTCTAAACATGGATAGTAGCTACCAAAATCGAGTAAATTTCCCTTCATGATATTCCGTGGAAGTCTTAGTCCGGCATCGAGAACTGGTATAAAGAAAAAAAAATATATATAAGAAAAAATAATTATGGATACTTGATACAACCGTCGTAAAAGTATAATTAAGGAATGTAAATTCAATATATATTATAAATATTTAAAGAATTTAATACTTTTCTTGAATATTCTTGAATACCTATTTGAAATATATTTCAAGTGTGAAGTGTCAAACGAACAGTAGGTATCGACTTGCATTAATATTTCAGTTTAAAATTGTAAAAGTCTGTATTGTTGAGTGATTAATCGGAAACAAATACAGTTATATAAAGATCACTGTCAATACTGTTTGTGAGAGTGCAAGAAAACAGTTATTTATCAACAAAAAACTTAATAAAAAAAATAATCGAACAGAAGTACTCACATTGTAATTGAAGAATCGCATCGTTAGCAATATATTGTAATTGCTCATCACACAATTCAGGATCCAAAGCGTTCTCGTAAAATTTTAAATCGAAGGCTGGATTTCTTTTTTCCAAATGTACATAACTATTTGCTAAATGTACTGTTATTGATATCACACATAGCACCTTTATCAGACCCATTATAAATTGATTAAATAATACAAAATTAAAAAAATAATATTTATTATCATTCAATGTGGGAACATTAACTATACGAGTTTTAAGAGACAACTAAGCAAATTTAATTTTGATGTAATATATGTAGGTACCACTTTAATTATTATTGATAATTTTCTCCGATAAAGTTTTGTCTGACGGATTGATAATTATGAATAGGTTTATCGCGCATGTGTTATAATTAAATATCAATTAAATAATCACGTGTATACTGAACAGTACCTAAAAATAAATTAAAATAATGCCAAAGTACCGTTTAATTATATATAAATTAAAATATTGTAGACTTAGATTATTCATACGTGATATACTGAGAAAACTTTTGTTATCATAATACCACTTGGTTAAATCAGAGATGCAGTAAAGTAAAAGTAATATTTATTTCGAAAAGATGGTTGATTGTCTACTACAATTCAATAACAACTACTGTCGCTTAGCAACAGTTCAACACTTCCTCTCAAGCAACCATTCGACATCATTAAACATTTAAAACTAAACCTAAACCAGACACACACCTTTTAAACTTAATAAGGGGCAATGGCTTAGTCAAGACGTCAGCTAGGTTGTCTTGAGTAGAGACATACTCTAGTTGTATGACTTTGTCAACAATGCATTGACGAACGAAGTTATACCGAATATCAATATGTTTCGTCCGCCGGTGAGCAACTGGGTTATTTGCTAATGTGATGGCACTTTGGTTGTCAACAAACATCTTAACATTTGAAAAGTGCACATCTTTGACAATGTAACTGACTAACCTCTTCAGATACACAGCTTCCTTTGATGCTTCAGATAGCGCAACGTATTCCGCTTCAGTCGACGATAAAGCCACGCAATTTTGCTTTCTGCACTCCCAGGATATCAAATTCGATCCGAGTTTAAACAAATATCCTGAATACGATTTCCTGTCCTTAATGTCTCCTCCCCAGTCACTGTCTACGTAACCTGTAATCAATGGGTACTTAGAATTCCCATTACATTTTCGAAATGTAAGGCCTAATTCACAAGTTCCTTTTAAGTATCGTAAAACACGCTTAGCGGCCTTCATATGTATTGACTGGCAACATGAATTATACTGAGATAAAAAACTCACTGCTGCTGAAATATCGGGCCTCGTGTTTTTTTTTTTTTTTTTTTTTTTTTTTTTATTAAGGTTCACAAAACTGGTATACAATTCCATATACACGCAAATAAACAAATAACTAAATATACAATACAATAATTCGGAATGTAACCTACTATATGTGAACACAACATACAAAGTAAAAACATAGTTACGGGACAGTTACAACAAAACAAACAAACAACAATTATAAGGTAACATATTTAAGAATTGATTTCCTTGCTGAGACCGCAGAACCATGGAATAAATCAAATTCATTACGAATACCGTTGTAAGAAGAGCACATGCGATAAATTGGGCTGTGTTGACCGAGATTAGTACGACATGGAGGTAATGAAAATGTTTTACGGTTTTGCAATCGGCTACCCAGTCGAGGCACCGAAAAGTTGAGACGCTCGAGGATATCAGGAGCATCGACAACACCATTAACAAGTTTGTAGAGAAACATAAGATCTAGAACCCTTCTACGTTTACGCAAGGAGGCCAAATTAAAGTGAGAGAGACGTGATTCATACGATAGCAGTTGATTGCACTTATTGCCCTGATAAGTAAGATGATAAAGAAAGCGCTTTTGGATGCGTTCGATGCGATCTGAGTGAACCTGATAGCCTGGGTTCCATACAACTGAACAATATTCCAGTGTACTACGTACTAAACTGTTATAGATAAGTATTGATATTGTAGGATCCTTGAAAACTTTCAACTGCCGCGACACAAAGCCTGAGATCCTCGAGGTCTTCTCAATAACGGTGTTAATATGATTGCGGAAGCTCAAGCCACTATCCAAAACAACTCCAAGGTCACGTATATACGAAGCTTCGGATAAAGTTGTACCGTCAATGGAGTAAGCGACATCAGCTGTTTTTTGGCGCTTAGTGAATTTAATAAAATAACACTTGTTAGCATTAAGAAACATACAGTTTTGAACACACCAGTGATGTACCCTGTTTAAGTCTTCCTGCAATGATTGACAATCCTCTCGTGCAACAATACTCCTGTACATCTTCAGATCGTCGGCATACATTTTAAAATTACATTGTAAGGTAAATGATAAATCATTAATAAACACGAGAAAAAACAAAGGTCCCAAATGGGATCCCTGGGGTACTCCACATGGGACCTCACATCGCCTAGATTTGAATCCATGAACAGAAACCAACTGTGACCTGTTTCGCAAATACGATTCGCACCACCGTAGGAGTGAACCATGAATACCCATCTGTTCCATCTTTTGTAAGAGGATGTCATGATTAACTAGGTCAAAAGCTTTTTTAAAATCGGTATAGATTGAATGTACCTCTCCACCCCCGTCGACCACCCCAATCAAATCTGACACATAAGCGACCAGATTGGTTGCGGTAGATCTATGAGGTAGGAAACCGTGCTGGTTGCGATTTATTAGATGCTTTATATGAGCATAAATTCTTTTTTGCACTATTGATTCAAGTATCTTACCGGCAGCAGATAAAATTGAGATTGGTCGATAATTCGACACATTGTGCAGGCAATCAGACTTATGAATAGGGGTCAGATGTGCTAATTTCCAGAGAGTGGGAAAAGTACCAAGCTTTAATGACTTCCTATAAATTTGAAAGAGCGGACCGCAAAGAGCATCCGCACAGTTTTTGAGAAACAATGGTGGTATCAAATCAGGACCTGCACCCTTTCCGCAATCGAGCGACAACAAGCATCGTCGCACCTCTTCTTCCGAGACAGAACATTCACTCAGTGGAAGACTGTTATTATAAGCTTCAACCCTATCCTCATTGTTTTGCCTTAGATTGTTGCAATTAGAGTCATACACAGATTGGAAATGTGCCGAAAAAAGGTTACATATTTCCTGCCCTCCTCTAGCAGTTCTGTTGCAGAAGTACATTTCGTGGGGTAATGTAGAACTGTTAGACCTGCGGCTCTTAGAAAACTTCCAGAAATATTTAGGATTTAGTCTAAGGTGATCCCTAGCATGATTTTTAAATTTGGTGTAACACTGTTTTATCAATGCGTTACACCTATCCCTTAGAATCTCGAAAGTCAGTCGGTCCATAGGATTGCCATACTTCTTGAATTTTTTGTGAAATTTGGCTTTTTCTTTAAGCGCTTTTATCAAAGGTCTAGTGTACCACGCTGGATAATTACTGTCACCCGTGTAGCTCAAAGGAGTGTAGCTCTCAATTATCTGATTAACCACCCCATAGAATCGTGCAACCATCTCATCAACACTCATTTGGTCGTCGAATATCTCTGACCAGTTAATAGTATTGAGTTCAGTACGAACTGCTACAAAGTTGCAATTAAAAAAATTTAAATAGGAAGATCGTTTGGGTTTTACTGATTTATGTGAGGATGTCCTCAATTCAACCAATAATGGTGGATGCAAGGGGTCGATACCAACAAGAGCATCATCAGCCTCTCTCACCAAAACATTATCAGGTCTGTTAGTTAGAACTAGGTCCAGGGCCCTATTCATGAAGTTCTTGATAGGATTACACTGGGACAGACAATTGTAGGCCATTGCATCAGTCAGTATGTTATTAACAGTAACTGCAGTGGGTGCTGCAGAGAGAAATGAGTCATTTGGGTCACCTCTATACCATTCAATATCCGGAAGGTTAAAATCACCCAGCAATAGTGTAAAGCTATCCCTAGGTAACTTGTTTTGAATAATTTCAGTAACATTATTGAATAGAAAATCTAAGCTAGATGCTGACTGAGGAGGGGGTACATAGGAAGCACAGATAGCAATATTGATATTAGCGATTTTAAGAGACACCCATAAATCCTCACCTCGAGACTCCCACTTGATCCTTCTTAATGCTTTATACTTTTTTAGAATGGCAACAACAACGCCACCACCATCCCTTTTCAAACTGTTGGAGGTGCTTCTGTCTCGTCTAAAAACATCGTACCTATCATCAATGCATTCTCTATCGTAAACACTGTCATTAAGCCACGACTCGGTAAGCACTAAGATGTCATAATCGTTTGACAGCACAGAAATATATAAATTATCAGTCTTGGTTCTGAGGCCTTTAACATTCTGGTAATAAATTTTAAGATTTAAATTGGAGTTTTTATGTGATTGCATATACTATCCTATACAAGTACAAAAGCAAAACAACAATCAAAGCAACAACAAAAAACAAAGAAAAGAAAACAATAGTAGAAATTTTATGTTAATTCAGTCTTTTAAGAAACTCTACGGATTTCACCACAAAAGCTGGAGATACACTGCTCTTCCGAATAAAAACGCGCCCGTTGCGAGCCCAGACAAACTCGTAGCCTTTCTCCTTAGCAGTGATTCTCGCAGCAGCGTGTAATTTTTTGTTCGCGGGAGACAAATGTTCCGCAATGTAAACAGGCTGGCCGCTACCAGGTATCCCAAGGTGAGTTGTGTTAAGTTTGTCTCCGTTAGTGGTCTTAGACTTATTGAAGTTAATGATAGCCGCCAAGACAGTATCACGAATCAAAGGTGTAGCAAGCCTGACTATTATATTACGTGGTCTAGTAGAATCAGATTTTACCTTAGAAACTCGATGCAAGGTGAGAATACTTGAATCAGGAATCGAACAAGACACAGTACTGAGCAAATTAGACAGAATGACACGAAGGTTTTCACTTTTACGTTCTGGGACACACTGGATTTCTAAGTTGCACTCTCTTGACAGTTGTTCCATATAAGACACCTTTGCATTAAGCTCCGAGACAGTTTCCAGGAGTGTGATATTCTCAGATTGCAATTTAGTCACCTCGCTCCGCAACTCGCTGTTGATGGTTACCTGCTCGCTAAAATCCTTTTGAATTGACGTAAACTTGCCAGTTAAATCTGTAACCTCGGAGCGGAGCTGCGATAAAGTATCCGTGAACTTGTCAAACTCCGACCGCTGGGAGTCAAACCGATCAGTCATCTCCCTACGCAAAGCCTCAATAGCTACCAGAACAGAAGATATCCCAGCACTCTGCACACCCTTAAGCGGTTCAGTGTATTTATTCCGCGGAATAGTGTTGACAAATGCCATAGGATCAACGTCAGCTTCCTTGCAGCTCAAATTAGTGGGTGTTGATGGCGGGGAACGTTGTACTTTAGGCATAGTTACATAAATTACTTATATTGAAGAAGAAAGTTTCACTACCAAAAGACAATAGAAAAAACCTTCACTAGCAGACCTTTAAGTTCTTCTCTTCAAATTCCAGCAAAATTATCTGTTTGTTATTTTAAACTCTTAATTCAAGCTAGCAACACCAATTCAGAGCTGGCAACACTTATTTTAAGATGATAACCCTTCGGAACACTTTTTCTAGTCTGTGGCTGTGTCAAATTACCTTTTGTGTTTCTACCCACTACTGCGATAAAAGTAAGAATAACTTCGCCCTCTAACCTTCTCCAACGATGATTTTTCAGCGTAATTACGTTCTACTTCAGCACTACGTACAATCAATATATGGTTATATTGTGTATTGAACACCTGTGATGATGATGAGTAAAGGTAAAACTTATTGCACTCAACTTTGATACTGTTTTAGAAATTATTTAATACGAGTGATGATTCGAAAACAACTGTCAACTGTCAACTGCGCAGGATAGATAATTTAACGCTCCTACCAAAGACTGGTATCGTAATTGTTCTTGGCGGTTCATCTGATTATCATCACCACCACCCCCCTCTGCCAAAACTTTATGTAGATCCAGTTCCAGTGGGGTTTTCACTGGTTTACACTGATCCAAGCCATAATCGGTCAACAGGGTATCGATAAACTTTCTCTGATGTAAAAACAACGAACCATCCTTTTTTCGTTCCAAACTCGTGCCAAGACACTGTCGAGCTTCCTCTAAATTCTTCACCTTAAAGAATTTCCTTAAACCGTCCAGTAATTCAGCCTTCGCATGAATATCTTTAAAAAATATATAAAAATCATCTACATAAAGACAAATAAAAATATTTTCTTTACAATATAAACAACTATCAATATCTGACCGTTTAAAAGACATTGACAACAAAACGTCGTTCACTTTTTGGTTCCACGAGCGGCTTGATTGTTTTAGGCCGTATATCGCCTTTTGCAATAAACAAACTTTTTCGTTTTCATCAACTTCGGTGTAACCTTCTGGCATTTTCATATACACCTTCTCATGCAAATCCCCATTTAGAAATGCTGTGTTCACATCGAAGTGATGTACCATGAAATTCTGTTCAGCCACTAATGAGAGCAGTATTCTGATTGTCGATTTTCTCACGACCGGTGAGAACGTCTCAAAGTAGTCTACGCCGTATGACTGGGTATAACCCTTCGCGACCAATCTTGCCTTGTAGGTCTTGTTTCCGTCGGCATCATACTTGAATTTGTATATCCACTTGTTCCCAACTATTTTGGCTCCTGGTGGTTTCTCAACTACCTTCCAAACGTCATGTTCTTTCATAGAATCTAACTCACGTTTCATCGCTGCTTGCCATTCATGACTGTCGGGTCTACACAGTACTTCTTTAAACGATCGTGGTTCTTCCTCTATATTGCAGACATTGCAATATAATCCACTCTGTGCGGCACGTAACCTATTCCGTAAAGGATACCTAGGTTCTTCCTCGTTTTGCACGTTAGATATACCTGCTTCTTCATTCTGTACTTCAGTGTCAGACTCTGGTCTACAAGCTTGATCGATTTCCACGGGCTCAATCTCAACATATGCTTCTGCATCAGCTGCTTCCGAGTTCTCCGCATTCTCTATAGCATCTTCATAAGAATCTTCTGACACTAACTGTCTTCGGAGAATGATCTATTTCCCAAAGAATATCTTTATTCGCAGAAAATGTGTCTTTTCCTACTGAACCAGAGTCCGCGCCATTTGGGCCAGAATCTTCAGTAAAGACAACGTCTCGTGCGTTTATAATCGTCGTAGGATTGTTCAGATCTGCGAAGCGGTACCCTTTGCTGTCTTCACAATAGCCAACGAAAAGATATGCCTTCGCTTTCGCGTCCCATTTCTTTCTCTTCTCTTTTGGAATATGTACATAGGCCTTTGAACCAAATACCCTTAAATGATCCAAATTTTGTACTCTCCCTGTCCACATTTCTTCCGGAACCTTCCCATCATTGGCGCTATGAGGCAGCCTGTTTTTGATGTACGCCGCTGTATTACAAGCTTCCGCCCAAAACTTCATGTTAAGGTGCTTATCTAACAGCATTGTTCGAGCCATCTCAACTATTAACCTATTTGATCTCTCTGCCACGCCGTTTTGTTGTGGTGTGTAGGGGACAGTCAACTGATGCCTTATTCCCTTGCTAGAAAGAAATTCACTGAACTTTTTATTAACAAATTCTGTACCGTTATCCGTACGAATGCATTTGACCTTTAAACCTGTCTCAGTTTCCACTTGTGTGACAAAATCCTTGAAATAATTCAATGTTTGTGACTTCTCCTTCAGAAAATAAACAAACAATTTTCTCGTGAAATCATCTACAATTACAAACATATACTGAGAACCCCCGTATCAACGTTTGGACATTGGGCCACAAAGATCAGTGTGCACCAAAGCGAGTTTCGCTTCAGCACGTCCTGCTCCACCCTTTGGAAAAGGTAATCTGTGTGCCTTACCTCTTAAACAAGCGACACACGGTTCCATTACACTCTTATTTCCAATTTCAATGTTCGGTAACTTGCGTAAATCACTCAGATTCACATGCCCAAGCCGTCGATGCCAAAGTGACAATGAGTCTTCATCTTGAACTGTAGCCAAAGCCCCTTCTATAACAGGAAAAACGTCATCCAACTTATAGATACCTGAGACTTCACTAGCAGTAACTACAAGCTTACTCACAATATGGCCTACCGACTGGTGAAACAACTTACAACCATCAGAATCAAATATCACTTTCCAACCATTACGTACTAATTTAGAAATTGACAATAAATTAACCTTTAAATCTGGTACAAAGGAACAATGTTGTATTGGTAACAAAACTCCTTTCAGACTTACTAAAATATCGCCCTTACCTATTCTTGTCATTTTCTCATCATTCGCACATGTTACAACATTATTATCAGTAACCTTAAAGTCTCTAAACCAATGTTTTTGAAAACTCATGTGATTCGAGGCTCCACTATCAAGATACCACGCTGATGGGTTAAAGGATCCATGCACCGACAGTGAACTGCACAAAGCAACTTTCTTCGACTTCGTAGAAACCGTTGATTTGCCTTCTCCGTCTAGCTCCTTTATCAGCATCGGGCAGCTCGATTTCTTGTGACCTTTCTTACCACATTTAAAACATTTAAACTTTATTACTGATTGCTGAGATTGCTTCTTGCTATTAATGCGGAATTAGCATTTGGGGAATCACTGGAAGAGCTCTGAGTGGAGTCTTCTTGTAGAAGCTTTTGCCGAACATTTTCCGAGGTAAGTTTCATTCTTGAGTGCTCTAAAGCCATGCGCAATGGTCTATAAACATCAGGCAAACCTCGTAAAAGTACCACAGCAATCAAATCATCGTCGAAACTCTGGTTAATCTCCTTAAGTTTCTGAGCGTGACTCATAACAGCCGCTACATACTCGTGCATAGAGCTATGCTTTTCCAAGTGCTCATCTAATAGTGAATTCATGAGAGTTATTCGTCTATTTATACCTTTATCCTCAAAAATTCCGGCTAGCGCATCCCACACTTCCTTAGCATACTTTAAATTCTGTACGTACGGGTAGAGATGAGGTTCCAAATGTAGACATATAATGGTAAATGCCTCTTGATCCTTCTCAATTTCCGCAGAATCATCAGCTTTAGGTAGCGTTGACGTAAATTTGAAACATTTTTCTCGAATTAGTAACATTTTAATTGCGAATTTCCATGATGAGTAATCCTCAAGCCCAGTCAATCTGGTGACTGAAAATTTGGCGTTCTGGGCCATAACCACTTGGTTAAATCAGAGATGCAGTAAAGTAAAAGTAATATTTATTTCGAAAAGATGGTTGATTGTCTACTACAATTCAATAACAACTACTGTCGCTTAGCAACAGTTCAACAATACCATTATCAAAAAACTTGATATTGACAAATTTAATATTTCGCATTAATTTTCAATTTACTGAGGAGTCTATTATTTCATCTGGTCACTCGTTAATTTGGCGACATAAAAACTACAAATAAAATGTAAAGCGATTTACTTATTTTTTTAATAGTATAACGATGCATTACAATATGTTGTATCGGTTTTGACAGACATATTCAAGAATGAACGGGACATTAGGTGTCCATTTAATGTAAATATTACCTATGTTTTCGTGATTTTATTTCACTATTATTTCACTAGACAACTCGCTCACAATAGGTGATTTTGTACATTTGAATATAAATAGTTATGTTATTGAAAGATTTGGGTTAGTTTGGGGTTAATTTGGGGTCTTGGCTTCAGTTTACTTATTTACTATGCTAATATTTACAAATAAGTATTAACAATATAATATCCTAACAAATATTATAACTTACTTATATTTACATTTCAAAAAATAATTAAATATTAATTGTATAATTTTAGATCTGCTTAAAGTTTTGTCTTCGGACGGACCCTGGTGTTCGTTTGTCTCTTTTTTCTGTCAATTTTGTAAGCTGTGCCTTTTTAGGACCTGTAAAAAAGTGATATTATAATATTTTCAACGTATTTCTAAGGTTTTTATAATTTCAAGATAATAGGTAATTATAAGAATTCAATCAAATTCATTCTTTTATGCTTCAGCTAGAAAGAAATTCAAGTAACATGAATACTGTAATTTAACAAATTATGTCAATCAAGTTGTTAGATGTTACTTTTAAAACTATAATATTTTATAATAAACTAGCGGCCCGCGGGCTTTTATTGTCTAAATGCCTCTGCTGAGCGACAGGCGAAAAATTTGTGCAATATCACACTAAATCGTCTTTTTGGTATCACACCAAAGACACGATTTAGTGTGATATTGTACAAATTTTTCGCCTGTCGCTCAGCAGAGATATATAGATAATAAGCCTGCCGCTATAGGAAAGTTTGTATTAAAAATTATAAATTATAATTACGGCGGGAAACGACTAAATTTTATACTAGGTATGTAAAGAAGATACATAGTTCCAACCACTGGTACATACCTCCTCCTAAAACAACATTGACGATAGTTGAAAATGGCGCATCTATCATAAGCGTAGCAACAAATGCGACCATAAAAGCAAGTGTGAAAAACGCGAAAAATTTGAAAACCTGAAATCAGTTTTAAATTCATATTAGCGCCATCAATACGAAAACTATCAAACTGTGTGCTAAGATATTTAATAACAGTATTGTTTGATTTCTTGTAAAATTGTTTGTAAAACTTCGTTGAAAGTACCATCGAAATAATATATAACCTACCTTGTTGAATAGCACAAACAATTTCCGATGGTTAAAGTTATATCTAATACTAGCTTTTGCAGACGATTTTGTACGCGTAACTTTATAAATAATTATAGTCTTTGTTACACGTTGATATTAGCTTACTATTGGTGAAAGAATTTTTAAAATCGGTCCAGTAGTTTTTGTGTTTGTTCGTTATAAACAAAAATACATTTATTTCTATTTATAATATTAATATTTATAGATATTACCTAATAATTGTTTCCGCATTGTAACAGCTGTCGTGTACGCATTAAATAAATATTTGTTACTTACAGAATGTAACACGCTGAAGTATGTCGGTGTAACCATACTGGCGTTCATTACATATATGAGAGGATGATGAAATAGGTACATAGCGTAAGAGAGACGAGATGGCAATTTCCACATTGGAAGGGATAGAAGCCAATTCAGAGGACCTGCAATAAATATTACCTTTTTATGTTAAGATCGACAGATATGCTGATGGTCCACTAAACTTGATGATAGGTGGCTAACATGGAAATAAGGCCACTGTGGGCTGCCAAGGGCAATGGCTCCCATACTCACTCACTGAAACACAACAGTACACATGCCTTTAGGTATTTCACGTTTTCACTGTTTTTTCTGTGAGAAATTGGTTCTCACATTATTTTATTTTAGCACAAAGTGATACAATAAATATTGATAGTCGTTATATTTCCAAGTACATCGACATGTCGCTACATATAATATTTTTGAATTTTAGAAAAAAAATATGTTTATTTTTCCAAAAATCAAAATCGGATAGTTTATTTTATATTATTTATAAATATAACAATATTAAAACTTGCCTCCGTAACCGTGTACACACGCAAAAATAACCCAACCCCATGCAAGCGCCCAAATTGGACTCATAAATGAGTTAACGAGGTTGTCAATAACTTGATTATCAAAATCTGGTTGCATTACAGGATAATGTAGGTAAATTACAAATCCCAACAAAAATGCGGCACATATCCATAAAATTCCTGCTTGCATCTGAAAAATAGGTATACTAATTATGATCTAAAACTTACCTACTCGTAGGTAATTCATCGGAATTCAGAGTATATTGTCTTAAATCATGGTCATAAAAATCCGTAAAAAATAAAATGTATAAAATGTACCTTCGATATCTCAGCAGACCTTCCCCGACAGAGGTGTAAAATATATCCATACATCATTCCGACTATAAATGGTGCCGCTCTCGTAATAGTGTTGATATAATATTCGTTCATATATCTGTCTTCGTCTGCAAGGCGTCTGTTAATAGAAAAAAAAAAAAATTACTTAATACTATTTACAAAGGAATTTTTTTTTTATATATATTCCCTAATGGTACAAAATACTCAACACAAAGCATTGGGTACTTACGAAGGATTTATAGGTGCAGATGGAAAGTTTTTGTAGAAGTTAAACGCAGTCGCAGCAACAAGAGTGGCAAGCAACGCTGTGGTCATTGCGACCCATGCCTGAATTCTTCTTTTGCTTAATACCCAGAAGAGAACGATCGGACACAGTACATGGAGTTGCATATCCACAGCGAGATACCAGCTGTGCCCTAGACACTAGAAATAAATACAAATATTCTCTAACTCTATGCGTGTATTGTATTGTCGTTAGATACCTAAGATTACCTTTTTTTTTTAACGTTGGGAAATCCTCTTGGATACCCGGCAGTGAAGGGGGCACTGCGGGTTATGCCTGATTCCTACCGGCTAAAACCCAACGACTTTCTATCTACCGCGGCCGTTAGAGGGCGGGGTCGTGGGGACGTTGTTACACGACTTCGGGGCCCCGCCACGGCTATCCAGCGCGGGGAGCCTGTGCTCCCTGTCAGAACCTCGGCGTACCCGAAAGTGGAGGTACGCCGGCCTACTCGGGGGACCTTACGACGGGCGGTAGTCTCCCCCAAGACTACCGCCCAGGTCCCGGTCAGGGTGGAAGGCGGCGGATATAGGCCACCCGCCTGCGCCCGAGCCTTCTCCGGCGAATTGGCTGGGAGAGGGGATCCTCTTCTCGCTGCCTTTCCGCCGCTTCCTTGCGCGACATAACGTGCTCACAGAACGTGAGCATCGCCTGCCACGCAAGGTCACTGCCCACCATCGATTTCACGACGGCCGGCAGCGAGAGATCGGCGCCCACGACGAGAGACAGAGCGGCGCGCTGCTCTGCCCATTCGGGGCATTCAGCCAAAGTGTGCTGCGCGGTGTCAACCGCGCAGCCACAATGGTGGCATTCCTCCGTCGGCTCTCTCATGGCCACCCGGTGAAGGTAACTACCGAAGCAACCATGCCCCGATAGCACCTAGCACCAGGCGGAACGTGATGGCCCCGCGCCGTACCTAAGATTACCTAAGCCAGAATTACACGAACAACCAACGCAAATACAGTCATAACAACATATTATTCATAGGTAAGGAATAATCAAATTAATAATTTCCAATGTTTTGAAATTTTAATCAATCATACTCACTCAAAAACATTTCAAAAATACTCTGTAGAGTACTTTTTTTTTCCTTCTTTTTTGGAAATTTTATGATAATGTTACGCTATCACATTAAATAACAAGGTAGATAAGGTGATTGAGTGTGAGACCACTTCAGATTCAACCTATTATTTTTCTGTGAATAACATAGGATCTATTTTATAAAATTACTTGAACGAAGTAGCGTGCAACAGCTAGTACCTATATAAATTTATAAAATACGTAATGGTTGCTATGCTCAATTCGTCAATTACTGCTATGAAAAGTAGATAAATTGACTTACAATGCTATTTGGGTTGACATAGTTCTGAACGTACAGCATCGTCGACAACCAGTAAGTTCTACAGTCTTCAACTTTATTAGCGAATACTGAGATCCAGTTCGGGCCATCAGCTACTCGATGAAAAATTGAGACTTGAAGCAGTATGGTGAGAGCCAGTAAAGGAGACATCCTCAGAAACCGATGCAAATAAAACCAATGGACATTTTTCAGAAGTATACCTGGAACAATTACATAACTTTATAGAAATTGTATTTAAATTTATTTCATGAATAATTATAAATTCATAAAAAATATATATTATAAAATATTTTTTTATTGGTATTCCAAACAATAAAGGATATTAATGGTGATTTCCCCCTTGGAGCGCCAAAGGAGACAAAATTTAAATCAAGGGATAAAGACACCAAAATTTTAAACTATATTTAAAAGGAAAGAGTACAAAAAGGAATAGTAATTTCTGTATTTTGTTACTAATTTAATTTATTCAAAAAAGACTCACTCACTTCCAGTTAATTTTAGTAGTTTAGTAAACAAACAAATTCACATTCACATTTATAATATTAAAACAATACTCACTTCCAGTTAATTTTCCACAAGTAGTGTAAACTAAAAGTAAACCGCTGAACATGAAGAACGTATCCACCGTTATCGGCGCCGCCATGATCCACAAGGCTTTGGCAGAAGTTGTCCACTAAAATATAAAAATCTACTTTGAAATAAATTGAGCCATAAAATAAAGTAAAAACGCTGTTTAAAAACCTTCAAACTTTGATTTTCTTTACATTAAGACTACTTCCACTATGAGTTATTTATTAAACTGTAATCGATTTATCATATTTAATGCCAAGCGTTGTATCTAACTTTACGTTCGCCTGAACTATTGGTGAAGGATTTTTTTTAAATGGATGAACAGTGTCGAAGATTACCTCCTACATATATACAAACAAACTGACTTTACTTATTTATAATATTAGTTAGATATTTGTGTTTGTGTCAGTATACTCGTATAATAATTTCAAAATTTTAATATTATTACACGTGTTACTTCTACGTCACTATTAATTTATAAACATTTAAATGTTGTTTCTATAACGCTATCAAGCAAATCATAAAAGTAATCCATCAATATTAATTAGATTTATTGAACAGGTGTTTCATTTATATTATTTTATCTGATTAAGTAAGTAGGTACGTTTTTGTAAACAGACTTATTTGAAAAATATGCAATATTTGTATTGTTTTGAGTAAACTTAAGTAAGTTAAGTTAGACAGACTGACGGTCTACTTGATGGTATTGACTATTTGATTTCTAAGTAGAAGACATAGAACTGAAAATAGATAATAGAATCTAAAATCTAAATTGGATCCAATCTGTTCTAACTGCGATTACACCTTCCGATTTCCTAAATTGGATTCCTTCAAATTGAATAGTGTGATAGCGGTTTTAGTAGAAATATGGATAAGAGAAGGGTTCTGGCATCCCTCACCGAAACACAACAGTACAAATTCTATTGTTTTACGGCAATATTCTGTAAAGTAGTAGTTACTGTCTGTAGTACTAGTTAGCAGTTAAGTAGACTGCAAAATGCAGGGTTCCCATGTCACTACTTGCAGAGTCAACTTTGAAAAGTTCATTTCCAAAATTTGAACCTGGTAAATCGGAACCCGGGAACCTGAGTCAGAGCGCTATAAGGCAAGCACCTAAACCCGTCTTAATAGACGGGTTTAGGTTCAACCGACAAACCACACTGTCCACCTGATTGTTCCAGGTCTGATTGTCCACCTGATAAAATTTGTAATTTTATTTTTTTATTTTTAATGTTGTTTTTTAAACTTCATTAATTTTACCTTCACAGCATCCTCTGGATTCGCCATCATATCGCCTAGCTGACTTGAGAATGTATGACCCAATATCACCCACATCATTGTTAGCGCTCTGAGGCCATCCATGCATTCCAATGCTCCAGGATATTTAGGAAACGTAAGGAGACGACGTGTGTTTGTGTATACAGAAAAACTGTTGTAAAGTGTACTCGTTGATTTTGAATCTGAATATAAAATAGTTATTGCATATCAGACATTAGCGGATAAGACTTTTCACTAGGTTAAGGTAAAATATCAAACACGCGAAACCATTGTTGCTGCCAGCTCACCGTCTTATTGCAGTTGTTTTCAAGCATTTTATATTGTGTGAGACAATACAGTGAACATGTTAATCAATACTGAAACTTTTGTTGGAAGAACACGATTTTTTCCTTAATAGTAAACAAAATTATGGGAGAGGAAAATTAAGGGTGATCAGGTGATTTCAATAATATGGTAATTAACATTCAGGAAAGGTTATGACGTTTATCAAAATGTACAATCATGCCCTGCTTAGTCATATCGGAAACGGCATAAGTACTTTATGGGGCCCCATTTTTTAATTATGAAAGCAACATTTAGCAATATAATATATAACATATAATGTATACATGCTGTTTTACATACCGGTTTCAACATATAATGTATTATAAAGATCATATCCCGTGCTCAATACTGTTATTATCCCGATAACTGAAAATACAAAGCTGAAAATAAATGAAAATTAATATTCTCAAAAATGCATCCCTATTTAAATTGGTTTAGAACAGATTGTAGAAATCAAAATAAAATATTATGTTTGTAATTCAACACACTTGTGAGTAATGCATCAACCAATCTAAATAAAGGCTGAACTAGAGTTGTAGACTGTTGTAATTCGAATAATGTCTATTATGCAACATAATTTACAATCAATATATACCTAAAAGTACTCACACAGCTATATAATCAGCAGCAACCCAAGGCTTATCATTTGGTAAGCGACAGAATGCGTCTTCATATTCAAACCCCATAGCAGTGGTATTGAAATATAAAGAATCTAGAGCCTGTCTAGTTGTACATGTTTTTGGTAAACAGAAACTCATCTGAAGCTGAATTTCTCCTTCCACCAATGCCGAAGACCTGTTAATAAATTAAAATATATAATATAATATAGTTATCAAAATATAACAAAATAGATTGGTGTTTAATATAGATTTTTTTGGGACTATTACCGATTGATTCGATTGACCGATTGATTACCTTGATTCGATCAATACAAAACTTTATGTTTTGGACCACGCTAGAGAGTATATAATTATGTTCCTTGTTTTGGACTAACTGTGGAAGATGACATTTTAGTCTGACAATTTATTAAGCGATCTTGTTGATGAGGCGAATGAAGATTTTTTTTAATTTTCATACAAAATCCCAAAATATCTTCCCGAGTTGGTCACGTAGACTCTATAAACGATGACATAAAAACTATTATCGTGTATGTACTATGAATCCGGTTAATTTATAAAAAAAGGGGTACGAGTAACTTTTAAAATCTCAAATCCATTTTGCTTCAGCATGAATAAATATTTCAGTATAATTTAAATAGTCTTGGAAATAGTAGTCTACTATCTTTTATTGTAGAGTTCAAATACAAATGAATTTTTAAAGAATTTAAATGTAAGTTCACTGGTAAGTAGGGAGATGTAAGGATGACGAGGATAAATTAATGTATGAATCTAGCAGGTGGATTGACATTCTTGAGACTATCTACTAATTCTCTAATCGATTTTACCTACCTGACTCTTTCATATATTTCTCCAGTCAACATTTGTAGACCAGTCATGCTTGATTTAGATTCCTTTAATTTTTTTAATAAAAATTCATTGTCAGTATTGTTATGATTTAATTCAGTTTCAGGCCATGGAAATTCTGGCCACGGAATTTCTGGCGTTGGCATTTCCAATTTTTGATCTAATGGCACGATGATCATGCAGTATTTTCCTTCTATAATTGAACTTTCCGTTGGTTTCTGTATTTCTAAACATTGATAGTAGCTGCCCAAATCGAGTAAATTTCCCTTCATGATATTCCGTGGAAGTCTTAGACCGGCATCGAGAACTGGTATACAGAAAAAAATATATAAGGAAAAGAAAATTTTTCCACTTGGCATTCTCAAACGATTTTGGGACCTCTTAGATAGAGCTTAAAGCTCCAACCAAACCACTCGACCAATGGACTTTATAAAGTATCCGAAAAAAGATTCTTATACATTATACATAAATATTAAATAAATAAAAAACAGAAATAAGTACTCACATTGTAATAGAAGAGTCACATTGTTAGCGATATATTTTAATTGCTCATCACATAATTCGGGATCCAAAGCGTTTTCATAAAAATTAAAATCGAAGGCAGTATTTCTATTTTCCAAAAGTACATTACTGTTTGCTAAATGTACTATTGTTGATATCACAAATAGAATTTCTTTAATGAGACTCATTTTAAAATTATTAAATAAAACAAAAATTAAACTAATATAATTATAATAATATGTATTTATTATTGCTTGCAGCATCCAGATCCTGTAGCAGGAATTTAACGCCGTGGAAGTTTACTGTTAAGTGTGAGATGGTTATCCAAACTTGGCCCGCGTTCATCGCTGAGCTGTGGCAATCAGCGACAGTCCAAATATTATGCTCTGCTACCAGATTTGTCAGGTCAAATTAACCATTACCTAAATATTAAACTTTGCTGCCACTTTATTTGCAGCGATTTGTTACTGATGCGACAGTTAATTTAGTAAGTATTTAAAGACAGTAGCTACTTCTCGCAAGCTATGCGAACAACACCAAAATACGCTTGTAGAAGTTTGTGTTTATTGTTATCAAAAAGAAAATGTTATAGATGATAATTATTGATTCGGGTGTATTTGGAAACATAAAAATGTCACAAAGCTGAGTAAGTTCGATTGAAAAATAAAGTTGTGATAAAGCAACTGAAAGACCGCAGAAAAATATTTTAAGAAGAAACAGAGAACAGTAAACAAAAAAATCTGTGAAATTCAAACGGCAGACGAAATTATTGCTGCAGTTCACAGTTTGACAGGTTCTTCTTTTATCACATCTCTGTTACCAGGTGAAGATACACTTGTAAATAGCGTACATTTGGGCATATCAAACTTTTACTGAGTTCACCCAAAGAATGTTATTTTTTATAAACATTTTATCCAAAACAGCAAAATATACTTCGACAGATATAATCCGAGTACATTATACACTTGAATATACAGTTTAATATCAACTTAACGCAAAGTCTTTGTGTAACTCAAAATCCTTTGGCAAATGGTTTGATGGTCTTTTTTGAAATCCTTCATTAACTGTATATTAACAATAAATAAACACCGAAACACTTGAACCATACACTTATTTATATACTATATATTATTATATATATATTTAATATACGAAAAGTGGACTAAACCGACCAAAAAGCGACCAAAACGGCGTGTCTCTTCTTAATGAATGAATACAATGCAGCAAGGTCATACAATCGAATGAGTTCATGGTCTAGGATGCTGTTAATAATATACATTACAAATTAACTCTCGGCATCCTTGTCTATCACATGGACTGACGCACGCAACGTTTCTCTGTCACTATCCACGCTCGCGCCGAAATTTTATCATAAATGTTATTTTTATTACGAGCATCGAGACGAGAGTGACAGAGAAGCGTTGCGTGCGCGTGCGCCACTCCATGCGGCAGACAGGGATGTCGAGAGATAATTTTAATTTATATAATTTAACAACATAGGTACGGTATGCAATTTTGCTTTACAACCCATTTGCAATTTATCAGTGTAAGTATTATCTACCAAATAGTCTTTGTCGTAAAATTAAATCACAGATGAGGGTACAATATATCTCTTATGCGGTATATATCATGTGTAGCCAAAAAGCTTCGCAGTGGTCACGTGATGTGTAGCATGATGTCACACCACAAACGCGCTCTCGCGCGGATATTCGAATCATATTGAAATCGTAATGAACTTTCAATGGTTTAAAAATGGAATTCACTTATAATATTTAATTGAAACCAAAACACAGTCATGTCTTTCTAGTCTAGGCATCTAAGCTCAATGTTTTATGCGATTTTGCATACCCATTGGGTATTATCATTAAATCTTGGAACATTGTCTATACTTACGAGTTAACAGTCAACAGGAGCACGTTAAAATTTGTTCTAATATAGGCAATAATAGTTAAGACTACTTTTTGATAACATGTTGCTGCCCGCGACTTTGTAAAACCTTCCTCGAGAACCACTCTATTCAGCATGAAAATCGGTGCAGAAGTTTTTGAGTATATCGAGTTAACAGACACACAGACGAGGACTTTGTTTTATAATAATTGTCAAAACGATTGATATCTATACTAGTAGATTAATCGCACATGTGCTATGATTAAAATATCAATTAAATTTTCATGTTTAGTTATGCTGAAAAAAACAAACACCTTAGAATAGATTCAAATAAAGTACCGCCTGATTTATAATCAGGAACACTGATTATTTACAACAAGTAATTTTATCTATTCCATAATGTTTCTTAGTCGTCACACCCCAAATGTGGCCGCCAATTGATGAATACATCTATATATTGTTATTGAGACAACTACTAGAATTATTCAGTACGCAATTATCGAGATTTATAGCCGACTACAGACCAAAGCCTTATTAGTAATTTTGCGTTGCCCTCTAGTTTTGGTATTATACCTCATTGTGTTGGAAACAGCTGCAAAGAAAATGGACAAAGTGCCTTAAATATAAGTTACAAAATTAAATACCAAATTGGTTAGTTTTTCTTGGATGTCTAATTATTGATATTTAATTTAGGTTTTAAAAGGGAATATAATAATTTCTCTTACTTTCCTTTCACATTGACTGAATTTGGTTAAGTTGATTTTTCATCAATACTAATAATAAATCTTTAAGTGTAGGTATTGTATGTACGTATGTATGTATGTATGTTCCTCCATAACTCTTAAACGAATTAACTGATTTTCATGAAACTTCGTAGATAAACATTTTAGACGTGCAGGAGACAGGATAGGCTACGTTTTTTCTTTTTCAACGCAGACAACATGTAATGTTTGTATGACAAAAATAAACTTAATATTATAACAACGTTTATTTATATAGGTATGTATGTATATATTAATGATATTATGCTAGCAGACCGCCAGCAGACGTTTTTCTCATCAAAACCAAATAAAATTAAGACATTAAGACCTGTCAAATTACTCTTCCGAATTATGGAACACACTTTAGAATAAATACTTAATAAATGACAATAAATAACACTTTAGAATAGGTAATAATATGTAAGGTGGTGTGTCCCTTAGAGAATACCAACTTTATTGCGAAACTCCAAACTATTTTTCAAAAGGGTTCGCTTATTCGTCACTTGATTGTATTTTTTTAACGATCAATAACACTAATAGAATGTGTGAATCATATTTTTATAATTTAGTTAATACTAGATTGCTTCCTTAATATTTGATTACATGAAGCGGAACAGATTATAAATTTATCACTAAGTGCTAAAGTGATAAAATCTCGAGGCCAAGTATTTGTTTATGAATCATTGATAGCAAAATGATAACAATAAATAGATGTGTAATAATCAGAAAGTGTGTCATGAACAAAATTATGATAAACTAGCTGGTGCTCGCGACTTCGTCCGTGTAGAAAAGTATGAAACGCCATCTACCGTATTTTGGATACGTGGCGCTATCTCCCGGGCCAAACCGCCTTATTTACTTTTATTTTAGATTTCCCGTAAGAATGAAGCATTTTCCCGCGGTAAAAAGTATACTATGTTCATCACGGATGATGTCGGCTTCTAATGGTAAAAGAATTTTTCAAATCGGTCCAGTAGTTTCGGAGCCTATTCTATACAAACAAACAAACAATCAAATCTTTCCTCTTTATAATATTAGTATAGATTGGCGATACAATAAAATAGGAAAATGGGGTACATACTATACATATACTACACATAATAAATAATACAAAAACCTTTCTCGCTTATCACTCTTTCCATTAATGCACACAGTATCTTAATCCGATGTGTGGCTTAAAAGAAGTTACTCCGCTACCAGACAGAAGTGACTTTATTATAATACATCTATACTAATATTATAAAGAGGAAAGATTTAGATGTTTGTTTGTTAGTTTATTTCTTTGTATTGAATAGGCTCCGAAACTACTGGACCGATTTGAAAAATTCTTTTACCATTAGAATCCGACAAGAAGCCGACATATTATCCCTGATGGACATAGGCTACTTTTTACCGCGGGAAAATGCTTCATTTCTACGGGAAATCTAAAATAAAAGTAAATACTAGCGGCGTGGCCCGGGATATACTTGACAGCGCCATCTATCCAGAATCAGGTGAAGCGACTAACATGACAACTGCTTGGTGATATTTGTAGCGATCCGCTCCAGTAGATGGCGTTTTATACGTTTCAACGCGGAGGAAGTCGCGAGCACCAGCTAGTCTAAAGTATGTCTATAATGGTATATGTGATACCTATATTATTATATATTTAAATTTGAAAAAAAAAATCAACTAAAGCTATTTTATTAAAATAATAAAGAAACTTTTGATGCACTCAACTCAAAAATCAAAAGTAGGATTAGGTATTCGTAAAATTTTTAGTACGTCTTCTTTCCTAACCGGTTTCCACAAAATAATATAATATAGTGCTTAGTTAAAAAAGGCTATAAGTTATATATAGCTATATTATAAGTTATAATATATCACCAGACGGCCAATATAATAAATAATGGTTTAACCTTAGTAGAAATAAGTGCAAGTAAATCAAGAGGTCTGATTTAGTGACATATTTAATTTAAGATGGTCCCTACCCAATTCTCAGCCCATGGTTCCCGAATGTTTCTTCTTTATCGGGATTTTATAATAGCCATATCTTTGGAAGTTCGCTTACTATATCGAGTGCTAATTGCAAGCAAAATACATCGATATAGCTTCCTATTCCCCTATCTCTTATAAAGCCGTTTATAAATGGATTCATTCTCACCTGCAATAATAATTTTGTTCATCACTTTTAGTATATAACTTACAAATTCTTTGAGAACTTAGACAAAAATACATTAATCTTCTCTTTGTGTATAAAAATGTTATTTTCGCTTCAAAAACTCGAGAATGGGTACACCGAATTTAATTCACATATGGAAAGAAGGATAAACGGGGAATATTAATATAATAATATATAAAAATTACACCCCGGGAGAAGTCTGGAGAGGGTCAGCTATATATATAAATCTAGCTGTTGCACGTAGCTTCGCCTGCGCAACCTTATAAAATATAGCCTATGTTACTCGCTGATAATATACTTACTCGTAGCTTCCCAACAGTGAAAGAATTTTTAAAATCGGTCCAGCAGTTTCGGAGCCTATTCAATGCAAACAAACAAACAATCAAATCTTTCCTCTTTATAAAACTATACGTAGTATTATAAAGAGACCGATGATACAGTACTGAAATTAGTTTTGTTTTTATCTAGAAAATCCACTTTGGACTTAAAATGATTTTATTTATCGGTGACAGAAAGGTTAGTTAATGATTTAGTTACCTATTAGTATTTAATAAAGAAGAAATTTAGTTACCTAGTAACTACTAGGGTACTAGACTAGAAGAATAACAAGTTGTTGACTCAAGACAAAATACAGTCTATGCATTAAAAAATATAGCATTCATTATTGAAGTACCTAAATGTAGCAAAAGAATCTGGCCAGAAAATTCCTCAACGACTCAAGTTATGGTTAGACTGATGTGGGTAAATTACGTTTAAATTTTGAAATGTAAGCAGATGTAACGAGTGAACAGGAAGCCTTATTCTTACCGAGACTAACAGCCTCTCAGAGAGATAAGGCAGACAGTAGCAAAGAGATCCGCCCGCGATATCCGCCGGACCAACAATTAACAATGAGACATTATACTCAGGAGTAATGTTGCTGATAATTACCTGGATTTGTTTGGTAAGTTTAAATTATGGCGTCTTGTTAGCCAAGCTTTTAATTGACTACGAGTTTGGACGTTTGTTTGCAGTGGGTAAGTATTAGCGATAGAAAGCTTTATGGACAATCTTCGTTTGTGCCGAAAGTTACTTAAAGTTATTTTTATTACTTATACATTATGTTTTATTTCTATTTTGGCTTGAACATTCGATGTTTGAGGTATTTTTTAATGCGTTTATTGTTGTAATGTAATATAATTTGAATCGCGTAGCAATTTTATTGTAGCATATATTTCTATATTTTCATCTTTATATAGCGACCGACCTACTCATTTTTTTATACAAAGTGAGGAGATATGGCCTGTAGTTAGCTTTATTGCAAATTGTAATGATTTCACGTGTCCTTGAAAGCTGCATTCCTTCAGAACACTCAAGTTTTCTTCACTGCTAGAGCGAGTGATTATTACCAAAATACCTTTACTTAAGAAACACATTTCTTATGATTATGAATATCTTTTTCATTATTTTTTAATAAGCCATATATTATGTAAATATAACTACGCTTTCGTATACTTTCTGCTGTTATAAGTAGCCCTGTGACTGTTCAATATATATTTATCTGCATTTTTTATATTCATGTACACCTGTGTGCCTTGGTTGTTCCCATTCAATTTAAACTTTTTATCAAAATTTTCATACTACCAAAATCAAATTTAAAGGTAAAAACAAAAACTAAATTGGCTCCTTAGCAACTAAATATAAACGATAAACAAACCCACAAATCTCGAGAACGTTTCGAGTTATGATTCGAAACACCTAATTCACAGTAATCGCCCTAAATTTTGCATACGAAATGCCTATTTCGTTTCCACTCTGATTGCACGACTCCGAATTCCTTGGCAACAGTAGTCATCAAGTTATCGCCTAAACGCCGGTTGCCATTCTATTTCCGTAGGCGTTTGTTCGTCAGGTTTTGGGAAAAAAATCTAAAGAATAACATAACGCGCTGACGATTTGATTTGGTGTTTTCGGACTTTTACCACTTTGTGTAAGTATTTTGAATACTTAAAATTATACTTGCTGCTGCCCGCGGCTTCGTTTATGTAGGTATCTTTCTTATGTATTACTTAATAGTGCTTTAACTTTCTGGAAAATGTTTAAGTTCGTTTGGCATACAAACATAATGTCCTTGTTTTGAATTCTCAGATATACGCTCTTACCATTATTAACAAAAAAATAACAGATGAAAAGTCAGTTATGGATTCTATACGATTTTCGATAGGATTTTAATACTTTTTTATAAGATTAACAAATGATTGAAATTTAATTTTAAAATAGTGTAACATTTGTGTAACAAAAATTAAACTAAAAGAATAAGCCAATTACAATTTAAGTTTTGTGGAAAAAAACTCCGGAATAAAACCCTTTAGGCAACAGATCGTTTACGTCTGGTTCACAGAAACATTTATAATTGCGGCTTTAAAATTAGTTTCTCTCTGATTCCTTTTGTGTTTATTATTAAATAAAAAAAATGTTAAATCCATGTTACTATATGGCAATACATATTATAATGTCTCATTTTTAAAGCGATTTCATTAGAAATTTTAAGTGCATTAACAAAATTACAGTATTTTCGTTAAGCTTCAATTATTTTTAAAGATTTGCGTTCGAATGAATCCATATATTACTTACTAAAAACTACTTTGTTATTCAGGAAAAATATAAACCTATGCTAAATGTAGACAATGCTAAATAAGCATCGTCAATGGCAACCGTCTTAATTTATTTATTTTAATATACATTTTAGTTTTCTTCAAGTTATTATATTATATTTAGTAATTTCTATAATTTTATACTTATTTAAGTGTAATAAATATTTGAATTCATATGGAGCCTCAATCAAAGATTAGGGCTGGTTTGAAAATCACCCAGGACTTACGTTTTGATGTAAAATCATAGCGCTTGCAATATATTATTATAAATACCACAGTTTTAGTCATCAAGTTTATAGTAATCATTCATGGAACACATTTTTTTTATAATATGAAAGAATATATACGAGTAGTGACAGGTTTTCTTTTTTTTGTAATCTGAATGCACTTTTAATGAGACCTTTCATACGTACACTACTGCTTGAAGAATAGCGTCGGATAAACTAACAATTATTATTACGGCTTGCTCGAAGCAACTTTTAATTAATATCATGCTCGGTGTAGTAGGTTTTCTTTTTCTGTCATGAAACTTGAATTCAGTAAGATTAAATTAGTGAGTAATAAGAGTATAGATAAATAAATAAAAAATACAAAATTTTTAAACGTTTTTAAGATTCTATCAAATATTATCCATTAATCAAGTTTATCAACAAGAGTTTAAGGGTGATAGGGCACACTGCGTCCTTCCCTAGGTGTTAAAATGTCCCCTTACTAAAACTCCACGGGGTTCCAATACCACGTGGGATACCACCAGTCTCCCCATCGTCTTTGGGTATGTGGTCGCAGATTTCCACAAGAAAAAAGAAGACTGGCAACAGTGACTCTTTACAGAAGACTTCGCTGATAGGTATAACAGTGGGACCTAGAAGTGATTCTATGTTAAAATAAAAACATATATTTTCATATAGATAGAAAAACTCTTTATCGGTGAAATAGACGGTTTATTTAAAATCTAAAAATAAATTAAAAAGAACAAATGAAAATTGTGTATAGCCTCTGGTCGGAGGCTTCCATTAATGAATTTATAATTTGCCGACCGACAATTAGAGTGCTCCCGCACCGCCTCGGGAGCGAATTTATATGTTAAATCAACCATCATTCACGGGCACAACCCACTGGCCGCTATGAGTTGGGTGTGTATGGGCTTATTAATATTTTTAGATGAAATGTTTTAAAGTCATTGTAAAAAAATCACTTTCAAACAAATACCCCTTTGAAAACGTTAACTCTACCTACTATTCTCAGTTTATGTTTTTCATTGACATCAAATCTTTAACGGAGCATTGGGGGATATCATTTTTATCAGGGGCATATCATATTTAAGAGACACCTGTAAGTCAAGTCACCTGTACGTACACCGCTTATTGTAACGTTTTCGCATGACATCTACTATTTCGCTTATAGTCGACGGTAGTCATCTACCATTAAGGAGCTGGAATGATACCTACTTTTACTTTGAATTATGGGGTTTGGTTGTTTTTTGAGCTAATTGCAGCATACCATAAGGTATTCAAACGCAGACAATCCCGGATTGAATTCCCCTTGATTTGGGCTTTGTTTGTATGCTCTATTACCAAGGTTTAAAACAATGCCACTGAGCGACCTAGATGGAAAATTCCTATCCATTGCTTGGATTTACTCCTATCTTTAAATAACTTGTTACTATTACAGGGACATTTGGGCGATAGTATCAGCTATCTGTCTCATTTTTAATATATGTATTATTACAAAGTATGCATATAATTTTATGGAAAGTGTTACAGACAAGCAAAAGGATTAATTGATGATCAATAATGTGAAACACCAGCCAATAAGTAATGTGCTAATTGATTGTTTATAGGATAAAGGATCAGCTTGGGTCCTTATGCTATAAAAGAAAGGGCTCTCAATTTAGTCACACTCATAAACATTAAACGATCGCAGGTGTGCTGTTGTGCTGCTGCTGCCAACATTTAATTACTGTACATAGCTAAGTACGTCTTGTTAATAAAAAGCATACTTATCTAAACACATCGTGCCGTAAGGTAGTAGTTTTTTAACTTCAAAATGATCTTGTAGTCCTATTTTTGAGGAATAAACTGCCTATTTGATTTGATTTAAGTAGAGTATGTCGTGTCAAAGTTAAGGTGGTTGATGCAAATATGGAAAAAAAAGATTGAAATTGAGTTAAAAGAAAAGAACTAGCAGTAATGTATTTAAATTTTACAGACTTTTTTGAGTCTGCAGCTAAATCATGCAGGTATAGCGTGTAAGAATGCGTGCGCGACGTTCGCCGCGGGGCCGGAAGACGACCAAATTAAATGGGAGCTGGCTGAATGCAAAATGATCACACAGTACACACAAAAAACACAGTAAAGTAACTAGTGCATATTGTTTTTTCCCAACTCTTTCGCTTTTAGAAGTACAACAGTTAAGTGAATTATTTTTTCTATTAAACGTCTAAACTGTTGTATTTTTCTCCTACGCTACGTAATATGTTTACTTTGAATGAAACCTGCATGGATTAGTTTCACTACTGCGAATTAATTTAACTGTTTCAGGTACAAAATGAACGCGTAATGGTAGGAGCTACTTCGACACACGCACAGCTGTATACGTTGTGTAGGTGTTTGTTGATCAAATTTTATGTTTTATTACGGGTTGATGTAACTTAGCAACCGCAATGAAGACTGAAAAAATGTTTTTCAATTTTCAAATAAATGTAGGTATTTTAAAGACGTTAATGTCCTAAAATAATTTTTCAATTCGAACCAGTAGTTCCTGAGATTTAGCGCGTATAACCAACCAAACAAACAAACAAACAAATCGTCGCAAGAATAAAACATTATTATAGCATTTAGAACAACAAATACTTAATTAATACAGCAAAAGTATTTATACATATCCCAAATTGTTTCACACAAAATATCAATATCTGTAATATTAGTTCAAACATTCATTTGAGAGCCATCACAGTCATGTTAACCACACGTTCGTGCCCAATGAATATGTCACAAAATATAGATTTATCTCTTTGAAGGTTGTATAATAAGATGAAAAAAAGGCTTCGAACTTGTCGGCATGTCACCCGAGGAAAGATTAGAGCCAATCCGATTTCAAGTCGGCTTCACTTTGTGACGACGAGCTGTGTTGATATCAAATATTGTACATCACATTTTTTTTAATTAATCTCAAAATTTTAATATAAACGAAATAGTGAGTGCCTTTTTTTTTTTTTTTTTTTTTTTTTATTACGCGAGGAAATCTGCGAATCAGATCCCCACCGACCATGGGGAGATCGGTGGGGTATGTGGGACTTCTACCCACTAAAACCCCGCGGTGTTTCTTCGCGCCGTCTATGGGCGGGGGTCAAGGGACGTTTGGACACGCTACGTTGTCCCCCCGCCAGACGAGGCCCGCACGCGGGCTCCACCTCGATTAGGCGCGGAGTTTGACCTCCGCGCCGTGAAGAGACGTACCGGAAACACACAGCACGTCTCCCCTCGTTGCCCGGTGTTGTGATGACAGCGGACGACCCCATGTCCGCCGCCCCAGGGCGAAGCGGCACAAGCCGCCAATTCTCAACTCTCGCAGCGGGCAGTCAGCGAGGGGCTTCACTCATGAAGCACCCTATAACCTCTTCTCTGCGGCACAACCTACCGCAGAGATAGAGACCGCTTCCACCTGAAACTCTCGGAAAACCCCTGCTCGTGTGGCCGCTCATCTCTACGGCATTAAGGGTGGGCGGCCCAAAGGGGGTTTCCGCCTGACATTTCCACATCAGTCGCGGCAGCCCGAGACAGGCTTCACCTCGTGTCGTCGGAAGAGTTACTAGGCCGGGTGGCGAGTCCGGGTGTTCACTCTTCCGAACGACTGCAGAGGGTGGTTACTAGGCCGGCCGCGCTACCGGGTCTTCACCACCCTCCACAAAGCCGCGATTGCAGTACTCTGTCAGACGTTCCTTCCCTGCCGTAGAGCTCCGTCTTCGCGTGCGTTGCCCAACTACCACTAAGCGACAGAGCTATCCGAGAGAATCCGCCCGCTGCGACCCGCGCCGGTCTTCGTACGCAGAACCGAGACCCATACCTCGGTCCGACGCACAAGGACCGGGGGTGCCATCTCTCACCGGCCTACACCCGCGTGGGCCGAGTACGGTTCCTCGGCCCAGCGAGCGGTGACCGGTGAAGCTCCAACGGACAGTTGGAGCCTCCAAACTGTTGCTCCGTCACGAGCTCCGATGGTCGGAGCCCGCTCGGAGCACACGCACGTGGGTCTTCTTTGTTCCCCGCGACAATCCGATCAGCCAAGCAAAGACCGGTGACCCCACCGGCCCCTGCAACCGTTCGGATTGCCGTGGGTTAAGCCCCCCCACCACTGCACGGTCATGACCCACCGAGGGGGGGAAATAGTGAGTGCCTACTTAACAAATTACAAGGTCTAAGGTTTCAATATTAATTTTTATTTATTGTTGAATAGATACTACTATATTATGTTTTTACTAACTATTGCATGCGACTTCGTCCAAGTAACTTTACAAAAATAGCCCATGTTATTCACAGATTATATGTAGCTTACAAAAGGTTTTTAGATTATTCCTCCTAGTAATCTTTTCTGGGTGAAAGGTACATACCTAATGTCCTTTTCTGTATCCCTGATATTATTATGATATGTATGAGTCATGATGATCGGTTGAACTGAGTTTTATCACTTAGAAAAAGTTAACGGAGAGACAGAAGCAGAGCGATTTTATTTTACTAAATTGTGCATAATCTAATATAATAAAATTCTCGTGTCACAGTGTTAGTTGCCATACTTCTCCGAAACGGCTTTAAAACCGATTTTGATGAAATTTTATATGTAGATACACTTGGTAGGTCTGAGAATAAGTTTTTATCTATTTTTTATACGCGGGCGAAGTCGCGGCTATTAATATATTTAAATAAATATGGTTGTATGTGTATGTAATTATGTATGTATAGATATATATTGTATGTAGATTAAAATTGTCCTTTATATTTATTGTAAAGTCAGGATTCATCGTTAGTAACATGAAAATAAATTAACATTTAATCTTAGTATTTAAAATAAAATCATAAGGAATTAGAGGACGATGATCACGGCCCGAACAATACTGACGTGTTTTACTGTCTTACAGCTGTCTTGGCTCAAATTGAGTTGAAATTAATAACAATTAAGCTGAACACGTGACGGGTACAAAGCCGATTAATGTCCGTCCGTTGTGGGATCATCGGACAAGGAATACAACTCTTTACAATGCTGTCTACCCGCAGCCGGCATCAACTATGTTTAGGGCATGTGCGAGATAACCAATGATATATTTATACCATAGACATGATACCTATAGTAGGTACACTGTTGTGTGTTGAGGAAGAGATGCAGATAGTCTCATTCATACTTTCTAAGAGTTATACTATAAGTATGTAGATATTTCTTTATTCTAATTCTATATTACATTATTATATCAATACATTCCTATAAGTTTTATAAGTGTTATGTATTGTATAATATTTTTAGGGGTCGGTCAACTACTATCTAAAATTGCATAATTTTTTTTCTAAATTATGCAAATTGTGAAAAATTCCCAGAAGGTTTAATGCGGTCGATTCTTCAATTATATTTCGTTACCTGTTGCCCTGTTACTCTTCTTTATAAGGAGCTATACTAATACATGCAATAAAGAATAGATTTATTAGGCAGGTAATTCTTCTTTAATTCGTTTCTCTCTTGCATGTATTCCATTTCCTGAAATAATGGAGTATTTTTGCCCATAGCGCAGGTTAATAACCATATTATTATGATGTTTAACTGCGGGAACAATACTCGCACCGGTATTGCACGCTGCGCGGGCGCAAAGGCGCGGCGTGAGAGACCACGCCCACACTAAACTCCGCCCCACGAAAGCTCTCCACTTTTGTACGTTACAATTTCATAATAACATTTTTGTGTTTTATGTCATATGTAACATAAATATGTTACACTCAGCTGTATTAGGTAATACAAACATTACATGTATAATTATGTGATGTAAGGTGATACTAAACCGTAGTAAACTGTTACTCCGAACTATAGTTCTTATACAATGCGGTAAAATAAAGTGCTTGTTTACTCAATAGGGGAGACCTGCACGGCTGAATCAAATTTGACAAAATCACATATAATATATCAACAAACATTTCCATCTTCCTATTTGAAAGTGTTTTTCACATTAGATATCTGATTACAAAATGGTAGAGATGTAGGGAAAAACTGCGTTACTAAGTGCTTCTTAGTAACGCAGTTTTTCTGAAGTGCACAATACAATATGTATTAGTATAGGAACCTCAATCGGACTCTCAGTAATAATTGGGTAAAAAGTTTAAATGAAGTCAAGCTTCCAAATAAAGTTTGTAAGTGAACATTGTAAAAATTTCGTTTTAAATCTAATAAAGACAGACTAAAGAAAAATCTTTTATTTTATACATTGATTCACCATAATGCGGTTGGAGTGACCCACAGCCTGCCCACAGCGCTGATTTTCAGCCAGGGCCCAGTAATAAGACACTTTACTCTTCAATAAGTTTCCCGAAGAGTAACGTTTGGTCGTAGAAGCGTTAAATATCCAAGATTATGTCAACGGCGTAGAGATCTGTATCTTGCGGACATTAAATTCAACTTTTTGTGCAACATAAACTTCCGTAGATGGCGTGGCAGACAGCCCACCTGATGGTAAATGTTGGTATAGACACCTGCAAAATACGGCTTGTCGTTGCACTACTGGTATGTGACTCATGTGTGGCACGTTTTAAGGCGGTCGGTTCCATGTTTGCAAGACAACGGGGAGCCGATGAAGTGTCCATTAAGTACGAGAAAGGACATTTGAGGGTATACGATTCTCTTAGAAATCGTTATACATTACAAGTATGCCACCTGCTTCAAATAGTTATGTATCGAATATAGGTATAAAAATAAGTGACAGGCAGACTGACAGTACACAAGATGGTGTTAGCACAAATAACTCCATACGAGCAAATTCAATGTAGAGACTTCGTTGAGGTGAAATTTAAGAAAATGAGAAGATTGGAAATTAGAAAACTACAATACCTTTCTCGTGCACAAAAAACATCAAAAAATATGTTGCTTTTGTATGGTGGAGTGGTCCAATAATGCAGTGTCACAACTAATGTTACTAAAACACTTCAATAGAACTCAATTTTAAACACTAACTGCCTCTCATAAATATAATATCAGCGGCAGGACCTCCCACATAATTTTCCAAAAGAACCGGCCAGAAGCAGTCTGGATTCACCGTCTACCCGCGATGCTCATCAGATCGTTTGTCCACCTTGTGGGTGGACGTTCTACTCTGCGCTTGCCGGGCCGCTACCTACTATGAGTCCTACCACTGCCACTTCATCTTGCTGAACCACCCGCTTATGTAACTTTCGTTTCTACAGATCCCCTCATTCCCGATAGTATTCCGATTCTCCATAGTTCGTTGAGCAACGTTGAGCGTTCTTACGAGGCCCATGGTTAAAGACCACATTTAAGCGCCATAAATGTCGAAAATTTTGTTTATAAACACTGAGGAATTTTCTTATGAATTATTATTTTTTTTTCGAACGACAGAAATTGAAAGTTTTTACCACAATTACATTGTATCCATTGTACAATTTTTGCTTATTTTTATACAGAGAATAAATATTTCATGAATTTTATTCATTCAATTTTGAAACCGTCTCATTCATGGAATTCACTTTTGTTGATAAAAGTGCGTACTGTCGTGTTCAAAAATATACTTAATTAGTGACCAAAAAATGTATAATGAAATAAGTACCTAATCGTATTCATGTGTCTTTTACAATTAAATAAAATGAAAAATGTCTTTCTGCAAAAACAGTTTCTAAAAATTTGTGTCTCTTCTACAAAATTCTAAATTTCTTACAGACGAATAGATGTGACAGACAGAATCCCAATCCATTGATTATTTTATTTGAGTTAGTTCAATAGTAGCAGGCTATTACCTATTGCTTTTCACAGTCTTAAATTAGTCAGCCCGTCTCGTGGAAAACCTTGCAGAAAATCCTTAAAATGACAATATGTGTGCTGTTGTTTTTGGTGAGTGTGGAAACTGTCCCTTATTCTTTGTTCTACTAAGGTCAGCAGCGCACTTGCAGCACCAAGTGGCATTGCTTGTATTAAACCATTAATGTATTAAATCAAGTGAACCATTAAATCAACTGGGTTGCCTACCTGACGATCTTTAAAAATAACAAATAAACTAATTGAGTTAGATGAGAAAACTTTAAGAAACATACCTACCTACTTAATTCGAAGTTAAGATACCTTGGTCCAAAGTAACATTTACCCGTAATAGAATTAGAGCACGACTGTACACACATAAAGATTTTTTCAAGTAATATATCTACTTACAGACATACAGACACAGTGGCAAGCGGGATTGCGGTTGCGGCAGGTGTGTGTCGGTCGTCGACATTTTCTGTACACCATGTGTATCTATTACACGGCAACCCGAAATGAACTTTAAAGCAGTGATGTAGAGCATCAATTTGAAATTGTAACTCCAGTTGTCTTATACAGTGTTAAGGCTGTAGTTCAAGTTGACGACTACATTTGGAGTAAAGATCGTATACAAATATCTACTTTATTATTAAAATAAGATTGCGATATATTTAATTTGCGATATATTGTAGAAGCTATTAAAATTTTGATATTTTTATGCAAACGACGGTAAAAAATATATAATATTTTAAACAAATTAAAGTTCATAAATAAAAATATTATTTACATACATATTTTTATCCTTTTATTTTGACCTATCTGCTCATAAATGCAAAATGTAAACTGTAACTGTAGCTTGTAAACTACACTGAAATTAATTCATTAGATTGAGTATCTTTCTATACAAGCAACTCACTAATATGTAAATATTAAAGGCACATTGTATCTAAAGTGTTGTATCAGTCGCGACATACGGCTTGCGTGTCTGTCAGATGGATTGCAAGAAGTTGAGATGTGTATATCAATCTTTTGTTTTTTTTCTTTTCGAATATTACATAGTATAATTACGAATATGATTATTAAGTACATATTTATGTAAGTATTATATATATAGTTAGCTCAACAGTTGGCATGTTGGTATGGTCACAGTAACAATGTACCTATTAACAATGTCCTTAAGTACCTATTAAATGAAACTATTATGTTTAAGTGTTTAAAAATTAAATTGTGGATGTAAAATCTTACAAATTTAAGTATTTTTACAGTTATCAAAACGATTAGAAGCATGTGCTCTAAAAAAATATTATCTGGGTTAAAGCCTTTAAACAATCGCTAGTATTAAAATTTGTGGTCACAGAAAATTCGGTCAAACTTTTTATATTTAAATTGTAGAAGCCTAAGTGACGTTTTACACTAAAATAAAGGCTCAAAAAATAAAATAAAATTAGCGAGTAACACCAGATTTGCTAATTATGGTCATACTCGTAAATTAATGTTATTATTATAAAACACCGATTTTATTTTCTATTTACCTACCGCATCAAAATCCGCTGCATAATTCAGAAGAAGATAAATAAACTCCAATAGCGTCAGAACGCTAATATTTTAAAATCTAAAATAAATGGGTTTACTAATTTTTAATACTACTATAGACATTTTCACGCGAGAGAAGCCGCCCACAAAATCTAGTTAAATTAACTCTACACGTGGTTCTATAGATAAATTTAAATTCAATTCAACGGCAGTGTCTGCGTTAAAATGCGTTAAAATGCGCCTGTAACTGCCATTTTTTGGCTAGAATGCCAACAAAAAAGAGGGGTTTGTTTAAAAAAAATATTAAAAAAAAAACATTTGTAAACTAAGAACAGCGAGCATCAGGTGCGTGCGCACTTCGCGGTGCGCTAAGCCGCTTTGACGGGCGGCGCGCGCGCATTGCAGGTGCCGCCTCTGGAGGGGAGCACCTTACTATACACCTTACAATTTTAGTGATACCACTCGAAGGAACTCTACCATCTACCGCATACGATTCAAATTACAAAACTAACAACGAGCTGAGACGTTGCAGGGCTTTACTCCTCTCCTTTTTATCGAACAAAAAATGAACTGTAAACGCGATCACGGCCGCGGCTAAGGTCAATGTTAGCGCTTCCTTCAGTGCACGTTCAGAGAACATCGAGCGCGCATCCCGGCGCATGCACATACTGTGCTGTACCAACCCTCGCGATAACGACGGACGGTAACGATCAGGTTCAACGAACCCAAAAAATTTTCGCGGTGACGATAAAAATCAGTGGGTTCAGAATATCGTGATTAATTCTCCCTGACGTTTCACCGGGCGATCGATCACAAACCGATATTCGTTGGCGACATCGCCCGCCGATAATCGGAGCGACGTATTATTTTTTTTAATTTATTTGTACTCATTAGCCGTGATGGACGAGACCGGTCACATTCTTCGAGATTACTCATTTATGATATACTGAGGACTGTGGGTGGACTGAACTGATTTTTGACAAAAACATTAATAATGGAAACGTTGGTTCTGATACCGCAAGAGCTCAGTTTGGCCCTCAGACCGGGAGGCGCGAGAGGTCGAGAGGCCTCCGTCAATGTATGGACATCATCAGACCTTCAGCGTGGAGCTTTGCTGTACCCGTTTCAGGGCACGATAAGGATTGATAAGCTTCACGTATATTCTTACGTGCCCGATCATGACGTGAGTATTTCCATATTATTATCTGTTAATTATAATACTATTTAAGTATACTTTTCAACAATTTTCTTTAGGCATGTGTATAACATAACATGACATAACATACTTGTGTATATGACCTGGATGATTCTGTGTGCTGTTGGTGTTTCAATTTAATAAAATAAAAACATGACACGCAAAGATACATCGTAATTTGTACAAGAATTTATATTGTATATTTTCGTAATATATTTTTAGGAAAAGGTACCTGTTATTGAATTTCAACGTGACCGCACACCTAAAATATAAATTAGACTAATTTTAATGTAATATGAAGTAAATAATTTGGGTAATTAACACGACAGTAATATATGTTATACATTTTACAATTTGACAAACCTGACATTGATAAATGTAAAAACTAACCTACCAATAAAACATTTAATTGAAGAAGAAAGTAGATTGAGATTAATAAATAACAAAATTTAGTGATTTCTTACAATAATTATTACTTATCTGCCATTCTTCTCAATACAGTCTTAAATTATTTTTACCAGTAATTGGTTGTCAGTATGCAATTTATAAATTTATACTTGTTACTAGATATTATTTGTAAGTTTAAATTAGTAGAATGAAAGATTTTTAATTCTCTAAGTTATAATTTACTATTTAGTATTTATTGATTAATTTAATTGATTATTAATTTTCGTACAAATACCTATATAAAAATTCTATTATCTAATATGAATCTTATCCTAATCTAATATCTACATAAATTTTAAAATTAATGCAATGTGAAGGCAGATCTCTTCTGATAAAAATATGTTTGAGTTCAACTGAATTACTTAACATTGAAACTGTTAAGTAAATATTTTGTTTTTTAATAAACAAACTTTATGTTTATTATTATGACATATAGTTAACGTATAGTCAAGTCATTGAATTATCACTAGTTCTTTAACGACGATTGCCCAGCTAGATTTGAAAACAGTTATTTTACTTTTTTTATATATAAATTATAAAATAGAGTCACTGAATGTTTCTGTATGCTATCCGCTAACTTCTTCTACATCACCCAATAGATTTTGATACGGTTTTCACTAATAGAAGTAAGAAACGAGGAAGGTTTGCTAGTTAACAGAATTATAAAACATAATAAAATCTTAGCCAATAATTATTATTATTTTAAAGTAGTCTTTGAAAAACACTTTATCTAACGACATATTTACATATTATTTATTTGACATTGCAAGTTATTATTATATGAGATATTTTTTTCTTTTAATTCTGAACTTTGGAGATAAGAGTAGATAGATTTTGCAGTGATACTTGCAAATATTTTTCTATGTATTTTTTTTTTATTTTACAAATATAAAAACGAAATTTTTAGGAATGTGTTACACAACAAGTAGAATTACAACAGTTTTTAAAGCATATTGAAAGGTAGGTAGTGTTCATTTCCATTTCACCTTTAATGTGGTAATTATTACTGAGTTAATTTATAAGACCTTCAAGGAATCAGTATATCAGCTACCTTACTGTATACACAATAAGAGTTATTTATTATTCCCACAATCGTATTTGTGCGTGAAACGGAAAAAGAAAGGCGTAAAAATTATAATATCGGCAGATACTTAGGCAACCCGTTTATGTCTTTCACTTGTGAATATTTTCTTGTAGTATTATTACACATAACAAAGTTATATCTTTATTTTACATGTTCCATTTTTTATTGCATTAATTAAAGGAATCTTAAAAATAAAACAGTAAGTTATTTTTGTATCAATAAAATTTATTGATTTTAAATAAATAATTTTTCTATTATTTTTCACAAGCAAACAACTAAATAGGTGTGTGTGGTTATTATTTTTAAAGGAAGAATATTTTACAAATATTTATTTTTATTTAGTTTGTTATTTTTCCATAAATTGTAAATTATATTACATCGTAGATTGTAATTTTAATCTAAAATTGATGTAAGAAAGTGAGGATACAGGTGGTAATCTTCAAAACAACTAAATTGTAAAAAGTATCCCAATGCATGGAAATGGATGGACTTTTATGGTTAACTAAGGCTATATTATTATTATGGGCTAAGCCTCCATAACCAAGTAATATCAATTCAGTTCATTTCATAATTAACATAATAATGTTTATGGCCCCTAATTTCTAGAGTTCATAATTTACCATCATTTCTAGAATTCTAGATCTTTTTGTATATTGAACAGAACACTTGAATATTGATCAAAACACTTCAGAAAAAGTCCACAGGACTCACAACTTACACAACTACAGTTGTAGGGCAGAGGGCACACTCCTTGGCGCAATTATAAATTGGCTAATCGCTAATGGCATCGAATGCCTCTGTAAAGAAATTGACTATTAATGTTATTTTTCCGTAAGCAAGTTGGAGATGCTTCAGCATATTCCTCTAAAATGACCTCATCCGTTATTCTCACTGTCAGTAACCAGAAGGACTCTACTTTACAGAAGACTACGCTATAATAATAGCTTGTGTATTGTTGTAATTCGGTGAGTAAAGGATGCCAGCAGAGCCCATTTACTTAACTCACTCCTAAACTGCCAAAGTTTACACAAAATAACCTCTTTCCCCTTTAACACTTTCTTTTGGCTTCTGTGAAATATTTCCAATATAATATATTATATACCATCTGCTAATCAGTCAGAAGTTCGCATAAAAAATGCAAGTATGTATAATCGTTTTATATAAAAGGAAATTGGAACAAATTGTAAGCTATCAAATCGACAATACAAACACAAAATCGATAGGAAACCACAACCGAGTTCAGTTATAACCAATACTCGATCTCTCACGTACCGTGTTGGTTAACAACGAGATGAGGCTTTTTACGAACTATCACAAAAACTGTATCATAAACTATAAACCGCATGATTGCGCGTTTTCGTGCGCACCGGACTTATGGCGTTTTGAAACGCGTGCTGCTACTCTTTATCTCGTGGTGGATTGATACGATGACAGTACTATTGTAATAGTTAAATTTGTTTGAGTTTTTGTCTATATAAAAGCTGCCTGCCTGCCAGGTAGTAAACCTCATGGAATGTCGTCTATACAGGTGTACAGCACCTGGTAAGGCAGTGCTAATACGGAGAAAATAGATAATGATAATAATAGATAGATAATGATAATGATTCTTAATATTAGTCTTTGAATAAGTCTCTAGTATATTTTATTAGCGCACCAAAAAATTGGGCAAAATTGGGTAAAATTAAAGTAATCGACAAGCTTAGCTTAAAATAGTATAGTTTCAATTTTTAAGAGAGTTTTTATAATATTTACGTAGAGACCCTAAATATTTATTGGATGAAAAGTTGTGTGATATATTTCAATATACAAGTTCTGTCGTTTCGGAGTTTAACGCTTACAAAAATATAGAGTAATTTGGATTTTTGTAATAGATTTATCTTGAAATTACAAACAGACACTTAAAGTTTTCAATATTTTTATTTTAAAGGTTAAAAATTCGAATTCGAGATTCTTCAGGCAAACTCACATTTTGCTTCCATGTTTTCTTAGTAAAACGATGCAATCTTCTAGTCTACAAATCAGTTCTAATAAAGCCATTTTGCACTTAGGACGTTACCCGTTTAGGTGTTCTAGAACTATTCAGACCAGAATTCTTCGACATGTATACTTATACCAGCCATAAGTAGTTGAGTCGATCGATATAAGTACGTATTTGGATCTGACATCACTTATTTTCATAAAAACACCACCTAAGGCGCTACTAAACCGGAAGCGATCGAGCTTAAGTTTAGTTCAGGTGTTATAGTATGCACAAATACGAACTTTCACCGCAACGGACTGGTTTTGAAGCGAGCGCAGTCGGGTGATCGGTGTTGTGTAAAAAAGCGAGATTGCAATGCGCGTGGTCTTGGTGTTATGCACTTGTAACATTTTGTGTCGCTCCCATATTAAGTTCTCCATAAAGCCGGTCACAATAATATATTAAATATACCGCGTGCTATAATATAAATTACGGTAGGTATACGTTGGTGACGTCATAGAAATATATATTATAGCTGCATGTATGATCACTCCAATATTTGTATAGAAAATATAGCGTAATATGCCTTTTTAACATTTATATTAATATACATTATAGCTACGTGTATGACGGGGTTAAAAAAGCATGAGTATTGACACTATATAATTTTGAATAAAGTTAACAATAATTTTTATCTAATTAATATCTAATTAATAATTAATACCCCACCCAATTAACTTTAGATATATAAAATTTTAAGGATGTAGGTAGATATTTCTGTTATATTGTCATATTACAAGGTAGGTACATTGTAAGACTTTTAGAAAGCCTCTGAACATAAATAAAATCCATATACATATTTGCTTATTAAGAAAAGAGGGGTGTCGAAGTCTTGTATACTTTTACGATAAATTTAATTATTTTGTTATTTTATTATGGTTAAAGTTCAATATTAATAATCTGGAATTAATTTACCACGTTTTTTTTTAAAGTTTCGCACGTCGATAGTTCAAATAGTACTGTAACATAATTTTAATAAATAATCTTAAATAACTATTTAATATGAAGTAACTAAAGGGACTCGACTCGACCGATACAAAGTGGAATAAACTGTAGCATGCTCTCATACAAGGCGCGAGTAATCACGTATCTCGTAAAAAGCCCTTCCAATCGGATTGCAGGCGTCGAACTTGATGCCTCATCATGGATTCTTTGAAAGAATTCATTTCTAAATTAGGTACATAATAAGTACACGTATAAATATGGGACTTAGACTTTGCTTTCTTGGAGTTTTTCCAGACTAGTTTTCTTTTTAAAGATAATTGGTTAATTCGATAAAAAGTGAGAATTCAAGTCAATGTTTATATTGTATTTTATAAATTTGTTCAACATCGTTTTTGTGATGATTTTATAATTAAATAAATCATTTATAAGAATTAAAAATGATAGGTATAGCTATACCATTTTGTTTTTAATTTATTAAAAGATTCTTAAAGAGTTGTTATTTGTTTATACTTGATTTGCCTTAAATTTAATTATATTATTTCGATAAAAAATTTAAATATTATTTTGTTAAAAATAAAAGTTGAAATTTATAACTATAAATGTTTTCTTAAAAAAATTAACATAAACATAAAAATTACATCTCCATCGAGATGTAATTTTTATGTTACAAATAGATCAACTAATGCTTTGTTTATAGCAGTAAAATATATAATGTACAAGACACTTAATTATTAACAACTAACAGTATACTTAAGTTGATAACGAATTTTAGTTCATTAGTTGTATTGATCCGTTGCGTGTTGTCAAAAAACAGGCTTCAGCGGAAGAGGAAACGATCCGCTTTAATGACTTTATGGTGTCGCTTGCTTTATGGGAATTTCGATTCTATCTCTACTTGTTGTAAGTGATATGTACACCTTTAAAAGCCCATAAAAACACTGATTAAATAATACTTGGAGTCTTAAAGTAAGATTTGTGATGAAGTAGAGTATTAATGAAGGAAATCGCTATTTTAGTTTTTGATACATGATTCAATTAGTTTGTTACACATCCTCACTATATATCCGAAAAGTGCCTGAAACTGTGTCAGATTAAATATAATTTTAAAATTAAAGTACTTGATAAAAACCTACATATTACATTGCAGTTCAAATTAGCAAAACATTTTTTGTTTTTGCTGAAAACTTATTGGAATCGTCCAAGCATTCTGTAACACTTATATTGCTTTAACATGATAACCGCTATACTCTTTTAAATTAGACCACAACAACTGGTAGCTTTTTCTATCGCCGCACGCGCCTACTCACATTACTGCTTCTAGCCTTTGTATAGTACAAGAGCCTAGTTACGATTGTTTCGGTATTTTGACAAGGGCCATTTATTAACCACCTATATCGTCTTTATTAGAGTGAACTGCTTTCAAACCTTTCAAAATAACAACCATCGCTTTTTTAATACGTGTAATTATTTACTGATACAACAATGTTGAATGGTATAAAGATTTGTTATGGTCTAGTTGTTGAACCATTTAATGTTTAAATTATTATTTTTTATATATATTTTTAACAATTCTTAATGTAACTAATTGTGGAATTTTTGGAATTGGATTTACTGCCTGCCTATCGCATTTATTCTTAAAAAATATTAGACAAATTTATAATATGTTATAATTATTATAATATTAGGTTACCTAATATTATAATAACCTACCTAACCTAACCTATATATAACACCTATATAATATTATAACACCTAACCTTAGGTGATTAGGTTGAGGCTTAACATATAGTTGCAAAATAATTATCTGCCAAAATGTTTTAGGAAATGCTAACCACGGTTTCATCGTGGAATTGACTTAACAAAAGACAATTCAAAACGTGTGAACAAAACAAACAATAATGGTCGCATTCAATAAGCGTTTGCTATAAAAATGCCATTATTTGAGAGCAACGACATTATGATGCCTTCATTCAAAGTTTATTTACTTAGTTCTCATTAGTCGGATTTAATTACTCATTTTTTACGTAATACGTACGTACGTACAAAAAGGTATTTGTAAATTTGTGTTCTTGTGTTTAATTTTAGAAGAAAATTAACTGGATTTATTGTTAACTATAAATATCCAAAAATATTGGAATTTCTAATTCCTTATTCAGACTGCTTCATTAGCCAAATCCAATTAAGCAAATAACCATATTGCATATGCCCAATCTTAGCAGTTAATGCTTGTATTAATAAGAGTAATACACGATAATTGCAGAAACCCTGCACCTATTTTTATTCTACATCCAGACAAGACTTATTGAATCCAAAACTTATTGAATCAGTTAACTGTATTCGTCTTACTCTATTATGTATGCATTTAATGGCTTCTATGTTGTATTGTCACTCACAATTATAAGGACACTTCCCATTTTCAATTAGTTTTGATATATTTGGTTTTGATATGATATCAGCCTGTCTTATCACTTAATTTAAAAAAAAAACGAAGCACGCTTTAGAATGTCTAGCGGTTGAGTAGTGCGAAAGAAACTGCGACCTCTGCTTTGTTTGCACAAAACGCTTCCGACAAATCACCAACAATATGGCTATAAAAACACTTTTTCCAAGCAGTTCAGCGGCCAACTAACAATTGAAGAAAAACTCGTGTGACGCAATGGGTTGCGTCGGGTGAAACACCTAATTATCTAACGAGTGAACTTTCGCTTTTGTGTTAAAACAATGAGCAGAACTCTCTTCAGTGATCTTTTTACGGCATATGATACAATTGTGATTTAACGTACGTACAGTCTGTGAAGGACAGCAAAAGATCTTATTATAGGATCTACGTTTACAGATTCTGAAGGTGTATTTATTTTATTTTAATTTATTTTATTTTATTTGGGAAAATCTTAACCCTCTTCTGGCCTCTAAAACAATTTCATCTTGAAATATCTTATACATCTCATTAAAAAATTTATATACACATTGATTTTTAACATTATAATTATGTTTAACTTCTCGAGCGAATTACGTCATTATATTTCTCTTCACATGTCATTTTTAAAATGTCGACTTTGAATTACCATAACAAAAAAGAGTACATATTTTATGCATATCTTATTATGCTTATTCGTTCATTAGAACTTTATAAATCTACGGTAAATTTTGCACTCGCGAATACCTGAGTGGACCCTAATCGATCAAGATAACCAAATACAAAACAATCATTCGCTTCATGCGTATTTAGTATTAAATTCATATTCATGATGCGTAAAGTCAAAATAAATCACGCATGGACTCAACGTGATTCATCAATTAAACGGATGCCCGTAATTACACTGCGGGGTTTATGGACGCCTTTAATTATATACGAATAGAATTATGTATGTACAAAAAAATTATGAATTTTAATGAGAAACCGCGTAAGCCATATATTATTTATTGGTAATGGTTTTCGTATGATGTTTGACGGAGCGATCTATTCAAATTTTAAATTTATTTTCAGATATTAATCTGAGTTATGAGTAATTCGGTCCACTCAAAATTTTTAATTAGTTGCTGTGTAAATATTGTTTGTAGAATAATAAAGCGAGCGCCAGACTTTGCGCGGTTGATTTTTTCTGAAAATTATGTACAAAAGCATTCCACGTTTATCGCTCTTTCAATTAGTGAAAACCGTATTAAAATCCGTTGGATAGTTTAGAAGTTTTAGGAGAAAACGACGCAAGCAGACAGGCTCGAATTGGACAGTTAACTACTTACCTGTTTTGTGGCAGCACCACTCAGAAAATGTGATACGCTTCGGTGCTTAAGTAAGGGATGTGCCAAATTCGATTATACATATTAATATGTTGACCAGTTTAAAGTTAAACTTTACTCCAATTAAACATATTATGGAAATATGTATTTTAATTCCCATCCCATTAATTGCACTAATATATAATATTCAGAAAAAAAAAATCATGCCTGCGAAATCGTAGAAGCCAGACATTATCATCATCACCAGGCATTGTCATCATTATTATACTTTTTTTTTAATAAAAACGTTGCTTGTCTGTGTATTACCCAGACAAGCAGCACCGATTTGAATGCGGTTTTCACTAATGTATTGTAGAAACTTCCTGTAACGTTTATAATTTATTGTTTGTTTAGTTACTATAGGTTTACAGAAAAAAAGATGTGAGCTATTCCGAATACCACGCGTACGAAGTCGCGGGCACAGTTAGTATTTAGTAGTATATAAAAATAAGCTTTTCAATAGAAATCAAATAAGAAGAAAATTCAACACAAAAGTATTAAATCACTTACGTTTTCAACAATTATATTGATGACTAGCAGGAACAAGTCGATAACCTGTAAGAGCCTCAAGGCGAAACAACTACACATAAATACTGTAACTCCGAATGGTTTTCATTCAATATTACTATTTCCTATTGTGGAGGTATGACTGATGTTTATGGTCAACTTATTCTGATTTCAATTTTACGTATGTTACATTAAATTTAGAGATAAAACAAAATGTTATCATGAACACAATTTTATATTTTAACCTTTTTATCTATACTTAGCTCCGTTTATGTCATAATAAATAAAGCCAGAAATGGGTACGAATATCAAGGGTACATTAAGAAAGAAATGCTAGCTAAAAAGAAACAATATGACTAAAAAACAAAGCCATTGATATTTTAATGAATGTGCTAGTCCTAAATTTGACACGCCAAATTGGTTATATTTTTAGACTGAGGAAAGTGACATTCTCCAGGATAAAAATATCTTGTTGGTTTTTAATCCAGGTAATAAACTAACTGTATGCGAAATTTCAGTAGCTTTTGCTTTATTGAGTAACAATATGCAAGCAAACATATTAAATTTTCGCATTAATAATATTAATAGGATATATCTATACTTTTCTTATAAGACTTAATTTTTCAGGATTATATTATGTGAATAGATGGAAGCATTATTTTACAAATTTATAGTTATTGTAATTAAGTCGAATTCAACTGGATGTGGGAAGCATACAGCTATTCGTAGGTTCGAAGAATTATCTAATTTACTTTACACCCTTAATGTTAGACATCCGCTACCCTAGCCGTGTATTTACGCGCAATAAAACTGGGGATTTCATTAGCTCAGTTACGTATTTGAGTTTAGGTTGCTAGCAGATATCAAAACGAACAGTTACAACTCTCATTATAATGTGATTAGCAGCAGTCGAAATATATTTTATGTCTAAAATAACAACATTTATAGATAATAAAAAAATTAACAAAGCCAATTAAAATATTATCTGTAGCACAAAAAATGACTTCACCAAATGTATTTTTGAATTTTTTTCTAACAAATCTCGGACAATACGTAATTACATGTCGTTAACAAATAGTTCCACAGTAGTGATTTGCATTTCATAGTGTTGCAGATATAAGGAACAAGGATCAGTTCATTTGCTAGTACCACTTCCAATACTTAACTGAGTAGAATTTCTATTAAATATTCACCATAAGGAAGGACTGTTTTAAATCCTTTTATTCGAAGACCGTTAAAATTTTAAAGCAAAATCTATACTGACTTAAATAAACTGGAAACTATAAACAAGCCAATATTAGCATAATACAATAACACATCATTGCAAGTTTATGGGGCGAGCTTTCAGTATGGAAAGCGTTATGCGAGAAGGACCCAGAAGCGGTACAAGTGTCTGCTCCTTAGTATTCATACGGATGGCGTTATCCGGGAGAGAGCTATGAATATTAATTATGCAATTGCATTAAATTCTTCCAGTTTTATTGATTGTTTTAATTTACTAATGCCTTTTAGGGCGCCATCATTAGACTTGATTGCAGGTCATAATAAAGACACGGTTTTCAAATTAGGAACAGTAATCTTTTACTAGAAAAAGTTAGTCTCATTCATATCTGAATAAACCTCAACTTACGAATACAAGTTTCGTTAAAATATGTTAATCTATTTATCATATATGCCACAAAAACAATTGTGATATATTCGCAAACAAATTGTTTATTTAGTTTTAGTCTGACAGAAGACTGTGGCATTTCTTGTGTCGCCCCAAGGCAAATCAACTACTAAACTATAATTACCTAATAAATATAAAGAAGGAAATCAAACAAACCCGTTCTAAACAGTTTATAGATTGGAATTACTGTTTTAAACACCTGGAGTAGGATTACTGGGCGTGAGATTTTAGCTAGATTAATTGCTAAACTCGTTCATAAGAGACAAAAATCGAATCAGGTTTTGACGAGTTACTTATTAAGAAGCTTGATGGTGCCAATTATAAATAAAATCATTATATTTGCAATTTTTTTATTAATAGTTAGAAGTCACAGGGTCATTAATAAATATTATGAATTATTAATATCCTACACAGATTATTATGGTTAATGAAAACACATAGAAAGGGCAAGGGTCAACATTTTTAGACATTTGCTATTTTGGCATATCAAACGATGAGATCAAGAGTGGCGAATAATACATAATGAAGGAGGTTCAAAATTATTTTAATCGTTATTTTTATGCTAATCTAAGTGACAGAGACACATTCAATACGTCTTAAAAGTCAGTCAAGTGCCTGGACTATTTGATGGTGTGCCTGTCTGCCACACTTATTCATATAAAAAAGAAAAAACTTAGGCCAAAGATGAATTAGTTCAAAGTAGAACTTATTAGTCTGCACTTCTGCAGTACACGGTTTACTGAACAGTAAACCAATGAATTAAAATATATTTACTGTTACTAATATATGGATTATTCTGGTTCATACCGCGAGTGTAATCATTATCAGTGCTGGAATCGAACTACTTGCATACAGTCAAGGTAATATCCAATGACCATAAAGAGTATCTGTGTAGTTACATTATCATTTGATGTTTACTAACCGATATCTTCTTACACTTTATGCGTACAGATATGTATTCAGTACATTGCATTGCATGGTATTCGTCTGATTAAACAAGAAATTGTATCTCAAAACCAAAATGAGTAACCTCTGTTAAAACTATAGGAGAGGAAACATTATCTTTAAGTAGGTATTTAATCTTTCGTCAGATTTGTCTTCAAATATCATAACTAATTACATCTTAAATTCACTGTATTTTTGTCAAAATTGTTCATCTGTATAGGTGCTTATTATATACATCTTTTTTTTTTTTTTTTTTTTCAATTTAACGAACTTTATTATATCTTATTTTGTAACAAATGCAAATATTAAAAAAAAAATACGTAAAACTTCTCATACAGACTGACAGTCCACTTGATGGTAGCACACATAGATAATGAAACATTTTTATGTTTGAACTTGCTTTGTAAATATTAAGATTTTAGCTATAAATTATTATTTTTTATCAAAATAAAAAAATGTATATAACAAGTGTTTCAATACGATAACAATTCCTATGTTTTTTTTTATCATCAGTAATCATAGTTTTCATTATATAAAATTAACTAAGTTTCGTACGTCTTCACTGTACAATAAAAAAAAAACTCTCACAGAAGCTGTATTTCGATTTGTATTGATTTATAGCAGTCAATAACATGTATTGCACTTGAAGAAGTTTAATATTAAATAAAATATCATCAACAAAAACGCGGCAACACGTCAGCAATTAACACTTGACTAAAAAGTTTCTATTCAAAAGAGTTTCATTAATTGAAAACAGATGGTCCCTTGTTAGCCGCTCGTATTATTTCGAATCGATATTTAATTGAAATTTCGATGGTCGATTCATCGATAGCGGAAGGTTGGATTGATCGCACAAATACAATAACCGCCCCGCGGTGCCGGTTGCTTTCTATGAAAGAATATAATCACCTATTGTTAGTTGCATCACAAAAATGGACGATTACGAAAACGATCTGCGAGGTTTCGCTAAAGCGTAAATCTGTATAATGAAATATTAACTTAAATAAAGACTTTCTAAGTTTTAATTACTCATTTATAGTTCTTAGTTCGTCTACTAAACCTAATTGGTGTCAATTTTTTAGACAGCTACCATGAAATAAAAGTAAATAAGGAATAATCAAAGCATATTTCATCCTTTATCGTATAAAGGTTCGCAATACAATTGCAACTCCTATGGCTTTGCTTGTGTTAATAAATCCTTGTGTAGCCTTCTCAAGTTCATTATCAATCTGTCTGCTGACTTTTACACAAAAAATATTCAATTTTACTTTAATTGATATTATTTTTTCACAAGAATGTATTTACGGTTTGCAAGTTGACGAAAATACGAATAAATACCTATACTGCTTTTGTTAAAATACTTAAAGTGAAAATAAAAGTATATTTAGGTAATGATATAAAATTAAAATTAAAAAAATATATATTTGTATTAAAAGCGTGAGAAAAAATTCACACTTACTCAATTTTGACTTCACCAAAACCGGCAACGCTTGGAGCACTTTCGAACTAAAATCTACTATGATTTATAAAGTTAAAATTATTGGGCGTATTTTTCATTTCAAACGCTGAGTGGTATCGTAAATCTTAACAGATTACATTGGTGAAATGAAGTGATTATTGTGTCAAATTTTAATGTTAACAGTAATACAAGATGAATTAACTTAACCAAAGCAAATACTTATAAGTATAATATTTGTTTAAAAACATAATCGATTAAACAGTAACAACAAGGTGTTAATAATAGGAATGCGCTTCGAAGGGGTACAATTAACTAACATAATAATAATATGCAACTTAAAATAGCTAAGCACAGTCATATTAAATCACATTAACTGAAGTTCTTTAAAATTATCTAACTATATATTTTTAAATATTCTTTTTTAATCGATTTCATATACGAGTATAAGCCTGGTGTATGAAAATTTATGGGAATAAGATCAAATGTCACACTATACGTTACGTTTCTCTTGTATTTCTTGCGTTCAATAATAATCGTATTTATTCTTTCGTTAGTATTTATTAAATTATTTATTTATCGTTCGTAAGCGGTAAAATTCAGTCGTATGTCGGAGCTGACACACACACATTTTTTTATTAATAAGACAAAATAAGATTTAAGTTTAATGGGAATCCTTTTACAAGGATTTGTCTTTTTGGACCAAGTTCATTGTAACGTACCCTATTTAACTTGTTTATTGTAAAAAAAAAAATTTGGCACCAACAAAAATTAATTATACAATGCAAAATTATCTAAATACTTTCATTAAATACGTACAGGAACAATTATTTCGTACGAGAGCATGAAATTTTAAATAGCGCACAAACAATATAGCGTACATGCCTTCAAGTCGTACCAGTTAGTTAGAGCGCACTAGAGTTATGTACGCCTGTTATCGCGGACGCAATAAAATATATTATTTGTTGGAAACCAATTTGCTGTTTGCACTATTGAAATTGTGATTTGTTGGGGTCTTTTACACTGCTTTGCAATATACTGGGGCATACTGATCGTTTCGATAATAATTACATTACAACACAATTTATACCTTACGTTCAAGGGTAAAGATATAATTCTCTTTGTAATTTTTAATGCAATACGTAGCTTTTCGTTAATAGATGTTAAATTAATCATAAGAAGCTATTAGGTAGGATTATAGTTACAACAAATCAGGTGTTAAGTTCCTAAATTTGTCGGCATTTATTTTGAAAGTAAGCAACGGATTGGTATTAAATTTGATTAATGGCGTCTATTATGTCGATTTTTTTTTGCATAATGCCTTATAAGTAAGTATATTTCGACTCTATTCAACTGTTCGTGACTTGAATTTTATTAATTAAATACTTTTAAAAAGGCAAATAATACCTACTATAAAAATAACAACCCGACAGTGGCTTTATACGAATGCATTTTTTTTTTCACACAAATATTCCTCATGTATTGTTGTTTTCAAGTGAAAATCGTATCAAAACCCGTTGGGTGGTTTAGAAGAAGTTAACGAAGAAGCAGATAGAAGCTGAAATTGAGAACATCAGGATAGACAAATTCAGATTTTTTTTATTTTTTGTTAATTTGTAGTCCTAAAAAGCATAAAAATGGAATTATTAGTAATTAAAAAAAAAACCTTCTAATCAAAAAAAGGTTTATTTAGGTACTGAAAATTAAACTACTTATCAGTTCTTAAAAAATAGAACAACAAGCGCTTCTTTCACCAACGTCATGTAAAGTGTTGATTAGTTACTTTTAGAAATAATTTTCTGTTTTATTGAATTATGCACTCGTTTGATCAGATCATCGTTTGTTTGATACTGCATCATTCGATAGGCGCTTTTTTTTATTAGTTTCTATTTAATGTTTGGGACGTTTACCGTACAAACAAAGGTATATCAGCTCCATTATTCCCGGTTACCGGTGACTTTAAATGACAGTTTGGCCTAATTGACGTTTGTGAAAGAGGCGCTAATTCAAATAGGTATAGTAATGTGTTTGCTTGTATTCTAAAGTTAAATATTTTTCATGCCACCTTGAATCAAATAGTTCGTTATGATTTATTATTTGTTTAAAGTAACATGTCAAATAAATTTAAAAATTTACAGCCAAAATGCACCTGTCTCTAAAAACAACTTATAAAAAAGAGACGGAAATGTGCAATCAAATGCATCGTTAATATAATTGCGTGATAACGTTAAAAACGGACATTATGTTGCGGTGCAAATTCGAAAAAGGTATGCTCTTAAAAAACCTACCTGCTCAAAAATATCAATGATGTCGGATTGACATGTGGTCGGCATAAAAACTTTTACTAACACATCTTAGTAGGTGTGAACGAACTATAAAAAAATTGATTGATAGATTTTATTAGGAAGTAAAGGTGTCTGAAACTTTTTTTTTACTTTTACTTAATTCAATTAAAACTAAGTCTATTTTTGTATGAATATGAAATTCAAGATTTCATGCCCATAACCGTATTTTATTTTCTTTTGACCCTTCATATTTTGTTACTTTCATATTTGTAACATTAAATAAGTATGATACTCATGGCAAGGGCTACAGCTAAAGAATATATATTATGTTCTGTTAGTGCCTAAGGTTGGGCATAGTTCATACAAACGCCAGTGTGGCGTAACGACATCAAGTGTCCAATGTTATGGCCTTAGAAAGCTATGGCTTGTTAAGCGTAACCACGTAACAGCTCGTTCTCTATATCTTTTGTATCATATTTAAGAAGGTCTCTTTAATACCCAGTTTTATTTATTTTCTATAGAAACTCAATCATAATATGAATCTAAGTATAGACCTATATTTAAGTTTACTACTGTGAGAAAAATTCTTGAGAAGAAATCCAACTTTACACACAAATAAAACTAGAACATTAAACGGTTATGACTTTGATAATATTTATTAACCGCACGGAGATTATAAAGTAATTGACCCCCAAAAAGCCTTGATAAAAATTAAAAATTTTCGAGGTCACTCAAAACAAACTCGAAAATGTCTCGGCAAACATTTCTCACATTGAACGGAAGCGGGTCGTTAACCCGATACGAAATGCAAAGCAATATTTAGTTTACCATGACCAGATAACAGAACTTAATATAAAAATGAACTAATAAATAACCTATAACAATTATGCTAATGGCGGCTTAGAAAAAATTAAAGAACTCTCTGTAGCTAATAATATTAAAGATTGATTTAGTAACTAAATATTGTGAGAACGTCGCTTAATCGGATTTAAAACAAATGGAATAAGTATAAGTAAAAAAGTGGATTATTATGTTAAAATTTATGCGAAAATTTTTATAGAAAAAAAAAATCTCTTTTGCTGTCAACGCCATGAAAATTTGCTGTTACTGTACCTGCTTATATATAGATTATGTAGGTACCCTAAATTTGCATTTCTTCTGTGATAGAAGGTTATCACAGGCTATCACAGAAATCTTGGAAAATTATGAATTCTTATGAATAACGTGTGACTGAACTTATGAAACTTATGAATGACTGAAATTATGAAAAAAATAATATTAATAAAATTATTATTAAAGAGTTGATTAAATTTTAAATTATAAATGACTACATATAAACTATAAATTATAACAAAAATTGTCATTTATAATTTTTACTGTAAAAATACAAATCTGTTTTTATTAAGATTCATTTATGATCAGATAAAATCAAAACGTTATATTAATCAAATATGCGCGAACTGTGTTTGCGTGACCACCTCCTGTAAAAGTTTAACATTGATAGAGTAAAGTTTAGTATGAATTATCGTGAGGTTGTGAGCATTTAACAGCTTTAACAAACTTAAAATAAATATTAAAAAAAACTTTAGCCTCACATCAATTAATCACTGACAGCTATTTTGTTAATATTAAAGTGGAACCTAATTTATTAGAAAAAGTAATAAGTTACAATCACTTTCGCGTTTACGGTGTGAATCATTAGCGGTGTAGTGAATAAACTATAAAGAAATATGACTGTATATACAAATAATATAATTATATAGCCTATTAGGTACTTCGAAAGATTTTTTAATGATTATAGAATATAGAACTTATTGTATTTTATACAATTTTTGTACAGTTATTAAATTTATTTATTTACCAAGTTTCATGAAAATCAGTTAATTCGTTTAAGAGTTACGGAGGAACATACATACATACATACAATACCTACACTTACAGATTTATTATTAGTATATTGATTGATTGATTTAAAAAGTCTGCACATCTGCACACTGGGTCCTGCTCCATCTGCCATACATCCATTGCCGGCTCTTTCTTGGAGTCATCGATACAGTGAGATCGATCACCTGGTTCAGCACCTGGGTTACGAAGCGTTTCAACTCACTCTAAGACTGGACTCTAAGACTAAGAGTGGTCTAAGACTAAGAGAGTCTAAGGCCGGTTTCAGTGCTCTCCTGACGGTCAAGCCTGACGATACGCACGATTGACCGCGGTAGCAACACAAGTAGCAATACGCGTGCGTACGGTCAGGCAAGCTCTGTAACGACTTGTGAATCTTCATACAAATGACAAGCGCGTCGGTCGCACGGTCAGGAGTGCACTAAAACCAGCCTTAGACTCGTTTACCCTAACGCCCATACAATACACGATGGATATGGCCCATACACTACACGATGGATATGTCCCATCCATTTCCACTTTAGCAAACTTTGGGTTCTTTGGTTCTTTGGGCTATATCTATAGAATTTGGGATTTTCGATGGATCTCTAATTAAGGATTCTGTGAGGAAACGCCAAGCATTGCTCTTTGAGAGCAAGTTAGCTCGTTGAGTGACTTGTAATTTTTTGACGAGATATTTCTTCAGTGTCCACTTTAGCAAACTTTGGGTTCTTTGGGCTATATCTATAAACTTTGGGTTTTTCGATGGATCTCTAATTAAGGATTCTGTGAGGAAACGCCAAGCATAGCTCTTTGAGAGCAAGTTATCTCGTTGAGTGACTTGTAATTTTTTGACGAGATATTTCTTCAGTGTCCACGTTCATATTAAGATATAATCACACGTTATGGTCTGTTCGGAAAAAATCTAAAAAGGGCTTTTCTAAAGTCAGCTCGTATTTTTCAGCTAACGGTATGATTGTTTTAAAAATAAATTAGCTGCTGCTAAAATAGTTTTTGAGTTTATCGCGAACAGACAGACAGGCAGACGCGGCGGAGGACTTTGTTTTATAATATGTAAGAATACGACTTAAAAATCTTAAAACAAACAAAACAAAACACAGAAATGCTTATATTAGCATTTTTATGATTTATGTGCCGTCATTTGAAAACACAATTTGTACAATAAAACTTAAATCATTTACTTTTATGTTTACTTTCATATTATTTTGATGTATCACTATCGGCATCAACGCATCATAATTTATGTTATTGACACCGCAATATAAAAACGGATGCTTATTCACATAATAATCCATTTAATAATTAGATTTATGGCGATGCTATTGAAAATTGACGCAAATTTATTCAAATATAGTCTGTTAATTGTGAAACGAGTGTTTATAGTTATAACGATTTGATGGTTGACGGCTGTCTATACATCACACGGGAACCTGTACAGAGGTGGACGACAATAATTTGACTTTTACATTATGTATTTGATCCAAAGCTGCATGTCGAAGACGCTAACTGACGCGACCCTAACAAATTCGGTAATGGATTCCGTACGCTAATGTAAATTCATAGACAAATTGATAGATAGTTGTTAATTCTAATACAATCTGTCGTGACTGCCGCTTGATGGGTGATGGGAAACCTTTGCTAGGTGATTTGTGTTTGAATATTAAGACTATAGTTCAAACTCTAACACCCGTGGATGTGAGGTCAAACGCATTAGCCACCTAGCGGGTTCAGGTATGTAAACGTTTATTAATCAAACCAACTTGCCTATACTTTTTTGACCTCTGGATGAAGCTTGGGAACCTCCGAATTGGAACATTGTAAAGTAGTTGCGGTTCTACTTTCGTTACATTCTTACTAACGCTAAAATTTTCTACTTCAAAACAAGTCATCCCAAAAATACTGTCATGTTTAAAAAATAATAAATAAACTGGCTATCGTCTAGGTAAGAAATAATATTGAGATATTTTATTAAATCGTGCATTGAGTTAGCGATTCCTTAAATCAACCACAAAGTGAGATAATAAAAATGAAAATTGATGTCATCTATAAACAAAATATTATGTCGTCAACTGGCGCCATCAAAATATTATACTCTTACTTTTGATAGCCAGTAAATTCAACTAATGCGCAATAAAACACAAATTAAACACACCGCTTCCTTCTAAAATTTCTTTTAATATCGGAAGCTGAATGTCATTATAATTGAAAAATGTGAGATTTTTACAGTTTTACCGTAATACACTATTAAAGACGCTTGGTCTCGCATAAAGCCTGTGTTTCTGGCATCATAAATAACGGATTTGATAAACATCTGTTCACACTGACTATTTAAGTATTCAAGAATGTTTTTCTCACTTGTCGATACGCTTTTTTTCTAATCGGCCATTTAATCAGCGACAATAATTTGAAATTTGATACCTATTTAATAAATGTAGCAAATTATCGGAATTTGTAAATTCACATGATATTAAAGACCATAAATTCTCATTTAAAGATGTATAACATTCAAAATGAGAATATTAATTCGTATCTCAGGACGATTACACTATTTTTAATTGCTCATTAATTAATTAAGAAAGAAACTAACTAACTGTATTTCTTAATCGACATTTTAAGAAATCGCTCATCTGAATATATATCATAAAAATCTTGCATAACATTTAAAAAAAAATGTCTTGTCACACGTTATTTTTTTTTTGGGAATTCTCAACTAAAAGCTGCTAAGGCTATGGTCAGGTTGGTATTTTTATTCAATTACCTTTGAAGGAAGGTTACGCAATAATAACACTTTAACATCTCTATTTAATATACTACTAGCTGTTTCAAGCGACTTCGCTGCGTAACTTTATAAAATACTAGCCGCTGCCCGCGACTTCGCCCGCATAAATTATATACTAAAACCTTCCTCGAGGACCACTCTATCTATTGGTGAAAACAGCATGAAAATCGGTGCAGTAGTTTTTGAGTTTATCACGAACAGACAGACGTGGCGAGGGACTTTGTTTTATAATAATGTAATGTAATATTATGTAATAAAATCACTATATTATTACATATTATAATTAGCTTGAATAATAAATTAATAGTTATATTGCTAACTAGCAGGCGCCCGCGACTTCGTCCACGTTGAAAAAGAAAAAGTAACCTATCCTGTGTCCAGTACGTCTAAATGTTTATATAACAAGTTTCAAGAAAATCAGTTATGGAGGAACATACATATTCGTATATACATACCTAAACTATTATTATTTATTTAATTAGTATTGATTATTTCACTAACGGAATGGAGATAAACTGCAAATATATAAACTGCAGAAAAAAAATTGCGTAAATAAAATACTTAAATAAATTACTTAAGTAAATTAAGTGGCTTTTATTGGTTTTTAATTTTATTTTTTTATTAATAAGTCAATATAATACTATATAATCAATATAAGTCAATATTGTAATAAATTAATAAAAATTAAGTCCGTTATTAGCAGCAGGTCTTAAGTATACATATGTATTTACTCTTATATTATTGTCATGTGACTCCGTTACAATAAAATAAAAAAAATAAAGTAATGTATACTATGTGATAACTTTGCCCTACTTCCGCCATGTGGATAAAAATCAAGAGAAATACTGTAACCGAATGTTTTGAGTGGCTCTGCAAGCGAGGGCGGAAGTCCAAAAGGCGTGTGACCGAGTCAGTCTGTGTCTTACACACGGTCCATTTTGTGAGACTTATCGGCAACTTCCTCAGTTAACGTCCCGTTTATTTATATAAGCATCGCTTTAATTTAAATTTTGTATTAAATTGTTATCGGAAACCACACACGTTTACGTATTCAATATTATCATTTATTAAAAAAAAAGTTATAGCCCAGTACTCGTAGGTCGAAAGCTCTATAGCCTAATGATTACTTGTAGCTAATGACAAAAAGGATTTATGGTATAACAGATGAAATATTAAATGTTTAATAATTTCAACTTATTATCTATGTACCAACTTTCGTGAAAATCAGTTAATTCGTTTAAGAGTTATGGAGGAACATACATACATACATACAATACCTACACTTTATTATTATTTATTATTATTAGTATTGATTGATGATGATGATTTATTATAAATTAATTTTTATACCAAACTAGTGATCCGCTACCTGCTTGGTACGGTTATTTTTTTGTATATTTTACTGTTTTGTAATTTCTTTCCTGTAAAATATTTCCTCGTGTAACGCTTTTACCATTAGTGAAAACCACATTAAAATCGATTACATAGTTTAAAAGATCTAAGCGTACATTCATAGGTACTATGTAAAAATTTACATACTGTTTTAGCTGTTGAATGATATGCAAATATATTTTACCTATAGTACTTACTTAATCCACAAATATAAATTTGACCACAAATCAATAGAATATTATGCTAAATAAAAACGCTAGGAAAATATGAGCATAATAAAATTTAAAAGTTACTCTTGAACTTAAACTTAACTAAAAGAAATTATGAAACATTTTTAATATCCGCTAAATTAGAAATTATAACTGTTATGTGATAAAGGCTACACATTAAATGGTTTTACAATTTACAAATAAGCCGTTACAGAAACTTTGATCGCCTTCTATCGAACTTGGAGATTGTTCCAGGTGCTCATCATTCTGTGTCTCTACCCACAAACGAAACGACATACACGCCACCGCAAATGTCACACTCATATTTCACCACAGATCGCGTACTTATCTTGTGCTTATGTTATTCGATATCACATTATAAAGAAGTGTGTAAATAAAACTGACCTTCGCATCAATCCATCTAAACTTTTGTTAACAAAGTTGTTAAGGCTGGCGGTCGTTTCTAGATTCTCCCTTTGTTTCTTTGAATCATAGAAAACTCACCGCTGGCAAGTTTATCTGTGGTGAGGAACTGCATAGATTATTTATATAATATATTCAAGTAACAAAAACTCGAATCCTTTTAATAGAGAGCACCATATAAGCCTATCTGCTAGAGAACTAAATCAATTAATATCGACTTCCTCCAAAGTTGAAGAAAGACTGATAAGGAAATATATATAACAGCTTACCAAAATTCTCGCCAAAAAGTGGGATAGCATAATGGACTTGATTTAGGGCGGAGGACCAATTTTTGCTATACGAGTTGATACATACAATATACCTGCGTATATTATCTACAACAAAATGTATTCGATTTTTGTAAAACAATAATTGTAAAACAAACACTGGATCTCAAAGAAAAAGGGTCGGTTAGAAAATCTTCAATATCTTCAAAAATACCTGACCTAGCATAAATGAAATAAGGACTAAATTAAAGAATATTTTAATGTGCTTAAATAAAAATAAAAAAATAATAAATTAGCTTTAATTTTGTCTTTAATTTCATAAAGCTAGGTCAGGTACTTTTGAAGATATTGAAGATTTTCTAACCAACCCTTTTTCTTTGCGGTATAATTGTAGTGTTTGGTATAAGTATTGGTAATTTTTGTTATAAGAATATAAAATTTCACATAACCTATCAACAATAGGTATTAAAATAAAAACTATCTAAAAACGGCACATTGCTAGACGTATATAATACAGTACTAGCAATAAAATGGCGACCAAAAAGTATTAATTTCGATCGAACGTCCGGTCGTGACCCGTTTAGCCGTAAATATCGCTCCGGTAATCGAACCTGTTACCTAGCTCTAACTACCGGTATAAGTAATTCACTTTGCGCCGCTAGTTTAATTTAGGAATTTAATTTAATTGGGCTAATAGCTGACTTCCTCGTGAGACTATAATATGTATATTTCGCACAAGAATATTGATATCGTGATTTCATTCTGTTAGACCATTTAATACTGTATTGTACTTTGTCAGTATTACCGGACAGGTTATATATGTAAGAAAACTTCATATAGTATCTTTTTAATTGGACGTATAATATACTATATTATGTACTTAATTAAAATTGTTTGTATTTTAGTTTTACGACCAATTTATTGATAAGTGTCCTAAATTGTATTAATTTTTATTACGCCCATTTAAAATTATTAATAGTGAAGACATTTCTTTTTAATTGTGTATGCCAAAAAATATCTAAGCCACTAACGAGTTTTCTTAATTAACGGCCTTTTATTAAAACTCTATTGGTATTCCGATATCGGTTCCCATACACAGTAATAGCTCCGCGTCATTGATTTATCAACCAATCATTGCTGTACAAGACCGCTGCACATCGGGATCAGGTTTATAAACGTACCGCCCAATTTGGCATTATCTTGCTATTTTTCTAAATGAAAAGTCGATCTCATAAATTTTGTTATAAATCAATTTAGTTGCCGGAATAGTCGCGAAAGACATCAAAGCGGTGCCCGGTTAGCTAACAACCCACCGAAACTTAATTTATTGGTTTCCATTCCGAGTTTATCAAATAAAGCGTTCACCGATAAAGGCACTCTTCCACTGTTCAAAATATTTGGGTTAAAATGTACTTTTTTACTTGTAATAATCTTTCTATAAAAATCCCGCCAGTATTGTGGAAATTTTGGAAAATCTTTAATTAATAGTCGGATTAGATAACGTTTAACTTAGTAAGCCTACTTCAGTTCTAACTTTATTCAATAGATTTCAGGAAAAAATTAATAAAAATTATATTATGTATCGACATCAAAATAAATTATGGCTATATATTTATAAACTTAATGCTCTTTGTTGATTGCTCTCGCTGCGCTCTACTAGTTACAGCCGCCGTACTTGAAAAATGCGGTAACTTTTAGTACGCCGAATTCGGCGTACCCGAGCTAATCACACTGCAAACTGTGTGGGCATTAAATTTTGGGCATAATAAAATGCCAATTCTCGTAGTGAAACTGTGTAAAAATATAATCAAACTGTTTAAAAAGTGTCTACAATAAAAAGTTGCCACATTCACGGAGCTATTGCTTTTAGGTAGGGCCATATCTGGTAGAGCGCAGCGACACCAACCATTTATCTGTGGCTACAATATTAAAATTGTTTATTTTTTATAATGTTCGCTCATATTTTTGTGAACTAATAAAATCTAACAAAATTTAAACAATTTTAAAGTGATATTATAATACAAAATCTTAGCTTTCAGTGGAAGGGTGGCTTCAAAAGGTGCTTTACATTTGAATAATTTTGTTGTTTATCGCTACTTATTGCATAACGGCTTGTACACGAACTAAGTATTTAATTTTATCAAAATGTTTATTTTTTTTATGTCTTAAAAGTCGCTTACCTGTCTATACATAAATATGCTTCCTAATCGCACTACTAAGTGGAATATCAGCCTGTCAGCTATTGTTATCATGAAAACACTTTATTATTAACAACAAAATTTAAAAGAGGTTTAAGTCAAAATATTAAAGTAGGTAGTGTAAAACAAATAAAGCATAAAATAGAGATTATGATAAAAAATAATAGTAATGTAAAAAAAATTATGAGATACCTATAAAATTGTTATATTAATTTTTAAAATCTTATATTAATTTATAGTCATTAACTCATTATTAATATTATCAAAAACTCTAAAATCATTTGAAGATTGAAGCCAGAACTCCTACAATTTAAAGTCTCCAGCAAAAATAATAATTTTAAAAAATATATATGTATTTATTGTGTCTGTGAGTGGTATAGTCGGTTGTTTATTTTTCAATCCAGCCGCGCCGCTCCTATCTTGTTCCGTTTGCGGTCACATAAAGATGGTTGGTTTCCTTTACCGTACACACTTGATCAAGCGTCGTCATACTGCGGTCATACTTATTCATAAACTGCGGATAGTTTTGCAAAATACTCACAAAACCTGTCCTACGGGAATCTGGTTCAATAAATGAGACCTGTGTAGGGACAAATTGTAAGCTAGAAGCTTTTTCACATCCAACCTGATCTAGTAAATACTATCTATGGCTAAAATGTCTATCTGTTACCGACTTTGATGCGACCGAGGATTTCTCTTTACGTTTAATAAAATGGAAATCATATGAGCCTTAAAAGCAGATAATTAGACAATAATTTTACTTTTAAATTCCGTTTTACACATTTTACACATTTGTCGGTCATAAATATGGTGTGGTAGCGTTACATGGAAAATCGCAAGGATACGAAAAAGAATTTATGTGAAGAAATGTGAGAAAAATGTAAAAGTCTTTTAATGGCAGTTCTGTTCACGAAGTAGGAAAATACTTTGCAAACTACATTATACCACACTTATTTCAAAATTTTTTATTGGTTGATGGCTTATGTGGAAATTCTTTTTAAGTAATCCCAGTCCAGTCCTATTGTGGACTTATATATGTAAAATTATATTAGGTTGTATAATAATAATGTAGTCACTATCTAAGACGTATCCCATACCAATGTAATTATAGAAGTATAAATAATTGCAAAACATTTATGATTTATTTTGATCCTATCCTATCCATAGAGGGCTTAAAATACTCCTGAAGAGTCTATGGAAACTTCGAGTATAGAAGTCTATGTAAACAACGTTATATAAATCAAGGCTGTTTATAAAACAATGACCAAACACTAGCTTTTGCACGCGAAATAGTCCGCGTAACTTTATAAAATACTAGCTGGCGCCCGCGACTTCGTCCACGTTAAAAATGAAAAAGGTAGTCTATCCTGTGTCTTGTACGACTAAATGTTTATCTGACAAGTTTCATGAAAATGAAAACATACAATACAATACCTACACTTACATAATATTTATTATTAGTATTGATTGATAGCCTATGTTAGCTTAGAAAGAATGTTTAAATACAGCAGTTTTAAGGTTTTTTTATAAATTTGCTCTATTTATAATAATATAAAACATATATACAGATTAAGGCCTATTAAGAGCTGTCATAATTTGCAAGATCAGATTAATTTTCCTAATAGGTCGTATATCAGAATTAATCTACCGATCACACTAAAAAAGTAACAGTTATAAAACCAATTTCGTACTGAGATAAATTTTTAATATCACTATAATTAATACGATTAGAAGGTTCGTGTGAACTCGATCTACATTCCTTGTAAACAGTGTCGCCAAAAATTACGTTATCCTCTTTGAAGATGATTCGATAAAAATAACGGCTCGGCTCCTTCGGCACCAATTTCCTGTGTGAACCATTACTGGTTTTCACGAAAATATTAGCTATTCGTTCTTGCACTATGTGTTAAAATCCATTTAATTAATTTTTTTTTATTAATTTCATCAAAAATAATTAGTAATTCATTATATTTTATTGGAAGTTTTTAATGACGAGCCCGTTGGACAAGTGGCAAGTGTACTTGCCTAACGTTTCAGGGGCCTCGGGTTCGATTCCCGGCGGGGTCAACTTTGGAAATTTTAATATAATTTTCAAAATTGACTCTGGTCTGGATTTGAAAAGTAGTGGTAGGGCACACTGCGTTTCGCAGTCATTTGGGCAGCCCGTCTGGCGGCAGTAACCACCCCCTTACAGAATACCACCGTGAAATAACAGCATATGTGCTGTTGTGTTTCGGTGAGTGAGTAAGGGATGCCAGAGCCCATTACCCCTTCCCTTCCTTATCCCTTATCCTTAATCCTTCTATGGTCAGCAGCGCACTTGTAGCACTTATGGCGTTGCTTGTGTTATAGGCGACGGTAGCCACCTGCCATCAAGTGGACCGTCAGCCTGTCTGTCGACCTTAACATAAATAAAAAAAAATGAATATTTGGTAGTTACATTCTTCTTTACATGTTAAAAAATCTACATTTAGTTTTACATGTTGTGGCTTATTTCCAGTACATAGGTTATTGATTGTAATAGTGTGTCTGAAATCTGAATATATCATCATTTATTTTTACAAAGAAAGGGTTGTAATTTTGGGTTTCGACGATACAATAAGTGTTTCCCTTTGCGATTTTAATTTATAATGTTACAATGTATATAATATGATGAATATATAGTTCATAATTATTATTTTTATTGTTAATTATCAGCACGATCTATGTCTACTACTTCTCATGATATAATGATAAAAGTTCAGTCGATTTACTAAGTAATAAATATAATAAGATGTTCGATTAGAAAGTTGAATTTAGACGGTTTTAAGTTAACAAGTTTCTTTTCAAAATCTCGTGCGACAAGGTATAATTAGGTTCACAGAGCATATTAATTATAATTGACAAAATATATATTACATAAAAAAGTGAAATTGAGATCGTCCAAAACGGAAAAGTATGCAGTGCAATAAATATAACGGAATATACAAATAATTTTCTAAAATTTAACTAATTGGAAGGCTTTGGTGATAGTGAAAAAAATAAAACTGCAGTCACTTTATCGATGGTACTATTTTTTTTGTCAGTGTTATAGTATAAGGAAAATAAAATATAGAAATAATTTACAAGTCTAAAACTATTTTGTAAAGTCTAAATCTAAATTTAACTTAAACCTAAAGAGAAATTAAAATACATACTTTATCAAGAGGATTTATATATAAAAAAATCGCTTCGGCCGTTTTGGAAACCAAAGGTTCGAAACCAGTTTCGAAAACAGAATTATTCTTCTTTTTTGGAAACCTGGTTTCGAATGAAGAAAAATAATACTGTTTTCTAAACTGGTTTTCAATGCAGAATCTATATTCTGCATTCAACAATTTTCTTTTCCCATACAAACTTTGTCCCCAGCCATACCAAATAAACATTTGACGTCAATAAAAACCTAGCCTATACTGTCACCTAGCAACCGTTGTTGATAACTTTTTCACTAAATAAGTTATCTAAAAGGTAACACGACATTTATTGACTGTTAGGCGGTACGAAGTTCGCCTGGTCAACTAGTATTCAATAAATTAAAAAAAAACTTCGGGACATTAGGTCTGAAATGTATACACATTTCTGATGCTGACTGTACCTACTTAAATAGGTACTAATAGCTTAATAGCACAGGGTTATTATTCTAAAATACTCAAATACTGATCAAGTAATTTAATATGTACGTTTGTATACTTACATATTAAAATTTGTGAATGAGTTTCAAAAGAAGATTCTATATTCTGCATTGAAAACCAGTTTAGAAAACAGACTTATTTTTCTTCATTCGAAACCAGGTTTCCAAAAAAGAAGAATAATTCTGTTTTCGAAACTGGTTTCGAACCTTTGGTTTCCAAAACGGCCGAAGCGAAAAATTAATAAATAATATTATTTACAACGTTCTCTTATAATAAGATTATCATTAATATTATAATATGTTTGAAATGTAAATTATTTTAATTGTACTAACAGTCTACTAGATGAAAACACTCAATCGGCAAACTTTTGGAAGCTTTCTTACATATGCATACTAAGATGTTTGAAAAGCTCCTAATAATAATAATATTCAATTAATCGGTCGTCACTCTAAATAGTTATCATAAAAGTATAAATAGAAATCTACTTTTATAACCTTAAAATTTATTCGTCTGTTAATTAAGATTAAAAATTTAAAATTTTATCACAATATTACTCTGAGACAAATCGTTGTTGAGTTGATTTTTGAAATCTCATGTCACTATCTATACATCTGAAGAGCCGCATCGTTATTTTGTTCAGAATAATTTATTACGGTACAGTCGCGATAACAAGTTGCCAACTCAAGTAATAATTTCTCTTAGTACGAAGTTAAATTAAGGTTTTATTTGATTGCAATATATATTTATCACAACAATTTGGTTGTTTAATTATCTGGGATTGTTGTTATAAATATATAACTATTTCTATTTTTTTTCTATTGGGCACTGAACTAGTTATTTATTTTCGCAAGATATATATCTTTTACTTAAAATTTAAATGGCATGAAAAAAAATTAACATTTTACACAATACCACTTAAATACATTTTTTTTTTCAAATATTATAGTAAGAAGCACATGAAATGAAAGCACATATTATAAATTATTTAAAAACATAGTAAATTATTTTTTAAAAACTAATTTACTTACTTTTCCATTTATTTGTGTACCAATAATATTTTTTGTTGTGACTGTACTTCCCTATCAATGTTATTTGTTGAGTCCCATTAGTGTTTTCTTCGAGAGCATTTCTAACCCGAATCGGTAGCGTAATCGACTGTTAATTTGTTGGATGTGACTCTTAGGAGTGCCGCTTTAGACAATTTATGGCTTCATCTTGGTCACCTTGTTTATATTATACGTTTTTTCTAAAGAAACACTTTTGAGTTTTACCGACACTACATTAATTTTTATAGGCAACTATTGATAACTATAATGAAAGAAAGAGACAGATGTAATTGTAACACGTTTTACTTCCTCATTCTTCTTTTCTTTCTCTCAAATGATAATGGTACTTGAATAAGATACCTACTTGAATACTTAAAGATAAAGAAGGTAACTGGGTAACTTTGGGAAATATTCAGAACAATGATTTTGGTAAGAGAAAACTTTTTTATGTTAGGTAGGCTGGAAGATATACTTATATGCAAAGTGCAAAGGGATACGTACTCTAATAACATACAGCCGAAGGTTGCTTTTACTTTCCCTGTACGACCATCCGATATACCTATAGGTGCCTATAGCACATGTCATACTTTTAGGTATATAAATGTACTTAACTAAACTAAGTAAGTAAGTAGCAATGCTGCAAATGCTGCAAATGTTGCAATTAATGCTCTGCGACCTTAGAAGGATAAACGATGAGAGAAAAGGAGGGCAAAGGGAGGGACTAAATCACCGAAACACAAAAGCTAGGTATACTGTTATTTTACGATGTGGGATGGTTACGGTCACCAAAGGAATTGCTCAATTCATGAAACTAGTAAACATCATTAAGTCAACTTCAGTTCGCGCGAAATATCATCAATCATCAATCAATCAATATTACTAATAATAAATCTGTAAGTGTAGGTATTGTATGTATGTATGTTCCTCCATAACTCTTAAACGAATTAACTTATTTTCATGAAAATTGGTAGATAAACATTTAGACGTACGGGACATAGAATAGGCTACTTTTTCTTTTTCAACGCGGACGAAGTCGCGGGCGCCAGCTAGTATACAATAATTTATTTCAACTAATGTGTTTCGAACAAATAGTATTGCTTATTAATAATCCGAGCAAAGAATCTGTATCGGCTAACGGTATAACGAGAATGCTAATATGCTAGTTATCGTGTAATACACATTTAGATCCACAGTACACTTAACTAAAAGTATGACATGTGCTAAAGGTCTGTCCGATGCTTGTACAGGGAAAGTAAAAGCAACCTTCGGCTGTATGTTATTAGAGTGCGTATCCCTTCGCACCTATCGACATTGTTATCTTCGGCACTGAAAAATTTCTAATAATGTAAAAAAAGTAAGCCATCTTAACGTATACATTTGCATTTTATAAACATACAGCTGTAAAATATTCTAAGAATCTTTTTAGGAAATAAAAAATAAGAACAATATTTAGCTTCGTTGATATACCAACAGCTTACTTGCAATTTATTTTACTCGTATGTATATTTGTTTATAACATACGGTGTAATATAGAAAAAATATGGGAATGTAAACACAAGAGAAGTTATATATTGTAAAATTGTTTTCCATAGAGTACAGTTTCGTTTTGCCTATAAATATAATCTTTTCTCAATATTACCAAATTATTATAACAAACTCCACAAAAAATAACTAAATAAGTACGTCAAAATTAAGACCATATTCGCAACCGTTTTTAACTTATGTGTATCTGTGTTATACCCATTAAAACTATAACTACGTTTATTATGATTACAAACCCATCACAGAAAACACAACTTGCTAGGTAGCTCTACTAATGAGATGATCCTAATATTTTTCTAACATCCATGGCGCCCACTTTTATGACATTTTTATGCCGTAGACTGTGAGAAAATTGAATATTTTTCTCGCCATTATTATGACTATTAACTAAGAGTGCTATTAATTAAGAAGAACCACTCATATACATAAATTATAGCTAATATTATTTCGGTTCAATCGCTAATTAATATAATCAAAATTATATCTTAAATTCTTTTGAATTGACAATAGATACAAAATCTTTTACATCTGTTAAAATACGCGCTAGAAATATATCTGCTTTGTGATATTTTAAACTAAATTGCATAATAAACATTAAGGTTTAATACTTCACACTATCTTTAACGAGTTGTTTCAATAAAATTGTTATTTTATTCGAACTGTGCTTCAGTTACTTGTAAAACGTCTTTTAAACATATTAATGGATTCTCTGGGGACAATTTGTTTCAAGTTACACGAATTTTGCGAGAAAATGGTTGCAGTTTTTTTTATTATTTCAAGTTACTTGAATGAAATACTTACTCTACTTAATGTTTATTTTTTTCTTCCTCACACAAGGAATGGGAATTTTATTAGAATGCAGTTCAATCCGATACATATTTTATATGTATTATTACAAATTACAAAAGTGTCATATACTTACCTACTTGTATTGTTATATTAGGATAGTTATTTTACTATATTTTATTAGAACTTCAGGATCGTTTACTTGCTTATGCCTTGCTCAGCTGCGTCTTTTAGTTTTTGCGAAATTAAAACTAGTTTCTGGAGATATAGATGATATTTCTTACAATATCATGAAATTTAACTAAGTAATATACCTATTCATTAAAAAACGAAAATCTTTTTATGCGTCCATAAGTAAGTACCTTTATAGTATCTTAATAGACTATAACGGAACAGTCTACGCAAAAAAATATTCCTAATGGTGTACATGTTTTTTGTCGTCAAAACTGAACGATAATCCGTTTTTAACTGGCTGATTGCTATTTAAATTCATTTCGGTAATGATAACGTAACGTGTTTGGTTATTAAAATATAAAAGTTCTGAGAACAGCTGACTTTAATGTTATTGCCCTCTGGATGTTTTGTTAATATTTCTTATATTAATATAACATTACCACTATATTGAGTAAGTGTATAATAGATATTTCTCAATCGATTATTAAATTAGAGGGGCTTTAAAAAAGTAATAGTAAGCCCAAAAATTACACTTTTTCTTGTATTTTTTTGTACATTACTTTTTGTTCACAGTGACATTTTTTAAAAAAATACAAGAATAAGGGTGTGACAACACGAAACAATATTAAAAAGTTCTTATGAATGCTCCAGACAGTGTGACCTGCCTTTTCTATAGTCAATTTTAAGCTCATGCACACTGTTTTCTTAAATTAACATCTGTAATAGGCTGACAATTCATAGAAATAATAATAACTTGAAAGAAACACCGCCAGGGAAGCTCCTAGTACCAGAACACTATAATAATTATAAACTTCGAAAACAAGCTCCTCATATTGAGGACTAATCTGTGCCCACCCAACAAACATATTAATATGTATACTTAATATACGAGTATTTCAGAAGTAACTTTGCCCTACAGTCTTAGAGACCAAAATATCATTTTACATATTAGGGAAGAATATCTTTCGAATCGTCAATATCACCAGTCTAACTGCACCTTATAATGCCTAAGCTATTTGGATTATCTATATCATCAATACTAATAATAAATCTGTAGGGGTCAGTCATGGAGTAATTTACTTTGTTTTCAGAAATATCGTGTATATAGGCTCTATGATACTGAAACTAAATTGACAATTTTTACATTTTTTTTCTGTATGTATGTATGTATATGTATGTTCCTCCATAACTCTTAAACGAATTAACTGATTTCCATGAAACTTGGTAGATAAACATTTAGACGTACAGGACCCAGGATAGGCTACTTTTTCTTTTTCGACGCGGACGAAGTCGCGGGCAACAGCTAGTACATGAATATAATTATTGAGTTTGAGAATTGAACTTAAATATTTACAAGGCATAAAGTTCCCATTATAAAAATCACTCGCCATAACAAAACGCGACCTACAAAAGCGGTGCTTCTCACAATCGGCCCATCACAATTTTAATCAAGGACTCCGCAAATTCTATCGCTTTTTTCACTTTTTAATTCCATCGCGACGTTATAATTGCACCAAATAACAGGGTTCAGGATTCTCCGGTTGCATTTCGGTAGTGAGGTGTGTTTTATAGGTGCTACATGAAATATGTTAACTATAGGTGAGTGGTATCATTCTAAGTCAAAGTCATCCACTTAGTTTGAGCATCATCAATAAAGTTAGCAATTAAAAATTAAATTTTTTTCACGGTAATTAACTAAATAATTTAACTATCTTATTTAAGGAAGTTAATGATGCCTTACTGGGTTTGCCCCTTTAAATTTAGCTTCTGTATTTTTTTTTTATACAGAGATAGAAATATAAGTATACCTACTTACATATTAAGTATATTTTATCGTCGAAATCCATTGATTTGTTCAGCTGTGCAAACATAACAGACAGAAGTTAATTACTTTAGAAATTATTAATTACTAGAGACCTGCTCCTTTCTGCTTTTTTCTGCAAATTATGTCCAGAAAGGCTCTTTCAATATGTGAAAACCGTATCAAAACTTGTAAGGTATAATTTAAGAAGTTAGCGGAGAAACATAAGTGGAAAGCGACTTTAATATAATTATTATGTATATATGACTACAAATTTATTGTTAACCTAATCGTTATTTGTTTTACTAATTTATATTTTAAATTTTGTAAGCACTGTTATACCAATATAATTATTGTAGATTTTCGAATTATCTGAATAAAAGTTTTGGATGTTATTTCTTGAATAGGTCGTAAAATGTTAATTACACATTACTATATAAACTCGTTAGTTCTTTTATCCAATCGCCCGTAAGCTATAAGTTTTGTAATTATTTCATAATTGGTGGGCCGACCTCACTCGGAAGCCGATATATCACAGGCATTCACGGGTTCCGATTATACACCGCGGAATGAACTTGAAATCGAAAGATAGTGCAAACGCTTGTACTCGTAAAGCGAAGAGACTACGAGGCGAGAAACTAATTAATTTGTATGAAAACGGAAATTGACGTACAAGTACCTAATCATTAAGTTATTTGAACTCTCTAATAAAACACTTTAGTTTGAATTGTTATTGGTTGCATAAAGCTGTTTTGATAGCCTCTAATATAGTAAAATATTGTTCAAAAAACATCATTCAAAGGACATTTTTTATAGTTCATATATTCATCTATTACATATACTTAACCAAAGTTAATTTCTGAATCTCAAATCGGTACAGTTGGCAATTGATTATAACTTCCTCTGTTTAAACTACTGAAACTTTGTTTAGTGATAAAATTGATCCTAAGTGAGAACACCGGCAGTTCAAAAATAGAATGTATTTAACTTAAATAAGTAACTTTAATTTAACTAAATTTTACTTAAGTTAAAGTTTAAATACATGAAAACAATCCATATTGAATAAGCAGTTTAATTTACATATTTTTCTACATTCACTATTATCGTGTGCAGTCGAATATAAAAGTTTTAAATTGATTAAAAAATTACACAGATGGTGTTGAAGAGTACAGTCGGCATTTACATGCTTGTTGCGTGCAATATTGACCGTGACCAAAAGATACTTCACGCTCCGGTATACCACGCGCCGTAGATCACGAGGGTGCTTGCTAGACCATGTAATTTCTGTCAACATTGTGTTATTTGTAATTGATTCCTATCTTAATTTATGTAATTTGTACTCAATGTTGTAATCAATCGCTTTTATTAGATCATTAATGTATTAATTTTATGATAAAACTCTAGAATATAATTGAATGATAAAATTTAGGCTAGGTTAAGAAGCCACAATAATTTCCAAGGAATTTTTGTATTTGTATCTTATTTGTATATTCAATACTGAGTAATATTATAAGATATCTATACTAAGTAATATTATAAAGAGGAAAGATTTGATTGTTTGTTTGTTTGTATAGAATAGGCTCCGAAACTACTGGTCCGATTTGAAAAATTCTTTTACCATTAAAAGCTGACATTATCCTTGATGAACATATGATACTTTATACCGCGGGAAAATGCTTCATTCCTACGGGAAATTTAAAATAAAAGTAAATACTAGCGGCTTGGCCCGGGAGATAGGGAGATCCAAAATACGGTAGATGGCGTTTTATACTTTTTCTACGCGGACGAAGTCGCGAGCACCAGTTAGTAGAATATAATTGAATGATAAAATTTATGCTTGGTTAAGAGGCCACAATAATTTCCCAGGAATTTTTGTATTTTTATCTTATTTGTATATTAAATGGTGTATATATCAGATAAATAAATGAATAATTGTGTTTAAATGAATTATTTAAATTTTACAGCTTCTACATAAAATTGCATCTCTTTATTCATTTTCGGTATGTGAGAAAGGATTTTAAAGGGGTATTCTCTTAATTACAATATTATGAACAACATTACAGCGTCTTCCTGGTGTTGCAAAGACTTATTTGTTTTGACCAGGGCACATGACATGTGATAGGCGGTCGCCCTAACCAAGATAAAACACATAATGTAAACAAAAACAACACCTGTTATCTTGATTACAAAGCACAAGTGTAATTTTACAGGTGAAATGTCCATACTTCACGGTTCGATATACCACGTGCCTTACTGTAGGGGTGGTTAACGAATCGTGACCACCCGTTTATAAGTCTGACACGTTAAGTGATAAGTTGTTAACTTTGTCAACAAGCGGATGATTAATGATATTATTGTTTAAAGATTGTACTGTTTTACATTGTAAGGCAGACAGTTCTTTAGGTGGGTACCGTTTAAGGCACAACAAGTCGCTTGAATAGGTAGGTGTTGTAACTTCATGAAAATATTTTACAAAGAAGATTTTTCTCAAGTTCGCACGTCAGCGTGATGAATTTAACAATGAAATAGTAAAAATAAGTAATAATTAAATAAAAAATATAAGAATTTGGATATAGTCCACCGATGTAATGATGGAGTTGAATGCTGCCAAATGAAGTTGCATGTGAATGGTGGCCTTAACGATCCAATCTTAAAAATATTGTTATGGTTAGATAAAAAATTAAAAATTTAATTCACTAAAAATCTTAATTAAATGAGATACTTTACTTTAATAAATTTATTTGAATAATTAAATTGATAATAATATTACTGTCCTCGCTTAAATGGTTCTTCACCGTGACAATTCGTAATAAACCTTTACTTGTCAAGAAAACCTCAAGCAATAATATTGATTAATTAAATTTTGTATTCTAATTGACAGAAATCTATCTTTAATTTTTTATTTTATCGCACTTGTTATATTTTAACAAAACAAGCACGACCTGTCTTAGCCACTCAATAGCTTACAAGAAACTTTAGTAGTATATCACTATCTGTTTATTTAAATTCGTAGAATATAGAGAGAGCTAAGACGTAAACGGTATGATATCGAAATTTCTTGTATTTCTCTCAATATTTGAAATTGGAACTAAGTTGAAAATAATAAAAAAAAGGATTTTTCTTGTAAAGGTCGGCACGGGCAAGATTTTATTAACATATCTTTAATATCTCTTAAAATAATGTAGCTGTCTGCTTCTGTCTGTTTCTAAGCTAACTTTTTTTATTTGCCCAAAAGATTTTAATACGGTTTTGGCTAATGGAAAGAGGAAAGAGTTATAGGAGTTTATATATTTTCCAGTAAAAAATTAGACTTTTGCAAAGTAATAAAATAAAAGTATATACAATCTTAGGTAGAGTTGCGCAGGCGTTTCTTCGACCTTGTAAATGGCTTAAGTTGCATTTCAAAGTTCTAAATTCTCTGAAACACGTTCGATCCACGTTGCTTACAGTGCCTTGACAGTTTCCTAGAGCTGCAGCAGTAAATACAAAACGAATTACTCGAACAACAGATGGGTGCCATTACCCGGAGAATTCTAGTATTTTTTGGTTTAAGAATCAGTCAACGAATAAACGTCATGTGCTGGTCTATCACGAGCGTAACGGCGCTCGCTCGTGCCTATAACAATAAACCAGTAATCCAATTTAACGCTATAATACGTGATAAAGTTACTGTGAAATTCATGGCACGATGGCACTACCTTCAAGTTTATCTTTTTCCTTCGGGCATTAGTATATTTTTATTATAATCCTACTAATATTATAAATGTGAAAGTTCGTCAGGACGGATGTATGGATGTTTGATAGTCTTTCACGCAGAAACGGCTTAACAGATTTGGATGAAAATATTTAGCACACACTTACTTTATTATCTCTGTTAAAATATAGGGTACTTTTTATCCTGGAAAAATGTTAAGTTCCCTAGTGATCGTTAATGTCACAGCGACAAAGACGTTACATATTTTCTCAGGATTTCATTATCGCGTCGCGGGCACAAGCTGGTATAAAATATATCTAAGCTAAAATTATAAAGAGTAAATATTTTATTTTTTGTACCTACGAGTATGTTAGTTTGTCATTACAATAAATATTATGTATAATAAAAATACTTAATTTCTGAGTAGCAAATAAGCAAACTGGAAAACTAAATCGCAGCTCAGTTGTAAAGTGCACATTTCACATCTGTCGAAACCAGTGTCAAATTGGTACACAATCATGCAACCGGTAGATAGAGCGTAACTTGAAATGAGGTACAATTTTGATCATGACTGTACCATTTGTGACCGCCGCACTTGCCCTCAAGTCAAATCAATTTCAAGTTATGGAAACTTAGCGATTACACTTTAAAGTTTGTATAAATATTTGATAATAAACATAAAATATCGAAGGCAAAAAATCATCAATTTTGAATAATTTGATGTACAAGAAATACAACAATTAGCTATATTTAATTCCGAACAAGACTGGAATATAACTGTATTTTTTTCTGATAACATGAAAATGTAAATTATTTTTCTTCTTATTATAGTGTTTTCCGATAAGTCTATCGTAGCTTCGTAGCTAACCGTAGTCCTCGCAGTTCTTATGACATGTGCTGCTCTAAGGCAGCAATATATCCAGTTGCAATAATTTCCCATTATTACTGTTTACCCCCGGCCTTCACGAACTTGTACTATTTTAGAAATGGTTTCGAGCACTTGTCTCGAGGCACGTGCTGTATTGGTATTCTGATTATAGTGTTTCCACATGAAACAGACATTTGTTTCACTCCGTCCTCTAATAACATTATTTAGACTCCTTATATTTCTTACTACCGGTATAAGACATATTCTTGTATGGCTGTGGTTCAAGTGCGTTATCTATATGTTTATATAATCTGTATATATGTATACCTACATCGTATTGTAAAAGAAAGTCGCTAGCCGTCTTAGATTCTTACTCCGCTAACTTCGTTTTAGAAGTTTTATATGTTTTTCACTTAATTAATTAGACTACTATATATTTGCTGTCTGCTTCTGACTGTTGATCTTTTAACTTCTCCTAAACTACTCAACGGATTTTGATACTGTTCACTAATGGAAACAGCGATTTGTAGAAAAAATGCATTCGTATGAAGCCGGGAGCGAGTCGCTTGTTCATTTACAATACTATCTTCATTTTACAAAATAATGCCATCTTAATATTTCATTATTAAAAAAAAATAACGAATATTTTTACTATATACAATTATTAAAACAGGAAAATAAAGATCGGTATTTCTTTTTGAGTTTTGCGATCATTTGTAAAAATTTCTCATAATTATTTGAAGTTAAATCAAACAATGACAGCAGAAGGTTATTATATTTATTCATTCGTGTGCTCCTATTGTTAATATTAAAAATAAAAACGTACAGTCCTGAATGTATCTTTGGTGTTAAGACGAAAATAACAGGTCCATTAATGCAAGCAATATTTAAGGGTGCACGTAAATGCGAGTCTCCGTCTAAACATCCGAAACTTTCAGCCGTCTAATTGGGCTCGGTTCAAGTCAACATTCTTAAATATAATAACGCATGCGCACGAAGGCACGGGTGCGCAATTTGGTTGAAGTGAGGCAAATAACCGCCTCTGGCGACCGCCGCGTTCAATCATACGCCGACATTTCATTGCTCGAACGGACGTACGTAAGTCATAAATTCTTTATGAGCGTACATCGAGCCCTTTGCTCAATTATTCGGGAGTCGTGTTGAGACAACGTGTTGCCTAAATGGATACAGGTGTAGTCAAGATCTTCCAAACCAACTAGGGGCCTACTATCAACTTTTAAAAGACGATTCAAATTCAGAGCAGTTTAATTTGGGTTCCTAAACAAAATCGCTTTATACAAAAAAGAAGTTGATGGTACGAAATAGCAAATGCAATCCAGTTTAGGTCCTAAATTAAATCAAGAGATGATGACCTTCTATTTATTCTAATTTAGTTACCTGTAGAAATTATTCAAGATTTTGTGCAATACAATCTTAAAATTTTTATATTGAGAGCTACTCTCTACACAGAAAAAAGGACATGTTTTCCTTCATATTATTTTATCATAGAGAAAATATATAGTTGCAATTAAAAATATAATCTTAAATTTAACTACTTCTATATTCAACTGTACCAAATGTCAAATTTGAAATATTTTCGAAAGATAAATAAACTGTATGCTATGTTCGTTTGTATGAAAATTCACTATGGGTCCTCGAAACCAATTACTTTTAAAAGTCAAGAGGTAGCACAATCATTACGAAAGCGAGCTACGAGTAGTCTAAACAGTAATTTCTTTTATTCATAGAGCTTTGAGCTTTCAACAAAGTTGTGTTTATTTTCCAAATAACATCACGAGCAAAGTTCATTAAGCATTATAAAACGGACGTTACATTTATCATTTCTTACAATCCCATTCACTCTTCACGTTCACAAATAACTTACAAAGAAGTCAGTAACTAAGTAGTCAGTTGCGTGCTGATGATAAGAGGGCAACATTTTAACTAACCTATCATGTTGTTGTCAGAAATATGTGCCTAAGGCCCGGACGCAGGCTTCTGTTTGAGAGGTCGATTTTGATCGTAATGAATTATTAACCAATCTCTATCATGTGATAATAATATCCGGTGATTTAATACTGTTAAAGGTAACCATTGGAATAAGATCAAACATTAATCATAATGTAGCTTAAAGAAGGACTAAAAAATATGATCAGATATCAGATCATAAATAATTTATTTGTTGGTATTACAACTAGTCTTTGCTGGCTGGAAGTAATGTTAAACTACATTTAACTACATAATTGTTATCAGTGAAAAAATTAGAAAACTCATGTATAACTCATGTATAATATAAAATCGCTGTTTGATTCCCTCTGTTTCTCAGTTAATTTGTTCGAAACCATCCTATCGTTCTTTTAAATACACTTCTTAATATTAACCAGCTTGATTTTTTTAATTATTAAGAAAGCCAATAAGATAAACGAAACTTAAACCAAGTTTAAAACCAGACCACTCAGTATACCATACCAGACTTGTAATATTAGACAATATTAATGTTAAGATAAGTCATTAGACAAAACAAATCTCTTATTATAAATAAATAGTGACATTATAGTGTCACTATAAGTTTTGATAAAATAATTTGTGATCTTTATAAACCTGATCGGTGCAGTAAGCAAGGCGTGCACGCACGGTGAGCGGGTTGACGCCTCGGGCCGGCGCGCTTCTGTTCGTGACTGCTCGAGGTATTCCGACGACGCGACGCTACGTGAGAAGAAAGGGGCTCTAAATCGATCAATAATTATTTTATTAAGTGCTAATGCCTAGTATGGCACGATGCTGTCGAGTTAATAGAAAGAATATTAGACAATATTTACATATACTCTTACGATGTAACGAGAAATGATTCAACAAAACTTTTATATTTTGTACCATTACTAGTAAATAAATCTTTATTTTTGTTAGACAAGGAACAAGTATTGCTTTTTCCTCAATAATTGCTTCACTATCAGCTGTCGTATCAAAAAAAAAATAGTACCTAATATACTAGAAAAATATCCTCATTATTTTTCATTGATCTTTTGTTGGTTTAATTTAGATAAACACGTATGAATATATTGTCACTTTGTTGTTACTCTTTCAAGCAAATGCTGTACTCAACGGATTCTTATGAAACTTTACAGTAATTATAGCTTAGTAGTATATATATAGCTTATAGGACAGAATAAAATATAGTCTGTAATATATAAAGATACGCAGACGAAGTCGCAGCCAAAAGCGAGTAACATTTTAACGTAATGTAAAAGAAAGTAAGATTTTGCATTGGTTAGGTAATGGATTTAAATGTTTTATTATTTGAAAGTAAATTGAAATGTTACAGTAATTATGTTTTATATTGCTAATGCAGTTAAAATGTCCATAAATTGTAACATTTAAAAACAATGTCTATATTGTCTTTATAGGTATTATATTAAGTCCGTGTCCACATAATTGGAAATTATTTGGTGAACACACCATATAACGCTTTGGAGCTCCCTCACGACTCACGTCAATTAACTCTGATATCGACCATTTAGGAGATTGATTAAAACTCGATACTGAATCGAATGGGATTTCTTCTGACGAATTCGTTTTCGATTGCCCTTTCAACTCTTTTTAGAGTGCACTGATTGCCACATTATTTTTTTTGTTGATAGGTGACAGATAGCGTCGATTTCAGACAGGCAATATCGGGAATACAGTTCTTAACTCTGTACTCCCATCAATGTCACAGAGACGATCCTCTTGAAGTACGTTTTCCTAAGCTACAGTAGGAAATAAATACTATACATATACATTACCACTTTATTTACATGATATATAAAGTCTAACAATCCATAGGTATTATCATATTCATCATATATCATATTATATCATATCACATATCACTTGTTGTATTATACGATTTTAAATAACACCATAGGAATAGGATGAAATAACTCTACATTCCATTATTGTGCAAAGTGTTGCAATAGCCTCGTCTTGTCTATTAGCCTTTTATACTGTTTTATTCCTAACTCTTGTTTTAATACCTGGGATTAACTCTGACGTTGCACAAAGCGAGATCCTTAATAACCTGTCCGTCTGTTCATCACAATGTACTTCAGTTTACTCCACATATGTACTTATATTCTTACTTCTACTTTTAGTTCTTTACATCTATTCAGATTGTCAAGATTTTAATTACGACGTAAGACAATTACGATGATTATACATACAGTATTATTTCTTCATAAATAAAATAAACGGAGTTTATTAGTCTGAACGTAAAAATAAGTTAAAATTCCCGTTTGAGATTTAAAATGGAAAAAAGTTGAAATTTTTTCTCATACATAGGTGGTGCGTTGTATCCGCTCTCGATTTCAGATGCCTTAGTCATCCGATTCCTTAGTCATTCGGCTGTCACTGTAGCAAAAACTGCACAATGCTTCGTCCTAATATATTCGGGATAACGGTTTCTTTGTATGGATCAGCCGATTTATGGGACCGAGACGCCAAAGCGTTCAATGCGTCTAGATAAATACGTCATTGTGAAAACTTTTTCATTTTATTATGCTCTGTGTTTGCTAACTGTTTCATATAAAATTCGTACAGGAAGTTCACTCCATTGTAAATCTGAAAAACTTAAATAACTTCGACACAGGTACTTATAGTCCTCTATATCAATTTTTAGAGGCATTAAATACATGAAAAAAATAATAAAAAATAATGCTAAGAAAAATGAAGCAACAAAAAATTAACAAAGATATGTGAGATAAAATATGATAATAAAATAAAAACTTTGTAATCTATACAGTATTCTCAACTAAGAGTGTCTCAACTATACAGTATTATAGTATATCTACATAAAATAAATATACAACTATATTTAAAAAAAAACAGGCGGGAAGTTAAAGCAATAAATAATTACAATAAATAATTCGATGATAGCACAATCGTTCCCACAAAGAGGACATAAATTAAAAGATTTCTGTGTGTGAATTTCGTTTAAAAACACACACGGATCAACATTAATTTACATAAATAATATCTGTTTTATATCAATAAAATTAAGCGATTTTGTGAATGTTAATATAATGCTAATAGTGAACCAATATATTACAAATTAACAGATATGCGTTCAACATTAGTATAAATTACCATTTTTACAACCTTAACACAATATTTTGGTAGCAGATTATGTGTAATTTGATTACCACTTTTATCAGATAGTGAAGATCATTTCAATTTGCTTCGAATATTCTGGCGCCGTTCTGATTTTAATCTGATGCGATTTAGCTACCTACTTATATTAACATTAATATATCTGACAAAAAATATTTACAATATCAAAATAAATAAATAATTTTAATTGTAAAAAGCAATTTGATTTCAAAAGTATAAGGATTAGATGGACTATTATATCTTGTAGATAAAAGAATAAATTCTATTAACACATATTCAAATCCGAGTCGGGTAGCTAGTTCACCAATAAACTAATGTTATGGTATTTATCAAGATAGTGCATTCGCTATTAATTGTGCGATGGCAGATTGAATATTGCGGCTCGATGCACGCGTTCAACTTGCTCATATTTGTTGTAATTTTCACGTCATTATCCATAACCTCGCAACTCCGGCGGTTCGTTGAAAGCCGACGTAATCATAGACTAACGCGATGAAAGATTCAATGAAGAAACGCAATATTTGAAAAGCTTAGTTTGGCTTGGTATATTAAGCCAATTTTAAGCAAACTTATGGTTTGATTCGGGATTCAGACACGACAGTTGGTGAATACAGAAACTGTCCAATGAGTAAACTGGTGAAATAGTGAAATTGACGAGTAAGGAAAATGACCAAGAGGCAAGAGGAAAATGCAAAAGGTTTCGTAGCTTTGTCTCCTAGCCGATTGACATTGACAGGTCAGATTACTGCCTTTACAGGCAGTCACGATTGCTATGAGGAAAGCTGAACACGAGATTGGAAACAGCTAGTGGCCTATGTCACTAAGGCATTTCAAACATCAGCAAATAAGAGAAAGACTGAGGTTGATTCTTTGAATTGAGACAGATACGTAGACTGCGTGCAAGCCTCTATTACCTCGTAAAGGGTTAGTTCAGAAGGTTGACATGCTGTGTTACTTAAAAAGAATTGCACTGGTTCTACAACGCAATCGCTCAGAAATAAAAAAAAATCAAAATCTTAAATGGTTATTATTTGCAACATAAAGGCCGCGGGTCAACGGTGGGTCCAGGCTGCTTTTACCCGGACCAATTGGGAAATTTTAGGGGAGGCCTATGTCCAGCAGTGGACGTCCTGCGGCTGAGACGATGATGATGATGATGATGATGATGATGATGATGATGATGATGATGATGATTGCAACACGGACTGCCTAGTCAGAATCAGTTGTATTACAAGATATTTACAAGATCAAGCTGTTAGGATAACAGTTATTATAAGATATAGACATACCAAGGAAAATTAAAAATTAAAAATGTTATAAATAATATTTTGAGAAAGCGCTACTTATACCTGCAATTAGTTAATTAGAAGAAATAAAACAAGTTTTTTTTAAGTGAAGCCATCTATGTCAAACTTATTAATTAAAATTATTACTGTAATTAATATTATTGTGCAATTAAATATATAATTTAAAATATTCAATAATATTGAGGTCATCTACATTAGATGTAACAAACAAGTTAGTTACTTGCATGTAATTTTTACTCTAAATTAAATGAAATTTATATTTCTTAATTTGTTTTCAACCGATTTCCAAAAAAAGAGGAGGTTTACTATTCGACGCGAATGTTTTTTTTTATGTTTGTTACCTCTTAACTTTCGACTGGGTGAAACGATTTTGATTATTCTTTTTTATTCGAAAACTGGTGCTTCCCTTGTAGTCCCATTTCAATTTGGTCCAGTTCTGACAGTTGCATCCATGAGAAAAGACTGTGAGACGGTGTGAAGTCGGTTTATTTTTTACTAGCTTTTCCCGCAACTTCGTCCGCATTAAAAAAGATAAAAAGTAAGCCTATCATGTGTTCCGTACTTCTAAATGTTTATCTACCAAGTTTCGTGAAAATCAGTTAATTCATTTAAGAGTGATGGAGGAACATACATACATACATACAGAAAAAAAATTCTAAAAACGTCAATTTAGTTTCAATAGAGCCTATATACATACACGATATTTCTGTATTAGTATTGATAGATTGATATTGATTAAAAAGAGTTATATCACCATAATAGCGATGGAACTCCCTGCCGCCGCCGCCCGGTCTGTATTTCCGAGCTCATATAACCCATTTCCTTTTTCAAAGTCCGAGTGAATAGGCATCCATTATAGGCCCGATCTTTGCTAAGATACAGGCCAAGAGCAAACCCATCTTTAATAGTAATAAACAAATCAAAAAGATTCTAGCAGCTACTTAATGCGTGTAGGTGTCGCTTCTATAACATTTTTAAATTTCTACTCTATGATCTGATTAGAGAAATGCACGCAATTTACATCGTGTTATGATAATGTAGTTATGCATATTGCACTCGAGCCATTTTACCTCTAATCCGACGTGAACGGCCATTATGCATAATTGAAATGGGAGAATTATCGTTTAAAATCATTAAAGCTTTTACCACTTGAGTTTTTATGGTAATTATTTAACTTTTAAAATGCCAGAGATCGCAACTAATGTTATACATTTGATTGCATGTTACACCATATAATAATAATGTTTGTGATATAGGTACAACTATAGTCTGATTTGTACGTTTTTATATTTACAAAATTTTTAATTAAGTATATTTTACTTGTATTTTAATTGTCATTTATTTTACTTACTGCTTTCCGTAGGCTACATGGAGACAGTTAGCAGTTATTTTATATAAAATAAGAATTCCACACTTATTGAAAATAACTTTATTAGGTCTTCGAATTTTTGTTCTATTGGAACACAAAAGTGTTAATTTCTCACTATGAAGCTATAACGAAGAGCTTCATTCAAATAACTCAAACAAGGCACTGAGTATAAATAAGCTACATGTCAGAGTATTAGATTCGATGTTTTGAAATAAATTCAGAAACAGATATGAAATTAAATAAACAAATAATTGGAATAAATAAATAAAAAACTAAATCGAAGATAAGCTAACTAACACGCACACTTTCAAACGCACAACGCATCTTATTTAATGCACGCTGACTTACGCACAGACAATGCAACACAATGTTTTGTGTGTATTTATGTTTCTAAATATTTATTTCTCCTTTCAGATCCGTCACAGGTTTGGCCTATTCGACGAAGTGTGCACATCAGGAGGCGTGCAAGTACGACACTGCAATTGGGTTCGGTTTCTACGTGTCTCAGAAAATTATGGACCTCAAGTAATTTTATATTAACTAATATTTCTTCATAACTTGTAGTATCTGTTTTAATTTATTTATTATATCTCTCCCTTTGGTATTTAGATAAAGCATCCCTGTTTCTTCTATAACTATATCTATACATTTAGGTATAAAATAAAGTCGCTGTGCACCTCTGTCCGTTTCTCCGTTAACTTCTAACTCGTTAATGAAAAAGGCGATAAATGATGAAGATGTATATATTCCATGCGCTGCCGTCTGCCGACAATACTAGAATTAGATTAAGACGATGGGCTTTGGCATCCCTTATACTTACTTACCGAAACACAACAGCACATATGCTGATATTTCGCAGTGGTCTTCTGTAAGAGGATGGCTGCTGCCGCTAAACGGGCTGCCCTAATAATAGCGAAAGGAAATGTGCCCTGTCATCACTTACGATGTCTCTGTGTTGGGTATAGTCAGTTCTCATTGGGTACCTTCTCACAAAAGAGAAGTTCCTCTCAAGTTATTGCTTAGTATATACAATGTCTTCTGAAGTCTTGTGACTACATTTGAAGTATATACAGCGATACTTTAGATTACTTTGCAAGTTAATTAGTAGTAAAATTTAAAAAAATAACTAACAAAATTTTTATAACTGTGAAAATTGGTTAGACTGAGAAAAAAAACACTAAAACAATCTAATAACTGATACACTAAAACAATGTAATAAAAAAGAATCCATCAAAGATGTGACATTAATTTTTTATTGATTTAATTTAGCAGCAGGAGTCTAGTTAGTTAAGATTATAGGTTTATAGCGATATATTTCTATTCTAAACTATATCTAATTGGAAAACATATTAAACTGACCTTTTATTGAGATAAGGTTTAAAATATTACTCTTTTTATGGGTTATCTTTTACCTGTTTGAGTTCACTGGTTGTAAAAATATCTTTCCACTAGACGAATATTATGTCATAATATGTAAAATTATGTCATAGTAATATATTAATGATATGTTGTAGGTTAACCTAGTCTGCACCAAAGTAAAAGGTGAACCAGTATACGAAGCTGTGAAGCCAGTAACTGCACACACAGAACTGGTCGTCTACTATCTACCGGAAAGACCTGAAGAGTTATTCTTTGTCAGAATGAGAAATAACTTGTATAGGCAGACGATGGATTCCATATTAGAAGGTAAAATTATCATTTTATTACGTAATTTCATAAGTATATTTGGCTGTTGCTTCTTTACGGATAAATTATAACAACAAATTAGGCATACATATTTGGCAATTAGGCCTAAGTAAGGCATACATATTTTTTAGAACACGTATACATATTTAAGTATTGCAACTTAAAGTATGCAAGTTCGATGACGATATAAACATCTATGTGAAAATTGTTTTCATATACAAATATTGAGGTGTTATTACAAGAATCATAAATAAAATTTGAAGACCACTCATATGTGTGCCTTATTTCGAAAAGCTTGGTTGAATAATTTAAAATGACTTACGTAATAGTTTTTAAAGCCAGTATTATAATTTAATATTGAATATGCCTATAGAATTTTATTTGAATTGTTTCATTTAAGGCCAAAAAATAAATTAATTACAAACACACAGAGAGAATGAGTGGTCGAATCTCAAAGTAATGTCTTTAGCATTACATAGTTACTTCTGAAAGTAAGTAAGTAGTTGATCAATAAGACGTTTGTCGGCCTGAACATTTCTGGTATGTCCATAAAGATATGCAGTATATGGGTGTAGGTAGGTACTTATGTTCTTCGCTTCTTCGCTTACGTCTTGTTAGCGTGCTCAAATATGTTAGGTGAAAGTAGATCGATCACTTAACCGGTAGACGATGAGTATTTATGATCATAGCAATAACGTTCGACAGTTATGATTATGACTAAGGGACGCTAAAGTTGTTTAGATCTTCGATTATAAATTTTGCAATCTTTAATTGACTGTGCTGGACTTTTCCTTTTAAGAAAAAAAAAACATAAAATTCTATAGATATGCTCAAATCGTCTAATTACAGTTATTAAACCATTTGAAAGCTTAGAAAGCGTTTCGTTTGTAAATTACTTTTGAAGTGAAAATTTCTTTAGGCGCGTTGGGCATTTTTGAGATGGGATAGAATCATTGAACTCGCGACAGTGTCATGTTATGTTACTTTAAGTAATGTAAGCGTACATCAACGCTCATAATCTATTTAGTTTGTTTGGTTCGAATTGAAAAACTGTTTTGTGTTGGAAGGGATATACCCTTCCTCAATAAATGTATTGAGGAAGGGTATAGGCTATAGAGAACGCGAACGAAGTCTCGGGCACCAGCTAGTTTAAAATAATTTAAGAAAAGAATAATTTTTAAGATGGGGTAAAATCATTGTACTCGTCATCTTAGTTTACCTTATTGACAGCTCTGTATATAAGTAATAAGCAGACAAGAACATAATTATGAAAATATATTTGCTAGATATGATAACAATTAAGGATTAATATGGTATACTAATACACCTCTGACCAATAAAATAGTTTCATACAACATCAAACCTTTTTAATGGACAGAACAGACCAGACAGAAACTGAAAAAGTCCTACATTGTGACAATGATCCGTAAGGCTTTCGAAGTGGAAAAATTGGATTTCTAACCATTTCATCAGTACCAACACATTTGACGTAAGGCAACGCCGCTTGTTTTATAAGATTTTCATGGACTATTTTACCTTTTTAATGCGGTTTCTATGGTGAATTTCGTTGACTGAAAAATATCAAAATTCTATCAATGTCCAAATAAAAATTAAAAATAATGTAATTTTTTTTTTATTAGAGATGGGTTTGCTCTTGGCCAACAACCAGCTGGGTAGCAAGGGAGATGCCTAAGATTAAATGTTATTAAATACAAATGTTATTAAGTATATATATATGCAATCGTCAACCAACAATAGATTACCTACTATATATTTGGTCACTATTAAAATTAAATTTCACATACTTGCTTCAATGAATTTTTATCATTTACTCTTAATAGTTAATATTATGAGCTTTTTAAAATAGTTTCGGAGTCAATGGTCCTGTAAATAGTATCCACTTAGTATAAACTTTTGTACTATCTAACCGCCCGACGCATAAACGGGGTTTATAAATTTGACCTGTGTATCTGTCTGTGGCACCGTAGCTCCTAAAGGGATGACCCGATTTTGATCGGTCTTTCTTTGTTTGAAAGCTGACGTAATTAATATGAAATGTATAAATATCTGTTCAGGCGTTTGAAGACCACAATTCGATTCGATTGATTTAAATTTTTGATATACTGTTACTTCGATGATATTTCCATAACTTTAACCTACTGCAGCATCAAGTAACCTACAGAATAAACCTGCGAGTAATATCCTTAGAAATTTAAGCAAAGCCATTATTAGTGTGAATGGGCTCAATAGAAAGTCGGGGGGTTAGCTTAAAATTTTTTAATCATGGCTTGTATGTACGAAGAAATTAATGTAATGTTGTGATATTTTAGAAATTTCCATGACATCAATATTGGCTGTAAAGTTTTGTTGATATTTATTAACGTCTTACATAGTCAATCACAATTTAATTGAAGTGTCTTGATTAGGTTTACATGTGACTGCAATTTTATAGCCGTTTTTACCGTGTCCGATGTAAGAGTGGTTGCCTTGGCTTCTGTAAAGCCTCGTTAGGACATAGCTATCGGTCGTCCGCTTTCATTGATCTATAAAATGGTCTTTTATGTCTTTATACGGGGCCGTATTTAGTGGTATTCGCTGATAACTTATTTAATATTAATAACAAGAGCCTTACAGCGAGCTATAGGTTTGTTTTTAAAAAAAATACATATTTAAGAATTTTTGGTCGTTTGTTTGTTTTTTTGTTACGCTTTCACGCCTTAACTACTTAACCAATCCTCCTGAAATTTTGCACACGTTTTCAAGGATACAGAAAAAGATAGAGCTTTTTTCATTTATTCCTCTACCAGTAAGGATTATTTAATTTTATAGCATAAATTTTGATTGTAATTTATACTAAACAATGACAATTAATTAATACTTTTTCAGTTTAGAGTGATTAGTGCTATATGTTTTACTCAATTAAGTAGCGACGAGCAAACACAGTGCAGTGTCCTTTTAAATTCAGTCATTTAGAACATGTAATGTTGTATTCCACTCGGTACACGCGTTCTTCAGTACCCTTAACTGGTGCCTCCATAACGTGCAGACACTTATTCCCACCTGTGTCCGTTGTAAGTTTGCCGTCCAGTCGGCACTTCAAAGGACATTCCGAGTTGCGCTGGCGTCTCGGTTCGGTAGTCGGTCGTCATGATTGCCTTTTTTATAGCGTTTAGGTCGTGCCCAGTGTGTGGAGATATGGCGAGTACTGATTTTATTGCGATTAAATTTCGGCACTTACTATAAAAAGAAACTTAGAACACCTTTCGAGAATTTCATGACAATCTTTCGATTATCGTTTTTAATAGATTTTTTAGTGACTGTTATATTACTTTAATTGTTTATGACAAGGTAAATAATTATCTTCTTTAAAATGTCATAAAATTCGGTACCTAATTAATGATACAGAGTAATCATAGTGGTGTACCACATGTAATTAAATATACCTAAACAAGATCATTTGATTCAATAGTCAAACTAGACGAACAGTTTTATGGGAACATGTTAGATTTTTTATCTTTATTTTTAGTAAATAAATAAAATAATGTAAAAGGAAAAGCAAAATTCCGACTAAGTTCGTATTTGAAATAGTTTCCCTTTCTTTCTTCAAACTTGTATATAGAAGACCTTCTCAGTAACATAAAATCTGCTAAATCGTATTCAAAATAAATCGTAGATATTTTATCATGGTTTAATTTGTGAATATCTTAAATGCCCACATTAAAAGATGTTCGGCCTGGCTTCAAAGCTTTTATCAGACAATTGTGGTCTATTAATCTAAATATTTAATGAATATAAAAGTAATATATTAATACTCTACAGTTGGCTATATGCATTTTGATAACGAAAGCGGCTCCGTTTGCCGTATACGCCACGCCGCGCCGCCCGATCCGATCTGCAAGGAATATCGATAACTTGAATGCAGCTGTCGACCAATATAAGGTGTATAAAAACATAAATTTCGTTCAGTCTCAGAAAAAGCCGCCGTACTTGCAAATAAAAAAAATCGTTAATGAATAACATAGATGTAAACTATCTATACTTGACACAGTCATTAAAATGTATAGTATTTACGGTATTAAATTGATTTATTTTAATTAATAAATAACTTGTTATTATTTAACGTCACAGACGATATTTATCTGTAGATTGGTTGGTAGTGTAGATCTGTAGATCTGTGACGGTCTACTTGATAGTAGGTGGCTACCGTCGTCCATGACACAAGCAATCACAGGTACTGCAATGCGCTGCCGACTATTTAAGACTTGCTGACCAGTTCGTACCGCCTAACAGTCAATAAATGTCGTGTTACCTTTTAGATAAACTTAATTTAGGATTTTATCAACTTAATGAATACAAAATTTGATAGTTTAAATGTCGTGTTACCTTTTAGATAAACTTAATTTGGGATTTTATGAACTTAATGAATACAAAATTTGATAGTTTCTGTTTATAGATTTGTATTTTCTAATGACAGTGAAAAAGTTAACAACGGTTGCTAGGTGACACGTACTATACGTTTTGTTTTGATTGACGTCAAATGTTTGCCGCCTGGGGACAGAGTGGTTAAAAGAAAATTGTTGTTTTTAATTTTTCCTCGTATTTTAGGTTTTTCCTATCCATAAGAACCTTCCTCAGACTTTATCAAACACAACAAAAAAGAAATCAGCCAAATCGGTCCAGCCGTTCTCGAGTTTTGCGCTTAGCAACACATTTAGTGATTCATTTTTATTTATACAGATAGATAGATTAAAGATTAGGAATAATGGATAGGGAAATAGACTCTAGCATCCCTTACTCACTCACCGAAACATAATAGCACACGGTGGTCTTCTGTAAGAGGGTGATTATTGCTCAAAAGCAGTGTGCCTGCCGCTACTTTCCAGACCAGAGCTAAATTAGAAAAGTTATTTCCATAGTTGACCATAGTCCATAGAATCAAATGCAGATGGATTAAATAAAATCCTTATGGATTCCAAGATTCAGATAAGGCTATTCCAGAAATAAAGTAATCTAGCGTTGCGTAGTCAGGCAACTAGTTAAAGATGCTATCGTTGGCCCATCTGTCTGTCCAAGAAGCGCCATATCCAGGCTACATATCCTTCGATCGCTAAACAAATCTATTCCTAAGCACATTTAATATATCTATAAATTTATATCGAATGGAAACACTCGGCAACTAAATGCTAATTAAACCTCTCCATCTTGCGACAAGGTAAGAAGATTTATTACCAATCTCTAGATTATAACTTTGAAGATTTCGCACCACTTAAAGTCTAGCTAGACTACTTAGCTGTAAAACTCAAAATGCGAAAGTTGATAATTTTATGTCAAATCAAGACAGGTTTGAATGAAATGAAACATAGATTGTATTCTAGATATATAGACTTGACTTCCACAATCACTTAGCGGTTTTAAATAGTTATTTTCAAACTGTTTCACTTAATTTGGGTTTTAAACTGGCATACAACACATTATCGATTTTTATCTTTAATACTAAAAATTATTTTGTTTTATTTACTTGTGGTCTCATTTTTATCTTCGGTATATAAGGTTTATTTTCGGTTTACACAGATTTTTTTTTGCAGATTCTCCATTAGACCTCTCTACGTCTCTTTTATCAAGAGTTCTTTTACCAATATCACCACCATCCGGTCCCGAAGACGAACACAAGTCCGTCTCGGGTGAGTCTCACACGTCTTCGTCAGCTGGCTCTTCCAGTGAACTCCTCGACATGACACCAAAAGTACAAAGAAGACCTACGAAGTCAGAGAGAGCTTTACTACCTTGTGAAGTTTGTGGCAAAGCGTTTGACCGACCATCTCTCTTAAAAAGACACATGAGGACACATACTGGTAAGCTTACTAAAAAAATAAATATATTATTTTATTCTTACTTAAGTCCATCTATATCTCGGAGTAGTATAATTAGTAAATTTTGAGGCTTTCCGTTTAGGTATTTTATACTATTTAATGGGTTTTGACCCGATTGTCACTTGTCAATATGAGGGTAAACAGGCAAGGTCTAGTCGTTGGCTTCCTGTTGACCCTAAAGGATTAAAGGGTCAAGAAACATATTGGAGAAAAGGGGTTGGGTCCTTGCACTTTTTATCAAATTACAACAGCACATATAATTTGAATTTAACTTGTGTATTCTGTAAGGGAGCGGTTACTACCAGAGTTTATATTAATTCGATGGTTACTACCGAACGCACAGTGTTTTTCCACTACTTACCAAAATAATTGCCGCCAGGTTTAGCAATTATTTATTTTTAATAGCGGATAGGTGTCGATGTTTTTTAATGTAAAAATTACCAAAACTTACGATATTTATATGTGAATAAATAGATCTCAAATATTTAATTACATTAAGATTCACACTTAGTCAATTGCACATATCTTTAACGTAATGCTAATGAAAACGGTTATAACTTTTTCGAAAAACATTATAAATTAAGGGCAGTTTTGTTGAAACTCAATAAGTAGCTACTTACCGTATTATCAAAAAATTTAATAGTTCTAACAAATGATTAGACTTAACAAATTAATAATGTACACGTCAGTTCTCAAATTCCTCGCAATAAATCTGGTCCAGACATTCCACGGATTGCCAAAGAAATCTGTAGCAAAACCTAATTGCGGAGTCCGGACATCATCGTCAATTTGTAACAACATTTTTACTGGACGTTGTTTATAGGTATGAAACGGATCCTGCATACCTCAAGCTCGTACCGCATTAATTTTATTCATTAGAAAATACCGCGCTTGAAAACAGAAATCTATAGTGACTGGCGACCGGAGGTCTGGCTTTTATGAACGCATACTTGTCATTGATTAAGATTTCCATTGGTCTCGTATGTATTATGCTATTACGAATATACTACTTATACTACATGAAAACTACAATGTATTCTTCAAACTTTTTGTTAAAGCTTACCAGTACCAGTACAGTTATTTAAAATTTAAAATTTGTATATTGAAATCAATTATTGTGACAGCGACTTTTCCTTATAGGTGAGAAGCCACATGTCTGTATGGTCTGTAATAAAGGATTCAGTACATCGAGCAGTCTAAACACTCATAGAAGAATACATTCTGGGGAAAAGCCTCATCAGTGCCAACATTGTGGGAAGAGGTTCACAGCCAGCTCTAACTTGTATTACCATCGAATGACCCACATAAAGGTATGTACCCTTATTTTCACCATGACTACATATTGACATACTCGTATTATCACTGGTTTATAAACGGTGAGGATTGTTTTTGGAAGTTTAGTTCTCTGTCGGGTGACCATATTAATCACTGTTGGTTTTAGTCATTTTATGATTTGATAGCGCAAGATTAAATCTCAGTCTTTTTAATGCTAGTTTAGTTTTATTTGTTAGTATTTAAAATAAAAAAAGACAATATATATTAAAACTTAAAAGACTTGCAGCTGAATAATTAATGCTGAAAAAAGTTTCACATTTTATTTTTAGTAAAAATGTTTATGTAAGTTGCTTCGTGACAAAATTTATTTCAGACTTGTGAACTTCAGTAAATAGAATTATTAAAGTATACAGACAATGTCCAAACAAAGACAGTTAAGTGCATCGGCGTATGCGCAGCCGGGCGGAAAAGTCATGTCCCTTGGACCGTAGTCGTGGGAACCTGGGTCGTAGGTTGAAACTGGGCTGTAATTTGAAAATCACTACGATTTATAAACATTACTTTATTTTTTTATTGTTAGCACCGTGAACTATGTTATTAAGGAATAGAAATAAATCTACTTCTTAAATATTGCGTGTATTAATAATAATATAAAGATTGCTAAAAGTTAAATAGAAATATAAAGAATTACACAAAATTAAATATACGTTTTACAGAGGCCTATTTTTTACCTGATTTCAGTTTATTTTTTTTATTTATTTTTTTTCAGAAAATATAGTAATAAATACAAAATTAATTTAAATTGCAATTGATGCATTTACGCCATTCCGGAAACACATAGCATTGATTAGCAAAACACCAATAAAAACGAGTTGTCCTTGATGAGAAACAATGATGCTACAACAGTTTTTTCTAATGATAATTCACACGCTCTAAGAAGAATATATCCTTTTCTATTAGTTATGGTACCTTGTTTAATTGTCACGCCTTCGGTTTAATGTATTTATACATTTGCAACAATTACATTTACCTACTACTACAAACGACAACTAAATCTTAATAGCTTTTTCCAAGATTTGTTTCAAGTTGAAATCAATTTAAAAAATTAAACCTATTAGTGATTTCTGAGATTATCTCCTAGAACGAAATATGCAAGTTAGAAGCGGTCCATCAGCATTAGCAATATTTTTATCTGCGTCCCTTAAAAAAATCTCAATCAAATGTCATTTCGTGGACAGACGCTGATAAGGCGATGCTATTGAAAATCCTATTGAGAGATAATGGAAAAGGGTTAATCAGTGACATAGCTGAGATGATAGTAATGATGAATTTTACACAATTAATGTATAAAATCATAACAAAAAAAAAAACAATAACAAAGACAAAGTGGTGATAATTTATACGGAGTCCATATTAACTCCTTAAAGCTCAATGTATGTACATTATACGGTGATGTTACTGTGTTCAGTTCCCATAACGCCCCACCTTAAGTTTTTACTTATTTAACTATGACCTCATGTGTCCGCGACTTAAGAAAATCACACAACAGTGCACACGGCGAACGAATGTAGGGCTGTCACGTTAAAGAAAATGTAACGAATCTGGATCATATTATTGTGTTTTGCAACTATTTAAATAAAAAAGAGAATTTACTGAGCAAATTTAATAACATGAAATATGTATTTCTGACTGACATTTACCTATGATTCAACTGTGGCTTTATGGCAAATAAAGTGAATGATCCGAGTTAGTTCAGAAAATATATTTGAAACACATTGAACATGTACATTTTATATCTACACTAATATTATATAGAGAGAAAATATTTATGTTTGTAACTCAAAAGCTACTGGACAGATTTTCAAAATTATTTTACCTATACAAAGCTACATTATCAGCGAGTAACATAGGTTTAAAGTAAGTTAAAGTTACGTGTGCCATAGTTAGTTTATAATATTTCCGTTAAATTTTAACGGTAATAAAGTGAATATGTCCTTAAATTATTACAGTTATATATTAACCTTATTAATTTGTTCACGTGAATACGTGAAAATTTGGTTACATAAGGCATCTTATAATGTTAGACAGCCCTGAATTCTTAAAGTACACCTGCGGTCACAGGTAGTTGTACTTACTCGTAAGGTAAGGGCCCATAAATTAGCAGGTCAGGTCAACGTGGGAACGATTCCTGTGGCATTATTATGGAAAGAAGTATATCTCTATTGATTTTGCATTATAGATTATCAAAGTATACCACTGCATTTATTTAAATAAAAATTCTACTATTTGAAAGGTACATTATTCAAGATGGACACAGAGTATATATTATGTACATTAATCTCCCCAATTTGGCTACCGGGAGAAGCCGGAACGGGTTAAAATAGTTCTCTATAATTGAAACATATATGTAATTATGTACTTGTACACTCAATGTATGGGTAAAATAAACATAAGAGAAATATTGCTCTAGAAACAAAACTGATTGGTAAAAAGTAGCGATACTATCAAATGACATGAAATCAAATATGTGGAATATAATGTTTTATTTGAATAACATGTAGTGAGAAAAGAACGTGGCTGTAGCATCTCATATAGCATTAGTTCACACACGGGCGTGTGAAGCCACGCTCTGATGGCTACGACGTCTTCGGTAACGTCTTGTGTCCACGATACGGTTCCTTGATCGCTCGTGGGAATATGAGAAATTTGGATGTTTGGAGCAATGTTGGACCCAATGCCAAATGTTTGTTAAACACTACCGGAGAGTTTAGAACGCTGCTGTACCTAAGAAATTATTCCTGAGAAAATTGAGAACTAATTTCCGATTAGGTAAAATTAATTACAGTGAAATACGAGTAGAAGATTTCCTAATTAACTCCTATTAGAAACTAAAGAAATTTCCAAAAAATATTTAATATACCTTCTCGTGATATTTTGCTATTGTAAATTAGGTAATAGTAAGTCTGTCGCCAATGCAGTTAAGATTATTTCATTTTTTTATTTATGAGTAGCACTTGATGCTAAGTAACTACCGTCATGGAAAACCACAAACATCAAGCCATAATGGTAACTATAAAGATTATATATTATATTTTTAAAAAGTTGTTATTAATGTTCTATTGATAAAAAAGTTGCTTTTGAATTTCAAAAAATAATCCCAACTACTTTATGAGATCAGAGTCTGATTGATCAGAAATTGTTCATGGGCAACCCTTTCAACTGTCACTGTGTTACCAAGCTGACCAGTATTGGACGGCTAGTTAAGAATGGAATATCGAAATAATAACGCGAGCCATACAATGGGCTGTAGTGATTCACAATAGGGGAAGTACAAGAAGTTTGCAAGAAACTCTTTGTTATCAAGATGATGGATTCATCATTATAGTTAGTTTCCTAATGTATAGGCACTTAGGCACTATGGCGAATGAAATAAATTTCTTCTTAAAACACTTCATTAAAGTTTAGGAAGATATTCAAGCTAAAGAAAAATTCTACATTAACAAAATTCTTCAATATTATTAATTTTATTAATTTTTATATACTGTCACTAAATCTGAAATATTGAATCTAGGGACAACATTGTAAAAATTTTGATAACAGAATTCATAACGCATTATTGGATAAATCCTAAGAGAATTGTATCGTGATTCGAAGGTTTTCAGATAGAGAACAAAGAGGAAAAATTAACTAATTATAATATTGACTTAAAAAACGTCTACCAACTGACACACCACGCTATCCACCTGATTGGTCCGTTAGTATTTTTTTTTCTTAACCGACAACCTGGTTGGTCGGTTGCAATTAATTTTTCTCAGCATAAAATATTGGCATATATTTTTAAAAATTTTAAACACTATCTTAATGTTTGTCATCGTTGAAAATACACAGATTAAATCTTAAAGCGAACTATTAAAGAACTGTTAAAAGAACTCGAGTTGCGCCTTCACATTACAAAGAGAACGGCAATGTATCGCATCAACGTTCGCATAATCAGTCGTCAGTTGACACGTTTCCACTCGTTAGAGCCGCGTTATTTGTTTGTTGTCACTGTCCGTTCGTCACCACCTCGTCTTCACAATTGGTGACCACACAAAACGAATGCGGGAACAAGTCACAAGCGAATTCAACCGCTTCAAGTAAAAACACTTACCTAGAGATGAAAAATTAATTACTTTAAAAAATCTATTCGAAGTCAATATTTGTAGTTTATTTAGTTAGTATACTTACATTTATGCATATTATAATGTAAAATAAATAAATAAATTTAATAACGATTTAATTACAGTTTTCACTAATGGAAAGTTTACAGAAACAAGAAAGGGCTAGTTAAAAGATGAGATATTGAGATATAATACATAAAAAATAAAAAGAAAGGTTGAAGTTGAAATGTCGGCCGCATACTTTTTGTGTATACTGAAAGTTAATCTGACTGAAGTTAAAAAAATAATTTAGACAACTTTTTAAACCAAAATGTGAAAATAAAATATATTATGCTCACTCTTTACACCGCACTATTAAAATAACAAGGAGCGAAGAAGATTGGTGGTTGTTTCGAATCAGAATACGATTTGCGTTTGTCCATTCGAACGGATTTGTGGCCAGACTGACACTTTGTTAGTAGATGTACCCGATTTTGAACATTTTCCAATTAGAACTTCCTGCTTTGGTGATTTGTCAGCGCGTCTATGTTCGTTTCCTTTACTCTTACTTGTGGGAACGCGAACAATCAAAGCCTTTTGTTTATGCCCTAGGTATTACACTTTATATGAAACGTTATAACTCTAAGATTTCTGCCACGTAATGAATAGAGGGTGTTCTTAATTAAAGCATATTATAATGTACTTCAAATATAGGGTCTCGGACAGGTGACTTGGCAATTTAAAGAAAATTGCCAGGTGAATGAATAAGGCTGAATACCTTTTATAATTAAAGGCTTTGTAAGAGGTCGAGGGAATTATTATCGCGTTATTTTAAATGTATTGCTATTAGATGAATTTTAAAGTCTGATATTACCTACTGATATTTCCTCCTACTTTATATTACTTACGTGAATAATAATTTCGTTTATATAAATCATTTATAAGGAAATTTTATAAAGAATTTCCTAAATTAATATAAGTACCTAAGAAAAAACTAAATTTTAATAGTGATTTATTGAGTTACAAACGTTAGTAACATCAAGTATCATATATTTTTTTTGTCAAAAATTCAGGTATTATATTAAGGTATAGCATATAAAAATATGTTAATTTTATAAAAAAATACATAAAAGGATATAAAGACGAGGTACTCAATAACTATTTCAATAAATATGAGACCTCCCACAATAATTTGTGAACCATATTATTCGTTCTGCATTTGCAGCGCGACATAATCAGCGTTTTCTAAAACACTTAAAACTACACCTTTCCCTGTCTCCACGTTCTGTTCCATAAATTATTTCTTTTGACCGGAATTAAAAGCAATTCCCGTCTTTACGATACCATATTGCTTTTATAATCCCATTAAAGTGAGGGAGACCGGTGCGTCAGGGTCTGTCTTACACCTGTCTTTATATGGGTTTTAAAAATCGGATATGTCGTTTTTATGTTCTTTAACTATATTTTAAGGTTCATTTAAATCTACACTTTAACCTGTTACTGTTAAGATTTAGTTACTTACAAATGACATCTTCATTAAAATGACACTTTTTGGCTTAGCCTTTAGTATTAATTTAGTCTGTAGTGTTAATTATATTGTAATAAGAACAAAAGAAATAAGGTACCTATATTTTATAAATTGCTCACATAATATTAATACTTTTTTTTCAGTTTTTGTACAAAAGAATTTACAGAAACAAAAACCTGTTTGCTTGATTGTTAATTTATTATTAAAGAACTTTCAATAATATTATTGTCATATAAAATGGATATCTTTTTGTAAATTAAAATTTAGGTAAAGGCGAATGTAATACGGTAAAAATCAAATTTGACCTCCCGTTTACTATACAAAAAACTATTGTAGAACTATGTATTGTTATATTTAGATCCCTAATCAGTATTATAAATGCAAAAGTGAGTTGGTTTTTAAGGCGTTAAATGCCTTAACTTACTTAAGTAACCGATTAACATTAAATATCAAGCCTTCATAAAATGACACGGGTACCTTTCATCTAGAAAAACGTACACCTACTTTTCTCTAGGGAAGCGGACGAAGTCGCTGGTATAGCTAGTAAGATAATATCTATACTAATATTATAAAGAGGAAAGATTTGTTTGTTTGTATAGAATAGGCTCCGAAACTAGTGGACCGATTTGAAAAATTATTTTACCATTAGAAGCTGACATTATCCGTGATGAACATAGGCTACATTTTACCGCGGGAAAATGCTTCATTCCTACGGGAAAACGGGTAATAGGACAACGGGTAGTAAGAATTATCCTTTCGTACTTATCTTTTTCACATAACTTCTAAACGGCTGATTTTATATGGGTATTTCCACGGTTTCACAGACGCGGACGAAGTCGCGTGCAACAGCTAGTCAGATAATAAGTTGAAAAAACCGAACTTAAGGTGTCAATAATTCTATTTAGCAGTTATCTGTGTCAAATTGTCAAAATAATGCGTTCATGGTGTCCATTACTCGTATATCGAGTTTTCTATTACGAGGCCAGTTCACTAGAATATTAGTTTTAACTAATTAATGTCCAAATTATTTTTTCTTTAAAACGGTTTGTACCAAAACTGATCCCATTTAGAAGTAACACAACAGCTCTCAGAACAGGAAGTAATGTCAACTAATGAATTTTATTGAACAAGTGACTTTCGAATGAAGAAATATCGATCAAGTGTGTAGTTATGCGCGTCCATCTTATTGCTTTGGTGTTTGCGACTAGAACTGAATATATTATGAGGCTGTATGAGCAATATATTATAGAGTCGTTTTGATACTTTCATTTAAATAAATGCTACACTATATGTACAGTAGAGTATATCAGTGTACACGGCATATTTTTTTATTTGTTCCTACAAATAACGCTGTATCTACAAATCCTATAAATACAAATGTGCTGCAAATAAAAAGAGAGACAAATAAACTAAGTGAAAAATTAATGTACAAATACTATATAAATAAAATAATCTTCACCTGTCCAGCTCTAATTGATAAAAATGAGATAAACGTGATTCTAACAACGAAGCAGTATAAACAAATAAAAAAATGTTTTTGAAAAAAAAAGCCCTTATCATCTATCGTTATCATTTTATTATTATTATTTCTAATAATAAATGTGTAAGTGTAGGTATTGTATGTATGTATGTATGTATGTATGTATATTTGTCAACGCGGACAAAGTCGCGGGCGCCAGCTAGTTATGTAATAATTGCCATTGCCATGAGCTATGTTTTTAATTTTTTTTATTATTATTTTTACATATCATTATCATATCCTATCATATTTTACATATTTTTACATTTTACACATAATTATTTGTATTTTACAAATGTCTGAAATCGCAGACCTATTTACAATTTGTAAATAATTTAGATTTTTTTATTAATTATTTAATATTTTTTTCATATTTTTATAACTATCAGACGATTACTTCTATTGTTACCTTGAAAATAGATTAAAATATTAGCACGACATGTGCCTATACATAATTTAATATCTTCAGTATTAATTATTAATACGCGCCTTAACAAACGTTTCTCATAAATTGTGTATTTTGAAACATAAACACTTCTACAAGAGGAAGTAAATGACTTACACTCACCGTTTGCATCCTTCATATATTCCTATTTCCCAAAGAAAACACAACAAATCATGCAAAACTGTATCAGACTTATACAACATAAATCCAAACGCTTTCACATATATTTTCTATTGGACCGTAAACAATGTACATACTTCTACAGTGAGTTTGTTCGTAAGGCATTCATTTCATATTGATACACATATTATACCTTATAGGCAACTTTATATGGAAGAAATATAACGCATTGTGTCTATATGATTAAGAGTTTCTTTCACAATGGTCACATATGTTTCTAATACAGAAGTTATGTCTGTATTCAGTTAATTTAAAATATATGGCTGTATTATTTATAAAATAATATTATACTTATGTAACATTTGTTCTGAGTTCTTGAGAAAAACCATCTTTTCTTTTTAATTTGATGTAGATAACTTGTAAGAAATATATAGTTTTTTAAGTAACAATTGGACATTCAGTCACGTGAACAGCTATTTTCCGGAACGATCATATCTTGTCTACAAGTATTCTGTGATCATACCTAATTAAGAAGACGTGTTTGACATTTTATTAAAAAGAAAGAAGAAAAAAACTTCCAAGGGAATCTTTAGAATAGTAGGAATTCCAATTTGTTTTATAATAAAGTACTATAGAAGGGGTGACAGGGTCTTAGGGTTTGTGGAACCATCGCCTGTAAACAAAGATAAGGCTTGCATTTAGTACAAAGGCGTATAGGTCATTTTACTTTACAATGGTCTTCTGGTAATAAAGGACCTTCTGTAATGTGTAATATCTGTGACCTTAATAATATAAAATGAGGTGGTTACTCTTTTAAAATTTTAAAATAATATAAAATAAGTCCGAACTCACCATTTTATGACTCCTCAACTACATATACATATAATATTTCTTTACTAAATAAATATTAAGAACTATTATTACATGTGTCACTACATTCACAGCTGAACAGAATTGCTGCTTCGTTTTATGTCTGGTTTTATGATTGTCTCGACCATAATCACTCTCGTGATAAATATTCAGTTGAAAGTTTAGTATGAATATTAGCATTCTGAATTTATGTGGGGCGACAGATGTTATTCATAAGAATTAAGTGTCGTTTCTTCACCGCACTGGTTAAAGATTACGAAGTAGTTGTATAAAGATCGCGTGCCGGTGGCATCTGCATTACATCCGCCTTAATATAAAAAAACAATGCACTTGATTTACAAATAATGACCGATGGCGTATTACCGGAGTAACTAACAATCATAATTTAATCAGCCATTGCGCGTGCCCGACGCCATTTTGTACACGTTTTTTTTTTTAAGAGAAATGCGTGCAGATAATATTTTCCGCTTCACTAGAGCTTAATGACATGCTATATTGACACAACAAAAAACGCTCGTGATGTGACAATTACAATACTATGGTGTTTCTATGAGGTTTCTTGGTAATCAATCGTATAATGCAATGGTATACTATACTTGATATGTTTTGACATTTTCCTTAATGACTCGGACATCTGCAGCATGTTATTGTTTTTAAAGGGGAGCTTTCATAGAATATCAAAAATTCTAGTTTTTCACTTGATGACAAATTAGTGTATAATGTCGTTTATGGCATGGAGAATAGAGATAAGGAGTACCAACCATACCAACATGGATGTTAAACTGAAAAAGTGGCAAGCTAAAAGCTAAAAGCATTAAATAGTGGTTCATAAATTGACCAGAATGGTTCACTGACCTATTAGGTCAGTGGATTTGTTGGTTTCGTAGTTCATGAAACCACTGTAAATAAAATGCTACTAAAGCGCCACACCCCAATGCGTCCTAATTGAGCGTAATAGACGGACACTTTTTCATGTATAGAGTTGGGCCTCCTCCTTACCTCTATACTCCATGGCCAGCAGGATAGCTAATGCTCTGTCAATCTTTATAGAAAAAGGTGAAAGGATTATCATAGCGTTTTCATATAGAATATTGATACCTTTCTTCAGATTGGCACCTCGTCGTGAGTTACTATCTGGTTTCAACCTATTTTTTTAAAGAGTTCACCTTAGGTTTAAACCTACGAGGTGACAATCAAGAGAGAGCTGCCACCTGGCTGCCACAGAGCCAAAAAGAAGGAGCTAGAAATAATTTTACGATTGACTGTAGACATTTACATATTGTGTGATGTAGAGTTTAATGGTATACTCAATTACGCACGAGCGACAAGTGCAACTAATGTGTGCGGGCCTATGTGTCCGTCATTAAGCGGCATCAGGCGTGCTCAAAGACCACTACTGACTTAATATTACCATCGCAAGTGTGACCGAATAGGAAAAGTGACATTTTATATTACACATAGAGATGGGAGTTTTTAATGTTGTATTTTATTTAAAAAATAATCACTTATAGGACTTACAAAAAAGCTAAGAATGTTTTTAAGTGTAATCTTAGTTAATTAACAACTAGTGAACCGCCCCGACGCATGCACCTTTGTCGATTATCAATATTTCGTTTAGTGAAACTGTATCAAAGTTTAAAATAGGTTCTAAAAAATAGAGACAAAAATATACTTCATTTATAGTGTTACTTGTATCCTTAAGTGACGTCATTCACCTACATCGGGTATGGTTTCATCCATGTTTCAGAGTATACACATTATAATAAAAAACAAGACTTGTTAATTTATTTGCTTGAAAATCTCCCATTTTTTTGAATTTAATGTACAGTTGTACACATAAAAAAAATTAAAACATTCACAAATTAGTTTTTCAACTGTTACAAAATTAATAAAATTTTAATTATACATAGAAATTATATTTTTTTATCGACACTTAATACGATGAGTAAGGCCAACCCTACATCTGTATCAAATCGTCGGCAAAGTAAAATAAAATAAAGACACAGAAACACGCCACTGATGACCAGTAAATGTATGGAGAGACAACAAATTGAATAAACCATATCGTCATTTTCTTGCGGCTTCCCATCATTTGAACTAAATTGTTATTACCTACTCTACTTTACACCGCACATTGAAAAAATGGTGATTGCACGATATTGTGTGACACTTGTGGTATAATAATATGTATAATATTTATTTAATTCCATTCAATTCTATTCTATTCAATTTACAATCTAGCCCTATCAACTTTTTTATTCATAGTTACAATTAAAGGATACCTGACATATTGGGGAAAGTTATTTATAATAATTATAATGCATTTTAACTTAATTACTTAACACTTCAATTATTGTTATTACATCGCCTTAATTCATTTTGAATAATTTTAACAATTTTAATTGTTGTAATTTTCAGAAAAAAATGCGTCTTTGCGAAGCTTGAAACGGCTCATTAAAATGTTAACCCTGAAAAAGTGTACATACAAAATTTCATAGTGATCAATAAAGTACCTTCAGAGATTGGCAGTTTTACAAACTTTTATTAGATTGTACAAACGAACATAAAATTGTTATATATACACAATGCACTATCTGAGTTATAAATATAAATGAGCTATAGCTATAAAGTTCTATTTTAATGAAAATCGTATCATAATCATAAATCCAATTTGATCTCTAGGCAAGACACCCATTTCATTTTCGCTCGCCGCCTCCTGTTACGCTATAAAAAATCATAATGAAGACGATTCTAAATTAAAAAGTCGATTCACAGGAGCTCGACGTTTGATCAAAAACGCCCACCATAAGGTAGCCGAGTTGCCGTTGGAGGTAGCTCAATTAAGGTGCATAAGAAACGGGTTGCGATACACCTCGACCTTTCTCGCTACCGAATATTGCAAAATATAAATCAATAAACAAAGAACCATTAGTTGGTCGACAATTTCCGTTGGATAAATCACGACTCAGACAAAAACTGGTCGTCTCTTGTATACAAACATTGATAATGAAGAACAGGACGCTATTCAATCTGACGATATTTAAACGGTATTAAGACGATTTGTGAATGAACAACAAATAATCCAGATTACAATAAACTATCGTGTGAAACTTACGAATAAATTTTTGGTTAAAAAAAAACATTAAAAGGACAATGTTTGTTGTTTGTAGATATTTTTTTTTATAATATCAGCATTAATTGATGATTATTGGTAAAATATTTTAACATTATTGTAAGTAACTGAAATGCGTGCAATACCGTATGAATAGAGTTATGCAATACGGGCAGTACGAGTACAGAAGATTTTATTTATAATTATGTCGAGTCGGATGTTATAAATTTCATTGAAAATATAACAGTTATTAATATTTTCACTCATTTTTGAATAAACATTGAATAAAGGCTGTTGAGTTATTAATTTTTTATAAGTTTGGATTTATACATAATTAATATTATTAATTTACTACCATCAAATTATCGTGCTACTCTCGGCGCCACGATCGCTCATTCGATCACCGATCCATTCCCAGTATCTTGCCGCTACAGTGACGTATGGCCAACTGATACGCCTGCACCGCGTTATGGAAATCGAATGCAAATGCGATGCGCCTCGGTTAATTTAACTAAATAAATTGATGCGGTCGCGACGTCGTGCGTGCAGCGACTATTAGATTTCGGTATAGCTCGTTAATGTTTATTCTCAACAATCTGAATATGCATGTGTGTATGCAAAATTACACGAAATTAATTTGTTAATCTTATTGTGTTGGTATTACCTACCGGAATCCACACTAGTCCACACTTCCTCCATAGGACAGGCAGAGCCTATTAGTGTGGGGGACAGAAATATGCTAAAACTAAAGTTGTTTTTTCTGAAATAAATTTCTTTATCTTTATTATTCTTTACTTAATACGTGTGAAAGTATCACTGTCCATTACATATTTACGCCTAAACTACTCAACCGAACATCATGAAATTTTGCAACACGTTGTCAGGGATTCAAGAAAGTAGGTAATATAAGTACCCTTTCAATAAAGTACCTTCAGAGATTGGCAGTTTTACAAACTTTTATTAGATTGTACAAACGAACATAAAATTGTTATATATACACAATGCACTATCTGAGTTATAAATATAAATGAGCTATAGCTATAAAGTTCTATTTTAATGAAAATCGTATCATAATCATAAATCCAATTTGATCTCTAGGCAAGACACCCATTTCATTTTCGCTCGCCGCCTCCTGTTACGCTATAAAAAATCATAATGAAGACGATTCTAAATTAAAAAGTCGATTCACAGGAGCTCGACGTTTGATCAAAAACGCCCACCATAAGGTAGCCGAGTTGCCGTTGGAGGTAGCTCAATTAAGGTGCATAAGAAACGGGTTGCGATACACCTCGACCTTTCTCGCTACCGAATATTGCAAAATATAAATCAATAAACAAAGAACCATTAGTTGGTCGACAATTTCCGTTGGATAAATCACGACTCAGACAAAAACTGGTCGTCTCTTGTATACAAACATTGATAATGAAGAACAGGACGCTATTCAATCTGACGATATTTAAACGGTATTAAGACGATTTGTGAATGAACAACAAATAATCCAGATTACAATAAACTATCGTGTGAAACTTACGAATAAATTTTTGGTTAAAAAAAAACATTAAAAGGACAATGTTTGTTGTTTGTAGATATTTTTTTTTATAATATCAGCATTAATTGATGATTATTGGTAAAATATTTTAACATTATTGTAAGTAACTGAAATGCGTGCAATACCGTATGAATAGAGTTATGCAATACGGGCAGTACGAGTACAGAAGATTTTATTTATAATTATGTCGAGTCGGATGTTATAAATTTCATTGAAAATATAACAGTTATTAATATTTTCACTCATTTTTGAATAAACATTGAATAAAGGCTGTTGAGTTATTAATTTTTTATAAGTTTGGATTTATACATAATTAATATTATTAATTTACTACCATCAAATTATCGTGCTACTCTCGGCGCCACGATCGCTCATTCGATCACCGATCCATTCCCAGTATCTTGCCGCTACAGTGACGTATGGCCAACTGATACGCCTGCACCGCGTTATGGAAATCGAATGCAAATGCGATGCGCCTCGGTTAATTTAACTAAATAAATTGATGCGGTCGCGACGTCGTGCGTGCAGCGACTATTAGATTTCGGTATAGCTCGTTAATGTTTATTCTCAACAATCTGAATATGCATGTGTGTATGCAAAATTACACGAAATTAATTTGTTAATCTTATTGTGTTGGTATTACCTACCGGAATCCACACTAGTCCACACTTCCTCCATAGGACAGGCAGAGCCTATTAGTGTGGGGGACAGAAATATGCTAAAACTAAAGTTGTTTTTTCTGAAATAAATTTCTTTATCTTTATTATTCTTTACTTAATACGTGTGAAAGTATCACTGTCCATTACATATTTACGCCTAAACTACTCAACCGAACATCATGAAATTTTGCAACACGTTGTCAGGGATTCAAGAAAGTAGGTAATATAAGTACCCTTTCATCCAGAAAAGAAATGTTCCCGAGGGATCATCTAAAATAAATTAAAAAATTAACGCCTGGCCAAAATGTTAATAGGAACAAGGTCAAGCGTTATAAAGTGTTAGATGTTTGAACTAATAAATATTTACATAATTTTAAGTTTAACTTTTAAAAATATTTTTTAAACTCTTATTAAACATACCATTTCATGTCCTATAAAATATGTAATATCTACCAATTGCCTTGTAGACGCGTTGTTAATTAATGATCATGGCCCAATTATCGGGGATTCTGGTTAATCAATATTGTAGTGTCGGATGTATCTAAATTCAAGACAAGACTCAAATTAATTGGTGCCTCGTATATCTTTCGATAGTTCTGTTATGGTTATGGAATTATTGGAGTTGTAAAGGGAGGTATTCACTATTCACTTAGGTGTTCTTATAATAATAATAATTTATTTCAGATTAACATCCATAATTATTAACTATATACAAAATTAACTATTTACATCTATGTGAATTATATATTATATATAATATATATATTTTTATGTTTAGTTTTATTTTTTATCTGTTATTTCCTTTCTTTATAACGTAAAGTAATTTTCCTACGAAAATACTTTATTATAAAATTTTTTTTTTTTATAAATAACGTATTTTTTCATTCGCTTTCGTGTGCAAATATTTTAAGTATACTACATAAAAGAATAAAACTAATTAATATTACTTATTATTACAAAAAATTTATCAGACATATAATCTTATATAATATAATAACATTTTTTTGACGAATAATTGCTTAATTTTCTCCTTGATTAAATTAATATTAAATTCTTTAATGGTGTTCGGAATTTTGTTGTATATAACTGGCGCTGGCATCATAGCTATGTGTGCTTTTCGAATGTATTATAAAGAATCTAGGTATATACTAATATTATAAGAGGACAGATTTGGTTGCTTGTTAGTTGTTTACATTGAACTGGACCGATTTGAAAAATTATTTCACTGTTGGTAGGCTATATTATTAGCGAGTAACATATTCTATATTTTATAAAATTACGCGGACGAAATCGCGTGCAACAGGTGGTAGTATTAGAATAAAACATGCAATGTGTAGTCGTCCTTATTTTTCTGCTATTTCATTAAGTCACCTCTGGGGAATAATTTAATCAGTAAACTCTCGGCTGCGGAGAACGATAAAGAATGATTGATAGTGGTGCGTAGACGCAGAGATGCGATCGGCCTCCGTTCGAGATGTCGCTTATTTTCACAGACGTGATAAACTGTCGAGTATCTGTGGTTGCGTCGAGGAATTCGTTTTAGTATGCCGATATTCGCTACTGATTCTCTTTACGTACGACTTATTTGAGTCGCAGCCAAGTCGGTGATTAAAGAGTTAAAGTCACAAAAAAACAAACTCGTTTGATTAATAAATAAAAACCGTACCTGTAGCTCATACTTACTGTAGATTCCTAAAGTATTACTTTGCATTATAGAGATAAAATTTTATCGTGGTCACTTAATATATTAAAAAAAAAACAATTAAATTCACAAGTAAACTGATACTTCCATACATTATTTACATAAATTTTTTTATAGTACGAGTAATGTTAATAAAATAAAATAAAGTGTATTACATAAATATTAGGTATTTATTATTAGGTAGGTATCTGGGTACATGTACTTATATTAAAATTAATAAAATAGTTCACCACCATTTTCATTTCGCAGTATATTTTGCAAGATTTCTCTTGATATTAAGCCATAAAAAAATTTCCGTAAACAGTATTCACACTAAGCTTTGTTTTATCTGTAAGAAACAAAAGTAAACAAAAGCTAAGCTTCCTCGCATGTTTTATTCCATCACATCTAAAGTAGGTACGTAGGTGTAAAAGAGGCTCAATTGTTGAATGACACATCTAACGTACTTAACAAGCGCCTTCTCAACTTATATTTTAATATTCATTTGATCGCGCCGGGCACGACCGATAACGTCAAGACACGTCCATTCGCTACACACTGTTGGAAGTGCCTTATTAGCCTTATTAATTTATTTCTAATGTTACAGTGTTCATAGATGGACTAAACGTATATTTTTAATAAACGTGGTATCAACTCAAATGAGTTGACATACATTAAAATATTATTATTTGTAAAAATAAGAATCGTACAAAAATTTTGAATTGATGTTCTGTATTTTTTTCAGTACTATTTAAATATATTAAATGTCATTGCAGTTAGGTACCAACTATCCGTGCTAGAGGCTTCGCGGGCGTAGAATTCGCTTTTTTAGTACTTATAGATAGGTATTAAGTCACTATATTTTTTTTATTCAGATGAATGATAGAATAATTTAAAAACGAATCCTAATCAGTACAAATTTTGTATTAGTATTAGATATGTAGTAAATTCTAAATTGAAAGCTAGCCCACGTAATTACGTAGTCATCTCTCAATTCTACATTTCCATTTAAAATATATGAATTTATTAAGTTTATTAGGTACTTATTAAGTTTGTGATAGAAATATGGATATTTCTATAGCATTGCTCCATCTAAATATTGCTAACTTCTTTACAGGAGAAACCTCACAAGTGCAGTCTTTGCTCCAAGTCGTTCCCGACTCCTGGCGACCTCAAGTCCCATATGTATGTCCACAGCGGTTCTTGGCCATACAAATGTCACATATGCTCCAGAGGATTCTCAAAACACACGAACCTCAAGAATCATCTATTTCTGCATACTGGTGAGTATTTCTAAAGAGAGTTCAAGTTCATGCGGGTATTGCTCAGTCCATTCTCTTTTATGTATGTGGTCTTTATTATCTATTGGTTGAGTGGTTAACGAACTTGTTGTTTTCCGTATCGAGTCGCGGGTTCGATTCCCGACAGGGACAATTTTGGACCAAATTTGAAACCTTAACCTCTGGTTATTTATTTACATAACAAGGTTGAAGTGGAAAGCAACTTTATTTTTAATAATATGTATAGAACATAATATATAGACGACTAACTTATTTATTCATTTGTTTCAGCAAAACACCAGAGAAATAATGCAAGAGACGCTACTTGAAGAAATAATGGTTTTTGACAATTATTACCTACGTAATACAAACAGAAAGTATTTTGTACAGTTGACCTTACAGTCTTACAAATTATAAAAAATGTGATATTAGATTAATTAGACTTAAGTGTTAATAATTTATTACTATTATTTTAAATTATAACAATATTGCTTTACGATTTTATTTAAATATATGGGTAAATTTTAATATTGAAGGTAAATTCATTGGTAAATTCAAACTAAAAAAAACATTTTACGTTAATCGGTTTACGATTGTAATGTAAATATAATCACGTGAATATTTTAGGTTTTCTATGAGAATAATTTTACATGAGCCTTGTTTAGTTAATAAGTTATTTGATTCAAATAAAGAGAAGACCTTATCAACTTACATAAAACGAATAAGTAATTATATATAAATACAAGATCAATATACTTTTTAATAGGTTTCTGATAAAAATGTTTGCTTTAAATTTTTCTATTCCAAAAAAAATGCAAAAATAAGTCTAATTATCTATATAAATAAAAATGAATCGCTAAATGTGTTGCTAAGCGCAAAACTCGAGAAAGGCTGGACCGATTTGGCTGATTTCTTTTTTGTTGTGTTTGATGAAGCCTGAGGAAGGTTCTTATGGAGAGAGAAAAGGTAAAAAAATACGAGGAAAAATTAAAAACAACAATTTTCTTTTCTCATACAAACAACTCTATATAACAGAAACTGACAAATTTTGTATTCATTAACTTCATAAGATCCTAAATTAAGTTTATCTAAAAGGTAACACGACATTTATTGTTCGCTTGGTCAGCTAGTTTTTAATAATTCAAATATTTCAATAAGTATTTAATAGCAATTCAAGTATGTGGCAGCTTATTTTCATTTTATATAATATTTCTCCATTGAACTCCAACTTATTATAGTTAAGAGTTTTAGACCCATAAATTATCAAGTGTCTGTTCCAGTTTTTCAAAAAATATAAGTTTTTATTTTATACAAAAAAAAAAAAGATATTGCATAATATAGTAATCGAATTAATATGAATTTGTTATGTAAAATACTGTCCACTATATTTTTATATTAAAATATATTTACACAATAAAATTATGACTGAAATATTGTTAAGAACATTTTATTATGGGGTCTCTTTATCAATTATTTGTCAATAGCAACATATAATTTTGCAATTAAAATTTTTATACATTAATTGTATGGTTAACATAGAGTTAATACATATTTCTCCAAAATGCACTCGAAAAGTTTTTTTTTACTAGTTCTTATGTGTACTTTTGTATACTCAACGCTTAAGCGTTATTATTTAATTTACATAGTACTTTATGTAAAACACTTATATTTTTATGTATTAATGTACTTTACGTATATAGCGTAATGTATATTTTGAACTATACCGTCCAAATGTAAATATATTGCTCACCTAAAAACTTTTTATTAACTTATGGAAATAATATAAATAATTATTTATAAATATATTATAAAATAAGTACATAATGCGAGTTAATAAATTATCTTCGTAATTAATTTTTTTGTTTTAATTTTAAAACCACGACGAAGGAGGTTCAAAATTATAATAATGATATTTTGAATGATTCCTACTTGCTAGTCTACTTACTTAGAAGTATATAATCCTTTTTGATTTGATCACCTAAGGACCAAAAAGTCACCTAAGGACACAAGCAATAGCAGTGCGCCGTCAACCCCGCACCACCCGCACCTATAATGGCAATATAATGGTTTTGTGAATAGTTTGGGCCCTGTAAGGAAAGCAAAGTACGCTACTACTATGATATTATAATATTTAAACAATTTTATTGAAATTAAAACAATATACAGACAGGACAGATAGTCTGAGAGTCCAATTGATGGTATAGGTGGCTACCGTCGCCTACAAACAAGGAACGAGCTACAGGACTGCAAGTGCGCTGCCGACCATAGTAGGATTAAGGGGGAGATTAGAAAGACAGGAAATGAGCTCTGGCATCCATCCTGTCATTTCGCTGTGGTCTTCCTCAAATGACAATAAAACGCAGCCCCTACTTTCTCTAGAAATGATTGATTTTGGTCTACCAAAATCAATTTTTTAATGTTCATTTTGAAAGTTGAGTTTGCAGGGAATCGAACCCTGAGGCAGAAGTGAAGGCAAACAATCTTAACCACTACTAAATAACGAGCCGATAACATAAACTAAGCCACAGGTGTTACAAGTGCTCTACTGACTATGGTAGGATAAAGATAAGTTATTAGGATAGGATAGAGCAATTATCTCTGAAAATCACGATTGAGAGTAATTTTGCTTGCTATAGAGTATGAAAAATCAAATACTTACTCTCATACTTATACGTATCTTATGATACTTACGAGTTCAATTAAAAATATCAATAAAATAACCAGAAGCCAATAACTAACTTCGTTATGAGCAACATCGGATCACATTTTATAATCTTGAGACGCCCCAGCAATTTACCATCAAAATATTGCTGCTATTTTAAATATACCCGAGTTCAAAGACTGAGTAGGCGTCTCGAACACGCTATCCCCCACCTGATTTGCATAAAACAACTTCAGTTGAAAGTATTAAGTCTTAATTGTGGCTGCCGTGGAACATGGCCTGCTCTTGTGGGACGTTACATGCTCCCGAGGGCTCGATAAAGGCAATACCAACAATTCATTCCGAGGAAGCTTAGTGTTAGCCTATATCTTATTGCCGTGTCTTCAACCATTTGCTTATTTTATTTTCACAATTATTTTAATTTTATAGTTTTTTTTTATATATTTATTTATTTTGTGTACTTCACCCACCAATTAGATTGTGTATGTTTGATCACGTAAGTATAATTATGATAAGTATCTAAAATAGAAACCTTTGTAAAGAATATTTGTTTATTAAGTAAATTTGTAGGTATGTAAGAAATGAAATATTTTCATTACAGTATTAATTATTATAATATTATTACGACATTATGACATTTTTGTTTTAAATCTCTATTTTTTAGACCTAAACGAAAAATCTTGGATACAAAAGACTTCAACGACTTCCATAATGTAAGTGTTTCTTACGGCTTGTTGTTGTTTTGCCACAATAATTGTTGATTTGCCACACTTTTGGTAGCTTAATTAAAAATTTAAATAAACTGTGAGTATATTTAATTCTGTACAATAAATTTGTATCTATAATTGTGAATGAGTACATAATATATTATTATATATAATAACTACATAATTTTTATACTCAGTCGTAAACCGTCTATTGATATAATTGCATCACATTGTCAAACTATGTTGTTACTGATTTATACAGGTTGGTGTATTAATTTTATGTAATTAATGTTTTTTTTTATGTAAAAGTCGGCAGGCAAACTTGACGGATGTGATGGTGATTATGGTCGCCTGTATTAACATAAACAAAGCCAGTGTCGCAACTACTCTGTCGACATAAATAGGATGGAGAATAGGTGACAAGGAGAGGACAGGAGAGGAGATAAGGATGAATAGGATCAGACTCTGAATGGTTACTGTCACCAATCGAGTTGCAAAATGTAATGTGCCCTGCAACTACTAAATAAGTATTGAATTGTGTATAGAATCTGAATATAGTGCGATCCTATATAGAACAAATATATTTTATGTAGGACTGCAGTAGGTGCAAATATTGTTTTCGAAAAACGATATTGTTCTAAACATTTTTAGAATTTACTTAGATTTAACTTTGCTCATAAAATTCCTTTTACTCCGTTTATAGTAAATGATAAATAGATATGAAATTGGCTATCTTATGAACATCCTGTATCTTGTTTAGTGAAAGCAGTTCAAAGACGCCGTACTCAATCTTTAACATTATAAATCTTTACACGAAACAATTATAACGTACCAACTTTGGGTGGTCGCCCGAACATTCGGTCCACATAAATGATTGTTCTATTACATGATAACTAAACGATCACGACGAAATTAAACTCCTACTAAGAAAACAATTAGGGGAAAGGTAATGTCTTGTTGTCGGAATTATCGTGTGGGAGTACCTCTTTATTATTCATCGAAGAAGTAATGTATTAGAGAAGTTATTATATTATAACGCCACTTTTCTTAGAAAGGCACATGATAGTTTAGTATAGGTAATTCGAAACAACATAATTTATAATAACTCTAAATATATATAGTTAAGCAATAAGCATTTTATGTATCTATAACTTCGTTATGTATAAATCAATACTAATAATAAATCTGTAAGTGTATGTATGTATGTTCCTCCATAACTCTTAAACGAATTAACTGATTTTCATGAAACTTGGTATTGGTAGATAAACATTAGACCTATAGGACACAGGATAGCCAACTTTTTTTCTTTTTAAAAGCGAACTATAAGTCACGATCGCCATTATTTTTGTTGATATGCTTTTTAATAATATTCTTTATAGTTTAGATAATTATTATGACTATTGACGCCAATCTGCATTTGAAAGCTCATGTCAGGAAGAAACGAGATGAACTGGATCTTCGACGTAGGAAATTGTACTGGCTAGTAGAAAGATATTCATCTTTGTCAGTTTATAAGAAGAAATTACGTTTTAAACAAGTCTTAAAGCCAATATAGACATGTGATATCTATTTATTTGATGTATTAAACAAAGCAACATTGTTGTGAACTAGTGATAAGTAAAGCCTCGTAAAGCGCCGTGATGTGCGCAATAGAGAAACTCTAATCATAAATTCTCTGCCTCTGTTTGTGACTAAATTTGGATTAAATCGTAAATTTGTAACTTTTCAAGTCGTTTTTAAGTATCATTCCCACGAGTGTACTTACACTCATGCGAATAATACTTAAAACATGTATTTACGTAAAATCACGCTGTAAATATCTCACCAGTATCAAATCGACTCTTTTTTCTACAATACAATTTCTTCTGTCTGCATTATATATGTTTGAGTGTAGGTGACTGAACTCCTCCTATTCGATGCAATTATTGCATGCTGAAAAATCATCAGAAGAAGTCGCGATAAGTCATAAAAAAAAAGTGCATTCACAATTCAAACTGTGACTATAAAAATCTCGATTAAACCAACAATTTAGATCGGCGCGGGCGCACAATGCCATAGATCGCGCCACGGGAGCCGCTCTACCAACAACCACACATTGCTCCAGTCCTACTTGTGCCCGCCTATCTCAATTGTTATTGGCCAAGAGAGGTCAAATTACACCAGTCGTTTTACCGTACCTATCAGGCTATCGGGCGCACAAAAAAATCTAATAAAGCCCAAACAAAAATAAACGAGTTGTTTGGATCAATATGGAGTGTTGTTCGGAACAAACTGCTTTGTCATAGGGCGTAATCGAGGCGAGACGGTGGCGTCTTTGTGCAGCGCCCGTCATCGGCTTTTTGTTACGTTATCTGATGAGTATTGCTCCCATTTTGCCGACAAAAAACCGTTTGGTCACACGTCCATGCGCTCGCCAGTACACTAGTTGGGATCGATAAATTATATTTTTTCTGAATGTAAACCTCTGTTATTAAGCCTACTGACAAATATGATCTAATTGTTAAAGTATTTAATGTTCTAAGAAACTTGATAAAAGTAATGTACTAAAAAATTACTACACCTGATTAATTACTAGTTCCATACGGTTTCACTGGCCTTAAATTTGGTTTCCCTATGCTCTACACCACACCCTGCACGTTTTCAATTCGTATTATATGTAGATTAAAATGTACAAATTATTAAACAGCCTCTTAGCGTTTTAATATAGCTAAGTAAGGTTAAAAATTGACTAACATTTCTTTCCTTAGATTAACGAGATCAAATCCCCTAACAACATTCATACTGAATTATGGTATTTGGTAACTTATTTTTAATTCTTCAAATTACTAACATTTGAGTCGGATATACACTTATTACATTTTAAACTGTGTAAAATGAATAGTTAGCTCGCGCATACCACCATATAATTATAAAATTAATACAAGGTGCTATGTTACTGAATTGTTAAGCGCCTGGACCGATTTTGATGACTTTTTGTATTGACAATAAATTTGTGGGTGGTAGGTGGCACTATGTTCGAGTTAAAAATGTTTGATGAACCCGGTAAATAGCCGTTCACGTCTACCGATCCAATAGTTAATAAATAAATAATTAAATGCAAACAGTCTTATTACAATATTAGCATGAGAAGCTATTGTTTTGCTCGGTGGGTGGTGAGACAGATTGAGAACAAGTGTATTTGAATATTATATTTGAGCGCACTATGAAGTATCTTGCACAGTCCCGCCATTGAAAGACATGCGGTCAATTTAAATTCAATTGCATTTCTCATTTTTTTCTTCTCATATCTCTCGCCAATTGCAGTGCTAACAACCAACCGTGTCTAACCCACAATCAGTTACAACAACGGCATTAACAAAGTGCTAATTAACAAACACGTTAACCGCCTGTTTGATTTAGGATCTGTCGTTTGCAGCACTCCACTCGAATCCTTAATAATCTCGATTAAAGTTACGATCGCTGCTTGAATTAATCGATAATTGTTCATAAATCATCGATGTTCGATTTGCACAAAGCGCTATCGGGGTGCGAAGAGTTAATTTATCGTGCAAGTATAATGCCATGGGTTGGCGTGCTCAACGTACATAACTTTGGAATGAGCTCCAATCCGTGTTTATGATAGTGTGCCTCGGACTGAGATCGGTAGGCGATCCTGTAATTGTGTAACTTATTAGTGTGTATAGAACATACTTTGGAACACTATTGATATACATTTTAGGGTCTTATGGGGTCTTAATACGATTAAATTTAGGACCTAAACTGGATTGCATTTGCTATTTCGTACCATCAACTTCGTTTTTATATGAAAGTGATTTTGTTTAGGAACCCATATTAAACTGCTCTGAATTTGTACGTGAATAGATGTACATACATTATACTTACAAAACTTTTTACAGTTCATGTAAATCCTCTAATGAGAAAGTGAGTTTTTTTATCTGTTATGCTACTCAACATATCATTACAAACTTTAGCGTTATAGCTAATAATGATTTCAAGAGACTTATTCAAAAACTGGTGTGCATACAAAGAGCTTTGATATACAATAACAAATCTAAACTACCAACAAATCAGTTTGAAGTAGGCTAAGAAGGCGCGTGCCGCAACTTACAGCAAAAACAATTTCACTATAAATTTACAATGTTTGTTGTTACAGTGATTATGGAGCATAAAATGCTGAGTTTAAAATTGAATTTCCCATGTCTTTTTCCTTTTTGAGCTGGTGAAAAGCAGAGATAGTGAGCTCACGTTCGGATATTATTGTTATTTGTTTGAAGTACTGATAGTGATTATGTTTGTTGTTGAAGTGTATTTCTCTCGATATTGACTAAATTGCGTTTGTTTAAGAGTTTCAACAAAGTTTCTTTATTGTTCTTTGGGGCCGACTCCGGCTTCGCAAGGATTTTTTTCTACATTTCTAATATATAAAAATTCTCGTGCCACAGTGTTAGTTGCCAAATTCCTCCGAAACGGCTTAACCGATTTTGATGTAATTTTATATGTACACTTGGTAGGTCTGAGAATAGGTTTTTATCTATTTTTATAAGTGGGCGAAGTCGCGGGCAGCAGCTAGTTATTTATAAAAAGCTTCCCTTTTTAACGCTTTTTAATCCGTTTCGTAGTTTAAAAAATGACGTTCAGTGAACTTTAAAATGTGCTAATTGTGCTGACGTACAATACCAGAGGGTTTGTGCAAAGGGTCAGTGGAGTCTTTGATCATGCAGGTAAACCTGAATCTAAAACGTGTTGGAAAGAAATATGACAAGAGATGAGAGACAAGATGAGAGTAAAAAATTGTCATAAATTATTCACGCACTAAATTACAAATTGACCACAACATGACTTTGGTTATTGCAACCAGATGTGCAGTTATGAATGCGGTTTCAATGAGCTCTGTCAATTTCAAGGCTTGAGATATGTTTATATAAAATTACTAGCTGGTGCCCGCGACTTCGTGCGCGTTGAAAAAGAAAAAAGTAGCCTATTATGTGTCCTGTACGTCTAAATGATTATCTCAGACTAAACCTCAGTGGTTTTTAGTATTATCATTTTACATGTTATTTTATATATTAGCCCTTAAAATTGTAAATAAATAAATAAAATAAATAAATGTTTATCTACCAAACTTCATAAAAATCAGTTAAGTAATTTAAGAGTTATGGAGAAACATACATAGAAAAAATTTTCAAAAATCGTCAATTTAGCTTCAATATCATGTATAGAGCCTATAAACACGATATCTCTGAAAACAAAGTAATTTACTCCATGACCAACCCTTACAGATTTATTATTAGTATTGATAAATCCCTATTTTAAAAATAATTGTGTTAATACAAATGAGATTGCCACTAAAACGCATGGAATGGACATAAATAACAAATAGTCCAAAAATCTATAGAATAAGAATATATACTATATATAGATATATTTAAGAAATTACTATTGATCCAAAACTTTATGCCCTAAAATAAAATTTAAAATCGATTTATTTTCAAAACAGAAACAATTAGAACTTCGTGTATTGTAAATTACACCTATCACTAAGCGACCTTATCACCACCTTAGCACTTCGGTCGTATTATGTCCGCTACGCGACTCGCTTGGTGACTGACTATAGGCACCGACCTTGGCACTTTGCTAGTGTGGCCAATACAGTACGCCTGTTCAATGAGATCAGTTCGTTTGGTTCTTGGTTCTTTGTAGATCGCGAGTTGCTTGGTTCTTTGTAGCACTAAGCGAGGCTCGTAGTGTCACCGTTTCATGGATTCTTACTCCGGTGCGCCTGGTTTCTTATCATAACTACCTGACTTGCTTTAAATGCGAGAGTAACATTTAAAATTTGACTACAATTTGCCTTTTTATCCGTGCTAATTACACATTATTGTAACTTATTTTTATAGTTACTTAATTTTCTAATGCAATAACAGAGCACGATCCATTTGCAATTAAACTGTCAATTGGACGAACCATTTTTTCCTCGGCCAACGCTAGCAATACCGGCAGTCGATAAGTCTAATCTAACCATCGTTGTAATGTCAAACGCACAAAGGAAACGGCGACCGTTGAGGCAGGTGCTCGTTCACCTGTTGCGTCGGCGCATCGCGGCCTCACCTCCCCTCTGCTCCACCCCACCCTCTAAGGATCCTCCAAGACGACCGTTAAGTAATTTTGTGACGTAACTCGTGATTAAATCTAGGGTGCGTTGAATGAGACACCATGGGATTCGTTTTTTAAATTTAATTTGTATAAGACATTTCTAGAATGCAATGAAATTCGGTAAAACCAGTTAAAAATCATATTAATTTAATTTTTTGTAACACAATTTTAAATGTTGTTATAATAGTGTTTATCAATCTTGAAATAAGAGCAGTAGTCCGGTCAAGTTAGCTCAAAAAGTATGAGTAAAGTTACTATAATTCGCATAAAGCTGAAAATTGGTACGAATGTTAGGAACACGAAAAAATTCCTCATCGATCCCACTTTAAAAAAACAAAATCAATAGGTATAATACAAATTATACAAACAGGAAGTATTTCATTTGTACGTATTTAATACGCTTTCTAAATCAATATATCGATCTAAAGCGATTAGTGCACTCAATCGGGCTAGAATTAAATAATAACAAAAAAATTTAAAGATCATTAAATTTTCTATAGAATCAGATTACTCGCTCAAAATGACAAATCGTAAGATATTCTTACAAAATGACTGCATAAAAGAGATTTGTAATGATTAATTTCATTACATTCACTACTGACTTGCTCCGGCTTTCTACTATTGAATTAGCACTAGGCTATTTTAATCAACAATTAAAAGCCATTTTGGTATACAATATTTAATTTACTATTTTAGTATTCATGGGATTGCTCTTGGCCAGCTTCTAACCGTGCAGCAAAAAAGAGGCCGTGAGCTCACCCAGTAGATGCCTATTCACTCGAACTTTAAAAATACTTGGATTTTATTAAAGCGTCCGTAAAAGAGGGATTTTGGCAAGATGGAGATGGTAATCAGCCTTTAGTCTGAATGTCCAATAGAAGAAAGGGGAAGGTGGTATAAGTTCATGCAGCTCCTGAGCACTCTCTCCGAAGTATATTTATAGAAGACACACAGACAGGCGATTTTGCATCGATGTGCCAGGCAGCTATGCAGATTAGTTCTTAAAAAAGGAATCTCTGCCGCCAATGAGTCTCCAAGCTCTGCGATCTACCAAGTTCTCATTTAAATAATACAGTTAAGTAATATTAGAGATGAAATCGTTTAATTCATTGCAATTTAATACTACAACGCACTATCAATGTAATTGTTTGACGACCTACCTCTATTATAACTATAAAATAAAGTGAAAGTTTCTGAGTTTTTTTAATACTTGTTACACAATCTCGTGTATGTAGTGGAATTGGTATTCGTTTGATGTAACTTAGGAGGCAGATACACTATGTAGGTATTGGATTTATATGGGTTAACTTTTCTCCCAGAAATGCATTGTCATAAGATAGTAAGTAATTAAAATTATAAATAGATGGCTTGTAGCAAAATCTACTTGACAAGAAGACAATAAGGTTTCATTTTCAAAAAAATTTTTAATCATTTTAATGCCAAGGACTGTTTCATTATTGACAAATAGTATAGTTGAGAAACTTCTTTTTTTTTTTTCACTTCTCTAACTATATTGGACCAACCTGCATTCACCACACATCGAGCGCGGCGACTCAATAACATTTCACAAATGTAATGAACCAAAATGCAGTACAATCACAGTACAAATAAATACAGTTGTAAATGCCCATTCGTTATTATATGAAATCAATTGAAATCATTCAATTGTTTACCCTATTTTTAATTTCAATATAGACTTTTTATGTTTAGTTTAGTAGTAGTAGTATGACGCGGATCGTTATACTGCCATGTCTGCTGATCTATTGTTGGTAGGTGGTTGCTGTTGCCTAAACATAAAAAAAACAATTAACTCCAACTAAGATTACAAACTAATTTGCCGACTGTGACAATTCGCAATTATTTAGTATTAGGTAATTTTCTTTCATAATATAAGTATATGGCGCTGAAATTAGCCCATCTAGCTATCTAGATCTATGTAAAACTATCTATCTATCCAATCTAATCGATAAAACTTAATTTATGATAACACTGTTAATAATTCGTTTATTGTTTTTTTTTGCATTATGTAGTAACGTAAAGTAAACGTACTTTTCAGTGAATGCCTCTTAAATGGCTATATTGATTTCGATGATATTTGTGTGTTTGAGAATTGGATTGGTACATTTTTTTATGCTCCTGTCTGTCCGAGCTCATACATTTAACATAATTCGAGTGAATAGGCATTTTCTGGATGAGCTCGCTCCATCATAGGCCTCATCCTTGCTACACAGCTGGTTGTTGGCCAAAAATTTATCTCTAATAAAAAAAATTAAAAAAAGCCTGCTGACAGCTATTTATAAACGTATATAAAATATCCCGCCAATGTTGTGCAAGGATTTCCATCACTTGCCTTTTATACTATTACAAAGGCTAAACAATTACTATAGACTATACAACAACAATTATTATAGATTGAAAGAAGTTATGCTACTGTCGTCTATTATGTTGTTATGTATGTACAGCAATGGTAACCAAACGGTTTAGGGTCGCGGGACAGGTGCTCATCGCACGCGCCGACCGTTAGCGGTAGAAAGTACGCGACCGCGCCGGCACGCGAATATGGTGACCAATTTTACTGGAAAAAATTGTAAAAAATAAAATTTACAGTGTATCGTGACAAATTGAAGGTTTAGATGAGATATAAATTAAGGTATATAGAGGTATATTAAGGCCTAAATACAATAAATATGTGTTTATTTTAAAATTCGTTTGCAATTAATATGACTTGTTTCTATTTCAAAATCTTTATCTAGGTATCTTTATTTGAAATTTACAATTAACAAAAGAATTTATTAACATTTTAATTTAAATAATTTGCATAAATAACAGTAAAATTATTCCTTATTACCTAACTGGTAAAATATTTTTGTTCCATTGTTTCTATCTTACATTCAACAATGTTTGCACGATTTTACCCCTAGGAAACCGAGCGGTAAAATGTTACAAATCAAAACTGTGGTTGTGTGCTACCATGGCGTGATTGTCGTCTGTGTACTGCAAAAATTCAAAACCGTGGTCACCCACTTCGCTTACCGAACATACTAGTGTGATTAATGTCTAGAGGAAATTTGACGGCTGCTGTTGTTTTATCTACTTAACTGCACGCCTTCGCGTTTTTTGTGTACACTCAATACGAATGTAGAGCAGTTGTTAATGCCTTAGAGAAATTATTACAGATATACGCTGCCACTTGTTGTCTTACAGACTATGCACAAGTTGAGAGAAAACGCAGATAAGACAAAACAGAAAGGCCTCGCATTTGTATTTTTGCACACTAGTTGGTGCCCCCGATTTCGTCCGCGTTGAAAGTTGAAGGGTACCCCCTATGTCCTGTCTGGTGTCCTAGACAACGTGTGTGCAAAAGTGTGTGATAGGCTTAGTAGTTTTTGCGTGAAAGCGTAACAAACAAACAAACTCACACATGAAATGAAATGAATGTGCGCTACTATTACAACTGTCCCGAGACCTTGCTACAAATTGTCGCGTTATTAAGTGCCTGATTAATCCTGTTATTAAGAGTAAAATAGACATTTGTTAATATAAATTTTGTTTTTACCAAAAAAAAATATTAAAATATTTTTTCAGCTAGCTAATTTTTTTACCATTTTTATACACTTGAGTTCATCATCAGTTACATCATGTAAATATATTTGTATTAATATAGGGAACAATTAAAATAATATATAAGATTTATTTATTTTTGCTAAAAATCATTATTTTTAGAGCTTTTGCGTCTTATGTTCCGATTTTTTTATTATATCTGACTCTTAATCTTTGACGGAATCTTACTCCAAGTCTAGAATTAAATCGCCAGTTCGGTATCATTACAATGTGTATAGTGGGTATCTGTTACGAGTGTATCGGTGTAAAATATCTCTTTCAGTAGTATTTATCAATTGGATGTAATTATAATTCAATTAACATACCTTAAATACATGGAGTATTTAGGGTATTAAGGTATTAACTACACGTTCTTGGGCTCGTTATTTAAATATTCGATAACAATGATGTCGAAAATAAATAAATAGAGTTCCTGTGTCTATGGAATTAGTCACAGAGCAAATTAACCATACGCTCGTGGTCTAGATATTGATAGACGACAAAGTTCAAAATTACCTAAATTGAGTTCCTGTACCTTTCGTTCAAAATGTGGTCTACAGAATTAGTCACAGAACAAATTAAATTGTACCATCTAAAAGATGTCAACTGAGGATTCAGTGTAACGTAAAAACACGTTACTATGCCTTTTACAGTTCTCGTGCCACAGGACCACAAAATTTCCGTTCGTCATCGTTCAATGAATAAGGTTTTAGGGTTCAATTATGTTAATGTTCAGTGTATACATTTATCTTCATAAATTTCTTTTCTCCTTATAAATCAACCTATAACCTTTTCAACCTTATCAATCTATTCCCCTTTCTTCCATCGGACATATAGACATCTGACGTACGACTGGTTACCATCCTCATCTTGTCGAAATCTCCCCTTTTCGAACCAAGCGCTTTAAAACATCTTTTATAATGCGCACCGCCAAGGTTTGGAACTCCCTGCCTGCATCTGTGTTTCCGAGTTCATATAACCCTAATCTTTTCAAAGTTCGAGTGAATAGGCATCTTCTGGGTGAGCTCGCTCCATCTTAGGCCTCTCCCTTGCTACCCAGCTGGTTGTAGGCTAAGAGCAAACCCATCTCAAATAAAAAAAAAAAATTTTTCGTTAGTTTAATATAGGAATATTGTACTCATTTTGTATTGTGCCATTTTCCAATCATTATTGGGCAGCAAATCATGCGACAGTGACCATTTCTATACAGAAGACCATCGTAAAATAATAGAAGGTTTCAGTGATGATGTCAGAGCCCCTGACGTTATGGGTCCAAACCCCATTTACCTATCTCTTAGTACTAATCCCTTATGCTTTATACTACTAAGATTGGCAGCTCCTAAGCCATTGCCTCTATTAATAGGCGAATGTAGCTATTCACCATCAAGTAGATCGTCAACTTGCCTGCCTATATTCAAAAAAGAAACTTAACTTAATCTTTTGCAATTATTGTCAGAAATTAAATTTTTACAGTCCTATTTAGTCAGGATCAAACAAAATCGTACTCCAAGAACATGTTGTTATAATAGTAACAAGACCACCCAAGAACTTTATTTTCATACAGTGCACGAATAAAACTAATTACAGTAGCTCAGATTTATAATTCTAACATTCTAAGTAAGAGTAAATTACCATATCTATATCCTTGTCATACACTACTTTCATTATCATCAATTGATTCAAATTATAGCGGATATAATTCAAGTGACTTTCTCTTTCGAGTCCGCCTAAAAGAATGGATAACAGAAATTATTTAATAATCTATCTATACCAATAAATAAAACTGAAGTGTATGTTTGTAATGTCAAAATAAATTGATTAGCATGTTCGAAATATGCAACATTCAAATTAGGTCAATCGCCATCTATCTTTTGGCTAGTTGACCAATGTATGACCTAAAACTAAGGCTATGTTTCACGTTCTATACCCGTCCATTTTAATGACATCATCATACAAAATATTCAACCGTAGAAAACAGGTGAACCCGGTTACGATACAGAACCCTCACTCACGACCGTTAAGTTTTTTATATTAAAGAAATACGTAAACAGAGCAAGGTGCGGTGGACCGAGGTAAATCTGAACACGCGACACACCGTGACGATCGGAGGGTGCTGGGCACGCTCCCTAATTACACACAAAAAAAAACCCAGAACCTCTTTTCTGTTATACCTTTCTTTTTTACCAAATTTACAATAAACATAATATTATAATGATGTGAAATTGTTATGTAGTAAATATTTAAAAAAAATGATAAGGGAGACAATGGATGAGGCTCTACAGTGAAAACTGGGTAGCTCAACAGACGCTTGTAATAAAAGCATACGTGCTTTTTATTTTGAAGTGTAAGGCTTATTCTTAACTTTACGTAATAAATACTTTATTACCAACCAGTTTTTTGTGTGATTGGTATAGTATTTTTTGTGGTTATTTATTATTTTACCAATGGACAGAATACGTAAATAGTAGTGGGAAAGTCACATGGCTCAAACAACTCATAACTGAATGTAAGGGTACACCAGTTACCACTCTTGAATACAATATGTTCTGATGCAAATTGGTAGTTGATACCAGATCACATCCCCTCTGCCCACTTTGTCCCTTATCCTTAGTCTATTTTTAGGTCAACAGGGGTATTGCATCTATTATAATGTCCCCTACATTGGCTATCTATCATCATCAAAAAACGTACCTACTACATAAAAATGAAGTCTTTATTTTTAATAACAATTAACAAGGACTGTAAAATCATATAGCATGCTATTGAAGATTAAAAAAGAAAAAAAAATCCAATATTTTATGGTCGCGAAACCGGTAACCATTATCACCCATTACTGAAGAAGGGTTCCAGACAGCTATAACAAATTAATTGTAGTCAAGGACAATGTAGTCAAGGTCGTGCAGGAGTGATAAAATTTATAGAAAAAACGGACCTATTTTATATTAACAAAATTCATCAAAATGTCGAAGATAGATCAAATAAAATTGTGAGTACGACTGTACTTAATCAATGGTATAATTAATTGAAGTAAAAAGTCGTTTCCTATATAGGCTCTATCGTGTAAGGAATAAAAATAATATCCAATACATATCAATAGGCTACCTTATGGCCCATTGGCCATGTGTCGTGCACATGTTCTTTGTACCATAATGATACATACATATTCATATCCAAACAGGTAATTTTTACGTATAACACCTTTTGTTGTGTTTTTTTCTTTACCCTTTCACGTGGATGTCAGAATGGTAGCGAACAGTGCGTCAATTAGTGCTATTGTGAACAAAGAAAATGATGGATAGAATTAATTTTTTAGTGTTTATAATAATGTTAGGACTGATGTTTTGATTAATGAATTTTTTGAATAGGTTTAATCAGATTCGTAGATATGTTTCAGTATCGACATCGTCTTAAACTTGGAAGGCGCTTCGCGAAAGAGGGAGCGAGTGCTACCAAATCACTCAAAAATTCTTCAACAAGGATGTCTTTCTCTTGCTTTTGCCACATTTTCCCGGTATTTCCGTTAGTATGCGGTACCTTTCACCCCCTCATCAAGTGCGCAACACTGCAGCTTCCTCTCATTTACCGTTCTTAGCACTTCCATTCCCTGTCCCATCCGATACAATAGTTAAATACAATAGTTCATTTTCTTTCTGTATGATATCTTTTTATTTCCATTCTATATGTTGAGTATAACCAGAAGGATGACAGTCCATTTGATGACAGATGAGTGGGAACCATTAACCTCAGGAAGGATGCTAATGACCCATTAACCTGCAAAAAAATTATTTTCATCTCATTTGAGTCAAATCGACTTAATTTCAACGCAATACCAGACACTGATGTTCAAAGCAAGACTAGAAACGCTTTAATATCTAGAGAAAATTGTTTCTGCCAAATAACAAGAACTAAAAATGCTTCAAGAGCTACCAATATGAGCTAATGTACACTGAAACCGTCTTCAAACAATTTTAAACTTACTTATTCTACTCAATTGAAATCTACAACAACCATTACTTCTCTTAGTTCTTAGAAGTTGAAATGTATACAAAAATATGAATCAGTGGATACTGTAACTGTTAAACTATCTAAAATTGCATCACATTTTGATGTACCGGGATATATAAAGAAAAGAGGTTGCAGTCTTGTCGTAAATCGTATCTTCGTGTGAACTGGCCACGCCTTCCGAATGATATAGCTCCGGCAATCAGTAGATAATAATTATTTTATTAATATACAGCACCTTTTCGCCTATTTCCTCCAGGTGATTTAGTGTTGATTGTTAATTAATATCGTGTAAATGGTTTATGGTTTTTTCACTTCATGTTTAGGGTACTAAACTTTAAACTGGTTTGATTTTTATCGCATTAAGTACTTTAAGATTGGCATTTCTTTTTAATTAATCAATTAGTTTAACATGTTGCCGACGCCGAGTTTCTATAATAACGAACAGTCTTCGTTAAAAAAAGGTGTCGATATCGCATTCAATATAATCCAGGTACTTCACAACGCGAGCAAGGTGTATCTACTCTTTATCCAAAAGTTTTGTCACTTTGAAATTATTACCTACTTGTAGTACTACAACTTATTTTGTGCTATTACATATTATATTGTCATCCCTCTGAGATTCGTTGATAATTTTTTTCATTACCAAGGCCGATAAGCAGACTGAATGTACACTTCACTACTTACTATCATGTAACTGACAACCAATGTAGTCGGCTTCCGATCCTGAAAGGTAAACAAAAAGGATATGGAGACTGGTCGATGCTTAAGAGTTATGCCAAAAAACTATTGACCGTATTGAGATAAATCGGTTGAGTAGTTAAGGCGTGAAAAGTTAACAGAAATGTAAAGGGGTAGAAATGTAAAAACAATATTATCAATTCTTTCTATTGCCAAAGGTGGCCAAATGTGGTTTCTAATTACTGTTCAAGACATTTGCATACGTGCAAAACTGTTACGGGTTCCTAGCGAAAAATAAAATAATTAAAAAGTAATACCAAATAAGGCTAATGGTAAGCTGTTAAACTGTTGCCTTATTGTATCGGTGATCACATCAAAGTTCCGATGACGTGGGCGTCACACTCTAATCCAATTCAGAACGCGTATCAACTGATCCACTACTCATCTGGTTAGCGTCATTACTGTGATCGATATCGCTAACTTTAATTACGAAATATCCGTCGCCTACGCGCTCTACCTTTAAAACGGCTTTAGTTTCATCGATGGCCAAATGATTTATGGTTTCACATTAAACTCAACGTTATAATCTATTGAATTTGTGCGTTCGAACTCTGTAAGAATTAAATTAAGTTAATTGTACTCCCCATTTTTACTTTGACCACATTAGACTTTAAACAAGTTAGGTGTTCCGTTTTTTTAGTCGAAATATTTAGACTAAAATCAGTAAATTAATTACAGTACGAAACGAACGAGTCAATGACCAGTGTATGACTTAAAAGCCTTCTTTCTTGAAATAAAATTCTAAAAATATAATCTTAGTCCAACTTATCTTCAATAGAAATTGCTTGGAATATTAATTTAAATTCTATTACAAATAGAAGTGACATATCGAAAGGGCAGATGCTGAATGCCTCTGGGCACCTGCAGTGTTAGAACGTTAGCTATAAATTGTGGTTACAAAACACCTTATGAATCTATATTGCAAAACCAAGCGTAAAATGTAAAGTGACACCTTGTTGGACGTTATGTGAGTGCGATGGTGTATAGAATAAAAAAGATACCTTAAGGCCTTAATCAAAAATTAAAAAATCCATATTAAATTTACCCATTTATTAAATAGGTATACTGTATGTTTCTTATTTATATTGGAACTAGCTGCTGCCCGCGACTTCGTCCGCGTTTAAAAAGAAAAAGTAGCCTATTCTGTGTCCCGTACGACAAAATGTTTATGTACCAAGTTTCATGAAAATCAAGTTAATTCGTTTAAGTGTTATGGAGGAACATACATACATACAATACCTACACTTACAGATTTATTATTAGTATATTAACATCTCACATGCTTTTATTGCCCAAATAACTGCGAAACTCAGTGCGCACTGCCATTTAATACTTAATTTGTTATGGAAATAACTTGAACCCCTATAGAAAGATATAAATTCCATTTCTTTAATAAACCTTAACGAATTTGCTATCAAAAGCGACATTATAGTCATTGTATTATTTTATATTTATTGCAAACGTAAGACTATGCAAAGAAAGTAGGTACTACACAAATAAAGAATAAACTAAAAATATATATTACTAACAATACAAAATAATAAAAAACTAAAGTCGTGCAACAATCGATGTACCAAATCTAATTAATTGATTAAGACAACTAAATATCTGTTATTAATTATTTAATAATAATAAATTAAATGAACGTTATTTGAGTGTTTTGATGTATTGAATTGATATATAATTTGATGTTCAATTTATCATAGAACATCGATACACTCAATTAATTTTAAAAGCGAATCAAAGTGTCTTTCTCTAAGAAACTTGGCCAGACTTTTTCATCGCAGTTTCGCTAATTACTAATTAAAAAAATACTTTTAATATTTCACAACAATTTTTATAGAAGAATTGTGTTTTTTAAAAATACTCGTAATTTGGTGTTCTCAATAAAACTTGTGCTTCCTTAGTTTACGAGACTATTATAAATGATTGATTTAAATATCTAGCTTTTATACAAGTAAAATAAGCTCTAATGTGAATAATCATATTTTTGTGTTATATTTAATAATTCCACTTACATTTATAATTAGTCTTGTTCTACCAAAACACTGCTAAGTAAATATTTTATTTCATACGTAATATCAGTTATAGACTAACTATAAACGAAATTTCGCATATGAGTTAATACGTATACAATGAACTGATAATGGTTTAGTTGACACTGCATACTCCTATCCTATAGGTAGTACGCAGTAGGGTGGGTACCTACTATAATATATATAATAACATTTCACCAATAGAATTGAATTTATTTTTCCATATGGACAGGCGTGGTAGCCACAATAACGTAGCTCACCTGCCACTCTGTTGGAAAATGGTACAGTATTTAAGCGTCACGACGAAACTTGCTTTTGGAACTTTGATTATTTTGTTTAGAACAATAAAAAATACTGAAAAATTCCAGTAAAAAAAATCAAAAACTTATTCTTTATTTTGTAACTTTTTCTAAGCTGGTTATAGTTAATTGAATTAGAAAGTCAGGCGCATTCTAATTCAAGAAAAATATAATAAATAAAAGCAAGCAATAAACGCAATAACATTGAAAATAAGATTTGTTAATCTAATTTTGACATCAATGATGTTCAGTGACTTTTGGAATAATAATTGCCAGGTTGTTTTTAACTATTTTTTTTTAATGTCGTAAATAAGAAAATCTATTTTTATGATCAAATAAACCTATATGGTAATAGAAGCGACAGTCAAACCTAAGAGGAGATAATTTAATATCTTTGTTAATATTTAAAATCCTATATTCACAAATCAAACCTATCTAATCCACTGTTCTAAATAATAATATGAAAGAAAGCCTACGTTTACCAGATGAAACGAATTTACTGATTACTGGATGGGACTGATTTATGAAAGGGACATACTGTGTTACTTACATATGAGAAGAGATATGTTTCAAGAAATTTGTATTGCTTATTCTGGAGATGAGTTAGTAACAAGTATTTATTAAATACTAGCTGGTGCACACGACTTCGTCCGCGTTGAACGATGAAAGGTACCCTATGTCCTTTCTGGTGTCCCAGACAACGTGTATGCAAAATTTCATGGTGATCGTTTCAGTAATTTTTGCGTGAAAGCGTAACAAACAAACTCAAATTCATTCACAAACTTCTTAAGATATAAAATAATTTTATATTTAAACATTTCTTAATTGTATTTCTATAACAAAATTTAATTTCTAATATTCCGCTTCCTTTCTTAATTTGAGTCAAGCAACCAGCCCGCAGGCAGACAACACCTGAGCTGATCTATAGTTACAACGGTACTGCGGGCCAAATTGTTACTTGCAATAGTGTTTTAGATCAATAATACACATGTATAAAACACATGGTACATTTTAACGGATCATTATATACCTAGATACATGTTATGATTTTGTAACAACTAAAATTATGGTAATTGGTATTGGTCATAACATATTATGATAGACATACGTATAAATAAGGCTGCCTTTCTAGTACTACGTCACCGTCTATTGTGCCTTGGTGACCACTAAGCAACTGTCTGCTTTTGCGGCGGTTATTCTCTTGTTCATTTGTCCTTCATCGAGTATATAATCAAGCCACCCCCTGTCAATATTATACTACCTGTCTTTTTTTATAACCCATAATATTAGCATTCGCATTATAATTTTTTATTAGCTGGTGCCCGCGACTTCGTACGCGATGATAAATATAAAAGCAATTGTAACGCTTTTGTTGGCGTTAGTTACAGTTTTATATCTTAGATAATCCCTCGGGAACAGTACTTTTTTCCTGGGTGAAAAGTACCCTATATCCTTTCTAGTGTCGTAGACAACGTGTATGCAAAATATCATGATGATCGGTTCAGTAGTTTTTGCATAAAAGCGTAGCAAACAAATACATTTATAATATTAGTAAGGATTTATTCAAAATATAATAGATAGAAATTAAATTAAATCCAGATTCTCCTTTTAAGAACGTTTTTTTATACTTATTATTTAATTATTATTTATTATTTTAAATTATTATGAAAAAGGTGGCAGACAGAGATTCTGAACCGATCACCAAGAAAATTTTGCATACACGTTGGCTGGACACCGGAAAGGACATGCGTACCTTTCATCGTTCAACGCGGACGAAGTCGCGGGCATCGGCTAGTACTTATTAAAACATTAACTACGTAGGTGCTGTCGTAAATTGTTCTTAATTTTTATGAGCTGCTTTACCACTGAATATTAGTAATAAACACTTACATGAATTCGCCTCCGGGTGTTACGGTAAATCGGCAATTTGAAACAGAGATACCGATTTTTTTATTATTCCCAATGAATAGTTATTAGAAGTAGATGAAAGGCAGATAGATTAAGAGTAGGTAAGGTGTGTGCGCACGCGCCGCCTTACGCTTGGTTTTGGGCATTAGAATTAAAGTGGAATGTTTTACTGCCAGATGTTATCTAGTAGATATTTGATTTTTCGTAAATTACTACTTCACGGCTATATTTATATAACCAATCCTTTCATTTTATAAAGTGATTTAAATGAAGTTATACCAACTAAATAATACAGTTTATTACACAAATAAATGATACAGTTTATTTAGAATACTTTTGGACCTTTGGTACAAATACGCCCTATAGAATAATTTTACATGCTTAAAAGATATATTACACTTTAAAATTATTTCTACTTTCTGGTAAAATTTAAAGATTTTCTCATCTAGGCAATTCGCATTCGCATACGCCAATTCATTTTAATTTTTTGCACAAAACTAAGCCAAACCACAACTTTAAGGTAGATCCTCTACCAGTCAGTGCAGATGTAAGTTTTTGGATGGATATATTTTGGAAATATGTAAATATCAATACCTACGAATAAAATGTTATTAGCCTTTGAAGAGGTATACTTTGATAAAATAAAGATTAATAGCAGAAATAAAAAACCTGCACATCTCAATTTGGTCATAACTCAAACTAGATGAAATCTTCTTAGAAATTTTGATCGGCATTTTTTTAATTCGACCCATCAAAACGTGGCCATACGAACATTAACAAATTACTGCCTAAAGCTTTTTGAATTGACCGGATATGGTACCTTTAGTTATATATAAATCGAAATCAACTCTAAAACAGAGGATCATAAGGTCTAAACTCAGTCACAATGTACTTTGATTTGCATTCAAAAAGTCAATGATTCAAATTAAGTCAGTTTCCGTCTGTAACAACTATAGTTATTTTAGCCTGAAGCTAAATATGTCTATCGATATAAAACGTACGTTATCAGCGCCTAAACCTTCCATACCTCTTAATAAAGAATAATTGTAAGATTTAAATTATAGAATGAAAACATCAATTTTGTTTGTGTATAATCAGTAATATATATCAAGCGACAGTAAAAATAGTTATATATTCTTTTTCGCCGGACCTACAGCCTCAGAAACGATTTAGCTTTGTTCGACAGAAATTTTGGCACATCGAGTATTACTTTTTTTTGTCAATATTTAAATAATGCTTTGTATCTACCACTACCTAGTTAATTTTGTTTCTTAATGTAATTTCAACAAAGGCATCTCAATCAATTGACCCAATTAAAGATAATTTTAATATGAAAGCCTAAAAATTATTTTTACGACTTAAGTCGTTATAGCCCTAAGCTACTGTTCGTCATTCGTCAATAATTATTATGTTTAATTAGTTGGTTGTTTTGTTTCGAGTTTAAAATTTACCATAAACGAGATGCATTCGTCAGTTCGGTTTGCGTTTGATTAGTTTTACTGCTAGTATTCATAAAGATGGGGCCATGAAACGAGCGGATTTCATAAGCAGGTAGTTGGGAAACAATTTTATTGAAGCTTATTGTCGTGTACCCAACCCAATTACCCAACTCCAATTAAACCAACCATTTCAACTTACATCAAAAATTTTTTTACTAAAACATTGTTAATTAAGAGCACATTTATAGTGATTGTATTTATATACACTATCATTGTATTTATAGTGATAAAAAGTAAAATTTTAAAATTATTATAAAATATATTTGAATTTCGTACTACTAAGCTCATCCGTGTAATAAATATTGCACTATTGTTAGTGCGGTTGAATTATATATTTATAAAAAATCTTCGGCCAATACTATTATTTTTTTTATTTTTAAAATTCAGTTCTGATAATATCAATAGCTTTTAATTTTTCATAATTATTAGAATAAAAAATATATTAGAGCTGAGCTGAGATGAGATGCTTATGAGCTTATTTGCTTAGCATTGGATTCGTCAATGACTAAGCTAATATTCGTGAACTGAATGAACTTTTCAAGATACAATATATCATGTACTAAAATAATCGTCTTAGATACTGTGTATTGTTGTTTAGTGGCCCCATTTCAGCTGGCCCACGCAACAAGCGAGCACCCGTATTTATTGAGCTAATTGGTTGTAAATCGAAGGCAGATTGTTTCAAAATGGCCGACAACGATTTTGTGTAGTAAAACTCATAAACCTCCCTACGTGTACGTTGACGGTTAATGGCTTCATGATAAGGTTCCTTTTATGGTCTAATTGGAGTTTCTTAGAAACTTTTTTTTGACTTCATCATTATTAATTTAAACGCCAATTAGATGAATAAAGATTTTATTGATCCAAATACTCTTTAATGTGTATTAGAGTCACATAATTAATTATTTTAAAATATTCCACTTAGAGACTAAAAATTAGCATAAGTTTAAGACATTTTTCTAAATTGGATAGCATTGTATAGAATAATTGTTGCCTCATAAACGTAGAACCATAATTTAGATTTTAATTTTAATTTTATATTGTATTTTCCTCGAAAGAAAAAGAATGTATGGTCTAATTCAATTCAAAGGAATTCTAAATATATATATAGCTATATATGTATATACACAAATATTATACAATAAATAATTCAGCGATCATTGATTTGAAGATTTTTATTATTATTACTAATTTTTATTATTATTAATTGTATAAACTACGATACCATCATTATTGATGTTAATATCTTGTGTTTTTTCAGTCTCACCTTTCATATTACAATCAATCTGACTGAAGTCATCGAAAAAAAGACAATCTTTTACAACAATTTTGTGTTGCACGGGATAATTTCCCATCGGACAAGGATACAGCGAATCGTCAGCGCATTATTACATCATTAACATAATGCATCCAAATCTCTCGGGTGTACGTTATGAATAATGCACCAATTTGTATGGATGAGACGCATTCTATATCCTCAAATTGTGTTGTGATCCCAATCGTTACCGGCTAATAGGCCGGTTATTGGAAACAATCTTTTAAAACTATATTACAATAAGCAATTAGTGTTTGTTTTGCCACAATTGAAAACGCCATGAATATAAATCGTAATTCGTCGTGTATCGCTACTAAAATGATTGCTTGCCTAATAAAATTTATGAGAAAAATTATATTATAATTTTTAATAATATAAAAAAATATACACACACACACACACACACAAACTTATCAAACCCTACACCCGATCCCCTCCCCCTTTGCTTTGTTTTGTTTAGAATTAATAAATTGTATTAATTAATTTTTAAGTCTTTTAAGTCTTACACAATAAAACCCTATAATTGGCAATGTATGTAGTGAATTGTATCTGTTTATATTGTGTTTTGTTTTGCTGTTGGGTTTGTGATCAATGTAAATAAATAAATAAATAAATAAATAAATAAATAAATAAATAAATAAATAAATAAATAAACATTTAATTTTTAACTAACTCTTACCACCTTCATCATCATTATGACTTATCACCAGAACATATTATATTTTTACTAGATCTTATGCCTATATGCAAATTGGAAAAGCATATGTGCATAAAGTTAAATGTGTGATTATCCTTACCCACTAAAAAACTACCCTTGACAAGACTGTGATTGGACCCTGAGGGAAGTCATATTCTCACATTTTATCAAAGTTTCACAAATGTAATCTATCTTGGAGCGGATAATCAGAGCAGTTAATGAATGAAGGACTTTACCAGGACTGGTTCCCGATACAGGATATTACTCCACTGTAATTATTGGTGTGGAATCATTATGGCATTACGTGACAGGCTCATGGTGGCAATCAGGATTAAATTGTGATGTGGGGGCTTCCGCCTGTGGGTAATTGGCTGAGTAATGTGGGTAATAAGCGTTTCTAGATCTGCAGTTGTAAAAATATCTTCCCTACCGATTCATAGTTGTTGCTTAGCATTAACTGAAGCAGGGGCAAATTAGAGCCTCGAGTCGTTTTTAGTTGCATCTACATAATTTTAATAGTACCTATTTAATTTTTAAATATTTTCTATGATTTAATGGATTGATAACAGAATAATTAGTACTTCATATCGCTTTTTAAAGTCTTAAATTGAGCAAAATTTTAGGATACAAAGATTCCAATAAAATGTACTTAATAAAAATTATATAATTGCCCCTTTTTCTTAAAATTGTTAAAAAAAATAAAAAAAAAAATCTTAAAAAAAATTGTAATTATCAGTGCAAAGCTTAACGAAATAGATTACAACAATTAAAAATAACCTCTTTGTCATTTAGTTACATTACGAATTAACTGGATTGCCTCGGTTAAAAACAGTAAGTATGTGAATCATAGTTCCCACATTTGTCTGAAAAAGTAATTTCGTGAGCAATTTTGTCCACTTTTACAGAAAGAAAATTATATAAATAATGACAATCTATTTCATGAAATAATTACGAAAATGAAAGGTACACAGTTGGCGTGAGATGTATGGAATGAAATGTGTAATGACAAAAGTATTGTGAACTTAGTGGCTTAAGTGGAGCGATATTAAACAAAAAAAAAAAACTTTCAAAAAATATCCATTTTATCTTTAAAGCAAGTATAACATACATATTAAATGTACTAAACGATCTTCAAGCCAGTTTTACCTATGTTTTGAATATTTTGCGCTATTTAGCGCTGTGGCTGATGTTTAGGTACTTCAAGCCAATAACACAATTTTTTTTTATTTTTTTTATAAAGACATAAAATTTCATTTTAATAATATCAGTGCAGTTATGCCTAATTAAAGATATTTTTTTTATTGTATATATATATTCGTATTTTCAACCGACTTCCAAAAAGGAGACGAAATTCTCAATTCGACTGTATTTTTTTATGTTGATTACCTCAGAACTTTCGATTGGTTGAAACGATTTTGATGATTCTTTTTTTTTTCAAAGCTGGTTCTTTCCGTGTGGTCCCATTTCAATTTGGTCCAATTCTAACAATGTCATCCATGAGAAAACGGTGTGAAGTTTCGTCAACTGCTTATTACTATTAGACTAGACCTTTAAGTGGGAAGATATATGGCTTAGAAGTCTAACACGTCAACTCTTATATTAATAGAAATCTTGACACATCTACTTAAGTCTTCTAAAATCTTAATCTAAATAATTCTTAATCTTAAAATAAAAAAAAAACTTTTCTTACAAATAATTGCCTAAAAATGTCACTGAATCCTCACCTTATTCAAGTTATATTTAAAGTTATACAGTTAGAGCCGTGCGTGATGCAGATGAGACAAATAGAACAGATGTTGATTGTTATTATTTCCCAAAAAAGTCACACCGGGCATTCGCTGCTGTTGAACTTAATAATGAGTTCCGTATAAAACAAGACATCTTTTCAGTATTAACATAAAATTTTGTTTAATACTAAAGGTATTTTTCGCCGAAATTTGCATTTTATATTACTAACTTACTGATGAAAAAGTCTCATAGAAATTTGAAGCCCCAATTTCATACAATCAAAAATCATCTGAATCTCAAAATTCCAAATTTTCTTCTGTAACAAAACAATTAATTTAATAAGCACCTATTTTGAAGGAAATATATAAAACTAAATTTTTCCCGCGATTTATCCAAGTCCCTTTTCCTTTATTAAATACTAGCTGGCGCCCGCGACTTCGTCTGCGTTGTAAAAGAAAAAAGTAGCCAATCGTGTGTTCTGTACGTTTAAATGTATATCTACTAAGTTTCATGAAAATCAGTTAATTGGTTTAAGAGTTATAGAGGAACATACATAATACAATAACCTACACTTACAGATTTATTATTAGTATAAGTATTGATTTATTGCTTAATATTTTTGTCAGGCGTTGAAATTTTTATATCTAGATGATCCCTCGGGAACAGTACTTTTGTTCTCGATGAAAGGGATCCTTTTCTGTATCTCTGACAAGATTTATGCAAAATTTTGTGACGATAGGTTTAGAAGTTAAGGCATTAACGCTATCAAACAAACTCTTGCATTATATCAGTTAGCATATCTCTGGGTGTTAATAATATTAAATAATGTGAAAATAAAAATTTTTTTTGAGATATCTCTGCGGAACTCTAAAGCATGCGACGTGCAATGAAACAAAGTGTGATTACCATAATTTTATCGCCCCACGTGTCCGAGGACTTGAATAAAAACTGGTAGCAATCACGGTACACCGCCATCGCCAGTACAGCCGAGGGAAAAAGTGCTAATTATATATAATTTATTATTTACTATGAAATATAGAAATCAAGTTAATTGCTTTTTTAAATAATAATACTTTGGGACGATTTATGCTTTGACTTTTTGGGACTTAACACAAGTCTTTTTGCACATTTGAGGCGAAAACAGAATAATTATGTTGGAACACACCGCAGTCGGCTTATAAGTAAATGCGATTGTAAAAATTATGACTTCTCTCTAAATGCGTTTGTACATTAATTAATTTTGTTAATTAATTTAATGAAATCTACACTCTTTATTAATTTCTGTTTGAAATAAAAAGTAATTTCAAAAACAGAATTGACCATCGTTTTCGCTATGAAACACAAAAGCCCAAGTGGTATTACCTACATCAAAGATTTATTATCATTATTGCATTTTTGAAGTCAATTTACTTTCTTGATGATTCTGTACCTAATCTAGAGTGTGTTTAAGCTCAAAGGTCAATGATGTTCTATCTATGGCAGCAGACAGATATGCTTACTTGACTTGGCACCTTATGCTCATTAAGCGGATATGTCAATATTGACAGGTCGTCGCCGCCCAATGTTGTAATTAAACCACTATTGCCATTATAGTCCTGTCACCTGTCAGATTTAGGTACAATAATTACAGTTCATGGCTTATTTTAAGTGAAATATAACATATTTAATTCATTTTAAAGATATTTTTAGCTAACTCTATAGTTAGTCTAGTTTACAGATCTGTAGGTAACAACCCATCTAATTGACCGATACCTATTAGTCACACAAAGAAAAGTAAAAATATTATGTCATAAAGTTGCATAAAAATTCATATTATGGAGCACAACTCAAGGCTAACTTGGGCATTTAATATAACATTGAGATGTAGTCATTCGGAGCCTGGTAGGCTGGTAGGTAAGTAATATTTAATAATATGTCCAAGTTAAAATAAATCACTAGGTTCTAGAATCATGTTTCATTCATTACTAAAATGTGTAACACATAAACAACTTGCCCACTGTATATTATACATAGTAGTCAAATCAACCCTGTTATAAACAGCCATTCATTGTTTCAGTCGGACAAGTACGGCTAGGGAACAACGATGCGCGAAAGAGACACTCCTATACGCAGAAGGACATCTCTCTCTAGCACGCGGATAATCGCAAACAATATTGCCTAATAAAGATACTCGGGTTTATTCTGAAACAAACTGGTTCACTGATCGTATGCATGCCTCAAATATGTTTCCCTTTTCAAATTTAATATTTATCATAGATATATTATTTATTTGAATTTAATGAATTAGCTGATTGATTAGCAAAAGAGTCAATGACGGGTTCAGTGGGTTCAGTAAATTCACGCACTAAATCTGAAAATCACACTGGTAAACTGTCTTTGGATATATTGAACATTAAATTGGATATATAGGGCACGTTACTTGGATTTTTATTTACTGTGGTGTACTATCTACTACATAAAGAATATTCTATAATATTATCAAATATTTACTTAATATAAAATTTATGTAGTTTCATAAATTATGATATAAAAAAATATACCTACCGTAAAACTATCTCGTAAAAATGGTTACTATGGCCAGGCGAACCATCATGTTTATAAAACCGTAAGACATTGTGCCCAGCCGCTGTAAAAATTTCTAATTTAATATCAAGTGTTGATATTCTTAATCAAAATAAGGCAAATTATTGCAGAATATAACCGCTCCTATAATGGGACGTCGCTGGAAGCACCTACCGATGCAGCTTCTGATACGGTCTCTGCCTGAGGCTCGTCATTAACGCGAGTTCGATACCGGCTCCCAGTTATTACCCTTGAGGTGACCATGATTTGCTTACATATTTTATTTTTATTTTTTAATGATTCCATAAACGATCGACAATTTGAAACGATATTATAATATGCGTGGTACAGTTTAGTTTATTCTATGATTACAGACTTTATAGGTCGTCTGTCAATTTTTCGAGCAGTTTTTTTCTTATATTAGTGTAATTCATTCTACTTTACGTTTGAAAGGTTTTTATCATTAAATGTCATTTCATTTATAACATTTATGATAAGTTTATTATAGTAACTAGCTGGTTCCCGCGACTTCGTCCGCGTTGAAAAAGAAAAAAAGTAGTCTATCTTGTGTCGTCTAAACTTAGTACAGTTTCATAAAAATCAGTTAATTCTTTTAAGAGTTATGGAGGAACATACATATTACATACATACAATACCTAGACTTATTGTTAGTATGGATTGATTGATGATGATTATTAGTATGGACGCCCCTTCGGCGTTTCTTGTATTAATTAGCGACTTTAACCACCTACCATAGACTTACCATAGAGCGAGTCGCTTCTATTAGTATTGAAGGAAAATATGTAAATCATGTCCTATATTGAAAAAATACGAATTAGTAGCCGCATATATTATTCAGTATATTATTAATAGAGTGGAAAATATTTCATGGTAACCCTACACGTGCATTATGTACAAGGAGTCATGAACAAAAAATGCTTGTTGTTTTCTTGATTACCTCACAACTCATATTCGTATGAAAGATGAAAATGTTAATTTCACCCGATGTATTCATGACTTGTGTGCAATGTGCATGTTTTTTGACTTCTTGAAAGTACCATCCTTTTCTTGTTGATTTTATTCACTCCTTTTGGTGAAGTTTTGTTGTCAATTTTGTGAAATTTGCAAATATTAAAACGGCTGTAATGCTTACAATGTAACAGTTCTTAACATTATTATCATTAAACAGAAAAAAGTAGTTTACTGTTTTATGTCAATAATGTGAATGTGTGTAAATATTTTCACGCAATACACACAAACATTTTGAATGGATCTGGAAAAACTTGGCACGCTTTGAGATAATTGTACCTAATGTTTAAATACTAAATCGCGTTTAGCTTTATGCCAAGAACGGTGTCAGTGTAATCTTTGACAAAACTTAATATTTATCCGCCCAATTTATTACCTAAGCAACAGTGTATTTCTGTAAATACTATATACATGACATGAGCATAACCGTGAAACATTCCATGAATAAAAATATTTATTTTTGGGACAGGAGTTACAACAATATTTCTGAAGGCGTTTCGCAGTTTTTTGGGCACCCCGTCTAGCACCAGTAACCACCATATTACAGAAGACCAGCATGAAATAGCAGCACAGTGTTGTGTGCTGTTGTTGGGAAAGCACATTTTTCTGTCCCTTTCCAATTAATTATCCTTAAGCTTAATGTAATTGGCAGCGCACTTGCAGCACCTGCAGAGTTGCTTTTGTTATAGGCGACGCGACGCTTAGCCACTTATCATCAAGTGTACCGTCAGCCTATCTACCGAACTTAACATAAAAAAAAATCTAAGCTTGTCAAGCATGGTGTGAAGTTTGTAACAGGTTAACATAAGTGTAGACCAACCCCACACGCGCGCTAAGTGTTGCCCGCTGACTGCCGCTACTCATAGCATCAAATTAAATCGTAGCGCGTTGAGCGTAAAGTAATCGTGCGTCACTCGTTCAATGGAAGTGGTTTAGTACGTATGATACGGGCATATCTTCAATTATCGTGCCTTACTTAAATACACGGTAACCGAGACCGACTGCTTGACAAAGAATAGTGTTAAAATCAGAAACGGAATTAGGTAAAATTTACACATTTTTAATCTTACGTTTTATTTCCATAATACTCGTATGTGTTTTTATTACTTACGTCATTATAAATTCATGAAAATGTTTTTTTTTTATTTGTTATTTCAAAAACACAGTTGTAAAAGCAAATATTATTAAAAAATATTATTGGTCTTATTGAAAAAAAGTCGCTTTACCTCCGACCCTGTAACGCCATTGCACCACATTTTTGTGTTTTATAATAAATACTTTATTAGGTACTATTACTTATATAAAGTTGCAATTGAAAATCTGAATCTGAAGCATCAATTTTATCATTAGCTTGTCTCACTTTAATTTTTTTTTTAAATATATTTAAAACCTGTAGCGGCGTATTAATTGAGATGTCGATGTCAAATACGCAGGAAGTATCTTTAAAAAAGACCCCATTTCCTACAGAAGTCCGACACATTATAGTGTAAGGTATTAAAAATTAATCATATAAAAATTTTAAATTGTTTCGTTATTCATTTAATTATAAAGAGTTTCTGCAATAGTGACTTATCTTTATGAAAACTTTTTACGGTCGCTGCCAGTCTACCGTCTATGATCAAACGATCACAAAGTGATAGCCGATCAGTGATCACAGCTATCACAGATCGCAGTGACGGCTTAAAAAGACGTATCCTGTGTTGCTGTCTAATTTACAGCTCCACTTTAAGAACAGTGAACACGTGTACAATTTTTTCTTTTGTTATGATTGTGCTTATAAATGGGGCTTCAAATTTTAATAATGGAATTAAGTATAGTGTCCATGTATTGTATGAATATTAATTTTGATTTCTTATTTTTTTTTATTATTTTATCTTTGTACTTAAAGCAATACTTTTGTTTTTTATTGACACCTTATTAATGCTAAAAAATTAAACTTATTATAAAATATTTTATTATTTCTATAAGTATGTAAACATCGATGTATGTAAATGACTTACATAATTATGAAAGTATGTATTGTATTAATGTATTCTATTATGCATTATAGTGCAAATTATTCGCTAAATATGTTTTTATTATTATTATTATTAACTGACATAACCCGGAATATCAGTGAGTTGAAGTAGCAGTGGGCAAGACGCCGAAACTGACCGCGTTTCAGGCATCTGGATTAACTTTTTTGGATTAACGTTCCTTAGGGATCCTCTGAAAATATAAAAAATCATCACAGCGATATCTATGTCAAATATTATTTTCTCAGTTGTCAATATTTTTCATATTTCACCACACCACGGACGCAGTTGTTGGCACTATAGTTAGTTTATAATTACTTATTTAGGGATGCTTTGTACTCCGCGATAAATTATTTTGCTATAATTTGATTAACTGCAACCCATTGCCTTTGGATAAATAATTATAAGTAACTATTAACTTCTCAAATTTTATCAGGGATTCTAATAAGATTTGTTATTTATTTTCATTAAACACGACTCTACGCTTATAATGAATGTCTACACTGCCAATTATCTAGAAAAGATTATTTTAAATCAATTCGAAATCTTCAGCAACAGGTTGTTGTATTTAAAAAAAAATCATAATATTAGAGCAACCAGTTTTGAGTGAGATTGGGGCTCGCTCGGACGGTAGCTCTTAAGATTATAGTAATTTCTTCAGCACGATGTATGTACACTACGTAGTTATACGCCGCACATTACGTTCCTATCGATTTCATTAGATTAACCTTGTATTTATTAAATCTAGTGATGGATACCGGATGGGATCTAACGGCTTTTGGTTTTTCTTTTTTACGTCTACTCCAATTACGGACATTGAAGACCAATTTGTTACTTTATTATGGGTAATATAAAATATTCCATTACTGTATACTTCTTTTATAAATTTCTTTATAAAATAAGTACTTAATGGACTAATTTTTCAAACATATTTTACTGGACGCAGCTAAGTAATTAAGTACCCAATAGGTCGTGTCATAATATTTGTCATTCGTACGAATTACGTTACAAATGTTACAAAGTTTTCGTGACACTCTTTTTGTACAGTAAACACAATTTCATGGAATTATGAATCCCACTGTGATTAGAAATTAATTTCAGGACAGATTTCAGGATATTTGACGGATATATTAAAAATATGTATATATTCTCACTGTTTTTAAATCAAAGGTTTAATTCAATTAATGTACCTTTCATCATAAAATGGGTGTAGGGACCTCCAAAAATAGTATAGTTAGTGTTCAAATCAAACCAGCAATACAACGTTTTTTACTCAAGAACCAATCTTAAGGATTCAGTAAAAAGCAATTTTAGATTTGGATCGAAAAACCATAAAACGTGCCAGAGACGATATGATAGCTACGTTGTTGTCTTGTTTCTACGCCATGAGTTTTTGCTAGTGATGTGAACTAAGAGTTTATTGGTTTTTCATAGCGATAGAATTGAAAGTATTTATTTGCAATGAATTCTATCCATTCACCATAAATGCGAAAATAACTCAATTTAACTCTGCTACAGACTCACTTTGTAACATTTATTTATTTACATTACAAATGCCCTTACATGTAGCTCGTAAGTATGGATTTATGAGTTCTTAAAATGTTAATCTTTCTGATTCTGTCGCGTTTTCACATATAAACCATCGTACTGGATTATATGATAAGCTTAAGAGAAGACAACTTTATATATTTTCACTTTTACAAAGAAACTAGAGGCAGTTATTGAAATAATCGGATTTTCTCATATACTAATATTATAAAAAGTTTGTTTGTTTGTATGTAGGAGGTAATATTCTAAACTGATCGTCGGGTTTAGAAAGTTCTTTCACCATTTGTTAAAATAGACCTTCAGGGTGGACATCGAAAAAGATAAATATAATGTCAGGCGTCAATGTATGTCAGAAGTTATATTGCTTTACATAAATATAATTTTGTCAGGCGTTACCTATAATATGTCTTTTATTTTTCAACGCAGACAAACACGCGAGCACCAGCTAGTTGTCTATATTTAGATAACAATTAGGGTAATTAATACTTTTATTGTAAGCTCTTGTAATTTTAAATTAACTTGCGAAGGTATAACAACTATAACGGGAAAGAAGTTACCTTATTATTGTATGATTGCGACGCACGGAACTAGGTGTAGGCGCTGATTAGCAATCATTGATTGCACAGACTATCTATAATTAATTAAAATAAACATTATATTTAAAAAGTCCTTATAGTTATAAATAGTAACGGTTATTTGAACGTTACTAAGGCGCCAGATTCAATTACGATACGGACCGACAGCATGTTTCGAAGCGGATCGAATAGACCGGGAGCCGGTCATTACAATAATAATTGTATCACGATCGATTAATTTATAAACTAGCTCCATTCCATTCATATGTCTTTTGGAAATAACGATTTATAGGTGAATGCTATTGGGGACAACTCGGATGATTTAATTCGAATTGAGTTGCTTAGCACCAACTGTCTTGTTAACTATTTTACGATAGCCCGCGGTGACAACGAGTTACCACTGGTTCTATACGATACTGGCACAATCATGATTTACGGTTAGCTATCATTCAAAAATAAGGTCTATACTTATACACAATTACTAACTGGCGTACGCGACTTCGTCCCCGTTGAAAAAGAAAAAGAAAAAGCCGATCCTGTGTCCTGTACGTCTAATAGAAATGTTTATCTACCAAGTTTCATGAAAATCAATTAATTCGTGTAAGAGTTATGGAGGAACATACATACATACAATACCTATACTTACAGATTTATTATTAGTATTGATGATAAAACCAATTCAAAAATCTCTGTGATATTATAGCCCTAAAGAAAGTTTTGATTGTTAAACTACATTGGTAATTTTAAGGTGAAAAATAAAATTAAAATAAATTAAAAACAAATATATAATAAAATATGAAAATGGATTGATAAAATATAGACAGTGGGTAAAAGTATTTATTTATTCATTTTATTTATTTATTTTATTTATTTATTTAATGCTAACCTTACAGCATTTAATATTTAACAAATATATAAAACAGATTATATTTTTATATAGCGTAATCACATGGATCATAATCACATGGAATACCTATCTACTAAAATCCTTTTTCTTTTAATTAACATAATATAAGTTTGTGTCTACAGTTAAAAAAATTAAATTAAAATAATGTCCCAAGATCACAAAATTGATACCATAAAATTTTGTTTTATAGAATTGGTTTTAATGTTTGAATTTTTATATTCTGATGAGTATTGCCAACCCTTTTTTTTTTCATTTAGCGAAAAAACGATACATACATAAAAAAATACAGGTTTTGTAATTGACGAAGAATATCGGTCAAAAGAAAAGCTCCTGAATTTTATATCAGAGATATATTTAAATTTTTTACTTTAATAATATGTTCAAATCTTGTTTTTCTAATGTTTTCTACTAGTTTCACCTTATTTTCAAATGAAAGTAAAAGTAAGAGAAGACTTTGACTTTCAAAATAAACCTATATGCTGCCAAAAACAGTAAAAAAATCCACATTAACGGTACCTGGATCTAAATCGGCAAAAAAGTATTAGCACTAAATGAAATGCAACCGGTTTTGGATCTCAGGCTGTCTTGCATTTAAATATATACAGAAAATTTATTTTGTATGTTTGTTAATTAATTATTGATAAATTGTTATCATTCAAATATTAATAAATTATTGTCTTTATTTTTAAAGTAAATTATTTATTTTCTCCATACCTAACAGATATAATTATGCCTCAAAGATAAAACCTTACGGATTTGTTTTAGAATTTATTAATGTATACTTGGAATTTCTAGTTATTAGTAATCTTTAAAATTTGCGTTTATTTTGTAATTTTTTTTCTTCAAATCATTCACACTACAAACATTCGTCGTTTACCGCTCTTTTCATATATGTAAAAACTGCAGTAAAATATATTGATGGTTTAAAAGAAGTTAGCAGGGAAACCCAGACAGAGAACTACAGTTACCTATTTTATTTTATAACTAGCTGATGCTCGCGACTTCGTCCGCGTTGAAAAGTATAAAACGCCATCTACCGTGGAATATCACCAAGCAGTTGTAATGTTAGTCATTTCACCCATCGAAATAATATATCTCTGCGAGGTTTCACCTAATTTGAATAGATGGCGCTATCTCCCGGGCCAAGCCGCTAGTATTTACTTTTATTTTAGATTTCCCGTAGGAATGAAGCATTTTCCCGCGGTAAAAAGTATCCTATGTTCATCACAGATAATGTCGGCTTCTAATGGTAAAAGAATTTTTCAAATCGGTCCAGGAGTTTCGGAGCCTATTCTATACAAACAAACAAACACATAATCAAATCTTTCCTCTTTATAATATTAGTGTAGATATAATTATAGGTATCAATAGTAAATAGATCGTTATAGATGAGTTCGCATTTTAGATAAACTTTTTAAATATATATTTTTTCTCTTATTTTAAGTTTCTCACAAATGCGAAATTTTTTTTTTATGAAAATTAAACAATATAATTTTTATATTTAAAATTAATTTTATTCGAAACTTTTCTTCTTTATGTCAATTTATGGAAGCGAGTATCGGCCGGTCGGAGTGCTAGTCTGTGTACGAGGATTCCAAATTCTTTTGTGTTTTGCCGCCCGGCTGAACAGTAGCAGCATACATTGAATACAATACAACACTTATTTATAGTCAAAACTGTCGTCGCCATAGCGTCCCGACTCCTCTTGTTAGGGAGTTTGCTTACTGGATGAACATCTCCCATATTATGGCTAAGTAAGTAAAAATATTTATTTACAGTTTTGTTGGTTTTAATATTGTAACATAATATATCTGTTAGTTGACGGTTGACCCCAGAATTAGATAAAGGACTCCAGCTAGGATATGATAATATAATTTATAGTAATTATTAGTAATTACAAATTATATTAATTGATAAAATTTTAAGGTTCAAACCTTAAAACGTCCGAAAAACACAATGTTTTGAGCGTAGTTATAACGACTTCATCATCAACAACGTTCGTCCAAGGCGTCCACTGTTGGACATACCTGTAGCCAACCTAATTGACTAGATTGTATCTGGTCGGAGATATATCCATAAATTTTCGATATAAACTCAAAAGTATCAACTAAAAATGTCGAGCGTTTATAATCTCAACAAACAACTATTCAAAGAGTGATTGAGTATGTCATGTCATGTTTAAGTAACAAAACATCATGATAACATGTCTTTAGATTAAGTTTAATGAAGTCTGTATAAGAGTAGTACTTTAAGTAAAAGAATTATACCTAATTACACCAATCGTTTAGATAACCTAACACCTGCAATGAAATCCCCAATTATATTCCAATAGTTCCCATAAATACAACGCTCAATGTTCCAACGCTAGGAATGTTCCAATAGGTGGCCTTAGTCCAGCATTGAACTTTTTTTTTATTTACTTTTATTTTAGATTTCCCGTAGGAATGAAGCATTTTCCTGCGGTAAAAAGTAGCCTATGTTCATCACGGATAATGTCGGCTTCTAATGGTAAAAGAATATTTTAAATCGGTCCAGTAGTTTCGGAGCCTATTCTATACAAACAAACAAACAAACAATCAAATCTTTCCTCTTTATAATATTAGTATAGATTGTCGCTATTAACACAAGCAATGCCGTAGATAGATGCTGTTGTTTTGACTGCGGAAAACTCTATCTTTATAACTTAAAAATATACTTTGTAAATAATGACACAAAAATCAAATATCAGGTTATTTATCGGATTGTGTAAACGATCCTTTGACTGCAAATCAAGCCGCTCCTTTTGTGGTCCACAAGATCAGAGGAATAGCAGCGCCCTTAGGTTTTTATAAAAAAGTTCGCAATAACGGTGATCGAGATTGCAAGGTCAGTGGGAACTAACAGTTTGTTTTCGTTTTTCGAAATTGACCTTCGGGGCTCGGGAGTCAATTATATTTGAAAATGGAAGCACATCGGTACGAGAATAGACTTTTATTATACAGCTGAAGGTAAACGTGCTGATTTGTAACTGGTCGTTAGGAAATCTAAGAAGTTTCCTCGTCTTTAAAATTATACCCGCCACTAACAACCTGCCAATATTCTGGAGTCATTTTACTTTTACATTTGTTTTAATTAACTGGGTCAAACCGCCAAAAAATGACAATTTGATAAATATGACTTAGGGTCATTTATCGGTAACATAAACCTACACTTTTGGCATATATGTATTTAAAATTACCAACTTTTAAAGGTTTCCTTGTAAAAAGTATCATTTTCATTTGTATTTTAAATACGCGAACGAATATAAAACTATTTCCTTCTATTAAAAAAATGTTTTTTATTGTGAGACCACAAGCTTATGAGACACATGCTAATACAAATAAAAGTGCCACTAATGATACCCCCGAAGATAATTGGTATTAATTTTAGAATTCGGTTCATTCAAATAGCAATTAAAATATTTTCTTTATGTTTATTTACTCTATTAGTTTATTAATCAATATAATAATTATTTACAATAATAATAAAAATTTGTCACAGTATTTTATGCTTTTATGTTACTTATTTAAGTTACCATAATTACGATCGTAGCGCGAAGCAATTGAGCTATATCAAAATACATTGGATGTAGAAGTTAGAAGTTAGTGGAGTAAGACAGAGGCGGAGAATTCATTTTATCTATACTAACTCTTATTTAATCTGAGTCTATACTATAATATTATAAAGAGGAAAGACTTGATTGTTTGTTTGCATTGAATAGCCTCCAGAACTACTGGATCGATTTGAAAAATTCTTTTACTGTTGGGAAGCTACATTATCAGCGAGTAACATAGGCTAGGTATATTTCATAAAGTTACGTTGTTTTCATTGAATAGCCTCCGAAACTACTGGACCGATTTGAAAAATTCTTTTATTGTTGAGAAGCTTCATTATCAGTGAGTATACCTAGTCTATGTTATGCGGGCGAAGTCGCATGCAACAGCTAGTAAGTATATGTATGAACGATAATATATGTAGATATTACCTAATAGAATATATATTTAGAAATCACACATATTTATGCAGTGTCTTCACTTCTGCACCTATTTTTTACTTTGCGCTAATACTGTTCTCTCCACCAGGAATATATACTTAAGATAAATTACTCATTTCCACTTAGATAGTACACAACAACCAAATAATGTATAATTTCTAGAAAATAAAAAGGTTCTCCGTCGCCGCTAATAAGCTACACTCTTTGCTTTGAAATAAAGATTTGTTGCCGATAGAGGATTGATTGACATAAGTTGTAATTTCATAATTGGTGTACCGATGCGCATGACCGATAAACGAACGGTGCTCGCGCTCTACAAGTAGGTACGTGGCTTATTTTTATACAGCTTATCTACCGAAATGAGATCTCAATACAGATCACATGTAGATTAGGCGACTTATCGAAACTGATTTAGCATAGTTTATGACATTTCATTAATTAAAATAGTTCATTACACCGCCACACTTACATATTATTTCTTTTATACATACATACATACATACAATACCTACACTTACAGTTTTATTAGTAGTATTGATGATTTATTGATGATTGATTGACATAATATTTAGAATTATCTTATTTCCTAATTATCACAATTAAGCCAAGGTCGCGAATCCTAATCGATATTTTTGGTTTCATAATAACTTATTTGATAACGTGTGTCAGTGTTATCCAATATGTTAAAAAAACAAATTGTTTGTTTGCTATATTTCAGAAATATTAACCGATAAATATACCTATGTTTAATCACATAACATCATGTAGGATAATTTATTTTTCGTCGACCAGAAACGCCTCTTAAAAATCCATCACAAACCATAATGTTCCTGTACCATTTCAGTATCTAATTCGACCTCATTTGATGACCGTAACGACCCGACGTAGCATAAAGCAAAAGAAATATAATCCTAGACTTATAATTTGACATCGCCGACGATGGCAGTTTTTTAAAGGACCCGAACTTTTATGAAGGATAAAAAACTCGTTAGCTTGCTATTATCCTTAATAAACGAGAGTATATGGCCAGCCATAATGATGTGGTCATTAATGTAATGCTTAGGGTCCCTCGAGCGATCTTATGCGTCTTCGTGTCGCCAACAATATTATAACAGAGGATAGCTCTGTTTATGTTGGCTTATAATAAGAAGATCTATTATAATAGTCTCAGAAACATCAAAGGTTATGAATATATCTGTTATTATATTTATTTCGTAAGTGGAAGACATTATTAGTGCAATTTATATCACTAAACTAGCGATCCAACTTCTCTCCATGAAATAATTGACTGGACGAGAAATTATATATATAATTTTAATTCAGTTAAATAAGGATAAGAAATGGAAACCCTTATTTTTCATTTCAAGATCAAAGTTTTAATTTAAATTGTTAATTGATAAAAAAGGAAGTATTAAATGAATTTCTTTCTACCCCTATTCAGTATTGAAGTGTCTGCACGGCGCATTTAAAATCAATAACGCTTTCAAGAAGATCACTTTCTCGAGCACAGTGAGAGATCGATCAGTGATCTATAGATCTTTTGTTACACGAAATCGATCTCCACTTCGATTACGTCGCGAATCAAACGGTAACGAATGTTTTTTTTTGTCATTATAATATTAGAGACCGTGTGTGATTGGATTGTTTTGTTGCGTTCCAAAGGATTTCTTATTAATTCATTGATATCAAAGACATTTTTGTGTAGAATTGAAGACATATTAACCGTAAACCGAAGAAAACCGTTACTAAATGGAAGACAATTAACAAAATAAGTTTTTTTTTATATATTAATTTAAGGTAAGAATATCAACCTTCGTCTGTAAAACAGCAGGAGGAGGTTCAAGTAAATTGCCAACCCCTGTTTCGAAAAAGGATAAAGGAAAGGTGCAAATAGGATAGGCTCCGGTATTATTTACACGCCCAGAAATACTGTGACTAAAAAGTATACAAGTGCTGAACCACGATGGTATTCTGTAAGATTAAAATGGTTCCACCGCCATAAGGGATTTTGGGTTTTGACTGCACAATGCGGTGTTCTCAATCACTACCACGAAAATGTTCGAAGTCAGAAGAGAAGTGAAAATGAAACGCTTAAGCTCTTACATTCACTTGTGAGAAGTATTACTGCAAGTTTGAAACTTTTTTTTTCAATATAATAAGTACATCCATAAATTATCTGTGGCTTCGATCTCTTTGAATCTGAAAAACAGCTTCAGAAAAACAAAAAAAAATGTCATAATAACCATGGAAGAAATCTATTTTTTTAGAGGGAGACTCGAAAGAGGAAGATGTACCTAGTTATCTATAGTAAAATTTTTATATAGTAAAAAAGAGGGATTTCATATCTTATTAAATTGACGCTTATCTAACCTAACCAGATATGTACGTACTGTTGGGAGGGCCTTTATCAGATGTACTATACTATTGAGTTTTAATATCTCAGTGGCTTCGGGCGACAAAGTGCAACCGCATTGCTATGCGTGCTACTGCACTCCATATGATTGCAGATCTGCAAGCTGGAGGGCATGCATTTGTACTGATTAATATGTTGTGGTACGAAGACGCTACTGTGTGTTACAAAAATTAATGACACATAAATATTTTAGGATACTCTTTAAAATTATAAATAAGCATTTATTTATTTTTGTAATCACACGGTTAATAGTTAATATTAAATAAAAAGTTCACTTTAATTATATTCCATTAGCGAGTAACCCCACTGTTACACGGATTTTTTTATACCTACGGGGCCGAAATTGTCTCGACTTTTCTCTACTGTTAAAAAAATATTATAAAATGTTCTAAGTTTTAGAATTCTTGACACCAGAATTCAGGCGTGATTTAGTGGTACTTATTTTATGGTATAGGAATTAAGTAAATAAATAAAATAGAATAGATTTAATGGACATAGACTAATGTTTGTGTGGATAATATATATAATACCTAATATAAATAAAACAGTTTGAGGGTTTGTTTGTTTGAGGTCGGACTTAATGTTTGATTTAAAAAAAAGTTGCATTCTATAGCTCGTAGAGAAAGGCTATATATATTACTAAATAATTAAAAAAATAAAATAATTTATAAATATACTTTAACTTTGTGAATAATATATTTGTAACTTTTTTAAGAACATTAGAAATATTTGTTCCATGTTACACGCCAAAGTGTACAGGGAATACGCGTTTGTTTCTTATTAATATGTCCCAACATAGAACTATTATTTATTCTGTGGTCCCAGTGAGTCGTCTGGTAAACTACTGGATGTAAGATAGAGCAAATAATGATTATTGTTACCTACGATGCTGCTGCGCCCTAGAGATTTTATATAAATTGAAATGAATTCGTGTTATAATTATATGTAACTACAGGGTTTTACATAATTAATTATGCGTAAAACCCTGAGCAAAAAAGGTTATTACAGGATATTAGATTACATAAATGATGAACGTCCTTGGAGTTGAATATAGTTGAATATATTCATATATAACAATTTAAGTATATAGATTGCTACTAAGTATTGTTACATGTTATGTTGTAAAATGATTAATTGATTTATGACAAGATTATTTTACTGTAAAAAAACCGATTTCAAACAGGAATCTAATAAGAAAATAATACACTAGTCGCCACTACGATTTTCGAAGGTTCCCCTCGATTTCTCTGGGATGCCACCATCAGATCCTGGTTTCCTTATCATGGTAGCACCCTTGGGATATCTTCTTTCCAACAAAAAAAGAATCATCAAATTTGGTTCATAGATGACGAAGTTATAGGAACACACAAAAAAACATACGATCGAATTGAGAACCTCCTCTTTTTTGGAATTGCCGAGTTCTTCACCCTATAAGCAACTTTCCGAACCGGTGGTAGTTTGTAATAGTAATAAATATTGATGAAGATAAATGTTTTGTGAAAACTTTTATAATATTGTTATTACACTGCCATCTACACAATGTTGTTGTAACTAAAAAGCGTTATTGCGTTTATAGCGCCATCTCTGAATCAATGAGTTAACTAACTATGTTTTTCTAAATTTTGATCTTAATGATCAACTTAGTTTTTGTTAGGAATCAGAGATGGCGCTTTTATATTTTGTCCAATGAGTTCAAAATGTGAAGGGAACACATCCATCAGTTTACCAACATTCCTTGAACCTTATAGCTTTATAGGTACTGTTTGAAGGGTTCATCGCCCAGCATTAAATCAGTTTCTCTACTTAAATTAATGAAATATCTCGTTGAGAAAATAAAAAATGGATTTTCCGCGGTTGCCTGAATAATTAAAAAAAATTTTTAAAAGTATTTAAAAACTTGTTTTGTTTTATACAAAACTTTTTTGTCTAGCACTAAGTATAGAGGCTATCGTATTGAATTTGTGGGTTAGGTATGCAGGACTCATACCGGCTAAAATCCAACGACTTTCTAGAGCGGCCTTGTGGGCGTGGTTGCAGGAACGTTGTGACATGACATCCGCGACAAATGCAATGTGCTCTGTTATTTCAAAAAAAAACCTCAAAAATCCAAGTTGGCCCTTATCAGGAATTGAACTTTGCGATTGCTTTAACGCTCTGTCTCAGGGGTCCCGGGTTACGGAGGAATGCCACCATTGTGGCTGCGCGGTTGAACCGCGCAGCACACTTTGGCTGAATGCCCCGAATGGGCAGAGCAGCGCGCCGCTCTGTCTCTCGTCGTGGGCGCCGATCTCTCGCTGCCGGCCGTCGTGAAATCGATGGTGGGCAGTGACCTTGCGTGGCAGGCGATGCTCACGTTCTGTGAGCACGTTATGTCGCGCAAGGAAGCGGCGGAAAGGCAGCGAGAAGAGGATCCCCTCTCCCAGCCAATTCGCCGGAGAAGGCTCGGGCGCAGGCGGGTGGCCTATATCCGCCGCCTTCCACCCTGACCGGGACCTGGGCTGTAGTCTTGGGGGAGACTACCGCCCGTCGTAAGGTCCCCCGAGTAGGCCGGCGTACCTCCACTTTCGGGTACGCCGAGGTTCTGACAGGGAGCACAGGCTCCCCGCGCTGGATAGCCGTGGCGGGGCCCCGAAGTCGTGTAATAACGTCCCCACGACCCCGCCCTCTAACGGCCGCGGTAGATAGAAAGTCGTTGGGTTTTAGCCGGTAGGAATCCGGCATAACCCGCAGTGCCCCCTTCACTGCCGGGTATCCAAGAGGATTTCCCAACGTTAAAAAAAAAAAAAAAGTTGTCCCGGGTTCGATATCCGGCTGGGTCAATATTGGAAATGAATTTTTCATAGTTGGCTCTAGTTGGCACCGGATCTGGCAAGTAGTTGCCGTTCCACTTGCGAAACACGAAGCGCGAGCAAGGGATTCATCCCTTCGTGGTTGATGTTCCTCGATCACGCACGAAGCGTTACAGTTCCACCATCCTTGTCCGAACTGCTAGGGAGTGGAACTCATTGCCTGCGTCCGTGTTTCCTCAAAATTACAACCTCGGGGTCTTCAAATCCAGGGTAAATGAGCACTTAGTAGGTAAGCGTGGTCCACCTTCGGCCGCATCTGCACCTTACATCAAGTGAGATCGCGGCCAAGCGCTGCCTTGATTTAATAAAAAAAAAAGTGGTAAGTACACTACGTTTTGCAGCAGTAACCACTTACAAAAGACCATCGTGAAATAACAGCAGATTGTTCTCGGTGAGTGAGAACACCTTTATCAGATAATGAATATTCGAACTATTAATTTTCTTTGTCTTTACGTTTAACTACAAAGAAACAACTCGCAAATTTTCTGCCTATGTTTTATTCAGCAAGTTTGGCAATAAAACGGTTTATTCACATGAAAATTTTATGGCCTATTGACAGGCACACAACAATCATAAATCACTTTCACCATAGAAAACTTTTACATTTAAGTACATTTGATTTACATACTTTTACATTCATATAATTTTTATTTAAACTGTAAATTTATGAATTTGCAACGAAACCAATCGTCATTCAAGTTCATTGCTGATACTGCAATATTGTGCGCTAAACCTGCTTCCATTAACTCGGGTAAGATATTCGCTAAAATTTGTGTCCCGTTATGACCCCTCTCGTGCGCACCGTCAATGAAAACCTACAGTATTCGCTGCAACTCGGCTCTGAGCGAACGCGAAATGTTCTTTGAAAGTTTCCTCTTAAATCTTACGGTGGTGATCGTACTGATCGTCGCTTTAATATTCGATTATGTCACAAAATTTTTCAGTTACTGGTATATCCGTCATGTGCAGTACAAAACGCCAATTCCATTCTTCGGCAGCGATTACCACAGAGTCTTTGGATTGAGAAACACAACTGAAGAAATTAACAAGCTGTCATTACAGAATTCAGGCGAGAAATTTATCGGATGCCTCAAAAGCAGGATACCTGATTTAATTGTGCGAGACATAGACGCAGTGCACAAGATCCTGTTAACGGATTTTGCAAATTTCCCTTCCAGGGGCCTCGATCTCGACAAGTCTCGTGATATTTGTTTGCAAAACAATTTGTTTTATGCAGAGGGAGAAAATTGGACTTTATTGCGTGAGGGTTTTGAGTCGATACTGAAAAGCTTAAGTCCGCCCAGTGTAGACATACGTGACTGTTTACAAGGAACCAACGGTGAGACAAACGTTCAATGTTTATTGACAAACGTATTGGATGCTGTTTTCAAGAATTTACTCACTGCGAGTAATGACGAGGAAGCCGTTCTGATTCGAATCAGATCGGGTATACAAACACGTGATTTAATGAATAGATTCAAAAGTTACATTAAGAATATTTTTCCATCTCTCTACAAATCTTTTGGTTTAATGACTCTACCAGGAGAACCGTCTAAAAAGGCTTTGCATGTACTAAAGAAATCCAAGTTAATAAACGACGTCAGAAAAATACGATCCATTTTACAGACACAAAAAGAGGAGAAAAATGATAAGAAGAAAGAGTCTTGCGACTCCGATGTCAACTTTATTTTTTCCGTACTTACAACATTTGTAAGTGAAGGGTATATTCCATGTCATAATTTACTTACTTCACTTCTTTATGAACTCGCAATGAATACAGAAGTACAAAAGAAATTAAGAAATTCGAACACGTCCGACAAATACATGGATCAAGTCATAGACGAGACTTTAAGATTGCATCCACCGTATTCTGTTATTACGAGGAAATGTGTTAAAAGTTACAAGTTTCAGGAAGATTTCCTTATTGATCACGGGGTCACTGTGAACGTTCCTGTTGAATTAATACATATGGATAGCAGTCATTATGTAGATGCTGGTGTATTTAATCCTGAACGATTTAGTTGTAGGGAAAATTTAAAGGACAAGCACGCGTTTCTCCCTTTCGGTGAAGGTCCGCGAAAATGCGTTGGTGAGTTCATTAAAGTTATTTGTAACTAACTTTAACTCGCGACTTCGTCTGCACCCCTTTTAGGGCATTTAATCAATCTTTATTGCTCATTATATATATTTTCAGTTCATTTTTTTAGATGATCCCTTGAAAACAGTACTATTTCTGAATGAACGGTACCTTAATATGTCCTTTTGTATACACCTGGCAGCGGGTGTGCAAAATTTTATGATAATAGTAAGGTTTAAAAGCATTAAGTAGGAGTAGTCCATTAAAATATATTGAAAGTTAATTTTGAAACCTACAGTTACTTAGTTAAATTAATAATTTAACCTAATCATAACATTAATTATGTTAAAATATTTAATATTGTTAATTAATCGAAGCAATGTGTTAGTTATCCTCACACTTAAGTTATCCTTATCTTAGGGTTATGGCCGGCGAACCTCAACTTCCAGGTACGCCGAGGTTCCGATAGGGAGCGTAGGCCTATCCTATATTTTCGTTAATATTCTCTTAATGATTACATAACGAAACGAAAGACCACTGTATTTATATAGGCTAAAACATGCACTCGTCCGGGTCAGTTCTTTTATTTACCCCATTTACCATATTCATACCCTTAGAAGCTTTATAGGTTTCGGTGCCGAAACCCGAATCATCTTAGTCACGCGATTATCGCGTTAGTAGTGCTCTCGTATATCTAACATGAGCGTAGTCGTAGGTAAATGTTAGTACTTACTTACTATAAATTAATTCATTTACTTACTTTTTGCCCTTCAGATGATTATCATTGATCCTCTGATTATCAGAGTAAATTAAGTTTATCGAATTGCAATTCAATACACAAAATACATTAAACTATTCCAATTATGATTACCTAGTAATATTTTTTGTGATGTTTACGGGTAAACTCGTGAACGGGATTTGTATAGGAAAGTTAAGACAAACCATATTTATACATTAATAACACATGGGGATATTTAAAATTTTCATATAAATATTGTTTTTAAACAAAATCTAGTTGATTAGGTAGTTGGATAAAAATTAGCGATATTATTAGCGAGTAACATAGGCTATATTCTATAAAATTCCGCGGACGAAGTCGCGTGTAACAGCTAGTAAAATATATTAGCTTATTTATTCGCTTATAATGTAGCTTTCTAAAGGTGAAAGTTGTTTCAAAATCTGACCAGTACTTTTTGAGTTTATTCAGTACAAACCTATACAAAAATACAAATCTTCCTCTCTTTATAATATTAAATACAAATAAAATAATTATTTCCCATTGTTAATGTGCTATTCAGTATTCATCCTAATTCTTAGAAGTCTATAGTTATTTTGACACGTTAGAAAAATCAATTTAATTTTTTTTTGTTTTTGTTTCAGGAGAGGAGTTATCGCGTCAAATATTTCGTACAGTTACATCGGCAATACTGAAATCGTTCAAAATTGAACCAACAGTCAAAACACCATCACAGTTAACAATGGTTGACTATAATTTTGGAAGAGTTATTGACAGAGACATCTGGTTGAGATTTACGCCTATATTATGTCCTTAAAACGCATTGATTTTTTTATACACTACTAGAAATAAGGGAAGGTTTTTTTTTTCATAAGAAGTGTTGGACCATTTTTTTTTCATAAGTAAATTGAGTATATTTTTTTAGAAATTTAAATTGAAGAGATTTATCAATATTTCTAAATAGAAAATTTAAAAGTTATGTCTACATGTTTACAATTTTGTTTATATAAAATGTTCTAACTTAAAATAAATGGTAAATATTAGTATATTTTAACCTCTTATAGTTTATAATTGATTGCTCGCTTTTCTTTCTAATAGGTTTAAATAATTGAGTTTATAGCAGATCATAAAAAGTACCATTTTCTTAAGATATTTTTCTGCAATTTTGACTAATTATTTACTATTGTCTTCTAATTGTCAAGTATTAGAAATAAATCCAGCATGTATATAACAATAGTCAATATAACATCACAATATAACGACCTCATTCATTTGGTGGCATTGTAATCTTATCAATTCGCTGTGTAATTTAAACTTGCATTTATTAATAATAATATGTATATATACCAACTACTAGACAAAAATTGCTTGAAATTTATGACTTCTTTGGTCTCTTTTTATTATTTCAATAATTTTACTAAGCAAAAGTGGTATTTTGTTGAAATTTAAGATTGTATCACTTGTATGTATTTTGCCTTTATTGATATTATAATTATATGAAAAATCACTTAAAATGAATAAACGAAATGTAGCGATGAGCGCAGAACTGATGTTTTAGTGTAAATTTAGTTAGTTTTTTTAATAAAAATATAAAACAAATGTTTAATGTCTTATTAATATACTTCTATTTATTTACTAGGTATTAGGTTTATTACGGTTTCGGTCGCGCCATATACGTATGTATATACTGACAAATTTCACAATTCATACCCTTTTGATCTTATTACCGAGATCAAAGGTAAGTACTGTTAACTGATACATGGTGTATGTATTACCAGTATTCCTAGTATCCCTAAGTTAAATAAAAATAAAGTTTGGAGCCGGTTTGGAGCATGTAGAGTTTATTAATTTTAATTACTTACATAAGTCACGTGCAATAATGTCATCACATAACAAAATAGACAATTGTTATTGTTATAAAAATAACTTTTTTATTGTTTTTTTATTTTTTATTTAAACTTTTATAACATTAGCTTTTGTCTTATTCTTCTTTCTTAGTCATATATGAACACTCTTAGCGGAGTGGTTATAAAAGAAACTCCAGTGTAATCAATTATAATATGTCTATCTAATATAATAATAATAATAATTTATTCATATTCATATTACACAGATCCATCATGGTTAGTAACAATATTAACTTAAAACTATGTTAGTAAGTACAATACACATTAACAATATAATATTCAACATATTATAATTTATCTATAGGTATATTATGTTTGTATAGGTGCGAAATACTAAACGCCTTAAAAAATCAATACGCGTGACGATGATCGAGGGGATCGCAAACGGATGATAGGACTCTTTGGAGGGTCTTATGCAGGAAATATTTTCCATACCCATCCCAGCTTGATAATGGACACTGACAGGAAACGGACGAAAATGTAGAGACACCATGATTTTAGGGAAAAAATCAGTAACATGTAAATAAGCGTAGTTACATTATTAACTTGCCTTTTACTTATTCGCGTAATTAAACTTATAACAGATAAAGATTTAGTTTTATGTACATTTGTTTTAAACGTAAATGTATTTTATATTTTTTTTTTAATATAAATGAATAATATTTCAAAGGTCAAAGTTTGATAAGAATCAGAGATATTATAAAATCTAGATAAATTATAATGTTTCAGTTATTTAAGAAAAATATTAACATCCTGTTACTCATAATTTAAATGATTTAATTTTTTTATTGCAATGCCCTTGTATAAAAAACATAATATACTTTTATGCGAAAATTGTCTTTGAAACAGTTATTTCCTGCTTTTGATTTGTTAACATTGTTAAGTTGTTCAATTTATTGTGAAACTTAGCATTAAAACTTACCAAGTAAGAAAATTCGTAATGACTGAAGTACAAGAAATGTCTTTTTTCTTCTCAGTTTGTTTGAAAGGAATAAAAAATAACTATTTTCTCCATAAATTCCAAATGGTGGTGACATTAAACAAACACGTACTGATTTATGGCGTCCTCCACACTCTACGGCCCACTTTTACCGACATTCTGTTTTAGATATATGACTGATGGGCACACTACATACAACGGAATCGACGATATTTTCGCAAACAAAGCACCTCTGTTTATATAGAAACTAGCTTTTGCCTGAGGCTTTGCTCCTTGTTTAATAATTACAATTTATTTTGTGCATAAAAACTTTAGCATCAAGCCGCCTGCGCCTTTATTCTATCTGTAGTCTTGAAAGACAACGTAGTTGCAATCCTACTTCATGCCTATTAAATGGAAGTTCAACTTTCCTGCTGTTTTTTTGTAAAAAAAAAAACAAGTTTCATACCTTATTTTGAAACAAAGTGACACGTACTTGTTATATATAGAAAGAGATATATAGACGATAAGAAATCTTATAAAGCGCCATTAATGCAACAGGCTTCTTTATTCCCGTGTTACAGGAAAGAGTATGCTTCGAAAATTACGTTCGAATTTAATAATTCATGCCTGCGCGTGTACCTAATAAAAGTTTCAAGATGGCGAATTGGCGCGGTGTCGAGAACGACGCGCCTAATCAAATATTTTTATGATCGACGCCCTTTTACGAGCAGCCTGTTTGCTGGAAGGTAGGGAACAAACCACAGGCGACGAGCGATTTAATCCTCCCCCTTTTTTTGTTTCAGTATAGAATATTTTATTAATAAATAACAATATTACGGATTAGTAAAACTAATTCTGCGCTCGTTAGGAAATTTCGACAAAAATCGATGACACGTACTTGCAATATCATTGTTACCATATATGGTATATGGTGTATGGTGTAATGGTGTAGCATGCAAATATTATTCATAACATGTAATTTTTTGCTGAATCTGAACTTCCGATACTGAGGCGTCAATATGCATAGTAATTCAATATCTATAGTCAATTCAAATAGAAGCAGTATACGCGAGTTAGTGTTATTAATAGTGAGATTCTTTTATTGTATAAGTTTGCGAATAATGCAAAGTGCTACACATAATTTAACACCGCTGAAATTAAAACGCTATTCGCTTGTAAATTAATAATGTTACTGACATTGAAGCGTAATTTTGTTCTCAATGTGGACACCGAATGTTCATTTGTGTACATAATTTCGATCAGCATAATACACATATATAGAGTATTTTTATATTTATAGAGATACACAACTTAACTTTAGACAGTTATTAGAAAATATATTAGATACCAACTGATTGTAATGATTAGAGAGGTAATGAAAATAACAAACTGAAACATACTAAGCACACTTATCAGTACTTCATTTTACTTAGAACGAAGTAGGTAATTTAGCTGGAATTCAGTACTTTAGGGCCGGGGCACACTGGCGGGGCACCGAAGTCGTGTCATAACATCAACAACCGCAAAGTCGTTGATGTTTTAAATAAGATTTTCAATAAGAGCGTAAGTAGGTACTATTTTTATAACGCAGCAAGATTTAATAAAGAGAAATGAAATTTTAAATTTAATGATATTAAATATCACCCGCGGGATAATAAACTTATAGCGCTACAGCGAGATCATTTTCCCTTAAATTATAATACTTAAAACGTTATTAATTAAAATTTTAATAAGAGTTTATTATTACGTTGTGCTCAAATATTGTACCATCGGTCGACTTTTGAGCCCACGTAATAATTTAATTATTGAAATTACATTCGTTAGTAAATTAATACTTTACTTTGAAATAATTTTTTCTTTAGCAAAAATATATTATTTCCCCAAGTCTTGTTAATGTTACGTTTAAACGTGTGTTCACACTAAATTAAACAATTTAAAAACCTAAATAAGACTCAAGCAAAAGCCTGGGCCTGGGTGAGAAACTGGGAACATCCCGTCGCAGGGTTGTTCGACACTTAACAACTCTGGGTTTAATTCTGAATCAAAATCCAGTTTAAGCTCAAATTTTTGAGCGAAAATTTGTCACAAGCAAAAAATTAATATAATGTTTATTCACCAATAGATACCTCAATTGTTTGTTAAAAAGGTGGCAAGAAAATAAAATACTCAGAAGAAAACGAAGCAGTGGTAGGGCACAATGCGTTTCGTAGTCCCTTACAGATCCAGATTCCCTTACAGAAGACCATCGTGAAATAACAGCAAATGCGCTGTTGTATTTCGGTAAGTGAGTAAATGATGCCAGAGCCCATTTCCCTATCTATCCATTCCTATGCGACAACGTATTTGCAGCACTTGAGGCGTTGTTTGGATCTATCTGACGACCTTACATAAAAAAGAAATATAAAACAATGTGATTAAAACCAAACTTTTGTCTTTTTTTCTCAGCGTGTCACTTCTCTCTTAAATTCTTAAATCTCTGCAGTGTAATTAATAAAATAATATATTATATAACAGAACTCTTCTGAGCGTTTTTAGTCCTTTCTATACGAGAAATTGTTTAACCATTTTAAGCGACCATTTTAAGTTTTGTCCTGAACATACAGAGATTCCAACCAACTAAACGTTTTTAAGAGTGATGTAAACTGTTAGATATGTGTATGTGCGGACGACAATGAAACGCAGCTTATGGTTGAACGTATAATTGATGACTGAATGACATCTCATTAGATACCTTATATGTGTAAATATAATAATAACAAATACCCTACATCACATCTCTCCACCTTAATTAACACTATAATAAACAAACTAACAATAATATAAAATAATAAAGTAAAAGTTAAAATTATACACTCTTAATATCTAAGCTTATAATTAATATCCTTTAACCTACACTTCCGAATTGGTCGAGCATCGGGCTGTACAGGGGCGGCAGGTGGCGTAGTGTAAACTTCTTGGTCGTCACGAACCGGTGAAGGAGAAACCACGCGAACCGGCGATGGAGACGCCACGCGAGCCGGTGAAGAAGGCGCTACGCTAACCGGTGAACCCGACGTCGACCGTTCCGGCTGTTCCCCGCCCGCGCTCTCGTCCTGCCTATCCCCACAGGGGCTAGCGACCGATTGCGGTCGTGGTGACGGCAGCGATGACGAACTCGTAGGGACCACAAGCGAACTTCGCGACCTACGCTTTAGCTGATCGACATGCCTATGACAACGATTTCCTCTACTATCTATTACGCTATAGTCGTTTAACCCTGCCGAACTTACGACCGTTCCCGGAGCCCATTTCTCTCCCTTAATGTACTGACGATACCACACGTCCTCCCCCTCTTTTATTACCCTACTCGTCCCCCCCGCATATTCCACCTGCTTCTGTTGCGCATTCCCTACCTTCGCCTCTCTATCGGGTTTCAGTGCGTCCAGTCTTGTACGCAAACGTCTGCCTAGAAGTATCACGGAAGGGGGTTCTCCAGTTGTAGCATGTTCCGTGTTTCTATAATATAGCAGATATGTGTTTAATGCTTCATTAATATCGTTTTTTTCTGTTATGGCCTTTTTAATTACCCTTTTTAATATTTTTACGGCATTTTCAGCCGCACCGTTCGATGACGGGTGATATGGAGCAGTAAACACATGTCTGATTCCACAATATTTAATAAAATTTGCGAATTCTGTACTTGTATATGGCGGTCCATTATCGGTAACTATCTGCCTAGGTATACCCCACCTACTCCATAGCTCCCTAAGCTTCCCTATGGTGCTACTCGCGGCTGTACTGGGAACTGGGAAAACTTCTAACCATTTAGACGTCGAGTCTACGATTACTAAATAAATTTTGCCAGCAATCGGGCCCATAAAGTCCAAATGCAACCGGGTCCAGGGTCGCGGATGCCAGGGCCAGGGCTTCGGCGGCGCGCGCGCCGGTGCATCCGCCACGGCCGCACATACCTCGCAGGCGCGGCACTCGCGCTCCACTGCCTCGTCCACGCCAGGCCACCACACGTAGCTACGCGCCAACGATTTTGATCTTACGATGCCCATATGCGGTTCGTGAATAATTTTTAACACTTTTCCGTAGCAAGCCTCCGGAATGACAACCCTGTGACCCCACATTACGCAACTTAGTTCTTCATACAGCTCTTTTCTACGATTAAAGTAAGGCAATAAATTTCTTATTTCGCATGTGTGCGGCCAACCATCCCTTATGTAACTCAACACCCGACCTAATATCGGATCTTTTTCCGTTTCCGTTTTTAACTCGTTATAATCTAACAACAAAGCGTCCTGAGCGAAATGTAAATAAGTTTGTTCCGGGATAGTATCTTTAACTACTGACTGGTTACCTACTGTGCTCACCGGTAAGCGCGATAAGCCGTCCGCGCAGTTCTCGTCGGTTCTAATATATTCTATATCGTAATTATACGCCGAAAGAATTATTGCCCACCGCTGCATTCGACTGGCCGTCATAGTAGGTATACCTGTATGAGGTCCGAATATAGATACTAGCGGTTTATGATCCGTGCGTAATACAAACTTCCTTCCGTAAACATACTGATGAAATTTTTGCATACAAAAAACTATCGCCAATGCTTCCCGATGAATCTGTGAATAATTAGTCTCCGCCTGTGTGAGTGAGCGCGACACGTAGGCTACCGGCCGCTCCCCACCCCCGTCGGGCTGCGACAGCACTCCACCGATTCCTCGTGCGCTAGCGTCGCATGTCACTATCAAAGGTCGCTTTGGATCATAATGCGCGAGTACATCGGTACTAGTTAAGACTCGTTTAATTTTTGTAAACGCCTCATTACATTCTTTGTTCCAATGCCACTCGACTCCCTTTTGTAATAATTTGTTCAAAGGTAATAACAAAGAGCTAAAATTTTTTATAAATCTAGAAAAGAAATTTACCATTCCGAGAAAAGAGCGTAACTCACTAACGTTTTCAGGTGGTACAATTTTCAGAATTGACTTTATCTTTGATTGATCTGCTTTTATCCCTTGCTTAGAAACAATGTAACCTAAATATTTTACTTCGTCGACTAAGAAAACACACTTTTGTTTTTTTAATTTTAAACCGTTTTCCGACACCCTTCTAAAAACCTCTCCGAGCGCCTTTAAATGTTCCTTCTTAGTCTTTCCGCCCACGATAACATCGTCTAAGAAGACCTGGACGTCTGGAATTCCCTGGAAAAGATTCGTCATAATCCGCTGGAAGATACCTACACTCGAGGATAAGCCATATACTAATCTATTGTAACGGAATAATCCCCTGTGCGTATTTATTACGGTGTACATTTTAGACTCATCTAACTCCACCTGGTTATATGCTTGTGAAAAATCAATCTTACTAAAATATTGCGCCCCATTTAACCCTACCAGTACATCTTCGATTCGGGGTAACGGAAATCGGTCGATCAGCAAAACGGGGTTAACGGTCGCCTTGTAGTCCGCACAAATTCGCAACGTACCGTCCGCCTTATTGACAGGCACCAGCGGCGAGGCCCAGTCAGAACAGTCGGCCGGCTCGATGACGCCCGCATCCAGCATGGCATCCAGCTCGGCGTCGACGCGCTCGCGCAGTGCGTACGGCAACGGCCGCGCGCGGTGAAACACAGGCACCGCCCCCTCTCTCACGCGCAGTGTCGCCCTGCCGCCCGTATACCGCCCGAGCCCGCCGCTGAACACTTCCTTATATCTGTCGAGTATATTATACACGTCCTTGTCAATATGTTCAATACACAAATTATTTAATTTTGAAACTTTTTTAAACATGGGAATTTCAATATTTAGTTCCGCTAACCACTGTCTACCTATTAATGGAGTGGCGCCTTGGTTCATTACAAACAATTCTAAATGCTTCCCTCGTTGACCTTGGTACTGAACGTAGGGCCGTATTATACCTAATGGTTTGACTCTTGTGCCATCATAAAATCTTAAAATAGTATTGTCCTTTTCAATGGGAAATTCCGAAAAATATTTTATGTATGTATCTTTGCTTATACATGACACCGCTGTCCCGGTGTCTATTTCCATGTATATTGTGGTATTGTTAATAGAAATAGGTACACTTACTGCCTTATAATTGTTCAGAGCCAGAAGGTTCAGGCTCTCCTCGGCATCGGCATTTTCCTCGCTAGACTCGCGGTCCACGCCGCCGAAGTGAAGTTGCCGCCGCTGACCTTGACCCCTGGCACCACCGAGACTGCTGGGCTGCCTGTCACGCTCTGTACAGACTCGACGTAAATGCCCGAAGCGTCGACACTTGCTGCACATGAAGTTCCGGTAGCGACAATTGCCATACGCATGGTCGTTGGCTCCACACGCCCCACAGCTAACCGCCTCATTTACCGCTGTTGTTTTCACGCTGCCCCTCCCGCCGCTCGTCGTACCCCTCCAGCCGCCCGAGCTCTTCTGCCTCTGCCCGTGAGCCAGTGCATGTACCGCACTGGCAACCGCCGATGACAGTGGTACGCCCTCGACCTCCGCTGCATCTCTCTCCGCAGCTTCCAGGGAACTCGCCAGAAGAACGGCCCGGGAGAACGTGATTGAGTCATCCTCCGCGAACAACCGTTGTCTAATTACATCACTTTTGAGTCCGCACACAAACTGGTCACGTAAATTTTCATTTAGATTAGCAGCGAATTTGCAGTTACGTGACATCTTCTTTAAGTCTGCTACATAGGCCGCCACATCCTCTGACGCGGCCTGACGTTTCTGTCTGAACCGGAATCTCTCCGCTAACGCTGATGGAGTTGGTTGCAAATGGTCCTTCATTAATTTAACGACTTCAGCATATGTCAGTTCCGATGGCTTCTTTGGACTGGCAAGACTTACCAGCAGTTCATAGGCCTCGTCCCCCATGCTGGCTATTAATGAGGGTAAGCGTAAATCATCCGCCACCTTGTTGGCCTTGAAATACATTTCTAGTCTATCGATGTATGATGACCATTGTCCGTTGTTTATATCAAACGTACTTAATTTTCCGATCGACATTTATTTCCTTTTTCTTTTAAACCGTACACGTACAAATTAGTTCGATTTCTCGTCGCCAGTGTTAGATATGTGTATGTGCGGACGACAATGAAACGCAGCTTATGGTTGAACGTATAATTGATGACTGAATGACATCTCATTAGATACCTTATATGTGTAAATATAATAATAACAAATACCCTACATCACATAAACGAAAAAAAAATTGAATGGGTTTCGGGGAAACAGCACGGACCGCTTCATATAGGTACAAACAAAGATAGCAACATCCAAAAACAAACATGCGATATATCACGCATTGTGTGCAAAGTATATCCCTCAGTTTTCGCAGGTATCACGTAGCCTGCTCGTGTTACTAAGTGCATTTCGTTCCAAATATTTGCCTGTGTGAGAACCTTTTTTATAATTTAAAGTGTTAACTGTAGGTACCTTTAATGTTTTGCTTTCAAAGGAAACAAACAACAATTGTTGCGAATACAAATAATTGTAAAAACGACTACATGTTTTAAAATTACATTAATAACAGAGACTGAAAGAAAAAACAAAATAATGATTTGAATTTTGAATTTCTTTGCTTACTTCATCTAAACCAAGGAATTTGGATTCCTTTTTGATGATGAGGAAGATAAACGAGGAAGGTGTGTGTATATGTTATCGGCTAAACCCGATTTCAGCCCGACAGGATAAACCAGTTTAGGCTAGGCCAAACTAGTTGATCCTGATATATATATTTTTAAATTTAGTCAATTATATACCAGGGAAATGCCTCGAAATAAATATTTAAGAAAAAGTTGCACAAAAAAATTATATTCGTGTATAGTCGCTGGTACCAGATAAAAATAAATACATTAATTAAAAATATACCTATATCATAAATTCAGAAATAAAAAATCTTACACTTACACTTGATCATATTAATATTTTGTTACCTTTTTATTCAAAATTTAATTAAAGTTTGACTTAATGAGTACAGTAACAGAGAATTCACACTAAATCATCGAAGATTACTCTAACAATGTGCGCCATTTGAGACTAACTCCTCGGTATGTGTTAATGCTCAAATGAACTACTACGAAGTCGTAAATCTTGTTTAAACTATTTTAGTTGGCGGTTGACAAGGAACATTGTGTTACTATCTTCGCATTTCTAGAACCTAATTGCGACACTGTAAATGGAAATTATAGGCAAACTTAATATTCTGAGAATTCATCTTAATTTTACTTAACCTTGCTGTTTATCGTTGTGTAAGTTAATAATTTTATGAGGCTACTACATATTCAAATCATAGTTAAATTTATGTTTAAATTCGAGTAATTACCATTTTGTATTTATGAATATGAATATATGAATAAATCAGTATAAAAGAAACACTGAATTTATATAGTTAAAATATTACTCTGCAACATATACAATGTTTGTTATTTAGATCAGAGAGAGAGTATAGTGCGCTGAAAATGAAATAATTCTTATTATGCCTTATCAATAATCACATAAGTAATCATTAAAAAGCTATGAGCCAAAAGAAAATATTTTGGACTATTTAAAAATGGCTAACTCAGCGAGCTCAAATTAAAACTGACTTAACAAAACTGCTTACAAACTCAGAAGTTTGTAATCCCAAGATATAAGTTTATATTCTCAATCATTATCTGCTCTTCGGTCAGTGCCCCTTGGGCTAAGTTAGGAATAAGTTAGATGAGTGGAAGTCTGTAAAGATTTATGGGTCCGCAAAGCAGTTGCTTTTAAAGTTGAGAGGATGACTTTTTTGCCACGAATAACCTGCTACCTTTCCCATAGATTCCTTGCACACATTAAACACTAGCTTTACCCGCGACTCCGTCCATGCCCCCTTTTGTTAGGTGATCAAACATTTATTCATTCTGTATTGGTCATATCTTTTTGTCAGGGTTGAATTTTTATTTTTGTTTTTAGATGATCCCTCAGGAAATATTGTGTTTTCCTGACAATGTGTTTGCAAAATTTTATGATAATCGGTTGAGAAGGGAAGTACCTAGTTTAGGCGTGAACCGTTACAAACATCGATGTATTCCAATAAAAAAACTCACTTTCACATTTAAAATATATTATTACTTAGTTACGATTCTTTTTAATTAAGTTTAAATATTAAACATGAATTTCAAAAAGTTGCTATAAGTTTTTGGCACATAGTAATAGTATATCATAGATTGCTATGAGTACATATTTAACCAAACTTATCATGGAGTATACAGCTACTGTTAAAAAAGTAATGACTATAAATATAAATAAAGATATTATTCAGATCAATATCTAAACATTTTGCTAAGGTACCTACTCTATAATAACTTGAAGACGTGTGATATTTAAGACTTAATTGTCATTTTCGGTTTGGTAGCACAGCAACAACGCGTGTTCATCGAACCATGTCTATTTAACAAGACACTTACTTTGTTCCATTTGAACACACTTCAGATTCGATCCGCTTTGACATCATATCTGACGAACCTCGATAATATCTGGGATTAGTAAGTGAAGTGGGCGAGACCAAATATTAATATCGCACAAGTTTAGGTATATTGTAAAAATTAGTAAAAATAGTTATGTAATTCATTAAGAAAATGTGGTACATATCAGATTATAGATGCATGCTAGCCAGCCTTTTGTAAATGTGTTAATATATATTGTAGAAAAGTGCTATAACTTCTCGACGTTAGTAGAAATAAGGTCTGAAGTGCAATTCCACTGAAAATCTCATTTTATAAAATAAAAGTCGCTTCCCGCCATCTGTCCCACTGTATGTTAACTTAGACCTTCGTCATTTTATTAATCTATACTAATATTATAAAGAGGAAAGATTTGATTGTTTGTTTGTATAGAATAGGCTCCGAAACTACTGGACCGATTTGAAAAATTCTTTTACCATTAGAAGCCGACATTATCCCTGATGAACATAGGCTACTTTTTACCGCGGGAAAATGCTTCATTCCTACGGGAAATCTAAAATAAAAGTAAATACTAGCGGCTTGGCCCGGGAGATAGCGCCATCTATCCAAAAACAAGTGAAGCGACTAACATGACAACTGCTTGGTGATATTTTTAGATGGCGTTTTATACTTTTCAACGCCGACGAAGTCGCGAGCACCAGCTAGTGTTATATAAATACTGAAAGTTTCTCTGCGCATGTCCTCAACACAGGTAAGAACGATCAGCGACTATGGAGGCGGTAACTGGGAAGAAAAATAGAAATTAGCGCTCTAATCCAATCCAGCGCTTGACACTGGAAGCTCTCTGGAATCTAGCGCTGGATTGTAATGTCTTTGGATTTATTTACTGGATTAATGTAAAGTGAGCTTAGATAATTATTGTAACTTCTTAGCATCGATTACGACTTGATATTAAAATATTATTTTAATATTTCGTAGGTATAACATTTAAAACATAATTATGTAACATATTATTATATCTGTATGCTTCTGCTTCATGGCAATCTGAAACTTTCGCGTGTGTATAATGTACAGTACATTCCTATTTCAATAGACCATATATACAACAATAAAATTCACCTGATGTTGATACTTATAAACTTAAAAAATCCATATTTCTTTCATATAGCGTTTCATGATATTAATACGTATGTATACAAATAATAATAAAAACGCATAAATTATTCCAGTAATAAATGTATAGAGTGGTTCATAAATTCATGAAATAAAGTTATAGCATAAGTTGCCTGCTCGTAGAATAGTTTCCCAGTAAAATCCAATAGTTGTCCAGGAATAAATATTTAAAGGCTTTGTTAACGGAATTCGATAGAATTGGGGTTATTGTGAAACCTAGTAACTAATACTAAAATTATATAAATATTACTTTAACATCATAATGTTCCTAGGATTAATTAGTCAGATACTCACACAATATTAAGTAATTTTATGTTGTACTTATTGCATTTTTGATTTATTTGCCCATTTATTATAATACGGTAAGGTTCCAAACTAAAAGTACAAAAGTATCTAAATTTTGACCCAGTCACAATTTCAGAATATAAAGCCATTACACACTATTAAAGTTATTAACCGTCTTTAGAATTTATTAGTTTTGGGTTAGAATTTCTCTCCTTTGATCATTGCTTGTAGTAAAGTAAGTAGATAAATATTTGTACTCGTAACATATGCAAATGTCAGATACGCAAATATTGGAATATGAATACTCAAGCACTATGTCCACTCCTTGGCTCATTTTACATTGAGGATATGAACTAAAATGTTTTCAAGCAGGCTAAACAGCTCTTCATAAAATGCACTGTAAACTACGAATACTAAGAATTACTGACGAATAAAAATCTCCTTGAAACGAAGCGCTTCTATTTCAAAATTTTGTTTTAATAGCTTCTATACAACCAAGTACATACAAAAACACGAGGTATAACCGCTTAATTACTCCCAATAAGTCAAGTAATCATTATTTATATGGTTGTAATGAAAAACAAATATAAGAAGTCTATAAAACCATTCAGTAAACACTTTAATGATAATAAAAATCGTTTCAACAACACAGAAGAGGTCACGCATGCATCACATACGCACAATTTCTATTGTATGGCTTTCTAAAAGCTTTCTATAGCCTTTACTAGACACTAGGTAAGTGGTGACTAGAGAATTAAACGAGATAGTCTTTTAAGTGCATTTGAAATGGAAATTTAATTTATTTATAATGAACAATCGTAATTATCGTATTGAAGTAAGTATTAACTTGACTAAATTACTAATAAAATTTTAGTTTAAGAATTAAAAGAAAGTTTTATAATTCGCAAAACCTATTTATAAATTTATTTATTAAAAAAAAAACATAGAAGATTGGTAAGTTTAAAAAAAAAAATAAAAAAAATATTATGATGAAATTTGTTGTTGTCTAGATCAAATTGTCAAGGGAATAGTGATCTAAACACATATAGCTAAATGTTATTTTTATTACGGTAGCCGCTTACCATGTACAGTCGGCCGCATAAGTCGATTAACAAAAGTGCAAAACAACTGAACACTCAACTTACTTACTTACTGAAGCTTTTTACGGTCGTTTGTACGTGAAGTTTATTTTGTTCTCTAGTCGTGACAATGACATGGCCTGTTAAGTGTTTAGTTGTTTTGCACTTATGAATGTGTTAATCGACTTATGCGGCCGACTGTACAAGCAACGCAAAACCTATCAGCACAGAACATAACTTAGCAACACAGGTGCTGCAAGTTCCGGCCTTAAAGATTAAGGAAGGCATCCCATAATCACTAAATAATTTTAAAACTTATAAAGTAGATAACTGACTAACGACAGAGACCCAATAAGGAACGAAATCCATTTCTATGAATTACACAGAACATAAATTTAATTATCATTTGAGTTATCAAAGAGATTTCTTAATTTAATCTTAATGTGATCTTATTTTAATCTTGAATTCATCTTTTACTTTTTAAGGAAATTATGTTATAAATAATGTCTATAAAAAAAACAAGCTAGTTATTATAAGTATCTTCTTCAATGGCCATATATTAACTTTCATTCTTCCATGGAACTAGTTTGTATGAAAACAAACTTTATCTTCATATTAATAAAGATTTATTTGCGCGTTGGACTCGAAGAAGTTTCCTCATTTACTCATTGCTAAGTTCTATTCGTAAGCAATATAGTTAAGTGGCTCAACTGCATTATCGTTAACTACTTTCCTGATATTTGTTTCTATTGGTGTTTCTCCGACGGCGTTAGGTGAAACGACTTTATACTTTCCCGGTTATGTTTCAGCGTTAGACACTACGCTTGGCATTAATTCTAAAATTAACAGAAAACTTTCCACGACTTAAAGTTCAATTTAGTTCTATGTTAAAATTACGAAAATATATTATGAAGACGTAAGTGGATGAAGGCGTTATGTCGCATTTTTGGGTTTTTTCGTTTTTTTGCGTTGATGAAGGTAATATATCCTTATGAATGATCACAGACCTTAAGATCGTCGATTTAAGACATTTTTGGAAAATAAAAAGTTGAAAACTGTATATACAGTTAATTTTAAAAAGCAAAGAGTGCAGAAAAGTTTACTTTTTCAATGGAAGAGGGAGCTATGTTCCCTTTTTTTATTAAATAATAGAAGTGTTTAATTGCTATCATACCATTAATATTTTAGGTAGTTTACACAACTTTTCATCATAATTTAGTACAAAAATCAGTTCCGTGGTGACTTATCTCAAAAATTAAAAGTAAAACTTAAGCTCGATTTATTCAAAATTGGAATTATGCGACATACCACCTTCATCCACTCACGTCTTCATATGTATGTATTTAGAATAAGTCTGATTGCAACAAATATAATTATCTATATACAAATATGTATGTTCCTTTAACTGATTTTCATGAAACTTGGTACATATATAAAAACATTTATGTAGAAGGACACTTGTGAATGGGTGGATTCTGCCACAGGACCGAATATTTTAATTAATGTATTACATATGTATGAAGTTTTTAAATTTGAATAAGAATATTTATTTAAACGTTCCAGTTTAAAACTATGTTTTATAATTAGTATAAAATAATTTAAAATCATAAAAAACAGTTCTAAACAATAGTAACAAATTATATCATTGAAAATATGAAAAAATAATATTAAAAAAAAATTACATATAAAAAATGGGAAGAGGTAGTGAATTCTGTAGTACTAAATGGTAACATCATTGTGTTCTCCAATCGTTGAGATAGTTGGCTATGTACCGGTTACATCGTACTCGATGTGGCTTAGGGATTCGAATACAAATTGGTTTTGTTATAAAACTGCGACTCGTGTGCATTCTGTATTCCTCGGAGTGCTCTTTAGTATGCACGCCCTATTGGCTCCGACTTCTCTTTGGGAATTGTTTAATGTTTGCTACGAGTGTTTTGTTTGGGTTCCAAAGACTTCCTACTGTTAATCTTTTATTGCATTTTCTTAGTCAATGACTACGCAATAATTTTTGCTATTCGAATATAATATTGTCAGTTGATAAACTTAATGTTTCATTCAATTATAGTATGAGCATAGAAAAAATGCTCACTTCTTGTCTCAGAATCTTTTATTTATGATACTTTCTACTACTGATATTGAAAGACACTTTATTACGAGCACAAAAGTGCTAACTCGTAACTTTATGTGTCAAAAATTCTACTTAAAAAATATTAATTAAAAAAAAGTTTAAATATTAAAGTGGCATATATTATAAATGCGAAAGTAACTCTGTCTGTCTGTCTCGCTTTCACGCCAAAACTACTGAACCGATCACCATGAAAATTTCCATACACGTTGTCTGGTACACCAGAAAGGACATAGGATACATTTCATCCAAGAAAAAAGTAATGTTCCCGAGGGATTATCTAAAATATAAAACTGTAAGTAACGCCTGGCTAATGTGTTATAGCAACAAGTTGTCAAGCGTTGTAATTGCTTTCATATTTTTTATTTATCATCGCGTACGAAGTCGCGGGCACCAGCTAGTATAATATAAAAAATCTGTTATGCCTTATTGTCTGTTATTGTGTATATTGTGCAGTATTGTGTTGACCGTGACCAGGGCAACATAAAAAGCGTAGTAGCTATTTCCATCACAACCTCATTGTTGGAGTTAATCTAAAATATGATTACGGCGAACGTAAACCGCCGTTTGGAAGAGTTAACCGCTGTAACCGCGGACACAACTACGCTATTTGTAATGACCATTTATTGTAAAGTGGGGATAAAAGCATTCTTAACGACATTTGTTCACATTTGAAATAAATTCAGAGTATATTTTAAATGAGTTATTTTTATATTAATGGGATACAGACAGTCTGAAGGTTCACTCGATAGTATGTAGCCACGATCACATAAGGACCCTAGGTTTGACTACGACCTAAAAGTTTAAAAATCAACAAAAAGCCTTCTTAATTTTAATCTTATAATAACACCATAAAAGTTTAAATTCTCGATTGAAAATGTGTTTGCATTTCCATCAGATAGAAGTCTAAATTAGAATAATTTCAACCGTTTTAATCTTCTGTGGACTGTATAACAGTAATTCTCATTTCCTTTAATAACTTTCTCACAGTGCATCGAGGTTAACTGTCCGCGTCATACGGCTGCCTTCAAACGTAAATTGCCGGTGCAGCTCAAAGGGGACTACACCGAAGTGGACTGAGTTTGACGTTTCTATCGAGAAGTTGATCTGTGTTGACATAGTAATACTAATCAGAACTACACTGAAGTACTTTATCAACAATATATTATCGATTATTTATTACTTACTCAACGCCCAATATCTACTGAAAAGTTTTTTTAAAAGAGAAGAACGACATCTGAAACGCTTATAGTATCAAGGATTATAGTGAGTTTAGACCTCATGAAACACTTTACTTAACAATGGAAACTTAGTTCCATTGGTAGGTTTGTAAATATTGATAAGCCCATTATTTTAAGGCCTAATGCAACAAAAATACTTTAAGGTTTTAAATAGGATGTGCAAACAACGTAAGCATATTCCCAGTTAAAATTATGGTTAATTATACCATGTAGATAGGCAATATTAAAATATAATCCGCTGCCTTTAAATAAGGTTAAGACTGAAACAGTATATAGAACACAAATAGATTTGTTTCGGGTTTATTTGGTCATAAGCAGTAAACGAGACAAAATGGTTGAACTTGCTAACAAACTTTAGGGTTGTCCTGCTTAATGTGTAATTGTGTACAACTGGATAATTTATTAGCATTTAATCCTAATACCAGATAACTAACAAAGGTTTCAGTATGAATGAAATTAGTTTAGTTACGTAATTATAGGAAAATTTTATTCATACTGAATTTAGTTACATAATTATAGGAAAGAAATATGTGTGATATATTGACTAATGACATAAAATAGTTCAAGTGAACTTTTTATTTATTGTTAGGTATTGTTTACGTACTAACATGTGTCATCTGATTGATATAAAAATTAAGAAGAAAAACTCTAAAAATAATTATAAAAATAGTAGAATAAAATATAAAGTGTTCATAAGTTACGCTTAAAAATATTTTTATGTTTTATTAAATTATGCACTTGATTTATTGCATACATCGATAGGCATTTTTTAATTATTTTCTATTTAATGTTTGGGACTTTTACCGTACAAGCAAAGGTATATCTCAGCTCCATTATGCCTGGTTACCGGTGACTTTAAATAACGGTTGGCCTACAGATGGTGAAAGAGGCCTTAAGTTTTATAAGTTTAAAAACAAAATTAAAAGATAACTGTATAAAAACATGATTTTATTAATATTTCTTATAATTTACAAAAAATAACAATAAGCTTTATTTTTATAAAACTATAGAAAACCCGTAAAAACTTAACAACAAAATTATTTATGTTTATCACAGCATTGCTTTGGTTCTAAATAGATCAGTGTTTTCCCTTTTGATGACCCCATTCTTTGTGGTCATGGTGGCCACCCTTTTTGCCATGATCATGATGATGATGATGATGCTCTTCATGTCCATGATGGCCCTTGTGTCCTTTGTGATCTTCATCGTGATGATGCTTGTCATGGTGGCCATGTTTACCATGGTGGTGCTCGTGATGTCCGTGATGATGATGACCGCCCTTCTTGTGATGTCCACCATGGTCTTCATGATGTCCATGATGATGACCATGCTTGTGATGCTTGCCTTCCTTATGATGGTCATCATAGAAGTGATGGTCCTTGTGGAAGTGATCCTTATGGTATTTCTTGTGGTAGCCGTCGGTTTTCTCTCCCTTGTCGTGGTGCTTATGGTGGCCATGTTTGCCTCCTTTGTGATGGTGTCCATGTTCATGATGATGTCCGTGATGATCATGTTCATCCCAATGCTTCTTGTGACCACCTCCATCTTCGTGATGATGGCCCGCGTGATGATGGTGCCCGTGATCACCGTGTTCACCTTTATGGTGATGATGGTGTCCTTTATGGCCTTTATGGCCTTTGTGACCGTGTTCATGGTGGTGATCATGATGATGTTCATGTCCACCACCTTCCTCGTGATGGCTACTCTTGCCACCCTTGCCACTGGCAGCTGCCACAAGATCCTTCTCTTCCTCGCCAAGTTCCCGTGCATATACTGCCACAAGGCATAGCAGCCCGATTGCTATAACCAATCTCATCTTGAACAACGGTTGTTTTGTGATCATCTGTTAATATTTACACTATTTATAGCCAATCAGTTTCAGATGAGGAAAGTGTTTAGTAATTGTCTGCGCAACACCTCAGGGACAAATGGTTGGGACTGTTACCGACCGCTGAAGCGTTAACAATAAATCAGTTGCAACGCAGAATGCATTTTAGTTTAACCAATGTGTCTTATTTTTAAATCATATTACATTATTTGACGATTAATTCGATAAATTTATTACATAATTGTTCACTGAAGCCATGTAAAATTAATTACACGAGATTATTACTTGATTACTCTTACGATTCCAATACTTATTAACGGTAAGGCTAAACAGATTTAGCGGTAAAACAAAAAATATATTAACTAAATAAAATAAACTATATTTGAAATTGCCAATTATAAGGTTCTTCGTAGAATCAGCAGTTCGAACCAATGGTAACAGTAATTACTAACAGTAATTAAAATTTAAATATTATTTTTTATATTTCTAGTAGTGATTCGAAATTTTATAAACTGGAAAAAATGTATTTACAAATGTATTACTATTTACAACCGTATATATTTGTATTGAAAAGGATTCTTTGTTTTTCTCGTATAATAGACATGTTATGCAATTAACAAATGCTTTGTTATGTCTGCACATTTTGCAAAATTTCTGCTGTAAAACCATATTCTATTCGTGTTCAATTTCGTGCACTGCCCTGGATACTGGATAAAAAGAACAATTTGCATCGTCCTGTCGAAATTTAATCAAAACAACAATAGGGATTGTCCGCTGTTGGTCCCTGTCGAAACTCCTATTCTGAAGTTACGAACTCTTTCTCTTATAACTCACTAGAGACCTGCCCCTACTTTGTTGTAATAGCATACTTGAAGTTCTATATGAAAAAATATAATCAAGTGTAATGGTTTTTTCATGTACAATCCACATAATATTCATATATCGATAGAAATGTTTGTATATATGAGGGTAAAACCATTGTATCATTGTAAGCACTGAGTAGCTCGAGTAAAATAGTAGCGACAATTTATTAGACACTAGCTGTTGCACTCTACTTCGTCCGCGTAACTATAAAATATAGCCTATGTACTCACTAATAATAGAATAGAATTAATATTTTAAATAACTTTATGTTATAGTCAACAGACAGGCTGACTATCCACTTGATGGTGAGTGGTTACCGTCGCCTTTAACACAAACAAGACAACAGGTGCTGCAAGTGCGCTGCCTACCAATGTAGGATTAATGATAGGAATCAGGAATGAATAGGAAAATCCTTTACTCTCTTACTCATCCATCGAAACACAACAGCATTTAAAAAGTATTCCGCAATTTAAAAAGTTCTTTTCCAAAGTTGACCTTGCCGATAATCAAACCTGAGACCCCTGAAACAGACCGTTAAGGCAAGTAAGCATCACGCAAGCGTCCTAATGCAACATGTTTTTCAAATGAAATCAACCTAAATCGTTTAGTGAAAACCGTATCAAAATTGGGTTGTATAGAAAAAGTTTGAAGAGACTCAGAATGAGACAGATACAGATATAGATCTATATATAGATTTCTATATTTTTTTCACGAATAACACGATTATTTTTTCAAACAAACTAATGCACTTAGCGATTCTCCACAAAAAAGTTATTTTTATTCAGAATAACACCGCGCACAAAGAGGCTTTTCCACAACGACCTTTCGGGGACGTCAAGGGATAGTGGAAGCTTCAAAGGGACAAACGTTTTTTTAAGTTTTTCTAACTAAATGCTTATCCGCTTATGTAGCATTCAAAAAGAGTGCTTTGTTAGACAGTAATTTTTTCTACATAAAATGGCTTGGTAAAACTCGGGATTAAGTTGGCTCTCGTCCCTTTATGTTTCATAAAAGTTTTGTTTTTGTTGCAATTAGTCGTGAGTTTGAAAGTAAAATAGTTATAAAATTGTTGACAAACTGCATCCAATTCTGCTATGTTTAAAATTGCTACAAATTTAAATTAAAGTTTAAAATTATTTTATGTTAATAATTATAATTACCTAAGTTAAAATAATAATCATGTAAGTTTTATTTACTTATTAAAAAACAATCTTAGTGTGTACCGAATCGTACACACTAAGATTAATTGTACATATTTATTTAAGCAATAATTTGTTGGATTTAATTTAGATTTAATTAGAAATATTATTTCACAATGACTTTTTAACACGTATTAAAGTTCTCTCGTTTTATTACGAGTTTTGTAATATATATAATATATTAAAAATTTGTTCAAATTACATATCTTCCGTATATGTATTATGTCAAAATATAATTTTAAGAAGTTTTATTACACTTAGTAAAAATAAAAAAAAAAATTTTTTGATTTTTACTAATATAAATACAATTCTGTCAAAAATCCTGGACCTATTTGAAATGTGATTGAAATATTTAATAGGCCTACACGCAAAGACTCTTAACCTCTCAATATAACTTTTGATTCCATTATCCCCAAGTTCAATAAAAGTGGGTAAGAGGGAGAAAAGTCGTCAATTCGACGGAATTGTAAATAGAGATATGTCGTGGGTTCAAGTCGCGATTTGTCACATCTTATCTCAGGGCACTCATCCTCTCTTCCCTGATAAATCATTCGTACAATTCGTGACGGAATAGGAATACATCAGAACCACCCCTTAATATTCCCCTATTGGGGGTGAGGCAAGGTGGGTGCTAAAGTTTCCTGTGACACAACTTATTAGTCTGAAAACGTGCCGAGAACACACGTTAGTACTTAGTTGAAACGAGAAACACAATTGTAATTGACAACATTTGAATTTTTGAATATTGCAAATCAAAATATCTTTATAATTATGGGTAGTGAGTGGTGATAAACTGAACCCATACTGAACCGCTCGTCTTGTGGTGGTAACAACTCTCTTATAGACCCTCGTCTCCCAGTTATCATCTTTTCTTGTCGTTACTTTATCGTTTCTACAGCGCCTCCGCAACTCAACTGTCTAGTAGATATTTTTACCTCTTAGTAGATAAGTTTTAACTTCTCCGTCACAAATTCATATTACAATATTTACTAATCAACTGGCTGGTGCCCGCGAATTCGTTGAAAAATAATAAAAAATATAAGCAATATAACGCTGGATCACTTGTTGCTATAGCACTTTGGCCGGGCGTTAGTTTTTTTTTTTTTTGGGATCCGAGGATAAGACCTCGCCGTGATCACATATCACCGCTGATGGTGGAATCCGAAGGGGACAGTCCCCTCGTCGACTGTCCCCGGATAGTGAGTAAATGGCATTTCCCTTCCTGAAAAAAGATCCTTTCTTGTATCTTGTATGTATCCTTTCTTGTACAACGTTGGTAGTCAAAATAATTTCTCACTTTAGTAAAAATTTCAGAAAATCTCAATTAAAAAAAATTACAATGTAAATTAAAGAATTATGCGTTATAATGTACATACTTAACAATTTTCGATTCATAAATTCATTAAATTTCTCAATTTAATGTAATAATAATATTACAAAGTTTTTGTACAACACCCTTTATCACGATATTTCAGTTACTCGTCCGATGTTCAGTTTTTATCGCTCTCTATTATGTCAGTGGTGGATTGATTCTCTCCCATTCTGCGCCCAAACTAGAGCAATAGGTATGGAGGATCTTTTGGGTGCTTTTTATGGTGTAGTTACCCACACGTCTTTCATAATAAGACAAAAATACCGTAGTATTTTTATTACTGTTTTGTTACATTTGAATTATTATTATTTTCGTTTAATTTGATTTCAAGAAATTACAATGGAAATGTAGAACTAAAGCATTAAACAGTTATTGTAAACAGGAATTCGCACAGGTTGCTTTTGTGACGACTTACTTAACCGGAAGAATGAGTTCAAAATGAGCTCTATGGTCTATGGTGTTTTATATGAAAAAATTCATATAAAACACCATAGACTAAATATAAATACTTATATATTTTCATAATATGAGCAATAAACTGTAATTTTTTTATTAAAATTGTAAAACAATGAATGTATTTAAAATCCATTTGTTAAACTAAACTATATTTTGACGGCAATGTGCCACTAAAATGGTATTTTATATTTAGGATAACAAGGGTTAAAGTTCAAATACAGCTAGTAGCTTGTCTGTCTACCAGCTTGATTTACGATCTTTAAAATAGGTATCTGCTTCCTTTTTAAAGTTAGTAAAGTCCTAAGTGAGTAAGTAACTTCAACGGGTACATAATGACTTTGTAAAAATAAAACTGAAAAAATACGCTGTTATGCGTTTAGTTTAGTTAGTTTAGTTATGCTGTTTATAAAATAGCAATCCAGAGGCCAGTGAACTCGTTCATGGCAGGAAAGAAGTACACAACAAAACAATAGCAACATTTGACAGACAGACAACGCATACGAGTATTGCATCATGTGATGTTATGTTGATAACAGAACATACATTGATAATGATTTATATTAAAATAAAAACGTTTTCAATATTTATTGAATGTCTTATTCTATGAAAAATAATCTATATTTCACTAAAAAATAGGGATTTCCTTAATGAAACCATCGTGTGAATCCATCGTCACCTTAAGTCTTCTCGTTCTTCATCTGTTTGAGAGTCATCACTATCCCGTACAGATTGATGTCACAGATATCTTTGGTAGAACTTTCAACAGAATTTGTAATTGAAGTATTAGAATTTGTCGACCTCTAAAGATCATAGACCTATGCTCGACCAAAATTAACGATTTCATTAACAGTAGGCAACTATCGGAAAAAGTCTAGCACTAATATAAGTAAGTATTTTGATTAAAATTAAGTGTGTAATTAGATTTGCAAAATTGTTTACAACAGGTAGCTTAGAGATTGTTCTGATTAGAATTTTCAACTCAATATAGTAAGTGTTGAATTGAACAAATATATTTTGTAAACAAATTTTATTGGTGTTGCACAACCTTACCTTTTAATTTATTTGTCAGCACATTTGTGGCCGCGTCTTGTTAAATGATTTTGTTGCAACGCTGGCCTTTATACTCGCAATGACTCAGTGGCTCAGGTTTTCAAATTTGTCAACGTGTGACAGAAAGGTTAATTAGATGTGACCTTGCTTGTATGTCACAAAGGCGCCATTGATTGGTTAAAAGCCATTGAATCTTTACATTAACAATACAATTACAAGAAAGATATATTATTATATTACAAGTGTTAAAATCTATTTAATATTTGAATGTGTTTTTTTCTTATTTTCGTCTTATTATCAATACTAATAATAAATCAGAAGTGTAGGTATTGTGTTATGTATGTTCCTCCATAACTCTTAAACGAATTAATTGATTTTCATGAAACTTGGTAGATAAATATTTAGACGTACAGGACACGGCATAGCCTACTTTTTTCTTTTTCCACTCGGGCACCAGGTAGTAACCATAACCTGCTGCGATTTTACTTTTTGTTTGATCGATTTTCTCAAAATACACAGTTTTAATTACGAGACGAATCTACAGCGTTTGTAACAAAAAACTGTTTACAATAGAACGACATAAAAAGATCATAGTAATGACTACTTAGTAATGACGTATACATACATACTCGTAGTAGTATGGTTGAAAATTCGCTTGTAAAAATTCGCTTGTCTGTAAAAAATATCTCTTTATTTATAACTTAAGTAGCTGGTGCTCGCGACTTCGTCCGCGTTGTAAAGTATAAAACGCCATCTAAAAATATCACCATGCAGTTGTCATGTTACTTCAAGCTTCACTTGTTTTTGGATAGATGGCGCTATCTCCCGGGCCAAGCCGCTAGTTACTTTTATTTTAGGTTTCCCGTAGGAATGAAGCATTTTCCCGCTGTAAAAAGTAGCCTATGTTCATCACAGATAATGTCGGCTTGTAATGGTAAAAGAATTTTTCAAATCGGTCTCGTAGTTTCGGAGCCTATTCTATACAAACAAACAAACAATCAAATCTTTCCTCTTTCTAATATTAGTATAGAGTAAAGATATTACAAAAACTGTGAAACCGTACCTAAACAACAAAAAATTTTCGCGTTCGTTCATCGAGTAATCTCAAATAACAGACACAATGCAAAAAGTTGGGCTGTTTTTTCTTGATAGCTGAACCCCTTTCTTCCACATCATAAAACTTTTATATAGAAGGTGACGGTCCCTAAAGCATAGTTTTCCGGGGCGTTGGGAATGATAAAAAGAAAAAAAAAACTTTTAAACTTCTAACTTTGCGAATGACTTGTCAGTATTAAAGTGGAGGTACGCATTTTATATGTAGAGCAGCGAAGTTGAAAATTACACAAAAATGAACAAAAACAGGACTGAGAAGTAAGCCTCAGGTGCCACCAGACAATTAACTTTAAATAATAATAATATGTTGATGGTGCCATGGTGGTAGACATAAGATCACTGCAGACATAATATCCTAAGTAACTCAGTTATATTACATTCAAATAGACTTTGTCATCCTGTATGTAAAAAAATAACTTTTTTCTACCATAAGTAATATAAAAAATGTCAAAATTACAATAGACATATTCATTGCAATGCCTTTGCGTTGGAGTAATCTCTATGTACAGTCGGGGTAAGAAAAGGTTCGTCACCTTAAAGTCGAAATTTGCTTGCGCCAGGGCAAATGTCAGTCATGCCAAAATTTCATTTCAAACGTCTGTCAGTTGTCTGCTTAGTGCTTTAGTTTTAAAAGGTACTAAGAGTCTACGATTTTGATAAAGGAATTAATTTGAAAACTGACGAAGGTTTTCCTACCCCGACTTTACAGGGACGAGCGTAATACAGTTGACCACATTAATGGGAACACAAAAAAAAAACAATAGCCCGCACTCTCTCGACAGAATATGATTTTATAAAACGACAACTCTTTGAGAGCCAGGAGACCACTTTATTAGGTTATCTTGGACAAATTAAAATGAAAGCAACAGGCTGTATCCCGACAGCGTTTTATATACAGCTGTATTGTTTTGTTACTCTGTTTTATAGACTTCGACCGCGTTGAAAATTTTAAAACGCTATCTACCGTGGAACGGATCACTAAAAATATCACCAAGCAGTTGTCATGTTAGTCGCTTCACCTGATTTGGATAGATGGCGCTATCTCCCGGGCCATACTTCTGTCAAGTGTGTACCGGGCCAAGCCGCTAGTATTTACTTTTATTTTAAGAATTAAGAATTAATCTAGCTATTCAAAGGGGGAACGCTGCCAGTATCTTCGGAACCTTGCCTAAAGGGACTCCTTTTAATAATATATTTTAGTTTTTAGTCCTAGATTTTACTTAGATAATATTTTGTTAATTAAAAAACATAATAATTAAGTATTTATGTCTAATAAATAAATTAATTATGCGGACAATTTAACTTATAAATAGCTCTCACTCTTAGGTAACAAGTTATGTTTGCATTTTGACAGGCGCTGATCTAATTATTTAATATTTTTATAATAAGTACTCAATAATAATTTATGTATGTCAGATTGTGTGTGGTTTTTAAAATCAAATAAAAATATGGTATAAATTGTAGGTTAGGAAACCTTTTTCTTATACACTTACAGCACAAAAAGACTATTTCTGGTGGGGATCAGATACAGCATGAAATTCAGAATACACTTAAAACTTTCAAGTACGAGCTTCAGACAGTTCACTAAGAAGTGCACATAGTAAATAAAAAACGGTATAGATTTTAATAAAAAAAGTCAAAACTGTAACTTGACTTTCAATGAAACTAGAAATGAACAGACTCCATTTATTGATTATAATTATACCAATGCAAATAATCAACGCGTAGAACATTAATTCATAATAACATAATTTTATGTATATCTCAAAATATCTAAACCTCGGCATACCCCAAAAGTGGAACTAAGTGGCCAAAAGTGGCCAACTCGATGGACAGAAGACCAATTTTCTATGATTTCGTTATTCCTTACTTTTTATCTTATTTTTAGGACGATTATAATATTGTCGAGTATAATCGGGTGGGCAGCGGTGCCTCAGTGCCTTAAAACAAAAAAAAAATCGATCAATGTATATTTCCAGAGATGACGTAATTATGGCGCTGAAACGTAGTCCAGCAGCAGAAGACCTATGTCCAGCAGAGAGCGTCCTGAAGCTGAGATGTTTGATGATAAGAGACCGAAACCAGGAATTTAAGTCGGAGAGAAAAATTCACATAATTAGCTCCATATTGGAACTTTACTAAAATCAGTGTTTAGAATATTAGTTGCCTTACTGTTAAGACATGTACGGTGTCCAAAGGTGTCGAAGCCTTAAGTGCACAACGAAGTCTAATACAAAATGTATCGTATACTCGCATTGACTTTGCTTTAGAAAGTGATAGGTGATTAAAATTTACACTTCAAATCCATTTAAGAACCTTGTGATATATATGCTAATATATATGCTATTTACTGTGAAATAGAACATTATTTACAAATTAAAGAGACTAGTCTTCTTATATATAAAAGGCGATACCGCTGAACCAATTTTGATGAAAGCTTCAGATAATCTTCAGATTAGTCCAACGAGTAATCCTGTGAAGTTAGGTAGTGATCGGACGCAGGCGAAGCCGGGAGCGGGTCGCTAGTGTATTGGTATTTGGTCTATTCCTTTTATACTTGTTCCACGACTCAATGCATGCAAATTAAATTATATTTATTATTTACTAGCTGGCGCCCGCGACTTCGTCCGCATTGAAAAGAAAAAAGTAACCTATCCTGTGTCCTGTACGTCTAAATGTTTATCTACCAAGTTTCATGAAAATCGGTTAATTCGTTTAAGAGTTATGGAGGAACATACATACATACAGAAAAAAATTCTAAAAATGGTCAATTTCGTTTCAATATCATGTATAGAGTCTATAAAATAAACACAATATCTCTGAAAACAAAGTAAGTTACTCCCTTACAGATTTATTATTAGTATTGATTTTGTTGAACTATTTATTTGAAGAAAACATATTCAAACAGCTTAAATAATACTTAAAAATATGGAAATTAATAACATGACATCAATTTTAATTACGTCTCTTTGTTTAAGTAAAGTTACTTTTGCATTGACTTAAGTAGTAATGTACTTAAGTAGGGAGAAAATTCTTAATAACTAATCCTACGAATATTAGATAACAAATTGATATTGTTTACTTATTAAACCACGTGAAGAAATCGACCGTCTGGTTAGTTCAGGAATCTACAATGAAAGCACTTGTGTGATTGTATACCTTATCACCATTATTATAATATTACCAATGTTTTAAAGTACGTCCATTTAATACTAAATAATAATAAAAAAGTTTTCGATTTCAGGAAAAACATTCATTAATTCCGTGTGCAATACGTGCAATAAGTGCAATCATATTAAATAAACACGCTGCACATATATATTTGCATCTCATTAACTTTACAAAAATAAAGTAAATTACAAGATACGCCGCAAACATTTTTGCTTATAACTCTCATATTGAATTAGCTTTTGCCTGCGATTTCATGTACATATAATGGTTTAAAAGGTTACTTATATCCTTTTCAGTACTCCTGATAAATTAGCAATAATTTATTCAGCATTTATCGCTCATTTTTTTAAATATATTAATTTGATCCCTTAGGAACAGTTCCTACTTTTTCTAGATAATGTTCTATTCTGTATCCTTGACAAAGCGTATGCAAAATTTCATGACGATAGATTGAGGAAGGTTATTAGGCCATTTCTCATCATGATCCCATGACCTTTAGAAACCGCCCAAAAAGAAAGGTATGCCTTTGACAATTTGGTGAAACCGCGGGACACAGCTAGTAATAAATAAATTAAATATTTGAGAAGAAAACCCCGCTGAAATAAGTACAAAAAAGACGACCAGTACGCATTATTTTACGACATTTCTTCTATCAGTATAGAAAAATATTTTTATCACTCCTTAAGTCCTCTGACGTAATTACGTAAACATTGTTAAAGGTGGTGTAAAAGTGTAAATGGGGCTTCCACTATTTTCATATTGGTCTGCGACAGCCACCCGGTTGTTATTGCAAAATTAATTGGCGAGTAATTGGCCGCGCCCGACTGGTTTACGTCTGAAGGCGTGCTATTGACTGCCAGTTAATTAGAGCCCAACTGCTGGAACAATGTGGTACAACTGGCTGAAGCTAAGACGGTGAACGACGCGTCCCGACAACTAATAACCGCTCACTTGCAATGTAGTTACTGTGAACACAGCTTTATGATTGATTAATTTTTTCAATTATTCATAAAAGGTAAATATAGAAAGATTTTTTTGTACGAAAGAAGGGATGTGTTTCGTCCATAGACATTCTGGTCTATAGGCTATGGTCTAAGGGGTTGCTCATGCTGTATCTATTACATAAGTACAAGAAACCCAAACTTCAAATGACGTCATTCGATTCGCACGAATACGATTTATCACGACAAACAAGGGAAAGGCAAGAAAAAGGGTCCACTAGTTAACGTAGAACTGGAGTTAACAGCGGAACAGGATCAGGTAAACGTGCAGAATTAATCACACCTCGACGGAAGGGATCTAACACTAGTCAGCGTTTGGTTATGTGTGGCCATGAAATCGGCGAGTACATCAGATGGAAATTACAAATACTTTAAATTTTGTAACAAAATGTGTTACATTTGCGATATGAAAAAAGCACAAGGTTTTCATGTGATCTTGCGAAGTGTGACTACTTAAACAATATAATTGCCCCAAAGGGCTTACATACTTACTGAAATAAAACAGGAATAATGGCAAAGAGTTAAAACATGGACTAAGATTTATACCTTAAATAATTATTCCCGATAGAATAGATTTATACATCATAGAAATTGCTTTTACATAATTATATTTGGATTTTAGTCATTTGCAAACAATAATAATTTATAGCACCTTATAACTCTTACACGTATACATTACATAATTATTTACCACAAAAACAAATTCGATACACAAGCGAAAACATTAATAAATCGCTTATTTAATGGACTCAAATTAGAGCCATTCGATTCTAACCTTTTCCCAGTCAGAATGGATCCTCATTCAATTATCTAAATGAAATCTGGATCAGTTCTGTGATCTCACGATGTTAACGCAATTTGTACCAGTCTAACAAGTGGAGTCGAATTAAGAATCAAAAGTTTGGGGCATCGACATAAAGAAAATTACATTATAGGGCGCTGCTAATTTGATATGCGCACTAACGGAATCATGGTCGATTACTGTAATGGACTAAAAAATTAATATATTTACTTAATTAAATATCGAATAGGCTATTATACGGTGCCAATTCTTTTTAGTTAGGTTTACTTAATTATTATAAACAATGTAAAATATACATAATGGTATTCATAGTTATGATAAAAGATAAAATTTAAAGTTAATAAAAAAAGAAGTCTTTCAATTAGACATATTTAAATCACGCTTCAAGACGCCGATGGTGATAATTAATAAATATTATTGTAAAAATATAAAATCTTATTGTCATTGAATTTTTGTTATATAAGAGAAGTAACTAAGAATAGTTACGACAGAAAAGCTATTTTAAAAATACATCTCTGTTTGTTTCCTTTGCGACGTTACGGAGGAAGTGGAAGGCACGCGTTGCCGGAAGTCGCCGGTGTGTGCCGGATATGGCGTACAAATTCCTGATTTCCGGTCTTACAGCACTTACGCGTGTGGATTTATAAGGGTGGTCTACACACGATTTCTATTTATGTGGAGAAGTTATAAAATGAAAAGAATTTACATTAGTATCTACCTATATGTACACCTTTTATTTACGATATGTCATTATGATATATTGTGAGTTATAGGTAATTAATAACTTGTTGACGAGCCCTTTGGCGTGATGTTAAGGTGCTTGCCTTAACACTCTATAACAGGGATCCCGAATTCGATTCCTGACAGAGCCAACATGGGATCTGTTAAGCATTTGGGTAGATCGTCTGGCAGAAGTCACCGCGCCCTTAAAGAAGATCACCGTGAATAAGAGCATATTATGTGCTTTCGGTGACTGAGTAAGGGATGTTAGTGCCCATTTTCCCTGTTCCTTCTTTTTAATCCCTAATCCTTTATTATAACATTGTCGTCTGAGCAATTGCTGCACCTGAGTGGGGTGTTTATGTTGTGTTATTGGCGACAGTAGCCATCAACCATAAAGTAGAACGTCAGCCTGTCTTTCCCCCTTTTTAATATTTTCCGATATATTTTCCGAAGGCTATACTCAGCACGCCATGTATTTTAAACAAATTAATTACTTATATCCTATGAATAATCTTAGAAATTTAAATATATCTTTATTTCTATTCACATTATAAAATTCTACGTTTCCAATAAATTTCATTTTGTGTTGAAAACTAATTATCTAAAATTTGTTACGTTAGTTAAATCTTTACACGAATACTGCAGTGTAGCCTCCTAAAGAGAGAAAAAATAGTCATTTGGCACCGACTTTGCCGCATTGATCCTCCTGTGCAAAGAGGAATGAGAATACAATGAACGTTGAGCAGTCTTAGCTCACTAATTAGTCTATAGTTCGTTTATGTAGGATTAGGGAGTCAATGGGCGATTTGCGAGCACGGTTTTAAAGTTGAGAATTAAGTTACTATAGAGAAATTAATCTGTGTATAACGAGCAACCAATTACAACCAGATTATCTGATAAAGAGATCAGTTTTATCGTAATAAAAGGGGAAATGAAGGAATTAATTTGAATTTAAAGTTCAAAATAAAACATAAATTAAAATGTCATTTGACTCTATAATAAGAGGTAATAAAATTATATAGTTACTTAAAGATGAAATATATTAAAAAACATTTGTCGATACCTTTCTTCCCAGAAATGTTGACTAACGCCTGGTCCAAGTCTCAGGGTCTTAGGTTCGATTTCGGGCAGGGCCAACTTTGGAAAAGATTTTTTATAGTTGGCTCTAGTCAGTATTTGGCAGGTAGTGGTAGGTATTGGTTTCGAAGTTCTTTAGTTAGAACGTTTGGCAGCAGTATCTATATTCCTAATCCTTTATCCTTAGTACTATTATGGTCCCAGCGCACTTGTGGCGTTGCTTATGTTATAGACGACCTGGTATAAGTGGCTACCATCTGTCTATAACATTAGAAATTGATGAGGAAAGGTTGTAGATAGAGAAAAACGCCATGGAATCCCGTATCCACGTGCAAAGCACACTCTCTGTGTTCAAGTATATGAAAATTATTAGCACTATTTGATGATTGCGACTTGGAAGTTATTCTTTTCTGTTTTTAAACAATGGTAAAATTTAGTAACCATCAAAATTTTATGCCCGATTGTCCAAGTTTAATTAAAAAAATATAAAAATAAATAAATATGAAGTTATCTAAAAAGAGAACATAGACACAAAAAAGCTATCGGAATGCATTTTAATCAATTAAAAGTTCGATTTTTTTTATTGTATGCGTTGTTACTGTATCTGATGTATTACGTTCTATTTCGAGTGCGCCCGTTGTGACGTTAACCAATGATAAATTGCTGCCAACTAAATCATTGCTCAGACAGATATATTTCACGCATCAAAGTGTATCTATTGCGAAACTTTAATAATGTTGCCGGAGTATTTGATTTATTACTCACTAGAATTTAGGTACTCCAAGTAGGGATGTGTGTATGAAACCGCGCTTCACCAAAATTTTGCAATAAAAGTTTTGATCGCGAACAATTTCGCTCGGGCAAACTGAAAGTGAATTGATTAAAAACGGATAGAAGGAAACTTAACGACAGACTATGAGGTCGGTTCGAATCCCGATTGAGTCTTCTAGCTGTGTCCCGTGGCTTCGCCTGCTTTATATTTGGATTCACACTGCTTGCCCGCTTGTCTTATATACACAGATGTGGATTTGTTAGCGCTTATTGTTAAAAATAACAATTTGTATTCTTTAAATAGGATTTTTTTTAATAAATTTTGTAAAGAACTGAATTGTGTTTGTTAAAATATAACATAAAAGGATCAGATTTTAAAACTAAAATGTTATTTAATTTTTTGTTTTAGTAAAAGGCGTTACAATACAGGGTTTTTCAGTGGAAGTTTAAAATGCGCTCGAAAACCCGCTGTTCATTTAAAAATCTTTTCAACTCAGGTTAATTTCCAACAGAATCATGAACTAAGTGTAGAACACTCGTATAACAAAGTTAACGAACCACGAATGGGTGAACAGGAATAACCCGAAATTGTGGATTGCAACAATCGCGCGAAACGCAGTAAATTCCCACAGATAAGGGGTAATTGATGAGTTGTAGGCGGATAATAGACAAGCGGATTGAACAAAATTATATTTAAATCGAGGCGTCTCTTCTCTATTTGTGATAATATTGGGATATACCTTTTTCCATATTATACATCAATCATCAATACTAATAATAAATCTGTAGGGGTCGGTCATGGATTAATTTACTTTGTTTTCAGAAATATCGTGTATATAGGCTCTATACATGATACTGAAACTAAATTGACGATTTTTAGAATTTTTTTATATGTAATATTTTTTATTTTAATATGTATGTATGTATGTATGTTTGTATGTATGTAGATATATGTATGTTCCTCCATCACTCTTCAACAAATTAACCGAATTTCATGAAACTTGGTAGATAAACATTTAGAAGTATGGGACACGTGATAGGCTACTTTTTATCTTTTTTAACGCGAACGAAATCGCCGGCAACAGCTAGTTTATAATATACGAGTTAATGAACAAATCATGCAAAGATGAGTTAATGCAAAGATTCATACAGCACAATATACATCAATATATCAATTGTATAACAATACAATCTATCAAATATTGACTTATACCTACACAATTTATAATTCCCATGTTCTTTCTTAGTTAACTCTTTTCAGTAATTGAAGTCTACATTCTACAAAATTAAACCCTATGATTAGCTTCCGTAATGTGAGTTTTAAACCCATTTCATTGCATAATTATGAATTTTCATATTCTCTTTCGACAATTATATTATGTTATATTCTATATTAATAATTTCGGAAATATCTATATTAAGAATTAGGCATTTTAAAATGGCTTTATATCAATAGATTATAGGAAGCCAAATAAATTTCAAATTTTATATTTTATTTCACAAAATATATAATAGCGATATTCTAGAAAGTGCTATTTTTTATATAAAATCATCTGTGATAGTAAATTTTGTTTATTATAAATTTAAGTAGACCTATTTATATTAATGCAAAACAATATTTTAATAATACTTATACGTAGTATGTACGCCATTTATTTATTTTTAGACCGAACGTATTACAACTGTACCATTTGTATAAAGTTTTCTCGCTAAACTTTGTGCGAATTTCATTGCGATTCCGGATAAAACAGTCATGTCATAATTTCAGCGCAGAATCGTACTTGTATATTTTAAAATTCCTATGAGTTAGTTGTTATGATTATGATTTCAGTAATATTTTTTTAACGAAGTATTTCATTCAGTGATTACATTTCAAGGAAATGTTTTTAAACGTCTATTTTGCCAATGTTTAAGAAAATAATAAACTTACTAAGATTATGAAGATCTTGGCAAGAATCTCGAATGAAACTCAAAATATTTACCATTATTTGCCCCTTTTCAAGTAAAATATAATAATATTACTACCATAGATAAATGATTGGTCTCGCTACACTCGACTAGATACGGCCCTAACCTCCGTGAATGCGGCATGCCTAAAATTTAATAAAACATTCGGCACTACACATCACAATGGTTAGCGAATTTTCAAAAATCTTTGAATGCAGTTTTTTTTCTCTTCAAAAATAAAGGAATGTTTTCTTTGAGTAAAACTTTCTATCTACAGTAGTAAGAGTACTTTTCCTCCAGGTGGCATTACAAAATTCTACCCTGTATAATACATTATGCACTCTTATATAGTATTAATAAAAAAAAATAAGTTAAAAGTGTAATCTGATCTGAAATGGAACGCTAAAGCAAGCAGCGTTATTATTCAGACAAAAAACCTTAACTTGATATGACTTTGTTGCAAGAAAAATCCGTTTAGTAAATATGTAGAACGTCGTGGCAATATCTAATAGCATGCTTAGGAATATCTGAACGATAAAAAGTCTTTGCTCTGAGAAAACTTAAGTTACTTTAGCAGTGCTTCAGTAACTTGGGTTCAGGACTCCAACACTGTAGTAAACCTCTGGGGTATATTTTATGTAAGCAACATCACAGTAAATGGAATGAAAGCAGTATCCCAACTATGTCAATTTTAATATCTCAGAGAGAATATAGTTATCTACTGTTTATAGTCTTCGTTACATGGTCATAATGTTACGTTAGTAACGTGTAACGTCTTATTTATAAGTATCTTAAGTTTCCAATGGACAAATAAAACTGGGTGGACGTCATTGTAACATAAATAATATTCAAATCTACTTAGTTTGATAATTAAATCTTAACAAATAGTTCTTTTTGATACAAAACTCAAAAGACTTAATTTATTATTAAAAAGGTCACCCAGGTAGGTTGAGGATTCACTTAAATGTAGGTGTATACTGTCACCACGCCTATTAACGGGCGCGATAGAACGTTGTTGGATTTTAGCTGGTACGAATCCGGCATAACCCGCAGTGTCCCTTACACTGCCGGGTATCTAAGAGGATTTCCCAACGTTAAAAAAAAAGTGGCTACCGTCGATAAGGTATTAGGAAGAGAGAGGGAAATGGGCTCTGTTATCCCTTACTCAAGTCACCGAAACAAAACGGCCACACAAATGCTATTATTGCATATTTCTCTTGTTACAATTAGATAATATTATAAGCAGTTCTTTTTTACGTCATGGTGACGGACGATCAGACTGCTATCAGATGGGATTTCGTATAGACCTGAGTAGTTACTAGGTCGTCGGTCAGGTTAGGTCCACTTGATGGTAGTGAGCTACCGTCGCCTATAAAACAAGAAACGTCACAGCCTAACTGCTGCAAGTACGCTGCAAAAATTAATGCAAAATAATACAAATATTCAACTAATGAAATGAAACACGAATATGTAAAATCAAAACTGTGTTCAAAGTTAAATACTAGAAGTTCATAAGTAAGCCGGGTTATCGTCCTACGTTGATACTTACATAAATTAGATCTCAAGCGTCCCGGGAAGTTTAATAAGACGCCACCTGTCGTCTAGTAGGGATTTAGTCTTAATTGCTGTTCAACATAACGGTCGCTATTACTGAGAAGACTGTGAAACTCTTTTATTAAGCGGATATATCTTCCATTTATAAATTGGACTTGAAGTTTTAAGTTGACGAATGTTTTATATACTGGCTTTCAAAAATCCTCCAGTGTACGACTATTGGCTACCCATTTAATTCCTTATGTGTGAGTATTAAAATTTTACGTTTCTGAGTTAGTTTATTTGTACGCTTTCACATCATAATAATCCAACAGATTATTAAAATCTTTTGCATACACGTTGTCAGTGATAGAAACGAAAAGAAAAAAATATATAGAAAAAATCGGTTATTCAGTTTATCCACCCCAAAACATCCACCCTAAGGTGGATACTCGGAAACGCATGTCCGAGAATCCACCCTGGCCAGGGTGGATTGGATAAATGGAATTTATTTTTGATTATTATTCCGCTTTCTTACCTTAGATACAGTTCAACAGAAAAGCAGTAATAATTCTCATTAAAAAATAGGTTTGAGGGGTCATCTAGGAATAAAATTAAAACATCAACGCCTGACAAAAATACATTAGGTACATATAGGAATAAGTAACTTTTCAGTAACTTAACTTTGTATTAAAAGCAAAATAGAAATAACTACAAATTGCAGGTAAAAGTTAGTACAGAATAAAAACAAGGCTTGTAACTTTGAGTCATTAAAAATTGAGCAATTCAATTTAAAATTTGATTTTAAAATTTTAACACAAATTTAAACTGTAAATAAAGTGCAAACAACACGACGAGAACCTGTTTGTTATTTTACGTGAATTATTTTCCTTTTCTGTACAATATTTTATAGGTATCATTAAACTAAGCCGAATTAATCTAAGAATTCTTTTTACACTTAGAAGTGACCCCAACATTTCATGCGACAAGATTTCCACTGCTATAGCCTCAACGACATTGTTGGCCAGCAAATTAATAACAACTAATAATGATGTCTTATAGACGTAGGAGTACTAAAATTGCGCTTTTTGTGAAATGTCCCATGGATGTCTTTAATATTATCTAATAAAGGTTAAGAGTTAGTTTATTTTTGTTTGAACTACCGGTTGATTTGAAAAATCTTTTTGTTTTTAATAGCCCAATTCTTACTAAACTTATAGGCTATTTAAAATTAGGTTTAGGAGTCAAGAAAAAGAAAATAAAGATGAGAAAAGAAGCTAAGTGAGAAAGTTCGATGCTTGACACAGCTAACTTGCAAACTGAAATGTGACACTATAGATTAAACTTGTAATAACTTAATACAATTATTTTAAGAATAACTTTAATAATAATCAGTAATTATTTTATCAAGACTCCACACAACAACAGTAAAGAGAAACTTTTGGATATTTGATAACTTTGAATTATTCTAAATTTTAAATGACCTGTATAAGTTCTTGTGAAAAGCTATTATATTAAATTGGATGTAATTGAATTAGTACACGAGTAATATAATATATAAAATTATAAATATTATATATACATTAGTATCATTGGGAAATTATTTTTATAGAAGAGAAGAAATACCAATTAATATTTAGGTAGAGAAAAATAAAAAATAAATAATTTTATAAAAACAGTTTAATGTTGTTAGTTAAGCAATCAGAACAATTAATAATAATTAATTATATTATTATTATTAGCAAAACTACATCTTACGTTACGTTATGTCGTTTTATATTTCATAGATTCACTTGGATTCGTTTATTGGTAATTATGAATTTGACAATGATAGTTATTAATGGGCCTAATTTTAATTGTAACATGATCCAGATTCCTTAAGCAGCATTTTAGCTGCCAAACGGGAGGACAATCAGATAGGCCAGGTCACATGGCAGCGACAAATGCGGTCGTAACTCATGGCGGCCCGGACGCCCTCCTGAGATTTCTTATACACCGGTTATTATCGTATACCTAAGGTACTTTTATAACTACAGTACATAACTTTTTTATTTATACTTAAGCCTAATCCTTGTACTTTTAAATTTGTTTTATTATCTTACATAAATAAGTTAAATTATAATTCGATACTTAAACTTAAGCTTATGAAGATACAATTCAAACAAAATAACGAAATGTTTCTTTAACCCATCAAATTAACTAGAGAAAAATCCACACAGAATCTTTCTTTGTGTATTTCTTTGTAACAATTCCGCTTATTGGTATGCGACAAACGCGATCCAATCCCACTTGAGCTTAGACGATTCCTGAGCTACATTGACTATTTTGGTGTTACGAACAACGTTTCCAATACAATTTGCTTTAAAATAAAATTCAATCAATAGTCGAAACACGCACAATGAAATTTGTACGATCGTATCGGTTCTCATTGAAAATCGCCTGCAATTGAAAAGATCAGTGTAAAAGAATCGAGCAAGAGATAGCTGCTGTTGTCTGTCTTTTATTCGCCCGATTTCTCCATGTTCGCAACTCTGAACAAATTATCATTCAATTTGTTTTAAGGGGAGTCTCCTTATCAGGCTTTAACAGCCCGCGATCAATTACGATCGAGGTTCAACAGACTATAAAAAATCATTTTTATAAATTACTAACTTTTGCCCACGAATTCGTCAGCGCCCTCTTTTTCTGGGTCCGTGGTGTTCGCCCACTATTAAAATGCGCGACCTATAACGAGTTGGTTGAAGCTGAAACATAAAATTCTCTTGCTACCGCATTTATCTTTCTTATACTTTTATCTTTCAACTTATTTACTATTTCAATTAATTTATTATTTTATTAACAAAATTTACTAACGTTTTGTGTAATTTAAACTAATAATTTAAATTGTGGTTTACAGTACTAAGTCGAAAAGCACAAAAAAAGTATGAAATTTAATTTATTCAAATCGTGGGCAAACACTATGGATGCTAACACCACTGTGGGCGAACACCACGGACCCCTTTTTCTTAGGTGCCCAAACATTTATTCAATCTTTATTGCTTTTTTATGCGTTTCATGAGTTGTTAAGACGTGAAAGCGTAATAAACAAATTAATTTAAAACTTGCGCATTGGACGAATGTGGAGAGGAAGAACGGCGAGGACCACATCGATCCAATATCAATGTTGGTATCATGTAGTCGTATGGAAACGTATATGTCCAACAGTGGGCATATATAACTGATGAAATGAAATTAAATGATGAATCCTTTGATTTAAATTGAAAATACACACTTTAATGACATTAATAAAAAGAGAATGTTATTATTTTAGAGAACTTTATACAAAACGTAGACGTAGATATAATATTATATTATAAACGTTCATACATACATAAGATTTTTTAATATTTACTACTAGAGTGGGTGCTTCTAGCACCGCTAGGCTCATTTTCATAATAACCTGTAATATTTTTCCAACGCTCAGTAAAATGTAGGTCTTATTTGCAATAACCCAAGCTTAGGTTTAGCATAATATAAACACTTGCATATGATGAAAAGCATTACTTTATTTCAGGCTTTGGGATTTTGAAAATACTATTTTTTGCGAGTTCACTAGTGGTGCATAATATATAAATTGTTCAATGTGGAATTATTTATAGAATCAAGAAAAATTATTTATAGAATTAATATTTTTTTACATCAAATACACCGCAAATAAATTTGATGGAAAATATAGAAACACGGGAAACTAAACATGATTTAAATTGAACTTAAGATATACGAGTAAATTAATTACTATATTGAATGTATCGATATAATATTTATCTAGGTACATAATAATGAAGATAAAATACTAGACATAATACATAGACACAATCATGTGTTTTACTATGTAATTTTAATATTTTTTGTTAATATAATAAAATTATTTATTTAATGTTACAATAAAATTAAAAAAAATACTCAAATCTAAACAAAAACATCAATACAAAACAGAATAACAATAAAATGTCGCACGCGTTAACTCGTATCAAAAATATTGAGTAGGTAGGTTACGACGGTCGGGCATCTGTTCCCTTAATTAAATTTTGAACCCCAATTTTATTTTAGTGACGTTATCTATACTGCTATGAACTTTATTATTTTCATTACTGGGTAGGTGATTCTGACGAAACTCAAGTCTAAAATGATGTCCCATGCGTGCCTTATCTTTACTGATGAAATAAACAGAGGTGCCGTTAAATTTGTTTTAGAAGGTTCTAAATCAAATTGGGGTTTGAGGAAGCTAACAACTTATAATTAAAATGTCCCTTTTTCTGTTTATCTTTTCGGTTAACCTTTATAAAATTCAAATTCTCAAGTTACTTTAATAGGAATATTTTTATGTCAACTTATGATACTATGAAATGTTAAAGTCCATTTGAATATATGATTAACTTATTCGGTCTATATATATGCAAACATTTATTTTCTTAATTCAATTTATTTTTAATTGAATAGGTAAAAAAAACTTAAGCTTGTAAGTTTAGTAAATTACACATAAGACAATCCTTCAAAATAAGTTAGTAAAAGAAAAACGGTAGGCGGACGAGGTTTTCACAAGTAATGCTTTTCGGAGTTTTTCTTGAGATTTATGTTAAAAACTTCGGCCATTTTTCATTTTTTCCCATCCGTGCCTCCTCTCTTTGTGTGAACGATTATCATTTCTTTATTTTTTTTCTGTAACAGGAAGTGAGTAAACTTAGTTAGATGAATACTTTCTCTATTCATCATGATTGAACATTTAGAAAGAATTAAAATCAAAATAATCTACGGAAAATATAAATAAATAAATATCTTTACAAATTCCACACAACACCATCTAGTTCCAAAGTAAGCAAATAATGCTTGTATTATGGATACCAGACAGTTGATATACCATATATATTACTTTTTTCTTTTTGTTAATACATACATATTATAAATACAAAACATAACTCAGGTATAAAAGTAAAAGCTATTATGACTTTAACGAATTTTATAGTAAAACACTTTAAAACATATTTAGTTATTAGAAACTTGACATTACTTCAACGGTGAAGGAAAACATACTGAAATTAAATTTAAGAAAAACTAGCGTGTTTTCATACCGAGAGTGTTTCCTTTTATTATACTAAGAGGTTCTAGTAGCAGTTACCGGTCATATAAAATAAATAATACAGGCTGATAAAGTATCAATCAAAAATGAAACCAACAATCATAATGTTTAAAGTATATTAACACTTACATCTACGATTACAATAAATAATAAATTAATCGACTAGGTGAACCATTCGTTGTACACTTTCAAGTTTTCGTAAATCGTTTTCATAAAGTCGTTGTTGTTTCGTTGCTTTTTAAAACAGGTACATTGAGTGTAAAATGTCTGTTGCAATTACAACCAACAGATCCTCCCAATTCACCACTAGCAATACATACATTTGGTGAACGAAATTTTTCTTCAAAGGTGCTCTTTTTATTAGATATTGTGTATGCAGTATGTAGCGAATCATTTTCTTTTACAGCTTTTCTGTTACTATCAAAATGTCTTCCATTAGTGTAAACGTTTAAATTTCTTTTATAAACATCGTCGTCTTTCACCCATTCCTTATTGCTTGTAAATATATCCTTGTTTTTCTTGGGGATAGCTTCGACGAAATTGGCTCCTGAAATGTTTTCGCTTTCACTGCTTTTTGTTTCATTTGAGTAACGTTGTGACATCCACATGTATCTAATTACAGGTTCCTCTGGACCCCAGAGACGTGACGGCTTGAAGGATGATATTATTTTCTGCAAATATAAAATTAATATTAGGCAAATCGAATTGTTTTTTTGGTACGTATAACTACTATCGTTACTAAATTAATAAAACTATGCTGCAGTAGGGAAATGGTTTCATACAACTCTTACTCACGCACCGAAATATTTTACAGACTCTATGGTTGGAATTAATAATTAATTATACGATTGCCAAACGCCTTGAATGCCCTAAGACTATTGGTTATTTTAAAAATGATAAAACGTTATTAGAACATAGAAATATTAAAAAGAAATCAAAACAGAAGAAAAATAAATGAGTGGAATAGGTACTTAAACCTGGCATATTAAAAATATTCAAAAGGGCCAAGACATCAAGAGTTGAGACATAATTTATGTTAAAAACCATTTGCTACCCGCAAATGGTTTTTATGATATTCGGATCAGAAACATGCATTGTAGTAATATCATTATAAAATATAATTATAAATGGTAAGACATATTTACCGAACATAAATTGAATTGTTCCTCCTTCGCCACAGCAACAGCTGCCATTATTATCATAATAAATAGAATAGCCCCAAAAACTCCAACTAAAGGCCATAAAGTTTCTGTTTGACCCCATGTAGTTCTCAATATTGAACGTAACCACCAGCCGGTAATTCCTAATATTATGAAAGGCGTCGTCCACCAAATGCCTGCCCACAGGCAAGACAATTTTGTTCCAGTAAGGAATTCGACGTCTACTGTGAGATAACACCAACCTGTGGCATAAAAAAAAGGGTAAGTGTACCGCTACGCCCTAGTCATTTATGTTTTTTGTTGATTATTTTACAAAAAATAACGTGGTAAATATAATAGATGAAAATTTATAAAAAAAAAATACCATAAATAAACGCAAATCCAACTACTTCAATGGCAATAGTGAATGCAACAAGGATTGGCACTATCAAATCATCAAGTATAGTGGCAACTTCTAAACCTCGCGATAATAAAGCAACTGTTAGTATAGTTCCAATTGCTGATGATGCTGTGGCAAATAGTCTCCAATGATCGCCAGTCTGCCTGTGAAGCTTGTCATACACCGGGAATAATAGCGTCAGCTGTAAAGTATATAAAAAGATTAATTAATATAAAATGTACGCCTAACAGCGAGTTTATATAGCTTATGGAATACTTAGTCTCTTTATGAAAAAAGTATTTTGGGTTGGGTTACACATAGATATCAATACAATACTGACCACTGTTATTATGCCTGAAACTAAAACGATCCCGTAAGCCAACATCGGCCATTCCTTCGTTCTGTTGTCAGTTACTGAAGACTCGTATATTAAAACCAGGATAGCTATGAAACTCGTATCCCTATTGCTATCTCCTAATATTGACTGCCACATAAACATCCACAGCCAGCCTGATAGAAGACTGGTTATAATAATGAACGTAGATGTCCTGAAAAAGAAAAAAAAAAAAAAAAAATATATTTTAAGAATCTTTTGTTTTCATTATCAATGTTTGGGTTCTTAAAAAAGCCAAGACCAAGATAAAAAAGACCAAGCACGAGAAACAAAAAAATTGCTAAAATATATTAAGTGTTTATTTGTATCAACTGCGTGCTTTTTTCTATTAAGTAAATAGCTGTTCTGCAAGTAATTTAAGCGTTTATTCTAGGAACTATTAAAATACCGTACCATCGCACATCTGATTTTCTGTAAATTGTTCCTCCGGCACTTATTAAATATCCTCCAACTGTATGAGTGCATAGCAAAGCTTGAATCAAAGCACTATGCCACATGTAAGGTTGATACAAAGGCACCCAATCTTTGCAGGAGCTCAACACTAAGTATAAGGACTCACTTTTCGACAGGAAAGTACAAGCAACGATAGCCATTGCTATTGCGATTGGAGTTAACACAATTAGCGTGATCTTGAGGGTTTTTCGTAGACGAAACAAGCTGAAAATATATAATTGATTATTTTATTCTATACCTACTTAATATATTATACTTAATTGATCAGATAGAAATATCTGTCATACGTATATATTGAAATTATGTAAGAACTAGCCGGTGCCTGCGACTTCGACCGCGTTGAAAAATAAAACAGTAGCCTATCCTGTGTCCTGTACTTCTATGTTTATCTACCAAGTTTCATGAAAATTAGTTAATTTCGTTTAAGAGTTACATATATACATATACCTACACTTACAGATTTATTATTAGTATTGAAATAATTCTAATGGGCCCAAACAAGCTACATCTGATGTAAGTTGCTGAGGAATTGTCTATCCCGTAGACTACTTGATGCTGCAGCATCAGGTCAAGGTTACCTTAACAAATTAATGTAGTAAAAAAACATTAAATTACTATTTATTTGAATTATTGCCGACACTTATCAACACCGACAGTGCATAAGTTTTTATCCTTCTAGGCTTCGTAGGAATGGAGTATTTTCTACTTCATTCACACATTCCAACGTATGGTTATTATTCAATAGTGTATATATTATAATCATTCAATAGAATTTATGGTCAATCAATGTAAATGAAGTGCCAATGTAAATGATACTTACAAAATTGGTAACAGGAACCAGTATATAAATAGTATTATTGCTGCAACACCTAAATATTGCGGGTGTTCTGTGACTGGCGCTAGAAATGTAGAACTAAAAAAATGTTATACTTCAATATAGTTATTATAATAATTATGTGCATGCAGTAGTCCATTCAGATATTTATTTTTCTTCTTTATTCATATTTTTCTTATAACATTAGGTATATTATACTAGCTAGTGCCTGTGACTTCGTCCGCGTTGAAAAAGATTGATGATTGATGATTAAAGATTCCAAAACTATTCCTCAAAATCAATCAGTGTAATATGAGTAAGGGATGCCAGAGCCTATTTCCCTTCGTAATCCTTGGTTGGCAGCTTACTTACAAGCACTTGTGCTTGCTTATGTTTTAGGCGACGGTAGCCACCAACCAACAAGTGGAGCGTCAGCATGTCTGACGATTTTTACATAAAAAAACCTGATAAAATCAAATTTAATTATTTTTTTTAGCTCCATAAATATTCAGTTATTTTAACAGACAATGTTCTGTCCTTTATTGTATTTGTCGATGCGATATTCGATAATATAGATAATATCATAAAACATCATTTAGACATAACAAATACTATGTTGTAAAACAAATACTATGAGGCCAAACGATCGAGTAGTTTAGAAATTACAATATATCATCCATCAAGAGCATAATTATGAAGATAATAATAATAATTATTGATTGCAAAAATAGTTGGTTGTTTATCATTATCATAAAACCACTGCATTACGATATAAAAAGTGACGAGGAAAAACTGAACAGAAAAACTAACATGTTCGTAACACAGACGTATAATAGCAATATGTAATAGTACGCCGTGACAACTTGGCCATTAAAGTTGTAGTCGTTCTAGGAAGTATAAAAAAAAAATAAGTAGCGTTCGTCAGTCAAATAATATCTGACTTTATCATCGAAATAATATATCTTTGCAACTTGGACTTTATGCTTAGTAAGTCTATGTACAGTCGGAGTAAGAAAAGGTTCGTCACTTAAAGTCGATATTTGCTTGCACCAGGACTAAATTTCAAACGCCTGTCAGTATTCTGATTAGTGCTTTAGTTTTAAAAGGTACTAAGAGTCTACCACTTTGATAAAGGAATGAATTTGAAAACTGACGAAGGTTTTCGTACTTCGACTTTACACATAAGTCCATATAATTAACATAGGTACATTGTCACAGAAATAACAGTATTTGGGCTGTTGTGATTCGATGTGTGAGTAGATCCCTTCCCCAAGACTATAATCCTTTTGGAATCCTCTTGGATATCCGACAGTGAAGGGGGAACTGCGGGGTTATGCCGGATTCTTACCGGCTAAAACCCAACGACTTTCTATCCATCGCGGCCGTTGATGGGCGGGGTCGTGGGGACGTTTTTGCACGACTTCGGTGCCCCGCCACGGCTATCCAACGCAGGGAGGCCTGTGCTCCCTGTCAGGACCACGGCGTACCCGAAAGTGGAGGTACGCCGCGCCGGCCTACTCGGGCGACCTTACGACGGGCGGCAGTCTCCCCCCAACACTATAATCCTACTATGGTCTGCAGCGCACTTGTAGCACCTGTGCTGTTGTTTGTGTTATAAGTGACAGTAGCCACCTATCAGACCTAGTACTTAAAAGATCAACATTTTTTTCATCAACATTCATTTTATAATTAATAGATTTCTTTTTATTATTACATTTTCAACTAAGTAGTTTTCTATTTATATTTTATTATAACCGTATTATTATACATATTACAAATTATATTTATTATAATTGTTATTGTTGTTTCTTAAAGTATCATTTAATTGGTATAAATAACTTTTAATAATTCTTTTTGAACTAATAGCATCTTTTGTGACTCCTTTAATATGTCAATGATTAAAGACCTATATATAATTACTAGCTGGTGCCTGCGACTTCGTCCGCGTCCCTATTTCCCGTACGTATATTTACAAGTACAAGTTTCATGAAAAGCAATTAATTCGTTTAAGAGTTATGGAGCAACATATATACTTACATACAATACCTACACTTACAGATTTATTATTAGTATTGATTGATTATAAAAATGTTAAAACTCACTTAAAACAATGTGATGCATTAATCTTATTCTCGTAACCGTGCTGAAATAAAAAAGAAACCATTTTAATACAAATTAAAATTCTGAATTTTTTAATAATAATAATAATAATATTTTTATTTTTTTTAAATAATATTTATTGTAAAAAATTTAGAATTAAGATAGAAAATAAATATATGTGTATAATAATAATATCATTTATTTCAGATTAACATCCCTAATTATTAATATAACTATTTAATTATTAATAAAACTATTTAATTATTAATATATCTATGTGAATTATATATTATATATAATATTATAAATGTGAATGTGCGGTTGTTTGTTTGTTACACTTTCACGCAAAAACTACTGAACTATTTAATAACAAATTATCTGAGTTTAGCCATAAAATCGTGACACACTTTGTAATAAAAAAAAATCACCTGCATTTGTTAATAGGCAACAAATTAATATTTATTTGTGAAGCGTTTAGATTTTCCTATCTACATAATGTTAGTGATAATAATTTTAAGGAAAATCATGCATAGTGCATACCTGTGTGTTCAAGCATAAGTATTTTATTATTTTCCTTATCGTTACACGTTGCAAAAATTTGTATAATAGTTATAGTTACCAATATAAAAATATATAGGTATTGACATTTTATTCTGTGCAAACCTTGGATTCCAATTGTTAAATTTATGTAGGGAGTTAAGAATACATTATTGTTTTGTATTTTTGTTAACACAATCAGTCTAGGACATATCTATTAAGCTGTAATTAGGCCATTGGAGTGATAATGTAAAAATAACCAAATCATTTTATTGTATGTTTCATTGTGTTAATGCCGTATCTTTAAATAAAAGTATGAAATTAAATCAATTTAGAATAGAAGCACATTATAATTCGCACTGTCAATTAGTGAATTTCTGCCTGAAGATTAATTTTCTTTAATACATATCTCTAGTGGATATGAATTTGTGAGCTAAAAATTTTTAAAGCTCAAATCGTAAAATAAGCCTCTTCACGCAACGATTTTGTGGTACCTAGGCAGTCTATTAATATAAGAATCATATTTATTATCTGTTAGTTTAAAGTATTTTATTGTAATTAATTATCATGTCTAATATTTTACAAAGTAAGTACTTGGTATATCATATAAATGATAAAATTATTCCTACAACCGTGATGAAGCTTACCGGTGTGATACGCAGTTTTGTGCAATCCTTCAAAGGAAAGGTGCCTTTTCCAATCCATATCAAAAACTCAGTTGACAGGGAAACGTAGATTATGTAGTAAATGCAACACAGGTATGACGTCATAACTTTTAAATGGCCAACCCCTGAAAAATATTTATTTTAAACAGTTTAAACAGTTGATCAATAAAAAATCAAAAAGGGGTGTTCTGACTGAAGTCATAAACAAGAATGTACAATCCATGAGAGCAAGTAACAATAAACTTGGGATATGGTTGGTAATGGACCGGAAGCAGTAAAACGTGTATAATTTTTTTTTTTTCTTTTTTCGTGAATTTTTATTTTATTTTATTTTATTATAATACTAGCTGGCGCCCGCGACTTCGTCTGCGTTGAAAACGAAAAAAGTAGCCTGTCTTGTGTCCCGTACGTCTAAATGTTTATCTACGAAAATTTCATGAAAATCAGTTAATTCGTTTTAAGAGTTATGGAGTTATACATACATACTCTTACAGATTTATTATTAGTATTGACGATTGATTGATGATGTAAAGTCCTGAATAAATTACACGAGAGCTTATTTTTTTCCTTTAGCCTACAATATATTTTCATAAAACATGTACACAATATATTTCTGATATGAAGGCGTTTTTTTTAATATACTCTTATATTAAGGGTGGCAGGCCGATTGACACTCACTTGGCGGTTGGTTACCGTCGCCTAACGCCACAAAGAACACCTTGGGTGATGCAGATGAGTTGCTGACCATATATGCAGGTGCATGTGTGCTGTTGTTTCTTGATGCTTCCTATTTTTATCTCTATTTTGATTCCGTTCATTCATATAATATGTAGTATATCACAAGATGTCCCAGATCTATAGGTATCCACTTAATATCTGATTAAAAGTAGTCAACAGAAATAAAAACAGAATAAATACCTCGCAATATTGGCACTGCTCTCCAAACACCAACAGCGTCTTGCTGACTCAGCTGCCCCACAGTCAGCTGCAGAAGAGTCACTGGTAATCCAACTGCCAGGAGCCAAAACGAGTATACAGTTAAGTAGGGAATTGCCCCATATTTGAACGCTTCCCTCGGCAACCGAACAGTGTGGAATAATGAGAGAGATATTGCAATTGTACATATTTGTGTTTTGACGAAGTCGCACAGAGTTGTTATTATCTGGAATTGAGATAATGTGTAAATTAGAATTCATTTGGCGTGATGTGATGTCGTGTGGGCATCTCCCTGATTTAGTAAATAAATAATAAAATAAAATAAAAATAGCCTTTATTCACCGACATTACATTTTACATACATACACTTTTTACATTAATTTTAAATACTGACATCGGCAATCTGTAAGTCAGGCTGTCCCTTGACATAGGCCTCCTCCAGGCTCTTCCATAACTCTCTATCCCGAGCCGCTCTCCTCCAGTCCCTGGGCAAATCGTCCTCCCAACGTCTTACTGGTCTGCCCTTTCGACGCTTCCCTTCTCTGGGATACCACTCGGTGACATCTCTCGTCCATTTGTCTCCCAATCTCATCATGTGACCAGTCCACCGTGTACCCTGATTTAGTAGTAATAATTAAATGGAGAAACTTAATCAAAAGACACATACTTTCTTTTGATGATGTAATTAATCGAAATGAATACGAAACGAACGAACGAATATAAAATAAAAGTAGTGGATTAAAACTTTAGTAAAAAAACTTGTGTTCCTTACTAAAGTTACCAATATGTTTAAAACCAAAAGTAGTTCTAAAAACAAAAGTATACACACATTAAGAGTACCTAACACACATGTATCACTTATCTAGGTACCCGTCGCAACCTGATGATTATATGAAATAGAAATATCTAATTAAGGTTTATTAGAGCGAATACAAACGAATCTGTTATTCGTATATCATGCGACAACCAAATAAGGCATAATTAACATATATTATGTTTACGAATAAGTAAAACCTTCACAAGACAGACGAAACTGTGTCTTGCTTGCTGTTGAATGTTGAATGATAAAGACATGATGAAGAATATTATAAATTATGGTACCATAAAAAAATAGTTGAACGGTTGACTATATTTATTTATTAAAAAAAATCAAGTATCTATTTAGATAGACATAAAAAGCAAAGTTGTGTTAGTTACATCATTTATAACTCGAGAACGACTGGTGCGATTTTTATGAACCTTGGTTTGTTGAATTTGTCTCCGCTCTGAAAAAATTCTATAATTCCAGTTTCGCTAAAATTTAAAAATGTCTTCTCAGCATAGCAAACCTTCATTTTGTAAAACTCGTCCTTTATCACTCGAAGTGATTTAATTTAAAAGGCATCGCAATAATCTGCAGAAGTACTCTTTAAAAGCCAAGACGGCTGGCACAATGTAAAAAGTTAACACTCGTGTTCAAACTTAGAAACTTCGATGGTTAAAAATAATAAAAAATTATAATTATTAAAATATATAAATGAAGACATTTGATCAATATCAAAAAGAAATCAGAATGTATTCATATTCATCATCATCAGCCCCTATCTCTCCACTGCTGGATGTAGGCCTCTCCTATAGGGCTCGCCTCCATGCATGGTCCTCTATTTTTCGGCTTCGGGCCCTTTGGACCCGCAAGTTTTGACCCAGTGAATAAAAGTACCCGTTCAACCCACTTTTAAGTGCCCGTCTGAGTCACTGTGGGGCAGAACAATATTTCATTCGCGACTAGCCGCTTCCTGCGAAGCCCTTTATGACGTCGTCTGTCTATCTGGCCGTAGGGCCTCCATTCGAGAACTTTTCTACCCCATCGGTAATCACTATCAGAATGTGTCAGAATGTAAATAGTCGCAAAAAAAGCATCGTAATCAATTTATTTGATGGCCATTGTCATTCTTTAGTCAACAATTAGTGTTATAAGAAGTGAATTCTAAGTAGTGAAGGAATTGTAGACACAATGTGAATATCGCCATTGTTAAGTCAAGCAAAACAAACAAAAATCATACTTACGTTTACTTATTGTCGTTGTTTATTTATGAACCGCATAGTAGAATACTTTGAAAACTTATATTGTTTTTTTCAAATAAATGGAGCTTTTCAAGAGTCTAGTAAAATAGGCTTTTAGGCGTTGTTTCAATATACAGGAAAAAGTCATCGTTCATAAGTCGTAATTAATATTAATATAAAATATCTACATATAAAAGAATAAGTATATAATTATAAGTATATACATACATGTGCTATAGAATAGTATATACATAATAAAAAATTAAGTATATCTTTGATTATAAGTAATTAGGTGAATCTTCAGTAATACAAAGAGATTGAATAGGGTGTTCATTAAATGGACTATACGACATTTTAACACTATTATTAATAATACATTAATAATACAATATATTATAATATTATTAATAATAATGGTTTTTTAAATTTCATGAAAATAACTTGATTATAATATAATATAAAAAATAATAAAAAAAGGTTCATCAATCATCAAAATGACATTTTCGTGGAATTCCATTATTTAAAAGATAATACACAGATATGGCCATTAAGTATTATTGCTTTGTAACATCACGTTACAACGAAACAAGACAATAGATGGAAGGGGGTTTCCGTTTTTGATGTCGCTTGATTACCATTTGAATAAATATTTTATAATCGATCACGAACAGTGTCGAGCTAACGAGGAATCGATTGTATCGCGTGCAATACCCATTTCACTATCAATCTATTGTAGTTTCCATTTCTTTCATATTAATAATAAATATTTTTCTTCCAACAGGAAGACATAATTTTAATTATTTACAATTTTTTGTAATATTAGCACTATTAAGTACAAAACGCAATTCAGTGGACCAAATTATGGATGGTCTCATAGAATGAGATTTTATTTATGGAGAACGCGTGTCGACACAATATTATAATTGTCGCCAAATAGAACCAAACGAAAAAAAAATATTAATATTTCTAATATTATTTCTAATATTCCGATTTATTTTTATTATTTATTTTTACTTTATTTTTCGGCCCCTGCACCCGCCCTAATTGCCGAAGGTTAAGCCCGCGTTGTCATTGAATGGGGTGTACTGAACTTCATTTAATCGTGTATGTTTAATTTTACCTATTTTGATTCATTAAATAGTTCCAGGTGGATGCAGACTGCTTCTGACCAGTCCAATTGGAAAATTTTGGGAGAAGCCTATGTCCAGCAGTAGACGTCCTGCGGCTGAGATGATGATGATGATGAAAATGTTCCAACTATTCTAATACTCTTTAACCCTTGAAGTATGAAGTATTAACGTATTGAAAAAGTATGCCTCGATAATTTTTAATTTATGACTAATCCTAATCCTATTAAAATCATCCTATTATTGTATTTTAATCCTGTTTTATTTCAGGTCGAGGTTTCAGAGCGTATGAATCCATTCATTATTGATCGACAAAACATTTTTTTCTCTTTATTGTAAAAAAAGAACAGTGTATTTTGTAGTTCTGTTTAATGCTAAAAAATTTACATTACCCAAATAAAGAATACATAAGAATTTAGGAATCATTTGTAGAAGTAATATTAAATCTTCTTCGTGGATTTCCAAATCCTTTAGATCTGTATTTTGAAAATAATTCAAACCTAAGGAAACCTTGAATTAAGAACTTGCTATTAGTCCAAATTATGGGTTACAGCAGAAATATTATCTTCTCTGGAAAGGTTTTTCAAAAGGTCTTAAAATAATACCACAAAGTAATATTTACGTGTATAATTATTACTTGATAATACGGACGTAGGCTATTATGGTTGGTCTTGACATAAATTGCTGAAACGTGGATTCTGACGATTCGTTTTGTCCATAAATCCCAAGTTCAAGCGAGTTATGAAGAGGTCAATACTCGCCACATCGTTGGAGGACAATATGATTCGAGTCTGGTTGATACAAAGTAGTTGTAATTGATTCGAAAAGTGAAGTGGGATAGGGCAGGTCATATCTGTGGTGCAACAAATGATCTTTGGGGTAGACTTTTGTATATACTACTTTTGCATTTCAAAAATGCTACTAGTATTAGTATTATTTATGTAAAATTATTTTCCTTGCACCTACATTTAAAAAGAAAACATTATATAACAGTGTTGTTGTATTCAGTAATTGTATCGACTCGTAGTGTGCAGAAATTCAACTATCATTGTTCAAATCCTCAATCTGTTACGCTCTGGCAAACTCGTGTTTTTGTATAGTAGGCTGGTCTCAACGTTATTTTCATTAATGTTTATTCTAACTGAGGCGGTAATGGAGGAACTCTATGACCAGAAGGAGGCCTGCAAGCTGTGATGTTGACAAATTTATCAACTAAGTGTAATCTTCGACTGATTTGTCGCTAACCAGATACGGATCTGGTTTCTACCTTGCCATCTGACCTTCAGTAGTTTTTCATTAGGCCTTCTTCAGGCTTAAAGTCTTAATTAGGACTTAAGACATGGGTTAAATATTAGTTTTCAAGTTCAATTTATTTATCACATAAAATTCTTACTTAGCTTTTAAATCGTATAAAACTATGAAAAGTATTTTTGTGAAGTAGTTAAAGGGTTTAGTTACATAATATTTGTTTATTGACATTCTGTTATTGCAGATCTATAACAACATGGCTTGTAATGATAAACCTGTTAGGTTCTCTAGGAAATAGTTTATGGTATTTCATCTATTAGAGATTATGGACATATAAATTATATACCATCAGCAACAAGGTCGAGGTATACATAAATTATCATGTTTATAGTAAGTGCACTCATTACCCAGCCATTGCTAGAAGTTCTTCCTTCATAGTCTCCGTTTTTAACACAAGGGAACGCACCACGAGGTTTTATCACCACTGCCATATAAATCTAATTTATGTTCAACTGTGAATTTGTGAAAATATGAGACGGTTGCGCGCATGCGCCTTGCACGTAACACTGAACAACTAATAAATGACAAGGAAGGTGTGCGGACTGAGATTAGTGATGGGCAGAGGTTCATTGACGTTATCGATGCGCGCGACGATACTAATACTTACAACTGCAGAACTAGCTATATAATGTACTGTTTTGTGAAATGTAAACACGATTTTTTAAAATATATTTAAATGCAGGAAGAAACATGTCGTGGATTTTGTATATTGAAAGGAACTTTAAACTAAATGTAATGTTAATTTCAAACATGAAACTAAAATTTTATCTATTACAATTAATTACTCGTACTTTAATTAATTAAAGTAGTCAGGGTGCACAGCTCTTACATCGAAAAGAATACTCGTATTGTATAAATCAAGGACATTACCTTATATTAAAATTAATAATAGATAGTTAAACAATAAAGTAATAATATCATTTTATGGAAATAGATAAAAATGTATTTGCATCAAAGGAATTAATCATTCAATTTATTCCAAATTTTGTTTATCTTTGAAAATTAATAGTTTCCATTGATTTTAAAAATAATTGATTAATAAAATAAAATAAAATTAAATTGGTTACTAAAAAGGTGTTAATGAAGACGATAAGTATCCATTTCGTAGATGTGTCCCATCACTTAAGGCGCAAGCGCACGCTACGCTAGACCGCGTACAGCACTACTCTGTTATGGAAATTAACGTTGGTCGAGTAAAAAGTAAAAATAAAAAGAGGAGATAATTATTATCGCTGTGGGCAGTGACCAGCACTGAATAAGAGTTATTTTATTATTATTTTGACCACGAAAAGGGTCTACTAAAAACTTTCTATGTCATTAATTAATTTCACTAACTACATTTTAGATATAAAATATAAGATATAGAATATAATTTAATATATATTTTATTATTAGCTTTCTTCGTTGATTTTTGAAGTTATAAATTACGATTATAAATTAATATTAAAAAAGGATTCCATGAAACTTATTTCCATTCTAATTTTATTAATAGAGGACATGGCCTGTTCAGCGGTTTACTTACACATTCATGAATTATATTAAATTATTCCTAACAATTAATTATTAGGCAATTTTTCATTCAATTTTTTTAAATAAATTTTATTATCATGTATTAAATATTTTGTACAATTTAACTTTATTTCTAAAATTAAAATAGGGGTAAGGCATACTGCGTTAAGCAGTCATTTTTGAACAATCTGTCTGGAAGCTGTCAACACCGTTACGAGGAAGAAGTAATAAGAAAAAATACAGAAATCCGCACAGAAGACCACCGTGAATAGACAACAAAAGTAACATTCTGTCACATTTCGGTGAGTAAAGGTCATTTCCGTATCACTTCCTAATTTAGTAAAACTCATTACCTCGTTATGCCCTCATCAAAAAATCAGATTTTGCTATAAAATGTACCGTGTCTAACTCTGCACGATATAATTGCTGAGTGTTACTTCAAGAACAAATTAAAAGGAAAGAATCTCGAGAATTCTTTAACTAGTTAATTGGAATGAGTACAGTTATGTTAACTATTACTTTTAAGTACAATAAACAAGTTTTATATTTTCCTTGAAAATATGATGAATAACGTTCTGGCATCAACTACTAACAGGGTTTTGAATAATAAAAATCAAAATTTGCAAGTGAAGAACCAGAAAAATAATCCTACTGGAGCAGATTGTTATGGAACAGAATGTTTTCAACTATTGTATCTGAAATCACAAAATACTACCAAAACTAAAAGACTACTGAAACGAAAATAAAAACTATAAACATTAACTTTGCTGTCAATTTCAACTTTTCACCTAAAAAAAACATACGCATGACATAATTTCATGAAATTTGAGTTTTATTTCGAACGCATACGATATAAATTCAATTGAACACTACACTTTCGTTAGTTTCGTTCTAACGCGATAACCTGTAACTATTCGCTGCGTGAGTCATTAATAAAACATTATACATGGTGTAATGAAACGTAAATCATCTGTACAAACAAATGACGGTACCGGACCATATATTTAAATAACGCTATAAAGGTATCGAGCAATGTTAACAGAGTAAAGCGTTTACAAAGGAATTATGAAAATTTTAAACCATTTTCAACCTGATATTCAGTTAAATGCTAAACAATTTCGTAGTCAATCCTCTTAAATATAAGATTGTTTTCTAATTTTTAGCTTAAGCTTATATTAGCGCCAGTTTTACATATCAAAGTGATTTCTATATCTAGTCTCCTTAATAAGGCATTTAAAACATTAATAAAAGAAAGGTCATAAATTGTAATTGGTATCGCTAATTAACATAGTAAAACAAATGACACTGTTTTGTCATGTGTGTTTCATAATAAAGGAATATTTAGGACTAATGTTATAGACCTATATAATATTTATATATTCAAAATAATCTTAGGTACACTTTGTGTAACTGTGAAGTTGCATCGCTAATAATTTAGTTTCCAACGACGTGTTCTCTAATTTCCTGACTTCGCAAACTTAGTATGTGTTACAAAGATTTAATGTACAGACGTCTAACTTTTAAACTGTTCCATTTATCAGTTCGACAAAGGAAAATTACATTCATAAAACTTTAGTTTCAAAATTAAGACTTAGAAGATAGTTCAAAATTAAGACTTCGCTGGGCCTGTTTTTGTAAATAATGGATAAGAAGCGAAGTTTGTATGGTTCTTAAAATACTAACTTATTTATGATAGTGTATCGAATATAGTTAGGTCCTACGTAGGTCGCGAGTCCATCCCCAGAAGAGGTAGCACGATGGAGAAGAGAGGCTCAGGAGGAGGCACTCGAGAGATGGCGCGACGAGGCAATGCAGCCGGGGTGGGGTTACCGCACCACGTCTGCGATCGCACCGGTGCTGAAGGAGTGGGTAGGCAGGCGGGCCGGCTCGCTCTCCTTCCGGCTTGTGCAGGTGCTTACGGGGCATGGATGCTTCGGCAAGTACCTGTGCGACATCGCTAGGAGAGAGCGAACCACCGCCTGCCACGAATGCGGGGAGCCGATTGATACGGCCGACCACACGCTGGCGGAGTGCCCAGGTTGGGGCAATGAGAGGGCGGCTCTGACGGCAGTCGTGGGACAAGACTTGTCTTTACCCGCTGTCGTCATGGCAATGGTAGAAAGTCTTGACGGCTGGAATGCAGTCAAGAAGTGTTGTGAAGTGTCCCTGAGTGGAAAAGAGGCCAACGAGCGGGCCCGCGAAGCGGACCCCCAGGCTGATCCACTCAGGCGTCGAAGAGCCGGCCGACGTGCCCGGGCGTATGCCGCGGCGCACGTCGCGTGATAACTTTAGGGCGTCAGAAGGGGACATGTCTGACGCCTTGAAACACCTGACAAGGATGCGTGGAGGCCCATGGTATTCCTGTGGGCCGCCACATCTAAAGTGAGGCGAAGCCATCGCCCTGAGCTGGATTTTAAAAGAACGTAGCGGTGGGTGGGGATCCGAGAATAAGGCCTCGGCTGTTGTCTCGGACCCACACATCACCGCAGATGGTGGCCCGGGGGGGGTTTTAGTGGGTATTCCCGGTGATAACTCGAAGTGAGTTATCACCGGGAATATCGGGCGAGTCCCACACTCCTCGTCGACTATCCCCATCGACGAGGGTAGTGCGTAAATGTCATTTCCCCTCCTAAAAAAAAAAAAAAAAAAAAAGTCCTACGTAGGTACTTACATATAGCCTATTCACTAGATTAAATAGCTGTGTATTTTTAATGCTGATAATACGTTTCTTTCGCAAATAATGGATAAAATACGAAGTTTGTATGGTTGTTGAAATATGAACTTATATGATTGTGTATCAAACATAGTTAAGTATGTACACATGGGACATGTACTGGATTAAATCGTATACCTACTTTTAATCTTAGTAATACGTTTGTCTCGGATAAGAGGTTCACGTAAAGTTTGTTGCACAAGCTGTAGACATTATAGAAGACTGTAGGCTATAGAAAACTCGAAAAGTAGGTAATTGAAACTTCAAATTTATAAAAAAAAATATTTTGGACTAACATAAAAAAACATTCAACACCTTATCATTAAGTACATGGGGGAAAAGGAAAACATAGTAAACACTTTTAAATCGATCCAAACGATGTCCAGGGAGAGAGAAGTTACTCCACCACCTGAATACAAATACCCTACCTCAACATTGATCTACAAGACCTCCCAATCCAATCGAAAACTTTCCTACGGGGGATAACCCTTGGATTTAATCCATTGGTAATACGAAAATTGATGTAAAAGGCTCCACCGCACCGCGCTACACGACGTTCCGTGGTCCATACAAAGTACACAGCCTCGAAAAGATTTTCAGATTTTCTGGCAGAATCACGGCGGTGAACGTGACCGTTGAAAAATGGCACGTGTTGTGTGCCGCGAAGGTTTAAAATCAATTGTAACCGGCGATTATTGGAAGCAATTCCGTTCAGAAAGAACTATGCTACGTGATCGGTGTGCTGAATAAATGGCGCGCGTGTGAGGGACTAAAAAGTGGATGGGATGGGGAATTTATTGACAGGTTATTTACCTTTTCATAAAAAGTAAAATCCCTTAAGATTGAATATTTATTTTAAATATATATTTTGGCGATAATAAATCCCTAATAATGAGGGGGTATTGTATTTTTGGTTAAATAAATAGTATAAGCTTGTTCTTAATAATTCTTTTTTTCAGTACCCAATAAAATTGAAGTCTGAATATTTTAAGAAACTGGAAGTTCAGCGGACTAAGCGACACGCAAACTAGAGTCCTGAGGGCCTAGTGCGAGTTTTACTCTATCAAACTCGTCGAACGCGTAAATGTCAATTTGTATGGAAATGAAGTAGTGCTACACATTAGCCACCAGGTAGCGCTGCTTCATTCCCATACAAATTGACATTTACGCGTTCGACGAGTTTGATAGAGTAAAACTCGCACTAGGCCCTCTGGTTAGAACTGGGCCTAAATCTTTTCATGTGTGTTTTGGTGCTAGCGCAATGATCACAATCATGTTTGTTAAAAAATATAATGTGTTATTTTTGCCTATTTACCAACGTTTAATCGATTTAATTTAATCAACGCTTTCATTTATATTATTAGTTACAAATATTGATAACTTGCTCTAAGGTGAAGTAACATATAAGACGTCATAGTTTTCTATTCAACCATAGTGAACTTGAGTTCGTACCAACACACTCTAAGTTTGTACCCAATTACACCTGATATACATAAAATATATATTTTCAATTCAAAATACAGAAATTATTCAATGGTTTTAATTCTATTTTGTTGTAAATAATTGTAATCACTTCCGAGAACTCTATATTACTATTATATAAAGCTGAAGTGTTTGTTTGTTTGGTTGTACGCGTTAATCTCAGGAACTACTGGTTCAAATTGGAAAATTATTTTTGTGTTAGATAGTCCATTTATCGAGGAAGGCTATAGGCTATAGTTGATTTTAAAACACACTTAGTGTGTTAATACTAATAATAAATCTGTAACTGTATGTATGTATGTTCCTCCATAACTCTTAAACGAATTAACTGATTTTCATGAATCTTAGTAAATAAACATTTAGACGTAGACGTTTTTTCTTTTTCAACGCCGACGAAGTCACGGGCGCCAGGTAGTATTTTATGACACAACCATATATAATTTTTGTTTATGATAAACAAAGAAAAGTCGGTCTGATGGTCTATTTTATAGTATGTCGTAAGCCAGTAATGACGTCACAAGTGGTGTGGCTGCTGACTTTGAGACGAAAAAATATGAGTCAAGGTGACGATATAGGAAAATGGCATTCCTTACTTACTAAAAAGATCTAACAGGCTCGTAATTCATGACTGAGTAACTTCATTCTTGCCGCTACTAAATCTATTACGTATAAAAAGTGCAACATATTATATGTATAGACTTGGCTCAAATAGCTCGTATATAGCACGTGATAACATCTCACGTTAGTGGTACGTATTGTCTCTAATCCCATTGTGCGGTACTTCGGAATTGTTCTTAGGAGAATTAATAGAAGTTGCCTCCAACGAGCTTGCGCCCCGGAGCCCTATTGTGGCCTGATTTATCGGAGAAGAACAATGATAAATCAAATAGAAATTGCTCCAGCACGTTCCTTAAGAATAACTTTGTAGAGAAATAGAGGTGTGTGTGTAGATCCGGGTGCAATGTTGATTGCGCTTATCGAATACTTTACTTACATTTAAATTATTTTTGTTTCCTTAAATAATTTAATCTTTGTAATTACTTCGGTACTAAGTGCTTGTTACATAATAACAATATCCAATTTAAACAATGCAGCTGCATTTACCTGTTGGCTACCCATCAATAAATCACAGTGTGAGGTCTATGTGGAACATTGATTGATCGAGTCCCGCGTTCAATCTGCTAATAGCTCTATCCCTCGACACAACAAAAATTGTGTGGATATACCTCATAATGTAAAAAAAAATTATAGGATTAAAGTCATAAAACACCTATAGATCTTAAAATTAGCAAGCAGAAACACTCTTAAGAAAGGACGGGCCATCTTAAGAAAGAAATATGACTTGGTAATAGTAACTAACAATAGTTATTTCAAGCTGATCAGTAATGTGACGAGAGTAAAGCATCTCTAAACCAAAAAAAATATAAAATAAATCTCATAGTGTCAAACTTTTGTACGAGAATAATATATACTATTATGTAACTCCAACTATAAAGGAGACAGATGAAAGACCCAGGGAAAAACTATTTACCTACTCTGATAACTTAGGTTTAGGATTTTTGAGCTGCATTTTTAACTGAATTAAAAGTACTTATTTATTATTTATTACATATTTTAAAGGTGTGCAATTGTCCATAGCTTTTTTTTATTTAAATTTCGTAAGACGGGCTGATGGTCCACTTGATGATAGGTGGCTACATTCGACTATTAATACAAGAAAGGCCACAAGTGCTGCAAGTGCTCTATCGGTAGCGCACATAATGGGATTCAGAATAAGGGATTAGGAAGAAATAGGAAGAGATAGCGTAATTCCCACCCCTTACGCACTAACCGAAACGCAACAGTCTTCTGTGACCGTACCGGGGTCTTTTGTAAGATGAATAATCCTCCCACAGAAGACCATATCCATAATATTATACCCGAGTCAGAGCGCTAAGTCAAACACTCGATTAACGGGCTCTAAAGAATTTTTTGAATTTGAAGGTAGTGAATTTCATTCTTTGTCTCGAAGCCCAAGATCTCAAAATATTGGTAAACTTCAGGACGATGAAACAGTGAAATTAATATTCATAAAAATACTATAAGGTTTGGTCCACTCATTTTGTATTGGTCAAAGGCTCGACCTCGATCAAATAGAGACGGGGGACTAGATTGACAGAATTCTTTCTAGTATTAACCTGCACAGAGAAAGGTTTGAATGGTTATTCGACGCTACTGTTATTTATCTAATGGTCTATCTGTTAATGCCATTTCTGATAAACTATACTAATATTATAAAGTTGACGAGTTTGTTTGGTTGAACGCGTTAATCTCAGGAACTACTGGTTCGAATTGAAAAATTCTTTTTGTGTTGGATAGTCCATTTATAGAGATTTTGAACGCGGACGAAGTCGCGGGCACCAGCTAATCTGTGATATACATTCAGCTATAAAATTATTGTAGTGACAAATTTATAAGAAGATATATCTAAAAGTAATACTATCAAAAGGCATACTTTGTTTATATAATTACAAATAAAGGTTATAGTGTATAGATACATACACCAGGTTCAGCAAATATGAGCAATATCCACATACCATCATTTATTAAGTTCGTGAAAATACAATTTCTGTTATAAAAGAAAAAAAATATTACAAATTTAACTACAAAATATTATAAACTTTTGAATACTATATTTTAAACTTTTCCATGTATGTAATGATGATTCAGTGGACCGAATGTTTACCTGCTGAAACGGCTGAGGTTTGAATCGCAAGGGCCTGTATTGCTGAGTGTTTTTGTATTTGTATGTGTAAAATAGAAAAAAGTAATTTATAATACTTTTTTAAGGGGTGAAGGCAAACAGCAAAAGACAAAAATTGTCCTAGAAAACTAGAGATCTTTAAAGAGATATGATGTGCTAATGAACCGCAATGTTCTAACACGGTGTTCGCAGCTTCTCATATTAATAAAAGCTTAGTGAGATACAATGTCACTGTTACAAAAAAGTTCTTATTAGTTAAAAAAAATATCAGGAAAGGACTTAATATGATGAAAATGTCAATCCACAATAATGTTACGATGCAAACTAAATAAGTTGTAGATGTCAGCACCTCGAGTAAGCCAGCTTAAAGCGCCGGTTCACACGTTAAGATACCTCGCATTATGAGACAAAAAGCTGTCGTGTGTGAGGGGCTTATCTTGGCCGAACATTCGCACCCCCTCGTGTGTCACCCCTTATTGTTCATTTAGAAGAGACAATTTAGGCGCTGTCTTTAGGTGGCGACTTTCAAATGATTACTTATGATCTGCAAATTTAATAAAGTAGGTACGTACCTGCAATGTTATTTTTCCTATGTATAAAACTGATATCTGAAACCTGTCTAAATAAAACACTATATACTAATTATGATTTTATTTTCTGATTTTTCTTGATCTGTGCATACATAAAAAGCTTTAGTAAGAGCATTAGAAAAATATATTATATTTGAAAACAATACACAAAAAGAAAATATTCAACAAAAAATAGATTGATCTCGCTGCGCTCCACTAGATACAGCCGCCGTATTTGACAAATGCGGCAACATTTAGTACGCCGAATGCGGCGTACCCGAGCTAGTCACACTGCGAACTGTCTGTAATGTGTACGTGCCGAATGTTTTATTAATTTTTTGGCATAATAAAATGCCAATTAGCGTAGTAAAACTGTGTAAAAGTATAATTTAACGGTGTAAAAAATTTAACACACACTACAACAAAAAGTTGCCGCATTCACGGAGCTAAGTATTGCTTTTAGGTAGGGCCGTATCTAGTCTAGCGCAGCACCAGCGAGACCAATCATTTATTTATGTATTAAAATTGCTTAATTATTAATTACAAGCTTCCAAACTAATTTCAAATGTAAATTATTTTCCATAAGAAAATTTCACCTTTTCATTTTCCGTATACAACTTCCATTCTTAGTTCCCTAATTTGAATTATGTTAATAAATCATTCAGTCGCTATTAATAATTCTACAAATAATTCAACTTGACATTTGGAAGTTAAACGTAATTGCCTTTAGTAGTACATGTCAGATGTCGGATTTTCATTAATTATTTCTTAAACCCAATTGCCTTAATAATAAAACGACAATAGACGAGACGAACACAGCATATTAATTTGAATTGAAAACTGAATACTTAGCAACCATTATTTACTATATACATTATTGGTGCTTTGTTAATTAATTTAATATAAATTATTTAATTGGGTGAGCCTAATGTAATGACCGATACAAATACGAGGAAATATCATTAAAATTAAATAGATATTAAGAAAACTCCTGAATATTCTTTATAGACACAATTGCAAACTTTTGTTAATTTTATCTAATAAATCGTCCTTCATTTTTATCTCTCTGTCTGTCTGTTTCAACGCTTAACTCCTTATTGCCGTCAAATGAAATTTGATACAGTTCTCACTAATCGAAAGAGCGATAACGAGGAAGGTTTGTATTTTGCAGAAAAAATGCATCCGTATGAAGCCTATAATATTTGAAAAGGAGTACCTACCGATAATATGGGAGATAACATATTTCTTAATGCATTTACTTGGCTACGTCATAAAATGGGTGTGACCAATCTATACTAATATTATAAAGAGGAAAGATTTTATTGTTTTTTTGTTTGTTTGTATAGAATAGGCTCCGAAACTACTGGACCGATTTGAAAAATTCTTTTACCATTAGAAGCCTACATTATCTGTGATGAACAGGGGATACTTTTTACCGCGGGAAAATGCTTCATTCCTACGGTAAATACTAGCGGCTTGGCCCGGGAGATAACGCCATCTATCCAAAATCCATCATGGTAGATGGCGTTTTATACTTTTCTACGCGGACGAAGTCGCGAGCACCAGCTAGTAACGAATGACGAATGCCTAATATGGTAAAAAGTGAATGTAAAGTATGTCTCGTAGGCCCTTCGTGGGCCGCCAGTATGAGTACTTTGTAGATTGATAGACAGATTGTAGAAGTAACATTAAAACACTACTTCAATATTTACTTGTAACATAATACCGTTACATAAAGTACGTTCATTAATTTGTAGGTAATCCGTTTGCGAATCCAATCCGTGGAGTAAATTACATTGAAATAACTCTTAAGTCACGTCCAATTTCGTTTACCGGTCGCAATCAAAAGTCAAGACGACTTAATAACAGGAGACCACGAAATTCTATAATTTCTCCTCAGTGTTTGTTAGAAAGCTTGTTAAGAGAGCACGGTACAGGGTTGGGGTGTAAATTTCACAAACTACCCCCTAAATGTTGGGTCATAAACTCTGAAACTGTATTCGACTATTTGAATTTAAATATATAAGTAAAATGGAAATTACCCATCCCGTTATGGATGAGTGAGAAAGGTGAGAGTCCTTACTGCTTATACTTAATCATTTACCTATGTATTACGTATTAAAACACCCCCAAAAGGGCGGCCCAAGAGACTAGGTACGTTGATCTAAATCAACATTATTTTATATTTTTTATAAACAAAGCAACGTACTCGTTATATATTGACTAATAAATAAACGAAGTTCTTTCTTATAGGTATCCTTTATTCTATTCCTTAAGTTCTTCTCCTTGGTAAAGTTTTACAATTTTTGTTTGCATTCCGTACTTACTAATAACATTTTAGATTTTTACTTTCGTGTAAATCGCGATTCTAGTGACCCCACTGTCCTTTAAGCGCTGTCTAATAAATTAGCCCCATGCTATTGTGTGGGCTCACTCGCTGGCAGACTTATTTAAGTTGGTGTTGTGCCATACGACACCTGGAATTCGGTGGTCTTTGTAGTCTACTTTAGGATCTTTACTGCTATCATTTCTTTCATGTGCTCTCAATTCAAATACGAAATAGTTATGAATACAAATATATTAGGTATATCTTCTGTATATGAGCCTGGAGAAAACCGATGCAGAAACACTAATACTTAGGATAACTGGCTCATCAAATTCTTACATTTATTTTATTGTATTGATATAATATACAAACTTAAATACAGTTTACTACAAAGTTCAATAGCATGAATACGGATGTGGTGAAATATTTACATAGCAAAAGCAGAACTTTTAATTACTCTCTATAACGTTCCGAAGTTGTATTTCAACCCTTTGGCTGCGTCGATTAAAATCACATGGAGCAAAGTTTTGTTTGTTCGTTGAAATCTGCCAAACATGCCTTGTGAAGAGATCAAATAGCAAAGATCAGAGTTCGAAGTTTAGAACATCATTAATAACATTATTATTATGTTTACGCTATGTTTACCTATGTAGTAAGAAACACACAAACTCAAGTAAGTAGATAATATAGTATAGATATTTTTTTCTAAATTCTGATCTATCATACTAGCCTGTGCATGCAAAGTGCATTGCCTCAAATTGGCGCCCATGATATAAATTACAAGCCACACATTGCTGATTTTCTTTTATGCCTTCTAATTTAGAACAAGTCAGCAGAAAAATAATATAGGTAGCAAAGATATTTGATTGGTCTCGCTGCGCTCTACTAGATACAGCCGCCGTACTTGACAAATGCGGCAACAAATACTATGCCGAATTCGGCGTACCCGATCTATTTACACTGCAAACTGGCTGTGATGTGTACGTGCTGAATGTTTTATTAAATTTTGCCATAATAAAATGCCAATTTGCGTAGTGAAGCAGTTTAAAAATATTATTAAACTGTGTAAAATGTGATAAACAGTGACGATGTTTTACACACACTACAATAAAAAGTTGTCGCATTCACGGAACTATAGTGCTTTTAGGAAGGTCCGTATCTAGTCGAGCGCAGCGAGATCATTTTTTTATATATGATAGGTTTTTTTTGTTGACGAATTGACAATATTACATCTAATTTCTCTTTATATATTTTTTACTTAGTTCAGTTTTAAATGGCAGTGAAAACTGTTTTTATACTTTTTATGTTATTTACAAACCATGTGTGGTATTTGGTATATAATATATAATCTCATTGGATTGTTCAATTGTTCGTTGTTTGTATTGTTGATGATATGGTCTCAAAGTGAGGTTTGCGATGGTAGCTCTGATAACTAAGCAACATAGGGCCACCCTTTGTTGCGTTTACTTATCTCAATTATCAAATGTATGTATATATAATACATACAGATTATACGAACACCTCTACTAATGGGATGGACTTAATAATAAGTATAAATAACATAGGTAGATAAAGATATAGATGGAGCAATGCTCAATAACACAGAAATTGAATTCAAATTTTGAAAGTATTTTTGAGGAACTGGAACTATAAAAAAGTAATCATTATGTTCTTCGGAATTCATTTATTCAAAACAGAAAATCATTTAATTATGCCTCACGATTTAAAAAACATTATTAGAAAGGCTTTTGTCGATATACGCTACAATAATTAGGAGCAAGTTTTAGCTGAAAAAATATTGTATTAGTATTAGCAAATATTATAGTTTGCTTGAAAAGTATTACGTGATCAGAAAATCTTGTGAAATTCAAAAAATTCACGCAACAAAACAGTTTTTCTTCATTTACAACTTTACATATTATGCACAATCAAATGAACCGGTAGAAAAACTACTATAAAACCCCCGGCCACTAAATTTAAACTTATTCCCGTGGAAAAAGGGAATGTTACATTTATTATAGCTATAAATTTAAAGAACATTATTTACACAAAGCCCAGGAGACGTTAAAGGCCATTTTCGAAAGGCGGGTGAGGGGGTCGCAGATCTGTTGCTGGAATGAATTTATGTATTGGGTGGACTGTAATGAACTTGTACCGGTTGTACGTAACTGTGCCAGAAAAAAAAAAGATTTAAAAATCGCCATTCTATTATATCAAATTAAATTAAATTTATGGTACGTTTGTATCATAAAATGTATGCAAACGCATGATGGATTTTTTGCAGCGCAAGATCCCTTAGTTTTAATAAGAACTTGTCAAGCTGTTATAAGATTTGTTTCGCATACGTATGTCAATCCATTTGAGGAGCAAACCATAATATGATTTGATAGGTTATGTATTCATTTCTTCCGTAATAAATAGCAATTATTAGTGAGCTAAGTAAATGTTCATCGTCAGCCTTGATAACGTTGAATTCTGTCATTAAAACTCGTCAATAGACGATATATTAATTACTAGTGCTGCTCACGTTCTCATCAATAGATCGGAATGGTTTCCGTCAATGGGAATGCAAAGATGAAACATGCTTTGATGTCCGGTATGTTAGCAAATGTCCCCTACTGATAAAGCACTGTTATTTGAACTGATCTCTCTCTACGGTATCTAGCTGCATTTGGAGAAAGTAATATACACAGAAGTTATATTGATATATTTTATTAATACCCAATAAATTAAACCAGGCTCTTTTTAGGCTTATTTAGTTTTAGATTTTAGTTTAGTTGAGTTTTATTTAGAATTAATAATTGCATTTCAATATGAATTTTGATATAATTGATTAATATTTATTTAAAATTCTTTTCATTAATTATTAATATCTATGTTTATGTAAAAAAAAATATCATCCTCTCTCTTCTTCTAAATCAACTAATTAAAGACCACAAAATACTCTCCCGTGGATGAAGACTTATATTGTTCGCCATTTTGTTTGTGTCTGGCTATTTTTGGCAGGATTTCTACAAAGAATTCGCTAAAGTAATAACGACCCAGAAGAACCACGAAATAATACGATTATTTTTGTAAATAAAATAAAATACAGTAATATAACTTAAAGTTGTATAACAATCATTGTCTTTATTATTATTTAAATATAAATATTAATAGATATAACTCATAACTAAATCATTTAAACTCAGGTCTTATTGTCACATAAAAATTTAGAGTTATGTTTTTAACGTTTTCTGAATTATTCTGAAAAGTTTACTATGAAATATATGGGTAAGTTTTAAGATCTAATACTTATAGATAGGTAAGGTACTCTCTTAGTATAACGAAACGTCTTTCCCCTAATTTGAATATCAGCAACATTAGGTCCATTTATTATAATAACTATTGCCGCTAAATCACTTTTACTGCAGCATGTATCAAGTTGAAATTACTTAACAATATTAAGAGTGAGTTACGACTTTTGAATGGAGTTTCTGTGTCCTCCATTATCATTATTTAGAGGTTTTTCTTAAAGACGCAAAGGCTGTACCAAAAATGCTTTTAAGAAAAGCATTGAAGTCACATAATTGTAGATAGGTATATTATTAAATGACATTCTTATGAAACAGTTTAAGTTTTTACTAATATGAATACTAATAATAAATCTGTAGGGGTCGGTCATGGAGTAATTTACTTTATTTTCAGAAATATCGTGTATATAGGCTCTATACATGATACTGAAACTAAATTGACGATTTTTAGATTTTTTTTCTGTATGTATGTATGTTTCTCCATATCTCTTAAACGAATTAACCGATTTTCATGAAACTTGGTAGATAAACATTTAGAAGTACGGGACACGTGATAGGCTACATTTTATCTTTTTTGACGCGGACGAAGTCCCGGGCAACAGCTAGTTCATAATAAATTCACTCTGACTGACGACAGTAATAAATCTTTTATCATCGTGAAATAGTATCCTTCTATCAGCCTCCTTGTGGTCCATGAGCCAGCGACAGATTTTCATGACCAATTTCCTCCCAGTCGATAACTCGTAAAATGACTGAGAGAGTTGTATCATGAAGCGTTGTGAACGTCAGCTGCGGCTCCGATGGTGGGTTGAGCAGTAGAGTGGTAGCCGCCCACGCACATAATAAAAAAAAAATTAATCATTTATTTCCGATTAAAAATTCATCAAATTATAGTTAGCCTAATATTTTGAAGAAACAAAATTGTCAGCTATTTATAATGTGGTAGATTATGCGTCTGCAGGTCACACTAATATATACGTGTTCAGTGATTACCTCCCAATAGAAATTTTATCAGATGATAGTTTATATAGTTTATATATTACTGTTAATAAATAAAAAAGTCAGCTGGCTATATCTTGGTGGAATACTTCTCAGCTGATGCTCTGAAAGTGTAACGGGCTACCACTGCTCAACCCACCATCGGAGCCGCAGCTGACGTTCACAACGCATCATGATACAACTCTCTCAGGTATTTTACAAATTATGGACTGAAACGAAATCATTCAAGGACTGATATTAGTGCCTGGCTTACGGACCATTGAATATGTCTGGTATATTATATTCCTAGATAAAAAAAAAAACATTCTAGTTTTAAAAAGTAAACCGTCAGTCAGTTTGACTGACTGTTTAGAGTATCAGACACTGCGTTTCGTAGTCATTTGGGCAGCCCGTCTGGCGGCAGTAACCACCACCTTACAGAATACCAACGTGAAATAACAGCATAATGTGCTGTTGTGTTTCGGTGAGTGAGTAAGGGATGCCAAAGCCCATTACGCCATCCCTCCCTTATCCCTTATCCTTAATCCTTCTATGGTGGGCAGCGCACTTGTAGCATTTATGGTGTTGCTTGTGTTATAGGCGACGGTAGCCGCCTACCATCAAGTGGATCGTCACCCTGTCTGTCGACCTTAACATAAAAAAAGAAAATATTATAAAAAAAACTAATATCACGTGACCAAATCCGTAAAGCGTTATAAGCTTATTTCAGCACACTTGCTGAACCTGTGGCGGTATAGATATACAATATACAATACAATATAGATGGGTTTATTATTAAAATAAAACAATCAAGTTCATAGACGATGTCAGTTTTGTTAGTTTATAATTTTACTTTTTGACTTTGTATACTATAGGAGCTGCATAATTCATCCGTGTGTTGCAAATAGGGTTTGCGAAATCTAGATACTCTTTAGCTAACAATTAGTTAACACTTAACAAAACACTTAATTTACATTTAACATACATTATTTGGTTATATTCGCTGCTCGTTACAATGTAATTGTAAATGTCTATTTTGTAACTAAATCAAAAGATTGTTCGCGTAAAATGGTGTAAAAATGTTTTCATTACTGATTTTTATTAATAACTAGTAATTCGCGTAGAGCGACCTTGTTTTATAATATGTAAATATGAATTAAATTATAAAAAATATAAATATAAATAATAAGTATAGTAAAGTAAGAAAGGAAAACACATAATGCTGGCTACTAATAGTAAAAAAATAAACAACTTTTATTTTAAACTCTTTCATTTTTTTATAATAAAACTGACACTTTATCACATGTTAAAGAATAAAGGCCTCTTTCACCAACTACAAATATAGTGTTGATTAGTTACTTTTAGAAATAATATTCTATTTTATTGAATTAATGTACACGGTTTACTGCATCATTCGAAAGGAGAATTTTTTTTTTTTTTTTTTTTTTTCATGTTTGGGACTTTCACTGTACAAACAAAGGTATATCAGCTCCATTATCCCCGGTTACCGGTGACTAAATGACAGTTAGCCTACTTGACAGATGGTGAAAGAGGCGCTAAGTGTAGCAGTTTTTTAAATAATCAACAGGTTAGAAACTAATATTTAATTATTGCCTTTTTTTTTTTTTTATCGAGGAGAAATCCTTTTATTGATCCCCTACCGCTGGCTAGGCGGCAGGGGTATGTGGGGGTCGACCAGCAGAACTGGCCCCTACCCACTAAAACTCCCCGGTGTCTCCTTGCCCTTAGAGTGGGGGGTGGACGGGCTCTGCCGAGGCAACTGCTCCGACCCACCCTCCTCGGGCGGCCTAGCCATTGCTGGCTAGGCTGACGTCAACGGGGGGATTACCCGAAGACACCCGAGCAATCCCCAGACGGAGGAGACCCGTGCAGGCACACACAGCCAGCCAGCCGTGTGCGCAGGTCCCCGAGGGCATTTGAAGACGGGCTGATACCCGCCTTCTCCTAAGCAGGGGACCAAGGGCCACCCCCCCAGGCCTCCCTGTTCCCCTGAACTCCATCAAAACACCCCAACGACAGCTGACGAGAACATGCATGGAGGGCTACACGTCCCGCCCCAGCCGCCGGGGTGTGCTCCGCCGGGGTGTGCTCCGCCGCGAGCTCCGCTGAGCGGAGCCCGCTCGGAACACACGGGTGTGGGCCTTGTTGGTCCCCAATAATCCGATGGGACAAGCAAAGGTCGGTGGTTCTGTCCACCACCGGCCCCTGCGACCCTTCGGATCAAGGGTAAGCCCCCCCACCACGACAAGGTCATGGCCCACCTAGGGGGGGATATTTAATTATTGCCTAGTAAATTAAATTAATATATTTCTATTTCAACGAAGTAAGTAGTTTACAAAATAAAGCTCTCTTCTCAAAGTCGCTTTAGACTTGAAATGAGTATTTCTTATGTCACGTAACCGACCAGTTGAATGAAAGGAAAGGAAGTCATTTCACGAAGTCTTGAAAACCTTTTCGCGGCAACGTGTTCTAGGAAAACTTAGTTGAACCATCCGGAAGTATAAACTAGATCGTAAGTATCTGGGCTGCATACCGAGAAATCTAGTGCAGTCAGGAAATTACAATATATAAATGTATATATTGTAATTTCCTGACGGGGTGCAATTTTTATATAAAAAAAATCTTCCCTATTGATGTTTCCTTCTATATGTGAAAACTGAATCAAAATCACCCATTCGTTCTTGAAGCGCACACAGCACACAAACCAACTTAACATTTTTACCTATACATAATGGTGTTCGCGACTTCGTCCGCGTAGAAAAGTATAAAACGCCATCTACCGTATTTTGGATAGATGGCGCTATCTCCCGGGCTAAGCCGCTAGTATTTACTTTTATATTAGATTTCCCGTAGGAATGAAGCATTTTCCTCCGGTAAAAAGTATCTTATGTTCAAAATATTTGTTCAAATCGGTCCAGTAGTTTCGGAGCCTATTCTATACAAACAAACAATCAAATTTTTCCTCTTTATAATATTAGTACAGATAATATTTGTTTTATTTATTAAACAAAGTATATAAAATACCCCGACCCTTTCTCCTATCACCTAAGCGGGTATGTCACATTTTGTGATAGAAAATTTGTGTTATTTTTCGTAAATTTTATTAAAAAATAATAATAATAAAAGGCAAAAAAAGCTATCATTATTTATAGTAAGAAGTAATTTCAATAATGCAGTATTGCAATTTCTTTGCTTTCCCAGAAACGATTATCCCCTTGTCATGTAAGAGCTGTATAAAATGGTTGCGCTATTTGAACAGTGCACACGACGCGATAGTAATTTATCTCTAAGTGATAAATTATTTCTAAATAAGTAAGACTTTTAAGTTTTTGTTGAAGTTTAAAATCAGAATTGATAAACTAGATAAGACGTACAGCCATAAAATTATAATATCATGAACTGTATCCAAAAACTAGATTGAGAAGTCATTTACATCGAAAGTTACAACCCATTTGGTAGAATGGATTTTGTTCTAGATTGTATCGATAGTAAGAGGATTATCTGAGAATTATTTATGTGTATAACTTATAAATATCCTATTTATATTTACCGAGTTATTACGGTTTTTGTCAAAGAAGGCGGCGACCCACGCGTACGCCGCAATTTCGGTTTCCATAGATTTTTACTCTCATATTATATTCTGGTCCCATTTTATATTCTAAAGACTGTTTTGTATACATATAACCTACATTCTAAATAAATTGGATATGTTCTTAATAAATGGATTCTTACCTCTTGTATCTTATGCGATTATTTTCAGGGCTATTTTTAAGGCATTTATTATGACACTTGTTTAATGGGTTAGCATACTGGAGTAGAGCTGTTTTAAATGTTAGATTAACTATGAATTTAGAGACTGAGTTAGAAATCTCACATACTATGGATCTGTGATACTGTGTCATGCTCGTCCACTTCGCCCACAACTCAATGGGTATTCGCGGCAATTTTCATCTTCAAGGAAAACGTAAGAGCTTTTTGAGTTGTAGGGAAGGCATAGACGGTTTCAGGAAATATATAGGAAAAAGATTTAAACGTTCTTTTATATTTTCAAGTGAGCAAGTTACCTTAACCTGTACTTTGCTCCTAAACTTCTAAATGTGATACAGCTGCAAAACCAAAAGCAAAACCAGAATTATGGAGGCTGTTGATGGACAAACTTAACAGATCATCATTGATTTCACGAACTTAGATAAAAAATAAGAACAAAAAATATATAAATATATAAATTTAAAAATAAAAATAATATATAAATATATAAATGTACTTCTAAAACACTATTGATTTTGCGAAATTATTTAACTAATTATTTTGGAAGATTCTTTTAGGGACCTTTCCTGAGTAACGAAGAAATAGACAAACAGACGAAATTATAAAACCATATTTTTTTTTTTTTTTTTAAATAATTAAACTCCTACTTATATTTGTTAAAAAAAGATATAAAACGATTACAAGAGATCAACTGTTCGATTCAATTACTCGGAAAATGAAAACGAGAGAATTTTTTCTATATAAATTTTCCTTCAAAAAAAGTCTTGCAAATTTAAGTAGTCAGCTATTGAAAGATTATCGTCATTTCAGCCCTTCTACATTTGAAACTCGAGTATTTATCCGTCGAGAGTCCTGGCGTCGTGCCAAGGGGTTGTTGTTCGCTTCTGATCATTTTGTCCTGATGTGATCGTTTTTCAACTGGCGTCTCCTTTCAAAAGTGGAGATTTTGAAACGTCTTTATCAAACGTCAGCCTGTTAGGTTGCGGTGTGAGAGTCACTTTGGGGTTTGGTTTCGGGTTTAAAATATAAGTAATTAACATTCATTAACAACATTAATTTATACTGAAATCAAATGATTATCTAATAAGTGATCTAATAAGTAATAATCTAGGGTTTTTGTGTTAACATTTTACCCTTGTACCTGAGTCATGGATGTTTGTTTTTATAACTAGCGACCCGCTCCCGGCTTCGCCCGGGTTGCATTTTTTATACGTTGCCTTCTATCCATGAGTGAAGACAGAATTAAAATCGGTCGAGCCGTTCTCGAGTTTTGCGTTTAGCAACAAATTTAGGGATTCATTTTTATTTATATAAGATATGTCTGTATTTACAAAGTAGTCTATGTAATATATCAACTGTCTGGTAACCATAATACAAAGGTATTGGTTGTTTACTGTGGAATATGTGAAGATATTTATTTATTTATATTTATAGTATATTATTTATATTTTTAGCTGTTGCTAAAAAAATTATAAAATTTAGCCTATGTTACCCGCTGATAATATATAATAGCTTTCCAATAGTGAAATTTTTTTTCAAATCGGTCCAGTAGTGTCGGAGATTTGATTGTTTATTTCAATGCAAACAAACAATCAAATCTTTCCTCTTTATAATATTAGTATATAATACAAATATAAAGATATTTTATAATAGCGAACCGCCCCCGGCTCCGCACGTGCAAAATCCTTTCTTAGCTACGTTATAATATATATCTCTATATATAAAAAATTACGTGTCATATATTTGACGCCAATGAACTGCTAAGCTACTGAACCTATTTTGATAAAACTTCGTAACTATGTGTAATGTGTAGTTTTATTTTGAACACGGGCGAACCCGTTAACATGTAGCTAGTAAAATATAAAATACACCTATGTTCTAAATTTCAGCTTTCTAGACTTCTAGTTTTAGCTATGCGTTGATTTATACTTAGTCATTCAAGAAAAAATTATACATACACTATACTTATACCAATACTATAAAGAGAGAAGATTTGTATTTTTGTTATTATTTGATTTGTATGTTTATAAAGAATAAACTCAAAAACTACTGTAGGTACCGATTTAAAAATTCTTTTTAAAGTTACGCGGGCGAAGTCGCGTGCAACAGCTAGTGTTATATGTATCTAAAGTCTAATTATCTTATTAAACGTGAAAAAATAAGTTTAAATGTGTTTTTATAATTATGTACAATATAAGTATATTATATACATATATAGTAGGTATTTTCCGGTCCAAAGAATACAGCAAATTTCTACCAGCACATAGCTGGAGGCGGGTATTTAATGAGATTATTTTATAATTCGATGAACCGATAAGTGAGCGGATATTTTAACGGCTAGTAATTTTGTTACTGCGGAGTATGCATGAAAAATATCCTTCCTTTTAATAATGTTTAATTCTACCTGTGATTATATAATAATTCGTACGCTTCGTAAGCGTTGAAAAAGAAAAAAACATACCCCATCCTGTGTCCTGTACGTCTAAATTTTTATCTACCAAGTTTCATGAAAATCAGTTAATTCGTTTAAGAGTTATGGAGAAACATACATACATACAATACCTAAACTTGTAGATTGAATAATTCGTACGCTTTGGAAAATGAAAAATATAACACCAGGGGCCCTAGCCATGAGCACACCAATTCCAACGCTCCCTTACGAAGTTAGAGAACGATAGAAAATAAAGCCCGATGATTGGTCAAAATTTTATGTGGGCGTTACAACAACCAACCACCGGGCTTTATTTTCTGTCGTTTCGTCAATCTACAACGCTCCCGTTTGCACTGGGTGTTCTTGGCTAAGGGCTCTGGGGTAGCCAAGAGCACAATGCAAACGGGAGCGTTGCGTATATTTACGAAACGATAGAAAATAAAGCCCGGTGATTGGTCAACATTTTATGTGGGCGTTACAACAACCAATCACCGGTCTTTGTTTTCTATCGTTTCGTAAATATATGTAACACTTCCGTTTGCATTGTGCTCTTGGCTAGGGCCCCTGACATCTTTATCGCTATGACGATGCCGTATTTTTTATATTTTTATACCTTAGGAACCTAACACTTTTCCAGGATAAAAAGTATCCTATATATTAATCCAATTAATAATCTGTGTGCCAAATTTCATCTTTATCCGTTGAGCAGTTTTTGCGTAAAGTTTTTAGAGGACTTTCTCTCCTGGTACGGTTGATAAGTTCAAGCCTCTATACTTATAAGTGCATAAATAAATAGTATATAATTATATTATGCATTTACAAAATGCTTAGAATTAAATATATAAAGATACTAGCTGGTGCTCGCGACTTCGTCGGCGTAGAAAAGTATAAAACGCCATCTACCGTATTTTGGATAGATGGCGCTATCTCCCAGGTCAAGCCGCTAGTTTAGATTTCCCGTAGGACTGAAGCATTTTTCCGGGGTAAAAAGTATCCTATGTTCATCACGGATAATGTCGGCTTCTAATGGTAAAAGAATTTTTCAAATCGTTCCACTAGTTTCGGAGCCTATTCTATACAAACAAACAAACAAACAATCAAATCTTTCCTCTTTATAATATTAGTATAGATTAACAAAAATCGATTATTCTCTTCTTTACAATAAATCAAAATGTGTATATTATAATTTATTTTATATTGTATAAATCAGAGTTTCATTTAGAAAAACAAAATTCTTTTATACCTAACATTAACGTATTTAGGTAAATCGTAAATACATTTTATTTATAATCTTTGTTCTCCCAATGATATACGAGTAGGTGGGTGTTTTTTTACAACGTTATAAATACCTAATTATAATCGTCAACATGATCTAATTTTCGCATCAACTATTACTATAATTACAGGCGAGGAGTGAAATTCTAAATTTTCTGCAAGAAAATCAAGTAAAAATTGAATTCTTGATTGCACGTTCTGCTTCCTAGTAGGACATAAAAATTAATGTGAACTAATTTTTACCTTTCGTTTCCAGGACATCACAATGATCGTTTGGAGACTCGACAAGAGATAGATGCCTGTAATAAAATGTCTGTGCTGCGACACCTAGCTGGCAGAGATCCAGCATCACGACACACGCGTATAGGACACTAAACAGGATATGAATGTCGTATCAATACGTGCAATTATAATCTTTATTACCAGCGCATTAGAGTTTTAAAGAGAAATTTTAATGCAATAAGATAGTTTTATAGGCAAAGTGTTTGTATGTTTGTTAATTGTTGGAAAATAACAAAAAAATACTTGAAAATATCATTGTTAACATAGAAATTGTTTGTTGGGCTAATGTTCCACTCTAAAATAATATGATTGTTCTTTCGTATTTTGTGATGATGAGAACTCATTCTCCTTATGGTTTGTACTATCCAGAACATTAAAAAAATAAATTCGCCCACATTCAAAATAAAACTACCTATCCTATCTTTTACCTAAGTTGGACCAAATTACACATAGTTACGAACTTTTTCAAAATCGGTTCAATAGTTTGGGAGTTCATTAGCATCAAACATGTGACACAATTTTTTTTTATACTTATAGAAAGATATTATTATTCTTATTTTTTTCTGTTTTTCTCAATCCATTTTTTTATAAAAAAAAATAATTTTGTCGGTTGTCATTATCTTGTTACTTACAGAGTGTACATTAATATAGGTATCAGTTCGAAACTATGAAACTATATAGAATGAAGCTATTATAGGCATGAAGTCAGAATTTATGTTAATTATAACTTTGCATAAAAAAATGAATGAGCACAGTAGATTATTTTACAGAAAATATTAAACGCAGACATAGCAACGAGGCGATATATTAGTTTGTTATATTTGCGCTGCAAACAAGAGGCGTATGAATGAATTATTGTAAGTTCAACACCTTTTAATTATAGACTTCTAATGAATTGGATATATTTATAACAACTATAGAATAATAGCTGCAGATTTGTGGGACTTCTTTTTCGCTGAACACTTGTTGCGTCATCAACCGACAACGAAAACATATTACATATCTCTATTATTTTGTAGTTTTTTATATTCAAATGAAGCAAGACTATTTTTGGCTTAACTAAAAAACATCTTATGAACCACTAAGTGGGTGTTATAAAATTATTTTTAGAACTCATGCAAATAATGAATTCTCTATATACGCATACAAATTGCAATACGATAATGGGATACATTGTAGAGACGGCAAACTTAACTATTTAACTGTGTCAAAGTAAGCGGTGCTCTAGTAAGGCTACGTCACAATACATTTAAGTAAACAACAGTATCTTAACTCATTTCCAAAGATAATTCATATAAAAAAAACTGATCCATTGCAATACTTTTATGAGAACACCTTTATACCGTTCAGCTGTTTTTGTGTGATTGAGTAACAAACATCCAAACATATTTTCTAAACTAAAATCTGTACTAAAGTTTTAATCACTACTTTTATTGTTATTATTTTCATATTTCACAAATTAAGAATAGTTAAGAAAAACTTTCCAATTCTCAGTCGGTCTCCGAAAAGCTACAAATACAAAAAAAGCAATATTCAAATTATTTAAATTCATAGAAATGTGTGTTCATGTGTTCGGTCAGACGTTAGTTTCTGTCTTAGTTTCTTGTAAAAAATATGTAAAGTTTACTACGTTTCAATTTATTTGCACTTACTTACATAATATACACCTTTTGAGTAAGTCATTCCTTTGTTTTGAATTTGTCCTAATTAGATTAACTACGAGTTCCATTACTGCATACACATAATGTAGTCATCTGCTTGTCTATTGTACCATTGCGAAGCCCATTGAATGCAACTCTGCAAATAGAACTGTCGAATAGAACCGCTTATTGTGCGTTCTTGAATATTGATAGAATATCTTCCCATATTATATGTAGGACAATGCATGGCGTTAAGACAGAGAGAAACCAATGTCTCTGCAGGAGACAAATAAATTGACTCAGACCTAATTAGAATCAATAACTACCACCTCACAGAATACCACTGTACAAAAACAGAATTTTTGGAGTAAGTAAGTAAATAATAAGACAATTGATTTTCAGGTTTTGCTTTTCCTTTATTTAACTACTAGCTGGGGCCCGCGACTTCGTCCGCGTTGAAAAAGAAAAAAGTAGCCTATACGTCCTGTACGTCTAAACGTTTATCTACCAAGTTTCATGAAAATGAGTTAACTCCTTTAAGAGTTATGGAGGAACATACATACATACAATACCTACACTTATAGATTTATTATTAGTATAGATTGATTGAGTTGACTTATGTTAGAAGATTTTTTTATCTCTATCCCTTCCACATAATAAGGACCTAACAGAATGAAGTTCATTAACCTTTTTTGAGCAGTGGCCTCATAAAAAAATCAAAATTATTACATACTATAAAAACCTTTGTTGTGTGATCAATAATGGTGTGGTAGGTATGAAAATAGTTCGAAAATAATGCGTAAAATTATCCTTAACTCAATGTGATAGCAACAAGTAATAGTGATAGGACATTCCGTTTTTAGTCACTTTTTTTTTTATTAGTTTTTTAACCATCGCCTGTCTGTCTTGGTCAAGTGTTCTGTCAACCTGTCTGATGACTTTAACTTAAAAATAAATCGTTTCATGTGTAAATATTTTTTCTGCGTGTAAGCCTCATCATCAATACTAATAAATCTGTAAGTGTAGGTATTGTATGTATGTATGTATGTATGTATGTATGTATGTTCCTCCATAACTCTTAAACGAATTAACCGATTTTCATGAAACTTGGTAGATAAACATTTAGACGTACAGGACACAGAATAGGCTAGTTTTATCTTTTTCAACGCGGACGAAGTCGCGGGCGCCAGCTAGTTAACTAATAAATTTTAATAAGAAAACATAATCATAATTTTTTTCTACGCCATATAAGACATGATGTTTATATTTTTTTCATAATACAAGTTCAAAAGAGTACAATGGGCTTGTTTCGTTTAACATTAAGCCATCACACAATCAATACTAGTTGTAAAGCACATTAAATGTTTACTAGGGATTGGAGACCGCGACGGACAATACGAGCATCGATTGGGATATTTATTATTAAAGTCCCTTGTATCGATTTTGGTCATTTGCTTTCAGCTGGCATTTACTCGTATAAAGGACGTGGGCACACTTATTATTAATTTCATTTTTTTTCTCCATCCTCCTACCGAAGACTTTCGTAAAATACATCAAAAAGTATGCTGTTGTGATTACAGCCAGAGTCTTCTACTATACCTTATCTTTCTTCTTATATTATTCCTATTCTATAGGACTTCGCAGCGAGCATTTATTGCATGTCCTGGTGATAACTTGCTAAGCTACGGTGACCTCTTATCATCATTAATTTGCCGTTCTTACTTACCATCATGTAGATGTTGACGTTTAAAAATAGACTAACGACAGCGTCCTTTATTTTATGTCGTAAAAAATATAGGTATTATAAAAAAAATATAAATTTGTAATTAAGTTAACCTTATTTATAAATCTATACTAATATTATAAAAAGGAAAGATTTGATAATTTTGTTTGTTTGTTTGTTTGTTTGTATAGAATAGGCTCCGAAACTACTGGACCGATTTGAAAAATTCTTTTACCATTAGAAGCCGACATTATCCGTGATCAACATAGGATACTTTTTACCGCGGGAAAATGCTTCATTCCTACGGGAAATCTAAAATAAAAGTAAATACTAGCGGCTTGGCCCGGGAGATAGCGCCATGTATCCAAAATACGGTAGATGGCGTTTTATACATTTCTACGCAGACGAAGTCGCGAGCACCAGCTAGTGAGATATAAAACCAGAGAAATAACCAATAAACCCCTATAAAATTTGATATAATTAAGGAAAGAGATAAATTGAATTCCGGGAAATTCAAACGGAAATATGACCCCGATGTGTCCCTCACTTATTAATCCTATTGATTGTTCGTTGCCAGGAGAAATGTAAAACAACAATAACTATAAGTAATATACCACCCTCAATCGTCTTCATATATGAGTATAAATACATATTTATATAACTACATGTTTGAAAATACATTTTCCACATCGAGCCCGTTAGATGAGTGGTTAACTTGTTTAACTCGCTGTTCCAGGAGTCTGGATTCGATTCCGGATTGAAAATGAGGTTTGGCAATCAGTTCAGCTGTTTTTTCCTGATTGCGTGACAAAGAAACATAAAAAATTTCGTATTTATGTATTACTAGAACTGTCTTAGTCGATCTTAGCTTTCACAATATTATTAAGATTGAAAAATAGAAACTTATTTATAAAAATATGTAGATATATATAGAAGAGTCAATCAAATGAAAATAACACACTTGACTAAAACAGCTTCGATATGTCTCCAGAGACGTGAAACTTTAAAATTAGCCACGATAATGTTTATTCGTTTTACTTTTTTCGTGAATATAAAAACGGACAGCCAATCATAATCCATAAAGCGCGAGCGCCGTTCGCCGCCGTGTCATTGGCAAAAATTCAAAATCTCTTCATTTGATATTTGAAAGGCGATCGGGATTTTTCTGAGTTTTCCAACAAGTCGTGTTGTTGTGTTGTTTGTGTGCGTTAGATGCGTCTATGAAAATAAATTGTTTATAGAGAAGTGCAAAGCATAATATACCTAACAAACGGTCAGTTGTTAGTGGCTGGTGTATAAGAGTGTCGTGTAACGGGGTGTGCAGTGGCGTTTGGGGAAATAGTTTAGCGTCTTTTACAGTTTTCAGTTTAGCGGCCAGTATCAACACGTGGCTCTCGGCTTGTGAAAGTTTCGTGAACTTTTCGCCTGATTAGCGAAGTTGCGGCGCTTCATTTAATTACGGATTTCCCGCCATTTTTTTTTTGTGTGTGAGCGAATGAGTTTTTAGTGTTTTCAGTGATTATACACTGTGTTGGACGGATGTTTATATGTTTTTAAAGGTGAGTTTCTTTTTATTATTTAAATTTCGACAGTAATTAATATAGAAAATTTGCACGAGGTTACTGAAATTTAATAAAAAAAATTATTAATTTAAGTACCTATATAAAATAATATTATTAAAAATATTGATAATATTTTACTGAGACATTTTAAAATACGTTCATTAATTAATGTATAACTAGAGCACTTAGACTGTTTTTTAAAGTAATATTAAATTCAGTATTAAACTAAAAAAAATATTATCTTACTGAATAATTTTACTTATGCATACATTTGAAAATACATAAATGATTTATAACTAGTACCTAAGTAGGTACTACGATTGTTCTTACAAAAGAAATGTTAAAAATATATAGATATCTAAAATTAATAAAGCCTTATGATTTATTTACTTAATTTGTTTGAGCGATAAACAAACGAAACATTTTAGGAATGTATACAATTATTTGCGTATTTCTATTCTTAGCTGTTTGTTAGAAAACAGGCGCAAGTGTTTACAATAAAAAATACACAATGTCAAAAGGTGACATTAAACGATTTTGTCAACATTGAAAACATGAAAGCCCGCCAAATTGCTATTTTTTTTTTCGAATCTGTAATGAAAAAAACGAAAGGAACTTGTATTACTAGGTAATTTTTATAGTCAATTCATAATAAAATATCTGTTGGCACATCGGACATTGATTAGTTCGGAAACAGTTTGAGCGATCACTATGAAACTTGTCGAGCTTTACGTTTGACACGAATGAATCAATAATCAAAGTTAAATTATCATTGAAATTCTAGGGAGGTAAGTTAGTATCTAATATGTTATGAGAAGCATCAGTGAATAATACATCAGTGAAAACTGCATACAAATCGATTGAACCCGTTTCCGACATTAGAGTCCACAAATGCATACAGTCAGAAAATTCTAAAAACAATTTTTGACCTCGGTAACTCGGTAAAAAAATATACTTTTACTATATAAATTGATTTAAAAAAATATAGTACTGCCTAATGTATTTTAAATAATCAATTTATCGTTGTTTTATACATAAAATTATATTTCATGGTGATCGATCGATTTGCGTTTTTGAACAGGCTAATATTATTTTATAACTAAATATAAAAATATAAATAAAATACTTACTATTTTTTATAAAAATTTGTCATAAAATAACATTATTTTAAGATGACATTAGACGTATTTTACATTTACAAGGTTTTTACATAACATTAAATTACATCATCTTTCTGGTGCTTTATTCCAAGTAACTAGTTAATTTTGAAAACAATGTATGCGATTATACTTTTCCATTCAATGTAGATAAGCTTAGATATTATATTCTGAGTAATAACTGTCATATTCTACTTATGCTTTATCAATAATATAATAATGTCCACAGTTCATGACAGTTTTAATTGTACAAATTAGATATAGGTAACAAAAATTCTTTGTAAAATTTGGTCAAATGGCTAAATTAGGTTTTTAAAGTCTTAACATAAAAAATATGCATTTTAATGACTCTTTTAATACACAAATATACTACAGTAGTAGTACGAATAATAGTAATAATAAGTAACAATAGTAATAATAGTAATAATAGTAATAATAGTAATAATAGTAATAATAGTAATAATTAATATGAAGGTATATATCTTGACATGTTTCTCACTTCTGCGTAGAGCTTCAACCGCTAGTTTTAAAAAAGGGCTGCTTAAAAACTGTTCTATTAAGAAAATTATATCAATATTTCAAAATATTTTTCAGACATTATCTAGATTATAAAACTACAAATAATATGACGTTAATATCTTAACTGCAAACTGAACACATCATGGCATTATGATCCGTCGGGAATCATAAATTTTGACTCCAACGTGAGTCTGATTCTGTAACGCTCTTAACAACTTTATGCAAGAAATTGCTGTTTTTTTAGTTTTTTGCATATAAAATTGAAACTATCATGATAATCATGATAATGTAATTACTATATACAATAATATAATGCTTCTCGTCGCCTGCTACTGTCCCCCAGACTTCTCTCGCGCGCTCGACCGTTTCTCATGATGTTCAGCTTCATTTCTAACATACTTTTCAGCGTTTTAATGCATAACTAACATATACGTTTTGAAGTATGAACTTTCTACTTTCGAAATCGTTTTCGTAAATTGAAATAGGACCATACCTATCGCATACAGGCCTGATGGAAAATTGCTTATTAAAAAATTCAAATGGCCACAGATCGAAAACTATGCATCGGACAGTGCCTGCTTTTTGTACATATAAAGCTTTATATTGATAACTAATACTGGCCGGAATTAGTTATCAATATAAGCTAATACTACCCCAAGCTCCAAGCAAATCTCTGCAGCTTGATGTATTAGTTTCCTCTAAGTCACTCATCACGAAACATGATGTCTGCCTTTCATGTACATTAACAATTTTATATATTTCATATAACTAGACAACATAGCGATGTAGAGCAGAAAATATCAGCATGCAATAATAACTCTGTCATATTGATTTCTTGTTACCCTTCCCGTCCGACCTATTAGAATATAAAAATATTAGATTATTATTAATAAAGGCTTGTTCACACTTTCACATGTCGTGACAATAAGATTTTTTTTAATCTAACTACTGCTTTAATTTTCCATTATACAAGCTGTTTGCAAAGTTGATGTAAAGTTTTTAGGAGACGAGGAGAGTTTTAAGGTATGAGACAATTTAAAATGTCGTTTTAGACAAAGTCTTTTTCATATATTCACCTCATATAAACAAATCTACAATTACAGGAAATTTACATAACAAATTTCTCATATTGTGGATGACAGTGCTAGCAAACCATTACTACCATTACCATTTGCATATATGAACGTATTTACATGTAATGAATTGATGCAATTAAACAGCATTGTACAAAATTTTGTGTCATATCTATATAGAAAAATTAAGAAGTTACAATAACATCAAGTAACAGTTTGTGAATGTATGCGAGATTTTTTTTTATCTATAAAAAGGGCTACGAGCTACGAGATTGTATGGGTTAAATTAGTTGTAAGCAGTTATTTGGCTTAACTTAAAACATCTAGTAGTTTTAAAGTAAATAATATTAACACATGTGAATAGAATTACCATTAGGTTAATTATTTAATTAAAATTATTTTGAGCAGACCGCCTGTGTAACAAATACCTTATGCGAACCAACTGACCTGTAGAGTTATCAGCGCTCTGCGCACAGGTCAACGCATAATATGCGCATACCCACTCTATCTTTATCTATGTTCCTTGATCGTACCAGTTGTTGCGTAATAAATTAATTTGTACTGTCCTATCATGCGGAAGAGTTTCTACATACCTAGCCAATATGTTTAAACTATCTGTTAAGAAAATATTATTTAAAGTTCATAACAGGAAGTCGTTTTTCCAATATTTTGCAGATAAAACGGTTGGGTTTGTATTTTAAATTAAATTAATAAATGCAAGGGCACTCTGCATTTCGTAGTAATTATGTCAGACATGTTTTTCTCAGAAATTTAAATATTACTTAGTCAACAATATCTACTCAAAAGACTATGAAAATTCATATGGATTTTTTTTCTTTTAGCTCAAAGTGTCTACTTTCTATGACATATTATATTTCTTCTAATTACGAATGCAATTGCTGCTTACAATATGACTGTAGGAAAATATATAAAAAAACCTCCTTGAATCTTTTCTTGGAGACATTCGTTTGCAAAAAAAATTGCTTAAAAACATAAATAGTGATTAAACGTGAAATATATTGCAGCATTAACAGAGGCGCGCTGCACACGAGAAAATAAAATGCGAACACGTGGGTGTGACCTCGAGATTGTAATTATTTTGGTCTTGCAATGTGAAACGTCCCGTTCTCGATGAACGGAGATAGTCTGTCACTAACGCGGTGGATCGTAAAATCACATTACTCATCATCATCTCATCATCATTGTAAAGAACACAATAACAAAGTGTTCTCCCCTTAATAGAGACAATAAGAATCGTGTTAATGGACATTATTCTTAGTAAATATTACATTTAGTAGTTTAGGTTATATTAAAATTACTCATTAGTCTTAGACTAGATTGTAATAAGGTTACACCCTTAAAAAAAAACTCATTATCATCATGCCTTTGGAGGCGAGAGCTGGAAACTAATATATAAAAAAATATGAATAAAACAGAACTGAATTATTAAAACTATTAAAAATAAATTCTCATCCTTAACGACACGTTTTGTCTAGGGGCTATTTGAAATTGAAACAAAAAAATAATAATTTATATTTATTAGTTAAATTGATGGTTTTATTATGAATACAAAATACTAAAATTTAAAACATCTTGTTTAGAATTGAATAATTTAAATTAGGTATTCAATTATATTATTCTGCCGCGGTTCTGTCTGCGGTCAGCCCGCTAAGGTTAATTAAACCAAATACCGAAGCGAATGTTCCAAATATTTGGCAAAATCTATTATTGACTCAACAGTTAAATGGAAATCAAGATCAACATGTAATTGATACTCTGATATTACATAATTATAATGAAACAAATCAACATTTGTCTTATTTTTCTCGTGATATTTTTAGCAAAATTATATTAGAAATAACAATTTTTTAAAGAGAATTTAAAAAAAAAAAAAAAAAACAAAAAATACCATTTTGTGGTGATATTGTGACGCCGTAATTCAATTGTTTTATTCTAAAAAAAAATCACTGTTCCCAAAAAAGTACCGTCCCTGAAAAAGCACTGTTTTTGAAAAAGTACTGTTCCTGAAAAAACACTGATCCTGAAAAAGTATCGTCCCTGAAAAAGCACTGTTCCTGAAAAAGTACTTTTCCTAAAAAAGTACTGTTCCTGATAGATGTAGACAAAGCTAGTTTTTAATAAAAATCTTTATTTGCATTAAGGATTTTCACTATTGTGAAAGTCTACGTGAGTAGGTACGGAAATTCGCAACGACTAAATTTAATTTCACAATAATAATAATAAAATCTCTAATGCACCGCGTTACCCGTGAATTTCGGCTAAGTATTTTGGATCGACTCCAAAACAATTAGTGCAGTAGGCGCGGGGTATTCCGGCTGATGGTAGAATTGAGAGAAACACTAAACGCAGTTACCGGCTTGTTACACTTTCAACATTGTACTGTACTTAGGTACTTGTTTTATTTAATTAACGACCTTAACATTAAAAAAATAGTAATAAAGATGTTTCTTGTAAATTAAAGGCACCAATGTTTTTCAATACTGCATTAAGGCGTCAACACTTCATGAACCATTTGTGTAGATTCACAATTATGACACTTGAAACATATAAAGTGAAAATGTATTAGAATGAAATGAATGGGTTAGTTGTATTTTGTATTTGTTGGCAATATGCCGAAACATATCTTACTTTATTCATTATTGACAATACATGAATGATAATATTGTAAATGTATAGTTTTATATATATAATATTATATCAAATCTAGTTCATTGATTAATAAGCCGTTGCAATACCATACTGTTAACAATTATATTACCTTTATTAACAAAATGAGTTATTTATTATACTACTGAAGGATTAAGGGTTTCAACGCTCGACAGCCAATGTAGCAGACGCAATGATCTGGTCTATACAGATATGCCTGCGTATACAGCCTATATATTATGTGTCAATAAATATAAAACGACTAACCACATTTTCTATCCAAATTATTTATTTGTATTACAAAAAAATGTCTTGTACAAAAACTTGTACAAAAAAATATCCTATATAAACTTTAAAACTGCAAGCGAAATTACATACTTACTTGGTGGAATAAAAGAAATTCAAACTATCCAACACAGCTATAAATTGACGACACAAAGACATCATAGTCAAGTCGCATAGACTATAGTAAATCGATATCAGACATTCAATTGTTGATGAGGTCGCAGCCAGTTACTTGGATACGTGCGATATGAACACAAAACGCGTATTGACCGTTCCGTGTATCTGTTTTGTTAGGGTGCTTGCACAATACACAGACTGAACAGTGAACATTATTGAATACCAATTATTTTTTTATAAGAACAACAATGAAAGTTTTTATTCATATTTTGATAGAGGCAAACAACTGACACTAGGTATCTCTTTTGTCCAGCTTCTCTTTCTATTTTTTCCTTCTTCCTTCTCATAGACATAATATGGAAAACATGATTTAATTAACTTCAATTTTAAAAGAAAATAAAAATAATCACTGTAACGCTTAAAATGCTCTGAATGCCGATAACGGAAAATGAAAATAGATAATTTCGTAGCACTTTGTGAAAAATAAGAACAAAATATGTCACAAAACAAAAAATAGAAAGCGCCGTCTTCTGTTTTAGATTTGAACAAAACAATCACTGCATTTACATGTTACAACTAAAAAAGGACACGATAGCAGCGAATGCCCTAGACGCGATTAATCTTGCAGTAATCTTCCCCTTAAGTGCTCTCTCACAGTATTACTTATTCATGAACAATTTGCGATGCAATCAGGTCAGATATAAAGCTTTTACAATGTCGAAACACGATTTGACTTTGATAAAATATGATTATAAACTTCTTGGGGAAAGGTTTTTTTTTTATGAATTTTTCATCGAAATGAATTTAAGAGTAATGTTGTTGACTTTTCGTGGCTAATAATATTCCTTTCATTTTGAAATATAGATTTATGATAAGTTATACTCCTTCAAAAAATTACGTGACCAGGCTCTCATTTCAATTTAGTGATTTTTTTTAATTCCGTTTTACCACCTGACAAAGAGAACCAACAAGTGTGGTTGTTGGTACCCATTTTTCTAGCGTTTTCTTTTTGGAGTTTACTCCTTAAGAATCAATTTTCATATATAAGCCCGGGGTATGAAAATTTATAGAAGTTAAATTGTCACACGGTATGCGTTACGATCTATTTTCGAATATTTTAGAATATCTCTGAACTTATGTTACGTAATAATACATCTGTGGTTCGCTTGGCTTCGTGCGTGATTCCATTAATTAAATACAAGGATTGAGATGGATAGAATTATATTTACAAAGGAAAATTTTATGACAAGATGAAGACAGACAAAACATGACAATAAAATATTTGACATAGAAAAATACATAAAAATATAAACGAAAAAGTATTATACAATAAATATTTACAACGAAGGTTATATAACAAAATCCCTACATCAGCCCCCCCGGAGACCTTTAGGTCGATAAACGTTTGGGAAACCAAACACGACGACCCGATCTTGTTCTGCGTTCCGGAGCGGACTGTTGAGGTGAAACAACAGCACGTTCGTTAGGAGTTGTAGGTGCCAGACTGGGCTCCTCTAGTATATATGCTGGTTTCAGCCTGTCGATGGAGATGTTCTGAATCTTGCCGCGGACATCGACGGTAAAGAATTTAGGCTGCCTCTTCACTATCTTGTAGGGTCCAGTGTACGGCGGTTCTAGAGAACTTCTGACATGGTCTTGACGAATGAAGACGTGTGTAGATGTATGCAGGTCTCGAGGTATGTAGAATGGTGAATTGCTGTGCCATGTGGTAGGTTGTGGAGTCAGCTTCGCCATGTAGGAGCGAAGTCGGTTTGCGACTCGGTGACATCTCTAAAGTTGCAGATGCTCTGGAATGATGCAGACCATGGATAATGTCGAAAACTTGTCTTCGTAGCTGAGGAGTGATGTACGGTCGAGGAAAAATAGAAGTGTCACCGTAGACAGGTAAGTATATTTCCTCTTCTGAAGTTTCAGTGCTGAACCGTTTAGTAGAAGGTCTTGCAGTTCAGGTTCCGTTTCCTGAAATCGTGCAAGTTCCTCGTAGTCAATTGCAGTTGCAATCTCTTCCTCTCGTGACGGTGCGTGCGTCAGCGACAATGTTTTCTTTCCCAGGCAAGTACCCGGGGATCACCAGTAGGTGGTGACGTAGTATGGTCAGCAAGGACCACATGATCCACATGGGCACAGGAAAGCGGCTAGGCCCACACGGCGGGGTCACTAGCGAATAAACTTCACCATTGTTTGAATTGTGTTCACTGAATTATGTTAGTGAATTTAGTCTATATACATTTTAGAAGAACTTTGGCCGAAAAAATATAGTAGAATATTTACATAGCAAAACCCCGGTTGAGAAGCGATAGGAGAATATTTACATAGCAAAACCTCGGTTGAGAAGCGATAGTAGAATATTTATTTACAAATTTTGGCAGCCCTTATATATTTTCCCTACACATCCTTCCAAATACTAGGTGGCACCTGAGCACCAGATATAGCAGCGATATTAATTCGTTATGATATAATATGTTTTTGTATTTTTTATTATGTATTTTATAATCGTTTGTAAGGAGTAAACTCTAGTCGTGAGTCCGAGCTGACTCACTCACATTTTTTTCTCTCGGTGGATTGGCAGGGGTTTTTAGACATTATCTTGCCATTGGCAAAAAATACTTAGGTATTAAATTTATCAAAAGTCACTTATCAGCCACTTTGCATAATTTTATAAATAAATACTAAAATTAAATAGACTAAAACATTCTTCATAGCTGTGACATTGGGGCAAATAATTGATTCATTAAATGAATGATATGAGTGTAACATCCCTGACCCGATTTCTATCAAATAGGCGTTATATTAAGTCATAATAATTAACCTCTTTTTTAAAACCTTTTTTTTTTAAAAAAAACACTATTCTGAAAACGTTTGAAACATGTCATTTTTTGGTACATCAGTTACAAATGGCGGAGCAATGTGACTAAAATTTTAGTTATTATTTTGTGTTGTGTGTTTTATTTTTATGTAGTCTTTTTATTTTGACTTTTTTGATTAAATTTTGTGCGAAATTTTCAGTGTAAATAATTTTACAGTGTTTACCTATTAAACCAAAAATACCGTGACTTGTGGGATCACTTTCATTTTCTAACTAAAAAGGTAAGTTTGTATGAATTATGTAGTTGATTCAGACGCTATTATTTTTAGAACGTCAAAGCTTTCTGCAGTCTTTAATTGAGAAGACGACAGTAGTAGACCAATCGACGCAATCATAACAGAAGACTGCAAGGAAATAACAGCTATTGTGCAGTGGTGTTTCGGCTTGCGAGTAAAAGATGCTAAGAACGGCCATTTCTTTATCTCAATATGGTTTTTTTTGTCGACATAGGACACACATCCTATGTTGTATTATTTATAGGCTACAGTTTTCACTTAATGCCAAATAGGCCATAAGCTTTTTACTCGCGTAGCTGAACACAACAGCACAAGTGACACTATTTTCGCTAGTGAAATAAAGTCAGTCTGATTCTTCCCTAACTTCTTAACCACTCAACGGATTTTGATACAGCTTAAAAAAAAAAATCCGTGTGAATCCGGTGACGGGTCGCTAATTTAAGGCGAATAGATTTTGCCACAAAAAGCTGATACAAAACATTGTATAAAAAACATTAGATACATAAACTATTGAAAGATTTCTATTTTAATAGATTTCATTCACAATAACTCTTACCACACAATTCAATATAGAACTTCGTAAATTGTTGATTCTCTGTCTTCTGAATTACATTTTTATTTTTCATCTACTAATGGAATTGAACTTCAAAACTTATTTCCAAGTATCATACTTAGTAATATATAAGTAAGAGCCTTTTCGAGTGGATGCTACTGCGCCGAAGCGGTAAGCCGATTAAAAACCCCCGATAAGACTTACCAATATACACACGGACATATCAAACGACAAACTATAATTTTTACAATTATTTTTTCGCTTAAAACTGTAGCTCTAAATTAATCTTTAAAACTTTATAGTTGTAAATTCATCGTGTGTTACATGATATTAACAAAATATTTTGAGTAAAAAAGTAGAGTTTTTATCAGTTTTGAAAAATGTTATGTCCTGATTTCGTAACTTATTATTTCTTTCTTGATTTATTCCAATTTATATCATATTAGAATTATTATAAACTTCAAATTACTGTACAAAATTACAATTTATTAGTAAAAGACATAAGCAGTTTTTATTTAATTCTACTACTAGTCATCTATTGAAATAATGTGCGGGCAAACTTTTCTTTGTTCTAGATAACTTAATCTTTACTCAGTGATTCGTCTTTTTATTTTTAATATAATTGTGTTTGCTACTTTTTACAGCGGTATGTCAGAAATACGCAGCCGTTATATGAACATTCAGCCACGCAAAACCAAAGCGCCCTCTTTTGTATAATTTACAGCATATGAACATTTTATTCAGAGGGAAATTCAGAGAATTATCTTTTACTAATCCTCTTAGTTGTGAATTAATTAAAAATCTTACATGAATGCCATTATGATATATAATCGACTTTATATAAAAAGAAAAATCAATGGACGAAGACGTTTAACTATTCTATAGATTTTTAATAAATATACTTATAGATTCTATAGATTTTTAATAAATATAGTAAAGCTGTCGAATTGAACAGAAGTTATTGTCAAATTTATGGACAACCATTATTGGACTAAGTCTAAAACGTTTTAATTTAAGGTCCGCTGAAATCTGCAGCGTTTTAACGAGAGATGAGCCAGAAACGCTGACAGAAGCGTGCGGCAATCATCCTGTATAAGCGCTCAAATTAGCACACTGGCTGCGTAACGAACGGAGCGGATTATACTTTTTTTTTGTATAGTTCATGGAGTTGAAACAAATAAGTTATAATCTACTAGTATAAAACTAAACTTAACTAGGCTAAAGTAAAAACTATCTTGTAGATTAATTCACGAAGTGACCCAGGAAATTATTGTGGGTTAATTAACAAAATGTATAATTATGTGCAAATAGTTTCAATAATTCTCGGAACCTGAAAAAAAAATCACTGTCAAAATCAAAACAGTTGAATTATTCCCCAAGTTTTTACAATTATCATAAATCCTTGTTTACATTCAAAATTAATTATATTTATATAATTTTAAAAATTCTAACTTGCATTTTATATTTTATATAATGTTTTCAATTTTGTTTCAGTCAGCAAAAAGTAATTCTATTTTAATTATTCAAAGGAACTATTATTAGCATTTAGAATTTCTCACTCGACTCTCCTCTTTAATTTGTGAGCGCATCCTAAAAAAGTGTGAAACGTTCTCTTACCACCGAATCAGCTAAAGCGAACTTTTCTCGTTACCAAGGGGTGAAAATGCCTTAGTCTTGAGGTTTTATTCATTATTTGATTTCGGGGAGCATCTGTCATCAGTTTTAACAGAGAAAGCAGATGCGAAAGTGAGTCACAATTGAAAGTTGTGACAGGAGTTTAATTTATGAGATGCGTTTACCAATTAAATGGGTAATGGAAGAAATGGTTATTACAGAAGGCACAATTTTTATAAATATTGTAAAAGTAAAGTTTGTATATTTTGTTTGTTTGGTTGTAGGGGGTAATCTTAGAAACTACTCATCTCATTTTAAAAAAGTCTTTCGCCAATAGATAGAATAGAATATCAGGATGCACGTAGTTTGAATATTCCATGTGGGCGATCTGATCCCGAGGGACCAGCTGTCTAATAATAAATATACAACGATTGGCAAAGTATAATAGGCATCAATTTATGTCAGGCGTTATTATATTGCTTTACATAATATTTTCAGGCGTTATATATTTTATTTTTCAACGCAGACGAAGACGCGGGCATCCAGCTAGTGCATGATAATGATATTATGATGTTGTGAGTATAATGCATAAAAATGATAAAGTAAGTATATACGCGAATGAATTGTGGATGACCCAGCGTAACCTCTTGCCACCTATTATTGTCTATAGATACGAATGACAAGAAGATTAAGACATAATTATTAATTGATTTTGATTACCCAATATTAAATAAAGTAACCGTTTAACTTAAAAGGGACATAACTTGGTGAATAATTTAGTAAAGTTAGCTTTAAGTTGGTGGAAGTAATTTAATATTGTACAGATAGAGTCCTGGGGGAAATTAAAATGTACAATCATTGTATTTTCTCTTGCTTTATAAATTTATTAACTGGATCGAAGAGAACTTTTTAATGAAAATTAGCCTGCAAATACGTTAATCTGGTTATTTCATAAGGCAAGTGACAGGCAGACTGGTGGTTTACTTGATATCGTCGACTTGATCACTAAGATAGTAGAAATGTAGCAACCTCGCCACCGAGCCTGTTATTTTACACTAGCTGTTGCCCGCGACTTCTTCCGCGTTAAAAAAGATAAAAAGTAGCCTATCACGTGTCCCCTACTTCTAAATGTTTATCTACCAAGTTTCATGAAAATCAGTTAATTCGTTTAAGAGTGATACATACAGAAAAAAATCTAAAAGTCGTCAATTTAGTTTCAGTATCATGTATAGAGCATATATACACGATATTTCTGAAAACAAAGTAAATTACTACTTGACCGACCCCTACAGATTTATTATTAGTATATTGATAGTGAGATATAAAACCCATCAAAAGTACATTTTGCTACTATTGATGGGAATCCCTACCAGGAAGGATACTTAATAGGGATAGGTGGAACGTGTGGCGATTTTTATTCAGATTTTTATCTTATTATTATGAAAATGTAATTCACTTTTTTAAGTGTTCAATTAATTAGGGTAATTTTGTTGTAATTTGATTTCGTGAAATCTTAAATAGCAAGAACGAAGTTAAATATTTACCAAGTACATAGGTAATGAGTACACGAAATTACGTGAGTAGCGCGCATAAGTTTTACAACTTCGTTTTATAACACATAACATCCACACGTAATAAACTTGCTATAACTATTGTTTTATATAACATATTTTGTTATTATATTATGTATAGTGTGGTAACCTTTAAAATATAACAAATCATTGTATGTACCAATGGTTTGTTAACTTTATATCACAAACTAGTTCGTAGTCATCTTAAGTGGGCTTCTTTATAATTATTATGATAGGAAAGTACTTCAACGTTTACTATCAAACTTTTAAGTCTGTAAGATTGAAATTAAGTTTGAAAGTCCTCTGATAACTAACACACATATGCGATTCTCCTGATACTAAGTACTTTGCCGTTCTGCACAAGCAACTTTACAAGACAAGTGTTGCTCATAACTTTGCCGAACTTGCTAAGGCTGTATTGCGGCCTTATATGAGATTCAAAGTATATTTATAACGTCTGGCTTAGAAAATACGAATGGAGTTTGTACTTTAATAAAGTTACTTATTTCTTTTTAATAATGTAGAAAAATAATAATTAATTTAGAACATTTTTTTTATATCATTGACCACAAATGCTTATCCTCGCATACATAGTAAATAGTTCTGTGTTACGGCAAGAACCATTTTGAAGCCTATTTAAAATAATGGTGATCTTAATATCAATCTGACCATATAAACGAGATAAAGGAAACCCGAATTTTGTATAAAAATTATGGTTTTTTTTTAAAAGTTTCTGTAAAAGCTTTTGTATTGTGATTTCAAGTTTTCCCTTTACAAGTTTTCTTTCTCGTTTCAGGTCTACAAAAGTCAGCAAACTGGCGCACATCGGTGAGTCTGGCATCTTTTACTTTAGCTTGCAGAAAGAAAAAAATCAGTGTTTAATTGCTAGTTTATTATTAAACAACTTTGTCGAGTTCTTATTTAAACTTTTTAATTTTAAAACTCATTTTTATTTTAAGTGTTGTTTACTCAGATTTGTAAAGAACTTCAAACTATTTTCTTTTGTTGTATATCAAACAAATGACGGACATGAAATACAAAAATGCTATGCTCTAATAAGAGAAGTAAATACTCTATAGATCATTTTCAAACACATACCAACTTTTATAAAGACAATGAAAGTATTCTATATTTGAACTACATTACAATTTTTCTGAAATAATTTGTTTATGTTGGTTTATTTATTTACCTATAATGTTTACTGGTAACAAATTTGTAAAATAAGTTTATTAGAATTTATTTATATAATATATAAAAAGTTATGATATAAAATGACTAACTTTTCCATAAAAAAAATAATTAAATCAAGCTGTGGCTTAAAAGTAATTTTTATTTGCTTCCGCATTTTATTTATGCCAGCAACAGTTGCATTCAATATTAAACTTTTGTCGTTTCATTGTTTTTCAAAAGTTTCGTTTAGTGCGGGCCCCAAAGTAGTTCCCAGAGGAACGCCCCCCTTGCTTTGTACGAAGCGAAACAACTGCGATTTGTTGGGGATGAACAGTTCATTTATTCAACTTTGCAAGACCTAGAGCGACTGCAACAGACTTCTTGTGTCAAAATCTACCGCGTCGTATACAGGATGATGCTTTTGTTTCATATAACAAATGAGAAAGCATTACGTTTGGCTCTTAGTGCAGTATTCAAGTTGAATTGCTCTCATCAAATATTATGGCACACATATTTTTGTTTGTCGCTTTCTCTTTATTATTACTACCAAGATTCGCAATTACTTTAAGAGTTTTATTGTATTAAAATCATTTTTTATACGAAGTCAAAAGTCTTATTTCCTTTATTTTCCACAATACTGTAACATTCGACTCAAAATTATGATTGTAAGAGTTTATAAGTTCTTTGTTTTATGTGAACCAGATAACCAGATCTGATTCGGCTTCATTTTTTACGTATCTCTACGTAAAAAATTAAGGTTAGGTTAAATCTCCATAAAAAAAATCTCAATTTTTTTCCCCAATTTATACCTCGACGCAGAATTCGTCACTTCTAAATTAGCAAGATCACTGGTACGTCACGTTCGCAATTCGCACACATTCGCTGCGTACGCAATATGACCGCAAGTTAAATTTTGCTGATGTGAATTTACAAGCTCGTTTAACTTTTCAGGTCTCAACGTAGCAGCCTTAATAACTTGTCGTAATTTATATAAATAATATAAAGCCTTTGTCCATTTATTTCTCTTAAATTACCTAAAGGGTTACCGAGTTTTCACTAAAATATTGATTAATGCTTCCGGAAAGTTCAAGTGTGTACCAAATTTTAATAAATATTTTAGTGGTATATAAGTATAGAAAGTTTGGTGTTAAAGATGGCAGAAATTTGATCATTTGAAGGTAAGCGGCTATGTGGCCAATAAAGACATTATCCTTATAACGTTCTACGTATGAGAGAGAAATATCCATATATCTAAATAAACGCTCTTAGAAATTATAATTTTTTTTTCTTCATACATTCTACACAGCACCATCTAGTTCCAAAGTAAGCAAATAATGCTTGTATTATGGATACCAGACAGTTGATATAATACACAGATTACTTTTTTTTTGTAAATACATACATATTATAAATAAAAAACATCCATGACTCAGGTACAAAGGTAAAATGTTAACACATAAAACATTTGCCCCTAGCGGGTTTCGAACCCGCGACCGTTTGGTTAACAGCTTGGGTTACTAGCCACTAGACCAAATCTTATCTTATTGTTGTTATAAATCTTATTTCATATGAAAACAAACACCACGTTTACATTGGTAACTTCCAATGTAAACTCCGCGTAAATTAAACAAGGGATTTTCGGTTGTCGTTTCCGCAAATGAAAAACTTTTCAAACTTCGAGAAACAGGTATCACAGCGTCACCTCACTCTGTTTAAAAAAAAATCAAATTCCTTTACTTAAGCCGCTTATATTCTTGACACGAAAACGGTGAAATACATACATTTTTTTTCTTCTCAAAATGTAATTTTGCTGGTAACTTTTCACTTAGGCGCCTCGGGAAAGTTTCCCGAAGCGCGAGTAAGTTTAGATTATTTTGAAAAGTTTTTTGGAGTTCTTCCAAATATACTATACGATATGATTCCCGTTTCGTGAATCCTTTCCATCCTGTTCACTTAAATTTAAATAGGCTTTGCTCTTGTTTATTTATGCTTACATGTTTTATAAATAGTTGGGTTATGCGGTATGTTCTCGTGATAAATTGGCGCAGACAACTTTTGTAGAAGTATCTTTTGCAACTATTTTTAATCATCTGTTCTAGCACTTTTATAATACAATGGAATCTATATTATGATTGTTTTTTTTTTTTTTGTAAGATAACATTGAATTCCGTAAACGTTTACAGGAAAGCTAGTCTGGCATCGTTAACTATATTATAATATATAGAGTATACTCTATATATACTCTTATACTCGTATAGAGTAAGAGTGCTGTGGTATTATGGAGCGATTTTTTTACCTGTACCTATCATTTTGGACTCTACCTCTTTGGCATTACATGAATAAATTCGATTATGGAACGTCATGTGAAAAAAATCTGTATTTTCTATATCTCAACAGAGATACGAAAAACAAGACGAAATATACAATATGTAGAAATACTTATAACAATAATTACTATTGTAATACGTAAAGAAAATGAAGTGAAATGCAAAGAGATTGTTACCTAAAAGGAACATCTACGACCGGAGGGCAGATAGCTAGTTGTCTAGGCGCCTTACATACGTATAGTTGCCTCCGGAAAAAGACTTTGTGTACTGTTTTTGCAGACGTTCATTTTGTTCGAACCCCGAGGGTATAAGTTAAAACGCTTCGGCGTCCATGTTTGATCCTTATTTACAAGGCGGGAAAAGTAAATTACGCTCCGGCTTGGGATTGATTGTTGGAACTTCGGAAGATTGCAACTGCAAGCTGCAATATTGTTGGTCGCGGCGTACAAAAGATGCATCTTTTCAAGAAAAATCTAACATTCAGATTTTGCTTGAAGTTTTTGTCGTTATTATTCACATGAAGGAAAATATATAAATAGCGATGTACAACGCTATTAACTATTGAAGCGGTGGCATTGCAAGCTCGGTTCTTCAATTCTATACTGGACACCTCGTATGGTAACAACACGTCATGTTACGCGTTTCGGTATGTGAGTAAAATTTTCGTGATAAAAAAAATGATAAGTTTTGCACCTCAAATATTTTAAAAAAAATATGGTACTTAGCCTCGTCACCACAAATAAAAAGACAAAATATGGTTTTTCTTTTTGATTAAGTGTGTTAGTGCTTGTATCTGGAATAACCACATTATTTCAACTAGACTTTCCTTGATATGTACAAACATATCAAGAAAAAAAAATCAATTTTTTATCACGGTACAATACTGATTTGGTGTTTCCAAAAAAAACCAAAATCATTCGATCATAACTTCAGTGTATATAAAACTTTAACTTTATTTGATAGTAATATTATACCTTGGTTCTCTGATAAAATTAAAATATTTCTCACTTGCACCACTAGCGGTTTCATCATTCACCTGGGCGAAGCCTTAGTACAGAGCGACCGAACGGCGGGCGGACCGCCGAAGCCTCGCAATTGCGCTGCTTTGTAGTTAGTAAAAGTCCACGGGTAACCGTAATTAGTTGTGAAATTGCAGCAATGTGCACGAAGAACTTTTACAAAAAAAAAACGTGTTCCAACCAGACTGGCCGAATGTCGGTGACTTGTGTACCGCAAACAGGACGTCTGAGTTACGAGACCTTTTCTTAACGCCAAAAGAAAAATCCTTTATTCACGCGAACAAATGTTTACAGGATTTTAATTTATATAGGTTTCAATATTAATTTTATATGGTACAGCAGTTACACAGTATCAAAGTGTCCTAACCGACTAGGGCATGCAAATATATGTATGTGTATTTGATTCTTTTGGTTTATTATAAATTTTAATATAAAAAAGGCAAAGTTCATATTAAAATAAAAATAGCACTGCTTATAGTCAATCAAGTTCACAATTTTTCTTTGAGTTTTCCAAAACAGGTTCGTCTAGTCCAAAGCAGTCAGGTCCTTAATAAGTTCTAATTTAGCTATTTCAGTTGAGTTCTAACTATTTAATTTCACATTATATTCGTATGTAACCAGCAATTAGGCACTTAAAGCAATTAGGTGTAGGTGCTTCAATTAGGTGTGGTGTGTTTTTGAGAAGTCATTCATTAGTCGCACTCTGGATTCGTGACCGATTATTATCGAATAACTGTCTATCTGGAGAAGAGAACAAGCCATCAATTTCAATAAAATGAAGACGGGAGACAAAAATGCGGTGTAATCAATCACAGGCACGTCATTTCGATGGACGGGAGTTTGCGCGGAGGGGAGGGTGTCCCGCTCGAACATATTTGGTAATATTTCAAATGTTTACATTGTTGCTTGAAGTGGAGAAGTTGGGAAAAATTCAATTGTCCCTTGTCACGGCGCCGGACAAGACCTGACTTTTGAAAATACTTTTTTATCAAGATCATTTTTAAGTTTGTTTCTTCAGAGCAGACAACGAAATTATGGATTGCATAATCTATATTATATGTAATGCTGGAGCTAGCGATTTTAGACATCACCAATAAGTAGGACTGTCCTTTGCCTCATGAAAAATGCTATTATTGTTTATGCTTATGTGAATAAAAAATAAAATGACATAGGCTTTAAATATATTATTTTGATCTGGCACGTACGATGTATCGTAAAATTGCATATTAGTCCCAAACATACAGTAGGAATACTCGTTGAACAAATTCGTAACAAAACCTGAGGGTTAGCCGAGAGCTTTATCCAGGATTTTAGGGAGTAGTTTTAGTAGGTACGATTATGTACCTACTTACTTTATTATTTCATTTCTACAAAATTACAATGTAATACTTAGAAAGCATATATTTATAGACGTGAAAATGTTTGATGTTTTTGTGTGAAAAGTATTTCGAATGCGGTATTTATTATTATGCGTGCGGTATTTCGAGTATCTGTGGTATTGACACCAAAATAAAATGTTATCTACAATAGTTATTAACATTTCATTGTTTACAAGACGTTGTGTCTTTTTAAATTAGTAAATTGAGCCCAAAAAGACTATAATCTTTATAATTAAAAATCGAGTTTATATACTGTCATTGAAACTATAACGCTATATCGATAATGGCCCAATCGTAAATATCTCCGATAGCTTTGAAATGGCGATTTACTTGTAATATTGTTCGATTTTTTTTGTTTACGAATTGTAACAGTAATAAAAGTGATATATGTCGTGATTTATCACTGTATCCGTTTGTGATCTTTATGTGTTTGTTTTTAGATTGCGATAGTGAGATCAATTTGTTTTGTGGTTAGGTTATTTCTGAATATGCTATGCTGCATTTTGATATATTGAATGATGTCATTCAAACGGATTTGTGCTGAGAATTTATTCAGTATAAAATTTTGATGCATCAAAAAACGCAGTGAAAAAGAACTAAAATTCATGAAAATATGATAATATATAACCTTGCAAAGCGATTGCTGTTTGTATAATTATACCAACTATTAGTAAGTCCAAGGCAAGTCAATTAAAATTTATATAGGTACATTTTAATATGGACAAACAATGTAATAAAGACCGCTCGCTCGTCGACGTGAATCCAGGCTTATTCCGATTATGAGGGTGGGAACGTCCACTGCTGGACATAGGTTTGAGGACATCATTTTGTGAATTTATGAAAGTATATATATTTTTTTATAAATTCAGTATTAGCAGTAATTTGCAGGGGCGCTCTATAAAGAATACATAAAATGGTAAAACAGAAAGTGACACGTATGTGGAAGGCACTTATCACCAACTTAACAGTCGCAGTGTACCCACTATATTGGTACCGCAGAACAATTTTGCAACTAGTCTGAGCAAGTATATTTTTTCGATGTTATCGACCCGAGTTCTCGTCGTTGCTATCATAAAGTAGTACGCACGAGTGCGCGACCCGCCAACTGAACGTAACAACTCGAGCGAGAAATTGATTCAAAAATATACCCCCAACAAATTGAATAGTCTTGAGTGAGTAACGCCCCTTAAACGTTTCATGTGTTTTTGTGAGGGTGCACTCTATGATACAGCACATAATGAACACTTAAACTATAGACACATAAATTATTTTTCAAGTGAAACTTATTTTCCCGCGATGGGAGTATATTTTCAAGGTCGAATATTGATGCTCCCACAAATTAATTTGAATTATTTTCCTATTTAGTCTATCCGTCTAAATTTGCATTCAAATCAATCCAAAGATTTTCGGTTTTCATTGTGTGGAGTGTAGTATAATTGTTTATGCAAATGTGTTACGATGATTAAGATGATATTTCTCATCATCATGATTATCGTCATTATCATGAACCTATGTCATACAATGCTGGATTTAGGCCTACCCCGAAGGCTCGCCACCCACACACGGCTTCGTACCACCCACTTCCTGCGATGCATTTCAGGTCGTCTGTCCACCTGGACGCAGGTCGTCCTAGGCTGCGTTTTCCAATTCGTGGCCTCCATCCGAGAAATCGTCTACCCCACTGGTTATCCGCTCTGCGAAAAATGTGACCAATCCATTGCCACTTCAGCTTGTCGATTCTTTCGGCAATGTAGACAAGTTTTGGGCATTTTTTTACCTCTTAACTATAAAATATGAAAAAACACCATCTTACAAACTTATAAATAATTTGTTGTAATAATAAAAACAGCTTTATTTTTATTTTACTTTATTTATATTAGAGAAACATATAATAATATCTCGATATACATTAATAAAAAAAATCAACGTTAATATAAAATCAACTGTACTCTGTTGTTAATGTAATTAGGTGTAATAGAATTATCTCTTAGCAAGGCTCATTGATCTGTAATTTTATATAGTGCAGTATAAATTTGTTCATATATAAACTTGCAGTGACCAGATAATATAAAATTTGTTAAAACATTCTAAAGCTATTTGGGTATAAGATCATTATTACATTCTAAGAAGAGAAGCATAAATTATGTTTTACAATAACTACCTTATGTTTTACCTACACATATAATTTTAGGAGAAACAATAGATACAGTACACGTGAAAGGTGTCCATTTAAATTTATTTATATATCAACAGGGAATTGCATGCGTGTACTGAATAGATTTCAGCTTGTGTTGCCTTATGTTCAAACTAAACTTTGAATACCAAGGAAACTGTACCTTGTTATATTGCGAATAAGATTTAAAATAGGAATATCTAGTTGTATTATATTGCTTACTGCACCTACAATCAACCACCCCGAAACCGATAACATATTGACAGCTCGGCCCCCAAATGCATGCCCTGATGGAACTGTTGAAGGGGACAGAGATCGATATTTCCTTTCCAAAATTATAAATGTATTTATTTTCCAAGGTAGAATTGGATTCTGAAAGAGACATTTAACACCTATGCAATGCATTGTATGCCTATAAATAGAAAATAGAATAGTTCGGTGAATATGCAGAAAGATTGCGCTACTCAACATGAACCAATAAAATTGTGAGAGTAGGTTTGATGCAATGACGCATATATAGTATCTCTAATTTTCAATCCTAATCGTAACTCGTTTATGGAGTTGTAGTGATTGCTAAATAAGGAAACTATTTTTTTTTTAATCATTTAATTAGATATATACCAGTGTAGTTAATCGTTTTTAGATTTTCGTCGAATTCACATGAAAAGAATACCCTATTTTTAATAGAGATAACCTTTATGTAGAATACAACAACAAATAAACAATATACATATTATAGAGTAACAAATTAAATAACCTAGTTACAATTCGGTTTGAAATCGTTTCAGTAAAAAGTGCCCATTCAAAAAGTACCTCTGAACACATATAAAGCTCTTCAAAACTGTCTGTCCATGTTCAATCCTGCTGTAAAACCCCTTTCATTCTCGATTCAGGCAAGAACCCCTTTGGCCCCTCACAATTGCCCCGTAAGTGAAAAATGACAGCTGCACGCGTATGAAATTTTTGTGCCGACTGTACGTGTATATCAATAGAGCCTGCTCCATTGAAATGGGTCCTATACATTCGGGTATTGGAATTCGACGACAAAGGGCTGGTCAACCTTTTTATTATACGCGTTTATAGTTATAGCAAACAAAGGAAGTTCTTTGTACTTCGATATCATGTAATGAAGGGGTAGAGAGTAATATCGGAGCAAATAGGTATTCGGAAAAAAATGCCTTTGTCAAGAAATTTTCACAACGGCACTTAATTCGAGTTAGAGGGATGGATTACGACCTCTGGAAATACCGTACGTAAAATAAGATTTCTAGTATAAACTTAGAATATATTTTATCACAATTTCTATTCCCCGCAATAGTTTGAGAATGGCAGACAGAGCCAAAATTTTTTGTTATAAACACGAGTTATACATAGGTAAAAAACATATAAAATATAGAAATTGGGTGAAGTACTGTCAGAATTTCAGAAAAAAATAATACGACCTTGCTTATCTTTACCTTTGCGCTTAAAAGGGCAATTTTAAACTATTACGGTCTTACCACAAAATCATTAAACACACTTTAAACAGACGTTGAACGGGTGATTAAATAAAACTTTATTACAAAAGAGTATTATCTAGGCATTATTTAGGTTGGACAATTTATAGTTAAGCATTATTTTAAATTTATGTTCTGTCAAATTTGAAATGGTTTTGCGTACCTAATATTCAAGATTTCTTTTGATTTTTGATAATTTACGAATACGATTCGATAATATCGACGAAATGATTAAAAACGAAACGCTATTGAATTATGAAATTTATAAAAATACGAATATTAAATCAACAAATTCCATTCCTTATTCCAACCTTATAATTTGCTCATATCATTAATATAGTCCGTAATAATAGCTTGTAAAAACCAAATTTCGTCTTTATACGCCTATCAGATCTGCGTTAAATGAAAACGACACTGTGGCTAACTTTAAAGTTTAGCCACAGTAAGTTACATCCAAGCCTAAATTATTGCAATGCTACTAATAAATAAATTAAAAGAACTCACTTATCTTTGGGACTATCAGTCTAATCAATGATAAATTATGTTGTGTTTGACAGTCCAATCATTGAGTGAGGTTTTAAGTTATTTAAAATCACGCTACGACACTAAGTTTTACCAATATTACTCGTAATTCGAAATTATATTTCATCTAGTGACCCCCCAGTTGTGGATGGTTTAATATTATCTCGCAATTCGTTCCTCACTATTCAATGTAATCCTCGCGAAATTGCCATTCACTGAGAACACTTGTCCGTTTATGTCAAATGTGAAGGTAATAGTAGGCTATCAATGGATTAACCTGAACGACGTTTCCAATTAAGATATATTTATTGCGGCCTTATATTGCTTTGCTCCCTGTAATTACTCTGATAAGAGTTTAGTATCAAATAGTTCGAATATATTTGATATCTATATAAAGATTTTATGTCTTATATTGATAACTTTGAACTATGTGCTGTAATGAAAAAAATATCACAACTAATTTAACAAATTCTCTTAAATCGGACTAAAAACTGATATAAAACAAAACTGGATCGTGAGAAACGTTACTGTGGAAACAAGAACGCCGAACGTACTTTTTTTAAATAATATAAAAAGTTTAAAAAAAGTTTAAAAAGTTTTTGGCTTTAAAAGTTTTGCATTAAGAAAATTAAAAATGTCGCGAAGAATAAACATCAAGACATTTTGTAACTGTTCATTTTAGTGAAAAACTTTCCACTAAACTATTCCAGTCTTGCTTGATTTTAGAATAAGTAACGAAATTTTGAGTGATTGCTACACATAATACCTAAGTATTATGTAGCATTTATGTATAGCAAGCATAATAGTTACTTCGATAATACACAATTTTTAAGGTGCTAGTTTTTAGTGTTTACAAATATGTACTTGTATTTAAAAACAATAATATAATTTTCATCTAATAGCAGCAGGTTGCAAAATGTAAAATTTGTTTATATATTATTAATTATTATTTAAGGGTGTATATGTTTATGAGTATTGTATAGTTGGTGATGATAAATAAAGTCGGGTCGTGACTGTGACATTGTTTCACGCAAAAATTGTAAACAGATCTGCGTCAAAATAAAAGGAGAGTTCCTTTTGTATACCTATATGGTTTATAAGGGATCGTGAGAATAATCAATCAATAGTACTCCATCACACTTGAATCTATACTTCTTTTAAAATTTGGGAAATTCCCTTGGATATCCGTCAGCGTAGGGTAGGGGCTGCTATCTGCTACCGGCTAAATCACAACGGGCGTCTTTCCATTAGCGACGGCACGGCCCGGCACGGCCCGGCACGGCCCGGCACGGCCCGGCCCGGCACGGCACGGCACGGCACGGCATGCCGGGGTTCGTGTTTCCACTGAGCCGGTGTTGGACGCCGGTTTTTTCCTTGGTAGGGATGTCGGAAGTGAAAGAAATATCGATGTATCGATATTTATAAAAATATCAGTATCAATTAGGTTTCTACAAGAAACTTTTATCATTGTCATAATAAACTTAAATTTACTAAGGTTTCAGAAAAAAAAACCATTCTGAGAAGAAACCCCGAAAGAAACTTAGGATTATTATTTTGTCATCTATAAAATATAAAATTACAACAATTACACTTAACTTGAAGCAAAATCAAAGTATATAATATTAGTTTTAATGACACTTATAAATTTATTTATAGACAAGCTGGTGCCCGCGACTTGGTCTGCGTTAAAATAGATAAAAAGTAGCCTATCACGTGTCTCGTACTTCTAAATGTTCATTTAGCAAGTTTCATGAAAATCAGTTAATTCGCGTAAGAGTTATGGAGGAACATACGTACAATACCTACTCTTACAGATTTATTATTAGTATTGATAAGGCTCTGATTTTATCTCAGGTAGTTTATGCTAAAAAAATATTGTTTCTGATATAATTTTCGATGTTGGATATTTTGTATCTATGTACTATCAATATATCGGCCATAAATATAAATATATCCAATTAAAAATATCGATACACCGATATATCGATACTTTTTCAACAAGCGTAGCCCTTGGGTAGCACTCACACACGCGCACGGCTACAATTAATATACAACACACATGCAGTTACCCCCAAGCCGGCCGGTGCCGGCCGGCGCCGGCGGGAGTCACCTGCCGTGCCGTGCCGGGCCGTGCCGGGCCGGGCCGTGCCGGGCCGGGCCGTGCCGGGCCGGGCCGTGCCGGGCCGGGCCGTGCCGTCGCTAGTGGAAAGACGAGCCATATAGTTTCATACATTTTTACTTCCCCGGTAAGCCGGGCCGTGCCGTGCCGGGCCGTGCCGTCGCTAATGGAAAGACGCCCAACGACTTTTCATCGCAGCCGTAGATGGACGCGGTCACAGGAACGTTGAAACACGTCATCCACGAATTGTCGTCTTCGTCTAAGAGCTACTGAACCATCCGAGTAACCCGCGAGGCACAAGGCTAGGAATTTTTTTATTGATGATTTATTATCGATCAATTAAGAAAATACTAGTCTGGCAGGTATCTCGCGGTTGCGTCGTTATCTAATTAATTTTTGAAAATGTAAAAAAAATTTTTTTCATAACCTTCTCGCACAAGGCTGAAAATTTAAGGGCATATTCTATCAATAGTTTAAAAAGTTTATGCAAAGAGCCAACCTGGACGTCCCAAGACTATGCGACTTGAAGGGAAAGTACCTTAAATATTGTAGATAGGATATTCTGTTCAAAGAAGACTTTATGTTATTTTTAAAAAGTAGTAATACTGCATTCAAAGATTTTCTAAAAAATACTTCCTTCATCTGGGAATCGAACCGACTTAAATGTAAAAAAAGTCACCCGTATTTTTATGATGCCAATCGAAAGAGTGGACAAAAAATAATAATTCTTCTTAAGTAACATAGTATCTTAAAATCTTTCCTCATTAAAGTAAACCGTCTTAAAATCTGTTGCTCAGTTTAATAGATCTAGGGAAGCGTAGAAGGGGACAGACGGCGGGAAGCGACTTTATACTATTTAAAGAAGATACACCACTAAAAAAAAGTACTTTTAACAAAATATATTTTAAGTGTTGATTTTTTTTTTTCAAAAAACATAACAATAATTTTAAGGGAAAAAAATTCGAAATTATGGACACCCTTATTATTGTCGGAAATAATTTCAATGCGACAATAGAACTATTCGACAATGACAATTTTCACCTAAAAGGTGGCTTGCAGTTGACCAATTTGTATTCAGCTCGCAATGCGCCAAGGCAATGATTACAACCCACCCCGAGTCTTTATGTTAATGTAACAGTTGAAAATTCACTTGCGTTGATTTTTCTTTGGCACTTACCTTTTACAGGTATGGTTACGGTGGCGGCTGCGCAAGTATTCTCCCTCTCAGAACCATTAAAATTTTCATTTAAGCAACATAATGTTATTATTCTGTTTTTTGTCAAGCTTTGAATTTATAAATTTATTTTTAAATGATCCTCCGAGAACTTTTTCTGGAAGAATGGTATTTCCGTATCGCTGACAACTTATAATATTAAAAAACTCACAATTATTGGTTTGAGTAAATAAGGCGTGGAAGCGTAACAAACTCACTTTCGCATTTATAATATTTTTATTTTTTACAGTTGGATCTTTCAAAATATTTTAATAATTTTGTATGTGAATTATTTTCACGCTACGCTTATCACTGTCCACAGACTGGTTTGATTCTGTCTCTTTCCAACTTAACTTTTCTTTCCGTCATTTGCACGTGACGTGATCACGAATTCGTAACTTTTTTATCAACGTCTCGCCCCACCTTTATATCGAGCACAAAAGTGTGGATTTTCTTTTCGTCGAGTTTTCTGCGGCATGTTAATTTGCGAAGTTTTCTTTGAAAAATTTATCAAATTCGTATAAAAACAGACTGTTATTACTTTCATAATAGGTTAATACTCAGTTGTTCTAAGTGATTTAGTTTGTTTAAGGATTTTATAGAATAAGTTCTTAAGATAAAATTTTTCGGGACAGCCTATAGGTTTACAAACATAGCAGTGATATAATAAACAGTTAAAAAAAACATAGCTTTATTTTCGTACATAATAAATATTAAAATAATAATACTGAATACGGAACAGCTTTTTCGTCATAATTCGAGAAATCTTGACGGCTGTCGAAAATCAAAAATTAGAATTAAAATTGAATCACTCAATCTTTTCTTGCTCCGTATCCGGCAGAATAAAGACCATTGTACTAGCTAGTACAAACTTGTTTTGGCAACCTATAAACCCCCTCCTCCTCGACTAATAATCGAACAGCTGGCCTCTTTGACCGGAGATCCTGCCCACTTAGGTCTAGCAAACACCACCACAGCTACACGCGGGTGCTACATGCCCGTACAAAATTAACAAATGCGCGGCAAGTGCGCTATCGACCTTGATAAAGATATTAAAATTACATAAGAAAGTAGGCTCCGATATTACTTTTACTTACTCTCTCTAATTAAAACACAACAGCACATTATGTTGTTATTTCAAGTCAATCTTCTGTAAATTCAGCACAATTTGTGATTTCGTAGCGCAGTGTAGACAACTGAAAAATTAAAACTTTCTGACTACGTCTAAAAATAACTGACTGACGTCACTATATTGAGATATAATATAACACGTACATTATGAGTGTTAGTTAAAAGATAAAACAGTGGTTTTATGCGTTCCGAGCAAAACAAATAAAGGTTTATAGGGTCGGTGGGTGAGCACTTAACGGCAGATAGCGGAGGTGCCCTAAAATAATGCAGTCGACGTAAAAAGATTAACAGGGAATCCACTCCGGTGTCATGGACAGGGATCAAGAAATATAGTCGGGATCTTGAGACAGAAAAAATGATATGGACATTCCTTGTTTTTATTTCTTTTCTTTTTTTTTTTCATTTTTTTAACGAGCGTTGACAATATATGTATGAGACTTTTAATTAATTTATTTTTGATTTTTGTTTTGTTGTGTTGATATGCGTTATTTCTTTTCCTTTTTATTTTGTTATATTTACTATAGATAAAATTGCTAACAACGATATACATTTTATTGTTATTGGTATGTCTATACATTTTCTATTGTGAGTAGGTCGAGGCAGTGGGAAGACGACGGAGGTGTAATGGGTCGTATCCTTGCGAGAATTATTTTTTGTAGTATAACACAAAATCGCGGTGAATTAAATGTGGGTGAATTCTCGGATGTTTATTGAGATAATAACGCTTTGTAAAAAGAGTTGCCTAAGAAATTAAAAACATTATGCGCCTGTTTCACCAACGTCAAGTAAAGTGTTGATTAGTTACTTTTAGAAATCATTTTAAAAAATTATTATTTTCTATTCAATGTTTGGGACGTTTAACGTACAAACAAAGATATATCAGCTCCATTATCCCCGGTTACTGGTGACTTTAAATGACAGTTTGGCCTACTTGACGTTTGTGAAACAGGCGCTATGAGTTATAAAATATTTTTTTAGAATAGAATAGAACAAAACAAATAAAATACATACATTTTTTTACATTTAAATGAGAATACATACTTAAACAAAAACTTTTGAGTTTTAAACATAATTATGTATGTGTAGGACAGATAGACATCCTAATATGATGGTGGTTATAAGTTATAAAGTGACATTATAAAGTAATTTTATTATTAGATACATATAGATATAAGCTTTGCTGTTTCACAATTTTAGTGCAATTTATTATATCACTAGCTGCTGCCTGCGAACTTCCTCGAGAACCACTCTATCCATTGGTGAAAACTGCATGAAAATCGGCGCAATAGTTTTTGAGTTTATCGCGAACAGACAGACAGACGCGGCGGAGGACTTTGTTTTATAATATTATGTAGTGATGCGATTACGTTGTATTTTTATATGAATAGGTACTTACATTAATTTTTTGATTCCCCGTGGATTTGTTTGTCTGTTTTGAATGTAAATTATGTTGAAAAATACTTAATATAAACACAATATTTTAAAAGAAAATATTATTAATTTATATATGTGAAATTTAATAAAACTTTCAAAAAGAAAGTTTTGTTAACTTGAGTGATACTTACTAAAGTTTCTTCAAATAATAATAATAATAATAATGCTTATCACAAACTAAGTAAGTTCGCAAAGAAGTAAAAGATTTTCATATAAATCATGTCCCACAAAAAACGTGTCTGTTTTGATTCGACTCTTACACCGACGTGATTTGTGGCCGAACGTAATGTTTTTCCTGTTTTTTGTCTCTGCTCCCTAATCTTGTCCCACTTTTTGTTTCAGTGCCTTGAATTTGCTGAAACAAATAAAGTTTTGTCCCATTCTCTTATACACAAATAAATATGTGGACTAACTAAAATGAAGAGATCTTTCCTATAACTAGTGCACGAGGAAGTGTTTTAATTTATAAAGCCTATATCTGTCTTATATTTGAAATGATAAAAATTACATAATATTATGTCATCTGTTTCAAGGTATATTTTAACACAGCATTAATTAGGTCGGGTTAAAAACATATTTTATAATATAACAAGCTGGTGTTCGCGACTTCGTCCGCGTATAGAAAAGTATAAAACGCCATCTACCGTATTTTGGATAGACTGCGCTATCTCCCGGACCAAGCCGCTAGTATTTACTTTTATTTTAGATTTCCCGTAAGAATGAAGCATTTTCCCGCGGTAAAAAGTAGCCTATATTCATCACTGATAATGTCGGCTTCTAATGGTAAAAGAATTTTTCAAATCGGTCCAGTAGTTTCGGAGCCTATTCTATACAAACAAACAAATCTTTCCTCTTTCTAATACAGCGCACTTGTAGCACTTATGGCGTTGCTTGTGTTATAGGCGACGGTAGCCACCTACCATCAAGTGGACCGTCAGCCTGTCTGTCGACCTTAACATAAAAAAAAGTTTCGGGAAAATTTAAATATACGCCAATATTATAATGGTTCTCGATGGGTTCAGTTTTTCAATACGTATAATATGTCATAATTGAAAATCTTTCGTTTTATCAAACACATTCTATACGATCCAGTTGAAAACACTGATGCGACGGGAAACTTTACAAATCGAAAAGAAAAGCCTGGAAAACTTCTTTATTTTGATGAATTTGTAATGAACTAGTTTGAAGCGGATTTAACCCGGTCTTAACTAGTTGCTGAATACTTTTATAGATTTTGTGTGTATACTTTGCTAGAAACAAATGCTGTTTTTATATATGTGTTCGTTAATAAAAGCCTATATTATGTGTTTAATTTATATTGAAAGTTAAGCTATAATTTGTAGTGGAATTAATAATAAAAATTAAATAATTATAACTGAGGAACATAATATTAATAAAAAAGCGCATAAAATATGTGTGTATAGTAATAATTGTGTATACATGTATATAATAGACTCGTTGGTGCCCGCGACTTCGTCCGCGTTCTCTATAGCCTTCCTAGCTTTTTTTGGACTAGGTATTCAATCGATTTGAGCATCTGGCCAGTCTCTTCTTTTAATCTAACAGGGTAAATCAGTATAAAAGATCACAATTTCGCCAAATCCAATTAAAAGGGGATATTCAGTAGTAGCCTTTTGTTTTTATTTTATTCTCATTCAAGGGATATGGGAAATGGGAATAAAATTAAGGAAATTAAGGAAGTATGATCAGATCATCTTTAGATTTGCTTATAAATTCTCGTATGAGTCTATTTTTTCCACTTATCCCCGAGCTTACGCGACACATTATTATTTCTATATTGCACCTCTTTGCCCCTCTGTCCCTCTGTCCCCACTTTAACGAATATTTGATGGCGCCCATCTATCTCGCAGCATAATATTCTGTGTCGATGAATAATGATGTTTTGAATTTATTTCCAAGAGCTTCACTTTGACAGGATTGTTTAAGCGACGCAATAATGGCGCAGGAAATTAAATGGGCACTTGTAAACGTGTAATTATTTAATTTCTATATCGTTTCAATTCAATTTATGGATATACGAAAATGTATCTATTAATTTGGAAGTTTGGAGATTCTTTAGATGTATAAATTGGTTGACTTATAGGAAGAGGATGAAACAAAAGAAAAATTGTTTATAAATTAAGACGAGAAAAATTACTGTCTAACGCGGTTGTGGAAATCTGTTTAGTGTTTTCCTTGCCGTTCGATCTTATCGTAGAAGTTTGATATAATAAATAATAGGTATATTTTGAACAATGACTTTTGAACATTATTGATTTCGCTTCTTACCGCTTATCACCACCATATCGTCAATTATCAACATTGAGATTGTCTGAACCATACTGTACTGTACCATACCACGAACCATCAGTGTCTAGTATATTTAGTGTGTCTGTTTGCACATAATAATAGCACGCTTATAGGAGTATAGTTCCTATTTTATTCAGTGAAGAAAAATAAACGTTATAAACAAAAATTAACAAGTCATATTTATGTCCACAATATAATAATAATATATGAAAAGCATACAACGGGTTATGAATTAAACTAATTTTAACTTATTGACCAGTGGATCAATTTTTAATGATCCTTTCATCGCTTTTGGGTTGAAAATGTTTAGACATTTGCTCGAGTGTTAGATCTCAACATAAATTATGAACGAAAGTTAAATTACAGCGACTGGACGTTTTTAAGAGTTTTATTCAATTTCTGCACAATATTCTTATTCAAAAGGACGTTTTGTCTCGAAATGAGATAAAACAGTGGCGTTCCCTGACACTTTCTTTCATTTACCCCGTACACAAATACCTTCTTTTGAAATTAAAATGAAAACAGCGACACAGACCTTGCTTCCCGCTACCATTAGTCATCGAAATAAGCAATCATCCGAGTCTCCCCCCTTTTTAATTATGCAAAATCTGTCCCATTCATTCCGTTGCCCCCCTCACCAGTCTCTTGTCTTAGCGGAATGGACAAAATTATTTACTTGGAAATTATGAAAAATACACAAGACGAATGACGCCATCTGTTTCTATTTCGGCTCAAAGAGAGTAGAAAGCTCCGTTTTTGTTTCGCGTTGGACAGGTGCAAAGGATAAAAAAAATATTTGTTTAGTAACATTATTTTTAAGGAAAATTTTAGAAATAATATAAGTGATTGAACCATAACAAGTCACTAACATTGAATCTATTTACTTATCAATGAACGTTTAAAACAAGATTGTTATAATGAATGCACTTAGTTAGAAAGACAATTTCAATGTGATTTTAGTAATATGAAAGGCTTGAACAAAATCTAGGTTGATACTGAATTCTATGCAATACAAATTAGTGTATTTATCTGGCAAATATTATTATTGTCATCTCTCTTTTCCATTACATATCTATAGTATGCAAATGGTGCCATTCGATTCATACATATTTCAGTAAAATTAAACACCAATTGGGGAAACAAAGATTGAAGCGTTCCACTGCGAGGCTTTGAAAAGTTTCCCGAAATTATTTCGAGAGAATTTTTCGCTCAATCATAACATTCAGTCGATTATCAATTCAACCCGTTCACCGCTAGTTGGATGTCAATATTCATTTAGTCTGTGGCCACGGCGCGGGCGCGCGTGATTTGTCGCCCTCCTGCTCGACGCTCGAAAACCAAAACGTAGTAGTGTACAATATAAACAGTACGCTAACTTTCAAACATTTCGAGTTTTAGACTCTGTTATGCCCTATAACGTATAATATAAATTATCCATTATATTCTTTAAAATTTTATTATTCTTATTTATACATTTTTTTAAGTTTAAGTTATCTTTAAAATTAAAATTTATGAGAATGGATGGATGCAAATGTACGAGTGGATGACTGTATGTATGTTTGTTACTCTTTCACATAAAAACTACTGAACGGATTTGGATGAATTTTGGCACACAAATGGTTTTATTATCTGGATTAATATATATTATGGGATACTATTTATCCTGGAAAAATGTTAAGTCCCTAAGGGTCATGTAAAAATATAAAAAATTTAACGCAACCGTTGTCACAGTGATTACCGTCGCAACTATGATTTATCAGAACAAGTTCTAGAACTTGCGTCTCGTAAAAATGCGTGATTTGAGATGCACAATTATTTATAACTAGATGAACCCAGCACCGCTTCACTGCGGCATGCCCATTGGGCGGGCGCGGTACTGGCGTTCATAATGTGATGCACAACGTCCACGCACGCACAAGAGTACAAGTAAGAGCGGTGCGCACTCATTAACACACTCAGTTTGCAATAGTTTCGTTACTGTGTCTACTGTTCCCGTGTGTTTGAAGGGACCAATCGTGAACCGAATACGAAATGGAGTGGAGTTTTCGCCGAGGGCTGTGCGCGTGTCGAAAATCGTTTCGATACTAATTTGCAATATGTCTGTAGAGGCGACATGAATCTGAAATTAAAATTATGTAATATCTTGGAATCAAAATTTGATTATTAACATGGGAATTGTGACTTTCAGAATATACACGCACGCGTTCGTTTTAATTTCGATATCTGTGAGGCAACCTCAACAATGCTTTAACGAAACTCATTACTAGCGGAGATGAACCGCCTGGCAAAATTTACTAGATATTGAGTTGTTTGATGAGATTCTTATCATCGACACCTATCATTGTGTCAATTTAATTATTATATTATTTTATTTTTAACTGGTGAACCGGCTAGTTGTAGCAAACTCGGAAATTCGGTAAAAATTTTATAACAAGTTGATTTTTTAAATCACATTTCCATAAATACATAGATAAATTTTGTTAAATATTGATATAGGAGAGAGTGTACTGAATTTTCAAGTCTTCCCTACAAGATACGGCTCCACTATCTGCATAAATAGAACATTTTTCCTATACATAGGCGTATAACTATTTTTGTGAATAATATTTACATGAACTTAATTCAGTTTGAGCCATTTATTTAAGTAATTAAACGTCTTGTTTCAGAGTTTTCTCAGTACATGGGCGACATGGATGTCCAGGACTATAAGGCAATGACTGGAGGAACTGAAAGGTTAGTAGACTTATTATTAACGGACATCACAACAATTAACCATAGACCGATTGAGAAAAATGATGAAACTTTTTGCATTAAATTTTTTATTCTTTTCTTGCTCCCGATTACCACAGTTAATAAAAATGTTATAAAATAAAAATAAAAGCATCATTGTTTTCATTTGACAGTGTTAGGTTTATGGTATAATTAACATTACATACTACAGATCCTTATTATAGAATGCGTTGTATGCGGACATGCAGCTACCATCCCTCTATGAGCAGTGGGTGTTTACCGATTGAGTTATGATGGCATTATCATCAATCATTCTGAACATGAAACGTGTAACGTCGTATGTAAACATTGTCTGAAATTATAATTTCAAATAGTGAAAAAAAATTTTTTGGATTTATCATTATTATTATTACTATTAATTATCTTGATTGAATGTGCATCCCCTGGCGCTTCACTATGAAAAACATCATCCCTCTTTAATCAAGATGAAAGCGCCATAATAGGTCTCGTGTCAAAAGGAAGCAGCAAGCTTTGATTGTGATACCTACGTACATTATAGGTATAGAGGCGTGTTATAAATCACTCTATTTTTGACCTTATTATTGGTGCGCTAAGGTCGCTGTCAACACAGTGACCTGTTGTAACATTGTAACTCACGAAGAAGAGCAGAAAGGTTGGCTGGCTGTAGGATATTGCGTGGGAAAAAGGCTGGCCACGCAGATTTTACTCTAGATATTATCAATATTAAAATAAATGGAACGTCTCTATAAAATAGAGAGAACAATAAATTAATATATAACATAATTACAAATTATATAGGTACCAGTAAATTAACTTTTAAATATCAATGTATAGCTTTTTCTGTAATTTAAAGTCAATAAGAAGTTTGATTTACCATTATTTTACTGCGCAATCCTATTATAATTCTATCACATAATATTATGATAAGATTTTATATAATAAGAGATTTTCTATTAGTAAGAGTCGTGGTTTATTTAGTATTATTTAATTTTAATATAGTGATTTTTTATTTTTATTTTTTAAATTAATTTGAAATACAATTAAGCATCGGAGGTTTATAATATATATGTATAAATAAAAATGAGTCCCTAAATGTGTTGCTAAGCGCAAAACTCGAGAACGGCTGGACCGATTTTAATTCTGTCTTCACTCATGGATAGAGAGATAATCAGGGGAGGTTCATACGTAAAAAAAATGCAGCCCGGGCGAAGCCGAGAGCGGGTCGCTAGCTAGTAAGTAAGTATATATTAAGTATCTTAAGTATATGCAGACATAGGCATATACTTAAGATACTTAATGTAAAAGAAGTTGGGATAATTTAGCTTTGACCAGTCCCTTAATTTTATACTTAACTTAGCCCCGTTCAAGCGTCCGACGTCATCCATCTTGTTTTTCTTTTTTTCGCCCTCCCAATTCCAACAACGTTCGTCAAAGTGCAATATCATCAAATCACTGTAAAAGAAGTTCCATGATTTGGGTGGAGGGTTAGTGGAGAGGGGGATAAAATATTACAACGAGAGAGTTCGTTTCCGCCAGGACGAGTTGCTCGCTATCGGCTTTCACTCACATTAAGCGTTGATTGTGAAGCGATGGATAGCTGCTTTAATGCTGTTTTATTGCTTGAAGAATAATATTGGAGATTGTGAAACAAGGGATAAAATATTTACCTACATATAAAGTTTATTTTGTAATTATAAAATAATAGTTTTTGTCCGCGAATTCGACCCCATCTTTTTAATTTTAATCTTAATTGCTCATATATTCTGGTGAAGCGTAGATATGTGTATTTACATGAAAGCGTACCAAACAAAGAAATTCACTTTCTCATTTATATTTATAATATTACTAAGAATTGTCTATAGTAGTGTATTTACCTTCTGCGACTTTTCTTTTTCTTCTTAATGTGCTAATTCTTTACGGAATTTGGCGACCAACATGGCTATCAGAAACTTGGAAACTTATGTGCACGAAAGAGTGAGCGAGTACTTGCACTACTCTTCGTTCCAATCGCTAATCACAATAGATAGTATCTACATATTGATATTTATTTTTGGTTGTCTATCATCCATAATTTGTAAATTTGTCGATTTAACGTAGGTAAACCTTGGATGGATATTATTAATTTTGAGCTGGGCACTCTATTATGTAGCAGGTCATGTTGTGAGTAATAATTTAAGAGCATTGCCTATTAATTTTATTTTTGTTACAACGCCTGCTAGGTACCTATATATACCGCTGCGCCGGCCCTGAAGATCTCGTATAAGACTTCCACGATTTAGGCGTTGTTGGCTTTTCAGTATCTAAAGATTTTTTTCCTTATAGTATAGCTTGTGTTGGAGAATTAGATCGCCGCTTTTAGTGGCGGCATCTTGTGCCGAGTCACTCAAGACGTATTTCATGGTACGTCGACTCACGAAATGATATTGTCGGATATATGATTTGAGAGAGTAACAAATTTATTTGCCTTTGTACTGGAGCATAGTTCAACAAAGTATCGATCTAAAACGATTTCATTTATGATTTTCTTTGAATTCAGATCACAATAAGGCATCCGAAAATATTTACTGCTTTGTATAAAATTTATTTCTATTTTAGGTATTTTATCTCAAAAATAAGCTATTACTTATAAAGATTATGAAGATTTTAATGTGATAAGTACGATATTTGCATTTAAGCCGGTAGTACCTATATGTATATTAGCAATATTTTCATTCATTCCATTTTCTGTGGAATTAAGAACTTCACTGTTGGAATTAAGAACTTCACACATTTATGTAAATGAGAGAAATTATAAAACAAAATTTCGTCTCTTCTATTAAACGTTACGTTGAGGAATTGTTTAAAAAGGTTAATTGAATTGAAAATAGTTTTAAATGAAGTGATTAAAAGTAAAATCCTCACTTCTAAAGTGACCGGTGAACGCAAGGTCGTATATTTTTAAGAATTTTCTATTTATTTTTACACTTTCAATGATATTATTATATTAATTTAAATTAAGTTAATTTCAATTATGAATATCAATATTAACGTTTCGTTAAAGTTGGGATGACTTGTTGCATACCCTCATTAAATCAGTTAGTTTTTCATTAAACCGCGAATGATCTAAATGCAAATGTGGCACCTTATGTTTTGTTACAATTTATTTATTTCACTAAATGTACTCATACGAACTCTGTAATGTTGCTTTGTGTATAATTCTAAATAGAACATTGCAAAAAAGGATGCATTTGGTTTTTTTTTTTAATCCTTATAAGTTATTGGATCGGTGATAAGTAATAACTTAGAACGTTACCAGACGGGTGTGGCTGCATTTAGGATTTGTGTGTTTGTTTGTTTTGCATACATCTATACAGCATCTAGCAAAGAAATAAATACTGTTCCCGAAAAATGTATGAGCGACAAAGATTAAATAAATGTTTCAAAACATAACAAAACGGAAGTCGTGACATAAATTTAAAAATTAGTGTATTTGCCCTCGACTTTGTCTGCGTCCGATGTGGCTACCAAACTTCACAGGAACACTCGCTGGACTAATCTGAAGATTGTCTGAAAGTTTCATAAAAATCGGTTCAGCGGTTTTGGAGTCTATTGGAGACATCGCATCGCCTTTATATATAGAAGACAGATATTAGTAATTTTTTTCGTATTAATACCGATAACTAATAACGCAGCTGACCGTACAGACGAGAGAACTATATTGTGCCTATAATTGTGTAAGGCTTCGTGGCACAATCCCTTTATAATGCATTTGATTGCATTAACTGCACTCCAGTAATCTTCAATATGCTGACAGTAGTTAAATTATAGACTAACTTGCTTGCGAGGCGTTTTATAATCACATTACCGATGCAACTAAAAAGCTAATGTGTTTGTGTTGATTTAATTAATCGCTTTATCTGCACAGAAATTCAAAAATGTAGCATTTTTTGTTTAGCTAAAGAAGGGAAAACAGGACTTCAGAAAAACAGGACAATAGTGGTGGCAGGGCACGCTGCGTTTCGCAGTCTTTTGGACAAACCCCCTGACAGAAGACCACCGTGAAATAACAGCTGCATGTGCTGTTGTGTTTCGGTGAGTGAGTAAGGGATGCCAGAGCCCATTACCCTATCCCCTCGTTATCCCTTATCCTTAATCCTTCTATGGTCGGCAGCGCACATACAGTACCTATGGCATTGTATGTGTTATAGGCGACGGTATCCACCTACCATCAATCGATTTTTTACTATCTCGCCACAATAAATTATTTTATTAGTGCAGAAGAATGAAGAAGAAGAAGTATATTAATTGGCTTTTTCAAAGAGATGAACATTAAACAACGTATAGTGGAAAAACTGGAAATATTTTGGAAGTAATCTTACTCGCTAGAGGAATTTTGTGTTGACATAACTTTCAACTATGCAAATGAGTTCTCCATATTCAGTATGCGAACACGGCTTTGCAATTACTCGTCACTCTCGAACAGTAGCGAATTTTTACTCAAAATGTAATTCATCTTAAAAGAAAATAAAATAACTTGTATATTGGCCAAATGACATTATGAATGAGCTGCATCTGTAAAATAGTTTTGGATCGATAAGCAATCAGTTGGTCCTCTCCGGTGCAGAATTACCTGAGCCCTGATTAGGTGCCGTGAAGCTCTGTTGCGAGCTAGACGGTCAATAAACTTTGTTCGTCTTAAGCTTTTCTCGATAACCATTAGCTGGTCCGATACACAACACAACTCCAGTTTGTTAAATGTTCGATTGGAGATCACGCGTATGAGATTGTCTTGGATATTAAAAATGAGATTGGAAATAAATTCAGTAGATTGATAAGCAAAAGTGGTCTTGCGTGGTATTTATTAGTATTAGCTTACTTGTTTTGATCGAAAACCTCATTAACTTACTTATCTTGAAACATTCGACCAATGAGGTAGTTCAATTTGGTTAAATACTTTATAATTATGAAATATTTTGTGATAATAATATTTAAAATCGGGATATACTTTTCAATATAATTTATTAGAAGCAAAATTAATAGACGGCAGTACTCTCTCTCTATTGTTAAGTAGATTCTTTGGATGATAGTTTCTTCTTTATTTATTAAGAGATGATTTATTCTTCATTTATTATGTTGTACTTGCGCAACACTTGCGCAAGAAAATAGAATATCTGTAGTCTGAGATAAGACATAAATTACAAATTTAATACAACATAGTTGGAATTTATTAACTTTGATAATGTCAAACTAAATTCAAAGTTTCAAGAGACTGGCAGTCAGAGCGCAACCTCCTCAATTCGAGAGAATGGTCTAAATTTTCTAAATCGTTTGTCACAAGTCACACGTTTTACTAGTCATTCCACCTTCACCCCCATTCACCAGACGCCCGCGAGCGTAATAACACAACGTGACACTCGTAATAGGGTGGGTCACGTCCCGGAAGACGGATGCAATTCTTGCAACTGCACTAAAAAAAGAACTTAACTTTCCTGTGTTAAAAATTACCACTTTATTCTGGAAGAGGAAAATTGAATACCTTTTAATGACACAGCTTTAGAATCACATAATAAATTAAAAAAAAAAAACGAAGACATTTCTTAAGGTGATCCAAGTCAGCTTTCCACCATACAAACGTAGAATAATTATTACTCCGCTGTTTTATGTTTAATTTACAAAAGCAAGCATTATACCGATTTATCTTGTCGTTAACTAGGTACCTTGTCATACAAACTTAAAAAATCGGACGCGGGCGAAACCGGGAGCGGGACGCTAGTTTCTTATAAATTACCGATTTAAGAGAACAAATACAGTCTTTTGCTTCTCATTTAAAATAAGTGATCCACCTAAGTATTATAATATAAAATATTATACCTACAACACAGCTCTTATACAAATTAATGATGCATTGGATTTTGTAAAAGCAACAATAACAGAAATTCCGAATCTCGTTTGCGAGCGGACCATGTCAAAGCAGGACTACTCGTAGCAACGTCTGAGTACATTTGGAGTGCTCTTGTCAACTTTATTTATGAGAGAAGTTGTCAATGACGGCTCTAGAGGGGGACGTGGTCAAAACATTAATGTCTATGAATTGAGATCTACATTATTGTAAGAAATTGAATAAATAAAGAGTGCTTACTTATTTTTTGAGTTATTTAAATAGAGCACCCACCAATTTGTTTTATTTTTTTATGTTAAAAAATGTCAGACAGGCTAACTTGTAGTGTCTATCACGTAGTGGGATATAAACGCAATTTGACCATTCTTAAAATTACAATTTATATAAAATTGCATTTTTAATTATATATAAATTGACGAGCTTATTGGTCGAGCGGTAAGTGATTCCAGGTTCCATTCCCGGCAGAGCCAACATTTTTATATGAACTTTTCAACGTCAGCTCTGATCTATATCTGGCCAATAGAAACAGGCATTGGGCACATTGGGCACAGAAATAGCAGCCTGTCTAGCGACAGTATGAACGTACAATATTTAAAACATTTATTCGAATCGTATTTATTATATGTATGTATGTATGTATATTATGTTGTTGCAGGAGCGATTCGTATGCGCTATTATCACCGCTCTTGTTTGCTCAATGCCCGTATTCTAATTAATGTAGTCATGTCGCGTTTCTGTTTGGTCATCATCCGTTTTTCGAATCACTTGCCTTTTGATCTATCGAATGCAGCAAACTGAGTAATTATTATGAAAAAAGACCATAGGTACAGTCTAACGGTCCACCTGTGGCTTAATATCAGCATAGAAACATGAAGCTTTTGAGTATAGCATTGCAAAAAACTATAGTTTAAGGGCATAGAAATACTAATAACTAAATCCATTAATTACTACAAGTTCTTACTTAATGCTCCACAAGCGTTTTTATTTGTTTTTAAGATTCTAAGATTTCATAATGTAAAATTCATACATTAAATTTTTATATTATGTGGTCTTTAAATTGATTCATATTTATTGAGACCTGAAAATAAAACTCACTAATTCAGAACACCGAAATTAAACGTTTTCCTTCGTATGATACATATTTGTTTCCAACGACTTTATTCAGTTAATTTATTTATCCATAAAAATAAAAAGACTAGTGTTTTAGTGTTTTAATATTGTTGTTAATTAAGATCATTAGTGATTGTTGAAATTTAAGTTAATCATGCTAGGTACACTATTTAAGACTTATATACAACTTATTTTATAGTATTTATATACATACTTAATTGCATTCTGTCTGTGTACTTTATTAAATAAATAAATAGATAATATGGTTCGCAGTGCAGAAATCAAATATCAAAATAAGTGAAAAATACTTGAAGTGTTGCATGATTTAATTGAATTATTTTCATAATAATTATCTCGGCCGGTTACTCTATTTTGTGCCAACACTGACCCAATTTATCTGCTAATATTAATCTCGCGTTCCAGTTAAAAGGCAATATAGGTCAGTTTCAGTTACGTCTCCTCTGACCGTGGTTCTCCGGTAACTGTATAATGTAATAATTTAATTAAAATATACACTTTTATACAAATAATATCAATGAAGGCCAAATGTTTGGCTGCCCTGACCGGCATTACGAATAATGGTCAGGGCATGTAATGTTTTATATTTTTTGTGATCGAAAATGGTGTTCACTTGTTTTAATGAAGAAAAATAAGTTCGTTAGGGAATGTTTTTAGTCTAATCTTTTGCTAGTTTTATTTCATTTGGTGTTTATTTATTTATTTTAAATAAAAAGTATTCATTTATCTTAATAATATTAACATAACCGTACACATTAAAATTAAATACATTCAAATCGGCCATCAATCAATTCGGTTATAGAGAAACTCACAGTCATCCGTATATTGAATAGTGAATTCTATTCTGTAGTTTATACTCATAACTTTCCTCGTAGAAAGTTTATTTTAAACGATATTTTGTTTCGAAAAACGGCTAAGTACAACTTTTTGGGAAAAATGATCAATTTTGAAGTAGTGTAGGTTTATGTGGTTTTGAAGTAGCACAAGTTTATGTGGCCTAGGCTTGTGGAAGCCTCTTTTCCCTTAAAATGTAGCGCCTCTTCAGAGGGTGGTGAGGTTGTCGTTCCTTCAAGGACTTACCACAAACTTACCACAGGCCAATAAAATCGCATTTTGTTTTATACAAAATGCAATCCTGTATTAAAAAAAAAATTTTCTTGGATAATGTCATATATTATTTCAAAAATCTAAAAAAAAAGACGAATAGCTAACTTTGGAGCTCCGTAACTCTGAAACCGTTCACTTTAGCAAGATTATGCCGTTGACTATTTTTGTTCGAATTTAGATTTTTTCTTTTGCGCTAAACCGCATAGTTTTCGAAATATTTAAGAAAAACTGATAAAATCCACCTTCTCCCCAACCTCTCTCCCAAACCCGACGCTAAAATAGGTGTAACTTTTTACCAAACAATAAGTGAACTATATAGAACAGTTTGGAGCTGGAATAATAATTTTACTTTGGATGTTGGGGTCAAAGTCTAATTGCACCATACTATAAAATGTTACAATGCATGTCATACAAATGCATACAATGCAAGATAATATTACAATGCAGCACAATAATTTGAATGAATGCAAGATATTAAGCCGCCTCGCCGCGCCGGTAACCCGTTGCGATTCTTATTAAAAGTTACACCGAGTACTCATATTAATGAAACTGATCCTCAGTAGTGTGGTTTTTAATATCTGTAATGAAAGCTGCAAATATGATGGGGGAGGAGGGTGCACGCGCCGAGCGGCGCGCAAGCAGATTCAATTGTGAGCATTGTAACATAAGACTAGCGAGAATATTATAAGCGTATGAAAGGGCAGTACGTACAATAACTTTTTGTACTACTGTACAGACAAAAAGTTATTGTACAGAGTTTCTGTAACACATCTTCATTTATGATTAAAACACATGTTCATTTAATTAAACAAATAAAGCATGTAAGCTATATCAATATCTTCTTTAATATATAAAAATCAACCGCCGTATGTTAGTCTCGAAAAAACTCAAGAAAGGCTAGATCTATTTTAATTCGGTTTTCTTTTATGTACAGAGGGTTGAACGGGGAAGGCTTATATATATATACCTAAGAAAATTGCACTCCGGACAAAGCCGGGAGCAGGTCACCAGTGTGAATAGAGCATTTCAGTACAAATATATGTTACTAATTTTAATAAATTAATAAATATATTAAAATCATATTATATTAATTTAAATTTCGTTTATGATTCATGAGTTACCTTTATTTTATGTTTTTTATGTATTTTTTTATATATTCCTCGAATTTAAAAGGTTTATGTTCACTAAATTATATAAACTCTCTCGATATAGCGAGTTTCAGAATCGCTCCGTTTACGTTAGCATAACCACATGCTATTGTTCATTTCACTGCCGTGCATTAGTAAATTACTCACGTCCGCGGAGCACTCTTCAAACTTGAAATTTGTCGCGAGATTTTACGCCGAACTTCATGACTAATTTGTATAATTAACACTCGCCGTCTACTCGCAGAATTAGTTTGTTATTTATGAACATTTTGTAATTGTATTAGGTGTATTGTAAATATCACTCTGTCTGCTACCATCGCATTTGGTTTTAAAAAAAATCGTTTAGATATTGTTATTATTGAGTCATAGTAAAGTACAGAAGCCGTATAAAAATGCACGGTCTGTAAAGTTATTTAATGCACAGAATTCAAAATGCAACCCTTACTAATATTATAAATGTAAATGTGAGTTTGTTTGTTTGTTTGTTACGCTTGCAGGCAAAAACTACTGAAAAAAACCATGGGACACCAGAAAGGACATAGGGTACCTTCCATGTCAACGCGGACGAAGGCGCGGGAACCAGCTAGTATATAATAAAATAAATAAATGTGTGCGCAGTACAATTTAGTTATTTGTTCTGTCTTAACAAGTAATTTATACACTTCATCATATTAAGTCTACCGATAGCCACTTTTCTTCACATGAAAATATCCGTGCCCTCAAATTTGATGTAGAATATTTTAGTTTAACTCTTACTAAAAAATGAAAAATATCAAAGACTTATAAATAATATTGTTATAAATCTGAAATAATAGTAACAATACCTACTTAGGATAAATGACTCACATTAACGCCCTTCCAAAAGTTTCCACCAATTAATTGCTTTGTAATAGCGTGCGTCATGTCAGTAGGTCCACTGTTAGCCGAATGGATCTCGTATGTTGGCCCGATTCCATAAAAAGGATTATAATGTAACCACAGATTTATTATATCAAACGCCACTTGCCCGTGAAACAGGCGAGGTCGATAGGGTCGACCACGACGACGATGTCACAGTATACTAGATAATGTTCAGTAGATACAACTGTGTATTCATGTTCGTCTATTTTGTATACAAATATAGTTACAAATATGCACCTCGATCAAAGCGGATGAAATTGTGGACGTCAGCTAGTTTAGAAATAAGATTGACAAATTGTATTATGTTCAAGGCGTGAAGACCATTAATAAGCCATAGAAGCTCTGGAAAATTAATGCAAGATACAAAAAATATTGTGAAAGCACTGATTTTATTATTAATATATGTATATAAATCTAACCAAATCACGCTCTGTGACGCTCTGTGAATTTCCTAATAACGTAAATCTTTTGTTACAGGTAATGATTGGAACATGATTGGAACTAATTTAAATGTGTATGTTTTCAATTACTCTGCTTTTCATCGGAATGGTAATTTGTAATATTGTACTCGTACCAATATTTGAGTATTTACTTTGGATCATTAACAATTCAACAACCATTATACTGGGTTATGTCTACTCATTCATGACATTTAGATGTACTATTAATTATCGGCCTAGTTCATGGTGGATTCTATGCGATATTGAATGACGGTCAATAATTAGCGGTAGGTAGGTACATCTATATCTATACTAATATTATAAATGCGATAGTAACTCTATCTGTCTGTCTGACTCGCTTTCACGGAAAAACTACTGAACCGATCACCATGAAATTTTGCATACACGTTGTCTGGGACACCAGACAGGGTGTCCCAGACCACCACCAGGGTACCTTTCATCCAGAAAAAAAGGACAAAGTTAATATATCTTCCGTAACAACAGATACCGTAGTGCGAGTTTTACTCGATCATACGCGTCGAACGTGTAAACGTCAAATTTGTATGGGAATGAAACAGCGCTACACGATAGCCACTATAGGTGGCGCCTATGCTTCATTCCCATACAAATTGACGTTGTAATCACGTTGCCTTACAAAGGTTAGGTAGGTACTCTGTGTCACTGGGTCTACTGTGATATTAGCAAGTCCTCGTCCTTCACACGGGCCGCCCTAATGCTCTTTATGTTTTTATTCCATTAGGTTGAGGTCTCGGCGAATGTGCGGCGCGCATTACGCCCGAGGCGGTTGTCGTTAAGTCAACTTATTGCCGTAGGTAAATGCCTCTACCAGCGGCACTCGCTTTTCCAGGTTTTCTCTTATGCAATGTTCGCGATATGCTTTTATTGTGTCAATAAACGAAATATGAGACAGAGCTTTTACAATATTATCTTTTCATTTCTAAGAAATGAGCGTTTTTTTGCAGATGAGAGAGAGATTTTGTTTTACGCGTAATCCGCAGATGTGTTCGAATCGGTCTCTTTATCATAAATATTACGCATATTTTATGACTATATTTCATTTCTATAAATATGTAAATCAAAAACTATGTATGTATAGTATGTTTGTCCTCTATGGCCTCCTAAACCGCTCAACCGATTTTAATTCAGTTTTCACGTGTGGAAAGAGGGATAAACGATAACCTTAAAAAAGTTATTTTTTTTTTATCCATAAAATATAACGCCTGCTGTCTCTTTTACGGCTTTCTAAAAAATTCATATTGTCGCTAGCCAGATTGTTCTTGAAAAGACCTCAGAAGAGAGATAGTTCCAAAGTTATAAATTTATCTAAAGTATAAATTTTCCAGTTGTTCAGACTGCGCGTTGTGGCGCTTTTTCTACATCTATATCTATAGAGTGCAATTCTAAATTCTACATCTATAGAGTGCAAAACTACAAAACTGTAAGGCTGTAAAACTGTAAGTCGTCTTATTTTTGCGTCGGAGAGTCCATTTATCGAGGAAGGCTATAGGCTATATAGAGAACGCGGACGAAGTCGCGGGCACCAGCTAGTATTATATTATAATAGACTAGCTGCTGCCCGCGACTTCGCCTGCGTAACTTTAGTAAATTGTATACTAAAAACCTTAATCGAGAACCACTCTATCTTAGCAATAATAAGTCTACGACTCCGAACTACTGCGACTCAGTGATTTATTGTTTTAATTTAGCTCATTCATGGAAGTTTAATATAACTTTGAACAAAATCTAATGATGATTACGTGAAAATTATTAATGAGAGTAGCTTAATTTAGTAGAGTCATGGATTCGTAGCATTCGCTTGCGTAGCACGTTCGTAGCACTCGATCTCTCGTAGCCTCCATAATGTGGTTCATTTGTGATACGTTTTGCACATAGTTTTGTTAAAGCTTTAGTTCATGCTTTTATAATATCTACTAACGTAATTTTCTTGGGTTATTTTTTTATTTAAATCTTGGTTTTACGTTTAACTGATCTTGGCTGTTTTATGTACTCAAGTACATAAAACAGCCAAGATCCAACATAAAGTTTATTGTGGTCCTTTAAAGGTTAATTTAGTGGATTATCTATAATTTTCTATATATAAACACCATTAAAAGTAATACATCTAAAACAGCAAATATATTCGTAATAAATAAATTAACGTGTTTCTGTTTCTACAAATTATCATAAATTCCACACTTTCGTTAAATGGATCATTAAATATATGCTCATGTTTTCAACTCAGGTATTAATATCTTGTTTGTAACTGGCTTAAGCTAACAGATAAATAGACAAAACAATTAAAAGCTTTGTTTTCTATACTGTGTAAATAATTTCAGCTCAAGAAAAACTTAAACCAACTTAACCACTTAAAACCGTACAATATCACTTTAATGTTAATTTTATTTGTATATCAGTGAGCTATACTTATTTAAGTACTAGCTGGCGCCCGGGACTTCGTCCGCGTTGAAAAAGAAAAAAGTAGCCTTTCCTGTGTCCCGTACGTTTAAATGTTTATCTACCAAGTTTCTTGAAAATCAGTTAATTCGTTTAAGAATTGTGGAGGAACATACATACAATACCTACACTTACAGATTTATTATTAGTATTGATAAGTTATTAGTATTTTCTGAAACTTATTTTAATATATTTTTTTAATGGAAAAAGTATAAACATAATTATAAAGTTGGTACAAAGCGCGAGCAAATATGTATTGTATTGTTCCCATGTGGTACTTTCCGCGGCGACAGTCTAGCAACATATCGATTTAATGCTCGAATTAGTGCCGGGAATCCCAGCTGGGGCCCTATCATATTTCAATATTAAGACTCTGCCATAATGTATGTATATGTTATGCCTACCTACGGCAGCGAATTGCTTGAAAAGATATTATATTATTTCGATGACCTACGGTATGTATGTTTGTTCTATGGCTAAATTAATTTCACATTTAAAATGTTATCTTTACATATAATATAAAAAAGTCCTCCGCCGCGTCTGTCTGACTGTCTGTTCGCGATAAAGTCAAAAACTACTCCACCGATTTACGTGCTGTTTTCACCAATTGATTGATTGATTGGTTCTCGAGGAAATTAGTATGTAATTTACAAAGTTATGCGGGCAAAGTCGCTTATAGCTGCTAGTATAAAATTAAAAAAAAAAATGATAATTTTTGAGTAATTAAAGAGTTTAATAAAATTATTTAAGAGACAAGAAATGTAAAAAACAAGACTGGCCGTCCAGTTGATATTAGACGTATACTATATATTATTGCCTAATAATATAAGCATCGTTGTAGGGTTTTGTAAGTGGGCTTCCGACCTTGGTAGGATAGTGGAAAATAGAAAAGGATATGAGAATTTTATCCTTACCTACTCACTCACTGAATCTCGCGTTTTAAATATTCTTACTTACTTACTACTTTTTTTTTTCATGTTATGTTACAAAAAGCACTATATTATAGTCTTGAGTACCAAAAAATCAAAAGAGGATAAAAGTTAGTTAAGTTATCAACAATTTGTTTTCGACTGGGCTGAACAACCTACTCCCGCGGGACGGCCGTAATAAAAAATATAACCAAATGTTCCGTATACAGTTCTGATTAAAAAAAAAAACCTCATGCCAACGGTTGGCAACGTCTGCTGATTAAAAACCAACTGGATGAGGAAAGTTTTGTATAACAGCCGGAGAGGGTTCGACGGTCGAACGATCGTTAATACTCAGATTATAGTTGTTACCGATTGGTCGGTTTTTTAATCTTCATATCATAGAGAAGGGAGAAATGTTATATGAATTTAAGACGGATTTTTCTAGTCTGCTGTTTATTTATTATAAATAAGTCGTGTCGTGAAAAATTCCAACGGTTAGTTTAAAAATGAATCACGCCACAGTAAGTATATCACCTATAATGTGACTCATATTTATACAAATATGGTGCGAGAGTAGTCTAAAATCTAATAAATTATTCTAATAAACTACATCTTCGATTTAAGATTCATGAAAGACAAATTATATTAAGACTAAATAAAAACTCACACATTGTTATAAGAATAGAATGGAATACATGCGATTAATTAAAAAAAAAATTAAATGATAGAAACTATTGATAGTTTAGCTATGAATCTACTTATATTCTCCTATTACTGACACATGTTGATGAATCATATGGTATAAATTATTCAAACCGTGATTAAATTGCCTGTAACATTTCGGTTTTCTAATTAATGTTGGATAATTTTAGAACATTTCGTGTTAATGTTAAATGATTATCTTGTGCTAGATTCCCATACGACATTAGATTATAATATTTTAAATATGTGTTTCAATATTATTGAAAGTGTGTATTATTTTATTATAAAATAATCTGCTCACTTTAACGGTCTGGACATAAGTTACACAGACAGCGCGTCTTTGCCGCGAAATTTCCATAAATCAATTTCAATACAAACACCTCTTAGTGAACTCTGTCCGCGGTGATAAAGGTTATGGCGTCAGTGTTATTTCAGTTTATTTCACTGAGTACACAAATAAAATTGGTCTCGTATACACTGCTGCACGCTGTGGGCGATTTTTTATTGAATTAAATTATAGTGGATATCATCAGGCCACAAGCGTACACTCTCGCACCTCCTCCTTCGCTGCCAAATTATTTAACACGTCCAAAACCTGCTGTATCATGTCCCATTTCGGTCGTGGCTGTCTGTTTTTAGGATCAAAATCGTAAAAAAATATTTAACGTTAACGATTAATAATAATTTTATTATTATTTATTTAAGATTATGTTACCCCATTTTCCGGTTTGACACGCATTTTATGGTATAAAAGAGCAAAATTTCACATCAAATTTTTAGTACAGAAAGCGAATATAGAAAAGAGAAAATATCAAAAAAATAATATTATATACATATAAGTCCATATATTATTATGCGCCAAACAAAAGCAACAGTGTAGACAGTGTATCGCCTGCAATGTTACCACGCCTTGTTCCGTGACTCGGGTTGTGAGCGAACTGCGGTTACCAGGCGACAGTTGGAACGCAGTTATCGTGATCAAATTGAGTCAGTTTCTCAAGGAGTACCGCTGAATATAAAATACGGTAGGAAACTGTTGTTTATAAATTAAATTTTGGTAATTAAATGCTACACTGTAATTATTATGGCGAAAGTAGCTGCTTAATTTTATTTATCTCTATACATAATAATGGTATATAAAAATTACATGTCACGTGTTTGTCGCCGGTGAACTCCTAAACTACTGAACCGATTTTGATAAAACTTCGTAACTACGTGTAAACTTTATAAATTATATCCTCGAGAACCAATTCCTCGAAAATGCATTAATTTATTTTAATGTCTGAGTTATATATTATCGTGTGTTTATAACAAATGACTTCCCAGTTAAGATCAAGACTCGATTTTACAACTGTCTAACTTAAACATAAGAATAAAATATCTATTATTACTAGACCGTTTCTCGGAAAGTAGAAGGGCTCTCCCAACTGAGCTATTACCGGGCTTAATTATTTTCTTCAATGGCATACCGCGCTAACAAGTGTTTGTGCCGACGAGATCGTGAACACAAGTATCTAATTAGCAGTCTCTTCTCATTAACACATGTCATTTCTACACGTTTCAAGCAGTGACAGGTCGCGTAACCTACCCAGAAAACGCGGTGACAACTTTTACATAAAACATGTAACGTTTAATTAGAACGGGACTTATATACTGCACGTTGAAGATGTAAGGAACGAGCGACTCGTTCGAGTTAATGAGAGGATGCTATTTCGATGACTTCGGCTGATAATGTATAGAAAAATAGAAGAAAAAAAACAGTTATGTCTCAGTCTATAGGAGCTCGTGATGCGAAAGACCGTAACGACAGACGCATGTTCGAATCCCGTTTGGAAATAATTCGAATCCCGTATAATTTAATAGGAAAAAAATGTTAGATAACTTTGCAGTTTGAACCTGCTTCACCAAAAGTATTAAACTCTTTCTAATTGAATTTCAATTTTTTTAAGATCTTGTTTAATCTGATATACAGATGTATCTTTAGGATTAATCTATCTATGTCGAATTTCTAGTCAAAGGATTTAAAAGCAATTTAAAAAAAAAAAATTCGGCATGTACCATTTTTTTTTTAATTTATATAAAACAACACATTTCCAAAACAGATTAATTCCAAAAACAAAATATAAATCGCGACGATTTTTCTTTCATATTTGAATTACCTAGGGGTAGGCATTACGTTTTCGAAAAGTAACAAGTCTAAATTGGAAAAAAAAAATCGAAACTTATGTACTAAATAAATATATTTTTTTAAAGTGATAAATATTGACTCCCTCTAAAATTTTGAGACAGGCAAATAAATTAAATACTAAACATTACTCATTTTTAATTTAACGAATCTTGTTTCGCAGCCGAGTGAACTAGGGTAATATATTTTAGAATATGTCGAAATGAATGTCCGAAACACGTTTCGTTTGTGAAGAGGGACACGCGAAGTTTACAAGATAATTACGTTTCCGCATGGGGCCGTAATGAACAAAAGGCCTATTGTTTTATATTTTATCGCAGTGGAAGGATGAAGGTCTTCGTAATTTAGCCGCAGCCCTCAGGGCCAACAACACATGCGGGATCGTATGTGTCGGATACTACCCCGAGTTCGTCTTGTAAGCTGCTACCTGATGTTGGGTATTGTCGACTACATAAATAACATCATATTTCATGTGTGTTTGCTGTTGATCTCAAAAAGTCGAAATGTAACTGAGATACCTTTTGATGATTAATTTATTAGCGGTTGACTATGTGGTATGCATCTTAGCAAGAAGAGCTTAATTTCAATAATTAAGATGTAAGAAAGGAAGGTAAGTAATTTAGGTTGGCATTTAAAAAATTATAAATTTAAAAATTAAGTCAAATATAGTTCTTATCTATAATTGATTGATTTAAAAATTGAATGAGTTCCTTGGGTTATTCTTTGATATTATATTTATGTATGTTCCTCCATAACTCTTAAACGAATTAACTGATTTTCATGAAACTTGGTAGATAAACATTTAGACGTACAGGACACAGAATAGGCTACTATTTTTTTTTTCAACGCGGACGAAGTCGCGGGCGCCATCTAGTAAATGATAATTTTGTTGTGCTAAATAAAGTGTTATGCTATATTTTTTTTAATTTAAGCTAACTGTACAAAAGCAGAAGCTATTTCGTTTCGGGGGATTTAGATACGATTTGCATATAGGTACACAGGTAAATATCTCGACTCCTAAGGGATCGTTCGCGGAGGGCCGACGTGGATCAACAAGATGCGTGTGTTGGTTCACACGACATAGAATACTACAAACACAAAATATATTATATTATCTATGTACTGGAACTGGTATTGTAACAAGTTATCCAATGGGTTTATCTAAAAATCAACAATTCCATCGTATTCGCCATATTATTACTCAGGTGTTTTCTTTTTCAACGCGGACGAAATCGCAGGCACCAACTAATTTTAAAGAAAACAACTGATTCACAACGCACATGTAAGGCACTCTTTCGTCAGTGTGTAAGGAACTTTATGAATGATAGATGACCTACTCTCTCTGGCACGTATATACTATGTATATGGACACCACTTTCTGTTAGCAACGTCCATATATTTACCTGTGGGAACCAACGTAAACCGGTGTAGTGCGGTTTTGCGATCCGAAAATAATTTAAACATTAAACGGGTCGGCACTGAATTCTGTTGTGTGAAACTGAGACAAACGTAAGCTGTATTTCACCGTGACGTCTCTACAACACTAAAATTTCTAACAATTCTAACCGGTTCGTTCTAAAAGCAAAGTTTTATTGCTCTTTTGCGGTTGCCACGTATCTAATTGTTATATAAATATATGAATATAATTACTTTTGAATTAATTTAAGAATTAATTAAAGACACTTAAAGATCATTATTTTTATATTATAAAGTTCGACAGGAAAGTTTAGTCCATTTGGCAGGGAATGCCTTTGCGCCGCCGCAAAGGATAAGTAATATGGAAAAGTTTCTCATTTTGCTGCTCATATTGCTGAATTGGTTCAGCAATTCTCGAGTTTTGCGATTTATTTTGTATTTATATATATTTCTTTTACATTATTTTGTAGTATAATATAACACATGGACATACAGCAAAGTATAGTACATGTTTCAATTAGACTAAAAATAGTCAAAATATAAATATAAAAAAATGTATTTAATTCGTTTTCTCCGCTAACTTCTTCTAAGCCAACAAACGGACTTTGATATGGTTTTAGCGATAAACGAGGTTTTGTTCATATACTTCTTTTTCTTTTATATGCGACTAGTTTATTAATTTATTTAGGAATTGGTTTGAGACTTTATAGTAATCTATTGATTGTGAAATTTCAATTTTCCTTCACTGTTTATTGAATTATACTGTTACAAAGACTAGAAAAATTAGCATTGATTGATTGGGGCAGCAACAGGTAGAGAAGGCTTCGACCCAAAGGCTGATTGCTTCAGGCATTTTTTCCTCTATCTAACAGCGCTGTTTTTTCTACAAACATTTACCTAGAACTTGTTTTAGACTGATAAATATTGAGCCTTTCTTTTTTACCTGCTTAGTTTTTGTTTTATATTCAAATTATTGGACGACAGTATGTTATATATATACTAATATTATAAAGAGGAAAGATTTTTTTGTTTGTTTGTATAGGCTAGGCTCCGAAACTACTGGACCGATTTGAAAAATTCTTTTACCATTAGAAGCCGACATTATCCGTGATGAACATAGGATACTTTTTACCACGGGAAAATGCTTCATTGCTACGGGAAATCTAAAATAAAAGTAAATACTAGCGAATTGGCCCGGGAGATAGCGCCATCTATACAAAATACGGTAGATGGCGTTTTATACTTTTCTACGCGGACGTAGTCGTGAGCACCAGCTAGTTGTGAATATATTTGTTGAATTTAATTTCGGATTCAATACGTAACGGATTCCCTACGTAAATAATATAATGAAATTAAAATTGCACTGAATAGAGAGCACTCACCGTTGTACGGGTGGTAGATTACAAAAAATAAAGACTAGATAATAATTATCTTCTTAAACCAAGAGGTTCAAACCGTTGTTGCGTGAGCCTAAATGCAGACTATTAAAATTTAGTTAAGCAAATAATTGAAAATGTTTACCGAAATTTCGTCCGTGATAATGAAGGTGGAGTATATTACAGTTCAAACAACAGTTTAGCGGCTGGTTTATAGTTAAAGTTGCGCGATATGAATTGAATGCGGCGCGAATATGGAAATAGTTGTGTTAAAATTTGTATGTACGATAGATGTTACAATAAATAAACATGTTTAAAGAAAAGTTATATTTATGCGATTTTTTTTAATTTCGTAGATATTTACTATTTTTTTTTTTATAAAGTCTTTCTTCTAGTCTTCTAGTTAATGGTTTGCCCTGTAGCTTAACCTTTTTGAAAGAAGTCAACAAGTCAGAACAAGATATTTTTTCGATTTCCGTAGAATCATTTCCAATGTGCTCGATAGTCGTGTGAGGCACGAAATCTGTGATTTTTTTTTATGGGTGACTCCAGAGACATATTAAGTAAATATTGTTAGAAATTTATGATATTTTCAAAACATTATTGTGTTCGTAATTTGTATTTAGTATTTTATTTTATTGTTAAGTATTTTACTGCATACAATACCAGTCACTCAGGGGACCCTTACAGGCTTGGTTTTTAAACTAAATTCTAAAAATATCAATATAATATTTTAATTGAGCGTCTCTACTTCAAATATTAAAGTTTATGAATGAATATTTTTATAAACATGATTAAAAAACGTAGTAATGTGAAGTTTTTTTTTAACAGATGTTATCCATAATTACAATAAAAATTTGATTGACCCAAATGTCGGAATAGGGAATAGAAGTATGGGAATAGTAGTGTGACTAAGTAAGAAAAATATAAGTCAGCAATTAAGTACATATCACACTACTTTTTCAAATTTCAAATTTCAAAAATTTTTCAACTACGAAACACAACAGCATTGTGTTATTTCACGGTGGTATTCTTTAAGGAACTGCGAAACACAGTGTGCCCAGCTACTTACTTTTCAAATCTAGACCAGAGCCAACTTTGTACAGTTCCAAGTTGACCCCGCTGGGAATCGATCCCGCGGGGTCCCTGCAGACTGTACTAATTTCAATTCTTTAAGCCTATAAAGTATAACGCCTACCCAAGACTTGTTCAGTCTCTGTAACTTTCATTCATGAGATAATACATACTTACATCTCATTTGTATGTGTAGAATGTATGCGGCTGTCATCTCTTGTTATTTATGATGGCATTCTACATTGCCTAGATACGGAACTCGCTTCCTTTTGCGCGTTGCATGTGACGCGTCGCCCCGGTTGAAATGTTACCTTAACAATTATTCTGTTACACAACCTGTATAAGTTTTTCAAAGAAGTGTTGTTGGTTTGACTTTTATTCAATACTAGCTGGCGCCCGCGACTTCGTCCGCGTTCAAAAAAGAAAAAAGTAGCCTATCCTGTGTCCCGTACGTCTAAATGTTTATCTACCAAGTTTCATGAAAATCAGTTAATAATTCGTTTAAGAGTTATGGAGGAACATACACACATACAATACCTACACTTACAGATTTATTATTAGTATTGATAACCTGCATACGCAGGTTCGAAAAACACTATAGGTGCAGACCCAACCAAGGCTTTGTCTGCAACTGTGAGTGATTTAATGTCTGGATTATAAATTATAATCACTTGATTATAAATTAGATTATGATTAAATTATAAAACATTTAAAAAAAAACACATCTCAAGGAAATCTCTAACCCAAAACTTTTGGCTACTTTTGTCTTTTTCAACGCGGACGAAGTCGCGGGCGCCATTTAGTTAATAATGAAATTCAGAAATATTTTTTTCGTTGAGCCTATTTTAATGATCTTGATCTACTCGTAAACTTACATTTATTACTTGCATTTATTTAAAATTCAATTTTAAATATTTATTAACTAATTCCAAAACAATAAAAACAAGTAAAACAAATTATTTGTTTACATAATTCCAAAGTGGTTTACTTCAGCCATATATGAAAGAAGAAACTGAAAATGAAAAATAATGTTATGCTTTATGATTTTTCTCTTTGTTTGTGCAGTTGACCTATTTGATTCCCACTTATAATACAAACTACGCTTAAAACTTTTTAAAGCTTGTGTAATTTTCTTTTAAATTCGAAATAAAAGAGAGTCGTTTCATAAAATTCATAATCCGCAGAGAGCCATAGCATATGCTATGCTATGGCATAGCCTGCAGAGAATCGGAAAATTTGGAGAAGCTGATGGTGGTTAGAAGGGCGGATGGCAACAGCTGATCATTGATGCTACCAAGACATTTCAGAACGATCACGACTTTCAGCAATGAAGAGACGTTTCTATCTATCTATCTAATTTCATAAAAGTTCTTACTTTTCCTGCATATAAAGTCCACAAAGCCCTGTGCAATATAATACCTACTCTTTTGTCCTTATACCTTATATTTTTCGGGTTTGACGATAATATGTATGAGTATATACAAAAAGTTACATGCTCATTGCGTCCACAAACGCGGACCCTAATTAGAAACACGGGAGTTCATTTCCTCATTTTGTATCTTTGTAATATAGAAAGAGTCCAGTTCTGTAGCGAAATTATTCAAACACGGTACACGCTACAAGAGTGTAGCAAGTATGACTGAATTACAGAAACAAAAATAGTAAATTATTCTAGACTCTTATTAAATAATTTTAAGACATTATTTTCAAATTTAGATCCTTAAAAATTGAGCAGCATATAGTTAAAAATAGCCAATTGACCAAATTCTGGTATTTTAGCAGAACAATGAATCGTGAATTTATTTATCGTGTACATTTTTTAAATAAAATTATGGTGTGTTTTTTATTGATTTGAAACTTCTAACATGTCTATCACATGAGAACGATAAACTAGGTAACTAGGTAGATAGACAATGTTTATTACATACTGAGTGACCCCAAGAAGGTGAGCCAATAGTCACAAGGACGGTCGACATTTTTTTTTTCAATTCCATATAAAGTAATCTAGAAAATGAACCTTTTAAATAAAGTAATATAAAAGAAACAAAAAGTCCACAAAAACTGTTGCTGAAAGTAGGGCTCTGTGCGGCCGTTTCGGAACCAGTACACCGCCGCGAAACCGAATAGCACATCTAAAATTATTTTTTCAAAGCATTAAATATTTGTTTAAAAATTTGAAAAAAAAAATGTGGTGTCATCTGAACACTTGAAAGATGAAAGTCTCGTTGCATTTTTCAAAAAGCAAAGCTATTGTAAATTAACGAATTTTTTTCGTACCTCCGTTTTCACTAAAAATAGCATAAATGTTTAAATAATCCTCCTATAAATTTTTCACTCCTTGGAGTCTTTTCTGTGTGTGTACTCAATAACATGACGTCATAAAATTATTTAAAATTGATTTATTTTGTTAAATTGTTGCTAAGAATTTTTTTGCGATATCTCATCGTATAATAAATTACTCGTATATTTTCTTTTTCAACGCGAACGAAGTCGCGGGCACCAGCTCGTGTATTAAGTTCCAAGGAGCATATTTTATCACTTCGACTTTTTATACTGTGTGGAAATATCAAACGGAAAGTGGATGTACCGCGTAACGAGACATTTGCATTTGAGATTCCTGTTCACGAAAATGATGAAATATTTTCAAATTGCGGTAAATAATATTTTTTGTTTATCTTTTTATGTTTGTGTACATTATACGTAACAAAAAAAAGGAAACGAAGCCTTATAAGAAGTTTTAAAATATAAATTAAATATCAAATGAACCTGAATACAATTACGATGCTGAACATGGACCTTTACAAACAAATATCGCTAAAGTGGTTGGTTAAAATTAAGGGGTAAAATGTTCTGTAAAAAAAACCTAAGTAAGTAAACTATTTCGCATTAGTGAAATTGCGATTAGGAAAGTGATATTTGCAAGTAAGGTTGTTATATTATAATAAATTATTTGCAGAAAAAAAAGCTTTCATACGAAGCGGGGAGCAGGTCGTTTGTTTAAAAAAATAAAGTTGTTATGTATTCGTACTCTCGTTAGTGTTGTACGAAAGTGTATCTAATCGAACTTTAAATTTAAATATATCTAACACATAAACTACGAAAGAATAAAGCATCTTTTGGTTATGCATTATTTGGGCACAAGTAAGTCTTGCCATGAATAAAAATATAATGGCATATTATTATTTGGAGGTATATAGTATTTTTATTCTGAAAAATGAGATTTTTAAAAAATATTCACGGCAACAAAGAACAAAAAGATATATCTGCATTTTACCGAAATTCACTTTTTTACATAAATGAATTCATAATTCTTTATTTTATCTAGTGATATTTTTTTTTCATAAAAAAGTATTTTGTGGCGTACATAAAGACATCTACACCATTTTTTACAAAGTAACGAAGTACACACGCACATCTACAATTGTCCGTATGTACGTCGTACAAATTTCGCGTTTCCTTCAGCAGGGAAAAGGATGCACGCAGTTTTGAGCTTCTCTACTATTATAATTTCCTTTTCCTTTAAAGATTTCCTCTTGAACCTTTTGTAACTACTATATGAAAAAAATATTTAAAACGAGATCTTACGGTGGTAAATATAAATTACTAGCTGTTGCATGCGACTTCGTCTGCGTAACTTTATAAAATATAGCCTATGTTACTAGCTGATACTGTAGCTTATATAGGTGGAAAAAAATTAAAATCGGTCCTGTAGTTTTTGAGTAAAAGCAAAAATACACATCTAGCTCCTAAGTAAGGGTTGTAGCATAATTACTGGCAAATAAGCTTTCTCAAATGCAAATCGGACTATTGCCATTCTGAGATTAGCGCGTTCAAACAAGAAACAAACTCTTCAAGGTGAAGTATTTATTATATTAGTACAATATACACTGGTATGATACGGCTTCAGTCTATTATTAACGAACAGATAGATTTATCTGTATTAACTTAACGCTTATTCTGAAAATAGATTTTACTCTATTTCCATATTCATTTTCAATTCATTCCAGAGTCAATTTTAACATTATGAATTATTTTCATATTTAAAACTGTGCAAATTAAAAAAAAAACTAAATTTACCGATTGTAGCAAGCCTGTAAGATTCCCTGCGGCTGTGATATTTTTTTTTTTTCAGTTTCATTTGATTTAAAAAAAAAAGTGTAAGTACCAACCTACATGTAATCCAAATAGATTGTCACAGTATAAATATTTATTCTGTGAGATTGTCGAGAAGGGGCCATTCGAGAACCCTGTCTTGAATAATTTACGACTCATAGTCCCCGAGTAATTTGGACAAATTATAACCGGCAACGACTGGCAATTACTCGATTGCCTGACCATAACATGACAATAAAAATAAATGCAGTGAATGAACTGTGACATCCTTTTAATTCACGAAAGTAATTCCAAGAACTATAGGCAAAAATTATGTTAATTATCTCTACTTACTTTCGGCAAAACTGGTAAAGGGTTGTTTATATATGTATTACTTTTTGTTTTGTGACTCTATTACAGAGGAGAAAATCAAACAAGGAATATCGACATTCGGTTATTTTTTATTTTATTACATAATATCAACTAATAAACTATTTTAAAATTTCTTGTGATTTGTGATTTGGATGATGATGATGGATGATGGAATTAAATAAAGAAATACGCTGAAAATGAAGTGGCGATCCTGATTATACAACACATCTTACTTACTGCTTTTTAACAGATACTGTGAATGTCACAAAAACCTCCCCGACATAGCACGTCCCAAAATAACACCCCCCTCTTTGATTTCTTGTCCCGTCTAAATTAATTGCATTTAAAACTTGCAAATGAGGGTTACTGTGCGTGATTATATTTTTTTGATTGTTAAAATTGAAATTAGTTTTTAATAATACAAAGTTTAACAAAGAAAAACTAACTTTTACTTAAATATAAATTGTCAATCGCGATAATCATGTCTTATATTATATCGAGGCGTTTATTTTAAAAACATTGAAATATTTTTTTGGTTTAAGTGTGGTTATGTTTGTCAATGAAAATATCTGAATATATATATATATATATATATCTCTAATAAATCGCTGTTAAAATTAGCTAAAAATGTACTTTCACAAAATACATCTTGGTACGTCTTCAAAGCATACTATAATTACCTTCAGAGTTGCTTTAGAAAACGGTGGCATGTTCCTGACACGGGTCTAATTGATTTAGAACGTAGCGGTTTTTATATTAAAATGTCGGAAGAAACTTGTCAGCACAAGTAAACATTAGTAGTAAATTAAAATTTACTACTAATGTTTACTTGTTTTATTCGAATTAACTTAATAATATGAACCGGTTCACATTATTAAATAAAGTTAAATTTAGAAATTTTCCATTATTTCATACCTCTTCGTATGAATGAATCATTTTCAAAATAATTAACATAAAATCTCAAAATAATATGATGAATAAGTGCAAATAAGGATAATAATTATAGATATAAAAAAAAGTTTTGGGACTGTGAAAACTTAAAAAAAGATTGGTACTGAAAAACTTTAAGGTATTTCTTCGTCTATAATACGAAATAAATAATAGATATAACTGTCAAATATATTAAATTTCGTGTACATACGCTTCAGTTGGCCCTTCATCAGATTATATTAATTTCATAGTACATACATATATTAGTAAGTTTAATAGTTAGGTCCTCAGAAAGTTAATAAAGCCATAATGGTCGCCAATCTTCGAAAAGAAGAACTTTTAAATACCAACTGATGTTTATTTTAATTTTTGTGTACCTATACCCTTCAGTCGGCCTTTTATCCGATCATATTAATTTCATATTATAAGGCAAGGTTAATTTAGTTAGGTGCTTAGAAAAATTACTAAGCCATAATGATCGCATCTTTAAAAAGAATAAGGACTTTAAAAGTAAAACGATAAGTGATGAAATTTAAATTAGATTAGTTGTGAGACACGTCTTTATTTTGTGTATAAAATTAATTCTAGCTAGGCATGTAATGATACGGTTTGCATGGACCCAAAACAGCGTTCTCCTGTAATCAAAAATGAAGTTAATTTACCGCCCAGTAAAATGTAAATAGCTAGTTAATTTTCTTATGGCCCCCTCGTACAAATTGAGAAAAATCTTAGCCAACATTATGTTTGTTTACATGTGTACATAATACGTATGTATACATATGGAAACATATTCGGTAGACAACGAACTGTCGACATCCGCGTACGTAATCGATCGAGGCAATCAATCACTCACGTCGGCGCGCACTGTTGCCGTTTTGCCGCCAGCTCCCGTGCGTTTTATTTGCGTATCTCGAACGTTTGCAGATGCATTATCTGACCGTATTCTAAAGAGGCGTGTCTCATCACAACGTCCAATTAAAAAGTAGTCTAACAAACATTGGGTGCCTTTTAGTTTTATCTGTATCTGTAGTGGCAATACTGTTTTATTTAGAGTACAAGATGGTGCCCGCGACTTTCTACGCAACAAAATAAATAAATATTATATAATACTTGAAAAAAATATAATATTTGAATAAATACGATAGTGGCGCCACCACTGTCACAGCGGCACCGCCACATTTTTTACACAATACATATATTTTTAGAAGATTCGTCGAGAAAATTTTAAAATTTCAAAATTGAATGGTCAATTTTGAAAATTATATTGAAATTATATTGAAATTATATTAAATTTTATTGAAATTATTTTAAAATTATATTGTCTGGTCTGGATTTGAAAAGTAGTGGTACTGTGGATTTGAAAAGTAAAATACTGCGTTTCGCAGTCATTTGGGCAGCCCGTCTGGCGGCAGTAACCACCACCTTACAGAATACCACCGTGAAATAACAGCATTATGTGCATTTGTGTTTCGGTGAGTGAGTAAGGGATGCCAGAGCCTATTACCCCATCCCTCCCTTATCCCTTATCCTTAATCCTTCTATGGTCGGCAGCGCACTTGTAGCACTTATGGCGTTGCTTGTGTTATAGGCGACGGTGGCCACCTACCATCAAGTGGACCGTCAGCCTGTCTGTCAACCTTAAAATAAAATAAAAATAAATACTTTTTCTGGGTGAAAATACCCGTATCTCTGACAAAGTGTACGCAAAATTTCATGATGATCAGTTGAGTAACAGACAGACAAACACACAAAGTTACTTTCACATTTATAATCTTAGTATGGAGTATGGATTTTCGTTTGTATGACGTATATTATAAAATAAAGTCGCCTTAACAAACTTTTTATAACCTTTTTATTTAAGTTTAAACCATCTACCAAATTTATACAGAAAAATTTTTTTTGTGAGCCCCGAGGATTTGTCTCTACAAAAATAAAATAAATATAAAAGCTTTTGTTCCCAACTGTTTAGACATTATTTTTATTTTTCGACTAATTAAGCATCGAGTAAACAATGAAATGGTTAAATAAATAATTAACAGTTTCTTTCAAAATTAAATTAAGTATTAGAATATCCATTTCACAGTTCTAAATATAGCGCATTGTTTTTTTTGTATAAGTTTTCTTTCGTGTTGTTTTATTTTTACTTTCTTACAAACATTCTGAAGAAAAGATTAGTACAGGTAATCTATACTAATTAAACAAATATCAAGAGTTCATTTGTTCAATTTAAAGAACTCACGAATATTTTTCAAACGTTCTATGGTGTGTGTGTGTGTGTGTGTGTGTGTAATTCGTCGTGTTTGCATGTATATATTTGACTGAAATCGATGTCGCTATTCAGAGTGAAACATTTGCAATTTCCACGTGCAAATTTTATAAGGTGTCGAATATCGAAAATGTTTCCTATTCACATATTTTTTAATAAGAACATCCTGCGCACAACAAACATCAAAGTAACCTTTCAGGCACAAAACGTTTAAAAATTATCTCGTCCTCGCTACCAGATATCGAGAGGTTCGTGAATAGGGAGTCGGATCAAAGCGTCCGGTTGCTACGCAACGAACGGGCGCCATTGCACAACATAAGTATTACGAGGCAGTATTGAAGCTAAAATACTTCCTCCTCCTTGAAAAATAAAAGATATAAGTAACGCCTGACAAAATATGTAAAGCAGTAATTATATTATAGCGCCTGACATACTTTTGCCAAGAGTTGATTTTGGTTTTTAGATGGCTGATGCCCGCGGTTTCGCCCGCGTGGAATAGACTATGTCCAACCTGAAATTATATTGTAACTATTGGTGAAATATTTTTTTTAAATTGGATGAGTATAGTTTTGAAGTTAATGAAACAAATACTATAAATTACAAAATGTTATGCGAAGCTATTTAATAATTTATTAAGCTATCAGTCAAAAACGCATTCAAATCTGGGATTAAACTCTTAAACAAATAAAATTTGTAAATTTTTTTTTTTTTTTTTTTTTTCATTTCTATAACATAAGTACAAAAACGGATCGTTTACGATTTTATTATACCTATGTATTGACTTCATTTGTAGGTAGTCCATAGATTTCCACCAGAGGGTTTCCTATTAATTGGCATAACGATTTGATGAAATTACTTTTTCGCGGAAAATTGGTCGTAAATTTTTAGTCTATTCTTTAACGAGTTCAAGAATCAATTACCTACCGTTTTATTTGATGTACGGTGAAGAATGCGTGTCATCCGTGTAACGCAACCGGCCGACTTAATTAAACCTCTACGTGTTAATACAATATCTCCGCTTGCGAACTGTGCACTGAAGGACGCAAAGGGACACGGTGTATCATTTTATACTGGCCACAATATATCGTAATTCTGCTACGACTTTTTTATATAATAATAAATTAATACTTTAGGTATTGTGTTTATTGACGAATCCAATCTAAGAATTTGGGGGAGGAATATTTACTGTGATCACTTATTCTCTTTTTTTTCTTTTTTTTTTACTTTTTCGCTTACATATTGCCTTAATAAGTTGCCTTTCCTAGGCAACTGTAGTTAAAGAAAAAGCAGGAGAAATATTTAAAAATTTCCGTAATTAGATATCTGAAAAGTCTATTTTACATGAATATTTTTTTTTGAGCTTAAACTATGGATATTGACATTAGAAGTATGTTTCTTTTTAATGTAAATCAACTCGTCCATGTGGTTCTGATAAAGTAAGAAGGGTGCGTTGTGTACCGTCGTAATGTATAAATTTCTAATCTACTAAGAATTACTAAGCGAGTGCACATTGAACGAATATTTAGTAATATTCTTAAACCGTAGATATCAGCAGGGTAACTGGGTTCCACTTAACTTAGTTACTATAAATTAGAAAAATACAATAAGTAAACATTTATTCTATTAGTTTGAACATACCAACTAAGTATAATTTTATAAATTCCGTTTAGTAAGGAAATATAATAGACTGCACTATAGCTACGATAAAAGGATAACTTATCCGTTATCTAAAAACGTGTTTATTTTATTTTTATAGTTACATACCATTTTACATTAAAATCGAAATTTTATGAATTATTATTAATATCAAATAATAAAACAAAAATAATGACAATAGTATAAAAATACGTCCCTAAAACGTGCAACACTCTGGCCAATGTGGCCCCTAATGCATAATTCATAATGGGCTCTCCATCCAGACCCTGAGTAGCGATTAGAACAAATCTTTATTATATGATGCACTTTTTACGATCTTGTACAGACGATTTAAATGGAGAGTTACGTTACTTCTACGACTACAAATTTCTTCTGGATCACTACAGACTTTTAAGTAACATTATTCATATTCATAAGACCCCGTCGATGGACTTAGTCGGTCGACGTAAGACCCTGAAAAATAAAACAATAAACCATTGTAATAAATACTAACTAACCAAAATGCGCCTGGTGTTCCTTTAAGTTCTAGGGAGTTTCCTTTAAATACATACTTAAAATACACAATCTTAGTGTATTAAGCGGAGTACACATGATGTAGTAAAATGTAGAAAAATCAAGCGAGCGAAAAATCTACCTGATACTAAAGTAAATAAATAACTTGTTCTTAATTTTTTTTTATAATTGCTTTTTTAGTATTTTTTTTTTATATTTGATAATATCATAAAATAATAATATTTTACATACTTACATACATGTGGGCTTCAATTCCTCAATTCTCATAGGAAGAATAGCCCATTTATAACTGAAGATCATAGTCATTTCAAATGACTGAAAATTGAATCTAACAATATATTTTAATAATTACTTAAATTGGAATTGAAATCTTTATTTTTCTTGATCTTGTTCAACAAAATTAACGTTTTTACTTATATAAATTAAAGTCGTCAGATAAGCTAACTCGTTCACTTGATGGTAGGAAGACAGGGTGCTGCAAGTGCGCTGCGGACCTTAGCAGTAAGTATTAAGTATAATGTATTAAGGGGGAATAGGAAAATGTGCTATGATATTCTTCATTCATTAACCGAAACACAACAACACTCAAGCTGTTGTTTCAGGGTTGTTGATTACCGTCATATCAGGAGGGCTTTCCAAATGAATACGAAACGCAGTGTGCCCTGCCACTACTTAAGAGGAAATCTGATATTTCATTTTAGGTATTATTTACACTCGTGCACACTCCGCCTAAGAGTAGTGAATTGCTCGAGTTATACATTATTCATCTATGGCAGCTGAGATCCACAACACCTGTCGCTCGTCTACAACAAGTAGTACACAGTATTGTGGTAGTTATTGTCGGGCATCCACTTCTGTTAGAATCAAAGTGAAATATCTGAACGTCTCTTAAAGTAGAGCAACTTGCTGCCATTGTGTATGGTGAATTGACTATCATGATATAAAAGAAATTTGTGTCAGTTGCCTTAGACAGACTGTTGAGTGTGTAGTATTGTGTTGCTTGAAGACAAGTCACATGTCGTTTAGAAAACTTTGTTTCAGTGATTTCGGTGATGTTATTCTCTAGGTTCACTAGGTGTAAGTATTTCTATTATGTAAAAGCCTTTGACAGGTTGACAGTATTCTTGAAGGTAAAATTGGCTACTCTCACCAACAAGAAACGAACAAAACTTCTTTCAAGAAAGAAAGAGAAAGAAAAAAACAAAGAAACAAGACTTTGATAAGGAGATGAAATGCGTTCTGGGATCTCTTATTATTCACCAAATCACAAAGACACGTGTTCTTATTTTATGGTGGTTTTCTGTCAGGAGATAGTTACTACGTCCAAACGGGCGACCCAGTTTAAGACTGCGAAAAGTTCTGTACCTTGCCACTACTAAAGCGATGGAAATATTTGTATATAATGTAAAGAAAGTCCGCTGTAAATATTGGCATTTTTTTCTTAATATTATGTTAGTGAATATACGTTACATCACATGTATTACATGACACATCAATAGAAACATGCAAAAAATAAAATCTTTCCTTATACATAAATATAATCGTTTTTGCAGTGAAATTTATTTAACTATATACCTAATTTAAGTCGTGTTTTCAAAATTTATACATTTATACCAATAGACTAAAAAGAATAAGGTCAGATTGAAAAATTATTTAATTTCTTAATGTGGCAATTTTAATAATTCCACACAGAATTTCGATCGTTTTGTCAAGAAAAATAATAATAGAAATCTGAATACGCTTCGAAACAATTAATAATAATGATCGCTCCCCCTTTCTGAATTAATCATGCCCAACTTTTAAGCCGATAAATATACATAGTCTTCTCTTTCAAACGACGTTAGTCTGAGAGGGATGAAAACAGAATTAAAGGGGGGAACTGATCGATGTACAGGCATCATTAGTTTGCCTAAGTAGATATTTACTAGTACGATTTGTTCCATTAATCCTGTATAATGGGAGCTTTGGAACATTAACCGAGTGTTTCCGTGAACTTTTTCATTACATTACATAAAGTCTAAAGGTAAAGTTTGCGTTACAATTTCCTATTATAGCTACTTTTTGTTTTTGTGTTGATTACAAAGCAGTTTAATAAACTTTGCAATGGATGCCATGTTACATGAGACACAGAAATATTTATTACCTATTTTTAAAGTTTTATACAATAAATAAAATTTAAGATTTTAATAATTGAAAATACACATTATAAAGAGTTTAACATTTTGGAATATACACTATATAAGAGCTCAAGTTATATTTATAAATTTTCTGTATATTTTCATTCAATGTCCGGAACCGAAAACAGCGCTATGAGCGTGTCGTTAATCAATTATTTTCGACGTGAATTTAATAAAATATGTGCCGTCGATACCGTTAACAATATTAGGCATTATTACGCTTGGTGCACGCTGAGCGTTAATTCTGAAAATTAACTTTAGAGACAATTTTGAATTACTTTTTTACTAATTTTCTACCAATACCTATTCAAATATGCACGTAGACACAACACACTATACAGACATTAGCTTGAATGTCTGACAGATATCACTCATATTAAATGTTATGTGAGTTTCATTAAGAATCGGCAATAGATGGCGCTAAATAATGCTTTTATATAACGCGTTAAAGTTTGCAACAGCATATCCGCATGTACCTAACATATTATAGAACAAAGTTCTTCGTCGCGTCTGTCTGTCTGTCTGTTCGCAATAAACGCAAAAACTACTACAACGATTTTCATGCTGTTTTCACCAATAGATAGAGTGATTCTCGAGGAAAGTTTTAGTGTATAATTGTATATTATGTTGTATATATATGTAAATTGTCCGCATGTTTGAAATTAAGAGCTTCTTCTATATTATAATATGTAATTTGAACGACTGGTTGCTAATTCATCATAATGAGAAAGTCAGTCAACATGTAATTCGAGAAAGTGCTGGCTGTAATGTTTGCCTTAGCACGCTCCGATTCGAGTGTCGCGGGCTGTCAAATATGATATTTCACAAGCCGTGTGTATGCATTTCATGTTTCGGGATACGTAGTTGGTATAATTTAATATTTGGCAGCAATTATCGTGCGACTGTTTCTCGATTCCAGGCCGTTGGTTAAAATATAGTTAAAACATCCCAACGTGGATGGGAAAAATTGTTACATTTGTATGGAATAAACTTTTTTTTATATGAAATAGGATAGCCAATTCATATCGAACAAATGGCTGACTGACCGGAATGCTGATAAATCTACTCGTATGTATTGTGTTTAAATTTGCCTATTGGTGCAACTAAACGTTTATAACTGTATTAATTTACAATATGAACTATATTTGATTTTGCATGTTACTTCATCTGTGCCCCTTTTTCTCAAAATATATGGGTAATATTTTGTTCAATCCTTAATGCTTATGTATTTCTGCTGCTTTATATTTACAGGTGATACTTTTTTCCTGTACTTTTTCGGGATGAGAGGTTGCCTATGTCCTTTTCTATATCTCTAACAACGTGTATGAAAAATTTTCATGGTGATCGATTGAGTATTTAAGTGTATGAAAGCGTAACAAACAAACAAAATAACTTTCGCATTTATAACACAAAAAGGGCAATAATTTTGTCTAGATGTAAAAATCTAATTCGTAGCTAAATAAGAAGTCATTTCATTTCTAGTTTATAAAACACAAATCACGCCTCAAAGAAATTAACTCCTCCAGGATCGAGTCAATTGATAAACGCGAGATCACGGCACATGAGATTTGTTTAACACGAGGCGCGGAGGGGATGCGAAACAAAGAAAAGCCCTGTAGGGCGGGCGGGGGCACGCTAGGCGGGCGGCAGTATCGCCCGAGCTTTCGGCGCCGAAGGGCGGCTTTACTAACTCGGCGTAACGTGAGCGTGATCATTTTCGCGTCTGTGTAACAGTGATCAGTTCTTATCATATTAAACGTATTTTAAGAATCACAGTAAGTAATGAGGGTCGAGTTATTTGGTGTGGTAATTATGCGATATTTCACGTCCGCAAAGCGAAACCGGTAGTACGGCTTACATATTATGAGAGGCTGTGTGTAATGTTACCATGGCCGGTCTGTCACAAACGCTCAATGGTAAGTCATTGTTTTTGATGCCTAAGTAAATATTGTTATAAGTTGTACATACCTTTGCCTGTGTCTCGTAGGATGTGAGGAAGCCAATTTAACATTTATAATAACACAGCGTTGTACCCAAAGTGAACTAACTGATGGTAACCTTTTGCACTTAATATGGTTTTACAATTAAGAAGACAAGACCTGTTCTCTTTTCTTTCTCTGACGCTTGGATTCACAACCAAGTAAGAAGATACGTTAGGTCCTATCTTACTTTTACATTTTAATCTTAATGGATTTTCGTACTAGAAATTACATAATGTCTTAAGTTATCAATGAACAAAGTTGATTTTGTTTATGTATAAATTGTTATTGTATTTTTTATTTATTTTACAAGTTCATTTAATCGGAAAATTATACTTATCAATTATTAGTAGTGGTAGGGCACACTGCGTTTCGCAGTCATTTGGGCAGCCCGTCTGGCGGCAGTAACCACCCCCTTACAGAATACCACCGTGAAATAACAGCATATGTGCTGTTGTGTTTCGGTGAGTGAGTAAGGGATGCCAGAGCCCATTACCCCCTTCCCTTCCTTATCCCTTATCCTTAATCCTTCTATGGTCAGCAGCGCACTTGTAGCACTTATGGCGTTGCTTGTGTTATAGGCGACGGTAGCCACCTTCCATCAAGTGGACCGTCAGCCTGTCTGTCGACCTTAACATAAAAAAAAAAAAAAAAAAAAATTATAAAACGAAGTAACAATACATTAAAAACTGGAAATGTTTTACATAGTCTTATGTAAACAGCGACTGTGAAATATTTGGAATGCCTGCATACATTTGAATAAGGATCACCTTAATGCCCTTGCAATAAGGCGGCCTTATCGCACCGGCGGACTTAAGTCGTACATCATTCAGACTTAGCTTAACCTACTGCGGTTTCAGAGAGACACATTCTTGTTTTGATTTCCTATTTAGTCTTTAGGATATGGAACCGTTGAGAAATAGTTTATATGCGAATAATAAAAATATGTAAACTAACTATGTAGGTACGTCTCACAGTATCATAGTCAAAGGCGTTATCACAGAGACTGTAAAACAATTTTTATAAAACAACACCTTTGCCCGCGACTTCGCCCGCGCCCCTTATTTCTTTAGGTGTAGAAACATATTTTATTCAATCTTTATTGCTCATCTATGCATCAGGCGTTGAATTATTGTTTTTAGATGATTTCTTGCAAACAGTACTTTTTTTCTAGATGATACATACCATATTATGCCCTTTTCTGTAACCATGACGACATGTAAACAACATTTTATTTTGATCCGCTGAGTAGTTAAGGCGCTAAGGCGTAAAAAACAATAAACTCATTTGAGCATTAATAATATTAACATTAAATTAGGATAATATTATGGTTATACGTATATATTTAAACCTAGCGCAAAACATGATAAATATATTCAACCATCCAGCGAATCCTTTATTTATTTAACAATTAAGTAAACAAATATAATACAAATAACAATAACAGTTACAAATGGCTGTAATATTACATGCTATAAAAAAGTAAAACAAAAAAAAATTATAGCCAAAACAGTGTTATGGCAAAATTAAAGAATTTAATTTAAACTATTTTAATAGAAGATATTAAATCAGGTTTGTTTCAGATATACAGATTAATTTTCAGGTCTATTTTAATTGTTTTCTGAGTTGAGTATTGGATTTTTATCATTATTCTTATTTACGTCGCTACAATGTATAAAATTACGATGATTATTAATATGTTAAAAAGAAAAAGGTGTTACTTAGTTAATTACTGAAGTGTTTATTTCAGTTCTTGTAAAAAAAAATACTGGTATAGTATCGAAACACAACAAAAATACGGACAGCATCAAGTCGAAAAAATTCACAAAGGACGAATATAAAAAAGAAGATTAAAGCAAAAAAAAAAGGGAGAACTCGTTTTAATATGAAAACGTAACGTCGCGTGTAATTCGATAATTACCGCCTTTTCATAAATAAATTTACCGATAAAATCGTTTCGAGAAATTACACATAATTATGTCACGTTTAATATGTTAATTTGTTTCGCAGTCATTTTATAAATTAACGTTTATTATAATCCAAATTGACGCTGTGACTTTTGATGTCATCTGCAATAAACAGTTGACGACAGTTGACAAGTGTAAAATTACAAAAAAATAAAGTTAATATAGGACTTGACTTGCTTTGGACTTGACGGACCTGTTTTGGAAAACTAAGAAAAATTATAGACTTGACTTGACTATTTTCAATTAACGGAATCCCGAGACTAGTCTCGGGATCTGGTATTTTTGATTTTTAATTTCAATTTTGCCTTTTTATTTAAAAAAAGGCTATTACAAATTGCTATTTTTACTAATGATACTGGCAAAATCATCGGAGAAGATCTGATGGGACCAAGACATTAAAAGAGAAGAAGAAAGTTAATATATTAAGATACGTAAAATTTCTACATTTGCTTAGTGCCTTAAATATTACAAGTAATATAAATTAATAAATAATATTCTCCAATAAATTAGCGTTTGGAATTAGCGTTTGTAGAATGTTGCATCATTTCTCCCACACTATAATGGCACATTATCTGAATGCCACATTAACACTATGCCACATTATAGTACGGTGCAATTAGACTTCGACCCCAATATCCAAAGTATTCCATCTCCAAATTGTTGTATATAGTCCACTTATTGTTTGGTAAAAAGTTACACCTATTTTAGCGTCGGGTTTGGGACGAGGTGGAATTTATCAGTTTTTCTTAAATATTTGGAAAACTATGCGGTTTAGCACAAAAGTACTCTCTACATTAAATTGCGAACGAAAATGGCGGCGGCCCTCCCTCTCAAACCCGGCGTTAAAAATGGTGTAACTTTTTACCAAACAATAAGTGGACGGGTATAGAACAATTTGGATCTGGAATGATACTTTGAATGTTGGGGTTTGGTTGTTTTTTGAGCTAATTGCACCATACTATTAGCACAATATCACACATTCTCAACGTATAATAAACTTGTTGCATAATTGAGGAACAAGTAAATATACGAGTACCTACTTTAATATTAGGTTGTCCTATTTACGTTACGGCGTTTTTAAAGTGAATCTAAAATTTTTTTGAAATCAATATCGGCCGTTCAACTGCATTCTATGCGATTTTTTGAAGCTGAATCAAAAAATCTTATCAGTGTAATATTTTTGTCATTTCGTAATGAAATTCGTCAAATAAAAAGGCGTCACATAAAAACATGTTTAGTAAAAACAATAAAAGTTATATAAATTACGTGTTACTTACATGTTTCTACGACTGATTTTGATAAAACGTCGTATTTAACTATGTGTAATTTGGTCCAACTTAAAAAATAGGAGACATAAATTGCACCCCGGGCGAAGCCGGGAGCGGGTCAAGAGTATACCTTTATATTATACTGTATATATTATTGGGTAGGACACATAGTACGTAGAGCCGACGGCCGCTGGGACCGAGAGGTTCTCGAATGAAAGCTACGGACAGGGAAGCGCAGCGTAGAAAGTTCACCCATAAGGTAGTGGATCAAGGCAACTTCTGATCAGTGCTATTGTTTCTTCAGTAGTTGGCAGCGCATTGTGGCGTTACTTGTGTTATAGGCGACGGTAGCCACCAGTCAGTTTATCTGACGACCTTAACAAAAAAAAAACACATTCGTTGAAGGGACATTACGGAAGAAAGAGAATATTCAAATAGTCTACACTGCCTGTTTTTTGAATATGTTTTAAAGGGTGCCCAATGCCCATGTGCTCGTTTTAAACTCATAATCCATTTGAAATATTTTATATTCTCTTTTAATACAACGCATGACTACATTCATTAGGGCGTAGCGTCGCGGACTGCGGTTTTTTGTCCCACGCCACCATTAATTGTTCTTTAATGAGACCGTTTCCCAATGGGAGTAGCGGTTGCACGGTACGTTTGCTTGTGTTGTGTTGTGTTGTGTCGTGATATAATTTACCAGCGAAACAATCTGGGGACAGATTGACCGGGCGTTTTAAGGAATATTAAAATTGCAACGCTTAAGTAATTGCGAGTGAAAAATTACCTACTTGTTGAACTCTTATAAGCCTTGAAAAAATTTAAAACACTTTTCTCCTGCTACAATGGAGACAGATTAAAAAATATATAAGTATAGTAAAGTGAGATCGCATTAATATAATAATATTATATGATGTAACTTTGTTATTTAATATATATTTAATATAAGGATACCGTAACTGCCACTTGACGAGCTGCCCAAATGACTGCAAAACGAAGTTTATCTGTTTATCATTCGATTCCTTCGAATATTTTTTTTTTCAATAATTGAGCAATTATACTGTTTTTTGTTAAAATGCAAAAGTAAGTTTTTTTTTGTTCTTAAGGGCAGGTGTACATTAAAATACTCCTATATTACATTTGGAAATTTATTACAATGTCTAATTTATCCAGGAACGTCAGAAAGTGTAATCCTTTGATGGGCTGTGATCGTACCCTCGTCAAACAGTTAAAATTTGAAGGCCCACATTGTGGAAGCTAGTGAAGTTGTAATGATTACGTTGGTTACTGTCGATGTTTTCAATAATGAAAACTGTTTTTAAAAAAAAGTGAAGATCCGCAAACGGGCGTGTCTTATTACAGCCGTTTACGTACAAATAGAAAAATACCACGTAAACATATTTCTCGTCAACTCGTCGGAAGTTCATTGGCCTTGTTTTTCAGTACACGCACAGTAATTAAAAATAGCGCGAATGACATCGGGCACCAGTTATCAAAGGTTTTATTGCGTGGCTCGGTGGACATGTCGTAAATTTCGACAAATTATAAATGGTCACATAATAGTGTAATATTTCATTTAATTTTCTTGTTTGTGTCAAGTTTTAGAGCTAGAGAGAAATATGTCTGAATGTCTGAAGTCAAAATATCTAAAAACTGATGTTAAACTGCTGAAACAACCAAATGCTGTAGTGCTCTTATTGGATCTTACTAAACACATATTATTCATGCTACTCGCACTTGACATTTGTTTTAAAATATGCCCGCATGAAAGATAGAGCGTCAATTGTCGACAAAATGAACAAGTACATAGATACGTGTCGATACTAAAGAACGTCTCGATCAATTTGTCGAGACGATAATGTCTCCTAATGCGAACAATACTTTATGGCATAGAGAGCATGTGGAGTGGTAATTGGGCTAATTAATTCGTACTAAACTTACAAACGGAACGAAACCTGTCTACTTGTCTGTTTCGTCTTCACGTGTCAAACAATGAAATTTATTTTTTATTAAAATTGTGCACGAATTGTGCTTTCTAGGATAACTTTTAACAAAGTGAAACTGCAAGAAAAATATATAAAAACGTTTTTATCATATCTTTTTGAGAATCTGTACTTATAAATTAGTCAAATTTCAAAAAATGATTATTTTTCATTTTTCAATATTATACTTCTATATTGTTATGTTTACGATATCAATTATAAAAAAGTTACTTTAAATTTTCGATGTGATTATTCATTATTTATTTGTGAAAACAGAAAACAAATAAAAATAAACTGTATTGTATTTACTGTAAAAATAAAAGGACTTCCGGCCTTTATTATTTTAAATAAACGCTTTTATTGGTATATGCGTATTGGTTCACAATTTTAAAATTTCACTATTTTTTGTAAAACAGTAAACAACAGTTCAAAAGGAAATATCGCAATGTACCTATTTTGTTTTGGTACACGCGTATATCGTAAGCAACTTTTTGTTGAAACTTGAACTTGTTTTAAATCTCCAAGATTTGTAAATACTAATTAGTGTATATAAAAAAATCAGCCACATTAACGAAACACGTTACCCACATAGTAGTAGAACCTACGCACAGTCTCGTAAGTGTCTGAAGAGGTTCCTTGGATATACTTCCTATTGTGTCACAACCTCTTGTGATAAAATACTCTATTTGTACAAACAATAGCTTTCTATTGAGCTTCCAGGAGTTTAATCCTAAATCCGGAACATCAAAGAATCGATCTAAACAACGTGAAGGAAATACGCAATTCTCGGTTATAATTGAATTCGTACGCTTTTCAACATCGGTTTCACTTAAATTTACCGATTAATTTGGAATTATAAATGGTGGCTTCTAAATTGCTTAGAACATAGTAATCTGATTCCTTTTAATACTTATTATACACAACTTATGAATACCGTACATTACTATTTTAGTATAAAATGCGTATCTATTTTATTACCATGAATATGTATTAGAACAAATATGTAGATTTAGAAGATACTAGCTGGCGCCCGCGACTACAAACACACAGAGCTACAAACAAAGATACATAATTATATCAGCTCCATTATCCCCGGTTACCGATGACTTTATATTACGACAGTTAGCCTACTTGACAGATGGTGAAAGAGTCGCTAATATATTTATTTATAAACTAAAAACTGTCAAGTAATTGATAACTTTGACGTTTTTTAATGAGCAGTGCTTGTCTTGAGTCAATTAAGTCACAAACTGGCGCAAGTTGTGACATTGATTTCAGATAATTAGAAGAGTATACAAATCCCACACAGACCGCAAAACTTGTGGCAACGTATGTAAGATGCGGGCATTAATGAGAGCCTTAAAGGTTTTTGCTTTATCAATTCACGACTTTAACAACATACATTACAGAAGTCTTAAGTGTTATTAAGGTAGTTTAATGTGTATTAGTTTGTTTTATAAACGCCTGCATTATGTATTACTTAGGTTAGTTTTTAAATTCTATTTAAGATTTTTAAATTATATTCGAGTGATTTTTAGAAATTTTAAATAACATTTCAGTTTACATTTAAACATTAACTTGTAATTATTGTCCAGTGTTACGAAATGTCTAGCAATTGACAAGTATATATACAATATACATAGACCAAAAGCCATTAAATGAAGGATTATTACAAACAATTCAATTAAAAAAAATTAAGCACTCTCGAAGTCATAAAAGCAAACATTTCCTTTGCTATGTTTTATTTCAAATATCAGTCGATATCCCATAAAGTTTGCCAACATGGAGTTCTTTATTTGCGCGCTACACCAGTTTTCAACTTTTTTAATTTGGCTTCCCCATCTGACTCGCATAGTCCAGTCTGTTAGGGAGGGGATTAAAAAGTATTTTTACACGGGATATAATACATTTAATAAAAATATAGAAAGGTTTGATCCCTTTTACAAAATACCGTGCCATCCATGGAATTATCAGAATTTGAACAGTGTCGCTTCGGATAACGAGTACAAAAATAACTTAAGTTGCCAAACCGTTCTAATAATAGCTCCAAGCAATGATAAGCACGTAATAAGTATTTATTTTTCTCAATGACTGGCTTATAAAAACTCATTCGAAAAAATAGTAATTAAGCTCACCTCTAAATTCATTAAAATTACAAATTGAATGCCTCAAGGAAAATTAACTACCAAATAAAAATTTGATAATAATATCCTTAGGGGAATATTTTCTCTTATTTTTTGTTAAGGTGACATTATCCGTGATGAACATAGGATACTTTTTAACGCGGGAAAATGCTTCATTTCTACGGGAAAACGGGTAAAAGGACAACGAGTAGTAAGAATTATCCTTCGTACTAAACTTCTTTTTCACATAACTTCTAAACGGCTGAACCGATTGGGTTGAAATTTTGTATGTGTATTTCTATGGTTTCACAGACACGAATGTTATATTTTATAAAGTTACGCGGACGAAGTCGCGTGCAACAGCTAGTATAAAAAAAACTAATTGTGTTTGTTACATTGTCGTCGCTGTCGTACCAAGAGCCAATAGCTCTAGCTAGACAGCTCGCGGTTACCTTTGAGCTTGTCATTCTATTGCTAACCACATGTGATTCTGTGTAAATCCAGCTTGTTGATTCACACGTTGCTGTGTTTTTATTTTGTCTTATGGAATGAATTCTCCTATAGAAGAAGTATTTCTCGCGCTGCATTGTTCGATGAGGCACATTCTCTATAAAATTTTATTTGTATCTTTTATTTATGCAATTTTTTTATAATATTATATTATTTGTGTTATTTCTCTTACCCGTGACACTTCCCCTGAGAGAAGTTGTGAAACGGACAGAGTGGAGGCGTATTAGTGAACACAGCCGTGAAAGATTTTCAGGGACACGACCTTCAGCATTGAAGTCGTCAACGATTGGGAAGAGGATTTTATAGGTATACTAGCTGACCCAGCAAACGTTGTTTTGCCATATAAAAATAGTTTACGACCTATTTTCATACCTACCGAATATACACAAAAAAATTACTTATCATAAAAATCGGTCAAGCCGTTTCGGAGGAGTTTGGTTACAAACACTGTGACACGAGAATTTTATATATATAATGTATAAAAGATAGTAAAGCTTTCAGTGGATATTTCGCATCGTTTTCTCCCACGTTACCGTGTAATAGACACCGCATTCCTGATTTAATTCGATCGATGGCAATTAAACCGAATGAGTGCCAATAAAAGTCTGGGCTGGGGTTATAAATTGATCAATTTGTGGGAGCGCAGCCAATGTATCCGGCGCGGCGTGCGCCGTTCTAAACATATCAACTTTACACTTAGGGGCCGGTTTCAGTGCTCTCCTAACGGTCAGTCCTGACGACGATACGCACGACCGACCGCGGTAGCAATACGCGTGCGTACGGTCAGGCGAGCTCTGTAACGACTTGTGAATTTTCATACAAATGACAAGCGCGTCGGTCGCACCGCGCACGGTCGGTCGTTCCTATCGTCAGTACTGACCGTCAGGAGAGCACTAAAACCGGCCTTACACTTACAAAAACCGTACCCCGGACACCCTGGACACTGTTCATTTGTTATATTACGGAACTTCTAATTATAATTATAGTTTGTTTGTACATTTCACAAACACACAATAAAAAATAACTTTTTATCCTGTAATTTTTTGTTGTAATATCTTAATTGAATTAATTATTTAAATAAACTAATTAATTGATTGTTATATAAATTAAATTAAATAACTTGGAAAATGGAGGGTTCAGGTTTAAGCTATTGAGTAATTTTAGATTCTCGAGTGGTCAATAGCAATACATAATGCCCGGTTTATTAATGCCAATGGTCCCTGAACAAGACAAGAAAAATATTTTAAGGTTTAAAATTATTTTAAACTTCAAAATCCAATTCGTATTCAGAGCTATTAATAGGTATAATTTGGAGTTTAGATATTATGTTAACTAATATTATATTAATAATATTATCAATCAATGAATACTAATAATAAATCTGTAAGTGTAGGTATTGTGTGTAAGTATGTTCCTCCACAATACTTAAACGAATTAACTGATTCTCATTCAACTTGGTAGATAAACATTTAGACGTTTTCTTTTCCTTTTCCAAAGAGGACGAAGCCGCGGGCGCCGGCTAGTATTAAATAATATTATATTTATAATAATTAGTTCTTATAATTTTAATGTCCAAGTACTTCAATGCGGAACGAATGCTAAATATTATGACGTCTCTCGGCATTGCGATGATTCGACGCTGAATTGTGAAAATTTAGCAGTGGCTAATTTAAACTCGATCATTGAACAGTCGAGATGTTGTTCACTGTTTTAAACTATATAAAACTCGGCGATCGAACTTATATCCACTCCAATTTCTGAATCCAGTCGCTCGTGAACCACTTTGGCGGAACATAGTCCTGATTTAACACTCGGAATGAGGACCACAGTTCTAAAAGTGCATCTGCACCCCGCTCCCGTACTTTATGGCCCATTAGATGCGTCCGCGGGAAATCGTCATTTGCATAAGCGGCTTGGCTCTCTACACATAGTAATTGGGATCACATGAATGTGACCACCGTAAAGAGAGCCACCTGCCCTCCCGTGCTCGTTCTCACTTACGCCCCGCGAAGTGTGAGTGGGATGTTCGTTACGGAGCCAGTTAGATTGGTCTGTCCGGTAAAGGTTTAAGTTGGCTGGTAGTACTGTTTGCCCTGCACTTAGGCACGCGTTGCCTCAGCTTTTAATCGAAGTGCGAAATTTCAATCTGATTTAAATTCGTATTGTTCTTGAAGTAAGTGCAACAAGATATTTGCATTTAATTGCAAAGTGCTGTTCTATTTCCATTCCGTTACAAGTTTATATCATTAACTGCTTAAGAATATAGTAAAGAGTATTTTAAATGTTTTTAAACGTAACTACTCTAAAAATCGGCTTAAAATTGGATTGCCTTGTTTAAATTGTTAAAGAAATAAAGTCGCAAATCGCAAATTGACGGTGTTTTGAATTTCCTAATCTTCTGTAATTAAATAATATGTGACGAACTTGTGTAAATTTAAACTTCGCTAATTCTCGCTTTAAACTTAAACGGTTAAGTTTGTACAAACATTGACAAGTCCGTTGGTCGAGTTGTTAATGTGAGGTCTCTGACTCTGTAACGAAGTGGCATCGATATATATAACCCTCAAAATAGTATATTACCATCAATATCAGAAGTCCTAAGGGGTATGCATATGATTTAATAATCAATACTAATAATAAATCTGTAAGTGTAGGTATTGTATGTATGTATGTATGTGCCTCCATAGCTCTTAAACAAATTAACTCATTTTCATGAAACTTAGTAGATAAACATTTCAACGCGGGCGAAGTCGCGGGCGTCAGCTAGTTTTATATAAATTTATAATATGTATCTGGTTTAGGTAAATGTTTTGTTTTTCCTTTTTTTGTAATTTTCATCCTTAGTAGGTACGTCATAACACAACTGCAGTTGACTGAGTGTTTATGTAATGAATCTTTATTACTAAAAAAGAAACTTTTTTTCGTTCTAAATAGTAAATAACTAATAGCAAAGTTTGCAATAAAGATCACGTACAAACATATTCCTTGGTTTTTATTCCCAGCGAAATATCGCCTGTTGCACGATCGGTTCCGGATCTGTTTGCATTGAGAAATAAATACATAGTCTGTCGAGTCATACACTCGTCTATTTGTGTATCTCTAGTAACGTACCTTTAGTACCTTTAATTATTCATTAGATAATTAATTAAACGATTTATTGACGTTACAATATTCATGTATTATTATATAGATTTATAGAATTTAACACTGTGTAAACACAAACACTAATAAACCGCGGCTTTAGCATATTATTATACTTACTAGAGTACAATAATTGCAGTATGCACTAATGAGAGACGATATTAATCACTGGCCGGCGACGTATTCACTTTCAGCTTATAATTAGCTAACGGCAAATGTTTAATTGTGATTAAGCTTATAACAATTTGACGCCGAGTTTCATTGCAATTAAAAGTGTTCAATTAATTATATTTTATTGGCTAAAATTTCCAAACATTATTTTTTTAAATATTGTAAGAATTAAATTCAAAACCATTCGTCTGTTTAACAGACAATTTAAAAATATTTCTAGTATAAGTTGATACTTACCTATTGCCTACGAGTTTTTCACTAGTAACACAACTTTTTAATTTATTTATTTTCTATGTATGTATGTAATGCATAATTCTGTAGAGTGGCGCCTCTTTCACAATCGTCAAGTAGGCCAAACTGTCATTTAAAGTCACCGGTAACCGGGGAAAATGGAGCTCATATACCTTTGTTTACGGTAAACGTCCTAAACATTGAATAGAAAATAATAATAAAAAATCGGCTAACGATGGATGCACTAAACCGAGTGCATAATTCAATAAAGCAGAAAATGATTTCTAAAAGTCAACACTTTAATTGACGTTGGTGAAAGAGGCGCTCAGTGTCTTGTATGTTATGAAATGTAAAACGATAATATAACTTTTTTTTTTTTTTTTTTTTCATTTTAACATTCCTATCTTTTTTCCCCTTTAATACTAAATTTTATGACATGGAAGTAATTTTTCAGTAAGTTTTCATGCTTACAAGGTATGAAATATTCACCAATAATTACATATATGTTTACCCATCGCTTTTCTTTACTATGCAATAGCCGGTTCACATTCGCAGACATTCCGATAAGCCGCAGTGGAAAATTTAATAAACCAGAGGGGTCCCGTGTGTCGAAATTTACATTTAAAGTACCAATTATTTGACGTCATTAGCACCCCTGGCGATCATAAAACGCACCCAACGTTTTCGCAACCGCCCTCGCCATTGACATTATAAATTACTATAAAATAGCGATTTTTAATCTTGACTGCGCTCCAATTATTGTACAACTGTATGTACATTAGAATTTATAACATTCTGTTATACAGTTGTAAATTGAATTTTTTTTATGTTATTCAATGTTCAAACGTTATTCAACACAACAAGAATTGATCCAAACTCATATTATGTATAATACTAGCTAGCTACACGCTCCGGCTTCCGCTATATTTTAAGATGGGACAAATTACACATAGTTACGAAGTTTTATTAAAATTGCTTGAGTAGTTTAGCAGTTCATTGGCGTCACAAGCAACGTGACACGAAATTTTTATATATTTACATATTATAAACACGCTAAAGTTGTTTGTTGGTTAGGCCTTTACGCCTCCATTACTCATTCGTATCATGAAATTTTATTTTCATGCTTGTCCAATTTGCCATTGTCCAACTCAGTGGCAGTTAAAGTGACATAGCTGTCTAACTGCTGCAATTATAAAACAAATAAATAAATAAATAAATAAGTAAGTAAATAAATAAATAAATAAATTATGCCTACTCATCCCAGGGTTAGAGGCTATATCTAATATGTAAACTCGACAAATAAAGTGCTTTATCACCCGATTCTTCTTGTAACATTCTTTGTATGTTGTAGAATGATAAGGTCTGTTTTCCTTTGAAAATTCAAAGTGACAATTATTAGTCGGCCATACTTCAATCATCCCCCCCCCAGTTTATTTATAAATGTACCGAATTAACAAAACATAGTCTTATTAACAGCACATAAGTGTAAACTATCTTGATCAAAATTTATTGCTTCAATAAAATGTATAGGAATCGAGCAACTTCGCAATCTAAATCAAAATTCAACCAACGCCATTGTTCGGTACGCCAGCGATGAGTAAGCCAAATGGGTTGTTAAACGCCGCATTATGCAAAAACGGTACCATTAGTATTTAAGTTCTATCCACACTTGGCAAAGAATTCACGCGCCTATTATCATTAGGTACCACTTTGAGCCAAGTTTGTGCAATCTCTTTTCAAATTATTCAAACGACTAACAAAGAAAGTAATATATAATAACAACCGAGTGACGAATGAATTTTCGCACTTAGATATGTTGTTGAATGTTAGTAGGTCGTCCTAATTGTTAGATAAGAAAAATCACACTATACTAGTTGTAATAATAGAAATAATAGATTTTAAAAAGTCTTCTACTATTTCATATTATACGAGTAGTTAATTAGCTGACCCGGCAAACAATGTAAAAAAAGAAAAACTTGTAAAAACTTGTAAACTTGTAAACTTTGTAAAAAGAAAAAAAAATTGCCTAGGCCACCCTTATCACTTGGTATAAAAAATAGTTTACGACCTATTTCTCAGATTTACCAAATATATATATTACCAAAAAAATCATAAAAATCGGTCGCAGGAGTTTGGTTACAAACACTGTAACATACAACATCCCTTCCTTATGCCTTATCCTTAATCCATCTATGATCGGCAGCGCAAGTGATAATATAGTCTTAGTTTAACTCCCTATATGTATATTATGCTTATACTAGTTTAGGTCATAAAGAATAATCCGCTTCAACACATCTCTGTGAATGCTTTGTCGCTTCATTCTAATTAATCTTAACTGCTTCGCTAAACATAATCCGAAATCGTATAATTGCGCGCCCGCTCAGACGTTCAAAGGTGATTTGAATAATACCAATATTATCAAAGTTATTGACAGTCCATACACCGCAGAAATAACAGCAGTATGTTAACTTTTTACTTTCTTAAGTTTCATATTAAAAAACGCGGAGCTTGTTTAATGTCATTCCTAATATTTAACAGACACAAATTGTATAGTCCTAAGAGCCACAATTAAGTGTAGGAGAATTATTATTACGGAACCCTAATTTGATAACTGGTTAGTGTTCTAATTACATAAAAATATATATTATATTTTTAAATAATGAAGCATAGTTGTCGCTATAGTCACTTAAAAGTGGCTTACGTCACCTACTTACTACTCAGGAGGTATGAATATACCCTAAGTGGGTAAAGTAAGATAAGGAAAACATCAACATGCAAACATCAGGGTTTCCTGACGCATCGATTTTTCAGCCCAAGCGCTTTAAAACGTCCTTTATAATGCGCACTGCAAGGTTGTGTTTCCGTTCCGAGCTCATTATAACCCAAATCTTTTCAAAGTTCGAGTCAACAGCCATCTTCTGGGTGAGCTCGCTCCATCGTAGGTCTCATCCTTGCTACACAACTGGTTGTTGGAAGGGGCAAACCATTCTTTAAAGTTTGTTTATTTGGTTGTACGCGCAAATCTCAGGAACTACTGGTTCGAATTGAAAAATTATTTTTGTGTTAAATAGTCCATTTATCAAGGAAGGCTATAGGCTATAGAGAACGCGGACAAAGTCACGGGCTCTAGCTAGTAAAATATATAAAGGAGCGCAAATATTGTAGGGAATTTATTAAGTTATATAACTACAAGAATATATTGTGTTATAACATATTAAATTGAAATTATGTTTATTCGTGTATCTCTTTTTTTTAGGCAATATTTAGAGTTATATTTTCTATTCTCTTTATATGCTTTGTTAATTTTTATATTACCTGAAACACGTAAAAAATGTTCTATATAATAGATCAACCCTGAACTGAATTCATAAATTTAAAGAATAATAATATTCAGTTGTGTATCACAAAATAATTAAAACTTCATAATAATAAAATATACGTAATACTTTGCTTAACTTTCATTATACATACCGATTTACATTCCTTAACTTCAATATTTACATTACTTTGTCTGATTTATCGTTTTAATAAAAACGCATGAAAACGTCCTAGCATTACGTTCTGGTGTTAAAATTCACTGTGCTCAGGCCTATTTTAGATTTAAGTTAGTAATTGAACTTGGCTTCAATACAGACCGCCTTTGAAAGACATTTAATTTGAATAGATTATTACGCTTTTAGTTGAACAAAGGTGGCTCTTTGATCCCTTTGTATGGGGTGGATTATTTTATAAAAATAAAATCTATATTCACACAGGAAATATAATATTATTATCTACTTAACTAAAACCTATTAACCCTAAAACCATTATTACAATACATGTATTCTTAAAACCTTATTTCTAACTAGCTGTTGCCCGCGACTTCGTCCGCGTTAAAAAGATAAAAAGTAGCCTATCACGTGTCCCGTACTTCTAAATGTTTATCTACCAAGTTTCATGAAAATCCCTTAATTCGTTTAAGAGTGATGGAGGAACATACATACATACATAAATACATACAGAAAAAAATTCTAAAAATGGTCAATTTAGTTTCAGTATCATGTATAGAGCCTATATACACGATATTTCTGAAAACAAAGTAAATTACTCCATGACCGACCCCTACAGATTTATTATATTAGTATTGATACAAATACATAATACAATAAAGTAAGAAAAAATACATATTTTGTGTCACACACTATCATAGAACAACTTAAATTAAGGGTACAAAGCGCTAAATAATAAATATACTTATATCAAATATCAATGACATATCTATAATTTTATACTTACTTATAGTAACTTTACCTACTATAATTAATATAATAATAAACACAAAACAATTCATAAAAATTAAAATAGCATATGTAACTTGGTGTAACTAGATCGCAGTAATATGTCAATTAAGTAACCGATAAAAGAGTGAAAGAATTGTTTTAATTATTAGTTAGTTAAATAGTAACTACAGTAGTTTCGGAGATTACGAACCAAATATTAACAAATTTTGAATATCCGCCCTCCGTCTCTTTATAATATTAGTATAGATAAATTTCAAGTGAAATATCATACTGTCAGCGACCAAGCTTCTATACGATTTTTTTATTTGAATATGTAAAATACCGTATTCTTAACATTATTCTGCTGACTTATACCTAATATAAAAGGATTCTCGTATGCAAGACGCGAACAATATCAGCGCTTGCCCTTTAACGGTACTCCCCCAATTTATATGTGATTCAAAGAAGCACGCGTCACGCGGCAGCTCGCCGAACCATGTAAAAAAGGAAAATCAATTACTTCGAAATGGCAACCACGCAGTGACGAGTGACCAAAATAAAATGATCCACCCCGCCTCCTTTGTACCTATACAAAAAACTTCGTCCCAAGGACGATGCACTTATAACGAAAAGGTCCAGTTATAATTGGGTGCTCTGCGGCAGCCCTTCTCATAGCACAATATGTTGTCTCGTCCCTTTCAAATCGATCGCTAATTAGCGATATGTGCTCGTCGATCGTTAGAGTACTATTTTTTGTTGGCACTTTTTGCGATACATCGAATGGATGATGATGGGAATCGAGCGCATTCTTTGATGGAAGGGACAAAATAATGAACTGGCAGTTAATAAATTGGAGTGGTCTGTTGCCTTGCGTGTCTTCCTTATGAGTCCTAATGATTAAGTCGACTTGCCTATGAATGTATTCGACTTTCAAAGGCAAGTCGCATACAAGCTAAAATACTTGCTTTATTTACTTTTATTTATAAAGGGAAAAGCAAATAGACATTGAAGACGATATTGTTTAATAATTTTGTAATAGTAATAAGGTTACATCTGCGTGTCCTACTGTGCATCTATCTGTGTGTGGTGTGTGTGTGTGCGTTTTTCCTTTACTATATAGTAAACATGTATTTCTCTTAAGAATTATTGCAACACTTTACCAGTAATACGTTCATTATAAATTCAAAAGAGATTTATTTTAATCTTACATCCAACACCTGTTCTGCATTTGTGGCCCGAAAATAATATAGGAAGCATAACGATTTAATGCATTTTGATGGGCGCACAACGCTTGCCAGGGAATTCCAACGGTTAAGTATATTACTCTGGAAGAAACATAATACATAGTTTCTCTTCATAATCATCACTTTGTGATGGCATCCCTTTTTTTTTTATCGAGGATGAATCCGTTTACTGACTTCCTGCCGCTGCCGCTAGGCGGCAGGGGTATGTGGGGGTCGACCAGCATACTCCGCTTGCACACGTAGCAAGCAGAACTGGCCCCTACCCACTAAAACTCCCCGGTGCCTCCTTGCCCTTTGAGCGGGGTGGACCGGGCTCTGCCGAGGCAACAACTCCGATCCACCCCAGGGCGGTGTGATGGCATCCCTAACAACTATCATAGTACCGTACATTATTGTACATATACCTAGTTTCTTTTTTTTCTATTTCAGTTTTCAAAGTACCTTTTCAACTTATGAAAGTAGTTTAAAAAATATAGATTTCTAAGTGGATTTGTTATTTACAGTTTACTAGCTGGCGCCCGCGATGTAGACGTACAGGACACAGCCTATCCCGTGTCCTGTACGTCTAAATGTTTATCTACCAAGTTTCATGAAAATCAGTTAATCGTACATACATACAATACCTACATTTAGTTACAGATTTTTTATTAGTATTGTATAAACATTGTGGCACGCAGTATAAAAGTTCAGACGTAGCATGCGCCTGTATTATTATATTAGTGAGTGTCCATGCCACGACTTCGTATCAACACAGAGGATACGAACCTCCCGGCGCACAATGTCACATTCGCACAATGTCACTTACGCATAATGTCACTTTCGCACAATCTCATTTCCGCAAAATGTCACTTTCTCAAAATGTCACGTTCGCAAATATCAGTCTCAACGAATCAGTCTCATATGGGTCACACTGCATTGAAGTAACGAATGAAGAGAAGGTGGCTCAATTTCATTAACACGTGATTAGGTGTATTAATATTATTTCATGGTCTGCGAAAGTGTGTATAAGCCAATTTAATTTTATAAATTGCATCACGCATCTGATGTAATACCAAATTAGGTCACTGACAGTCAATTAAAGTCGTTTCAAAGTCGAGACAAAGTAAATATTGAATTTTGAAACTAATTTCTAAAGACTCTCTAGAGTTCCATTGGCCGCTCTGTTTTTTTCCATTATTAGTTTCATTTGAAAGCATAACCGCATGAAATTCGTTTTAACGGCTTAATACAAGCTTATGGGAATTCGGAATCGCACACTGTTATTATTGAAAACTGAGTCTATAATTTAATAAAGTTCGACTCAATGAAATCCTTACCTTTTAAATTAAAAACTTACGATTGTTTTCATTGTTATTCGTTAAATATAATATCGAAATTTTTGCGTTTTAAATTATTAAGATACCCGGTATATCCATCCATATGACGTTTTAATTAATTAATTAATTAATAACAATTTACAAATTTTTAAAATCAAATTTTTAAAAAATGTGTAAATTAATAAATTAATTAGAAATTGTAATTAATTTGCACACGAATTTAAAAATGATTTGTACTGATTGATTAAGTCAAAACTACTAAGTATAGAAAGCAGAAATTTGTAACATAGGTTCATTTTATAACGTAAGTAACAGTTCAGAATGGATTAACTCCATGTGAAGCCGGAGTCGATTCGTTCGATATATTTATAGATGAAGAAAATTTAAATATCTTAACTGACCGGTCTTGTTATGTGTATATAAGTTTTGTAAATATTTGCCCAATATCCTAAATATACAGTGAAATGGATAAAGGTTCTATTAGTAAAATTGTAAAGAGAAAACAGTAAAAGCTACAACGAAACTAACTGTTATTCCAGTGAACTTGTTGAGCGAAAAATTAACGCAACGAGTGTAAACAATGAAGTAGACCTTTGATGTTACAAAGGGCTCAGTTCATTTGGAAGCATCACACATTTAATCTCACGCCTACATACACGCGTATAGAACAACAAACATAGTAATGCCACTAAAGTGACACGACCGACTGTGCAATTTATATGTAACTAGTGGTTCGCTCCCGGCTTCGCCCGGGTTCAAAATAAAAACTATCCTATCTTAAGTTGGACCAATTTACACATATATATTTACCAAGTTTCATCAAAATCAGTTCAGTAGTTTAGGAGTTCATTGGCGACGAACGTGTGACACTGAACTTTTATATTATACTAACTGCTACCCGCGACCTCGCCCGCGTAACTTTGTAAATTATATACTAAAACCTCGCTCTATCCATTAGTGAAAACAGCATGAAAATCGGTGCAGTAGTTTTTGAGTTTATCGCGAAAAGACAGACAGACAGACAGACGTGGAAGAGGACTTTGTTTTATAGTATGTAAGGGTATTATAGAGATTAATTGAGTTTATAGCACACCTAAACTATGTACCACCAATTGTATTTTTTTGGGTGAAAATAAAATTTAAATTTCAAGTAGAGTCTATTTAAAGCCCATTCACCTATATTATTTTATAAATTATAGGTTTGCTCCTGGCCCAGGAGCCGACGATGTCGACGATGGAGCGAGCTAACCTTTGCGTCAATGTACAGCGTGGGTGTTATCTCTAATTATTTTTTAATACAGCTAAATTAACATTAAAAATTAAACAACATCAATTTTTATGTTATAATTCCGTTGCATACAAGAAACAAGAATAAGAAAGAATAAATAATGTAAATTTGATGACATAAGTACATCCTATTATACTTGAAATTTTAATTCTAATTAAATTTAACTATACACTGAGTATAGTGGATGCCAGAGTCTATTCCCTTTTCTTCATTCTATACGAGGCAAATAGCTATCCAGCGCGTTAGCATCTTGCCTTATATTCTTTGTACCCATACGATGGTAGCAAAAAAAAAAACAGTCCTCTAATTATGCAAAAGTTTAGTACCAAGAGTTGTAGCTCAATAAAATTTTACCAACTAAACAGAAATGAGTTGAGAAAATTTTGTTGAACTACTGCCTCCTGAAATACTGTTGATATAGTATAAAATTGAATAAAACAATTGAATGTTTACACTGAACACATTCGACGATAGAGTATAGATTGTAGTTGTTATTTTGCGCGAGAGCGTTCGAGAAATAATCCATATTGTTTGTGTACTTTCCTCGGTGTGATGTGCGCAAACAGTGTTTAGTTTGGGTGCGGGATAATGTGTTGTCTTGTTGTGCTCGTTTTGTGGAGGAGGTCTGAGGCGTAGAAGGCACCTGTTGCCTCGAGTTTCGGTGTGGGAAAACCTAATTCACATCGAGATGAAATAAATATAGCGCTTGTCGCTTCTTTTGATGGAAAACTGAGACTCGAGTGTGTGTATTTATGTGTGTATGTATGTGTTATTTGGTGAGTTTATACCGCTTCAATGCGAGTAAATTGAAATGTCACTAGAAGTACATTCGGTCGACTTTGGAAAAGTTCTCGGCGTTGTGTAGCAAAATGTTAGTGGAATTTTGAACAAGCGAGTACTTCACTGCAATTGCGATAACCGTCAAATAAGTGCAGTAAATAATGCTGGAGTTTTGGTGAACTTAAGCGAGTTGCCCCGGTGATGTAATGAGCATTGAAGCGAATACGCTGACTCTGAAAACATCCCAAAATTGCCTAAAGCCCTGAAGCGTGTACACGAAAAACAAGAACACCCTTTGTTTATACTCGATTAAAGTATTTGGGACATTAAGTAAACAGAGGTTTCGTATTAACATGTCGATATAATATTTTATTTAACACTAGCTGGTGCCCGCAACTTCGTACGCGGTGTAGTTCGTTTTTTTTTAAATCCCACAGAAACATAATATTCTTCAATGATAAAAATATTCTATAGTTTCAATATTATTCAACTTTTTCCATAAATCCTTTATGGGGTTCGCTATTACATTTTAATGTGTCTATTCATTGTTTCAGGTATGTTTCATTACAACGATACGATACATGTTCATACTCGTTTGAAAAAATTATGTGAGTACGTATTATATGAGTACAAATGAAAATATAAACATGTCAGTTTATTATGTAACTGTGTCATATTATGATTATGAATTTTTCTTACTGCTCTTCAGCATTTTACTCTGGTGAAAATATGTCTATTTTGTTTCATTTAAATTTATTTTGCTTGTAACATCAAGTTTAATAATTTTAATGTCCATTGCTCTCGTTGAATTCTACACACTGCAAAATACAATAAAATGTACAAACATAATTTAAACAATTAAACAAAACAAAATAAAATACATATACGTGTTTCGTTTGAATATTTTTAGAATTTTAATCAAAATAACATGCGACACCTAGTGTCAGTGTTACGAGCAAAACTGGAAACGAATTTATGTCAATGTCTGCAAACGGAAATAGAAAGTGGACCGACCGGCTGGAAATAGGTGTGTAACTGTGTACACTGTACAGCGTCAAAAATAACGTTTGATAGCTGTACTTAGTACGTATCCACTGGCAAATGGCTCGCGTGCGTATTAGGTAACAGGTCAATATTTTCTATAGGCGCAGTCCGCGTAATATTTTGTTCGTGTACCTTACTCGACCATCAATCAATACTAATAACTTACTAATAATAAATCTGTAGGGGTCGGTCATGGGGTGATTTACTTTATTTTCAGAAATATCGTGTATATAGGCTCTATACATGATACTGAAACTAAATTGACGATTTTTAGATTTTTTTTCCTGTATGTATGTATGTATGTTCCTCTATAACTCTTAAACGAATCAACTGATTTTCATGAAACTTGGTATTTTTTTTTTTTTTTTATTTACACAAAAAAAAATACAATCTAGGCACACAGTTTAGGTGCACTATAAACTCAATTGAATTTCTGCCGTAGCACCTGAGTTGCCTAAATTAACATAAACATTTAGACGTACAGGACACAGGATAGGCTACTTTTTTCTTTTTCAACGCAGACGAAGTCGCGGGCGCCAGCTAGTTTTAAATAATGCTTGTCGATGTTTTCTTCAAACAAATTAATTGTTTCATTTACTTACTGTAAACACTCGACGTGCGTTTAAACATCGTAAAGAGAACAGTGTATTTATTTACATGTTTTTTATTAATTTTAACAGTCAATAAGTTTCATATTGATAAATTTAATATAACCTACGAGTATAAGCTTACTTTTAAAAGGTAAAATGTCGCGTGAGATAATCACATGATATCGTAAATTGTGAACAAGAATTTCGGATGCAAATTTTTACTTTTCTCGTAGATCATGGACATAACTATATTTAAACACTAGCTGCTGCCTGTGGCTTCGTCCGCGTTCTCTATAGTCTTAGTCTATAGTATAAAGGCTTCCTCGATTAATGGACTATCCAACACAAAAATAATTTTCCTGAGTGAACAGTAGTTTTTGAGATTAGCGCATACAACCAAACAAACAAACAAACTCTTCAGCTTTATGAGGGTGTCTATGTCCAGCAGTGGACATGTATTTTTCTTAATGTGAATTCAGTGTAAAAGTAGCGAAGATATGTATGCGAAGGTATGTAGTTGTCCTACAAAACATCAAGCTTACAAATAGCTATATAATGTACCAAAATATAAACCGTCTAATGTTGTATTAAAATCGGCGCTGAATGAAAACACTTTACCGACGAAATATGCTCTGTAAAATGGCCCGCCATACATTTATAGTCCAACAAATTGGTCGTGAAAATTTATTGATCGCACTTGCCTTCTAGACTGCTGTTGTCTTATCGCTCGTGGAAAAATTTATTGTTAACGCTTGTATCTTTGTTTCATAGTTTTAAAACGCCTTATTGTTTTGAAAGTGTACTGATTTATGTGATTCCTGAAACTGTGAACAGATGCAGTCTTGTGTTGCTGTTAATCTTATATTTAACTTAACCTATTTTTATGTATTTAATTTTTATGGAGGAGAAATGACGACTGTACCAATAAGTAACAATCACGTATAGTAACAAATACTCATTTAATAATTATTAAAATTATTCTAAACAAATTATTACATATGAAAACTTTCAGTTCAGTGAAGTATTATTTTTTTTGTGAGTGTAATTGAAAAATGATTTGTCATAATATCGTGTAAATATTCTATTCTGTGATCCCACATACATATTACATCCATGTAATAACATAACATGGATAACATGGTTTTTATTATATCCAATAATAATTATGAAAATACAGCTAAAAAATTTTAACGGATTGAGGGTTTGACTTCGACGCTGTCAATCAAAATAAACGTTGGAATAAAATTCCAGTTCGCCTTAAGGATTCAAACATATTGACAAACTTTCGGAATTATAATATTTGTGAGACTAACAAATGACTCTTTAAATAATACCTCTCACTCATGCAAAAAACTGGATTGTTATTCTAAATAAATATTAAATTATAATGAAAAGTGTTAAATATTAATAACTAATTAAGTTATTTATATACATAACTTTAAATGTTGTCTGTAAGATGCTAGATAAATTAATATGCCTGTACACGTTAGCATCAGACTGGATGCGGAAATATCGCCAGTGGCACCCTCTACCCGCCGGAAGCTGCGCGAGCGCCGCCGGCCGCTTCCGGCGCGGCCTCGTTACGCCGCTTTGTGTGAATAATACTACAAGCGGCAAAGGAAAAAAATACACAGTAGATAATCTTTTTCTTAGATTGTATCTAAAATATATTGTAATTTTTATTATGACATATTATGTTAAGATTTATTTTGTTTACATACAAAATAAGTAAATGTAAATAGTTATTTATATTTTTAATAAAATAAGATATTCTTTTTTGCACTTCATAATACTTTTAATAAAAATAATAATTATTATTTTTCAATGTAGAGCTTTTTCAAGTATAAACTCAGTGTGGTTATGAATTACTTTTTATACTATTCTAGCTGCTACTCGCGACTTCGCCCGCGTAACTTTGTAAGTTATATAGTAAAACCTTCCTCGAGAACTACTCTATCCATTGGCGAAAATAGCATGAAAATCGGTGCAATAGTTTTTGAGTTTATTGCGAACAGACAGACAGACGCGGTGGAGGACTTTGTTCTATAATAATATGTAGTGATTTACATTTTTTTTAAACTAGTTAATAAAGAGCAACTCCCGTTAGTTATTCTAAAAATTACGAAAGCGTTAGGTATGCATTTTGAACAATTTCCTATACACAGTTTGGTGACGGTGTATAATTGTGCCACAATGTGTACACTTGCTACGCTTTGTGTAAAGCGTAGAACCTGGTACGCCGCTACGTACATTGCTACGATACTACGCCGCTACGAAACCCTACAAGCAATGATATAACACTTATGACGTGTCTGATTTGAACGCTTAGCATGTGATTTCAGCTCATTCCTCACTCTGTTTGCTGTATGCAAACTCCACGAGAATTCCAGTTAAATGATTGCATGATTTATTAATTTGATTTTAAAGGAATTCCTCCATCGAATATGATAATGAACCCAACAGTTTTATTGAGAACTTTGGACATTTTAGCGACACCTTCAAAAATGTTAAGACAAAATTCCATGCTTTTTCCACTAAGCTTATTTTACTGCGGATTTTACTTATCATTGAAGAATGCCAGCCATTGAAATAGTTGGACATAGAATTTAAAAAAAATACTCATACTAAAACCACAAAAATTAACGAAATGCTAAATAAATTAAACCTATATGTCTATTTAATTATTTATCTTTCATTAATAAATTACAGCTTAGTGTCTAGTGTTTTAAGATTTCAAACTGTAAATAGTGTTTAAAACTTTTTAACGAGTATTTTAACGAATTCAATCCTGAATTTGTTCCGTACACAGTGGCTAGTAAAAATTTTAAAGCAACAAGCATTCGAAATAAAATAGATCGAAAAGTTTTTCATAGCCCGGTATCACGCACAGTTCTCTCGAAACACTTTTTTCCATGCGACGCGTACAATCGCTGTATTTTTGTTTCCTTTCCAGCAAGTTACGCCGGTAACTCGCGTACGCCAATTCGTTCCACGGCACGCGTCATGTGAGATATTAGCTGCTCGTTTGTTCCTTTTTGAAAAGTCCTATTCGATGCGTTTGTTATTTTTTTTAATGAAAACTTTTTTAGACGCGTTTTGCTTAGAAGTGAACGTAAGTGAACCGTCACGCTTGGGTCGGTGACGCTGAAACACCTTTACTCGGCTCCACTCGTCATCATAATGATACTTATAATTTTAAATTTGGACAATTAAGTTACAAATTAAAATTGTAATATTAGAAGTAAAAATCCATTTTTTTTTTTCAAAGGTGCAATTAATTCTTATTTGATCTAATAATAAATTCCTAATTAATTTTATGTCAAATGTAGTTCAATGTTTGTTAAAGAATTCTTTGTCGAGTTCTAAACCGTTAATTTTAAGGGCGTATTTTTTTTAGCATAAACAAAGCTATTATTATTATCTTGGGTTCGCACGCGACCCAACGGGTGTGACAAAATGAAAAATGTTAATATACTTACGTACTTTTTATTTGTATAACCTTATAGACACTTAGATTACTATAGCAGGATATGAAAAGATGATTTTTAATTCATTGTATAGTTGATTCATGTTAAATGTTTAGAAAAAAATCTAAATTTGACATAGGAAGTAGTGTGATGATGCACTTGATTTATTAGTCAATTAAAATTACTAAAAAATTTATTATTAATCACAATTTATTTTATTCTGTAACTAAAATATTTTTATTGTTTATTTTATAAATTTTAATGTATTTAAAAATGTTGATTTTAATATTTTTAACATTTAGATATATAAATTTTTTACAATTTTTTTGAGGTTGTAATTTCGATATATTTTTATGTAGCATATATGGAAATGGGCTATGGAATTCCTTTTATGGGCTATGGAACTAAATGCGTGTTATTTTTTCACAGTGGATCTTCTATAAAAGAATTTCAGTGTGAGCTGCCAATACTAAAATTATGTTGTGATGAATGAGATGCTATTACCCTGTGTTAAAATATATCCTAAAACGTAAATGATTAATCAGCATTAGGATTGAAAAGTTCCCCCCTATCCAATAATTTATTTATTCGTCAAAAGGGATCAATTGGTGTTATAGCTATACCAATGTATCGATCGTCAACTGTACTGTAACTTGCTTGATTGAGTATGCAAAACACGCTCAGTACAGTCGCTTCAATAACATTGATGAATAGGGATTTAGTACGTACCTGAATGGATGGTAGCTTCTGTTCAAATGAGAGGTTAATGATGTAGCAGCTTAAACCGATAGTTGCTATGTGGGGTTTCATTTAACTCAATGAAAATAAAGGCAAGGAAACTTTATTGTTTGAAATATTATTGTCCATGTGCTCTCATTAATTAAGGGTCGATTGTCATGTCAATGATGTGAACAGGAACACACCTTATCAGCATAACATTCTCACTTACTCTCACATCTCTGACTTGAGAAGATAAATTAATTTCCATACGCGATACAATGGAAAAAATATCACTAAGCATTCAACTTTATGTAAAATTATCAAATTTATTGTTATTTATTTACATTGACAATAATTTTCCTCGACAACGGATCGCTATAAAAAATTACGAGACAAACGAAATATCAATGTTTGTTTGAATTTCAAACCCTTTTACAAATATTGTCTAACTTGATTTAAAAAGGTATTACTTTTTAGCTCGTTTTATTTACATTTTTATTGTATTGTTTACAAAAAAAGTCTGATTCGTGCTCCATTTTTGTTAAAAGCATTTTAAACATTGCAAGCAGCAATGTAAGTATTTCTTATTGTTATCAAACAGTTTTACAGATATGCATGTGAAAGCTAGTCATCATTACTACGCAAATCTACATAATATCTAAGTGCATACCCCTACTCGCACCCCTCATCTTGGAACATTGAATCTTGAATTAATACTAAGTCAGATGTTTTTAAAATCCTACTTTAATGAAAGTTCATTGCATAATAATAACGAAAGTTCACGTTGATTAGGACTATGTAATAAACATATCTTTTGCTTGTAATGGCCATATAAATCGCTATGCGATCGTTTCTCTATTGTTACAGGATCTGCAGGCGACAACTCTAACAATAAATGTAGCGTCAGTTTTTTAAGATACTCTTGAGTTTTTCATACACTCGTGGTCAAAACAAGATTAAAACTAGCAAGTTTTGTAGCAAACAAACGCATCAACACTCGAATGGCATCGAGAGTTTCACTTTTACTTTTTTATCGTTTAACAAGGAAAATGTCTCAGCCCTCCTCGATGTCGTATATTACACCTATAATTTACAAGAACGGGAAGTAATAAAACTTAATGCAAACGCGTCGACTCGACGATGTTTGTCGAAATCCAAGCGAGAGCTGTAAAACACGACCAGTAGTTTAGACCTCCGCATTTCATAGGCTTCGCCCTGCCGTCCTCATTGTTTAATAAGAGCGTGAGGGGGTGAGGCGGTTCTTTATATTTTTGACTGTAAAACCTTTATATGTAATAGGGTAAACACATTAGCCGAGACGCGGTTTTGCGTTGAATCACAACACCTGCACTCTCCTTGCTTGTAATTTATAGAGCAAACTTTCACATAAGATAACGTTAATAATTAAATTTGTTCATAAAGAAGAGCAGCAATATAGTGTTGACGGTCCGCTCGATTGCATTTGAAAATATCGTCACTTCTTAGTAAGTATGCCAGAGGAGATTCAATACCCAATGTACCGTTAATGTTAGTGGTAAGTGATCAAGAAGTATGAGCTCTATACTCTTTTCTTATGCATTGAAACGTAAAATAGCACGAATATCTTCTAGTACTTCAGTGTGTCGTTTTGTAAGTGAACAATTCGTGACTTCAACTTACTAACAACGATATAGAGAGGACAACATTTTTATCTTTAGCTAGTATGATTTTTTTTGTTGTTGTTTAAAAAATTAAAATATCGAAAAACAAAACACTCTTAACGCTACATGCACTCAGTCCGGTCATAGGAAGTGTCAGATTTTTCTTCAAGTGACCAATACCTATTAAAGACTTACCTACCTTGCAGGTATAAATACTTATTTAAAAAAAAAACTTTAAATATACACAATACACACATAAATCGAAACATCCAAGGAAGACCGTTAGTAGTTGAGATAGTGGACAAGTTATGTGGATGCCATTATTTACGCCAGCTCCGTGCTCTGGGACAAGTGTGCTCTCAATGCACAGATTTAAAATAACTGGATACACTTTCCTTCTAACTTCTCAAAAATGTTAGTACACACAACAGAATTTAAGGAGAAGTTCAAGAGTAGTTGGAGGTTAGAGCTTATCTTAAGATACTGTAGATCTCAGCTATTACAATTTATCATTTAGATGCGAAGTGGCTTATATTGAGGAAAAAAAATTATCTTAATAGTCAGATATCAAGAATTTCACTTGTGCAGCGGGAGTTACGAATTATTTAGTAACAAATATACAAACATCTTCACAGCCTGACGATAAGATAAGATACTTACTACTAGTATAACTGCCGCTTTTTGGAAACAATATGTTAAATATACTCTAAACTTAAAACATATACTCTAATCTCATGCTTGTAAAAGTTATTGTTAATATCGGTCACTCCAGTCTTTGAATTAAATTAATATACAGATACGTTAGGCAGACAAACATGAGGTAAGTCACCTTATGTCAGTCAATTTTGACCTAATAAGAGTCACTTGAACTATAAAAACAAACAATGTCGGAGGGTTATTATATAGTATTCTGGTGACCTTGAGAGATTATTTAAATTTGGAAGACAGGCAGTTGCATCCCTTATGGTGACAGCTTGTGTTTAAGGGCGATGGTAGCAATCTGCCATTTTATAAAGCTTCCTATGTGAAGATATAATAAAACCGTGGGTTATCTTGTCAATGATAAAACCGTACATGCCCTTACTCTCAATCTTTACAAGTCGTTTCCTTGATTAGCTTTAATAATAATAATAAAAAATATTACGAGTAGTGTACCTACTTAAAAAAGCATATTATCTCCAACACACATAATATACAAACGTGTCTGTATTGAGATTGAATCTTCTATTGCTGCTCTAGTTCAATGTGAATGTCCACCCCAACCGTACATTCGGATTTGGTGACCGGGCTGCGAGGCGTTGTTCGTTATGCACCGCCACGCGCCCACTCGTGTCCCCTGCGGCGGTGGTATTTTTGACATGCCCATACTTCGCCATTTCAATACGAATATTTTCGCCATTTGAAACATCGATTTGGTCGCCTTATAAGCGTCAAAAAGTACCGATTTATTTTATTAATGTGTTTTCAAAATTGATGCTCGTTTTTTTTTGTTTTATTAATTGTATGTATTTTTTATTTATAGGTCTTAATGTTCTTTACGTGTTGATGTCATAATTTCAATATAACTTTATTATTATTATTATTGACGAGAAATATTTATGAAATCTACTGTAGCTGAAAATGTGAGTTAGAATAATTTGCTAAACTATTAGATATTTCTCCGAAAAATATTCGTTCATTTTGGTCGCTTGAAAAAAAAAGAAAAAAGTTGCGGTCGAAAGCTAGTTGTACAATAATTTATTTGATTCGCTCCGTTTAAATGTTTAAAGTACACCCAACATTTCTCGCAGGTATGTAAGTACATAGTGGGCAGGCTAAACTTTTAAACGGTCTCTGTTGTGCAAGCGACAGGGCGTCCACGCTGTTGACGGGTCCATTATGTTTTACTACAGTTTGATTTGGGCACGGAGCTGTTGTGCAAAGTGTGAAGTTTGAGGTCCCGGTTTGTAGTCAGCAGCGCTGACGAGGAGGTAATGGATAGGAAGTTGTGCCTTTTGTTTGGCTGTAATCGTGAATTTTAAAGCGACCAGTGTGGCGTTGATGGATAGATTTGTTAACGTCTAATGTTATTTATTTACTCAATAGTCTTTTAAAATAGTACATTTTAAGTGCGATTACAATGAGATAGTTTCTATGTTTGGATTTTTAGATGATTGTTTCTCAATAACACAACAAACGGCTGAACGGATTTTTATCAGTTAGCGACTTATTAATAAATTGTTTAGTAATCAATATTTGATAATTTCCACTCTCACACGTAAAATACTTCTACGAATGATTTGACATATTGTTATATCTTAAAAAAAACAAGGCTGTCCAATGATTACCTTCATTTTCTTAGAGCACGCGTCGCTCGTAGCTCGGGGCCATCTTTCGCCCCCTCAACACAATTTATTTCGCCTCATCAAAACGTCAACACGTTGACGTGTATTTTAGGGATTTTAATCGTGCCCCGGTAGGGCCGCGGGCTACGCTCGCGCCCTCTATGCAAATTACTCTGTCCCCGTTATTTCTAGTAATTGTTTTCGTAGAAAATTGACACGTACCCAACCGGTTTAGATCGAAGCGTGTGCACTGTCGTAATTACATATATTTTTGACATTGTGAAACTGGATCCATTAGTGAAATAGTGGACAGCCCTTCTGAGTGCAGAATCACCCATAATATAGGTACTGTTAGGTTTCTTTTGCCACGATCAAGATCAAGTGCCTTTTGCCGCTTATGAAAAAATATTACGATTTCAGATATTTGTTTTTGGCTATTTCTCGAAACTTTTTTATAAAATTTATATAAGTGGGGACAGTTCTGAACAAACTTTATGGTTCGTGCAATTTATGTAAACAGTTTATTACACACGGGAATCAAGGGCCTCGGTGACTTTTGCCTGTTTTCGATATGGTAGAGATTAAAATATGTATAGACAAAACTCTTCAATATATTTTTCTACTATTTTTTTTTCTTTTGTTTAGTATATGCAAATGATGCATTTATTATTTACATAAACAAGTTTAAATATGATACTAATATGTCTAGGACATGAGTCTTCAAAATTACTTTTGAAAATATCAGGCTTATAAGCCATAACTTAGCCATTTAGGTAGTATTATAACATAACCCTTTAAAATCAGCACAAAAAACGGTAAATATTCGCGGCGAGAACCGCTTTTAGATAATATTTTTAATTCAATTGATATTGCAACCCCCCAATGCTCTCTTAAATATATAAAAGAGATTATTCCTAGATTAGAAGTATCGTTAGTGTGTTATTAGCACTACACGGTTTGACCTTCTTAGGGAATTAATTGTGGTGTAGTGGATTAAGAACCGGCGCGGGTTCCTGCCGAAACCTCAACTCGAAACCTGTAAGTGTGTCTCGTTTCCCTCACCCACGTAAACAGCGCGTACAAATTGTTAATCCACCCTCCAAGCCAATGCCCCACTTACTACCCTCGGGAGAGGCGAAAGTATAACGGATATAATTATTTTGGTGTTAGATTCGACATCAATTATTCATAACATCCAGCGGTCTAGGCGGTGTAACGAGCAACAAATGGATCCCCATTGCGGTTCGTGCGGACTCCGCGCCGCGTTCTCCCATGGGGCATGACTCTCAACGCCCGTCTTCAAATTGGCTTCTAGCTATCAATCGTGAAACTATTGTGTACATATATCACATGAGCACATTTCACGTGCAAATTTAACATAATATACATCTCTGCTGCTAATGTGATTAAAGTTGTTAGATAATAATTGTTTGGATTCTTGAATACATATAGATTATAGGTATGGTGACAACGACAACTTCCTAAAACGTCTTTTCCAAAATAGACAATTTCCGAAAACAACAACTTCCGTAAGCAATCATGTCTAAAAATGTCAATTTCCGAAAAATGCACCACCGAACTAGTAAAAAGACAAGTACATAGTGTATATATTTGAAATGCCTTAGCAATTCCTTACTCGTACAAACACAACAGCGCACATGCTGTTATAATTATCCTGGTGGTCTTTTATGAAGCCTGTGTGTTTTAGCTATGTATCTATTATACAGTTGTTGTACAATAATATAAAAATAACCTGTTTGCCATCAAATCAAATCGTTTTTAATAAAAGTAGACACTTTTATTCGCTTAACTACATTAAATGTTTCCATGGAAACTGTCCATTTAGAGCAAATATAAGAAGTATACCTAGATTGCAATGTCACCTGCGCAACGCCCGAAAGATTTTGATGAATCACTGCCCTAGTATAAAAGGGAATACCCATTATTCGTCACAAAAGTTCGCAGTTTCCATTGAAGTAGTTTAACGCAGCAACTCCTTTTGAGACCCATTATTTGCGTACATACAGTTCTCCAGGTCTCTCCTCGTTTGAAAAAAGTCCCCGTGAAGGCGAAATCGCGGCCTTTGATCTCTCCTGAAACGGAATAGAAACCCCCCAACGTGAGTAAAAATGCTCGAGTTGGGCACTGGTAGGGTTGTCTCTCTAATAATAAATAATTGTTTCACATATCGACGAAAAACAATAGTCAAATTAAAATTTGACAAAATCACTGCACACTATTCTCGTACAAAACAAATTTATAAGGACAAGAATCAATAAATAAGTTTTAAAGTGTATTTAAAGACGTCAAACTCACAATTTCTTTATCATTACTATATTTTCAAGACATTTCTAAGAGTTAGTTGCTACAAAATGGTTAGTCGTTAAAATATTACTGATACAAATTAAACGGCGTTGAAAAAACTATAGTTTACCTTGATTATAAGGCTAGTTATTTCTTTACTAAGCCAAATATTAGCAAAAAGTTGATTATAAGTATACTCATTGTAACAAAACGCCTTTGGGTTTATCAGCATATAACAGATATAATTTTAATTACCTCAACATTGTGCTAAATCGTTCACCTTACGGTTCATTTTAAATATATAATGTTAAATATATCTAAATTACGACGACGTAAACACAGCTTATTTCGAACATAGGAATCAAATTGGCCGAATATTTCAATCCACTGGATTAGAATAGACTAAATCCAACTATCTAGATTCTAAAATGTTTAATGCGCCTATTCTATATATAGACATCATGAAAAATATATAGACAATAGAGATATATCGACAAAAATATATCGACAGGTATAAACTCTGTAAATATTTCTAGCTGCGTAAAATTGCTCAAAACTTAAGGCCTTAAGGTTGTTTTAGGAAAAATAATTCAACCTGATTTTTTATATATAAGTTATTATAATAGATATTATAAGTTAATAACTTTTTCCGATGCAACCTACTTTGCAAAATATTGCAAAAAAAAAAACTTGGTCTCACTAAAATAATTTACTGAAAATAGAAGGTGTTGAAAACCCTAGTAATAGTATAGAGAGAGGGAGAGAGCAATTTGAGAGAAAGTACACGGCTATAATAGACGTCCTCCGATGCGTACTCGTGACGTGATTTTTATGTACAATCTTCCAAGTAATGAAGTTGACAAGACACGCTTGTAGTGATACTTATATGTATTCTATATTATAAATATGTTTATATCTTCCCTCGTTAAATATAATAAAATGTTCCATCGAATGACACATTATATTGTGAATAAAAAATTCGAACAATGCGAAAGTAAACTAAGTAAAATAAGCTTTCTGCTTTCGTCTGATAACATCTTTAATATCAAAATGAATAACGACTTTTTTATTTCATCAGCTAGTAATACGGAGGACGCTTTTTTGAGTATTTTATATTTTATACACGTGATACATGAAATTTTGCTAACAAAGAGGAAAAATTATGTCGTTTTCATTGGATATAAAGATAATTTTCCTAATGGAAATAATTATGGCGTCTACAAAATGAAGTTCATTCAAATGTTAAAGATGTAAGGAATTAAATCAGTTTTGCTTTATAACCCATTGGGAAAAGAAGGCTGGAAGGCGCCAATAGAACTTTATTCTACAGCAGCTTTCTCTTTCAAAGGAGATATATTAATCTCACCGGATAACTTATTATCATTTTCCAAGAACTTACCCATACCGGAGTGGTCACTAAACATTTCTCAGGGGTGTTGTACACGTACATTCACAGCCGTTGATATTGAACTTGGTAGCTTTCAATATTATAAAAGGGATATATACTTATCTAGATATTATATAACAAAAATTTTCTGAATTAAGAGAATTTCCATAACAATTAGGAATCGATAAAAACCAGAACACATATTAGTACAGTGTACACATACTTTTCTTTACATACTTATTTTAGGTATATACATTGTACTTAATTATACATTAGGATTTTAAAAAATCTATAAAATATTACAAGCTAAAACGCCCCACTATGTGTAATAATATAACACTATGTAAAAATTAAGTTTTTAAACACGTGTTTAGCTTTTAGAATCTTAAGATTCTAAGTATTCTATGATTTTTGTGTAATTTGTTCATAAATTATTCTGATCTAGTTTCTGAGCAAGTTTAATTATACACTTGTTCGTCCCAATTAGCATTAAAAATTACGGAAAAGAAATGCTTTTCTCCGAAATGCTTTTCTCCAAAATGCTACCAATGTACGAGTTAAAAGTTGTCATGGTAGACGTATAACGAGACCGAGCAATCATCACAATGAAAGGGAAACGCGGAACGCTGAGAGCACTCGTCTGAATGTTGTTCTCGTCTCGCTTCACGGAAGTCTATGGGATACGCGCACAGTATAAAAGAAATATAGTGTTTCAACTTACGTGTTTTCTTTAGTAATACCCCTAGAAGTATTACCTTTAAGCATTATCTAACAAGAAAATTGTTCATATAACAAATACTTCTATTATTTTGGATATATTTTTGTATTTTTATAGGTCACCGACCAGAAGTAATATCTGGTTCGGACTCTGTGCAGGCAAGTGGGCTAAGGTTTATTTTCACTGATCTTGAGATGCTTCGTATGCGTATTTTTCACCGACGGCGATAAGACACGGATTTTTAAGCACTTCTTGTTGAAGTCCAGGCTCTCACGTCTAATCACATGAGAGAAACAAATACTCAGAGTTCAATAATTGACGTGTTTAATTCACTGGGATTAAAATTGGAGGATCGACTGACAGCGTCAATAGCAATAGAAGCTGAACACCGCTCGTGTCATTTGTTATTAAAATTTAATAGTACCTAGATAATTATTTACCGTAAATCTATGAACGTATTCAGCTTATCTGGATAAATTGTTGGAACTACATTGGACAATTTTTTTCATTGAATTATTGCATCGGTTTTCAGTAATAAAAGTATAGTTTACATACTGCCATTATTTATGCACGGTGGTACAGGTAGCAACTGAATAGATGGAAGTGTGCAGTCTTTTTTTTAATTTGTACGTATTGTGTTCGCCCTCAGATAGAGATACGGGTCGGAAAATAAATTTTTGTTGCGAAAACTTTGGTTTGCGGATAAAAATTTTCCATAAAGAAGTTCATTAAATGAGAACCTGGAGAAAGTCTATTATTATGTAAACTTCAAATGTAAGGTAAACCTTATGATATGCTTTTAAACTTTGTATGTTATTTTCGTTTGTGTGCTGTGAATATGTCGGAAAAGCCAGATTTTGTCAGTACTTCATGGTTTTCATGCAGTACTGGGACTATCGCGACTAGTAAATCTTCTTTGTGTCACAGTAACTTACATTTGAAACTGACGTGCCTCGATACGTATTTTATCTTTTATAGTTTTCATCGGTTATTGTTTCAATCGTTTAAAAATGTCAGTTAACATTTTACTTCACCTACATTATTAAGTACTAGTAATCCGCTCCCGGATTCGCCTGGGTTGTAATTTTTTTATATACACAAACCTTTCACTTGCCTTTCACATAAGTGATAAGCAAATCAAAAACGGTTAAGCGGTTTTAGAAGGACATTGTTTTATATAGATAGATAGAAGATAATTATTATCTATTGTAGGTCTGTATAAGATCTGTATGGACAATTGAATGCAACATTGGAACTATTACCTATATAAATATTATTCGGCGTACCAAAAAAAGTTAGAAGCAATTTTGACTATAAGCTACCGGAATGATGAGGAGTTTTAATATGTTATTTTTAATTATGTTTTGAACAACTTTACTCATTTTCAGCTTGTTGTAAATTTATGTATCTTTGAATGTTTAATTTGTCCGGACTATATATCAAAACATTGGTATTCTTTTCGTTAAATAATGACGGTCGCGATTTTGTTAAATATAAAAACAAACAAGAAAGTCCTTTTGATACTCGCGGTTAAAATGAGGCAAGACGCGCTTCCTCTGCGAAATGTAAATAATTTAGAGGACAGTCCTTTGAGTCATAGCGAGCCATTAAATTTGGTCCGTTTGTTAAGCTAATTTGGCGAGTTACTCTTGGGAATATTTTTTTAAAGAGAATGCAAAGGGAATTGCTTCGGTAGTGGATGTAAATTATTAATGCCAGTAAATGTGTATAACATTTTGTACACCCACACTATAAACAGTGCGGCATGAATGCAAAATTGTTTTATGTAAATTTGTTTAGAGACAATTATATTTTATTAAGGTACTGAAAACATGCAACAATATAGTCGTTTTCTAAAACTTAAGGCTAAACAAAATAGTGCCACATTGTTTTAAAATAATTTGTAAATTATGGATTGTATATGTTTTAAAAGTAATATTTGCTATACGACATATTTGTTGCTGTATCAAAATTATACTCAATTGTGTGAGTACCTTATGTATAAAAAAATTGTGTCATGGTAAACAGACAGGTTGACGGTCCAGTTGGTGATAGGTGGTTACCGACGCCTATAAATAACACAAGTAATGCCACAGGTTTTGCATTTCGGGATGAAAAAGAGGTCATAGTAAAAAGGAACCATTTAACTCTATTTTCAAAGTATGTAACTCGTACAGCGATACTTGTCCACTTAGTTAATGCCATGACATGATTATAACTTAAGCAATGGACATAATAAACAGTTTGATTAAATTGGGCAACAACGGCAACATTATAAATAGATTAATATAAGACATTGGTATTATAAATCGTATTTTTTGATATTTATATTACACAATTTATTATGTTTACACATTATAAGGTATGTAACACTGGAAATACGTTGTGAGAATAATCCAAGCTTATCGGATTCCCACCCTGAAGGCCTTATTTCAGCTAGTATTTTCGGGCTTATAATAATTTCATGACTAACCCAGTACCGAGAGTATGTAATCGTAAAATTCCCTCTCAGTATTCAACATACGTGCGGTCAGTCAAACGTCTGCTTTTAAATACACCGTCCGCAGGCTTCCGTCTCATACATACGAAATAAGTGCTGTACTGTCCGGTCACCATGCAATACAGACGAATTACTCAGTAGGATATGTATGTATCAAAAGTAGTTTTTTTTTTGGTAATGAATTACTAACCGTTGTAATATTATAAATAATATTAGGACCCATTTAGAACTAAAGTATTTTTAAGCTGTTTTAATCGTATCATCAATTACGTATAATTACAATTACATTGTTGAGTTAAAAAGACACAATTGATCAGTATTCTAAGATTCATCAAACAACATTAAGCATTTTTTGCCGGCCCTCTTAATAGTAGGTGGCTACCGTCGCCAGCAACGCCCATAGTTGCTGCAAGTGCGCTGCCAACCTAATTAAGACAAAGAAAAAGAGAATTTGCGATAAGTAAATAGGTTCAGTTAGAGAAAACTATTGTCACGTTTTTTATGACAATTTAGGGATAAAATCGTATTGTACTCTTCTTCTTCTTCTTCTCTCTCTCTCTCTCTCTTTCTTCTCTTTATCTCTTTATATTTGAGTATATATACGACTGCGTGTATTGCGTTACGTTTGTGTGTGCGTCTAATGTGTTTCTGCCTTCGTATAGATTAACATTTTATTAAATAAATTGAAAATGATTTCATTCTGTCTCTCGACTGTGTACGATTACGTCGTCTGGCCTATTTCTGTTCCGAATGAGAGACATTTTGGTTTGCGAGTGCAAGTTGAAAACGCTCGGATTGTTTCTCGTGTTTACTTTCAAAACACTAGCTGTGGAACAGAATGTAGCTACTAACTTTAGGAAGGGTTCGAGCTAAATTTATTTTGCAAACAAAGGTAGTAATTTTAATGTTGGTTATAATTCAAATTTTTAAACCATTTATAAACATATGCGTATAAATGATGAGGATAACGTACAGGTGAGAGATTTTCGGTCATCGCATATTTAAAAACTTGTTAAGTATTAGAGAATCTTGATTCTGCTATTGTATAGCTGGCTATGCGAGATCATAATTATCAAGTTCGTCTTAAAGTCAAAAGTAATGAGATTCAAACTTTACTGCTCGCCAGAATTAGTCTTCGACATGCCTTGCGTACCATCTATGGATATATTCTGCATTGATAGAGTAGGCCCGTTCTCCAGTCCATAAAATTAACAGCCATACTATGGAATCGCATTTCGGTAAAATATTCTTGTGACTATCATTCGTATTTGTGTGAATATTATATTCGTATTCTTTGTGATTTATCAGAGCCCATGTCGCTATCCTCGCCATCTCACACAAATTTGTTGATGTTATTTTTTTTTCCAACACTAACGTCTTAATGATAAACTTAAGTAGCTAAAGAAATATCATCAATAGTAATAACAAATCTGTAAGTGCTATTTCTCCATAACTCTTAAACGAATTAACTGATTTTCATGAAACTTGGTAGATAAACATTTAGACGTACGGGACACAGGATAGGCTGCTTTTTTCTTTTTCAACGCGGACGAAGTCGCAGGCACCAGCTAGTTTAATAATAAATGAGTACGAAGAGATCAGGTTCATCAAAGTGTTTTTTTTTTTTCGCACAAACCGTTAGTAAGTACGTGTGCATGCATTTTTAATCTCCCATTAGATCTGTAAGAGATTGTGGACGTTTGTTTTATTTCACGCCAGCGGTGATGGTTTTAGTGAGAAATTTTTTCATGACCCTGCAATGCAAAAAATCTATAGGTTTCCTTTGTATTAGTAACACTATCAAAGTTCACCGTATAATGATTGCCGTACGAGCAAATAATTTTACTTCTTTGGAAGATAAAGTAAATTTCTTCTTCTCTTCTTCTCTTTTAATGTCTTGGCTCCATCAGATCTTCTCCGATGATTTTGCCAGTGTCTTTAGTTAAAATAGCAATTTGTAATAGCCTTTTTTTTTAAATAAAAAAGGCAAAATTGAAATTAAAAATCAAAAGTAGCACATCCCGAGACTAGTCGGTCAAGTCAAGTCTATAATTTTACTTAGTTTTCCAAAACAGGTCCGTCAAGTCTAAAGCAGTCAGGTCAAGTCCAAAGAAAATTTATTGGGCAGTTCACCGCCCATCTGTCAAAAAAATCACAACTATTTTTTAGAGAGATAAATAACTATGGCCTATGCTAATGTTAATTCAGAACATGACCTATCTGACTTTTAAGATTCATAAAATTCGTTAAACGGTTTATTACGCATTATTGATTAACAAATATTATATGCGATATATCTTTATGAACCACGTGATACAGACATTGTTAAAAATAAGTATGTTAATATACTTAGTTACAATTTCATCTTTTTTATAAAGCTAAGTGGCTAACCTAACCCACATTCATCACATCTAGGAGCATTAATGTTTTAACTCTGATTATATATTTTTATTGAACTTCACTGTATAAAATAATGTACGGCCCGAACGAGTGACATGAAATTTAATTAGCCGTCAAGAGCTCACGAGATTTGCCACGCTTTTAACCTTGTCGTATATTTAATTATGAAACTTTTAATTGCAAATTTCTGAACGATTGGTGTTCATTATAAAATGCTTAAAATTAATGTTGAAATATAATTTTATACTCTACATAATAAACCGCAATTTATTTTTATATGCACGATAAACGCCTATAGTTTTACTATATGTATAATATAAGCAACCATTTGGCTTTAAATATCCACCCTGAAATAACTTCAATACCTATGTATCATTGACAGCCTTCCCCTAACTTTTAACCTTCTATATTTTTCTATATCTTATCAAGGTCGTATTGGACAACGTTTTAAGTATTTGACGTGTTAAGTGGCTCTTAGTCGTATCTGCCTCCTTTTCATTAAAAAACAAAATATAAGCATAATTAGAGAAATAATAATTTATTATTATCAAAATGTTTACTAAAACCATATAAGACCTTAAATTTAGCAAGAGAATGCCTACATATATTAGTGTGCATGCAACATATTATCTCCATATATCTGCTGTGTTCTCTATACGAGAAGTTATGGGCCATAATCAACCATGCTAGGCCCTCCGAATTTGCAGGATATTACACATGTTTTCGAAGGTAGCGATTTTCCTGTTACATTTCCACATTTTCGCTGAATTTTCCTTTTATCGTCATCAGTGCAAATTAATCGTTATATTTATTCCATGCATGAAATTAAAAAGAAAAAGTTGAGTACCCGAACGGAATTCGAACTTTTTTTCATGTTAAGCTCGACAAACAGGCTGACCACCTTCGCCTATAACACTAGAAACGCTATAGGTGCTAGAAGTGCGCTGCCGACCGTAGTTATGTATTAGGAAGTGTAGTGTATGAGGGGTTCCACTTAACTCACTGGCTCGGCACCTTATTATAATTATGTGGCAACTAGTGCTAGTCACAACTAGCAACTAGTGGCGACTAACACACCGGCTCCGGCCTGCAGCCCACGCGATACTGGCGTGCGTTCCACCATACGATGAGCACGAGACAATATTGTATATAACTATGATTTAGTTATATTTATACACAAATACTACATGAAGAGATATAGAAAATGGGCTCAGGTTCGATGTGCCTTTTTCCAGGTGGACTTATATTATCGTTGACCTTGTTGTAATTGAAAAATTATTATTACTTATTTTAGTCTAGAAAACCGCTTGAGTAAATGTACCACACTTAATTAACTGTATACCTACTCTAGGAAGTAGATATTCTTCCACCTTACAATTTTATTGTAAGGCTAACCTATTATGTTATATTACATTGGCCATAATATTGTCTAATTTAGTTTACAGAACCTAATTTAGTCTTGTGACCAAGTCAGTAATGAATTTTTTTTATGTTAAGGTCGACAGACAGGCTGACGGTCCACTTGATGGTAGGTGGCTACCGTCGCCTATAACACAAGCAACGCCATAAGTGCTACAATTGCGCTGCCGACCATAGAAGGATTAAGGATAAGGGATAAGGGAGGGATGAGGGAGGCACTCACCGAAACACAACAGCACATTATGCTGTTATTTCACGTTGGTATTCTGTAAGGTGGTGGTTACTGCCGCCAGACGGGCTGCCCAAATGACTGCGAAACGCAGTGTGCCCTACCACTACTAAAACCGCAACTAAGCTGACACAACAGCTTACGATCATAATATTGTTTTGTTTGGGCTGTGGCTAATTTTGTTTCTTATATATGTTCTGTGGTTTTGGGGTGAAGGGAGTCAATGTATTTTCCAAATTTTCTGGGAAGGCGAACAAAGGTTTTAGTAATATTTGCATTGTCTTTGAAAAATGTGTGATTGTGTGGACAATAAATGTAAAATGACTTTGGAGAACATAGTTTAATTATTGAGTTGAATTTGTACCTCTTAACAGATCTAAGATAAATTTATTCGTAGAGTTATGTAATATCTTAAGAATTTCAATAGACATTTAATTTTCTCCTCGCTGAATAATTTCAAAGCCAATAGACAGTTCTGGGTTGAACTTTAATAATACAGAAGCACATGAATGGGGAGTATGAACAAAGGTTGCAATTACCACACAATTGCTGTCACATTTTTAATTAATTTTTCGCGAACAATGGCAAAGCGAATGTGTCGGGTGGAAGCAGTATTTTTTTTAAATCGAAAGTCGTTCAATTTAAAAGCTATATAATGGAAACGTGACGTGTCACGTAGTTCGATGGGAAACATGAACTATAGATTCTTTATATAGAAAATAGATAAAAAAATACACCGGACCGCAAAGAAAACGGGTCGGTTAGAAAATCTTAGATTATTCTAAGTTATAGACGATCAGTCTAAAATGAAAATATTCACTAACCTTCGTCTTAAATGCATTGCGTATTAAAAAGTAAGATATAATTCATAGTGTTCATTCATCCAAGAATCCAAGAACCACATTAAAATCCGTTGCGTAGTTTAAAACATCTAAACGTATATTCATTCATTCACAGACCTTGAACCTTCAAATGAATAATTAGATTATGTACCTCTTCCTGTACCTTATGCCGTAGTTTATATTAAAAAGAAAACATAATTGTATATTAATAGATAATAAATAATTGACCCACCTTAATTTACGCACCATATCGCGTTATTTGTTATCAAGAAATTGTATTTTCTAAAATCTTATTAAAGCAACACGCACCCTTCCACTACACTTTCAACTTCGAAAGAAAAGCATAAATCATAAACACTTTAACCAGTATTAGAATCAATATAAATGGCGCGAAAGGTGATTTATGTATTTGAACGGCGCTAACATGCGGTCGAAGGAGCATACATGAATAACAATTATAGCGTTCCAGAACTTTCCAGACGACATGTTTTACACGAGACATACGTGGGGCGAGTGCTAACACTCAAAACGTAGAAACGGCCGAATCCCCGAAAGGCATTGCAAAAAGTTAGAAGCAATTTATGAGATAAACATCACTCGATTCCAGACCTCGCCTCCGATGATAGGACTCATAAAAACAATGAGTATTTCAATTTAAAGTTTCAAATTGAATTATAATGAATCGTTTCAAGATTGTTTAGGTTCAATATGAAATTTTAACATTGTTTCAATGTTATAAGAATGTTGATATTTTTTAATGATAAAATAAAAAAAATAAAAAATAGACACTTCAATGAAGCACACCTCGATCCCGCAGATTTCTGGTCTTATCTTTAAGAAGATTCGTTTTAGGTAGTTTTTTATAGGGAACGGTTACAAACCGCTTGCTCGTTTTAAAATATTTTGAATTATTATTTTTTCTGGAATGTTTCATAGACTTTCTTTCTTACATGTAAAAAACTTTAAACCTTTCATTGGCCCGAGCGAATCTCGGTCACCCAGTCTAGTATACTTTATAAACATGCTAAGGACTACACCATTGTGGTACTGCTATAACTATCGTAACCCTGCTATAACTCAGCTGGTTGTTGGGCAAGAGCGAACCCATCTCTAATTAAAAAATTTAAAAAAACCCTGTCTGCTCATTAAAAAAAAAGATTATTTGTTCTACTCTAAACTACTCTAACCTGAATTGATGACCACGACCACTCTGTCAAGAGTGTAGACTTATTCTAAACTATTATTTATTCTAAACTAGCTGGTGCCCGTGACTTCGTCCTATGGACTATCAAATATCAATAATCAATATCAAATTTTTCAAGTTGTTCCTGAGATTAGCGCGTACAACCAAACAAACAAACAAACAAACTCTTCAGCTTTATATATTGGTATAGATTTACATTTTAATTAAGTATTTTTGTTACTAGAAAACCGTTTCCAAGCAAAGATTCTGAACCTCTCTGCAAATAGATAGACGGAAGGATAAAAGTTTCCTAGAAGTCACAACAAAACATGGATGAGCAAATTGCCGGATAATCCACGCTGTAGTGACTACAGTGCGTGGGCTCCTTTCTAATTTATTTTTATTTTGTCGACGTTCTTACTTATATAACAACTTTTACTTTTTAATTAACTAAACTCTTACTCATTTAATGCAAAATAATTTTATTTTAAAAGATAAATTTTGTTAAATATCTTGTTAAATTCTACGCAAACGAACCTATATACTCAATATACGTCTTTAAAGGGAATAATTATTATATGTAATAGAATAAGTTAATATTTTCAATATTTGCAAAATAACTTAGCTTTGGGCGACTTGTAATGTGTGCTTAGATGAGCAATTTATTGCCAATATTGATCCAAAATTTATAAATTATCTAAGTATATATATTGGAACTATATTTTTAGAATTTTCGGCGAAGATGGAATATAAAAATGTCGAATTTCTTTTGATTTCTCATAATAATTTATCTGGTAAGCAAATATAATTTGTTATTTAAAGTATAATATATGTATTTAAAAAAAATTTAGCACATTTTTTTCTAATGCGGAAATAAGATATTTTATTTGATGGCGTAGGTATTTTCAATATTGACTGGCCGTTTTGATCAAAGACCAATAAAGTGTCTGAGATGAAATAGCAGCTCATCAAATTAATTACGACCTTAGAGATAAAACTGACAACTGACTTAAAAAGTTTCCGTTGAACGCTCAATTAAACACAAAGGCTCAGTCCGTTTCAACATTCTATAGGAAATTGATTGTAATTGACGCTCGCCAAATTGATTTGAACTCAGCAAAGTCCGCGCCTAATGAATATGCAAAAGGAATTTGTGATCAAAAATAAATTGTCTTAATATTATTGTGTTTTGCGCCACAGGACCAAAATTTTGAACCTGAAAATCTCTTTTTGAACACTTATTTAATTGTGAGAGCAGTAATAATAAAATATATTCACATGAAATCTAAAAATCATAATAACCATTCGGTATCACTGCAACTGCTATCATTAAAATGGAACAGGACATCTTTCGCATTTATAATATTAGTAAGTAACTACCGTTCTTATATTAATAACTAGCTGTTGCACGCGACTTCGTCCGCGTAACTTTATAAAATATAAATCATCCAGGAAACCATCGAAATACCCATATAAAATATCAACCCAATCGGTTCAGCCGTTTAGAAGTTATGTGAAAAAGACTAACCGTTTTCCCGTAGGAATGAAGAATTTTCCCGCGGTAAAAAGTAGCCTATGTTCATCACAGATAATGTCGGCTTGTAATGGTAAAAGATTTTTTCAAATAGGTCCAGTAGTTTCGGAGCCTATTCAATACAAACAAACAAAAAATCAAATCTTTCCTCTTTATAATATTAATATAGATGATCTAGAAACTAAAAAAATAAAACCGCACCAATACAATGAAAATTCAAAATGGATATAAAAATAAATAAGTAAATTTTGCTCAGGTAATAATTTTAGCAAAATTTTAACTTAATAATAGTTAAACAGTTAAATTGTGACTTTGTATTTGTATTTGTGTCGGTTGTTACTTGTTACTCTTGAAGGAGCAAGAACTATGCGTGATTAATGAAGTCGACGTCATAGCATGAGAGTAATTGTTTTCGGCTTTCCAACATTTGTCAATTTAATATATTGATGGGTTTAACTTATGAAGTACTGACGAAACTATCAATTAGTGGCGAGAGTTTCTAGTAAAATATGTGTGTGACAATAATTTAGAGATCAAGTTTTTTTTAATCATTAACGATATCTTTTGTTTCCAATAACAAAAAATTGAAAATTTTTAATTTTTTTTTTATTTATTATCAAAATATTCTTAGTGTCTACAAAATTCTAATTATTCTGACGATAAAATTATTTATTTATATAAATAAATACAAGTACTTGTAGAATGACAAACCCTATAAATTAAATTTAAATTTCCAAAAATAATAATAATAATGATAATAATTATACATTCAATGACAATCCGCATTTTATCAGCAATATGTATAATATGTTTGCTACGCTATAGTAGTAGTTGTAGGTACCGACTTAGTATACAATTATGTTTTAAATTTGGTTGCAGACAATTATTTTTGAGCATTGTTGAGCAAGACACAGTTTTGTGAAAAAAATGCGATATTTTTGTGAAATATTACTAACAAATTAATGTAGATATCTCATATGCTTTTAGATAGAATATATCGGATGGCCGGTCACTATCACTACACAATAATATAACCTACATATGAGTACTAATTTATCTCAACTAAGCATTACCTATAAGTACGGCTCCTGTTCACTGTTATGACGCTATAAAGTCATACACAAACTATTACGAAAATGCACACAGTATATCTAGCAAGTTTTACGCAAACATCCGGAAAACATAAAGCAGGAAGTTTATCGGCTATGTAATCAGAACGGTCGAGCTTTCCGTCCGCGAGTTCTTCCCTTCCCTAATACGAAACGAACCTTCCACCAATTCGTCTCACCGAGTAACCGGTCGGTGTGTTATGAGAAGTTAAACGCGCAATTTGCATGGAAATTATATCGCGTCCGCTTGTTCATGGGAAATTTTCCTAATTAAAACGCCTTCGGTGCGGGGATTCAGTTCCAATTAAAAGTTCTCCCACTACCCAAGTCCTTGTGAGCAGCAATTGTGTCGCGATTGATAATAATTTAATGGTACACGGCAATATTGTCTTCCAGTGTTGGTATGATAAATAATGCTACAATTTAATATTGAAATGAGTAAAAATTATACATATATAACTTATACAAATATTATAATATTAATGGGAAAGTGTGTGAGGATGGATATAACAAATAGTTACTCTGTCACGCAAAAACGGCTCAATGGATTTGTATGAGATTTGGCGAAAAGAATATTCAAAAAAAAAAGAAAAAGAACACAACAGAATATACCTGGATTAACATATAGAATATTTTTTATACTGGAAAAATGTTAAAATATTAGGCGCCACCGTTGTCACAGCAATAAAGATGTCGGCAAGTCGCGGGCATCGTAAAGTGTTATTATAATTTAGTTGTATAACACGTCTACATTATTTATTATTTAATTTAATTCGGCATTATTTAATTAATCTGATTTCTTATATAGTTTTTTTATGTTAAGGTCGACAGACAGGCTGACAGTCCACTTGATTCAATTGAGTTTTCAAGATTAATCATTTTATTTTTGTTTCCACCTCCTCCACCTCATTCTACACTTTTGGAATGTGGGTTAATTGTAACTTATTTTTATTTATACTGGATAATATAACTTCTGTTCGTATCCCAAATATAAATACATATAATAATATAAAATAGTCCAAAGTTATCTTAACCTACTAGTATGGTTCATTGAATACTATTATTGCTACTATTTCTTAATTTTACTATACACAACGGATAACAAATTGAAAAAAAAAATCTCCTATTCAACATTCTTAGTAAAAGTATGAGTGGTTTTATGAAAGAGAAATCTCAAGAGAAGAGTAGCGTTTGTCTGGAGAGCTGTTGTAATGATTACATTTTCACGAGTACATTTTCTTTAAGAGGATTCTCATATTTCTTATCGCTTGAGGCTCCGCAATAAAATAGTTGCTAAATTATCATTTGTCCCTCGAGATCCACGTGCTATATGACTCCCTAAAACTGCCCCTCAGAGATTACCTTTGACGCAATAAATTCATTACTCTAGAGCCTTGGGTTTCTGCGAAAAAATCTCAAAGTACAAAAGTACAACTATTATTTTAGTTATCTATACTATTATCGTAAATATACTGATATAATATTCCTATTATAGAGAGAGAGGGTGAAGATAAAAACATAGTGAGAATTTTCACATGTTTCTAGGCTAGGTTAGGATATATTATGACGTTTAAGATATAATGTTATTCATAGTGCAAGAGTTTATTGGAGAAAACTATTTGATGAATAAATATTTTGATTTGGATAGTAGTGGATGATAGTGGGAGTACCCACCGTTCAAAGTCATCCATAAACCATCCATAAATGGATGGAGAAACTTGATACCTAATCAGAACTAAATAATTATATTTCGAAAGGAATGGCCAAAACATGTTTGGATAATATTTATTGAAAGCTTTGAGTTTTCACAAATAACGGGATTATTCCAGTACTATAAACATGCAATTAATTTCATTTTTAACTTTTCGTTTGAGCTGCTTTTAAACTATCTAACTTCTCTCAACCATTTTACTGTTGAGTAAACTACAAGTTAAACAATTTTCTTAACTTGCGGTTTTATAAATCGCATCTACGCCGATTTATGGTTGGAATTATTTATTTTCAAGAAAAATGCTCTCAAGCTCATTAATAGACAATGAAAAACATAAGAATGGCTCTTAATATTTTTATTTTTGAATTAGAATCGAATGCCATTGATTTTTCTCTTCATGAACAACATGTGAAAATATTTTACTATGTCGTTTTATATAACAGGCAAATAAATATTCTAAAATAAAGATAATATTATGTTGGTTTCCAGCAGATAAGACATACAATATAATATACTATAATCATGTAATCTTTTATTTTCTTGTTTCCTGGTACAATTCATATCAATTTATTTAAATTTATTTATGCCAAGATTGACAACCGATTTGCAGACAGTCTCCTTCGGATTAATAATTTTGTACGAATAATTAGGAAGGTAAATGGAAATACAGAGGAAAAGACAAGAGAGAAGATGTACATGATTATAATTATATAGGCACAAGTTAGACTGAGCTCTGGCATCTCTGACTAACGCACCGATTCACAAGTCAACAACAAAAAAAAAACATTTCACCTATAAAATGTTACATTATAACAGAGTAACGTAGACTATATTTTTTAAATCACGCGCACAACAACCTGTCTTTGGAAAAATCATTGGACGAAACTTGAGGAACAGTTAATTAGCGAACAAAGAACGATTCGGAGCAGGAAGGGAGAAGTCGAGAGCGCAAAACAAAACTCCACTCGATCTAACGAATCTCCCTACTTGTTAGCTTTAGTACTTAGCAGAATATTCATAGACAGTAGCCGTGAAAGAAGCTGAGTGCCTCGCGCAAGACCGTGTAGACTCGGCGTCGATATCGCGAATTAATTGAATAAAACTCTATACTTATTGAGAAAGTGAGCGTATCTCGCGGGCCACCCGAGCTCTTCATGAATATGGATTTCTGTCTAAGTGTTCTCAGCTTTGTAAAAGGTTCCAGTTATTAAGTCGACGGCCATTAAGCAGGAGAGCGCGCCAGCGATTCGCCTTTATTCTATTGAAACAATACCCGGTATACAAACACCTATACAAAAAGGGAGAAAGTTTATATATATGTTTATCTATTTACTAATATTATAAAGAGGAAATATTTGAGTGTTTGTTTGTTTGTATAGAATAGGCTGCGAAACTACTGGACCGATTTGAAAAATTCTTTTACCATTAGAAGCTGACATTATCCGTGATGAACCTACTTTTTACTACGGGAAAATGCTTCATTCCTACGGGAAATCTAAAATAAAAGTAAATACTAGCTTGGCCCGGGAGATAGCGCCATCTATTCAATATACGGTAGATGGCGTCCTATACTTTTCTACGCGGACGAAGTCGCGTGCAACAGCTAGTAATGAATAAACTCAAAAACTACTAGACCGATTTTAAAAATACTTTCATCTATAGAAAGCTACGTTATCAGCGAGTTACATAGGCTATATCAAACAATCATCATCAATCAATACTAATAATAAATCTGTAAGTGTAGGTATTGTATGACTGATTGTATGTTCCTCCATAACTCTCAAAAACATTTAGATAAACATTTAGATGTACAGGACACAGGATGGGTATACTTTTTTTTCTTTTTCAACGCGGACGAGTTGTGGGCACCAGCTAGTCATTGAATAATGTTACGCGAGCGAAGTCGCGTACAACAGCTTACCAGTTTTATAAAATAAGGTAGAATTGTACCTAGAAAATTAACTGTTCCCATAAACGGGGCGATACGAAATCATTAAATCTTTTCACCTGACTCAACATTGTTTTGAAGAATCACCACCGCAATGCGCACAGCAAACTTTTTCTTAACCTGCACACCCCTATTGGAAATTAATCGACAAGAAATTTTTATGCATCACTATCGGCGTCCCCCTCGCGCTTGTAAATAAAGTGCGAGTAGAAAAATGCGATTTATAAAAATGGAAAAAGAGACGCTCCAGTGTTTGGATGCAGGCCAGAAGTTATCGAATTTATGTAAAAGATGGAAATTGAGGTGAGAAATGACAAGGTAGCGGCATCTGCGTTTTTGTAAAGGTGAACATTGAAAGTTTCCAGCTTGAGGGTTAGCAGCGGGAGCTTTGTCTGACACGTTCTATCCTGTTAGATTACACTGTAAGATATTTCTTCTTAATGTTTGGTTTGTAATGCTCAAGTTTTGTTTAATGAATGGTTTTAAATATTTGGAAGTGTTAAATATTTTTCACAATCTAATGAAATTATCTGTATTTTCTTCAACCATAGTTTTGTAACACAGTTTTTTTTTATTTATTTATTTACATGCTCGCTGGAACACCACCATATCGTATAGAAAGCATGTTTAAAAATGTAGATAATTTAAATAAAAAAATGATAAATATTTTCAAACTAAAAGTATTTACCCACTCTGTATGAAGTGTTCACAAATAAATATTATTTCTTTGAAGAAAATCTAATGGCCCCACTGTGAAGACTTTCGAGCAAAACAAAGGAGGACCGCCCCTAGTTCTTACATCTGCCGTCAATGTTTTCACATTGGAGCTTATTAAAATTTTACGCTTCCAACTTCCGAAAGTGTACGGGGAATATTAAGTAATAATTTCAAATTCCTGCGACATTGGAATAGGTAGCTTGACTCTGATTAAAACTGAACGGTGTAATTTAATATTTATTTGACTAATTAAATTCAAAAACAGAGGTATAATTATTTTGTTAAATTTGAAAATTAAATTTGTTCATTGTTAAGTCGGAAAAATAATTATTATAATTATAAGCTTTCACTTCAGTCAGATGCACTGTATGTATGTCTGTCCAATGGACATCTCACAGGCTCATCGTACACGCACTTAACGAACAGACTCCCGAAACGCCTACTTCCTCGCCCACGGCTGCAGTAATTCTTGGATGAAAGGTATCCTATGTCCTTTCTGGTGTCCCGGAAAACGTGTATGCAAAATTTCATGGTGATCGGTTCAGTAGTTTTGGCGTGAAAGCGAGACAGACAGACAGAGTTACTTTCGCATTTATAATATTAATAAGTCCTGGATAACTCTTTTTAACAAAAAATAAACCGACTTTAAATCTACATCTACATTTAAAATACACAGTTCACAAGTTACAATCTCTCATTGCTATTTTATATCTCGCAGTCTACGGATATGTGCTACGGGCTACGGGGACTTTCTAAGGTAATTTTGTCGAGACAAGGCTAATTTAGGGCGGCACGACGTTACTCGTGCGGGAGGAATGTTTTCGTTTATTTTGTAATGCAAAATAAAATATAATTTAATTCATATGTTAGATACAAAAAAAAAATTAAACCTGCCATAATAGTGTCTCGGTGATTTGGTCGGCAGTGCACCATTATTATTACTATTAATATAACTTCCTATAATCAGTGGTAAGAAAATCGACGTCTTATACATACCTAGTTATATATTTTAAGTTGTTTTTAGACAACTGTACCTATATGAAGTCGGTTATTGGAGGATCGGTTGCTATTATATCATATAAAACCCCAATAAATTTCATCAAACGTCGTTTTCATAGAGATTTTAAGAATAGTGTTTTGTAAATTAAATTATTTCGGGTGCAAGTACTCATTGTTATATATTTACACGTTGAATGTATTGGTCAACGTTTTCTTAATTGTAAATTAAACTCCTTAAATGCCTAACATAAAATGTGCAAAGTGTTTGTATCACTAATCCCGTTATCGCACTCCGGGGAAAACTTCTGCGTAATGAGCAGTTTAATATTAAGCGAGTTAGAGGCATGCCGTGATATTGCTTACGTGTTGTGGGCCACGAAATCAGTGATTCATGAATAGTTTTGTGTAAAATTTATTTCAATAATTATTAAAAATAAACGTTCTAATTTTAGATTACAATTTTCATTACAAAATAACCCTATATAAAATGGTGCATATATTTATTTTAACAATAATCTCCATCCATATTATATGTATACAATATTGCTACTTTGATGCTTACGTATAAATCGTAAAATATTTAAAAATAACGCATAAGTCTATCACGTCATCGATATGTCTTCTCGTGGGTTCAGTGATCTTCAATAGATGGCGCAAGCAACATTTTATTAATGTGGTCGTAATAAAATACGATATATTCACGATATGAAAATTAAAACAAGATATTATCTGACTGAATATTTATTACTTTTTGCAATGAAACTTCCGTGTTAAAATTATACGTTTAAAGGAGGAGTTTGATATCAATAGTTTATTTCGTAAATAAAAATTAACGAAACTATTAAATAGAAATAATGATATAACACTTTTTAAACAAGTAAATTGTATAAACATAATCCAAAAAAGTCTAGTTATGAAGAAGCATTCATTAAAATTGAATGCTCTTGAACATTTTGTAACGAATGTCGAAAAAATTCGCTGCACTAATGGCCCCGCCCACCTTATGTCACGTATTTGCTTCCCGGACGGGATTTATGTCGTGCTTCCACCGGAACTCGTATTGGTGTCGATACTAATTTGATAAGGTTTTACCTCGCTATTACCTCCGCACGATTACGGCTCACCAACCATAAATGGGAGCAGTTTTATCTCTAACGGCATCCAAATTTAGTTATGAAAGATTCGGTTTGGTTAGTAGGTGTTCTACTTAGTTTAGTAAGTTTAGTATTAGTAGGTAATAGTAGTTTAGCTGCCTTGATTTAATTATTGATTTAATACTTTGTCCAAATAGCATAACATAATACATAACTACATAATAATTATTTATTTAAATAACTGATATCAAAATGATGTCCCAAATTTAAAAAAAAATACGATAAAAATGAAAGATTATTGACGAAAAAACCTATATTAATTAATTAATTATATTTTTTTTTTTTTTTTTTAAGATTTACGATAAGATACCTAATGGTATTTTACTAAAAAACAATTACATTGTTTGAAATAATTTACATACAATTGATATCGTACATTAAAATTACCTTTTTATAAATTCATATTCAAATGAACATTTTTTGGGATTTGTAGGGTAACATTTGGTACCAAAATATAATTGTGTGTAAAATTATTATACTTAGTTCAATTTGTTTACAAATTATGAAAATGTTTTCTAGATCTAAAGACCTACGGAACTTTCGGCACAATATATAAATTACTAGAATTTATTTTAAATGTTTTCGAATATTTTGTCGATTGTGCGCCGAGTCCCCGCAACGGCGCACCTGCGTTTTATTTACGTCCTCACCTGCGCGTTTATCACGATCGGCCCGTGTCACGTGACCATTTTCCTGCAACAATGGACGAACGAAAAGGCTGCCACTTACCGGAGGCCCATTGTTCGGAAAGATTAATTTGTACCATTCGACGACGCGACGCAGCGGACATGACCGTACAGTACTGTATTTTTTTACGGCAGCAATAAAAAAATAGATATGAAATTATCCAAGAGGTTTAAAATTTCAACTTTGAATATAAAAAATAATAATGCTTTATTCACGTAACTCAGACTCAATATGTGTATAACATAATGGTTCATGCGAAGAGTCCAGCCTACTTTACTGCTTTACATAGAATAGAATAAGAAATGGACAGAAATTAGAAAGAGGTTGTGTTATAGTAGAAGTATCTTTTTGTTCATAATAAAATGTATAATTATGTACTTATATAACACGTCATTATAGCTGCACTTATAACTAGCAATAATCAAGGAAGGGTGTAAAATTTACACGGCGCCGTGTAGTCTCCTCACATTGTACATGAGTCGTAAAAGTCTCTTAGTTCTTATACTGTTATTATTCAACGTCGCGCCGTCCGATATCCCGCACAGCCTGACGCAGAAAAAGAAGAAAAAGAAAAAGAAAAGTAATGTCTGAAATAGGGGGGGTCTGTCATCTTTGCAATGTAGAGGAATGCTCGGTTATTAGGCATAAGCGAGGGGAGTAGAGACGGCGGATGGATATTGTAAAGGCTCGCGCATATTGTTGAAAAACATTGGTATGCGGAGATGAGTTTAGATTTCAATATAGCAGCATTCCTGTTGAGCTTTTCCCGCTCTGAACGGCTTCATTAAGCTGAATTTATTAGAAGTTGCTTTTGCATCGCGGAAATTTATAAACTAATATAAAAGTTATAATACTAGCTCGCGCGCGCGACTTCGTCCGCGTTAAAAAAGAAAAAGTGGCCTTATCTTGTGTCACGTACGTCTAAATGGTTATCTAACAAATTTCATGAAAATCAGATAATTCGTTTAAGAGTTATGAATGAACATACATACATACATATAATACCTACGTCCTACACTTACAGATTTATTATTAGTATTGATTGATTAATGTAATATTGCAGATTTGTATTTCAATAGTTTCAAATTTAATACAGATAGAAACACGAATTTGTTTCATTTAAATATTGCTAAGAAAATATGTTTTTCGTAATAACAGGAAACAGTTTAAAAACAATGAAAACTTAAAATAGAAAATAGGAGTTGTATTCTGTCGCCAAACGGATTGCCCAAATGAAATGCAGTGTATTCCAAATACCACCACATATTTGTCTTTCTATTCTAATTAAGCCCACCGAAGACTTAAAATAACATAGTTTTAGCTATTGTGCTTTCGATTGAGGGGTGCCATTGGCAAGTTTTAAATAATTTCCCACATATTCCTTTTTTTTTTTTTTTTTAACGAGGAGAGATCCGTTTACAGATTCCCTACCGCTGGCTAGACGGTAGGGGTATGTGGGGGTCAGCCGGCGCTCTGCGCTATGCTAGTCATAGCGGGCCCGGCCACTACCCACTAAAACTCCCCGGTGCCTCCTTGCCCTTTGTGCAGGGTAGATCGGGCTCTGTCGAAGCAACAACTCCGATCCACCCCAGGGCGGCCTAGCCATTACTGGCTAGGCTACGCCGATGGGGGATTGCCCGGAGACACCAGGGCAATCCCCAGGCGGGGGGGACCTTGTGCAGGCACACACAGCTAGCCAGCTATGTGCGCAGGTCCCCTAGGACATTTGAAAGCGGGCTAGATATGCCCGCCTTCTCCTGCCCTGCCGCCTGCGTCTGAGGGAAGCGAGACCTGCCGCTTCCTCTCGCTCCCTCTCAGCTGCCTCCTTCTGCGACATTACGGATTCGCAGAAGGAAGCAACTGCTTTCCAGGTGGTCACACTGCCAAGCATGGCTTCAACCATGCTTGACAGTGTGACGTCACCACCACCCAGCGCCGCTCTTAACTCCCGGCGCTGGGGACTCCAGGCCGAGCATACTTCGAGTGTATGCTCGGCCGTGTCGTCAGGGTCGCCGCAGTGATGGCACCGCGGCGACTCCTCTCGTCTTATTTGGTGCAGATAATGACCGAAGCAGCCATGTCCAGTCATCATCTGCACCATGTGGAAGGTGAGGCTACCTCTATGGCGCCTCACCCATTCCTCCAACACCGGACGAATCGCTGAGATTGTCCGGTGGCCGGCGGTAGGGTTGAGGAGTGCATCACCCCAGTCATCCATGGCCCTCTCCTGTGCCTCTGCACGGACCCGTTGCACGTCCTCGGCAACGGGTCTTTCTCCAAGGGCCCTTGCGATGACCCAATGCCGATGCACCTGGCACAGAACCAGGGCATCGACATCCCACGGGAGGGTGCCTGCCAATACGCAGGCGGCCCCGTGGCTGACCGTGCGATAGGCCCGCACGGCCCGGATCGCAATGACCCTTTGAGGCCTACGCAGAAGGGCCCGGGTGCGAGGAGTGAGGCACTCCGCCCAGACCGGGGCTCCGTAAAGTGCCATCGACCTTACCACCCCGTGGTAAAGGCGACGGCACGCCGAATTCGGTCCTCCCTGATTTGGAAGGAGCCGTCCGAGTGCGGCTGCGGCTGCAGTCAGCCGTGGAGCGAGGAGCTTGAAATGCTCCTCGAAACTCCAGCGAGGGTCCAGTGTGAGGCCGAGATACTTGAAGTGCCTCTCGACCTCGATCCGTACCCCCTCCACTCGGACGCGGAGCCCCGGAGGGATCCTGCGGCGTGGGGGGTGAAAACCCATGGCCCTAGTTTTGTCTAGGGCCACTTCCAACCCGAGCAGACGGATGCGCCGGACGACCAACGAGGTGCCGACCGACGCTAACCGAGCTGCCTTCTCCCACGTCTGCGCTTTTGCCGCGACTAGGGTGTCGTCGGCAAAGCAGACAATCTCCATTTTGGGAAGGAGATTGCCTCGCAGGACCCAGTTGTACCCCAGGTTCCAAAGAAGGGGGCCGAGGACGGCCCCCTGGGGCACCCCTACCGCCATTGGTCTGCGGAGAACCCTCCCGTCTGCGCCCTCGTACAGCACTACCCGCTCGGCGAGATAGTCGTCGACGAGGGCGCAGAGATAGGGCGGCACCCGGTGGAACCTGAGTGCCGCCTTGATGCATTCATGAGGGAGGCTGTTGAAGGCGTTGCGGATGTCGAGCGACACCGCAACAACAGCCTCCCCCCTCGTGGCGGCCTCCTCAGTCCAACTCTTGAGGAGACCCACCGCATCCATGGTGGACCGACCGGTGCGGAAGCCGAACTGGCGTTCATCCAGGTTCGGCCCCTCTGTCTCGAGGTGCTCGACGATCCGACGGGCCATGATCCTCTCAAAGGCTTTGCCGGAGTCGTCGAGTAGGACCACCGGTCGGTACCCCGCCGGCGAGTCGGCAGGGCGACCCTCCTTACGGAGAAGGCAGAGCCGCCCCACCTTCCATCTAGTGGGGAATTTGCCCCGGGCGATACACGCATCAAGTACCGCCCGGAACCTTTCCCCCAGCGGCCCCAGCGCTATCGCTAGGGCCTTGGCCGGGACTCCATCTGGCCCCGGGGCCGTCCTCTTTTTCCCGATCCGCTCCCTCACCGCCTCAAACTCGACGTCGGAAACGGGAGGGCCCTGCAGCACAGCCTCCGGTAGTGGTTCCGGAGGCTCCATAGTAGGGGGCTCGAATGGGCTGGGGGTCGGGAAAAGAGCCCCCACGACCTCATCGAGCAGCGTCGGGTCGAGATTAGCCGTAGAGGGGGAGCTTGATGTAAACTTGCCCCTCACAGCCCTGTATGGACGACCCCAGGGGTCGGCGTCCAGGAGGGCCAGGAAGCGCTCATGGGCCTCTTCTTTGGCCTTGCAGATACCTTTCTGCAGGGCCTTATGCGCCTCCCTGTACGCCTGACGAAGGAGGATCTCTTCGTCAGGCGTCCTCCTGAGACGCCTTCTTCGGCAACGAAGCAGAGCCCGCCTGGCCGCCAGACACTCGGAACGCAATGCGGCAATTTCCTGGGCCCACCAGTACACCTTCTTCCATCGGGGAGGAGGGCGCCACAGTGGCATGGCGGCATTGCAGACGTCCCGAAGGTCGTCTGCAAAGTGGTCAGCCATGCCGTCGGGATCCCCTGCGAGGTGAGGGGGGAGGGACGACCATTCCCTCACCATCGCGGCCTCCTCCGCCACATCCGGGCGAAGCTTGGCCAATGCCCACCTGGGAAAGGCGGCACCCGCCGTAGGATCCCGACGCTGTGACGTGCTGGAGGTCAGCGTAGAGACCTCGTATCGGACATACAGGTGGTCCGATAGGGTCTCCACCTCTTCCTCGACCCGCCAGCTTCGGATTTGGGCAGCAAGGGTGGCAGTGGCAAAGGATACATCCACAATGGACGTACCCTGCCACCGTACGCACGTGGGAGAGGTACCACGGTTGAGCACCTGAAGCCCCAGGCCCAACGCCCAGGACTCCAGAATACCTCCCCTCACGTCCGTTCTGGGGGACCCCCATGCCGAGGATTTGGCGTTGAAGTCCCCCGCCACCAAAACTGGGAGTGGAGCCGCGCGTCTCACCACACCCTCCACCGCAGCCAGGAAGAACTCGAAGTCCGCCCGACTGCGGTTAGGGGAGAAGTAGGTCGACACGACCACCATTCTCCCCCAGTTTGCTGCCACGAAACCCGAACCTCTCTCCCTGAGGGAAAGGGGAGGAGCTGCACTACCAGGCCTCACCACAACAGCAGCGGAGTCGTTCAGATCCCCCAGCCAGTTGGGATTTTGAGGGACCGCGTATGGCTCCGCCACCACCGCCAGGTGAATCTCCCACTCCGCCATGGACTGGCACAGTAGATCCTGTGCCCCGGCGGAGTGGTTGATATTCGCCTGGAGAAACTTTGTGGTGGACCTATTGGGCATTGGCGGTGTCCATGAGCTCCTCCCTTGCCGAACTGGTGGCCCCTGTTCTGACGACAGGCTTGGCCGCTGTAAGGCGGCCCCTAACGGCCGGGGGGGAGCAGTTCATCCCCCCCATACGATGGTTAGCCGGGAGACCGGCGTCTGCGCAGACGGCGCACTTATACGCCGCCTCGCATTCACTAGCGGAGTGCCCGTCCAATCCGCAACGGTAGCAGAGACCGCTGCGGTCCTTGTTGGACGGGCATCTGACCACAGGGTGGCCAAGCCCCATGCACTTGAAACAGCGCATGGGACGCTGTTCTAACAGTTGGACGGAGGCAGAACTCCATCCAACCGTCAGACGGCCAACGATCGCCAGCTTCCTAGCGGCGTCCACCGGGCAAGAGGCGAAGGCAGAGCCTACCCCTCGCACTCCAAGGTGGACCTTGCCCACCCTGAAGTGCTCAGGGGGACAGCCCGTGCTCGAGGCCAGTGCGGCCAGCAGTTCCTCGGTCGACACCGAGTCGTCCAGGCCGTTGACCCGGATGTCAGCCGATTTAACTGGGCGCGTGACCTTCGCCTCGTCACCCAGTGCTGCACCAATTTGGGCTGCCAGCTTATCCGCCTGTACGGGCGTAGTCCCTTTCGGGAGCTCAAGTATACGAGCTCCTGTGATGCCCGTGCGGAATTGCGCCGGACCAATTCCCAAGGCGTCGAGTGAGACTGTGGCCTTCGTTTTCAATATGGCCTTGTTGTAAGTGGCGCCCTTTGCAACCGCCTCCGGTTTGAGGGCCACAACCACCGCCAACTTCTTGGGCTCCTTGGGGAGCTTGACGGCACTAACTTTAGCCGCTGTTGGAGCTGGAGCTACGGGTGTGCGTTTCTTGCGCCTAACAACCTCACACCAGCTGCCGGCGGCTCCACCTGCCTCAGTCGCTGGCCCGTCCTCCGGCACGGGACGCTCGTAAGCCGGTTGTTTCGTTGCCTTTACGGCCCTCGCCTTTTTGGGCAGATTGGCGCGAGGGGTGAGGGTTGTCACCTGGTCAGGCTGAGAGGTCGCAGAGCGATCTTTTGCTCTGCGATCCGCCATCAGTGGAGGCCGAATTGGCTGCGCGGGGAGAAGCCTGCCGTCCAACTCCAAACCATCTAGGCGTGCATTGACCATACCGCCTATTTGGTTCATTAGCTCCGCTTGCAGCGAAGCGAAAGCTTCGAGGAATTCGGCTCGAGATAGTGACTGGCCGTCAGCCACTGTTTCGGGCGTCTCCATTGATGGTTGCGAGTCAACCACCGGCTTTGGGCGGGACCTCTCTGAGAATGATCGCCGCAGCGCCATCACCTCCGAGTGAAGGGCCTCCATCTGTCCGCGAAGGCGCTTATTATCCGCTTTAAGGCGACGGACTTCCTTACCGGATTTGCGGTCCGCCACCGCCTTCACAATCCCAACAAGGGCATTCGTTGCCTCTTTTATGTCCCTCTGACAAGAGCCCTTGAAGTTGCCCGACTTTTGAACAACCTCAAAGATCACAGAGGCACTTTCCTCCGCCCTTTTGGTAAGTCCTTCAATCGATCCCGAGAGGGAAGAGGACTTCGTAGAGTGGAACTCGTCGTCCGACGAGTCCGTCTCCACTTCTCTGAGCTCCCGGCGAGCTTGCGACAATCCTATGTCGTGGCGGTGATACTTGTTGGCACTGCCCTTGCTTCCTTTCGGGATCTTGGGAGGAACCGGTGGTTTCTCGAAGGACTCCGATGCCTCCGAGCCGGAGGAACCAAATAACCTGCTGGGTCTACTCGAGGCTGAGGAGGGCCGAGAGGACTCCATGGTGATCTCCTCCCTCCTGGCAACACGTTTTCGTAGTCGGTAGATTCCGTCCCTTTTCACCTCCCTGACTGAGTCCATCAACCCCCATGGAGTCCGACATGGCCAAATTTTTGGCCCCGTCGGCCCCCGAGATAAGTGGTGAGTCTGCCACTGGCGTGTGGAAACAGGACCACAACAATAAACAACAAAATCAACAGAAAATTAACGAATTTCCTTAAAACTAAAAACAACAAACAACAATAACAGCTTAGCTACAGAAGCTAGAAGCAGCCGGTTTGGGCTGGCCGGAAGCGCTTCCGAAGAGGCTTCTTCCAGGCCAACCCGCAACAAAATCTGCCCACCAACAACAGAGATAATAACAAAAAACAACAAAATCCTTAAAAAACTAGCAACAAAAACAGCAATAAAAACTTAACGACAACAGCTAGCTAAAGTTGGAGTAGGCTGCCCGAAAGCGCCCCCGAGGAGGCCTCTTTCGCCCGAAACCCGCGACAAAATTCGTTCACGAGAACAGAAGTTATCGGCGATTCCAACTTTTGCCAGTACTAACAAAAAACAACAAAAACGACAATAAGAACTAGAACAACAACAACAACAACAATTCGTGCAGGCAGTCCGAAGGAGCCTTGAAAAAGGCTTCAGACGAGCTGCGCCGCACCGAAAAACTCCAACAAACAAAGAAGTTATCGACAGTCAAAAATCGCCTGAACAACTGTACCTACTAAACTCCACATACATACAATACCAAGCTTATGTTATACTCTCCCACATATTCCTAAAATTATTTCAAGTAAAATTTATCTAAAATTATCTAAAGTTTTCAAATTTCAATGGAAGTGGTTCTGAACCGCAGTGTGTACGCTGTGGCAAGTTACAATGGAGCCGCTGCGCCAAGTTTCATAATCGTCGAGGAATCCGTCACGTACGTTGGTAGCGAGTTAATAACGGGCAAGTGTCGCCTCAGACGACGAACGCGCGACGGAGACTTCGGACCAGGCTCATAATTGCCAAACAATGAACGGGAAACTGCAAAAGTACAATCACCAGGAACTTGGTGCTGTTTATAACAACAGTAAGGGTCTAAGCTTGACTCAAATTAGCTTTTGTTTGTTAACTCTAAAGATTTTCAAGAAGTTGAACAATTTGTTTTTGAAATAGGAAAGTAATTTAAATTTATTATTTAAACTCGCATAGCCATCATTTTTGTTCGGAATATCGAGCGATGTAGTTGTTTAAGGGATTCACATAACATTAGTAATTATGTTTATCTAACATAAGTATTTATGTTTATCTATAAGTGGAAATTTTTTATTAGGTTAAGTTAAGTACCTATAAATTATTAATTATTATACCTAAAAATAATAATATGTTAGTTTATACTTGTAAATTTCCCTAAAATAAAATAAATTAAACATATATTTTTTTAAAACCAATTGCGTTGATACTTTCTTGTAACATCTTTATTAAACAATGCAAATATTTAGGATTTAGCCTTTGTTTACCCCTTAACTATCTTATACATCGATTGACCCGGTAGTATCATCTACAGCTATAGATCTAGTCTATCTATACTATCTACCATAGTGGATTTTATGGTATCATTTACAGCTATTATAGATGATGTTCTATTTAATGGTAGTCCAATATGAACAATTTCGACGCTGGCTCGATTGCCTAGACAGAGTTTCTCAAAGATGAATATGGACATGCGAAAATCATTACGAATTTAAAAGCTTACGATCCATGAGAATGATCCACAAATTCAGAATGATCGAGAATTACCTCATGTGAAGCATTGCAATTCCAAATGTTGATTAACTTGTTAAAACACAACCGAATATATCACGGATTAATATTATGATGTTTTCATTACTGACTCTAAAATGTGTTTTCATACATCTGATCACATTTAATCCTTTACGTGTCCGATAGTGCAACGCGACAACAATACCAGTCAATTCAGCATACATCGATACGTACACGATCGGATTGAACGGATCAGTCTTGTTGATTGGATCGCGATCCTCTACTTGTTTTGTAGGCCGTTGCTCACGTATTCGTGTTTCCATACGCTTTTTCGTTATCTATTTGTGACGTCATTGTCTCGATTGGATAGTTCATGAATGTCCTCTCTACGCTAAACCGCTACTCAGGTTAATTTCATATCATGTACTTTTGTACCTAGACATTTTCACTCACAATGTTAACTTCTGATCGGGTTCTGAATAACTCAGCCGAAGTAATCTTGACCGAATGGCTATGACGTTTGCAAATATATTCGATGCTAAGACGCTATTCAAAATTCAAAATCAGGTATTGTATGAAATTAATTGTGACCCTATTGTGTATGGCGTGTACCTTTATCGGAAAAGAGAAGATTTCTTCAAAGGGTCCATTTTTTAATAAAATTTTGTAATAATAACTTAATACGTGATGGTTACCACTTACTATTACCTCCTGCCTGACATGGTCGTCTATTTATGATAAGGTCAGAATTTATCTTATGTGAGTTTCTAAGATATTTAATGAATAATTGAGTTTTATTTATGTATCGCAAACATAAATAAGAGTAAGTCCTCTTAATGTTAGCGGTATACATCACTTTATTAAAATTATTATGGGACTATAAGACAGTTTTGATGTTAGGACTAAATGGTTATGGTACTCTTAAATGAATATAGTGGTCTTATGACAATGATTATTCTTGTGGTATAATACATATGAATGCATAGGAGTCATTTCATACTCATTTCATACTATGTATTTCATACTATGTACCTACTTATCTTTATATTTTATATAGTATGGGCGTTACATATAAATAAAATATTGTACTGCCATCACAATGCTTATTTTACACGAAGAGGTACAAAAGTGTGAAAAATATATTCAAAAGCTTATTTTAACACCTGATAAGATTTAGAAAGAATTTTCAAAGAATCTGTTTTCAATAATCCGAATCGATAATCATTTGCAAACCTATCACCAAGATAATTATGAAAATATATTCTTACATGCGAATATGAAACCATACCACATTCTACGACATCGTTCTTCGTGCCCCTAAAGCTTTTCGTCGTAAAAATGTGTAATTTGTTTTGTATTAGTTTATAAAAAAAAGTACCCGACATTTACAAATTGACACATGGAATCCCGGAAGTTTTACAGAATATCCTTCGAGTTTAAAAAAAGAAAGAATAAAGTTTGACGCGACACGCGCAAGAAAGTTTACAAATTTTCTTTAACCAACAACAATCTCCCACCGTGCCTTATACTTGCACAAGTTGGGAACAATCGGTAATCCTCACGTGTGCAGAAAGAAACGAAGTTTGGCGCCCGGTGCCACATTTAAAACTTTGCCATATAGCTTTCAGGCGTACCTTGGAATTTTCTTTGAATATCTTTGTTTTTATTCTGTGGTACGAAGTCAAACAATATTATGATTAAGAAAACTGTAAAAAATTGTTAAAAAACTGTAAAAAAGTTACTTTTTTTAATTTCAACTAATAATCTCTACACTTAAACACTTACAACACACTATTTATATTTTCAGTTCACAGTTTATGGGAACAGTATAGGTACATTTATCTGAGTACAGAAAGGATGCTTTCTACACGCTTTCTGTACCCAGAAAAAATGATCGATCGACTAGTTAAGTGGTGAAAGCGTAACAAACAAACTCACTTTTTCATTTATAATGTTAGTTAGGAGATGCCATAATAATATAAATTGTTTTTTTTTTGTTTTGCTTTTAATTATTCAGCTATTCATTATTATTTCCACGTTGTTCTCCGGCTTCACCCCTCTCACGTCACAACTTAATACTCTGTCAGGAGATGCAAATTCAAAACTCTACAAACTTTTTCAAAACATTATGCATGCTGTCAAGTATCAATTTTTATAAATATGCATGTCGCGCTGGCATGGTGTAAATAGACATTGACAAGATAGAGGATCAAAGTTTTTTAACCCGTAAGGTGAATATTAACAGTATAAATTTAAACTTATAATGACGATCAAAAGAGTTTCTTGTAGAAACCTAATTGATAAATAAATATTTTGATTTTGATTTTGATTTTATAAATATTATTATGTTTTCATATAAACATTGTCCTTCGTTATTCCCTTATAATTAATACAGTCATATTATGACTATTACGTTATTACTTAGAAGACTGCCAAAACTAAATATTTTTAGTATATTTTTTTTTTATTTCAATATGTCATGTGCTCTTTTGTTTCAATGCTTGAGTATGTAGAATTTTTTGAAGATATTGTATTATTTGTTTTAAATTTTTTTTAAAGAAAGCAAGTTTCTTAAAATAAATCAATTCTGATGGAATAGAAACAGAAAAAAATGTTCAATCAGAATATTTCGCAGATAGAACCCACTCCAGACAGTTTTGGATATAATGTACGACAGAGCCGTCGTGTGATCTCATTGAACGGCTTGAGGAAGGATCTGCTGAGAAGCACATAATATAGATTAAACAGAAGTGTTTCTTTCCATTGAATTAATCTATAAACATAAATATATGTTTAATGTTTAATATCTACCATATAGCTTAACTAGTGGCTCGCTCCCGGCTTCGCCCGGGTTCAAAATAAAAACTATCTTATCTTTTAAGTTGAACCAAATTAGGTACACATATTTACGAAGTTTTATAGAAATCGGTTCAGCAGTTTATTCGGCGACAAATAATGTGACACGAAATTTTTATATATATTTTCGCGACTTCGCCCGCGAATAAAAAATAGATAAAAACCTATTCTCAGACCTACTACATATCAAATTTCATCAAAATCGGTTAAGCCGTTTCGGAGAAACTAACACTGTGACACGAGAATTTTATATATTAGATATTTAACTGGATTTTTTTTCTAGCCGCTATGCGAGGGATTTCAGTTTATATACGTTCCTATAGATAGAATATGCTTGAAGGTTCATAATTATAATAATAAATGTACTGTTATGTTGAATCTAATGCAGCTAAACCTAATTTAATCTTGAAATCTTGATATCTTGAAATATCTTCATTTTTTTTACGATAACATTAAATATTTCGACTACTGTTTGTACCTTATATGGTGAATGCGTACCAAATCGCGATAAACACATTCTGATCCTTTATTGAGTGACGCGTTTGGGTCAGGGTTCGAATCCGTTTCAATTTGTTTGGAAGCACTTTATGTGGGTTCTGTCGCGATCTACATAACGATTAGTATAATTAAATTAGTTTTGAACTCTTTTTGGATATAAAGTTTCAGTATAATTTATCAATTTAATATCTGAACTGAATGTGTGGGGGATTGAGTTAACTTTTGGAGACTAAAAATAAAGATATGAGACCGGAAGTGAGGCTAGATGTAAACTTCTATTGAATATATTGGAAGACGCATATTCCTTAACAAAATAGAGCTCAAATTGCAGGAGATTGTAGGTACGCTGTGGACCTTTTAAGAAATTGTTAAAGAGCATGCTTGAAGAGCACAGCATGCTTGAAGATGCCCGGTACACACAATCAGAGGAGAGTTGTTACACAGGATAGTGTCTACCCATTTGGATATAGTACTCACAGCGGAGCTTCTTGTTAAAGTAATTCCTCATCATTGGCACGCAATAAGATGGTGAAAATTCGGAGTTGGCATTAATTGAATACACACTAATTGTATACTTTGACAGGTTTTTCATTAGTTCAAAAGTTATTTACCCATTCGGAGCTGGTATTTGAAATCCATGTATGAAAGACTTAGTATTTGTTGTTTCAAAAGCGACATAGTTTAGTGGCAAACAAAGAATCCTACATTAAGCTAAGTACACACCGGAGCGTTAATCCGAGCCGCTTGTAATGCACCCGAGCGTCGAAAAGTTGAGCTATCCGCGCACCGCTCCGCCCTCTTGATATTAAACCGGTTTAGAGCGGTTTATACTGGCTTTATTATATTAGCGCTCTAATAAAACCTAAACAGTAAGGAATGTTGTTGATTAAATGGTTTTAAACTTTTTAATATTTTGGTGTTTTATGTAAAACGTTTTTGTTACAGATCATAATAATTATTGTCATCATGATATACGTATTATCTTTGCGTACTTTGTTCACATCAATTTTATTTTAATTATTTTATTTTTCACTTTTTACGTTTTCAGTCCTACATTTATTAAACATTCGAAAGTTTGTGAGGATATTTAATACTCTTTCACGCAAATGAAACTTTACAGTTATATAGTTTATACATCAGAATAACGGATCGACTATAATTCATAAAGATAAGCGGATTGAAGTTATGAACAAAAGCTTGTAAAGGTATTTGTTAGTTGTCCTATGGATGATTGTTACTTTGTTAACGTAAGCACAAAACATACTTAAATGAATTTAAAAGAATTAGGGGGAGGCCTATGTGCAGCATGTACTCCCTACGTTTGATATAATGTTAATGGTGTGGTGATGGGGAAAATGTAGAACGACGCACTGTCTTGTGTAATAATGTCAGCAATAAATATATTTATTTTCGCTGAATAAAACTCTATAAATAGAAAGTCACAGATGAATTTAAGTGACAATCATCAAGTTATATAATCGCGTTAATAAGTTTGCATACGGTTTGCGAGACAGGTTTGTTTGGCGCGTCGTCGCTTCACTCGTGATTTTGGCTGTTTAATTAGAAGCGTTGTGTTGAGATATTAATCTAAGTGTACCGTTGTGTACGCGGCATTATCGTTGTGGATTTGTTTTATTGCCTAGAGGATTTACCACACTTTATCGACAGTACACCGGTGTAAAGCTGCGGTGACACGTTTTGGTTCAAACTAACTACATTTTCTCTGAACATTATTATATTTTAGTAGTGGCTGGGCATTTTGCGTTCCGCAATCATAAAATAGTCCGTCTGAGTCTGGTGGCAGACCATGGCGTTACAGGTGACAACTGTAAAATAAAATATGTCTGTAAACTGTAAAATAATTCTCTCATATATTTTTTTAAATTATTTAGTTGTATAAATTAAAAAAAAAGCCATAGAAAGCGGGGGACGCGCGGACGGTCCGACTCTGAAAATCTAATATCTAATCTATACTAATATTATAAAGAGGAAAGATTTGATTGTTTGTTTGTATAGAATAGGCTCCGAAACTACTGGACCGATTTGAAAAATTATTTTACCATTAGAACCCGACATTATCCGTGATGAACAAAGGCTACTTTTTACCGCGGGAAAATGCTTCATTCCTACGGGAAATCTAAAATTTAGCGGCTTGGTCCGCCATCTATACAAAATACGGTAAATGGCGTTTTATACTTTTCTACGCGGACGAAGTCGCGAGCACCAGCTAGTATATTAGATTTTCAGTGTTCTTGACAAGAAGAGTTTAAATAAGCTGCCTTGTAAACTTGGCTCCGTTATTACCAATTCCCAGGAGATTTTACCGTGAACTCGTAACTGGCGTAACCTAAGATCTAGAGATCTATTGCACTACCCGATCGAGATCTCTGTTTTATCTCTCTCCTTTGTATTCTTGTATTTTTTACGTATTTGTGAATTTATTTGTTTTTAAATAAAAATTGGTAAAGAAAGTCGCCTGGATGCTTTAAATGAAACAACAATAGGCACAATGAGTATTATAAAATCAATTTTCATCTTAAAAATTGTACGTAATTTGATGTTATTTTCCTTTACGGTACGTATTAGAGTTAATGCTTTTTCGTCGTCAAATATTTTTTTTAAATCAATCGCGGTTTCTTTAGATTTATTTCTCTTCGCCCTTACAGCCTACGTTGATGTATTATTACCCCTGTTTAAATTATAACTTTGTGAACTTTGACATTATGTGAAAATTGACTCCATTGGATTATTTTTAATGTTTATATTTCTTTGTTTCAGGTACACTACTCATTTGGATGTTTTCGAAAAGATTATCCCACTCAGTGTTAGTAAAAAAATATGTATCAACAAATGTCTTTCATTTGTACAAATTGCAAGTGAAGTTACAAAATAAATTGTGGTTGCAGGACGCGCCCACTAGTATATTATCTCGTTAGTGAGAATGGACCATGATGCGAGGTCATTACGGAAACCTAATGTAAAAGTGTATGGTCACAGTTTATGTAGCGTAGATACTTTATACAGAGGATAGTGTTTTGTCGGACCCAATTTGTTGGTTGTAGAGTCGTTTACAAACTTAAAAAGAAAGAAATATTTTGACTTTACGCAAAATAATTATGTTTATTATTTAGTATTATTAATTGTTTATCAAACTAATAAAAGATCGATTATACAATATTTTTGATGATATCTGAAAAGCGACAAAATTTATAAAATCTATTTCTTTTGACCTCGGTAACTTAATATACAAAACGTATAGAAATTGTTTTTTTTTTAATACTTGATGTATAGACACGGCTCGTTTTCCCATTGATGATGATGATGAAGGGAAAATTCTGAATAGCCTTTTCTAACATGGATAATAAACCGAATTTCTTTTTTTATGCTTATAGTAGCCATAGACGAACTTTAGTTCTATTAGTTAAAAAAAAAGGTGCAAATAGATTTTTGGAAATATATGAACGTAACAAAATAAGGCCTGATTTAAAAGCGTTAAGTACAAAAATAAAACTAAAGTACAACGTTAAGTTGATCACTTAACGCTTTTTAAATAAAGTTTATTTAGAATTTCGAACGGGAATGAATAAGTGGCGATAGAACTTACTTGAAGTTCAACTCTTTAACCGAATAAGCCAGGTTTGTTACGGGGCAAGAAAAAGAAACTATTTTAGTTTTGCTTATAAAAGTTACAATTTGTATCTATATAGAACGCCCAATTCTGACGCCACACCGCGCCGTATGAATACTTCCGAATATTAGTAGTCCAGTATCCCTCACCTGGATTTTTTTGTGATTACTAACAGGCTGAAACTCTGTGAGTAGCTTCGGTTGTTGGTAATCCCATCCCTTTCAATATATCACAATAAATAGGTCATAAAAATTATTAATAACAAGCTGATTTTTTGTCCGCAGCTTAGTAAACATTTGTATAATAAAATGGCCGCATAGTCCTACAAATTGAGTGATACGTTTTCCCAGTCCTACGCTTGGAATATTTTACGGCTGCTAACTCCTTTAGCTACCTCTATCGAGAATTTTCGCAGAGGAAAAAAAGGTGGACGTCTCGGCAAACCGAAGCTACTCACGTAGTTTCAGCGTGTTAGTAATCAGAAAAAAATTTAGATGAGGGATACTGGACCATAGCTGAATACTAGGCTCGCGATCCTAACGACTTATTTCGCGTGGACATCGTCTTAAAATATTATGAATATATAATTTTATAAACAGAAGCTAATATCATAAACTATTTTTTTTTCTTTGTAAACCGATTGGAATGAAACATTTACTGTGCATTTAAATTATTAAACTTTAAAAAATATTTAAAGTAATTTTAAAATTTTATCTAACATAATAAGTGTTGCAAGTGCGCTACGATATGATATTGAAAGTTGATTTTTTACCACTTATTAAAAAATAAGATATCTCACAACCCCGTTTGAAGATAAAAGCAGTCGCGCAGGTGCGCGTGTAACTTTCACAACTTGCCACTTAAATTATTACTGGCAACTTGTAAGTCTGGCCAACTTTGAGACTCGGATGAGAGGGGCAATAGAAAGTTTTCATTTCGCCTGTCAAATTTGCGCGTAGGCTATTGCGGTTCGAGCTAAAAAAGATTGATGGCTCAAAAGAAGGCAAATGGATGACTGTTTTCTCATGGATTTCTGAAGCTAAATACAATTTGCATTTTCGGCACTTATACACATATTTATATAACTTTTCTGACTCGTCTGCTAATTTTTACTTGCTGCCTGTGGTAGGTAATGCATCTGCATTACACTAGCTGTGCCCCGCTGTTTCACACGCCTTTAATTTAACAGCGTGGCGAGTATTGGCAAAATCGGGACGGTGGACGAACATTTGTAAAAATGCAGCAACACAACGGCACTGATAGGATACAGGGGTGAGAGGAACATGCACCTGTATTTTAACTTGTGTAAAATAAGAAAATGGACCAATATTGCCTTAAGATTTTTACATTAAATGCAGAAGTAACACTGCGTATTATACTGTGCCTTTTCTATTGCCACCGACGCGCCCTCCCATAAATCGTGCGACTGCTGTCGTTTCCTACGACAATAAATCTAACCATTCACTAATACACCGCATTCAAATGTAGCGAAGAGGGCACAGAAAATCCCGCATACGACTCGAGATCCGAGACGCTTTTCACCTTGAGAGCTGTGCGTAACGTACGATCGCATTTATCTCGCAGCGTATTTGGAAAGGGGTCGCTGTGTGTACCGAGAATTCTTTCAACGCACGTCAATAGATTGCGAAAGTAATTGATAGGCAAAGGTTTATGTGTATAATGCCAATGAAACTGGCTGTGTTCGACAAAGTAAATCGATACAAGTTTAGGCAATGGAAAAACGTTTGAAAATATCGTTTCGAGAGGAGAATATTCCAAGTTAAAGGGTGAAAAATCATTTGTCTTTGGCAAAGAAGGTTTTTATTTTTATGTTTATGTACTTGATTTTTTTTATGGTCGTTTGTAACTCGGGGATTCTTCGTATTGCCTGTCCTAACGGATTGGCAGTACTAGCCGCACATGTCCGTGAAAATTTCCATTTAGCTGAACGTCAGAACCTGCTTGTTAATCAAAAAGGTATGCCGCGTTGACTTTTAGGAACGGTAAGATTTAACGGGCCTTACGATCACCCTGGAATAAAGACCAGGGTCGCAACGCCCTACGATAAACGATTCACCTGCTTGATGGACTATCGAATGATGATGACTTTATCTTATTTAAAAAAAACTGTACTCTATCTTTAAAGAAAGAAACACTTGTATGATCAGGAAATATGTATAACTTCTTTATGAATATTTTTGATTTAAAAATCAAATCTAATCAAATCTATTTTATTATTTAAAATTTCTTCTAAACTACAGGCGCTCTGTGAAATAATATTACAGAGATAAACGATTACAAAAAAGTAAAAAAAGAGACGTTTCATTGCACAGTAACGGTTTCATTTCGTTAATGAAAAATTGGTGTACGTTTAGTGAAGTTATTGGGTATTTAAATAATAACATACCCCGAACGTTGTACAAGCCAGCGACGGCGACGACGAACGGGGCCAAATTTATTAAAGCGCCTCCCGCCCAAATTACTTCCCTAATACAACACGATTGCACCAATCTATTTGACACAAAACGCGCTGCCGCCTATCTATATAAAAAATAAATATTGGGACGCCTCACGATCGATATTAATGTCGACATGGATTCTAAAAAGAGATCATAATTTTTAAGCTTTACCGTTTTAATTTTCTCTGTCGTATTGATTTCATCAGAGAAAAAACTCGCATAAGAGTTCTAATATCATTCTACTATAATAATTAATGTCAATTTGATAACCTTAAGCGAACAATTCTTGTACGGTATATATTATGTATACTTTTATTTCGCGAATAAAAGATATCTTTGAGTTATAATTATAATTATAACTCTAATTATTATACTTTGTGTTAAATCCGCTAAAATTTTAACAAATATAATATATTTCTGTAATTACAATAAAATGAATACCCTAATAGGCTTTTGTTACACAGGGCGCCTTAACAGGACCTGTTAAAGGTTAAATTTCTATGATAAAATTCAGATAGTAAATTGTACAAGAAATATTCGAACCTCGTCATAAAATCAAAAATAAATTTAAATAAGTATATGGCAACATCAAACCGGAGTCTGTTTTGTATCGGATTCATTGCATATCTGTGGCGTCTTTATACTTTGTTGAGACCTCGCCTTTCGATATCTTCACTTTGTTCAAAGCAACGTTTAAATTAACAAAATGCTAATAAACTCTCAAGAGTTTGGTAATTAAATTTGTACGCCTTGGATGTTTTAGAATCGGTCCTTTGTTTCATTAGACATTTTGTTTCGAACTGTAATCGGGGTGCGCCTTGAAGAATCGAAGGCTTCAGAGGTAGATTTATAAAGTTATTTTGAAGGATAGTATAAATAATTTAAGTCAGATGAACACAACACAATAACGAGTTATTTTTATAATAAAACTAGCTGGCGCTCGCGACTTTGTCCGCGTTGAAAAAGAAAAATGTAACCTATCATATTGTGTCCTGTACGTCTAAATGTTTATTGATAGCAAGTTTCATACAAATCAGTGGAGGAACATACAATATCTACACTTACAGATTTATTAGTACCTTGTATTGATGATAATATGTGGGAACTATTGTATATAAAATATACTGTGTAATATCAAGCACGTCGCAAGGTATTATTTTTTGGCTATTTTCTGGTAATGTTGCAATTATTGATGTCCGGGCTGCACGGCACATACAGATTTCGTTCTCTAAACGAAGACAGACATCTCTAGCAAAATTAAAAAAAAAATTACATAAATTTAAAATCACGAATCCATACTAATATTATAAATATGAAAGTAACTTTGTCCGTCTATTTGTTACCTTTTCGCGCCTTAATTACTCAACCGTACGTCATGAAATTTTGCATACACGCAAGAAAGGACTTGGAGTACCTTTCATCCAGAAAAAAGTACTGTACACGAGTGATCGTCTAAAAATATAAATAATTGGGCGTCACTATCGCGTGCCGGCGCCGGCGCCACCGTCGTCGTCACGTCACAGCGATAACGACGTCAGGAGTTATTTACTCACTCATAGAACGAAGTCGCGGTTGCCAGCTAGTAAAGAGTAATTATTCAATTTGTATTTTGTGTAGGGAAAAAGTAGCAATAAATTTATCTTTTGTGGGTTTCAGAAAATGTAACAATTTTTAAGAAAACAGAAGCCGTCATTTCGGCCTTTTGTTCGATTCCTATAGTCGGTAAATTACAGTGTTTTCAGTAAGAGGGCCCGGTGAAATTTGTTTTGCGCAACCCAGAAACGTCGGGACCAACTCGTTTGCAATAATTAAATTCCGTCGCTATGGCGTAGTAGGATTCCTTTTATTTTATTATTATTTATTGGTGATACTTCCCGAGTGCGGTGCGGTGGACTTGTGGTTGCGGTGCGTTTTATGCGAATGATAATTTATATTAACAGTGCTTAAAATTATAATATCTTACTGTAATATTTTAAAGGAGTAAAGATAAAAAATGTATATACACTTTCCAGCTATTACTTAGATGATGTAAGGAATGACTTTCTATTGTGCTAATAATTATTTAGTTAGTATTAGAGTAACCAGAATATGGAAAAACGTTACTATACTACTTATATAACTATTCCGCGTTAACCGAGTGGCTGACTCTTTGGTGGTTGATGGCTCAAAGTTAAAAGAAAGTTTTAGAAAACTGTGTGTCGTATAACGTACAAGTAAACTTTTACATCAAAAACTTCGATTAATTAAAAGAAATACGTATTTAATTGTTCTTTGGTAATATTTAGTACGGTACTGAAATGAAAACTGCTAACTTCTTTCAGATCACGCAACAGATTTTGATTACAGTGTTTATGTACTACAGTTTTTCAGCTTATTTAAAAAAAATTAATTGCTTAGTAAAAAATATATTCCACAATTGTTATCCCCTTCCAGGATACATGTACATTGTACAGGTCTAATATAATCCCGGACCAACAAAATGAAATTAAACTATAGAAACAGGTAGGCTTCACATAGCGTTGAGCCGCGTCACGATGACAAAGGAATATGCGCCCGGAGTTATGACCCTCTGGGCTCCCTTTTGTTTGGTTAATGTCCTCGTTTTTTATTACTCTTTTCCAATTTTTTAGCGCGGGAAATGGCCAGGTGGCGAGCTTTAGACGTTCTGTTTACGCGTCAAGGTGTCGCATGTAATTGAGAGAATGATTTGTAATATTATTATGGAAAATTATAATTTAATTCCACATAGAAGATGTTTAGAAGAGAAGACGACGTGTATAATCTAGAGATAAAATACGATTGCACGTGATCTGAGCCCAAACTTTTTATCTTATTTTATTAGAATACAACATTGTATACAAAGTTACGCTATACTAAAACCTTCCTCGAGAAACTCTCTATCCATTGGTGAATACAGCATGAAAATCGGTGCAGTAGTTTTTGAGTTTATCGAGTTAAAAAGTTTGTTGACGAAGATAAATGTTTTGTAAAAACTTACGTCTAATAAATGATTTATTATTATTATTATTATTATCGCGAACAAACTGACAGTCAGACGCGGCGGAGGGCTTTGTTTTATAATTTATGTAGTAATTTATGTAAGAATAACAATCACGATATATGATATAATTATTTTTATAAGGGATATCTTCATAAAACAGTCTTGCTGAAAAAAATGCGAATCGATTCAATATCGAATTGCAAACCGGACGTTGCATAAACCGCACGGTCAATTGAATTGTAATCGGATTATAAAACGATTATTGTACGTGTGGCTTTATTGGTGTTCCAGTTATGTGGGATAGTGGAACGCGAGCCTATTGAATGCTGCGGGAATACGACTAGGAGGCGTCCTGGATATCTGAATTATCTCAGTAATATTATGAGTCGGGTACACTTACCTATATTAAGGTTCATGTCCTGTTAATTTTTTACAATAACTTTAAAGACAATTAGATATTTTAAAAGTGACGCAGCCACTTGCAATGAACACAAAATAATTAAAAAAATATTTTTCAAGCATTCAATATCGTATTCTTCTGCTTATATTGCTTTTAAACAATTATTCATCAAATAAGCCCTAAATAGTCTTGCAAATATATATTTTTTAATTTAATAATGTTTTTAAGACATTTGTGCATATATTTTAAGTTTAACTCATTAAAAAAAAATAAGTTATGCCCTTGTCTTACCGAAGGTGCGATATGATGATGATGATAAGTTAAATTATTTTTTCAATTAACCAGCTTCAGATTTTTTCTATTCAAATGTATTTTGAATAAATAATATTTGTTTTTCATTCAGTTTTGCATTCAAAACAAACTGTTACAAGCACGTTAATGCTTATTTAGCATTAACGTGCTAAATAAGCATTAATAAATTAAATAAACATTTTATTATATTTTAGCCAACAGCAGTTAATATTTTAAATCTCTGACGATTTACCTTAGAGATGGAAGTGGGCAGAATACTTGGGAAAAGTAGCCTCCAAGAACTGTTGTTTGACGTGGCGGTCAGACATAAATTTATAAACTACTGTCTAAGGACCGCGGGTGTGGTGGCGAGGGCAAATGGCTCGACATATCATGCAACTAAACATATTATAGATGCATAAATAAAACTCGGCTCATAATAATCTTCTAGTCTTGACCATCTATTTAAAAAATTTAAAAAAAGTGGCCGATCAGTACTCTGTACCATATGTATAGGCGTCCCGGTCACATCACATATTAAGTAAACACCATGTTGTCTACTCTGCCAGCTATAAAAGAACTCTGACCTGTGTTAGAGGAACCCTAGCAGGTAGGAATAAAAAAAAAATTTCTGATGCCCAAGTTTTTGAAAAATAAGCGTAAAACTATGTATATTCATAATCCCATTTGAACCAGTGGAATATACTTAAACATTAATATTATTAATGATTATGTATGTACAAAAATATAATCTATAGTGAAGTCAATTATATCAAATTATGTTTACCAATGTTATTAATGAAAGGAGCGTCATGAGGTTTCTTCTTTGGTTTATTCCTCCGTTTTTAATTTAAGATAAATAATTAAAATATCGTAATACGATTGGAATAAATTGATGGTAAAAAAGGAAAATACTATTGAAATGTTATTTTTGTATTTGTTTAGTGCCGGAATAACAATTAAAACTAAATAAATTTTGATAATATTTTTACTTCTTTTCCATGTAATCCCTATACTAATATTATAAATGTGAATGTGTTTGTTTGTTTGTTTGTTTGTTACAAACAAACAAACAAACAAACAAACAATGTTACGCTTTCACGCAAAAACTACTGAACCGACCATCATGAAATTTTGCATACACGTTGTCTGGGACACCAGAAAGGACATAGGATACAGTCGGCCGCATAAGTCGATTAACACATTTAAAAGTGCAAAACAACTAAACACTCAACTTAATTACTTACTTACTGGAGCTTTTTACGATCGTTTGTATGACAACGACTTATGGCGCGTTGAGTGTTCAGTTGTTTTGCACTGTTGAATGTGTTAATCGACTTATGCGGCTGACTGTACCTTTCATCGTTTAACGCGTACGAAGTCGCGGGCATCAGCTAGTTATTTAATAACGCAAATTAGAAAAGTACATATTTTAGAAAAAAAATTAGAAATAAATTAAAAAGTAGAAAATTAGAAAGTACAGGTGCAAAAACGCACCCGGAGATTATGAATGTTGATTTAAAAAAAGTCTGCAATGATGAAGCTTATACAAATATGTAATCTTTGTAATCGAAATAATAGAAATCGTTGTAAGTTCGCTATTCAGCCCTCAAAGTTAAAAAATAATGTGAGTGAAATTTGTAATTTTACTTTTTACCTTATTGGTTATTTATACTACGAAAAACTTGTTCAATATCGACTACCTATACCAAATTAGAAACAGCTGTTTGTAAAATAAACCATCCAACTTGCCGATCGAGAAACTGGTAAGCCTCAATTATATTATACGCCAGAGCTGGAGCTTAATAGTAATTTATGTTGGTGCGGCATTACTGTGATTACAAAATAACTTATTAGTAGGCTTTAATAAATTAAATAAAGACAAATACTTTTTTATAATACACTTTGTAAATTATATACTAAAACATGCCTCGAGAACCACTCAATCCATTGGTGAAAACAGCATCAAAATCAGTGCCGTAGTTTTTGAGTTTACCGCGAACAGACAGACAGACGCGGCGGAGGACTTTGTTTTATAATATTACTAGCTGTTGCCCGCGACTTCGTCCGCGTTGAAAAGTATAAAACGCCATCTACCGTGGAATAATGGATCGCTAAAAATATCACCAAGCAGTTGTCATGTTAGTCGTTTCACCTGATTTGGATAGATGGCGCTATCTCCCGGGCCAAGCCGCTAGTTAAATAGCGACTTTATTTTAGATTTCTCGTGGGAATGAAGCATTTTCCCGCGGTAAAAAGTAGCCTATGTTCATCACAGATAATGTCGGCTTCTAATGGTAAAAGAATTTTTCAAATCGGTCCAGTAATTTCGGAGCCCATTCTATACAAACAAACAAACAATCAAATCTTTCCTCTTTATAATATTATTAGTATATTAGTATAGAAGTAACTATAGATGTAGTGATGCTGTGATAATTTCTCAAATCAAAGTGCTCGACAGCAAGCTGAAGCTTGAGTCTCATAGTATGTCACTATCTTTATTCTATTATAACATCGAAGGAATAGAGGGAGAGCACACGTTAATTTTATATAGAGCGGATGCAGAAGTAAGTTCACAAAGGCTTTTATAGGCATCGTTCCGCTCAACCAAGGCAGGAACACGGACCGACAGACACGGCCAACGTTGCGTGCAACGGTCCACGCGTTGGAGCGTGCCAGTTTTAACACAAGAATAATTACAGTGTTGCCACCACAACTAAAACCTATTGAGATGATGTACAAAAATAGAATATATAATTATGTAAATTAAGTAATAATTCATCAATCATCAATACTAATAATAAATCTGTAGGGGTCGGTCATGGAGTAATTTACTTTGTTTTCAGAAATATCGTGTGTATAAGGCTCTATACATGATACTGAAACTAAATTGACCATTTTTAGATTTTTTTTCTGTATGTATGTATGTTCCTCCATAACTATTAAACGAATTAACTGATTATCGTGAAACTTGGTAGATAAACATTTATACGTACGGGACACAGGATAGATAGGCTACTTTTTTTCTTTTTCAACGCGGACGAAGTCGCAGGCACCAGCTAGTTCTTTAATAAATTAAGACTTAATTTCTCATTACTATTCAAAGGTTAATTTAATAAAATTGGACAGCCATTACATCTGGTGACATCATACCCTTACAAATAAAGTGTAAGGGTGTGGAATAACTATTTCGAAATCGAAATAATTTCTGTGCTCAAAAAATATGACTCTCAAAGCTTACTACTAATAAGTATTATAAGTTTCTCAACGCTTACTTTCGCTGTATACGGCAAAATTTGAGGGGAAAGAAGAATAAGAAAGATAAAAAATTTAAAAATATTTAACAAATGCCTATTAAATAAATATAAATTTGTGGATAAATGCTCTTTTTATCTGTTCTATACATTAATTTTAATGTATTTCTGTCATCACATTGTCATTCAATATGTAATTGGGGATTTTTCCTATGGATTCAAGAAGACTATATTTAATTTAATAAGGAAGCTACGTTTCCTTCCTCTAAAATTGCTAATACAAAAAATACGATCGAAACCCCAACCACAGCACAAAAGATAATATTAGAGTATCATCTTCCTCCATTATAGAAATGTTATTTTAAAAAAATGTTATCATAAAATATATTACGTTCGAACACCGGTGCGCCAACTTTGGACCGTGACGAAGCACCTCAGTTTTATATCCTATTAAAATTTCCTTAACGTTGTAAAAGTTTGAGCTGTATTTTTTTTTTCTACTCAAACAGAGCCAGCACCGGAGGAAGGTTCGGCCTCCGTCGAAATTTATTATGATCTATTGATTCTCCAAGATTCCCTGCTCTTCATAAAGCTGTCTCCCCATCCCACTCCACTTTGCTAACTCTCCGGGAATTATGTCGCAACTTGTGCCCACAGTTTTAATAACATCAGTACACATACATAAAATAAATTATAAATATAACATATCTTAAGATTTCTCAATCGGAAATTGATCCTGATAAACAGATAGATATATAAAATTCTCTTATCTATTATCGATTTTTATCCTTTCTTCTAACTGACAAACTGACATGAGCGGAGCTCATACCACCTTACCCTTTCTTCTAACTGACATACCATCCTCATCTTGTCGAAATCCCTTTTTTTCTGACCAAGCGCTTTAAAACATCCTTTTGTTTATGCCAAGGTTTGGAACTCCCCACCGGGGTATGTATGTCCTAGCTCATATATCCGAAATCTTTTCAAAGTTCGAGTAAATAGGTATCTTCTGGCTGAGCTCGCTTCATCATATCGCCAATCCTTGATATACGGCTGGTTGTAGGCCAAGAGCAAACCCATCTGTAATAATAATAAAAAAAATAATACAAACTATATTCCGTAGGTCTGATTTTTATATCCCTAAGTAATAAAGGTGGCCCATCCCAATTTCTTTTTTTTTTTGCAAAACAACGTTTGCCGGGTTAGCTAGTAATAAAGTAGAAAGTACCTCGGATGATTGCAAAATTCGTTGTTATTTACATATTATCCGGTCTTTCGAAATCGTACTAGGATTATTGCGAAAATCCGATTTCTTCGAATATCGTGACATTAGCCACTGTTTAAGATCCGTACTGTGCCGATACCTTCGTATAAAGTTATTTTACTACTCGGCTAAGAGTTTAACGAAGGTACGAGGTGAAGTATATAAAAGGAAATTGTGTGTCTCATTGAGTGTTTCAACTTTGCTATATTGATTTGTTTCATTTCACAAGTCTGTTTAGAGGAAATTAATATGTCTCGACTTCGATAATTACTAGTTGAAATTAGCTATTTTATTGTCTACATTTTTCTGTTTTGTTTTTGCATGGTTTATGCAAACAACATTGTTCATGAGGCTGCAATTAGTGCGCCTGAAACATTTTCAAGGATCTCATAAAAAATATTGATATTAAAGTGTAAAACTGTTACAAAGGCTCACCAATAGGTACATATCAAAGAAGTGAATATGGATAAAAAATATAATAAAATATTCTTTATTGCATAGAATAAAATATCAACTCTTTGATATCGCCAATTATTTTAACTTTCCGTTAACATATAAACATTCTTTACATTCCCGCCTTGTAAATACATTTTTTTAATATTTATCCTAGTATTTTCTACTAGATTTTGCCATTTTTTTTTTTCACTCGATTGTAATTAATTAAATACAACCTCGAATCAATTATATTCACTATTATTTTTATTTTTTTTATAAATCTAGAAAAACATGCTAAAGAAAAGTCCAAAGTTTTTTTTTTTTTTTTTTTTTTTCATTCCTCGATTACTTAGTTAAAAAATCTCAAGTTTAAAAAGGGAAACTTTGTATTGAACATTTTTTTTATTGCGCGGTGCCTACATGCAGGATAATAACATCGTCAAAATATACTTTTTACGCTCGAGATGCACATAAAAGTGAGTGAGAGCACGTGTTAGCGTACGTGAGTGAGGACATTTTTAAGCCCCCCCTCCATCAAGACGTTTCCTGTGTTACGTGGCGAGAGAAACCCTTTAAGGCGACAGTGAGACGGGCCGTTTGTCATACTTGCTTTATGTTATTCCTACGACCAAATTGAAAATATAACAGAAAAAAAAACTCCTTGGTGATTTAAAAAGGATGTTTGTAACAAAATTCAAAACATCATTCAATCGACACAGAACGAGATAAAATCACAGATCATCAATTAGAACTCATAATAATAAGTTAAATTGAGATAAATAAATACTGATTGTAATTTAATACTTACAATACTTTTGCTATTAGATTTTGTGATATTGATATTAGCTATTGTATGCGTGGGATGATATTTTTTTAAAGTTAGATTTCATATTTAGTTTTGAGATAAAACGTGGCCTTAAAGGCTTCCAAAAGTCCCAAAGATTTATTACTGAGAGACCGCCAAAAATGTATTCATTAAAACTGGTCACGAATCGGAACCATCCGCCGATTCGCATTACATTTCCACTTTCCACTAAACGACGGAACGGAATCGAATGGAACATTACGGTTGATATATACGCGCGTTTTAAAAATGAATTTAAATTCATCAGGCCAAACGCTTATAGATAGCCACAAATCTCCGTTATAGTGATATATAGGTGCACTATTTCACCATTTCTTACTACCTGGTGGGCGGTGGGAGTATGCACGGTATATGTAATCAACAGTATATAAACTTGTTCTATATTGTTCAAGATTTCTCATATTTAAATTAAATTTAAATCGACCACGCAGGATTAGGTCTTCTTGTTCAGTTATTCAGTAGCTGCTAGGAGCGGTGGTGGTTATGAAATGTCTGAATCTGACAAGTTGTCTTCTCCATCTATCTATCTCTATCACCTGGCACTAGGAGTACCTACACTCAGTGAAAAAGTGCCTCACATTTAGGTAAAAGTACTCAAATGATTTCTACACTGCAAAAGATTAGATTTTAGTGGTTTTATATGGCTATATTTAATGCTGGAACTTAATTAACTAGTCTTAGTCGCTTTGCCGCACCAATAAAGTCGATGTGGTGACGCCTATCAAAAATAATATCTAATTCGCGGCTCCCGTAGGGATTTGGTGGATTGTATAAAGAATTTTGTTTACCGACCTTAATCTGATTCGTATTCGTAGACTTCACCAAGGCGTAGTCGTGTAATTACCCCAGAATGTTTACCGCTTTTTTATGTAATTCGAGCTCTGATAGGGAGCGTAGCCCTCCCCACACTAGATAGCTGTGGCAGGGCACCAAAGTCGTGTCATAACGATAAATAATTTGTCTTCACATACGACACAAAACCATTCACATTTCAGATAGCAGCAGATATCTAAAATTACTATCCACATCTTCGCTCAGATGACATTCTATTTAGGGGATTATCTGCCTATTCATTACGCTTTCACATAAAAAAATCTACATAAAAGCTCTCTTAAGTATTGATATCACAAATCTATGACTAAGTCTAAGTCTATGGCTCTTTGAGTTCCGCTGCTAATTGTTATCTGGTTGGGATTCTTCAGTTTTTTTTAGCATAACTGTCCATGTTTACTGTACAGTGGATGAATAGACAGCGAGCAATTCATTTATCAAACAAGATGACATACTTTATTTCTTATGCTGTGGCACATAGGTTGGTCTCGGATACCCACTTGAATTATATTGTTATTTTACCTCGTCGAGGAATCGATCGCGTGACCGCCCCACTCCGCACCAGCCAGCGCGGGCCCATCTTCTTATCTAAATATAGGTATATCATCAACTTATATAATGTAACTCGTAATTTAAGTTGTTGCTATATTAATTAATATATTAAAATAAAATTTAGTACATATAACATTTTGTGTTCGCATGTTCTTGTAGCGAAGAAATGTTTTTATATTATTTTTGGTGAAAAATTCATTAAGTATCTCGAAAAAGTAGGTAACGGTATAAAATCAAATTAATCAAATAAGGATACAAATAAACATGAAAACTTTACTTCTCTATTAGATTAGTAGGTATAGATAAATATTTTGACTAGGTATAATGAAATTTGTTTGTTTACTTATTTATTGTATTTATGATTTGATGTATTTGCACCAATGGCAGAGGTTATTGCTGCAAAATAACGCCTGACGTCACTCATTAATTAACATTTACGGTACACTTATTACGCACGCTCAACAAACAGGCGGCGTGCAATCAAACGAAAATTATACCATATACCTACCCACCAACCGACCTACCCACATGTTGACAAGTTATCATTAATTATTCATTAATCCACTAACCGACTACTAAGAGGTTTGTTATGCGACAAGTACTGTTTGTTTTAGGTATTAGTCAATTTGATCCGACACTAATTGTTTGTAGCTTTTTGTTGTTAGTTTTTTGGTTATAAAAAAATGCAATTCAATAGTTATAACTCCTTATGAGACTTTCTTATAAGTATGGTATTGTTAAAATATCATTAGCTTTCTATCATCTTGGTTTTTTTCCGAAACCCTGGTAAATTTAAATTTATAATGACGATCAAAAGAGTTTCTTGTAGAAACCTAATTTGTAAATATTGTAAATATTTTGATTTTGATTTTATCACTAGCTATGACCGCGACTTTGTAGACGCTGTAGTTTGTTTTTTGAAAATCCCACAGGAATCTAACATTCAGGATATCCTATATGTTAAATCCAGGTATTAAATAAACTATCTGTGCAGCTGAATCCGTTTCCGTTCACCTGTTTTTTCGTGATTGAGTAACAAACATCCAAACGTACAACATAATAAATATTAAAAAAATAATGACTGGGTAAAATTTGTAGCTTAAACTTTTTGTAAGATGACTCTTACACTCGAATTGAAAATACACGTAATAGGAGAATACACTTCTCTTGAATATTCAGCAAAGCGGGCTGAATCGTGGTTTATTAAAAGAAATATAGCCGCTGTAATGAAATTAAATATGGCGGAAAAAAAAACACGAATATAAAGAGACAGCGTCTTTGTTCAAAATAAGAAATCACATCCCTTGACCTTTTCCCCCTGTTATGGAGGCGTTTTTTCCCAGTTTTTCCTCTAATAGGTCATAAAAGCGGGAAAAGGAAAATAATATGACTTTTTCCTGTACAAAAGCGGTTAACCTTTAGTACGAGCTTTCGGAAACTGATATTATTTTGTCGTGTGGATTAGGATTGTCTCAGTATAATTTCTGTTTATATACTCGTACATCGAAAAAAAAATTATTTTCTAAAATTTTATTTATCAAAGGGGAATAGCATCTGTCGCTTTTTGTAATTTTTATTAAATTCAACAGCCTCGTAACTTTTCCTTTTTATTTTTACTTAAGTAAACACAATATATTACGTAATTAACTAAAAACAATTGAAAAAACAAAAGTTTTTCCGGAAAATTAAAAACATTAAAGAAGAAGAAACGAATTTATTTTATAATATAAATTATTCCACAATATATTTATATGAAAATAAATATATAAATTTAAAAAAGTAGAAAAATAAGATTAAATAAGTAACAATAATTTTACTTTTTCATTTCAAAAAAGGCTTTTTCAAGTGTGTATTAAGCCTTAATGTAAGGTATATACTTAATATACTACTTATTATTTAATGTGTTAAAAACCTATTACGTGGGTAAAAGGTTTCCAAGGATTATTTATGACTTAAATGTAACTCGATATTATATATTGTCACCGCCCGTCGTCGTCAACTTTGTTCACGAGTCTCAGCTGGGCGGCGCGTTTCAATTCAACTGATGGATAGCCCAGATAAATGTTATCATCTTACTCCCTCTAGTTTAGTTTGAAACTCTATTATTTCATAGCAATTAAATTGAATAATGAAAAAGTTCGTTAAATAATAAAAAGGTTGTTTCAATATTTTGTTAGTATGGCACAGTGGCTTTTAGCAGATTACTACTTCCCGCTACGTTTGTTTTGTTCATTTAAAATTTAATTCTAACACTGTAACTTCTCTTTTGTTTCAGGTGGTTATAGCGCATTACGTAGCGAGTTCAACACAATAAGTACGAAATATTCCGATTTACATAATTAACAAATATAAAGCCGAATTAAGAATATTATTTTAACTCAAAATTGATTGAAAAAAACAAATTAGATAGAAAAAGTGTTTACAAAAATGCCAAAGGATACAAATGAAAATGATTTTAAATTTAGAGCTGTCCACACAACTAAAACCATTACTAAAACCGATTCGAACAATCACATGTTAAATCTACAACTAATTAGTTGCATATGGTTACTATACATTGATAGCATATATCGCATCGTGAGAAAGAAATTGCGTCTAGGAAGAATAGCATGTCCTACCAATAAGTAATGGACACGAGTGGTTGACTGTATGCGCTACGTATTCTTTGAGACAATTTTAATACTAGCTAGCGCCCGCGCCTTCGTCCGTGTTGAAAAAGAAAAAAGTATTCGTTTAAGAGTTATGGAAGAACATACAATACGTACACATACAGATTTATTATTAGTATTGATAAAAAAGTTGGTTGAACTCTGCATGCATTGCATTCGGTATACCGTTTAACCATAGTGACGTTTGCCATAAAATGTAATTAAAGTGGAGTGCATCCAACATCACAGTTTCGCCTCCCCCCGGCCCGCACTCGATTGGCGAACCCTCTGTATACTTAATTAATCTATTCGGTTGGGAAGGTTTATTTGCCGTGTGCTTCCCGCAAAGTTCACACTTCAATAGAGTAGGTAACGAGACAGAGAAGAGAGACTTGGTGCGACTGGAATCCAACTTGTAGTGTGTCTTAGGGACATTGGAAACTGAATTCTCCAAAGTTAGTCACAAGACATAAATTGCAATATTCAATAGGAACGTGTGCCAGTTATAAAAAAAGGTTTTTATAGTAATTAAAATGCAAGCTGTTAAGAACGTGACTACACTCGTTTTAAGTACAACATAATTATTCACAAAATTATATTATTATACAGATAGATTGGATCCCTAAAAATGCCAAGATGGCAAAGGGTATACTTTTTTTTATTTCAAGTAATGTGTGTTAAGTAAATTTAAATATACTTACGAACGATTCATAACAAGAATATGTTTCAGTTGATTTTTTTAAAAATTTTTAAGCAAACTTGTATTGAGTAAATTATTATTTTTGTTTTATTTCTTTTTTTATATATATTAAAACCTTTGAGCGTATTTTTGGGTATTTTTTAAATTATCGCTTTCCTCTTTCGCTTAATACTTACATGTCATGAATATCAATACAATTGAATAAATAATGCCGCACAGTGCTTATTAGATATTTCGCCCCAAGCTTTGGTTCCATTCCATAATATCTTCTCCCGGATTGGGGGATACTCGGTCACATTATTTTAATATTTTCCCTCGATTTATGATTTAAACAGACATGCACAGTGTCCTGCGAAGCTTTTAGGTAGTCCAAACATTAGTATTAAATACATTTATATTCAAATAACACTAACAATTGAAAGGACTGTCGAGACATGACTTAAAAGATTACCTTTCTAGGTTTTCAAATTAAATTCAATGTTATTATTTTTTCTAAAAAAAAAGAAAATTATGAGTTTTAGGCCCCGACTCGTATTCGAACTTGCGTCTGCAGTCTTAACAGCCGAACGTTCATATTATTCAGCTATGACTTTGTAATTGTAAAATTACACGAATTATTTAAGTGGTTAGCTATCGTTTTTGTATGCCGAGTGTACATAACAGAGAGTGTCGTGTTACACAGGGGTCCGAATACACACAAATTATACCCCACGGGGCTAGCGAAGTAATTACTATAATTCGTTGGCGCGAATCTCTCTGTGCTTACAGCGGGGGGTGCTCATTACAATTTACTATTGGCAATGTACTTGTAGTAATAATTTCTACCAAAAAAATTACTTTCATTTTTTAAATTAAGAGACATACCTATTGAAATACTTACTTAAAACTAATACATATTTTAAATTTTACTTGAGGAAAATTTGATACTGGATCACGGTACAGTTGATTGTATGCGGTGCCTGCGTTGCCTAAAAACTCAAAATCATCGACTAACATGATGCTATCTATACTAATATTATAAAGAGGAAAGATTTGTTTGTTTGTTTGTTTGTTTGTATAGAATAGGCTCTGAAACTACTGGACCGATTTGAAAAATTATTTTACGATTAGAAGCCGACATTATCCGTGATGAACATAGGATACTTTTTACCGCGGAAAAATGCTTCATTCCTATGGGAAATCTAAAATAAAAGTAAATACTAGCGGCTTGGCCCGGGAGATACCGCCATCTATCCAAAATACGGTAGATGGCGTTTTATACTTTTCTACGCGGACGAAGTCACGAGCACCAGCTAGTAAAATATACAATTTAAATAAATTCAAAATAATAATGTCTAAACGTTTTTTTTGCCACAAGTTAAACCGCTATCACACTATTCAATTTTAGGTACTTTCAAAAAGTTCTGTAAGCCATGCAAGCTCCTCTTACTTTAATTGCTGGATTCCCTTGCATAAATTGGTTAATTTATGCAAGGTTAATTACATTGCATAATTGGTTAATTAAATTTCGCCGATTTAACATTATTTTGAACTTACTCCATCTAATTCTATATCCTACTATCAAATTAACCTTCATGAGCCGTCAGTTTCTACTGTAAAATAAATTATTGAAAGGGAATAACTGCTTACCTATACGAAAGTAGATCACTAATAATAATACAATATAGACGATGAAAGAAAATAGATTTGAAAACGAACTGGCATTGTCATCGCATTGATATATGTGAGAAGCCTACTAACTCGATACGAATTATCATGAAGCCGTAGAACTGGGTACTGATTAATTAACTAGTAACGCAATCTAACACAAGGGGGCTCAGAATCACTAGCAAACTATAACAACCGCGAAATTTCATCTAGGAGCCCCCTTCGAGAGTACAATCTCTCTTTATAAGGGAACGTACTCATTACATTCCCCAATTTTGTTAATGACTATAGTGTTAGTTATATTTTATTGGACAAATGGGCGTTTTTATTTAGAAGATTTTAATAGAAGAAAAGATTTAAATATTTAGCACTTTCGGAGAATGAAAATAAAAGTTTTAATTTAAAAAATGCTACGGAATCTTCACCTTTTCTTAGTCCTATATAAATACTAGAAATAATATATTATATACAGATAGATTATCTCATTAAAGTGGTCATTTTAGTCATCTACGCTTTCTAGAAACTCTTAATATCTAGAAAATAACAAACGAAACTTGAAAGATAATAAACTTTATTTATCACTTATTACTGTGAAGTACTTAAACGTCATTCCAAACTTGAAGTCCTAACTTTAGGTGGTACAGTTAAACGATTGTGATTGCCTAAGATTAGTGAAACGCTTTTTGGCAATAAGCAATCCTCAATTATTTTCTCTTTAGTTTAGATGACTCCTAAGTTTAGTGGAAAAGGTCAAAATAGTTATTCTCGTGTGAAGGTTGCGTTTCACCGTACTCCGCCTCAGTAGGAGAAGTAAATAATGGCAAGAAAATTTAGTTGTTCAGTTTGAGTGTGTATAATATACTTTAGATCACCTCTAAGCGCACTCGGGTAACGTAATAGCACATTGTGCAGACGGAGCGCTCTCACATTTCTTACATCATTAACTTTACGTAACACACAAGAGTCAGTGTAGGGTGTCTTTTGAAAATTCTACACTGAATATAAATAAAGGAGAGGTAATGGTGAAATTAGATACTACATCAAATTGGATGTCAATTTTTGAAAGCTCAATAAATTAAATAAAGAGTACCGCTGTGTATATACCATTAATGAGAATGTCAACATTACGGCACAAAGATATATAGAAAAAATTTCTAGTTTTATATTCAGGTAAGTGTGTACAAATTCAAACCTTAAAGGTTAGTCAGTAATGTCGAATTTAGTGTAATACAAGTATCTGTAAACTTAATTTGTTTGGAGATGTGAAGTTAACGTTTTAGATAGGTTTTAGATGACAAATAACAGCGGATATTATCTTATGTCTCCCACCTTGTAAGACTTGAAGAATAGGTCTCAAATAAGCAATATTGAGACAGGAGTAAGTGTGCGACACTCGTACATTAAAAAATATACACTTATCAAATAAAAACAGTTATCAGTTTGACCAGGTTTAATTAATATGACCAGTTTCTGGGATGGAAATTATTAATAATTAATAATTAATATGACCAGATTCATCATAATCAGCCGTAGCACGTCCACTGTTACTTCGTGGTGGTTTTCAGTAAAGGGATGCCAAATGCAGCAGGACGAGCTGTCCAAATGACTGTGAAACGCAATGTGTCCTGCCACCACTTGAAGTTTGTAATTTTATAAACGCGATATTATGCTTATAGTCCAGTATCCCTCACCTGGATTTTTATCTTATTACTAACAGGCTGAAACTCCGTGAGTAGCTTCGGTCTGCCGCCTTTTTCCTCTGCGAAAATTCTCGATAGATTTAGCTAAAGGAGTTAGCAGCCGTAAAAAACTTCCAAGCGTAGGACTGGGAAAATAACCAACGAGCTGATTTTTTGTCTGCAGCTTAGTAAACATTTGTATAATAAAATAGCCGCATAGTCCTAAAAATTTAGTGGAACGTTTTCCCAGTCCTATGCTTGGAAGTTTTTACGGCTGCTAACTCCTTTGGCTACCTCTATCGAGAATTTTCGCAGAGGAAAAAGGTCGTTTGTTTCGGCAAACCGAAGCTACTCACGAAGTTCCAGCCTGTTAGTAATCAGAAAAAAAAAATCAGGTGAGGGATACTGGACCATTAGTTTTCTTATGAAAATTAGTCAATAATACTTTATTCAGTGTTACATTCCACTACATTCATCTTATCATCTTTATCGTTAAAAAAAAACTATAACATTTCTATTCCTTTAGTATAACGCCTCTACTAAAGGATGAAATTTGAATTTGTATATTTTTAATATTGTTTTATTGTTAACGGTTGTATAAGGACTAAGGATAAGTTCTGCTCTGTTGTGAGACTTCGATGAATTTATGATGAATGTAACTGTTGAAGAACTTCGCTCAAACGGAAAAAGGAAAAACATTCCCTTGCACTGAAAAGCAGTAAGCGAAACGATAAGTGGCATAACAATGGGTATAGAGAAGTAAAAACCAATGCATGTAACCGTCGAGCGTCGGAGACTTAATTGACAGACTGAGTGAGAGTTCCATCCGTACTGCGATATGGGAGTATTGGTTGGTATATATTCTATTTAGTAGATATGCATATAACATGACTTTCCTGGGAGCAGTAGTTCGTCTAACTTTGAATAAATATTTTAAAGCGATCCGCTCGTTTATTTTGGAACATGTTTAAATATAATCAGACTCTAACTTTTAATAAAAGTATTTTAGGATACAATGTGTTGTTTATCAAGTCGTTATTTTTTACAGTCGTAAGAATAAATAAATATGACATAGTGAAATTTCGGTACATAATATGAGGGAGGTTTTTCAAAGTCCATTCCAAGTTACTTTTTATATATTATATTATATAAAAAGCTTTCGTAATAATTTAAAAAGAAACGCGTTGTCACGTGACAACCGTGCAGCTTTTTTTAACATCTGGATTTTTTAACAATCCTAATTAAAAAAATCTCAAGTTTCAATTACTATGCTATTTTTCACACAGCATGGGCACGGTCACAGACTAACGGTGATGTTTGGTACTTGAAGTTACTATAAAAATATTTTTCTGAACTATGTGAAATGCAAAAAAAACCCTATAGTTTTGAATGGCGACTGAAAAAAAAAACCAAGTTAATAATACATAATATTTAATATTGGCGTGTGTATCAAAATAATTAAGACGTTCGACCACTCGGATTGAAATACACTCAATATAAATTTTCATCAATCTCGAACATTTTCAAAGTAAAGTACTTAAAGTATTATTATTAATCGCTTGAAGCAATTTCTGAAGTCCCCTTTGGAGGATTGTGTTTAAATTATACTTTATCGATATTACCTTCTCAGGTAGCGAAATTACGTGAAATTATTTATAATATCTGATACATTAAATTATTAAATTGGAATAAATTTTGGTTTTGGTTTACGATTCATTTGTGTATTTTCGTTTATAAATAAGACTTGATTTCTTTATAATTGCCATTCTCTAAACATTCTTTATAAAAATAGGCGTCAAATAAATCTTAGGCTACAATCAAATGCCTGAGTACTACAGGAATACAATATTCGTTTATTCTTATTAACAAATAAAAGTTAAAAGAACATGAAATGCATACGATATAATTATCTTCGACAGTTTTTTTTAATAAGAACCTAAACATACTTACGACACTAAAAGTATAGGTATCAATTTCGTTCCATAACAGAAGCGTAGTACATTGAAACATTATTCAAGCTGAATACAGACAGAGAGCAACCAAAACTACAGGAGTTTATTTTCAATTCTGACAACAATGTGCTGTTTTTCTCGCAAACTACCCACTTAAATATAATGCGGGCGCGAACGATAGGGTGTTTTTATACCTGTACATGGGGTACAAGTTTTAAACTTTTGCGAGTGGATATATTTTTAATTGATGACTAGCTGGCGCCCGCGACTTCGTCCGCGTTGAAAAAGAAAAAAGTAGCCAATCCTGTGTCCCGTACGTCTAAATGTTTATCTACCAAGTTTCATGAAAATCAGTTAATTCGTTTAAGAGTTATGGAGGAACGTACAACATACATAAAATACCTACACTTACAGATTTATTATTAGTATTGATTGATTGATAGATAAAGTCCAAATATAAAAGTGTACGATTTTTAATGTAATGTGTTTGTGCAAATAATAATTTATTAAATATGTATAGAATTCACTGCATTTGATTTAAACTGCACTGTCAAAGATATTTGATCTGCCAGTCAGTCAGTCGAATTTATCAGTCAGTCATTCATATCTGCCAGTCAATCGGTCGTATTTGCCAGTCAGTCATTCTTATCTGCCAGTCAGTCATTCATATCTGGCAGACAATCAGTCAGTCGTATTTGTCAAGATTAAGTATAATATAGACTTGACTTGACTGCTTTGGACTTGACGGACCTGTTTTGGAAAACTAAGAAAAATTATAGACTTGACTTGACTGACTAGTCTCGGGATCTGCTATTTTTGATTTTTTAATTTCAATTTTGCCTTTTTTTGTTTAAAAAAAGGCTATTCAAATTGCTATTTTTACTAATGACACTGGCAAAATCATCGGAGAAGATCTGATGGAGCCAAGACATTAAAAGAGAAGAAGAAGAAGTATAATATAATTATAATTATAACAATATTATTGTAGTTATAAGCCAATATGGTAACGATGTTCTCTTTATATTTGGACCCAGCGTCACAGTTCTCTAGCGATAGTATTTTATTTAGAAATATTGTTTCGGGACATGTGCGAGGCTCCGATAGACATTTACATCTATACGCATGCTCTATATGAACACGGATATATCTCAGGTATTGGAGTTAAGGGGAGAAAATAAAGAGCGGTTTAAGGCACCCTCCTTTGTCACAATAAGCTGTGATACTATCGATTTAAAAAAAACGAATGGATACGTCATCGTATTCCGATGTTACATGGGGTGGAGTAATGACAAATTATGTCGGGAATATTGTGTTTTTAAAATAAATATGATCCAATGTTTTCGTTATTTGAAATGTAAATCGAAACGTGAAATTGAATAAAATAAAATGCATGATTGTACTTACTCGAAATGCCATTAGCTTAAGCCCACGGAGTCAACTTCGTTTAAAACAGTAACACAATAATGCAACGCAATCCAAGTACATTTAAATATGTAAAGTGACTTTTTGAGGGAATATTTTCAAATGCCTCTATAAATTTTAGTTCTACAATATATTTTTTTCTCTATAATTTACTGAGATTCTAATGGATCGTGTTGTTTTATAGTTAAGAATGATATATGACCAGATAATCTCCATAAAATTTATTTTAAGCAAAATTAAGTTGCTAGTGCATATAATGCCTGTTTTACAAGCAGTTGTAAGTAAATTGACATTTTTTTTAATAGATTTAAACCAAGTTAATGTAAAAATAAATAAATGTAAACTACTGTTAAAATCGCCTGGGATATTCTTTGTCGAGGAAACGAAACTTCGTAAAGGACCCTCGGTTGCGAACTCGAACGAGACGTGAATTTTGAGTGCCGTGATTTTGTCAGGTGCAGAGAGGGCTCATTAGGGCCGAGGGATGTCTTCGAGAGACCACTTTTACATTTATAAATAAAGCTAAATTAAAAATTGTTGGACGGGGGACCCCTTTTGTAGCAATAGTCACGGACGCACGCTATTTTCGAATTTTGTATTTGTATTATTATTATGTCTCTGGAGGGGAGGATACAGAATATAACCGTGAATTAACCAAATACGGTAAATTAGATTTGGTATATTTTACTCAATGCTGTGTTGTCTCAGCGTGGTCTTCTGTAGTGTATGTTAGTAGCGTGTGTATACGAGAAATAGAAACAATCATTTTATTGCAATTAGTAATTCTTACAAAAAATATTCTTACAAAAAAAAATTCTTTACAAAAAATAAAGGAACTACAACAAAAAATTGAGAAATTATCGAGAATAATTTACATAGAATATTTTATCTTTTTCAAGTACTAAACAACCAATATTATTGATGGTAATTGTTACTTACATACAATTATAATATTTAAATCTATTAACATCTGAACGCTACTTACCTCACCACCACTGTGTAACCATCAACTAGCAACAACAGTGTAACTCGGCTTTTAAAAGTTTCTCGGAAAATGTATTAAACTTTTTTTTTGTTTTGTATCACATTAAAATTATAAAGTTTATGTACCGCCATTTATGTACTGGGTTTATTGTAAGCAAAGGTGGATGCCTAGTTACACACCATCAATTATGCGTTTTACGTGACCGCGGCAGACCGTGTAATTTATAATGATGCCCACTTGACCTGTTAATCCGGACCGTGATCGCACCGTATTTACTGACGAGGGTGAAAGTGATTAATACTTCTATTATATAAAAGAGGCGCCGCTATTAGAGAAAACGAAAGGCAAAAGAAATTAGAGGCAAATAGTTCTTGGTTGAAATTTTATATTTTTCTTAACAATTTCGCGCAACTATTATTAAAAAGAAATTTTAAAAAAGACTATTATTAACTGAAAAAGAACTTCTTGTCTCTCTAGGGGTTCACAAATAGAAAATTTCGAATTTGTAATATTTGAAAATGTATGTAAAATGTAAAATGTTATATTTCTATTATGTTGATTTTTTGTCCTGTGTAAGCTCTTAGTACTTAAATTTTTGAATTAAATTGTGCCACATTTGTTCACACAAATGAGTATCATGCCACAGGATCACCACAAAATTGATTAAAAAATATATACATCTAATATGTTCATGTTCTTCTACAATTTCCGCTTTCAATGTTTATTTAAGTCTAAGAGTCCCCGCAGACTACAGACTTTATCGGCCGACAGTTTGGTTGGCTTTTGAATCAGTATGAAGAGGTGAATCGCTATGTGCGCACTTGCATACCTCTTCGTACTGATAAGGACGAAGATAAAAGTATGTAGTCTGCGGGGACTCTAAGTGAGTGTAGTTTACCATACAAAAAGTGAGACAGTAAAAAATATATATGAATAGAGAACCCTCTTACCCTCAGTTTATAAGGTAGCTGCATGAGTATCAAGAGTGTAACTACGAGTCTACTTGTATTTGCAAGTGAGTGTAACACCGCTCAAAGAAGGCAGTTAACACAAAGTATTTAACTGAAAAATTAACAATTACTTTCAGTTTATGTTAACCTCAATTAAACCGTTGGTTTTCATAATACCCTTTCGCCAGATGCCCCACTTAAAGTTCGGCCGGTATAAATAAATGAATGAGTTCGTTAAAGTTCGTTACTCCCTGTTAGAGGATGATTGTAACGCGTACTTCCGGCGGGCGCAGTCAGCTGTCGAGGCTTGATACAACTGGTACCGGGATTTTAAACTATTACACTACGCACATGTACAGTTTTCATACAAAATAAATTATTTTATATTTTACAAAAAGTTGTGAAATTGATTTATTGTAAATTATATTAACGACAATTTTGAATTTTCAATGTATGCTCGTATCAGAGCTCCTTTGAAACATAGTTTTATAACTTATAGAATTTTCACCGTAAACTTGAAAAAACTTAAATTATTTAAAATGTAAACTCGAGTTAAATAAGTTAAGTTTTCAGATAAAGACTTGTGGGTTTGTCAAGGGACTTAGGTTTTTTAGATAATTATTTATTCCTGAAGAATTTCTCTCTTAAAAAATACATTATCTTAGTTATATACTTTGTAAATAAGAAGATCAGAAACTCAATTAAGGAAAGTAGGAAAGAAAGAAGTTATCATTGAAGTGACAAACCCTTCAGATCTTATGAGAATTATGGCCAAATATAAAATTTCTTGAAAAATAATAGTTTTTCAACCATATAAGTCCACCTACAGAATTCTAACTTTTTCAAAATTTCCACTCAAAATCAAATCAAAATCAAAATATTTATTTATCAATTAGGTTTCTACAAGAAACTCTTATGATCGTCATTATAAATTGAAATTTACCAGGGTTTCGGAAAAAAGCCAAGATGACGATCCTGAGAAGAAACCCCGAAAGAAACTCAGGATTCTGTTCTTTTGTCATACTCATTCCAATGTCCCTTTTTTAATCAAATATTTATAAATATATTTATATATATATATATAAAGGAGTAGAAACAATTAATCTGGTGTGAGTATATCACGTGCTCAATGGCTACGGCGTAGCGCCGTAGCTCGTAGAGGCGGCCAACCGTTAACTGGTACCGTCGTAAATAACGACCGGGCTACGATAAATGAATAATTAACATAACGATGGCCGCGTCGTATGCGTTTATTGATTGTTTTTTTTTTTTCTATCTAAAAGAGATTCTTTTTCAAGGTGTAATCTTATTTATAATTTGATAGCTGGTTTGTTTTGTTGATGACAATTAACGGTTTTTAACATAATTAGATTAATTAATAGATATCTGCAAAATGGTTTGAAGTGAAATATTTTCTAAGATAGATTGCAGAATTCCTCACTTTTTTTGCTTTTATAGACACATTAAATCGAAAACATTGATAACATTGAATACGATTTTCGTTTGGTTACCTGTTTTATTTGTTGGTAGAGAACGAGATGAATAACTAGATCGTTTCCGAAGGCTTTTATTGTGCTATGTTACGTACTGTAATTGGCATAGCCATTAGAACGGCACACGTAACGTGACAGTATTACAACGCGTAACTGATTCACGTTACATTTCGCGTCACATCTGCACAGAGAGGGCTAATTTGAGTTCGGGTTTCAATGGTCTACAGCAACACACAACACCGCAGACACAGTGTACCTAGAATATATATACTGAACAAAGAATTGAAGAGCTATACAAATATATCTATGAAAAATCTTGTTTATTACCTATCTGAGTCCATAATGCGCTAAAAGGACCACATTTAAATAATTTATTATTCAAATAATTTCTTGTTTAATTTTTAAACTTCTCTCGTTCTCGTAATCGAATTGAATATTTAAATTGTTTCTTAAAATTAAAATCTTAAGTCTACAAACGCTACACGCTACTGGTACTACTACTTTTTTCTTTTTTTTCATTAATCCCTATCTATCAGTGGGATACTTTTTCACATATTAACTTCATTGTTTGAAAATTTAAAAAATGTTATACTGTCACGTTAACCAATGTTTAATTAACCAAAATTTAACAGTATTTAATTTTCTATAAAAAACGTTAGCTTCCGGTCTTTATTTTAGCCGAAAAATATAAACTATATATATATATATGTTTTATAGGACATATGTGCTTATAAAATATTATATAAATTAAAATATTATATAACGTCATAGTGTTTCCAGTTTTAATTAGTATATAACTTTATTATTTTCTTTTAATTTGAGAACCATATAATACAACGAACTTTTATTTTTACAATATTTAGAGAAGTGAACAATTTGAGAGCGTACCTATGATCAACCGCTCATTTGATGTGGAAAGTGTCTGATAAGCTTGTATGTACTAAATTTTGTTTAAAGAGTGTGCGGTGTTGGTACAAATTTCTTTATTAAGTATATTTTTAATAGATTTTTATCCAAATGGATTTATAATTATTAAGCTTTTAACACTTTAAAAAAGTCGTTAGTAGTGACAGGCTGGGATCCTCTACTTAGAAGTGGCACTTTATATATAGCTTAATTTATTTGTGCAAATTTAATAAATTAAATTTTATCAATGAAACAAGACTAAGTTGAGTTGAGTTTTGGCGAGTAAATAAGAATATTTGAGCATATAACATCTTGTCCTTTACTACTCATCCTGTCAGAGTCGGTCATAGGTGCAGTATATTCTGTAGGTGTTGCTTGAAACAATTTTAGAAAAAATAGCCATTTTAGTTGAGGCAGGACATACTGCTTTTTGCAGTCATTAACTGGACAGCTCATCTGGTGGGAGCATACAATTTTTTACAGAATACCACCAAAAAATAACAGCTCGTATGCGGTTGTGTTTTGGTGAGTAATAAAGAAATGCTTATTCCTTATATATTTCAATGATGGCAGGGCATTTGCAACCCTAAAATCGTTTCTTTTTGATAACAGATTGTAATCATTTATCATCAGTCTTAGTGGAACCTCCTTTTATCATTAAAATATGCCCGTTGGGTGAGTTTTTTAAGTGCTTGCCTTAACGCTCTTCTCCAGAATACCAGAGTTCGATTTCCGCCAGGGTCAATTTTGGTTAAAAAAACGGTGAAATCATTCATAACTCTTTTGATATTTAGTATAAATGAACTGTAGCAAGTGCATAAATTACTCGTTTGGATTTTCGACGGTTGCTCTGTGCTTCACATAGCATCTCGCGACCTCCCATCGATCGCCTCTCAACCTCATAAATCGTGATGCTCGGTTACAGTAGACAAAACAGCGATTAATACTGCCGTTAAACTAACGACAGGCCATTCGTTTTCGGCCATATTACAATACCGCGCCGGTAGTGCACGCTTCGCGGTATGCAACCGTTATAAATTTAGGACTAAATAGTGCAACACAAATGCGGAATGGAATGTCCAATTGAAATTGTTTATTAACCATTTATTGCTTTTATTTTCAAATCCTATCTCAACAGTAACGAGTCTATTGGTCTCCTCGGTTTCAGTTTTTAAGCCCAAATTCAACCCCACTTTCAAAATAAACTTTGCTGAGTGGTTTTCGATCTGGATAGCTCGAGTTCTGCGTCCAGCCAGTTAGCTGTTATTTCTGTTATTCCAAAAGTTATTTTATTTATGATATTCTATAATAGATTTAATGGAGTGTATGTATATTATTTATTTTATTTTATTGGTTGTCTTATTACCTCATAATTATTTTTATGTTTTCTTTAAAAGCGATAACCTAATAATAAGCAATAAGCTTCGCAACTTTAGAGCTAATTAACATTGCCGAATTTAGACTCGGCAATGTGGTCAGGTCAGCATTTATGAATATTGTGGCATCCTTTTCTAGTACTACGGGTATTGTTACTGTATATTTATAGTGAAGTATTGTATACTTACTCTAGTAATGTATTCTGTGTGTGAGTATGAATGCTCTGTCCTATACCCCCTAACCCCAAAATTTTACGTATCTATTAATTGCTTAACCTTTTTCACATCCCATAGCTTTCTTCTTATCCGTAGCGCATTCACATAAAATAAAAGTGCATAAATGTAATTGCATAAGAAGGCAAAATTGCATGTGTCCAAGAATAGCCTTTACCTACACTTGTTTGCATTTGACATAAAGAAAAAGTTAGACTGCATTTCTATGTCGCCGACATCTATGCAATGCGTTTCCATTGCTATGCATGGAATGTGCAATTTTAATAAACCATTTCGCTTTACCAACAACATCGTAATACCCAATAGAACTATAAAAGTTTGTACAAAACTGAAAAAAGTCGTACAACAATACACATAAATGCGGTCCATAAAGTCTGACATGCGTATTCAAATTTTTATATGGCAGGTAACCGGAGAACAGAAGGACGATAAAATGTGAATAATTCTAGATTTTGTATATTATGTTTACAATGTGGTTAACGATTTAGTTCGCGTGTGCGTGTAGCTTGACAGTTCGCAAGTCCAAGCTGAGGGCAGCTAAAATGGCGTCACGCTAATTTAAGCCTTCTAAATACTGAGCGGCGAAAGAACAATTTTAGTAGTAAATACATAATTACAAATTGGAAACTCAAGAGCATAATTTTGTGGGAGAAATGCCGTCCCATAAATATTGACACATATTTTTTATTAAAGAGCTAGAGCAGTAGTGTAGTTTTCCTTTCTTCGTTTTTTTTTTTGTGCTTATTTTTAAAAATTATATGTTAATTTAATTACCATAAATTTTCATTATTTTTTTATTTTTTGTTCCAATATTTTTTGCTTTGAACTACCTATAAACTTTCACAGATAAAATTAGTGTTAATAAAACATAAAATATGTATAAATAATTATTCATTTAAGCGTTATTTATTACATTACACGGGTTGACTTCACGACTCCAGTACTCACAGTTTTTTAGGGCATCTCAAGTTAATATAAAAAAGTCAAAAAAAAAAGTAAAGACGACAGTTCACTGGCGTTTAAATAACGCTCACTGTGTAAGAAAACTATGGTAAGATTTAAGTGACCTCTGCAGCGACTCATAAGTGCACGTGCGAACAGGGTTCAACGACATGTGTAACATGTCCGGAAATGTCCTGCCCGTCGCCAACAGCTTAATTCTCTTCACAACGCCATTGGCGCGTTAACTGTAACCGATTCAGCTTAGATTATCACGGAAAATGTTTATAGTTTGTGTTTTTTTAGTGAAAAAATACATAATATTAGTGAAACGAGGCTTAATGTAAGACTGCCTCCGCCGTTTTACTACATTGTTTTTAAGCGCCCTACCTCACCGGGACGCCAAGGCCACGTGGCCGACGACGTGGCCGGCGACGTGGCCAACAATTTATATTGAAATGTATGGCAGATAACGCACTTGGCGACGGCTTGGAAGCGCCGCTAGTTTGGAAGCGTGACCATGAATGTCGGCTCTCTGTGTGGAGACTTGAGACTCTGGTGACGCGACGACGTCGTCACCAGTAAAATGTATGCGAGTAAACTGCGTCTCACTCAGTCAGTGTCCAAACAGGTGTCCAAGACCGTAGCATGCGTGTTCTATGTTTAAATTTTGTGTGTTTTTATAGTAAAAAGAATGAGTTTCGATACCGAAGGTTCATTGTTGAAATAAAAAAGCGTCAATTCGCTTTACGAAAACTGATAGTGAAAACTGACTGACAGACGGTAGCCAAGACGCCACTAACCACTCAATTTGGCGATGAGCCAAACCTACGTCGCCATTGACGTGTCCGTGGCGTCCCGGTGAGGTAGCGCTCTTATTATTTCATGAGAATATTTAAAAACTTATGACTATAAAATATAAACTTTTAACATAATTTTAGCTGTAAGGATATGTTATAATAAGAAAAGTTAGTTTGTCTAAAGCAATTTGACATAAAAAAAAATCATCCATTTTATCGATTTCATCGATCGATCTAATGTACATTACCTAGGATATAAGTATAGACTGTGCCTGTCGACATTTACTACATAAAACATAACGTCTAGTCTTTGAAAAGACTTCTTTCAAAAATATCTATGTTCAACGGTTTAATAAGTCGTTTAAACAGTTTTAGGCGAGCTTAAAGGATGACGTAAAATTAGTGAAAGGTACAACAAGTTGAGCAAAAAGTCGAACACTCAGAGTTGAGATGAGGAGAGTGCTCAAGTCGAGGTGAAAGTTTGCAAACAATGCAGATTCGAACTCCGCCAAGACCTTTCGGAATTGTCACTTTATTATTTCTCTCGAGTGTTGCCTTCGCAGAGTCCGCCCCGCGTTTGTCGCCTCTTTTTATTGCCTTGTCACGTTTTTGTGACGGCGCAATAAAAAAAATCTTTTGTAACTTTCAACTACGTTTGGAGTAACAAGCTCCTCCTTGGTTGACAGTGATTATTTATTTACTGTTCCAAGTTTTATAAAGTTCTGAGTGTGCAAGTAGCTTTTGCTCTTGTCAACACAGAGGTACGCTTACGCTACGCGACATTTAATCAAACATGGTTTATTCCTACGAATAAATATTATTCGTAGGTTTATTCGCTTGTTAATAGGAATTTGTATAATAATAATAATAAATCATTTATAATAATAAATCATTTATTCGACGTAAGTTTTTACAAAACATTTATCTTCGTCAACATTCTTTACAAGCTACCACCGGTTCGGAAAGCTGTTTCTAGGGGGAAGAACTCGGCAAGAAACCCCCTAGTTGCTCTTTTCATAAATTAATTACAAAGTAATACGTAACAATACATAGCAATCTACATAACACAATAATCAACTATATTTGACTCCAAGGACAGTCATCATTTATGTAATCTAATATCCTATAATAACCCTTTTTGCACAGGGTTTTCTTAATATAAACTTTAAATTTATTTATAGATAATTGTTGTATATTAGCTGGAAGCCTGTTGTAGAAGCGCACACATTGTCCCATAAAGGAGTTGCTAACCCTGTGGAGACGAGTTTTATTTGGTTGAAGTCTATGCTTATTTCTAGTATTTAAATTATGAACATCACTATTTCTACTAAAAGTGCTAATATTTTTGTGAGCAAACAAAAGATTTTCAAAAATGTATTGTGATGCTACAGTAAGTATATTTATTTCTTTAAATTGATCTTTTAGCGAGACTCTGGGACCGAGCTTGTAGATGGCACGAATAGCCCTTTTCTGTAACACAAATATAGTGTTTATATCCGCAGCATTACCCCAAAGTAAAATACCGTACGTCATTACACTATGGAAATAGCTAAAATATACTATCCTCGCGGTATTTACGTCAGTTAGCTCGCGAATTCTTTTAACAGCGTAAGCAGCCGAACTTAATTTAATGGCTAGTTTATTAATGTGTGGTCCCCATTGTAGCTTAGAATCTACATTTATACCTAGGAATACAGTCGACTCAACCAGCTCAATGTCTTCACCATTTACGTGAACATTATGATCAATTTGTTTGACATTAGGTAAAGTGAATTTAATACATTTTGGCTTTTTATTGTTCAACAAAAGATTATTAACATTAAACCAATCAATAACCTTAGACATCGCCGAGTTAACATGATCATGATTACTTCTACGGTTAACTTTAAAAAGCAATGACGTATCATCTGCGAATAAAACAATATCATGATCATTAATATGGTAAGGAAGGTCATTTATATAAACAAGGAAGAGAAACGGACCCAAAATAGAGCCCTGTGGGACACCCATAGTCACTAATGATCCCTGTGATCTAGTCCCACCTACATCTACACTCTGAATTCTATCACTCAAATATGATTTCAATAGATCCAAAGCTATACCTCTAATACCGTAGTGGGAAAGTTTTCCGAATAAATTATCATATTTAACACAGTCAAAAGCTTTGGACAGGTCGCAAAAAATACCCAGAGCATCCTGTCTATCCTCCCAAGCTTCATAAATAAACTTAAGCAATTTTACTCCAGCATCAATAGTGGAGCGACCCCTTGTGAAACCGAATTGCTTATTACACATAAGGTTATTCGTTGAAAAGTGAGAGTACATTTGATTAAACAGGATTTTAATTAATTTAATTTTAAGTATATATTTGGCAGATGATACTTTAAACATTTTTTTTTAATATATATTGCTTCAAAGTTTATACAGATCAAAAATTTCTTAGGAATGAGCTGCCTTAAAATAATTTGTGTATATTTGTGTCATTTCTAATTGAACAGAATAGGTATAAGGTGTCATGAAAAGGGACCTTGTAATAAACCCGGTTATTCAGTATACAATAATATATTTTATTTAATCCGGTGGCATTAACCTTCAAAGCGACAACATAAACGGCGCAAAGCGTCAATAACAATTTACGATCGGCGAAGAAGTTCGCAAAGAAGTGCAAACCGGCAATAAGAGCCGGCCGGTCGTCGCGCGAACAGTCGTTCTGGACAAATTGTCACTCGCCCGCCCGTAGCCATTCAGCGACGACTGCTACAGAATAGGACCGTTAAAGCAACGAACTTTCGCCATAACCATTATCGCAGCGCCGCGCCCTTTGCACGAGCGGGACGCAACTCGCCCAAGTTGGAGTTATGCCGTCTCTTAAACTGTACAAAGTTTCGTCAGTCGCGTTACCTAGCGCCTGTGTAATTGTGGAAAATTAATGTTGTTCCAATGCAACTGTATTATGTTTTACTAACTTTTGTCTTAGATAAAATAAAAAACTGTCTAGCCTATAAACGGCAGAGTGAAGCCGGTAAAAAAAAATACCTTCGCGGTGTGCATACACGGTTACATACACACAAATGCAATAAAACTACGCCTCGACCTATTAAAATATTTACAACTGAAAAGGCCATATTTTGTAGTGAAGCGGTGTAATACCCACTCAAGCAGGTGGCTACCATCGCTTATATTAACAAGGTCAACATGACAGGAAAGCAAGTGCGGTGCCAATCTAGAATGGTATGCTGCGTTCTTATTAAAATAAAATAACAAATATATAGATTCCGTCCAATATAACAATTAATATTATATATATGCACAGAGACGGTGACAAGCGAGCGATGGACCAAATCAATAATAGTGCTGTAGCGATACAAGCGGCCAGCGCTTCTCGTACAAGAAAGGCCATGTCGTCCCAGCTGGTCCACGTTTTTACCGCAGACGCACTCGTGAGGGACACACATTTTGAACCCGAGCCTTAAACATATTGCTATCCTCAAGCATTCCGTGTCCAAAACCGTGTCCAACTGCCTCGCCGGGAGTGCTCGCAGGCAATGGCCAAATTCGGGCGCTGATACTGCAAGGATGCGAGCACGTTCAAAATCGTCCTGACGAATTACGAATAACGAAGTAAAAACTCAACATTTTAAAAAAAGTATATGTTTCATTATTGCGTATTTTTGATTTTTATAACCTTTTTCTTCATAAAAATATTTGTTTACCCGAGTAATTACCCGGTATCATGGGGGTAAGATGATCATTGTAGGGATCATCTTACCTCTACCTGGGGAATCATCTCACCCATAAGGGTGTACAAGATTACTTTGAAAGGTTTTAGAAAAAAGAAATATTTTAATGAATCCTCAATTAATTTCTGGTTTTGAGTATTAGGAAAGTTGGATAGCTAAATATACTAGTAGTAATCGCCTATATTTATGGTTTACCTTAAATAATATATATTTTACAGCGATTCCCGCTTCAGGGGATCATCTCGTACAATACATAATTATATCACAATCGTCGTATTGTGAAATTTTTTTATCTGATTTTATTCCTTTTAGTTATTTACAGTCATTTAATAAAACAATCATTGAACGGTCAACTGATCCTTAAAACAAGTCTCGTGTGAGAAGGCCTTTATACGCAATCCGCTTGTGCCTCACGCCAAGTGTGTTCACATTCCCGTTTTTCTCTGCTAAGATTTTTATAGGTCCTCTCAGTCCGTTTATTGCTTAAAAGAGTAATTCGGTAGGACGAATCTACATAATGCGGAGGAAAAAACAACTTGCTTTCTACATTTTTTTTATTCTATTTTAAGGCTCTTGCTTTGATGCCGTAATGTGAACTGTTGTAAGACGTAAAACATGTTTTATTTATACGCGACTACGGCGGGCTGTTTTTTTTTTAATTCTTGTACTTTTATTTATGTACTAGCTGGTGCCCGCGACTTCGTCCGCGTTGAAAAAGAAAAAAAGTAGCCTATCACGTGTCCTGTACGTCTAAATGTTTATCTACCTAGTTTCATGAAAATCAGCTAATTCGTTTAAGAGTTATGGAGGTACATACATACAGAAAAAATTCTAAAAATGGTCAATTTAGTTTCAGTATCATGTATAGAGCCTATAATCACGATATCTCTGAAAACAAAGTAACTTACTCCATGACCGAACCTTACGTATGATGCCATCATTGCTTCGATAAAGGACAAGGGATTCATAAAAGATTGGGAAATGGACTTCGGAATCTCATCATTGAAATACAAAAGCATACCTGCTATTATTTCATACTTAACTGTTGCTGCCGACGTAAGAGTGTATACCTTGCTATATAACAATAATATTACATCATTATTAGACTTCTAACCTTTAAATACTAGGTAAAAGTCATTTTTTGATATTTTTGTTCATTTGTATAAGTTATATTAGCATAGTAGGTATCATCAGAAGAAACCTCTCTTTGATAACTCCATTTTGATATTCACAAAATCAGTGTCCACAGCGCAAAACAAAATGTGTAATTAATTATGGATGTGGTGTAATACTATTGAATATTCCTAAGTCCTCTGTGGAATATTATGTATGCCAACTTCCCCAGTTGCACCCGAAAACGGTAGGCGTTATAGATATTGGTAAAACTTAAATTTCTTGACACCAGAAAGCAGTACGTGAGATAAAGGTACAGTGCACCTATCAGAGTAATCAGTATAAATTTTGCAAAGTTGTTCACTCCTGTTTATGTAGGCAACCAAATTTCAAACGTCTATCAATATGCACTCGTTTAAACAACTTTACAAATATTAACATTTTTTGTTGCGTACATTTAATTATAATAGAATATAGAAAGGACGACTTCTGTCAATATGGATTAAAAGTCTTTAGAATCAGTTAAAAGCATAACACAGCTCCAGTCTATCACTGTACCAACGTTAAAGACTGCAAACACTTAACGGAAAAGCAACGCTAAAATAAAGTGCGTTAAAGGTGTCCGTAAAATAAGGTATTCGCTCTTCACAAAGCCACAGTATTATGAATTCAGTAATGTTACTTGTGATTTGCAGCTTAATATATTTTGTTAGAAAACACTTATTAATTTTAAAAGCATAATAGAAGAAAGTGTATTGTAATACTGTATAATAATATAGACAATCTTTATTTTTAAAATTCATTATGTTTATATACTAGTGTATATATTTCTTCTGTGCGTGTGTATGACACTGAACTGCTTCTAAACGGCTGGACCGATTTTAATTCTGTCTTTACTTATGGATACAGGGATAATTAGGAAGTCGCGGGCACCAGCTAGTATTTGTATAAAGTTGTATATACCTATTGTTTATGGTGGTGTGAGTGCAGGCGGGCTTGTGCGAGTGTCGTTAATCCTCGGCCTGGGACAGCAAACAATAAGGCCCGGCAATTAATACGGCCATTATACTAACGAGACCCACTATCCGCGGATCGGCCGATTAGATACACAGACAAAGGGGAAGTTGCCTTAGTGATCTGCGGGGAATGGACGGAGCGGGCTTTTTTTTTATTATAATCATCTTGCATTAGTGCTACGCAGTGGATAAACTAACCAGTGGATAACTGAACAATGGTTTGATTCGTAATTACAATATTAATGTAGCAATATTGATCTCAGATAGAGTTTATTAAGATTCTAACTAAGATCATTTACTTGGTAGTGGCTGGGTATGGGTACTATAGTCTTTAACTGTGAAGCCCTACCGGCAATGATAAAAACCTAATAGAAGACCGCCAGAAATGACGCCACTTGTGAAGTTGTGTTACGGTGTATGATGACTGTAGCAAATACAGTTTGTCTTACAACCTTAAGTGTCAATAATCAAGCCCCAAGTGAAGAAATTGTCATTGAACACGTCATACTAAGAATGGGCTTATCTGGTGCCCTTTATAGGTCTTACCGAACTAACCTTCGAAGGTAACCGAAGTATTTGATCCATTCAACAGACGACGGTTTTTTTTCTATGAAAAAAGAAATAAGCAAGAAGTATAGACATAAGTTCATTCTAAATCGTTTACGAATTTCAATTTAAAAATGCTTGCCTCTGAAATTGATCCTGACCTTTTAACTTGAAGGGATTTGTAATTAATAATTGCATATACAACTAAACCTAAATAAGGACGAATTTAGGGTTGTCACTTTTACAAAATATTTTAAAAAAACTCGTCAAATCCTTTTCGCATCTTCATATTATCTAACATGTATTCAATCAAAAAATAGTTCTGTTTAAAATGATTATATTAAGTTATATAAGTAAAAAATTATAATAAGTTCTTTTAGTTTTCATTCCATTATTTAAGAAAATTATATCAGTTTCAAAATTTCATTGAAAAAACATTGACAACGTTTTAAACATTTTCTCAGTTGTAAATTTATTATTAGCTTGAGAATCCGCTACAAATTCTCAAGCTATGAAACTAGCCGTATGTACTGTACGGAACACAAGTGGTTGATAGATAAACGCAAACTGATGGAAATTTACAACAGTTTTAAACATTTAGGTTTATTAATAATAATGAGGGTCGCGGGTAGACACTGGATCCAGACAGCTTTTGATCAGTCCTACTGGAAGTTTATGGAGGAGGCCTATGTCCAGCAGTGGACGAGCTGAGATGGTGATGATTTAAAATCGTAATTAATATATTATTAATACAAACAAGTGACAACCCTACCGGTCCGAATGAAGAAGGGGGACGAATAAAAAATGTATATTGAAAGAGCTGGAAAGGCCGGGGCACCCTTTAGCCTCCTTAATTAACGGTTCTCTAATTAAAATTCCATTCATTTGACCGGAAAAAACGCGCCTTATCGTCGGAAAATATCGCGCCCCACTGTCTTATACTTCGTTGCATATTTTTGTTAACATTTTCTCAACTTTTGAAAGCATTTTAAACATTTCATTAAACATTCGAACCTCGTTTCCTTGATATTATTTTTCTGCTAGCTATGTAGTTATTTCGTAGCTACTAAGCACCAACAAGGAGAGATGAAGGTTCAAAGATTAGAAATTCTAAGAAATGCTTACGTTGTGAAGTAAACAAGATGATTCCGGATCTATGCTAAGGAGTTCTCAATACTTACGTCTCTTTTGTGTATTACATAAACTAAAATTATCCGAATATTCCTAGAATCTCCTTCTTTTTTTTTCTTTGTTAACATTTTTTTATCGCATAGACCACGTATTTGAGTAACCAATCGTTGGCAAACACATTTCGGCCCTTCTCGATGATGCTCAGGGTCTTATGGATACCGTTTCTGTGCTTAAATTTATTTTTAATTTTACAGTTTTGGCTCCCAATAAACATGATGTTGGACTCCTTTAAATTTCTCGATAATAATGCTATCTAATGCGAATAGATTTTTTGAAATTCGACTTGTAGTTATTGGGCGTTTAAACAAAAAAAGAAGAAATACTTTAGCGTTATTATATTCGTATTAGTATAGATGTTAATACCTGTGTGTTGCCTATTAGCAGGGTACGTATTGCCGACGAAGTAAACCGCTCGTATACCCAGTGAGGTATCCAACTCGGCGAGCGCCCGTTCCGTCTAACGAGATATCATTTCACGCGTATTTATCGCGAAACATACGCAATCCCCGTGAGAGCGACTTGTATCCACATTAATCCGGCGCTCAGCTCTCGAACTATTCCGGACAATAACAAATAATTACTGCCGTTTTAACAAACGAGCGAGGCATCGAAGAGAGTCTGATATCGGCTAAAAGGTATGTTTCTCTTTCCGGCGGTATAGCGTTGCGTTTAAAGACGTGGCACACGCGATTATTACGAACAGTAATTTTGAAGCAAACACCACTTTATTTTTCTGTACTTTCCGTTCCGCGTTACTTATTATAATAACTTGAATAATCGTCGTTCAATTATTTTTTAAAATATTTTAGTATAACAATTTGGTAAAAAAATTTTTTTTTTAAGTGACAACTTATTCAGCGAAAAGTTATTATTTATACATGAAAAACCTGTCCAGAGGATTTAAATTTTCTGGACATAATATATAAAACAACTTATCTTGTGACATAATTGTGTTATTATTATTTTGTTTACGAATATTATTGTAAACAAAATAAACTGTAATCACTAAGTGGTAATACATTTTGTATTAAAATAATAATTTTTGTTTTCATGCTTTTCTAATGACGAAACAAATAATGATTTAAAATAGTAATTGTTTGTGGCAATCATTTTTAAATTACGTTACAGACAAAAACATGTTTTAAAATTTCTACTTCAGAAGTTAAAATTTAAAACTTCAACGATATCCAAAGTGACAAAATCTCTGTAAGAATATTGAAATATATCTGAATTCTTACACGTGGATTTATTCCTTGGTATGGTTAATTATTTAATAAAAATTCATATAAAAAATTTAACTTGCCCTTTGTGTGGTATTATACCTGACGTATGTTATTAATGTATAATATTACCTGTGCTCACAAAACCCATTGATAGGTTTGTATAAGGGTATATTACGGAAGTTTCGTTTCGCACAATAATCGTTTCGTCTAGGTAAACAAATTAACCAACTTTTATACTCTCTCATTGATTTCCTCGTCCCACCTGAACAAGAACAAATAACTCAATTAATTTAGTTAATCTCGTTGCCAACTTTGACGAATGAGCTCTAACAACGGCAAATTGAAGGCCTTCCTTATAGACGCCGGAAATTCGACAACAATCAACTAGACAATTATTTCTTTAATATATTTTTTAAGTTAATTACGAATTTTTGTACGCTAATAGAAGGTATCCACTGCTAGCCTATTTAAAGATAAAAGAAAGGAGAAACGACCCAATCAATTTATACTCACGCAATAAATAGTACATTAAATCCTGATGTACCACGATATTCTTCTGTTAATGATAATAATTAATTTTATTGATACACCTATACAGCAAAAGTATAGATAGATTTTATTACAGTTCTCATAAACTGTGACGAAGACTATTTTTTTAATTAATTATATTACGTAAACATTGGATATTTATATTTTATTAAATATATACGAGGATATATATATATATTATTTATCAAAACGAATTATTTACTGTACACCGTAAAGTTGATGATAGTGAGTTTTCCTCAAAACTTTATCAATTTTCGGGAAAGCGCTCGTCGCGGCCGTTCACGTAAGCACTTATAATAATATTGTAAGTAACTATATTAAGCGGATTAAGATCTTACACGGATGGAATAGAGTCTATATTGGTTTGAAAAATTTTAAATTGACAAACTTTTCAATGAGCTTCAGTTCATTTCGCCTAGTTAGAAGTGTAAGCCGATATAGTCGGCGCAGCTTTAAAGACTCCGTGTTACCGCAAACTGATATTTGCAACTTTTTTTCTATATCGAGGTAATATGAGGCTACAAGTTGCTTTGAAAACAAACTATTAGAACAATAGACTTTGCTTGTTGAGAAGAATACAGAAATAGGTAAAAATATACCTATATATATAGTCTTTTGGTGTCTCGATGGAAACTGAGGATAAAATACTTATCTGATCATCATTATGATGATGCTAGAAATTCTAGTTATTTCCTTACGGCCTGAAAAAAACTAACAATCTTCGGAGTAAATTTTAAAGTCTTATTTTTTAAACGAAAATAATATTAACCATTTGTTTGTATACTCGAGCCGCTCCCACAGATTCAGAAGACCACCCACGGTCTAAATGCCCTGCCTCAATTACCACCCTCAGTTAATTACAACTAGCCCTCCCCACACACACACACACACACACACACACACTTCACAATAATTGTACACTACAAATAATTATAAAGAAAATAAAATAATAATAAAAGTGTTCAGCACAAAATTTTCCTCCAAACAAATCTAATTCCACAAAAATACTCGGAAAATTCCAAACAGTACTCGAAACTGTTAGAACAAAATCAACGAAGCAAACACTAGTTTTACGGAGAAAGGGTACACTTGAGTTTTTTTAGGTTGCGATCGGCTACACGAAGCCTTGCGGACATACGAAGAATATGAAACGAATGGCCTTACCTTATTCGTTTAAATCTTCATCAGCTATAAGTTTTTGTAATTAATCTAATAATATAATGTTTGAGAAAAGAAAGGATAAATTTTAATGACCAAAATATAGTTTTCTTTTATAGTGAACCTAGCACCCCGCCTCCGCCTTTGTAATTTTTTTCTCAAAATTGCAAGCAGCGCCACAATAGCACTTCTTCAAGCATCTAATTTATAGGCACACTACTTATAGACGACAGTAGTCACCTACAATTAAGTGGACCGTAAGTCTGTCTGTTCAAATATATTGGTCTTCCTCTTCACAAAAGTAGTAAAGAAGTAAAGATTGGGAATTTTAGACAATAGCACACGAAAGAAACGATTTAAGACTCTCATAACTGGAAGAAAATAATGTTTAAAAGAATTTAAAAGAATGTAATTCAAGTGAAGCTATTAATTTTATATAGGTCTCCATCCGAAACTAGAACAGCGGGTTCGGGGAATAAAAGTTAAACAAACGTGGGGGGCAAGTTTTAATAAGATTCCGTGGAAACCACATCGGAGACTGTTTGTCCACTTGCCGACTGCATATTTGAAACGTGAATTTTTATTATTATTGCTTCAAAGCTTTTTGCGGTATTGCGCAACACGGTGCATTGAACCTGAAAATTGTATATCCCTCTTCAATGAGGACACTTGTCCTCAATGAAGTATTCATAACTGAAATACTTATTAGATGGAAACGCTTGAAAAGTTTTATTGGGCGTTTCAGAAATGTGTTTGTAGATAATAAAAGCTCAACTCTTACTTAGTAACTTTACCACTTACAACGTCGTTAAGTGCGTCTAAAACACAAGCAACAAGGGATGCCCCACAAATGTTTATCATCGGCCATCAGCGACTCGACAACAAACCGCTAAGTCGTAAACTCTCAATTAGCCCTCAAACATAATTAATCAACAAGTCACGTGTTTAACATCCAATTTGTACCCAACTTTTCCCGACAAACCTCTCTCTCCCACTATCGTCTAGTGCGACTTTTTGCCACTCCGGTCGCGTCAGCAAATCCTCCCGGAGGTTGTCATTTAATCCCTGACAGGGGACGAACGGGGGAGAGGGTCCAAGGTAACTTTGCTTGCCACTTAAAACTCACATTGCTACTTTTTTTTGTGTGTACATTAGCAATTCCCATAGTAGATTTATTTCGTTATAATAATTGTCACTCGTGGGCAATATTTGAATTTTATGAATTGTTTACCCAATATATTATTTAAATGCTCACTAACTGTTGCACGCGAGGTCTCTCATTATAATATTAGTATAAAAAATTAATTGAATTCACTGATTAACACAATTTTGATGAAATTTTCATAGTTGTATAAAGAATATCTAACTACAAGATGGTTTTTAAGTACCTACTTATATAATAAATCAAATATTTTTGTTGCATGAGGCATCATTATCTTGGTTAAATTGTTAACTTACATACATGGATAAAAATTA